>OY728126.1:1207312686-1210275252 GCA_963277665.1 Viscum album | reverse complement strand
GAGTATCCAGGGTGGGGGCTGTCTAGGTGGTTGGTGTCCAGAGAATGGGGGGTGTCCATAGGGGTGGTGGTGGGGGGGCTTTCCATGGGTGGTTAGGGGTGTTCGGGGGGGGGGGGGGGGGGGGGGGTTGTCCAAGGGGGTGGGGGTGTCCAGGGGGGTGGGGGCTGTCCATGGGGGGGTGGGGGGTGTGTAGGGGGGTTGGGGGTGTGCAAGGGGTGGGGGGATGTCCAATGGGGGGGGGGTGTCCTGGGGGGTGGGGGGTGGGGGTGTTCAGGGGAGGCAATACCCATATAATACCTTACCATAGAACACACAGAACTTTGGTTTGGGCCAAATCAAAACAAAAACAAAACAAAATAGATGCAGAACATTAAAGCAAAGGTATCACTTACTAATTTGAAGCATATAATTAAAAAATTTCTTTATTGAAGATGTATCTATTGGGTGAAAGGATTTTCACACCCTAGTGTAAAGAGAGAGCTTCGAGAGAAGTTCATATTAGGGCCTGAAATTGTGCAGATGGGGGGAGATGGGCTACTCTGTAATTGGGGGAAATATTTCCCACCCCCTGGACAACCCCCAACCCATGGAAACCCCCCTGGACACCCCCACCCCTGGACACCCCCACCCCCTTGGACACCCCCACCCTCATGGACAACCCCCCTAGACACCCCAACCCCCTTGGATGACCCCCAACCCATGGGACACCCCCACCCCTTGGACACCCCCCACCCCCTGGAAAGCCCACCCCCCCATAGACAGCCCCCCCGGACACCTCCACCCCCTAGACACCCCCACCCCTTGGACACCACCCCACCCCATGAACACCCCCCACCCCCCATTGACAGCCCCTCCCCCCCATGGACAGCCCCCACCCTGCTGGACATCCCCTACCCCCGTGAATAGCCCCCACCCACTAGATACCCCCACCCCAGGACACCCCCACCCCCTGGACACCCCCACCCCCTTGGACACCCCCACCCCCTCGAAACCCTAACCCCCTGGACACCCCCACCCCATTGGAAAATCCCCACATTCCCCTGGATACCCCCTAGACACCCCCAACCCCGTGGATAGACCCCCTAGACACCCCTACCCCTAGGACATCCCCATCCCCTGGACAGCCCCCCATGGACAAACCTCACCCCACCCCCCTAGACAGCCCCCACCCAACCTGGAGAACCCCCACCCCACCTGACCTCGACAACCCACCCTCCTACTTGGACAACCCACACCCCTCCCAACATGCACACCCCTCCCCACTTGCACAACCCAGCCCCCCACCCCCACCTAGACAGCCGACACCCCCCTCCCAACCTACAACCTGCACACCCCCCTCCCCACCTGCACAACCCATCCCCACGCCACCTAGACAGCCCACCCCCTCAATAAAAATCAATTTAAAATGAAATAAAAAAAATTTAATTCAAAATGAAATAATTTCATTGAATCACACACCTTAAAGAGGTGTAAATTGACTTAAAACTTCAAGGATGAGCACACAAAGTAAAATTTGAATTCAGATTACACAAAAATAGAATGATAAAGACAAAATAAATGGAGTAAAAATATATAAATCAGTTACAATTATTAATTTTAAGTGGAATACATATCTTGTTTAGGAGAAACATATCTACTTATAGAAGAAGGAAGCTGGGGCCTTGGAAAAAATGTGGACAGAGGCTCATAACTAGGAAAAAATGCAGACATATCTTTGAGAAGCAGGAGGGCCTTGGGTATTTGGGTGGTGGTGGTGGTGGTGGGGGGGGGGGGGGGGTTCTATCCCAATGGTTTTTAAAAACTATTGGGATAGATAAGATATACCAATAGTTTTTTAAAACCATTGGTATAACCTTCATAGTTCCACCCCTATACCAACAGTTCTATTGAAATGTTGGTAAAAACCATATATTAACAGACATATTCCAATAGTTTCATTGAACTGTTGGTATAAAGAACCTATCCCAATGGTTTTTTAAAAACATTGGGATATTTGTGTTGGTATAGGTGTGGTTTCCACTAGTGTTTTTTTTGAAAATCTAAGTTTCTATTTTATTTCAAACATTGTTAAGAATTAAAGCTCTTCCACAATATCCAATAAAATATTTATTTTCAAAGAATTATATATGTATATATGTATATATGTATATATATATATATATAAAACCATGATTCATTAAAGGAGTATTGGTCTTATAAAACCAATTTGTATCAGTAATTTTATTTTTCTATTCTACAATGTAAAACAACAACAAAAACCTTGTTTTGTTATAATTTGACTTAAAATTTTAAAGGGTTACTTCATTTTATTTCAATATTATAGTTATTATTTCATTTGTACATCAGTTATTATTTTACGTGTCATTTCTATTTACATTAATTTTAAATAAATGTTTTCATTTCATGGTTATAATTTTATGTGTATCATTTGTTTATAAATGACAAATGTTATCATTTTATATGATAATTATAAATAAGTTATTATTTCATATGAAAAAATGTCTCTAGACCCCCTTGTATTTCATGCTTAATTAGATATGGAAATCATATATTTTATCCTCAAAATTTCATGAATTTTTATTCAATTATTCATTTATTTTATTATAAATTTATATTTACGGATTTTAAATAAGAATAGTTGTCAATAACATGGATTTCTCCTAAATGTGACTTAGAAATTCTAAAATAAGTCATAATGCCATGTTAAGATAAATGTGATATTATTTTATTTTAAATAAAATAATTTATGTATGTATTATTTTGAATCGTTTTTTGATTATTATTGAGAAACGTAGGACCATTAAAATGTTTTCTTAAAATTGGACTAGAGTATTGAATGTTAAGTTATGGTACGAGGAGTGAACCCATGACCTTAAGGGGATATTGTCCCAAATGAGATACGAATAAGTCACCTTACGATTTTCTTATGGCTTTCTAAGTATCATAATTAATCCTTTAAAATTATTATTTTTAAATGGATAAATCCATGGAATTGATTTATAATGTTATTATTTTAGAAATTTATGGTTTTAAAAATTGTATGAAAATTATTATACTCTGATGTTTTGAAAAAATATTTTTAAGTATTTATTTATTCAAAAGAAATATTTTAATATTATTTTCCAATAAATTTTAAAACCCCTTTCTGGGAAAATTAATTTCTCAACCTAGGTTTAAAATTTATTCTTCACAAGTTTAGTGGAATTCCATTGTATGTGTAATTCTTTGTAGAGACAAATCTTGAGAAGACTTTTTGTTTATTTCATTTTATTATGTATAATTTTTTTAATTTTTATGACATGTATCAATTTCTAAAAAACATAGACCGGAAAAGTTCTTGGATTTTATTAAATGTGGTGTATTTTTTTAGCTTCTTTTATAAAAAAAATACACCAAATTTATATGTGATGAACCCGAAAGCATGGGTTCAGGGTTTCACAATTGGTATCAGAGAAACAGTCTATATAATTTTGGAAAATTAGAACAAATTAAAAATTTAAGTATGCCTCCTTTATAAAATTCTTTTCCTTAATATTTTTATATGGAAGACATAATAACACGAACAACTTGTTTGTCTCTTCCATATAAGTTACTTTAAAAGATAATTTTAAAATCATTCCCAAATGAATTAGATCCTTTCACAAACCTTTGTCTATCTTGTAAATGCCTTTACTAAATATCCAATACTTATAATATACTCTGATTCATTAAAGGACTGGGATTTGTTTTTTTCCTGATGGTGCATGCACAACTTCTATTTTTATGCATGTTAAGGAAAATATTTTAAGGGCCTTTTCAAATGTTTCACCTTATCTAAATAATTTTAGTCTTTAAGGAATTTTATGGAAGTTTCAAGAGATGGTGACCTTTGCTTAGCCTACCTATGTCAAGTTTTGTATTTTAGTTTATATAGACGACTTTAAGACTTTGAAATAATAGAAGTTGAGTCATTTTGTTTGTTTTATAGAAATAAATTCCACTCATATGTCTCCAAGATTTATACCTCTCATGCCTCTCTCTCAAGATCCTATCACTATATACATGAGTTTGACCCATTTTTCTCAAGTTGTGTTTGGGTAAAATAATTTGAATAAATTAAAACTACTTTGAGGATCAATTTGACTGAAAGAAACTCACCTTTCCTGGAGAATCACCATCATTGGTGGATCTAGTGAAGGTATGAATTAATTGTTATAATACCATCGTTTTTAAATAAATATTAATAAAGTTGTTTGTGTAGGAACATCAAGGTTGGAATTAGAAGGTGTGAGATGTGTGTACAAATGAATTGAGAGCGTGGAATTCAGTTAAGGGGGAATAATGTAATTCCCCAAATCCATGATGTAATGGTATTATTTTTATTTTTATTTTTAATAAATGCTAATAAATTTTATTAATACAGAAGAATTCAATAATTTAAAACAATCAAGGAATAATTTTATTAATAAAACACAGATAAGATTACATATTTACAAACTGGAGATCATGACTAATTTAGAAAACTCATTAAAAGGCCTAGAAACACCATTGGAACACATCCTATCAACACAATAAGTTCAAATGTGTAGCCCACTTTCCTTGGATCTTACAAAATATGAAAATAAATAGAAATAAGAAAAATGAAGATGCTAAGAACAAGAGGAATATATAGCACCATTTTGAAGCAAGAAATGGACTTCGGTCAATCTTGTGTTTCTTTCCAAAAATCCTAAATCATAGTATTTACAAGACCCTTTGTGACCGTTGGAAAAGTGTAGTCGTTGAATTTTTAGTAGCTGTTGGGTGTTTTAAAATTTTGAATAATTTAAAATGATATTATTAAATACTAATAAAAGGTAATGAAAATGTTTCATTTATTATTATAAGTTATACTTTTGATGTTTTGATAATTTAATGAAAATTCTATATAAATATTTTCTAATAAGATTGAAAAAGTAAAATTTCCTTCACAAAATGGTTTAGTTGATGAAAATGTAATAAAACATATATTTAAATCACTTTAATATTTTTTTCTATTAATATTTTTTTTTAAAAAAATTGGGCAAGTACCTTACACAAGCTAAGAGCAGCCTATGTTGGACAGGCTGTCGATTCATGTAAGAACTCATCCCTTTCCCAACCAATGCATGCTAAAATCGAGCAACCCATAGGTTAGGTCTGTCTATAGGACCCCCATTTATCGAACCATGTATAGGTGGACTGAATCCCGGGTAGGAGCCCATGTATAAGTGAAGGTTCCGGGTGCAGCGGAAGCGAGTTGGTGGGTTTTCCCAACTAGATTTTTCGTTAAACAATGTTCAATCCGAGATCCGTCACAATATAAAACGCCGAATCTTCGGAATAGAACGAAGAACGAAAAGGAAAAAAAGGGAAGAGTCCCGGAACCCTTGATTAGGATCATCATATGTTGATTATAATTAATTTAATTAATGCATAAGAATTACCTCGTTGGAATTCTTTCTTCGTTGATGTGTTCGGTCACGATTCGGTGATCCGTCGTTGCGTTGTAGAATCCAAGTGTAGGATTCCTCTAGCGGTGATCCACAAGTGTGTCATGTATCTCTGGACGTCACCGAAGGGATCTCCGAGTGCTAGCGTGGAAGAACCTTCGCTTGCTATATCCACCTTTGACCGCCTTGATCCGGTGGAGGATCTTTCTCTCGTAACTTGAGAGCGTTCTTGGTGGAAAGGGAATTCTCTCTTGGTTTGAGAGTATTTCCAAATCCGTTGTGCACAACCAATGAATCTCCAAAATGTTGGGGTTTTGAGGATATTTATAATCATGTTTGAGGTTAATAGAGTTATGACAATAAATAAACGCGTTACACATTTTATTTATTTCATTAACTCTTATTGAAAACCCCCCATGTCGAAATATTAATTCCTTGACATGCGCCCACGCTGATTATAATAAATATCATTTAATAAAACAATATTAAATCCTCAAAATCCCAACTGGAAAAACTACACATCATGTAATAATTAATACACGGAGTGTACTTGTTTTCCATAAAACTACATGACGTGTATATTTAATATACACAGCGTGTACTTTTATTTTCCATTTTTTTTCTCCACCACATTTATTAGACCTTGAGTAATGACTATTTATTTCTAAAATAAATTTAACTGCATTACTCGCTAATAAATATATTATTTCGTCCACAATATATTCTATCGAATAACTAGTGTCAAAATAAATGTGATCAGACATCCTTAAATAATTATTAAACCACAATCGGGAATAATATTTATTTAACTTGTTAAATTAATATTTAACTGAGATACATGGACACAGTGTGTGATCCTCTAGGCCTCTTTCTCAGTGGCATTAGGCTGAGCCTGCCTAAAGTCCAAGGTTAGCATCTAGCAACACGCCAAGGCACCCATAGAGAAAGAAGTTAACGCCGTAATGACGTGTTACCTCCTACGAACGCTTACCGTGTAATATAATCCCTTTGTCTCGATATCTCCAATCAAGCGGGTTGCATGCTAGTGCCATCAACCCATGTGCTTGATTATTCTTTCTTTGACTTCCTGGAATTGAACTTGTCCATACCTTACCATGGCTATGGATTTATTTAGGCTATATAAATTCCATCAAAGGGCCTGAGATATCTACTTCCGTTATGGAACGGAAGGGACAAATCCTTTCTCGCATTATCTGTTAATGCGGTATTACTTGTGACTCACCCAACGTATCCTACCTCGCTGTGAACAGTGTGTCGTCACAGTTTTCATCAATACATCTAAGTGCGCGAGTTGTAATACCCATTAATAATAATCTTAAAGTCTAAGGATCAATACACACGTCCGTAGATAGGAACATCCAATGACACTATGAAATTTGGATTTCCTATTGGCGGGTCTCGTTCTCATAATATCCTCCTGGATATTACCAAGGGCACACACCATGAGAAGGTGCCTCAAAGTTTTATGAGTCCTCACCCCTAATGACCTGTATTATTTGTGTCCCTCAAATAATATCATCCGGCCATAGAACATACATTCAAGAACAGTGTTATGGCACTTTCGGGTTCTCATCATAGAAGGGATCCGCTACGACCCTTTAATGCAACAGCTGTCCTTAGGACATTATCACATGACATGTCACGCAGAAGAACAATCAAGATGTGATAAGGCTTTTATTTAATGAATAAAGTACAAAGTAGTTGGTTATAGACCACCAACTCCAACAGACTCCCACTTGGACTAGAGCCAACTGCTAACAACCTTTAACCCGCTAGCTCTCACATGATATTCATGCTTCTGCTGAGATAGGCCTTTAGTCATGGGGTCCGCCACGTTCTCTTCTGTGGACACTCTGCTCACTGCAACTTCACCCCTTTGATAGAAATCCCTTAAGAGGTGATACTTCCAGAGTATGTGCTTTTTCTGTTGATGTGACCTTGGTTCTTTTGCAAGAGACACCAGTGCAGTATTATCACAATACAATGTAATGGGATCTTTACTGCTAGGCACCACATCAAGCTCCGGGACAAAGTTCCGAATCCAAACGGATTCTTTGGATGCATCAGAAGCCGCTATATACTCAGACTCCGCTGTAGAATCAGCGACAACTGGCTGCTTTGAACTCTTCTAGCTCATAGCTCCTCCATTGAGACAGAAAACATATCCAGATTGTAACTTCAGATCATTATGATCTGTTTGAAAACCAGCATCAACATACCCTCTGATGACATGCTCCTCGTCTCCTCCATACACTAGGAACATATCCTTAGTTCGTCTCAGATACTTAAGGATAGTCTTAACAGCAGTCCAATGCTGTTCTCCTGGATCTGCTTGATATCTGCCTACCATGCTCAGTGCATAGGCAACATCAAGCCTGGTACATAACATGACATACATGATGGATCCTATAGCTGAAGCGTATGGGATATTGCTCATCCTATCTTTCTCCTATTGTGTCTGGGGACACATTTTCTTAGAAAAATGTAAGCCATGTGACACTGGAACCAATCCCCTCTTGGATTTTTCCATACTAAATCTCTTTAGTATCTGGTCAATGTATGTACCCTGACTTAGTCCAAGCAGCCTCTTGGATCTATCACGAATGATCTTGATCCCTAGAATGTAGGCTGCTTCTCCTAAGTCCTTCATGGAGAAACACTTGTTCAACCAGTCCTTAACTGACTGTAAGGCTAGTACGTCGTTTCCAATAAGCAATATGTCATCAACATATACCACTAGGATGACGACTGCATTCCTATTAAACCACTTATAAACACATGGCTCACATTCGTTCTTAATGAAACCAAATTCCTTTATGGCTTCATCAAATCGAATGTTTCATGACCTGAATGCTTGCTTCAATCCATAAATGGATTTCTGCAACTTGCAAACCCGTTTGGCTTCACCTGGTGTCACAAACCCTTCTGGTTGTGTCATATAGACATCTTCCTGAAGGTTCCCGTTAAGGAATGCTATTTTGACATCCATCTGCCAAATCTCGTAGTCATGGTAAGATGCTATGGCAAGTATGATTCTTATGGATTTAAACATGGAAACTAGAGAGAAGGTTTCATCATAGTCAATTCCTTGATGCTATCTGAATCCTTTAGCCACTAGCCTTGCTTTATAGGTGCTAACTTGACCTTCCATGTCCAGCTTTCTTTTGAATACCCATTTGCATCCAACAGGCTTTACATCAACTGGCTCATCGACCAGAACCCAAATTTGGTTCTGATACATGGAATCCATCTCAGAATTCATAGCTTCTAGCCATCTTGCAGCTTCTGAGATTTCTACTGCTTCCTTGTAGGATAGAGGTTCATCATTGTCCAACAATAATGATTCACCATCCTCGGTGACTAGGAAACCAAATCTCTCTGGTTCCCTTACCTCTCTTAAGCTCCTACGCAGTACTTGTGTTTCTGGAACCTCTTCCACGGGGACCTGTGGAACTTGTTCCTGTACCAACTCCTATGTATCTTGAGCATAAACTTCGTCGAAGTCAATCTTTCTCCCACTATCCTTCTTGAGGATGTGCTCCCTCTCAAGAAATATGGCTTGTCTGGCGACAATCACTTTCTTGTCTTGGGGGTTATATAGGTAATATTCTTTCGTTTCCTTGGGATATCCTATAAAGATACACTTCGTGCCCCGGGGTGCTAGTTTATTGCCTGAGAAGGCCTTAACAAATGCCTCGCATCCCCATACACGTGTGTGCGACAAAGTGGGTTTCCTTCCATTCCATAACTCGGATGGAATTCCATTTGCCGCCTTAGTTGGTACTCGGTTTAATGTGTATGCTGCAGTTTGTAATGCATATCCCCAAAAGGATAATGGAAGATCCGCATGACTCATCATCGACCTCACCATGTCCAACAAGGTGCAGTTCCTCCTTTCACTAACACCATTCTACTGTGGTGTATAAGGAGGAGTGAGCTGAGATAGAATCCCAGACTCCCGTAGAAGATCGATGAACTCTTGGTTCAGATATTCTCCACCTAGATCCGATCGAAGCTTCTTTATCTTCTTACCAAGTTGATTCTCTACTTCATTCTTGAATTCCTTAAATTTCTCTAAGGACTCTGACTTATACCTCATTAAGTAGACATAGCCATATCTACTCAAATCATCAGTAAAAGTAATAAAGTAAGAATATCCACCTCTAGCTTCTACTGGAAATGGTCCACACACATATGTGTGTACCAATCCTAGAAGCTCTGTGGCCTTTTCACCTTGTCCACCAAAAGGCGGCTTGGTCATTTTTCCTTGTAAACAAGCATGACATCTATCAAGTGGTTTTAGATCAGTAGAGTCTAAATAGCCATCTTGGCAGAGCTTTGTCAAGCGCTTCTTGTTCACATGACCAAGGCGGTGATGCCATAACTGGCTGATGTATGAGTCATGTGAGTTTGTTTCGTTATTGATTGCCAACACTTGGTTTTCGTAATTTAATACATACAAACCATTATTCAAATGTTCCATACCATAACATACGTTGTTCTTATAAAAGAGACAACCCTTATTTCCAAACTTGAAAATAAATCCATCCATATCCAAACAAGATACAGAAATTATGTTCTTGGTAACACTAGGCATAAAATAACAGTTTTGTAAAACCAAAATCATGCCAGTTGGCAATGAGAGGTGATAGTCGCCAATAGCCAACGCAGCCAGCCTTGCGCCATTGGCAGCTCGAAGATCCACCTCTCCTCTGGCGATCTTTCTAAATCTACTTGGTTCCTGCATTTGAATACAGATGTGAGCCCCACAAGCTGTATCTAATACCCAATGTGCAGAAATAGAAAGATTGCACTCGATAACGAACGCACCTTTAGCATCCCCACGCTTCTGGGTGCAGTTCCTCTTCCAGTGGCCCTGCTTTCCACATGCAAAACACACTGCTTCCCGCTCCTTTCCCTGCCTCTGGATCTTCCCATTCTTGGAGGGACGGTGCTCGGGGGCTTCAGACCATTTATAAGTCTTTGGCCCCTTTTCCTTGTCCTTCCTTTTCTTGTTCACCATAAGGACCGCGGGTTTGTCACGCCCCATGTCCTTATCTACCTGGCGAATCAAGGTCAGAAGCTCCGATAGACTCTTCTCATTGCCGCTCATGTTATAGTTGACAATGAAGCTAGATAAGGTCTTGGGCAATGATGATAGGATGAGATCTATACGCAACTCATCTGGGAATTTAATCCCTAAGATGTCCAAGCGTTCAATGTAGCCAATAAGCTTGACCACATGAGGCCCAACTGGCATAGACTCTCCAAGCTTCGTGGTAAACAAAGCATTGAAGATCTCATACCTCTCATGTCTCGCCTTCTCTTGGTAGAGATCTTTAAGGTGAGACATCATGCTATACGCATCTATGTTTTCATGTTGCTTCAAGATCTCATTAGACATGGCCGATAACATGAAACACTGGACATCTGTGGCATCATCCATGTGTTTTATGTAGAGAGATAATTCCTCATCACTAGCCTCTTTCCCAGGCGCAACTGAAATAGGCTCTTCCAGCACATATAATTTCCTTTCGTGGCGAAGGACGACGCATAAATGCCTCTGCCACTCTTGGAAATTGGTACCGGTGAGAAGGTTTTCTTTTTCGAGTATAGCGCGCAATGATATGTTTGAAGTCATTTTCTTTCCGTTTCTACAATTTAAGATGAGAAAAGGTTTAGTACTTTATTATAAAAATTGAGACAAATAAATAAATTAATACTTATTAGTCTCCCACTATTTTATCGAAATCCAATAGCCCTCACCATTGACTTTGGAATATTATATTGCGTGAATATTCTAGTGGCAAGGATCCATATTGCCCTTCGCATTACCCCAACTAGGGTTGTTCAAGAAACTTGAAGGGTTTTAGGTAGGCATTCCAAATGCCAACTGCATTAACTCGCAGTTCCTTGATCCGCTGAGTGGACTCCCCAATCCTGAAATCCTTTTTGGATTTCCTCAACCTTTGCCTCTTGGTCACACCAAGTCCTGCTGTGGAAGTAAACCCTTGATGCGAACCAAGTCAAGTCAACCCAAAACCTTGAATTAGAATTCCCTGATAATTGAAAGCACCCCAACTAGGGTTGGTCAAGCACTTTGAACTATGGTTCGATTCTAACCAAGATTATGGAAGGCTATGCCGACTTAATATTTATTTTGAGGAATTTTATCCTTATACGTAAATTACCATTTTATTATCTTTGATTACATGCTTGTTAATATTAAGTGAGATATACTTAAGTGATTAACCATGTCTAAGATAATATTTACCTATAATCCAATTTAATTTTAGTTCCATCTTGCATGCTTGTTTAATTCATTAATTGTGTGATCGTGACAACACACCCACAATAAATAAACCATGAAACTGACAGAAATAAAATAAATGGTATGATCATGAACTTTTCTATTGGTTAGTTTATCTAGCGGTTGATAAACTAACCCAAGACCTAGGGGAGAAACACCTTGAACCTTTCGGGTTTGTGTTTACAACTTTCCACCTGTCCACCTTTGTATCTCCTTGGATTGGTTTCACCTTGGCTCCTGACTTGAGCCGCCTCCACTAGCTTGGGAGCTCCATCAATTACATATGCATTTATCTCACATGCAGGTGAGGGGAAAAAAGGGGGTTTTACATAAAAGAATCCTTGGGCGCGTAGGCCCTACATATTAATGAGGAGATGGATCGCAGGCCAACAAATTTAATTTAAATAAATAAATTAAAAGAAACCATTCACATACAAAGGTCTCGGTCTAGCTCATGATCATCCATACATGCAACGATATTTACGCATAAATAAAACTATCATTCAATTCTTTAATCGTTCTTGTTTAAGATAAATCATGCTCGAATCAATTAATTATCTTTAATTAATTAATACTTTTATCTTAAATCCGTTTTCTGAATTTCCTTGAGATTCTTATCCATCATAGTTTTAAACAAATAAATTCATTTAAAATTATCCTTGTACGTAACTTGTACCTTGGAGGAAACCCGGTGAATTCCTATTTATTACGCAGATGTTAAATTAAACACATATATATAAAACACCTATCACGTGTTGTGCCTCAGCTTTATGCCTGCACCATGGTACACGTCTCAAGGGTTTGTATAATAATAAATTTTAATAAATCTGTGTAATTTGGGTGAGTACACGACGTGTAGTTCCGACTACATGGAATGTACTTTTCTTCACTGTCCATCCGAAGTACACGCCCGGGGATAAGGAGTGTTAATGTACTTCAGAAATTTTCGGAGTACACGGCGTGTATAGTGGGACACACGCCGTGTAGTTTCCGTGTTACACGGTTTCCAGCCGGGCAGGCCGTGTACGGAGTACACGACCCAACCCTAACCCGAAGGGACTACACGCCGTGTTCATTGGACCACACGGCGTGTATTCCGGAAACCGTGTGCCACCTGTTTCTGTTCAACACACGGTGTCTTAAATTCTTAAAAGAATGCAATACACGGCCTGATTTGGCGGATCAGTCAATGCATTGAACCTAGACTACACGATGTGTACTTCCGAATACACGCCGTGTATTTTGGTGTTATACGGCCAGAAACGTTTGGCTCCTCCGGATGAGTTCCTTTATTTTATTTTAATCAAAATTAAAAGAAAAAAAACCGTTTCTGTGAGGTGAACGAGAAACGAGGGAGGAGGAACAGATCTCGAGATTCATATTTCCAGAACGATTAAACATGAATTGAAATAACTAAATTATTAAATGCGTAAATCACCAACGAAAAACTAAATAATTATAACCAACGATATGACCGCTCTGATACCACTTGAAGGTTCCGGGCGCAGCGGAAGCGCGTTGGTGGGTTTGCCCAACTAGATTTTTCGTTAAACAATGTTCAATCCGAGATCCGTCACGATATAAAACACCGAATCTTTGGAATAGAACGAAGAATGAAAAGGAAAAAAAGGGAAGAGTCCCGGAACCCTTGAGTAGGATCATCATATGTTGATTATAATTAATTTAATTAATGCATAAGAATTACCTTGTTGGAATTCTTTCTTCGTTGATGTGTTCGGTCACGATTCGGTGATCCGTCGTTGCGTTGTAGAATCCAAGTGTAGGATTCCTCTAGCTGTGATCCACATGTGTGTCACGTATCTCTGGACGTCGCCGAAGGGATCTCCGAGTGCTAGCGCGGAAGAACCTTCGCTTGCGATATCCTCCTTTGACCGCCTTGATCCGGTGGAGGATCTTGCTCTCGTAACTTGAGGGCGTTCTTGGTGGAAAGGGAATTCTCTCTTGGCTTGAGAGTATTTCCAAATCCGTTGTGCACAACCAATGGATCTCCAAAATGTTGGGGTTGTGAGGATATTTATAATCATGTTTGAGGTTAATAGAGTTATGGTAATAAATAAACGCGTTACGCGTTTTATTTATTTCATTAAATCTTATTGAAAACCCCCCATGTCGAAATATTAATTCCTTGACATGCGCCCACACTGATTATAATAAATATCATTTAATAAAACAATATTAAATCCTCAAAATCCCAACTAGAAAAACTACACGGCGTGTAATAATTAATACACAGAGTGTACTTGTTTTCCATAAAACTACACGGCGTGTATATTTAATATACACGGCGTTTACTTTTATTTTCCATTTTTTTTCTCCACCACATTTATTAGACCGTGAGTAATGACTATTTATTTATTAAATAAATTTAACTGCATTACTCGCTAATAAATATATTATTTCGTCCACAATATATTCTCTCGAATAACTAGTGTCAAAATAAATGCGATCAGACATCCTTAAATAATTATTAAACCACAGTCGGGAATAATATTTATTTAACTTGTTAAATTAATATTTAACTGAGATACATGGACACACTTAGTGTGTGACCCTCTAGGCCTCTTTCTCAGTGGCATTAGGCTGAGCCTGCCTAAAGTCCAAGGTTAGCGTCTAGCAACACGCCAAGGCACCCATAGAGAAATAAGTTAATGCCACAATGACGTGTTACCTCCTACGAACGCTTGCCGTGTAATATAATCCCTTTGTCTCGATATCTCCAATCAAGCGGGTTGCATGCTAGTGCCATAAACCCATGTGCTTGATTATTATTTCTTTGACTTCCCGGAATTGAACTTGCCAATACCTTACCATGGCCATGGATTTATTTAGGCTATATCAATTCCATCAAAAGGCCTGAGATATCTACTTTCGTTATGGAACGGAAGGGACAAATCCTTTCTTGCATTATCTATTAATGCAGTATTACTCATGACGCACCCAATGTATCCTACCTCACTGCGAACAATGTGTCGTCACAGTTTTCGTCAATACATCTAAGTGCGCGAGTTGTAATACCCATTAATAATAATCTTAAAGTCTAAGGATCAGTACACACGTCTGTAGATAGGAACATCCAATGACACTATGAAATGTGGATTTCCTACTGGCGGGTCTCGTTCTCATAATATCCTCTTGGATATTACCAAGGGCGCACACCATGAGAAGGTGCCTCAAATTTTTATGAGTCCTCACCCCTAATGACCTGTATTATTTGTGTCCCTCAAATAATATCATCCGGCCATAGAACATACATTCAAGAATAGTGTTATGACACTTTCGGGTTCTCATCATAGCCGGGATCCGCTACGACCATTTAATGCAACAACTGTCCTTAGGACATTATCACATGACATGTCACGCAGAAGAACAATCAAGATGTGATAAGGCTTTTATTTAATGAATAAAGTACAAAGTAGTTGGTTCTAGACCACCAACTCCAACAATAAGGACCCTAGTGTGCGGTGTGTGTTTGTGTCATCGGAGTGAAGGCAGACACGTTCTATCTTATAAGGAAGTGGGCAAACATCCCACAATTCGACGTGGGTTGTGTTTTTTCCTAGGAGAAGTGATCTGGATTTTCTGATCTACTCAAGCTCATTTGAGATATCCAACCAATCCTCGATCATCATCCTCATTTCCCCTTATTCCAGGACCTCGAACTAGTAGGTCGACGCTGTCTGTACCCTTTTCTCCTCCACCATTGAAATCCATCTAGACCCTCAACCCTAGCTTAATTCAATTTCTACAGAAACAATAAGGATATTTTAATTTTTTTAAACTGAACATTGACTCACATCACCAAATTCTTCTATAAGATTTTATTATAATAAATATATATGTATATTTTTAATTTATTTATGTTTTACATTAATTATCATCATTGTTTGATCTTGTTAGGGACAATTATCAACCCCTTTAAAATTTTTCAAATATATTAACATGGATTATTAAAATATGTATATATTATATTTAATAAGATTATTTGAATGTCTAGCCAAATGGATCCAAAAACACTCAAGTGTTTTTGTCAAAAGTGTGTACCCAACATCACAATTTTCTCAACCAAATAGTAAAAAAAGTTTTATATAAACCCTTATTATGTACACTTTGAAACACATGAAACTATATCATCTTATCTTCCTATTCCCCAAACCCCTTCTATTTCTTCTTCTCTGTGTCCAGAATCCAACACATTCATTTCTCCCTCACTTACAGGTAAGGTTTTTTTTTGTTTTACAAATTTTTATAAGTATATATATATATATAGTATACTCATACTCTTATAAAATCATGTAAGCTTTTGATTTTATTATATCAATTCAAGTTTACTTACAAAGATACACACACACACACACAGATATATATATATATATATATGAATATTTATCTATTTATCTATCTAATTATTTTTATTTTCTTTTCATAAATTGCAATGAAATGGGTTGTTTTAAATTTATTTATAAACCTCTCAATTTATGTTTTGTAAGGGTTATTTCCATTTTATAAATTTTTATAAGTATACATATAGTCTATTCATACTCTTAAATTTTATAAAATCATATAATGGTTCAACTTTTTTTGATTTTAAAAATATATATATATATATATATTTACGCATGTGTGTATATATATATCATTCTATCTATTTGTTTTAAGAATTTATGATGTAAAGTTTTTGTTTTAAATTTATGTTTTAAGGGATCTATTATAAATCTCACAACTTGTGGATTTTGTAAGGATTTTATTTTAATTTAAAATTTATAGGTATCTATATGTATATATTTTCAAATTCCTTAAGGATTTTTAAATTCATAATTTTTATCAAGTTTTTTTTAGAAAATCTACGTTTCTATTTTATTTCAAAAAATGTTTGGAATCACATATCTTCCAAGATACCTAACTAACTATTTATTCTCAATGACTTATAAATATATATATATATATATATAATACCATTATTCATTGAAATAATATTGGTCTTATAAAACCAATTTGCATTAGTAATTTTATTTTTCTGTTCTACAATGCAAAAAAATAACAAAACCCTATTTTGTTATTATTTGACATAAAATTTTAAAGGGGAAATTCATTTTATTTCGATATTATAGATATTTTTTAATGTGCATAAAAGTTATCATTTTATGCATAATTTCTATTTACATTAATTTTAAATAAATTTTTCCATTTTATAGTTATCATTTTATGTGTATCATTTGTTTACAAATGATAAATGTTATAATTTTATGTGCTAATTCTAAATAAGTTATTATTTTATGTGAAAAAATGTCTCTACACCTCCTTGTATGTCATGCATAATTATATATGGAAATAATCCATTTTATCATCCACATTCTATTTATTTTTATTCAAGCATTCATTTATTTTATTATGCATTTATATTTATGGATTTTAAATAAGATCAGTTCTCAAAATCATGGATTTCTCCTAAATGTGATTTTTGAAATTCTCAAATATGTGAGTATGCCATGTTATGATATATTTGAGATTATTTTATTTTAATGAAAATAATTTTTGTATGAATTATTTTGAAATTTTTTTGGATTATGATTGGGAAAGCCAGTACCAGTAATTTTTTTCCTTAAAATAGGCACTAGAGTATTGAATATTAAGTTATGGTATGAGAAGTGAACCCATGACCTTAAGGGGACATTGTCCCATATGAGATATAGGTAAGTTGCCTTACAATTTTCTTATGGAATACTATATATCATAATTAATCCTTAAAAATTATTATTTTCAAATGGATAAATCCAATGAATTGATTTAAAATGTTATTATTTTGGAAATTTATGGTTTTTCAAAATTGTATGAAAATTATTATATTCCAATGTTTTGAAACCCTATTTAAATTATTTATTTATTCAAAAAAATATATTTAAAGTATTTAACAATAATTTTTAAAACCCCTTATAGGGAAAAATCATTTCTCACCATATGTTAAAAATTTATTTTTCACAGGTTTAGTGGAATTCCTTTGTGACGTGTATTTATTTGTAGAGGCAGTGCTTACAAAGACTTTTTGTTTATTTGATTTTATTATGTACAATTTTGTTAAGTTTTAAGGAATGTATCTAATTCTCCAAAACCTAGACTGAAAAACTTACTAGAATGTATTAAATGTTTTGAATTTGTTCATATTCTTTTATAAAAAAATACATATCATTTATATGTGCTAAACCCAAAAGAACGAGTTTGAGGATTCATAGGGGATCCGACCAATTGTTTGCTATCCAACAGTCAATGTTGACCAGTTTAATAAACCTTATTATTTTAAGTAACAAATTTTTTTTCATCTCCTTATGCATTCTAGTTAGTTTCATGTCTAACATTGAAGTTCCATCAATAAATGTTTTTTAAACCACATATTTTTGGGAAATCCTTGCTTCTAAAGTGTAATTATGTGTTTTTTATATAGGTTGTATTTTTTATCCATTAATTGATTTGAAATAAAAAATATTATGGATTTTGATATTTCATCCTTTTCTATGCTATGCAACCTTGAAGCGAAGGATATTGAAGGAAAAAATTTGACATTGACAATTGGCATGGCAGTTGAGGTTTTTTTCTTCCTAATAAAAATGTGAAATAATTCAATATTCCTAGGTTGTTGCTTTGGTCTGATGATTAGCTCTTCCCTTACCATCCTTGATTATAGGTATTGAACCAAAGTAGGTAGTATAGGTATGGACCCACCAGGTATAAATAGAACTATTTGAATTTTGTATGATTATATATATTTATTTACAACTGATATGATACTCTTGAAATTTGTTAACATACTATTTCTCTACTTATTGACTATGAAATGGTTTTGATTCATTTATTTAAATTTGTATACATTTACATGCATACACCAATGTTTTTACCATTGAGTTGAGACACCACTATTATTTTCATATTGAATATTTTATACTCACACACCACATAGACATCTTGATTTACATAAAACTTATCTTTTACTGATTTTTAGGTAATTATAGGGACACTCAAAATTTCAAGGTATTTATAGAAAATTGGTCATGTTTGTTATGAAATCAAGAACGGTTCCCACTACAAAACCGTTGTAGTTGGGGGTGGTTGTAGATTATGTTTTGACTATAGATGATTACTCCTAATATATTATTTGTATCAGGACCTTGTTTGTTCTGAAATTTATTTTTTCCTATTTATATGAATTGTGTTCTAGACCATTTACTTTGATGTGAACTCATGTAGAGAGTTATGATGTATTTTTATTCTGGTTTACTCATTCATGATTTGTTTGGTTTGATGTCATATTTTCAATATGTCTTATTTATTGGTGGGTTATTCAAGATTATCAGTAGAATACAACTATAACATTTGATCATAAAAAAGTTGGAAAATCATTCCATAGCCTCTAATAGATTTTTTTTCTAGTCACTAGCCCCGAAGGATCGGGGAGGGCCCCTGGTTTCAATATCACTCTAATTCATGTGTTTTGCATGAATTCATGTTGTGGGCACTACAATACACCTATATATTGAAGAAAGTATAATTGATCATAGAATTAATAAAATCATACCTTGAATGGTATATGGACCCACCATAGGATTAAACTACTCAAAAAATTCTTAGATCTAAAAATTCAGTGATTCATTTCTAATCCCTTTAAACCCTGCTATGGGTTATTCACCATGATATATTCTATTTATCCACAGAAATTTGTGATTATTTCATTTTATTGGATTCCCCTACACTTGTCATTTGAGATAAAAAATCAGTAACATTTATTTTAAATGAGTCATCACTAAACATTCATCAAAATTTCATTATGTATTAATGAAATCATCCTTTAAATGAAACACCCCTTCATATTAAAAGCATATAAAATATAACCACCGCTTAAAATAAAATGACTTCTTTTGTGAATATTTCATTAAAAAATCCTCCTACTTCCAATTATGACCAGGAAAACTACTCATCCATCCACCTGGTTGAGGATTATTTTTTTTCACTATGCATATTTTCTATATTTTCTTCCATATATGTTACCCTATATACTACCACCAAATAAGTTTCTAATTTTATTAAGATTATAATTGATCATATATTTAGTCATAATCACTTCAAAAACCTTCATTCATTTAGTTTTTATTTTTCAACAATACCATTTTATACCATCCATATTTGTGAATGTCGATGCATACTACCTCATGAACATAATACCTTACTCATATTATATATATTACCTAGATTTAGGAAAATAAAACTCCTAAAAAAAATATTGGTCAATAATGATCTTCTGGAAACACTTCATAACAATATCCTTATGAAATCATGCATACATTGTAATCTACCACTATTTACCAATTAGTCCTTTAACATAATAAGATTAAAACTCAAATATAAAAAAAAATATATAATTTATCCTCATAAACAATTCATATTTATTTTTTTTGTAAAGAATCGCATCTAAATAGTGGTGGTTTTTTATGAAAATCTTTATCTAGATCCATGTCTATTTTCTTATATTGGTTTTATATCCTACTAATTAACTGGTTGTCTTGTATAAAAGGGTCCAATAACAAGTAGACACACTTGGATTGACATGAAATCATGGGAGAACAATCAAATAGTCATTTTTGATTTGTAGAAATCAATGCCACATCCATCAGATGCTCTCATCGTCCGATATTATGGAAAATGAATCAAATTCTCCCGTCGCTCGGTATAATGAAAAAAATGGGTAACATTGTCTACTTTTATTAAAATGAAATATCTCCCATTAAGGGTTAAAAATGAGTAAAAAAATTCTTATTGATGTGAAAATTTAGGAGAACATTTCTCAAATCATTTTGGATATGTTAAAATCAACCATGCATCAATATGATGCCTAAATTTTTTACTATGTCTTAAGGTATGATTTGACATTATTTCCATTTTTTAATAATGGGAAATCATGTGTATAGGGTTCAAAACTGAACAAAAGATCCTTGATTCACATGGAATTTTAGGAAAATGATCTTTAAGTCATTTATAATTTTTTGGAATCATTGAAATATGAATCAAATACTCAAATTTATTGATATGATAGAATGTAATGTTTTTCCATCATATTTTGAGTTGAGGGAAAAATTATATAAAAGGGGAAAATCCCATAAAAATGCACATGTATTAACATGAAATCATGGGAGAATAGTCATGGATATTTTTTTGATTTGCAGGAACCAATGCGGCATCCATTAGATGCTCGTGTCACCCAGTATGATATAAAAAAATAGATAATGTTGTCTAGTGTAATTAAAATGACATAACTCCCATCAGGGGGTCAAAAATGAGAAAAATAATTCTAATTGATATTAATGTCTAGGATAAAATTCCTCAAATCATGTGTGATCTACTAGAATCAACCATGTATCAATCTTATTCCATGATTGGTTGGTATAATTAAAAGTCCATCTTCACATTTATTATAATTTTTGTAATTATGGGAAAATCACTTGTGTAGGGGTAAAAACTAACCAAATGAGATCCTACTGACATGAAATATTAGTAGAACTATATTTAAGTCATTTGAAATTTGTAGGAAGCATCAACACATGGATCAGATACTCAAATTTCTTGGTATAATCAAAAGTGACATTTGTCCCTCAAATTTGGAGTTCAGTAAAAAATCATATAAAATGGGCCAATACCAAGAAAATTCACTTGGATTTACATTAAATCATGAGAGAACTATCATTGATCAATTTTGGATTTGTAGGAATCAACACCGCACCCATTAGATGCTTGTGTCTCTCAGTTTGATGGAAAATAATGAATAATAATGTCTATGTTATTAAAATGCCATATCTCCCATCATGTGGTCAAAAAAAAGAGAAAATGACTTCTGATTGACATAAAAATCTATGAAAAAGTTCCTTGAATCATATGTAATCTATAGGAATCAACCACACATCAATTCTATTATTGGATTAGTCAGTATAATTAAAAGTTCATTTTCACATTTATTATTCTTTTTGTAACAATGGGAAAATCATGTGTATAGGGGTCAAAACTGACCAAATGAGATATAATTGACATGAAATATTAGGAAAATGATCTTTAAGTTATTTAAAATTTTTATAAATCACTGATACATGGTTCAGACACTTGAATTGTTTAGTATGATTGAAAATGGTGTTTGTTCCTCAGATTTGGAGTTAAGTGAAAAATCACATAAAACGGGCCAATACCAAGAAAAAATCTGGGATTGATGTGAAAATTTAGGAGAACATTCATTGAATCATATATGATCTATTATAATACAACACATATCAATCTTATCCCTGTATTGGTTGGTACAATTGAAATTCAATTTTCACATTTATTATCATTTTTTTAATAATGGGAAAATCATGTGTGTAGGGGTAAAAATTGACTAAATGAGATCTTATTGACATGAAATATTAGGAAAATGATATTTAATTCATTTAAAATCTATAGGAAGCATCAACACATGGATCAGATACTTGAATTTCTCAGTATGTTAGAAAGTGGAATTTGTCCCTTAGATTTGGAGTTAAGTGGAGAATCATGTAAAATGGTCCAATACTAAGAAAACACACTTGTATTTACATTAAATATTGGGATAACTATAATAAAGACATTTTAAATCTATAAGAATAAACTATGCATCCATCAAATTCTCATGTCACCTGATATAATGGAAGACGATGGATAATGTTGTATAGTGTTATTAAAATTTCATTTCTCCCCTTAGGGGGTCAAAAATGAGCAGACGACTTCTGATTGATGTAAAAATATAGGAGAAAATTCCTCAAATCATATATGATCTATTGGAATCAATCACACATTGATCTAATGCTTGTATTGGTCGATACAATTAAACGTTCATGTTCACATTCATGATCATTTTTTGTGTTAATGGGGAAATCATGTGTGTAGGGGTAAAAACTAAAAAAATTATCATTGATTAACATGAAATATTAGGAAAATGATATTTAGGTCATTTAAAATCTGTTGGAACCATCATCACATGGATCATACACCTGAATTGCTTGTTATGATCAAAAGTGGTGTTAGTACCTTAGATTTAGAGTTTAGTAACAAATCACATAAAAGGGACCAATAAAAAGAAAAAACACATGGATTGATATGAAATCATGTGAGAATGATCAATGAACCATTTTTAATATGTAGGAATCAACACCACATCCATCAGATGCTCGTGTTTCCTGGTATGATAGAAAATGACGGATAATGTTATCTAGTGTTATTAAAATTAAAAATCTCCTGTTAGGGTGTCAAAAATGAGAAAAAGAATTCTGATTGACATGAAAATTTAGTAGAATATTCCTTGAATCATATATGATCTATTGGAATAAAATGTTCATCAATCTAATCCCTGTATTGTTCGGTATAATTAAAAGATAATTTTCACATTTATTATCATTTTCGTAACAATGGGAAAATCATGCGTGTAGGGGTAAAAACTATCCAAATGATCTCTGATTGACATGAAATCTTAGGAAAACTATCTTTAATTCATTTAAAATCTATAGTAAGCATCAATATGTGGATTAGATACCTAGATTGCTCTATATGATCGAACTTGATGTTTGTCCCTCAAATTTGGAGTTAAGTGAAAAATCACTTAAAAGGGAAAAATACCAAGAAAAAACACATGAATTGGCATGAAATAATGGGATAATTACTATCAAGCCATTTTTATCTATATAAATCATCTCCACATCTATATTATTCTCATGTCTCTTGATATGATAGAAAATGTCGGGTAACATTGTCTAGTGTTACCAAAATGACATATCTCCCATCAGGGGGTCAAAAAATGAGCAAAAGACTTCTGATTTATGTGAAAATATATGAAAACATTCCTAAAATAATATGTGATATATTATAATCAACTTCCAATCAATATGATTTCTATAATGATCAGTATATGGTAAACATGGTTTTCAACTTTTAATAGTCATTTCTTAGTTGAAAAATAATTTAAACTAACATTTCAAATTTTCTTTGCATCATGTCTATATTTATGATGATCTCTATACATAACACTATATAAGATGTTTTTATTATTATATATATATATACATTAACCGAATAAATTTTATTAATGTTAAATATATTAATTTTTATTTGTTCTATTTAATTTCTTTTTGTATCATATTAGTAGGTTGATTAATGATCAATAGCTATTTAGATCATTGGTTTTGTATGGATGACTATCATTTATTTTCTATTTTTTTTATTAGATAGATTTTTTTTCTTTTCACAATTTGGGTGCTGTATAAATGTAATTTTTTTAAAAAAATTCCTCAATTTAACGACCGCCTATGGAATTTTCTAATACTTTTGTTTTTGGGAAGCATTAGAGACACCTATAACAATCACTACATATTTAAATTTTGTGACCATCTTTGGCGATCAATAATTATCCTCCCACTGACCTCTACTATGGTTGTTTTGGGATACCATAGTGCGATGGCCATTGAAGGTCACTATTGGCCTTTAGCGACATGCCAACCACGACCACCAAAAGTGGTTAGATGGAAATTGCTAAAGACCAATAGTGACATATTTTATTGGCGACTAAAAGTCAAAATTGTAGTAGTGAATCTACTATAATTGTATCCACTAGTATGGGCATGATTATGATCACAAGTGGAAGAAAAAAATTCATCACTCCACCATGAAGTATCCACATGTTGTACCAAATCACTCAACGCATGAGTGGGACCATCTCGTCACCCATGACATGTTAGTGCCTCATGAAAGATAAGGGTGGAGGATAAAGAGAGTGTAACGATGGAGATATTCTATCAATGCTTAAGAAAGCTCACATTATCATCATTTCATGGTGATAAACTCTTTATATAGCATTCGAGGACACTCCTTAGGTGAACATGTATCTACTCATGATTTATAACACATGAGTAAATGAAATTTAACCCATATAGCCACATATCATGAATGTGTATCTCATTTGCTTCATAATTTGAAACATACATATTAAATGACAACCTATGGAAAATGTTTGAGGTCGGGAGCATGAAATCAATTTCTAGAAGTTACATCTTCTTATTGATACAACCCCCAGGGCTCAATATCAATAACTGGGAAGTCGAGGCACCCTAACCACAACTATCATCTACCCCTCCTTCTGGTTCGAGTCACCTAATGGGTCTTAAATAAGAGCCACCATGTGAAGAAAATAAAAAAAATAAAGAAATAGAACATGAAATTAAAGGAATAAACACAACAAAAAATATTATATGGTTCAAACATTAAACCTACTCAATGGGGGAATACACTATTTTTCCATTGAAGTGAGAAAATTGAGTTATAAGGGAAACAATAACATCCAATAACCCTTCCTAGTCCAAGTAATAAGGAAACCTTCCAGATGAATACTTTCAAGCACTATACTCTATAAACCTCCTGCTACAAGTGCTCCTCGGGCATCTACCCCATGGGGATGAACACAATTCCTTCCTCATCCTTTCTATCTATATATAGCTTCAACACTCTACTCTTCAGTTATCCATATGGAACAAAATTCATCAAACCATTTTAAATTTGATCTCTACAACAATCAGTCAACAACTATCCATTGCAACACCTTCTGTGTTGGATGTCTACTAAACTGTACATGCATGAAATGAATGTACACTTGCATATGATATATGAGATACATACATACATACATACATACATACATACACACATACAGACACACACACACACACACACATGATATGATATTATATATAGTGTACATCTAATATATTCATATGATGCATGTATTTTTCATGAATACGATGAATGAATATAATATATATATATATATTATTTATTTATCCCGAATGGTTTATTCACTAGTTATAATCCATTATGAATGGATTAATTACTTTCATTTATTTATTGTAATGAATGAAATAAATAAATACACCAAAAATAAGAAACACATACGATGATCTATAAATACGAGATGCCTTGGGATTTTCCTATATAAGATGATGAGATCCTCTCCTATTGGTGTGTGATGTGTATGAGCCTCTTTCAAATATCACTTCTTCCCAAGCACTATTCATATCACCCGAGAAGGCACTAAAACCACATTACTTTCTTGAGAATTTTCATGATACTATCGTTGATCCATTGGCTAATTTATCACCTCAAATCTAGGGTGATTTCATTCACTTCTCCTCATGATTTCATTTAAGAACACTCTATCGAAGGATGAATATTGTAACATCCTGACCTTTTATTCAGGTATGTTCTTTAGTTCCTAATGTTTTTACATTTTCTACTCTTTTTTTTGGGTTGATCCTAGTTCATGTATAGTCCTTGAGGCTTCAAAAATCTTGTGTAATCTTAAATAAATATTGTTGGAAACTTCTTGGTAAAACAGGTGGTACGACGTCACAGTACCCAAGACCATGCCACAAAAGCGATGAATGCACCATGGAGTTAGTGACTATGCCATAGTAATATGGGGGGGGGGGGGTGAGGCCATACTGCAAAGGGAATGATTATGACATAGTGACCACAACCATGGAGATTGCACTATAGATTTCATTGTGAAGGGCTATTTGGTAAGGGTCGTGTCGTGGTGTCTTAGAGCATGATGCAAAGATGTTCCCCACATCGGTTTTAGATAGATGTAGTCATTCGGTCTTCAGGAGTTACAAAATTTAATGATCCATTTTGGTTTTGATTCAGGGATCCATTTTTAGTTTTAATTCATAGGTTACAACCCATTATCAATGGATTAATTTATTTTCAAATATTTATTATAATGAATTAAATAAATAAATACCCCAATAGTCATAAACACATACAATGCATTATGAATATGAGATGACTCAGGTTTCAGTTACGCAAGAGGATGAGATCCTCTCCTATTGGTGTGCGATGTGTGTGAGCCTCTACCAAATATCTCTTCTTCTCAAGAACTATTCATATCACATGAGAAGTCACTTAAACCCCTTTAGTTTCTCAAGAATCCTCAAAATACAATCATGGATCCATTAGATGATTTATCACCTCAGAGGAAGAGTGATTTTGTTCACTAGTTCTCATGATCTCCTTCAAGCACACTCCATCGAAGGATAAATATGGAAGCTATTACAACTTATGTTTTCCAGGTACTCTTTTATGTGGTGATATTAACATGTTGATTTTTTGAAGATAGTTTTATTGTTTTTTGGGTTATCTTCCACTTCAAATATTCATCAGATGATCATACAAAACCCATAAATGGTATCAGAGGTAGTTTCTTCAAGATTTAAATGTGTTTTGATCACTATATTTTAAGAAAAAACATATCTAGAAACAAGAATAGCGTTTTGAAAAAATAGATGCCTTACATAAAGGTAAATATTATTTAACCTTATGTGATACCCATATATAGAAGGTCTGCATAAGGTAAACCTGTTTTTTACCTTTACACAAATGAGTTGCATAAAGGTAGTACCCTCACACAAAGGGGTTTATGTAAGGGTCATTGGAAGTTTAAACTTGTACATAAAGGTAATAGAGTTGTTGTATAAAGGTCCCTAATGTTTACATTTTTGCAGTGTATGAAATATTCAAAGTACCCTTATGCAAAGGAGTTTTGTAAAGGTAATACCTTTATGTAAGGGAGATACATAATGAAAATATGGGTATTACCATTACACAGTGGTTTTCAAATTGAGTTGCATAATGTTAACCTTTATATCACCTTTACGCAGGTTTCTGAAAACATTAGTTACCCTTACGTAGAGAGTTTATATAGGGGTTTTAGTGAGGATACACTTACATGGAATAAGGATTCTATATAAGGGTAAACCATTTTTATTTTATTTTTTTAAATATGAAATAGTTTTTATGATTTATAAAATGTTATAAATCACAATAAAAGGAATTTTGGGATATTTTAATTTATACGTAATGAAAGAAAAAAAGAATGAATTTTTTTTATATTTTAATTAAATAATTTTTATTAAACCTTTTTCCCAATTACTAAATTTTGATATTTTTAAATACCTTTAGACAAATTAAATGGAATGACTTATGACCAAGAGATAAATAGTTTATTTAGAAATCAAAAGATTTGATTTATAAAGTGTTTATAAATTAAAAAATATATGATATTTAGATTGTAAAAAATGTTTATATAACTGATATTAAATAATAAAATGTTTATAATTCATGAAATAACATATAAAATCCATTTAATATAAAATATGAAGGGGTTCATGTAAGACCCCAAACTTTTCATGGAATGTTCCTCTTAAATACTTTCTATTCCTTAGATAGCCTATATTTCATGAAGCACTAGGTCTCTTGTAAAATAAAGATTTATAGGAGAAAGTTATAACATATACATTAAACTTAAATTTGGCACTTCTGTGTTTTGAGTTTCAAAAAATGGTCATCTATGGTTATGACTAGTAAGTTATTTGGAGTCTGATAGAACCAACTTGTTTTTTTGGTGAATAGTAACACACTCTTATGAATAGTAATATGAATAGTAATATGACCCTAATTAATAGAAATTTTTATTATTATTTTATTTTATCAAGTATTTGAGATTATGACATCTTGGTTAATTTTTCAAAAGAATATAAAGGTAGTTATATAATTAAAATTGTTAATTTTTGAATTAAGTATTATTTTATTTAAAAATTAAATTAATAATATTTAGAAAATTATTTTCAAAAAATGGAGTTCATTTTTTAATTCTACATGTTAAAAAATGGTAAGGGTGAATTTTTGGTAATTTTATGAAATTCTAGAATTTTCGATGAATAGTGAAATACGGTAAAATACAGTATATCCAAATTATCACTAAAATACACTATTTATGACATAATAAGTAATGTAAGACCACTTGGTTCTAACTTACATGAAATTATTACTATTTTGGGTCTCATGAATTATGATTATTCATAGTCTTGATCAAAAATATTATAATAATGATTAAAATAAAGAAAAATATCTCATCTCCTCCACTATAAACACCACCCTCATTCCCATATTCCTCCCACACCTCTCAAGACTTGATACTTAACTATTTTCTGACCAATACTCCTCCCAAGACTCTTCCCCACGTCTTAGATCTACTGGTCTCACCAAAAGGATAAAACCAAAGACCTTAAGACAGATCTCAAGGAGAAAAGATCACGAGGTAAACATCCTCTTTTGTTTTCTTTATATTCTTTCATTTTATGTTATTATTTTTAATTTTCTTTGTATTATGTTGGGATTTGTAATTACACATCCCCCTTACTTCCCATATTTTGTAAGAGTGATGAGATACCCCTTTCTCTCATCAAACTATTTTATGAAATTTTAAGTGATGCCGTTAGGCTACAAAATTTTCATGAGAGATTTATCAATTTTTCTTCTATTTTGAGTTCCTTTATTTTCTACTTCTTTCCTCATATCCATCATAAAAATGCTATGATAATTCCAGTACCTTACATGAAATGGAATTTTATTATGCTAATTAAATATTTCATCATTATCTCTCTTTCTGCCACTCTTATACTAAAAATGAAAACACCGTCCGAAATGTGTTAATTTATCACATTCAAGGACGACGGGTTCTCAATTTCTATTAATATCTTCAAGACTGGTCATGAAAACTTTTTAATGGTTGAACAAGATCATAATATATTTATTTTACTTTATTCAATGTTCTTTAATCCTTACACACTCATAATATAAAATAATAATACAAAACAAGTTCATTATGAACAAAACCACCAAGTTAATCCAAATGTTTGTAATTAACTTTTAACTAATGAATCATCATCATTGTATATAACCCAAAATCATTATAAGATAATTTATATCTCTATAATGTAATTAATAAGATATATTAACAATTATTTATATTTAACAACACATCAAACAGACTTCCATTCAAGAATACAAGTAAACCGATCATGAAAACCAAGGAAGAAAATGCTTCCAAAACAATAAAATTGAACCTCTTAAACCCATAAAAATAGCCATGAATGAACCTAATAAGGTTATAATAAACCAATTAAATGTATATGAGATTCTTTAATTATTAATTAATGACTCTAAATTTTATTATTCAGGTCATTAAAACAAACGAAGAACACACTTGAGCATAAGGTAAGGGGTTTCTCATCTCACTTTCATTTCTATGAGATTTCCATTGTTTGCCACCTATTTCTTGTATGTGGTATATATGTACTGACATTTGATATATAATAAAATTATTATATTTATATCCATGGTATTCTGTGATTAATTTGGTGATTATTTACTTTTGGTCATACGATTCAATTGATTACAATATGGTTAGGGACTTTGTCTCAATTTCCATTTCATTGAGACCTTCTTGGTATTGTGCACCTAATATTTATAATGTGGTGTATCTAATACCAATTTGAGATCATTTTTCATTTGAAATTTTAAATATATTATATATTTATATTCTGGTTTCATGGATATGAGTATTGTCTTAAGCCGTATACCCTTTTACAGACGGTGTTTATTTGGAATGTTATTTTAACTATGGAAATATTGATGAATCCATAATCTCTACTCCATAAAAATATTGAGAAGGAATATTATAATTGTATTAAATATATGTATAAATTTTAATCTGTGTGTGGGGACCTCTATATCCCCTCGATGCATCGCCAGTTCTCATGAGACAAATTAGTTGGCGACAAACCCTTCGAGTTTGTTTCCAAAAAATTAGACGGGTTTCTACCCACAGACTTAAACCGTTTTGACAGTATTGTGGTATCATGTTCTAGATACATAATTTCTAATTAATAATCATATAAATTTATTCATTTTCAGTTATTACTATCCATGTGGTTTTCACTATGAAAAAAAATCTATGGATGTAGTTTTATACTCAGTTTATTTATGGCGTGTGTTTTCCATTTATTTACCATGCCATATTGATTATGTCAAACTATTTATACTTAACTTATTATTGATTCATGTTTCTACTATTTTTAACCCTTACTGAGCATCTGATATTACCCCTTTCATTTGTTTACTATCAATAGGTTATTAAGATGAGACTATTTATTGAGTTCTCGTGGTTGCAGTTTATTAGTTTTTGTTTTGTGCTATATTTTGTTACCTCTTACAATGTAATTTGAGTTAAATATATGTATCTAGTTTCTTCAAGTCTACTAATCTGATCATTCCTTTAGAATTTCATTCTTTATAACCATGCTAATGTAACAAGTAATGCACCAACTCTGGTCTAGAGGGGTCGGGGTGTTACAGTTGGTATCAGCAAAAGTTTAGTAGAAAACTTGAAAACTAGATTAGAAAATGTAGATTAGGGAACAAATCCCTAAGGTTGTATTTGAGTAAAAACATACAATAACATCCTAGAATTTTGGTAAGTAAAATATTATGCAGATCTTTCTAGAAAATACATCCCCGTCTGGATACAAACAGGTAGAGGTAGATCTGGCACAGATGTACCTAGGAGTGAAAGCTTAGACAAGGAGTTTTAGGCTTGACCTGGGGTATCCTGGTACACAAAAATGAGCCTTGATGCACTCTTGGTATTTAAAATCTCAAGGGATATACTTAGGATAATTTACATTTTCTTTACAAGCCATTATGAAGAATTTAATGTAAATTTTTCCTCAGAGAAACCATGTTTATGAGATTAGTTATGCATAGAATTTCAATCTAGTTTAAGTGATTTTTTATTTTATATTCATAACCTAATCTTGTGTATGACATTATTTAGAAATGGCACCTAATGGAAAAAGGGTAATCAATACTCGCGGTAAATGTTAGGATCTCCCCACTGAGCAAGTCAACACATTCAATGTTGGAGCGGATCATATCATGACCATATTAGGAAAACCTACTCAGGTTGTGATGAATAACCATTCCACACCTATGTTGGATCATTTCATGTGGTAGAATCCCCCATATTTCAGTGGGACTACTAATCCAGTGGTTACTGAGCATTGGATCAAGTCCCTTGAAAAGATATTTATTGTATTAAGATGTAATGAAAATTAAAAGGTAGTGATGGAAGTATATTGTCTCAAGGGTGATGTTGATCAATGGTGGTCCTTGATCTAGAATACCACTGAGGAAGAAGAAATAGAAGATATAGAATGGAGTAATTTTAAGGAAATATTCTTTGAAAAATATTTCCCTCGTGAGAAATGAACCCAAATGAACAAGAAATTCATTAGATTAAATAAAAGGAAAAAAGATAGTGTTGCAGAGTATGAGGTTACCTTAACATGACTATCTAGATATGCCATATATTACGCACGACACTCAGAATAAAATATTGATCATTTCTTTGAAGGTCTTAAGCCAAGTCTTTGAAGGGCATTGGTATCTCAAAAATTTTCATCATATGATGAAATTTTATCAAGTGCCATCAAAACAGAGATGGAATTTTCTATATCAAAATTTTTCAAGGGAAACCAAGTTAATAAGTGGTACTCTAATAACCAAGGAAAAGGTTAAGTGACAAAGAAGAACAAGGGAAGAAAAAATTTCCATTATGCGAGAACTGTGGCAAGAATCATCTTGGGAAATACATGAAAGGCATGAGAGTCTTATATAAGTGTGGATAAAAGGGTCATAGATCTAATGAATGCAAGGAGAAGAAGCATGTCAATGATATTTAATAAAACAATTGTAGAGAGATGAGACACTATGCAAATGAGTGTCCAAAGTGCCAAGAAAACTTGTATCAGAAAAGGCCATGAGAGCAAGGGAAACCTTATGCAATTACAACCGCGGAGGTTGAAGTTCCTAATGATGTGGTGGAATGTACTATAATTATTTACTCAAACTTATCCAATTTATTATTTGATTTTGGATCATCACATTAATTTATATCTTCCCAGTTTTCCAAGAAAAATATACATGTCCATTTTGATTTAATAAAGGAGTTATCAGTCAAAACTCCTAGTGGATGTATCATTGCAACAAAGGCATGTCGATCAGTCCCCCTCATGACAAATAAACGTGCTTTAGTTTCTAACCTTATCATCAAACCAATGATTTACTTTGATATAATTATTGGTATGAATTGGATATCAAATTATGATTTGAAGATCTATTGTAAGAAGAAGGAAGTTACAATTTTTGAAAATGGTGTAGAATCTCTTATATTTAGAGTAGAAACCTCTCCATATGATTCTTATCTAGATCCACCCCCATTATCTCTGTAGAATGAAATTCTTGGAGCAGAAGAGAACCTAATATCTATGGGCGAGGAAATAAATATTCAAATTGAAGATGTTAATATAGTACAAGAATACATTGACGTATTTCCAGAGGATTTACCTAGACATCCTCCAGAGTGGGAATTTGAGTTCTCTATTGATTTAATTCATAGTTCAATACCTATATCAAATACTACCTATAGAATGGCCACTGTGGAATTAGTGGATCTAAGAAAAAACTAGAGGAATTTAGTGAAAAAGGATTTATTCAACCTAGTGTTTCTCCATGGGGATCCACTATCTTCTTTGTCAAGACGAAAGATGGATCCATGAGGCTATGCATTGATTACAGGGAAATAAATGCCATTATAACAAAGAATAAGTACCTCTACCACAGATTGATGATTTATTTGATCAACTTCATGGAGCATGATATTTTTTGAAGATTGACCTTTGATCTGGATATCATCAGCTATGTGTGAGGAATGAAGATATTCCAAAGACAAAATTTCGAACTAGGTATGGGCATTATGAGTTTAAAGTGTTTCCTTTTGGACTAACTAATGCACCCTCTATTTTCATGGATCTAATTAATAGAGTTTTCAAGGAATATCTTGATGAATTTGTTTTAGTCTTTATTGATGACATCCTGGTATATTCCAAAATCTATAAAGACCATGAGAATCACTTGTGGATTATTCTGAAAACTCTTATAAGAAATGAATTATATAGGAAGTTTAGAAAATGTGAATTTGTGCTTCCATGAGTTTCCTTCCTTGGTCACATTATCTCTAAGGATGGAATATCTTTTGATCCTATGAAGACAAAGGTTGTTCAAGAATTTCCTACTCCAGTGAACATAACTGAGGTATGTAGTTTTATTGGTTTAGCAGGTTATTATCATCATTTCATTTAGAAATTCTATCGTTTATCCAAACTAATGACCAAGCTCACACGAAAAGGGTTTAAGTTCATATGGGAAAAGGAATGTGAAAAATGTTTTAAAGAATTGAAGAGAATACTTGTGAATGCCCCAATCTTGACTATACCATCAGTGAATGATGGATTTTTGATCTATAGTGATGCATCAAATAAAGGACTTGGATGTGTCCTTATGCAGAATGATAGAGTGATTGCCTATGCATCTAGGAAGCTAAAAATTCATGAAAAAACTGTCCAACTCAGGATCTTGAGTTAGCAGTGGTAATATTTTCTCTGAATATTTAGATACATTACCTCTAATGTGAAAAATGTGAGATATATACAGATCATAAGAGTTTGAAACATATCTTCCCATAGAAAGAACTCAACATGAGAAAAATGATATGGATTGAGCTACTTAAGGATTATTATTGAATAATACACTACCACCGAGGGAAGGAAAATAAGGTGGGAGATGCTTTGAGTAGAAAGAACCACAAAATTCTGAACAAGATGAGAGTTGAAAGGGATCCTATGTTCAGGGATCTAGTAAAGATAGATATGGAAATTATCAACAATTGTAACACATCACTACTTTTTCAAATGGTTGCCAAACCTTATTTACTAGAAAGGATAAAAAGTTATCAGGCTTATGATGAGGAGTTTCAAAAGAAAATTAAAGCTATAAATGATGGGAAGTTGATTGACTTTGTGTATGAAGGTGGAATTTTTAAATCTGGAAGGATGATTTGTGTTTCCACTATTCCTGAGCTAAAGAGTGAACTATTAGATGATGCTCATAGCTCTAATTTATCTATACAGCATGGTAGCATAAATATGTATAGATATATAAAGGAACATTTTTTGTGGGACAACATGAAGAGGGAGATTTCTAATTATGTGTCAAGATGCTTGGTTTTTCAACAGGTGAAGATTGCAAGACAAAATCCTAGAGGAGTCATGAAACCCCTTCCTATACCTATGTGGAAATGGGATGATTTTACAATGGAATTTTTCATGGGGATACCAAAGACCCCAAGAAAGAATGATGTGATATGGGTCATTGTTGACATCTTACAAAATCAAAACATTTTCTTACTATAAGAGAAGATTTACCACTTGAACGTTTAACAAGACTTTATATTAATGATGTTTTAAGACATCATGGTGTACCCTTATCAATTGTTTCTGAATGTGATCCCCATTTTACATTACAATTCTGGAAAAGTCTTTAGAAGGCCCTATATACTGATCTTAATTTGAGCACTTCCTACCACCCACAAACTGATGGACAATCAGAATGGACTATTTAAACTTTGGAAGACATGTTGAGGTCTTGTTCACTTGGCTTTAAAGGTATGTGGGATCACTATTTACCTCTCGTAGAATTTTCCTATAACAAAAACTTACATTCAAGTATTCAGATGGAACCATATAAAGAGTTATATGGAAAGAGATGTTGTACACTAACTTGCTGAGATGATGTTGGTGAAAGAAAGCTCGTAGGCCCAGAACTTATTGAGGAAACAATGGAAAAAGTGAAGATTATCCAAACCCATATCAAAATAACTCAAAGTAGGAAAAAGAGCTATGATGATAACCAAAGTAAGGATTTGGAATTTTGAGAGAGAGACAATGTTTACTCAAAGGTATCTCCATGTAATGGTATTATATGATTCAGTAAGAAGGGTAAATTAAGTCCTAGGTACATCAGAACTTTTGAAATTATGGATCGAATTGGAGTCATAGATTACTATTTAGAAATGCCGCCTAGTCTTTTAATAGTTCACAATGTGTTCCACATATCTATGTTAAGGAAATACATTCCATACCGAAGACATGAACTCACCTATGAAGAAATTGAACTTCAGCCGACCTATCTTATTGTGAAGAGCCTATCAAGATTCTTGATAGCAGAGAACAGGTATTGAGAAATTGGATGACATGTTTGGTAAAGGTTCTTTGGAGGAACCATAATATGGAGGAATAAATGTGGGAATGTGATGATGTTATGAATAAGAACCACCCACATCTTTTTAGAGGCCTTTATACATAAAATTTTGAGGATAAAATTTCTAAAATGGGGAATAATGTAACACCCCAAACATTTCATGGTATGTTCTTATTAAATACCTTCTATTCATTAGATAGACTATATTTCATGAAGAACTAAGTATATTGTGAAAAAAAACTTTATAGGAGAAATTTATAACCTACCCATTAAACTTAAATTTGGCACTTCTATGTTTTGAGTTTCAAAAAATGGTCATCTATGGTTATGACCTGTAAGTTATTTTGGAGTCTGATAGAACCAAATTGTTTTTTGGTGAATAGTAACATAACCTTATGAATAGTAATATGAATAGTAATATGACCCTAATGAATAGTAAATTATATTATTATTTTATTTTCTTAAGGAATTAGGATAATGACATGTTGGTTAATTTTTCAATGTGATATAAAAGCAGTTATAAAATTAAAATTGTTAATTTTTGAATTAAGTATGATTTTAATTAAAAATTAAATTAATAATATTTAGAAAATTATTTTCAAAAAATGGAGTTCATTTTTGAATTGTACACATCAAAAAATTTTAAGGGTGATTTTTTGGGAATTTTATGAAATTCTAGAATTTTCAATGAATAGTGAAATACGGTAAAATACCGTATATTAAAATTATCAGTAAAATACACTATTTATGACATCATAAGTGATGTAAGACCACTTGGTTAGAAATAACATGCCATTATTACTATTTTTGGTCACATTAAATATTATTATTCATATTCTTGATCAAAAATTTTATAACAATGATTAAAATAATGAAAAATATCTCCTCTCCTCCACTATAAATACCACCCTCATTCGCATCTTCATCCCAAACCTCTAAATCCTTGAGCCTTACCTATGTTCTGACCAATACTCCTCCCAAGAATCTTCCCCATGTCCTAGAGATACTGGTCTCACCAAAAGTCCAAGACCAAATGCCTTAAGAAGGATCTTAATGAGAAAAGATCAAGAGGTAAATATCCTCTTTTGTTTTCTTTCTTTTCTTTCATTTTATGTTTTTTTTAATTTCATTTTTCTTATGTTTGGATATGTAATTACACATAAAACTTACTGCCAATATTATTTTAGAGTTATGAGATACCCCATTTCTCTCATCAAACTATTTTATGAAATTTTAAGTGACGCCGTTAGGCTGCCTAATTTTAATGAGAGATTTCTCAATTTTTCTTCTATTTTGAGTTTCTTTTTTTTCTACTTATTTACTTATATCCCCTAATAAAAATTCTATGGTAATTATAGTACCTTACATGAACTGGAATTTTATTATGCTAATGTAATATTTCATCATCATCTCTCTTTCCCCCTCCAGTTATACTAAAAATGAAAACACCGTCTGAGATGTGTTAATTTATCACATTCAAGGGCGACATGTTCTCAATTTCTATTAATATATTCAATACTGGTCATGAATTTTTTTTAATGGTCAAACAATATCATAATATATGTATTTTATCTTATTCAATGTTCTGGAATCCTTACACACTCATAATATATAATAATAATACAAAACAAGTTCATTATGAAGAAAACCGCAAAGTTAATCCAAACGTTTGTAATTAACTTTTAACCAATGAATCATCATCATGGTATATAACCCAAAATCATTACAAGATAATTTATATATTTTTAATTTCATTAATAAGATATATTAAAAATTCTGGATATTTATCCACACTTCAAACATACTTCCTTTCAAGAATACAAGTAAACTGATCCTTAAAACCAAGGAAGAAAATGCTTCCAAAACAATAAAATTGAACCTCTTAAGCGTATAAAAAGGGCCATTAATGAACCTAATAAGGTTATAATAAATCAATTAAATTTATATTATGTTATGGAATTATTAATTATTGAAGATAAAATTGATTATTTAGGTCATTAAAAGAAATTAAAAACACACTCAAGCATAAGGCAAGGGGTTTCTCATCTCACTATCTTTTCTGTGATATTTCCATTGTTCACCACTTATTTATTGTATATGGTATATGTGTACTGAAATTTGATATATAATACCATTATTATCTTTATATTCATGGTATTATGTGATTAATTTTGTGATTATTGACTTTTGGTCATATGATTCAATTGATTACAATATGGTAAGGGACTTTGTCTCAACTCCCATTTCATTGAGACCTTCTTGGTATTGTGCATCTAATATTTCTTATGTGGTGTATCTACTACCCATTTAAGATAATTTTTCATTTTAAATTGTAAATATATTATATATCCATATTCTGGTTTCATGGATATGAGTATTTCCTTATGCCGTATACCCTTTTACATACGATGTTTATTTGGAAAGTTATTTTAACTATGGAAATATTGATGAATCCGCATTGTCTACTCTATACGAATATTGATAATGCATATTGTAAATTTATTAAATATATGTATAAATAATTATTTGGACTTTCATTGGTGGGTGGGGTCTGCTATATCCCCTCGATGTATCGACAGGTCTAATGAGACAAATCAGTTGGCGAAAAATGCTCTCGAGTTTGTTTCCAAAAATCAGACGGGTTTCTACCCATAGACTTAAATTGTTTTGATAGTAATATTGTATGATATGAAAAATAAATGACTTCAAATTAATCATAATATCTATTTATTCATTTTCAATTATTAATATCCATGAGGTTTTCACTAGGACAAAATCTATGGATGCAGTTTCATACTCAGTTTATTAATGGCATGTGTTTTCAATTTATTCACCATGCCATATTGATTATGTCAATTTTTTTATGTTAAAATTATTATTTATTCATTATTATTATATTTTTAACACTTACAGAGCATTTGATCTCACCCTTTTCATTTTTTTACTTTCAACAGGTTACAAAGAAGAGAATATTTATTGAGTTCCCCAGGTTGTAGTTTATTAGTTTTGGTTTTGTATTGTATTTTATTACCTTTTCCAATGTAATTTTAGTTACATATATGTATCTAGTTTCTTCAATACTACTAAACAGATCATTCCTTCAGAATTTCATTCCTTATAACCATGAAAATGTAACAAGTAATGCATCAGATCCGATCTAGAGGGGTTGGGGTGTTACAGTTCATATTGAAATAGATGTAAAATGTTTATATTATTTCAAATTTATATAATGTTTATAATTATTATTTATTTATGAATAGTTCATAAATGATTCATGTTTTATAAAATAAATAAATAATTTATTTATTTGTTAAATTTCCTTGATATTCATGTTTAGTAAATTATTTATGAGATATGGATATTGTGTATGTCTATTTATATGATAAATTTATTATAGGATAGAACCTTAAATATCATGATATGTTTGATATCATAAAATTTTGTTTTCATTTTCCTTAATGTATGTTTGTATTTTTAGTTATGAGCTTGAGAATAGTTTTTGGGCATATTTTGTGTATATTAGGTGTTAAAGGTTTCATGAATTGAATTCTTTCTTGAGTTTTGAATCCTTGATTAGAGGGACTTGGGTTCAGGCCACCTAATTTCTTAGAGGATTAAATTGGATATAAAAGTGAATGAGTTGCCTATCTATATCTCCCGGCTTACTCATGTGGAGTTTTTCAATATCATATAACTCCATGATATTACATGAATCATTCATGTCCCTTATGCATATGATTCATTTGGATATGTATGAATATAATTTAATTCTATTTTTGGTTGATTAATAGTGACTTGTGGGTCGTGTAAAGAGTTACACATTAATGTGGTGTGAACAAATTAATTTGGTGGTTGGAACAGGGTTTCAAAAACTAAATTAGAAGAATACATATAGAAAAATAAATAAAACATGTGAAGAAAATGATTACATAATCTATATTAATTGTGAATTTAATGTTAATATTATGTATATTAAATTAGTGTTACTTTAAAAGGAAACTCCTCAAATAATAAGTGTGATATTCCTTCCAAAGTGATACTTGTTGTGACCCTGATTATCCAACTAGGTAGGTCATTCCATAGTTGGGTGACCATACATTATCTTTTATATGGAAAGAAAGTGATGGGTAGAAATGGAACATCCTTTGGTAGGTCATTCCATAGTTAGGTTCCCTTGGGATAACATATGTTAGCTTATTTTTAAAGTTTTATTTGCATTACACTAGCCAGAAGACCCTAATAGGATTAAGTTACTGGAGGAATAAAGTTGAGTATATCCATAAATTATATTTTGATAAAGGGTTATCCAATCAATTTTCCAATAGTTCCAACTATTGCGATTTGGAAGATTACCTATATAAATAAACATGTTGTGAGAGAAATTATATAATATAATCATTTCATAGTGAAATATGGATCTCGGCTCACTAAATGGATATGATATACGAGGTTATCAATTTTAGTGGGGGAATTATCATTAAAAGTGCTTAATGAAAATATATAAGACATTATATATATTTGATAAAAAATCTATTTTAGATAAAAGCATCATAATCATCAAACTAAAATTTTAAATTAATCCTTAAAATGATATGATTAAAGAAAATAAATCATAAGACTTATTTCTTAAGAAACTGTCATGAGAAAGATAAATATTCCATGTGTTAGAACATTTCCTTTTTGAGTAACCAACTATTGAAGTTGTTCAATAAGTAAACCATGATGTTAATATAACACATAAATATTTACTTTGTGTTTCAAAGGAAATTAATGAAAAATGACCTAAGTAATTTTATAATCAACTCATATACTCAATATGATTGCACATGTCAATGATATTCAATATGATTAAATATGTTTATAGAGACCAAATAATTTCTATAAGGCTTATTCTGGTTAAGGAATTCATTCTATTGTCATCTATGTAAATGTTTTTTAATGATTAATAAATTCAAGAAAATTTTACTTGGTATTCTAAAAAGTGTTGAGAATAGATGAATTAGGCATATGATATCTACGATTTGGTGCTGTATGGATATTATAAGGATGTAAAGTTAAAAATCGTAAGAGGAAATATTGTAAAGTCCAAAAATATTTCTTTAATAAGTTAGTTAAGATTATTTTTAAACTTGAAAGTTTTATTAGGAAGGAGTAATGATTAATATTATGGGATTATCTAGAATACCTGAAGGGTTTACCTGAAGGGTATGTGATACCGAGTGCATGTTTCACAAGTTTTTTAATTATATAGGACTTCAAAATCATAGGAATAATTGAAAATATCTTATTATTTTCATTCAATTGATGAAGCAAATACCCTTTTCACCAAAAAATTAAATGTAATGATGTTTATCAAGATTGAATGAATCTAAGTAAATGAAGTGTATCATCATATTTCCTCTCTTATATGATAAGATGTGTTAACAAAGAGTTTTCATGAACAATATTACATGATTAATTTGATCCATAGTTTTATGATTCATTAAATTCAATAACATGTTTGGATAAGAAGATATGAATAAATGTGTTTTATCTAGGATAAAGTGTTTATCCATCTATATATTAAAACTTTATGGGATTTGATTCCCACCCAAAAGTGGTGTATTTTAATGAATAAAATATTCATTTTCATAAAAATATTCTAAACACATAGAATAACATACGAGATATGGAAACAATAGATTATTTTTCAAATAGTCCCACTAAAAGGAAATAAGTTTTATTTCCTATCATAAATAATTTTGTGTCAAATCTTAGCAAGATATTTTGAGAATAAAATAATGTCTAAGGGGATAGTGGGAGTATTTTTGAACTTATATAAGTTCAAAGTTAATGAATAAAATGTTGTTACAATTTATGTTTATGTTATTCTTTACTTCATATCCTAAAGAGTTAGGATATGTGACAATATGTAAAAATGTTAATAGATACATTTAATTATTGTGAGAAAGTGAAGATCAATTTTAACTAAAGTATTATGAAAATATAATACTAAAAGAGATTCTTCAATTAATTTCCTAACATTTTTAGTATATGTGAAGATAAATAAATGAAAATAGTTATATTTAGTTATCATGAGGAAGTGAATTAAACATAGTTTCTTAAAAACAATTTAAGATGAAAATAAAAAAATGTAAATAGTTACATTTAGTTACTGTTAATAAGTGAATATCACTATTATACAACCTCATTTAAAAAGTGAAATTTAGTTGATTTACTAAATGGTTTAAAAAATAATGGTAAATAGAAATATAAATGGTTGCATGTGTTTACCATGATGAAGTGAACTTTACTTCATCCTAAAAGAGTTTAGGATGTGCTGGATAAAAATGTAAATGGTTTCTTCTGTTTACCAGAATGAAGTAATTTTCACTATATCCTAAAAGAGTTTAAGATATACTAGATAAAAATTAAAATGGGTAAATTGTCCTCAAGGAAAAATTTTTATGGTATAATTTCATAATTGATGATGATGTTAAGCTTATAAAGGATTCTAAGTAGACAACATAAGATAACATTATAAAATTTTATGTTATGAAGTTAATGAGTTTGAATATAGTTTTGAAGAGTTGAACTTAAGGAATATGATTTCTAAGTCCCACAATTATTCTAACTTGCTTGCTTCATAAATGATAATCAGTAAAAGGTTAGTTGGACTATTTTATTATATAGTCACATAGGGATGTGATAGGAATTACATAAGTATGTAATGTTAAAAAACAATTAATGTAGAAAAAACACGAGTCATATAGAATATTTAGATATTAAACACTTAATAGATTGGTTGTAACGGTTTTAAAAATATCATGTAATTATAATAATGGTAGTCTCTATTTATCATTCATTCACATGTGCTGAAACTTTAATGTACATGAATTGTAAAATGATAAACACCCCCTCAAAGTAAAAAGGTTCTATAGTTCCTAATTGAGGATTATCATGGTGTATTATGGGTTGTGATGATATTTTAAGATTAGATTGAATAGATTCTTATACTAATTACAGGGTTGTATACAAGATACACAGAATATATTTATGAGGTAATAATCAGAGACTTATTACTTTGACTAGTTTGTGAAGTTATATCTCATGTAATGTTATATGGTCATAGATATACTTGTGGGGTATACTAATAATCAATTATTATTTACTAAGGTTGGTGAGATACATAGAATGAGAATATTAATACTTTGATACCCTACTTATGCAAGTAAATATATAAACTTATCTAATACGATGGTGGTTGGGTATTCTACTGATCATGTTTTTGGTTGGAGTGAAACCAAGATGGTATTTGTCCACTTGTATGACAAGAAAATATATATGGACCTTGATTGAATTAGACAGAGTAAATGCATGTAAATTCTTAGTTATTTTACATATGATGTGATTTACTACTTGGATATGTGACATGTGACGTACTTATTAGATAGATGAATGACATGTGATGTATTTATCGACTGGGTAAATATTTTTCAAAGAATCACGAAATGATGAGAGTCCAATACTAGATTTACATGTTCTATGTCTAGTGGTCACTTGATGTCATAGAAAGATAGATTATATAAGTATAAATATGATGTAGATAATACTTATTGTGGGGGACATGTTTTTATAGAGATATGAGTATGTTTTATAGAGATAACACCAGACCCCTTAGTAGCTTGAGTAGCAGTGTCACTTTTCTAGAGGAAAATCTTTGATTATATCTATGAAATATAGATTTCACAGTTGTTCTCAACACTGTTTAGGCCTGTAGGGTCACACAATTAGGCTCTTCGAGTAATGATAAAATTTTGGACAAAATGTTTGTTCAAAATGAAGATATTTTAATGAAAAACCATATCCAAAAGAGTTTGGGTGGATTCAAAATGAGTTTTGATGGTTTGCATAAAGTCATTGTGGGATTTTAGTGCAAGTTGGATATTGTTGGATGTGCATTAAAATTTACATGCATGAGATTCATGCACACTTGAATACATATATAATATGATATTATATATAGTGTAAATTTAATATATGAATATGATAAATATATTTTTCATGAATTTGATGCATGAATAATATATATATTATTTATTTCTCCCGAATGATTTATTCACCAGTTACAATCCATTATGAATGGATTAATTACTTTGAATTTATTTATTATATTTAATTCAATAAATAAATACCCAATGGTTATAAATTCATATGATGTGTTAGGAATACGAGATGCCTCATGATTTTTCTATCTAAGAGGATGATATATTATACTATTGGTGTATGACGTGTATGAGCCTCTTCTAAATATATCTTCTTCCTGAGCATTACTCATCTCACCTAACAAGGTGCTATAACCCTTTTAGTTGCTCGAGAATCCTAAAGATACGTTTATGGATCCATGTTCAGTGTATCACCTCATAAGTATAGTGTTTTCATTCACTTCTCCTCATTATCTCCTTCAAGCACACTCCATCATATGATAAAGATAGAAGATTCTAAAACTCATGTTTTCTAGGTACTATAATTTATGATAGTATTAATATATTGATTTATTGGGGATAGTTCTCCTGTGTTTTGTTTTGTATTCACTGTTAATGGTCATTAGATCACCACAAAAAACCAATCATTATGAACTCAACGACAAAGATTGCGGTCATAGTGGAAGAACCTTTATGACATATCCAATTTAGATGTTTATCATAATCAAAGAATAATCTGATATGTACATGATGAGAAATTCATTACCAATATAATTAAATCAAAGATTAATTAACTATTATGCATGAACCACAAAAACAAGATCATCACATATAATTTATAATTAATTTATTTTGATAAAGAAATAACTTGCATTAAATTTCATTCTTCATTGATGAATTTTTAGATCAATTTTCATTCCATCAGATAAATAAGAATATTAAAGTGTAGAATCCCTCTATAGGAGAATAGAGTGTAGTAGGATGTGGCATATAGTTTAAACTATTTCCACCACCACCCCTAGGTTGTATATTTTAGGCTCACGGAGCTAGTGGACATGGACAAGGATAAATGTAGGCCATGGAGGCCTATAAACCTAAGTCTCTAGGGATGATTAGTGGTATGATCTATGCCTTCTATAATTTAGATACAATACTGATAGACACAAGTGTGAGACACTATTTTCTTTCCATTTCTATTTTTTGAGAGTTATAGATTATGGTTGATCCCTTGGCTCAACCCTTATGCTTAGAGACTTCTATTAGAAGGGATTCAATGATCACACACTTCTTCTAACTGTGTAAAATGAATCATTGATGAGAAATATTTTTATGGGATAAATTTATTATAGTGATGAGGCATTATTAGGTTATATTAGGTATGTAATGGCTATCCATAATTCATTCACAGATTGAATATTTCAAGTAGATGATGCGGTGTATCTGTGGTGATGGAATGAGGGTTTCCTTTTTGGGTGAGAAGGAAACCTAGGTAGATCAGGATGGTCTCATAGGTAGGAGGATACAACTAATTAATCATTAGTTTGACAGTATTACTCTTGTATTAGTGGATGTTAGGAGATTCCAGCTTCCTACAATGGTGGAAGAGTATGAAGAAATTTTTCCTAAGGACGTCTTAGACTTACCTCCTCACTGAGAGAAAGACTTATGCATAGAATTGCATGAAAATAATACCCCAATATCTATTAAAACATATCAAATGGATCCCATAGAGCATCGTTAGTTGAAGGAGTAGTTTGAGGACTTGTAGAGAAATAGTTTTTTCAGACCCAGTGTTTCCCCCTAGGAGTAAGCAGTTTTTTCCCAAGAAGGTAGATGAGAGATTGAGGTTGTGTATGGATTATTTCTACCTAAACTAGGTGACCATAAAGAATAAGTAACAACTACCTAGGATTGAATACCTATTTAGCCAGTTGATAGGGGCAAGGTGGTTCTCGAAGATTGACCTCATATCGATTTATCACCAGATTTGAGTACAAGATGAGTATATATCGAAGATGACATCCTGATGTCCCTATAGTCATTATGTGTACTTGTTGATGACTTTTGGTGTGATGAATGATTAAGCAGTATTCATGGAAATCATGAACCAATTTTTTTTGTCTTTTTTAGACCAGTTTTTGGTTGTCTTCATCGATGATATTCTAGTGTACACGACATCCAAGAAGGAGCACAGAAGACACTTAAGAATGGTCCTAGATATACTCTAAGTTAACAAACTTTATGGGTAGATCTTTGGATTTGATATGTCCACTTTATAAGACATGTCATCTCAGCAGAGGATGTAGCAGTGGACCTAGTGAAAGTTGAAGCAGTGTTAGCCTGAGATCCACCCAAGAGCATGATGGAGGTGAAATGCTTCCTTGGATTTATAGACTAATATTATAGATTTGTGCTAGATTTTTCTTGGATATCATAACCTTTTAATATTTTAACCTATAAAAGGAAAAATTTCATTTGGATGGAGAGGTTTCAGTAGAATTTTTAAGAGTTACGATATAGGTTTATGAGTGCCCCCATCTTGAGACTACAATAGGAGGGTATCAAGTACATAGTGTTTTATGTTTACTCAAGGATGAGGATTGTTTGAGTTATAATTTAGAGAAAGATAGTGATTTCCTATGGGGCCTGATAGTTGAGACTTGATGAGAAGAACTAGATGACCCATGATCTAGAGCTGGCAATGGTAGTCTTCTCCCTGAAGAGGTGTCAACACTATCTTATGGGTGAGAATTTTATTATCTATGTTGAATATAAGAGTCTCAAGTATATCTTCTCATGGAAGGATATTAACATTAGATAGATGTTATGTTTATAGTTCCTCTAGGATTATGTCTTTGAGATATTCTATGCTCTGGGAAGGGGAACATGGTAGAAAATTCTCTCAATAAGAGATATTGTTTTTAGTTGTTGACCGAGTCATCATAGTAGTTAGTCTCATTAAGGTTGTCCTTAATGGAAGATTATAGTGAATTTTAACTCTAGTCTATGTATGTTACCTCACCACTTCTACGTTGTGTTAGGAATGCTCATCTTGGAGATGCTGATTGTGAGGCCTTACATGCTCAGATATCCACTAGACAGGATCCTGATAGATTTTATGAAGGTGAAGAGAACATAATCCTTTTCAAAGTAAAGATGTTGGTAATAATGAAATTTCATGAGGAGGTTTTGAGGGAGTTTCATATACCCCCTTTGGAAGTACATATTGGTGTGGAAAATATGTACCAAGACCTTCAATGCTAGATTTGGTGGCTAGGGATGAAATAATGTGTAGTAGAGTTTGTCTCTCGATGCCTCACTTATTAATAGGTGAAGGATGAACACCAAGTTCAAGAAAGTTAAGATTAACCCCTTAACGTTCCATAGTTTAAGTTAGAAGGTATATCTATTTACTTCATGATAGGACTACCATGAATTTCTAGAGGACACGATTCCATCTACTTGATCATAGACTGACTCACTAAGTCAGATCACTTTCTATCTATCTGAGAGAAGAGTTTAGTTGAGAGTTTATAATGCCTTTATGTGTAGGAGAACATATAGATTCATGAAGTTACCTAGTTGATGATTTTAGACCATGAGGATCACTTAATTTCATGATTATGAAGAGTATTATAGGATTCCTTTGTGAATCAGTTACGTTTGAACATGGTATTTCACCCTCAGACTGATATCCAGATTGAGTGGACCATTCAGTTTCTAGAGGACATGCTGTGGGAAGGCATGTTGTAATTTGGACATAGTTGGGAGGATCACCTGTAGGATCCAAATAAGAATGTAGATACTCAATATACAAGAGGGGGGGGGGGGATGAATTATGTACTTTAAAAATTCTTTTGGAGCCTTTAAAGTTGGTATAAAACTTTTATTTTTAACCTTAAGGAAAATTATGTTTAACAATGTCAAACAAGGTAAATTCGCAAGACCTCTTAGTTCTAAAAACTTTCTAGGTTCTAGAAATATGGTTCTAAAAATGAAACATGAGAAAGGTTTACAAGGAAAATATTCCACCTTTAAGTGTTTAAAATCTTAATAATCAGAGTATACAAATACAAGAAAGTATAAGATAGTTATGCTTTCCTTATTAATCAAAATGCAACGGGAAATAAACTTGGAACAATAAAAGTAACAAGTATGAAATATTTTAACCCAAAGAGTAAGGTATCCAAAAAACTTGGATAAAGGTACCTTGATTTATAATTTCAATAAAGTATGTCTTACCCAAACTAGGGTAATCCCTCGATATGAATATCGAAATCTGTCTTGCTATCCCCGCAAGCCCTTGAACTTCAATGTAGTCAGCACCTCTGTCTTCCTTATCAAGAAAGTCCTCGAACTTTAAGGTAGTTTACACCTCTATCTTCCTATCCCCGGAAGCCCGTGATTGTACATAGAAATAATCAGATCCACATGAAGCAAGATGAAAAAGACGTTCAGTACACACAAATCATGAGAGTCTATCTCTCTAGAAATTACTTCAGCAGCATGAAATCTCTAGAGTGATGGATCATTCATCTGGTTGTGAGATCATTCAAATGAGCCTCTATTTATAGGCACTTATACAATGGTTGTCTCCCTCCTCAATAGTAAAATTTTTCCTTGAAACTCGGAGAGACCTATACACTTGTCACTCAAACAATAGTTAGTTAGAAACAAAATATATGACATTGTTTAATTACTATAACAAGGGTAATAAAAATATGGTTTCTTAACCAAATCTATTTTTCTGAGTCTAAGGAAAATAAAGTTCAGAGTCTAACATAAAAATCATTCGGTGTCTAAAATACATAAATATTTGGATTCTGTTTTCAAATGAATTCGCAACCTGAATTCTATAGAATTTGGAGTCATAATTTCAATGAATTCAGATTCTAAATTATAAGGAATTCAGAGTCTAAATTCTAAGGAATTAGGAGTCTGAATTCTGAGGAATTCGGAGTCTGAATTAGGAGTAATTCGGAACCTGATTTCTAAGGAATTCAGAGTCTTAATTCTAAGGAATTCAGAGTCTGAATTCTAAGGAATTTGGAGTCTGAATTCTAAGGTATTCAAAGTCTAAATCCTGAAGAATTCGGAACTGGAATTATGAGGAATTCAGGGTCTGAATTTCAGAGAATTAGGAGTCTGAATTTTAGAGAATTTGGAGTCTAAATTTCATAGAATTTAGAGTCTGAATTTCAAAGAATTCGGAGTCTGAATTTCAGATAATTCAGAGTCTGAATTTCAGAGAATTTGGTGTCTGAATTTCAGAGAATTATGAATCTGAAAACATAATTATCTATTTCTAAGTATTTATATAATTCTGAGATTTTATATATGAAATCGATTTATACACTTATAAATGAAATGAGTTATATTTAGAGGAAATAAAAATATGAACAATGAAAAACATGTAAGGATAAATTTTCCTTGGGGAAGGAAAATTTTCCTTATTAAGGAAAATCTTATAAAAGCTATGATATGAATAATGAAAACAAGAGCAAGGAGAAAATTTCCTTGGGGAAGGAAAATTTTCTTTATTAAGATAAATCTTAGAAGAAATAAAATTTTCCTTAAGATAGGGTGTTTGTGATTTTTAAAACATGAAGGAATGAAAAAGCTGTAAGGAAACCTTTTTGACTCAACAATCTCCCCCTTTTTGGAAAGCACAAACATCCTTGTGAAAAATAATATAAGGACTTTAAAATTTTATGAACTTGAAAATAAAAACTTATCTCCCTTTAATTATGGGTCATAGTGAATATGACTAACTCTCCCTTAGTCTTTGAAATCCCCAAGGATCGTATTCTTGATTTCCTAAATGTGATTTTACATTTTCTTGCATACAAAAATCTTCATGATAAAAACTTCTTTAGTTGAACTCCCCCTTACTTAGGTAAATCTCTTCTTTACTTATAATTCCTTTTATCACTACGTTCTCCCCCTTTTTTATTTTCAAAAAGGAATAAGGGAATGGAAACAAAATTTGGTACTTGAAATATTAGTACTAAACAACCAAATATATGGATAACAACGAAAAAATTCATTAAGATTGAAAGAATTTGTACAATAAAGAAAATATAACAAAATATCAGATTTGGAAAAAGATTATCCTTCTTTCTCCTTCAGCATCAGCTTCTTGACAATGGTTTTTAGCTTCTTGAGCTCCTTGTGATCCTCTTCTTCACGCTTAAGTACCTGATCCTGATCTTCACTTTTCTTTTCTAAGGATTTTATTTTTTCTTCCTGAGCCTTTAGACATTCTGCTAGAGCCTTTAAGACTTATTATTTCTTAACAAGCTTCTCCTCAAACTCAATTCTAAGATCCATTTCTCTCTTCCAACTCATAGCCACAAAATTGAGCTTTCCATTCAAGTCTTTGACTTCTTACTTCCGAGTAGTCTATTCAAGACTTAGCTTTTCCTCAAAACTTTTAGTGAGATTATTGATCTTCCCATCTTCAATGTCAAAGGAATCTTTCACATTATCTTGAAAATCATCAAGGATTCTCATTTGTTCAATTGTCTTCCTTGACCAAGTAGTAATATTTTTTCAAGATCCTTTATGAGCTTCATAACTAATAAGAAAGGATTTGAAATCTTCCTTGAGACTAACACATTATGCATAACCATGGAAACTGAATCCAATTTTTGATTTAACGTATGATGATTCATCTTGCATCTTGAGTGTATACTTAGGAATAAGGGAATAATACCAACCAACTTCTTCAAATACTGTACCACAAAATCATGTCCAAGAGAGGAAAATTCTGAATCATATATTTCGGTTGGTTATGATTATTTTTTTATCTCAAATCCTTCCTCTTCAATGAAGTACAAACTTCTTTCTTTTTCACTATAGATTTACTAGGTGTATCAAGTACCACATGTTTTCCCTTATCAGCTCTCGGAATGATTTCTTCTTGTCTAGGTGATTCATGTTCACTATTTGATAACTGAAAAATCTTTTCTTTATCTACTTCTTCCTTCTCATCTCCTGCCTCAACATCCTCTAGCAAAATGAAATCATGATTGATACTTTCATCATATATTGTATTATTCACTTCTTATTCTTCACCTTTCCCACCTTTTTCTGGTGTAACAATTTTTGAGGATTCAGCTTGAGAAGTCCGGATTAATAACTTTATAGAGGGGCTTTCCTTATCATGAAAATATTCAACTTGCTTTATCAAGTCCTCTATATCACCACTGCCTTCTTCTTCTCATACTATTTATTTTTATTATATTGGTGCTGGAAATACCAACATCTTTCCTGGAGTCTCTGGAAGTGATTCTTTCAAAAATGATTCTGGTACCAGAATTTTCTCAGAGGCTTTCTCAACAACTTTGAGAAGGTATTGAACAATTTCAGCCTCAGTCATCTTATTCTTCTGTTTCTTCTCTTTCTCTTTCTTCTCTATATTCTCAGTAGTCTTTTCATTTAAGGATTTTGCCTCAGCAGGATCCAAACCAAAACTAGGCTCCCCTTCCTTTCGGTTTTTCCTATATTCTCTCCACTTAGCCACTATCTCATCAGGATAAGCTTTTCATTTCTTTGGTTTCGGGGGTGCTGGATATGTTTCCTTATCCACCAGAGTTTTTTCTTTCTCTTCATTTTCCTTCACCTTTCTCTTCTATCCACCCTTCTTAGAAGTTTCAGCTACTACCGGTTTCTTTGCTAAATCTTGAAATTCTTCTTCTGATAGATCATATAATTTTCCAGATTCACTAGAAAATACAATTTTCATTCTCATTAGAGTGTCATCACTTAGAAACATTACCCTGTAATTTATCGACTTAGACTTGCAGGAAATTTTCATTGACTCTAAATAGGAAAAAATGATATTTTATAGAATTTCCAGATACATGATAATCTGGGACTTTAGATTTCCATTCATGATATTCTGAATAGTAACCAAAATATACTTAACCAGATTTAGATTCCAGAGGTTTACTAAGAAATCCAAAACATATATATCAATTTTCTTTAGGGTATCTTTATCTCTTTTCCTTAGAATGATAAATCCTTGAACCCAAAGTTCAAGAATTTGGAAATTTTATGAAAGATAAAGAATCTTTAGAGTCTTAACTCCAACCAAAACAAGGCACTCTATGGCCTTCTCATTATCAAAACGTCCTATAACATTAGGTAACTTATGTGAATAGAATACAATTTCTCTTTTGTAAGGTATTTTTATCAGACTATCTGCCTTGGAATAAGAAAGATAATAAGTCTTACCATATCTCTTGAAAGAAAATTTCTCTTTGCCTCCTTGATTGAAAAAAGATAATGATTAATAGAACTCCACTAGCAACTCCAAAATCACCATATCCTCTACCTTGGGTTTAGATATAGCTATACTCTCCCATCAATTTAACTTGATGTTTTTTGAGATGATTGAATCATACTTATTAATGAAGTCCAGGTATACCAACCTTTCACGATAAATCTTCCATTAATAGATTTCCTTTGTGGTTGACATTTTTTTTTCTGAGGAGAGGCTTCTTTAGAAATTCAGAACTAAGGAAACCTGAAGATTCGGAATGGGATTAAGTAGGAAGGGAATATATTTAGTATTAAAGAGCATGAAAAAACGATGTGGGATAAGCATCGGAAAGGCTTTATATAGGCGTTTTAGGTGACGATTCAACTTCCATTCTTGATCCAACAGTTAAAAAACTTATAATCAGATCTTACAGTTGATATGATAGCCGGAGAAAGAATTTGGTAGGTTCTGATATTTTGAGGTGTTTAAGACAAACATTCAGATTTAAGGAAAAGTGAATCTGAAAATTAAAACAAAATGAAAAAAAACAAGTAAAAGGTCATTAAAAAAATTTAGGAAAGAAAATTTACCTTTCGGATTGCTAGGGAAATTATTCATAATGATGGAAAATTATTCTTAAAGAAAAATAGATTTCTAATATTTTGATTATGAAGAATTTTAGATCAAGAAAAATTTTAGATTATGAAAAATTTTAGACTACAAAAAATTTTTTAGACTACGAAAAATTTTAATTATGAAATTTTTTATCAAACTAACAACTAAATGTACTCTCCCTATGAAAAAGAGTTTATTACTATAAGGAGATAGGTTTCAAAAAGAAGTTAATAAGGAGTATTACCTTATGGTTATCATTCCTATCTTTTGTTTAATGTATTCAAATCTATCGGTAGGTAAATATTTTATGAAAATATCAACAAATTGATCTTGCATACCGATAAATTGAATAATAATATCTCATTTCGTCTTGATAATATTTTCAAAGAAGTTTTTGTTAGCAGTTATATGCCAGGAACATCTACTATCCATATACTATGTATTTATAGTGGTACTTTCTTTATTTTCTTGAAAATAAGAGTGTTAAACTTTCGGAACCCAAAACTTCTTGGATCTAGAAATTCCAGAAAGCAAAATATTAGGTATCCAAATTTTCTTAGAAAAATAAGATTTATGAAAACCTAAAGACTGAGTTTTGTTTAAAGAAAATTTTTTCACCCAATGTCCACCACACTGACATTTGGTGAAGAATTATGCACTTTGAGAAATAAAATAATTTTTACTGAAAAGTGGTTTAGAATGGGTATAACCAAAACCGGAACTATTCCCTAGAGGTCGAATTTGGGAATACATTTTATCAAATTTTTCCTTACCTAAGGTAAAGTTTGACAAAAACTTCCTCAAGGAAAATATTTCTGACTTTATTTTAATAAATTTTTTTTTTCTCCAAAAACATTAGTTTTAGAACTAGAGCTAGTATCTAAAATATTTTTCTTAGAAATTATATTATCAAGATCCTTAGAAAGTTTATCCTTCTCAGAATTAACTTCCTTAATATGACAACCCTGCTTTTTATTACGACTTAAACATGATTCATTACATAAACCTTCACTTGATACAACAAAGAAGATCAATAGGTTTAGTGTCATTGGGGATTAGGATCATTACATAAAAACTTAAAACATGAAATACAACATCTTTATTGAAAACTTCTTTTACATGACCACTACATTCCCTCGTACTTAGCATTGCATGGGATAACCTGAGGACATGCATAAGAAAAGGGTGAGCTATAAAGCCCAGTAAGGGAGTACACATGGAATAACATGAGGAGTACAATACATGTTAGATAATAGGAATATCAATAGAGCATAAAAGAAACATGAACATAAAGGCATGATAAAGCATGATAATCATAACATGGAAATGTGGCAACAACACTAAACATTGAATTAGCATGAGCCAAGGCTCATTGCACATGGAGCATGAGTAAACCCTCATTGCACATGAAGCACGGGTAAACTCTCGTTGCACTTGAATTAGAATGAGTCAACACTCATTGCACTTTACATATCATGATACTATACTTTACCCAATGCATTGGAGCGCTATAAGGGCACACCCTTCTTAAACATTTCATTTCATGCATAAGTGTGCCACATGGATCATAAAACATGGATTCATAAAACATAATCATTTATTCCAAGATAAAGGAATGTGGAATTAATACATGAAACATTATAATAAATAAGTAAATGTGCATAAAGGTGAATACCCTTGATGGAGAAATGGGTATGGTATTCACTACACAATGACATTGGCTTAGAAAATCAGTGCGATTTCGACAGCGTAACGGCGTGACATAAGAATTCATAAAAATGGTTGATGAGAGAGAAAGGGGTTCCTCATCATATTTAAAAGTAATGGATAGTAAGGAGGTCATATAGATACATGTCCCAACAATTGAAAAGGAATTTAGATTCATGATACAAAAGTATTGCTTGAATGTAAAAGAAGAGAGAGAAGTTCCTTTCGGAATTTCGGCATAGTAACGGGTGTACATGGGAGGCATTTAATGAGAGAGAAAGGGGTCTCCCATCATTCAAACAATAAGAGGGCAGTATGGGGGAGGTGCGAAACCATACCCCAACATTCATAATTGAAATTAAAAGGGAAATACAATCTAAAGAAAATTGACAAAAATGAGAAAAGAAGAAAAAACCCTTACTTGGAAGTGTGCTTCCAAAGGCTAGAGAGAGGCTTGTGAGAGGATTCTTGGGATCTTGGGGAACCTTTGGAGGATTCTAGAGAGAGTAGGGTAGAGGTTGGACGAAATCCAAGGGATTTTAGTGAGGAGGAAGTGGGAGCTTGGGTGGGTTTATATATGAAAGGTGAGAGAATTCTTTATTATTTAGGTTTGGGACCCCTTATATTAAAATAATCCAAACCACAAACCATCCCATGGTATTTGCCCATGGTTTCTGGAAAAGGAAAGAGGAAAACAATATTTTACAAGGCCAAGGTCTGAACTTATTAAAAAATTAGGGTTGCTTATGTGGAGGTGAGTCAGACTCCCATGGAAATTAATTTAAAAAGGAAAAGTGTTGAATAAGTCTTGAGGGGTTCATTAATGCTATGAAAAGTAAGTCAAACAAACCCAAAATCACATTATTTTAATGATAAAACATATATTGGCCGAACATAAGGATTATGGTATTTTATTACATCACCATTGGGTCATTATGATGTCATAAAACACATTATATAATTAAATGGTATTTAATTTTTACAAAAAAATTTGACTCTCAGAAAATTATGAAAAATTCACCGTTGGATAATTTTGACGTCCTGATTCTAGAAATGACATTTATTTTATCTAAAAAAAATTCTAAATATGTTAATTTTCACTTTTAAAATAAAACCAACATTTATCGAAAATTCACGGGTTTTGACAGAAATGACTTTCAAACCTTAATAAAAATTTTAATTGCATTCATAAAATTATAATATCATTTATATTTAATAAAAATTAATTTAATATTAAATAATAATATTTTATTAAAATAATATTTAATTCAAAAATCCCTTAATTTAATAAAATTGAATTCTTAATTAAATAATAACTAAAAACACCATTTGTACTTTAAAAACTATTTACAATGTATCAAAAATGACTAGAAATTATATTCATTATCATATACAAAAAAATAATGTACATGAACATAGTACTACTTATTTGTTACATAACCCCTTAAAACAGCTACATAAGACCTAAGGGTAAGGTGTGCGATGGTGACAGACTCTTGGGGTGGCTCGGATAGCATCTCTCGAGTGGTAATTTCAATCAACTTCCACTTTTCCCGTAGACGGTCACGTTCGAGCTTGACATAATGAAGCTCGGCTTGGGCTTGGTCAAGGGCGAAGCCCAAAGATGCCACCTCTTTTCCGAGCTCCGAAAAATGGGCTTCGTATGGGGCAATTCTAATGGATGAGGCCATCAATTTCTTTGTCTGAGTAAAATTGGGTTTGTTAAAGCCTTATATTTATACTAATCATGTGATCACTTTTCAACGACTATAAAAGTAACGGTCACAACTCTTATCATAAAACCAAATAAGTTGACATCTTATAAAAACATTTTTTTTATAAAGAGACATTTAACTGGATCAAGAGGTATTTTCCATTAATGAAACTTTGGGTCATTACAATATCCCCCCCTTAAGAAATTTCGCCCTCAAAATTTTCCTTTTCCCACACTAAAACAAATGTGGGTAACTCAGCTTCATCATATCCTCCGACTCCCAAGTCGCTTCTTCAAACTTGTGGTTTCTCCACAACACCTTGACGAGGGGCATTGTCTTATTTCGTAGAACTTTTTCTCTACAATCTATGATCTTCACTGGTTTCTCCTCATAAGAAAGATCATCTTCCAATTGTGCCACCTTAGAAGAGAGTACATGTGAAGGGTCCTGTATGTACTTCCTTAAGAGGGATACATGAAAGACATCATGCACCTTGGCCATCGTAGGTGGAAGTGCTAGTCGATAGGCCAAATCCCCAACACGATCAAGAATCTTGAAGGGGACGATGTACCTTGGACTTAACTTCCCTTTTTTTTCCAAACCTCATGACCTTCTTCCATGGAGATATGCGTAAAAACACCATGTCTCCAACTTTAAACTCAAGGTCTCATCGACGATTATCTGCATAACTCTTCTGTCGAATCTGGGCTACCTTGATATGCTGCTGAATGGTTTTCACCTAATCCACCATTTCTTTGACCATTTCTGGTCCAAGAAGCTTACGTTCACCGACCTCATCCCAACATGCCGGTGTTCTGCACCTTTTCCCATACAGGGCTTCATATGGTGCCATTTGGATGCTCGAGTGGAAACTGTTATTATAAGAGAACTCAACCAGAGGAAGATGTTGATCCCATCCTCCTTTAAAGTCGATTGAGCATGCTCTCAACACATCCTCAAGTGTTTGGATAGTCCTCTCTGATTGGCCATCAGTTTGAGGATGATAGGCCGTACTAAAGTTCAGTTCAGTATTCAGAGCATGTTGAAGACTCTTCCAAAACATAGAGGTGAATCTTGGATCTCGGTCGGACACAATAGATAGTGGTACTCCATCCAAACTTACCACTTCCCTGATATATATCCGTGCCAGTTGATCCAATGAGAAATCCTCTCGATTAGAAATGAAGTGTGCAGTCTTTTTAAGACGATCCACAACAACCCAGATTGCATTGCTGCCTTTGGATGTCCTTGGAAGTCCGGTGACAAAGTCCATGGTGATGTTCTCCCATTTCCATTCTGGTATGGGCAATGGTTGCATCATCCCCTTAGACTTCTGCCTCTCTGCCTTCACTTGCTGACACACCAGGCACTTTGATGTATATTCGGCGATCTCCTTCTTCATATTATCCCACCAAAAGTTTTCTCGGAGATCTCGATACATCTTTGTGTTCCCTGGGTGAATAGAGAAATTTGAACTATGTGCATCAACCAAAAGTTCCTTCTTCAGCTCCGGAATTGATGGAACACATAGTCTTTTCCCAAACCGCACAATTCCTTCTTCATTAACATTAAACTCTGAGGATTTCCCCTTTTTGATAGCTTCCAATTTTTCTTGAATTCCCACATCATCCTTTTGATCATTCTTTAACCTTCACAAAATAGATGGTTGAGCATTCATTTGTGAAAGGATTGATGATGTTCCCTTCTTTATGATTCCCACGTCCATCTTCATCAAGTCTAAGAAGATTGGATCCTTCTCAATTATCATAATTGATAGAATCGCTGGATCCTTTCTACTTAGGGCATCCGCCACCTTGTTCGCTTTCCCAGGGTGGTAATGTATTGAACAGTCATAATACTTGATGAGATCTATCCATCTTCTCTGGCACATATTAAGCTCTTTCTGTGTGAATATATATTTAAGACTCTTGTGGTCAGTATATATCTCACATTTCTCTCCATAGAGATAATGCCTCCAGATTTTCAGGGCAAAGATCACAGCCGACAACTCTAGATCATGCGTTGGATAGTTTCGCTCATGGATTTTCAACTGCCTTGAGGCATAGGATATCACTTTATCATTCTGCATCAGCACACATCCTAATCCCTTTTTCAAAGCATCACTGAATACCACAAAAATCTCCCCACTTGTGGGTAAAGTGAGCACGAGTGCAGTGATAAGCCTCCTTTTCAACTCCTTGAATCTTTATTCGCATTCATCACTCCAAGAAAACTTTACCCCCTTTCGAGTTAGCTTGGTAAGAGGGTTGGAAAATCATGAGAAATTTCTCACAAATCGTCGATAATATCCAGATAACTCCAAGAAGCTACGAATATCCGTTACCGATGTTGGCCTCGACCATCCCTCAATTGCGTCTGTTTTGGAGGGGTCCACAGATATCCCATTGTTTGTGATGATATGGCCCAAGAATGAGACTTCCTTCAACCAGAACTCACACTTGCTGTACTTTTCATAGAGCTTCTCTATGCGCAAAGTCTCTAGTACAGTTCTTAAATGCTCCTCATGATTCTCCTTGATTTTGGAGTATATTAGAATATCATCTGTAAAGACTACCAAAAATTTGTCAAGGTAATCTCTAAAGACTCTATTCATCAAGTCGATGAATATTGCTGGAGCATTGGTGAGTCCGAAAGGCATTACTATGAATTCATAGTGCCCGTATCTTGTACGAAAAGCAGTCTTGGGGATATCTTCCTTCTTCACCCTTGATAATATCCCGACCACAAGTCCACCTTGGAGAAGTATTGTGCTCCACTCAACTGATCGAACAAGTCATAAATTTGTGGGAGAGGATACTTGTTCTTTATCGTGATTTTGTTAAGTTTACGATAATCGATGCAAAGCCGCATTGACCCATCCTTCTTCTTGACGAAGAGGACTGGTGCACCCCATGGTGAAGCACTTGGGCGTATAAACCCTTTATCCAGATTCTCCTGTACTTGTTTCTTCAGCTCTTCGAGCTCAACAACATCCATTCTATATGGAGTCTTGGATATTGGTAGCACCCCAGGTATAAGTTCAATTGAGAACTCAACATCTCTTCTTGGAGGAATACCAGGCAGTTCCTCGGGAAACACTTCCGCAAATTCCCTCACAATATGCATTTCTTCAAGGATGGTTTCTTCCTTGGACTCAATCATCTGAGCCAAATATGCGTGCTCAGAGGGAAGTAATATCCATGCTTGAGATGATGGAGCTAAAGGAGATTCATCCTCCTCCTGACACTTGTAAAGAATCGGGGGACGATTCTCCATATGGAGTGTGATTTCTCTCTCCCGACAATTTATGTTGGCTCTATATAAGGAAAGAAAATCCATGCTAAGAATTGCATCAAATTCCACCAAAGGGAGTATGAAGAGGTTCGCCAGGAAATTCAATCCACAGATTATAACAGGGGAGGACTTATATTCATGGGATGCAATGATTTCCCCATTTGCCGTACTCACCGACATCTTTACTTCCATGATTCGTGGTGGTGATGAGATTGTTCTACTAATCTTTCGAGATATAAAAGAATGCGTAGAACTTGAATCAAAAAGTACGTTTGCTATTCTTGAATGAATAACTAGCGTACCTGTCACCACTTCGTTTTCGGGGTTCACTTCGGCAGAAGTGATGGAAAAAGTTCTTCCTTGCTGTCTTGGAGGTTGTTGGTTGCCTCCGATAACCCTTGGATTAGGGCACTGATTTGAAAAATGACCCAGTTCTTTGAATTTGTAGCATTGAACAATGAATTGAGGTTTGAACGGAGCGTTCCTATCCTCTCTCGTAGCTGCGGGTCCTTCTTGCCGATAGTTAATAGCTAGGTGCCCTTCTCTTCCACACCTGAAGCATTTTCTCGTCCCCTTAAGGCAATTTCCAGGGTGCTTATTTCTGCACTTTTGAAAAGTGGGGTGCTGGAACATCTTAGCGCTGTTGGATTTATCCATCAGACCACCAGCAGTGAAGTCTACCTTATGATTCTTGTCCCCATGATACCCCTGTGATTCTCCGATCTCCATTTCGACCTTGAGGGCACATCGGACAATTTCCTCATAGCTGTCGAAGTCACGGATCGCTAATGCTTTCCGCAAGCTAGGCTTCAGCCCACCAAAGAAGCGGTCAACCTTGGATTCGGGGGTAACGACAAAGCTAGAAGTGTATCGTGCAAGTCTTGTGAAGTTTTCCTCGTACACTCCCACAAATTCTTCATCTTTTTTCTTGAGGGAAAGAAAGTCCCTTTCCATCTTAAGATGGAGGGTGCGCGGAAAATATTTATAGAAAAATATCTTCCGGAATTTCTTCCATTCCAAAGCCTCGATCTCCTCCTCAGGCTTCGTATTTTTGATCAACGTCCACCATTGATCAGCTTCACCCTCCATACGATAAGCCGCCAGAAGAACCTTCTCTTGTTCAGAACATTGGAGGATGGAGAATATCTTTTCAATGGATTTGATCCATTGTTTAGCGATCGTGGGATCAGATGATCCACTAAAAGTAGGAGGCCTTTGTCTCATGAATCTCTTGATAGCGACTTGTTCTTTTTTAGGGGGGTTTGGAAATTCCTCTTAACCCATGTTTCTATTCAAAACTTGAGTTAGCTGAGAGAGAAGCGTGACAAAGTTCGCGATTCCCGCTCCCATGGGATTGGGAATCTCATTAGTACAATCATCACACTAATCTTCACAACGGTTATTAGCCCGAGTCCTCCTATTACCATCCATTGGATGGAATAAAAGGAAAGTTAGGGGTAACACATAAAGGGTAATCCAAAGACAAAACTTGATGACTTATAAATAAACTTTTATTTCCTTAACTCATGAGTCTATAGGATTCAATCTAGGCTTTTCATGATCTACTTTCTAACATATATTCTTAGGGTCATTTTTCCCTTAATAAGGGTTCATACCAAGATTGTGAATTTATCAAAACATATCCCCAGGGAGTGTCGTAACCAGGAGTGCAGCAAGGCCCGTTGTCATGCACTAGTTCCCGTTCGAGTCTAGCTCAAAGCGGTGTTTTCGGGTTTTACCCCTAGGATACATCTGTGCCAGAGCCGCCTCTACCTGCTCGTATTCAGAAAGGGATGTATTTGTTTGATAAACCACTTACTTAGTATTTACCATAACTTAGGGATGTTTTTATTATACTTAGTCTTGTATCCAAGGCTTTACTAGGGTTTCCTAATCCCAAAAATAACTAAACCTATCCTCTGATACCAACTATAACAACCCTACTTTTTATTACGACTTAAACATGATTCATTACATAAAACTTCACTTGATACAACAAAGAAGATTGAGAGGTTTAGTGTCTTTGGGTCTTAGTATCATTACATAAAAACTTAAAACATGAAATACAACATCTTTATTGAAAACTTCCTTTACATGACCACTACATTCCCTCGTACTTAGCATTTCATGGGATAACGTGAGGATATGCATAAGAAAAGGGTGAGCTATAAAGCCCAGTAAGGGAGTACACATGGAATAACAAGAGGAGTACAATACATGTTAGAAAATAGGCATATCAATAGAGCATAAAAGAAACATGAACATAAAGTCATGATAAAGCATGATAATCATAACATGGAAATGTGGCAACAACACTTAACATTGAATTAGCATGAGCCAAGGCTCATTGCACATGTAGCATGAGTAAAACCTCATTGCACATGAAGCACGAGTAAACCCTTGTTGTACTTGAATTAGCATGAGTCAACACTCATTTCACTTGACGTATCATGGTACTATACTTTACCCAATGCATTGGAGCGCTATAAGGGCGCACCCTTCTTAAACATTTCATTTCATGCATAAGTGTGCCACATGGATCATAAAACATAGATTCATAAAACATAATCATTTATTACACGATAAAGGAATGTGTAATTCATACATGAAACATTATAATCAATAAGTAAATGTGCATAAAGGTGAATACCCTTGATGGAGAAATGGGTATGGTATTCACTACACAATGACATTGGCTTAGAAAATCGGTGCGATTTCGGCAGCGTAACGGCGTGACATAAGAATTCATAAAAATGGTTGATGAGAGAGAAAGGGGTTCCTCATTATATTTACATGTAATGGACAGTAAGGATGTCATATAGATACATGTCCCAACAATTGAAAAGGAATTTAGATTCATGATACAAAAGTATTGCTTGAATGTAAAAGAATAGAGAGAAGTTCCTTTCAGAATTTCGGCATAGTAACGGGTGTACATGGGAGGCATTTAATGAGAGAGAAAGGGGTCTCCAATCATTCAAACAATAATAGGGAAGTATGGGTGAGGTGCGAAACCATACCCCAACATTCATAATTGAAATTAAAAGGGCAATACAATCTAAAGAAAATTGACAAAAATGAGAAAAGAAGAAAAAACCCTTACTTGGAAGTGTACTTCCAAAGGCTAGAGAGAGGATTGTGAGAGGCTTATTGGGAACTTTGGGAACCTTGGGAGGATTCTAGAGAGAGTAGGGAAGAGGTTGGACGAACTCCAAGGGATTTTAGTGAGGAGGAAGTGAGAGCTTGGGTGGGTTTATATAGGAAAGGTGAGAGAATTCTTTATTATTTAGGTTTGGGACCCCTTATATTAAAATAATCCAAACCACAAACCATCTCATGGTATTTGCCCATGGTTTATGGAAAAGGAAAGAGGAAAACAATATTTTACAAGGCCAATGTCCGAACTTATTAAAAAATTACGGTTGCTTATGTGGAGGTGAGTCACACTCCCATGGAAATTAATTTAAAAAGGCAAAGTGTTGAATAAGTCTTGAGGGGTTCATTAATGCTTTGAAAAGTAAGTCAAACAAACCCAAAATCACATTATTTTAATGATAAAACATATATTGGCCGAACATAAGGATTATGGTATTTTATTACATCACCATTGGGTCATTATGATGTCATAAAACACATTATATAATTAAATGGTATTTAATTTTTACCCAAAAATTTGACTCTCAGAAAATTATGAAAAATTCACCATTGGATAATTTTGACGTCCTGATTCCAGAAATGATATTTATTTTATCTAAAAAAATTCTAAATATGTTAATTTTCACTTTTAAAATAAAACCAACATTTATCGAAAATTCACGGGTTTTGACAGAAATGGCTGTCAAACCTTAATAAAAATTTTAATTGTATTCATAAAATTATAAGATCATTTATATTTAATAAAAATTAATTTAATATTAACTAATAATATTTTATTAAAATATTATTTAATTCAAAAATCCCTTAATTTAATAAAATTGAATTCTTAATTAAATAATAACTAAAAACACCATTTTTACTTTAAAAACTATTTACAATGTATCAAAAATGACTAGAAATTATATTCATTATCATATAAAAAAAAATAATGTACATGAACATAGTACTACTTATTTGTTACATAACCCCTTAAAACAGCTGCATAAGACCTAAGGGTAAGGTGTGCGATGGTGACAGACTCTTGGGGTGGCTCGGATAGCATCGCTCGAGTGGTAATTTCAATCAACTTCCACTTTTCCCATAGATGGTCACGTTCGAGCTTGAAATAATGAAGCTCGGCTTGGGCTTGGTCAAGGGAGAAGCCCAAAGATTCCACCTCTTTTCCGAGATCCGACAAATGGGCTTCGTATGGGGAAATTCTACTGGATGAGGCCATCGCTTCCTTTGTCTGAGTAAAATTGGGTTTGTTAAAGCCTTATATTTATACTAATCATGTGATCACTGTTCAACGGCTATAAAAGTATCGGTCACAACTCTTATCATAAAACCAAAGAAGTTGACATCTTATAAAAACATTTTTTTTATAAAGAGGCATTTAACTGGATCAAGAGGGATTTTCCATTAATGAAACTTTGGGTTGTTACAATATCCCCCCCTTAAGAAATTTCGCCCTCGAAATTTTACTTTTCCCACACTAAAACAAATGTGGGTAACTTAGCTTCATCATATCCTCCGACTCCCAAGTCGCTTATTCAAACTTGTGGTTTCTCTACAACACCTTGACGAGGGGCATTGTCTTATTTCGTAGAACTTTTTCTCTACAATCTAATATCTTCACTGGTTTATCCTCATAAGAAAGATCATCTTCCAATTGTACCACCTCGGAAGAGAGTATATGTGAAGGGTCCGATATGTACTTCCTTAAGAGGGATATATGAAAGACATCATGCACCTTGGCCATTGTAGGTGGAAGTTCTAGTCGATAGGCCAAAGCCCCAACACGATCAAGAATCTCGAAGGGTCCGATGTACCTTGGACTTAACTTCCCTTTCTTTCCAAACCTCATCACCTTCTTCCATGGAGATATGCGTAAAAACACCATGTCTCCAACTTTAAACTCAAGGTCTCATCGACGATTATCTGTATAACTCTTCTATCGACTCTGGGCTGCCTTGATATGCTGCTGAATGGTTTTCACCTTATCCACCATTTCTTCGACCATTTCTGGTCCAAGCAGCTTACGTTCACCGACCCCATCCCAACATGCCGGTGTTCTGCACCTTTTCCCATATAGGGCTTCATATGGTGCCATTTGGATGCTCGAGTGGAAACTGCTATTATAAGAGAACTCAACTAGAGGAAGATGTTGATCCCATCCTCCTTTAAAGTCCATTGAGTATGATCTCAACATATCCTCAAGTGTTTGGATAGTCCTATCTGATTGGCCATCAGTTTGAGGATGATAGGCCGTACTAAAGTTCAGTTCAGTATTCAGAGCATGTTGAAGACTCTTCCAAAACTTAGAGGTGAATCTTGGATCTCGGTCGGACACAATAGATAGTGGTACTCCATGCAACCTTACAACTTCCCTGATATATATCCGTGCCAGTTGATCCAATGAGAAATCCTCTCTAATAGCAATGAAGTGTGCAGTCTTTGTAAGACGATCCACAACAACCCAGATTGCATTGCTGCCTTTGGATGTACTTGGAAGTCCGGTGACAAAGTCGATGGTGATGTTCTCCCATTTTCATTTTGGTATGGGCAATGGTTGCATCATCCCCTTAGACTTCTGCCTCTCTGCCTTCACTTGCTGACACACCTGGCACTTTGATGTATATTCGGAGATCTCCTTCTTCATATTATCCCACCAAAATTTTTCTCAGAGATCTCGATACATCTTTGTGCTCCCTGGGTGAATAGAGAAATTTGAACTATGTGTATCATCCAAAAGTTCCTTCTTCAGCTCCATACTTGATGGAACACATAGTATTTTCTCAAACCGCACAATTCCTTCTTCATTAACATTAAACTCTGAGGATTTCCCCTTTTTGATAGCTTCCAATTTTTCTTGAATTCCCACATCATCCTTTTGATCATCCTTTAACCTTTCCAAAAGATATGGTTGAGCAATAATTTGTGAAAGGATTGATGATGTTCCCTTCTTTATGATTCCCACGTTCATCTTCATCAAGTCTAAGAAGATTGGATCCTTCTCAATTCTCATCATTGAGAGAATCGCTGGATCCTTTCTACTTTGGGCATCCGCCACCTTGTTCGCTTTCCCAGGGTGGTAATGTATTGAACAGTCATAATACTTGATGAGATCTATCCATCTTCTCTGGCACATATTAATCTATTTCTGTGTGAATATATATTTAAGACTCTTGTGGTCAGTATATATCTCACATTTCTCTCCATAGAGATAATGCCGCCAGATTTTCAGGGCAAAGATCACAGCCGCCAAATCTAGATCATGCGTTGGATAGTTTCGCTCATTGATTTTCAACTGCCTTGAGGCATAGGATATCACTTTATCATTCTACATCAGCACACATCCTAAGCCCTTTTTCAAAGCATCACTGAATACCACAAAAGCTCCCCACTTGTGGGTAAAGTGAGCACGGGTGCAGTGATAAGCCTCCTTTTCAACTCCTTGAAGCTTTCTTCGCATTCATCACTCCAAGCAAACTTTACTCCCTTTCGAGTTAGCTTGGTAAGAGGGTTGGACAATCGTGAGAAATTTCTCACAAATCGTCGATAATATCCAGCTAACCCCAAGAAGCTACGGATATCCGTTACCGATGTTGGCCTCGGCCATCCCTCAATTGAATCTGTTTTAGAGGGGTTCACAGATATCCCATTGCTTGTGATGATTTGGCCCAAGAATGAGACTTACTTCAACCAGAACTCACACTTGCTGTACTTTTCATAGAGCTTCTCCTTGCGCAAAGTCTCTAGTACAGTTCTTTAATGCTCCTCATGATCCTCCTTGGTTTTGGAGTATATTAGAATATCATCTATAAAGACTACCAAAAATTTTTCAAGGTAATCTCTAAAGACTCTATTCATCAAGTCCATGAATATTGCTGGAGCATTGGTGAGTCCGAAAGGCATTACTATGAATTTATAGAGCCCATATCTTGTACGCAAAGCAGTCTTGGGGATATCTTCCTTCTTCACCCTTACTTGATAACATCCCGACCGCAAGTCCACCTTGGAGAAGTATTGTGCTCCACGCAACTGATCGAACAAGTCATAAATTCGTGGGAGAGGATACTTGTTCTTTATCATGATTTTGTTAAGTTCACGATAATCGATGCAAAGCCGCATTGACCCATCCTTCTTCTTGACGAAGAGGAATGGTGCACCCCATGGTGAAGCACTTGGGCGTATAAACCCTTTATCCAGATTCTCTTGTACTTGTTTCTTCATCTCTTCAAGCTCAACAACAACCATTATATATGGAGTCTTGGATATTGGTAGCTCCCTAGGTATAAGTTCAATTGAGAACTCAACATCTCTTCTTGGAGGAAGACCAGGCAGTTACTCGGGAAACACTTCCGCGAATTCCCTCACAATAGGAATTTCTTCAAGGATGGTTTCTTCCTTGGACTCAATCATCTGAGCCAGATATTCATGCTCATAGGTCAGTAATATCCATGCTTGAGATGATGGAGCTAAAGGAGATTCATCCTCCTCCTGACACTTGTAAAGAATCGGGGGCCGATTCTCCATATGGAGTGTGATTTCCCTCTCCCGACAATTTATGTTGGCTCTATATAAGGAAAGCCAATCCATGCCAAGAATTGCATCAAATTCCACCAAAGGGAGTATGAAGAGGTTCTCTGGGAAATATAATCCACAGATTATAACAGGGGAGGACTTATATTCATGGGATGCAATGATTTCCCCATTTGCCGTAATCACCGACATCTTTACTTCCATGATTCGTGGTGGTGCTGGGAGTGTTCTACTATACTCTCGAGATATAAAAGAATGCATAGAACCTAAATCAAAAAGTACGTTCGCTATTCTTGAATGAATAACTAGTGTACCTGTCACTACTTCGTTGCCGGGGTTCACTTCGGCAGAAGTGATGGAAAAAGTTCTTCCTTGCTGTCTTGGAGGTTGTTGGTTGCCTCCGATAACCCTTGGATTAGGGCACTGATTTGAAAAATGACCCGGTTCTTTGAATTTGTAGCATTGAAAAATGTGTTGAGGTTCGAACAGAGCGTTCCTCTCATCTGTCGTAGCTATGGGTCCTTCTTGCCGACAGTTAATAGCTAGGTGCCCTTCTCTTCCACACCTGAAGCATTTTCTCGTCCCCTTAAGGCAATTTCCAGGGTGCTTCTTTCCGCACTTTTGGAAAGTGGGGTGCTGGAACATCTTAGCCCCGTTGGATTTATCCATCGGACCAACAGTAGTGAAGTCTACCTTACGCTTCTTGTCCCCATGATACCCCTGTGATTCTCCGATCTCCATTTCGACCTTGAGGGCACATCGGACAATTTCCTCATAGCTGTCGAAGTCAAGGATCGCTAATGCTTTCTTCAAGCTAGGCTTCATCCCACCAAAGAAGTGGTCAACCTTGCATTAGGGGGTAACGACAAAGCCAGAAGCATATCGTGCAAGTCTTGTGAAGTTTTCCTCATACGCTCCCACAGATTGTTCATCTTTTTGCTTGAGGGAAAGGAAGTCCCTTTCCATCCTAAGATGGAGGGTGCGCGGAAAATATTTATCGAAAAACATCTTCCGGAATTCCTTCCATTCCAAAGCCTCGATCTCCTTCTCAGCCTTCGTATTTTTGATCAACGTCCACCATTGATCAGCTTCACCCTCCATATGATAAGCCGCCAGGAGAACCTTCTCTTGTTTAGAACATTGGAGGATGGAGAATATCTTTTCAATGGAGTTTATCCATTGTTCAGCGATCGTGGGATCGAATGATCCACTAAAAGTAGGAGGCCTTTGTCTCATGAAGCTCTCGATAGCGACTTGTTATTTTTTAGGGGGGTTTGGAAGTTCCTCTTGACCCATGTTTCTATTCAAAACTTGAGTTAGCTGAGAGAGAAGCGTGACAAAGTTCACGATTCCCGCTCCCATTGGATTGGGCACCTCATTAGTACAATCATCACACTAATCTTCACAACGGTTGTTAGCCCGAGTCCTCCTATTATCGGCCATTGACTGGAATAAAAGGAAAGTTAGGGGTAACACATAAAGGTTAATCCAAAGACAAAAGTTGATGACTTATAAATAAACTTTTATTTCCTTAACTCATGAGTCTATAGGATTAAATCTAGGCCTTTCATGATCTACTTTCTAACATATATTTATAGGGGAATTTTTCCCTTAATAAGGGTTCATACCAAGATTGTGAATTTATCAAAACATATCCCCCGGGAGTGTCATAACCAAGAGTGGAGCAAGACCCGTTTTCATGCACCAGTTCCCGTTCGAGTCTAGCTCAAAGCGGTGTTTTCGGGTTTTACCCCTAGGATACATCTGTTCCAGAGCCGCCTCTACCTGCTCATATCCAGAAAGGGATGTATTTGTTTGATAAACCACTTACTTAGTATTTACCATAACTTAGGGATGTTTTTATTATACTTAGTCTTGTATCCAAGGCTTTACTAGGGTGTCCTAATCCCAAAAATAACTAAACCTATCCTCTGATACCAACTATGACAACCCTGCTTTTTATTACGACTTAAACATGATTCATTACATAAAACTTCACTTGATACAACAAATAACATCGAGAGGTTTAGTGTCTTTGGAGCTTAGGATCATTAAATAAAAACTTAAAACATGAAATACAACATCTTTATTGAAAACTTCCTTTGCATGACCACTACATTCCCTCGTACTTAGCATTACATGGGATAACCTGAGGACATGCATAAGAAAAGGGTGAGCTACAAAGCTCAGTAAGGGAGTACACATGGAATAACATGAGGAGTAAAATACATGTTATAAAATAGGCATATCAATAGAGAATAAAAGAAATATGAACATAAAGGCATGATAAAGCATGATAATCATAACATGGAAATGTGGAAACAACACTTAACATTGAATTAGCATGAGCCAAGGCTCATTGCACATGGAGCATGAGTAAACCCTCATTGCACATGAAGCATGAGTAAACCCTCGTTGAACTTTAATTAGCATGAGTCAACACTCATTGCACTTGACGTATCATGATACTATACTTTACCCAATGCATTGGAGCGCTATAAGGGCGCACCCTTCTTAAACATTTCATTTCATGCATAAGTGTGCCACATGGATCATAAAACATGGATTCATAAAACATAATCATTTATTCCACCATAAAGGAATGTGGAATTCATACATGAAGCTTTATAATAAATAAGTAAATGTGCATAAAGGTGAATACCCTTGATGGAGAAATGGGTATGGTATTCACTACACAATGACATTGGCTTAGAAAATCGGTGCGATTTCGGCAGCGTAACAGCGTTACATAAGAATTCATAAAAATGGTTGATGAGAGAGAAAGGGGTTTCTCATCATATTTACAGGTAATGGACAGTAAGGAGGTCATATAGATACATGTCCCAACAATTGAAAAGGAATTTAGATTCATGATACAAAAGTATTGCTTGAATGTAAAAGAAGAGAGAGAAGTTCCTTTCGGAATTTCGGCATAGTAACGGGTGTACATGGGAGGCATTTAATGAGAGAGAAAGGGGTCTCATATCATTCAAACAATAATAGGGAAGTATGGGGGAGGTGCTAAACCATTCCCCAACATTCATAATTGAAATTAAAAGGGCAATACAATCTAAAGAAAATTGACAAAAATGAGAAAGGAAGAAAAAACCCTTACTTGGAAGTGTGCTTCCAAAGGCTAGAGAGAGGATTGTGAGAGGCTTCTTGGGAGCTTGGGGCACATTGGGAGGATTATAGAGAGAGTAGGGATGAGGTTGGACGAACTCCAAGGGATTTTAGTGAGGAGTAAGTGGGAGCTTGGGTGGGTTTATATAGGAAAGGTGAGAGAATTCTTTATTATTTAGGTTTGGGACCCCTTATATTAAAATAATCCAAACCACAAACCATCCCATGGTATTTGACCATGGTTTCTAGAAAAGGAAATAGGAAAACAATATTTTACAAGTCCAAGCTCCGAACTTATTAAAAAATTAGGGTTGCTTATGTGGAGGTGAGTCACACTCCCATGGAAATTAATTTAAAAAGACAAAGTGTTGAATAAGTCTTGAGGGGTTCATTAATGCTTTGAAAAGTAAGTCAAACAAACCCAAAATCCCATTATTTTAATGATAAAACATATATTGGCCGAACATAAGGATTATGGTATTTTATTACATCACCATTGGGTCATTATGATGTCATAAAACACATTATATAATTAAATGGTATTTAATTTTTACCCAAAAATTTGACTGTCTTAGAAAATTATGAAAAATTTACCGTTGGATAATTTCGACGTCCTGATTCCAGAAATGAAATTTATTTTATCTAAAAAAAATTCTAAATATTTTAATTTTCACTTTTAAAATAAAACCAACATTTATCGAAAATTCACGGGTTTTGACAGAAATGGCTTTCAAACCTTAATAAATTTTTTAATTGCATTTATAAAATTATAAGATAATTTATATTTAATAAAAATTAATTTAATATTAAATAATAATATTTTATTAAAATATTATTTAATTCAAAAATCCCTTAATTTAATAAAATTGAATTCTTAATTAAATAATAACTAAAAACACCCTTTGTACTTTAAAAACTGTTTACAATGTATCAAAAATGACTAGAAATTATATTCATTATCATATAAAAAAAAATAATGTACATGAACATAGTACTACTTATTTGTTACATAAACCCTTAACACAACTGCATAAGACCTAAGGGTAAGGTGTGCGATGGTGACAGACTCTTGGGGTGGCTCAGATAGCATCGTTCGAGTGGTAATTTCAATCAACTTCCACTTTTCCCGTAGACGGTCACGTTCGAGCTTTACATAATGAAGCTCGGCTTGGGCTTGGTCAAGGGTGAAGCCCAAAGATGCCACCTCTTTTCTGAGCTCCGACAAATGGGCTTCGTATGGGGAAATTCTACTGGATGAGGCTATCGCTTCCTTTGTTTGAGTAAAATTGGGTTCGTTAAAGCCTTATATTTATACTAATCATGTGATCACTGTTCAATGGCTATAAAAGTAACGGTCACAACTCTTATCATAAAACCAAAGAATTTGACATCTTATAAAAACTTTTTTTTATAAAGATACATTGAACTGGATCAAGAAGGATTTTCCATTAATGAAACTTTGGGTCGTTACACTTAAGGTTTTTGGAAATAATTTCAAAATAAAAAGTTTTCTTATCAAGATATTTTGAAAGATCTGATACTTCCTCAGTAAGAATAGAAATTCTAGAATTTTCATTATCAAGAATTTTTCTTAAGTTTGGAATTTTCTTTCTCATGAAGTTTAGTAAACCTAGAAATTTCTCTATAAGTAGGTAAAGTATTATCTTCATCAGAAGAAGATTCTTCATCCGAAGATTCATAGTATTTATCATCACTATAATTTGCATTCAAAGATACATTTGCGATAGATTCATCGTTGTGTACCTTAGCTATTAGACAATGATTTTCAAAAGGTAATATGGCTATTAAACCAATATTCTTCTGACCAGAATATTTATACTCTGGAGATTCATTAGAAGAGTCTCCACCACTGGCACTCTAGGTGTATTTAGCTTTCAAAAAATTATTATCTTTGGATTTGTAGTACTTCTTTGTATTTCTCTCAGAATAATTTTCCTTTCTATCATTTTTCTTAAGCATAGGACAATCTGTCCTAATATTCCCTGCTCTTTTGCATTCATAGAAAGTAACTTCTGAGTCTTTCTTATCTTTCCTTTCTTTCTTCTTAGATCTATACAGAAAATCTTTATTCCCAACTATCTTGTTCATCCTTCGATCAAGATTAGCTAGTTCATTCTCAGAATGTTCACTTTTACTAGGTTCAGATAAAATAATGACTTTATTAGACTTGGATCTTATAACCCTTTCAGGAGTCTTGGCTTTAGTAGTAGTAAAGGCTACACTTCTATTTCCATTTTTCTTCTTATTTATATCAGCATATCTTTTCATTCTAGTCTCATATTGAAGAAGAATTCAAAAAAGATCATCAAGAGTAATCTGAGATAATTTCATATTCTCATCACTAACTATTCTCTTAGATTCCCACTCATTAGTCATGATATCTATAATCTTGTCCACAAGAGCTTCATCATCAAGGACTTTTTTACCCATATACTGTAAGATGTTAACAATAGTCATAAACCTTTATTGTACCTTGCATACAGGTTCTCCATAAGAAAATAAAAATCCATGATATTCTGCTATAAGCATGGATATTCTAGTTTCTATAAATTTGGATGTACCAAAATGGGTAACCTCTTATTTATTCTAGATACAATTTGTAGCTTCACAAGAAGAAATATGAATATATATATTCCTGGTCATGGAACACAAAAAAGTATTGCGTACCTTGTAGTTTAGTTGATATTTTGTCTTCTCTTGATTAATAAAAGTTCTGACTTCCTTATCAGGAATCTTGTAATCTTTATTAAGCATAACAAAGTTGTACACTCCAGTATTGATAACGTAAGTCTTCATAAAATCTCTCTAATATTCATAATCATTCCCATAAAAAATAGGTGGTCTAGTAGGATTTATATTTTCAATCGAACCAATATTCATTCCTGCCATCTAAAAGAAAAATATCTTCCCACAAAAACTTGTTAATAGTAAAAGTTTTTAAACAATGAAAATTTTCTAAGCAAGGAAAATATTAAGAACAATGAAAACTTGAGAAAGAAAATTTATATGTGAATATATGTATTTTATAGACCTTATTTGATACCAATTATTGGATCAAAATAATAATATAGATTCTCAATATACAATAGTGGGGGTGAATTGTATACTTTAAAAATTCCTCTCGCACCTTTAAAGATATTATAAAACTTTTGTTTTTAACCTTAAGGAAAAATATGTTTAACAGTGTTAAACAAGATAAATTCACAAGACCTATTAGTTCTAAAAACTTTCTAGGTTCTAGAAATATGGTTCCGGAAATGAAAATTGAGAAAAGTTTACAAGGAAAAATTCTACCTTAAAGCGTATAGGATCTTACTAATCAGAGTATACAAATATAAGAAATTATAAGATAGTTATACTTTTCTTATTAATCTAAATTCAGGGGAAAATAAACTTGGAACAATACAAGTAACACGTATTAAATCTTTTAACCCAAAGAGTAAGGTATCAAACAACCTTAGATAAAGGTCCCTTTATTTATACTTTCAAGAATGCCTGTCTTACCAACACCAGGGAAATCCGTCAATAGGAATATCAGAATCTATCTTTTTATCCCTGCAATCTATGGAACTTAAAGGTAGCTGGAAACTATGTCTTTGTTATCAAGAAAGTCCTCAAACTTTAAGGTAGTCGGAACCTCTGTCTTCCTATCCGCGGAAGCCCTTGATTGTACACAACAACAATCGGAGTCGCACGAAGCAAGATGAACAAGATGTTCAGTATGAACAAAGAATGGGAGTCTCTCTCTCTAGAAATTACTTCAGCAACATGCAATCTCTAGAGTGATGGATCAGTCATCTAGTTGTGAGCTCATTCAAATGAGCTTCTATTTATAGGCACTTCTCCAATGGTCGGCTCCCTCCTCCAACGGTCAAATTTTTCCTTGAAACTCGAAGGGACCTGTACACGTGTCACTCAAATAATAGTTAGTTAGAAATAGAATATATGAAATCATTTCATAACTATAACAAGGGTAAGAAAAATATGGTTGCATAATGAAATCTATTTTTCGGAGTCTAAGGAAAATTAGGTTCGGTGTCTAACCTAAAAATCGTTCAGTGTCTAAAATACATAAATATTTTGATTCTGTTTTCCAAAGAATTTGGAGTCTGAATTATAAGTAATTAAGAGTCAAAATTCTAAGGAATTTGGAGTTTGAATTCTAAGGAATTCAGAGTCTGAATTATGAGGAATTTGGAGGCTGAATTCTAAGGAATTCAGAACCTGAATTCTAAGGAATTTGGAGTCTGAATTCTAAAAAATTTGGAGTCTGAATTATGAGGAATTCAGAACCTGAATTATGAGGAATTCGGAGTATGAATTTCAGAGAATTCAGATTCTGGATTTGAGAGAATTCGGAGTCTGAATTTCAGAGAATTCAGAGTCTAATTTTAGAGAATTCAGATTCTGAATTTCAGAGAATTTGAAGTCTGAATTTCAGAGAATTCGGAATCTGAAAACAGAATTCTGTATTTCTAAGTATTTATATAATTACAAGATTTTAGATATGAAACCAATTTATAAACTTAGAAATAAAATGAGTTAGATTTAGAGGAACAAAAATATGAACAATGAAAAACATGTAAGGATAAATTTCCTTGGGGAAAGAAAATTTTCCTCATTGAGGAAAATCTTAGAAAAGCTATGATATGAATAATGAAAACAATAGCATGGAGAAAATTTCCTTGGGAAGGAAAATTTTCATTATTAAGATAAATCTTAGGAGAAATTAAATTTGCCTTAAGACAGGGTTTTTGTGATTTTCAAAACATGAAGAAATGGAAAAGTCACAAGGAAACCTTTTTGACTCAACACCACCAACCTTTAGTGGAGTAATTGTACAAAAAAAACTATCATTCCACCATCAGTATGATACCATTTTTGGTCTTGTATTGGAGACCCAGTAGGTCACCACTATGATAGATTGATCCAGGTGAGTTAATACTCATGGGACCAGAGTTGGTGCGAGTGACAACATAGATGGTGAAGATAATCCAAGAGTGGATAAGGACATAATAGATTTGTAAAAAGTCTTATGGAGATTGAAAAAGGAGGACTTTGGAGTTTGAGGAGGAAAACCATATGATTATGAAGGACTCACCTCGATGTGCATTGCAAAGATTTCACTGGGGCATAAAATTATCTTTTAGATTCATTTTCCCTTTCCAGACACCCTGTAGGGATAGTGAGGTGACATACAACTTAGACCTACCACCAAAGTTTGACCGGGTAGATGACGTCTTCTACATGCCAAGGTGGTATGTGTATTAATTTTCACACATTATCGACTTGGGTGTGTTGGACATGAATAATGAAGCTACCTTTGTAGAAAACCCAATATATATCTAATATTAGCCTGAGAATATCCTCTATGAGTGAGTGATTTCCTTGGTGTGTTTCCATTGAAAATGTGTGAATATTTAGGAGAGCACTTGGGAGCGAGAGAACCAAATGAGAGCTCAATAACCTCATATTCTTTAGTATTATTCTTTATTTTTCAAATGAAAAACCGTAAGGTGGGGAGAATATAACAACTCTATTTTTCCATGTTTAGTTTTGGAATATTTTAAATGATATACTTGGAGTTAAGAACTTAGTCCAGGTGTGATTTTGTGTCCCTAGGGGGATTGGTGTGTATATAATAAAAATATTAACTATATTATGTCACACTAATTTTCTTTTTAGAAATAATGGAATAAATACTAAACAGGGAATCAGATGGGAAATCTAAGACCACTGTTGAGTCCAGAATATGGGTTTTACACTAGGTGCAACATAAACTATATCAGCCTAGAGTTTTTGGTTTAAAAGTAGTTGCGGGATGATTATTAAATTAATTAATTAATTTTTCAATGACCTAACCTTCTCTAATTTAATATTTATAATGGAAAATCTATAGGGTTATCCACATAACCCTAGGGATTTTAGAGGGGAGTGTAGAGGAGTGTATGCTGAATGAAAATAGGTCAAGGATCATGATTGATTTCCAAAGGGATTTCTTCACCAATGGAGTTCATGGATCTTGCTAATGAAAAAAATGAGAATCGTTCTTTGTTACCAATTGATACAAAATTGAGGCAGGGTGTTTGTTTTTCTTTGGTTTCTTCCCCATTTTTATTCCACGATGAATGTGAATCAATTCCACTAACAATTTTATTAATGGGCCAATCTTGTTTTTTAGGTACAACATTATCTTTATAGGTTTTAGGAATTTATATTATTTTATTATTTTTTGGTTCTTCATTCAATATTATAACAAAAATTAATCAAGTCCAACCTAAAAAACGATCTAGGTTCATTCCTCTTATTTTTTTTTGTGATTTTCCTCCCCCATTTTTCGTATGTTCATTATTGATATTTTCCTTAGCCAGTGGTTTGACTAATACCCGAGGGATAATTGTTTCACATTCACTATTTGGTGAAACTAATCATCACCATGATTTTGGGTTCATGATTGGTGAAGTGATCAAGGCACAAATATGATGGTGGATTGTCATATATGGATTGCAATCAGATTATTGTTTCCCATTTTAGGGTTGGGTGTGTGGCAGTAGAGTAGTGTGATGAGAGTTGATTACCAAGAGGATAGGATGGTAGAAATATATCCATTAATGATAGAAAGGTTCAATAAACCCATATCAATGATTTTTGGTCTTAATTAGTGGTTGGATATAATCATTTATAGTGAAATTGAAGGATGCATAAAGTTTTTGAATTTCTAGAAAAATATCAAATACATGGAATGTAGTCTGAAATAACACACATTGTGTGGTCCCCTCCTATGGTTCTGGGGTTTACATGAAAATATAAATATTACAATGTGACACCCCAAGCCCTCCTCTAATAGTCCATGTGCTGGAAACCATCATCGAGTAGGCATATCACACACATGGGAGGCCTTATCCTAATGTATTTGTACACACACACACACTTATCCAAGCCTATAAAATTCTGAAAGGTAAAACACCAAACTAATAAAATAATAAATAAATAACATCCATCCAACATAACATTATGAAAAAATTACTTGAAATCCTAAAGGGACAAATACAATCCTATCAATACTAACTGGATTCCAACCTACTAGGAAATATGGGACTACCATCAAATGCAACACCTGGTATGAGACATGGTCTATCTAGATCAATATGCTCCACCTTATCCTAGTCCTACTATAAATCCATCAAAATTACTATCATCTACATGAGACATTACATGTGTGGGAAGATCCCATGCATGGGTTAGTATAACAATACCCAACAAGACACCCTAAAATTTCTATACATAAAACATCAAGAGTAGTTATCTCATCACCATGAGGGAATTCCAATCAGAATATGAAACATAAAAATAATGAAAACCAAGATATACTCATAACAGACACCAAGTCTCAAATAGGTCTCAATTATAATGCAGATCATAGGATACTTCTTGAGTATTTAATGTAACACTCATATGAGAGAACTCACCCCATGAGTCATGATATCACAGATGATGCTCATCTGAGAGGTTTTGTTCATTGGGTCTCACTAAATATGTACTCACCAAATCTATGAATATCATGATACATAGATAGGGGATTTCACCTAGGGCCTCTGGGGTATACCAAAACCTACATGGAATAACCTTCTATTTAAGGGATCGTACGCACGTATAAGTTTCTCATGATGATTCCTCAAACCCCGCCTAGGTAAGGTGACGAAATGACAGAGGATCCCACCCAAGTTACATAGATAGATTCCTAAAACTCTATCCAAGACTGAACCCATATATGGGATTACAATCCCTTGCTCATGAAATAATGACACATTGTACCATTATAGGAATGGACCATGTAAACACACCCAACTGAAATAGGTTTACAATTAACAGATGGAGGGTCTCAACCATCCCTAGAGAAAGTACATGGCATGTGATAGGAGTACACAATGTGTCTTCTCTACCCTGGGTCTTCCCATGTCTCACCATCTCACATGACATGTTTTCCTCTATACACACGACATGTCCCTTTTGAATACACAATTTTTAGAGGCTGATCTAACATTCAATGTGACACAATCTTGTTCCCATGTACACCTATTCATTACCATGTACTTTGGGTCGTGCACATATACTCTAGTCATGCCTATGAAGCTAGCCATGTATGAGTGAATAGTTACTCCCATGTACTCTGGTCATGCCCATATGCTTAACTGTGTCATTTTCCAAGTACACCTAGGGTATACACTGAGCCACCAACACCAGGTCACACAACATATGGTAGGGACTACACGGCATGTGAAATTATTATCTACCTGTAAACTCTAGCATCGTATTAGGGGAATATAGAACATGTTTTCTTCATACCATATATCATTTTGTCGATATTTTTATAGAAATACATAACATTCCTTCATATTATGATCATGTCGCTAATACTATTGATTCCACTACTAGACCCACCAGTAAATATAGATCTAGGATCATCTATGCATGGACTTCACTATTGATTGGATTATGGCCACCTAAATTCCATTGCTAAGCATCTCTCGTCACACCACCATGCCGAGACACCAAAAACCACAATCTAGGATCACCAAATCTGAACATAATCCCATGTTATCACTACGTTCCACAACCGCATAATCAATCTCAATCCAAAACCTATGGTGATAATCCACTATTCTAAATAACAATTGTGTAATGATCGTTCACTGAGTATTTGTCTAACCGCTGGCCAAGTGGGGTGTCAATGATGAACACATGAATAACGGGGAAAAAAAATCACAAAGCACAAAAAGTGGAAAAAACCTCATCCATTATTCTAGTTAGACTTGTTTTTTTTTCATTATAATGACGAATGAAGAACCAAAACCAAATACCATAAATTTCCCAAATCGTAAGAAGATAAAATTTCACCTGAAAAGAATAGTCGACCCATGAATCAATTATTTAGTGTATTTGGTTCATGTTCATCATGGGATAATGAAATAGGGAATAAAGAAATGAAAAAAGACAACCTACCATAGGTTTAGATCAATCACTGATGAAGAATGGCTCTCTTTCATTATCATTGGCGAGATCGAAAAACTCTGATTGGAATGACAATTTCAAATCAATAATCATTCATTGATCATCTAAGAATTAATCCATAGTTTTATGCTCTTAACCCTATCAATTTTTCATAACTGTGTTTACATATATAATTCTAGGTCTGGTTAAATTAATTAATTAATTAACTAATTAATTCACTAATCCACCCATGACTGCTTTTCCACCAAACACCTGACACTGAAAAAGGTTATGTCATGTCTAGGGTAAAACCCACATTTCATATTGAACGATGGTCTCATATTTCTTATCCAAGACTCTGTTTGATAGTTTTTCAATTATTTCAGAAAAATTGTGCAAACGTGATATGATATATTTAATATTTTTATTATATCAATATGAGGCCTCCCTGAGTCTTAGAATCTTAGGATAATGCAACACCTAGCTCTGAAAATATTACTTAGAATATTCCAAAGATTAACAAGGAAAAAAAGAATTCATTAAATTCTCTCCACCTTAGGTATTTTAATCCCAAAAAGAAAAAATCCTACTAAAAAAGATGAGGGTAATGATCTTGCATCTAGTTCTCCTATCCCTAGGTTCTCTTCAGAAGATTCATGTGCTACCATTAGACATGCACCATGGGAATCAATTTCCCATTAGGATCTTCTCATGCTGATCCTAGATCTCTACCATGTACTCAGCAAAGGTATATCTATCATCGATTTCCATCTCACCACAATTTATAACATGTGATGGGTCACCCACATACCTCCTCAGATACAAAATATTGAATAAATCATGTACCCAGTCCATCTATGATAGTAGGGTTAATATATATGCAACCTCACCAACTTTACGTAGTATCTAGAAATGGATAGTGAGCCTTAAAGATAACTTGTCACCCAGAACAAATCTCCATAATCCACATCAAGGTGAGACCTTTAGGAATACATCGTCTCCCTCATTGAACTCCAAAGGTCTCTATCATCGGTCCTAACAAGATTATTGATGGCCCGGGGCAGTCCTAATCCACTCCTATATGACTTTCACCTTCTTCAACATCACTCACACCATCTCTAATCCCATTAGTGATGACTCACCTGGATCAATCCAACATAGTGGTGACCGACAGGGTTTCCAATACAATACCTCAAATGGTTCCATATCGATGGTGGAATAGTAGATGTTGTTGTATGAAAACATCACTAAGGGTATGTGATCCTCCCAACTATGGAAAAATTCCAACATGAAACCCTGCAACATGTTCTCTAGACCCTGAATGGTCTGATCAATTTGGTCAACATTCTAGGGGTGAAACGCTATGCTTAAATGTAACTGTGTCTCAAATGAATCTTGGAATCCTCTCCATAATCATGAAATAAATTGAGCATGAAGATTTGAAATGATCATCAAGGGAACTTTGTGAAGTCATACTATCTCCTTCATGTAAATGTGTCTTAATATCTACTTAACTCTGCTCTCGGATAGCTAGGAAGTGGGATCATTTGGTGAGTTAGTATATGATCACCCAAATTCCATCCTATCCTCAATAAATTTGTGATAACCCTTTCATTAATTCCATAGAGATTCTATCTCACTTTCACTCTAGTACCTCAAGGGGTTGAGCCAAGTCCACTGGAACCTAATAATCATCATTCACCTAATGACAATAAATGAAACATGAGATAAAATCCATTAAACACTTATTCATCCTTGGCCAACATAACTAATACCAAAGGTCATAATACATCTTCAACAGACATCGATGTACCACCAAAGGGTATGTATGAAACCCCCTCAGAACTACCTCACACAAAATAACTAGTACCATTATCCATCCTCTAAAAAGGATGGTGTGCTTCCTACCTTTAGAAAATCCATTGGGAGCATGTCCATTGGATATATGAACATGTAATATCTCAAAATAAGTATCTCTAAGATGAACCTACCTAACACACTATAAAAGAAGTTATATTAAAATTCTCAATTGAAGGTAGGATTAAATATCCTAATTCACTATGGAAAGATACAATGATGCTAACTACTCTGACACCTTTATCAATAACTATGGACAATATATATTAATGAGAGCATATTACACCACGTTCCCCTTCCTGGGAGTATATAATATATCAAATTCATGAACCCGAAGGAAATATAGCCATATCATATGTCTCAAGTTAATATTCTTCTATTAAAATATATACTTGAGACTCTTATGGTTGGAATAAATTATAATCTACTCACCATAAGGTTGAGTCACCATATCTTTAGGGAGAAGACCAATATTGTCATAATTAGATCATGGGACACGTAGTTATACTCAAGTGGTCTCAAAAATTAGGACCCATGAGTTATCACAACCCTCCTCTGAATCACATAACAAATATGTCTATTCCTTAAGGCATTTAAGAACATAGCATACTCAACACCCTCATTTGGTAGTCTCAAGATGGGGGGGGGGGGTGCTTGTCAACCTCTACCGAAAATCCTAAAAATCTAGGTGGAACATATCTTTCCAAATGGAATGTTTCTTTTTTAGGTCAAAGCATTAAAGAGTGACGATATCATAGAGAAATCGGGCATAGACCACCAATAGTAGCCTATTAACCCAAGGAAGCTTCGTACCTCTGTTGTGCTCTTAGGTAGATCACAAGCTGACACTGACTCAACTTTTATTAGAACATTGCCACAAACTTTATTGAGATGACATGTACTAATAAGTAGACCTCTCAAATCTTGAATTAACACTTTGAGAGATTCCTATAAATCTGGCACTCTTGGAGTATGTCTAGGATTATCGTCAAGTTTCTCACATGCTTCTCATTAGATGCCAAGTACACTAGAATTTCATTAATTAATACCACCACAACACGATCTAGTAAAGGATAAAATATCTAGTTCATGAGTCCCATAAACACTATTGGGGTTTTTGTCACATCGAAAGGCATAACCAAGTACTCATAATGACCCTAGAGACACCAAAATTTCATATTTAGTATATCCACATCTTGTACTCAAAGATGGTGATATCCTAAATCGAGGTCAATCTTTGAGAACCATTTCACCCCTATCAAATGGTTGAAGAGGTTGTTAATCCTTGGTAGTGGATATTTATTATTTACTATCACCTGGTTCAGGAGACGATAGTCCACACACAACCTCAATCTCTCATCTGCCTTTTTGGTGAAAAAACCCGGGTTGCTTACAAGGAAACACTAGGTCTAAAAAATCTATTTCTCTACAAGTCCTGTAACAAAATATTCAACTCACAAAGCTCTATGAGATCCATAAAGTATACTAGAAATGATATAAGGTAAATCCATAGGTTCAAGCCTATGCATAATTCTATCTCTTGGTGGGAAGGTAAGCCTAGAACAAACTAAGGAAAGAAATAATCATACTCCACCATTGATATAGAAATCTAAAATCCCATAGAATCCACATCCCCAAGGGTAATTTTATCTAACTGAAGAGTAATCATTTGTATCCTACCAATTATTAGCCCATCATGCCTCTATTAATCCCTAGAGCCTCGTGGTTATAGGAAACCTTGGTGTGCAGTTTTCCTCTTTCCTATCCACAAGCTCCCTGAGCCTAATGTGGACCACCTAAGGGTGGTGGTGGAAACATGTCAAACCATATGCCACCTCCTACTACTCTCTCCACTCCTATTCTACATATGTAACCATGAAGATCCACTGATCCTTCCACTACCTCTACATGGGTGGTCCATCAATAGTCTCTCTGTGAGCTGCATGGTGGGTCAGAAAACCCCACACAAGATTTCCTCGACCATCACAAGTGAAACACTGCCTCTCTATAGGCTTACTAGAACTGTTCCAAAAGCACTGAACTAAATAAACTCTATCCTATGATCATATCTTAAACTATATTATACACTTGGATCCCTATGTCCACTATTTCCTACCATCTTCTCAAGTCTTAGATCCCATTTTTTCCACTACTAGTATGAATAATCAACATATAATCATTCAATAAGATATCCACTACGAAATCCCACTCAATCACTTTAGGATAGGTGGGAATGAAAATAGACATCACTCCAGACCTAATATCTCTACATAGTCTCTACTCGAAGGTCTGTTATTATAAGAATAGATCACAAACCTTATATATAAAGTATCATAAGTGGTTAGTAAACCTTGATGAATACTCTTACATGATCATACTAAACTACTGAAGATTTAGAAGTTCATAGATGCACACCACTCACAAAATGACTGGATATAACTCATCCCTGAAGAGATACTCAAAATTTTTCCAAGAGAGATCTTCCTCATCACGTTTTAATGTCATAAGACTCTATCATCACCTAGAAGATACCTGAAGAAGACTCCCCACTAAGACCATAATATGGTTTGGAGGTGTCCTCACAAGGGAGAAAATCTGGGTAACTTCCTATAGATAGTCCTACACTATCTAGGGGTCCGGATCACCCCGAAACCTTAGAGGTCACTACTCATGAAACTCATAGAGTGTGATCATCCCACACACATCTTCATCTGGAACTTCCAAGAAAACCTGTTACTCAACGGGTGGTGAAAAAACTAGAAAACCACCTTGAGGTACCACCTCTTGTATATGGCCCTGTACTAAAGCATCATCCCTAGGTGGATAATTGTTATGATCCTGCTATGGAATCCTAGATGTTTTTATTTGTGGAGGCCTCCTAAAATAAAATTAAGATGTATCAAGATCAAAGAGTATATATGGGAATCTAACTCAATATGGACATGTAAATCACATCCCATTCATATATGATGCATGTACTAATATTTTTTCCCTACAATTAGCTCTAGAATGTACTGAGCTAATAAGAAGGTTGTATGAGTCCTAGTGAATGGATACATTGACCGCCACATTAACACTGGAGTCCCTATCCTAAGATATGAACTCAAAACTATTTAACACTTTTTTATAGTTCCCAAACCAAGACTCATAGCTAGAAAATATCCAAACTATGATCCTAAGATGAAACCACTATGATAATTCTTTGTCATGAACCAAACCACTAGGGCCTGGATGGTTGGAAGTATGTAGAGTGTTACACCCCTAGCCCATCTCTAATAGGTTAGGGGATACCAAACAACATTGAGTAGTCATATCACACAAATGGGAGGCCTTAGCCTAAGGTTCTTGCACACACACACACACACACCTCTAGAACCATGAAATGTTGAAAGTTAAAATACAAAACTAATGCCATAATGCATGCATAACATCTATCCCACATCAGAGTATAACAAAATTAATGGAAAGAATAAAGGTCTAAATAAAATCCCACTAGAACTTAAAAAAGAGTCCAACCTACTAAGAAGGAGGGTGATTCTATAAAATGAAACACCTCATACGAACAATGATCTATGTTTCTAACTATGATATTCCTACTCCTCATCCTCTCAGGACTACTTCAAAAGGCTTGTCTTCTACATAAGAAACAACAAGTGCAGGTAGATCCCATACAGGGGTAAGTATAACAATACTAAATAGAAAAGCTTGAATCAACAAACATAAAGAATCAAGAGTAGTCATCTCATCATTATGAGGGAATTCCAATCATAATATGAGACATAACAATAATAAAAACCAAAATAAGAGATCATATACCTGCATAAGTTGGTCATGATGATTAATTGAACCCCACATAAGGAAGGTGTTGAAATGATCGAGTATCCCACCCTTGTCACACATAGGGATTTCTGAAACTCTATCCAATACTGAACCTATAGAGGGGATCATAATCCAATGATCGGGACATAATGTAATACCATACCCTTATAAAAATAGAAAATGGAAACACACCCAACTGAAACAAGTCCACACTAAAGAGATGGAGGGCCTTAACCTCTCCTGAAGAAAGTACATGACATGTACTAGAAGTACATGACATGTATTATCTACCCTGGGTATGCCTATGTCCCACCACCTCACACGACATGTTTTCCTCCATACACACGGTGTGTCACTTTGGAATACATGGTGTTTAGTGGTCAAGGTGAAACTCATCATGCTGTTATCTCATGACCGTGTACATATGGTCATGTCCATGTACTTCGGGTCATGCCTATGTACTCTGGCCATGCCTGTATACCTGGATGTGTCGAAGTACAAAATCATGATCATGTAACTTGGTCATGCCTATGTGTCTGTTCATGTCTACTTCTCTGAAACCCTAGGGTATATACTGATCTACTAGCACTAGGTCACATGGTGTGTGGTATGGACCATGCAAAATGTGATATTTTTCACTATGTGTAAACCCTAGCACCATAGAAGGGGTCTACATGGTGTTTGTTCCTTGGAAACCACGTTTTGTAGTTGATATTTTTCAAAAAATCAAGAACCATCATGCATCTCCCACTCATGCCACTAGCACTATCAATTATACCACTAGACCTATAGGTAAAATCAGATCTAGGATCATCCATGGTTGGGAATCATTGATTACCAGATTCTAGCCATCCGAATCCTATTGCGAAGCATCTCTCTTCACACCACCATGATGAGTTGCCAGAAACTGCAACCAGGGATCTCCAAATATGCAACCGATCCTCTATCATCACTATACATCACAACCACATCATTGATCTCGATCTTGAACCCATGGTGATAGTTTTTTGCACCAAAGAACGATTATGCAATGATCATTCACTAGTTATTTATCAAAACATCACCCAAATGGGGTGTCTACAATGAATATACGAATATCAGGGATTGAAATGCACAATGCACAACAAGAAGAATGAACCTTGGGTTTTGTTTTGGTTAGCCTAGATTTATTGTTTTTTCAATGAAGAACAAAGAACCAAAACCAAATAATATCAATTCCTTAAATCTCAGGAAGATAAAACCTCACCTGCAAAGCATGATTGACATGAGAATCAATCAATTAGTGGATTTGATTCACATTATTCTGGGGATAATCAATTAGGGAATAAACCAATAGAAGAAAAATATCCTACCTTGGGTTTGGATCAATCAATGATAAAGAATGGCTCTCTAATATTATTTTTGGTGTGATCCATGAACTCAAATTGGAATTCCAATTACCAATCCACAATTCTCCATTGATCATTTGCGAATCCTCCTCCAATGAAACTTTCTCAATCCCAAGGGCTATGCAGAAAACCCTAGGGATTTTTCATAACCGTTTTTATATATATGATGCCAGGTTTGGAAAAATTAATTGATTAATTAATTAATTAACTCTATAATTCACCCATGACCAGTTTTCAACCAAACACATGATGAAGAAAAAGGTTATGCCATGGAAAGGGTAAAGCCTACATTCTATATTCAATGAAGGTATCATATTATTGACCTGAGACTCTATTCAAGAGTTATTCAAATATTTTAGAAATTTTTTTTACAAATGATATAATATATTTAATATTTATATTATATCTATATCAGGAATCCCTAGGCCTTAGAATCCCACTCTAACATAGTTCCTACCTCTAAAAATATTAATTAAAATATTCCAAATCTTATTAAGAAAAAAATATAGTCTTTACATGCATTCCCTTGGTTCATCCCCATGAGGGTACAATGTGGCATTATGTCTTGAGCATAATATGTGATACCATCTACAAGTTTTTTCTTAGATAGATTTTTAGGAATCCCTCCATATGAACAGGGTGGGATCCTTTATCATTTCATTTCCTTACTTAGGTGGGGTTTGAGGAATCGTCATAAACAACTTATGAGGGTGTACAATCCCCTACTTAGCGAGTTTTCTAGGTAGGGTCTAGTATACCCTAGAGGCCTTAGGTGAGATCCCCTATCTATGTATCGATATCTTCATAGATCTAGTGAGTACTTATTCGGTGAGGCTTGATGGGCATGATCTCTCATATGAGCTCCATCAGTGATAACATGGCTCAAGATTGAGTTCTTTTGGATGAGCATTACCTTGAAGCCTCAAGAAGAATCCAATGGTTTGAAGTATGGTTAATACTTCATGGAGACTTAGTGTTCTTTATTAGTATATCTAGGAGTTCTTATTTCTATGTCTCATATCCTGATTGACATGAATTCATGACAATGAGATGACTACTATCATGATTCTCATGTCTAGTTATTTCACAGTTTCCTACTGAGTATTGTTATACTCACCCCTATATGGGCTTTACCCACACATGTCATGTCTCCTGGGAGGACCAGGAGTAAGCGGAGTATAGTGATCTTGATAGACCATGGTTCATACCATATTTTTCATCTGATAGTAGTATCATACTTCTTCATAGGTTGTACTCTTTTATAGTTTTTTGTGGGCTTGTATTTGTCCCTTATTCTTTCCAGTACTTTTTTCATACATTGATTGAGGGATATAGATTTATGCATGCATTTGATATCAATTTTACTTTATCTTTAAACATTGTATGGGTTTTTGGATATTTTTTGTGTGTAGGTTACATAGGATAATGCCTCCTATGTCTGTGATATGCTTACTTGGCACTAGTCGCTAGCCCTATACCTATTAGAGGCAGGCTTGGGGTGTCACACTCAGTTTAATGCTGTCTAGGTGGGCCCTAGTGGGCCAGGTCATGAAATTTTAGTTAAAAACACATGTTACATACTCAAAAACAATAAAACACATTCAAAATGTTTTGATAATTTAGGATTATAATTCATAAGTCATTTCTGACGTGTAGAGATTAGTTACACCTCAATCTGATACATGGTGTTCCTGATATGTTAGTTTAAAATTGAAACTTTAGTTCAAAACACACATAGCATACTTAAAAATGATTAAACACATTCATATTGTTTTGATACTTTATGAAAATGATTCATAAATAATTTGTGATGTTTAGGAACTCAATTCACCACAATATGAAACACAATGTGATTGGTATGAAAAAAATGCGTGGTTTTAGTTTAAAATTGAAATTTTATTAATTTAATGTTTCATATTTATGTTTAATTTATTTCTTTATAGTATTACTAAAATAATAATTATTTTATTTTACATGTGAACTCTTTTACTCGATCTAGAGTAGTTTTTTCAGCAACTGATAGCATGATCAGGCTCTTTTGAGAGGGGGTCGAGGGCCAAAGACAATGTAACATTGATGTTTTTGAATGTTTGTGATAAATTTAACTTACCAATTTAATTTTACAAAACAATGATTGAAATGTATATAATATTCTATTTTTATTGTATTTGTGATATAAATTTTATTTCAATATTTTTTTTATTTTCTGTTGTAGTGTCCTATAAATTTAGTAGCACACTACATAATCATGGATTTTGTCATCAATATTTCTAGCATTGATAAAAGTTAACTTTATCAATGATAAAATTGCACTAATAAAGTAAAAATATTGATAAATGTGACTCCCTTTTATTGGAGTTTAGAACATCAATGATTTTTATTGATGATAAAGTGTTTTTCCAGTGCATATAAAAGGTGGATTTGTAGTAGTGTGGGATTAAAACACAGCCTAAAACTAAATATTATGTATATTAAATATATATATATATATATTAAAATATCTAATAGTTGATTAGGATTGTGTGGAACATGATTAATATATTTTAGTACTCAAACTTGGTTCGAGTTAATACTTGAAATCTCGAGGTCTAACTAAAATGATCATGCTGAATTCAAGTATTCTTGAGTATTTGTGTATCATTTACATCGCAAACTCATGGGTTAATATTAAATAATTGTATATTTTTAATTAGATGAATATAAATTAAGAATGTTAATAATGAAATCATTCATTATGATTATGTATTAATTAAAACCATTTTAATTCATAGATCATATAACATAAGAAAAGTTGATAACAAATAAACACAAAAATAGACGGATGACAGAACAAAGAAGGTTAACCCAAACATTAATAAACAATACAACAACAAAAAATATATGAACCAAAGTTCATGTGTTATCAGAGAACCCAATCCTATTAAATCCCATATGGTACACCACTTCACTACCCAATTGCTATGTGTTTAGTACCATGAAAACATCATTTTGATCCTCATTTCTATAAAATTATTAGTAGGCTGTTTTGGCATCCAATCAAATAAGTATTCACTATGATGTTATGGGTAACTCCACACATTTAAATAAGAGGTTGATTGTTAAAGATCCTAATGGATCTTTTGAATGGTAGTATGACCTTCATAGGGGAAAATAAGAGAATCAATTTTGATGAAGTAACATAAGAGGTTCAAATAAATAAGAAAAATAGAAGAAAGAATAATAAATAATAGTAAAGAAAATGTGGAAAAGTAAAGGATCACACAAGTACTTATGTGGTCTGGACTAGTTTGGTCCTATTAAATAGAAATAACACCACCACAACATTTATCATTATGAAAATAAAAGAAAATAAATACATGTAAACATAGAAGAATAAAAAATAGAGAGACAACAGACACATACCCCAGAAACTCTCTGAGCATAGGGACCTCATAACTCTAGGATCTAGTGGTGAACCTTACCTGAAGATGGTAATATACACCCTTGTGTTGGATGGATTCACACACATAAACCTGACAACCAAACTGTAAAATAATGAAATAAATAAATACAATGTGGAGGTGTAGTGGAAAAGGAACAATCTCACAAGTCTAAATCCTAGATCTGCTGAAGGAGAAACAATACTGATAGGGTTGTAGTATCTTGAAGATGGTGTGGTCCAGACAGAGCTCGTGAGTACTGAGCTCTCCATCACATATGATGAAAAAATGGGTTTTGGAGGAATGGAATGAGAGTATTATAGATTATCCCTCCCTCTCAGATTCTTCTCTATGGAATGGAGATGAAGGAAAAATGAATAACCACACTGGGAAAACAAAGCGATGTGACTAGTAATGACAGTGAGGCAATCACAATGTTAGATAGTGTGTCATGCATAACATCCAAGGCAGGACACTCATATAGTTGAGGGTGAGTGGAAGTATCATGAAGGAGGAGTTGTCATAACAAAACCTGATTGGATGAGGATTCATGGATGTAGGATATTGTCTAGGAAGAAAAACACAAGGATCAATTAAAATCTAGAAACACAAACTTTTCAAAGTATAGATGTCCAATCATGGTAATCAAAAATAAGAAACACTATAAGAAGGATCCTATAGATCAAGCCGATGAAACAGTAAACCAAGCCATTCCTGACAGCCTAACACCATAATAAACCTAGAGGCCTATCTAGCATACCTAGACAAATAGATCCCATAGAAGAGAATCCTAAGGAAAAATATAATTGCATAATAATAAACAAAAAAATTTCATGATTTCTTTAAAAAAATATAATTTAAATTTTGAAAACTAAATTTAACAAATCTATACCTTTTCAAATTCTAATAAAAAAATTAACTAATGGAGTTCTTACAAGGTATGTTTTTTATACTAGTAGGTTTGGAAAGATTTTTATTTAATAAAAAATAAAAAATAAAACCAAGGCTACAAAATATTTATAGTGTATAAACTCTTAGTGTGTGCCATGGAGGAAAATGGACTCCTCATACCCATTCTCCTACTGCTATAAAATTACTAGGAAATTCTCATAAATAAAAATATCTAAACAAAAACATTAAACAATAGATCTTAAAAACATTATTACCTATGCCTTCATTGAAAATAGTAACTCCCAAACATACCGATACCGGCAAAAACAACCTTTATTGGGGGTAAAATATGGTGATCATAAAAACCTAGAAAAGATCAAATAGTGAATGTAAAAAAGGAAGTAAAAATATAGAACAACCAAAAACAAGAATCTAATAGGATAACATTCTCCACCTAAGATTTAACAACTTAAACCAGCCTAAAGAAAACCCCCTCTTCCCATCGGTGGCCCCTAAAAATATAGTAGGGAAAGTCCTAGGTATTCAGAAAGGAAATAACCTAGAAAATACACAAATTTCTAGCTAAAAGGGATAATAAAAATTACAGAACATCTATAGTGTCATGACTGGGGCATACCATATAGGTCTAGTCTATACTATCACTATTTGTAAAACTAGGACACTATATTTGAATACAACCAGTTCTACCACACAAAAAACACCAGAAATTATTAAATCGATTCTTATCCTTCCATTATTTATCATTGTTTCTATTCTAACCCCAAACACTCAATAATTGTGGTTCTATTTTAACCTAATTACCCTCTTGCTTCAAAAAATGTGTTTAAAGACCATGAAAAAAAATAATGACCTTAACCTCTTATAACATTATAAAATAAAAACCATATATCATCAAATATTTTAATGAAATAAAATAATCACCAAGAGATGTTAAAAGAATTAAATCCTGATGTTCATCTTTAATTTCAACATCTATATTACCTAAATCAATAATCAATTTATTAAATTCATCAATATGAACACGAATCTAAGAACTAAGCTTCATCTTAAAAGTACAAAGTCTCATTTTATTTTAATGATGAAAAAAAGATTTATTCATATATAGATGTTAAAGTTTTAACCATATAGCTGTAGTAGTGGTTTCATGGGAAACTTCATGAAGAACTTTGTCTCCTAGGGTCAAAATCAACGTATAGTGAGCCTTTTCTAAAACACCAGGGTCAACATCTACATATGTTGTGGCAGACTAACCATAAAAAAAGATAGAAAATATAGGTTTTTTAGAACTATAAATTGCATATGAAATTCTATTTTGAATTAATAGTTCATGAATCTTAACTCTCCACATACTGAAATCATTATCACTATTGAACTTCTTGACTTCAAAGTTAGTAGATGACACCACTAAAATTATTACAGGGTCAAATACCAATTTTTAAAGGTTGAAACAAATCTATTGAAAGGAATTATGACTTTCAAAGAGGATAAGAAGATAATCATTTTGATAATAAGAAGAAATAGGTTTGAATAAATAATAAAAAAAGAAGCAAGAATGAGAAATAACATTAAATAAAATGAAGAATAGTAAATGATCACATAAGTATTTATGTGGTTCATACCAGTTTGGTTATAATACATGAAAATAAAACCACCATAACCTTTATTATTATGAAAATAAAAGAAACAATGGGTATATAAATAGATAATAATGAAAAAAAGAGAGACAATGCACACGAATCACAAAAAATATCCGAGCACGGGGACCTCGTTACTTTAGGAGCCAGTTGTGGGCACTGACCTGAAGATGGTAATGTACTCCCTCAAGTTGGATGGACCAAAAAAACCATTATTATTCTGAAAATAAAAGAAATATAAGGCATATAAGCAGAGAACAATTAAAGAGAGAGAGACAAGGCACACAGACCATAAAAAATTATCTAAGCACATGGATCTCGTCACTCTAGGATCTAGTTGTGAATCCTTACCTAAAGATGGTAATATACTACCTCAAGCTAGATGGAATCATGCATGCAACCCCAAAATGTAGACCATAAAATAAAGATATAAATTCAACATAGAGTCAAAATATAAAAAGAACAACCTCATAAGTTCAGATCCCTGATCCGTTGAAGGAGAAACAACCCTACCAAGGTTGTAGTATCTTGAAGTTGATGCGGTCCAAACATAGCTCATGAGTACCTAGATCTCCAATGAAGATTATGATCAGAACATGGGTTGTAGAGGCATAGAATGAATGCACTAGAGATTTTCCATCTCTCTCATATTCATCTCTCTAGAGTGGAGTAGAAGGAAAAATAAAGAACTATAATGGGGAAAAAAAGTGATGTGGCCAATAGTAATGGTGAGGCAGACGTAGCGTCAAATGGAGTATCATGAATAACATCCAAGGAGGGACACATATACATTCAAGGGTGAATAGAAGAAGAAGGGTCGTGAAGGTAGAGATGGTATAACAAATCCTGAACTGCTGAGGACCTGTGGAGGCAGCAGATAAGTCGAGCGAAAAAACATGGTGATCAATCAAAATCTAGAAACATAAAACTCCCTAAAGCAGAGCCATCTTATTGCTTTAATTAATATCCATCATCACTCCAAGGAGAATCCCATGGATCGAGAATCAGACTAGTCCACTCCCCATATCCCAAATCCATAATAAATAGGATTTCCACCCATCATACAGAGACATACAATTTCCACAGAACAAAAAATAAACCCAAATTATAATTGCATAATAATATTAAACAATTTTTAATGGGAAAATTTTAAAAATAGAATTTTAATTTTGAAAACAAAATTTAACATTGATATTCACTTCCTTGTGCTTTCTTATATCATAGCACATATTGAAGAGACTCACAGGTTGATTCAGTGTGTAATTATACTTCTATATATTCTGTTGGAAGGGGTATCAGAGGACGACGTAGGATGCCGAAGGCAATCGCATGATGAGTGTTCCAAAATCCATAATACACCCTGTCAGACTCAAAATATTTGAGTGGGTTATTGTTTATACATCACAATTATTGTGATGTATATTTATAGAAAATGGATAATACACAACTCCATATATTTATATATATATTGTTCTGTAGTGTATAAATGTGTGTGTCTTTCAGTGTATGTGTGTGTGCATGTGTCTATACATAATAGTTTCTAAGGATAGTTAAACACTTAGACTAATTAGTAGAAACAAATTAGAAACCCAAACTAAGAACTCCATGCATGAAACCCAAAAACACGATGTATAAAAAATGAATAAAAATGTTATTTTTACCTTACTCAATATGAATCCACTGAAATTGTCTTAACTGGTATGGGTTTGATGATGATCATAAGCGGTAGCCAAAAAATCATCCCTCTACATGGTGTATCCATGAGCCATATGGGACCATTCAATGCTTGAGTAGGACCCTCTCATCACCCATGGAATTATAGTGCCTCATGAAATCTAAGGGTGGAGGAGAAAGAGAGCTTCAAGATGGAGATATTTCGAAAATGCTTAAGAAAGATCGCATGATCACCATTTCACAGTAATAGCATCTTTATATAGAATTCAAAGACACTCCCCAAATACACATGTATCTACTAATGCTTTGAAACACATGAGTAAATGGAATTTAACCCATCTTGTAAACATCACATTAATGAATATTTCATGCATTTCATAATATTAAACATGCATATTTAACGATATCCAATGGAAAATTTTGGGGTTTTGAGCGGAACATCGATTTTTAGAAGCTATAACTTCAGATCGATAGAACCCCTAGTGTTCCATATCTGTAATTGGGAAGTCCAGGCACCCTGACCACCAATCTAATTCACAACTCCTTCTAGTTCCAATAACCTAATGGGTCTTCAACAAGAGATTCCATCTGAAGATAAAAAACAATCAAGAAATACAACATGACATTAAAAGAACAACCGCAACACCATACATTTTGTGGTTTAGATGTTAATCCAACTCTACGGGGAACACAATAAATTTTTCATTAATGTGATAAAATTGAGTTACAAGGGAAACCATAACATCCAATAACGCTACCTAGTTTGAGTTATAAGGACACCTTTCAGATGACTCATTTTAAACACCATACATGATGAACCTCCAAAAATTAATTCTCACGAAAATCTATCACTACATGGGATCCTTGGGAGACTCCCCCCATGAGGAAGGACACAATTCTTTCCCCCTCCAATTTATCTACATGTTGAATCAACACTCCACTCTTCAGTTAGCCATCTGGAGTAAAATTCCTCAACCAATTTTAAATACGAGCTCTATAGTAGAAAGTCAATAACTCTCTCTTACAACGCCTTCTATGTTAGATTTTCACTAAAATGTACATGCCATAAATGAATGTACACTTGCATATGATGTATGAGATACATATATATTTATATATAATATGATATTATATATAATGTACATTTAATATATAAATATGATGCATGTATTTTCCATGCATCCGATCCATGAATATAATATATATATATCATTTATTTATTCCGGATGATTTATTCATTTGTTACAATCCATTATGAATGGATTAATTACTTTGAATTTATTTATTTTAATGAAATAAATAAATAAATACCCTAACTTTTAGAAATAAATACGATGCATTATGAAAACGAGATGCCTCAGGCTTCAGCTATCACTACAAAAAAGAGATTTTAATAGTAGTCAATTATCGGTAGTTATTAGAATCTACGCTAAATAATTCATATTAAATATAATTTATAATATAATGGTGGTTTAATATAACTTCCACTATTTTTTTTATTTTAAAATTTATCATCACTTATTAGAACCTCCACTAAATAGTTCATATGAAATATAACTTATAATATAGCTATGATTTTATTTAAACCACTACTAAATCGTTTAATTATATCAGATATCTCTACCCATCCCCACCCCCCTCACCCCACCTTCGATCCCTCCCCTTCTACCCGACCATTGATGGAAACCGCCCCTCTCGACCAAGATCCCCCCTCTCCTCAACCCCCCAATGGAAACCACCCCCTCTCGGCCCCTCTCCCCGATCACCCCCTGTTAGCCCTGATACCCCCTCTCCCCAACACCCAATGACGACCAAAACCTATTATACCCTCTCCTTGACCACTTCAATAAGAACCACCACCCTCTACCTGGCCCTGACGACAACTTCCCCACTCGGATCGACCCCCTATGCCCTCTCCCCAAACCTAACAAAAATCACCCCTTAGCCCCAATCCTCCCTCCCCCAACCCCAACAGTGACCACCCCTATCTATCCTGATCCCCCTATCCCCAACCCCAATGATGATCACCCCTTTTCCCTAATCCCCCCTCTCCCTAATGGAAACCACCCCTCAACCCCGACCCCGCTTCTCCCCAGCAGTGATCGCCCCTCCCCATCCCTCAGCTCTGATCCTCACGACCCCAACCCACTTTCTCCCAATGATGATCTCCACGCTCTTCAATGTTATTTTAGGAGAGTATTTTTTTTAAATTTTCAATAATTATTTATAAAATTTTCTAATTAAATATTTATTTTATGTGGCCTGATACAGGTTCCCAGGGTGTTGTCGGTGTGTGGTGTAAGACTTGAAGCTTTTACACTTTCATCAAGAGGTCAATAAGTCTTTTGGTTTTTTGTAGATTCCCCATTTAATAATAATTTAATTTTTTTTAAAATTAAAATTTTCTTATATAGGTCTACCTTAAGGTAAATTATGGGTTGTCGCAAGGAGAATAGTGGGCTTAGATGATTCGTAAAGGGATTTTTGTTCAAAAAACCTAATCATTTAGCCTGTGGTTTGAGAAAAAAAGCTAAATGTAGTTTACTAATCTCTTCACATTTTTAAAATGATATCATGAAATTAATATCTTAAATAAAAAATTATATTAATCTTGAGTACAATTCATAAAGCCTACTATTATCTACGTAGCTTCATATTACATAAAACTTTTCGTATGTGATACTCTCTTCAAGTTGAGTACTATTTTTCAAATCAATTATGAAAATGTTGTAAAAATACTATTACATGAAATGCTACGAAGCATATAGAAACACAAGCACCATATATAATAGTTCCTATTTCTTGTTTTTAAATACAACAAATCTTGATTTTCATAATTATTAAAGGATGATCTAGATATAAAGACAATCTTGTTTCTACAATATAAAATAAAAATTTATAATATATGAAAATAATAAAAGTTATAGATATTTTAATAAAAGAATTATGGTTATGTATTATTGTGGACTAATAATAGTGCGCTCAACATTGAAGTATCCTTTATATCATCTCAAAAAACTTATTCAACAACATCCAACTATGTTATTGTGATGGGTAATATTTATTCATTTATGTTTTTATTTTTTTAATATGGAATTGAATCATTTTTTATGTTGAATTTTTTTTATGTTGAATCAAGAACCTACCCTTTTCAATAACAAAGTCGGATGATGATTAATTTTGATTGTACTTGTTTGATTAAAAATTTATATCTTTATATATGAATGTACATGGAGAAGAGTGAAAATCCAATAAATGTGGACAAAAGTTGGATTAATTTACCTTGAAACAACCTTGTTATGCCAAGGGTTTGGAATAATTTTTAGATTATCAAATTAAAAATTGATCTGTAGATGGTAGAATAAAATGTCCTTTTCCTAATTATAAATTCAAGAGATGGTGGGATAGGAACAAAGTGTACGAGTATTTTATATTGAAATAGTTTCATACTCAATATGTATATTTTATTTTTCATGTTGAATTGAATCTTATGGAAAGTCAAAATAATGAAAATCCTATCAATGAACCACAAAGTGATCCACTTGAAGAGAATTCAGTTCAAAATTTAAGAATTGACACATTCATATTTGCAGGATACAATTTTTAAGATTTTAATTGATCAACAAAAAACATTAGTTGGTCCTAATAAAGTTAACATTTATCAAAACATAAGTTGTATCATATCAAGTATCTGTATGGAATTACTGGAAAATAAATGTCCATGATTCTAGAGTTTCTTCATGATAAATTTAGTTAATCTAAGATCCCTGCATCATTCTATGAGATGAATAAAATCATCACCAAACATGGAATTGATTATACAATGATACATTCATTCCATAATTATTGAATTATTTACCATGGATAAGTGTATAATAAAGAATAATGAATATGATTCCATACAAGAAAATGTAAATCAGTGAACAAAAACAATAGTATAAGTCAATATAATCCTAGGAAGAGAGAGAAGAAGAAAACTCCTACAAAGGTATTTCATTACTTTCCTCTGAAACTACTCTTGCAATGATTATATATATCATTTAAGACTGCCTATGCATTAAAATGTAATTTACAGAATAATAACAATGATGGATTGATGATAAATCCAAAATATTCAACATCATAGAAGGTTTTTGATAAAATATATCCATATCTTTATTTAGATTCTAGGAATATATATTTGATATTGAATTCTTATAGTTTTAAACCTTCTAGTACTTTAAGTACTAATTATAGAATTTAGCCAGTTGTTTTGATCCCCTATAATCCACCTCCATGGATGTGTATGAAGAAGAATTATTTCATTATTTTTATTATTATTCCTAGAAATAAAATGAATATAAATAGCATTAATGTATACCTTCAACCTCTAATCAAAGAATTGTGATAATTATGGGGTGATGGCATGTAAACATATGATGATGTAATTAGAAAACCATTCCAAATGTATATTGTTTTAATGTAGAAAATTAAAGAAATTTCCTAAACTCCGAAACAAATCTTGTGGAACACTCAAACTGGTTTGGCTTGTCCAGTTTTTAATTTTTATTTTGAACCTCAATAATTACCTCATTTTTAAAAAATGGTACTTTATGTGTCATCTTTTATTTCATTATTCTTCTCATAAATTCTGGTTTAATAAGAAACAATTCAATGGATATATTGAATTTAGAAAGCCACTGAAGGTGTTATCTGGTTCATAAATCTTGGGACAATTAATGAATGTCACCGTAGAATTTGGAAAATTTAATTAATTTTAAAAAGGGGGAGAAGACTACAAGGTATAGTATGCGAAGCATCTGGAACATAGTAGTGTAAGAAAATGAGTATATTTTTCCAACTTCCTTATTGGGAGTTTAATTTGGCACATCATAATCATAACATATTGTATATTTAGAATAAATTTTGTGATAATGTAATTTTTACATTTCTCAATGAGCATGGTAAATTGAAGGAAAACCATAATGCATATAAGGATTTTGAATCAATGGATATAAATAATGGTTTGTGAAAAAATGAGATTGTAAAGTATCTTTCCACTATTTTTAAAATGAAAAATCAGGAGAATGACATATTCAATCAAAATTTAAATAATGTTAAAGTGCTATATGGATATTAAAGTAACATTTCATGTTTTTTTGAATTAAAACAGCAAAAGTTACATGGATTGAAAATTCATGACTCACATATTCTGATGGAGTAGTTGTTTCCATTGGAATTGCATAATCTGTTACCTGAAAAAGTAACTGTAGTTCTAGTTGAGTTGTGTACCTTTTTCAGAGTGCTATGTAGAAAAAATCTAAATCCAACAGAGATTGATAAACTTTAAGAAATAATTTTTTTGATATTTTTATTTTGGATATGTTATTTCCCCCTTAATTCTTCACATTCATGATTCATTTTACTATTTATTTTGTTGAAAAAGCTTAGTTTGGTGGACTGGTACACTATCAGTGGATGTATCAAATTGAGATCTATTTTGATAATATTTTTATTTTCATTGGTGAATTCAATTTTATCGAATCATTGTGTAATTTTTTTAATATGTTTCTTTTTTTCATCAGGTACCTAGGTCATTTGAAGTCATATATAAGGAATAAACATCAACTAGAAGGATCTATTGCTGAAGGTTACATAACTAAAGAGTGTCTGACCATCTGTTATAGGTATTTGGATAGGATTGATACTGAATTAAATTAAGATGTATGTGTTGATGAAATCTCCACTAATTCTCATTCTAAAAACTAGTCATCGATATCTCTAACTATTGGATGACTGACCAATTGGAAAGGGGTCAAATTTTACACTGACTAAATTGGATTTTTTACAAACACATAGTTATGTGCTACTCAATTGTCTCATTAAAAATGAATTTATTGAATAATTTTGATTGAAAACAAATAGGTGACTAAGGGTTCAAGCTCAAAATGATATAGAATTAATAAAATATGTTAATAAGGAGATTATTGAATCGTACACCCATCATGTAAGTTTATACTCATATTCATATTATTAATGTGTATTTATTTTATCTATGTTAGAAGTTAAACATTATATCTCATTGAGTAGATAATTAATGTTGATAGTAAAACTGAAATATCAAATGATTTGAAGTTTTTGGATTGAGGAATTTTAAGGAAGGCTAAGAGAGTCAATGCCTAAAATATTTATGGATTCAGGGTTCATACAATTTATCATGGAGAAGACTTGAAAAATCAAAATATTTGTGTATTTACACTTGCATAGGTGGAATGGTATAGAAATATAAATGATATAATTTAATTAATCTATCATGGTCAATGTTCAATTGTATTATTCAAATGAAAGCGGTTAAACATCGATAGGGTTATAATGAAAGATTCATTACATTAATTTTATCAAATTCTATTGCTTGATACATATCGGTGACCGTGAAGAGAATGATCCATTTATCTTGGATTCAAAAGTGAAGATGGTTTATTATGTAGATGATTAAATACATGAATGTTATAGTGTTGTTGTACACTTAAAAAAGAGATACTTATATGATATGGGAGATGAAGATCAATTGGTACTTTGTGAAACAAAACCTCCTCAAGCACAAAACATTGAACAATTTTTTCCTAACAATATTGAATCAATATAACTTTCAAGTGAGTGTGAAAGTGAACCACTCATCACAATGTAAGTTGATAATAATTAATATAATGAATATGAATATAATTGAATGTATAAATTGTTAAGGAAAAATATTACTATTTCTCATTTATAAGTGTTTTTTACATATATACATTGATATGTTTTTTCTTTTCTTTTTTATAAAATATCTTAGTTTTGAATTTTTTTATACATTTAATATATCTAAACCATTTGAATTTTATGAATTATGAGAACAAAAAATGCAATGATCATAACCGATTAATATCTCAGATCACACCACAACTATTTCCAACTTCAGTAGATCCAAGTGATTCCATTATACCTGATATTTCTAGTGATCCAGTCGTTTTCCCAGATGCTGTTGGTATCCCACCATCTGATTCACCTATAGTGGTGGAGTAGTTGGTCACCTCTCTCTATAGGAGATATTAGTGAGTTACCATTACTAGAATGTATTTCATTGTACAATAAACTATATATTTTATTAATTGTTTAATTCATTTTTCAAAAAGATAAAGATAAAAATATAAGGGATATAAATTTGAACATGATAGGTGTATGTGACCTAAAGGAATACAAGATTATTGTTCCATTTCATGAGTTTAGGATTCCTACCTGTGACACTACTAGAATGTATAGACATATTTTTTTGAATATTTCTTACAAGATGGTGAGATTTCCGATTAATTATAAAGATTGGAGGCATATTCCCACAACTTGAAAAAATGATGTATTTAATAATAAAGTAAAGGTAATATTAATTTAATATTCATTAATAACTAATTCAAAATCCATGAGTAAATCTTTGTAATATCTTTATGAATGCTATGTTTTTTATTTATAGATGTTTTTTTCATTTTGATTCCCCTGACTCTATTTCACATCCATGGAATTTGAAAATTTTGGAAAAGAAATAGAGAAATTTTAAATGTAGATTTTGGAATGAGTTTAATGGCACATCTCAAAGATCATGATAGATGTATGAGAAATTGCCTGAATTCGTTTCTTGTGAGAAATGAAAGCTATTTTTTTGAAATTAATAGAGATGAATCTCATCAGGTAATTTCATATTTTACAGTATCTTAATATCATAAACAAAATAAAATTATAATTTTTATTAATGTTTCTATTTTTTGTAGGAATTATCTAAAAAAATATTGTGAATTGTTAGAAACAAGTCATTCCTCATATCACTGGGTCTCATAGTTTTTCAAGAAAAAGACAAATTTTCTTTATATTTTAATCTTTATTATTTATATCATTTTATTATAAGTAAATTATTTTTGTAACTTGTTTATATTATTTTATTAAGTATAATGAATTAGGCCACTTTGTTGACAAGAAAAATATGTGGTTTAATGTTCATTGGAAACCCAATGACATTTTTGTAAATGACCCTACCAAAGACGTTGGAGTAAGTACTTTTCGTTACCATTTCCTGTTATTTCATTACTATAAAAACATAATAATAAAAAATATATTATAATAGAAATGAATCCTTAAACCCAATTAAATGTGGTTGACTATATGGATTAAAAATTCTAATTTGGTGTCATTTGATCCATCTATCCGACCCCATTTAATTGGGTTAAAGACTTTCTTGTTGTTATAATTTATTTTTCATTATAATGTTTTTATATTAATAAAATAACAATTAATAGTAATGAAAAATTTATCAATTAGATAATATTTTGATGTTCAGATAATTAAAAAAATCACTGTTAATATTTTTTTATTAACATGTTACAATTTAAGAAGTCTTGGATGTGAACCCTTCACAATAATCATCGGTTTCCCAGAACAATGTAGTCATAATCATTTAGGAAAGGATCATCATGGAAATGTATGGGGGATGGGTTCTAGGCCTACTACATCACCTATCTTTGTTCAGGTATCATAAACAGTTACTACTATACCTAGTGGGGGTTTGAGTATTTACGTTGATTGGGAATCACAAAGAGAAATTTCAATGTTTAACGAAAAAGTACATGAAAATGACACTTATAAGAAAACAGAGGATCAATGGTGGTCAAAAATGGAAAATTATTTAGCTTTTTTATTTTAGTGGATAAAAAGAACAATCCCTAATAAAATTTTTATCCTTATAGCTAATCTTGCTGTGGTAAATTCTAAATTCCACTCACACATTTTCAAAGAACATATACAACTACCATAAATAAAACTAAAAGGAAAATTTTATATCGAAAACACACACTTCAAGTCATAATGACCACATAGTGTTCCATATTGACATGGGGTTGATTTTTACACATAAAAAATGAATTATTTATTGTTATATTAAAGTTTGAAAATAATCCAAGATAATTTTCTCATTTTTCACTTGGTAATTTTTTTAAAGGTACTAAATCCTTTAAAAATGTGTTCGGGGGGGGGGGGGGGTGGGAAGGTTAAAAATAAGAAAGAAATATTATATTTTAATGAAATTAGAGGAAAATGACTGTAGATTTATTTTTCAAATGTAGGAATTGAGAAAATGTCATTCTGAGTTACAGTTTCCCAAGATGTCCGTAAACATGTTTTTAGTGTTTAAAACACTAAAGCATATGTTTAATAGAGAAAAGCATATAAAATTACATCATATTGATGTTAAATCATGATAAAATCATCATTTAGTAATTTTTTATGTGTATGTGCAAGAAAAACATCAATATGATGTGTAGTGTGGTCAGAATGACTCGGTAAACAATTTGTAAACTTACCAAATCCTTTAAAAATGTGTGGTGGGGGTTAAAACCAAGAAATAACATTATATTTACATGAAATCCTAGTAAAATTACCATAGATTTATTTTTGAAATGTAGGATTTGAAAAAATGTTATTCTAAGTTACGATTTTTCTAGGATGCCTGTAAACATGTTTTTAGTGTTTTAAAGCCCTAAAACACGTGTGTTACGGTCAAAAAAATATAAAAATACCTCATATGGATGTAAAATCATGGGAAAACCACCTTTAATTAATTTTTGACATTTACTCATTGATATCATGTCAATATGATGTTCGGTGTGGTCAGAATGACTCGATGAACAGTTTTTAAAGGCACTAAAGCCTTTTAAAAATGCATGTTGGGGGATCAAAACTAGACAAATTTTGTCATATTTCCACGAAATCATAGGAAAATTACCATAGATTAATTTTTTAAATACATGAACTGATAGAACATCATTTTGAGATACATTTTTCTTGGTATGCCTATAAACATATTTTTAGTGTTTTAAAACACTAAAACGTGTGTGTAATGGTCAAAACCATAGAAAAAGACCTAACATTGTTGTGAAACCATGGAAAACCCACTTTTAGGTTATTTTTGATATTCATGAATATTCAACATGTCATTTTGATGTGTAGTGTGGTATGAATGACTTGATAAGATGTTTTTAAAGGTACCAAAGCTTTTAAAAACATGTGTCGAGGGGTCAATGTAACGACCCAAAATTTTATCAATGGAAATTACCTTCTTATAATTATTTTAAAAAATATAATCCCATGAGATCACATTAATAACACAATACAAACATTATAAATTAATATTGAATGAAATAAGAGGTATTTCTAAAAGTTAATAAACCCATACCAATGGAATAATAACTTGACCATTAAAATAGTAATGTGACCCTTATGAATTGTAAAATGTCCAATAGAATAGTAAGATCACCCACGAAATTATAAATAAAATTTATCCATCTTATAAATTAAAATATTATATAATTATAGCATAGTATAAGTGAAAAAACTTTTTACAAATTATTAATTATGTGTTGATATTTTTATAAAACATAAGTGTTTATTTTCAATTTTCTAATTAATATAACATTTTAAAAGAAAATTTATTTCCATAAAATGTATTAATAAATTAATATTTTTTTCTTATGATTATAAGATAATTTTATGTGACCTTAATTAATTTTTAAAAGTGTCGTAAAATCATTTATAATTTTGAAATCGGTATTTTCAAAGTAAATGATGATTTTAATTAAGAATTAAATTTATCATATTTATAAAGTTATTTTCATAAAATACAACCCATTTTTTAATTCTACACATTGAAAAATGGTTAGGGTTAATTTTTGGTATTTTTCTAAAATTGTTGAATTTTTGGTGGATAGTAAAATATAATAATTTATGATATATATAAATTATATGTTAAATACACTATTACTTGAGTAATTTATGATGTAAGTATCATAATATATAACTTTCCTTCACTATTTTATTATATTTGGTGATAATTTTCAAACTATTCAATGTCCTGAGCCAAAATAATAAACTAATGTATAAAATAATGAGAAAACGCCCCTCTTCTCCATTATAAATACCAGCTCTCACCACCTCTTCTCCTCACACCTTTAAAGATTTAATACTTGTCAAAATTCTACCCAATAATCTTCCCAATACCCTACCCCACATCGAAGATCTTTTATTATCATAAAAATACCAAAACCTTTCCCTAAGGATGTTTGCAAGGAGGATAAATTCAAGATGTAAATTCCTCTTTCCGTTTCTTTTAATTTGTTTTCAAGGTATTTTCTTATTCTATACTAACCTACCCTCATACAAAATGGTATGATAACTCCATCAACTCACATATACTAGAATTTTATTACGATAATGGAATAATACAATATTAAAACCCTCTCATATCCCTTTTATTCTGAAAAATAAAACGTCGTTCGTGAGGTGTTAATTTATCATCTTCAAGGATGATAAGTTTTCATTTTCCATAAATGACTTCAATGATGGTTATAAAACCATTTTTATGGTTAAAAAAATTATAACATATGTATTATAGACTATGTAATTTTCTAGAATCATTATATACACATAATGTTAAATAATAAAACAAATCAAGTTCATTGTGAGTGAAAATTTCCCAAATTAATCCAAACAATTATCATTAACTATTTATCTAATGATTCATCTTCATACCATATAACCAATTAATTTATAAGATAATTTAAAATTCAGTATGTTCATTAATAACATATAAATTCAATAATATACAACCATTCTCATTTTACATGATTTTAGGTACATGTATATAAGTAAACCGATCATGATAACTGAGGAAGAAAACACTCCCAAACAATTAAATTGAATATCATAACCCATAAAAGAGACATAAATGAAATTAATAAAATTATAATAAATTAAATAGATGTATTAACGTTTATAAATTAATTAATTAATGGATTTAATCTTATTATTTGGGATGTTAAGATCAAGTGCAGAACCATTTCAGACATAAGGTAAGGGATTCTTTCCGAAACTTCATGTTTTCGTTCCGGTTACACTTTCCCCCTCTTTAAACTAATTTAAATCTTCTTTATTTTTATATAATTACTATAAATTCTATTTATATGTTCCAAACTCATGTATCCAGATTAGATCATCCCTCTTTGATGGGGTAATATGTGTTTTATAAAGGTTCCCTTTTCAATTCTTCCTGATAAGAAAGCCTGATTTAAGGGAGCTTCCTGATTTCTTACCCAACCCCAAGTGCACTCCCTAATCCATTTTAATCCACCATTATTTTATTAAAATTAGTAATTTTATCACGAAAAACTATATTGGTTGATTTCTTGTTTTATGAAAATAAATATTCCTTTTACTCTTTAAATTCCCTTTAATATTTTCCTTAAACCACAATAAAATGTTTCATTTATAAATTTTCTTAAACACTACTTCTACATGTTTCCACTTCAATTGGAAATAAATTATCATTATCTTTCCTATTCTCCCTTATTAATGTCAATGTATGTTTTGAATCCATTCTTTTAGGGAAATATTTATGATATGATCATTTGTTATGCCTTCTGAAAAGATTATGATACCAATTTCTTTCTGTGGGAAACCCTTATGTTTATTCTACATTTGGAACACATATTTATGAATATTTTATGATGGGTGAACCTAGATAGCACTCCAATTCATTGGGTAATGTTTAGTCTCATGATATGTCATGTTGAGATAGGGAATGAACCTGATTCCTTTATGGGACTTTTTCCACCATGTTATATAGTCTTGGTAGTTATCCTTGACTCATGTTTATGTCATGTTATATATCGTTTCCACATTCCTTTGATGCCATGATTACATTTTCCCATGTTATACATGTTATTATTACTTATATTTATTCATGTTCCATTCCTTTTATTACATCATGTTATGTGTTCTAACCCATGTGCTATGTTTTATTCCTATGCTTATTTCCTTACTAGGATTTTTATCTCATCCCATTTGTCATGTTTTCCCCAAGTTATCCTATGAACATGTATTATCTCAATGAATGTTAGGAGACCATTATGGATATTAAATAAAATATTTTTTTATTTTGGTTTCATGATTTTTAATTATGCACCTAATCTTCCAAAGACACTATACATTATGATCCATGGCTTGTAATTAGATGGTTAAGTATGCCTAAAATAATGTAATAATATGGTTAAAAGGCCAGTATCTTTATATTTGGTATAAAAGTAAAATTTTAGTAATTTTTGGGATTAGAAATATAAAACTTTAATTAAATCCTTATAAATAATACTGAGTATGAGAATAAATCCTTAAATTTTGGTTAGTATATATTAATTAGTTTATCAAGAAAATACATATATGTATAGATACTAAAATTGGACATGGTTCTGGAACATATGTACCTAGGAGTAACAACTCTGACAAGGTGTTCCTAGCCTAACTCAGAGTAACCTATTACATGAAAATGGGTTGTACTGTACACCTGGTTTGACATTCCTAGGGGATATAATTTGGTAAATTCATAATCTCATTATGAAACATTATTATGGTAATAAAAAAATTCCCATAATAATATATGTTAGGAAGATCATGGATAACCTAGATTGAAACCTAGGGAATCTGAAATTAGGTTATATATTTACTATACAATTTCATCATTTTATTTTTAAAGTTTCATTTTATTACGATTATTATCTAAGTATTCAAGTACCTAATTACACTTTCTTCTTCTTATTTGATGGCTAGAAATAGAATAACCCTTTCAAATAATCAATGTGATAGGTAGTGTGATGATTTCCTTAATGAAATCCCAAATATTATGGGAACATGTGCTCAAAACATCATGATAATACTTTCTCAACTAGATCAAGTTATTAATAATAAATTTAATCATGTGGAACTACCTACTTCTCCTATGAGAGATCAAGTTGCAGTCAAATACTTTATACGTAAAAGGCCTCCCATGTTTAGTGGATATTTTGACCCCCTCCTCATAGAACAATGGATTAAGCCCATTGAGAAGATATTCTTTGTCCTACAGTGCTCATAATAAGAGAAAGTTGTACTGGAAGTTTATCTTTTTGATGGGGAAGCTGATCAGTGGTGGACACTGATCACGAACACAAAGTACAAGGAGGAAATTTATTCCATGGAATGAGAATATATCAAGAAAATATTTTTTCAATAAATATTTTCCTAAAACCTCTATCTTAAGATAGAAAGAGAGTTTCTTGGACTGAAGCAAAATAAATATTAGTATATTGGGACATATGAAGAAAAATTAAAATGGCTTTCAAGATATGCCTCTGACTTTGTCATGAACACTGAAAGCAAGGTGGATCGCTTCTCTAGGGGACTAAAACCAAGTTTATGAAAAGAGTTGGTGATTTGATACTGTCATAGCTATGAAGAGATTTTATGTTGTTACCTTAAAGTTGAAATGGATATTGGGTAATCTCAATGGTCTTTTGGGCTTGGAGAAAAAAGAGGAAAATTGAGTTTAATATGGGTGATAAATCCCATGTTGGAAAGAAGACCCTACATCGCATGTGTCAAAAGTGTGGGATGAATCAGCCTGGAAACTGCTTAAAGGAATCCAATAGATTCTTTAAATGTGGAAGATAGGTGAATATAGATAATAAATGCCTAAGGGATATGAAGAATCCCAATAATTCAAAGGAATAATGGAAGGTTCAGATAAACACTCATACTGTAGTGTAGTGTTTCAATCGTAAGCAGCATGGGCATTACACAAGCCATTTCCCTAATCCAAGGGCTGTTGGAGGCAACCAACAATAATAACCTCAATGGAAGTAAGGAAGGGAATATTCTATCACTACTACTGAGGCAGAGTCAAACAATGATATAATGACAGGTACACTACTTATTCATTCAATAATAGAAAATTTACTATTTGATTCTGGTTCTATGCATTCTTTCATATCTTGAATGTTCAGTAGAACTATTTTACCACCACCTAAAAATATGGAGGTTGAGTTATCTATGAGAATAGGAATTGGAAAATTATTACATCCAAAGTATATAACTCCTCCCTGATTAATTTTTGGGGATTGAACCCCCCAAAAAATCTTATCATACTCCCTTTGGTAGAGTTTGATGTATTTTGGGCATGTATTGGATATTTTTATATAAATTCAATATCAACTATTGGGAAAGGGAGGTCACTATTCACATCCAAAAGCATCCTACAATTATATAAAAGTTTAAGGAGGAGGATTAATCTCCTTCAAAATAATCATCTCAAATGTGGATATTGTTTCCTTATGATCAAGCATATATAGATCAAATGATCTATACAAAGGATAGAATCATGCTCAAAGACATGACCATTGTGAGGTACTACACCGATGAATTCCCCAAATAGTTTCCTAGTATTCCTCCTAATCAAGAGGTTGAGTTATCTATTGAACTTATTGTTGTATCTCTGCCTATATCAAAGAAACCTTATAGAATGGCCACTGTTGAGCTGGAAGAACTGAAGAAGCAGTTACAAGAGAATCTAGAAAAGGGTTTTATATGATCGAGTGCTTCACTATGGGGTTTAAAAGTACTATTTTCAAGAATAAGGATGGATCAGTGTGCCTATAAATTGATTATCTTGATCTCAATAAAATCATGATAAAGAACAAGTATCCCCTGCCACAAATAGATGACTTGTTCAATCAGCTTTGTGGGGCCAGTTATTTCTCTATGGTGGCCCTTTGGTCAGGATATTACCGACTAAAGGTGAGTAAGGAAGATATTCCCAAGGCTTACTTTAGAAAGAGTTATAGAAACTATGAGTTCATAGTGATTCCATTTGGACTCACTAATTCTCCATCAATTTTCATGGATTTAATGAATAGAGTCATTAGATATTACCTCGACAAATTTTACATAGTCATTATTTATGATGTTATGATATACTATAATAGCATGGAGGAACATGAAGAGAATTAGAATACTTTTCTAAAGACTTTGTGAAGGGAGAAAATTTATGTAAATTATATTAAATGTGCGTTCTGGATGATGTAATTTTCGTTATTGGGGAATGTTATCACTAACAGAGGAATATCTGTAGACCCTTCTAAGACAAAGGAAACCGAAGAGTGGCCCAGGACAAAATCTGTAACAGATATCTGCAACTTTCATAGTATATCCAGATACAACTAAAATATTTTGAAGAACATATAATTATTTTCAAACCCACTAACCATGTTGACTCAGAAAGGGGTAAAATTTTTCTAGAACAGTGAATGTGAAGACTTCTTTAAAGAGCTTAAAAAGAGGCTTATCACCACGCACCAATGTTCACACTACCAACAAGTGGGGAACTCTTTGTGGTGTAAAAAAATGATTAAAATAAGGTATTAGGTCGTGTACTGATGAAAAATGATAGATTAATATCCTATACCTCAAGTTAGTTGACAATTCATGAGAAAAACTATCCTTTGAATGATCTAGAGTTGGAAGATATGATCTTTTCATTGAAAATTTGGCAGCATTATCTCTATGGGGAGAAGTGTAAAATATATAATGATCATAAGATATTAGAATATATATTCAAATAGAAGGAGATTAATATTTGTAATCTAAGTTGGTTAGATCTTATCAAGGATTATGACCGATCAATCCACTACCATCTTGGAAAGGAAAATAATTTAGCAGATTCTCTAGGTATAAAGGATCACGTGTCTTTATTAATGATGATAATTGACAAGGATCCAATATTATTAGACCTAAAAAGGATGGAAATTAGAATCATTAAAGAATAATAATCATCAATCCTTCATAAAATTATTATTCAACCACCTCTTATGGAGAAAATAAAGTATGCTCAAAGGAATGATGTGGATATTCAGAAAAGGGTGGAAGCTATCCAAAATGGTAAATCCTATTAGTTCATGATAAATTAGGATGGATTCATTATATTTGGGTCATGAATATGTGTACCATCCAATCCAGAGACAAAGAAAGTTCTTCTGAATGACACACATAGCTCAACCTTTTCTATTGACCCACAGAGCGCAAAGATATATAGAGATGTTTGAGAGAACTATTGGTGGGAGAATATGAAGAAGAAAATTTCTGAGTATACATTAAAGAGCTTGGTTTATAATAAAGTGAAGTATGGAAGGTAAAAGTTTAATAGATGATGCAACCATTACCTACACAAACATTGAAGTGGGAAAACATCACTATGAACTTTTTTACTGAGATTCTAAAGACAATCATTGAAAATAATGCTATATAAGTTGTTTTGGATCTTCTTACAAACACATATCACTTTATATCAATCAGATAGGACTTATCATTTGATCAAATTACATGTATATACATTAGAGAAGTTGTAAGTATGCATGGAGTACCACTATCGATTGTATCCGATAGAGATTCAAGATTCACCTAAAGGTTCTGGAAAAGTCTCCAATATTATCTATGCACTGATCTGAACTATAGTATGTCCTATCATCCTCAAAATTATGGCCAATCAGAAAAAACTATTTAGCCACTGGAATACACGTTGAGAGCATGTTCTATGGACTTCATGGGAGGATGGGACTAACATCTTCCATTGGTCAAACTCTTTTAAAAAAATAGTTTCCACTTGAGCATCGAAATGGCTCCATATGAAGCCCTGTATGGGAAAATATGTAGAAAAACTATGTGTTGGGATGAAGTTAGTGAACGTAAGCCTCTAGGACCAAAAATGGTCAAAGAAATGGTGGAAAAAGTGAAAAAATTCAACTTCACATCAAGGTAGCATGAAATTGACAAATGATCGATAAAGACAATCATCAAAGGGGCCTTGAGTTTAAGGATGGAGACATAATATTCCTCTATATATCTCCATGGAAGAGGATTATTAGATTTGGGAAGAAAGGAAAGCTAAGTTCCAAGTACATCGGCCCCTTTGAGATCCTTGATCGTGCTAGAGCTATATACTATTGACTAGAACTTCCACCTACCATGTCTCAAGTACACGATGTATTCCGTATATCCCTCTTGGTGAAGTGCATACCAGATCCTTCACATGTACTAAATTCATAGGTGGTATAATTAGACAATGATCTCTCTTACGAGGAAGAGCCAATGAAGACCTTGGACCATAGAGATAATGTTCTATGCAATAACACTACTCACTTGGTAAAAGTACTATGGCAGAACCATAAGTACGAAGAGAGAACATGAGAACTAGAGGAAGCGATTAAGGAGAAGTACCCTGACATGTTTTCCCCATAGTATGTAAAAGGAAATTTCAAGGGTGAAGTTTCATAAGGGGGGAAGAATGTTCCAACCAAAAATTTCTTTAATAGAAATTCCCTTCTTATAATTAAGTCATATAATATAATCACTTAAAAATCACATTAAAAACACAATAAAAAACATTATTAATGAATATTTAATGAAATAAGAGTTATTTCTAGAAGTTAAGTAACATATAACAATGAAATAATAACTTGATATTTGGAATAGTAATATGACACTTATGAATAGTAAATTGGCCAATAGAATAGTATCCTCACCCAAGAAATAATAAATAAAATTTATCCATCTTATATATGAAAATATGATATAATTATATCATAGTATAAGTAAATAAATGTTTTAGAAATTTTTAATTAAGTGTTGATATTTTTATAAAATATAAGTGTTTATTTTCAATTTTTTAATTAATATAATGTTTTAAAATAAAATTTATTTATATATAATATATTCATAAATTAATATTTTTTTCTTAGGAGTACAACATAATTTTATGAGACCTTATTTAATTTTTCAACGTGTCATAAAATCAGTTATAATTTTTAAATTTTTATTTTCCAAGTAAATGATGATTTTAAATAAGAACTAAATTTATCATATTTAGAAAAATATTTTCATAATATAGATTCATTTTTTTATTTCTGCATGTCAAAAAAAATTTAGGGTTAATATATTGGATTTTTCTAAAATACTTGAATTTTTGGCGAATAGTAAAATATAGTAATTTACTGTATATATATATATATTATAAGTTAAATACACTATTATTTGAGTCATATATAATGTAAGAACCATAATCTCGATCCTCCATTCATTATTTTATTATATTTGGTGATAATTATCAAACTATTAATATTATTGAGACAAAATAATAAACTAATGAATAAAATAATGAGAAAACACCACTCTCCTCACCTCACCACCTCTTCTCCTCACACCATCCAAGATTTGTGTCTTGTACAAATTCTGAATAATAATCATCCCAATCCATTCACCCAAGTCCAGGAGATTTTGGTCTCATCAGGGGAACACAACCGTTTCCCTAAGTAGGTTTTCAAGGAGGAGAAATTCAAGAGGTAAATTCCCTTTTCCTTTTCTTTTAATTTCTTTTCAAGTTCTTTTATTATTATCTCCCAACATACCATCTTCAAAATGGTTTGATAAATCTAGTACTTGAAACATACTGGGATGGTATTATGCTAATGTAATAATCTATCATTAAACCCATCTCCTCTCAATTTTATTCTAAAAATAAAAATGTCGTTCACGATGTGTTAATTAATCATCTTTAAGGATAAAAAAATTTCATTTTCATTAACACCTTAAAGGATGGTAATAAAATATTTTTTTTGGATAAACAAAATTATTATATGTATTAAATCCTATTTAATTTTCTGGAATCATTATATACACATTAGTTTCAATAATAAAAGAAAACAAGTTTGTTGTGAGCGAAAACCGCCCAAAATAATCCAAAAATAATCATTATCTATTTATCTAGTGATTCGTCCTCATACAATATAGACAAATGATTTATAAAATAATTTAACCTTATGTATGTTCATTAATAACATATAACTTCAATTATGGATAACCATTCTTATTTTACATGATTTTCCATACATGTATGTATGTGAACAGTTTAGGAAAACCAAGGAAAAAAACGCTCCCAAACAATGAAATTGAATCTCATAACCCATAAAAAGGGCCATAAATGAACTTAAAAAAATTATATTAAATAAAATAAATGTATTAAAGGTTATGAATTAATTAATTAATTAAATTAAACCGATTATCTAGGATTTTTAGATCAAGTGCAGAACCGTTTCAAACATAAGGTAAGAGATTCTTTCCGAACCTCCATTTTTTTTGGGTTACGCTTTATCCCTATTTAACCTAATGTAAATATTATTTATTTTTATATAATTTTTATAAATTATATTTATATGATCCAAACTAATGTATCTAGATAGTATCATCTCTCTTTGACTAGGTAATACGTGTTTTAGAAAGGTTCCTTTTTGAATTCTTTCTGATAACCAAGCCTAATTTAGGAGAACTTCCTGATTTCTTACCCTCTTCCAAGTGCACTACATAGTCCATTTTAATCCAAAATTATTTTCCTAAAATCACTCATTTTATCATGAATAAATATATTGGTTCATTTCTGGTTTTATGAAAACAAATATTCCTTTTCTTCTTTGAATTATCTTTAATATTTCCCTTAAACTGCATTAAAATGTTTCAAATCTAAAGTTTCTTATACACTCATTTTACATGTTTCCACTTCAATTGGACATAAATTGTCATTATAGATGATATTTTTATCTTATTAATTTCCATGTATGTTTTGATTTCATTCTTTCATGGAAATATTTATGATATGCTCATTTGTATGCCTTGTGACATGATTATGATACCCATTTCTTTACATGGGTAACTCTTATGTTTATTATTCATGTGTCACAAATATTCATAAAAATTTTATGATGAGTGTTACTAAATAGTGTTCCAATGCATTGGGTAATGTTTAGTATCATGAGACGTATTTTTGGGATACAGAGTGAACCTGATTCTTTTATGTGACTTTGTCCACCATGTTATATATTCTTAGTAGTTAGCCTTGAATCATGTTTATGTCATGTTGTATGTTGTTTCCACATTCCTATGATTGCATGATTATATGTTCCCATTTTATAAATGTTATTATTACTTATGTTTATTCATGATCCATTCCTTTTATGACATCATTTTATGCCTTCTAACCCATGTGTATGTTTTATTCATATGCTTATTTTATTTACTGAGATTTTTATCTCATCCCTTGGTCATGTATTCACTAGGTTATCCTATGCATATGTATGAGATCAATGGAAGTTAGGAGCTCATTATGGAGATTCAATAAAATAAGTTTTTATTTTGGTTTCATGATATTTAGTTACGTACCTAATATTCCAAATACACTATAATTTATGATCCTTGGCTTGTAATTAGATGTTTAATTATGCCTAAAATCATATAATTTATGATCCGTGGCAGAGTCATCTGCAGCAGGCAGTCGACGGATGACTCAGGGGTCTAGACAGACCAGACCTTCGGGCAGACGACCTCAGGACACTGGCTCAGCAGTGCGGGGCACACAGCACGGAGCCAGTCTTTCGAGAGGCAGACAGTGCTACTCGTGCGGCGGGCAGGACTACATGGCTCGTGACTGCCCGACCCGCCGTGCCGAGGAGCAGCAGACGGTTGAGGGACCACCGAGGCAGAGGCAGAGGGTCGACCGTGGCGGTCCGAAGGGAGGAGGCGGACGAGGCAGAGGAGCTGGACGAGCAGCCGGTGGTGGGCGACGCTTTGAGGCTCTGCCACCACCACCACCAGGAGGTCCACCCCGACCACAGGGAGCTGGCGGGCAGCGACAGGCACAGCTCCAGGCAGCAGAGGCCTACGACTATGGCGCACCCGAGATGATTCGAGGTACTATCTGTGTCTATTCCACCCTTGCTGCAGTTCTTATAGACACAGGAGCGAGTCACTCTTTCATAGCCGCTGCCCTTGTTCGGAGCTCGGAGATTCCGACAGAGCCGTTGGCTCGATCCTTACGGCTAGAGACTCCTACGGGAGAAGACTCGACAATTACACACTGGTGCCGGCAGTGTGAGCTTACTCTAGGAGGCGAGAGCTTCGGCTGGGATCTTCTTGTAGCAGCATCGAGGCCTTACGACGTCATCTTAGGCATGGATTGGCTATCTACGGTCCATGCACAGATTGACTGTTTTAGGCGCAAGGTGTGATGTGTACGCACCGACGGGAGAAGGTTCTCCTTCACCGGCGAGAAGGGAGCCTTAGCAGCACAGGATGGACTTCCACGGAGGAGAGGATAGCCCATATCTCATCAGTTGGCTAGCCTTATCCTTGGAGCAGTGGACGTGCGGAGTCCTGGTTTTCCTGCAGTGGTGGATCAGTTTGCAGATGTTTTTCCCGACGATGTTCCAGGGCTACCTCCTCGCAGAGAGGTAGACTTTTATATTGACTTGTACCCTGGGACAGCCCCGATATCCACTCCAGCATATCGGATGGCCCCCGCCGAGCTTCGAGAGCTACGGGTACAGTTGGAGGACTTGCAGGGCAAGGGGTTCATCCGACCTAGTGTTTCACCCTGGGCTTCCCCGATTTTGTTCGCCAAGAAGGCGGACGGGAGCTTGCGACTTTGTGTTGACTATCGTCGCCTGAACCAGGTAACAGTGAGGAACAAGTATCCACTACCGAGGATTGATGACCTCTTTGATCAGCTCAAGGGAGCACGGTGGTTCTCGAAGATAGACCTCAGGTCAGGCTATCATCAGCTCAGAGTCAGAGACGAGGATGTGCAGAAGACGGCTTTCAGATGTCGGTATGGCCACTATGAGTTCTTGGTTATGCCTTTCGGTGTAACCAATGCTCCAGCAGTGTTCATGGCTCTCATGAACAGGATCTTTCAGCCATACCTCGATCGGTTTGTCGTGGTCTTCATCGAAGACATTCTGATTTACTCTACGACAGAGGAGGAGCACGCCTATCACTTGCGAGTTGTTCTTGACGCACTCCGAGAGCACCAGCTTTATGGTAAGCTCTCGAAGTGCCAGTTCTGGATACGTGATGTCCACTTCTTGGGACACGTTATCTCTGAGGCGGGAGTTGTAGTGGATCCCGCGAAGATTGAGGCTGTGTTAGCTTGGGAGCCACCCAGGAGCGTGACTGAGATTCGGAGTTTCTTGGGACTAGCTGGATACTATCGGAGATTCGTGCCAGACTTCTCTAGAGTTGCGGCATCACTCACAGCTTTGACGAAGAAGTGGAAACCCTTCGTGTGGTCTGACAGATGTCAGCAGAGCTTCCAGGAGCTAAGACAGAGATTGACTAGCGCACCTATCTTGAGGTTGCCTGAGGAGGGAGTAGGGTACGTAGTCTACTGTGATGCATCAGGGACCGGACTCGGATGTGTTATGATGCAGGAGCGGGCAGTGATCGCCTATGGATCACGTCAGTTGAGGCCGCATGAGCAGAACTACGCTACCCATGACCTGGAGTTAGCAGCAGTGGTCTTCGCTCTGAAGACATGGCGACACTATCTGATGGGCGAGCGCTTTACAGTCTTTTCTGATCATCAGAGTCTCAGGTATATCTTCTCGCAGAAGGATCTGAACCTGAGACAGGGGCGATGGCTCGAGTTCCTCCAGGACTATGACTTTGAGATAGTCTATACTCCTGGGAAGGGGAACGTAGTAGTCGATGCCCTCAGCAGGAGGACGGGCATTCAGCTACTTGAGGAGGCGACGGAGCAGCTAGCCTCTTTTCAGATATCCTTCGTGGATAGAGATGGAGCAGCCTTCCTTCAGTCTCTCACAGTCACTCCTCCACTACTGCAGCGAGTCAGGGAGGCATAGCGTGAGGATGCTGACTGTGAGACACGGCGTGCACAGATATCCTCGGGACAGGCACCTGATGGTTTCTCCCTTGGGGCAGAGCACGACATCCTTTTCAGAGGACGTACCATGGTACCAGTCGCTTTGTGAGAGGAAGTGCTGAGAGAGTTTCACACTTCTCCTTTGGCGGTACATCCTGGAGTGGAAAAGATGTACCAAGACCTCAGACGACAACACTGGTGGCCGGGCATGAAGAAGGCAGTAGCAGAGTTCGTTTCTTGATGCCTCACCTTCCAGCAAGTGAAGGCAGAGCATCAGGTACCAGCGGGCTTGGTACAGCCCTTGGAGGTTCCGGAGTGGAAGTGGGACGGCATATCTATGGACTTCATGACTGGACTTCCACGCACTTCCAGAGGTCACGACTCTATCTGGGTGATTGTTGACCGACTCACCAAGTCGGAACACTTCTTACCCATCAGAGAGCAGGGCTCAGTGGAGAGCTTGGGACGTCTCTACGTTCAGGAGATTGTGCGGCTCCACGGCGTGCCATCATCTATCGTCTCTGATCGAGATGCTCGCTTTACTTCCCGGCTTTGGAAGGGGTTACAAGAGGCGTTCGGGACGCAGCTACGTCTGAGCACAGCCTTTCACCCTCAGACGGATGGTCAGACGGAGAGGACCATTCAGACTCTCGAGGACATGCTCCGCGCATGTGTCCTCGACTTTGGTCGTAGCTGGGAGGACCACCTACCCTTGGTGGAGTTTGCGTACAACAATAGCTGCCACTCCACCATCGGGATGGCACCGTACGAGGCATTGTACGGCTGACCTTGTAGATCTCCTTTGTGCTGGACAGACCCTGGAGAGTCAGCACTGGTGGGACCGGAGATGGTCCAGGCCACGACAGAGAAGGTCCAGGTTATCCAGGAGCGGATGAGGACAGCTCAGAGCCGGCAGAAGTCATATGCTGACAGGAGGCGGAGGCCACTAGAGTTCGAGGATGGAGACCACGTCTTCTTGGGGGTCTCACCTCGACGTGGTATTCGGAGATTTGGCCGAGGCGGCAAGTTATCTCCACGCTTCATCGGACCCTTCCAGATTCTCAGCAGGGTTGGCGAGGTGGATTATCGCCTGGCTCTACCACCTCAGTTGCACCGGGTGCACGACGTCTTCCACGTATCTCAGCTGAGGAGATACGTGCACGACCCGACGCACATCATTGACCATGGGGAGCTTGACGTTGACGATGGGGTGACTTTTACGGAGGTCCCGGTGGAGATAGAGGATCGACAGGAGCGGGTCCTGCGTGGGCGATCGATTCCTCTTGTGCGCATCAGATGGCAGCACGGGAATCTCCAGGAGAGCACATGGGAGCGGGAGGCTCAGATGCGTGCTCAGTACCCTCATTTGTTTCCCTAGATTTTGATGTATGTTTACGGGGACGTAAAGCCCTGAGGTGGGAGTAATGTAAAGACCCGTAAAATTCAAGGGAAATTTTTTTCTTAATTTTCTTTATAATTTTACAAGAGCGTGGTTTCAGACGGCACCTGATTCCGAGGCCCGGAGTGCCCTGAATTAAATTCTGAAGTTTGGCTCGGGTACGTTCAGTGAACGAACGAGCGGGATTTCCTAACTTTTGATCCGGTGCTCGGAATTGAAATCCGAGGGCACCGATGAACTCGTAGCACCGATATTCACTTAAAGAGACCTTTTCAGAAGTTGCGTTTGTTGCGGGTTGAAAGTTAGTTTTTGGGTTTTTAGTTTGAGTTAAATAAAATTTGTGAAGAACAAATTTTATTTTAACTTGATAAATCCTACCAAAGGGGGTTGGAAGTGGGACCCACATCCACTTAATCTCCCTTGGGAGGATTAAGTGTGGTGGGGACCACACGAACCCCTAAACCTTTCATCTTCTCCCAACTTCCTTAACCCCTCATTAAATGACATGAGTTATTTAATTTTGGAGTTAATCCTTTTGAATTTCAAACTTTTGAAATTCTAGTGTGTTGATGTGTTAATAAAATAAGATAGTGTCTTATTTTATTTTGGTTAATAGTTTTGTCTTCTTGAGAGGTTGAGAGATTTTTCTTCTTCTTCAAGTTCTGACGAAGAACACGAAGAACGCTCAAGCTCCGACGAAGAATGCTCAAGCTCCGATGAAGAACGCTGCTCCGCTCTTCTTCGTCTTCCGTGTCAACGAGAGGGAACACCGCTTCATCCTCGGACAACCTTCGTCGGCGTACAAGGTTTCTCCAACGACGTATCTCTTCGGGCGTATCTCTTCGTCAACGGATTTGACGAACGACGACCGCGACGCCCAACCTCCGCGACGTTGTCTTCCGCGGACGTTGTCAAATCTTCGAACCTATACCCGAGGTAGGGGTTGTTGATTATTGTTAATTTATTCCATTCTTGATCGTGGAACTAGCATGTCTAACGTGTGGCTTTTGAATACTTTAAGTTATGTTTTAACGTGAGGGGGCCGGACTGCATGAACACGGCCGAACCCCCTCCTCCGTTCTTGGTGTTTAAATTTGTGGATGAATAAAGGTGGCGTGGTGCCGTCGCACCACGCGGTTAATCGCCCAATCAAGAACGCGACGCCGTCGCGCGCGCACCATGAAAGAAACATCAAGAACGCGACGCCGTCGTGCCGCGTTGAAAGAAATCGAGGTGCGGCGGAGGGGCGCGGTGCCGTCGCACCATGCCGGATGATGAATACCGCAGCCGGTTCCGGGCCGCGATGATTTGAGAAGACCGGCGGCCGGGCCGCCGGCGTCGGAAGCCGAAGAGGGGACCGGATTTTTCCGGTCCCGTTGGAGAAAACCGGCCGGCCAAATGGCCGGCCGGATGGAATTAAACCGGGGGAATTAATCCCCCGGCCAGCACACAAAACCCCCCTCATTATGAGGGGGGCGGTTTCCATGAAGGGGGGGCAGCAGCCCCCCGGTTTTTCCTTCAAGCCGGCCCCCACGTGGGGTCCGTTTTTAATCAAGGGGCGCGACATTTAGCCGCACCGACATTCCAAGAAAGCGGGGGAATTGATTCCCCCCGCGCTACCTTCGTGTGGCGCCAGGCCGCCGCGGCCGCCGCACCGGGTCGGACCCGGGTCGGGTCGACCCGGTTCGGGCCGACCCAGGGGGGGGGGGGGTCGGGCCGGGTCGACCCGGACCCGGACCCCCCCGTTTCGAATCGTTTACGGTCTTTTGGACATAACTTGAGCCACGGACCTCCGATTGACGAACCGTATACGGCAACACGATCCTTGGATCGAGACGGTCGTTTCGGTATATCGCACTCAAGGTTTCGGATTACTTTGAGTTCGGCCGGGTCGGTTCGTTCACGAAACCAACCGGGCCTTCGGAGCGGAAACGCTCATATCTTGAGCTACGGACGTCCGATTGACGTGCCGTCAGCTTTTTTGTGTTCCTCTTAGTGAGACGGATCTTTTGGAATACTCCGCCCGAGGTTTGGACGCAGGTGGAGTATGGTCGGGTTGGTTTTTCCTTAAAAACCAACCGGGTCCCGGGGACGAAAATGCCAATAACTCTCAGACCGGGCGTCCGATCGACGCGCCGTCTGTTGCGTTGAGTTCCTGTTGACGATACGGAACTTTTGGATACATCAACTCTGGTCTTTGTGACAGTTGATGTATCAGCCTCTCGGCTCGTGGAGCGGACCCTCCGAACGAGCTTGCTGTGTGCGGGAACCCTAGTGCAGGCTGCGACTGACTGTGACTGCTACTACTGCTACTACTGCTACTGTGACTGCGACGACGACAGTACAGAGATCCTGTGTGGATTCGACGACGACGACTACAGCACTCAGTGATCCTACGTGGATCAGTGCTACAGGTCCTGTGTGGGCCCGATCCTGTGTGGGTCCGATCCTGTGTGGGTCCTTGCGCTCAGCGGTCCTGTGTGAACCAGCGCCTACAGGTCCTGTGTGGGCCCGATCCTGTGTGAGTCTTTACGGGGGTTAGTTACCTAACGATCCTTCGTGGGTCCGACAACTTAGATGGATCAGAGATCATCTTTATCATCCTTTGAAGAAGTATACCTGTGTGAGCTGAATCCTGTTGCTTTCCTGTGTGGATTGTGTTGTGCAATCCTGTGTGGATTACGTTTTGCTTCCTGTGTGGAATACGTTTACTTTCCTGTGTGGACTGAGTTGTACTTGGGCTCGGAGGTTGGAGCGTATTTGAATTGATGACTTAGGTATATGTATGGGCATATACCTAAGCAGTGTCGGTTGTTACTTCGTGATTGTACCTTTCTTCGTGGTTTATCCTTTGTGGATTTGAGAGACCTTCAGGGGTCTCGGGGTCCCTACTGAGTAGATTATACTCACCCCTGCACGGGTTTTGCCCGCACTACGTTGTGTTGGTTGCAGACGACAGACAGCGTTGACCTTAGCTGAGGCTTGCAGAGCGGGACGGTACCCGGAGGTGGACCACTGGGCGGGACGTGCTCAGAGCGGACGGCGTGACCCGTGGAGCAGAGGAGCTATCTGTACCCACCCTTCAGGTGGGATTTTCAGTGGACAGCTCGGAGTAGCGGCTTTTACTTTTCAGTTGCTGTTTTCCCCTTTCGAGTTGTACTTTACTTTCAGTTTGGGTTTGTATACTGGCCCATTTACTTTTCCGCACTTTCAGTTGTACTCTGCTTTTGTTTAGTGTTTACTTTCCGCTTGCTTACTCTGTGGTGTTTGTTTACTTTTCAAAGGCAATGCCTTCCCTTTTTACCGGGATTTACGCCTTGGTGCTAGTCGCCAGCCCCTGGCCTATGGAAGGCGGGCTTGGGGTAGTCACGACATGGACCCCGAGGGCGGGTCGTGACACATTTATTTATTATAATGAATTCAATAAATAAACACCCCAAAAGTCAAAAATTCATACGATGCGTTATGAATATGATATTCTTAGGGTTTCATCTATGTAAGAGGATGATATCATCTCAAATTAATGTGAGATGTGTATGAGCCTCTTCCAAATCTATCTTCTTTTAGAGAACTATTAATATCAACTTGGAAGGAACTAACACCCCTTCATTTACTCAAGAATACTCATGATAAAATCATGGATCCATTGGATGATGTATCACGTTATATGAAGAGTGATTTCATTTACTACTTCTTGTGATCTCCTTCAAGAACACTCCATCAAAGGATGAATATGGAAGCTGCTAAAACTAATGTTTTCCAAGTACTCTGTTTTGTAATAATATTAACATGTTGATTTAGTGAAGATAGTTATCCGGTGTTTTGGGTGGTCTCCCACTGTAAATGGTCATTAAATGATCTTACAAATTCCATAAATGGTATCAGATATTGTTTCTTCAAGATTTAAACATGTTTTTATCTCTATTTTTTGAGAAAAAATGGAAGATGAAAAAAGAAAAATATTTTGTAAAAAAAATTCCTTTCATAAAGGAAAATATGATGTACTATTATGAGATAACCTTACATAGAAAGTCTAAGTAAGGGTAACATATTTGTTACCTTTACGCATATGCTTTTCTTAAGGGTAGTACCCTTACACAAAGGGGTTTATGTAAGGGTCATTGGTACTCTATCCTTACACATAAAGGCATTAGATCTTATATGTAAAGGTCCGTGATGTTTAACATTACACAATATATGAAATATTCAGAGAACACTTACACAAATAAGTTGCATAAAGGAAATAAATTTACATGAGGGAGATGCTTAAAGGTAATTTGTGTATCACCTTTACACAAAGATTTTCAAATTGTGTTGTGAAAAGGTAACCTTTATATTATCTTTACACATGTTTATAAAAATATCAGGTAACCTTAAGCAGAGTGTCTACATAATGGTAATTGGAAGGATACACTTACAAAAAATTAGAATTCTATATAAGGGTAAAAAAACAACTTATAAAAATTGTTTTTAAATATTAAATTGTTTTTATGATTTATACAATTTTTATAAATTATAATAAAAGGTGATTTTGAATATTTTAATTTATAAGGATTTTATAAATTAATTAATTAATTTTATATTGTTTATATTTTAGTTAAATAAACTTTTATGAATCTTTTTCCCCAAATATTAATGGTTAATATTTTAAAATACATTTTGAAAAATTAAATGGCATGTCTTATGATCTAGAAATAAAATTTTTATTTAGAAATTGAAATTAGTGATTTATAAAGTGTTTATCAATTACAAAATAGATGATATTTTGGTTAAATAAAATGTTTATATAATAGATATTGAATTATCAAATGTCAATAATTAATGAAATATCATATAAATTAAATTTAATATAAAATATGAAGGGTTTTATATTGAAATGAATGTAAAATAATTATATTCTTGCTAATTTGTAAAATTTTTATAATTAGTATTTATTTATGAATAGTTTATAAATTTATCATGTTTTGAGAAATAAATAAATTTTTTATTTATTCTTTAGATTTACTTGATATTCATGTTTAGTTAATTGTTTATAAAATATGAATATTTTGTATGCCAATTTATATGAAAATTTTTATCAAGGATAGAACCTTGTATATCTTGATAGATCTCATATCATAAAAATTAGTTTTCATATATATTGTCATCAGTTTGTATTTTTGGTTATGAGATTGAGAATAGTTGTTGGTAACAGTTGTGAATATTATGTGTTTATGTTTTTAGGAATCAAATTCTCTCTTGAGTAAAGTCTCCTCAGGTAGAGGGACTTGGGGCTGGATCACCTACTTTCCTGGTGGATTTCCTTGGCTAGGAAAGTGAAAGAGTTAGGTATATATCACTCCTAGATTACTCATGTGGAGTTTTTAAATATTATATAACTATATGAATTTACATGAAGAATTGATTTACAATATGTATATTATGAATTTGGATATGTATGAATACACTTTACTTCTATTTTTTGGGGAGATTAATAGAGACTTATGGGTTAAGTAAAGAGTTAAACATTAATGTGGTGTGAAAAAATTAATTTGGTGGTTAGAATAGGGTTTCAAAAACTAAATTAGAAGCATACATACACAAAAGTAAATAAAACATGAGTAGATAATAAGGTTGATTACATCCACCACCACAAAACACAGTGCAAGTAAAGAAATTTTAGTAAACATGAAAGTCATGGCTAGGTAGGTCATGACCTTGATTGTCAGGACTTTGATACTTTTCAAGACCTTGATTGTCTACCCAGGTAGGTCATCTCATGGCTAGGTTCCCATGAATTATCTTGTGTATGAAATTCAAGTAACATGTGGCACTAGAACATCCTTGGGTAGGTCATTTCATAGATGGGTACCCCTTAGAATGACATTTTTAGCTTATTTTTGAAGTTTTATTTGGGTTACAGTGGCCGGGAGACCCTATTAATATTAGTTTACTTGATGAATAGAGTTAAGTATATCCATATGATGTATTTGGATAAAGGTAAATCCACTCAACTATCCATGATTCACAAGTGTTGTGATTGGGATGATTCCCTATATATATAACCATGTTTTAACTGAAACTCCATATACAACTCATTTCTTATTGAAATATATATATCAACTCACTAAATGGATATGATGTTCAGGGTCATCAATTTTAGTGGGAACACTATCATTAAAAGTCCTTAATGAGAAGATATAATACATAATATATATTTTATAAAAACTTATATTGTTGAAAAAATAATCATGATTATCAAACTAAAATATTAAATTAATCCTTGAAATAGGAATCTTAAATAAAGTAACTCCTAATATTTGAAGCTTAAGATAAGTTCCTGAGAAAGATAAATATTCCATGTGTTAGAATATTTCCTTTCTGATTATCCAACTATAAAAGTTGTTCAACAAGTGAGCCATGATGTTTTTATAACATATATTGATTCACCTGGGGTTTCAAAGGAATTTTATGTAAAATGACATAAGTAATTTTAAACTATACTCATATACTCAACATGATTTTTTACATGAATGATATTTAATATGATTGAATATGTTTGGAGAGATTGATGAATATCTATAAGACTTATTCTGGTTATAGAATTCATTCTATTATCATAAATGGAATTTTTTCAACATAATGAATGAAATCAAGAAAAATTAACCCAATATTATCAATTTTTTAGAATAAATGAATAAGGCATATGATATCTGTGCTATGGTATTATATAGATAATATAAAGAGGTAAAATTCAAAAATAGAAGAGGAAATATGGGGAAGTCCAATAATATTTCTTCATTAAGAAAATTAAGTTTATTTTGAAACATGTGGGTATTATCAGCAAGGAGTAATGACTCCATATGATGGGATTATCTAGAATACATGAAGGGGTTTAGGGACTTTATGGAATATCCATGTCAGGTATTAATGTTATCGAAATTGATTCTTTTATTTTTAAGTGTATGTGATACTGAGTGTATGTTTCACAAGTTTTATAAACATACAAGAGTTCAAAATCATAAGAATAATTGAAATGATATTAAAGTTTGAATTCAAGTGATGAAGTAAATGGTTGCTACATCAGAAAATTGAATGTAAAGATGTTTATCAATCTTAAATGAATCGAAGTAAATGAAGTGAATCACCATCTCTCTTCTATTATATGATAAGAGGTGTTAAAAAATAGTTGTTATGAACAAATGATATGATTAATTAGTTACAATAGGTTTATGATTCATTGGATTATATAACATGTTTTGAGAAGAATATATGGATAAAAGTGTCTTATCTAGGATAAAGTGTGTATCCATATATTTGTTAAAATATGATAGGATTTGATTACCACCCAATAGTGGTGTATTTTAATGAATAAAATATTCTTTTTTCAAGAAAATATTCTGCACACATATAATACCATATGATATATTGAAACAATAGATTATTTGTTAAATATTCACACTAAAAATAAATTTGTGTTCTTTTCTAATACTAAAAATCTTTTGTTGAATCTTAACAAGATATTATGAGAAGGAAATAATGTCCAAGGGGCTAGTGGGAGTATTCTTAAACTTATAGAAGTTCAGTGTTAAAAAATAACATATTGTGCCAATTTAAGTTTAAGTTGTTCTTTAATTCATATGTTATGGATTTAAGAAATGTGATAATAAGGGAAAAAGTAAATATTTATATTTAATTACTGTGATAAAGTGAATATCACTTTTAACTAAAGAATTATACCACTCTAAGATTAAAAGTGATTCTTCACTTAATGTACTAAAATGTTTAAGATATTAAATGATAAATAGATGTAAAGATTTATATTTAGTTATCATTAGAATTTTAATTACACTTTATATCCTAAAAGAATTTTTAATATATTAGAGTAATTAAAATGAAAATAGTTACATTTAGTTACTATTAATAAGTGAATATCGTTGTTATGCCAGCTCATTGAAAAAGTGAAATTCACTTGATTTTTTAAAGGTTTAGGAAATAATGGTAAAGAGAAACGTAAATGGTTACATGTTTTTACCATAATAAATTTAATATCACTTTATCCTAAAATAGTTTAGGATATGCGAGATAAAAATGTAAATGGTTACATGTGTTTACCACAATGAAGTGAATATCACTTTATCCTGAAATAGTTTAGGATATAGTAGATAAAAATGAAAAAATTGTTACATTAACCTCAAAGAGAATGTTTGAAGTTATAATATCATAATTTATGATGATGTTAATATTATAAAAGGGTACTAAGTACACAAAAAAGATAAAATTATAACATTTTATGTTATAAAGTTTAGGAGTTTGAATATAGGTTAATAGAGTCAAAATTAAGAAATATTATTTATAAGTCTTAGAGTTATTTAAATATCCTTTATTTTTTAATGTTACTCACTAAGATGTTAGTGGGAGTATTTGATTATATTTCCATATAGGGATGTTATAGGAATTTCATAAGGTTGTGATGTTCAAAAACCATTATTGTAGTAAAAACATGAGAGTTATGTAGAATCTATGGATAATAAACACTTAATAGATTATTTAAGATGGATGTAAAAATATCATATGATTATAACAAAGGAAATCTCTATTTATCATTCATTCATCTGTGTTGAAACTTTACTTTATATGAATAGTAAATGATAAATATCCCCTCAAATTACAAACTTTGAATTTGCCCTAATAGATTATTATCATAACGTATTATGGATTGTTATGATATGTTATTATTAGCTTTAATATATTCTTGAAATCAATAAAAAGGGTTTTATATGAGATACAAATAATAGATTCATGAGTTAATAAGTAGAGACGTATTACTTGGACTGGTCTATGAAAGTATATCTCATGAAATGTCATACAATCATAGATATAATTAGGAGTGTATGCTAATTATAAATGCTTATTACCTAAGGATGGTGAGATATCTAGAATTAGAACCTTTGCACTTTGATAATATACTTATGCAAGTCAATATATGAACTTAGATAATATGGTGGTGGTTGGATATGATGTTGATCATGTTGTTAGTTGGTGTATAACCAGGATGGGATTTGTCTGCTTATATAACAAGAAAAGACATCTATCCCTTGATTAAATTGGACTAAGGAAATGCATGTCCGTGATTAGTTACTTCACATATGATGTGTTCGACAAATTTGGTAAGTGAAAAGTAATGTTCATATAATATAGATGAATTAAATTTGATGTATTCTTTTACCTAGACAATTTTTTTAGAGAATTAAGAAAAGATGAGAGGCCAATACTAGATTGAAAATTTCTATGTCTAATGGTCGACCAAAGTAATGCTAAAAGGGATTACATAGGTATACATAAAATGTATATGATACTTCTTAGAGTGGATATGTTTGTATAGAGATATGATAATGTTTTATGGAGATCACACCATACCCCTTAGTAGCTTGATTAGCACTGCCACTTTGTTATAGGCCGATCTTTGCTTATATCTATGAAATTTGGATTCCATAGCTATTTTCAATGCTGATAAGGCTCATAGGGTCACATAGTTAGTACCTTGGTTAAGTATAAAGTTTTGGAATTTTTTTTTGTTCAAGATAAAGAGATATTGATCAAAAAATTTATCCAAAAGAGTTTGGATGGATTCACAATGATCTGTAAAGTTTTGTATAAAGTCCTTATGGGATTTTAGTGCAAGTGGGGGATTTATGGATGTGAAATAAAATGTACAAGAATTATATGAATTTACACATTAACATATATATATTTTGATATGATATCTAGTTTACATTGTATATATTCACATGATGCATGTATTTTTCATGCATGCGATGCATGAATAATATATATATATATATATATATATATATATATATATATATATGATATATACACTATTTATTTATCTCGGATGGTTTATTAATTATTTTAAATCCATTATGAATGTATTTATTACTTTGTATTTATTTATTTCATTTAATTTAATAAATAAAAACCCCAAAAGTCATAAATGCATATGATGCATTATGAATTGAGATGCCTCAATATTCAGCTAAATAAGAGGATTATATCCTCTATTATTGGTGTGAAATGAGTATGAGACACTTCCAAATATATATTCTTCCCAATAACTGTTAATCTCACTTGAGAAGGCACTATCACCACTTTAGTTACTCTATAATCCTCATGATTTGTTCGTGGATCCACTGGTCGATGTATCACATCAGAGGAAGGTTTCTATCATCCACTGCTCATTGTGATCTCCTTAATGCACACTCCATCAAATGATGATGATGTAAGCTACTATAACTCATATTTTCTATGTACTCTACTTTATGATAATGTTAACACATTGATTTATTAAGGATAAATATCTTGTGTTTTGGGTTGTCTTTAACTATAAATGGTCCTTAGATGACCATACAAAACACATCATTCTAAAGACCATGATAAATATTCTAGGTGTAGAAAAAGTGACTTTATGTCACATCCAATTAAAATTTTTATCATAATCAACATATAATTTTATATGTTCACGATGATAACGTCACAAAAAATGGAATTAAATTGAGGATTAATTGATTATTACATCTGAACCATGATGACACGATCAACACATATAATTTATAATTTATTTATTAGGATAAAGAAATACCTTGCATTGAATTACTTTCTTAATTGATGAATCAATAGACCATTTTTCAGTATGTTAGTGAAATGAGATGATTCAAGTGTATAATCCCTCTAGAAGTGATCTACATGTGCACAATGAACCTCCTAATATCACTGTATAAATCCCCAGGTGCTAGCACAAATGATTCAGATGATTGAATCATTAATTGATGATCACTGCAATAATTTATTTAGATGGAAAGAATCATCATGATCTCTCTAGTATTGAGAGGTTAGTGGAAACTAATATCTTCCTGTTCATGAGAGAATTCTATGAGAAAATTTTAAACCCCACACCATTATAAGTTATGGAATTATGATAATTTTTATTTTTTAATTTTGTGAGTGGGTTATTTTTAAATATAAGGTACAAATTTTATTTTTGAGTGTTAAAAAATATTAACCAGTTATTTTTGGACATGGTCCAAGACCTGATTAATGGTAAGGGTGCTCGGGTGAGTGTAAAAGAAGGTTCAGATGCCCTGAGAGTTAAATTCTCAATTGTTATATCCATTGATGTTGTGAACCACAGTGTTAGTGATATTAATGGAGTTTCGTTGTGACTATAATTTCTCAGAACAAGTATTTCACAATGTTGACTTCTTATTCATACTGTGAATGGGTGTTTACTATGCTGCTCGAGGTGATTCAGGGTGTGACATATTATTCAGGCTAAACAAATTTATAGGGAGACCTTTCAACTCAAGAAATATGGTTCAATACATGATACTTTAATGGAGATAACTTTCATGTCATAAAATGTATCTTCCCCAATATTTTAAGTTTTTCTATTTTTCTATTTCCCCTTGGGAAATTTTTAAGGGTTCTCCACCTTCTCTCCCTCTTATGGGTGATGAACCAGGGGACTTCCCTCTCCATTACTGCTTCACCCCTCCATAGATTTAGATGATTGTAGGCATGATTTCTTCATGTTTTAGGTGATATTCCTCATTTGTTGGTTTTCATTCTTGATTTATCTTGATTTTATCTCTATTTCACTTCTGTGACTTAAGGTTTTTGTTCTAATTCCACTGAAACATGGTGGAATAAACTATTTTTTGTAGGACCATCATATAGATCACCTAGAGAGAATCCTGAGATGATGTCTACATGATGTCACATGTCATTCTGATGATGTATGTAATCATAGGGGGTTTTATAATTTTTTTGGGTTATATTAAATTATTTTTTTGGTTGAATTGGTTCTATTTGTTAGGGATTTATCATGAAATTATCGCAGGGGTATGCCATGAGCCTTCCATGGTTGTTTGGATGTTATTTCTTTACAATGGGAGAACCTAGTGAGTTTTTTTAGCATTATGCCTATTTTTTAGTTAAAAATTAATTAATATTGATTAAATTAATTAATGTGATTTGTGGCCTGTTTTTGAGTGTATGTTGGGAGTGAAACTCACTCCGTTGCTCGATAATTTGGTGAGCAGTTTTGGTTCAGTGAGTTTTTAAGAATTATTCAATATTTTCTTCAATTAAAAATAAATTATAAATTATTTAAATGATTGGAATAATTAATTATAAATTATTTATAAATAATCAAATGCTTATGGATCAGTTTGGGCCCCACGATGATGAACAATGTTTGGATAGAATTAGACTATCTCAAGATAGAGATTTTATGTTTCATTTTCAAAGAGAATAAGTCTAAATTAAGATAAGTGATCCCTATTTCATAACCGTTTGGTGTAATGAATTTTATTTATAAAAATGTGATATGTGTGGTCTTTCCATTAAGTTATATTTACATATTAAATAATATAAATTGTTTAATTACAAGTGGATGCCCATGATTTAGTTAAACAAAGTGCCAAGGACCATATTGAACCCTTGTGCACTGGCATGATTTCCTCATCCACTGATAGTTGAGGCCTTATTTATAATTTTATACTTAAAATGTATTGTTCCCATAGGGTGTAAACTAAATGTAATTTAATGAATAAGACATATTGTTCCTTATCATAGGTTTCCTCGATTCCTCCAAGCAGTGGAGAGGGATGGACCAGGATATTTGTCCAAGTAGGCCATGATGGAGCTGTGAGATGCCTTAGAGAGATTGGTATAGTTGAGGTGAACATGGGGAAAGTGTTCCTTCTCCCACTGTGATTGTGATTACCCAGGTGAACAGACCCTGTGAATATTTATGGATAGGTTGGGTGTGAGAACAACCTAATGATGACTTTAGTATTGGGATGGGATTTAAGCTATCTCCATAGAGGGGTGACAATATTACTATTCGTAAAAGGAAAATATGAACTTGATGGGGTTTTAATAGTTTTGATGGGTTTTATACCCACCAAGTGATGGGTGATGACCCAAGGCATGCATTTTTGGTAATATAAATCATGAATTTATTCCATTCTTAATGAGACATAGGGGCCCTAGTGGGTTCCCCCATGATATGTTGACCCCAGTGAGGGTGTATGAGAAATGTGTAGTGATGATTGTAGGTGTCACCATATATCTCAGATCAATGATGTAAGCCTGATGAGGATGTGATGATCATGTATTAGATTGGATTACCTCATTGGTGTTGCTGATGACACATTATATTACAATATTTATTGCAGCCATTCCCCTAATAATTGATTGTTGAGTATGATATTATTTGATTAACTAAGGTTATCCCCCTATGAATCTATTATTGAGCCTAACACAATGATTTCCTAGGTCCATCCCCTTAATAATTGACCATTAAACTTAACACTATGATTTCCTAGGGCCATTACCTATAAATCAACTGTTGATCTAGATATCAATGGATTTACTAGGTCCATCACCCCATGAATAGATTTTTGACCCTATTATTACTATATTTCTTACGGTCGTCCCCATAGGAGTTAACCATTATGCCTGATCTTAATGTATTTATATGGGTCATCCCCTAGAAATCATTTTTTTAGCCTAAAATTATGATTTACTAGGATTATCCTCTTAGGAATCATCTATTGAGCCTAATGATATTATAAATTTCTTAGGGTCACCCCCTAAGAATTGGAAATAGAGTTTGATGACATTATGGATTTCCTAGGGACAAACCCCTAGGAATTGGATACATATCCTAATGATTTTGGAATGCCTAAGGCCACCCACTTAAGAATCAAATAAATGCATGATGATAATTATATTTCTTAAGATTACCTTATTAGGATTGGATTTATTCCATATGACTTTGTACCACCATGTATTAACACACTTGGGTTGGAATTTTCACCTTATATGTTGGCACAATTTCATGAATTTCTAAAATAACTTCCATCACTGGATGAAGTAGGTATAATCAATATTTGGTGTCACATTGGAACTTGCAGATCGCTATTTGTTATTTTATTTAGGAATTTTTATTTTATTTATCTATTCATATGGGCATATAACTAATGTATACTGTATTACTAGTTTATTATGGGACCATATTGGTGTTTCCCTATAGAGTTTTACTCACACCATGTTCAGGTTTCCATGGATCTTGGTACACAAGAAGATATCATTGTTTGGAGGATTATATTCGAAAAAGATATAGAGTAGCATGATTCAGTTTAATAACTCAGATGCGATTGATGACTAGGATGAGGTGATGCTTGAGGATGTAGTAGAGACTCTTGTACTTTTATTTTATTCTTTAATTCATTTTGTATATGTGGTTAGTTTAGTGGGAAACAAATAAGTTTGTATGTCTAATTGCCTACTACATTTCATTTATTACCAATGGATATATTTATTTTGTTACACATGATATAATGTTTATTTATGTTTATGGATGATGTTTGGTTTATTTTTATCTATTATTGTACACTTTGGTATGGGGTAAATTATCCCCATGGTACTACCCTAGGGCTATATCACTAGTTGTAAACCTATAACATATGAGGAGGCACACCCAAGGTAACATGGTTAATCCTCCAGTTTATGTTCCATTTAGTGTCCAAAGACTAGGGGAGGACATTACAATGTGATATCATAGATATTATGTGACTGATATCACATAATGCATCTGATTTTTGATTTGTATTACTATTTAAAGAGATTGATGGCTGATAATATAGGAATGTGTTAGATCTTGTGATGGATATGAGACTCGTACATCATGAACACCCTTCACGATAGGAATTTCAAGTTATCAAAATCATTTTATTTTACTTGTTTTTTTATTTTATGGTCATATGATATCACCTCATGTGACACACATGGATTTTTAGGATTTTATAATTTATTATGGGTTTTATCTCTTTGCTCGTTGGGAAGAGGCTGGTGTTCATGCATTATTTTCGGCATATTGGATTAACATCACATATGTGCGCTTCTTTTTATTGATATTAATGATGATAAGGGTTCAGTTGTTTAAAATGTTAGAAACAACTTATACAACATTTTCCCATATAACTTGGTGATGGAATTCTATTCATATAGAACATAATATGTTCTCTTATATTGACATATCATATGGATATAAAATGAGATACTTGATGTTAAAAAATATGTAGTCCCTCTTGTAAGGGATGTGTAGTGACCCTTTTTGGGTTGGTAAAGGCATTAGATTCCTTATGATGAACCCCTAGGGGGTGATTTAGAAAATATGTTTAGTTATTTAAAGTTCTAGAAATAATCTATAAGGTGTTCTCCGATATAGATTCTTAGTGGAATTCTACTTAACCAAACCACATGACTATGGTATTGTAACACCCTAGAATTTTTTAACATATATATATTTTTAAATTAATATTATGTTTAATATCTTGCTCTACACACGACACCATATTAAAAATTGACATGAAGTATTTATTATTAAGAAAATTTAATAATAATAAAACCTTTAATAAATAAAAAATATTTAAATCAATTATAAAATTCATACAAAATAATATTAAGAACACTTAATGTTTTTAAATGGTATTTTTCAATAAAAGTAGTTTTTCTATATATATATTTATATTGAATTTTTATTTAGAAGATACATTTATAAATTTTATAATATTAATTTTAAAAAATTTACATCAATTTTTAATTACACATATCAAAATTATCCTAATATTATTTTTTTATATTTCTTAAAAATAATTTATTTTTAGCTAAATAGTAAAAAAATACTGATTTTGCTAATACCATCACTTTTATGACATTATAAAAATAAAATAATGATATAAAAGTCATTTAATTATTTTTAATACAAAAATATATATATTTATAAATTAAAATAAATCATTTAAGAACATTTTTTTGAATTTATGAAATCCATGTTTAATGTTTTGGAAACTCAAGAAATATTTTACTCAAAAAACCATTTTTATTCACATATATTAAAAATTAGTTTTCATCACTTATAGAAACTAATTATAAAAAATGGATTATTTATTTTGGATAAAAATATTTACATTATGTAATAAGTTCAAGTTCATTTTAGTCATAAAGTCAGATTACTAAGATAATAGTTAATGACCATGATAATGATGAAAGTGTTATTTTTAAATATTTTTTTTATTAATGTTGTGTAATTTTTATCCAATAAATTAAAATGATTTATTTCATATAATGACTAATATATTATTTTTTCACACACACACACAGATATATATATATATATTTATATATTTATATGTATATATATATATATTATCACTCATTTAATTGGTAATTAATGTTATATAAGATTAAGATCACTTAATGGTGAAACAACATTTTCTTTTAAAAAAATCAAATTTTGATATAATAAATGTTTTAATTTTAAAGTTAATTTTATAATATTTATTAATTTAATTATATTATAAAAGGATTAATTTTTTTTAAACACACCCAAATTTGGTAATATAGGTTACCTTATACTTTTAATAATATATATATTGTTTGGGTAAAAACAAGCTTCCAAGGTAAAAACAAGAATAACAAAATGAAAAAGTCACATGGAAAATGGATTTAAGTTTGTTTAAAAAATGGGTTAAAATGAATTTTTATGGATTTAATTACCATATCTGACCCTAAAATCTACCATTTCTCACTTTTTGATCCATTGACCATTGAATCGTGTCGTGCCATTGTTGAGAAATGATGGGTTTTCACAAAAGTTTCCTTTTCTTCATTTATAGAAGGGGACCACTTCCACCGATTTATAATAGACCAATAAATTATAATTTCATCATGAAAAACTTCCACTTTTATCCTCCTATATTAAAATATACGTTTCATAATCCTATAGTCTCAATTATATAGCCTATGGTCTAAATTTCCAATGACATTTCCAAGAGAAATCTTATGTTCTCAATGTGAGTATTTCTTACTCCTCAACCTTTTACCATTCATCACTATCATAAAAACATATTATAGATACCATAATATAATAAAAATAGTATTATTAATATCCTTTAATGCTATTATATTAATATATAAATCTATTTACAATCATTTTTATCCTCCAAGAAAATCAAAAAAATATTGATCATGAATACATGTGGACTACTGCAACCAAAAAGAAATGTAGTTAATGTTTAACCACCAAACATCATGGTTGAAAAAAAGTATATATTTGAGGAATTAATATGTTTAATATGTCCAAATTATTATTCTTATATGATAATTTATCATATACCTTCTTTCAATTCCATATATTGAGAATTAGAATTGTTGATAGTGCGTACATACAGACTACCACCTTAATGAACGTTGAATTTAATTTGTCTTCACCAAACTAAATGGATATTTTTATAATGAATTCAATGAAATTAAATAATATTTATTACCATTTTAATTCCCTTTTAAATGTTATATTAACATTATTTACAAACATGTCCTTACTAGATAAATCATTATAACAAGCTCTTGTTTGGTTTGATTTTACCACCTACATGCACGATATTATAATATTTAAATCATGAATGGTTAATATTATACAATTATATTATCATTTAAGAATAATTTATTAATTATTTTTTAATTATTCTAAAAGGTGTTATTGATATCTAATATATTTATTAATATATCACATTTTGATCATTAAACACACCAAAACTAGTTCTTGAAAATTTCCATTTTCAAAAACCATACCACTATCATTCACCAAATGAAAATGGGATATGATAAAAAGTTGGGAAAAAATGATTCTATTAGGTTTTATAATCTATTAAATATTAATTTTTTTGTTAATAAACATTAATTGACAACACCATTACAAAACTTGTACAAAATAATAAATCAGTGTTTCTAGCATCCAATGGTGAAAATAAAGAATAAACCTATAATATTTTTTTAATAAATGGTTATAAAGGATGTTTATAAAAGAAAATATATTTGAATATGATTTTGGAATAGGCTATTAAGATAGTTTTTTATATTATACAAGAGGTTAGATCCCATTCCATCAAGTGAGAATACAAGGTAAGGAGTTCTTTGTCTCAAATTTAATTCTTCGAGGCATATTTATTATTATTAACCATGATATATTTTATATAGATTGATTATTTAATAATAATTTATTTTTATATTAAAATTCAATTAATAGTTTTTTAAGATCCACATCATGTTTTTTCTTTAAATTAATTTTCATTCAAAAGATACTGAAGTTTTAATGGTTTTTGTTAACTAACCCCCCTTCATTGAGTTATAATATGTCTTATTGAAATTATTTATTCCAAGGTTGGTTGATTCCATTATAATATTTTATTTCATGTTACTTTATATTTCCCTCTAGGAAAAATTTCACTTTTTATTAAAATATTTATCCTTTATGAATTCATCTTCCCCATAAAATGTATATCATTATTGAGAATAATTCCAATGCTCTTTGAATATGGTATCCCCTCCTTGCCATTACTTTCCTTTACCACAAATTTTTACCTTTATATTTAGAAACCCAATAATGTGTTATATCATGTGACCTTCATATTTCCATTTTCCTCATTTAAAAAGTAATTTTGGCTTCTCTTTTTACGATGCATGTTTTCAAAAAAGGTATTTCAAAATGATAAAAATGTTTTCCATCCTTTCAAAATCAAATGTTTTATCTTCTACTCCACATTTAATTTGATAACCATTATTTAATTTAAAAGACCTATTATTGAAGTTTCTTTTTAAAGAGTAAAATATTTCCAATGTTTTCACTTCACCTTTTTGAAACGTTTATGTCTTTTTTAAGGATCTATTATTGAAGATTATTTTTAAAAGTAAATGTTTTCAATGTTTTTTCACTTCATCATTTAAAAAGATGAATGTAATTTAATGTCTTCATTATTGAAATTTCTTTCAAAATATTTATTTTTAAAATTCATTCATTTCAATTTCTCACGAGTGTCCTTTTTAGAAATGACTTTTCAAAGTGACTATAACTTCAAATTTTATGCCAAATATAAAAGTTTTTGACAAAAAATTATTTTATGGTTTCAATTCAATTTTATATTTCCCACTAAATTCATTATTTACTAGGAATTGTTTTTCATCAATTAAACTCTAAATTTTATTATAAAACACTCTTTTAAGGTGATTGAATTTTGGGTTTCAATCATTTACACTCTTGAGGTTAATTTGGGTGATACCATTTGAAAAATATATAAAAACTATTTTATTTATTTAGAATATTAAAGTTATGATATTGAATTTATTTTTTGTACGGAAAACATGTGTATAAATTATATTTATAATATGTTTTGGGTATAATAAAACTATGAGACAATTTTGGTTGGATTAAACCCTGATACAGTTTGAGTATGATAAATCTTATGATAGTTTGGGTCTAAGAAATCCCTAAGATGATTTGGGTTTGTTAAATCCCTTAAATTCATTGGGCATGGTTTTATATCTCATGATATAGTGAAGCTTGAACATTCTTGTATTTTTTTAAAAACATAAAATGTGGTCATACTTAGACGTTTTCACAACTTACTAGGTGGACATTCTTGGATATTTTCATAAATTATAGGGTGGACATGATTTGAAAAGTTCACAAACATAAAGGGTGGACATGCTAGTATTTTTTATAAAAAATAAAGTGTGGGGATACTTAGATTTTTTTAAAAATATAAAGGGTTTAAATTATCTTATTTTATAAAAAACATAAAGAGTTGAAATACTTGGATTTGTTTACAACTTGAAGGGTGAGAATGGTTAGGTTTTCTCACAAAATGATATTTACATGTACTTATGTCATGTAACTTTGTTATAATTCATTGATTTGTCTCTTGATTTCACACTATTATTACATGGTATATGTTTGTTCATTTTTTTATATGGCCTTATATCATAACTTATAAACAACTCTTATTTTTATATGTTCTAATAATAATATATTTCTCCCTTACTCATGTTTTCTCATATATTTTTAATCTAACCCCTGGTGAAATGTTTGTAAGTTTTCTCTTACTGAATGTTTGAGCTCACCCCTTATGTATACTTCCCCTCTATAGGTTATAGAGATGAGTATAAACTATAAGAAGTACAGTGGGGAGTATATTGAGGTTCGATTATGGAGAAATGTTCACAGGTTTTGTAAAACAAGTTTCCTATATTACTCATCCTTAAAGACATTAAACCTTATATTTTTTGGGATCATGTGATTATATATGAGATGTAAAATTTATCTTATAGAAATATTGTAAAATAATTATAGTTTCATCTCAATTTTTTTCAAAGTAAATATCTAAATAATGTGTTTTAGTATCAGACAAGGGAGTGTGGGAATCAAGTGCCTCAGATGGTATCAGAGTAAAGTTTAGATATTTTTGAGGATTAGTTAAGTAATTTTTGGGATTTAGATAAGATAAATTTTTTGAAAACCATAAGGAAATGTCTAAGGGATAATTCTAAGTATAGGATAACATCATGAATTTTTTGTAAAGTAGAGACTATGTGGTCCCCAGGGAATCACATCCCTATCTAGATACTGGAAAGTGGATGAAGAGGTGACACAGATTCACCTATGATTAATCACCTTGAAAATTATAGTTTAGTTTCAACTAAATATTCACTTTGGTGCGTAATGAGTAGGCCTAAGATTTTACACATTATTTGACACTCTGAGGGATATTATTTTGTAAATTCACATTATCTTTAAAAAAAATATAAAGGATTTATTTCCCAAATACTTTGGGGGATTAGGTTAAGATTCATGAGAGAACACATATTAAAGAAACCAAGGTTAAAAAAGGGTGACACATCTTGAAATAAATTAATTATAGGCTATCATGGTGGTTTCATAATGTGAGATATTTCAAGATTAATGTTTCCAAATTTTATTTATGATAATTTTGTTAAGATGTTATAATTGATAACTCTTGATTAACCCTTTTGTTTTTAGAAATGGATAGAGCTTGGAAGAACCAAGTAAATAATTAACATTAGGGACGATGAAATAATTTTCTTAATGAGAAACCAAATGGAAAAGAGAATCGTGTTGAAAATATTATGGTTATTCGCACCCAACTATCTCAAGTTATGATTAACAATTTGAGTTTCCCAAATATCCGAACACACTAAAGAAGATAGTTATATAGTTTTATAGAATATCAGGTGATAAATATGATTAATGAAATAAGATTCAACTTTCTATATGTTAAAAATGAGAAAAGAATCACCCAAGGTAACATATCATTATAATAATAATGTTTTTGCAGTGTGGAATGATTGGAAATCGAGATCATGATTATTGAGATTGGGAGAAGAATCTGATAAATGAAATTGAGTTGAATAATGTTCAATACCTAAAATATTAGGAGTTTCAACATTATTCATAACAATTCCCTAACCCAATGGCTAACGAGGATAATGAAAATTAGTAACCTCCTAAACCAAGAGAATAAAGGAATTTCTTTTCTATCCATACTTTTGAAAGCAGGTCATAAAAAAGAAGGGTAAAAGGTACAATCACCACATACTCTAGATTTTGGGATATGAATTTAGAATCTAGTACCATCTACCCTCGTATGACTAGGAAGTTTTCTAAGAGAACCAAATCAGCACCCTGATAGTTTGATATTATCAAGGAAAAACATATATTATTATTTTATACCAAGTTATGATTTATGGAATATGATTTATGAAAGTCTTATTATCCCTTGTTTAAATGAATTTGATGTGATTTTGTTAATGTATTAGTTATCTCCATGTATAATCCATAATAATAAACAAAATAGGGAAATCACATTTCTGATTTCAAACCAACCTATGATCACCTACTAGGGAAAGGATGTCTATTATATCTCATTGGAATCTAATTATATTATAGGAGTTATGATATTTAATCACGGGGGATGTTTATCTCAAATGATGGGAGACAAACACAATATTACAATTGAACTATTCCAAGGAATATATATATATATCCTATTTTTTTTTGATATGACTCTAGAAATTATATCATGATTCAGGTATTTTCCTTATACAAACTTATTTAGTAAGTGATAATTAAAATTTTTAGGATTCAATTTATTTAATGGTGTAGAATTTAATAACCTGATATTTTGGAGTATATATTTTTTTATAAATTGATACTATATTTGATACCTTACTCTATATTTAATAATAAACTAAAAAGAGATGTGACATATCTAATTTTAAGAAAATTTAATAATAATTAAAACTATATTATATAAAATATATTATGATAAATTATAAAATATATACACAATGTAATTAAGTACAAAAAATGTTTATAAAAATTCATTTTTCAATAAAAGAAGTTTTTATTTATAAATATTTAATTTTCATTTAAAATATAAAATTATAAAATTATAAATTTTATTTTTAAAAATGATATTAATTTTTTTAATTCCACAAATAAAAATTATCATAATTTAAATTTTTGATATTTATTTAAAATAATTTATTTTTAGGTGAATAAAAATATATTGATTTTTCTAATACCATCACTTTTATGACATTATCATAATGAAAGAGTGACTTAAAATTCATTGAAAACTCTTTTTTATAAAAATATATATTTATTAAGTACAATTAATCCTTAAAAAAACAATGTTTAATTTATAAAACCTGTGTTTTATGTCATGTAAAATTAAGTCATATTTTACTCTAAAAATTGTTTTTATTCGCTTATATTAAAAATTAGGTTTCATTAATTTGAGAAGATAAATCTAAACAAATGGACTAAATATTTTAGATAAAAATGTTATTATTAGTATTTAATAAGGTCAATTTAATTTTCGTTATAAAATTATTATTAGTAAGATGGAAGTTAATGACCATGATAACAGTAAAAGTCTTATTTTCAAAGAATTATTTTATTCATGTTGTGTAATTTTTATATAAAAAATTAAAATGATATATTTTATTTAAAGAATATGATATGATTTTTTCACATGTATAGAAATACTTTATCTCTCATTTAATTGGTAATTTATATTATATAAGACTAATAACACTTAATGGTAAAAGTAACCTTTTTATACAAAATAGTTTTTTGATATATTAAATATTTTAATTTAAAAGTTAATTTTATTTCCAAATTTAGTTGTATTATATTTTGATTAAAATTATGTTTATCATAAAAAAATATTTAAATAGGGTATACCTTATTTTTTTTAATAAAATATTCATTACTTGGATAAAAGATAGGGACGAAGATAAAAACTAAAATGGTAAAATGTAAAAATCAAGTGATGAATGGCCAGAAAAATTATAAAAAAATGTTTAAAAATGATAGTTATTTGTTTTATACACATTATATTACCTAATCACATTATTTATCACCTTTTTATCCACTAAAACTTGTATTGTTTCACACCATTATTGAAAAATAATGAGAATTCACAAAAGTCCCCTTTTTATCACTTATAGAAGGGGATCACTTCCACCACTTCATGCTAAAAGCATCAATTATTTCATCCTAAAATTATACCATTATCACCTCCTAGAAGAATATATCCAATTCATAGTCTTTTATTCTCAATTATATAGACTTAGACTTCTATTTACAAGAGAAATCATTAGTTCACAATTTGAGTATTTTTTACTCCTTAGTCCTTTCTTGTAAATATCAATACTACAAACTTATTATAGATGAAGTCATATAATAAAAAAATATTATTAATATAACATAATTAGTATATTAATTTATAAACCATTATTCAATCCTTTCCATCCTATAAGAAAAGTAACACAACATTGATCATGCGTGCGTGCTGACTATTGCCACTATGGAGCAATGTAGTTCATTTTTTAATACTTCATACCATGGATGATAATAAAGATATATTTTATGAATTTATATTTTTAATATAAAAAAATTATGATTCTGAAATTATAATTTATCATATACCTTTATTCCATCACATTCAATGGAAAATGGAATCATTTATAGTGTGTACGTGTGAACTACCACCCCCATGAATGGTGAATTTCATTTTTCATCACTCCTAAACATGGATGGTTATAATAATTAATTTAATTAATTTAAATGATATTTATGAAATTTTTAATATTATATAAAATTTAAATTAACATTATATACAGACATGTCCTTAGTCATTAAATCTCTATAAGATGTTCCCATTTGGGAATGTTTTACCACCAACATGAATGATGTTATAATATTTATATCATAAATGGTTGAGGAATATTATGTAATGATAAAATAATATAATAATAATTTATTTTTTATGTTTAAATTATTATTTAAATGTGTTATTTATGTTTAGAATATTTATTCATATATCACATTTCAATTTTTAAACCCACTGAAACTAGTTCTTCATAATTTCTATTTTCAAAAATCACACCTTTATCATTCACCAAATAAAAATGGGATATAATGAATAATTGAAACAATATTATTATATTATCTTTGATAATATAGGAATTATATAATTTTTAAAAAAAATGCTTTGACAATTCCATTACAAAACTAGTAGAAAATAAAAAATCAGAGTTTCAGGCATCTAATGATGAAAATAATCCCTAAATGACTGCTATATTTGTAATAAATGGTTATAAATTAATTATATAAATGGAATTATATGTGAATAAGGTTTTGGAATATGTTATTAGGATATTTTTTTTATTATAAAGGAGTATAGAGTGCGTTAAATTAATGGATAATACAAGGTAAAGGGTTCTTTCTCTCAAATTTAATTCCTGGAGACATATTTCTTAATATGAACCATGATATCTATGATATGTTGTGATTAATGAATAATTAATATCAGTCTCCATAGTAATGAAATTAATGGGGTTTTAATATCCATATCTTTTTATCTATTTAAATTGATTTCATTTCAAAAGATTCCAAAATTGTAAAGGTTTTTGTTAACTCAACTCCCTTCATTGAGTTATAATGATCTTTATTAAACATATTTATTTAATGATTTGAAACTTCAAAAATAAGATTTTATTTCATAATACTTTCTATTTATGACACATTTGATTCAAATATTCCCCCTTTATGAATTTATTCCCCATAATAAGTATGATATTACAAAAATAATTCCCATCATTTGTAATAATGGTTTCCCCTCAACTATCCATATTTTTCTTTATCACCAATGTTCTTCTTTATATTTGGAAACCCAATTATCTATTATCTCATGTAAAAATTATATTTTTCTTATCTTATTTTAAAAAATCTGTTTTACTAATCTTTTTATGATGCTATTTTTCAATAAAGTTATTTCCAAATGTTAAAAAGGTTTTCCATCATTTTAAAATATTTTTTTATCTTCCACTCCAAATTTATTTGGATAACCATTATTTAATTTCAAGGATCTATCAAAGATTTTTCTTTTTTAAGAGTAATTTTTTTTCTAATGTTTGTAATTCTATTTTTTGAAAACATTAGGTCTTTTTCAATTCTTTATTATTGAATATTTTTTAAAAGTAAAAATTCTCAAAGTATTTCCACTTCAACTTTTCTAATCCTTTATATATTTTCAAGAATTTATAATTGAGGTTTTTTTTCTAAATATTTATTTTGAGAATGCCTTCTATTCAATTTATGAAAAGTGACATTTCGAAATATAACTTTTCAAAGTGACTGTAACTTTATATTATAAACAAAGATAAAATAATTTTAATAAAGTATTTTATAGTACTGTAAACTTTTCTTATTTTACTTTAAAGTATTTATTTCCTTGGAATTATTTTTCCTGAATCACCCACTAAATTTTCTTATAAAAAAACTTTTGGGTGATTGAATTTTAGGTATCAACTATTTACCTTCTTGTGGTCAATTTGGGTGATACCATTTGAAAATGATATGAAACTGATTTTTATATGATTGGTTGTTCACATTATGATATTGGATTGATTTTTATTACGATGCACATGGTTATGGATTTTCATTATGAGAAGGTTTTATTATTATAAACCCTTGAGATAGTTTTGTTATGATAAAGCCCTTAAGATCTTTTGGTTATGACAGAACCCTAAAATGGTTTGGTTCTAATAAATTCTTGAGTTGATTTGGGTCTGTTAAAGGCCTATAATGAATTGGGTAAAGTTTTCTACCTCATGAGATAATTAATTGTGTATAGTATCAAATTTTTTAAAAATATAAAGTGAAAATATACTTGGATTTGTTCACAACTTATAGGGTATACATTTTTTGATTTTTTCATAAAATATAGGGTGAACATACTTGGATTTTCTCATAAAAATAAAGGGTGGACATTATTTGATTTTTTCATGAACTTTAAGGCTAAAAATACTGGATTTGTTCACAAAATTATAGGGTTGACATGATTTTATTTCTTAACAATCATAAAGGGTGGGAATTATTGGTTTTTTTCACAAATATAAGGATGTGAATGATTATTTTTGTTCATAAAATGATATTTTTATGTACTTATATTGTATTCCTTTATTATACTTCTTGGATCATGATTACTATATCTTAATTTAAAAATATTATTCTATGGTATATATATTGTTATTATAGTTTATATAGCCTTATATCATGCATTATATACAAATCTAACTGTTCTAAATTCATATAATAATATCTTTCTACCTTACTCATGTTTTCCTATATGATTTTGATCTGACCCTTGATGAATTTTTGATATGTTTTCCCTTACTAGGCATTTGAGCTCACACATTTCTTATGTTTACCTTCCCTAGGTTATAAAGATGAGTAGAACTTATGAGAAGTCTTGAAGTGAGTATAGTTTAGTTATATTATGGATAAATGTTTACAATTTTTGTAAAATAAGTATTCTATATAATATTAGTACTTGAAATTGGTGATTTAATACTTTAAAAATATTATCTATTTTGATAAATTACTATCTCATCACTTTTTAAAATTCAAGTGTTATTAAAAGTTAATGATTTTTCAATTTCATGTTTTAAAAATGCTAATTATTAAATGTTTGTTAAATGTTTTAATGGAGCTTCATATTCTGATATTTTTTTTTATTTACTTAAGGTTAATATTTTTTTTCTTATATAAAATTTTGGGCCATCCTATGTCAGGTACCACGACTAGTCTTGAACGAGCTTGGGGATCCATTGGGTCAATGCCCTGGGAAGACCCTCTACAGGCATCCCACATGGAGGCTATAGAGTGCTCGGTGTGCATTGTGCACACTAATTTCTTTAGGCCCTCAATGTTATCCATCTATGTGCATTAGTTGGGCTGGGCAACTCATTAGGTTGAAGTAATGTGTGTGTGCATAGTGTAATTAGTGCTAATCCTCAGTAGCCAACTCAAATAGTAGATTAGAACAACTTGTATGTTATACTGTGTCTACATCACTTATCTAAATTGATATGGGAAGTATTTTTTGATTAATGTTCATATTTTAAAAACTAGAATAATGCCCTTACATTTGATTTAATCCCCACGAGCTGTCTGATCCTATTTTTTTCCCATGATCATATTTGAACTGTTGTACACATCTCTGTTTGGAATCCCATTGTCTTCAAACTTTGGTTCCTTGCAGATATTTTTCTAGCATGTTATCTCTACTATTCATTATTTCATCTTTCAAATATCTTCTATCTCTCCCACCTCTCACCTATAGTTGTTTTTTTAAACTACCTCGAATTCTCTTTGGGTGGTTTCTGCGACAACATCACCATTTATCAATGATACATAATTTTATCCACCAGTTGTTCTTTATTTAATGTAAGCACCATTCATCACTGACCATTTTTTCTATCCATACTTATGCATTGGATCCACTAGAACTCGATAGAAACACCATTGGGTCACCGATTGATTACCTCAATAGAATCATCATTGGAAATTATCTAACTATATATTCTATGTTTTTCTACCATTGGACCATAATGGTAACACCATACTCTATTTTTATACCATTGGAATCCAATGGTAGTATCTCTATTTTTATACCATTTTATTTCCAATTCTAGAACCTTAAATATGCTTCGATGAAACACGGAAGTATCCATTCTTCTTCTCATTGTCTCTTCCTATTTTTGGTAGTGCTTATTCTCTGTTGGAAAGTGGAATGATGATAGTTTATTCTTCTTATTTTTCCCCTGAATGCTCAATCTATGGGTGTAACTTCATATGATTACTTTTTTAACCTTTTCCACCATAGGACATATCCAATGGAGGTGATGTGCCATCATTTTAAATCTCTAATGGTAGGTCATTTTCCACCATTGGACATCTAATGGTAGAAATTTTTTATTATTTCTCTAGAATCCTCTGTTTTCTCAGTGGCTTGAAAATATATATTTTTTGGATCTTATTTTTTATTATTGAAAGTGAAATGGTATAATATTCTCTATTTTCCACTGTTAGACTGCCATGAATCTCTCTTTTTAGTGGTATAAAAAAATAATCCACCAATCCTAATTTTCAATAGTAGAAAAAATAATCAATCATTCTATCTTTTCAATGGTAGAAAAAATAATCCATCGCTCTCTTTTTTCAGTGGTAGAAAAAATAATCCACCACTCTGTGTTTTCAATGGTAGGAAAAATAATCTAATACTCTCAATTTTCAGAATTATCAAAAATTATCTGCCTCTATCTATTTTAATTGTCGATCAATAACCTACTGTTAGTTAAAATTTTTGCTTCTAAAATTAATTTATTCATTTTTTTAATTGTTGTTATTAAAATGAATTATTTTGTTAATTATTAAATTTTATTTTGTCAAAATAAAATTGTGATAATGTGTCAAAAATAATTTTAGCATTATTTTATGTACACATATGCTTGCATATTGAATTTCGTGCAAGGGTCTGTTTTTAAATTTTTTTTCTTTATTTATAATCTATAAGATTATATTTTAATTTCAATTGATTTATAATTGTGGATTGTTTATAATTGTTATACTTATCATATTAAATGGTTTATATTAATATTTCAAGAAAAATTAAAAATGTTAATGTAGTACCCCTGATTTCTATTATGTAACCCTTACTTGATTCTTTTTATGGTTATTAAGTGTAAGGGTGAAGAATATGAGATCTTGGGAAACCTTCTTTATGGTTTTGGGGGAAAATGGAGAACCGCATAGGTTGTGCATGGTTTGCATAAACCGTGTGAAAATATTAGTAGAAAACATGCGGCCGGTTCTAGGTTGGGAACTTTTGAGAAAATATATTTGACACAGTGTCCACACAGTTAGGGAGTCCATGTGATAAGGCCATTCAAGGGTTTTCTTAAGAAAGTATCTAACACATGGTTAGGACATAGTTTGTTTAACCGTGTGGTCTAACTGTGTGCAGAGTCAAATCAAGATCCTATTTTTTAGGATCTCACTATTTTTTTCATAACTCACTCATTTGTTCTTGTATGCATCCCTAATTCAATATTTATCTCTATTGAAGGTTGGAGAACCTCTCCCAAGTGTGTTGGAACCCATCCGGATCCTTCCCTTGGCGTTTTCAAGCCTGATTCACGCGGTAAGTGATGTTCTTCATCGTTCTTGTCTCGTTTCTTAGATCTACTTAGACATACTTATCCTATCCTTATTATTTTTTCATATATACACCTGTTATAGGTATATCTATGTTTAGGTATTCAAAATATTTTGATATTTGGGTTCTTTGATGGTAGGATAAGAGATATAAGGTTGTTTTTAGGGAGATTCAACCCCATTACGTGAGCATTCTTCGACCATTGTCATTTTTCATCAAAACCTCCAAGGTATGTGAATTCTATCTCCACTCCTATTGCTATAATTGATTGGTTGAGTTTCAAATTGGTTTATTTTAATGAAATTGATTGTAAAAATCATGGAGTAAATATTCTTTAGTGATGATTTATGGTGTTGAAGAAATTGCGTGATCTTGGTGAATTGTTGTGAAAAGTTATTTAGTTCTTGGAATTTAAAGTGGTAATTTTAAATTAACATGTTGTAATTTATAAATGGTTTGATGGGAAAGAGGTTTTAAACAAATTGGTGTTTTATTGAAATGGTTGGGCCCTGAAATTGGTTTGATGGGAAATGATTTTCAATAAAAATGGTGTTTTATTGAATACTTTTTTGGCATGATCCTTAGGCATACATGGTGTTTGTGTTCATATAGTATTTATGGGGCTTGGTGGAAATATGACCTTTTACTTGGTTCCAATGGTCAAATGGTACGTGGTATATAATTACCTTATGATGACATGGTAGATTGACGAGAAACCTCTCATGAGTATGGAACTGTCATCATGTAGCATGCATGGTTGATTGTGTCGATGTGTGGAATGGATTGGGTAAGCCAAATGAATATTGGGAAATGGTTTTAAATCATTTTTATTTATTTTTTTGAAAAAATAACTTGCTGAAAAAACTGGTTTCAATTTCACTTGTATGATTTTTCTTACAAATGGTTTTGGTAATTTGTTTATATTTAGTTATAAACTATATTGAGAAATTGTTTTATATAAACTGTTTTATGTAAATGTTTCTATCTCTTATATCCTAGTATTATGAGTATGGAAGTCATTGGAAAAAACCTACTAAGTCTTATAATCACCCCTACTTTAGAAATTTTGTGCTTTTGTAGATGCTATATTCTAGGACATGGGAAAAGGTAAAGTATCTCATGTTTTTAGCATGTCCTCATGATACTTGGGATGTTCAGTGATTGTGGAGACTAGAGCTTGTGGAGAATGGAGTATTTTGGTACTATTAGAGTCTTTAGTATCTATTCCACTATTTACTTTGATAATTTTTTGGTCTTTCTATGTTTCACACTTTGGATTGGTTGGGATATGAAATCAGTAGTTGTGTTGTCTTTATTTTATTCATGCATCATATGGTGAGCTGTTTGGTTATGGTTTGTTTGGTTAATGGTTTTATTATTAAAGGGAAAATCATCCCCCACTTTTAATTGAAACCCTTCAACAATTATTTACAGCCTTTATCATATTGGGGATGTCTCTTAAGGTCATGTAATGAATCATTGTACTCTCTTTCCAATGAGAATTAACAGGTCATTACAAATGGTATCAACTTATTCAATCCTTGCCTAACAAGTAGTCTTTAATTTTCTTAGTCTTGGAGTTGAGATTCATACTTTTCTATTACTTGGTCTAGAATATTTGAAAGGAGTACAATTGTAGGGACTTGAAATATATAGCATAAAAGGACATAGCTAACCCAGTTATGTTGAACTTCATGTTACCAGGGAGTTGGGTACATAAGTGTTTTAGAGACACTTATAGGATCTTGAAATCTCATTATCATGAGTTTAGACAATGAGACGAGCATTCCATGAATTGAAGAGGAATTAATTCCCACTAGGATTTCATACTTCATTTGGATAAATGATTTATGATTTTTTTCAAAGGTTTAAATTTTTGAAAAATGTATAATTTGTAGTCAAATGAAAGATTTTGAAAAGAGGATACATGGTATATTTTGAAAATGGTTTGATTTTAAAAATAAATAATGGGGTTTCAAAAATGGTTGAATGTGAAAAAAGGTTTTTTTGGAAATTTTTTTTGTGATAGTTGATGTGATAGAATTTTAAATGCTAATCCATTAGTTTCTATAGAGTGAGACTTACTGAGTTTTTTGTTTGTTTAGAAAATGGAGCTTGGTAAGAATCATAGAAACCATTAGAAGAAGCTATTGAGAACATCATTTCACTTCGAAAATAGGTGAACCAAGAGACGGTTCAAAATATTTTCCAAGATTTTTAAGCTATGGATATGGGGAATCGAAGTGATGAGCCAAGGCATTTGAATCATTCCATTCAATTCATGAAGCAGAATCCAATCATATTAAGGGGTGATTCAGAACCTAAAAGGGAATAGGTTTGGATGAATATGATGAATCATATATTTTATTTCATTGGAACACCATCAAAGTTTAAAGTAAATATAGATACTTACATGATTGATGATCTCACACACCAGGGGTGGGATTTGGTGGTTCAGGAAAAACTGGATCACAGTCTTACTTTGTAGGATTTTTAGGAATTTCATAACACACAATTATGTCCTCAAATGTTTAGAATCCTTAGGACTATAGACTTATTTATCCTGACATAGGAAATTCAATCTATCACCTAGTTTGCGGCTAAATTCTTGCATTTAGTGCGATTTTCACCTAATTTTGTAGCACGTGTGGCCTTGAAGGCACACATATTCGAATTAGGTACAAGGAAAGAAATTCAATCAAAGATTGTGGGGATCTATATTATAGATTATAAAGACATGTTGAATAGAGAGATAGTGGATTAGGGGGATATCTCAGGATTTTTGGGAGGAGAAAGTATGATGATCCCTATAGGAAAGGGTGAAAACTCCAATACTGAGAGTAAGTGAAAGACGGACACCTAATTCCCGGGTTGGAGTGGGAATTAGAATCATGCAGCTGGATCAGTAAACCTTACTCCACAACCAAAGATCCAAGTGGGATGATACCAATGTGGTTCCTTTGACCACATGAAATAGGATTGTACCACACCACCAAGATCATTCCATAATTTAAATAAAATGGGACACTTAAGCTCTTTTGTCTTAGTGATCTGAGGTCGGGTACTCGAGAAACTTCGCAGGCGTTGCAAGCATCATATGCTTTGACAAGGTGAGGGCAACGGAACCAGACTCTCTAGTAGAGTATAGTTAGAAATGATGATTCCCAGAATACCATGAATCCTTAACAAGGAAAATCTTATCAAGGAAAAAAGGATCAAAGTGTAGTGACAAAAAAATTATATGAAGATGAGTAAATTATTATCGATGATCAGGATGGACCATCTACAATGGTAGGTATGATTTTTTTGAATTCTACATTTTTGAAAGTTTTGTTTGATACTGGTGTATCCCACTACTTCATTGGTTCTCATACTGTTAACCTGCTATGTTTAAAACTTGAGATGATAGCTTCTATGATAAAACTTCAAACTCCTCCCAGTGAAATAGAATGTCAAGCCTTTGTGTACAAAGATTGTTCTATAACCGTTGATGAAGCTGAACTAAATTGGGGATTCTTGGTGTTGGAGATGGATGTCTATGATGTAATACTAGGTATGGATTAGTTGACAACGTTTGAGGCTCACATAGACTATTATAAAATGATAGTGAGTTTTACAACTAAGGATGGAATCTAGCATCTCTTCAGAGGAGAGTGGGTTGTAATAAAATGTACAACATGCTTTTTGGAACCATATGTGGGGAATATATCTTACTAGTTAGTGTAATTAACTTTGGAATCAATAGAAGAGACTAAAAAAATAGTTTTTTTAGTGGTTTTAGATCAATTTACGAATGTCTTTACCAAAAACATCTCAAGGTTACCACCTATAAGGGAAGTGAATTTTATTATTGGTCTCCTTATGGGGACTAGTACTAACAATAGAGTTAAGGGAAATGAAAGTACAATTGGAGGAGCTGGAAAGCAAAGGTTTCATTCATCCAAGTATGTGTCCATGGGCATCACCATTCTTGTTCATAAATAAAAATGATGTAACTCATCAACTGTGTGTTTATTATCATAAGCTTAACCAAGTTTCAATAAAGAAAAGGTATCCACTACCACTAATTGATGATCTGATTGATCAATTGATGGGATCTCAGTGGTTCTTTAAAATTGACTTGCGATCAAGATATCACCAATTGCAGGTTCAGAAGGAGGTTATTTTGAAGACAACTTTAAGAAGTAGATATAGACACTAAAAATATGTGATTATTCATTTTAGTCTTATGAATGAACTAGCGGTCTTCATGGATTTTATGAATTATATATTTCAGAGATATCTGGATTCTTTTGTTGTGGTGTTTGTGGATGACATCTTGGTGTATTTAGGGACAAAGGATGAGCATTAGAAATAATTGGTGAAAGTGTTGGGAATCTTGAGAGACCATCACATGTATGAAAAATTGTCTATGTGTGACTTTTGGATACAAGAGGTATGCATTCTCAACCATGTGATTTCTGAAAAAGGTGTCACATTGGACCCTAAAATGATAGAAGCTGTGATATCATGGAAACCTCCAAAATAATGTCTTTGATATATGATTTTTTCTTGGTCTAGTTCATTATGTATGATTCTTTTTGAGTGACTTATTATGGATAGATTCACAAATTAAAGCCTTGAAAAATAAGAATGTTTCAATCCAATGGAGTGAGGAATTCCATAAATCTTTCCAAGAGTTGAAATTTCACCTCACATCGGAAAACATTTTGATTTTTGAAGAATCAAGATAGGGGTATGTGGTGTACTTTGATGATTTGGGATCAGGGTTGGGCTGTTTTATAATGAAAGAATACCATGTGGCTTCTTATAGTTCAAGGTAGTTGAGAGTGCATGAGAAAAACTACCCAATACTTGACTTGGAGTTATAAGTAGTCATTCATGCCTTAAAGATGTGACATCATTATATATTTGGTGAGAAATTTACTGTGTTCACGGACCAAAAAATCTTGAAACATATTTTATAACAACAAGACTTAAATATAAGGCAAATGAGATGGATGGAGTATCTACAAATGTTCAACATTGACTTGATGTATACATTGGGAAAGGGTAATTTGGTGGCCGATGCACTAAGTAGGATGTCATATGCTCATTTGGTGAAAAAAACCTCAGATGAATGACAGTTGATGTCATTCCTAGATGACATGAATGTGTAATGTGATGACCAAGGTAATTTTGTAGTTTTCATTGCAGTTTCCATGGTACCTTATTTGATAAATATGGTTAAAGAGGCACAAACATCCGATGTAGAATTCCAAGTTATGAGTTTAATAATCAATGGTGGGGAGACTATTGAGGGATGTAAACCTAATGGGATTTTGGTTTTGTGGATTATATATCGTATGGTTATACCTATGTATTGTCTAGAACAACTTCTTCATGCTTACCACCATTTGAGACGGGCTATAAATGCATGCACACAAAAGATGTATAGGGCGTTGAAGGTGTAGTTTTGTTAGAGAAACATGAAAAGGAAGGTGGCTGAGTACGTCTCACGGTGCTTAACTTATCAGTAGGTTAAAGTAGAGAACGAGATACCAATGAGAATGTTGTAGTCTTTATCGATTCTAGTGTGGAAATGGGAGCAGATAGATATGGATTTTGTTACAGTTCTCCCATGAATGGTCTAGAAAAACGATGCCATTTGGGTGACAATGGATCAGATTACCAAGTTATATCACTTCATTCCAATTCGTGAAACTCATACGGTGGAGGATCTTCCTGAAATATATATATGATAATCGATAAAGAGACATGAAATACTAGTTTCAATATTCTCAAATAGAGATCTGAGGTTCACATCTTGATTTTAGAAATCCTTAAAGAAATCTATTGGGACTCATTTGACTAGAGTATGGTGTATCATCCTCAAACGGATGGGAAATCATAAAGGATGATATAGACATTATAAAAAATGTTTTGGTCTTGTGAAATGTATTTTGGTGGCTCATGGGATGAAAATATACCCGTAGTGGAGTTTTCTTATAATAACATCCATCAGGCCTTGATACATATGGCTCTGTTTGAAGTATTGTATGGGCATCCTTTTCTTTCTCCATTGTGTTGGGTGGAAACATGTGAGACATCACTAGTTGGACCGAGCCTTGTCCAAGAGACAATGGAGAAGGTTTAGTTGTTCATAAAGAGGATAGATATGGCTCATATTCATCAGAAATATTCTAAGGATCATCGTCGATGACTATTGTCATTTTCTGTGAGTGATCATGTGTTCTTGAGGATCTCTCCAAGGCTTGGACATCATCATTTTGGGAAGTAGGGAAAGTTATCTCCTCGATACATTGGACCTTGAAAGATATTGGAATTAGTTGGAGAGGTGGAATATCATTTGTCATTTCCACCACAGTTCAGTTTGTTAGATAATGTGTTCCACGTATCTTAGTTGAAGAAGTATTTTCCTGATCCTCAAAATGTGATCAGATGGGATCATGTTGACCTAGAGCTGAATAGTTTACTGGTACATATCCTGGTGCATATTATGGATAGTTAAGAGAAAGTATTTAATGAGAAAAGAATCATTATAGTGTTGTTTTTTGTAAATATGATCAGATTCATGAAGATACTTAGGAACATGAGAAGGAAATGAAAGCAATGACTAGAAATATTTCAAGGCAAGGATTGTTTTCTATTTTTTAGAGATGGAAATATCAATGGTTGGGAGAATTTAGTACCCCAAGTTTCTAGTATGTAACCCGTAATTCATAATTGTTATAGTAAAAAAAGGGAAAGGGTATGGGTGAATAATAAGAGATCTTGGTGAAATTTCTTTAAGTTTTTTGGGGTAAATAGATAAGTGCATGGGCTGCACATAGTTTTCCCAAACCGTGTATAAATATTAGTAGAAACCATGCGGCTGGTTCTGGGTTGGGAACATTTGAGGTAGTAGATTCGGCATAGTGTCCTCATATTTATGGGGGTCATGTGAGAAGGCCATGCAAGGGTTTCCTTAAGATAGTATCTAACTCACTGTTAGCGCACAGTTTGTCTAACTGTGTGGTCTAACCGTGCACATAGTCAAATCTAGATCTTATTTTTTTTGGATCTCACTTGTTTTTGGCATAACTCACTAATTTTTTCTCATATGGCCCCCTAATTCACAATTTCTCTATATTGAAGGTTGGGGAACCTCTCCCAAGTGTTTTAGAATCGACTTGAAGCCTTCCCTTGGCATTTTTAAGTTCGAATCTCGCGGTAAGTGATGTTCCTCACCATTATCATATCGTTTCATAGATCTACTTATATATACTTCTCCTCTCCTATTTTATTTTCAGATCTACGCTTGTTATGGGTATATCTATGTTGAGTAATTCTAAATATGTTGAGATTTGGGTCCATTTATGGTAGGTGAAGAGATCTAGGGCCATTTTTGGGGAGATTCAACATGGCTGTGTGAGCGTTCTTCGACCGTTGTTGGTTTTCGTCAAAACCTTCAAGTTAGGTGGCTTATATCTCAACCCCTCTTGCTATAATTGATTTTCTAAGTTTAAAATTGGTTAATTTGAGTGAAATTTATTGCAAATATCATATAATAAAGCTTCTTTAGTGATGATTTATGGTGTTGAATAAATTATGTGATCTTGGTGAATTGCTGTGCAAAGTGAGCCAGTTCCTTGAAATTAAATCAGTAATTTTAAATTATGGAATTTCATTAGTTTATAAATGGTTTTATGGGAAATAGGTTTTCAATAAAAATTTTATTTTATTGAAATGGTTTGGATTTGAAATGGGTTTGGTGGGAAATGATTTTCAATAAAAAAGGTGTTTTTATTAAACGGTTTTTGGCATGATACTTGGGAATACTTAGTGTGTGTGTTCATATTTTTTTGAAGGGTATTGGTTGAAATATGACCTTGTACTCAGTTCCAAAGGTCAAATGGCACATGGGATATAATTACATTGTGACGACTTGGTAGATCGATGATAAACTGTTCATGAGTATGGAACTGTCATCATGTAGCATGCATGGTTGATTGTGTGGATGTGTGGAATGGATTGAGTATTCTAAAAGAATATTGAGAAATGTTCTTAAAGCATTTAGTTATTTTTACAGAAAAATAACGTTTTGAAAAAATTTGATTCAGTTTCACTTGTATGCTTTTAGTTATAAATGGTTTTGGGAACTTATCAATATTTAGTTATAAACTATTTTGAGAAATGGTTTTATATAAACTATTCTATGTAAATGTTGAAAACTATTATATCCTAGTGGCATGAGTAGGGAAGTCATTGGGGGAAACCTACTGAGTTTTATACTCACCCACTCTTGGTAACTTTGGTTATTTTGCAGATTCTATCTTCTAGGACATGGGAAAAGTGAAAGTATCACATGTTATTAACATATCCTCATGATACATGGGATGTTTGGTGATTGTGGATCTTAGAGCTTGTGGAGCATGGAGTCTTGTAGTATACTTGGAGTCTTTAGTTGTTCTTCCACTATTTTCTTTTATAATTTTTTGGTCTTCCTCTGTTGCATACTTTGGAGTGGTTTTGATATAAAATCAGTAGTAGTGTTGTCTTGTTTTTATTCATGCATCATATCGTGAGCTATTTGGTTTTTGTTTATTGGGTTAATAGTTTTATTCTTAAGGTTAAATCATCCAACAGTTATAATTGAAACCATTTGGAATTTATTGGAAACCATTAGAATACTGGGGATGTCAAATAAGGCCCAGTAATGACTCATTGTACTCTCAATCCAATGAGAATTAGTGGATCATTACAGTGCATATGTTCGATATTATTCCGTGCGGCTTTAAAAAATGAAGGTAACCATTATATTATTTTATTATTATATAATAAAAATTTCTTCAAAATATTGGATATGGACATGATCCTAGAATATATGTGTATTAATGATCCAAGATAATTATTCATGAAATAAAACAATATCAGTGTAGATAATTCGATATAATTACATGTGATACATCTTGAACACATTCTTGCTACTCTAAGTTGTTCAAGAAATACTACGACTTATGTACTCTGGAAGTGATCATCAAAGGACTTAAACTTTAACATTGTTCCATTCAAGTGATCATTGATCATCAATATTCAACATATTTTAAATTTTCGATCATCTACTAATTTCTCTATATTTGTTTTTATTCGTGTAATCTCTATCCTTATATTTTTATTTCTTTGTTCCTAGTTTATGATTTTCCCCATCAAAAGAAAGTATTGATTTCTCTAGTCATTCCACCACCAAAAAAGGAAGTCAGGGTTGTGAATCCTGATCAAAATTTAGGTAAATAAACCAGGTCAGTCTCCTATAATAGGCTAGGTTGTGCCTTCAAGTTTATATAAAAGGCAATGTTTGTAACAATGTTTTCACATATTTAAAAGTGAGTTTCCTAGTGGTTAACAATATACTTAACCAGTAAAGGTGGTTTAGGAGTGGACTAGGATATTTTTTATATATACCACAATAAATCCTTGGGTTCTTTCTTTTTTATTTATGATGCAACTTATTCCATGAACAATTCACTCATTATAAATATTAATTTTATGAACTCTTATTTTTTATTTTTTAAAACAACTATTTACCACCATATAGTCATAATTTCCATCACTAAGGGTAAAACAATTGGCATTAGATGTAGGTCAATAGATCTGTGGTTCTGATATCAAACAATTTGTATCATTTCTCTAATAGTATATACGTTCAGCTGCGTATTTTTAACTTGATGCTAATTTGGTATCCTAGACATAATAGTCTAAGGAACAAAAGAAAATATTTCTTTTAACATGGAAGGTGTCAATGCCAATTATGGATGGATTCCAAATAAACCCACATTCTTTTATGGAAGTTACTATGGATACAAGAAAGATAGAATGGAAGCCTACTCAAAACAACTGAGTGTGGATCACTGCACTATCATGGATAAGCCATATGAACGACTCAAAGTGGATCCTGAGGTACTGTTAGGTAGTGACAAGGTAAAATATGTTTTTAATTATAACATTAAAAATATTATATACTATTCTATAATTTTAGTTGTATATATCCATATTTTATCTTGTAATACATCACACGAAATATAGAGGATACTTCAAATGACTAATTACGGGACTAAAAATCTTAATAGAACTAATCTAGGAATTCTTTGAGTAGAATACCAGGACTTCAAGATAGGAGATGAAGAATCTGTAAACTAGATGTTCCATCAGTTTACCAGTATAACAAATGGTGTGAGTTCTCTTAGATAATTATTGGACAACACAAATCAAGTGGAAAGAGTATCGAGAGATATACCAGAAATATGGCATGCAAAAAATGTGTCCATTGATGAGAGTAAGAATTTTAAGGATTATACATTATGTGAACTAATAGGATCTCTATTTCTATAAGAGATAGATCTGAAAAATGTTGTTGATGACTATTCTACATAGAGAAAAGGTATTACATTTGAATCTAATGAAATTGATACCTATAATTCCCCTAATTATATGTTCGGGGAAAGTGTAAAGTAGATGGATAACCTTAACAAGAATCTTTTAAAATTTATGAAAATTAGTGGTTGAAAGAGACAATTTGGAAGGATTAATGAAAAATATTATGAAAAAGGTAATTTAAGTAAGAAAAATGATGTTTCATATCTAACATGTTATGTGTGTAGGAATAAAGGTCACATTAGACCCGATTTCCCCAAACAAAATCATTAAAAGAGTAAAAAAATAAAAGTAGAAAATAAAAACAAGCAATGTTTGGAGGATGGGACTGATCGGAAAGTTTTGACTCCAGAAATGATTTTGGAAGTGAAACGGAAATAGTTAACCTTTCTCTAATGGATATATAGTGTGAGGTAAATTGTTCGCTTTTTTACTCAGTTGATAACTCATGAAAATTTTGATCATAATGCAATATCTAAAAATGAAAAACATATTAATTATGATTCTAATTGTGATTCTAATTATAAGAATTTTAAGGTTAAATAATTTCTTAAAATGAATGAATGATTGAGGAATCGTAGTTGCAAAATTATTGAAAAATAAAGGTAATTTAAATTTAAAAATAAAAATTTAGTCAAAGAAAATTATAAACTAAAAAGTGAACGTGAAAATGTGAATATCATTATTTCCAAAAAATAAAGAAAATAAAAGTAATTTTGATTCAAATATTTTGAAACAAAATATGAAAATTAAATACTTAATTAATATCTGATAGTAATTGATAATGAATAGGATAGAAGATTTAATTTTGTGGTGGATGATCTAACTAAATTAGAAAATGAGTGTAAGAAATTAAATTAAGAAAATAAGAAATCAAGAAACACAGATTTTGGATCCAATGAAAAGGTTTATACATATTTAGAAACTATTCAAAAAGAGAATATTGTTTTTAAAAATGAAGTTATAAATCTTAAAGATGATTTAGCTACTTTTTTAAAAGGGAAATAGTAATATGATAAAATAATGTCTTTAATGAAACTAAACACAAATAAAAATGGTTTTCATTATAAAAACTTTTCACCAAGTTTAATAAGACCACTTTTCTTAGAAGTTAAAAAGGAAGTATTTCTACTATAACTTTCTTTAAATGTAGAATGAAAGGGAATTATTCCAATGAATGCTCAATGAGATTCACTCTATAATTTTGGCACACTAGAAATATTTTATGTAAAAATTTGTATTTATATTCATCAAGAAAAAATGTTTTTAATCTGTTTGGGTGGCCAAAAGTCATTTTTTGAATTCTTTTGAATTTATGAAAACATGAGTACCAAAAGGATGTTACTCAAATACTATTTAACCTAAGCTAGTCACCATTCCAATATAAGTATTTTTTTAATCAGCATTCATACTCTATTCTATACTATAATTTGATATGATGGAATACAAGATATCTAATATATTTGAAATATTAATTTTATTTCTAATTCATGACAATATCACAAATTTCTATTTGTTTTTTCTTTAGCAAGTAAAATTTCTAAAGTTTTCATAGTTAAAATTTAAGTTATGAATATGCTGAATATATTTTTACATTTCTATAAAGTTTTTTAATATTATTGATTTATGTATCTTTAAATTTTAATGAATTTAGGTGCAGTTACCCCTTTTTTTAATTAAAATAATATACTGCTATGCATGTGTTAAATAATTATTTAAGCAATTATCTTATAAAAACATAAAATTATATAGTCTGTTTGAAATAATTTTTCAACAACTGATCTATGAAAGTATTTTATACTCTTCCAAATATCTTATATGTTTTATAATTTTTTATTTCCCAATTCTTAGTTGAATTATATTTGGAATTATGAAATTATTTAAATAATAAATTTATTCTAAAATTGATTTAATATTGATAATAAAATTCTATTTGTTGATATTTTTTTAATCTAATATTTTTATTCTTAAATTCAGGGGGAGTTTGTTTTAAAAATATTTAAGGAATATAACATCTCATTTTATTTCGAAGCATATTCTTTATTTATCTTTCAGTGAAATTTAGTTTTATTTTTTTCATTGAATATAACAATATTTTGTAATATTCTAGTGTTTGAAATTAACATGCAATATGTTTGATATTTTTTTTGTAAATGTTTTATTTTGATAATACTATTCAAATAGATTAAATGATAATTAGATCATACTAGTTAAAACTTAATTATTAAACTATAACACTATCTTAATTATAATTTATAAGAATATAGTATCTATATATTTACTCTTATGATAATATTCTACATTGTTACTTTTATAGATGTTGATTTTTTTAAAATGGATAGTCTTTTATATATTAAAGTACTTTTTGAAAAATTTGAAAAATGAAGATTTTTTTTTAAATTTTCAATAAATGTTGTGTTTTGTAATTTTTAAATAGGGGAAGTTTGTTATTATTTGAAATTTGTGATTTAATACTTTAAGAGTCTTATTTGTTTTAATAGTGTATTGTATCATCACTTTTATTAAAATTCATGTTTTACTAAAAGTTAATTATTTTTTCATTACATGTTTTAATAATGTTAATTGTTCAATGTTTATTAAATGATTTAATAGAACTTCATATTATGATTTTTTTATTTAATTTAGGTAAATATATTTTTCCTTATATAAAAGTTTGGGCCATCCTAATTGAGGCACCTAGGCTAGCCCTCAACCACTTAGAGGACCCATTAGGTATACACCATTGGAATTCCCACCACAAGCATCCCACAAGGAGGTTAAGGAGTTCTCAGTGTGCATAATAAAATATAATTTCATATGAACCCATATATAAGGGCCACAGAGTGCTCACTAGGCACATGGGTTAGTTTAGGTATCCCGCTAGGCTGAAGGCCCATGTGTGTTCATAGTGTAATCAATGTTGATCCATAGTAGCCAGCTCGAATGGTGTATCAACACTACTTTTATGTCATACTGTGTCAACGCCACTTCTCCAAATCGATATGGGACATCTTTTTTTGTATTACTGTTCTCCCTTTAATAAATCGGATAACGCTCAACCATTTGATTTAATCCTCATGATCCATTTGTTCCTATTTGTTTATCCTATGATTTTATTTGAAATCCCACACAGATCTCTATTCAAAATTCATCCACCTTAAACCTTTTTTTCCTTGTGGATCTTCAACTCACAGATTCTCTCTACCACGCATGATTGAATCTTTCAAACATATTCCTGCTCTCCCACTGCTCACCTCAACTCGGTTTGTTAAACTGGCTCGATGTATCTTCTGGTGGTTTCTATAATGGTAGCACAATTTCTCAATGGTGGATAATTTTATCCACCGGTTGTTCTTTCTTCAACGGATGCACCATTCATCACTGATTGGTTGTTTTATGCATCCTTCTTTAGTGAATCCTCTAGAAGTCAATATAATCACTATTGGGGTACTGGTTGTTCACCTCAATAGAATAACCACTGGGAATTATTTGATGGTATCTTCTCTGCTTTTCTATCATTGGACCCCAATGATATCACCATTGAAAAATATCCATTGGTAGCTTCTATGTTTCACTATCATTGGACCACAACGGTTGTACTATTCTCCATTTTTCTACCATTGGAATCCAAAAATAGTATATCGATTTGGATACTATTATATTTCCAATGGTACCACCTTTAAGATGCTTTGAAAGGGCATGATAGTATCCTTTATTCTTCTTGTTGGATCTTCCTATTTTTTCTAGAGATTATTCTCTATTGGAAAGTGTCATAATGTTAATTTATTTTTCTTATTTTATTCCCTAAAACCATTCATTACCGAATCTATGGTAGTAGATTCTTTTTAGTTCTTTTGAAACTTTTTCCACCGTTAGACATCTCCAATGGTAGGTCATTTTCCACCATTTTACATCTCCAATGATAGGTTATTTTCCACCATTAGAAATCCAAAGGTTGAATTTTTTTCCTAAATCCTTTGGTTGCTCATTGAATTGAAAATATCTTCATTTTATTAGGCTCTTATTTTTTAAGCTTGAAAGTGAAATAGTAATGTATTCTTTGTTTTTCCACCGTTGGACTGTCAGCACTCTCTGTTTTTAGTAGTATAAAAAAATAAGCCACCTTTCTCTATTTTCATCAGTAGAAAAAATAATCCAGCACACTATATTTTCAGTGGTAGTAAAAATAATCCACTGCTCTCTATCTTTAATTGTATAAAAAATCAGAAATCACTCTCTATTTCAATGCTAGATCAATAATCTATCATCAGTTACTTTTTTTCTAATTTTTTTGTTAATTTCTTTTAAAGTAAATTGTTTTGTTATTTTATTTTATTTTATTTTGTGGAAATAAAATTTTAATAATATACAATAAATAATTGTATCAGTATTTTATTTAAACATATGATTGAAGATTGAAATTCATGTGATGCTTCATTTTTACAACATTGTTTTTATCTTTATAATCTAGAAGATTATATTTTTTTATTTTAATTATTTTTATAATTATTAATTGTTTATAATTTTTATACTTATCATATTAATTTATTTATATTAATATTTCATGATGAAATACAAAATGAATATGTTCTACGTTATTTAGAATAGATTTAAAAAACAAAGGTAATGATCATATTATTTTATTTTTATACACTAACAAGTGCCGTGTAGATATTGGATATGGACACACTCCATGAATATATTTTTCTTATTGGTTTGAGATAATTCTTGAACTAATAAAACAATATCAGTGCATATTATTTGACATAATTACTTTTGATACATCTTCGACACATTCTTGTTACTCTCAATTATTCATAAGCTTCTGTGGATTCTGTATTCCGGACGTGATCACTAAAAGACCTCAACTTATAAATTATTCCATTCAAGTGATCAATGATCACCGAGCTTCAACATATTCAACACTTTTGATCATATTATAAATTATTTGTACTTTTTTATTCATAGCATCTTTATCATTATTTTTTCATTTATTTGTGTCTATATTATGCTTTTCCCTATCAAAATAAAGTCATTCATTCTCTTATTATTCCACCACCAAAATGAAAGTCAAGGTTGTGAATATCGATCAAAAAATAGGTAAACATAATATGGTGGTATCCTACAATAGTCTTGGTTGTGCCTCATAGTTTTTGTAAATGGTAGTGTCTCTAAAAATGTTCTCACACATTTAAAAGTGAGGTTCTTAGTGGGTACCAATATCATCTCTAAGTAGAGCAGGTTAAAGAGTGTACTAATATCTTTGTGCTCCAAACCACTATAAATCCTTATGTTATTTATTTATTATTCATATTTCTACTCATTCGTAGAAAACTGAACTCACCACATATATTAATTTTATTAACTTTGATTTTTTTTGTCATTAAAATTTTAAAATATATAAATTTATCCCCCTCTAGTCATAATTTCCATTAATAATGATCCAACATATAATCAGTCCTTAAATACATTAAACCCCCTATTCATGGGATTGTGAGATTATTTTTGAGATGTAAAGTTTAACTTGTGGAAATGTTATAAAATAATGATAAGTTTATTTCAATTTGTATCAAATATAATGTTTAAAGAAAGTGTTTTAACACCAGACTCGAGAGTGAGGGTCTGGGGTGCCTTAGGTATTCCTGACATAGATCATCTAGGGTGATGTATCTGTATACACATGTATTAATAGATCTAAATGTGACCCTCAAGATGGTGGATACATTATGAGAAGGCCCATGAGGGTCAACCTGAGAATATGATTCTCGAGGGGGTAGTCCCATAAACAGATTGGTGGTGAGAATTATTTCCCTAGTAGGTTGATGGTTTGGAATGTAATTCTTGATATGTATAGGGATATGAGACCCTAGAGCTAGTAGTTTGTAATGTTAGATGCTGGGTGGTGTTAGAGAGATGATGATATGGGTGTTACACCATGAACTATGACCTATATTAGATATGACTCATGGGTTTAGATGGGAGATCCTAGTGCTTGAGATGTGTCTTAGGATATTAGAGAGCTAGGTGGTATGGTTTATATGAGACTTGAAATATATATCAGGCTAATTTGAGTAAGAGGGTAGCCTACGTTTTGAGAGTTCTTAGATATGGGAAGCATGGTTAGATGATTTGGGTTGAGATTAATGCAAAAGATGTGATATCTAATATGCGACATAGGCATTATAAATTTAGAAGACACAATTAAGAACCCTAACTTGTTATCTGTGAAGAATTGTTGTTTCTGTTTATGTTATAGTAATGATTATGCCTTGGTTTTCATTGAAAAATGTCTTGGAGTTTGATGTTGAGGTTTGGTTTCTAAGGGAAGGACCAATTTATTTTCTGACATTTTTGGATTTTGGATGCTCTTTCAGGAGTACAATTAGAGAATAAATTAACCCATGTGATTTTTCAATTCCAATTGGGTTGGAGTGAGATCATTCAATAGATAATGTTATGGGTGAAATGCTTTGTTTTGAAGAGAATCACCAAGGGTGCTTCTATCTGGATAAGATTGACATGTGTGAGGAGCATGGTTAGTGGATTTTATTGGAGTTTATACCCTTGAACCAACTTGTAAATACTTGATAATTAAATGTATTATTTGTCTTGAATATTACTGAATTTTATTATCACATCATGATTGTTTCTCTTTATGATATATTATGTGATAATGTCCTAATAATATATGTCGCACTGAAAGGTTATAGTAGTTCCCTGCTATGATGAGAACCTAGAGGTTCCAAAATAGTATTTTTGAATAAATTTTCAATATCAATATGATATCACTTGACCAAACAAAAATTATATAGTCTATAAAGGGTTGATACTCATAGGACTTTGAGTCACCCTCTCATGGTGTGCACCCTTGGTAATTCATAGCATATGTTTCTATGAGAATGAGACCTGGCAGTATGATATTCACATCTATATGTTTTATGGGGTGTTCATATCTATAGATTTTTGTATCAATCCTTAGACTTTATGATTATCGTTAATTAATACCATAAGCCATGTAATTTAATGTATTGATGAAAACCCTGTTGACAAATTCTCGTAGTGAAGTTGTATATATTGAGTGTGTCACAAGTGATATTATATAAATAGATAATTTGAAAAAGTATTTATCCTTTATACCCCTTTATATATTTTGATATCTCAGGCCATTTGATAGGAATATAACTTATTAGATAAATTCTTGACCATGGAATTCTATGGGTATGTTCATTTCTATAAAGTCAAAGAAAGATTCATCAAACACATATGATGATGACACAAGTATGCAACCAACTTGATTAGAGATATCATGATAAAGGGATTATATTACAGGGTGCTAATTCATAGGAAGTTTTATGTCATTGTTGCATTAACTTATTTTTTCTTTGGGTTCCTCTACATGTTTCTATATAATAACTATGGAATTTAGGTATCTATGCCTATTTCCACTAAGAAAGTGGTCCAGAGGTTCACACACTAAGTGTATCCAAAATCTCAGTTAAATTAATTGATGAATTTAACATGTTAGAATATATAATATTCATAATTGTTGGTTTAATATTTATTTGGACTTGGTTTATCACCAATATTTAATCAAATTTTAATTTAAATAATAAGTGGGTAAAATAATAGTAATAAATATTTATTTCCAAGGTTTGGAAAATATAATATTTATTATTGAATAATGAAGTGATATTAATTATTCATGGTTTAGTAGTTTTCAAGGAGGATAAGAGGATTGAGTTTAATAGTCTAATTGGATATTATAGAAATGATATTAATTTATTCTTAGGTGATTCAAATTTCAAGTGAATTATAAATATATTTTTATTAAGAAATGTGGATCACTAAGAATTAAGTAATTGGTAATGGGGATTATAAGAAAATAGGAAACCCTGCACTTTACTTAATATGTACCTAGTTTTATAACATTATTAATATAGATTTAGTGTGCACAATAGATAGAGAGAATCTATCTTAAACCCTAGAGAGATTTATATAGATCTAGAGTGTTATATATCCTCTTCCTCTCTCAAGACAGTAGAAGAACACCAATAATTCTTTTTTCCATGAAAAGAATTTTATTGTGATCAACCAAGAATGATGCATGTGATCGAGATCAACCTTGATATCACCCAATTATTAGACAACAAAATCTAGAGATTGTGGTGTATATATAGATCAACGCTAGTTGGATTCTTCACTTGGATCCCATGATGAAACGATGGTATGATTAGATTGATTCAACTAAACTAGGAATGAAGAAAGGATTAAAAGTTCAGGTAATCCTTGATCTCCTTATAAATTAATTATAAATTACAAGTTATGATCCTCCACTTATTGTTTCAACATTTAAACAAGTAGGGTAATCTAAAATTTCAATCTATTTTCCATGACATCATTCATCATGTACATATTAGATTATTCATAAATTTAGACTAAAATCTGAGTTTTCCCTTCCCAACATGTGCTTCCACTACATTCATTATCATAAATTGGTACCAAATTGGCCACATGGTTAATTTATATTTATTTATTTATTGTTTATTTATTGGTATATTTTTTTAATTTATTTTAATTCAAGTCTTTTCATTCATGTAATCTGATCATAATTTTCTATTCCATTTCTTCATTCTCACACCATGTGCCTCATACATTTCCATGGAAGGGAAACATACCTAGTCCCTAGGCATATGTCATGGACACAAGCAGAAGATATTTCACATCATGTAATCCAGTAATCACTATGTAGTATGCCACAACAAATGTGCTGAAATTAACATGGAGAGAAGAATTAATTATATAATACAAACTCTTCACATGTGTTCTATGTGTCCTTTATTTGATAGTACATTATATATAATAATATTTTTGATTATATGATAAATTAATTTCCATGTTAAATTCTAAATCTACAAGTTGCGCATGGTATTTTCTTATAGTGTACTCCTCACAAATCAAGAGTATCACTTGCAGTGTAATTCACATGAGTTCCATGTGTTTGTTTTTTGATAGTACACACCATGTAATTACCTATCATGAAATGTGTGTTGGATGCCAGGGGAATGCACAAGCACAAGGATCATTCCAGATGTTTGGTTGAGTACATGCCATTTCCTCCTAGTACACATGTGTAATTTTTTAATTTTAACAAAAATAAATATGATTAATTTGTTTAAAATTATGGTTTATTTTAATTAAAGGATTCTTAGATAGAATTAAGATAAAATGAATTAATTAGATTAATTCATAGAGTTCTATCTAAATTAAATAGAGAATGAAAGTAATTTATAACTAGTTTTAAAATTTATTTTTGATTCCTAAAATGTGGATGATCATGAGCTTAGAATGGACCTATGTATGTGATTGGTTTCCTTTTAATTAATTATTATATTAAAATTAAAATTATGGCTTGCGATTCATACCATCCTCCTCATTATGTAAGGTCATGTGTGTGCATAATATCTTTTATGTAAACCCCTTATCTAACCCATTTAATCAACTCACCTATGTGTGAGTAAAGGATTTCGTAAATACAGAGATTCCTGGAAAGAGGAGGTGTCCCAAGTCCTAGAGACAAAGAGAAAAAAATTGAGGAGATACATATGAGCTGAGGTGGAATGCAATAACGTGAACCAAAATATAGTTTAAGGTGTTTTCCCCTAGGATCGAGGGTTAATTCATCATTCACTCGATAAACTAACCACTAGAGAATCTCATGATCATACTTATTATACATTACTTATGTTTGTTTGATGGTGAATTATTTATGTTTATGTATGCTACAAAATCACTTAATAAAGTAATTAACAAGAATGCGAGACAGAATAAAATAAAACCAAATTATGTATAAATTTTATCAGACATAGTAAATTAGTTAATTAAAATCTATTTAATATTAAAAAGGAATTTGATAATATAATAATAGGTTTTTATGAATAAGGATAAAAATACCTCAACTAAAATATTTAATTGGTATAAACTCCCATTACCTAAATTATATTCAAAATTGAAGTACAAGTTTCTTGACTAGCCCAATTTGGGGGACTTAAATTTTGACGAAAAATTTAGCTTAAATTTTAGGTTGACTTAACTTGGTTCACATCAAGGGTTTAATTCCATAATATGACTTGGTTTAACTAAGAAGAAAGGGTTTAGGGATTCTTTATCCTTTATTTCATAAATGGAGAGTCTACTCTACAAATCATGGAACTATGAGTTAATGTAGTTGGAAAGTTATTCCTACCTAAAACCATACAAATAACTTCTCAGGACCAAGTATGGGTTATAATAAGGGGAATATGGATCCTTGTTAGTAGAATATCTATAAAAATGATATTTTAAAGCTAATGGTGATTTATATTAGTGTTCAAAAAAAGGAAGGATATTAATAAAATTTTGTTAATATAATTTATTAATCAAGAAATTACTAATAATATGATATTAATTTTAGGAGAAATGGAAAATCAAACGAATTAAAACATATCACCATTATCCATACTAGTTAAAGATAAATTTCACACGAGTGTGAACATCCAATAATGGTAGAAACACTTACATGTTATACTATACCATGAAAAAATATTATACATATTTTAAACCCCACTTACCGAGTCACTTTCTAAAGAGGGTAGTGGGGAAGATTTGTATCTCTTCTTAAAACATGTGGATGATGCAACAGATATCCAATTTTCATGATATCCTCAATATCCAGTGATTTTATAAAAAAATATGAGGATATGGATGCATATAAAATCATATATCACCTTTTTTATATTTATTAATAGAAATAGATACAAGAGAGATATGAGATATCCAAGCTATTCACATGAAAACCTCGAGATTCGACCCCATATGGGCCTTATAAAGTCAATATGATTATCTAAATAAAATTATTATACTTATTTGGGTTTGATATCCTTGATTAGCTATGTAAATATCTCATTCTATCCTCACTACCTAAAATCTTACTCAGTTTCTTTATGAATTATAATATGAGAATTATTGAGAAAACTCTTTTAAAATCATTAATCTCATTTTCCAGGTTGATATAGATATGGGGTGTGAAAAAAACATAGTATTTATGGTCAATAAGAAAAGAAATAATAAGTAAAAGGTCCTAAAGAATCATTCCAAGTCTAAGGATCCAGACCCCCTTCCTTCCAATAAGAATATGATCCAATGAAAATAATAAGATCAAAATATAGTGTGTTTTTCACTTGGAAAGTAAGGCCAATGAAAGAGGAACTTCACCTAGACAAAGAATCTTGAGGAAGGTTCTGGAGAATTCTTTATTTAGTGTAATCTTTCTATATCTACAATTTGGGTATTAGATTGTAACACCCCGATATTATATGTAAAATATTCTTTTAATTTCATTAATGTCTTGTGTTGTACGCTACACCAAAAAGAGCTTGCACAACACGCATCCTTGACTTGCCTTGTATTACACGCAATCACGACCTTCCTCGATAGCGTGTGTAGTACGCAATAACAAGTTTCACTAAACAACAATATGCTATTAAAATATTATTAAAACTAGTCGTTATGAATAGTAATAACCACTTTTTGAAATTTTGTAAATTTTATTTTTCAAAATGGACTTCATTTTTGGATTCAAAATATCGAAATTAGCTTTGGGTGAAATTTTGGTAATTTTCGGATAACTTTCATATCTTGATGAATAGTGAAAATTACTAAATTTTAATTAAAAACAACTTTTTCAATCGAAATAATTAATAGTGATAAATTTTTAATTTGAGTGGTTTTAAAGTATATTTATAATATATTTTTACAATTTAATACAATGTTGGTCATTGGATGTAATTTCACATTTAAACCAGACATAAACAAGTGTCAATCTTTTGATAGTTATTATCTCTTAAGAACACGCTATTTGTTTTGATGACGGGAATTAATTTTTAAATTAGTTAATGCAACTGATATGTTTTGAATTTGGTAAAATAGACATCATTTTTGAGTTCATAATATCAAATATATCTTAGGCCTAATTCTTGGTATTTTTCTGGAAACTTTCATTTTTTGATGAATAGTGAAACCACTAAGTGGTAATTAAAAAAAATGAATTTTTCATAAAACTTAATTTTACCGCTTTTGTGAATGGAATTTCAAAAATCTGAGAGACACAGTTGATGTCAGTAAGTAAAATGTGGTTCAATGAGAAGAAAATAATTTTTGGTGAATAGTAACTTTTTACTTTTTTTTTACCACAGTTAAAAGTAAATAGGGTAGTTAAGGGTAAAAATGATATTATTATTACCCTAACACATGTCCTAATTCTATTGGATAAGTGTAATTCGACCAGAAACAACCTTAGGAATAAAATATGACCATTAAGGCCCACTTGGATTAGATTAGGACATTTATTATTATTTAATTTAAAGAAGAGTTAAAAGAGTTAAAATCAAAGTTTATTTAATAAAAATTTTTTAATATAGGGTTATACATAAGATAAATTCGATTGTAAATATTCATTAGAAATATAATAAAATTTCCTACATAATGTTATTTTATTTATAATTTTTAGACATTAAATAATTTAATTTATTTATGACACAACAATGATGCAGTAATTATCTTATTAATGAAATATTGACATAATTGATGTTATAAATACCCAAATAAAAGTAATTTGAGACTTTTTATGAATTAAACTAATTTTATAGGTTCATATGACATGTTATTATTGATTTAATTAACTTTTTTCGAACTAATCATTCGGTTATGATTTTCACAAAAATCAATTACTAAATAGTGTCAAAATTGACATAAAATAGTTTTTAAAACAAATATTATATTATTAATTGTTATTTTATTCCTAAAAATCTAATTTTCGGACAAATGACTTAGATAAGGTTATATATATTAATACTAAACAACTTGGGGTTCGTTTGGCTTGTTATAGTAAGTTTATTAACCTTATAGTGTAAGAACACAAGAAGACACGGTAAAAATAAATTATTTAACTTAATGTTAAATCTAAATGATAAGGTTAAAATAGGAACCTAAACTTGTATAAATTATATTGAATGAGAGGATGTCGACCCATCCCCACCTTAGCTTCAAAATAAATCAATTTGGAGCTATTTAAAACCGAATTTGGCTTTATAATAAAATAATATTTTTAGTTATTCCAAAGGTACCCCTCTCCTCCCTTATAAAAGGGCACCTCCTCCCTCTCTTCCTCACACCACTTTGAGCCTTCAAGCTCGGCCAACCCCTGACATATTCTCTTCTCCACTTCCCTAGAAACATCCTAGAGGTTCTGGTCCTCCTCAAAGACCAATTTTAGTGCCCTAAAAGAAGATCTCAAAGAGGCGCTTCAAAGAAGAGGTAATGTCCGTTACCAATTCTTTCATCATTATTTCTTCTTCCACTTTTTATTCTTTGGTTGTTTCATCATGAAGTAATAACATCAGTATCACTCATATACTGATATGTTATTATAATTATGAAGCAACCCTATTTCACCATCTATCCATCCTACGGAAAATGAAATCACCGCGCGTGCATACGTACGGAATACCCTCTCCACGCCGTGGTGTAATCTAGTTTCCACCACCACCTTACTTGGATGGGTATAATGGTGTACATAATAACTATATATGATTATTTTAAAGTGATATTTATTCTGAAATATTATACATACACTCCAATACAATTCCACGTTCATGATAATGATATCATCGCTCGGGCGTACGTACGGACTACCGTCTCCACGCCGCGATGAGATTCATTCTCCACTTTAACCATTCATGAATGATTATAAAGTATATATAATAAGTAATCATGAAATATATGACATAATAATGATACTGGATTTATGTGTATATATATGTATTTCATCTACTTAATTCCATTCAACTCAATAAGGAAACGAAAACAGCGTTCATGCGTACGTACGGCCTACCGTCTCCATGAACGGTGTATTTCTTTCCATTTACTGATTTATTATATATATGTATATTCTGAATATATATTATATATAAATCATGTTTTATATTCTGGAAATAAGTAATCATGATATATGTAATCGTATGAATAATTACAAGTCAAAACACGGATGACAAATAAAACAATTTTACCCAAAACGCTCTTTAACATGGAATTTACAAAAGAACGGGTAATATAAAGTCATAAGTGAACCATATATGATATAATAACAATGATTATGATTCTGTAATAAGTCAATGACATTATTTAAATCATTATACAGGAGGTTTGGACACTTACGAAGCAAATCAGACCTAAGGTAAGGGAAATATCACAATCTCATTTTTATCCGAGATTGTTTATACTTTAGTATTTACTGGGGTGTATTTTATCATTGTAACGCCCCGGCCCCAGTTACCCAGAGTCAGTGCATTACTTCGTAAAATTGGCATGATCACAAAAGATCAAGTCTCGAAAGACCGATTAGTTTAGTAGCCTTGGAAACACTAGATACATTCGTAAACATTACATTACATCATAAAGTGAAAAAATACAATAATAAAGTCTCCATAGTCCACACTCATATCCTCTTCTCACAATCCCTGCAGGTCATTCATAAAATACTTCTTCACATCCTGGAAAATATTAAAACATTGAAATGGGTGAGCTCAAATGCTCCGTAAGGATAACAATATAGCGGAAACTTTCATAAGAAAACATAAGCATTTAAGGCAATGTATAACTAAAACAAAAGCCTTTTAAACTTGAACTTCAACATAATATGGCAAAAGTAAAATGAGATAATTCCATTCACTTCTTCACATGGATATTCTACTGGTCGAATAATCACATGCAATATCAATAACCACTTTCATAATGATGGAATGCATGATGCCAGACTATCATAACCACGTAGTCAAGGCCTCGTGCCAAGACCACAAATAAGATTTTGTCAAGGCCTCGTGCCAAGACACTATTTTGTCTCATGAGACCTGCCGATGCATCGAGGAGCTATAGCGGGCTCCACCCATCACTTATTAAGTCCAACGCATTCCTCATATGAATAGGTTTAAACATATCATAAGACATAACATAATCGTATCACATAAAACATGCGTAAAGGAAACATAAAATTTCCACATTTCAATCACAAGATGTCAATACAACATTTTGATATAATAAAAATGCTTTCAAAACCATTTTCAATACCAAAATAAAAGCAAGTTAAAACTTTGTATTTATTTTTCATTAAAAAAAAGTGATGGCTTGTAGAGGAAGCCGAAACTCAAATAATAGTCACGGTGGCGGAGAAGTCGTTGTTGCCGCATAAGTACGGAAAGGAAAACATTCCCTTTTTGTCGTTTAGTAAAACGCTTTGTATAAAAAATATTCCTTTTGAATAAATGTAAAAGTCAAAGGGGTTTATACACCGTATAAAAGAAAGTTGTTTATAAAACCAAATATGCCTCAATGAAAGGAGATTGAGACGAAGTCCTTACAAAGATCATTTTTAAAATAAAATAGATCTATTATGTGTATTCACTATAATTACACATAAATAATGTAAAAATACAATATAGGACATAATAATATCATGACATAATTTGAAAGTAGGAGATTAACCCAAAGAATGGAAATTGGGTTAAGAAGTTCCCTTACCTTACGTCTTGTCCTGACTCGACCGTTCTTTAACCTCCTGAATAATAAACTAGAGTTAATTTCTATTTACTTAAGAACCTTTCTCATGTTCATTATTCCATTTATATCACTTATTACCATGTTATGAACATTATTTAATTATTTAAGTTAATAATGGTCGTTTTGTCGATGTTTGGTACTTGAGTCAACAATAAACTTCTTATAATTACAAGTTGTTTATGTGGTAGAATATCCATTATCTCCAGAATTATATTCATGATGTAGATATCATATATATCATATATACAGTATATACATTCATTCGTAATCTCACGTAACATTTAGAGGTAAGAAATGAAATGCACCGTTCATGGAGACGGTAAGCCGTACGTACGCATGAACACTACTTTCATTTCTATTTCGTATTTAATGGAATGAAATCATAATGATATAAATTTATAATATAATTACAGTATAATATAGTGTATAATACCATTTAATCCATCTTTTATACATCCCACATATGGCATCAACGATTCAAATCACTTTGAGGGGGCGGTAGTCCGCACTTCCTAAAATGAAATTATCGTGTTTTACCCAAAATGGAAATCATAAAGTATGCCATAAATGAGAAATACAGAAGCATAAGTAAAACATAAACATATTTTATATAATATATAAATATAGTGACATCTTAATGGCCACCTTTGAAGGTGTTATATGAGTGTTGAACAATCATCGTTTCGTGAGGCAGAAATTCGCCATCCACAGAAACCGTATGTTCTTTAACCATTAGATGTAGGTGTGTGTAAGTGTAGTTAGAATCCTTCTTATAACAACATCCTAGTATATTGAGGATACTGGTTTTGTTACAAAATAAATTAATAAAAAAAGTTTAGGGGGTTGGAGAAGAAAAATAAAACAAAACAACATTAGAGAAGACATTACCTCAAAATCGGGTAACTCTTTTTGATTTGAGCCAAAGGCTTCCTTGAGAAGCGTTCTGACCAAAGTGAGGCTTCTAGGAGTAAGGGAGGGAAGTTGGGAGAGTATTTGGGAAGAGGTTGGACGAGCCAAATGGCTTGAAGGTGTGAATAAGGTGGGAGAGGTGGGGGCCTTTTATAAGTGGAGAGGAGGGGCACTCTTGGAAAGTAAAGAAAAGTCACTTTATTATAAAATGAGTTTCGGATTTTAGAGGTCCCACACTTATATAATTCGAGTATAAGATGATAAGGGTTCGAAATCTACTCATCCAATAGATTTTTGACAAGTGTATGCTTTGTATTTTACATTATCTTTCCATTTTATTTAAATCGTTAAATAATGAGGTCATCACTGCATCATCATGATGTCATAAATAATTTAATTTATTTAATGTCTAAAAATTATAAAAAAATAATATGATGTAGGAAATCTATTTATCTTTCTAATGAATATTTATAATCAAAATTTGGACTTGTGTAACCCCACTTAAAAACTGTTTTAGTAAAACAACTCATGTTTGTGTCAATTTAATTTTAACATTAAATAAACATATATTAATGTCATTTTCCAACTAAAGTGGCTCCATGGGGTCCCCAAGTTGACCCATGGGTTTTCTTGGTCGGCCATGACTCATCCAATAGTATTAGGACAAGTGTCAAGCACATATCATATTATTAAAACATTGTTTTTACCTTAAACTACACTAATTACCTCTAATCGCGATTAAGAACTTAAAAGTTACTATTCACCAAAAAATTATTTTAATCTCATTGAACCACATTTTACTTCTTAATGACAATCATGTATGTAGGATTTTTGAAAATCAAACCACAGAAGTGTTAATATTTCATTTAAACGAAAAATCAGTTATTTAACTACCACTTAGTGGTTTCACTATTCATCAAAAATTGAAGTTTTTCAGAACAAAGCCAAAATTTCACCCTAAGCTATAATTGATATTCCGAATTCAAAAATGATGTATATTTTACAAAATTCCAAACATATAAGTTGCATTAATTAATTTTATAATTAATTATCGCTGTTACAAAAAATGGCGTGTTTCTAAGAAACAATTTATATCAAAAGATTGGCAATTGTTCATGCCCAATTTCAATGTTAAGTTAATTCTAATGACCACCATTGGATAAAATGGTAAAAATATATTCCAATTATACTCTAAAACCACTCAATAGTATAATTTATCACTATAAATTGTTTTGATTAAAAAAGTTGTTTTTAAGTATTTTTCACTATTCATAAAAAATTAGAAGTTCTCAGAAAAATACCAAAAATTCAGCATAGGCTAATTTCGATATTCCGAATCCAAAAATGAAGTCCATTTTAAAATATAAAATTTCTATAATTTTAAAAAGTGGTTATTACTATTCATAATGGCTACTTTGATTAGTCGCGGTGTTTTAGAACTCGAAGTTGCGTACAATGCAAGCTATTGCAGTATTGAATGAGGAGCGTATCGTGGAAGCTCGGGGTGTTACATTCTCCCCTCCTTCAATAAATTGCGTCCTTGCAATTTGAAATTTTTCTTTGAAAATAAAAGGTTGAAAAGAGAAAATACCTTTGAGGATAACCCACATCGGAAATAAGGTTAATAAATATATAACATTAAAAGAAAGCAAGATAAGTACAAAGGTCACCCGATATAGACCATTCTAGGATTCTATGAAAATATGGATATGGAGGAGAAACAAACCATCAAGGTCTAATGGAGAGTTATAGAAAACAGGATTAGGAGAAAGTTTAACTACAAGAAAATCACAAACTTGTGATTGGTTAAACGGTCATTGAATCCCCAGTTGGAAAAGCTAACCGACAACATTTTTGTTTTAAGTTAACTTTTATAATGTTGAGGAATTTATTTCAGAGATTTACTAAGAACATAAGGGAATATAAATACTTGTTATGTATACTTTCATTCGTTAATAAATTTTTACCACAAACCCAACTTTTACTCCAAATGGTAACGGAACTCAAAAATATTCTATTTATCCTAATTGTATAAGGTTCCAAATGTTAACACATACCATTTAGATTAGTAAAATTATTTTGTAATAACCAGGGACTTCCTGTAGGCTAGTGGTAGGAAATAAAGGCTTGTCGCACTATCTTTGTGGGTTCAATTCCTACAGCTTTGTCTGACGCGACGGGTTATTCCCCACCCTGCAGGTTGTCCTTTTCCTAAAACTATAGTATCATAATATTCCAAAAATAATCTTCATAACTTTTTTAACCTTAAACATTACTTATCCAAAGATCAACTTAATCCACTCCAACCTTTATAGTTATCCAAAATACCTTTGTCCAGACTTTCTCTAAAAGGTCTCTTAATTCCAAAATCAATTTATCAGATTCCCCAAACAAAGTAAAGTTTCTCTTATTGTCACATACTAAAAATATGATTACCTTAGTCATATTAAAACCTTACTGAAAAAACAAGTACTTCAGTACAATCCTTATATATATATCACATTATTATAATAACCAGAATATAATCCATGAGTCCAAAAGCACCAATACATTAATTATTCTGCATCAACTGTAGTAACAGCATAAGATTGTCCTTGATCCCTTGGCCTTTTCTGAGGTAAGTTTCCCTGATGCTTAGGACATTAATTTGCATAATGACCCATTTCTCTACAATTGTAGCATTCAACTTTGATAGCCTCTTTCTTTCCCTTGCAATCACGAGCCTGGTGACCCTTTTCTCCACATTTATAACAAACTCCCATTCCTTTTAGGCAAGTACCAGGGTGATTCTTCCCACAATTATCACATAATGGAAAATCCTTCTTTCCCTTTTTCCCTTTATCTGTCTCTTGTTCCACCGTTCTCTTCTTCTCTTGCTTTACTTTGTTGTCATAAGACTTAGAGAATTCGTTTTCTGTCTTGATAGCACACGAGACAATATCTTCGTATGATGAGAAGGATTGTGATACTAAAGCTCGACGGAGAAATGGTTTTAACCCATCAAAGAAATGATCAATCTTACACCTTGGGTTACGTATATAATTGGCAGCATGCCTCGCTAACCTTGTAAAGTCAGCCTCATACTTTGCGACATTCTCATCCTCCTTCTTCCTCAGACTCAAAAATTGCCTTTCCATATCTGCTCGATGGTCACGAGGAAAGTATTTTTCTAAGAAAAGCTCTTTAAACTCCCTCCATTCCATATTTGATACATCATCATCTTCCTTTGTGTTTTGAATCAGCGACCACCACTGATCGGCATCTCAAGTGAGGCGGTAAACTGCCATGACAACCTTCTCCTTTTCACTACTCCCCAAGGCATGGAATATTTTCTCTAAGGAATTTATCCATTGCTCAGCTACTATAGGATTTGTACTCCCATTGAAGGTTGGTGGTTGTTGTCTCATGAAACGATCTAGCATTGATCCTCCACGTTGCGGACCAGGGTGCTCCATACGAGTAAGGTTATTATTCATAACCTGAGTGAGTTGTCCCAGTATGGTAATAAGTTGATCAACACCAGTTGTATCTCCAGATCCACAATAATTATCTTGAGCAGGAGGGCAATCCCTACACGGAGTGCATGCATTGATACGGTTTCCATTCCTTCCACTAGGTGCCATTTCTAAACAATGGCATAAACTAGATTAGTTTATGAATTAAAATACATAATTCCATATTTGTAAAACACTTTACATGAATTGAACTATTTATGGATATAATCCATAATCATAAAAAGAAATGTTTTCTTTGATAAATTATATACTCATAACCCCTCATAGTGGTTTGTAAAGAAAATGAGAATTATCCTAAGCATATCCCCCGGGAGTGTCGTAACCAAGAGTGCAGCAAGGCCCGTTGTCGTGCACCAGTTCCCGTTCGAGTCTAGCTCAAAGCGGTGTTTTCGGGTTTTACCCCAATGTACATCTGTGCCAGAGCCGCCTCTACCTGCTCGTATCCAGACAGGGATGTATTGCTCGGAAAACTCACAACATCTCTACAATACCAAAATTCTAGGAAGTTCTTCTATACTAATCCTCAAAGTCTATCTTCGGGCTATGTTCTCTAATCAGAGTTTATCTAAATCTAGCTTCCAAGGTTAGTACTAAACTGCCTCTGATACCAACTGTAATGCCCCGACCCCAGCTACCCAGAGTCGGTGCATTACTTCGTAACATTGGCATGATCACAAAAGATCAAGTCTCGAAAGACCGATTAGTTTAGTAGCCTTGGAAACACTAGATACATTCGTAAACATTACACTACATCATAAAGTGAAAAACTACAATTACAAAGTCTCCATAGTCCACACTCATATCCTCTTCTCACAGTCCCTTCAGGTCATTCATAAAATACTTCTTCACATCCTGGAAAATATTAAAACATTGAAAGGGGTGAGCTCAAATGCTTTGTAAGGATAACAATATAGCAGAAACTTTCATAAGAAAACATAAGCATTTAAGGCAATGTATAACTAAAACAAAAGCCTTTTAAACTTGAACTTCAACATAATATGGCAAAAGTAAAATGAGATAATTCCATTCACTTCTTCACATGGATATTCTACTGGTCGAATAATCACATGCAATATCAATAACCACTTTCATAATGATGGAATGCATAATGCCAGACTATCATAACCACATAGTCAAGGCCTCGTGCCAAGACCACAAATAAGATTTTGTCAAGGCCTCATGCCAAGACACTAGTTTGTCTCATGAGACCTGCCGATGCATCGAGGAGCTATAGCGGGCTCCACCCGTCACTTATTAAGTCCAATGCATTCCTCCTATGAATAGGTTTAAACATATCATAAGACATAACATAATCGTATCACATAAAACATGCGTAAAGGAAACATAACATTTCCACATTTCAATCATAAGATGTCAATACAACATTTTGATATAATAAAAACTCTTTCAAAACCATTTTCAATACCAAAATAAAAGCAAGTTAAAACTTTGTATTTATTTTTCATTAAAAAAAGTGATGGCTTGTAGAGGAAGCCGAAACTCAAATAATGGTCACGGTGGCGGAGAAGTCGTTGTTGCCGCGTAAGTACGGAGAGGAAAACATTCCCTTTTTGTCGTTTAGTAAAACGCTTTGTATAAAAAAGATTCCTTTTGAATAAATGTAAAAGTCAAAGGGGTTTATACACCGTATAAAAGAAAGTTGTTTATAAAACCAAATATGCCTCAATGAAAGGAGATTGAGACGAAGTCCTTACAAAGATCATTTTTAAAATAAAATAGATCTATTATGTGTATTCACTATAAGTACACATAAATAATGTAAAAATACAATATAGGACATAATAATATCATGAAATAATTTGAAAGTAGGAGATTAACCCAAAGAATGGAAATTGGGTTAAGAAGTTCCCTTACCTTGCGTCTTGTCCTGACTCGACCGTTCTTTAACCTCCTGAATAATAAACTAGAGTTAATTTCTATTTACTTAAGAACCTTTTTCATGTTCATTATTCCATTTATATCACTTATTACCATGTTATGAACATTATTTAATTATTTAAGTTAATAATGGTCGTTTTGTCGATGTTTGGTACTTGAGTCAACAATAAACTTCTTATAATTACAAGTTGTTTATGTGGTAGAATATCTATTATCTCCAGAATTATATTCATGATGTAGATATCATATATATCATATATACAGTATATACATTCATTCGTAATGTCACGTAACATTTAGAGGTAAGAAATGAAATGCACCGTTCATGGAGACGGTAAGCCATACGTACGCATGAACGTTACTTTCATTTATATTTTGTATTTAATGGAATGAAATCATAATGATATAAATTTATAATATAATTACAGTATAATATAGTGTATAATACCATTTAATGCATCCTTTATACATCCCACATATGGCATTAACGATTCAAATCACTTTGAGGGGGCGGTAGTCCGCACTTCCTAAAATGAAATTATCGTGTTTTACCCATAATGGAAATCATAAAGTATGCCATAAATGAGAAATACAGAAGCATAAGTAAAACATAAACATATTTTATATCATATATAAATATAGTGACATCTTAATGGCCACCTTTGAAGGTGTTATATGAGTGTTGAACAATCATCGTTTCGTGAGGCAGAAATTCTCCATCCACAGAAACCGTATGTTCTTTAACCATTAGATGTAGGTGTGTGTAAGTGTAGTTAGAATACTTCTTATAACAACATCCTAGTATATTTAGGATACTGGTGTTGTTACAAAATAAATTAATAAAAAGAGTTTAGGGGGTTGGAGAAGAAAAATAAAACAAAACAACATTAGAGAAGACATTACATCAAAATCGGGTAACTCTTTTTGATTTGAGCCAAAGGCTTCCTTGAGAAGCGTTCTGCCCAAAGTGAGGCTTCTAGGAGTAAGGGAGGGAAGTTGGGAGAGTATTTGGGCAGAGGTTGGCCGATCCAAATGGCTTGAAGGTGTGAATAAGGTGGGAGAGGTGGGGGCCTTTTATAAGTGGAGAGGAGCGGCACTCTTGGAAAGTAAAGAAAAGTCACTTTATTATAAAATGAGTTTCGGATTTTAGAGGTCCCACACTTATATAATTCAAGGATAAGATGATAAGGGTTCGAAATCTACTCATCCAATAGATTTTTGACAAGTGTATGCTTTGGATTTTACATTATCTTTCCATTTTATTTAAATCGTTAAATAATGAGGTCATCACTGCATCATCATGATGTCATAAATAATTTAATTTATTTAATGTCTAAAAATTATAAAAAAATACTATGATGTAGGAAATCTTTTTATCTTTATAATGAATATTTATAATCAAAATTTGGACTTGTGTATCCCCACTTAAAAACTGTTTTAGTAAAACAACTCATGTTTGTGTCAATTTAATTTTAACATTAAATAAATATATATTAATGTCATTTTCCAACTAAAGTGGCTCCATGGGGTCCCCAAGTTTACCCATGGGTTGTCTTGGTCGGACATGACTCATCCAATAGGAGTAGGACAAGTGTCAAGCTCATATCATATTATTAAAACATTGTTTTTACCTTAAACTACACTAATTACCTCTAATCGCGATTAAGAACTTAAAAGTTACTATTCACCAAAAAATTATTTTAATCTCATTGAACCAAATTTTACTTCTTAATGATAATCATGTATGTTGGATTTTTGAAAATCAAACCATAGAAGTGGTAATATTTCATTTAAACGAAAAATCAGTTATTTAACTACCACTTAGTGGTTTCACTATTCATCAAAAATTGAAGTTTTTCAGAACAAAGCCAAAATTTCACCCTAAGCTATAATTGATATTCCGAATTCAAAAATGATGTCTATTTTACAAAATTCCAAACATATAAGTTTCATTAATTAATTTTATAATTAATTCTCGCTGTTACAAAAAATGGCGTGTTTCTAAGAAACAATTTATATCAAAAGATTGGCAATTGTTCATGCCCGATTTCAATGTTAAGTTAATTCTAATGACCACCATTGGATAAAATGGTAAAAATATATTATAATTATACTCTAAAACCACTCAATAGTATAATTTATCACTATAAATTATTTTTATTAAAAAATTTGTTTTTAAGTATTTTTCACTATTCATAAAAAATTAGAAGTTCTTAGAAAAATACCAAAAATTCAACATAGGCTAATTTCGATATTCCGAATCCAAAAATGAAGTCCATTTTAAAATATAAAATTTCTATAATTTTAAAAAGTGGTTATTACTATTCATAACGGCTACTTTGATTAGTCGCGGTGTTTTATAACTCGAAGTTGCGTACAATGCAAGCTATTGCATTATTGAATGAGAAGCGTATCGTGGAAGCTCGGGGTGTTACAATCATCCACATCCATGTTTCCTCAATATGTAATATTTACATCATTCTAAAATAGTTTATATCAAATTTTACCCTTTGGTGAGTTTTTAGTAAAAGATATGAAAGGAATCTTTTGTCGTTTTTCGTACGAGGTACTTTTTGACTTTTCCGACAAAAGTACGAAGAATGTTTTTTTAACTTATACGGCATGAATGGATTTTTAAAACATTATTTCCAAGAAGCTTACTTTAAAAGTTTTTAAGTTTATTTTTAATTAACTTATTTTAGTTTAGAATTTTATGACATGTTAAGAAAGGCAAAGTGTTTTTGAAGTAGAAAGGATATTTTCCTCAAGAATGGAGTTCAAGTGTTTTATCAAAATTATTTTCCATCTAAGATAATATAGGGTTATGTTTATATCCCTATTATTAAATTTATTTGATTATGTTGTGATTGAATTATTTTTATGAATTCCTTTATCCTATATGAATTGTTTTATGATGTCATGATGTTTGAGATTCCCATTTTTATTACATGAGTTATGCAATGATGTATGATTTATGATTTTGTGGCACACATAAGAATGGTATAATTATGAGATGGGTGGGACCTATATCTCCCTCCAATGCATTGGGTAAAGATTTTATATCTCATGAGATAGACATGGCTGGAACGGTAGGTTATACCGGTTTAGTGAAACCGGACTAAAACGAGGGTGACTCGGTTCAGAAATGGACTTTGTCCACTAAGATAGTCTTGACAATAAGTCTTGACTAATAAGAAATGATTATCTATGATTATGTGTGTATGCCAAAAAGTTTCATGTTTTAAGTTATGATTATTGGGATTACATTTCACTACTATGATTTATTCCATGTTATGATACTATGATCTCTTTTGCAGGTTAAGATTTCCAAAATGATATGTTCTTATGAATATGATGTGATTGATATTTCTTTTGTTTACCCTTACTGAGCATTTGAGCTCACCCTTTTATGTTTTCTTTTACCCAGGATATAAAGAAAGGTTTTAGGTAAAAAAAAGAAGATCTTTATGGGATATGTTGAAGATCTTTCACCACAATTAGAAGATTGTATTCCGAGTTTCCAAAGACACTAAACTATTACAATCCTTGTGTGTGTGTTTTTGTTATGTATTAAGTATTCCGCAAAAGTAATGTAATTTCCATGTACGTCAAGCTTCGGGTCTCTACATAGATACTATAAGTGGTGCTCACAATTTTATCCAAACATAGGAACCATGTAGATTTAATAAAGTTTCTAGAGGTGAGATAGATTTATGGGCTACCAATGGTATGGGGATAGTTGATCTATCCATTTTAGACTACCACCTCACACTGAAAACAAAACTTATTTTGGGTTTAAAGAATAGTTATAATGTTTATAGTATTACTAAGAACAATATCTCTATTTATTTTCAAGACATAGATGGATTTATTTTCATTTTTTGAGATAATATTTTTTAATTTTATAAATATAACATATTTTATAGAATGGAATATTTGAATAATGATATTTATTTATTAAATTACAAAAAACAAAAATTTTCAATTGATATTGAATGAAATTCACATGACTCATTCACACCTAATTTTGGAATCAACAACTTGGTCACATGAATAAGAATAATTTTTTGAAGCTCTATCAATATGGTTATATAGAATATTTTAATATTAATCCTCTTGAGATATTTCATGCTTGTTTATAAGGAAAGATGACAAAACCATCATTGGGTGGCCATGTTGAAAGAGCTACCGAGCATTAAGAATTGGTACACCCTGATGTGTATGGACATTTTCAAGTAGAACATTGTGGTGAAATATTATACTTTGTGAATTTTTACAATGAGTTATATAGTTAAGGTTATGTATTCTTGATGAGGTATAAGTCTAAATCCTTTGAGAAGTTTAAAGAGTTCGAGAATGATGTTGAGAATCATCTTGGTAAGAAGATAAAGAAACATGGATCAAATTGAGGTACTAGATATATTAACCATAATTTTATTTAAATTCCATGGGAGTATGATATTTTATCTTAAGTCACTCATGTTTATACACCATAATGTAATGTTGTTAGTGAAAGGAGGAATCAAACCTTGCTGGAAATGTTAAGGTCAATGATGAGTCATGTAAGCCTTCCATTATCCTTTTAGGGATATTAATTACACATGGAAACATACATACTAAACAGAGTACCAACTAAGTGTAAAATGGTATTCCCATCGATCTATGAAGTGTAAATAAAGACATTTTTTAACATATTAATGAATTGGGGTGTGAGGAAATTGTTAAGGATATCTCAAGAAACAATTTGACACCCTGTCGACTGAAGTGTATCATATAGGTCACCCAAAATAAATGAGTCGATACTACCTATATGATCTCAAATACAAAAGGGTTATATTTTATAGTAATTTTATATTCCTTGAGATGGAACACATCCTCAAGATGGATATTGGTAGAATGTTAGAATTATAGGAAGTTGACACTCAAGATACACAAGATTTTGTATGAGAACTTTATAGGTTTTTGTGGAAGATGTAGTTATTAAAACATAAGTACTATATACAATAACTATAAAGGATAGAGAACTAGAAAGATATTGTTTTCTATTCATATAATATAGTGACTCATTATTGATTTACAATAATAACCCTCTATCCTATAAAGAGGTAGTATATGGATTTGAAACTGCAAAATGGAAAGAAACTATGAACATTGAGATGGATTCCCTATACCAAACCATGTATGGGGTTTTGTCAATACACCAATAGATGTTGAGCGTGTTGGGTGAAAATAAGAATTAAAGAGAAAGATGAATATAAAAGGCCAGGTTAGTACCTATAAAGAATGACTAGTGGATAAAATGTTTAGATAATGTTAGGATATAAATGAAAAAGGATACTTTTCTCCAATTTCTATGCTTAAATCCATCATAATTCTAATTTCCATTACATCTCTACATGACTATGATATTTAAAAGTTGGAAGTAAAAACTACTTTAATAAATGTGAAACTTTAATAAGAAGTGTATATAACACAACCAGAATGGGTTGTGACTGCAGGTTATGCCAAAAAGGTATGCAAGTTACAAAAATTCATTTAGTGTTTAAAGTAAGCATCAAGGTCCAGGAACATTCTGTTCAAAGAGGGTATAAAATAATTTTTCTTCATTAAGAATGAACATTACCAATGTTTTTACAAGTGGTTTTGTGGGAGAAAAATCATTTTCATAGTAGTATATGTTAATGAAATATTACTAATTAAAAATGAGATACCGGCATTACAAGTGGTCAATCTATGGTTAAGAAAGAGGTTATCCAAGAAAGACATAGGTAAAGAAACCTACATTCAAAAGATAAAGATAATGTGTGATAGATCAAAGAAGAAATTTGTACTAAGTCAAAGTACATACATTGATAAGATACTAAATTAGTTTAGTATGGAAAAATACAAGAGGGGATTGGTACTAGTGTCACATGGTATACATATTTCCAAGAAGATTTATCATCGTATACAATAATAAGGAGATATAATGAGTATGATACCATAATATTTTGTGATAGGATTTATCTTTTATTCCATGTTATGTATGAGGAATTATTTTTATTATTATTTGAGCATTTTTGGAAAAAGTCAAGATAATCTATGTGAAGAACATTAGATTGCTATTAAGATAATAAATATGTATCCAAGGGAAACTATGGATATGTTCCTAGTATATTAAGGAGGTGAAGATCTATCCATAAGGGGTTATAAATCTTATATCTTTCAAATAGAACATACTGATATGAAATCATAGTTAGTATATGTATTCAGTCTCAATGGAGAAGCTGTGTGCTGGAGCTTTTTAAAGAAACTAGTTGTTTGGATTCTATAGTAGTGTCAAGTATATTTTGTATTATGATGCATAAAAAGAAGAGTTTTGAATTCAAATAATTTACTAAGATATTGATGTGGTTCCTGAATGTCAAGAACCTATCATAATTTAATGTGATAAACTTACAACAGTTTCCCTTTCCAAATATCAAACGTCACATTAAAGTAAAAAACATATAATTTAGAAGTTTAATCTCTCTAAGGATTTTTATAAATGCTGTGATTTTTTAGAGATAAAAATATCCCTAGTAAAAACATGTAATACCCCTTGATGAAGGATCTATCTCAGTAGAGGAATGAGTATCATCTAATAACTAGTGAACTAAAGGATGGTAAAAGTTAGATCTAGTGAAAGTGGAAGTCCACCAGAGTTGGTTTAGTAGAAAAAAATTCTAAGTACTTGATAATTATATTTTTTAATTATCTTGAATATTAATGAAGTTTATTAGCACATATTGATTGTTCCTTTACATGACTTAGTATATGATAATGTCATAAGAATACATGTCACACTAAAAGGTCATAATAGTTTCCCTCTATAATGAGAACCCAGAGGTTCCACAATATTATTCTTGAATAAATTTTCTATATCGAGATGGTATTTTTTTATATTAAACAAATGATATATATTATATAAGAGGTATAGACTCATAATACTTTGAATCACCATATTATTGCATCCACCCTTTGAAATTTACAGAGTAGGAGATAATGATAACGAGACCTTCCCGGAGTAAATCCAGAATTATGTATCATTGGATGTTTCTATCTATAGACATGTGCATTGATCCTTACAATTTATGATTATAAATAATTAATATAATAATTTGAATACATTAGTTATAGATAAAAACCATGATGATGTATTCCCATAATGATGTAGGATACATTGGGTGCATCATGAGTGATATTTAATTAATGAAAAATTAAAGAAAGGATATTTAACTTATATACCTTGACAGAAGTAGATATATTAGACCATTTGATGGTAATGAAACTACCTAGATACATCCATGTCCATGGTGTTATATTTTTAAGTTCATTTCTTGAAATTCAAAGAAAGCAGTATCAAGCACGTAGGTTGATGACACTAGTATGAAACCTACTTGATTAAAGATATTGTGATAAAGTGATTATGTTACACAGTGTGTGTTTATAGGAGGATATATATATTTTTGGCATCAAATTATTTAAATATGGTTTCCTTGGTGTGTTTATAGATATTAACCATGTACATTAGGTGTCTCTACTTATTTCTACTAAGGAGGAGGCCTAGAGGGTCACATAATAAGTGTATTTTGAATCTCAGTTAAATTAAATTTTGAATTTAACAAGTAATAATAAATACTATTAATAATTTTTGGTTTAATATTTATTTGGTTTTGGTTGATTACACATATTTAATCAAAAGTTATTTAAAATAACAACTGAGTTAAAAAATAATATTAAATATTTATTTTCATGTTTTGGAATATATAATATTTATTGATGAATAATAAAGTTTTAATTATTATTCAAGATTAATTAGATGATAATAAGGATAAGAGGACCAGTTTTAATAGCCTGATTAGAAATTATATAATAGATATTTATATATTCTAAGGTGATTTAGATCTCAAGTGAATAATAATTATATTATTATTAAGACATGGGATTCACTAAGAATTAAATAATTAGTAAGGGGGATTACATGAAAATAGGAAACTATAGAATTTAATTAATATATATCTATTTAAATATCTCTATTAATATATATTAACTATGCATAATAGATAGAGAAAAGATATCTCAAACCCCATAGAGAGTTACAAAGATATAGAGTGTTCTCTCTCCCCCTCCTATATCAAGCCATTAAGATAACACCAAGAACTATACATCCTAAAATATAATTATAATATGATAAACCCAGAATGATGAAAGTGATTAGGATTGAATATTATATCACCTTTATATTCTACAATGATGTTCAGAGGTTGTGTTACACACATGGATCACCACTAGAGGCATTCTGTAGTTGGATTGTAAGATCCCAGACATTGTGGAGGTATGTATCTATTTTATTTTCAGTTTGGATCCCTTGTTTTGGGGTTAATGAAATATTTAATAGGATTATGGGGGGTCTCAAGGGTGTTATGGGAGTTTCGTACATGAAAGGAAGGGTAATCAGGACAATCTATGCAAGGCGCACAGTTGGCGTATAGTTAAGTAAACTGTGTGACCTTCCTTGGAAAACCGTGCAACATTAGACAGTGGAAATTCACACAGTTGGGGCATGTTTTGTAAATATTATGGGTATACCTAGGTTACCATGTGTCCCAACATCCCTTGGACAGTGGGTTGCATATGGTTTGTGCACGGTTTATAAAACCATGCAGGTAAATCATACACCCCTTTAATAGTTGGAAAAATTAATGTTTTTTCATTTTGGGATTTTAAGACCGTCACCCAAATTTCTCACCAATTTCCTACCTTGCAACCATAGTAATAATATCAATCAACCCAATATTCTCAAGGATAAATATCCCTAATTACTTTCCCATTTGGAGTGATTTTAGTTGAGGATTTAAGCTTCGCGTATGTCTAATCTTCCCATATCTTCTCTTTTCAGGATTAGGGCTTGTATCTTGGGAAATCTTCTTCTAAAGCCCTAAAACCCTCTTTTTTTCAGATTTAATCTATGGTAAGGATTCAAATGGTGTTCAAATCTGGATATAAAGTGATTATTAAGAGTTAATTCATCATCAAATTCGAGGTATGTGGTATATATAATATATCCCATAATTTATAAGTGGATTTGTTCATATGATCATGTGTTCTTGCTTACCACTTGTTGTGATTCCGATTCCTCTGGTGAGTTTTGGTAAAATGAAAATCCAAATGATTATTTTTAATCCACATGATCCCTATGGGGTGTGTTGAGGATTATTTGACCAATTCGGACCACCCATGGGGTGAACTGACATTCCTAAACCTATGAATTTGTAGAGTCAACTATGGAATTGATGCGTGATAAGGTAGATCCCTTGTTGAACATGTTAATATGTGTAGTTGAGTTGAAAATGGGATATTATCACGTGAATATATTTAATAATGTATCATGGATTGATGAATATGATTAATGGGATAATATAAGGTAATTTTTGAATATGCTGAATGGGATGTGGCATGAAAATGAGTTCAAAGGGATTAATGTGAATATGCCAAATATGTTGGTATATGTACTTTAAATGAAAAAATGGGTTAATACATTGAAAATGATGGAATAGTTTTGTGAGTTAACATATGGAAATGGTTTAATATGTTAAATGTGTTAAGTTTTGGTAATTAGTGAATTTTCTTGATGGGTTTAGTCATAAGAAATGGGAATTGGGATAACCAACAATGTAATGTAAATGGAAAAGTGTTAATGGGTTTGAAATAATATTTGTCCTCATGTTGATTATAATTGATTATGTTTTTTATTTTTATTGGATGTGTTTGATTGTGATATGGTATGTGAGGTAAATGGATATGTATAAGCATGTGAACATGGTTTGGTTGAGTGGGGTATTGACTGAGGATCTATGCCCATGGGTCGAGTAAGACTGAGGCTCTAAACTCCACCCCAAAATGAATGTGTTAGGGAAGTGGAATGAGTTATATTCCATTAATGGTTTCATTCCACCTGGACCAAGGCTTCGAGGTGATGATAATGTGGTTTTTGTGATGTTTTTACCCCTAGTGAGATAGATACTTGACTTATTACCTCGTACATAGTGATCAATGACTTGAACCCTTGTGTGAATTAAGTAAATGCCTAACCCCTGTAACAAAAGTTTATAATTAACTAATCAATGAAGACTATAAAAATATTGACTTGGTACTAAGGTTGATATGGTAAAAGTAAAGGTTGTTAACTAAGGGTACCCAAACTGTTCTTTATTGTCTTTTAATTTATTTAGTACTTAAATACAATATCTGTTTCACTAGATATTTTATAGACACCGTTGGTGGTGGCCTACAGAGTTGTAATCACACCGCACTCGGGCCGCTATTGGGAACCTGAGCAGATTTCATTCTTGGAGGTCAGGATAAGGGAAAAGGCCTCGTTCTTGGGAGTTGAGTTGGGATTGGGATGTACATGGATGAGGTTATAGACTTAGAGTTAGGAAAATTTTTATAATTCCACTTTTTATATTTATGTTGGGTGTTGTTCACTTGGAACTATTTGTATGAAATTAAATACTTACTGTTGGGTACAGTTTGTACCCAATTTTGGGAAATTTTTGTTTATTCATGTTTCTTGTTTGTTACATATCATTTATGTTATTTTATTTATTTTTTTCTATGGATTACTATGGTGAGGAGGGTATAGTCACCCCATGTGAAATTTTAGACCCTCGCTATTAGTCAACAACCTCTAGCATACGGGGAGGTGTGATTGAGGTCATGTGGTGACTTGGATTGGGGCACTAGTTTAGTGGCTTCTGGGTTGGGATATTACAAAGTAGTATCAGAGGAGGTATTTTCCATGACTTACTATTTGGGAATGGTAGAAAAGGGGTTATGAAAGTGTCGGTCCTTGGTAATAAGCTCATTCTTGGGAGTAAATAACCCACATATATGGGAAAACCCAAGTCACCAAGGTTGAGAATAATTGTTCTAGTTGTGCATTGTTACATTTGATGATATTTTACAATTTGGTGATACACTTTTTGTGTGATGTGATAGTTTTATGATATTTAGCTTGTGGCCAGAATGGGATGGTATTGTAAATTCTTGCATCATTATAGGCATCTAAGTATGTAAGTGACATGCATCATGATAGGTACACACACATGATGTGTGTGTGGAACATAAAGGGTAGAATGAATTTTACGTTCTTGAAATTGAATAAAATGGTGTCTAATGAAATGATGAAAATGGGTATAAAGGGAATAAAATGTTAATAATGTTTAAGTAATTATTATAAAAGAAGGTTTTAAATGGATCAAAAGGATAGTTTTAGCAAGTTATGGAATGAGAATTGTGTCTAGGAGGAAATAATTGCATGGTAAGTATGTAAATAATTTTGAAATTATTTCCAATGTAAGATTTTTAATTGTTTACGTTGGTTTTCCCATGTTTCCCATAGACCACAATAGTGATGGTCAGGGGTAGTGTTTGGAATGTGATGATTACCTTTGGGATGGTGTATGAAATGGGTTGTTTATTACTAGTAGAGATCGTTGTTTTATAAAAATTGTTGGATATTTATGTTATGTGTCCTAAAGTTCGTGTTTGGAATTTTAGATAAATGACACCATGAAGATGTGCACCTGCAGGGTGAAAATAGGATGTTACTTAGAATACTCCCCTAGTAGTGGAGAAACAAGAACAATTGATTCTGGGAAATAGATAAGAGTAGTTCAATGATAACTTCAATCACTTTATGCAGATGATGGAGTGAGACCTAGGGTGGGTTGTGCTGAGTATGTTCAAGATAACTAGAGAGATTCAGCTCTAAAAACCTTCAAACTTTACCGGATAGGGTGGAAAAGAGGTAGAAGAGTTATAGTTAGAGTCAATCCAGATGATTATCGATCATTTGGAGACTCCTTATGAGAAGTAAGTCAAGTTAGTGACCTATTTTTTGTGAGGTGTGGAAAAGTGTTGGCGGGACATAATAGTTCAAACATAGCAAGATGAAGGAATTATATGGAAATATTTCTAGGAAAGGTTTCTAGAACACTTATATCAAAAGATATTGAGGTAGTATAAGAATATAGAGTTTATGATCTTGAACTAAGGGTATTGTCAGTGATGAATTATGCTATCCATTTTGACAAATTGTGAAGATTTTTTCAAACACTGGAAGGATTTGAGGAAGCTGTGGTGAAAAGTTTATAAGATGAACTCATATAAATGATTAGGTCATAGGTGACTATATTTTGGTAGAAGAAGTTCAAAGAGGTTGTAGACCAGACCCTTATCTCATAAGAGAAACTGAAGGTATCCTCAAGTTGTGGACTTTTGGTATGCTTTGGGCTGATGAGTGGTGTATATTTTGAGGGAAGGAAGAATCATTTTGATAATTTCCATTAGTTTTAATTTTCATAGAGTATTAAAAAGAGAGGGATAGCCTCTTTGGGTGGTGATCAGGTGTTATATTACTGATTTGGTACGATAAGGCACATGTGCGGTTAGTGTCCTCGACTACCTGTCGAGTGCCAAGAATGTAGAAGAATGGATCATGTGGAGAGGTTCTGCAAGAATATGTGGCGATCAAGAAATGGTGAAGTTTAGAGGAAGATGTTGAGTGCAGGCTGGGGGTTGGTTACCCTATATCAAGTAGGAAATTAGAGATCCATTGGCCATACCGGTTGGGGTGGTGGATGTGGAACTCTAGGGCCGGATCATCTATATCAGTAGGATAGTGCAATGAAAGGTACTCAAGCTGGATCCCGGGGTATAGGGGTAGGTTATATTCATGCATTTTAGTCTACACCTAGAGTTGGTGAGGCTGAACCATCTACTTTTTTAGGTAAGATTATTGTAGCTTCCACACTCCCTTGTTTTTGACTTGAAATAGGTTCCACACACTCTTCTATCTATTCTTAGTTTGTAGTCATGTTGGGCCTAGAAATAGAGCGTTTATGTGGGTTTATGTCAAATGATACTTTGTTGGGGGTACGAGCTAAGGATATCAGACAATATAAGGGTTGGGATATGGAGGTTGGTGTGTACCATTACCTATGGGACGAGTTTGTCATCAAAATTTCAGGTTTGAACAAATTTTGGGAATGGATTGGTTGGTATTGTATCAATACCATATCAATTTTTACTGATGCAAGGTAACTATCATCTCTCTTTTGAGAGACATGTATGTCCATCGTGGCGAGTGGGATGTTCGAGTGGCTCATGTCGGGGAAGTTTTCCAACAGTTGAGAGAACTCACGACCCAAGTGACTTTTGCTGTGATGGATGATGGAGGATTTGAGCAGCATGTATTTACTCCCGTGGTGAATCGATGTTAGGATGTGTTTCTAGAGGATTTCTCTAGGTTTCCAACCAAGAGGTACGTTGAGTTTACGATAGAGTTATAATCAGGAGTAGATCCAATTTCTATTCCACTATATATAATGGAACCAGAAGAAATCCAATTACTTAAATATCAGTTGAATTAATTAGAGAGTAAAGGTTTTATCCATCCCAGTATGTTGCCTTGTGGGTCTTCTGTACTGTTCAATAAAAAGTAAGATGGTTCGCTGAGGTTATATGTTGATTACCAGTGTAACACCCCAGGTAAATAAAGAATATGACATTTTTATATTTATCCATATTTGTGAATAAAATATTAATATTACTTTAAAGGGGATGCTATGCTCGATGGCGTACCCAGCACACAACAACGAGTTTCTTGGGAATCCTACGTTGCACTCTCATAATAAAAATATTATTTTAAATAGTAGTTAATGCCTAGACGTTGTAATGGCAGGAATGAACAGAACTAACTAAAAAATGATTATATATGTTTGTCAAATATTTTTACTTTTTACAATAAATTTTAGAGGATTAAAAATGCGAATGAATCCAATTTTAAGCGTAAACATTCTAATACTTTTTAAAAGGTCGATTAACCACCTTTTGATGAAGAACCTCTTTTAAATCCACTTTTTGACTATTTTATGTGTTATATTTGACAAAATAAAATTCTTCTTTATAATCGGGACACCAAAATTTACTTTGCGTAATTTTTTGGTATTTTTCCAAAAAAGTTCAATTTTTAATGAATAGTGAAAAATGTTGTATTTTAATTCAAAACCTCTTTTTAATTTAATTTATTTATATGATTATATTATCTTTTGAATTGGTTTTAAAGTGAAATTAGAATATATTTTTACCATTTAATACAATAGTGGTCGTTGGAATTAATTTCACTTTGAAAATGGACTTAAACTAGTGTCAATCTTTTGATACTTATTGTTTCATAAAAACACGCTATTTGCTCTGACAGCGGGAATTAATTATTAAATTAATTAATACAACTAATATTTTTTGAATTTTGTAAAATAGACATCATTTTTGAATTTGGAATATCAAATATAGCTTAGGGTGGAGTTTTGGTATTTTTCTGAAAAACTTCAATTTTTGATGAATAGTGAAACCACTAAGTGGTACTTATAAAAACTGATTTTACTTTTAAATGAAATTTTGCCATCATTGTGTGTTGAATTTCAAAAATCTGACATACATGGTTGTCATTAATAAGTAAAATTTGGTTCAATGGGATTAAAATAATTTTTTGGTGAATAGTAACTTATTAAGTTTTTAATCGCGATTAGAGGTAATTAGTGTAGTTTAAGGTAAGAATAATGTTTTAATAAAATGAAATTACCTATAAACATGTCCTACCATCATTGGATGTGTCATGGCCGACCAAGACAATCCATGGGTCAACTTGGGGACCCCATGGAGCCACTTTGGTTGGAAAATGACATAAATACCTTTTTATTTAATGTTAAAGTAAAAATGACACACACATGAGATGTTTTACTAAAACAATTTTTACATGGGGTTATAAAAGTCAGATTTTTTACTATAAATATTAATTGGAAAGAGAAAAATATTTCCTACACCATAGTTTTTTTTTTATAATTTTTAGACATTAAATAAATTAAATTATTTAAGACATCATGATGATGCAACGATGACCTCATTATTTAACGATTTAAATAAAATGGAATGATAATGTAATATCTAAGACCTAAACATGTCCAAAACCTATTGGATAAGTGGATTTCGAACCCTTATCACCTTATCCTCAAAATAAATCAATGTGGGACCTTTATAATCCGAAACGCTTTTGAAAATAAAGTAACATTTTGTAACTTTACAAGAGTGCCCCTCCTCTCCTCTTATAAAAGGACCCCAACTCTACCTCCTTACCCGCACTCCCAAAGCCTTTGGCTCGGCCAACCCCTGCCCATTTTGTCTCTCCACATCCCTCTATAACTCCTTGAGGCCTCAATTTGGGTATAAGGCTTCCTAAGGAAGCCTTTTAGATCAAACCAAAGGGAGTTACCCGATTTTAAGGTAATGTCTTCACTTGAGTCCTATGGTTTTATTTTGCCTCTCCAACCCCCTAAAATCTTTTTATTCATTTATTTTGTAACAACTCCAGTATCTTCAATATACTAGTATTTTTTTATAAGAATTATTCGAGCTACACTTACACATACGTACATCTAATGGTTAAAGAACATACTGTTTCTGTGGATGGAGAATTTCTGCCTCACGAAACGATGATTGTTCAACACTCATATAACACCTTCAAAGGTGGCCATTAAGATGTAACTATATTTATATATGATATATAATATGTTTATTTTTTACTTAAGATTCTGTATTTTTCTTTTTTGTCATACCTTTATGGTTTCCATTGTGGGTAAACACGATAATTTCATTTTAGGAAGTGCGGACTACCGCCCCCTCAAAGTGATTTGATTCGTTAATGCCATAAGTGGGATGTATAAAGGATGTATTTAAAGTTATTATATATTATGTTATACTGGAATTATAATATACCTCTATATCATTATTATTTCTTTCCATTAAAGTTTGAGATAGAAATGAAAGTAGCGTTCATGCGTACGTACGGCTTACCGTCTCCATGAACGGTGCATTTCATTTCTTATCCCCAAATGTAATGTACTATTATAAGTACATGTATATAATGGATATATATGATGAATGATACATCTAAATGATGAATATAATTCTGGATTTAAAAAATTCATACCTCTCATTTAGTTGTAATTCCATTAATATGACAAAGAAATGAAAGTAGCGTTCATGCGTACGTACGACTTACCGTCTCCATGAACGGTGCATTTCATTTCTTACCTCTAAATGATTATGTAATATTATAAATAAATGTATATTCTGGATATATATGATATATATGATATCCTAATCATGAATATAATTCTGGATATAATGAACCATTGACCACACGAACAACATGTAATTGTAAGAAGTTCACTTTCGACTTAAGAACCGAATATCGACAAAACAAACATTATTAACTTAAATGATTACATAATGTTTATAAAATGTAAATAAGTGATATAAAAGGAATAATTAACTTGAAAAAGGTTATTAAGAAAATATAAATTAACTCAAGTTTATTATTCAGGACGTTAAAGAACGATCAAGTCAAGTTAGACCCGAGGTAAGGGATCCTACTCCTCTCTTTCTTTTTAAGTACGCTCTTTTATGTCATTACTTTTAAAGCTCATCTTTCTTGTTATTGTTATGTTATTTTATATTAATCTTACTGTAATTTTTATTGTTCATATGATGAGAGACCATATTCTCTCTCATCAATCCATTTTGGAAGTTTTGGGTGGCGCCGTTAGGCTGCCGAATTTTCGTAAGAGATCTAACCTCTCTCCTTCTTTTTAAGTACTCTTCTTTATGTCACTTCTTTTAAGATCCTCTTTGTAATGTTGGGGGATTTTCTTTTATATTCCTCTTCTGTAAACTTTATGTTAATATGATGAGAGACCCTATTTTCTCTCATCAATCCATTTTGGAAGTTTTAAGTGGCGCCGTTAGGCTGCCGAGTTTTCGTAAGGGATTTTTCATCTCAATTTTATTCCCGTGAGATTTATGCTACAGTTGTCACAATTTCCTTTGAGTGGTGTATTTACTTCCCATTATTCTACTCTTGTGTAATATACTTTCTTTTATGAGTATTTACATCAATGATGTATTGTCCTTCTTTCATGGGGTGTATGTTTCGAAAGATACCCAAGTCGGTAAGGGAACCTTTCACGCTCCTCTTTTTAAAAGACTTATTTTGTTGGGTCTTTTAATTCACATATTGTTATGTTGGGATATGTTCTCATATATCTTTATTGATGTAAATTTTATGTCCAAGTGATGAGATACCCTTTTTTATCTCTCATCAACTCTTTTTCTGAATTTTGATGTGACGCCGTTAGGCTGTCAAATTTTTGCAAGGGAACTTCTTAACCCAAATTTGATTCTTTGGGATAAACTTGTACTCCTTGAATATTTTGTTCTATGAATATGTTTGAATAACCTCTGATTGTTTTACACTTAATATCCACTTATATTTGGTGTATTTGTTTGTCACACATAATTATGCAATTGATTTATCCTTAAACAAAGGATACCGTCTTTGTAAGGGTCTTCGTCTCAATCTCCATTCATTTAGACATATTTTGTTTTATACACAACCTTCTTTTATATGGTGTATAAACCCCTTTGAATTTTATGTTTATTTAAAAGGAATCTTTTTTCTATGAAGCGTTTTACTAAACGACAAAAAGGAATGTTTCTTTTTACGTACGCGGTGACAATGACCTTTTCCGCCGCCGCGAGTATTATTTGATCTTTGGCTTCCTCAACAAGCCGTAATGTTTTTAAAATAAAATAAATACCATATACTTTTTTTTGTATTTTGGTATTGAAAATGGTTTTGATAAAGGATTATATTATGTCAATATATTTAAATGATATATTGTGATTGAAATGTGGAAATGTTATCATTACTTTATGATGGTTTTATGTGTTATAATTTTATAATGGTACTTGGACATTTTACGGGTGGTTATGTGATAAACCATATGACGGGTGGTGCTGTGAATACTAGGACGGGTGGTTATGTTATAACCTCCAATGCATTGGGTATGAAAGTCGGCTGTATGGCTATTCCATTAAGTATGTATGGAAGTCAGCCGAATGGCTATTCCATTAAGTGATATGTGTGGAAGTCGACCTTATGGTTATTCCACTTAAGTATGTTTATGTCCCAAGTTACCTTTATATGTTATGTGATCTTTATATGGGTTTTATTGTAATATTTTGGTTACAGAAGGGTAAGTAATGAAATTTTATTCAGTGAAGAGTTTTTACTACTTCGAAAAGGTGAAAAGTATTACTTTGATATAGTATACATGGTTTACTCGTTGTTTTGAAAAACTAACAGTTTTCATTTTTTGTGTATCCATTACTGAGCTTTTTTTTCTCAACCCAAGTTTTTGAAATGTTTTTCACAGGACTTAACGTGGAATAGGGTCAAGGATGGGATCAAGGGAATGTCATGCTACCTAAAACATGGAACTAGACATGATTCTTCTTAAGAGTTTTTTTTATTCTATGGAAACTCAGTAGAAGTGTCTACTTTTTAATCTTTTGAGATGTAATAGTTATGTCCTAATTCTCTAAAACTCTATACCTGAAAAGATCCTCAATGTGAATTATTCATTTAATTCAATATTAAGTAAGGTTTAAGGCCGGGGCCTTATAGTTGGTATCAAAGGTCGGTTTAGATAACTTTAGAGGTTAGGGTATTCTCTAAGCATAAGTGACATTACCATAATGGTTAGGATTTCAGAAAGAGTCCTAGTTTTAGATAAAGTGAATGAGTAAGTATATCTTAGTGTTTACCTTCCTCATTAGTACATTATGGTTTTGTTGATATACTCACACTGACATTTATGTTTTTAGTGAATGGATGGATCTAGAAAGCACCAAAGAGACAACATGTTTGAAGGAAACTATGGTGGTTCTCTGATTAAGATACTAGATAAAATGGGGGATTTAATGAGGAAACTCGTGGTTGTTCTAAACCAACTATCAAGGAGTCATGATCAACCACTTGAACCTTGGTATGATCTGTAATGCATCATGTACGAGATGACCAATCGATGTGGAAGTTCAGGTAACAATTATAAAGGTAACCATTAGAGTTTATATGATCCTTACTTTTGAGGTAATTATGGGTTATTATATGATATGATGGAAAATGAAAGGAATGAGATAAACTTGAGGTTAAAATGTGTTATGATTATTTTTGAATATTTTATCTCGTTTTGGGGAATGTTTTAAGAATTATATAGTTTTGGAAAAAGGACAACACGCAGACCGTGTGACAACAGGTCGCGTCGGACAAAGCTGCGAGAATCCAACACACCACCAAAGTGCGACTGGTATTTATCGCCTACCACTGGACTACGTGAAGTCCCTGGTTAGTTTGACTGATTCTTTTTAGTTATATGATTTTATGAATTAAGAGTAAGTTGATTTTGGGTTATTTATGAAAATGATTAACCTATCATGGAGGATATGTGATTAGGTTAATTACTTTTCAGTACGAGACGTTAGGAGCAACTGATTTTGTTTGGTGATAAATGTTATGATTTAACTTGGAAGACTATGTGAGTAAATCCTTCAAATATTTGGGTTTCAATCTTAGTTTGGTTTACTTTGAAGAATTTTATGGACAAATTGTTTATCGGATGGTCCTCGTTGAACTTTGGGTTTTGTTGGACAAAATTTGGAGATTAAGAATAGATTTGTTTTTTTTAAAAAAGGATTATCCTTTTTGGGTATTATCTGATCTTGTACTAACCTTTTTGGTTTTGGTTTTGGTTAGAGTCTAAAGAAATGGGAAGTATATAGTTCTATATTGTGGATTAGGTGATTCTCTAGAAATTGATTATAGTAATCTTAATGCGAACAAGTCTTCCTAAATACTTGTCTTTTGGAGAAAATATGAGTTTGATTAAGGAATCTAGTAAAAGTTGAAAGTCAACATGATAAGTGATTATGTTTCCTTAAGAATAAATTCCTCAATAAAAAGTAACTTAAAACAAAAATTTTGTCTATTAAATTTTCCTACTAGGGAATCGAATACCGTTTAACCCATCACAAGTTTGTGATTTTCTTATGGTTAAATTTCTCCTAGACATGTTTACTATCAATCTCCCTCGAGAACATGACCCTTTGCTTTTTCTTCCATGTCCATGTTTTCCTACATGGAATCCTAGTATGGGTTAAATCGGGTGACCTCTGTACTTATCTTTCTTTATTTTAAAGTGATTGTTTTACCGACTCTTGTTCCGATGTGGGACTTTCAAGGATGTTTCCAAGCTCAATTTTAAAATTGCGAGGACGCAATTCCCAAAAGGGGGGAAGGATGTAACACCCCAAGTAAATAAAGAATATAACATTTTTATATTTATCCATATTTGTGAATAAAATATTAATATTACTTTAAAGGGGATGCTATGCTCGATGGCGTACCCAACACGCAACAATGAGTTTCTTGGGAATCCTACGTTGCACTCTAATAATAAAAATATTATTTTAAATAGTAGTTAACGCCTAGCCGCTGTAATGGCAGGAATGAACAGAACTAACTACAAAATGATTATATATGTTTGTCAAATATTTTTACTTTTTACAATAAATGTTAGAGGATTAAAAATGCGAATGAATCCAATTTTAAGCGTAAACATTCTAATACTTTTTAAAAGGCCGATTAACTGACTTTTGATGGAGAACCTCTTTTAAATCCACTTTTTGACAATTTTATGTGTTATATTTGACAAAATAAAATTCTTCTTTAGAATCGGGACACCAAAATTTACTTTGCGTAAATTTTTGGTATTTTTCCAAAAAAGTTCAATTTTTAATGAATAGTGAAAAATGTTGTATTTTAATTCAAAACCTCTTTTTAATCTAATTTATTTGTATGATTATATTATCTTTTGAATTGGTTTTAAAGTGAAATTAGAATATATTTTTACCATTTAATACAATAGTGGTCATTGGAATTAATTTCACTTTGAAAATGGACTTAAACTAGTTCAATCTTTTGATACTTATTGTTTCATAAAAACACGCTATTTGCTCTGACAGCGGGAATTAATTATTAAATTAATTAATACAACTAATATTTTTTGAATTTTGTAAAATAGAAATCATTTTTGAATTTGGAATATCAAATATAGAATAGGGTGAAGTTTTGGTATTTTTCTGAAAAACTTCAATTTTTGATGAATAGTGAAACCACTAAGTGGTACTTATAAAAACTGATTTTCCGTTTAAATGAAAATTTTCCATCATTGTGTGTTGAATTTCAAAAATCCGACATACATGGTTGTCATTAAGAAGTAAAATGTGGTTCAATGGGATTAAAATAATTTTTTGGTGAATAGTAACTTATTAAGTTTTTAATCGCGATTAGAGGTAATTAGTGTAGTTTAAGGTAAGAATAATGTTTTAATAAAATGAAATGACCTAGAAACATGTCCTACCCTCATTGGACGTGTCATGGAAGACCAAGAAAATCAATGGGTCAACTTGGGGACCCCATGGAGCCACTTTGGTTGGAAAATGACATAAATACCTTTTTATTTAATGTTAAAGTAAAAATGACACACACATGAGATGTTTTACTAAAACAATTTTTACATGGGGTTATAAAAGTCATATTTTTTACTATAAATAGTCATTGGAAAGATAAAAATATTTAATACACCATAGTAGTTTTTTTATAATTTTTAGACATTAAATAAATTAAATTATTTGTGACATCATGATGATTCAGCGATGACCTCATTATTTAACGATTTAAATAAAATGGAAAGATAATGTAATATCTAAGACCTAAACATGTCCAAAATCTATTGGATGAGTGGATATCGAACCCTTATAACCTTATACTCGAAATACATCAATGTAGGACCTTTAAAATCCGAAACTCTTTTGAAAATAAAGTATCATTTTTTAACTTTACCAGAGTGCCCCTCCTCTCCTCTTTTAAAAGGCCCCCACCTATACCTCCTTACCCACACTCCCAAATCCTTTGGCTCGTCCAAACCCTGCCCATTATGTCTCTCCAAATCCCTCTATAACTTCTTGCGGCCTCAATTTGGGCAGAAGTCTTCCCAAGGAAGCCTTTTATCTCAAACCAAAGGGAGTTACCCGATTTTAAGGTAATGTCTTCACTTGAGTCCTTTTGTTTTATTTTGTCTATCCAACCCCCTAAACTCTTTTTATTCATTTCTTTTTAAAAAAATACAGTATCTTCAATATACTAGGATTTTTTTATAAGAAGGATTCTAGCTACAATAACACACACGTACATCTAATGGTTAAAGAACATACTGTTTCCGTGGATGGCGAATTTCTGCCTCACGAAACGATGGTTGTTCAACACTCATATAACACCTTCAAAGGTGGCCATTAAGATGTCACTATATTTATATATGATATATAATATGTTTATGTTTTACTTAAGCTTCTGTATTTTTCTTTTTTGTCATACCTTTATGGTTTCCATTGTGGGTAAACACGATAATTTCATTTTAGGAAGTGCGGACTACCGCCCCCTCAAAGTGATTTGATTCGTTAATGCCACATGTGGGATGTATAAAGGATGGATATAAAGTTATTATATATGATGTTATACTGGAATTATAATATACCTCTATATAATTATTATTTATTTCCATTAAAGTATGAGATAGAAATGAAAGTAGCGTTCATGCGTACGTACGGCTTACCGTCTCCATGAACGGTGTATTTCATTTCTTATCCCCAAATGTAATGTACTATTATAAGTACATGTGTATAATGGATATATATGATGAATGATACATCTAAATCATTAATATAATTCAGGATTTAAAATATACATACCTCTCATTTAGTTGTAATTCCATTAATATGACAAAGAAATGAAAGTAGCGTTCATGCGTACGTACGACTTACCGTCTCCATGAACGGTGCATTTCATTTCTTACCTATAAATGATTATGTAATATTATAAATACATGTATATTATGGATATATATGATATATATGATATCCAAATCATGAATATCATTCTGGATATAATGAACCATTGACCACACGAACAACATGTAATTGTAAGAAGTTCACTTTCGACTTAAGAACCAAATATCAACAAGACAAACATTATTAACTTAAATGATTACATAATGTTTATAAAATGTAAATAAGTGATATAAAAGGAATAATGAACTTGAAAAAGGTTCTTAATCAAATAGAAATTAACTCAAGTTTATTATTCAGGACGTTAAAGAACGATCGAGTCAAGTCGGACCCGAGGTAAGGGATCCTACTCCTCTCTTTCTTTTTAAGTACGCTCTTTTATGTCATTCCTTTTAAAGCTCATCTTTATTGTTATTGGGATGTTATTTTATATTAATCTTACTGTAATTTTTATTTTTCATATGATTAGAGACCCTATTCTCTCTCATCCATCCATTTTGGAAGTTTTAGGTGGCGCCGTTAGGCTGCCGAATTTTCGTAAGAGATCTAACCTCTCTCCTTCTTTTTTAAGTACTCTTCTTTATGTCACTTATTTTAAGATCCTATTTGTTATGTTGGGGGATTTTCTTTTATATTACTCGTCTATAAACTTTATGTTAATATGATGAGAGACCCTATTTTCTCTCATCAATCCATTTTGGAAGTTTTAAGTGGTGCCGTTAGGCTACCGAGTTTTCGTAAGGGATTTTTCATATCACTTTTATTCTCTTGAGATTTATGCTACATTTGCCACAATTTCCTTTGAGTGGTGTATGTAATTCCCATTATTCTACTCTTATGTAATATACTTTCGTTTATGAGTATTTAGATCAATGATGTATTGTCCTTCTTTCATGGGGTGTATGTTTCGAAAGATACCCAAGGTGGTAAGGGAACCTTTCACCCTCCTCTTTTTAAAAGACTTATTTTGTTGGGTCTTTTAATTCACATATTGTTATGTTGGGATATGTTCTCATATATCCTTATTGATGTAAATTTTATGTCCAAGTGATGAGATACCCTTTTTTATCTCTCATCAACTCTTTTTCTGAATTTTGAAGTGACGCCGTTAGGCTGTCAAATTTTTTGCTAGGGAACTTCTTAACCCAAATTTGATTCTTTGGGATAAACTTGTACTCCTTGAATATGTTGTTCTATGAATATGTTTGAATAACCTCTGATTGTTTTACACTTAATATCCACTTATATTTGGTGTATTATTTTGTCACACATAATTATTCAATTGATTTATCCTTAAACCAAGGATACCATCTTTGTAAGGGTCTTCGTCTCAATATCCATTCATTGAGACATATTTTGTTTTATACAAAACCTTCTTTTATACGGTGTATAAACCCCTTTGACTTTTACATTTATTCAAAGGGAATATTTTTTATACGAATCATTTTACTAAATGAAAAAAAGGAATGTTTCTTTTTACATACGCGGTGACAACGACCTTTTCCGCCACCGCGAGTATTATTTGATCTTTGGATTCCTCAAAAAGCCGTAATGTTTTTAAAATAAAATAAATACCATATAATTTTTTTGTATTTTGGTATTGAAAATGGTTTTGATAAAGGATTCTATTATGTAAATATATTTAAATGATATATTGTGATTGAAATGTGGAAATGTTATCATTCCTTTATGTTGGTTTTATGTGTTATAATTTTATAATGGTACTTGGACATTTTACGGGTGGTTACATGATAAACCATATGACGGGTGGTGCCTTGAATACCAGGACGGGTGGTTACGTTATAACCTCCAATGCATTGGGTATGGAAGTCGACCGTATGGATATTCCATTAAATATGTATGGAAGTCAGACAAATGGCTATTCCATTAAGTGATATGTGTGGAAGTCGACCTTATGGTTATTCCACTTAAGTATGTTTATGTCCCAAGTTACCTTTATATGTTATGTGATATTTATATGGGTTTTATGGTTATCTTTTGGTTACATAAGGGTAAGTAATGAACTTTTATTCAGTGAAGAGTTTTTACTACTTCAAAAAGGTGAAAAGTATTACTTTGATAAAGTATACATGGTTTACTCGTTGTTTTGAAAAAATAACAGTTTTCATTTTTTGTGTATCCCTTACTGCGCTTTTTATGCTCATCCCAAGTTTTTGAAATGTTTTTCACAGGACTTAACGTGGAATAGGGTCAAGGATGGTATCAAGGGAATGTCATGCTACCTAAAACATGGAACTAAACATGTTTCTTCTTAAGAGTTTTTTTTATTCTATGGAAACTCAGTTGAAGTGTCTACTTTGTAATCTTTTGAGATGTAATAGTTATGTCCTAATTCTCTAAAAATCTAAACCTGAAAAGATCCTCAATGTGAATTATTCATTTAATTCAATATTAAGTAAGGTTTAAGGCCGGGGCCTTATAACCAGAAGCTGAATTAGATGATAGTTAAGAACAGATACCCTCTTCCTAAAATTTATTATCCTTTTTACCAACTAAGGGGATATTCAGTGTTCTCCAAGATCAATTTGAGACTGGCATATAATCAGTGGAGGTTTAGGTCTTTTGACATTCTGCATACAAATTTCAAGAGAAGGTACAGGTTGTACGAGTTTTTGGTAATGTTGTTCGAGTAGAACAATGCACCAGATGTGTTGATGGAATTAATGAAAAAAATATTTCACCCATACCTATATTATTTTCTGGTTGTATTCATTGATTAAAAGTTGGTGTAGTCAATAACTCATTATGATCATGCCAAACATATTTGTATCATCACTAAGAGAGCATAAACTTTATACCAAGCTCTAAAAATGAAATTTATGGATTGATGAAATGAATTTATTTGGTCATATAATCTTAAAGGTATGCGTGTCAGTGGATCCATAGAAAGTGCAGGTTGTGGTGTCTTGGGAGAAGCCTAATAATTTATCCGATGTTCAATGTTTCATGGGATTGGATGGTTATTATCTAAGATTCATTAAATATTTATCCTATTTGGAAGTGAAATTTTGATCTTAACCAAGAGGGGAGTTTTGTTTGAGTGGTTTGAGTCACGAGAGAATTCTTTTCAAGAGTTGAATAATTGGTTGATTAATGCATTGATCCTGATCTTACCTGAACTAGGTAAGAGGTATACCTTATTCTGTGATGATTTTGGTGTTGGATTTGTGGTGGTGTTGATGTAGGAAGATCCGTTTTTAGCATATGGGTCAAGATAGTGGGGCCTCATGAAATAAATCACCCTACTCTTGATCTTGAGTTGGAAGTTGTGGATTATTCCTTAATGTGTTGGATGCATTACATGCTAGGATAGTGGTTCCCAGTGTTTACCGATCATAAAATTATTATGTACATCTTTTCTCAACATGATTTGAATCTTTGGAAGTGTTGAATACATGTAGTCTTTTTACTTCAATTTGGTTTACACAATAGGAAAAGGGAATAGTGTTATATATTATATGGGCCGGAAGACTCAAAATAAGTTGGTTTAGGAGTCTAGCTCTGAGTGGAGAATGATCACCTTGTTTGCTAAGATGCAGTTGGAGGTGCAGTATGGGAACATGCAGATGAACCTTGCATACATAACAGTTGATTCCACACTTTTGAGATGGGTCAAATAGATTCATCTTGATGACCCAGAGTGTTTCTCTATGAAGGAAAGTATTAATGGTGGGGGGTCACCTTTTGGTTGGTCTTTTGGTGATGATGGAATTGTTTCTTTTCATGGCCATGTTGTGGGGCCAACGAGTGTATGAGAAGAGTTGATGTGTGAGTTTCATGCATTGATGTGGAAAGTGCATCTTGGTTTGACTAAGATGTATTGGGATCTTCACAGGATGTATTGTTGACCGAGAATGAAGAGAGAGGTTGTGATTTTTGTGGTGAAATTCCTCACCTGTTAGTAGGTGAATACTGAGCATCAACACATAGTTGGTTTGTTACAATCAATTCTTATTTTTGAATGAAAGTGGGATGATGTAATGATGGGTTTTGTAGTGGGTATTCCAAGGATGCCTTGGACGAATGATACAATTTGGGTAGTTGTGAATCAGTTGACACAGGTGTATCATTTCATGACGATCAAGGAGACCTTCACCATTGATTAGTTGGGTGAGTTATACGTTAGGTAAATCATGAGGGTTCATGGAGTAACACTGACCATAGTTTCGAATAGTGATCCATGTTTTACTTCACACTATTGCCATGGATTGTAGAAGGCACTAGGCACTCAAATGTTTTTGAGTACGTCTTTTCATTCGAAGATGAATAGGTAGTTAGAGTATATGATTCAGGTACTAGAGGATATGTTGATATCTTATGTTTGGGATTTTGGTGGTTCATGGAAAAAACACTTGTCGCTTGTTAATTTTTCCTACAATAATTATTTCTAGTATTTATTCAGATGGAACCATTTGAGGTGCTCTATGGAAGACTGTGTAGATCTCCATTATGTTGGTTAGAGGTTGGAGATTCTGAGATGTTGGGACTGAGTCTCATGGAGGAGATGTCAAACAAGGATAAGTTGATTTAGAGACACATGGAAATGGAAAAGATTAGGTATAATTCATATGTAGATAATTTTCGTATACCTATTATGTTTATGGTGGGTGATAAGGTGTTTCTTCGGGTCTCACCAAGGTTGGGTTACCATAGAATTCGATAATTGGGAAAGTTGGTGTCCAGGTAGATGGGGTGATTTGATATTATGGAGAGGATAAGACTGATAGCATACTGATTGGATCTTCTGTAGTGGTATTGTGGAATGAATGATGCATTTCTTGTTTCATAGCTTTGGTTGTAACAACTTGATACATATCATGGTTTTAACATTGAATTTGTAGAGCTTGAGGTTGTTGCATCCTTTGAATAAAATATGATTCATACCATATAATATAGTGAAAAAGTCTTATGGGGAAAGGTTGTGTATTTAGTTTGAATTTTGTGGAAGCATGGGAATGTTCAAAAAGAAAATTGAGAGTGGGAATAAGATATATGGGTCTAATGGCCTGATCTCTTTTTTCATAGTCTTAGAGATACTTGGGAGCATGGATTAAGGATGAACCATTATAAGGTGAGGAGGTTATAAGATCATGTACTTTGTGGAGGTATACATCTATTTAATTTTAAAATTGTATGCCTTTTTTGGGGGTTAATTAAATGTTTCCCAGGAGTATTGGGGGCCTCGAGGGTTTTCTGGGGGTTTGGGACATGAAAGGAAGGGAAATTGGGCCAATCTATAAAAGGCACATGGTTGGCGCACAATTAAGTAAATCGTGCATCCTTCTCAGGAAAACCATAAAACCTTGTATAGTGTAATATCATATAGTTTTTAAACTATGAAGGTCTATCATGGTAACAATGTGACCCAACTTCCATTGGACAGTGTCTTGCACATAGTTTTTGCATAGTTTGGAAAATCGTGTAGGTAAACCGTTCACCCCTTTAAAAGTTGAAAAAATTACTCTTTTTTTCCATTTTAGTATTTTAAGACACTCACTAAATTTTTCCCCCATTTCATCCCTTTCAACCCTAGTGATGAACTCAAGTGACCGAATATTCTCAAGGATTGATCTACCTCATTTCTAGGATATTTGGAGTGTCGTTAGTTGCCGATAAAAGCTACAAGTAAGTTTAATATTCTCCTCTTTTCTCTTTTCCATATTGGGTATTATAGCTTAGGAAATCCTCTTCCAAAGCCCTAAAACCCTTATTCTAGTGGAATCTAGGTTTAGGATTCAATGGGTGTTTGAATTAGGATCTAAGGTGACAATTAATAGCATGTTCATCATCAGATTCATGGTAGGTGGTCTACACATTATATCTCATAGTTTCTAATTGGATTTGTGAATATGAGTTTTCATTCTTTGTTCCATATTATTTTTATTTGAATTACTTTGGTGATTTTTGGTAAAATGAACATCCAAATGTTTATTTTAACTCCTCACGATCCAAATGGGATGTGTTGAGGATGATTTGGAAAATTTGGGCGACCCATGGGGTGTGCCTACATTCCTGAACCTAAGAGTTGGTAGATTCAAGTGTGGAATTGATGCGTGATAATGTATATCCCTTATTGAAGATGTTAATATGTTAAGTTGAGTTGAAAATGGAATATTGATCGTGTTTCTAGATTTTATAATGGCTAGTGAATTAATGAATATGATTAATGGGAAAATATAAGGGAATCTTTGAATATACTGAATAGGATGGGGCATAAAGATGGGTTAAAATGTATTAATGTGAATATACCAAATAGATTGTGATATTTACATGAAATGAATATGGGGGGTTAATACATGGGAAATAATAAACGGGTTATGTGTGTTAACATATAGAAATGGTTGAATATGTTAAATGGGTTAATGTATAAGAATGAGTAAATATTCTTAAGGGGTTTAGGCATAAGAAATAGGAATTGGGATAAATGAAAATGTAATCTAAATGGAAAATTATTAATGGGATATGAAATAATATTTATTCCAACATTGATTGGTTTCTATTATGATTGTTATTTTTATTGGGTTTGTTTGATTGTGATATAGTATGTGAAGTGAATGAATATGTATAAGCATGTCCAGATGGATTGGTAGAGTGGGGTATTGATTGAGGATATATGACCATGGGTCAAGTTAGATCAAGGCACTAAACTCCACCCCACAATCCATGGTTTAGGTAAAGGGATAAAGTTCTCTTCCCCTAACAGTTGCATTCCACCCGGACTGAGGCTTCGAGGTGAGGATAATGTGATTTTTATGATGTGTTTACTCCTAGTGAGATAAGGAATTGACTTATTACCATATTCATTATAATGAATACCTTGAACCCTTATGTGAATGATGTAAATACCTAACCCATGGAAGACATATTGATAATTAATTAAGTAATGAAGAATATTTAAATGAGCACATGAGCCTCAACCCGGTTGGTGAGGACTCGGTTGGTGAATCCAAGAGACCCGAGATCAAATCCGGGTGGAGGCGTATTTCTGAGTTACTATAGTATTATTGTAGTAGGTACTATTTAGTACTGTAGTAGCCATAACTATTTATACATCTAGGCCTTTGGGCCACTGGTTTGGTCCTCGGGTTATGCAAGGCTTTCGGGCCACCCAAGGCCTTCGAGCCAGTTTATTCTCAAGGCCTTTGGGCCACCTTAAGGCCACTACAAGGCCTTTGGGCCACATGAAATGTAGATATACCAGTCAAACTACAAGGGACAGGGCTTCATAGGAGGATTCAAGGCAGGCACATTCACTAGAGCAGAGCTAATCAGAATTAGAAAAATGAGAGGGTATGACTTTGCCATCGGTACCTATCTTGTGCAGCTGTTCATAGGATAGCTATCCGACCAACCCTGCAAAGGTGGAGTGATGATTTCATGACATATGCTGGGGAGGAGTAGTTCTAAGTTTTCTTGTCTGGGTGATTCCTTCTAAGACCGACAGGTCATGTAATTGTCTCTAAGGCCTACGAGCCATGTAATTCATATACCTATGGGCCTTGTAAGAGTTACACCTCACCCCTTTAAAGTTTTATTATTAAAGATCAATAAAAAATGAAGGCCTTCGGGCCATTGGAGGAGAAGATGTAAATGATGAATTTGGTACTCTGTTTGAAATGGTAAATGTAAATTTTGTTAACTAAGGGTACCTGAATTGTTCTTTGTTGACTTGTAATTTATTTTTTACTTGCATTAATTGTCTGTTTGAATGGATATTTTGTAGACAAAATTGGTGGTGGCCTACTGAGTTGTACACACACCCTTCTTGGGCCGCTGTTGGGTACCCGTGCATATTTCATGCTTTTTGGCCAGGATAAAGGCAATGGACTATGATTGGGAGTTGAGTTGGGCTTAGTATATACATGGATGATGTTCCAAAATTTAACTTAGGATAGTTTTTGGAATTCCTCTGTTTGTATTTATTTTGGGGTTTTTTCACTTGGCACTATTATCATGACATGACATATTTACTATTGGCTATAGTTTGTACCCAATTTTGGGAAATGTTTATTTATGCATGTTCCATAGTTATTACTTATTTTTTTCCATTATTTATTTATTTTATTCTATAGATTACTCTAATAAAGTGGTTATAGTCTCCCAACATGACCATTTAGACCCTTTCTACTAGTTAGAAGCCTCTATTGTATGAGGAAGTGTGCTTGAGGTCATTTGGAAACCCATATCAGGGCACTAGTTTAGTGTCTTCTGGGTTGGAGATGTTACATGGATATTATGTTGAAATGGTGGTATAATGAGATCAAGTCAACTAGATCATTAAAAAAGAAATAATTATAAGTTAGCGTAATTCTATTTCTATATTTAAATTAATTATAAATTAAAAATGACAATCCCCATCTTCTAGTTTGGGAATTTTAAAAAGTCAAGTAATATATAATTGAAATTCATTGATCATGATTTCATTAATGATGTAAAAATCATTTAATTAATAAATTAATACTAAAATATAAGTTTTCCATTCCCATCACAAGCTTCTATTATACATAGAGCCATTAGTTTATGCACATGATATTGGGTAAAATGAGATCCAACTCATGGGAGTGTGATTTGGATTATGAGATTAGGTGGAATGGTATAGTGAAGAAGTTATGTTTATATGAGATTGAAATGAAGAATTTTACTTACACATAGTTCCATTTAAGTAAAAGATATACGATTGGCCATGTGAAAGATGAGACTAATGTAATAAAAGAGATTATTACAGGATTGGTTGCTCATAGTTTTTATGAAAATATTAAAATTCTTTCAATGATAGAGGGGATACTGAAAATAGATCAAGTATGGTGGTACAATTGTTAATGGAAATGATCATATATAGGGTTTTCTTTGAATGAGATAGGAATGGATTCAGAGGAGAGACACACACAAACACGATGAGGGAACCTGATGAGGTTTTTCTTGAGGCACTGTATATGTAAAGTTACATGGTGAGGAGCACACCATAGGATAATGCAGGGTCTATAACTCATTATGGATAAATTTTATTTTATAGAGGGATCTGAGTATGAAATTCCCATGAGATGGGAATGGGTATCATTTGATGTTTCATGATATTTCCATAGTATAATAAGAAATCTATTGTCTACTAAATATGTGCAATAATGTATGATGTGTGGGTTGTGAAGTTATGAATCTATGTTAGTAGGGTGGTGGGTGCGATGGGACTAGTTGTTATATGGTCTAGGTAGTGTTTGGATGTCACTGAGTAGGTAAATAATATTTTCTATATTTATTAAGTAGAAAATAGAATTATAATTTGGATACGGTGTTAGATGTTTATAGTTCATTATAATTGGGCTCAAGATGTCCAGGATATGATTTGAGTGAAAGTCAGATCTAAGGTGTGCCAATGCTCAGTGTGAGAGCATGGCTACCGATTTGGTTGGTTGATGAACGAACCATGAAATTAGGTTAAGTTTTTGGATCAAAATTAGTTGTGGGTATTTATATGATCTTGATATTTCTTATGGAGTAGAGGAACCATTAATAGGAAATGAGATCATGTATCGGTGGTTGAGGCAAATTGTTTTTGGGGATGGATGAAAAGAGGAGATAAAACTAGTGTTTTTATTTATTATTGGGAACATTGAGATGGAAACCACCAATAATGGGTAATTAGACCATTGGAAATGTGTTTTAGTAGATGATTCTAGTGGTGAGGAGCACAGTAGCCTGGAATCGACCCTTATGAGTTGAGTCTTATAGTGGGGATAATCATAAGATTATAGATGAATTAGTTGATTAAACTCTAATTTCTTTAGATAGATGGGTGTAGGTAATCACTGTCTTGATGTTTTGGTGATGGTGATGAGTTTTTGATCAGGTTTTAATGAATAATATGTCTAATACTTGTTTTTTCATAGTGGGAGATTCTTCTATGTTCAAAATAGAACATGGAAAACTGAGTATGAGTTGATGACCAATGTGGGTTGGGGTTAATGGTTGATAGATCAATAATACTTCTCAATGATGAAAAGTTTTATGATGGGTAGGTTATAAAAGTATAATACTTTATTATTTATAAAATTCATAGGAATTTGGAATTTTTTTAGAGGGGTATTTTGAAATTTGAGGATTGAAGATGAATTATGTTGGTTAGGATATCTCAATAGGTGACTTATGGATATTGTTTAAGACTCTATTGGTGGTGCAAATGATCAGGTGAGAGGCAGAGAAGTGTTGGGTGGTCTCAGAGGTAAATTTACTGCTTCTTTATCCATTCACATCATGAACCATGGTGTTCACATCGTGAATGGTGTTTGTATTAATGTTTAAGCCCCCCCACCTTAGTATTTTATGGATTTCACTTCCTATTAAAACTATGAATGGGTGTTGGATGTGTTGACCAAGTCAATTAAAACTATTAAACATTCTAGGGGAGACCTTTTGGGTTGTGATATATGGTTATACCATGAAATATTAATCGGGTAGACCTTTTAGACCGTGAAATAAAGTTTATGCAATGAATCATATTTACACCCATTTTTCAAGTATTGTGTTTTTCTTATTTTTCCCTCTGACCCTTTTAATGGGGTTTTCTCCTTCTCTTCCACTTATGCGGATGGACCAGAGGACTCCCCCCACTTTCTTATTTATTCCTCCTCATATTAAAATAATTTTAAGTGTTATTTATTCAAATTCTAGGAGATATTACTCCTATATTGGATTTAATTCTTAATTTCACTTTATTTTCACACAATTTCACTACTATGGTCAAGGGTTTTGGTTTAGATTCCATCTGATCATGGTGTAATAAACTATTTTTGATGGAGGCTTCATATGGATTGGATAGAGTGAATAATGGGATGGTGTATACAAACTTTTTCACACTTTTTTTATGAGGTATGTCACCATAGGTATTTTTTCTAATTTTTTTGGGTAAAATAAAATTATTTTCAAAGATGAATTGGTTATTCTTGTTAGGTATTTTTCTAGAAATTGTGGATGGGGTATTCCATGAGACTTCCTTGGGTGTTCCTTTGTTATTTTGGTGTTATGGTAGTTCCCAATGAGTTTTTTTTCACCTTATGCATATTTTTTTAAATAAAAAATTAATAAATATTGGTAGAATTAATTAATGAGATGTCATGGACTTGTTTTGGGTGAATTTATGGAGTGGAACACACCCCATGGAATGAGGTTTTTGAAGTAAGTTACAACTCATTTAGTTTTTAGGGGTTGTGCATAATTGTTTTAATTTGAAAATAAGTTATACAATATGTAAATAAATTGAATAATGAGTTATAAAATATTAATAATTAATTTGGATGATATTTTATGAGTTAGGTCCTTATGATGATAGAATATGGTTTTCTATACTTGTAAAATCTCTAGAGGGAGTTTTCAGAATAGTTTTAAAGATAACAACTCTAAATTGAGGATGGTGGTTCCTCATACATACCCCTTTAGTGTTATGAATCTTATTTATATGAATGTGATATGTACATTCTCACCACTAATCATGACCAACCTATTAAATAATAAAAATTATTTAATTGAAGGTGAATTTCCATGATTGAGTTGATAAAAGTGTTAATGACCGTGATGATCCCTTGTGTACAAGCTTGATTTCCTAGTTTGTCGTTTGCTAAGGACTTATTTATAATTGTATGAATGAAATGTATAGATCATGAGGGGTATAAAATAAATGGAATTAAATTAATGGGACTTATTTTCCCTTAACAAGGGTTCCCTTGATGCCTCCAAGTATAAGTGGTCACTGGACAAGAACAATGGGCTATGTTTTCCATAATAGAGCTTTGAGATTTCTTAGACCTATTGGTCTAGTTGATATGACCATGGGGAATGTGTCCCCACCCCACTAGGATATAAATTTCATGGGTGAGTAGATACTATGAATATATATGGATAAGTTGGTTGTGGGAAAAACTAAGTGATGACTTGGGTATTGAGATGGGCATTAAGACATCTTAAATGAGGGGTTCTAGTATGTCTTTTCCAAGGAGTACAACAAGGACTTGATGAGATTTTAGAAATGATGATGGAAGATATTCCCACTATGTTATGAGTATCGACCCAAGATATTAGTTTTATATAAGGGAACCCATGAAGGGTTTCCTTGATTAATGAGACACAAGGTACCCTAGTGGGAGCCCTAGTGAAATTTTGATCATAGAGAGGTTCCATGGGAAATTTATAGCGATAATCATGGGTGTCACTACAGAACCCAGATTGATGATGTAAGCTTAATGTTGCTATAATAATCATGGATCACCCAGGATTACCTCCTAGGGATCAATGATGATTCTTGATATTATTGGATTTACTAGGTTTATCCCATTAGGAATTATCTCTTGAGCCTGATATTATTGGATTTCCAAGGGTTATGCCATAAAGAATTGGTTTTTAAGCCTGAAACAATTATTTATTAGAACCATCAAACTGGGAATAATATATTGATCATGAAATTATGAGAATATATGGTCACACCCCTGGTAGTATTATATTGGTCCTGATATCACTGGATTTCCTAGGGTTATCCTCATAGGAATCGACTGTTAAGATTGATATTACTAGATTTGATAGGTTCATACCCTAGGAATCAGTTATGATTTACTAGTGTCATCCCACTAATAATTATTTTTTGAGCATGATATTATTGGATTTCCTATGGTCACCCTCTAGGAATCAGTTGTTGAGGCTGTTGATATTCAAGATTACATAGAGTTACCCCTAGGAATCCGTTGTGGAGCCGGATGATATTTTGGATTTCCAAGGGTCACTCCTAGGAATCAATAGTGTAGGATGATGAAATTATGTATTTCCTAGGTACATACACCAAGTAATCCACTATATATCCTGATGCTTCTGGATTTCCAAGGGTCATCCCCCAAGGCATCAACCGTGGAGCCTAATTCTATAAGATTACCTAGGGGTTACCCACCTTGGAATTAACATCTTGAATGATGATTATCAGATCAAATATGATTACCTCCCAGGGATCACCTATATACCTTATGAATTTGGACTTCCGATGATTTCTTCATGAGTTTGTCTGTTTTTACTTATACATTGGAATGATTTAGTGACATTCTCACAGTAATTCTGGCACTAGCCGAAGTAGGTATAGTCGGTCCTAGGTGTTATGTTAGTACCTGAGGATTGATGGTGGTTAATTTATTTATAATTATACACTATATTTATTTATTCTTATAGGAATATCACATATGTAATCTAAATTACATATTATTTATGCTACCACATTGGTGGTAACCAACTGAGTTGTAGTCACACCATGCTTAAGAAAACAATACAATTTGGTACCTAAGAAAAAATTAATGTTTGCAAGACCAGGTTGGGAAGAGGGAAGAATTAGCATGATTTAGTGGCATAGATCAGATGTGATTGGGCATTGGGACGATTTTAGGCATGGGGATGTAATAAAGCCTCTTATAGAAACAATTAGGTTTAGTTTTGACATAATTTGGTTTAAATAAATCTACGGTTAGAAAAATAATAATTACACATGGTACCTTATTATTTTTCTTAATTCCCACCAATCCTCATGTCTAATTTATATTACTATTATTATATACTCAACATGTTCTAAAAACATGTAAAAACTAAATATTATTTCCATAAATAAATAAATTTATATTTATTCAAATCATATTTAATATGAATTTTTTATCCAGACCATTAAACCCAATCCTCTAATCCCCCTCATTATTTACCAGGCATTGAATAATGAAATTTTCTTTAATAAAAAATATCACTACAATATTCTCTAATAAACAAATATTATATACACAAAAAAAATGAATTAATATTTATTAAATACTCATATAACCAAACAATAAATATTTTTTACCTAGAAAATGAACCAGAATAAATAAATTTTATATATTCATGTAATTAATAATTACCTTAAAAAATAAATTTATATCCAATACTCAAATCATATAGTATTATATCAAATAACCGGTGAATAAATATATATGATCAACTAAACATTTATAATTATTAAACCCTGTACTTGAAGAATAATTACACAACATGTAAAATTGAAATAGAATTTAATTGATCTTTTGAATATATTTAGTGTGTGATCCTATAGGCCTCTCTCTTAGTGGAATTAGGTTATTACAACTAAATTTCACAATTATAATTTTGTAGCATAAGAAGGAAACCAAAAAAGAAATAAGTTAAATTATGTAATGACAATAACCCCATATGAATGTACACTATGTAATATAGTCCATTTGTTAAGATATCTATAATCAAACATGTTGTATACTGGTGTCCTAAATATATGTGCTCAATGTTTCTTTCTTTGATTTTCTTGAAATGAACATTCCAACAAAACTTCACAGACATGGACTTAATAAGAAATTTTCATTTCCTTAAAAGGTCCCAAGATATAAAATTTCATTAAATAAAAAAAATAATTTCTCACATTATTTATTAATGAAAAATCACTCATGATACACCCAACTTATCCTACTTCACCATGAGAATTGAGGATCATAGTATTCATCAGTAAATAAAATTATGAGGCTCATGACATGAAATAATAATATTATTAAATTCTAAGGAGTGTTACCCACTTCCATTTATAGGAACATCCAATGACACATGTAAATATAGATTCTCCACAGGCAAGTCATCTTCTCATAATCTCCTCCTCTAAAGATTACCAAGGGTTCAAACCTTGAGAAAGTGTCTCAATGTTATATTAATCTCCACCCCAAATAACCAGCACCATTTATATCCTAAAAAATGATATCATTCATCCACAAAATATATTTTTAAAATATTATAATGACACTCCTAGGTTCTCATCATTTTAAGGAAGTGATATGACCTTTAAAGGCGGAAAGTACATGAGGAATTTATCACATATGTTTCATAAAAAATAATTACCATCATGTGATAAGTAATTAATTAATATTCAAGACTATGGATATATTGGTAATCGAATGTACATAATAGTTTGTGGGCACCGACTCGACCAGACTCTTACATTCATTGGAGCCAACTCTTAACAAATAAATTGTTTATCCTAATATAATAATCATGCCTATGATGTGATGTGGTTATAGCTACTAGTCCCACCACATTACCTATATCATTTTTGCTTAATATGACCTAAATTTTCTAAGAAAATCCCTCAATAAATGATATTACTGAGTATGTGTTCTCTTTATTCCCTAAAATATTGGATAATACCATAGTCAAAATTCATCACGATATGATTGAATTTTATTATCTTTTCACTTATTCCGAAGTCTAGAAGAAATAATTTCTAAACACATTTTTATGCTATATAAAAAACTACAATGTACTTAGTGAAATATTGATATGAAAGATACTTATGGAAACACCATTTACCCTTTCATATTAAATTATTATTACTATGATTCTAGATGAAAACAATATAAATAAGGTCAGATTTATATTCCATAAAAACTAGAATTCCCATTTCTTTAATTTCTTGAAACTTATCTATTTTTTCTTTTTAAAGAAATATTAGATAGTTTTGACTATTATCCTATGCAGTTCTCTTGGTATTTTTGGATATTCAAATTCTATACTTTATTTATAAGAAATATTTAACCTATGTACATATCATGGAATGTGAGATAGATTTATAAAGTACTATTAAGGATCTGTATTCCATACACCACAAAAATACTTTGTGAAACTAGAATAATTTTAGTTTATTATTCCATATTGTATTTTTCAATACCATGTCAACTATTTACTATGAATCGGTTTATGAAACCCCTTGATCTAAACTAGAATATATTTTTATTTAGAACATGGGATGCCACTTAAGCTAACTTTGGAGAAAATTTATGGCATAATATAATAATAAAAATAATAACCTATTTTCCATATGTCGTTAAACATATATTTCTTAGAAAACTATAGTTCTCCCACAAAATTATTTAAAACATATAGAAACATTTCATTATAGATGAATATTCTATGACCATTATACTTATTTCAACCTAAAGATGGATCCTCTAAAATTGTATTTAATATTGGATTTATTTGATGCTACCAACCATTCTAGTCAAGTCATATAGACATGTACTATAATGTAACCTCTAAGGGAGGTGACCTTGAAATACAATGCATAATATAATTATCATAGTATCTGTGATGAGTTTAATTAAAATAGATTTAATAATGATTTCTTGGTATAACTAGTACTTACTTATTGGATCTTCACTTGTACCATCCATGTATTTATTTAATTTAATACCCAACAATGACATTACATGTATCATTAAAATACAAAATAAATTTTGGTATATAAAATCCATATTTGATTCCATAGTAACATTTCAATCAATGATATCAACAACTTACTTCTCACCATAGGTTTCATTATTATTTTTAAATAATATATCACCCACCACAGTGAATATAAAACAAACACTATTTTTTTAACTTTCCTAGGAAGTATATGTCTCAGGAAAAATTCATCACACTAACACTTTTGGAGTTTAGTATTCTTATTAAAACTTGTGAATTAGGATCAAATATTCAATTGAAGTCTTAATTTCTACAACTACCTCAAAATATGTGTGATACCCTCATATAAATATAATTGGTATGATTTAATACATTTTCTATTTTATATTTTTTATATGATTAATATAAATAGGATCATTAACTAATGTGAAATATTTGTTTTGAATTATGTGCTTTTGAACATTTCACCAGCTTTAAAAATTCATACTATCAAAACCACATGAGGCTATTACATAATGGAATTTCATCATATAATAACTTATATGATATCCATTAGTTAATTTATTTTGAATATTGTTAGTTGTTATACTCTTATTTTAAAAACATACCTATAAAGGAATGATGTAAGACTTAAAAAAAATATAAGAATCTTCACCAAAATACCTTTTATTATAACCATATATATTTTTTGAATAAAGAAATGTGTGGTTAGGAAAACCCTCACCCTAAATTTAATAATCAATGAATACTTGGTTAAGATACTCCCCAACACAACATCATAGAGGATCCTATATCATTTACTTAGTGCAATGATTACTTTCATATTTCATTTCTAAATTTTTAATGGAATTCTATAGAGTATGTGAATTTACCTTTAACTTTACCTTATAATTGTTCATTCTATATAGATGAATAAATTCCAAAATCACTGTGAAATATCTTGATTTCTAAAGGTTTCTTTGTATAAAACTCATTATGTTTGTATGTCGAAAATACCTAAAGTGTTTTTAGATTCAAAGAGACAATGTAGTGTTTTGAGTATATCTTTGATAATAACCTTTTAGTTTTACATGAAAAATAATTTATATTTCCACAAATGGGTAATAATATTATAATTTATATTCATCAAATATTCACAAAATTTGATATCAATGATTCTATTATTATTGATCTATTAATTATGCATAGAATGCCATAACAACATTAATTTCACAATAAATAATGGTTAATTTTTTCTAATAAAACACTTTAATAAATCCAAAGGTAACTTTTAATATAAAAAATAGTTCAACTAGTATCTATCAACTAGGTAATAAAAAGTGGATAAATTATCACTAGTGATATAGGAATCATTATATTTAGCCTTTGGAATAATTCAAATTTACTTCTTGAAATCAGGTGCTTCTCGTGACTGACATAGGAATCACTCATCCTCAACCTATATAAGAATAAAATATAGATATAGTAATGTTTTATTTATAAAATTACTATTTTGAATATTATATAGTGAATAATTCCAAATAAGTAAAGTAAAAATATCACTTTCCATGATGAATGTATTTTAAGTAAATGCAATTTGTTACATCTTTATTAATTTGATTACAATTCTCTTTAAAGTGACCCTTTTGTTAAATTGAGAAGAAAATAAACTTATGTTTATTATACACCCTCTAAATATTTTATCCCATTTAAATATATTATAAAAGAAAAATTAAGTATAAAATTAGACATGGTATTTTCAACCCATAACTTTTAAAGTTGTTTACCTTAATTAGTGTGGAATCAATTTTCTTGCAACCCTTATTTCCCAGGTGAATTTTAGTTAAATGATTCTCGAGAAATCTATCTATACTGTTCACCACATTATGTAAATGAATAAGGATAATCTGTAAGGTAAGGATGATAATATGATATTAATGTATAATTTATTATCCATATGGAATCCAAAGCTTAACTATTTGATTAATGTAATTTAGTGTATTTAAGACATGATCAATATCTAGTCACTCTTTTCCATTTAACACTAGTATTATGTTGCAAAAATCTCATTTATCTAAAGCCTTTATTTCTCCTGAAGATTTATGAGAAGAAATTTCATGATATAGACATACACATCCTTATGTTTCATTATCAGTTCTTCATACATAACTGATATAATGACACAAAAGACAATAGGAGTACACCCATCTCCCACATACAAACATCCTTTTAACCTTCCCATACTTGGTGAGTTTGATAAAAATGTATATGAGATTTTAGTACATAGTATAAATTTTCTTATTTTAGTTCATTGTGTAAAAATGCATATTACCCTTAAAAACATGTGTTTGTGAGGACATGATATTTTTCTAAATTATCACAATGTTAAGATGATTTCACATTCCATATTCAACATTAATTAAATGGTGATTTAAGTTTTACCTTGATTACCAAAATACAAGACTTAATATATTTTATTTATTATTTTTATTATTCTATAAATATTTTATCGAAACCTAGTGACCCACACCATTGGTTTTAGAATATCCTATCACATAGATATTCTAGTGGAAATGATTCATAATCCCTTTTTTATAACTGATACGATGGATTGGTCATTTACTAAAAGTTATTTAGATAGGTGTCTCTTTTCTAACTACATTAACTCCTAGATCCATTATTCATTGAGTGGGATTCCAAACATAGTAATATCTTGTTGATATTTCCTCAATACTTGCCTCTAAATTTTCTCCAAGTCTAGTGAAGGATACTCATATTGATGTGAATTTGGTCAAGTCTACCCAAAATATTCTCTATAACACACTATTAAATGGTTGTATCCTAATAAGGTATAGATCAAAAACTACAATATTATGACTGCATACTAAATTAGGTAATGGAGGGTATACTAAATTAATATTTATATATGATGGATTTTATATTTGTGTGTGTGTAAATTTACCATTTTATCTTATTACATGAATGTTAATATTATTTCGATTTTACTTAAGTGATTATCCATGTCTTAATAAAATTACACATTATACAATTTATTAAATTCTGTTTTGAATTTTTTAAATTAATTAATTTAATGTTAGTGTCACCCATTCAAATAAATAACTAACCATGGAACAAACAAAAATAAGTAAGTAAAGTTTTATGAAAATGATATTTATCTAATTGTTGGTTTATCTAGTGGATGATAAAACAACTTTAATCATAGGGGAATAACTCCTTGAATCTATACTAGTTTGAACTGTAATGTTTCACCTATCCATCTATGCACCTATTGGACTGGTGTCACCAAAGATCCATCTTGAACCACCTCTACTCACCTAGGAGTTCTATCCATTACATAATCTTTACTCACACAAAGGCAAGGAAAATAAAAGGACTGGTTTAGGGGGTTTACATAAAAGAAAAAATGAGAATGAAAATCCTTTTAATAATGAGAGGAATTTATCTCACATAGACCATCAATAAATTTAATAAATTATTACAAAAAATATGAAACTATAATAAATTAGAAGAAGTCAATCACATACACAGGTTGATCTAGACTCATGATCATGCACATGCATGAAAATAATATTCATTTTCACATTATCTATAATTCAATTAAATTTATTCTTTATTAAAGATAAAATGACCTCAAATTAATCCAATTAATTATGTAATCAGTCAATTAATTATTTCATTTTATCTTATCCCAAAAATCCAATAAATTCTATCATCCACAATTCTATATTTATTAAATTAATTAATTTTATTTTAAATAAATAAGTATACACTATGATTACAGGAAAGATAAAGATTAGTTTAGAATTGAACATGGAATTAATTGGGTATTTAATTCTAATTAAACTATTTCTACATGACATATAACTTTATTTAATATTGAAAATAATCTTATTTCCATGTGAATTAATTTATGAGTGTAAAACTTATAATGGCATGTACATCGTGTAAAAAAATTAATTACACCATGGGTATTAAACACCCCTCATTTGTAATAATGATACATTGCATGAAAATTAATTACACTATGAGAAAATTAATTAATTACTATACATGTGAATTAAATACACATTGTAGGAATTAATTAATTATATCTCATGTGAATCAATTACACATCACAAATTAATTAATTACACAATAAGTGTGAAATAATTACACATTATATGTTAATTAATCACACAACATTCACATTACACCATAAGTGAATTAATTAAATGACAACCACTCTAATTGTATTAATTAAAAAATCACCGTATCGTATGAATTAAATACAAGAAATGTATTTTAATTACTTAAACATTACATAATGTTCCTTAATTACCGTTTTTATTGACTATTGGTCACATTACTCATGTAATAAATACATGCAATGTATTTTACAAGGTGTTTTCCACCGGGAAAACACATGGACTACACAATGTGAATGTATTCCACACACCATGTTTTTCGACATGTATTGTGATCGCTGGTTGGTCTTCAAGATTGATCCGAGAACCCTCACGTGACACCTATATCTGGTCAAAGGAGACTACCGGGAAGCTAGGGAGACCACCGGATGAGATGTAAAGTGCTTCCCGGAAGGAGGGAAGAACACTGGGGGCACAGGGGGGAATAGAGGACGACGGCACAAGAGACGGATCTATGACCACTGTGGAAGAGGGCGAGGGAGCCGGTAAAGATGGTCCATAGGAAGAGACATGATCAAAGTGAGCCGTCGCCGAGAGGGGAGGCGCCATCCAAGAAGAAGAGGCCACAATAAGTGTTTTTTTTTGAAAAACTAGTGGCACATGAAGCGGCATTCGCTGAGGCCTTGGCTTGCCTTCATTTCACCCTGGTTGCCTGCTTTGGTGCAGTGAAGCCCTATCTAGTGGTGTTTCAGCGTTTCGTAGGCTCTTGGGGTCTTTACCTCCCTGTACAGTTATCTGTGCTCCGTCTTCACCCCTTCTGCATCGTCCTAGCATCATAAGAGGATTTCATCTAGGCATGGTGTAAGGCTCCTCAGTCCTGGGGTCAATGGAGCTTTAACCTCTCCAGGTGGTCTATGGATGCTCACTGAGGGAGAGAGTCCCCCTTGCTGTGGTGTGGGTCAACCTTTTAGGGATCCCTCTCCCCTTTCAAAAGGAATGCCTTATCAAAGCCATTGGATACTCTCTAGGTAGCTTCCCGTGCTATGATATATGTTCTAGATGTTGTGTAGAGGGTGCCATAGCCTGAATTTGTGTAGAACTGGATCTCTCTCTGCCAATTCCAGAGAAAATTGATCTTCAGGTGGAGGAATCACTTCACTGGTCTCAAGACATATCTTATCCTATTTTCTTGAGATTTTCTCCCACTTCATCCTTTAGGGGAACTCCTTGCAAGTGTGTCGGCACCTTTGGTAGGGAGGTCATCATGGTCCGGATACGACAAGAACATCTGACACTCGAGTGATCCCTCCTACCATGGCCTCTTCCGGCAGACAATATGAAGTGGGTTAATCTCCAGGTGATGGTTCAAAGGCTTTCTAGGGGGTCACACTACTAGAGATTATTTTCAATCCAAATTTTGAGGCAGCCAAAGTGCTATGTAGGGACATGATTCCCTTCTTCATGAGGGGTTTGTCCCAACAGGTTGGTACCCTCTTATCCTCATTTACACTTTTCCGTGGTAAGCCATCTATCCTCCCCTCCCAAAGGATCGAGTTCTGCCCCAAAGTGGTTCTGGGTTGGATGAACGGTCATTGGAAATTGTTCCTCTAGGCTTCTCTTTCGAGGGATCTCCTCCTATCTCAGAATTCGATCACTCATCAGATCTAACAGAGGGAGATGTAACATGGCAGAATGATAGGCGTGTGAGGGTGACCGAATTCCTCCTAGGCACTAAAAATATAGTCCACTCCATGTCACATGCTGCTGAAAGCTCGTCTAGTGTTCCCAATCTTAGCATAATTGGTATCTGTAATAGATCTCAATCTAGGAAACTAAAGGGGAAGGTATCCACAAACTTTGACAAGGCCATTCAATCTGGGGCCAATCCTAGATTCCTTTTCTCCCAATAACTTCTATGCTCATATTAAATTCCTGAGGTGCTAGAGCTTGCATTAAATTGGACTTCGTGACCTCAGAGATTTCCAAACACAACATCTCCATTGTTTTTATTCTTAAGAAAAAGAAACTGTTAGTTAAAACCACTGAGTTCTCATGAAAAATTAACATGCATGGTTGCCTGCATTCCAAAATAGATAACAAGAACATATGGATATTTTAGAACTAGAGCTCTTTCTTCATTCTATCTTGGGTGGGAGAGTAGTTAATCATGGTGGAGGTCTCCCAAGTGCCTCACTCTTTCTTCTTTTCCTTTATATATGCAAGACGCGATTCCCATCAAAGGGAAGTTTTGTGGGGAAACCTTAACACTTTTGATTCAAGGAACTGCCCTTGGATTTCTGTGGGGGATTTCAATGTTTCTGTAGTTCCAAAGGAGAGAAAGGGTCATGGGACATTAAATAGACATGAAATACTTTCTTTCTCCTTATTCTTGGCAGGTTGAGGGCTTATGGACCTTGGGTTCGCAGGTGACGGTTTCATGTGGTGTAACAACCAGCTGGGGGACCGGAGGTCGTAGAGACTATTGGAAAGAGGCTTGGACAATGTGCATTCCTTATATGTGTATCCTAATTCCCAAGTTACACACTTAGCATGTGGGATATTAGATCGCTCCCCACTCTTTCTTTACGTTTCGTCTGGGTATGAGATTCCGGCTCGCTTTAGATTCTATCCTCACTGGGCAAGCCTTCCTGGCTATAACGAGCTAGTGAGAGCCTCCTGGAATGGTTTTCTCTCTAGCCACACAAGGTCAAATTTTTAGTTCAAACTCCGTTGGCTCAAAGCTATGCTCTTGGTGTGGTCGAAGGACAATCACCTACCCGACAACGCTGTGGACTTGGCCATGAACGATGTCGATCAGCTTGAAAGGAAACTTGAAGAGGATTCAGATGAACAAATATTCGTGGCTATTTCCAATATAAAGGAGGATTTGAGGGGTATACTTATGAGATAGGAATGTCAGGAAATATTGGATGCACAAATCAAGTGGCATAAATAGTTAGATAAGAACTCTGCGTACTTCCATGCATACATCAAAGAAAAGAAAAGGCGGGCTTGTCTGAGAATCGAGATGGATGATGGATCCTTATCTGACGATATGGATGTGATAGGGGAGCTTGAATTCTCTTATTTTCGAATCCTTCTTGCTGTACATCACATACATCCTTATCACGGGTATATGGATGATGTTCTTGGATTATTTGATGTCGTTCAATCTATTTTTACTGCTCGTGACAATGCGGCTCTGAGCGCCATTCCCCAAGAGGCGGAAATTATAGAGGACATGCAGAACCTTGATTCTGGTAGTGCGGCTAGTCTGGATGGATTCCCTGGAGCATTTTACAGAGCATCATGGGATTCAGTGAAAGGTGATATTATTGAGGTGATTCGTGACTTTTTCCGTGGAGGTCTGCTACTTCGTGTTGCATGAACTACCTCTGTATTGCTCATTCCTAAGTCTAGTACACCTTACTCAATTGAGAATTTCCGCCCGATCAACATGTGTAACATTTCCTATAAGATCCTCACCAACATCCTTAATGCCCTACTGTCCCTTCATATTCCCAACTACATTTTGCTCGAAAAACACAGATTCATGAGGGGATGATCTGTCCAGGGGGTGATATCTCTTACCCAGGAAATGATCATAGACATCAATATTAAAACTCAGGGCTCTAATATGGAAATCAAGGTCGATATGAGCTGGGCATATGATCATGTCGAATGGGGCTTCATCAACAAAATTTTGGAAGGTATGGGTCTATCCACGCGGAATATTGATATTATTGTTTTCTACTTTAGCTCGTCCTGGAAGTCGATTATCTTAATGGGAAAAGACTTTTATTTCTTTAAGGAGTCTCATAGTCTTCGTCAGGGAGACCCCATCTCGCCGACCATTTTTATCATCACCCAGGATGTTCTTAGCCTGATCATCCATCAGAACATTAGTAGCAGTGAGATCCTTTCGTTCCGCAGAAGAATGTGTCTTTCTTATGTTTCACACCTCATGTTTGAGGATGACTCCATTATCTTCCTTGATGCGTCGAGTAGGTCGGTGAGGGGTTTTAATAGGGTTCTAGAGGCTTACAACCACCGAAGCAGGAAAGTCATCAACAGGAATAAGAGTAGCTTTTTCATATCCAACAGATTCCCAGACATTCAGAACCTTTTAGTGAGTAACTCTATAGGTATTCAAAAGTCCAATATTCCCATGATCTATCTTGGAGCTCCCCTGTCTTCAAAAATTCTGGGGATTTGAGACTTCGACCCCCTTGTTAGTAGAATCACTAAGAGGATTCTAAACTGGAAAAATAAGTACCTATATTTTGTGGGTAGGATCATATTGGTTTACAGTGTTCTCCTCTTCACCCCAGTTCTTGCTCTTTCCACCATCAAAGCCCCCAAGGGCATTATCAAAAACATGGATAGGGTTATTGTATACTTTATTTGGGATCACTTGTTCGAGGGAAAACCCCACAAGGTCTCCTGGCCCAAAATGGAGAGACCAAGCAGCAAAGGGGGAATTAATGTCTGAAATCTTCATGATACCATTGCATGCATGCAAGAAAGATTTTCTTGGGAAGTTTTGGAGCAGCGCACACTGTGGGGCCAGTATATGCATGCACACTATGCTAAGGATGGGGATGTTCCTGCAGGACAATCCTCCACCCTATGGAATGTGGTTGCTTCATATATTAGCTCTATTTTACCCCATGTTCATTAGATCATTGGTGGAGATGCCATTTATTTCTGGTATGACAACTGGTGAGGTGAGGTCTTTGGTTACCCAAGCTGCCCTGATACTGATATCTCTTTTAGGGAGGCCAGCTGCTATCCTTCCTTCATCAATTCAGTTCTAGATAGTAACCAACTGGAGGTGTTCCATCTCATTGAGCATTCTTCTATTCTTGATAAATGTGTGTTCTCCCCTTCATCTTTGGGACTATTTTCCACCAAAGACTACCACGACAATCTTCCCCTACAGCACATAAGAGACACATATAATGAGGTTCTATGGGACAGAATCATTCCCTCAATATATGACTTTATTGTATGGAGAGTTCACAACAGAGTGCTTCCCACTGACGAAAATGTTATGATATGCACTATGAGTATGGTGTCCAGATGCGTCTACTGTAGATGGAAGCCGGAGGAGACTTCGACTCACCTGTTCTTTGAAAGCGATTGGGCACAAGAGGTCTGAAAATTATTCGGTTAGTTTACTGCAATCTCCATCCCAAACATGGAATAGGATCCCTTCATGGTTATTTTGTTCCATGACTTCAGCGAGGTGGGATCGGAGAGAAAGGGGAACACCCTTATTCTGCAGGAAGGTTATTGGTGTTTATGGAAAGCGTGGAACAATTTCCTTTTTGATGGGGTGGTGTCGTCCAGTCGATCAATCATCTCTAGAACCAGAGCTCTACTTTTGGACATGAAAAAGGCTCTCAATTTATGCAAGGAGGCTCCTACATTGTAGCGGCTCTACCGTAACCCCCACAACGTTCCTTTCAATGCTAGCCTTTCTTCTGGTAAATGGGTAAGGTGGATTCCTCCTCCTAGCGGTTTAAAAATTAATACTGATGGATCTTGCATCTCTGGAGTCATGAGTGGAGGAGGGATTCTCCATGATTATAACAACTCGGTAATATTGGTATTCTCTGTTTGGATAGGGTATGGTACCTCACTTTTGGATGAAGCAAGGGCCATGATCACATGGCTCTCAGTTTCCCGGTAAAGAGGACTGGAACTCATGGAAGATAAAACAAACTCAATGGTGGTGCATAATGCTGTCCAAGGTCTTGGAACTACTTCCTGTTCAATTGAATACATCTCTTTTAAGTGCCTCTTACTCCTTTACACCCACACGAAAGTGTCCTATACTTGGCGGGAAGGTAACATGGAAGGAAACTACTAGGACTCTCTTGAATTTCCTGGAATGGAGTACCCGTTTTGTCATAAATTTTAGAGTCTGAATCCAATAGGTATTAACATCCTAAGAGGTGAAGGTCTAGGACTCCAATAATTTAGACCCCCATAATCTGTCTTCCTGCCCTTTCTGTGGACCTTGTAAGCTTTTTTTTTCTTTCATTCTGAATAAAATTTATTTATATTATGATGATGAGAAGGGAATATTTCACCATTAATATTTAAATAAAATATAATCTAGAAATTAAAACTAAAAAAATTATATCATCAATCAATGAATAATAAATAACTATAAATTAATTATGTGATCACTCTGATTCCACTTGAAGGCTTTGAGCATAGTGGAGGTCCCTTTAGGTTGTATCCCATAAATCCTTTTATTATAATCATTGAGTAATATGAGATGTACATGATGAGAAAATAATAACCAATAGAATTATATTGAATACTAATTGAATTTACATTAGAACCTAGAAGACAGGATCATCAAATATAATTTATAAATAATTTATTTTGATAATGAAATACCTTTAGTTGAATATCTTTCTCTGAAAATAAATATTTAGAACACCTCTTTTAATTTCATTGTTACAATGAGAGGATTTCAGTATAAAATCCCTCTAGCGGTGATCCACACATGAATTGATAACCTCAAAATTATACTATAGAAATCCTTAAGTTCTTGCATGGATGATTCTGATGCTTGTGTCATTTATTGATGATCACCATAATAATTTATTTGGGTGGAAATAATCTTCAAGATCTCTCTAGTATTGAGAGGTTGTAAGAGGTGAATTGATCTCCATTCGTGAGAGAGTTATAGAATAAAATATCACTAGGGATTGAGAGTTTTATATTTATACTTTTTCTATAAACTATGATGATTAGGTTTAGATTTAATATAATTGTGTGTATATAATGCCAAGGTTAGACAAAAAATAATTGCACATGGGACGTTATTATTTTTCGTAATCCCTAATAAACCCCATTTCTATATAATAATAATAATAATAATAATAATAATAATAATAATAATAATAATATTTAATTGACATGTTCTAAACACATGGATAAAATAAATATTATTTCTATGAATAAATAAATAAATAAATATTCAAATAATATTTAATATTATATTTCTCATTGGATCATTAAACTTGATCCATAAATCCTCCTCATTTTTTATTGGACCTTGAATAATAACTAGTTATTTAATAAATAAATATCACTTTATTATTCCCTAATAAATAAATATTTTATTCACAAAACTATTGAATAAATATTCATTAAATATTCAAATAACCAAATAAGTAAATATTTGTTACCATGAGAATGTTTCGAAAAAATATATATTATATATTCATGCAATTAGTAATTATGATGTGAAATTATTATTTATTCAATATTCTACTTACATAAAATTATATCAAATAACTGGTGACTAAATATATCCAATAAAATAAACAAGAATAATTATTAAACCATGTATAATAATAATATTTATTCATTATGTTAAACTCAAATAAAATTCAATTATTCTTTTGAATACACTTTGTGTGTGAACCACTCGACACCTTTATTAGTGGAACTAGTTTGTCACAACTAAATTCCAAGGTTTGAATGTAACAACACTACAAGGTAACCATAGATAAGGATGTGAAATTGTACAATGAAAATAACCATAAATGAATGTAAACTATTATAGACACCATAAAATCTGTTCCATGCACTTTTCTGCAAACTTTTCTCAATCGGGCTCGAAAAGTTCACAGTGTGACTCTGTATTTCCCATGGCGGTAAGAAAGGGTGCGGGGACTGCTCCCATGTGGTATAGAGTAGCTATTTCTATTAAGTCCCTGTTGAAACTCCATTCCATCAAATTTATAAAAATCTGACAAAGGAAAATTTCTTAGATAAAAGAGGAGAAAATACATGAAGAAAATCAAGATTTGAACAGGTTTGAAATTTGGATTGCCCCATTCATGATAATGCACTTTCGGTGTACAAGGTTCTTGCATGGCACATTTCTACCATGCAATACACTTGCGCCCCTAATCAACAATCACCCAAGGTCACTTATTTACCTATAAATTTAACCTTGGGGAGTTTATTTAGACGAATGAATTTCCCAGAATCCCAATTGCAGCTCTAGTTTCCCTAGTGATTTTCCAAAGTCTTACAAAACCCTCAAGGTAGTTCATTAACACCTAGGGAAGAGGAATTAAAGGAGGATCATTAACATAAGTCCCTTCAATGTTTGAAATCCATAACACTTGCATGCCTAAAATGGAAAACCTCCCTAAATCAGAAACACTTGTGCGCCACCCATTCCTCTCAAAGGAACTTGTGCTCCCCACTTCTAGGAATACCTGTGAATACTCTTGAAAGTGTGAGTCAAGTCTCACCCATATTTTAACATATAGGTTGTTTATCATTTAAGTAAACATTAGGTCACCCAATCCTACCTGCGCACCCATACCTACATGCCAGATACCTACTTGGGAGCCCCTCTATGATTCACCTTATCCCTTCAGCCTATACATTCCTTTCATCAAGCCTTCCTCAAAGTCATTCATGGAAAGGATTTATCTTCATTGGATCACTTTTATAAAAGGTATTTTGTTAAATCCTCCACCATAACCTATTAACTTATCAAATATTTGGGAAAGGCACATCAGCGTGTCTCTTATTAGGGTTTTTATATCTACAGTTAGTGGTTTCTGTCATTCGTCTTCTAAGGGATTCATGATCTTTGTGATGTTTGGAAGTTTTTATATATATAGTCACATGGATCCTTACCCTAGATATAGTGTTGGGAAATTCCCAGCGTTAGATTCTAGGAATAAGACTCTAACCTCCCCTTTTCGTCTCAAAGAAACAGAGCCTCCGGTTCCCATTAGGGAGAGTGAGGGCCACACATGCTTTTCCATTCAATAAAGGAAAAGTCTCCATCCTCTCCTGGGATCCACCAAGAGAATCCATAATAGGGTACATCCCTAGCCTTTCGAGCTGGATCGAATGACCTCCAATTTCATACCACATTGAAATGTTCATCGCTCCGCACCCTCTCCCACCATCGCCTCAACTTCTTTCTCCATAGGACCACTCTCTTCCATCAGCAGAAGAGAGATTGTGTGATTTGTTGAATGTTTCACATCCTCTTTTTTCTTACACTGAGTATGACTCACATGGTCTTAGAGAATTGTGATGATCACAAAATCTACACAAACCATACTTCCTGAACTACAAGAACTCTGATTCCAACCATAATTGGGATATGTAGGAAGCCTTCATTAGGGCCTGAGCTCACTGGATATCCTCTTCATGAATCCAAACCTAATTACCTTAATTTGGGAATCCACTTTAGGAGTAATCCCCAAATTATTTCTCTCAAAAGATTACACCCTCCTAAAAGACTGCCTGAACTACATGGTATTTGATTCTCATCCAAATGAGATATGTAGAAAGCCTGCCCAAGGTTCAAACCCAACAATCTAAATCAACCCTATCCTTTTTAGGCCACATTCCCAACAGGGTCAAATTCAACTTGGAAATTCATATCTCTTCTAGATTCCTTAGGCTGCTTAGGCCTAAGTCCCACACCAAGAATTGACTAAGCACCTTCTGCTTGGATTTCTTTACCACATGACATTAAACAATATGGTTAGGTCCTTATCACATTAACTTAAAAGGTATGATGTGTCCCATTAAGTTGAACCAAACTATGAGGGTTCTGATTCCTTTCAAAAGAATACGTAGGTAGCTCATTTATGGGTATGATCCCAACATCAAAACAAAATTTCGTCTCACTGGATGATAATAAATTATAGAGTTCCCCACTAAGTGGCTTAAAAACAAGTATTATCGTTACAACAGATAAAATAATCTATAAATAGTATATGGGAGTATACAATTGATTGAGAACCTAAAATACATATGGATATCACTATTAATGATGCAACTAGAATACATAAGAATGATTATAAATTTCACACATGCTAATAATTGATTGAAAATTAAAAGGGAGACATACATTATACTTGGTAAATTAATAAGGATTCATGAAAATATCTCAAATATATAAGAGATTATTGGAGTAGGAAATAATTCCACACAAAAGGGTGTGATGAGCCCGACCTCCCATCCTCTATACCAATGTATGTTCTTATGTATCATAGCTCCAAACCTAAAAAACACCCGCCTTTGTAAAGAAGGTCTCTTTGGATAAAGAATCATTGGATGTTTCCAGTTCCATAAATAAATCCAACAAAACCACCTGGAAGTAGTGATTCCTAACCAACACACACATTTCGGGGGGAGATGAAACAAAAAATGGTGAACCTGACGTGAATCCTTAACAAAGATTGATAGTATTACCCATCTGTCCGGTCCCTATCAGTTGATAAAGGAAGAAAATACAAAGGAATCAATCACGCATGTGTCCATATAAAATATGTTACTTTAATGGAGTTCATTGTTTGTATTTGCAATTTTTTTTAAGAACTCTCTTCACTCCAAATGGATTCCTTCATGTTTTCACCCGTGAATGCCCCGACTACTACACAAGATGGATCCTCATCCACTTGAAGGATGTCATCACTAACTAAGTGTCTTCAATTCTGGGTATCCAATGTATTTTTTAGGTAATACCATCAACACGGTACTATCCCAACACTAGAGTCTACCTGAAATTCTCTCCAAGTTAACAACAACCCCTAATTGTCCGATCAATAATGAAAGGTGGTTAAGAAGTAGAAGGTTTCAACCACCGTCTTTAACCATTTTGGGTCCTTATCTCCAAAACACGATAACCATTACCTCCAATACTATTGGAATGTGAATCAGGAGGTCACTCATGACCTTAACTCAAAGACACAAGGGTCCTTCCTAAGGGATCCCACCAAACAATCACTTCCAAAAGAATTGTGCGGCAGTGAAACCCCGATATGATGGGGGTGTTGCCTTAAATTTTTCATCCTAGGTTCCTCAAACCTGAGAACACAAGAAGAACCGCTGGGGATAACATCCAACCAATAGGGTGAAGACTCTTAACATTACCCCCTCTGGAGAATTCCCTCAACCTAACTTGGTGGAAAATAATGGGAAAGAACACACACCCGTTCACCCTAATTCTACTAGCCAATAGACTCATTTGGTAGTTCTCAACCAATACAACCATTTAAATCCAGTAAAGTATTGTGAGCAGGAACATAACCCTACTTACAAACTATCATCCAATTAGAAGACTCATCTAGCTACATTAAAGGAGGCCCTCCAATTAAATATGGTGGAAACTTATAAGTAGGAACATACACCTACCTGCACTTATCAATCATGCCAACAGTCTCATTTGTCAGCATTGAAATAATTCTGTCAACCATGCTTAGAAGAAAATAGCCAGCATCCACATACACCTACCATCATCCATCAAGCCTTCCAGTAGTCTCATTTAGCAGCACCCGGAGAAGTAAGTCAGAAATCTATGATGACAATCCTGTGGAAGACTCAACTCTCTGCCCCCAAACATGAGTAGTGTCAGTATCCACTGATAGGAAATAGAGGATAGAAGCTAGTACATACACCTAATCCAGATATGGAATGGACGTATATTCCTGTTTCTGCCATTGAAGTTTACAAAGACATTTTAACAATGGTGAAAGGGCATACACAAATTCCTGCCCATATTTTGGAAGCCTGGCAGAATATCATAATGAAAAATTAAGCAGTACCATGGGAACAAACACATAATTTTATCCCCACACCTAGGATGAATCTTCGACATACCATTATAGAAAAAATACATACCTCTATTCTAGTCCATGAGGGTTATGGGGAATACTCCCCCATATCATACGTATAACTGGATTGAGAACATACACCCTTTTTAATAAGAGATAATAGGCCTATTCGGATAACCACTCTAAGGAAGGCACATACACCTACCCATAATAACCACTTCTCCCTAAAAGTGGCCCCAACTATGTGTAAAAGAGAATCTAAGAAGAATTATAAGAAAACATAGTTGGAAAATCAGGAGCCAATATGCAATATAGATACTCTTAATACTGGAGTTCTTGAATCCCTTAGACATTTATCTATTACAACTCAAGATACTACCCTACCATTATCAAATTATTGGACTAGTAGCAGTAATTTTGAAGTTCTCCATCAGAAACTTCATCATGAAGTCCTGATTCATTAAAATTTGGTCAATCTAAGGAAACTTTCTATGGATGAGATTCATGGAAACCCTCCATGTGACCATAAGATCAAGGAGTAAGAGGATTTATCCCTTGTTGTAATCTACAATGGTGGTCCTCCCCAAAATGGAATTCACTACAAAAGTTATCTCCACAGCAGTATTTTTCATTATCAAAATAATTCTCTAATCAATAATGTAGTGATGAGAAAGCCCTATTATCTCAAGGAACTTGCCAACATAAGGCCATTCATTTCTGATTCCTTGTTATTAATAGGTGAAATACTTCTCAACTAGAAGATAACACAAGGCCACTGTCATTCTCTGAACCTCCCCTGGTTCATTTTACTTATGATATGGCAGAGGAAAAAACAACCGATCCTATTTTTCATAATAGACTAATTGAGAAGCATCCACTCTGGTCTGACCATGTTGAGAAACCTCTTGAAAAAGATGTGGAGGATATGTAGAATATGAGAAAACAAATAGCTAAGGGTGAAATACGATTCATGTTTTGGCCTTTGGAAACCTCTCAGTACAATATTCCAAAATTGATATTATAAGATTGCATTCATGATATTTTACTTAACATATGAAAAAATATTCTTCAACTGAAATCCAAAGTATTAGCTTATGAAAAATATCAAATTCATGTGAAGGTAATAGAAGGGTTGCAATACTAAATTGAATTGGCATCTCTCTCAGTATCCTGACATCCAATGGTTGAGAGGCAACATGGATCCCTTCAACATGCATGCCTCGATGCACTAAAGAGGATAAAGTAGTTAATTATTAACACCCCATCTGGTGTTCATATCAGAGGATGGGGTCCAGACAGAGCATTGCATTTCACTTCACTCCAAAATCAGAAAAGCCCACCAAAAGTGGTCTCATGAAATGTTATTTCTCATGGCCGGATACAATCAATATATTTTTTGTGTAATTAAAGATATTCTAAAGAACATGCCTCGAATAGTTCTCATCAAAGTAAGGACCAAATAGAGAAATCTATTAAGATAATTTTTCATGAAGTATCTGAGAATATTAAGCAGGCCTCCCACTTAGAGGATGTGAGCCATCGGATTGTGAAAATGTATGAAATATCACAATGGTCTCCTGAAAAAGGCGATTTAAGTTGTTGTAGGATAATGCACCAAGACAATGTTTAGACCAAAATTCATAAAACTAGAAGAGAAGTTGAGCTAATATAAACCATAGCAGTTTAGGAGCCACTCCAACCAATAGGGCTGGGGGATTTTTTAACTCAACATTCAAATTCAATAAACTATGTTCGAAGAACAGGAACAGGCGCAACCTATATGGCTGGGGTATTTTTCCATCCACAATCTCTTTCTCAGTGAAAGTGAGTTTTCTCACAATTAAGGAAGAATCCAAAAAGTAAACACACAACTGAACTATCCAAGGATTCCCTTTAGGTTACTGTCCATAAAATAGTTACTGATAAATAAGAATATAGGATAAAAAAGTCTCATGGAGGCCAGAGAAAGAAACGATCTGATAAAGATATTTATAGAATACCTTCAATGCATTATGCATCACTGAATTCCATTAATACAATTATAGAAGATCATCCAAAAAATGAGTCTAGTTCAAGGAAGTCAGAGGATGAATTTCTTATTCATAATACGGTACATACTGAAAAAAATAATGGATGTGTTCATACCCGAAATCATAGGCTTACCAAGAATCTATGTATTTCCTCAACTAACCAAATCTCACCTCTTCGACAGGTATCAAACAAGGGGAAATTAAACGTCAAATCAAGTTTCTCTTTTCCACTGGAGAAGGTAAATCTCTTTTGCTTGAAGAAAGAAGTTCTCAACAAGAGAAGGATCTGATGGAGTTGAAAAGACTCAATGTAGAGTTACTTCGAAGTAGTATTTCTTCCAGATGTACTCCTCAAACAGATCCTCAGATTGCACATCCTGTAGGAGCTCCTCAGAAAGGAGGGTTTTTTGTTACTATAGAGGTTGATAATAAATTCGATCCACTGGGTACAAATCCAAAACAGGACCAAACAAATCCTTACATTCCTGTCCCCCTGGGTTATCCAAGACAAATACTAGCAGCACAACTACAAGTGGTTTTTAATGTCACCTCACTAGTTCAAGCTTCAGCTGTTGTACCTATACAAGTCCCAAATCATCCAGATATTATCCAAATTCTTATGAATAAAATTGAGGCATTAACAACTTTATTGGAAGCTATGGAAGAATGGTGCACACCAGTACAACCAGAAAAAAAATCATACCCAGAATGGGTAGATCCGATCCCTCCCTCTCCAAACATTATGAATACCGAATTTCCAATCTTTAATGGTTTGGGAGATCTGGAGAAACATGTAACACATTTTTTTTCTCATTGTGATCCCATGATGGGGAACCCTCAACTACAAGAAGAAATAAATATTAGATGATTTTTGAAATAAATACATGGGCCAACTGTTTTCTGGTATACAAGTTTGAAGTCTCGATCAATTATTGGATGGGAAGACCTCTATCAGAAATTCCTTCTCCAATTTAGCTCAATGCTACCGAAGAAAAAAATTTTGATCTTAAAAATTGTAAAAAAAGGATGAATGAAAGAGTTTCATATTTCATTTCTTGATGGAATTGATTAAAATATTCCTTAAATCTACCACTCCCTTAAGAAGAGTTGCTTCCAATTTGTGCAGAAAATATACATGATGAGTTATGCACACCACTAATCCCTGGGAAATATATAGGAGGGTATTGAGACTTTGATTTTAATTTCCCATCAAGTGGAGGATTCCATTGTGGAAACCAAATCTACATCTCTTGTAATCCCATCATATCTAAGAATGAGAATAGGGAAAGTAGAAGTTACTAAAATCATAGTCAAACAAGTACCTGCACCTTATTCTACATCAAAACCTTCATCATACCGAAGGGAACCACCTCCCAAGCGTTAGTAGAAACGAATGCCTCATCAAGATGATAAAAAAGATCAAAGGTATAGACAGTTTGAGTAATTAAAGAACAAATTTTATTCATTTTTGAACGAATTGGTTCCCTGTTACTTGATTTTAGCTGTATAATAAAAATTAGTTCAGTTTCCAAGGCCGAAGAAACCAAGTAAAGAAGGAGATGAAGATCTCCCAAATTATTTCCCCTTTTATCAAATGTTGGGGAATCCCATTCAAGAGTGTTTTGTTTTCAAATAAATCTTGAAAAAATTGTATAATCTAGAAAATTGAAACTAAAAAGATCATCAGCCCAGGTATTAGGTGTTACTACAATCGATCCATAGGAAGAATGAAGATGATAGGAAGTTAAAATAAAAAATGCATAGAAGTATGATTATTAGATGGTTTGGAAAATGATCATCTGAACTCATGGCATTCTACGAACACAATTGAAACAACCAACTGTACCTTCTTCCACTTGTGCTACAGTAATTCCGTCTTCATCAAAAGATTAGTCCTCCAAAGGTAAATCCCCAATAAAGTGACACGATCATAAAGATAAATAGCAGTCGAAAGAAGAGGATCTTATGTTAAAGACAAATATTTCCTTGACTTTGGTAGATTTCATGCCGTTTGTCTCAAAATAACAGACACAACCCTTCCAAACAGCACAACAAGAACTGACTTATTATGAAGAATCTTCATCAGATGAAGAATTGATCTTTGGTTCTGTTAACATTACCCACTTAACGAACCCCTATGAAAATAATGATTCTGGTTATGATGATCCCGATTCCCTATACCTGATAGGGGAACTAGAGGAACAATTCAAGGTCAAGGATACAAGGGAATATGTGGATATGCTAGAAACCACTATTTTAACTATACTCATACTTGAGCTGTTTATGCGGTAGAAACTCATGGGAGAACCCTTCTGCAGGCTTAGTTAGAACAAAAGAATTCTCCCACACATGGAAGGATCATCCCTGAAATGATTATCTTAGAAGTCCAATTAGAGGCTATACCACCACTCTCTTATTATATAGATAGACCTACTTAGTCTAATCTACCAATATCAATAGTATTCCCAGCTTCTACCCTGACACATGGTATATCTACATCAGGAGCATCAAATTCTTAGGGGCCTACAAAACCACATCTCCATGCTAGAAAATTAAAACCTTTGGACCAAAAGTATGATTTTTTTAAACAATTATCCCAAGTACCATCTATGTTTTCAATCCTCGATGAGTTTAATTGGTCAAAAGATCTTTGAGAAACTTATTGAGGATTTTCAAGTCCTCAAGAGTTTGAAAGTGAGGTTGCTGCTGCTGAGGTTTACTATATAGAAAATGATCCTAGAGAATGTCATACAGTTATATCTTTCACGAATGAAGATGAGTAAGATGTTTTATATAAAAAAATCTGGCCCCTGTATCTATCTAGCAGGGTTAATGATACATACATCTGATGAGCCTTCATTGATAATGGCTCAAGATTCAACCTCATTCCTATCCGTACACTTCGTCAATTGGGTCTCACTGAATCTGACTTATCTACTTCCACTTTGATGTTGCAAGGTTATAACAAGAACCTCTAGGTGAGATTACACTCATAACTCTATTTGGGGATCTTGTATCAAATTCATATTTCATGGTTTCTCGATAGGACATAACCTTCAATATTCTACTTGGAATTCCTTGGTTACATCAACATGCTTCCATTCCTTCGTCATATCACCAATGTGTCAAGCATTGATTTAATGGTAAAATTTGGAAATTGCATGGTGAAAAGGATCTGTTCAAAGTGTGTGAATATCAGTATATTGATTCATAATTATATCACACAAAGAGAACAATTTCTATAAAAAATATGCAACAATAATTGATGCTCTAAATGGTCTTGAAGAGATCTCGGATAACCCAATCAAACATCTAAATATAGATTATGTGTTTACTATCAATAAAATTTAAAGGATTTAACCAAATCCAAGAACTCATCCAATGAATTCCATAATGTTAGTTTTGGAAATCTATCCTAACAACATGGGAGAAATTATTGATAGTGAATGTTTGAATGGAGATGTCTTCATCTCATCCACCGAAATTTAACAATTATTTTCTTCATCAGTAAGGCATGAATAAGCTGTCTAATTAATAAAGGAAGATAAGGATTTTTATTCCCACACCATCATTATCTCTTCAATACTCCAGGAAGACCCTTATCCATTTGTATGGTCATAAATGGTTTCCCCTTCTTCAGGATGTCCAAATACTGACTCGTCCCATTGCTCTGAATGTTTTGCTTCATCAACCACCCTTCAAGAAAAAACAAAAGAAGTGAAATGTGATGAATAAGAAGAATAATATTTAAGGATGCACCTCCAACATTTGAGGAAGGTGTATCCACCACTATGGATGAGCTCAGAGAAATAAATCTCGGTACATAAGAAGATCCATGCCTCACTCAAATTAGTGTGGCCATGACTTCTGAAGAGCAAGAGATTTATACTTTATTTTAAATCAACATAAAGATATTTTTTATTGGAATTATTCAGAAATTACTTGACTTGACCCTAATATAGCTACCCATCATTTGTGTTTTCCAGAAGAGCATTGAGGATTTATGTAGACAACTAGAAGAACACACCCAACTCACACCTCTAAAATTGAAGCTAAAGTGGACAGGCTTATACAAGATAGATTTTTCAAGGAGTTGAATTATCCCAAATTCTTGGCCAACATTGTCCTAGTGAAAATAAAGAATGGGAAAATCATAGTTTTCATTGATTTTAGAGATCTCAACTGACATTGTCCCAAAGACGACTTCCCGGTTCCAATCACAGAACTCTTAATTGATGAAATAGCTAGTTATGAATCTCTTTCCTTCATGGATGGATACAATGGGTATAATCAAATCCATATGGCCCTGGAAGATGATGAGTCTAATGTCTTCATAGATCCTCAAGTTTTGTTTTTCTATTGGGTAATTCCCTTTGGATTGAAAAATGCTTGTGCAACATATCAACATGCCATCCACCATATCTTCAAACCCTTCATGGTAAATTTTTTCAAATGTTATGTAGATGATTTAGTGGGGAAATACAAACAATATTTTGATCACTTTTCTGATATGGAGACCATATTCAGTAAACTTCATCAACATAATCTAAAGTTGAACCCCTTAAAATGTTCTTTCGGGGTTACATCAAGAAAATTCCTTATCTTCCTTTTATTCCATCGTGGTATCAACATTGATCCTAAGAAGACAAAATATATCCTTGTATTTTCACATCCCCGGAATTTGAAGGAATTAAGAAGAATTCGAGGACACTTGGCCTATATTCTGTGCTTTATCGCCAATTTGGAAGTTAAGTGTTTACCCTTCTCCAGATTAAGGATAAATGGAGTTACTTATCAATGAACCAAAGAATAACAAGTTGAATTTTATACCCTCAATAAATATCTTTTAACTCCACTAATATTAATTCCACCTATTGAAGGAAATCCACTTATTCTCTTTTTGATAGCTTCAGAGGGATCATTGGGTGCCTTCTTTGCAGAAAAATAATGATGCTGGGAATGAAAATAGCCTTTACTATCTCAGTCGAACCATTATTGAAATGGAGAATCTATATTAAAGTATCGAGACATGCTGCCTAACATTAATCTTTTCAGTTCAAAAGCTGAGGCACTACCTACAACATCACGAGGTCCACTTGGTATATAGGGACCCTCTCTTTTCTTAAATTACTATAAAATCATTATAAAGATAAACAACATACTATTATTACACCATGGGGATACAAAGGTTTAGTGTTTTTTGAATATTAGGACCGAAAATAACATTTACAACATAAAATATAAACATTTATTTAATTCTTTCTTCTCTATCTTCTTATGGGAACTTGACCTATCCTTAGTTTAAGTAGTCACCTAAGGATATACATCAAAAAGGGGTGACCTAAAAACCCAGTAGGTGGATAGATAAGAACAATATAAAATGGGGTGAGAAAAATAATAACATAGGAATATGATCATAAACATAATAGGAATAATTAATAAAATACATTAAATGTGTCAATGCATAAAAAATGAAAGATCATCTAGTAGTGGTTAAATACCACACATACTTGTGAACAAAGATAACATCTTCTTCACTAATCATTTCACTTTAACTCATGAGATTCAACAATTTACCTAATGAATTGGAGAGCTGTATAATTCTGGGCTCACCCATCACATTCATGTATTCATCTTGCACTATATAATTCTGGGCACACTCGTCACATCATAATATTTACATTATCATGCATGCCAAATTAAAAATATATAAAACTTGAACTTAACATAAACCATGAAAAGAAATGGGTTTCACATAATAAATCATACTTTAATAAACATTTGGTCCCAAAAATAAAGAGGGAATATCATTCTTGACATAGAACCATTAACCATGAGTGAAGAGTGAAACAATATTCAAGAAGTAAAAAGGGTGTGTTTATTTGAAGGAAGAGTTCTTTTGGAAAACATTGGTTTTTTCACAAAATAAATTAGAGAACATGTACATACAAGAAAAGGGTAGATAATTTTGAATAAATTATTTTTAAGGAGAACCCATACCAAATATGGAGTTAAAGAGGGAGAACCCGAAGAAAGAAGTTTGGGTTCGAGAATTTCCCATTACCTTGTTTCCGAATGCTTCATTCACTTTAAAGTCCTATATAAAAAAATTATATTCATTAATTAACCATAAAAAAACCTTCTTTACATTAAAATGGTTCTTTATGGTTTCATTAGGTTATTTTATGGGCCTTTGGATGAGTTATAGGGTTCAAATCCATTATTCGGGAATGTTCGTTTTAATGGTTTTCTTGAATGGTTCAGTTGTATTCATAAATGGAAGTTCGTGTAGAACATGGATAAACATACAGAACTGATATTACATGTTAATAATGATATTACATGAGTTTAAATGATCTTATATTGAATTATGTTATATAACATGTAGATGAATCCTTAGTTAAAACTTAATGATGATTGTTTGGGTTAATTCGAGCGATTTTTCAACCACAACGAACTTGTTTTTTTAATCATTTAGTAATATGTAGATAAGTTAGTTCAAGATAATTAAATAGAATATAATACATATAATATAATCTGGTTCAAACAAAAAAATGGTTTCATCACCCAATCTGAAATAATTAAAGCAATTTGAAATCACGTCATCTGCGATGTCAGTAATTCGACACATCACAGACAATGTTTTTATTCCTTGAATAAGATGGAGAGGATAAGAAGAATGATGATGAATTTTCCATGAAAATTATAAAATCTAAAATACACAATATTTATGGAGCTTTAATGACTCTTGGATAAGAGGATATGAAGATACTATAATAAAAGAAAAGGAAAGGAAAGGAAAACACATGAAAAAGAAAGAGTATTTCTTACCTCTTGATCACTTATCCTTGAGATCCTCCTTAAGGCCTTTAATTTTTGACTTTGGGTGAGACTAGCAGGTCTAAGAATTGGGGAAGATACTTGGGAGGTGTATTGGGAAGAACTTATGTAAGGCTCAAGGCTTGAGAGGTGTGGGAGGAAGAGGAGAATGAGGGTGATATTTATAGTGGAGGAGAGGAGGTATATTACTTTATTTAAATCATTATTATAATATTTTTTCTCAATAATATGAATAATATAAATTCATGTGACCCAAAATAGTAATAATGGCATGTGATTTCGAACCAAATGGTCTTCTATCACTTATGATGTCATAAATAGTTTATTTAACTGATAATTTGAATATATAGTATTTTACTGTATTTCACTATACATAAAAATATTCAATAATTTCAGAAAAATCCCAAAAATTCACCCTAACAATTTTTCAATGTGTATAATTAAAAAATTAAGTCCATTTTTTGATAATAATTTTCTAAATATTATTAATTTAATTTTTAAATAAAATCATACTTAATTAAAAAATTAACAATTTTAATTCTATAACTTCTTTTATATCACATTAAAAAATTAACCAAGATGTTATTATCTTAAATCCTTAAGAAAATAAAATAATAATTAAATTTACTACTCATTTGGGTCATATTACTATTCATATTACTATTCATAAGGATTTGTTACTATTCACCAAAAAAACAGGTTGGTTCCATCAGACTCCAAATAACTTACTGAACACAAATGTAGATGACCACTTTTCAAAATTCATAACATAGAATTTTCAAAATTATGTTTAGTGATCACATAGTATTTAGTATCATGATATGTTATTGTGATTACTAATGTGATTTAATTATAAGGCATAATTATAAGAAGGGATTTCCATTGATAAAATATTGGGTTATTACACTCTTCCCCCCTTATGAAATTTCGCCCTCGAAATTTCATTTTACACAAACAGGTGAAGATACTTCACCTTCATCGCCTCCTATGGTTCCCAAGTTTCTTATTCAAACTTATGGTTCCTCCACTACACTTTGAAAATATGATTTTTCTTTTTTCATAGATCCTTATCTTTCCGGTCCAGAATCGTTACCAATTTCTCATCATAAGAGAGATCATCTTTCAGTTGTACCACCTCTAAGTTTAGTACATGTGAGAGGTCTAGTATGTACTTCATCAGAAGTGATATGTGAAACACATCATGAAATTGAGCCATATTTGGTGGAAGTGAAAGACGATATTCCATGACTCTTATGTGTTCAAGGATCTCAAAGGGTCCAATGTACCTTGGTATTATCTTAAATTTATTTCCAAACTACATGACTCTCTTCATTGGTGATATTTGAAGGAAGACTTTATCTCCAATGTTGAACTCCAAGCCCCTTCGATGGTTTTTAGCATTTCTCTTTTGCCGACACTGAGTAGCTTTGATGTGTTTCTATATGACTTCAACCTTATCTATCATCTCTTTAACAAGGTCAGGTCCAAGTAATTTTCTTTCTCCAACTTCATCCCAAAATGATGGAGTTATACATCACTTTCCATGCAGAGCTTCATATGGGGCCATCTGAATACTCAAGTGGCAGCTATTGTTGTATGAGAACTCAACCAATGGGAGATGATGATCCCAACCACCTTTGAATTCTAAATGGAAGGATCTTAGAATGTCTTCAAGCTTCTGAATAGACTTTTTATACTGGACATCAGTTTAAGGGTGATAGGCCATGCTGAAATTTAATTCATTACTCAAAGCATGTTGAAGGCTCCTCCAGAATTTAGATGTGAACCTTGGATCATGATCAGAGACAATCGAGAGTGGAACACCATGCAATCTCACTACTTCATTCACATATATCTTTGCAATTTGTTCAAGAGATATATCTTCCCGAATAGAGATAAAATGGGCATTCTTGGTGAGTCGGTCTACCACAACCCATATCGTTTGACGCATGTTGAGCTCCTTTTGTGTGAATATATAATTTAAGCTATTGTGGTCGGTGTATATGTCACCATCAACACCATAAAGGTAGTGCTGCAAAATTTTTAAGGCAAAAATCACATCTGCTAGCTCTAGATTATGTGTCGGGTAGTTCTGTTCATGGATCTTCAACTGTCGTGAAGCATAGGATATCAAATTTTCATTTTTCTTGAGTACAAAACCCAATAATTTTATTGAAGCATCACCATATATCACAAAACTTTCACCACTCTTCGATAATGTGAGTACAAGTGAAGTGACCAGCATTATCTTTATCTCCTTGAAGCTTCCCTCAAATTCTTCCATCCAGACATACATTACCCCTTTCATTGTTAACTTAGTTAGTGGTCTTTATAATCATGAGAAATTTCTCACAAAATTTTGGTAGTACCCAGCTAACCCAATAAAACTACAGATTTTTGTGACACTAGAGGGCTCAGTCCATTCCTCAATCACCTTTGTTTTTGAAGGGTCCATAAAAATTCCCTCACTTGTGATCACATGTCCCAATAACATGGCTTGATTTATCCAAAAGTCACCCTTGATGAACTTGAAGTACAACTTCTCCTTTCTCAATTTCTCCAACACAAGTCATATATTTTCTTCATGTTCCTCCTTGCTCTTGGAGTAGATGAGAATATCATCAATAAACATTACCAAAAATTTGTCAAGTTAATGTTTAAAGACACTCTTAATCAAATCCATTAATATTGGAGGGGAATTAGTAAGTCTGAAGGGCGTCACTAGAAACTCATAATGCCCATACGTTGTACGGAAGGTAGTCTTCTGAATATCTTTCTTCTTCACCTTTATCTGATGAAATCAAGAATGAAGATACACCTTTGAGAATTATTGTGATCCTCTTAACTGATTGAAAAAATCCTCAATCCTTAGAAGAAGATACATTTTCTTTATAGCGATCCTGTAGAGTTCCCGATAGTTGATATACAACCGCATTGTTCCTACATTCTTCTTCACAAAGAGCACCTGCGCTCCCCAAGGTGATGCACTAGGGAATTTTAACCCTTAACCCAAATTCTCTTTCAACTTCTTATTTAACTCCTCCAATTATATAGGATCCATCCTATAGGGACACATTGATATTGGAGTAGCTCTGGGTATGAGTTAAATTGATAACTCTACCTCATGATCCAAGGGATGTCTGGGTAACTCTTCAGGAAATACATCATTGTATTCCCTCACGATCAGAATTTCTATAAGGTTGGCATTTTCCTTTGACTTAACCATTTGGGCGAGGTATGATTCTTCATAGGGTATCAACACCCACACTATTGAAGGATATTTCAAAGGCGACTCATGATATTAATTTTAGTTTTAGAGGAGCATGGGATGGTTTGGAATATGAAAATATATTTCTTTTTCCTAAAAATTTATATGTGTTCTATATAACGAGAGCCAATCCATTCCCATTATATCATCAAATTCCACCAAGGGAAGTGTTACAAGATTCAAAGGAATAACCTTACCACATACGCCATAGGATAAGATTCAAACACTTGGGTTTCAATGATTTCAACACTTTGTGTTTTTAAAAATATCTCTACTTCAATGTTTTGAGGCTTCGATTCTATAGTTCAAGAAAACTTGAAAGATATAAAGGAATACATAGAACCAGAATCAAATTACACTTTGTTTACATTATTGAGTGAATAGGAAGTGTACCTTGTACATATTCATTATCTTTCTCCACTTCTGTAGTAGTGATGGGATAAGCCTTCCCTTGTTCCTTTGGATATTGTGGCTGCTGACGCTGATTACCCTCTATGGCTTGAGGTTTAGTGCACTCACTTTCATAGTGCCCTTTCTCCATATATTTATAGAATTAAACCATGGGTGGTTGTCTCCTTTCTTCCACCACATTCTCCTTCCTTATCATGTCTTTTCGACACTATTTATCTTGGTGACCTTCTTTCCCACTCTTTAAGCATTTCCCAATCCCTTTGAGGCAGTTCCCATGATGAAACTTCCCACATTTTTGTATGTGGGTCGTTGAGTTTTCTTCCCACATTTATCATTAGATCATCCTGATTAAGACTCCATCTTTCATTTATTATCAACATATACATGGGAACATTCTATAAACTCTATATCCACTTTGAGATCACACCAAAAAAATTATTCATAACTCTCAAAGTCTCGAATTTCAAGATCCTTTTGAAGGTGTGGTTTTAATCCACTAAATAATTTATCAATTTTGTTATCATTTTTAAAAAAAAACCCAACGAGTTACTTGAAATCCTTGTGAAATTCTATTTGTAGGTTGTGACAGATTGTCCTTAATTTTTCTTGAGCTTTATGAATTCTCTCCCCATCTTCGTACGAAGAGTTTATGGGAAATACTTATTAAGAAACATGATAAAAAAGTATTCCCATTCCATCTCTTCAATTTAAACTCTTGGATTTTTGTTATTAATCAAATCCCACCATTGACTGGCCTCTACATCTAGATGATAAATAGATAGTGTCACATTATCCATCTTATAACAATTAAGGACAGAAAATATCTTCTCCATGGAGTTGACCCACTGTTCCGCAACTAGTGGATCAGAAGATCTACTAAAGGTCGATGATTTTTGCTGCATAAAATATATGATAAATAGTTTCCCCCTCTTTGGTGAAGGAGGACGTTCCCCACTATTATAGTTACTCTTCATAACCTGAGATAGTTGGGTAAGAATCTCCATGATTTTTTGAACTCCACCTCCCAAATCATTGGGGATGTCGTTCGGGAAATCGTTTCATTGGACCTTGCATGAGTTGTTGGCCTGGTTTCTCCTGTTTCCCACCATTATCTAAAATATAAAAGGTTAAAACAAAACACAAGTCAAAATTCCATGAATAAATAACTTATTATTTTGTAAATATTACACTAAAATCATGGATTTTGGGATCCCTATGTAAAGCTTCTTGTGTGCATATTTGTACTCAGTTTCACACTAGAGGTTTCATCCAGGGTTCACTAATCCTAATTCCCAAATTAACTAAACCTTGACTCTGATACAAACTATAGCGACCCTTTCTTTTCTTAAATAACTATTACATAATTATAAATATAAACAACATAATAATATTACACCATGAGGATCCAAAGGTTTAGTGTCTTGGGAAAACTAGGACCAAACATAACATTTACAACATCATACATAAACATTTATTTAATTCCTTCTTCTCTAGCTTCTTATTGGCACTTGACCTCTCTTTATTACAAGTAATAACCTTAGGATATACATCAAAAAGGGGTGATATAAAATCCCAGTAGGAGGATAGATAAGAACAATATAACATGGGGTGAGCATAATCATAACATAGTAATAAATCATGAACATAAGAGGAATCATTAATAAAAGACATGAAATGTGGAAATTCATAAAAAATGAAACATCATGTATTAGTTGTTAACTACCACACATACTTGTGAACAAAGATAGAATATTTTTCACACATAATTTAACTTTAACCCATGAGATTAATCACTTTACCCAATGTATTGGAGCGCTGTATAATTCCGGGTGCACCGGTCACATTGAAACATTCATCTTGTGCTATATAATTCCAGGCGCACCGGTCACATCATAATATTTACATTATCATGCATGCCACATTAAAAATATATAAAAATTGAACTTTACATACCCCATGGAAATAATTGGGTTTATCATAATAAATAATAATTTTAAAAACATTTGGTCCCCAAAATAAAGAGGTAATATCATTCTTGACATTGAACCATTAACAATGAGTGAAGAGTGAAACAATATTAAAAAAGTAAAAAGGGTGTGTTTATTTTAAGGAAGAGTTCTTTTGGAAAACATCGAGTTTCTAAAAAAATCAATTAATTAACATGTATATCCCAGAAAAGGGTAGATAATGATGATTAAATTTATTTTAAGGTTAACCCATACCCAACATGGAGTGAAAGAGGGAGAACCCGAAGAAAGAAGTTTGGGTTTGAGAATTTCCTCTTACCTTGTATCTGAATGATTTCTTCACATTAAAATACTTTATAAACACATTAGATTCATTAATTTAAAATTACAAAACCTTTTTACATGAAAATTGTTCATTATGGTTTCATTAGGTTATTTTATTGGCCTTTGGATGAGTTATATGGTTCAAATCCATTGTCTGGGAATGTTAGTTTTTATGGTTTTCTTGAATGGTTCACTTTTATTCATAAAGACAATGTTCGTGTAGAACATGGATAAACATCTATAACTAATATTAAATGTTATAAATGAAATTACAGGAGTTTAAATGATCTTATATTGAATTATTTTATATGGAATGTGGATGAATCATTAGTTACAATTTAATGATGATTGTTTGGGTTAATTCGGGCGATTTTTCAACCACAACAAACTTGTTTTGTTTAATAATTTAGTAATATTTACATAAGTTAGTTAAAGAAAATAAAATATGATATAATACATGTAATATAATCTGGTTAAACAATAAAAATGGTTTCATGACCAAATCTGAAGGAATTAAAGTAATTTAAAATCACATCGTCCACGATGTCGGTAATTCAGCACATCACAGACAATGTTTTTATTCCTTGAATAAGTGGGATAGGAGAAGAAGAATGATGATGAATTTTTCATGAACATGAGAACGCCAAGAATATAGAATATTTCTGGAGCTTTCATGCCTCTTGTATAAGAATAGGTTAAGATACTATAATAAAAGAAAAGGAAAGGAAAAGAAAACACATGAAAAAGAAAGAGGATTTCTTACCTCTTGATCTCTTCCCCTTGAGATCCTCCTTAAGGATTTTGATTTTGGCCTTTGGGTTATACCAGAAGTTCTAGGACATGGAGAAGAGACTTGGGAGGTGTACTGGGAAGAAATTAGGTAAGCCTCAAGGCTTGATAGGTGTGGGAGGAAGAGGAGAATGAGAGTGGTATTTATAGAGGAGGAGAGGTGGTATTTTACCTTATTTAAATCATTATTATAATATTTTTTCTCAATACTATGAATAATATTATTTCATGTGAACCCAAATATTAATAATGGAATGTGAGTTCGAACCAAGTGTTCTTTAATCACTTATGATATCATACATAGTGTATTTAACTGATAATTTGAATATACGGTATTTTATTGTATATCACTATTCATCAAAAAAATTCAAGAATTTCAGAAATATCCCAAAAATTAACTCTAACAATTTTTTGATGTGTATAATTTAAAAATGAAATAGTTTTTTTGAAAATAATTTTCTAAATATTATTAATTTAATTTTTAAATAAAATCATACTTAATTCAAAAATTAACAATTTTAATTCTATAAATGCTTTTATATCACATTGGAAAATTAATAGAGATGTCATTATCTTAAAGCCTTAATAAAATAAAATAATAATACAATTTACTATTCATTAGGGTCATATTACTATTTGTATTACTATTCATAAGGGTATGTTACAATTCACCAATTAAACAAGTTGGTTCCATCAGATTCCAAATAACTTACTGAACACAAATGTAGATGACCGCTTTTCGAAATTCAAAACATAGAAGTGGAAAATCATGTTTATTGAGCATATGGTATGAAGTATAATGACATGTTATTGTGCTTACTAATGTGATTATACTATAAAGAATAATTATAAGAAGGGATTTCCATTGATAAATCATTGGGTCGTTATATGGTATCTCGAAATAACCCGCTCAAATTTATCCTCAGTATTCCTATGCTTAAAGGATGTTTGGAACAATAGAAAATATTTTAAAACAGTTCGATATCTAGTTTGTGCCTCAGAAAGCAATAAAAGGTCAAGCCTTGGCAGACTTCTATGTAGAACAACCATCTTCAGAGGATACATATTTGAATACTGAAATTCATGATGAGTAAATCTTCTATATTCAAGATAAACCCCAAATATGGGAAATGTACTTTGATGGTGCTTCCATAATTTCATTGGGTTAGGAATTGTACTAAACTCAACAATTTTGGGTTAGGAATTGTGCTGATATCCCCAGAAAAAGTATTGTTACCATATTCCTTCCTATTATCAGAAGGCAGTACCAACAGTGAGGCATATTATCAAGCTCTCATTGCAGGTCTAGAATTGGCATTCCAGGTACAAGTGAATCACCTGAAAGTGAAAGGAGATTAATATTTAGTAATAAAATATATCAATGGGGAATATTCTATTAGAAACTAAGAGTTAATCCATTTGTACGATTATGGTAGAGGGATAATGGCTGAATTTTCTTTAGAGCCAACATTTTCATTTGTCCCGCGATGAAAAAATGCCCAAGATGATGCATTGGATAATGAATCCATAGCCCTGGAAGAACCAAATCCGAATGAGAAAATTTTCATTATTTCCCATTTTCATGTGGTTTTAACTTTTTTTTCAAATTAGAATAGAAGATATTAATGAAATCATCCCTATTTCTGAACTATATGGACATACTATAGGATGGATAGAACCTATCATAGAATACCTTCAAAATGGAATACTTTCACCTAATAGAGATGTGAAAGAGAAAATAGAGTGACGAGTGGTCAATTTCACTCTTTATGATAGCCCAAATCACTAGAAGATCTTCTACAAATGAGGATTTGATGGAGTCCTCTTTAGTTGTATTGATGGAGAAGAAACTACAGTTGTCATGAAAGAAGTACATGTAGGAGCTTGTGGTGCTCACTAGTTTTTCCATAGGATTTCTATCAAATCCGAAGGCTTGGATACTTCTGGACTTCAATAATGTATGGTTTCACAAATTTCACTAAGAAGTGTCACCCCTGCCAAGTGAATTCCAACTTCATTCATCAACCCCCAGAGTTTCTACAAATAGCTAAATACTCCTGGTCATTTTCTACATGGGGAGTGTATGTAGTAGGACCTTATACTACAGCTACGTCTAAGTAGTTTAAGTATATTCTTATAGCTATTGATTTATTCTCCAAATGGGATGAGGCAATACCTCTCAAAGAATTCAGAGCCAAAATCATTTTTAGTCTTGTCAAAGCTAATATAATTACCAGATTTGGTGTCCCTTATACCATACTGGTAGACAATGGCACCAATTTCTATTCTATCAAGTTAATGAAGTTACATCAGGATAATAATATCAAATCCAATCACTAATATAACTATCATGGAGTGTCCAATTGATAGATAGATGCTTTCAACAAGACCCAATAAAATATACTCATGAAAATGGTGGATAAAGATAAGAAATCTTGTCCTAATAAACTTTTTAATGCGTTATGGGATTATCAAACTACTACCTGTACTGCCACTTGGGAAACTCCACATTCATTGGTGTATGGATAAGAATCATTTTTTCCTATTGAAATTCAATTTACTTCACTCCGAGTTGCAATATGTGATCTGTTATCTATAGATGAATAGTTGCAAAAGATATTTGATGAGCTGGAATGATTAGATGAAACAAGATTGCATATTTTACATCATTTTGAAGTCTATCAGAACAGAATAACACATTATTTTAACAAGAAAGTTTTCCTCCACTCATTTCTTCAAGGAGAATTGGTATTATTTCTTAGGATTCCAATGACACCAGGAAAGAAGCCTCCAAATCTTGAGCCAAATTGGGAAGGACCTCACTCTTTACATAAGGTTTACTCTAATGTAACTTATTCCCTAATATCAATGGCTAGATAACTTATTAAAACTTCAACCAATGAAAAATTCTTGAAGAATTACATTGTGTAATCAAACAGATAATGTCTTCGCTGCATGACTTGAAACTGCATAGCATAATATCCTAGTAGTAAGAAATTAAACTGCATAACAACATATGCATCCATGCTGCACGATGTTAAAATGTGCAGCATCTTTTTCCTTTTCATACAAAGGTAAACTACATGACATTATTTGTCATTGATACATGACATTAAACTATATGGATAAAATCTTATTCATTTTATGTTAAGAAACCCCATAAGATACAAAAAATTGGTATTACTTGTGGTTATTTTTAAAAAAAAAGAGTAGTTTCCATGTGCAAGCATTACTCACATCATTGCTACTCCTTAGTGGCACATGAGTTCCATTTATACCTATGTTTGAATCAGATATGCATAGAGACATCATTTAAAGAACTACATGTAGCTTGATTCTCATTCCAATGGGATACATAGAGATGCCTGGATCTCGAATCTTTGGCCTAGCCACAACGATAAAGAAATTTATTTCCTTTTTTCTTATTCCGTATATGAACCAAATCTTTATAGTGTACTCTTCTAGGATATATGGTTTGATCTTCATACCATCTTATGTTTTATGCTTAACCATTATTCTAGAATGTGATAGAAGCCCCCATCACCCACATCAAACTAAATTGGTGTAGGGAATGACTTTCTAAAGAACTAAATTTGTCTTGATTCCAATTTTCAATGGGATACATAGAGATTCCAAGATCTCCAATCTTGGGTCGAGCCAAAAACAAAAAATACCACTTCCCTATCTCAAAACGTGATTGATATGGGGAACAAACTCAAGAACATGGCATGATTCCTACTTCAGCAAGATAGATAGTGACACCTAGGTTCAATTCTCTTGTCCAGCCGCAATATTCCTTTTCACTCCAGAACCACTTCATGTCCTCACTGCATGACTATAAACTGTACAACATAATTTCCTTGATACACCACATTAAATTGCAAAGTACCCATAGAACTATGAATGGATTTATTCTCGTCCCATTAAGATACATAGTAAAAAAAAGGCCTTAGCTTCTAGTCCCATCCATCATATAAGTTTCTACCTATCTTATATTTATAATTGACAATCTATACAGGTGTCTTCATTTTGGGTCCTTTCCTTAGAGATCCCACCAAGGAAACAAGAAATGTCCCCCTTTTTCATATGAGTAAGATCTATGTAAGAGACTCCACACTCGTGGCCAATATTGATTTAAATATTTCTCATATGCATTGAGCATAACCCCTTTCATATTTCATAATCTTAATCTTGAATACTTTCAGATAATCATAATATATCTTGGGTTTCTGGTTGTAGAGTTTCTAATACCTGAGAAATATTTTTCCTGACTATGTAATATGTTCCCCTAGGTGGCCTTGCATAAGTCCCCTACATAATAGGTGTGTCAGTCAAAAGATGCCACTATTTTGATATGCAACATATGCCCCAGTTGGAACTACATAATACAACCCACATAAAAGGTTTTGTTAAATAATGGTAACTTTTTTTTAACAGAATCTTCTGTCTTCATTAAACTTTGATGATAATATACAAGAATCCTAATCATAAAACGGTCATTCATGCATGTTTTTCTGATTAACTTTCTCTCAATATGAATGTTTCCAAGACTATGGTTTACACATTTCCCCTCTCTATATGTTCAAAGAATCTTGAAATAACCTTGGATCATTTTACCACATATCATCCATTGTTTCCATAATATTTTGGTCCTATTTGCATGATCCAAAACTAAAGACACCATACATCCTACATTTGGGTCAGACATTTGTGAAAATCCTATTCCTATGATTCATTGAAAATCATGATTGGAAATACTATTTCTTTATTCAGGTATTTTTCTTCATAAATAAAATTTTTTTCTTGGTAAAATCTAAATATTCATAAACATTCATAGAATTTTAGCAATAAAATGTCAAATTCTAGAGATCTCTTTTTCCTGACTATGCATTACATTCCCTCAGTGGCCTTGTAAAAAACTCTCCTACATAAAAGACCTATCATTAAAAGGATACCACTATTTGTCTATGTAACATATGCCCCTATTTGTACCTACATAATACTTCCCTTATAATGTATTTTTCAAATAGTGGAAACTTCATTTTTTAGAACACACATCTTTAAATGCTATTATCCCCTTTTTCTCATGTCATTCTTCAGATTTGGAAATTTCTAAATCATAGTTTACATTTCTCTCTTCCCATATCTGAATATGGTAGCATGTTTCAAGGAGAATTATCATGAAATTAGAGACTCATAAACCATTGGTCAAAGCTAAAGACCTTAAATTAAATCCCTATAATGTCCTTATAGCATGACTTGAAACTATACAACTTAATGTCCTTGTTGCATGACTCTATAATACACAACACAATGTCAGAAAGTCCCTTTATGAACAATTTTAACTATTCTTCACACACCAAATTGGTGTTGGATTGATTTCCCCATTCATGACCTATGTCGGCACATATGTCCCTCAATTATTAGATCTATTTCCTTGTAAAAACCACCCATTGTGGTCTTGAGTCACCCAAATCTTAATTTCCCTTGTCTATCAACAATAAAATGTGAAATTTTTGGGAACTCTTTTGCCTGCCTATGCAGTACATGCCCTTAGGTGGCCTTGCATTAAATTCACCTACATAACGGGCCTATCAGTCAAAGGATACCACTATTTTGCAATGCAGAACATGCCCCTATTGTCCCTCTATAGTACAATCCCCAGAATGGGCTTGTCAAGCAATGGTAACTTTATTCTTCGAAAAGACCTCATCTATGTATATACGTCACGTTTTATATTTTGTGACAATAAAAATCAAGAATAAAGATTCCCCTTGGAAGTATCTAAATAATATTGAATAAGTTACTAGAAAATAATCCTTTTTTGGGATCTAATTTCAAAATTTATGGTCAAATCTTTTCGACCTTAAATACTATCCTTATTAGTCCAATATGAATGACTCTAAGCTTCCCTTAAAAAAGACATGGTACTCACCAGATTGAAAACCCGCAAAAGGCACTATAGACAAAAGTTTAAGTCTAAACTCTCTACACCTACATTTTGTATGGTTTAGGAAATATTGATCAATAAAAAGTCAAAAGATACAATGTTTTTGGTTTGTTTTCATATCCCTAGTAAAAGTAAAATTATGCTCACTAGGCTCCCTGGCTTAGGCAAAAATTAGTGCATCCTTCCAAACACGATGTAGATAAAAATATAATTAAATGATATTGAAATGCATTAAAGTACCCTACTATTACCTTAGAATAATATTCTTTTTGTTCTGAACGAATAAAATTCTATGGGGTGCTTTTATAGACACCATGAAATGTTTCCACGCATTTTTTGAAAAATGTATTCAACTAGGATAAAAAAGTTCACAGTTTGACTCTGCAATTTCCATGAGGGTTAGTGATATTATTGAGGGCACCAACCTGAAGGTCCGGGAAGGCAGCCCATCACCGATCCCAAGCAGGGGTGTGGGGGTAGTTCCCCCGAAGTATGGAGAAATTATTTCTCCTAAGTCCCAGTTGACACTACGTTCCATCACATTTATGAAAAAGTGACAAAGTGAAATGTATTAGAGAAAAGAGGAAAAATTACATGAAGAAAATAAATATTATAAAAGGCCCGAAATGTGGATTTCCCCAGTCAAGGTGAGGCACTGTCGGCACACAAGGTACTTGTGCGTCACATTTCTAGCACATAAGTAACTTGCGTTCCCAATCACTATTCGCCCATGGCCACCTATTTTCCTATAAATAGAGTATTGGGGTATTCATTTGGATGAATGAATTTCTCTGAATCCCAATTTCTTCTTTGGTTATCCAAGTGCTTCTCGCAAGTATTATGAAATCCTCACGGTAATTATTTAACACATAGGGTGGAGGAATTAAAGTAGGATCATAGGAATTAAGTCCTTTTAGTGTTTGAAATCCATAAAACTTTCACGCCTAAAGATCCCAACCTCCCAAAATCAGAAACAATTGCACACCACCCATTCCTTTTAAAGGAACATGAGAACCCCACTTCTAGGAATACCAATGAATACTCTTGATGGCTGAAGTCGTGTATTTACCAAGTTTTAACATCCATGTTGTTCGTCGCTTAAGTAAGCATCAGGTCGCCCAATTCTACCTACGCACCCATACCTATGCACCAGATACCTACTTGGACACCCCTCTTTGATTCACCTACTACCTTAAACCTATAAAATCCTTTCATCAATGCTTCCTCAAATTAATTCATGGGAATTCTTTCTCTTTATTGGCTCCCTTTTCTAAAAGGTATTAAGTTGAAGCCTCCACCAAAACTTCCTGACTTATCAAACCTTTGGGAAAGTAACATTAACGTGACTCCTATTTGGGTTTGTATATCTATAGGCAGTGGTTTCTCGGATTCAACTTCTAAGGGATTCAGGATCTTTGTGATATTTTTAGGTTTGTGTATCTACAACCACATAGATATTTACATTATATATAGGGTTGGGAAGTTCCCAACATTAGAATCTTGGAATGGGACTCTGACCTCCCCTTTTCATCTCTAAGACTCAAAGCCTCCGGTTCCCAATAGGGAGAGTGAGGGTCACACTTTATTTTCCATTCAACAAAGAAAAATTCTCCCTTCTCTCATGAGATCAATCAAGGGAATCCCTCATAGAGTACACCCCTAGCCTTTCGGGCCAAATCCAATGATATTTAATGTTATCCCACATTTAATGGTTCATCGCTCTGCTCCCTCACCCATCATCACGTTGGATTATTTCACTATAGGCCCACTATATTCCATCAGCAGAAGAGAGAATGTGTGGTTTTCTAAATATTTCACATCCTCTTATTTTTCACACCAAGCATGACTCACGTGGGCTTAGAGAATTGTGACGATCACAACATCCACACAATCTAGGCTTGTTGAACTACGAGAACTGTGATTCCCACCATAATTGGGATACATAGGAAGCCTTCATCAAGGCCCAAACTCATTGGATATCCTATTTAGGAATCCAACCCTAATTCTTTTAATCGGAGAATCCTTCTTAGGAGTAAGACCCAACTTATTTCTCTCAAACGATCATACACCCCTGTGAGACTCCCCGAACTACATGGGGTTTGATTCTCATCCAAATGAGATATTTAATAATCCTCTCTAAGGTTCAAATCTAACAATATTAATCAACCATATCCGTTTTAGTCCACAATCCAAATAGGGTCTAATTAAACAAGAAATTTCATATCAACTCTAGGTTCCTTGGGATGAATAAGCACAAGTCCCACCCCAAGCTTTGACTGAGCACCTTCCGCTTAGATGTCTTTACCAGATGAATTTAAACTTTATGGTTAAGTCCTTATCACATGAACTTAAAAGGTATGAGTTTACTATTAAGTGGAAACAAACTAAGAGGGTTTTGATTCCTTTTACAAGGATACATAGGTAGCCTATTTATGGATACAATCCCAACATCAGAACATACTTTCGTCTCCCTAGACGAAAATAAATTCCAGAGTGCCCCACTATGTGGCTTAAAAACTAGTATTATCATAACAAAGACTAAAAGAATATCTAAATAGTATATGAGAGGATACCATTGATGGAGAACCTTTAATACATATGAATATCTCCTTTAATGAATAACTTTGAATACATACGGATGATTCTAAATTTAACACATTCTAATAATTGATTTAAAATTAGAAGGGATACATACATTATACTTTCTAAATTAATAAGGAATCATGAAAATATCTCAAATCTATAAGAGAGTCCCAGAGTAGGCAATAATTCCCCCCCAAAACGGTGTGATGATATCGAACTCCCATCCTCTCAACCAATGTATGTTATTAAGTATCTTTGGTCCAAACCTAACGAACACCTGCCTTTAGAAAGCTGGCCCCTTTGGATAAAGAACAGTTGGATGTTTCTAGTTCTATAAATAAATCCAATTGAAACTGCTTAGAAGTAGTGATTCCTAACCAAGACACATGATTTGGGGGGACATGAAACAACTGTGTAATATAATCCCTTTATCATTATATTTGAAATCAATAAGGTTTCATGCTGGTGTCATCAACCTATGTGATTGATGCCTCTCTCTTTAACTTTATGAAAGTGAAATTGTCAACTAAATGCCATGGACTTGATCATAATAACGGATTTATGAGATATCAACTTCAATTAAATAACAAAATAGAAAAAAACTTTCTTTTATTATTGATTAATACAATATCAGTCTTTATGAATCCAATATATCCTACCATCTTATGTGCATATGCCATTGTAGTTTTCATCAAATCATCAAAGTACTTGAATCATGACATGAATTTATAATAATAATAACTTCTAAATCCCATTACACACATTTGAAGATAAGAACATCCAATAAAAAAATATAAATGTGGAATTTCCACTAGCTAGTCATGATCTCAAAATCTATTGCTCTGATGATTACCAAGGGAATATACCATGAGAAAGTTTCTCAAAGTCCTATGAGTCTCCACCATGATATCCATTATGATTTTTTTCTATAAAATTATATCATAAAACTATAGGGAATATATTTTAGAAAATTGTCATTAAATTTCTAGGTTCTCAACATAACAGAGAACAAATATGACATTTTTGTTCGACAAGTACGGAAGAAAAATATCACATAGATGTAACATAGAAGAATTATAATCATATGATATGAAATTAATTATTATTTAAGAGTATGAATATTTTGGAAACAAAAGACACATAGTAGTTGGTTCAATTGCACTAAATCAAATAGAATCCCACTTGAACTAGAGAAAACTGCTAACAACTCAACTGGTTACCATCACATATTAAAAATACTTATACTAAGATATAGATATAGTTTTTTATCCCACCATGCTACATGTGGAGGATATGATTATTACATCCTCATTTTCATAAAAAATACCACAATAGATAATATTATTGAGTATATTCACTAAGTCATCCTTCAAATATTTTTATAATACCATGAATAAAATCAATCATGATATTATTGAATTTAATTATCATGGTAAAACTTAAAAAATCTGAAACAAATCGTTGTTTAACTAACTTTTTAAACTACATTACAAACCAAAAATTATTTAGTCGAATGTAATTATGAAAACTTATAACTCCAAAAAGATTTACCCTTTCATATTACATTATCCTTAATATGATTCAAGATAAAAACAGTCCAAAGAAGGATAGTTTTATATTCACTAAATACCAATATTCACATTTCTCTAATTTCAAGGAACTCATCCAGTCTTTCATTCTCAAGAATTGTCACTTATTTCAGACTACCATCCTGTGTAATTCTCTTGGTCTTTTTTTTTGTATTTTCATTCTATGATTTATGTATAAGTAAGATCAAAACTCTATATATATCTTGTCATTTGGGATATTTTTCCAAATTAGTCTTAATAATCTTATCTCTATAAATCAAAAAAATACAATGTGAAACTGGAATATTTTTTTTGTATTATTCTATATTATATTCATTAATACCATGCCAACTGTATAATATGACATAAATTAAGAAACCCATTGATATATATTAGTAGATATTATTCCATATTACATGGGTTTCTACTTAAGTCATATTTGGAGAAATTGTTTAGCCTTATATAACTATAAGACTAATACATTATTTTCCATATGTTTTTAAACATATATATCTTGAAAAATCAAAATGCTCCAACTAAATTCTTATATACACATGGAAATATTTCATTCCAAAATAATTCTTCATGAACATTATACATGTTTTAAACTATAAATGGATCATTGAAACATTCATTCCATATTGAATTTATTTTATGTTTCCAACCATTCTATTCACATCATATTAACATATACCATAATGTAACCTCCAATGAAAGTTTCCTTGATATATGATGCCTAATTTAATGACTATAGTATCTATAATGAGTATAATTCAAATATATTTAAGCATTATGGATTAGTATAACTAGTAACGCTTTATTGGAACCTATCTTGTACCATCCACATATTGTATATGATGGATTCCCACCAATGGATTTAATTCAATCCCCAAACTATAGAATAAATTTTGGTATTGGGAATCTATCATTGAATTCATAAGAAATTTTCAATCATATCTATCTACAAATTACTTCACCCTCTAGGACTTAATATTATTATTATCTAATAATATATCACCCACCATAGTGAATAAAAAACCATGAATATGGTTTTATCCTTCCTTTGAAGTATATGTATATGAAACAATTTCTCCCAATAAAACTCATGTAGTTAAATGTTCTTATTCCAACCTGTGTATCCATAGAAAATATTCAACAAATTATTGCTTGCTCCCACTCTCTCAAAATATATATTCTACCCTTATATAAATATAGCTAGTATGATTTAGTAACTATTCTATATTTACATTGTTAATGTCTTTATTATCCATACGATCATTAGCTAGGATTCACATTGTGTTTTTAATGATGTACATTTGGAGCTTTTGCAAGCTTTATATATGGATCACATAAAAACCAGTTCAGGCTATAACATAATGGTATTTCCTAATACTGTATCCTATATTGTATATATTGGTAATTGTTTTGGTATATTGTTAGCTGTTACACTCTTATTTTTTAAAATACATATGTAAAGGAAATAGGGAATAATTTTAGTACAGATATGAATTCTAATTTATCTACCATGTACTATAACACTCACTATGATGATAATAAGGAAATGTGAGTTTAGGAAAACATTTTATATAAATTTAGTGATCAATGAATACTTGGTTAAGATATCCTCAGAAATACTAGCCTAGAAGATCCTATATCTTTTACCAAGGCCATTCATTACTTTAATATATTATTCCAAAAATTTCATAAAGGAATTTAATAAATTATATGAATATACTTCTAGCTTCATCTTGGAATTGTTCATGTAACTCCAAAACCCCAGTTACCTAGAGTCGGTGCATTATTACATAACATTGGCCTTATACAAGGAATCATGTCTCGAAAGACCGATCAATTTAGTATCCTTGGAAGTACTAGATACATACATAAGTTTTACATTACATTATGAATAAAAAACAACATTCTGTCTCCATAGAAAAAACTCATGTCCCTTACCCTATCCCTGTAGGTTAATCATGATATACTTCTTCACATCTTGGGAAAAATAAAACATAGAAACAGGTGAGGTCAGATGCCCACTAAGGATAACAATATAGCGAAAACTTTCAAAAATAAGCATAATCATTTAATGCAGTGTATAAGACTAAAAAAATACTTTTTAAACATAAACTTCAGCATAATATAGAAAATATAAATAAAAAAATCCCATTGAGTTATTCACATGGATATTATACTAGTAGAATAATCACATGTAATATCAATAGCTAATTTTATAATGATGGACTGCATAATGTCGGACATCACAACCACATAGTCAATGCCTTATGACAAGACTAAAAATAATATTTTGTCAAGGCCTTGTTCCAAGACACTAGTTTTCTCTAGTGAGACCTACCGATTCATCGAGGAGCTATAGCGGGCTCCACCCATCACTTACTAAGTCCAATGCATTCCTCTTATGAAAAGGATGAAACATAACACAAACATTTGTATTAAAACTAGCATACTAAATGTTAATACTTTAACTAGAAACCATGAAGGGTATAAAAATAAAATATCCATAGTCAAACATATCACCAAACCTTCAATACAATAGGGAAGATTTTATCATAATAAATCAACTTCAAATAAGTGTAAAATCCATGAAAGGATGTTGACATTGATGAAATAAAAACTATTTGAGAGAAATATCTCTATCTATTTTGAATTCATTTAAAAGTCACATAATTATAAAAGAAAATATTTATTTTGAAAATATTCTTATAATATTTTAAGGGAAGCTTTGAAGGTGTTATAAAAGTTTAAAATATTCGCACTCACCGTATAAGTTAAAAAAAACATTCTTACTTTAATTTGTCAAAAATGTCATAAAGTACCTTGTTTGGAAAATGACGAAAATATTACTTTCAATTTTTTTTATAAAAAGTCAGACAAGGGTATACATGAATTTAAACCATAATATATTAAATAGTAATTTTTTTTGAAATAAATTTTTAAGAAACACAGATGTGGATTATAAAGAGGTCCAAGTAGATACTTACGTATAAACAACCTCGAATAATGAAGAGATTGTAAAATTAACCCTTACATTGTAATTTTCATTGGTTGAGGGTATGTTAAAATCTTAAATAATAGTTAAGTAAATGTTATTGAATTATACAAGAACAACATAAATAAATATGATGTCATATATGATCTTCTAATATTGTTTTATAAATAATATTTCAGTAGTATCATTATTTCGGGTGTTAACTGATTCATTTTTATTTATATTTTTTGTTTCGTAAGTCGTGATTATTATTGATAGAATGTATTTAATTCATATTCAGAATGATATTATGTTCTTAAACATTATTTTTATATCATCAAATGAAAATTATTCTTGCATGGTTACGATGGGGAATGAACCTTATCGCATTCTTGGAGACGGTAATCTGTACGTACGCATGGGCGACAATATCATTCTTTTGATAGTAAAATCATTTGTAACTGGATGGTATATCATATAAACAGGATAATTAACATGTTATATTTATTATTTACATAAATTATACTCATTATTATACCCATCCAAATAATTAAGTGTTGAATAACAAACTGCACCACGACGTGGAGATGATAAGTCGTACGTACACACGTATGGTGACTTTATCATTCATATTGAGATGGTATGTGAGTATTATATACTCTATAATACCAAATGTAGGATCAAAATAATTGAGATATTGAATCAAGTATCTAAAGATTCTCAAAATAAAAGAGGTTGGTGAATTGTATAATTTTAAAAATTCCTTTGGAACTTTTAAAGATGGTTATGTTTAACAAGGTTAAACAAGGTAATTCACAAAACATCTAGTTTTACACACTTGCTTGATTCCAGAAATATGATTCTGAGAATGTGAATCCGAAAATATGGTTCCGGTAAATGAAACTTAATGAATGTTTACAAAGATGAAGATTCTACCTTAAAGTGTATATAATCTCACTAAATTAGAGTACACGTATAAGGAAGTTTAAGATAGTTATACTTTCCTCAAAAATACAAATGGAGCGGAAAACTTGAAACAAACAAGTAACAAGTAGTAAGTCTTTTAATCAAAAGAGAATGGTATACAACAACCTTGGATAAAGGTCCCTTGATTTATATTTTCATGAAGTTTTGTCTTACCCACACCAGGCTAAGCCCTTGATACGAAGATCGGAGTCTGTCTTGCTATTCCTGAAAGCCCTCAACTTCAAGGTAGTCAGCACCTCTTTCTTCCTATCCCCGGAATCCCTCGAATGTAATCAGCAACATTCGGAGTCTCACAAAGAAAATCTGAACAAGACGTTCAGTACACACTAAGCATGAGAGTCGATCTCTAGAAATCACTTCAACATCATGTAATATCTAGAGTCATAGAACAGTTCATCAAAAGTCCTGAGCTCATTCAAATGAGCTCCTATTTATAGGCATAGCAGCAACGATTAGTTCCCTCCTCCAACAGTTTTATTTTTTCTTGAATTTCGAAGGGACCTGTACACATGTCACTCAAACAATGGTTATTTTTTAACTGAATGCACAACATCATTTTATAACTAAAACAAGTGTAAGAAAAAATATGGTTACATAACTAAAATTCAATATTCAGAATGTAAGAAAATAAATGTTCAGAGTCTAACCAAAAATGAATTCGGAGTCTATAATACAAAGATATTCAGATCCTGTTTTCTAGGAATTCGGAACATGAACTCTATAGAATTTAGGAGTTTGAATTTCAAGGAAATTTGGAATCTGGATTCAAAAGAATTCGGAACCTGAACTTACAAAGTTCGGAGTCAGAGTTCATGAGAATTAGGAGTTAGAACTCATGAGAGTTCAGAGTATGAATTCAGAGAACTTGGAATCAGAACTCGGAGGAGTTTGTAACCAGAATTACTTTTAAGAATTTGGATTCAGAACTCAAAAGAGTTTGGAGTCTGAATTCAGAGAACTCGGATTCATAACTCAGAAGAGTTTGGAGTCTGAATTCAGAGAACTCGAAGTCAGAACTCAAAACAGTTCGTAACCAGAAATCTGAGAATTCAATGATAGAACTCAGAAGAGTTCGTAACCAGAATTCTGAGAATTTGGATCCTAAAATAGAATGATTCATATCTAGGTAATTATAGGATTCTATGGTTTTGGTTATAAACCAATTTTTACCCTTAGAAAAATTGTAATGTGAATAATGAAAACATGGTAAGGATAAATTTCCTTGGGGAAGGAAATTTTCCTTATAGAAGTAAGAAACAGGATAAAAAGAGATTTTCCTTGAGATAAGGTGTTTGTGATTTTCAAAACAAGAAGGAATGGTAAATTCATAAGGAAGCCTTAATGACTCAAAAATCTCCCCCAAGTATGAAGGAACATAAAATTCGTAAGTAAAACCTTATTGACTAAACAATCTACCCCTTTTTGGAAATAACAAACATCCTTACAAAAAAAGAATAAAAGTAATTTGAAAAAAATATTTTTCAAGACTTTGCAAATAAAACTTATCTCCCTTTTCACATTGGTAATGATGAAAACGAAAAACTCCCCCTTAGGTTTTGGAACACTAAGGATCGTATTCTGGATTTTCGGAATGAGATTTTTCATTATCTTGAGTACGAAAATCTCTATAATCAAAACTCCCCCTTAGATAAACTCACCCTTACTTAGGGATATTTCTTCTTTTTATAGCATTATTTTTCCTTTCTCCCCCTTTGTGATTTTCAAAAAGAATTTGAGGGAATGGAAAATAAATTATAGTACCTGAAATATTAGTACCAAGCATGTAAACAGAAACGAACAACCAAAATTTCATTAAGATTGGAAGAATTTTTACAAGGGAAAAAAATACAACATAAGATCAAATTTATTTTACTTCCTTCTCCTTGGGTATCAACTTCTTCACTATGCTTTTTAGTTTCTTTATCTCCTTGTGGTCTTCCTCTGCTTCCTTCTCTAAGGATTTGATCCTATAATCCTGATCCTTCAGAGCCTCTGCCTGAGACTTCAACAAGTCATCATGCTTCACTATCTTCTCTTCAATCTCGATCCAGAGATCCCTTTCTCTATTGCAACTTTGAGCAACAAAGTACAACTTCCCATTCATATTCTTGACCTACTGAATCTGAGTATTCTACTCAAGATTTAGCTTTCCCTCAATGCTATTTGTGAGATCCTTGATTTTTCTATCTTTGGTATCAAAGGATTCCTTTACATCATCTTGAAACTCATCAAGCACTCTAAAATCTTCAAATATATTCTTTAACCAGCTAACCATTTTCTTACAAGATCTTTTGTGGGATTCATAGTTGATAAATAAATATTTGAAGTTTGATTCCATCTTGACACACTTTTCCATCACCGTGAACACTGAATCTAATTTTTGGTTCAAGGTATGTTGAAGCATCTCACATCTGTAATCAATGCTTGGGAAAATCGGAATGTTCCCAACAAGATTCTTCAAGGATTGAACTATGAAATCATGTCCCATTGAAGATGATTCTGAATCTGAGACTTTTCTTGGTGAAGGATGTTTTCCTAGATCAACAAGCTTCCTCTTCGAAGACCAACCAGCTTTGTTCTTCTTTAAAACAAATTTCGTAGGTGTAACCTCAACAACCAACTATTTCCCTTTATTGGTTCTCAGAATAGCTTCCTCATCTGGAGACTTATGTTCACTTTCAGATAGTTGAACAATCTTATCTTCATCTACTTTGTCTTTCTTAGCTCTAGCTTCTGCATCCTCAGGATGTATAAAGTGATGATTAATGATTTATTCCTTTGAAAATTTATTAACCTCTTCTTCACCCTTCTCATCTTCACCTTCCTCATCCTTCCTAGGAGTTTGGAGATTTGAAGAATCTACTTCAGATGTTTGGATTGATAGTTTATCAGATGGGGTTTTCTTCTCATGAAAGTCTCCAACTTGCTGAATGAGGTCTTCTATGATAGCACTACTTTCTTCTTCTTGCACTTCTTCCAGAGATTCCTTTTATTCAACATCCTTTTCTTGGGGTTTTTTTTGGAGTCATGTACTTCTTCCCCGTATTCTTAGGTAATGCCTCAACCAAGAACAATTTCTGTACTAGAATTTGTTCGGATGCGATTTCAGTATCCCTCAGAAGGGATTGAACAACCTCGGCCTCAGACATCTTCTTATTTTGTTTATTTCCCTTGGCTTGCTTCTCAATCTCATCAGCTTCCTTCTCTTTCAAAGTTTTGGCCTCTGCAGGATCCAATCCAAACTATGGCTCTCCTTCCTTTTGATTCTTTTTGTCTTCCCTCGACTTGGTAAAAAGCTCATCCATATAATCTTTCTGCTTCTTGGGCTTTGGAGGTGCAGATTGAGTTTCTTTAGCTTCTGAGATTTTTCCTTCTTCTACCACTTCCTTCAACTTCCTCTTCTTCCCTCATTTCTTTGATGGTTCAAGATCCTCTTTTTCCTTCAAAGAAACTTCGGACTCTTCCTCTGGTAAGTCATATAATTCTTCTGTCTCCTTAGAGAAACCAACTTTCATCCTCTTGAGAGTATCATCACTGATCATCATTACTTTTCAATTCCTTGACATTCAACTGCAAGGGATTTTGATGGACTCCAAGCACCGAACAATAAGCTTGGAAAGAATGTCCGGGTACATAATAATTTGAGCTTTTAAGTTCCCATTCTTAATATTCTCTATCGTAATGATAATATGCTTCATCAAGTTTACCTTCCTCAGATTCACCAAAAAATATAGAATGAACATGTCACTCTTTTTCAATGTGTCCTTATCTCCTTTTATCCATACGATAAAACCCTGAACCCACAATTCCAGGATCCGATTATTTGTCGTCAGGTGAGAAATCTTTGCAATCTTGGCATTTGAAAGTCCAAGGCACTCCATAGATTTTACCTTTACAAAACTTCCTTGAACATCCGATAGCTTGTGAGAACAAAACTCAGCTTCCCCTTCACATGGAACTCCAAATAAGCCGGCTACCTTAGTGTAAGATAAAGCATAGGTTTTTTCCATAACTTTTGAATGAAAACTTTTCTCGGCCTTCTTCCTTAAAGAAACTAACTGACTCATAAAACTCTATAAGAAAATCTAGAAACACCAAGTCTTGAGCCCCTGGCTTCAATATGCAGACATTTTCCTATCCATTAAGCTTGATGTTCTTGGAGATTATAGAATCATATTTATTGAAGAAATTTGAATGCACAAACATTTCTCTATATACTTTTCACTCCTAAATCGGCTTGATAGTAGAAATATCTTTCTGAGATGATTATTCTGCAGACATTCGGACTTGATAAGACTTTGAGAAGTTCAAAATAGGCTTATGTTGGAGGATAGAGCTTCGACATGAAAATTCTTAAAATCGATGTGGGACAACCCTTCGGGGGTCCTTTATATAGTTTTTTGATGTAACAGTTGAACTTAAAAACTCGATGTAATGGCTGAAAATCATTCTGATTAGATCTTACGGATAAAATGATAGCCACAAGGAAAATTTGTTAGGATTCGATCTTTTCAGGTTTTAAAAAGAAAACATTCGGATTTAAGAAAACAGGAATCTGAGAAATTTTAATAGAAAATACCAGAAAGTAAATGATGACTACAAAAACATAAGAAAGAAAAAATACCTTTCGAATTTCTAGGAGAATTATTCATATTGAGGAAAATTATTCTTGAAGGACTTTAGAGTCTGAAAAAAAAACTTGAGAACAAAAAAAAACGCTATTACAAAAAAATAGAGTACAAAAATTTTAATGACTAAAAATTTTAAAAAGTTTATTATGGAAAGTTTTGAAAACTTCATTATGAAAAGTTTTGAAAAATTCATTAGGAAAAGTTTTTAAAACATCATTACGATTTTTTTGGAAAACTTCATAACAATTCTTTTTTTGAAAAAACACCTTTTCAATTAACAAGAAAATTAACCCCTATGAAAAAACGTTTATTACTGTAAGGAGATTGATTTCAACAGAAAGTTACCAAGGAGGATTACCTTACTGTTATGATTCCTAACTTCTATTTAATGTATTCAAATCTATCATAGGGTAAAGATTTTGTGAAAAATATCTTCAAGTTGATCTTGCGTTCTGATAAATTGAAGAATGATATCTCCTTTTTGTGTGTGATCCCTAAGAAAGTGATGGATAATATATATATATTTTTCATGAGAGTGATGTTCAAGGTTTTTAATAAGGGAAATGGTACATGTATTATCACACAAAATTTGTGTTTTGGTAAAACTCATACCATAGTCTTTGAGTGTGTGTTGCATCCACAACACTTGAGCATAACAACTTCCAACTGCTACATATTCAGCTTCAGTAGTGGAAAGTGCTACTGAGTGTTTCTTCTTGAAAGACCAAGAAACAAATTAATCTCCTAAGAAATGAAATGTTCCAGATGCACTCTTTCTATCCATTCTACATCCACCAAAGTCAGCATTTGATTTTTTTTAAAACAAAATCATTTCCAGAAGTATAAAAGAGTCCTAAATCCAAGGTTCCCTTTAAGTAGTGATTTTTTTCACTGACTTTAAATGAGATTCCTTAGGATTGGATTGATATCTTTCACATAAGAATACTGAAAACATTAAGTCTGGATGACTATCTATAAATTAAAGTAAACTTTCTATCATACCTCTAAAAGATGTTTGATCTACTAGTTTCCCAGCTTCATCAAGATCAAGTGTGTTTGAGGTACCAATGGGAGTAATTATACTCTTAGTGTTGTAATATCCATAATTTTTGAGAAGATATTTAATATACTTATGTTGGGATATATAGATTCCTTCTGGTTTTTGATAGATTTGAAAACCACGGAAAAATGATAACTCACCCATCATACTCATTTCAAACTCAGATTTCATTAGATCTGCAAAGGAATCGAAGAAAGATTATTGAGTTGAACCAAATATAATGTCATCAACATAAATTTGAACAATCAAATAATTTTTCTTATCTTTATTTATAAAAAGGGTTAGATATACATTTCCCTTAACATAATTATTTTGAAGCAAAAATCCTCTAAGTCTATCATACCAAAATGGGGGGACTTGCTTAAGTCCATACAAAGCTTTGGTAAGTCTAAAAACAAAATCAGGATGTTTTGTATCTTCAAAACTAGGAGGTTGTTCAAAAAAAACTTCTTCTTGAACAAAATCGTTAAGGAAAGCACATTTCACATCCATTTGAAAAAGTTTGAAATGGAATAATGCTGCATAGGCAAGTAAAATTCGAATAGATTCATGTCTAGCTACTGGAGCATAGGTTTCTTCACAGTCTATTCCCTCTTATTTATTATAGTCTTTAGAAACTAAACTAGCTTTATTTCTTACTATGATTCCATTTTCATCACACTAATTTCCGAAGACCCATTTTACTCCAATAACAGAAGTTTCTTTAGCTATTTCAACCAAGGTCCAGACTTTATTACTTTAGAATTCATTTAGCTCATCTTGCATAGATTTTATCCAATCATCATCACCAAAGCCTCATCCATGATTTTTGGTTCTAATTGGGAACAAAATGCTAGATGTTCTACTTAATTTCTTAAGGAACTTCTAGTCCTTATAGGTTGATTCACATCCCTAATGATACTATCACTAGGATGATTCTTTAGAAACAACTGATTTGGGTTTTTGTAAAACCTTTTCATCTACATAGGGTAGGAAATCTTCAAGGGTAAATGCTTCAGAAACATTTTCTTGGGCATTTTCCTTATCAGAAGGATCTTATAACAAAGGTTGATAATCTGTTTTTGAAAACACATATGAATATGTAAGTTGGGGTTGCTTAAAAACAAAAGGATCAGTTTCATAAAATTTCACATGTACTGTCTCTTCAACAGTACATGTGTTTTTATTGAAAAATCTATAAGCCTTAGAAGTTGTGGAGTTGCCTAAGAAAATTCCTTCATCATATTTTTTTGAAAATTTGTGTAGATTATCTTTGGTATTCAGAATGAATACTTTGCAACAAAAAACTTTGAAGTACGAAAGTCTAGGGTTTCTACCATTTCATTACTCACAAAGAGTTCTATTAAGAAACGGTCTAATCAAAACTCGATTTATAGTATAACAAGTAGTACTTACAGATTCATCCCAAAAATGGTTGGCTATAGAATACTCACTCAACATGGTTCAAGTTATCTCTTAAATAATTCTATTTCTTCATTCAACAACACCATTTTTTGAGGTGCTTTAGGTGCTGAGAAGTTGTGAGTAATGCCTTTTCTACTACAAAAAGTTTCAAAATCAGAATTTTGAAATTCTCTACCATGATCACTATGAATAGTTTTCAATGAAAGTTTTTTCTCATTTTTAACTCTGGCTCTAAAACTTTTAAAATACAAAAAATATGTAGACTTATTTTCTAGAAAATAGACCCACGTAAATCTAGTGTAATCATCAGATAAAACAAATACATAATACTTGCCTCAAATGCTTCTAGTTTTTGTAGGACTAAGGATATTCATATGAACTAACTATAATGAACCAGTAGTTGATACTTCACTGACTGTTTTAAAACATGATTTATGATTATTTCCTCATTGAAAAGGGTCACAAACTTTTGAAGAATCAAATCTAAGCTCCGATAGATCTTTAACTAATATTTTCTTATAAAGTTTTCATATGTTTTTAAGGTTACAGTGACCTAAACTCCTATTACATAACCAAGAATGATCTTCCATTGCACTAAGGCAATGTAGATCTTGGATCCTAAGGTCTTCTATGATTAATGTGTAAGTATTCTCATTCCTAAGGACAGAAAGAATAAACTCTTCCTTGGAATTGTGTACTAAGCACTTATCATTCCTAAAATTCACAAGGTAACTTTCATCACATAATTGGATTATGCTAATGAGGTTGTTCTTAAGACCCATAACAAATAAAACATTTGAAATCATATTTTTTCCAAGAATAACAATGTTACCTATACCAATAATTTCTCCTTAAGTTTTATCTCCAAAATTTAATTTTCCTCCTTTCATCTTGATAATTATTTCAAAATAGTTTTTGTTACTAGTCATATGCTGAGAACATACACTATCCATGTACCAAGTATTTCTATTGGTACTCTCTCTATTCTCCTGAAAATAAGAAAAAGTTATGTTTTCGCAATCCAAACTTGCCTGGATCTGGAAATTTCATAAAGAAAAATCTTAGGCACCAACATTTTCTTAGAAAAGTAGGCTTTATAAAATCCTAAAGACTGAGTTTTGTTTAAGGAATAATTTTTTTCCCAATTCCCTCTTCACTAACACTTAGTATAGAATGGAGCACTTTTAGGAACAAAATAATTGTTGATAAAAATTGGTTTAGAACTAGTATAACCAAAACCAGAACTATTTTATAGAGGTAATATTTGAGAATACATTTTATCAAAATTTTCTTTACCTAGGGTAAAGTTTGACAAACACTTCCTCAAGGAATTTTTTCTTATTTCAGTTTGATAACTAAATTATTTTCTTCTAAAACATTTTATTTTGAACAAAAGTTAGGCTAGAAAACATTTTTCTTAGAAATTAGGTTTTCTAGATCTTTAGAATGTTTATTCTTCTCAGAATTTACTTCCTCAAGATTTTTTGAAATACTTTCAAAATCAAAATTTTTCTTATCAAGATCTTTAGAAAGATATGTTATTTCCTTAGTAAGAATATAATTCCTAGAGTTTTCCTTATCAAGCTTTTTCATGATTTTTGAATTCTCAATCTCAAGGAGCTTAGCAAACCTAGAAACTTCTTCATAGGTAGGTAAAGTATTATCTTCATCAGAATAATATTATTCATCATAAGAGTTATAGTATTTATCATTAATATAATTTTCATTTAAAGAAACATTGGTCATTGATTCATCATTGTGTACCTTAGCCATCAAGAAATGATTGTAAATAGGTAGTCTGGCTATTAGACCAAGATTCTTCAATCCAGAAGATTCGTAATCTGATTATTAATCTGAAGAGTCACCACCACTTACACTCCAGGAGTCATTAGCTTTCAAGACTTTCTTAGCTTTATCTTTGTTTTACTTTTTCTGTTCCTCTCATAATGATTTTCATTTCATTATTTCCTCTTAAGCATAAGTCAATCAGGTCTTATATGTCCTTCTCTCTTGCATTCATAACAAGTGACTTATGTGTCTTTCTTATCTTTCATTTCTTTCTTCTTGTATCTGGATTGATAGTTCTTCTGTCCAACAATCTTGTTCATTCTTAGAGTAATATTGGAAAATTTATTCTCTGAAGATTCACTTCCTCTAGATTCGGATTGGATAACAACCTTCTTAGATTTGGATCTGGTAACTCTCTCAGGAGTATTAGCTTTCGTATGATTTGAAGTTGTTGTAAAAGAAACACTACCATTCCCATTATTCTTCTTTATGTTATCAGCATCTCTCATCATTCTAGTCTCATGTTGAAGAAGAGTTCCAAAAATTTCATCAAGAGAAATATGAGTAACCTTTTTGTTCTCATCAATAGTTGTTCTGTTGGATTCCCACTCATTGGGCATGATGTCTATGCTCTTATCAACAGGAGCTTCATCATCTAATCCTTTTTCACCCATTGATTGTAAACTATTCACAATAGTCATGAATCTTTGTTTCACCTTACATTTAGGTTCTCTATAAGGAAAGAAGAAACCATGATATTCAGCTCTGAGCATGGCTATTCTTGTTTCAATTACTTTGGAAGTTCCAAAGTGTGTAACTTCAAGTTTCTTCCATGTAGAATTTTCTGCTTCACAAGTTGAAATTTGGATATATATATTTCTAGACATGGAGCAAATCAAAGTATAGCGTACCTTATATTTCAGTTGATATTCATGCTTTTCTTGATTTGTGAAGGTACTAACTTCTTTGTTAGGGATTTAATATCCTCTAGTAAGCATAAAAAAATTATCAACTCCAGTATTGATACTAAAAGTCTTCATACGATCTCTCCAATATTCATAATCATTCCCATCAAAAATAGGTGGTCTTGTTGGAATTATATTGTGTTTGGAAACAACATTGATTCCTGCCATATTTAAGAAAAACTCTCCACAAAAACTTTTTAATAATAAAAGTTAGTAAACAAGGAAAATATTACTATGTAAGGAAAAATATAGAACAAGAGTATCTCTAAGAAAAAAAGAATCTGAACTTTATGAATCTGAAAAACTGATTCTGAGAATAAGAATGATCTTCTGAATCTAATCATGAGATTAATTCAGATTGAACCAATGCTCTCATACCAATTTTTGAGATGGTATGTGAGTATGATATACTCTATAATACCAAATGTAGGATCTAAATAATAGAGATACTGAATCAAGTATCTAAAGATGATCAAAATACAAGAGGGGGGTGAATTGTATACTTTTAAAAATTACTTTGGAACTTTTAAAGATGGTTATGTTTAACAATGTTAAACAAGGTAATTCACAAAACCTCTAGTTCTACACACTTGCTTGATTCCAGAAATATGATTCCGAGAATGTGAATCCGGAAAGATGGTTCTGGAAAATGAAACATAATGAAAGTTTACAAAGATGAAGATTATAACTTAAATCATATAGAATCTCACTAAATCAGAGTACAAGTATAAGAAAGTATAAGTTATTTATACTTTCCTCAACAATACAAATGCAGCAGAAAACTTGAAATAAACAAGTAACAAGTAGTAAGTCTTTTAACCCAAAGAGAAGGGTATCCAGCAACCTTGGATAAAGGTCCCTTGATTTATACTTTCAAGAAAGTATGTATTACCCACACCAAGATAATTCCTCGATATGAAGATCAGAGTCTGTCTTGTTATCCCCGAAAGCCCTCAACTTCAAGGTAGTCAGCACCTCTGTCTTTCTCAATAAAGAATCCATCAACTTCAAGGTAGTTGGCACCTTTGTCTTCCTATCCCCGGAATCCCTTGAATGTAATCAACAACATTCATAGTCCCATAATGAAAATCTGAACAAGACGTTCAATATTCACTAAGCATGAGAGTCTCTCTATAGAAATCACTTCAACGACATGTAATCTCTAGAGTCATAGAACTGTTCATCAAAATTCCTGAGCTCATTCAAATGAGCTACTATTTATAGGCACAACAACAACAGTCAACTCCCTCCTCCAACGGTCATATTTTTCCTTGAATTTCAGAGGGACCTATATAGGTGTCACTCAAACAACGGTTAGTTAGTAACTGAATGCACGACATCATTTTATAACTAAAACAAGTGTAAGAAAAAATATGGTTACATAACTAAAATCCAATATTCAGAATGTAAGCAAATAAAAGTTCAGAGTCTAACAAAAAATGAATTCGGAGTCTATAATACAAGGATATTAGGATTCTATTTTCTAGGAATTAATAACCTGAACTCTAGAATTTTAGAGTATGAATTTCAAGGAAATTTGGAATCTGGATTCACAAGAATTCTGAACCTGAACTTACAATGTTCGGAGTCAGAGTTAATGAGAATTTGGAGTCAGAACTCATGAGAGTTAGGAGTATGAATTCAGAGAACTCGGATTTAGAACTTGGAAGAGTTTGTAACCAGAATTTGTATTAAGAATTCGGAGTCAAAAATCAGAAGATTTCAGAGTTTGAATTTAGAGAACTCGAAGTCAGAACTTAGAAGAGTTCGAAGTCTTAATTCAGAAAACTCAGAGTCAGAACTCATAAGAGTTCGTAACCAGAAATCTACGAATTCGGAGTCATAACTTCGAAGAGTTTGTAACCAGAATTCTGAGAATTCATATCCTAAAACAGAATGCTTCATATCTAGGTATTTATAGGATTCTGAGGTTTTGTTTATAAACCGAATTTTACACTTAGAAAAATTAGGACATGAACAATGAAAACATGGTAAGGATAAATTTCCTTGGGGAATGAAATTTTTTCTTATAAAAGTAAAACAAAGGTTAAAATGTGATTTTCCTTGAGATAAGGTGTTTGTGATTTTCAAAACAAGAAGGAATGGTAAAGTCATAAGGAAACCTTAATGACTCAACAATCTCTCCCAAGTATGAAGGAATAGAAAGGTCATAAAGAAACTCTTATTGACTCAACAATTCATAGGATGGATAAAATAAAGAATATGGTTGTACCATATTTACAATAACATCATAGTATGTATAAGGTACTGGAGTTATTTTTTTGGTATAGAAACAACAAATAAAGAGGAAGTGGAAGAAGAAAAGAACTTTGGAAGATATAATGAAATTATTACCTCTTCTTCAGGTGATTCCTTTTGATTTGATCAAAAAGGGCTCTTTAGGTTGGATTTATGATCAAAGTAAGGCCTCAAAGTTTAAGTGAGGGTTGTTGGGAGGATATTTGAGAAGAGGTTGGCAGGGTCAAATGGCTTTGGAGGTCTTAAATTAATAGAATGGGAAGTACCCTTTTATAAGAGAGGTGAGGGTCACTTTAGGAAAATCTTGAAATATTATTTTATTATACAATCATATTCAGTTTATAAGGGCTCAAAAAGGATTGGTTTAGATAATAATATGGGTATGGGTCTAAAACCATTCAACCAATAGGTTTTAGATAGGTTTAGGTCACTATATTAAACTTATCTTTTAGATTTATCTCTAAGATAAGTAGTTTAACTTTTACCATGTATTCTTGTATTATTATAATAAATGGTTAATAAAATTACTATAAAAATACAAAAGAACGCCAAGTGGGTTATTATTGATATATATAACCTTATATAATTCCTTTGGATAAAGCATATATTTTTAAGAATATTTTATCAATTACTAATATAGTATTTTTTATAAACATATTTATGTCAATTTTGAAACTATTTAGTATTTTGTTTTCGTGAAAGTCATAACAACTTTATCACTTCAAAAAAAAAAAAAATCTAATAAACCCTAAAATGTCATATTAACCTATAAAATTAGTTGAATTCATCAGAAGTCTCAATTTAGATTTATTTTTATATTTCTAATATCAAATATTTTAATCTTTCATTAATAAGGTAATTACAACATCATCATTGAGTCATAAATAAATTTAATTATTTAATGCATAAAAATTATAAATAAAATACCATTATATAGGAAATAATTTTATATTTATAATTAATATTTATAGCCCAAATTATCTTATGTATAAACCTTTATTAAAAATGTTTTAGTTATTAAAATTTGAATTTAACACTTTTAACTATTTTTTAAATAAAACAATAATAAATGTCCTAATCTAATCCAAGTGGACCAAAAGGATCATATTTTATTATTGAGGTTAATTTTGGACGAAAAAACTTATAAAATATAATTAATACATGTTTTAGGGTAATTATAATATAATTTTTACCTTTAATCACCCTATTTACTTATAAACATGGTAAATAAAATTCAAAAGTTACTATTCAACAAAAATTATTTTCAGCTTATTGAACCACAATTTACCTACTGATTTCAACTATGTGTCTTGGATTTTTGAAATTCTATTTAGAGAAGTGGTAAAATCACATTTTATGCAAATTTGAAAATGCACCTAGAAGGTGGTTAAAATACGGTAAAAAGTTCAATAAAATTTTATATATCTAATATTATTATAAAATGACTAAAATGAATAACATTGAAAATATATAGGTATTATGTATATTTTTGTAACTAAAATAAATTTAAATAAAATAACAAATTATTTAAATAAAATTTTAGTTTTAAACAATAAAGTAGTGTTTTTCACTATTCATCAAAAATAGGATGTTTTCAAAAAAATACAAAAAATTCACCCTAAGCTAATTTTGATATTCTGAATCCAAAAATGATGTCCATTTTGGACAATAAAATTTATAAAATTTCAAAAAGTGGGTATTTCTATTCATAATGGCTAGTTTGATTGGTCCTGGTGTGCTAGAACTCGAAGTTGCATAAAACACAAGCTATTGCATTATTCAAAGGGAAACATACCATGGAAGCTTGAGGTGTTACATTATACCCTCATTAAAATAATTTAATCCTAAAATTTTTTATAATATTACAACATAAAAAGATTTGGGTGGTTCTTCATCATAAGTTCCTTGGGTTCCCACATTTCCTCTTCAATCTTATGGTTTCTCGATAGAACTTTCACCAGACAAGTCGTCCAGTTTCTTATAACTTGTTCTATGATATCAAGAATATTGAAAGGATCTTCATAATAAGATAGATTAGGTTCCAATTCTATTTCTTCATTGGTGATTACATGTGTTGGGTCAGGCATGTATTTTCTTAACATTGATACGTAGAACACATCATGAACTATGGAGAGACTTGGCGGAATTTCCAAATGATAAGCTATAACTCCATTTAATTCTAGGATTTCGAAAGGTCCGATGTACCTGGGACTTAATTTTCCATTCTTACCGAATTGTATAATACCCTTCCATGAATATACCTTCCATAAAACATAATCTCATAATTAAAATTCCAAATCTTTCCTTCGGTTATCAGCATATCTCTTTTGCCTACTTTGAGCTACTTTGATGTGGGTTTGGACAATCTTAACCCTTTTTTATTGTTTCCTCAACAAGTTATGGGCCTATGAGTTTTCTTTCACCAACATCATCCCAACAAGTTGGTGTGCGACATCTCCTTCAATATAATGCTTCATATGGAACCATATGAATAATTGAATGGAATCTATTGTTATAGAAACTTTATACCAGAGGTAAATATTGATCCCACATACCTTGAAAGTCAAGTGAGAAAGATATAAATATGTCTTATAAGGTTTAAATAGTGCGTTTAGATTGTCCATCAGTTTTAGGGTGGTAGGATGTTCTCAAACGAAGTTTAGTATCCAGGGCCTTATGAAGAATTTTCCAGAATCTTGATGTAAAATGGGGATCACGGTCAGAAACAATCGATAGGGGTACACCATGAAGTCTTAAAACTTCAATAGTATATAGTCTTTCTAAACGTTCAAGTGTTAAATTATCTCTTATAGCATGAAAATGTGCTGACTTGGTAAGGCGATCAATAATGACCCATATTGCATCAATCCTTCTAGGAGTCTTTGGTAGAACCATGAAAAATTCCATCGTAATATCATCCCATTTCCACTCAGGGATGGGAAGAGGTTTCATGACTCCTCTAGGGAGTTGTCTTCTAGCCTTCAACTGTTGAAAAACCATATATCTTGACACATAATCAGCAATCTCTCTCTTTATGTTGTCACACCAAAAATATTCCTTCAAATCTCAATACATCTTAGTGCCACAAGGGTTTATATAGAAATTGGAGCTATGAGCATCATCCAACAATTCTCTTTTTAGATCAGGCATGTCAGGAACTCAAATCCTCTACCCAAATTTCAAAATCCCATCTTCATATACAAAGTCGATCAATCTCCCATTGTTCCCGACTTTTATTTTCTTTTGAAACTCCTCATCATCACACTAATAACTCTTTATACTTTATATTAAAGATGGTTTGAAAATAATTTGAAAAATTATTGATGTTTCACCTTCCATAATTATTCCCATATCCATATTTAATAGATCCATGAACATAGGATCCCTTTTAACTCCCATCTTGCTCAAAACTCTATGATCCTTTTGGCTCAAAGCATCTACCACCTTTTTTTCCTTCCGTGAGTGCTAGTGTATAGTTTAATCATAATCTTTGAGTAGTTCAAGACATCTTCTTTGCCTCATGTTTAGTTCTTTCTGTGAAAAAACATACTTTAAACTCTAGTGATCAGTACATATCTCACATTTTTCACCATAGAGATAGTGTCTACATATCATAAAATTAAATATTATAGCTGCTAATTCAATGACATGAGTGGGATAGTTTTTTTCATGAATTTTTAGTTTCCGCGATGAATAGGAAATAACTCTATCATTCTATATAAGGACACAAGCAAGTCCTTTCTTTTAAGCATTACAATAAATAACAAACCCATCATTCCCTGATGGTATAGTCAATATAAGAGAATTGACTATTCTTATCTTCGGTTCATCAATACATTCTTCACACTCTTTTGTCCAAACAAATTTAACCCATTTACGTGTGAGCTTGGATAATGGGTTAGCCAATTGGGTAAAATCTTGGACGAAACACCGATAATAACCAGCTAAACGAATAAAACTGCGTACCTGAGTTATACTCGTTGGTGCTGGACATTCTTGTATTGCTCTTGTCTTATAGGGATCAACATAGATTCTATCTTTATTGAAAATATGGCCATGAAAAGAAATCTTCTGAATATAGAATTCAAACTTTCTAAACTTCCCATATAATTCATTTCTTTTGAGGGTTTTTTGAATAGTGTGCATGTGATTTTCCTGATCTTTGTATCTTTTTGAGAATACCAAGATATCATCAATAAATAATACTACAAATTCACCATTATATTCCTTGAAAACTCTGTTCATTGGTTCCATGAAAACAGAGGGTGTATTAGTCAGTCCAAAAGGCATTACTGTAAACTCGTAATGCCCATACCTGGAACGAAATGCTATCTTCGGAATGTATTCCTTCTTCACACACAAATGATGATATCCAGATCAAAGGTCAATCTTTGAAAAAAATTTAGCATCATGAAGTTGATAGAATAAATCATCAATGAGAGGTAAGGGATACTTTTTCTTTATTGTTATAGCATTGATCTCCCTACAGTAATCCACAACCTCATAGAACCATATTTCTTCTTAACAAAAAGAATAGGGGCTCCCCATGGAGAAACACTAGGGTGAATAAATCCTTTATTACTAAATTACTCTAGTTTTTTCTTTAGTTCCACTAATTCCACAGTGGCCTCTCTATAAGGGGTCTTCGATATGGGCCTTGAACCAAGAATTAAATCAATGGAAAACTCAATTTATTGTTCTGGAGGATGTCCAGGTAAATCGTATAGAAACAAATCAACATATTCTTCCACAATAGTTACATCCTCTATTTTAACATTCCTTTCCTCACCCATAGTTATTTCATTCTCTTCCTCCCCAATAATTGAATTTAGAAGAGCTACAGAGGGTATATCTAGATAAGAATCAGACGGTGACATTTCTGCTCAAAAGATAATGTACTCCTTATCATCATAAAAAATTGTAACCTCCTTATTCCTACAATAAATTTTCACAACATGGTCCGAAAGAAAATCCATAATGAGGATTATATCAAATTCAATCATGGGTATGATGGTGAGATCAGTAGATAAATAAAATTTATATTCCCTAATGGGAACTGATTCACAAAACATTATTGCAATGATACTTCCCTTAGGAGTTTTGACAGGAAAATCCCTTGTTAAATCAAATTGGAAATATCTAATTTTATTAGAAAACTGGGAAGATATGAAACAATGAAATTATTTATAATAAAATAAAGCATTGGCCAAACTTGAGGAAACTATTAAATTACCTGTCACCACATCTTTTAGAGCTTCAACCTCAGTATTAGTGATCACATAATCTTGTCCTTGATCCCATGGACTCTTCTGAGATAAGTTTCCTTGGCACTTAGGACATTCATTTTCATAATGCCCATTTTCTCTATAATTGTAGCATTCAACATTGAAAGCCTCTTTCTTTCCCTTGCAATCACAATCTTGGTAGCCTTTTTCACTACACTTTTAACATACTCCCATTCCCTCTAGGAATGTACCTGGGTGTTTCTTCCCACATTTACCGCAGGATAGAAATTCAACTTTTCCCTTCTTCCTCTTATTTCCATTTCTATAATATTCAACAGATCTCTTCTTCTCTTTCTTTGCTTTAAATTTGTAATAGTTAGATAATTTCTTTTCTGTATTTATAGCACATTAGACAATATCTTTGTACGATGAGAAGGATTGTGAGACTAATGCTCGACAGAGAAATGGTTTTAAATCATCAAAGAATTGACCAATCTTACTCCTTGAGTTACACATATAATCTACAACATGCCTTACTAACCTTGTAAAGTTAGCATCATATATTGCAACATTCTCATATTCCTTTTGCCTTAGACTCAAAAATTGCCTTTCCATATATGCTTGATGGTCATGAGGAAAGTATTTTTCTAAGAAAATATATTTAAACTCCATCCATTCCATATTTGATACTTCTTCATCCACCTTTGTTTTTTTGAATAAATGACCAATAATGATTTTTATCTCCCGTGAGGCGATAAACTGCCATGAAAACTTTTTCCCTTTCGATACTCCCCAAAGCATGAAATATTTTTTCTAAGGAACTTATCCACTGCTTAGCTAAAAATGGAATTGTAGTCCCATTGAATGTTGGTGGTTGTTTTCTCATAAAGTAGTCTAACATTGATCCTCCATGTTGTGGATTAGGGTGCTCCATATGGGTAAGGATATTATTCATAACCTGAGTGAGGTGTCCCAGTATGGTGATAAGATGATTCGCACCAGTTGCATCACCATCTCCACTATAATTATCTCGAGTTGGAGAGAAATATCTACATGGATTACATGAATTGATATAGTTTCCATTCCTTATACTAGCCTCCATTTCTAAACAATAGAATACCCTAGATTATTTTATGAATCACAATACATAATTCTAAACTAGTAAAATACCTAACATATATTTAGCAGTTTATGAATATAATCCCTAATCATAAACAAATGTTTTCTTTGAGAAATTATATACTCATAAATCCTTGATAATGGTTTGTAATGAAAATTTTAATTATCCTAAGCATATCCCCCGGGAGTGTCGTAACCAAGAGTGCAGCAGGACCTGTTGTCGTGTACCAGGATACCATAGGTCAAGACTAAAACTCCTTGTCGAGGTTTTAAATTCTAGGTACATCTTTTCTAGAGCCGGATCTACCTACTCGTATCCAGATAGGGATGTATTCCTTGGAAAATACACAAAATCTCTATATTACCAAACTTCTAGAAATTTCTTCTATACTAATCCTAAAATTCTATTTTAGGGTAATGTTCTCTAATCATAGTTTTTATAAATCTAGTTTCCATGGTTTTTACTAAACTTACTCTGATACCAAATGTAATCCCATCACCCCAGTTACCCAGAGTCGGTGCATTATTAGATAAAATTGGCATGATACAAGTAATCATGTCCCGAATGACCGAATAGTGTAGTATCCTTGAAAGTACTAGATACATACATAATTTTTACATTAAATTATGAATAAAAAACAAAATTGTGTCTCCATAAAAACACACCCATTTAACTTAGGATATCCGTACAGGTTAATCATGATATACTTCTTCACATATTGGGAAAAATAAAACATTGAAAGGAGTGATCTCAGATTCCCAGTAAGGATAACAATATAGCGGAAACCTTCATAAATAAGCATAATCATTTAAGGAAATGTATAAGACTAAAACAACCACCTTCATAAACTTAAACTTCCGCATAATATAGAAAATAAAAATAAAAATAATTCAATTTACTTAATCATATGGATATTCTACTAGTAGAATAATCACATGTAATATCAATAGCCAATTTCATAATGATGGAATGCATAATGCTGGACATCATAACCACATAGTCAAGGCCTCATGCCAAGACTACAAATAAGATTTTGTCAAGGCCTTGTTGCAAGACACTAGTTTGTCTCATGAGACCTACCAATGCATCTAGGAGCTATAGTGGGCTAAACCCTTCACTTAATAAGTCAAATTCATTCCTCCTATGAAAATCTTGAAACATAACATAAACATTCCTATTAAAAATAGCATACGAAATGTTAATAATTTAACCATAAACCATGAATGGTATAAAAATAAAACATCCATAATAAAAAATATCAAAAAACATTTAATACAATATGGATTATTGTATCATAATAAATCATCTTCAAACAAGTGTAAAATACATCAAAGGATGTTGAGATAGATGAAATAAAAACTATTTGAGAGAAATATCTCTTTCTATTTTGAAATCATTTAAAAGTCACATAATTATAAAATAAAACATTTATTTTGAAAATATTATTATAATATTGTGAGGGAAGCTTTGAAAGTGTTATAACAATAGAAAATAGACGCACCCACCGTATAAGTTAAAAAAATTCTTACCTTAATTTTTCGAAAAGGTCATAAAGTACCTTGTTTAAAAAAAGACAGAAAAATTACTTTCAAAACATTTTTTAAAAAGTCAAAAATGGGTATAAATGACTTTAAACTATAGTCTAGTATATAGTAAAAATGTTTTGAAATACATTTTTTAGAAACACAAATGTGGATGATAAAGAGGTCCCAGTAGATACTTACGTATAAACAACTTTGGATAATAATGATATTGTAAAATTAACCCTTAACTTGTACTTTCCTTAGTTGAAGGTACATTAAAATCCTGTATAATAGTTAAATAATTTTTATTAAATTATAAAATAACCACATAAATAAATATGATATCATATATGATATTCTAATATTTATTTATTAATAATATAACAGTAGTATCATTGTTTCAGGTGTTAACTAATTCGTTTTACTTTATATGTTTTGTTTTATAAGTTGTGTTTTTATGGATAGGATGTATTTAATTCATATAAAGAGTGATAGTATGTTCTTAAAAATTATTTTTAAATCATCAAATGAAAATTATTCTATAATGGTTAAGATGGGGAATGAATCATATCGCGCTCGTGGAGACGGTAATCCGTACGTACGCACAAGCGAAAATATCTTTATTTTGATGATAAAATCATACGTAACTGGATGGTATATCATATATAAAGAATCATTAACATGTTATATTTATTATTTAAATGAATTATACTCGTTATTATACCCATCCAAATAATGAAGTGCTGAATAACAAACTACACCACGACGTGGAGACGGTAAGCCGTACATACGCATGTATGGTGACATTATCATTCATAGGATGAATAGAATAATGAATATGGTTGTACCATATTTATAATAAAATCACATTATGTAGAAGGTACTGGATTTATTATTTTGGTATGGAAACAACAAAGAAAGAGAAAGTGGAAGAAGAAAAGAACTTTGAAAGAGGTGATGAAATTATTACCTCTTCTTCGGGTGATTCCTTTTGATTTAATCAAAAGGGAACCTTAGGATTTCTTTTAGATCAAATTAATGCCTCTAAGGTGAAGTGAGGGTATTTTAGGGGATATTTGATCAGTGTTTGGATGAGACAAATGGATTTGGAGGTGTGAAATTAAGAGAAGGGTAATTATTTTTTTATAAGACAGGTGAGGGTCACTTTAGGAAAAGATTGAAATATTATTTTATTATACAATAATTTTCGGTTTATAATGGATAAAAAAGGGTTTATTTAGAGGATAAGGTGGGTATGGGTCGAAAAACTCTCAACCAATAGGTTTTAGACAGGTTTAGGTAAATATATTAACGTTTTCTTTTATATTTAACTCTCAGTTAAATAGTTTAACTTTTACCAATTATTCTTGTATTATTATAATACTTGGTTAATAAACTTACTATAAAAAGACAAGAGAACCTAAAGTGGTTTATAATTTATATATATAACCATATATAATTCCTATGGCTGAGCCTTATTTTTTTATTAATATTATATCAATTAATAATATAGTATTTGTTTTAAAAACTAATTTATGTCAATTTTGACACTATTTGGTATTTTGTTTTTGTGAAAGTCATTAAAACTTTATCACTTCTAATTTTTTTATCTAATCAACCCTTGAATGTAATATTAACCTATAAAATTAGTGTAATTCATCATAATTTTCAATTTACATTTATTTTGATATTTATAATATCAAATATTTTAATCTTTCATTAATAAGGTACTTACTGCATCATCATTGTGTCATAAATAAAATTAATTATATATTGTCCAAAAATTATAAATAAAATACCATTATCTAGGAAATATCTTCATATTTATAATTAATATTTATAGTGGAAATTATCTTATTTATAACCCTATATTAAAAATGTTTTAGTTATTAAAATTTTAATTTAACACTTTTAACTATTCTTTAAATAAAATAATAATAAATGTCCTAATCCAATCTATGTGGATGAAAAGGATCATATTTTATTCCGAAGGTTGATTTTGGTCGATATACACTTATACAATAGAATTAGGACATGTTTTAGGGTAATTATAATATGATTTTTACCTTTAATTATGCTATCTACTTTTAACCTTGGTAAATAAAATTCAAAAGTTACTATTCACCAATAATTATTTTCACCTTATTGAACCACATTTTACTTAATAATGTCAACCGTGTCTCTCAGATTTTTTAAATTGAATTCTCAGAAGCGATAAATTTACGTTTTATGCAAATTTGCAAATGATTCTAGAAGGTGGATAAAAGACGGTAAAAAGTTCAATAAAATTTTATATTTCTAATATTATTATAAAATTACTCCAATGAATAACATTGAAAATATATAGGTATTATGTATCTATTTTTACAAAATATAAATTTAAATAAAATAAATAATTATTTAAATAAAAAGTCGGCTTCAAACAAAAATGCAGTGTTTTTCACTATTCATCAAAAATTGAAAGTTTTCAAAAAAAAACCAAAACTTCACGCTAAGCTAATTTTGATATTCTGAATCCAAAAACGAAGTCAATTTTGGAAAATAAAATTTATAAAATTTCAAAAAGTGGTTATTAATATTAATAATGGCTAGTTTGATTGGTTGTGGTGTGATAGAACTCGAAGATGCGTACAACACAAGCCATTGCATTATTCAATGGGAAACGTAGCATAGAAGTATGGGGTGTTACAGTTTATATAATGTAGCTGAATAAATTCCAAAATCATTTTAGAATACCTTTATTTATAAAGCTTTATTTCTATAAAAATCCATAATTAAGTATTTTTGAGTCATAGATTTACTTTAATCTACTTTTTTTTGAAAACCATGAAACATTTTATTTAGTATTTTATTTAACTAGGGTTTTTTGATTTATATTTAATGAGGGCAATGTATAAAACTAGTAAATAAATTATTGAAAATCGGTAGTTTTATGAAATACTAATGTCTTAAGGATTCATGAAAATCTAATTACCATAGGGAATTCAAAATACTGATGTTTTAAGGTTTTATAAAATACTGAGAGCACTATAGTAGTGCATAATAACTTCATCAATAGATATGGAAAGACATTAAGTCAATTAGTGGATAAAAAATATTCTATCACTGATTCCATTTCAATTGACCATGTGATGTGTGAAATAAGACCATCGAAGGATCATCTATAAATAGTTATACAATTCTTCGATCATAATATACAAGATACACAACATTGATATATAATAATGAGATATCTTTGAATACTACAACCTCCTGAAGAATTCAACAAATTATTCAATTATAGTGCTTATGATTATTTTCATTTTGAGTGATTATTAATATATTTAGATTGTAAATATTATTTTTAAAATATCTTATAATTTATTATAGTTTTTTCTGCTACGGATCAAATCAATTAGGGTCTTACAATGTAAGGAATTCAAATCTGTTTTATCAATTATTCTAGTAGAAAAACTGAGTTACTCAGTATAGTAGTTGTTTATTGTGCTTCAGGTTTGTTGAAGTAGGTAAATACTAATTAGGTTCACTGAGGGGTTACATGGTAAGGAATACAATGTTAAGATATAATCTTAAAGAAGTAGATACCTTTCTAAAGGTCTATAGTTGATGATCCCTTGAATTGGGTTTCTGATTCCCCTTATGCTTTGGATAAAAGTATAGTTTATAAAATCATTTAAAGAGTATTTTTTTCTCAAAAAAAAAACTCCATGTTTCTTTAATTACATTATGTTAATCATTTTATTAGTATATATAAAATAATAATATATTTATTTTTTATTTAATGTATTAATTTCACAAGTAGTTATAGAACTCTAATCATTTTAATTTAATTTTTATTACATTAATTTATTTTTGGTATATCAATATTTCATTTTGATGATATATTTAATACTTGAGGTGGTATAAATTTCTTTTTTTCTTTTAAAATATAGTTTACTACCTCTTACAGTCTGTTTTATTTATCTTATAAAATTTGAAATTTGGTATTAGAGTGGGTTTATACATCTAAAACTAAACGTGATATTTTTACTTTTTTTTCTATTACTTTATCTGATTTTTTTCCACTCACCTAACAGTGTGTGATTTTTTTAAAAAAAATTGAATTTATACTTGTTGAACCCATAGAAAATATTTATCTGAAAGGACCACCTATTTTTGATGGAAATGATTATTAATACTGAAGAGAAAGGATGGATAAATTTTTTATTAACATTAGAGTTGAAAATTATCATATACATACCAGTAGTTAAGAAGCACCATAGAAATTATAGTGACCCTAGCCTTTTACACATATTATTAAATGATTTTAAGAATAATTAACCATCAAAATACATACCAAGGATCGTAAAGTCTAGTATATTTGGAAGATTATGTACATAAAAATGAAAACATAGAACTAAGAATTTTTTATTATATTAATTATTTATAATGAGATTATAAATTCATTTGATATCCTACATCTACATAGGATAACATGGGGAAATAAATGAACAAAAGGATGAGCTTAAAACCTTAGTAAGAAAATAAACGTAGGAATAAAGAAAATCATATGGACTAGAAGGCATAACATAATGACATAAAAAGTAATGGAAAATAGATAAACATATAGATGTATAACATATAGAACATGGGATAATGTATTAATGACAACATAGGAATGAAAAAAAAACATACAACATGACATAAGTACAAGTTAAGGACAACTTCCAAGATTATATCACATGGTTGACAGGGTTCCATAATGGATTAGTTTTACACCCTAATCCCATACATGACATCTCACGAGATTAAACATTAACCAATGCACTAGAGTGCTATATCAACACACCCATCACAAAATGTTCATGAATATGTGTGCCACATGAAGAATTAAACATAAGGAACAAACATAAGGGTTACCCATTGAAAGAAATGGGCATCGTAATTATGTCATAAGGCCTAACCAATGGGCGTATCATAATGGAGTACAATATAGAATAGATTTAAATCATAAATGGAAATTTCTAAGGGAAAATTGGAATATAACATTACAATTTATTTTAAAATCAAGTGAAAATATGTAAAAATAGTGTTTAATAAACCTTAGAAATGAGACACTTTAGTGTGGTTTAAGGGAATATATTAAAGAGTATTTAAACAAAAAAGGAATATTTTTTTGTATAAAACCAAGAACCAAGGTAGTTTTTCATGATTAAATGAGTTATTTTAGAAAAAAATGCTTGATTAAAATATATTATGTATTGTACTAAATAATTGGAAAGAAATAGAGAATTTCCCATTATTTAGCCTAGCTTACCAGGAGAAATTGAGAACGGAACCTTGTAAAATATTTACTTCCCCATCAAATAAGGATTAATTGATCTTTATAGTTAATTTTAGAACCTAAAAGAATAATTTAGAAGGAATTAAAATAATAATAAAAATATTGGTTTAAATAGAGAGAAAGCATAACCCAAATGTAATTTGGACGTTCAGAGATATCTTTTACCTTATGTTCGAAAGTGTTATGCACCTGCACTTAATGTCTTAGAAGATAAAATTAGATTCATTAATAATTTAATTAATAACCTTTTAATATATATTTTTTTTATTATAATTTTATTAAATTCATTTATGGTCAGTTTGGTGAGTTATAATGTTAAATTCTGTTTTCTCTAGGAGTGTTCGTTTTATGATATTATGATCGGTCCCCTAGATTTTAATTATAGGAGTTCTTTTAAAATGGAGGAAAAACTCCATAAATTTGTTTAAATTTTATTAATATAATTTGGTAATTTTAAATGGTACTATATATCATTTATTCAGATATTAGTATGACTTATTAGACTAAATGTTAATAACGAATGTTAGTTTATTTTTGCGGCTTTTGTCAAAAGAGAGTTTTGTTTTATTATTTAATATTATGTATATGTATTATTTCAATAACATAAAAAAATTTAATATAGATTTGAAAATATGTTTTAACCATTATAATAGTTTTCTTATCAGCCTTGAAGGCCGTAATAGAAAATGACAAATCGTCATCCACAAAGGTGGTGAATGGACACATCACATATGATGTTTTCATTTTTAAGATAAAAAGATAATAGGAGAGATTTGATGATTGATATACCATTAAAATTAAAAAATTATATTATATGTATGATACTAGAGTTATCATGTCACTTTATATAGTATATTAAATAATGAGGTAGAAGAAAGAAAGAACATAAAAGAGAAGGGTGATAGATTTTACCTCTTGAATATCATCTCCTTGAGAACCTCATTAAGGAACATGGAAACAGAAATTTGGTGAGAATAGAAGGACCAAGATGTGGGAAAGAGTCTTGGCCAAGGAATTGGGTAGATTAATTTCAAGATTCAAAGCTTAGAAGTTGTGAGGAGAAGAGGTGACGAGGGGGGGTATTTATAGGGAGTGGAGAGAGGTGTTTTTGATTATTTTATTCATTAGTTTATTAATTTGGATCAATACTATCTATAGTTTTGATTCTTATGACAATGTACAATAACTAGTGGATGTGAGTTTGAACTAACAGGTCATTACATCATCCATGGCCCAAAAATTCATGTATTTTTCTTATCATGTTAAATACCTTAAATTAATGTATTTCACTATTAAAAAAAATAAAATATTTTATAAAAATACCATAAACCACCCCAACCATTTTTTCAATTGTATATTTTATAAATGGACTCCATTTTTATAAAATAATTTTCTAAATATGAGAAATTTATTTTTTAAATAAAATAAACATTTATTCAAAAAATATTTATTTTAATATTACAATAAATTTTATGACACTTTGAAAAATTATTTAAGGTCGCGTTAAATTATATTATAATTAAAAGAAAAATATATTAATTTTTGAATCTATTTTATGATTTTTTTAAAATTATTATATTAATTGTAAAACTATATATAAATATTTACGTTTCAAAAAAATAACAACACCTGATTTATCATTTTAAAAATATTTAATTACTTATTTAATGATATTAATATATCATATTTTAATATATAAGAAACATAAATTTTATTTATACCTTTATAGGTGTGGTTATGATTCTAATGGTAAGATATCTATTCATAATGGTCACATTACTATTCTAATGGTAATGTTACTATTCCAATGATATATATTCCATAATATCTATAAATACCTCTGATTTCATTCATTATTTTTATGAGAAAATTATTTGGTGGTTTATCTTTGTGATTTATTTATTTATACTATATGTCATAATTATTATAAGGGAGATTTCATTGATAAAATTTTGGTTCATTACATTTCCCCCCTTAGGAAATTTTTCCCTTAGAATTTTTTTTACATAAGAAGTTGAAAATAGGTGAGGTTAATTCTCCATCATCACTTACTCTGATTTCCATGTTTACTCTTCATATATATGGTCCTTCCATAGTCGATTGACTAGATGAGTAGTCTAGTTGCGTAGATCTTTATCTCTATGGTCTAGGATCTTCTAAAGATGATCCACCTTAGAGTGTTCATTTTCAGGTTGTACCACCTTGGAATTTAGTAAATGTGAGAGATATGGTATGTACTTACTTAGGAGGGATACATGGAATACATCATGTACTTGAGACATTGTTGGTGGAAGTTGTAGTTGTTATGCCATAACTCTGATGTGATCAATATTCTTCAAGGGGACGATGTACCAAGGAATTTGGTTTCCTTTCCTCCTAAATATCATGAATAAATTCCATGGATATGTATAGAGGAATATCATGTATCTAACCATAAACTCTATACCCAATCGATAATTTTCTATATAGATCTTTTGTCGACTTTGGGCTACCTTGATGTGCTGCTAAATGGTTTTCACCTTTCCAAGAATTTAGTGGATCATTTTATATCCCAATAGCTTATGTTCACTAACTTCATCCCAAAATGATGGGGTTCTACATATTTTACCACAATGATATTTATAAGGATACATTTGGATTCTTGAGTGGAAACTGTTGTTATAAGAGAAACATAATGAAGGTAGATGTTGGTTCCATCCTCCTTTGAATTCCATAGAACCTTATCTAAACATGTATTCCAGTGTCTAAATAGTCCAATCAGATTGGAAATTAGTTTTAGGATGATAATCCATATCGAAGTTCAACTCAGTGTTTAGAGAATGTTGGATACTTTTCCAGAACATGGAGGTAAATCTCAGATCAAGATCAAATATAATAAAAAATGGTACTACATGCAACATCACTACTTCTCTGATATATATCCAAGCAATTTGGTCAAGTGAGAAGTCCTATAAAATTGTGATAAAGTGAGATGTATTTATAAGATGATCCACAACAACCCATATAGAACTTTTTCCTCTAGAAGTCTTTTGAAGTCCAGTGATAAAGTCCATGGTTATGTCTTCTTATTTTCAAGTTAGTATACGTAATGGTTTCATCATCACAATAGGATTTTTTCTTTCATTATTCACTTTCTAACATACCATGCACTTTGATATGTAATCAACAATCAGTTTCTTCATATTGTCCCACTAAAAGTGATCTTATAGATATTGATAAATATTTGTGCTCCTTAAGTGAATAGAGAAGTTTGAGCTTTGTGTATCATTCAAAGGCCCTTTATTTATCTCAGCATTCGGTCATACACATAGTCATGAACCAAATCTCAGGACCCCTTCCTTATCAAATTTTAACAATGAGGATTTAAATTTTCTGATATCTTCTACATTTCTTTTCTTTGAGAATCCTTGATTTTCTTAATGAGGGATGATTGAGAAGTCATTTGGGAAAGGAAAGATGATATACCTTCCCTTATGATTCCCATATCCATTATTTTCAAGTATTAGAAGATTGGATCCTTCTCAATTCTCATCATTGATAATGTTGTAGGATCCTTTATACTTATAGTATCTACCAATTTAATTTCATTACTAGAATGTTAGTGGATTGATAAGTCATAATCCTTGATGATATCTAACAATATTCACTGGTTCATATTAATCTACTTATTTTTGAATATATATTTGAGTCTCTTATAATCAATATACATCTCACACTTCTACCCATAGAGATAATACCTATAGATTTTCAATGAAAATATCATAGTTTCCAACTCTAGATCATGTGTGGGAAACTTTTTATCATGAAATTTCATCTTCCTTGAGGTTTAGGCTATCAATTTAACATTTTTCATTAGTACACAACCTAATCCATTATCTAAATCATATATTTACACTACAACGAGTTCCCCACTTTATAGTAGTGTATGTACTAGTGTAGTGATAATCCAATTATTCAACTCTTTAAAGTAGTCTTCAAATTCACTGATCTAGAAAAAATTTACTCCATTTCGATTCAACTTGGTTGTGTGGTTTAAAAATAATGAGTAGTTCTTCACAAGTAATTTGTAATACCCCATAAGACTAAGGAATCTATGAATATCCATTAAAAATGTTGGCCTATACCACTCCTCAATTACCTTTTCCTCTAAAGGGTCTATATATATTTATTTTCTAGTGATAACATGCCCTAAGAATGATACTTATTTCATTCAGAACTCATATTTACTATAATTTTCATAAAATTTCTCCCTTCAAAAAGTCTTAAACACAATATTCAAATGTCATTCATGTTCCAACTTAATCATGGAGTATAGTAGAATATCATCTATAAAAACTAACACCAATTTGTTGAGGTAATCTCTAAAGACTCTATTCATTAAGTCCAAGAAAATTTCTCTATCATTAATGAGTCAAAAGGGAATCACCATGAACATATAGTGTCCATACCTCATTCGAAAGGAAGTCTTGGGAATATCTTCATTCCTCACCTTTACTTTGTGTAATCCAAATAGAAGGTCCCCCTTAAAGAAATATTTTCCCCCATATAGTTGATCTAACATGCCATATATCCATGATATGGGATAATTGTTCTTTATCATGATTTTTTTGAGATAATGATAATTAATGTAGAGGTGCATTAATACATCCTTCTTCTTGACAAATAGGACTGATTCACCCAACAATGAAGAACTCGATCATACGAAACCCTTGTCCAGATTCTCTTGTAATCACTTCTGTAGTTCTTCAAACACATTGGTGTCTATTTAACAGAGTTTCTTTTATATAGGCATATATCTTGGAATAAGTTCAATTGATAACTCAACCTTTTTTTAATGAGGAAGATAGATCAATTATTTGGGGATGACATCATTGTAGTCCCTCACAATATGATTGTCTTCAAGCATGATTTTCTCATTTTTATCAATCATTTCATATAGATATTATTTATTATAAGGCAATAATAACTACAATTGAGATGATAATTTTGATGGAGATTCATCATCATCCTTACACTTGTATAGAATTTGCGTATTTCTTGTGATGTGTAGAGTGATATCCCTTTCCGGACAATTGACATTGGATTTTATATAAAAGTTTCCAATCCATGCCCAATATAAAATCAAAATTCACCAAAGGATGTAAGAAATAATTTTCTAGGAGGTTCAGTCCACAAACATTAAATGGGGAGGTGTTATATACTTTTGATACAATAATTTCCCCATTTTATACTCTCACAGATAACTCAACCACCATATTTTTAGGTTGTGTTTGAATAGTTCTACTAAACTTTCAAGATATGAAAGAATGCATAGAAATAGAATCAAATATTATGTTCACTATTATTGAATGAATAACTAGTTTAGCTTTCACCATAAAATTTTTGGGCCCCAAATCAGTAGTAGTGATAACATATTCCCATCTTTACTGCTTTGGAGGATTCTGTTGTAAATTATCCCCCACAACCCTTATCTTAGGGAATTGAGTCACATAATTCCCATGTTATTTATAGTTTATACACTTCACTACAAGATTAGTGTTTATCTAAACCTTCTCTTACTCTTCCACATTTGTTCGATTCTTCTTATCCCTTCATCAATAATTTTCCTAATAACCCTCTCTTTCCCCTTTGAATCAGCACTTGGTTCCCTTTAGATAGTTCATAGGATGCTTCTTTCCAATATTTTAACACATGAGATATTGGGTTTTATTTCTTTTAATGTAATTTTTTTATCCTCACATATTAAAATAAATTTTACCATTTTTATATCCAGGCCCATTAGACCACTAAGTGTCTTAAATCTCCATTTAAACATAAAGGGAACAACATATAATATCCTAGTTTCTGTCAAAGTATCAAATCACCAAATATTTTTGTAGACTTGGATTTAGTACAATAAAGAAGATATAAAAATTAATTGTAGTTTTTATGAGAAATATATAGGTGTATTGTGATAGTATTGTGAGTTTTTGTTCATATACCCAGATAGAATCTTCTTCATTTTGCTTCAATTCGAGGAACTCCCTCTCTATCTTAAGATGGAGTTTTGGGAGAAAATATTTTTTGAAATCTATTTTCTTGAATGATTCCAATTCCATGGAATCAATTTCCCCCATAGACTTCATGTTTTTGATCAGTGTCCACCATTGAACAACTTCCTCATCAAAATAGTATTCCACCAACAAAAAGTTATCATATTATGAGCATCATAGGACATTAAATATCTTTTGAATAGAGTTAATCCATTGTTCTATAATGAGGGAATAAAATGATATTATAAATATATGAGGCTTTTTTTACATAAATAATTTGATCAAAAAATTTCCCTTTCTTAGAAGGATGGTGTTCCACCAGATTCATGTTATTACTCTTAACTTGAACGAGTTTTGTTAGCACTATCATGATATTTTGAGCTCCCATTCCCATTATATTTTTAATTTCAATAGGAAAATCGTCACGTTTCATATCACATTAATTATTAGAATGGGTTCTCTAATTTAAAACCATTAACTAAGAAAAATAAATTTCAATTAGTGGGGCTTAAATACATAGCTTATAATAATGAAAAATGAAACTTTGAACATAGATGGATAAACTTGTAAATGATAAGTATATCCTAACTTGTGATTCTATAAGTTTTAATTTTTTTCATATATGGTGATAGAAAAACCCCTAGGGTTATTACTTATTATTTCTAGTATTAATATCAAAAATAAATATATCATTCTTATTATATCAGCTATAGTGACCCTAGCCTTTTACATATATTATTATATTATTTTAAACATAATTAACCATTAAAATACAAACTAAGTATCGTAAAGTCCTGTATCTTTGGAAGGTTAGGTATATAAAACTAAAAAAATGAAACTAAAACAGAACATCTTTATATTAATCACCCATAATGATCTCCGAACATCCTTCTATCTCCTACATCTTTATAGGATAACTTAAGGAAATTCATGAATAGAGGGATGAGATAAAAATCCCAGTAAGGGAACAAACATAAGAATAGAGAAAAAACATGGACTAAAAGGCACAACATGATGGAATAAAAATGAATGGAACATAGATAAAAATATGACTTTATAATATGTAGTACATGGGATTATGTATTCATTGAAACAGAAGAATGTGGCAACAACACACAACATGACCTAAACACCAATCGAGGTTAACTGTCAAGTCTATACCATATGGTGGAAAAATTCCCATAATGGATTAGGTTTAATCCCTAATCCCATATATTATGTCTCATGAGACTAAAAATTACCTAATTCATTGGAATTATATCTTTTTAGACCCATCATAACATGTTCAAGCATATGTGTGCCACATGAAGAATTAAACACAAGGAATAAACATAAGGGTTACACAAAGAAAAAAAGGGCATCAAAATTATTTCATAAGGCCTAACCAATGGGAGTATCATAATGGTGTCCAAGATAGAATAGATTTAAATAATACTTGGACATTTTTAAGAAAAAATTGGAATAGAACAAGACAAATTATTTCAAAATGAAGATAAAATATATAAAAACAGTGTTTAATAAACCTTAGAAATGAGACACTTTAGCGTGGTTTAAGGGAAAATATTAAAGAGTATTTAACCAGAAAAAAGGAATATTTGTTTGTATAAGACCAGGAATGAACCAATGCAGTTTTTCATGATTAAAGTTTTTATTAAAAAAAATGGTTGATTAAAATATATTATGGAATATGCTTCTTAATTGGAAATAAATAGAGAAGTTACCATTATTCGGTCTAGCTTATGAGGAGAAATTGAGAAGGGAACCTTGTAAAATATTAATTTCCCCGTAAAATAAGGATGAATTGATCTATATAGATAATTTTGGAATATAAACACAAAATTTAAAAGGAATAAAAATAATAGGAAATAAATATATTGGTTTAAATAGAGAGAAAGCGTAACCCAAATGTAATTTGGAGGTTCAGAGATATCCCTTACCTTATGTCCAAAAGTGTTATGAACTTGAACTTATTGTCAAAGAAAATAAAATTATATTCATTAAAAATTTAATTCATTACTTTTTGAATATATATTTTACTTATTATAATATTATTAAATTCATTTATGGTCATTTTGATGAGTTATAATGTTAAATTTTGTTGCTCCAGGAGTGTTCGTTTCATGATATTATGATCGGTTCCCTAAAGTTTGATTACGAGAGTTCTTTTAAAATGGAATAGAAACTTTAGAAGTTGGTTTAAATGTTATTAATATAATTTTATAATTTTAAATGGTCCTATATATCATTTTTTTCAAATATTATGATGATTTCTTAGATAAAATGTTAATTAATAATGTTAGTTTATTTTGTAGGCTTTTCGATCATCCCAAGGTAGTTTTGTATTTTTATTTAATATTATGTATATGTATTATTTAAATAACATAATAAATTTTATTATAGATTTTAAAATATGTTGTAACTATTATAATGGTTTTCTGATCAGCCTTGAAGGACGTAATAGAAAATGATAAATCGTTATCCACAAAGGTGGTGAATCGACACATCACAGATGATGTTTTCATTTTTTAGAAAAAAAGATAATAGAAGAGATTTGATGATGGATATACCATTAAAATAATAAAATTATAGTATATATATGATACTAGAGTTATCATGTCACTTTCTATAGTAGATTAACGGATGAAGTAGAAGAAAGAAAGAACTTAAAAGAGAAGGGTGAAAGATTTTACCTCTTGAATAACGTCTCCTTGAGAACCTCATTAAGGAACTTGGAAATGGTACTTTGGTGAGAATAGAAATACCAAGATGTGGGGTAGAGTCTTGGGCAAGGAATTGGGTAGAATTTATCAAGATTCTAAGCTTAGAAGGTGTGAGGAGAAGAGGTGGCGAGGGGTGGTATTTATAGGGAGTGGAGAGAGGTGTTTTTGATTATTTTATTAATTAGTTTTTTATTTTGGATCAAGACTATCTATAGTTTTGATTCTTATTACTATGTAAAATAACTATTGGATTTGAGTTTTAACTAATGGGTCCTTACGCAATCCACGACACAAAAATCCATGTATTTTTCTTATAATGTAAAATACCGTAAATTAACATATTTCACTATTTAAAGAAGCAACTATTTTACAAAAATACCATAAACCACCCCAACCATTTTACCACTTTTAGATTTTTAAAATGGACTCCTTTTTGAGAAAATAATTTTCTAAATATGAGAAAATTATTTTTTAATTAAATATACATTTATTCAAAAAATATTTATTTTAATATTACAACCAATTTTATGATACTTTGAAAAATTATTTACAGTCTCATAAAATTATATTATAATTAAAAGAAAAATTATTAATTTGTTAATATATTTTATGATTTGTTTAAATAATTATATTAATTATAAAACTATATATAAATATTTACATTTTAAAAAAATAACAAAACTTAATTTATCATTTTTAAAACATTTAATTACTTATTAAATGATATTAATATGTAATATTTTAATTTATAAGATACATAAATTTTATTTATACCTTCATAGGTGAGGTTACGATTCTAATGGTTAGATTACTATTCCTAATGGTCACATTACTATTGCAATTCATGTTACTATTCCAATGATATATATTCCATAATATCTATAAATACCTCTTATTTCATTCATTATTTTTTATGATAAAAGTATTTAGTGGTTTCTCTTTGTGATTTATTTATTTATACTATATGTCACAATTATTAGAAGGGAAATTTCCTTCATAAAATTTTGGGTCGTTACATTCTTCCCCCCTTATGAAATGTTTCCCACAAATATTTTTTACATAAGAAGTTGAAAATAGGTGAGGGTACTTCTCCATCATCACTTACTTTGATTTCCATGTTTACTATTCATACTTATGGTCCTTCCATAGTATATTGACTAGATGATTAGTCTTGTTGCGTAGATCTTTATCTCTATTAGTCTTGTTGCAATTTAGTACATGTGAGAGATATGTTATATACTTACTTAGGAGGGATACATGGAATACATCATGTACTTGAGACACGGTGGGTGGAAGTTGTAGTTGTTATGCCATAACTCTGATGTGATTAATAATCTCTAAGGGGACGATGTACCATGGACTTTTGTTTCCTTTCTTCTTAAATCTCATGAATAAATTCAATTGATATATGTGGAGGAATACCATGTATCTAACATTAAACTCTAGGACCTATCGATATTTTTCTACATAGATCTTATGTCGACATTGGGGTACCTTGATGTGATGCTAAATGGTTTTCACCTTTCCTATAATTTCATGGACCATTTTAGGTCCCAATAGCTTACGTTCGCCGACTTCATCGCAACATTCTGGTGTTCTACATATTTTCCCATTATGATCTTTATATAGATCCATTTGGATTCTTGAGTGGAAACTGTTGTTATAAGATAACTATACCGGAGGTAGATGTTGGTTCTATCCTCCTTTGAAGTCCTCAGATTATTATCTCAACAAGTAGTTCAGTGTCTAAATAGTCCACTCAGATTGGAAATCAGTTTTAGGATGATAAGCCATACTGATGTTCAAATCAGTGTTTAGAGAATGTTGGAGACTTTTCCAGAACATGGAGGTAAATCTCAGATCAAGATCAAATATAATAAAAAATGGTACTACATGAAACCTCACTACTTCTATGATATATATCCATGCAATTTGGTTGAGTGCGAAGTCCTATCGAATTGAGATAAAGTGAGATGTATTTGTAAGATGATTTAAAACAACCTATATAGATTTTTTTCCATTGGATGTCTTCAGAAGTCCAGTGACAAAGTCCATGGTTATGTTTTCATATTCTCATGTTAGTATAGGTAATGGTTTCATCATCACCTTAGGCTTTTTTGTTTTATTCATCACTTTCTAACATACTAGGAACATTGATATGTAATATACAATAAATTTCTTCATATTGTACCACTAAAAGTGTTCTTTGAGATCTCGATAAATCATTGTGCTCCTTAAGTTAATAGAGAAGTTTTAGCTATGTGTACCATTCAAAACCACTTTATTTATCTCAGGATTCGGATGTACACATAGTCATGAGCCAAATCCCATGACCCCTTCCTCATCAAATTTTAACTATTAGGATTTCAATTTTCTGATATCTTCTGCCTTTATTTTCTTTAAGAATACTTTATTTTCTCTATGATGGATGATTGAGAAATCATTTGAGAAACTAAATATGATGTGACTTCCCTTATGATTCCCATATCCATTCTTTTCATGTATAATAATATTGGGTCCTTCTCAATTTTCATCGTTGATAATGTTGTATGACCCTTTCTACTAATAGTATCTGCCACTTTATTTTCATTTCTATAATGTTAGTGGATTGAGAAGCCATAATCCTTGATGATCTCTGACAATATTCACTGGTTCATATTAGTCTCCTTATTTTTGAATATATATTTTAGTCTCTTATAATCAATATACATCTCACACTTCTACCCATAAAGATAATACCTATAGATTTTCAATGAAAATATCGTAGTTTCCAAATCTAGATCATGAGTGGGACACTTTTTATCATGAAATTTCATCTTCCTTGAGGTTTAGGATATCAATTTATCATTTTTCATTAGTTAACATCCTAATCCATTATCTAAATCATATATTTATACCACAATAAGTTCCCCACTATATAGTAGTGTAAGTACTAGTGTGATTATAATCCTATTTTTTAACTCTTTAAATTAGTCTTCACATTCAATCATCTAGAATAAATTTACTCCATTTAAATTCATCTTGGATAATGGCTTTAAAAATAATTATAATTTCTTCACAAATAATTGGTAATACCCAAAAAGACCAAGGAATCTATGGATCTCCATTACAGTGGTTGGTCTGGGCCACACCTCAATTTTCTTTGTCTTTGAAGGGTCTACATATATTTATTTTCTAGTGATAACACACCCTAAGAATGATAATTATTTCATTCATAACTCATATTTACTATAATTTTCATAAAATTTCTCCCTTCACAAAGTCTTAAACAGAGTATTCAAATTTCATTCATGTTTTCACTTAATTATGGAGTATACAAGAATATCATCTATAAAGACTAACACTAATTTGTAGAGGTAATATCTAAAGACTCTATTCATTAAGTCCATGAAAATTTCTATAGAATTAATGAGTCAAAAGGGAATCACCATGAACTTATAGTTTTCATACCTCATTCGAAATGTAGTCTTGGGAATATCTTCCTTCCTCAAATTTAGTTTGTGTTATCCTGACAGAAGATCCCCCTTAAAGAAATATTTTCACCCATGTAGTTGATCTAACAAGACATATATCCATGATAAGGGATAATTGTTCTTTATCATGATTTTTTTGAGCTAATGATAATCAATGTAGAGGTGCAATTATCAATCCTTCTTCTTGACAAAGAGGATTGATGCACCCAATAGGGAAGAACTCGAGCATATAAAACCCTTGACCAGATTCTCTTGTAACAACTTCTACTGTTCTTCCAACTCAATGGTGTATATTTAACAAGGTTTATTTGATATAGGAAGATATTTATGAAAAAGTTCAATTGATAACTCAACCTCTTGGTCATGAGGAAGATCAAGAAATTCATTGGGGATGACATCATTGTAGTCCCTTATAATGGGATTGTCTTTGAGCATGATTTTCTCCTTTGTATCAATAATTTGATATAGATATAATTTCTTATAAGGAAATTATATACACAATTGAGATGATAATTTTGATGGAGACTCATCATCATCCTTACACTTGTATAGAATTTGCGGCTTCCTAGTGATGTGAAGAGTGATATCCCTTTCCAGACAATTGATGTTTGATTTTATATAAAGGTAGCCAATCCATGCTCAATATAAAATTAAAATTCACCAAAGGATATATGGGAAGATTTTCTAGGAGGTTCATCCCACAAACATTAATTAGGGAAGATTTATATTCGCTGGATATAATAATTTCCACATTTTATATTCTCACAGATAACTCAACCTCCATATTTTTAGGTGATGTTTGAATAGTTCTACTAAACTTTAAAGATATGAAAGAATGCATAGAAATAGAATCAAATAGTATGTTCACTATTATTGAATGAATAACTAGTTTACCTTTCACCATATCATTTTTGGGCCCCAACATCAATAGTAGAGATAACATATTACCATCCTTTCTCCTTCGGAGGTTTCTACCATAAATTGTCCCCAACAACTCTTGTCTTAGGGAATTGGATCACATAATTACCATGTTCTTTACAGTTGAAACACTTCAGTAAAAGATTAGCGTTGATATGAATCTTCCCTTATTCTTCCACATTGTTTGGCTTCGTATTATTCCTTCATCAATAATTATCCTAATGATCCTCTTTTCCACCTTTGAATAATCACCTGATTCCCTTTAGATAGTTCACAAGATGCTTCTTTCCAAAATTTTACCACATGAGATATTGGGTTATATTTCTTTCAAGGTATTTATTTTTGGATCCTCACATATTAAAATAAATTTTATCCTTTTTATATCCAAGCCCATTAGACCACTAAATGTCTCCAATCTCTATTTCAGTATTAAGGGAACAACATATAATATCCCAGTTTCTATCAAAGTATTGAATCACCAACTATTTTTGTAGACTTGGATTTAGTACACTAAAGAAGATATAAACCTTAATGGTAGTTTTTATGAGAAATATGGATTCATATTGTGAAGGTATTTTGATGTTTTATTCATATACCATGATAGACTCGTCTTATTTTTGCTTCAATTTGATGAACTAACTCTCCATCTTAAGACAGAGTGTTTGGAGAAAATATTTTTTTAAACTATTTTCTTCAATTATTCCAATTCCATGGAATCAATTTCATTCTTTGACTTCATGTTTTTGATCAGTGTCTACCATTTAATAGATTTTCCATCAAAACAATAGACCACCAACACAAATTCCCCTTCTTATGACCACTATAGGACATATAATATCTTTTTAATAGAGTTAATCCGTTGTTCAATGATGAGGGAATCAGAAGATATAAAAAAGATATGAGGCTTTTTTCATATAAAAAATTTTTTCAAAAAATTTACTTTTCTTAGAGGGATGTTGTTCCACCTGATTCAAGTTATTACTCATAACTTGAGCCACTTGTATTAGTACTATCATGATATTTTGAGATCCCGTTCCTATCAAGTTTGTAATTTCATTAGGGAAATCATCACATTGACTATCACATTAATTTTTTGAATGGGTTATCTTAATTCCAACCATAAAATATGAGAAATAAATTTCAATTAGGTGGGATTGAATAAATAGATAATAATCACAAAAATGGAAACTTTGAACATAGAAGGATAAACTTGTAAATGAAAAGTATATCCTAACTTTTGATTCTATAAGTTTTAATTTTTGTTATATATGGTGATAGAATCACACCTAGGGTTATTTATAATGTTTTATAGTATAAATATCTAAAATAAATATATCATTACTATGATATTAACTATATTTACCCTATCCTTTTACACATATTATTACATTATTTTAAGCATAATTAACCATTAAAAAAAACTAAGGATCATAAAGTCTACGATATTTGGAAGGTTAGGAATATAAAATTAACAAAATGAAACTAAAACAAAACATCTTTATATTAATAATCCACAATGATCTCTGAACTTCCATTTATATCCTATATCTTCATAGGAAAACATAGGGAAATACATGAATAAAGCGATGAGATAAAAATCCCAATGAGGGAACAAACATAAGAATGGAGCAAAGAACATGGATTAAAAGAAATATCATGATGTAATAAAAAGGAATGGAACATAGATAAAAATATGAATTTATAAAATATATAACATGTGATTATGTATTCATGGAAACCTAAGAATGTAGCAGCAACATACAACATGACCTAAACATCAGTCCATGCTAACTTCCAAGTCTATATCACATGGTGGAAAAGTCCCATAATGGATTAGGATTAATCCCTAATACCATATATGAAGTCTCATGCGACTAAAAATTAACTAATGCATTGGAATTATATATTTTCAGACCCAAAATAACATGTTCATGCATATGTGTGACACATAAAGAATCAAACATAAGTAATAAACATAAGGGTTAACCATGGAAAGAAATTGGCATCGTAATCATGTCATAAGGTATACACAATGGATGTGTAGTAAATTTTACATGAAAGAATGGATTTAAATAATAATTAGACATTAATAATATAAAATAGGCATAGGTAATGATATATTTTTTCCAACTAAAGTGAAAACATATAAAAAGATTGTTTAAGAAACTTTATAAATGAGAAACTTTAATGTGGTTTATGAAAAAAAATTTAAAGAGTATTTTAATATAAAAAAGGAATATTTGTTTATATAAAAATAGTAATGAAACAAGAAATTTTTTCATAATTAAATGAGTTATTTTAGAAAAATTATGGTCTATAAAAACCTATTATGGAGTGTGCTTTATAATAGGTAAGAAATGGAGACGTTCTATTTTTTCGGGCTTGCTTATCAGGAAGAATTGAGAAGGGAACCTTATAAAATATGTATTTCACCATAAAATTAAGATGAATTGATCTAGATAAATACGTCCAAAATATAATAATATATTTTAGGTTTAGTTCATAAGAATAATGGTGAAATACATTGGTGTATATAGAGAGAAATATTAACCCAAAGTTAATTTAGAGGTTCAGATAGATCACTTAACTTATGTCCAAAAGTGTTATGATATTTTACTTAATGACCTATATAATCAAATTATATTAATAAATAATTTTATTTATAACCTATCAAAAAAAATTAATTTATTAAAATTTTAATAAATTCATTTGTGGTCTTTTTGATGAGTTATAATGTTTCATTTTTTGTTTTGGGAGTGTTCGTTTTATGATATTATGATCGATTTACTTGAGTGTAATTATGGGAGTTATTTTAAAATGTAAGAAAATCTCTTAAAGTGGGTTGTAATGGTATTAATATAATTTCATAGTTTTAAATGGTCCAATATATCATTTTTTTATATATTAAGATGATTCATTAGAAAAAATGTTAATGATGAATGTTAGTTTATTTTGGTGGCTTTTCAATCATCACACACTAGTTTTGTTTTATTATTTAATATTATGTATATATATTAGTTACATAACATTAAAAAAATAAATAAAAATTTTAAAGATATATTTTAACCATTATAATGGTTTTATGACCAGCCTTAAATGTGGTAATAAAAAACAAAAAATCATCATCCATGAAGTTGGTGAATCGATACATCACATACTACATTTTTGTTTTTAAGATAAAAATTAAAGAGAATAGATGTGATGATTCATATAACATTAAAATAATAAAATTAAAATATATTTATGATACAAGGGTTATCATATCACATTTTATATTAGATTAAAAGATGAGGTAGAAGAAAAAATAACTTAAAAGAGAAGGGTGGAGGATTTTACCTCTTGAATATCATCTCTTTGAGAACCTCCTTAAGGCACTTGGAAATGGTATTTCAATGATACCATAAATACCAGAACGTAAGTAAGAGCCTTGGGAGTGGAATTGGGCATAATATTACCAATATACCTAGATGGTATGGTTTTAGGAGAAGAGGCATTGAGGGGTGGTAATTATAGGGAGAGGAGAGGGTTGTTTTTGAATATTTTATTCATTAGTTTATTATTTTTGATCAAGACTATCAATAGTTTTTATTATTTTGACTAATTAGATTATATAGGGCATGTGATTTTAAAATAATAGGCGATTACATTATCCATGAATAAAGAATTGATGTATTTTTCTTATAATGTTAAATACTGTAAATTACCGTAGTATTAACAAAAAACTCAACTATTTTAGAAAAATCCCTAAAAGTCAACTCAATTTCCTTCAATGTGTATATTTAAAAAATGGACTCCATTTTATGAAAATATTTTTCTAAATAGGATAATATTAATTTTTAATTAAAATCATAATTTGTTAAAAAAATATTGATTTTAATATGATAACCAATTTCATGACACTTCGAAAAATTAATTAAGTTCTCCTAAAATTATCTTATAATTATAAAATAAAAAAAAACTAATTTATGAATCTATTTAAAAATAAATGAATTTTCTTTTAAATATTTATATTAAATATAAAATTGTAAATAAACATTTATATTTTACAAAAATACCCACAGTTAATTTACTAGTTTTAAAACATTTAAATACTTATTCCATGATATAAATATATCATATTTTCATTTATAATATACCTAAATTTTAATTATAATTTAATAGGCGAGTTTACTATTCTAATGGAAATATTTCTATTCCTAATGGTCATATTACTATTCCAATGGTCACGTTACTATTCCAATTTTATAGATTTCTTAATTTCTATAAATACCTCTTATTTCATTCATTATTTATTTCTGAGAAATATATTTAGTGGTTTCTCTATGTGATATTTTTTATTTATAAAATATGACATAATTATAATAAGGGATATCTCATTGATAAAATTTTGGGTTGTTATATAAAGAAGTTTCAATTTTTTGGAAGAAGATAATAATTAATTTTAATTGGATTTTAGAGTACAAAATACCTTTATTTAGTTAATTCAAAGGAACTTATATATTTATGATTTATCTTTTATAATATCTTATACAACATGGGAAAAGTTTAAAGTTACTAATTTTGTAACATGAACAGTTCTTCAGACTAAGTGATCTAGGATAAGAGAATATTATCAATATTTTGATTTTATAGTTAGTGAAAGTGTTTCCATGATACATCAAAGAGTAATAAATATTTTTATTAGTTTATAATCACTTAGTGAAAATGAATTTTTTATGATCACATAATGGAGAATGTTTTGATATTTTTCTGAAAGAATGGGAATATAAAAGAAAATTTATAGATGAAACTAAAAACTTTAATTAATTAAGTCTTGATGAATTAATTGGAACTCTCATACAATATAAATATAGACAAAAAAGGGATTTAGAAAAAGTGAAAATAAAGAATAGTGTTTCTTTTACATGTAGGGGAATTTCAAATACTAGAGATTATAAACCATACTTATCTAGAGGATTTTAAACAATAATTTAAGATATTAGTGAAGGAGAACCTAATAAAGGTGGATATGAAAATATAAATATAAGGGTATTTAATAATATGAACCAAAAAATAAAATATAAATTAGAGAGAAGGGGATAATTTTGAAAGGAAATATTCAACTAAACCTACTTTATACAAATGTAGAAAACCGAGTCATGATTTCCCTGAGATAGAGAGAAAATAAAGAAATAATTTAGAAGATATTATAATAAAAAGAGTATGAAAAATTTAAAATCCAAGGGAACATGTGTTTAGCCCACTTTTCTTGATTTTTATATGTTTTAAAAGAATGATTGTGAAGAATGTATGATAATATATTGTTGAAGAATAATATCTTAGATGTTGTGATGATGTTCACAAGGCTTTCAAAACTTCTTATTTATGGATGATCATATGAAAAAAATCTTGGAATATTGGATTATATTTTTTCATCAGATCATATACTAAAGAAGAAAAAAATTTCCTTAGAATTATTATTAATGGAAAACTGAATTTAAACATTTAAAGATTTAAGGAGATATGATTAAAATATATCGATGCATGGTGACATGTTATTTTAATGTTAAAATATAATGATAAAAGTTATAATGATTCTTGAATGATTTTTTGAAATAAGGAAGAATACCTAGTCATGAGGAAGGTGAAATTTGGGAAAGTTGGTGACTATATGAAGAAGTGAAAAACCACATAGCTGAATGTTTCACATAACCAAATGATATACACAGACTAATGATTAAAAATAAAAATATATATAGTAAAAAGGTTAAAGTAGGTAAATATTTTAGCCGAGGGTTTCATATATGTGATTTCTTATACCCAGACGATTTGACATACTTGATTATACAACATATGTTATTTAGTCACACAACCAAATATTCTATGAAATTAAATTTATATACATGACTGTAATATTTATGTAATTATCCAAAAAAATTAATGGACCACAATTGAGGATCATTTATGTAAAGTTAATATACCTTCTACATGAATGTAATTATAAAGATGTTGGAGATGAAATACTGAATACAAGAGATTCTAAATAAGATGAAATTATTTGTAATAATAATATTCTCAAGGATTAATTTTGAGCCATGATTTATTAATAATGATCAAAGGAATGTATGAGATATTTATAATTCATTAATTAGAAGAAGAATCATGAGACTTTTTCCATAATATATATTCCATTATCGCAAAAATTTCATGCTTGTATTTTTAAAATAAGTAGTGTGAATTTTTTTTTATGAGGGGAGAATTTTTAAAAATATCTAGATCCTTGAATGATGAAGGATACATTACTAAAAAATACACACTCATCATATAGATACAGATATAGTTTTAAATATGTATATTTCATGGAGATAAGAATAAAGGAAGAGAATAAAAGAGAAAGCAACATGATTTCAGCTAGTTTATACACACACTTATTAATTAATTATTATATAGAAATAAGTTAGAACATGAACAATGTGATAATTTTTCATATATGGGTGCAGTTATTATACAGTATAAGTTTTAGTTTTTATTAGAAGAAAATGAGGCTCAATATTGTGGATTTGGGGAAAGATAATGAAAGTCAAGATCAATGAGATTTGAATTACCAAAAATCTTGGTAATTCAAATAAAGTATTCATATAGGATTGTAAATAAAAAACATATTAAGAGATATAAAATAATTAATTTACTATAAAAGTATTTTTATTTGAAATATTAATGGTTTTCAAAGAAAACAATTATTATATATCCAATACAAAAATTAAAAATAAAGTTTTTTGGAATCGTAGAAGAATAGAGAGACCAAACTCTGGTAATTTATGTGAATCTTAAAGTGTATATAAATTAAAATTGAGATTCATTACACTATATTATATTATTAAGAAGATATTGGGAACAAGATATATGATAAAAATGTTCCATGCTTATCTATTTACATATAAAGAAGAAGAATATGAAGGAGAAGAAGAATAAGTCCTACACCTTTGAAAGAAAAGAAACATTATAATTTGATACTTTGAAGGAGAACAGATGTTGTGTAAAAAATTTCACATAAAAGTTAATAAGAAGAGTATTTTCTTATACCCTATTGTTAAATTAAGAGAATAGGAATAAGAATAAATAAATAAAGCCACATTAAATAGAAGTCAAATTAGTGGAATATTTTTATGACATGTCAAAAAATATAAATAAGAGTATTTAAATAATATCTATACAGTGAGGTGCTACAGTTGGAAATTATTTAGTATAGGGACTTAAGATTTCTTTTTTACCCCCTCAAAAATTTTAAGGAACTAAAATAGGGTGTATAATTGTTTTATGGAAAAAACACTTTTAATAGTAACCTAATTATAGTGGAGAATATGTTTGCCGGTCATCGCCATACATAATAAAAACTAGATAATTTTATTTAATAGTAAACCTTTTAAAAATATCATGGTCCATTATTTACCTGATTTCCTTTAATTACCTATGATAATGAACATGATAATAAGATAATTGATATCCTAATAAGTCTAAGAGGTAATGGGATTACAAGTATTTATTAGTTGAAAAATACTCCAACACAGATTCACCACTCTCAATATTGAAAATATCTTGAAGTAGTCTTAACATGTGGTATCAGAGATAGTTTTACCTCTATTATATTCTATAATTTGAAGTTTATCTATTTTTAGGATTTTAATTTTAATAATTTATTTAAAATTCAGTGTAGTTTAGGTGAATATTCATCTATATCAAAGTAGAATTTTACTTATACCAAAATCTTGATTAACATAATAATGAAATTGAGAAGAAAGATAAAGAACACATCCCTTTTAATAGAATAGGAAGAAATAATTTTAGTATCTCCATTCCATGATAATAAAAAATATATTACTATCATAGAAGTGAAGAACAAGTGGTTCAAGTCACCCCCATGGAGGAAGAAAACATTCCTAACTCAAGTGTATCAAATTTAAGTGATCACATGACATATAAATGTTCTTGTACAAAATATATTAAGAATAAGATCCTAACAAAAGTGGTGATGATGATCTATCTAAAAACTATAATGATATATCTATTACTAGATTCAAATATATTCTAAATTATTTTCTTAGAGAAACAATATCTCTTGTTTTTATAATATTCAAAAGTATACAGGAATAAATCACCCAGATTGAAGGAGAAAATAATAACATAGATAAGGTTTGATAAGAAAAAGTTTTAGAATTTGTAAAGATCTTTTTGTTAGATGGATCCATATAAACAAGCAATATATACCTTTAAAAACGTTCCACAAAATTTGAAAATAAATGGATCTATGAGGTTTAAGAAATGGAAGATATCAAGAAGAGTTTTGAAGAGAATATTAGTACATTAATAGAAAATATGAAAAATAACATTGATGTCAAGAATTCACAATTTTATATTAAATCAAATAAGATCAATGAGATTGATAAATTATTTCATGAAAATATCATAATTAATCAATAAGATATGAAAAATATAAAGATATATTTTAAGAGAATGTGATTATGATCAAATATGATAGGAACACCATAAATATGAAATATCTGGAATTAGAAATTAAACCATCCAATCTAGAGAAGGCACATATTGAGTATTCAAAAAGGAAGGAGAAAGTTTTTACTACTACTCAATGTTCGACGGAAGATTCTAATAAAAAAATACCACTAATACGTGACAAAAATATCATTAATTCATTTGATGTTCTATCTCAAGAAGTTATAAAGAAATTTCTACCATCAGTTCCTTCTTATAAAGCGTTATCAAAATCTGGTTTCATGAATAATGTAAGATTAGAAATAAAATCTACATAAATATGGATAAATAAAAGTGATACTAATCCTAACCATATTTTCATGGTGGATAAAAGAACATTTGAAGGAGTTGGTTCCCAATGTAGACCCCAATAAGTGGTAAAGAAGACCCAAAAACCACATTCTCATTTTATTGAAAATTATGAATTTCATATAGTAGATACAATAAGATCAATGATTGTGTGTCAACATTGACATTGTAATAGGTTTGGTAATTTTTAGAAATATTGTTGGTATAATCGATTCATATATAAAGCACAATGGAAGCACATTTTAAGGGGGAGAGTTTCAATGATAAAAATGAAATATTAATAGAAAAATAAGAATATATCAAAATAAAATATATTTGATACATTTAAATATTTCTATGATTTTGGAAGAGGTTGTTGTAACAATTACGGAGCATGATCATCTAAGCTGGTATCAAAATATGAACAGAAAAGTGTACCAAAAAGTTAATAAATAGAGAATAATTAGGATTGGTAATGATATAGAATAAATAATTTTTTAAATAAAAATACCCCCTGGGAGATATCAAATAATATAGGACAATGTCCCTTTGAAACCATGTTGAATGCAATTTTGATTCAAAACAAGTCCAAAAAGATCTGTATAAGTGTAACATTTAAAATGTATGATGTGAATAAAAACACTCATAAGATGCCATATGGAGACTCTATGATGTATTTCGATTACCCCAAAGATATATTAGTTTTTTTTCTAGAAGATCTAGAGAAGAAAACGAATAGTTTATAATCATAATGAAAAAATAGTAACAATGGAGATGAAAAAATTCCATATGAAAAAGTCGAATTTCATGAGATTTTGTATAAAAAATGACAACCCATGTGTTGAAGAAGTTATATGTGGGAGGTTAAACAAGTATGGACACACAACTTCATATTGCTATAAAATAATTCCAGCATAAGAATATTTCTTAAAGAAGTTGAAAGTTACTCTAGGTGATATAAGTTTCTTAAAGGTTGTTTAAAAGATAAAATTCACCCAAAAAGAAATTTATGATTTTATAAGTTGTATACCTTATAAAGATAAATTAAAAACTAAAGTCAAGATGTTTTAGCATGAAGAGTATAAATAATTTAGAAACATGGATGAGAAAATTCCCTTATTCTTTATTTTAAAAATAATGAATAGGAATAACCACTTTATTCGCTATTATCTGTGTATTGTATTTGTGATTATAATAAAGGGAATTAAATGTGAAGAATGATCTTGAGGGGAGTACCTGATTAGGAATGATGAATTCCAATTTTAGAAATCCCAAATGATGAAGTCACTATATTTTAATAATTTATCAATTTGTATTTAAAAATAAATCTGATGGAGGATCATATTTGATGAAATTGAAGTGTGATCTGTCATATCCTATACAAAAAGGATGAAGAAGAGAACATCTTGGTTTGATCATATATTTGGTATTCTGAAGAACAATAATCAAAGAAGAACATCCTAGATAATGATATGGAAGTATTAAAATATATACAACCATAATTTTAAGATTCATTTTAGTGTTTTATCAATATAAAAAATCATGTGATTCATCTAAAGAGTAGATACACTATTATTAAGACAACCTCCGATGTATCATTTTTGGGGAGACATATGAAGAATGTGGAGGAAGCTTCCAAAATTATTTTTCTCATATATATATTATTATTCTAGATAGTACTCGAAGTGAATGTAATTTACAAGGTATGTTTTCTTAACTATATCATTCTTGATAAATATGATCAGATTTTAACTTTGAGGGATATAAGCTGAATTAATCAATAGAATAAGAAAATAAAAATGAAGAAAAAATATAAGGATATTAGTCCTTAAATATGTGATTGAATGATTTTTACCTATGTGTAAATGTGAATGTAGGAGTTATAGGTTAATATTTATTAGACAACTCTATGTAAATTTGTATCCATTATTTTTCATATCTTGGAATAAAATTGGATATACCTTGAAGTCATGATTCTATGTTATCATTTCACTTGGTATTAAGTCCAATTAGAAAATGGATAACATTTTTCTCTAAATCAGACCACCTTCTTTCTTACAATGAGCATGGATCATGTATAATTAGAGTGAGATGATTAATTAAATAATTCTTAAGGATTAATTGATACCCTTTTCTCAAGTACTATTTATTTCATTCCAATAAGGGGGAGAGAAAATATATTGAATTCTAGATAATAAAAGGGGAGAGAAATAATTAAGACAAAAAAATAGACACATCATTTGAAAGGTATTTCAAAAAAATAAATGGGGGATATTTTTTATCCCACATTGTATGAGTTTTATTTGTTACTATGGAATGATTGTGATGTCAATATGCTGATGAAGAATAATATCTTAGAGGTTGAGAAGAAGTTTTTAATCCTTGTGTGATTTGTTAATGAGTAATGATCATATGAAACACACATTGGAATATTAATTTATAATTTTTTGTCATATCTTATATGAAATAATTGGGTTTATTCCTCAGAAATATTATTTAAGGAAAAAGGCATTTGGTGATTTGAAGATTTGATGAGCTACCATTCAAATATATCAATGTTAGGTGAAGTGTTTTTTTAATGTTAAAATATAATGATAAAACATATCATGAATCCTGAGAAGTGTTCTTGAATTATGTTTTAAAAGAAAGAAGAAGGCATAATCATGTGTAAGATGAAGTACAACATGTCTTGTGACTATATAAAGTAGTAAAGAACTATAAGATAAATGTTTCACATAGTAAAACGATCCATATAACTAAATTATCATATAGAGGAATCAATATAGCCAAATAGTTCACATTTCAAAGTGATTCTTGTGGGAAATTATCATATCCAAGTGTTTCACAAGGAAATTTTTTTACACAATAAATTCAAAATAACTAAATGTTTGAAATATGTTGTTTTTTTTACATAGTTGGATCTTACATGATTGAGTATTTAGATAGGTTACTAATATATATATATATATATATATATATATATGCAGTTATATGCATAAGAAAATGGGAAATGAATGAGGATAATCTACATAAATGTAATATAGATTCTATGTAAAGGTAAATAATATGGATTTAGAGAAGAAATATTAAATACATAAGATTCCAAGAATATATGAATTTTTTCAGAATTACTATCATGATTATTTAGTTTAAGCTATGATTATGATAGAAAGATCAATGGAATGAATGTGTTGTTGCTTATACATGAATCAAGAGAGGATGTGTGATCTTTATTCCATGATATAGATTTTACAACCACAAATGTTTCATGAATGTATTTAAATAACAATAAATATGAAGTATATTTTGTGATGAATGAAGAAATTTAGGAAAAATTTAGTGCTACAAATAATATAGGATCCATGACTGCAAAAACTATACATTAATTGAACATATGTGGATACTGTTTTAAATACACATATTTTATAGAGTGAAGAATGAAGTAATGACAAGTTAAGGCATTTTGATTTTAAGATGTTAACTGTATACATGAATTAATTATTTATTATGTGTAAATATGTTGGAAAATGAATACCATGATAATTATTCATATCTGGGTGAAGTTATAGTACAATTTTGAGGCTGTTTTTATGACAAAAAAGAGATGTTGAATATTGTGGATCTAGGGGAAGATAAAGAAAGATGAGATATAAAGGATTTTAATTACCAATTATCTTGCTAAGAAAAATCAAGTATTGGTATAGTGAATATATAAATAAAAAATACCAAGAAAAGAAGAAACAAACCCCATAAAAAGATATATTGTATTTAAATATTTTAGGAAGTATAAGAAAAGAAACTATTGGATATCTATTAGAAAAATTGAAGAGAATATTTTTTGGTATTGTAGAAGAATAGTGACACCCAAATCTGGTCATTTATATAAATACTAAAGTGTATAAGAATTAAAATTGAGATCTATTAGATCATGTTATGTACTAAAAAAGAAATATTGAATGAGAGTGAAGAGAAGAATGTTATGTGTATACCTATTTTCACCAGAAGGAGAAAAAGATGAAGGAGGCACATAATAAGTCTTATATGTATGCAAGAAAATATGCATTCCACTTTTTTATTTAATTAATAAGAAATGTTTTGTGCACCAAGTTACATACCAAAGAATAAAAAGAGGATTTTCTTATACATTGTTGTGCAATTCAGAGAAGAGATAGAATATTAAAGTAGAATTACGACATTCAACAGAAGTCAATTAGGTGGAATTCATTCATGAATTCAAAAATCATATAAATAATAACACTTGAAGACTATCTATATAAGAATTATAAATAACTAACAAGGTGCTATAGTCGGACTGTGAATTATCCAGTCTATGGATCTAGTATTTCTTATTTACCACTTTTAAATTATAGGGAACCATAGTTTGGTACAAGATTGTTTTTTTGGAAAAACCACTATAAAAATGTATCTAATTATAGAGGATAATTCTTATATTGGTCATCCTTATAACTAGAATGGACTATATATTCTTATTTATTAGTGAATCTTGTAAAAATATCATGTGGAATTATTTACTTTCTTTCATATTCTTTTATATGACAATGTAATGGTCCAGAACTTCATTGTCCATTACTTTGTCAAATTATAGTGTTTGGGGTGTCTTGGACACCACCAGTGAGTCAGGTGGGCATCAGTGTCGGTGGCAGGGTGTCACCATGGTGTCAATTGTTTGTGCCACTGATCGGTGCTTCACCAGAATAGTGCCACAGAGGGGGTGTTGGGGTTCTTTCCCCAGTTTTCCCATAACTTGTTTTTTATGTTTTATTCCTCTTTTAAATTGGTTAAAGACGATTTTAAGGTCGGTATGTGGCCCTTTAATGAGTTTCACACCCTTTTCGCATTTCACATTATACCCCTGTTATGCATTTTCCTCAATTTAAATATAACCTATCTAACTCATTACCGTGTGATGATATATCTCACAATATCCAAGGGATTTTATTAAATTTCAATAAATTATAACGTGTTCAACCGCCCAGTTGTGTGGTCAAACCACAATCCGCCTTTTAATCACTTCAAAATTTTACATAATGTAACTCTAAGATCGGGCCTTTATCACATATGGATCTTCTTTTTACAGGGTCTCTTTCTTCTCCTTGGTTCTCTAGGTGTCCCTCTCCTAGAGATGATTCGTGCCTGCATTAGAGACCTCTTGTTTAATTATTCTTGGAGTTTCCTACAAGTCTTTTCATCCCCAGTTCTCGGCACAAAGAGAAAACTTTGATCCTTGATCATCTGATAAGATTTTTTTCATTTTTCTCTCTTTACTGTGCATCACGCGGGGTGGGTATGATGATGTTCCTTTGGAACAAATATGGAACCAAATTTAACAAAGATAATAAATGGACTTTAAAGAATTAAGGGATGGGGAAGTTTTTGATATTTTTTTATTTTATCTTCATTTTTATGTTTTGAATTGTATGGGATTATGTACAATGAAAATGGGGGGTGTTGGTGGTATTTTCTTGTTCACTAATGAAGCTCTATTTTCTGGATAATGTTGTGATTTGATTACTATAACAAAGAGACTGATTAATAATTTAATCTTGGTTGATTTAATGGATTTCCAATGAATAATAAACCCTTGTGTGATCACCCCGGTTAACCAAACAGAAATAAGGAACTTAATTAATGGTGTTGGATAAATTTGAAAACTTCCTTGTTCTGTTCTGGTGTTACGTATGGATTTTCTATTTGATGCCTTGTGGCGTGACCTATAGGGAAATAGAATCTATGGTTGAGATGTTGTTGTTTGAGAATCTGAGGCCTTGTGATGTTGCTGTTAAATGTTATGGAACCGGTATGTTGGGTCTTGGTTTGTTTCTAGTACTTCGAGGGATATCACAGATCCCTTTTGATGTTGTTACTTACAAGTGAACCGAGAGTAAGTGCTTAAATTCCTTCTTGACTATTTTGTTTCTGTTGTTTTTTTAGCTTGTGGTTGTGCCTACTAGTTTCCTGGTAGTGAAGGAATATTTAAATGGATCCACTTAAACATGATAAAGAGAACGTGTACAATGGGGAACTATTTTCCACAAATGGGTTGTGCTCTGGTTGTGGCTATTGTGTAGTTTTGCATGGAGGGATAACATCATGTGTGGTTTCGTATGGGATGGTTGTTGGTTTTGGGACCCTTAGGTTAGAATGAATTCTTGTTTACCTATATGTAAAAAATTTAGTTCTTGTGTCTCTTATGCAGACCCCACCCATGTTTATCACTTCATGCCGAACACACCCTTTTCATGGGGGAGGTTGTTTTTCCCAACATTACTATGAGTGGATGGTTATTAGAAAACTTTTTCTCCCTCTACCAGGTATCCCAAGACACATAGGGTTGGATTTGATGGCCTTCAGTTCGTTATGGCCCAAGACTCTTTAGGAAAGTTGTGTTGTGGTGGTTGGACCAGGTGTGTACGGGCATGTTTGTTTCCCAAGTGTCTTGGGGAAGAGGAGCAGGTGTCATCGGGCGTGGTAGTGGTTGTTCTAGCCCATCTGTCTTTGGGCATGGTGGTGGTTGTTGTGGATGAAGTGTCTATGGCCATCGTTATCTGTGGTTATGGTGGCCCAGGTGTCTGTGGATAGGATGCGTAGTTGTGATGGCCCATAAGGTTGTTCTTGGGGTGACAGTGGGACTACAGTGGAATCTAGGGGGAGGTCTAATGCGTATGATGTTCTAAATAACCAGTGGAAAAGTAGTGTAGGGTACCCAAATATCGATTTTATACTACTATTTGTTTACATGACTTGTGTCATTTGGTGAGTGTACCTTGGTGAGGTTGGGTGGATAGTTTTTCTTGCTAAGTGTTTTGGTTACCCCAACTTTCTCATAGGGCCTTAGAATGTCTTCCCACTTGTGCACAGGTGCTTTTGGTTTTCCCTACTAAGTATACCTATATACTCACCCTATGCATATAAAATTTCTTTTAGGATTCTAGGAGGACTTTGAGAATCGTGTTAGACCTTACTATCTTGGATGCTGGGATAGTTTTTGTTTCTTTGTTCTTTTCTTTTGGAACTTCCTTTCAGAGTTTATCTTTTACTTTTTACTATCTTATTTTGAACACGCATATGGGAATGAAATTTTTTCGGTTTTACTTCTTCTTTTAGTTTTTGGAGTTTCTTGGGAATTACCATCTTATCTCCCAATCTTGTTCTATTAAAAGGGTAATTCGTTCCATATTATGTGTGATTCTATACCCTTGGTTCTAGTCGCCACTCTAGAGACTATTGAAGGTTGGACTCAGGGGTCAATATTTTTCCTTCAACTTTAAGAAGGAAGGGTCTTGTATTTTTCTATCCCTTCCCTCATCTTAGAGAAGGCGGGTCGTGAAAAAATGGTATTATAGGTGATGGTTGAGGGATAGGATGTAGTTCGGGGTTATGCATAGTGTGGATTACATCAGATGGTAGGTAAATAGTGTTAGGAAATCTTCGTGCGTTAAATAGTCAAGGGATGAATGGATTGGACACATTATTTTATGGCCCCCCCCCATGATCCAATGAAAAGACTATGGAACCATCAAACGAAAAAGTGATGCTTCATTTATTTCAGGTTAAAGACCATAGCAAAGTTATATGCATCATAATGACTTGTATTCTTGTGTGTTTGGGTGTTTTTAGAATTTAAAATAAATAAAATGTTTAAACAAAATTTAAAGGAAATGTTGTACACTACTCGAGCTTAGGTATTCCTTGATTACCTTGCAGCTATGGCACTTGGACAATGTCCATGAGTAGTGTGAAAAGTTGAGGCCCAACAAGTTGATTTGGTTGATCAGTGGAGGGATGATCGAGAGGAGGAGAATGAATAGTGGGAGAAAATGCTTCATTCCTTCTAGCGGTAAGTTCTAGAGAAGTACGATTGCAACATCTTGGATGTGGAGACAGAGAGCTAGCTCAAGATGCAGGTTATTTATTTCATCTTGATCTAGGATACAGAAGAGTACTAGCTTGTTCTGGAAGTGAGTTGGATGTGGGGAGAAACAAGTCAGTGGCAGAATCTTTATCTCGAGGAGAAGAAGTAAGCTGAGGTTTCGTGGACTGACTTCGAGAAGGACTTCTGGGCAGAATTCTGTTCTTCCACTATCAAGGCCTAAAAGAGGTATGAGCTGATCTACCTTCAGTATGGGAGTATAACGGTAACAGATTTTGGGATCAAGTTCAAGGATCTCTTTAGTTTTTCTCCAGAACACTTCCTGGATGAGGATTCAATGGAATGACCCTTAGAGGTGGCGCTCCGACCTTCCCTTTAGTATGTTGTTACTCCCTTCACTCTACCAACATACTTGGAGGTTCATAAGTAGGCTGAAGTGGTGGAGAGGACGCACACGCTGGGAGGTGTTCCAGAAGAGGAGATCCAGTTGGGATCATCAAGGGGAAGGCTATCATTAGTAGGACTCCAGCATCAGGGCCTTCTAGGTTTCGGCCAGTGGGGAGTAGGCCTCAACAGTTCCAGTTCCGATCTCCCAGTCCTCTTTCTTTCTCTACAAGCCTAGGACTGAGGTGTTTTACCTATGAAATCCATGGGTATCTTCAAAATAAGTTCCCAGACCGAGTACAGTATAGTGTGGGTGGGAAGGTTGAACAACCACGTCAAAAACACCATATTCCGGTCATACCTTTTCAGTAGCATCAGTAGGGACAACGAGCTCCCACTCCACCGAGAGCATACGTTGTAGGAGGAGGCCGATCCTTGGGCACTCCTTATGGACCTCGGCCCAGGAATTTTTGGGGAAGCAATCGAAAACTGAGGGGAAGAGGAGCTGGGTGAGGGTAGTTTCATAGTGAAGAGGCTGCAGTTCCGGAAGGGCTAGAGGTCGTTCAAGGTATGATCAGTCTATTTAGTACTCTTGCCTGTGCCTTTTTTTGATTCCGAAGCTTCTCACTCCTTTTTTGAAACCGGTCTAGCCCATGCCTTGGGTCTAGATGTAGAGAGAATTTCCATTCCCCCGGTGTTGAGCATGCTATTTAGAGGTCAGACCAGCCTATTTAATGTTTTTCGAGGATTCATACTGATGTTGGGGTCACATCATTCCAATGGGGATCTATTTCTTCTTCGAATGCAACTAGACGATGTCATATTGGTAATCGAATTGCTGCTTTCTGTTCATGTTGTTATCGAATTCTTTAAGATAAGGGTCATGTTATCAGATATGGGTGGCCAACATATATATTTCATAGGTGAGCGGGGTTTCTAAGAGCGCATCTGATATGCGGAACCCCTTCCATCCTTGTTAGCTGAGCTGTCAGTGGAATCAATAGACTCAAAGATGATGGATGTTCCGGGGATTTTCAGTGAGTTCCTAGACGTCTTAATCGAGGAGTTTTTGACTCTACCCCATCAACGTGATGTTGAGTTTGGGATAGACAAACAACCCGGTGCCAATCTGATTTCGATGTCCCCCTATCAGATGGTTCCTTGTGAGTTGTGGGAGTTGCAGATTCAGGTGGAAGACCTGATGAAGAAGGGTTTTATTCAACCAAGCACGTCACCCTGGGGTGCTCTATTCTTGTTCTCAATGATGGTAGAGGGTGGTATCAGGCTGTGCATAGACTACCGAAGACTGAATCAGGTGAGGACCAAGAACCATGACCCCATCTTGAGGATCAAAGAACTTTTTTACCAATTAAAGGGAGACGCTTGGTTCTCTAAGATCGTCCTATGGTCTAGATACCACCAGTTGAGGGTGAAGTAGGTAGATAATACTACCTTTAGGTGAAGATATGAGAACTTTGAGTTCATGGTCATGCCGTTCGGCATTACGAATGCCCCAGCTATGTTCATGGGGCTCATGAACTATTTTTTTCAGGAGTATTTGGACCAGTTCGTGGTCTTGTTCATAAAAACTTTCTTGATATACTCAATATTATAAGAGGATCATGCCGGGCCTCTGAGGTTTGTTTTTGAGGTCCTTTGACCCTAGTATCTCAATGGTAATTTATCCAAGTGCATGTTCTGGACACAAGAGGTACACTGCAGTGGAGGTGCATGTAGTTTCTTTAGGACTACGACATCGAGATATCCTACACCTTAGGAAAGGATAATGTGGTTGAAAATGAATTGAGTAGGAAGTCACAGAAGGATGTGGTTCGGGAGTTAGTAAATTCTTGTAAAGTAATGGAGGATTCAGCTTCTTTACATCTAGGCATGAGAGTGGAAGATGGTAGAGGCTGTCTGTTTCAGATGATAGTGTAGTCTTCCTTGGTACGGAAGGTGGAAAAGTCTTAGTGGGGAGACATAGATACTGAAGTGATGCATGACCGTGCTAGATAGGGTGATGCTCTGTAAGGATGGTCAGATGATGGTAAGAATCATATGATTTTCCACAGGAAGTTTTTTGTTCCAGGGAAGATGTGAAATGGATTCCTCCGTGAGTTCAATAGCTCAACTCTGGCAGTACACCTAGGATTTTCCAAGATGCATCGGGGCTTGATAGGTTAGTTTTAGTGGCCTGGAGTAAAGTATGAAGTGGCAGAGTTTGTGGCAAAGTGCCTCGTGTGTTAGTAGGTGAAGGCTGAACACCATGTTCCTAGTGGTCTGTTTCATCCATTAGATGTTCCCAAGTGGAAGTGGGATGAGGTCTTGATGGATTTCATCATAGGACTACCTTGGGATGAGGGAGGATATGGTTCAATCTGGGTATTGGTGCACTGATTGACGAAATCAGCTCACTTATTAGCGATTAAGGAGTCAAGTGCAGTGGATGTCTTAACACAGAAGTATGTAGGTGAGGTTGTGTGGCTGCACGAAGTTCCCATAACCATCATTTCAGATCAAGATAAACACCTCACTTCATGGGTGTATAAGGAATTTTATCATTATTTTTTCTCCTAGATATGCCTTATCATTTCTTTCCACCCTTAGATGGATGGGATGACAGAGAGGACTATCTAGAAATTGGAGGATATGTTTTGAGCATGTGTTCTCCACTTTAGAGGATCATGGGTATGAGACTTTCCTCTGGTAGAGTTTGCCTACAATAATGGCGACCACTCTACAATTGTGATAGATCCATTTGAATATTTGTATGGATGACCATGTAGTTCACCCATTTGCTGGATAGAGGTTGGAGAGGTAGGTGTTCTTGGCCTAGAGGTAGTGTAGATCACGACAGATAAGGTTTAGCTTGTGTGTGAAAGGATGAAGGTAGCTCAGGACCAGCATAAGTTGTATTCTAATCATAGAAGGAGACCCTTGGAGTTCGAGGTTGGGGACCATGTGTTCTTGAGGGTCTCCCTTCGGTGAGGACAATGGTGTTTTGGCAGAGGGAGTAAGATTTCTCCCAGGTTCATCAGACCCTTTGAGGTGTTGGGATGAGCCGACAAGGTAGAATATCAAGTGGTGTTACCCCCACATTTGTATGGGATCCACAATTTCTTTCATGTATCTCATCTCCTTCGGTATCTACATGATGACTCCCACATCGTTGACTAGGGAGGGTTGGATATCTAGGACAATGCAATGTTCATGTAATGACCGGTGAAGATCGAGGATCCTAAGGAGAAGGTGATTCATGAATGGATCATTCAATTAGTTTGTGTATTGTGGAGGCATGTTTTCCTTGAGAATAATACCTGGGAATGGGAGGCATAGATTCATGCCTAGTACCCAGAGCTATTTTGAGTCTTGATATTGAGTTTGCTTGTTTCTTGCTTATGATGTAATGTTTGACCCTGCTTACTGTATGATAAGTTGTTTTACTATTCTCTGTTTGTGTGAAAATTCCTACCTATGGGGAGGGGAGGACATGATCTCTAATTAATACACATTAATGTGGATGTGATTAAACCCATGCAGGCAAATCAGTGTTTCCCAAAGCAGACAATATCTTGATAAGGAGGTAGGGGATCTCTAACCCATGCACCTAGATGGTGTGACTTTTTTTTTGTTTTTGTGGTTACTTGATGTATATGAACAGTAGTGCTTCTACATTTGTTCAGGAGGTATATGTGAGAGAGGTGTACCTAGATTTCAAGGTTTTATTATAGCTTTAGAACAACTCTGTGTTGGTTTATCCTTGAGAGGTATCTTATGAGGTAGTTGTTTGGACCCCAATCTTTTCTTTAGGTTTACTCTTGGATTCACGGGGGTGAGAATAGTTTGAGAGGTATCTTATGTAATTGACCGAACCATCCTGATCCATTACATGGTCAAATTCTGGTGTTTGGGGGGTTCTGGACACCACTGGTGAGTCAAGAGGGAATCAGTTTCTGTGGAAGGGTGTCTCTATTGTAGAGACCCGAAGCTTAACGTACATGGACATTACATTACTTTTGCGGAATACTTAGTACATAACAAAAACACACACACAAGGACCGTAATAGTTTAGTGTCTTTGGAAACTCAGAATATAATCTTCTAATCATGGTGAAAGATCTTCAACATATCCCATAAAGATCTTCTTTTTTTTAAACCTAAAACCTTTCTTTATATCCTGGGGAAAAGAAAACATAAAATGGTGAGCTCAAATACTCAGTAAGGGTAAACAAAAGAAATATCAAGCACATCATATTCATAAGAACATGAAATTTTAGAAATATTAACCTGTAAAAGAGATCATAGTATCATAACATGGGATAAATCATAGTAGTGAAATGTAATCCCAATAATCATAACGGAAAACATGAAACTTTGTTTCATACACACATAATCATATAGAATCATTTCTTATTAGTCAAGACTCATTGCCAAGACTATCTTAGTGGACAAAGTCCATTTCTGAACCGAGTTCACTCCTCGTTTCCGTCCTGTTTCACTGAACCAGTTTAACCTGCCGTTCCAGCCATATCTATCTCATGAGATATAAAATCTTTACCCAATGCATTGGAGGGAGATATAGGTCCCACCCATCTCATAATCATACCATTCTTATGTGTGCCACAAAATCATAAACCATACATCATAGCATAACCCATGTAATAAAAATGGGAATCTTAAACATCATGACATTATAAAACAATTCATATAAGATAAAGGAATTCATAAAAATATTTCCATCACAAAAAAATCAAATACATGTAATAATAGGGATAGAAACAGAACCCTATATTATCTTAGATGGAAAATAATTTTGATAAAACTCTTGAACTCCATTCTTGAGGAAAATATCCTTTCTACTTCAAAAACATTTTTCCTTTCTTAACATGTCATACAATTTTAAACTAAAAGAATTTGATTAAAAATAAACTTTAAAACTTTTAATGTAAGATTCTTGTAAATATTGTTTTAAAAATCCATTCATGCCATATAAGTTAAAAAAACATTCTTCTCGTACTTTTGTCAGAAAAGTCAAAAAGTACCTCGTACGAAAAACAACAAAAGATTCCTTTCATATCTTTTACTAAAAACTCACCGAAGGGTAAAATTAGATTTAAAAAATTGTAGGTGGATGGAAACAATATTACATATTGAGGAAACATGGATGTGGATGATAAAATACACCCTAGTAAATACCAAAGTATAAACAATCTCGGATAAAAATGAGATTGGGTTATTTTCCCTTACCTTATATCCGATTTGCTTCGTAAGTGTCCAAAACTCCTGTATAATGATTTCAATAATGTCATTGACTTATTCTATAATCATACTCATTGTTATGATATCATATATGGTTCACTTATGACTTTATATTACCCGTTCTTTTGTAAATTCCATGTTAAAGAGTGTTTTGGGTAAAATCGTTTCATTTGTCGTCTGTGTTTTGACTTGTAATTATTCATATGATTACATATATCATGATTACTTAATTCCAGAATATAATACATGATTTATATATAATATATATTCAGAATATACATATATATAATAGATCAGTAAATGGAAAGAAATACACCGTTCATGGAGACGGTTGGCCGTACGTACGCATGAACGCTGTTTTCGTTTCCTTATTGAGTTGAATGGAATTAAGTAGATGACATACATATATATACACATAAATCCAGTATCATTATTAATTTATATATTTCATGATTACTTATTATATATACTTTATAATCATTCATGAATGGTTAACGTGGAGAATGAATCTCATCGCGTCGTGGAGACGGTAGTCCGTACGTACGCACGAGCGATGATATCGTTCTCATGATCGTGGAATTGTATTAGAGTGTATGTATACTATTTCAGAATAAATATCACTTTACAATAATCATATATAGTTACTATGTACACCATTATACCCATCCAAGTAAGGTGGTGGTGGAAAATAGATTACACCACGGCGTGGAGACGTTATTCTGTACGTACGCACACGCGGTGATTTCATTTTCCGTAGGATGGATAGATGGTGAAATAGGGTTGTTTCATACTTATAATAACATATCAGTATATGAGTGATACTGATGTTATAACTTCATAATGAAACAACCTAAGAAGAAGAAGTGGAAGAAGAAATTATGTTGAAAGAATCGGTAACAGACATTACCTCTTCTTTGAAGCGCCTCTTTGAGTCCTCCTCTTAGGGAACTAAAATTGGCCTTTGAAGAAGACCATGACCTCTATGAAGTTTATAGGGAAGTTGAGAATAGAATTTGGCAGGGGTTGGCCAAGCTTGAAGGCTTAAAGTGGTGTGAGGAAGAGAGGGAGGAGGTGCCCTTTTATAATGGAGGAGAGGGGCACCTTTGGAATAACTAAAAATATTAATTTATTATAAAGACAAATTCGGTTTTAAATAGATCCAAATTGATTTATTTCGAAGATAAGGTGGGTATGGATCAAAATAATCTCATACAATAGAATTTAGACAAGTTTAGTTTCCTATTTTAACCTTATCATTTAGATTTAACATTAAGTTAGATAATTTTACTTTTACCGTGTCTTTTTGCGTTCTTATAATATAAGGTTAATAAACTTACTATAACAAGGAAAACGAACCCCAAGTTGTTTATTATTAATATATATAACCTTATATAAGTCATTTGGCCGAACCATAGATTTTTATAAATAAAATTACAATTAATAATATAATATTTGTTTTAAAAACTATTTTATGTCAATTTTGACACTATTTAGTAATTGATTTTTTTTGAAAATCATAATAGAATTATTAATTCAAAAAAAGTTAATTAAATCAATACTAAAATGTCATATTAACCTAGAAAATTAGTGTAATTCATAAAAAGTCTCAAATTAAATTTATTTGGGTATTTATAACATCAATTATGTCAATATTTCATTAATAAGATAATTACAGCATCATCGTTGTGTCATAAATAAATTAAATAATTTAATGTCTAAAAATTAAAAATAAAATAAAATTATGTAGGAAATATTTTCATCTTTCTAATGAATATTTATAGTCGAATTTATCTTATTCATAACCCTATATTAAAAATTATCTACTTATTAAACATTGATTTTAACTATTTTAACCCTTTTTTAAATAAATTAATAATAAATGTCCTAATCTAATCCAAGTGGTCATAAATGATCATATTTTATTCCTAAGGTTTTTTTTGGTCGAATTACATTTATCCAATAGAATTAGGACATGTGTTAGGGTAATAATAATATCATTTTACCCTTAACTACCATATTTACTTTTAATCGTGGTAAAAAAAGTAAAAAGTTACTGTTCACCAAAAATTATTTTAATCTCATTGAACCAAATTTTAATCCTAGATATTAACCATGTCTCTCAGATTTTTGAAATTCTACTCACAGAAGCGGTAACATTAAGTTTTATGAGAAATTCAATTTTTTTAACTACCACTTAGTGGTTTCACTATTCATCAAAAAATGAAAGTTTCGAGAAAAATACCAAAAATTAGGCCTAATATATATTTGATATTATGAATTAAAAAATGATGTTTATTTTACCAAATTAAAAACATATCAGTTACATTAACTAATTTAAAAATTAATTCCCGTCGTGAAAACAAATAGCGTGTTTTTAAAAGATAATAACTATCAAAAGATTCACACTTGTTTATGTCTGGTTTAAATGTGAAATTACATCCAATGAACAACATTGTATTAAATTGTAAAAATATATTATAAATATACTTTAAAACCACTCAAATTAATAATTTGTCACTATTAATTATTTCGATTAAAAAAGTTGTTTTTAATTAAAATATAGTAATTTTTACTATTCATCAGAATATGAAAGTTATCCGAAAAGTACCAAAATTTCACCCTAAGATAATTTTGATATTCCAAATCCAAAAATGAAGTCCATTTTGAAAAATAAAATTTAAAAAATTTCAAAAAGTGGTTATTACTATTCATAACGGTTAGTTCTAATAATATTTTAATAGCATATCTTTGTTTAGTGAAACTCGGTATTGCGTACTACACACGCTATCGAGGAAGGTCGTGATTGCGTGTAATGCAAGGAAATTCAAGGATGCGTGTTGTGCAATATCCTTTTGGTGTAGCGTACAACACAAGACATTAATGAAATTAAGAATATTTTTCATAAAATCTCAGGGTGTTACATTCTACCCCCCTTAAAATGAATTTCGCCCTCGAAATTCGTTGGGGTTATAAATGGTTTACTAATCGAAAGTTTATTTAATAGAAACCCACATCATAAAAAGGAATACCAAAACCAATCTTTAAAAACAAAAGTATGAAATGTAACGGTTACCCAAATAAACTAATCACTGGGTTTCCACATAGGTGAAAATATGGATATGGAAGAGAAATCTAACCATCATGTTCTGATGGAGAGTGGTAGAGAACATGGCTATGGAAAAGCCAGAAAATCACAAATCCATAAATTTGTGACGATCTAAGGTACCATATGATTCATCAGATATAAGAGCACTAGGATAACATTTTTGGTTTTCAAGATCATTTCCCTAAAGTTGATGAAATTGGAATTAGAAGAAATACTTTCATGATTTTGGTATAGTCTCACCATTGGATGTTATTTGGAAAATTTCCACTTCATCTCTTAAAGAAATGAAGTTTAATTTGTCATTCGTGATGTGTTAGTAGATGATGTGATAGAATGATGGGTCATTCCATCTGTCTCAAACAAAAGGTTAGAAAAGTTATCAGAAAAATACATTAGTCCATCTATAGTGAGATTAATCATATATGGTTCCTAAAATGGGCTTAAACTTCATATATCATACTGATTAATATAATAAAACTAGTTTTTACTAAATAGGAACTTTCTGTAGGCTAGTGTCTGGCGATAAAGGCCAGTCGCACTTCGGTTGTGGGTTCGATTCCCACAGCCTTGTCCGGCGTGATGGGCTGTCGCCCATCCTGCAGGTTGTCCTTTTTCTAAAACTACATTACTATAACATCCCATAAATAATATCGAAAAATGTTCTATCCTTAAACATACTAACTTATGTCCAACATATTCCATTCCAATATTTAGGCTTATCCATAATATTGCAGTCCATTGTCATATTATAGTGAAAACAATTACCAGAGATTTCATATAACAAGCATGTTAATACCATCGTTGATCCCCATATATCATAAGATATTTCTTGTTGGTCACATTTCAAACATTCCAAGGCCTTAATCATGTATTCTCTTGAAAAAAATGAATACCCATTGAACCTTAGTGAAAACATGAGTGCTGTCAAAAGTTAACTCTTTCCACATACCAAAACCCCAAAATTCTATATACTCACACCATGATATAACTATTTCCTTATATCAGTCATGAGCTCATGAATACTATCAAACATTTAATTTTCTCCTTATCCCTTCATTATGCGCATATCATCTACTTTCCAAAAATATTTGAATAACCTTTCATGGTTACTGGTACCATTCATCATACACTTTGAAAACTTAAGGAAAGACAACAGTGTAACAATCCTTAGATGTCTCTTTATTCCATAGTACCATGAGATTACTTATACAACATTACACTTGATAAACATGTAATCATTCCACTACCTTCTTAAACCATTGATCGAGCTTCAACAATTATTTCAACTCACATATCATTTGTAGTCTCTTCATCATCATCAACATAAATACTACCCATACGACCATACTGATTCTCTTCATGAGACTTTCCCTTAGGGAATTGGTTTGCATAATGCTCGTATATTCCATATTTAAAACATTTAACCATTGTTTATGTCGTAGAAATACCATTATCCTCATCCCTGGTGTTAACTGAACCTTTTCCTTTGCACTTTCTGGCTTTGTGTCCTTCTTTTCCACACCCAAAGCAACTTCCAGTTCCTTTGAAATATTCTCCTTGATTCCTCTTCCCACAAGATTTACATAGGGGAAATTGAACTTTCTTTCCTCTATGATCATCATGAAACTCCATCTTTCTCTTATTAGCCGAGTTAGGAAACTTACCAAATTTGAGTTTATTGATCATATTATGAGATTACTGATTCGGCATAATAATGATGTTTGGACTTCCAAATCTCATTTCATTTGGTTTCTCATGAAGAATATCATTCCATTGTCCATCATATGCTCCATTATGGTGAATCATCTTGTTTACATCCATTTTCTAAAACCCAAAAAGAATAGTGTGAGAGGAAAAAATCACGCTAGGGAAAACAATATAATAAAGGGGGAGTACCTTCAATATCTAACATCTTGGGTTACCATAATTCTAGTCTATAACTTATACTTATACTTAACCTTAGGGACATCCCTATACATACCTTAGAAATATCTCTAGGGATCTCACTAAATATCTCGCATCCTAGTTTCCAAAGGTTGACTAAACCTTTCATCTAATAGCAACTGTAGAGACCCGAAGCTTAACGTACATGGACATTACATTACTTTTTCAGAATACTTAGTACATAACAGAAACACACACACAAGGACCGTAATATCTTAGTGTCTTTGGAAACTCGGAATATAATCTTCTAATCGTGGTGAAAGATCTTCAACATCTCCCATAAAGATCTTCTTTTTTTTTAAACTTAAAACCTTTCTTTATATCCTGGGGAAAAGAAAACACAAAAGGGTGAGCTCAAATACTCAGTAAGGGTAAACAAAAGAAATATCAACCACATCATATTCATAAGAACATAACATTTTGGAAATCTTAACCTGCAAAAGAGATCATAATATCATAATATGGGATAAATCATAGTAGTGAAAGGTAATCCCAATAATCATAACTTAAAACATGAAACTTTGTGTCATACACACATAATCATAGAGAATCATTTCTTATTAGTCAAGACTCATTTCCAAGACTATCTTAGTGGACAATGTCCATTTCTAAACTGAGTTCACTCCTCGTTTCGGTCCTATTTCACTGAACCGGTTTAACCTGCCGTTTTAGCCATGTATATCTCATGAGATATAAAATCTTTACCCAATGCATTGGAGGGAGATATAGGTCCCACCCATCTCATAATGATACCATTCTTATGTGTGCCACATAATCATAAACCATACATCATAGCATAACCCATGTAATAAAAATGGGAATCTTAAACATCATGATATCATAAAACAATTCATATAAGATAAAAGAATTCATAAAAATATTTCCATCACAACATAATAAAATCCATGTAATAATAGGTATTGAAATATAACCCTATATTATCTTATATGGAAAATAATTTTGATAAAACTCTTCAACTCCAATCTTGAGGAAAATATCCTTTCTACTTCAATTTTTTTTTCCTTTCTTAACATCTCATACAATTTTAAACTAAAAGAATTTGATTAAAAATGAACTTGAAAACTTGTAAAGGTAGATTCTTGGAAATATTTTTTTAAAAATCCATTCATGCCGTATAAGTTAAAAAAACATTCTTCTCGTACTTTTGTCGGAAAAGTCAAAAAGTACCTCGTACGAAAAATGACAAAAGATTCCTTTAATATCTTTTACTAAAAACTCACCGAAGGGTAAAATTAGATTTAAACAATTGTAGGTGGATGAAAACAATATTACATATTTTGGAAACATGGATGTGGATGATAAAATACACCCCAGTAAATACCAAAGTATAAACAATCTCGGATAAAAATGAGATTGTGATATTTTCCCTTACCTTAGGTCCGATTTGATTCGTAAGTGTCCGAACCTCCTGTATAATGATTTAAATAATGTCATTGACTTATTCCAGAATCATAATCATTGTTATGATATCATATATGGTTCACTTATGACTTTATATTATCCGTTCTTTTGTAAATTCCTTGTTAAAGAGCGTTTTGGGTAAAATCGTTTCATTTGTCGTCCGTGTTTTGACTTGTAATTATTCATATGATTACATAGATCATGATTACTTAATTCCAGAATATAATAAATGATTTATATATAATATATATTCATAATATACATATATATAAGAGATCATTAAATGGAAAGAAATACACCGTTCATGGAGACGGTAGGCCATACGTACGCATGAACGCTGTTTTTGTTTCCTTATTGAGTTGAATGGAATTAAGTAGATGACATGCATATATATAAACATAAATACAGTATCATTATTATGTCATATATTTCATGATTACTTATTATATATACTTTATAATCATTCATGAACGGTTAACGTGGTGAATGAATCTCATCGCATCGTGGAGACGGTAGTCTGTACGTACGCACGAGCGATGATATCGTTCTCATGATCATGGAATTGTATTGGAGTGTATGTATACTATTTCAGAATAAATATCACTTTACAATAATCATATATAGTTATTATGTACACCATTATACCCATCCAAGTAAGGTGGTGGTGGAAAATAGATTACACCACGGCGTGGAGACGGTATTCCGTACGTACGCACGCGTGGTGATTTCATTTTCCGTAGGATGGATAGGTAGTGAAATAGGGTTGTTTAATAATTATAATAACATATCAGTATATGAGTGATACTGATGTTATTACTTCATAACGAAACAACCTAAGAAGAAGAAGTGGAAGAAGAAATAAAGTTGAAAGAATCGGTAACAGACATTACCTCTTCTTTGAAGCGCCTCTTTGAGTCCTCCTCTTAGAGAACTAAAATTGGTCTTTGAAGAAGACCAGGACCTCTAGTATGTTTCTAGGGAATTGTATGAGAGAATTTGTCAGGGGTTGGCCGAGCATGAAGCCTAAAGGTGGTGTGAGGAAGAGAGGGAGGAGGTGCCCTTTTATAAGGGAGGAGAAGGGCACCTTTGGAATAACTAAAAATATTATTTTATTATAAAGACAAATTCGGTTTTAAATAGCTCCAAATTGATTTATTTAGAAGATAAGGTGGTGATGGGTCTAAATAATCTCATCCAATATAATTTAGACAAGTTTAGGTTCCTATTTAAACCTTATCATTTAGATTTAACATTAAGTTAGATAATTTTACTTTTACCGTGTCTTTTTGTGTTCTTACAATATAAGGTTAATAAACTTACTATAACAATCCAAACGAAGCCCAAGTTGTTTATTATTAATATATATAACCTTATATAAGTCATTTTTCCGAACCATAGATTTTTAGAAATAAAATAACAATTAATAATATAATATTTGTTTTAAAAACTATTTTATGTCAATTTTGACACTATTTAGTAATTGATTTTTGTAAAAATCATAACAGAATGATTAATTCTAAATAAGTTAATTAAATCTTTACTAACATGTCATATTAACCTATAAAATTAGTGGAATTCATAAAAAGTCTCAAATTACATTTATTTGGGTATTTATAACATCAATTATGTCAATATTTCATTAATAAGATAATTACCGCATCATCGTTGTGTCATAACTAAATTAAATAATTTAATGTCTAAAAATTAAAAATAAAATACCATTATGTATGAAATATTTTTATATTTCTAAAGAATATTTATAGTCAAATTTATCTTTTGTATAACCCTATATTTAAAATTATCTACTTATTAAACTTTGATTTTAACTATTTTAACCCTACTTTAAATAAATTAATAACAAATGTCCTAATCTAATCCAAGTTGTCCTAAATGGTCATATTTTATTCCTAAGGTTGTTTTTGGTCGAATTAAACTTATCCAATATAATTAGTTCATGTGTTAGGGTAATAATAATATCATTTTTACCCTTAACTACCCTATTTACTTTTAACCGTGGTAAAAAAAAGTAAAAAGTTACTATTCACCAAAAATTATTTTAATCTCATTGAACCACATTTTAGTCTTTGATATTAACCGTGTCTCTCGGATTTTTGAAATTATACTCACAGAAGTGGTAAAATTAAGTTTTATGAAAAATTCAGTTTTTTTAACTACCACTTAGTGGTTTCACTATTCATCAAAAAATGAAAGTTTCCAGAAAAATACCAAAAATTAGGCCTAAGATATATTGATATTATGAATTCAAAAATGATTTTTATTTTACCAAATTCAAAATATATCAGTTACATTAACTAATTTAAAAATTAATTCCTGCCGTCAAAACAAATAGCGTGTTTTTAAAAGATAATAACCATCAAAAGATTGACACTTGTTTATGTCTGGTTTAAATGTGAAATTACATCCAATGAAAAACATTGTATTAAATTGTAAAAATATATTCTAAATATACTTTAAAACAACTCAAATTAATAATTTATCACTGTTAATTATTTCGATTAAAAAGGTTATTTTTAATTAAAATTTAGTAATTTTTACTATTCATCATAATATGAAAGTTATCCGCAAAGTACCAAAATTTCACCCTAATCTAATTTCGATATTCCAAATCAAAAACTAAAGTCCATTTTGAAAATTAAAATTTCAAAAATTATAAAAAGTGGTTATTACTATTCATAACGTCTAGTTCTAATAATATTTTAATAGCATATCGTTGTTTAGTGAAACTCGGTATTGCGTACTACACACGCTATCGAGGAAGGTCGTGATTGCGTGTAATGCAAGGCAATTCAAGGATGCGTGTTGTGAAAGCTCCTTTTGTTGTAGCATACAACACAAGACATTAATGAAATTAAGAATATTTTTCATAAAATCTCGGGGTGTTACATCCATGGTGTCACCTGTCGGTGCCACCGATCGGTGCCACAGATTAGTGCTGCACCCAAATGGTGAAATATAGGGGGTGTTAGGGTTCTTTCCTTAGTTTTATCGTAACAACTTTTTATAAAGTTTTATTCCTATTTTAAATTTGTTTAAGACGGTTTTAAGGCCGGTATGTAGCCCTTTAATGAGTTTCACACCCTTTCCATGTTTCTAATTACACCCTTATTATGCATTTTCATCGGTTTAAATGTAACCTATCTAAACCTCCACCGTGTGATGGTCTATCTCTCTATATCCTTGGGAATTTATTAAATATCAATAAATTCTAATGTTTGCAATTTCCTAGCCGCGTGGTCAAACCACAATCCTCTTTTTATGTGCTTCAAAATTTTACATCCCATAACTCTAGGATCGAGCCTTTATCACACCAAGATCCTCTTATTCCTTGGTCTCTTTATTTTCCTTGGGGCGCTTAGAGTCCCTCTTCTATAGGCAAGTCATTCCTGTGTGAGAACACTCCTATTTAGTTCTTCTTGGAGTTTCTTTCAAGTCGTGTAAACCACAGTTCTTGGATGAAAGAGAAAACATCAATCCTTGATCATCTGATAGGGTTTTTTTCCTTCATCCCTCTTTACTGTGCATTATGCGGGGTGGTTATGATGATGTTACCCCGAAACATATATCATCAAAGTAAATTTTTATTTAGAAAGAAGCGAAAAGGGCCACGAACCCACAAGGCGGCCTGGGCCCCGAGGGACCTAGGGAGGCCTGAAGTAATGAAGACCGAGGGCATCACCTCTAATCAGGTTGAACCCCTCTAAAGTTGGATTATACAGATTGTGAAGGAAAAAATGATTGGTACCAAGAAATTCAATAGATGCAAGATGGTCGGCTACCTGGTTTCCCTCACGCCTTGTATGCGTCACTTTAATATTATTACAAATCATAAACTGGCATTTTTTGATGACATTGTGGATTGACCACGGAGGAGGGCCGATGCCAAGCAAGGAATTTTTTAGCAGCATTGAGTCTGTTTCAACCTTCAATAGCTCGATCCTCTTCTGGTGACATAACTCGAGCCCAAGAAGCATCACCTTAGCGTATGCTTGTGGAGAAGATCTGAGGCCCAAGAGGCCAGAAAAGGCCAGAAGGACCAAGCCATCTTGATCTCGGACGACCCAACCTCCTTGAATAATCCCCATCTTGAAGGAGCCGTCTGTATTCAACTTTAGGCCTAAGGAAGGGGGACCATCATACCCATTGGCCGCTTCTGTTTCCACTTCTAGAGATAGAAACCAGGATGTAATCTTGATGTTTTGGGAGTGAGGGGGCGTCTCGCCAGTTGGGGAGGAGGCTGACCAAGTTGAGGAGGAGAATATTTGATCTGATAACAATGGATCTACCCGATGCTTTACTGCATTCATGCTTGTACCCGTTTCTCGTTTGCCAAATACACTAGAAAAACGCATGTAGGATCAGTGTGCGAGCCACCCTCTCTGTCCCTTTTTCACTTGCACCATGAAACTATCTCTTGAGAAAAGACCTATCAGCCGTGTCGTGATCATGAATGGCGGTAAAATCGCCATAATACTCCCAGAATGCACTTTCCCATTCGCTCTCGAAGAACAGTTGAGTAAAATTTTTCTTCCTTGTGGTGACTACAACACAGGAAACACGAAGCCAGAGATATGCTGCAACCTTTGATATTTTCCTCTGTTGGAACATCCTTATTCCTAATCCCCCAGACGAGGAAGTTGTACTTCACAAGAATACGGCAAGGCCATAGAGTCTCATCCTAATATACCATCATAACCTGCTGCTCCATGGAGCGGCATGAGTCCCTCGAAGAGAAGACCCCTAAGGAACACAAAGTGAACACACATCTATCTGGTTCGGAGGTGAGGTCGATGAGATTGAAAATGTCCTATTGGACTTCATCCAGCACAACCTTGATGAAAGGCGGATAGAGGCTGGCCTCCCTGAAAGAGATGAAGGTGGTAGGACAACCTGGAAAACCAAGGGGGTGACCGATCCAATTATGATTCTAGAAGGATATATCCCCCTTTCTGATGATCCACTGAGCCTGGGGTTAGAGTACATTTATCAGCGGGGATAACTCATCCCAAAGTGGGGAGGCATGAGTCTCAGTCTGGTCTGGGATACTGAGGAAAGAGTTATACATGGGGAATTTATTGATGTAGTTGTATATTATCTTCATTTTTATGGTGTGAATTATATGGGATCATGTCCACTGAAAATTGTGGCCATTGGTGGTCCTTTCTCATTTACTAATGAAGATCTATTTTTTTTGTATAATCTTGTGATTGGATGACAATAACATGGGAAATTATTAATCACATAAACATGGTTGATTTTACAGATACCCAATGAATAAGAAACCCTTGTGTGGTCACCCCAGTTAACCAAACAGAAAGAAGGAACTTAAGGAATGGTGTTGGCTAAATTTGAAAACATCCTAGTTCTGTTATGGTGTTATTCATGGTTGTTCTATCTGATTCCTTATGGAATGACATTGATGGGAATTGAATCTCTAGTTTAGATTTTGTTGTTTGGGAATCTGAGGCCATGTAGAGATGGTTGTAAATGTTCTGGACTCAGTATGTTGGTGCTGGGTTTGGTTCCAGTACTTCGAAGGATCTCAAGAATCCCTTTTGATGTTGTTACTTACAAGAGAACCGGGAGTAAATTCTTAAATTCCTACTTGGATATTTTGTTTCTATTATTGTTTTTGTATTTTTGTTGTTCATGTTAGTTTTATAGTAGTGAATCAAATATTTAAATGAATCCACTTGAACATGATCACGAGAATGGGTAAAATTTGGAACCGTTTTCTAGAAATGGGTTATTCTCTGGTTGTGGTTGTTGTGTACTTGTGCATGTAGGGATATCAGCAAGAGTGGTTGCATATGGGATGCTTCTTTGTTACATGACCCTTATGTTAGGATGATTTCTTGTTTACCTATATGTATAAAATTTAGTTCTTATGTTTCTTATGCACACCCACCCATTTTGAGCACTTCATTCTGAACAACCCTATCTCATGGGGGGGGGGGGGTATTTTTCCCAACATTCCTATGAGTGGATGGTTATTTTATCCTTTTATACTCCATCTCCTAGGTATCCCAAGTCTCTTCAGGTAGGTTGTGATGGATGAAGGTTCAATATGGACCATTACTCTTCAGTAATGGTGTGTTGTGGTGGTTGTCCCAGGTGTGTGTGGTCATGTTTGTTTCCCAAGTGTCTTTAGGATGCGGCCCAGGTGTATTGGGGTGTGGAAGTGGTTGTTCGGGCCCAGATGTCTTTGGGCGTGGCGGTGGTGGTTGTGGCCTAGGTGTTTTCCGGCATGGTTATGTGTGGTTGTGGTGGACCAGGTGTCTGTGGGTAGGATGCGTGGTTGTGATGTCCTATAAGGTTGTTGTTGGGGCAGTGGTGGGACTGAAGTGGAATATTTGGGGGAGGTCTGATGCATAGTATGATCTAAATAACCAGTGGGAAAGCTGTGCAGGGTACCCAAAAATAGATGTGATATAACTATTATTTTACCTGACTTGCGTTATTCGGGGAGTGTGCCTTTGTGAGGCTGGTTGGATTGTTTTACTTGCTAGGTGTTTTGGTTACCTCTTCTTTCTCAAGAGGAATTATAATGTCTCCCCACTTGTGCATGGGAGATTTTGGTTTTCCCAACTAGGTATACCTATATACTCACCCTACGCATATAAAACTACTTTCATGTTTCCCGGAGGACTTTGAGAACCGTTCCAGACCTTACTAGCTTGGACATCAGGATAGTTGTAATTTCTATTTTTATTTTCTTTTGGTACTTACTTTTAGAGTTTCTCTTTTACTTTTCACTATTTTATTTTGAGCATGAATATAGGAATGGAATTTTTTGGGTTTTACATCTACTTTCAGTTTTTGAAGTTTTTTGGGAATTACAATATTATCTCTTGATCATGTTCTATAAAAGGGTAATTTCATCCATATTAGGTGTGATTATATACCCTTGTTCCTAGTCTCTACTCTACAACCTATTGATGGCAGGATATGGGGGTCATTATCTCTCCTTTAAATTGAATAAGGAAGGGTCTGGAAGTTTTCTGTCCCTTCCCTCATCTTAGAGAAGGTGGGTTGTGATATGAAATGAATAAGAGAATAAGAGAACCAAGATTCTAATAGGTCTAAGAGGTAAAGGGATACAAATTATTGTTTGGTTTTAAAATTACCCAACTTTAATTCACCCCACTCTAAATTTTGATTATATCCTAAAGTGTTCATAATATTATAGTGTGTATGTAAAGGTGATACTAATTCAAATAGATCATGGGATGAAAGTGATAATTATAGAATAATAATTTTGATATATGAAAATTTAGGTCAATGAATTATGGTAATACTAATTGATAAATCTAATATGAATGTATCTTATAATTTTAAGTGATTTTATGATTTTAAATAAGATTTTCATGATGAGAAAATATAGTTGAGATGATGATGAGAGAATCCCCAAGTCTCTTCAAGAAATGAAATATTCTTTTATTATCCAAAACCATTTTTTTTATTAAAATCACATTTAGGATAAGTCAGAATGTATAAGAAAGATAAAATTGAGGGAAAATCATTACATAAAAAAACAACCACAAAGAAACTAGCCACAATACTAGATTTCAAAATTCAAAAATTAGAGAAGGCCACACCCTTGAGCCCAGTGCTATATGTGCCCATATTCAGATGAGATCCACATCCATTGGTCTCCCTCAAGAACAACACTAGTATGTCATCAGTCCTTGATCCATGAAAAAACCATCATAGTGCATGTCATTACCATTGATATCTGAAAACATAACCGGTCACCTAAAACACCAACTTTGTCTTCATGGGAGAAACACCAACCATACCCAAACACCAAATTAGATGAAAAACATAGAAATATATAGAAACATTGACACCATCAACCATATTCATAGATGAAGCACCAAATACAGTTTTAAAGACTAGAGAAAACCACGAAGAACAAGAAATCCCATCAGAATCCTGAAGGAATGAGTGAAGCCAACTGAGGTCAAGCCTCCTCATACACTGTCAACCACTCAACTATCGCTTCCCAATGGTTCATAGAAAACCAATACCCTGGAAAAAACTAGGGGTAGGGGTAGAACATGAGGCTATAGTAGAGTGTGCAGTATGAAATAGTGCCAAAAACAATCCATGAACTTCAAAAAGACACCAAATTATTTCTTCATAGCCACTATCAAGAGAAACTGGAACCATATCTAAGACTCCTTGAATGAAGAACCACTAAATAAATCATAATGAAAATACCAAAATACCCTCAAATATCCAATTTCCAAACAAAATTGTTTACTAGTTGGGCCAAAACATCTCATTCATACAATGATGTATTAAACATAATCCATTATTACTGAGGGAAAGCCACCCTACGAACCTGACCCCCCTCTTCATCCCAACATATATAGAGCACTAGAACCTCCTCAAAATACCAATCCATTATAAGAACCATCGTTCTAGACCAAAAATGGGGTCTAGCATGAAGGGAAGGACAAAAAGTGAAGAGGAGGTTAGTGAGGGATGTGGCCATGAAGAACCACTCCCTAAAGGAGAAAACACAAACTAGAATGAAATGAAAAGATAAAGGCAAAGTAGTAGAAGTATAAAGTTATGGAGCAAAGATTTCCTATAGAGGGAAGATTCAAGAAAAGAGGTAGGATATGGGGAGATGATGTCAGAGTAGATGTACACTGGTCTCCCTTCTTCAAACTACCTCCAAGTAGGATCCCTATAGTTAGAGAGAATAAGGACTAAAACCACCCATTGGACCCCATAAAAAATATTATTTATTTAATGTGAAGATATATAATAAAAGTTCTATAAAAAATATACAGATCATCAGGATGAATCTAATGAAAAAATGATTATTTTTTTAAAGGATGAATATTATCTTCTAGAAATAAGAATGTATATTCAAAATCATATTTTAAAGTTATAAAATTCAATGGATACGTGATAAGAACTACTAACAATTTGATAACTATAGGAAATTATTAATTATTATATGTTCATATTAAGATAGATAACCAAATTTATATTAATAAGAATGATATTTCAAAGATTGTTACATTTATCCAAGATTAGAATAAAATTGTAAAACTGCATTCTGATATTGAAATATTAAATAATACTCTATATAAATTTACCATAGGAAATAATGAATTTGAAAATATGTATGGGTAGATCAGAAAAAAAGAAATATATCTGGTTTGGGTAGTAAAACTTCTAGATGTTCAGTTTACTTATCAAATTATTTTATATCAATAAATTTACCATTTTTTAAAATGTTTCAATGATGAGTAAATATAATACAAGTTGTTATTTAAAAAATGTTTAATCTCTTTAAATATATCAGGACATTATTTAATCAGATATAGTTGCATATAAACAATAGAAAGATACTCAAATATGGGTTCCTAAAATATTATCTTCAAATACTTATGGATTTAAATAGTATTATTTTCTAATGAAATGATTCTAATTATCAAATGATATTTATTGGATACTAAAAAGAAATCACCGGTTCCCATAATATTTTATTTTGGGTCTATATAAGCTATATATTTAATATGTGGTATTTTTTTAGTAGTTTCAATACATTTAAGTTTTTATTAATATTTTTCTTTTATTATTTTTATTTATGGGGAGTATTTGTTAAATATTTTTAGCTACCATATAAAAAAACATGTAAAATTACTAATATCTTGTTAATTTTATTTTTTTGAAAAATATTTTAAATAAGAATATTATTCCCTTATTAAAAGGAATACATATCCCAAAATACAATGATAATATTTCTTTCAGTTCAATAAATTTTTAGAAAACATATTTAATTATCATAACTTCAAAATATCTTCAAGAATTGGAAATTTAAAAATTATTTATTCTTTTACACTTGATTATGACATAATATGTTTTTGGCATGATTCAATCTAAGATTTTAGATCATGGAAATCTATAATGATCTTTCATTTTCCCTCACACCTTTATAAGGAAGTGGACCTAGAGTTCATTGGACACATTTATTATGATCTATAGAGAAGGTTTTGTAAAATTTTTTGAGAGACTTTCCCATTTACATTTTTAGCTTTGGTATCATTAAAAGGACATACAATAAGGGGGATAATTAGGAAGAGACTTATGGATTCATACCTTTTTGATATGTAAAAATTTATGATGAAAGTCGTAGTTGATTTTAAAGGGTGGAGGAAACTTGTTTCTACCACTAAATCTTATGAATTTTTTCTATACATTTTTGATCAATAAATTCAATATTTCTATGATGTTTTCTGATGAAAATGGTGTAAAATGGTAAATATTTTGACTTTAATTCATATGTTTACTCAGTTTTCAGAGAAGATTCATGAATTACTAGAAGTACCCTTTGAGGGATATATTTGTTAAAAAAACAAAATTAAAAGATGTTCATGGAGATATTTTGAAATATAATATAGAAAAGCAATTTTTTCTAGTAAATGAATAATTTTATAAGAAAAGTCATTTATAAATAGAAGTTTGAATAGTTTTTGAATGGATAATTTCTTCTATTCATTAAAGGAATGTGGATACATATATGATCAAGATACAAGATGTTTATATTCTAGATTACTAAATAACTTTTAGGAAAGTAAACACATTGATGTTTACCTAGTCATATATGGAATCTTTTTATATTTTTTTGGTTAAGATGATAATTATATTATATTGGAAAATGTTCAATAGATGTCACGAACCGAATCTGGACGCCATCGAAACCGGCACCTGACCCAGACCGCGAAAAGGACCGAAGGGAGTTCTCGATCCCCACGGGATGGAATAAGTGCCCAGGTATCATAAAATGATGTTTAGGAATTATTTACCTGAGTTTATAAACATTAAACAACAAACAAACTCAATAAAACAAATCTATATTTTTCAACTAGAACTCTCTTTTACCAAATTTCAGAACTGAATTACATAAGTTAAAAATATGTTTAAAGAACATTAAAAAGGTAAAAAACCAAACAGATACATCCCAAGAACCTCCACATGGAAAGAGAAACCACCCTCAATCCATCTCCACAACACCGCATCACAAACAACCGGTAAAAACCTGAACAGTTGGCACACAAGTTTTACCCAATCCTGAAACAAAAAAATAACCTTGTCTAATTAGACCCAAAGGTGTAATTATGGCATGATCCAAAGCCCAGTAGGATACCACCACTAAGAGATTCCATGCGATAAACATTTAAAGACGAAAAGCATGAATGTCTTCAAAAACATGTTATTTCTAGTTACAATTTCTAAAAGATGCAAATAAAAAAAAATAAGCTTTCAAGTGGGATAATTTAAAGAATAAACACTTTTAAAATAAATACCAATGCTACTGAATTTTCCATCAAAGTATACTGTATGCCGACGGTAAGTATAAAAGATCTAATGATCAAAAGAAATAGGAAATAACCCCTTGGCGCTAGCTAGTTGTGGGTCCCAGGTTTCTCGTATCTCGGTGAGAGTAACAAAAAAAATATCAGTTCTCATGCACGAGCCACTAGTAGGGAACATAACCATAACCTTGTGGTCCCAAATCATTATCATCATTGTTTATTTATAGTTTTAAGCATCAATCTTTCTAATTGAAACTGAGGCCAAACCCCACAGATTCACTAGAATACTAGTACACGTCCACCCACCAAGATACCCGGGTTTCCCCCTTGTGCTCAAATAAGTTAAACAGGTCAATAAATATACTTTTCATAATAAAATATCATTTCCATATCACAAATTCACCAAAATACCCACATGTATACCGCACAAGTCACAATAGTCCACTTTTCATTCAAATTGATTTTGAAATCCGACTCACACCAAAACAGCCCACAATACTTTACACATTTCATTAACACTTCCAAAAATCCTTTAATTTTTTTTTATAAACCATTCCAATACATTATAACTCACATAAAATCCCACTCAAATATCATATAATACCTCTTTCATCAACAAAATTCATTTTTCACAACACACTCACAGAAAACAGCCCACAACCATGTTTTGCAGCTCTTTTTCCATTTTCTAAAACATTTCACCACTTTATAAAACATTCTAAAAAAATATTTGACATCTAAAATAACCACCTTGACATTAAAAAACCCATATTATGGGAACACCCCCCCAAAAAGTACATATACACTTCTTTTTCCCACTTTGTTTAACCAAACAAAACATTCAAAATTTTCATGAAACAAACTCAAGGGGTGTAACTATATCTTTCACACAAGACCCATTTTAAAACCCCCATTTATGACCAAAACCATACCAATTTATATAATAAACAATACTTTTCATCCCTAGATACATTTATAAAACTACATTCAATTGTTATAAAATAACCTTGAATAATACCGCAAAAGATACAAATGAAAACACACATTTTAGTCAAATGCTCTCAAGAAGTATAACAATATTTTACACATCAAACCTATTCAAAAACCTTATTTTTAGGACCAAATTACACTAATAAATTACCAAACTATAATTGTCAGGCCAAAATGTTTTTAGAAAACCAATTCCGTAAGTTATAAAATACACCCAGATAATACCCCATGAGTTACACATGAAAACACCCAATTTCAAGTTAAAAAGAAACTATAAAATTTAACACTTAAAAAAATAAATAATAAATAGTTTTCACACCACACCCAACATATAAGGAATATTAAAAATTAGTAAGTATAGAAATATAACTCATCAATAATTGTCTACACATGGAACCACCTACCTTTTGAGTCAAAGCCCTTGAATCTTCGTGCGAAACCTCAACTGCACCTCCGCCACACCACAAGTAAGTGAAAACGAACCCTAATCCATAATATTTCACCAAAAATACCCAAAATCAACCCCTAGGTATGAACCCTAACTTCTGTACAATCTATAAATTTATGAAAGAGGGAGGTTAACCTAAAGAGAAGGATGGAATTGTAGAGAGAAACAGTTACCCAAGACAATCTTGAAAAAACGACCCAAAATCCACCAGTATCTGAATTTTAAAACAGTTATAAATTTAAGGGAGGTTCAAAAAACTATGGGGAGATCTTGTAGGAACTAGAATGGGGGAAAAATAATAAAATAGGGGTTATGAAAGGATCAATTTACCTCTTCAAATATGGGCGATTTGTGAAATCCATAGATGTTTCGCCCAATTTCTTGATTCTATTGAGCTTCAAATTGGGGGATGAGAGAAAGGGATATCTCCTGAGGTATGTGGTCTTGGGTGAGAATTGGAATCACAAAAAAAACTTAAATATCTAAAGAGTTATTAAATAATTAAAAATTGTTTTTAATGCAATAAATGGGCTTTCGGGCAGGCCCAATTCCTTAAATAAAAACTCAAATCTACCATGATTATATATTTATAAATGGTCCAAATTAATTTTGTGGTGTTCATAGGTCAGGTTATTCAAAGTAGGAATTATAATGGATTGAAAATGTAGAAAAATGAAGGAGTTATAAAGGAATCAAAAATTATTTGTAAATCTGGAATTGGGCTCACGGTTTGGCCCAAATCATGAAAACTCACCCATTTATCAAAATTATGAATAGGAAACCCCCAAAACAAAGAAATAATGGAAATTAAATTAAAAATACCTTTAAAGTAATTTATTAATGTGACAATTATCCCAACCATTAAAACTCTCTTCCCTTTAAAGTCACATCAAGGCCAAAACAACAACCAAACACTACTAAGAAACCAAGAGGTATTCCCTTGCCAGGATTCACCCCCAAAGGCCAAAACACCTCTATTGATCAGTAAAGGAAGGATTACTCTCACAACCAAAACATACACCAATTTCCTGAAATTATAAATCACATTCATACTTTATCCCAAAAGAAAACTCATCAAACACTATCCAAACAAGACTCAAGAAATTCACCCAAACGAACAACAACTTTGAACAAGGTTACACTTACCCAGATATAACTAAACCATTGGGAACTATCCGATCTCAATATTTACCCAAGGACGATATAGGTAGTTAGATAGCTCCAAATGAGAATATCTACTACCAAGACAAGACCCAGGAAAAAACTGAGTTACTAGTTCAAGGAGATACAAATGGGCTCCCCACCATAAGAGACAACTTAAATTTTTTCCGAGATAGAATCACGACACTAACTGGGGGAGGCCCGAACAGACTCCCTAGTAAAAGGGGTAGAAATCCATTATACATTTCAAAAATAACATACATAATACCCATAGTGGGTCTACCCACCATAAGAACAAACAATTTTAACTGACCATCATGGGCCGACATAGAAAGACCCAAAAATTTAGAGATTTAGGAAGGTTGCACAGTTAGTCCACACGGTTTGTGAAATCGCGAACAAACTGTGAAGATGATTCTTTCCACATGGATTCCTGGCACACTATCACTCTTAATCGTGTAAAAATTGTGTGCTCGGACTGTCTAGACAAATTTCAAACCATTCTCCAAAGACTCATTGGAATCCAAAGGGGTAGGGAATGACATTGGGCGATGACATGGGTACAAGGTCCTCCACCTATTTCAACCAAATGTGAACAACAGAAGAAATATGGTGATACAAGAGGATTAAACTCTTATTATCTTTCATATTGAGGATAATACTTTGTACAAGGGTTTAAATGACCATGGTATTTACCCTGACTACGAGCTATCTTATCTCCGAGACCTATTACTGGAGCTAAAATGATTGAAGCATCTTTGGTCTCGTAGTTAGGAATTGGAAACCCACTAAACAAGAATTCCTCTTTCAGTTCCACCTACAACTACACTGCAATCCTAGATAAGTTTTGCTGACATATCACATTCCAAACTCACTTTACCCTATCCTGATATTTCATTGAAACAAGGGATTAGAAAATGAACACACATCACACCTTGTTTCTTCGGGTGAGAAATAATAGAAGTAAAGAAAACCTATACACACCTTCCTCTAAAATGGAAGATTTTGAATTTTTCCCAAGGGATAAATTCTACCAACATAATAGAGACTCTCATAGGATTTCACGACTTTCACTTTTATTGTCAATTGAGCACATGAAATCACAAGGCATAACCAAACATGACCATTGCAACTGATATAAACAATTCATGGAGATGGACCTTATACAACATCCCCAAACAACCCAAAATTCTAGAAAGTGCCCAAAATATCTTATCATGACCTTATTTTCCACACTGGTTGTTTAACATGAACTCATTCTTCAAATAAACTATGAAGAACAGAGAGGTCCTCTTAGACACCATCGGGACACTCATCCACACTAACAACCCCAGACCACTTCCACCTTCCATGAATCAAGTAGCTTATGAAAATAAGGCCTCTTTCAACCTTCCACGTGGAATCTTCTTCTATAAAGGGATTATAAAAAAAATAAAGTCAATGGTGTAGACTCAATTTACAGGTCTTGAAAAAAAAAAGATTCTTTATATTGATCAAATGGAGGATTTTCCAGTGGATAAACAATCTTGGTTGCACTTCAGTCGTGAACTAACCCTTAATGGGGCGTACCTTATCCAATGATTGAACCTAAGAACCCAAAAAAGATGGTCCATTGGTCAAGAAACACCACAAAACAGATCCAAACACATTAAGGGAACTGTAAAGGCATCCCAAAACATTTCTCAGAAGAGACCACTAACTGTCCCTTCAACACAGCTTACCGACCAAACACAATCCCAAAACACAATTCAAACAAGAGGGGTTCTTGGACACCAAAAATCCCACAACATCAACATTTTTAAAAACACATAATACAAACCATCAAAAAATAGTCATCAATACATAAATTTTTTCCCATGAAACCCATATTTTTTAAAATAAATGGTTCAGTGGTTAGCGTATCCACCAATGGTACCCCATGAGCCTCACAGATGCATGTTTCTGTGCCACACCATGCACCCTCTTCATATCCATCCCAAAACTCATCCATCCATGACATCAACCATCCATAATCCCATAAAACCCCATGCATGTGGTCTCTCATTGAAATACAAAAGGTTAAAATAAAAATCCTTTCCACTTTTCAAAACCAAAACAGTAAACAAATACCTCTTTTTTTCTCAAATTGCAATCCACAAAATCAAACCCAAATTACAGCTTAAACAAATTTTTAGAAAGGAACAATAATTTTAATGAAAACACAATTTCAAGTCATAAACATTAATTTCAAAACAAATAATCTCATTAAAACACCTTTCAACAGTTTAGTAAACTCTATTGGAAGCACTTTTTCAAAACCAACTTTAATGCAATTTTCTGATTTCAAAAGCGATGTAAACGTACTATTTTCCATTTCAAAAAAAAAAAATCTGAAAACTCAGTTCCATAATTTTAAAAATCAATATATTCACACTTTATTAGAAAATTATTTCTCAAAACTTTATGCTTCTTAAAACCTTGAAATTCTTCCTTTAAAACTGAACTTTCATGATTTTAAAATTAAAGAACATAAGACAATGTGAAGGGAAACTAGCTTCGGTTGGTGATGTGGACATATGGTTGGCAGCCATACGCCGATCACTTCACCATCACAAAGAGTGTTGTAGGGAAATATCTTCGGATCCACATGGGTTTCCAAGACCCATGAGCTCACTAAGACCATTAAACCAACTCTCTTTTCATTTCCCCTAATCATCATCAAACCAAGAAAACCAAAGGACTCAGATAAGTGATGACTCCACTGGTGACTTGAATCCCATCATAAGGTGTGGTGATCAGGAAAACTACCCATAACTGGAATTACAAGTCCCAACAATCCTAACTCTGGACTATCCCAACTACTCCCCAAATAACATGACTCAAGGAGTTAACCTCAACCTCCTTTGATACCATTTTTTCTCAAACCAAATCTGGCCACCATCAAAACCGGAACACGACCCAGCCCGCAACAGGGAATGAAAGGTGTTATCAATCCCCACGAGCTGATACAAGTTCATGGGTATCATAAAATGATGTTTGGGAATGACTTACCTGAGTTTATAAACATTAAACAACAAACAAATTCAATAAAACAAATCTGGATTTTGCAATTAAAACTATCTTTTACAAAATTTCAGAGCTGAATTACATAAAGTTAAAACTATGTTTAAAGACCATTAAAAAGGTACAAAACCAAATAAGGACTGCCCAAAAACCTCCAAGGGCATGAGGCACTGCACTCAAGCCATCTCCACAACACCGCATCATGAACGACCGGTAAAAACCCAAATGGTTGGTGCAAAAGTTCTACCCAATCTTGCGACAAAAAAAATAACCATGTCTAGTTACACCCAAAGGTGTAAGTAGGGTGTGAGACAAATCCCAATAGGATACCACCACTAAGAGATTCCCTGTGATAAATATTCAAATATGGAAATCTTTAATTTTTTAAAAAACATGTAATTTCTAGTTACAATTTCTAAAAGATGCAACTAAAAAAAATAAGTTTTCAAGTGGGATAATTTAAATAATCAAAACTTTTAAAATAAATGCCAATAATAATGACTTTTCCATCCAAGTATACCATATTCCTATGGTAAGTATAAAAGATCTAATGAGCACAAGCAATAGGAAATAACCCTTAGGCACTAGCGAGCGGTGGGTCCCATGTATCTCTTATCTCGGTGAGACTAACAAAAAAAATATCTGTTCTCATGCACGTTCCACTAGTAGAGAACATACCCATAACCTAGTGGTTCCAAATCATCATCATAATTGTTTAATTATAGTTTTAAGAGTCAATTTTTCTAAGTCAAGATGAGGCCAAACCCCATGGATTCACTAGCATACTAATACACGTCCACCCACTTAGATACTCGGGTTTTCCCCTTGTGCTCAAACATGTTCAACAAGTCAATAAATATAATTTTCACATGAAAATATCATTTCAATATAAAAAATCATCAAAATTATCACATGTATACTACACAAGTCACAAAATTCCACTTTTCATTCAAATTGATTTTGAAATCCGACTCACACCAAAATTGCCCACAACACTTTTCACATTACTTTAACACTTCCAAAAATCCTGTAAATTTTTTTTATAAAGCATTAAAAAAAATTCTTACTCACATAACATCCCAATAAAATATCATATAAAACCTATTTCATCAACAAAATTCATTTTTCACAACACACTTATACAAAACAGGCCACAACCATGTTTTGCAGCTCTCTTTCCATTTTCTAAAATATTTCAGCACTTTATAAAACATTATAAAAAAATATTTGACATCTAAAATAACCACCTTACCTTTTAGAAACCCATATTAGGGGAACACACCCCAAAAAATATACATATAATTTTTTCCCACTTTCTTTAACCAGACAAAATATTCAAAATTTTCATAAAACAAACTCAAGGGGTGTAACTATGTCTTGCACACAAAACCCATTTCAAAACCCCCATTTAAGACCAAAACCATACCAATTACTATCCAAAACAGAATTTTCATCCCTAGATACATTTATAAAACCACATTCAAGTGTTATAAAATATCCTTGAATAATATCGCAAAAGATACAAATGAAAACACACATTTTCATAAAATGCTCTTAAGAAGTATAACAATGTTTTACACATCAAACCTATTCAAAAACCTTCTTTTTAGGACCATATGACGCTAATACATTACCAAAACAGAATTTTTAGGCCAAAAAATATTTATGAAACCAATTCCATAAGTTATAAAATACACCCAAATAACACCCCCTGAGTTACACATGAAAACACCCAATTTCAAGTTAAAAAGAAACTATAAAATTTAACACTTAACCAAATAAATCATAAATAGTTTTATTCACCATACCGAACATATGAGGAATATGAAAAATTAGTAAATATAGAAATATAAATCATCAATAATTGTTTACACATGGAACCACCTACTTTTTGAGTCAAAACCCTTGGATCTTGGTGAAAAACCTCAACCGCACCTCCGCCGCACCACAAGGAAGTGAGAAAAAACCCTAAACAATATGATCTCACCAAAAATACCCCATATAAAACCATAGGTATGAACCCTAACATCTGGACACTCTATAAATTTATGAAATAGGGAGGAAAACATAAGGAGAAGGAAGTAATTGAAGAGAGAAACTCTTACCCAAAACAATCCTGAAGAAAACGACCCAAAATCCACCAGTATCTGAATTTTAAAATAGCTAACAATTTAAGTGAGGTTCGAACAAGGATGAGGAGATCATGTAGGAAATGGAATTGGGGAATAAGAATAAAAATAGAAGGAGTTATGAAAGGATCAATTAACCTCTTCAAATCTGGGCGATTTGTGAAATTCAGAGATGTTTCTCCCGATTTAGTGATTCTATTGAGCTCCAAATTGGGCTCGATTACATAAGTAGAGAAAGGGAAGGATGGGGAGATAATATAGAAAATGGAATGTGGGAAAAATAATAAAAATAGATTGAGTTATGAAAGGATCAATTTACCGCGTCAAATATGGGTGATTTGTGAAATCTTGAGAAGTTTCGCCAGATTTAGTGATTTACCTAAGGAGAGAATGGGAGATATCCTTAGGTAAGTGGTCTTAGTTGAGAGTTGGAATAAACGAAACAACATAAAAATAAAAATATTTATTAAAGAATTAAAAATTATTTTTAATGCAGGAAATGGGATTCCGGGAAGGCCCAATCCCTTAAATAAAAACTCAAATCCACCATGATTATAGATTTATAAATGGCCCAAATTAATTTGGTGGTGTTCATGGGTCAGTGGATTCCATGTAGTAATTAGAATTATTTGAAAATTTTGACAAATGAAGGAGTTATAATGGAATTAAAATTTATTTTTAAATCTGGAATTGGGCTCACGGTTTGGCCCAAATCATGGAAACTCACCCATTTCTCAAAAAAATGGATAAGAAACCACAAAAAATAATAATACTAGAAATTAAATTAAAAATAACTTTAAAGTAATTTATTATTGTGACAATAGAGTTCTTGTAAAATATTTGTACGTGGAGATTGTTGAAAATCTAGATCATCTTGAATGATGGGAATATTATCTGATCAAAGTTTAAATTATTTCTATAATGTGGTTAATTTATGATTTCAAAGGGAAAATATTTGTTGAAAAATAATCTATAGATGAAACTACAAAATTTAAACAATTATTTGAATAAAAATAAATTTTAATAAATTGTAATTATTTGAGATAAGTGAAAAATAGTGGATACTCCTAGGATTGGATAATATAATGAGAATATGATGTTTAAAACCTATAAAACAAAAGATTACAATACAGAAATTTTGATGAAGAAATTTTCCAAGAAATACACTCATAAATTATATTTTCAAAGAATGATTGATATTGATAGAGGATTCTTGAAATATATGGGTGAGAAAGAAATAAAGAAGAATGAAGCTTTTGAAGATAGAGATCCTTTTTCCATATTTGACAATATTGAAGAAAAATATCATAGATATGAAACAAAATAGATTTTTTTGAAGAATAAAATGTATTCCCATAAAATGAAATCTTCTAAAGTTCACAAAAGTTTCATTATTGTAATTTCTATAAAAGAAAAGTTTATTGCAGAACATATGGTTCCAAACATAGTGGAAGTGCCTAGTGGGGGAATAACCTTAATGGTTTTTTCGGATTCGATGGATTATTATACAATTGTGAAAGATGCAAACCTCTTGAAAAATGAATTTTTTCCATAAAATATTAGAATAGAAGAGCTCAAAACCCCTAAATATAATCTTATTCATGTTAAATTTATAATCAATTTAATTTTGATATGAAGAAAGGTTACCCCATTTTAGGAAATTTCTTTGATGATGATGTTATTGATCATATCAGAAACCCTTTCTGAATTACCGTCACTGCACTTGTAGGATCCAAGTATATAATCCATCTAGAGGTGATCCACATGTTGTAATTTTATCTACAAACAACACTGATGGAATGAAGAGTTATTACACGGTGGATCAATCATCTTATGTTAGTAGTTTTGGTCACATCTATTTCCATTGAGCTTGAAGGATTGAATCTCATTAGACTTGATATTGAGGGATGATATAGAAAGGAATCTGATAGAGAAGTCCATTGTGTTCAATGATTATAAATTCTTGATTAACCTAGCGCAATATACATAACCATATATTTATAGAGTCAGGGTTTAAGTTAAAATATTTTTTAATAAAAAAAGATCTAAAATAATATATTAAACCAAAATTGACCCCATACCGTATAAAAAATAATAATAATATTTTATGGAATTATTTTTTTTGAAAGAATGATAATTATTATTTTACTAATTTGGATATTAATATTTGTCTCCAAAAACGGTATTGGCCCAACCGTCCTTCTTGACATTCAATGAATACCTGAATAAATAATTAATTAAATATTTTATTCATAAATAAATATTTTATTCTTAATCCATATAATAAATTTTCATTTAATCAATGTGATCAATAAATATTGAGTAAAATTATTCCTTGGTGGTGAGAATAGTATCTATTATATTAATTAAATTAAAATATAATTAAATTAAGTTAAAAAAATCACATAGTTTGTGACCCTCTAGGATTATTTCTCATTGAAATTAGGAATGATTTTATAAAGTCTAAGATTACTCTCTTGAAATAGGTCAAGACACCCAAGATAAGAAATATAATATAACAACATCAACAACCATATATAAGAACTCACTTTGTAATATAACCCTCTTTCCCCAAAATGTCATCAAGAAGGTTGCACATCTATGTCATCAACCTGTATTCTTAATACAAATTTATTTGAATACCTAAAATTTACATTTCTATACAACTTTTCCATGGAAATTAATATGAAAGTTAAATTTTAATCGTAGGTTTATATATCAACCTCCATAAATATGGATTAGAGAAATCTTTTCTCAACCTATCAATTAATAACATGTCATTCGTGAAGTACCCAATGTACAATTCATCATATAAAATATATCATCATAGTTCTGGCTAGTAAATATATGCGCATTAGTCATGGAATGAGTTATTGACAATATTAAATTCTAAAGACCAATACACACATACACTCATAAATTAGAATATCCGACGACACATAAACATGAAAAATTCTTATTGGTGGGTATGTTCTCAAAATAAACCATCTTGGAGACTATTAAGGGGAAAAAAGAGAAAAATTATTTTCCAATAATTATTACTCACACCTGAAATTCAATATATCATGTTCCCCATCAATATACTCACACCCTACTATATAATCTATGACAAGAACTTACATTGATCTATTCAAGATCACAGAACATCCATTTAGAGTGAATATGTATCCTGTATACAATTTCATATCATATTGATATATTTGGAAACTATAAATTTCATATAATTTGATTAATAGTTTCTTAAATACTCCATATACTATGAATATATCCTTAGTACAACTCGAATACTTAATGATAGTCATGATTTCCATCCAATATCTATCACCTGGACCAACTTGATATATTCTTACCACACTTAAGGTGCATGCAAAATCTAGTATAGTACATAGAATACTTTACATGACCAAACCAATAAAATATACATATGGAATCCTAGTTATTTTTAACTTTCCTTATGTTTCTAAGGACACATTTTCCTTGGAAGATTAATACCATGTCACATTAGTAATAATTCCCTATTGGATTGTTCCATAATGAATCTATTTCATATCTTGTCAATATATATACCATAAAATAGGCTAAGAATTATCTTGTTTATTTTATAATGGACTTTTCCCCCAATAATATATGATGCTTCACCTAATTCTTTCATGAAGAATCATTTATTAAACCATGATATAGAATAATGTTGGACTCGTATTTCATTTCCAAGTAGTGGTATGTAATCAACATGTACTATTAATAAAATTTCCGCACTTTCACTAAAATGATTATATACACAAGGCTCAAATTTTAAATTTATTAATAAAAAATCTCTTATGGCTTCATCAAATCAAATATCCCATGGCATGGATGCCTACTTTAATACATATATGGATATTTTCAATGTTAATTCCTTTTTGGAATCCTATGGAGTAAAAAACTCTTTATGTTATAACATAGGACATCTTCCTAAATTTTTATATTATAGAAAGTGTTTTTGAAATCCATTTTATAAATCTCATAGTCATGGAAAACCTAAATAGATTGTAGAACTGTGATGAATTTCAATATAGAGATTAGTGAAAATGTTTCATTTTTGTCAATTCTTAACACTTTTTAAACACTTTTGAAACCAATATTTCCTTATAATTACTAACTTGTATATCCATGCCTAGTTTCATCTTGAATACCCATTTACAGCCTATAATATTTACATCTACTGGAGACTACCAAAATACAGAGTTGGTTTTGGTATGTGGAATTCATTTTATAATTCATATCTTCTTTCCAATTGGAAATGTCTATGTCACTCACAACTTTCATATAGGTTATGAGATAATTATTATCAACTAATAACGAGTCACTATACCCAGTGATTGGAAAAAAAATAATGTTCAAGTTATCCAACCCCTCTTGTACCCATATGTAGTACATGTGTCTCTAGAATATCTTCTTCTACAGGGATTTGTGGATCATGTTCCTACACCAACTCTTGTGTACCTTGATCCTGGACTTCATCAAAGTCTATCCCTCCCCAAATATATCTTTTAGAGATGTGATCCCTATAAAAGAATACAATGTGTACTAACATGATTAACTTTTTCTCAGAGGGTTCTTATAGGTAATATCTCATTGTTTCCTTAGGTCATCCTATAAAGGTACACATTGTGCCTCAAGGTGAAATATTTTTTCCTTAAGAGACCTTCAAAAATTATTTTAAACCACACACATGTATGCACAACAACACATGTTTATTTTCACTACACAAGGGGTATGGAATACCATTTTATACATAAGTTGGTATTTGGTTTAGTCTGTATTCTATTATTTATGATGCATATCCATAAAAGGATAATGAAGGAATCACATGACGGATGACTGATCTTACAATATGTTATAAGGCGTGGTTTTTATTTTCTCTTACACCATTCCATTGAGTTGTATAAGTACGAGTGAGTTGAGATAGAATCTCAAAATCCTATAAATATTCAATGAATTCCTTTTTGAGATATTCTCTACCATAGCCAATATAGAGTTTCTTAATCTTATAACTAATATGGTTCTCAATGTCATTCTTTTATTCCTTGAATCTCTCAAAGGAATCCAATTCATATCTCATCATGTAAAAATATCCATATCTTATAAAATATACAGTAAAATTTATGAATTATGAGTGCCCAACCATTTAATAAATAGTAAATGGTCCACACGCATTGGTATAAAAAAATTCAAGAAGACCGTTGCCCCATTAACATTTTGCACTAAAAAGTGATTTGGCCATTTTCTATATAAAAATATATAACATAAAGATAGTGGTTTTAGTTCCAAGGAATCTAAATCTCCATCTTCATGTAATGTAGTCAAATGATTTTTGTTTACAAGACCAAACTAGTAACACCAATGTTAGGTGTGGTATGAGTCATGTGAACTGGTTTTATTATTGTTTTCCAATAATTGTTTCATGTAATCCAATACATAAAGAGTGTTATTTAAATGTTTCTGGTTTATAATGTACTTATTTAACAATTTTCTTAATTTTAATTTGATTTTGATGCTAAAAAACACCCACATTTATTTTACTAATAATTTTTCTTGTATGTGAATTTTAGGAAAATGATATTCATTAGTGTATTAATTCAGAAAAAATACAAAACTTATTAATCCATGGGAAAATATTTGTTTAAAGTATTTTGAATTTTTCTAAAAGTATTATGGAAATAATTTTTATACACTACATTTGTAAATGTGACATATGGCTTGGAAACCCTATGTTTGGAAGAAAACATATATATCATGTAATTACCTGAATGGTTATAAATGATTTTTTGTAATTCCCCAACCCTAGTTACCCAGAATCGATGCCTTATTATATAACATTGGCATGACCACAAAAGATCAAGTCTCGAAAGACCTATTAGTTTAGTAGCCTTGGAATCACTAGATACATTCATAAAATTTACATTACATCATAAAGTGAAAACTACAACAACATCTTGTCTCCACACTCATATCCCCTTATACTATCCCTGTAAGTCATTCATAAAATACTTATTCACATCCTGGGAAAAATAAAACATAGAAAGGGGTGAGCTCAGATGCTCAATAAGGATAACAATACAGCAGAAACTTTCATAAATAAGCATAAACATTTATGGCAATGTATAAATAAAACAAAAGACTTTTAAACTTGAACTTTAGAATAATATGGCAAAAATAAAATGAAGTAATTCCATTTACTTATTCACATGGATATTCTACTAGTAGAATAATCACAAGCAATATCACTAACCACTTTCATAATGACGGAATGCATAATTCCAGACTATCATAACCAAATAGTCAAGGCTTTGTTCCAAGACTAAAAATGATATTTTGTCAAGGACTTGTGCTAAGACACTAGTTTGTCTCATGAGACCTATCGATGCATCGATGAGCTATAGCGAGCTCCACCCGTCACATACTAAGTCCAATGCATTCCTCATATGAACAGGTTATAAAATAACATAATCATTCGTATTAAAACTATCATACGAAATGTCAATACTTTCTCCATAAACCATGAATGGTATAAAAAAAAACATCCACAGTCAAACATATCACAAAACTTTCAATACAATATGGATGTTTTGTATCATAATAAATCAACTTCAAATAATCTTAAAATCCATCAAAGGATGTTGACATAGATGATATCAAAACTATTTGAGAGAAATATCTCTTTTTTTAAATCATTGAAAATTCACACATTTATAAAGGAAGTAAATTAAAATATATTTTTGAATCAAAGTGTCCCATACCACTTTGAAACATATGAAAATAAATATCATCTCAAAACATTCATTTCCATTTAAATAAATCATAAAAATAATTTTAAAAACATGGACATTAATTAAAAAGATCTAGAAAGATAAATCTTTAAAACATTTAAAATTATGATCTTGATAAAGATTACCTTTCAAAAATCCTTAAAATATTCATTTTTAAATCATTTTTTTGAAAAATGTACATTGATGATAAAAATGTCCCAGTAGATACTTACACATAAACAATCTCAGATAATAAAGAGATTGTAATTTAACCCTTACCAATTTGGTAACTTACGAAACTTACACCCCATGAAAGAGGTATCATACAATGGATATTTAAATACACATAAATTAAAGTGTATTACACAAATAATACAATTATTGTCAGTACATACACCACACAAATGGTAGTAGTGGAAATATGGCATGAATCTCACGAGAATAAGGAGTGAGATGAAAACCCCTTACCTTGCACTTTCCTTTAGTCGAGGGTACGTTTAACCTCCTGTATGAAGACCGAAGTATGTTATTAAATTATAACAGGAAGATATTAATATTTATGATATCATAATTTATTCATTTATGACTTTATACTAACCATTTAAAAATAATTTCCATGTTAAATTAAAATTTTGTGTAATAATCTCTTTCTTTTTCCACGTGTTTTAACTTGTTACTCTTGATTGTATCACTTAGATCATGATTTAAATACTTCCAGAATATAAAACACGATTTAAAAATCATATATATTTAGAATATAAATATGTATAATAGATATATATATGAAGTGGAAAACACAGTTTATGGAGATGGTATTCCGTACGTATGCATAAACGCTGTTTCTGTTTTCATAACGTATTGAATGGAACTAAGTGAATAAAATATATGTAAGTACATATATATATATATAAATATATATATCTCTAGTAGAATTATTATTTCATATATTACAAACATATTTGTATTATATATTTTTATAATCGTCAATGAATGGTGAATGTGGAAACGAATCTCATCGCATCGTGGAGACGGTAATCCGTATGTACGCACGAGCGACAATATCATTTCCTAAAAGGTGTGGAATTTGATGGTATATTAATTTTACAGAGACATTATCATATTATTTTCAATATTTATATACAAATTACTCGTCATTATATCCATCCAAATAACATAGTGTTGAATAACAAATTACACCATGACGTGGAGACGATAAGCTGTACGTACGCACACATGGTGACATTATCATTCATAATATGGATGTAATAATGAATATAGTTGTGTAATATTTATAATAACATCAAATTATATAGAAGATACTAAATTTATTAGTATATAATGTAAATAACAAAGATAGAATAAGTGGAAGAAGAAAGGAACATGAAATAGGGTGGTAAAAACATTACCTCTTCTTCAGGTTCTTCCTTTTGATTTGATCAAAAGGGATCCTTAGGCTGGATTTATAATCAAACTAAGGACTCTAGGTTGAAATTATGAAAGTTTATAGAATATTTGGGTAGGTTTTGGCCGATCCAAAAGGCTCTGAAGGTGTGAATTTTAGAGAAGGGGGAGTGCCATTTTATAATAGGGGTGAGGGGAACCTTTGGAAAAGCTAGAAATATTATTTTATAATAAATTCATATTCGGTTTATAATGGCTCAAAAGTGTATTATTTAAATTTTATGGTGGGTATAGGTCTAAAAACACTCAACCAATAGGTTTTATACAGGTTTGGGTCACTATATTAACTTTATCATTTTGATTTATCTCTTAGTTAAATAGTTTGACATTTACCATGTCTCTTTGTATTTTTATATTACATAGTCAATAAACTTACTATAAACTTCCAAGAGACCTAAAAGTGGTCCATTAATAACAAAAATATCCTTACATTAGTCTTTTGTCCAAACCATATATTTTTAGGAGTATAATATCAATTAATAATATAATATTTGTTTTAAAAACTCCATTGTGTAAATTTTGACACTATTTAATAATTGATTTTTGTTAAAGTCTTAACAACTTTATTAATTCAAAAAAAAAATTCATTTAAGTACTCATAACATGTCATATTAACCAATCAAATTTTTTTATGTCATAAAAACTTTCATATTATATTTATTTTAACATTTATAATACTAATTATTTGATTGTTTCATTAATAAGGAAAATACTGCATCACAATTGTGTCATAAATAAATTTAATTATTCAATGTATAAAAATTATAAATAAAATACCATTATGTAGGAAATAGTTTTAGATTTATAATTAATATTTATAGTCGAAAATATAACATATATAACCCTATGTAAAAAGTATTTTTCTAAAAGATATATGCTTATGTCAATTTTGTATTTACTTTAACTTAATTAATATAAAGTGTCATTATCACTTACAAGTGGATCCATGGGGTCCTAAAATCGACCCAAAGATGCCAATAGTCGTACATGTATCAACCAATGGGGTTAGGACACGTTTTAGGGTAATTTATTATTATTATAATATTATTTGTTTACCCTTATTTACTGGATTTACCCTTTAACCATGGTAAATAAAATATTTACCGAAGTAATTATTCAAAATGTATAAAAATAAAAGTTACCTATTTACACAATTTGGACCTCCTAACTCTAAATATGGAATCCATTTTTCTAAATTCAAAACATAGAAGTGGCAAAAATTAATTTAAAATTAATTCCTATTGTTAAAATAAAAAGCGTGTTTTTAAGAGATAATAACTATCAAAAGATTGGCATTTGCTTATGTCCAGTTTAATTGTGAAATTATGTCTAATGACCAAAATTGGATTAAATGGTAAAAATATAATCTAATTATACTCTAAAATCACTAAAATTCATAATTTTTCACTTTTAATTATTTCGATTAAAAAAGTTGTTTTTAATTAGCATTTAGTAATTTTCACTATTTATCAAAATATGAAAGTTATCCGAAAAGTACCAAAAATTCACCCAAACCTAATTTAGATATTATGAATCAAAAAATGAAGTCTATTTTGAAATATAAAATGTATTAAATTTCAAAAAGTGGGTATTACTATTCATAACGGCTAGTTTGATTGGTTGTGGTGTGTGTTATAACTCGAAGTTGCGTACAACACACGCTACTGCATTATTCAAAGAGAAGCATACCGTGGAAGCTTCCGGTGTTACATTCTCACCTCCTTAAATAAATTGTGTCCTTGAAATTTATGCTCGGTATTGGAATCTTGGGGTTGAAATTTCAAAATATCTTAGTTGAAATCCCACATCGAAAAATGGATTAATGAGGCCTCTATTTAAAATAAAGTGTGGTAAGTATGAAGGTTACCAAAAATAACACATACTAGGGTTCCATGTATGAAAAAATTGATATGGAAGAGAAATATAACCATCAATATCTGTTGGAAAGTGGAATAGAACATGGCTATGAAAGGGCCAACAATCACAAAGCCATAAATTTGTGATGATCTAAGGTACCATCTAGGACAACGTTTTTGTTCTAAGTTACTTTTCTTAATGTTGAGGAATTTATTTATGATATTGTATAAGATAATAAAGAGATATACTTACTTTATAATTAGAGTTTTATCCATTAATAAATTTCTACCACAAACTCATCCTTCACTCCAAAACATAATACAACTCAAAATTAATCGTATAGGGTTCCAAATATAATGAATTTATAATTCACATATCAGAAAATTTATAAAAAAGAAACTACATTATACCATCCAAGAACTTTACGTAGTCCAGTGGTAGGTGATAAATCCCAATCGCACTATGATTGTGTGTTTGATTCCCATAGCTTTGTCCGACGCGGTGGGTTGTCACACGGTCTGCGTGTTGTCCTTTTATAAAAATCCAAAAATAACATTTCAAACATAATTAATTCCAACCTTTAGACTTATCCAAAACACTTCTATCCAAACTCACATTCCAAAATTTATAAGAAGTTTAAACACAATAAAGATCTTTTTTCCATGTAATAACATGTGAACACCTTCATCATGTATTATTTTAAAACATGGTAACATCCTGAATTACCATATAACATTTATTGATTACACTAATTCTCCATTATTCCTTATAGAATACTAGATATATTCCTTATATCCAAAAATTTTGAATATTCCAACAATAATTAAATAAAAAAACTGTTAACCAGTTCTAAGGAAGTCAAGAATATCCAATATAATTTATCCAAATCAACCATCTCTTATTCGAAAATTACTACTTCAGTATCAAGACCATATTAAGGATTACCTTTCCTTCAACCATGTATTTTCAAAAAAAAGTTTAACTTTCTATTGAGTCTCTTTTCATAGTACCATATAATCTCAAATATTCAATGAAATAGTACTGAAGTACAATCCTTATTTATCTGCATAATTCATATAACCATTACGTCGTTGATACAACACTCAAATGAAATAATTCTTTAATAACAACATAAGAACACTAGTCATTTCTCTTCATATGTGGTAGGATCATAACTTTATTATTATTAGATACCATCATTTGGGGCATACTATGATGATTTTTACATTGATTCATGTAGTTTCCCCACTCCTTGCAGATGAAGCATTGTACATTTGAAACCTTTTTCTTACCCTCGCAATCATGAACGTGGTGTTATTTTTCTCCACACTTATAACATAATCCAATTCCCTTAAATAATTTTCCAAGGTGATTCTTTCCACAGTTATCACATATGGGAAAATCCTTCTTTACCTTATTCCCTTTATTTTTCCTTCTCTCTACCATCCTTTTCTTCTCTGGCTTCCCTTTGAATCCATAGGACTACAAGAACTCTTTACTTATGTTATCAACACAAGATACTATTTATTAATATGATGATAATATGTGAGAGATTATTTCCCTTCTAAATTCTAGCTTAATACTATGAAATATATGATCCTTCTTACTCTTTGGGTCATGCGTATTGATGGAGTTATTATTCCTTCTACAGGACGCCATTTCTAAACAATGGCATACACTAGATTAGTTTATGAATAGCAATACCTAATCCCAAACTAGTAAAACACTTAACATAAATTAAACAATTTATGGATATAATCCATAATCATAAAAATATATTCTTTGAGGAAGTATATACTCATAAACCCTTCATAATGGTTTGTAAAGAAAACGAGAATTATCCTACGCATATCCCCCGAGAGTGTCGTAACCAAGAGTGCAGCAAGGCCCGTTGTTGTGCACCAGTTCTTGTTCGAGTATAGATCAAAGTGGTTTTTTCAGGTTTTACACCTAGGTACATCTGTGCCAGAGCCGCGTCTACCTTATCATTTCCAGACAAGGATGTATTGCTTAGAAAAATCACCAAATCACTACAATACCAAAATTCTAGGAAGTTCTTCTATAATAATCCTCAAAGTCTATCTTAAGGCTATATGCTCTAATCAGAATTTATCTAAATCTAGTTTCCAAGGTTATTGATAAACTTCCTTTGATACCAACTGTAATTCCCCAACCCATGTTACCTAGATTCGGTGCATTATTACATAACATTTTCATGATCATAAAAGATCAAGTCTCGAACGACCGATTAGTTTAGTAGCCTTGGAATCACTAGCTAAATTCATAAAGTTTACATTACATCATAAAGTGAAAACTAATCAACATCTTGTCTCCACAATCATATCCCTTTATACTATCCCTCTAGGTCATTCATAAAATAATTCTTCACATCCTGGGAAAAATAAAACATAGAAAGGGGTGAGATCAGATGCTCAGTAAGAATAACAATACAACAGAAACTTTCATAAATAAGCATAAACATTTAAGGCAATGTATAACTAAAACAAAAGCCTTTTAAACTTGAACTTCAGCATAATATGGAAAAAATAAAATGAAGTAATGCCATTTACTTATTCACATGGATATTCTACTAGTTGAATAATCACATTCAATATCACTAACCACTTTTATAATGATGGAATGCATAATGCCATACTATCATAACCACATATTCAAGTCCTTGTACCAAGACTACAAATTAGATTTTGTCAAGGCCTTGTGCCAAGACACTAGTTAGTCTCATGAGACCTACCAATGCATCGAGGAGCTATAGCGGGCTCCACCCATCACTTACTAAGTCCAATGAATTCCTCATATGAATAGGTTTAAACATAACATAAACATTCGTATTAAAACTAACATACGAAATGTCAATAATTTCTCCTTAAACCATGAATGGTATAAAAATAACACATCCATAGTCAAACATATCACAAAACTGTCAATACAATATGGATGTTTTGTATCATAATAAATCAACTTCAAATAATCTTAAAATCCATCAAAGGATGTTGACATAGATGAAATCAAAACTATTTGAGAGAAATATATCTTTTTTTAAATCATTGAAAAGTCACACATTTATAAAGGAAGTAATTTAAAAGGGATTTTTGAATCAAAGTGTCCCATACCAATTTGAATCTTTTAAAAAGAAATAACATTTCAAAACATTCATGTCCATATAAATAAATCCTTAAAATCATTTTAAAAAAATTGACATTAATTAAAAGGATTTAGAAAGATAAATCTTCAAAACATTTCAAATTCTGATCTTGATAAAGGGTACCTTTAGAAAATCCTTAAAATATTCATTTTGAAATCATTTTTATGAAAAGCAGACATTGATGATAAAAATTTCCCAGTAGATACATACACATAAACAATCTCAGATAATAAAGAGATTGTATATTAACCCTTACCAATTTGGTAAATTACGAAACATACTCCCCATGAAAGAGGTATCATACCATGAATATTTAAATACACATAAATTAAAGTTTATTACACAAATAATACAATTATGGGAAGTACATACACCACACCAAAGGTAATAGTGGCAATATGGCATGAATCTCACGAGAATAAGGAGTGAGATGAAAACCCCTTACCTTGCACTTTCCTTTAGTCGAGGGTACATTTAACCTCTTATATGAAGACTGTAGTATGTTATTAAATTATACCAGATCCATATTAATATTTATGATATCATAATTTATTCATTTATGACTTTTTACTACCCATTTAATAATAATTTCCATGTTAAATTAACATTTTGGGTAATAATCGCTTTCTTTATCGTACATGTTTTAACTTGTAACTCTTGATTGTATCACTTAGATCATGATTTAAAAAGTTCCAGAATATAAAAAATGATTTATATATCATATATATTTAGAATATAAATTTGTATAATATACATATATATGAAATGGAAAACACCGTTTATGGAGACGGTAGTCCGTACGTACGTATAAAAGCTGTTTCCGTTTTCATAACATATTGAACGGAACTAAGTAAATAAAATATATGTAAGTGCATATATATATATATATATATATATATCTAGTAGAATTATTATGTCATATATTACAAACATATTAGTAATATATATATTTATAATCGTCGATGAATGGTGAATGTGGAAACAAATCTCATCGCGTCGTGGAGACGGTAATCCGTACGTATGCACGAGCGACAATATCATTTCCTTAAAGGTGTGGAATTTTATGGTATATTAATTTTAAAAAGACATTATAATTTTATTTTACTTATTTATATACACATTACTCATCATTATATCTATCCAAATAATATAGTGTTGAATAACAAATTACACCATGGCGTTGAGACGGTAAGCCGTACGTACACACGAATGGTGACATTATCATTCATAAGATGGATAAAATAATGAATATAGTTTTGAAATATTTATAATAACATCACAACATATAGAAGATGTTGGATTTATTATTTTAGAATGGAAATAACAAATAAATAAGTAGTGGAAGAAGAAAGGAACTTGAAAGAGGGTGGTAAAAACATTACCTCTTCTTCGGGTTCTTCCTTTTGATTTGATCAAAAAATGGTATTTTAAGGTAATTTTCCAATTCAATTAATTGATTTATTTTTATGAATTAATGGATTTTTAAAAAAAAAATTATTTTCATAAAATGATATTTTTAAATAAGTTTTATTAATTATAAATGGTCATATAATTTTAAGGAAGTGAAATGTACTTTTTATAAGGGTTCCAAAACTGTTACTTTCAAAAACCTAGTATTTTTTCAATAAATGTAGAATCTTATTTTAAAATTAAAAATAAACATATTAAGAAAATTATTTTGATAAAATGAAAATTATTTTTTGAATCATAATTTCGAATTATTCAATGGTGAATTTTTCATACTTTTCTGATACAATCAATTTTTTGGGTAAAAATTAAATACCGTAAAAATATACAGAGTGTTTTATGAAAACAAAGACCCAAAAATGATGTAATAAATACTATAATGCGTATCCTCAGAAAAATATATGTTTTCCCCTTAAAATAGTATTATTTTAAGTTTACTTTATTAATTTTATTAAGCCTTTATTAATCCTCCAAGTCATTTAATATATTTTAGGGTTTTAAATTCATTTATTTAATAGTGTGACTCACCACCACATATAAAAGGGTATTATTGTAATATTATTGGAAAGTTTACTTTTAAAATAATTAACACCTCCCCAAATTGGGAAAAAAACATGTTCAAAAATCATGTGAAGGTTTGTGGTTTTGAATATTTTATTATATAGAGTCCAAAACTTATTTTTGTGAAATATTAAAGAATTTTCCTTGTATTTCCTTTACAAACCCACCCACGATTCCAATTATAATCACTCAAAATACTTATAAAATGTACGTACTCTTCCATCCCATATCTATAATCCTTTCAAGGTTCCCCAATCTCTCAATAAGCCCCTTTTCAAGATTTTGGAGCCACACATTCTAGTAAGGGTTCATTCCTTTCTCATCATTATCAAAGTTTTTTTATCTTATCATACCATTTTAGTTTTCAATTACTAATGATGGGGTATGATTTATAACCTCCCCCATACTGACCTTATTATGTATGAATGAATAGATACCCTTTATCTCTCATTAATCCCTCCCATATATATCTATTACCATGTATAGATTTCATAAGCATCCTTTCCTTTCTCTTTTTCTTCAAGTTTATTTTTTATCGTATTCCTTATTTTTCAAATTTATAAATGTGTGGAAATGTCACTACATATCTCTATTATTATCCACTTATTTTCCAAATTATTAAAGACCCATTTATCTCTCATCAACAAATTTTATGAATTTTTAGGAGACGTCGTTAGGGTGATGAATTTTCACTATGATATTTCATGCCAAACCAATTGTGTAGTGAATATCATACCCATTTCCTATCAGGGGTGTTCAATTTTATGAACATATACATTTTTTCTGGGGAATTACATGTATTTATTCCACACTACATGATCATGAAATAAATTATTATGATTAATGAATCCATGTTTTATGATCTATGTGGAACTCTTCATCATGAGAGTGAAATGAAAGTGACGGGTGTGCCCTGAATTATATAGTTATCCATTGAATTGGGATATGCTTAATATAGTGAAACATCATGTTGGGACATGGGTATACCTGATTACTTTGTGGGAATTTTTCCTCCATGATGTCCTGGCAGTTTAACCTTGACATATTTTTATGATACAACGTTTTAAGTTTTTTCCACATTTCCCATGTTATGATTATCATGCTATATCATGTCTTACTATTTTTGTTCCTTTATGCCTCATTGATATTCCATATCTAACATGTATTGTTATCTTCATGTTATTTTATGTTTATAACCTTATTGTTCATTATGGATAACCCCTTTATTATGTATTTCCCGAGGTTTTCCAATGAGGTTTTAAGCTCAAGAATGTTAAAAGAGTTTTCAATAAAGATGTTGTAATTAATGTTTAAAGTTTTAATGAAATGTTCATAATTCACAAAAAAACTAGGATTATCAATATTTCAGGTTGTATTAAGTGTAATGTTTTTTAATTAAATCATGTATTATTGAGTAATAAATAGAAGGGTTGTTATAGTTGGTGTCAAAGGAAAAGTTTTGTTTTTTTAGGATCATGATTAGAAAACTATAAATAAATCACTAGATATAAGACTAACAATAAGAATATATCCCTAAATTTTTGTTGAGTATATAGAAAGTGTTTTATCAAGTAAATAAAACCCTATCAACATACAATAGGTGGACATGGTTTTGGAAGATATGTACATAAGAGTAAGAACTCCGACAAGGTGTTCCGAGTTGGGCTCGGGGTAACCTGGTGCACAACAATGGGACTTACAATGAACTTTTTTTGACACTCCCAGAGGATATTAATTATTAATTCATATTATAATTACAACCCATTATTAATTGATTATATGAAAATGAACATACGAGTTTATTTTATGAAATTGATCATGGATAATAATGACTGAAGCATAGAAATCTATAAGTTAAGGAAATACATATAAGTTATAAGTTATCCCTTTAATTTCATTAAATTCCTACTTATGTGTTTAAAAGTTAAATATAATCATACTTAATTTTCCTTTTATTCTAGCCAATGGTCTAAAATAGGAGGAATCAGGTAAATAATAAATGTGAATAGTAATGTGATGATTCCCACAATGAGATGCCCAACCCAATGGGAGTAGAAGTCACAAAATTCATAATGATACTCTTGTAGATGACTCAGGTTTTGAATAGAATACATTGATCAAGAGGAGCTTCCAAATCCCCCCAAAAGAGAAGAAGCTACAATTGAGAGCTTCATATGATAAAGGACTCCTACTTTCAAGGAATCATCCAATCCCTTAATCGCCAAACAATAGATCAAATACATTGAGGGGATATTCTAAATCCTTCAATGCTCTGAACAAGAGAAGATTGTTTTTGATTTTTATTGTATAAAGGGTGAATCTAATAAATGGTGGGAATTGATAAAAAAATATTAATCTTGAGGAAGATATCGAAGTTATGGTGTGGAAGGATTTCTGGTAATTTTTTTTGATAAATATTTTTCTCACACTCTGTGTCTTAAAATGGAAAGACATTTTCTTTCACTAAAAATGGAAACAAATCTATTTGGGTATATGAGTAAAACTTCACAAGACTTGCACGATATGCCTTTAGATTTTTTGTTTCTCCTAAATTCACAGTTTTCCACATCTTTGGTGGGATAAAACCTACCATTTAGAAACACCTGGTGATCTACGACTTTGATATCAATGAGAAAATTTCTAGATGTTACCGCAAAGTTGAAATAGAGATTGGTGAATCTCAAGGGTACCACAAAGATATGAAATAGAAAGTGGAGATCTATTCAAGTGGTATGATAGAGAGATATAATGCTGTTAAGAAATTTCAACATCCCACTTTCCAAAGGTGTGGAAATAAGTTCCCTACAAATTTTCTAAAGGGGATGCTGAAATTATTTAGGTATGGGATGGTAGGGAGTCTAGCTAGTGATTACCGGCAGGAGAAACCTACTGCTGTTATGAAGGAATGAAATTGTCCTATTAACCCTTAGTGTATTATTAATTTCTATTATTATAATTAATTAGGGAACTTTTCAAACCAATGAACTAATACAAAGGGTTTTAGAGAATATAAAAAACCTCTAAGGCAGAAAAAAATAGATTTTTCCATCACCAATGTTGAAGTGAATCCCAAAAATGAAGTAATGAGAAGTATGCAAGTTATTCATTAAATAAGATTGAATTTACTATTTTATTTTGGTTCTACACATTCCTTCATATCTCAATTGTTTAGTAGAACTATCTAAACACCACATAAAATCATAGAGGTGGAGATGTCGGTGAAAACAGAAAATGGGGAAATTATCACATCCCAAGTATATAACTCCTCCCCTGTTAAAGTTTGCGGACTGAATTTCCATGAAAAACTATTCATACTCCCTTTTTTGGAATTTTATGCAATTATGGGCATGGATTTTCATTCCTTATATAGATCCAACATAAATTTCTTTGAGAAGGAAAACACTCTCCTTATTTTGAATCGTCCTTATATTCAATACAAATGCAAGGAGAAGATGAATCTTCTTTTGAACCATCATCTCAAGAATGGATATTATTTCCCTATAATAAAGTGTTTCTAGGTCAGATGATTAATTCTATGGAAATAATCATCTATAAAGACATGCCTATTATGATGGAATATGTTGATGTGTTTTCTGAGGAATTGTTCGATCTTCTTCCCAACTAAGATATTGAATTTTTGATTGAGCTTATACCCATGGTGTTACCATTATCCAAGACTAAATATAGAATTTATTTTTTAGAACATGAGGATATTATGAAAAAACTATGGGAGAATCCTGATAGTGGTTTCATATGCCCAAGTGCTTCACCATGGGGTGCACTAGTCCTATTCGCTGAGAAGAAGGGTGAGTCAATGCTCCTTTACATCGATGATCGTGCACTTAAGAAGGTCACAATAAAGAGAAAGTATCCTCTAACTAGAATTGATGAATTGTTCGGTCTACTAGGTGGAGCACATTATTTTTCAAAGGTGGATCTATGGTTGGGATATTAAAAAGTTAGGATGAATAAGGATGATATTCTCAAGATTGCTTTTCATACAAAGTACGAGCACTATGGATTCATAATAATTTATTTTAGACTTATTAATGCTTCAAAAATGTTTACAGAAATGATAAATAAAGTCTTTAGATATTACATCAAAATATTTTTGGTTGTATTTATAGATGATATTCTAATATACTGCAAAATTAAATAGGAGCATGAGGTGTATTTGAATACTGTGGAAAAGACCCTGCGAAAGGAAAAGATTTATGCCCAGTAAAAAAATGTGAGATATGGTTAAAGGAAGTATCTTTATTGGGGAATATCATTATAAGAAATGGATCTATAATACCTTCAAAATAGAAGAAATTGAAGGATGGATGATGACAAAATCTATGATAGATAATCATAGTTTCCTTAGGTCAGGTGGGTATTATCTTCAATTTGTGATAAATTTCTCAGGATTGTCATACACTCTCACCAAACTAACTCAAAAGGGAGTAAAGTATTATTGGAGTGATGAATGAAAATAAATATTTAATAATTTGAAATAGAGTCTTATCACTGCACCTTTGCTCACACTTCCCACAAGTGGATATGTTTAATGGTATTCAGTGATTCTTCAAAGAAGGGTCTAGGTTTTGTGTTGATGAAAAACGACAAAGTCATTGCCTATGATTCAAGGTAGTTGAAATTTCATGAATAGAAATAACCAACTCATGATTTGGAGTTGGCTGTAGTGATTTTCACTTTAAAAATATGGTGGATTTATCTCTTTGGGTAGAAATTTAAAAAATATACAGATAACAAATGTGTGAAGTATATATTCACACAAAAAGAGCTGAATATTCACCAATGAATATGGTTTGATCTGATTAAATACTATGGATACTCAATCCACTACCATCTTAGGAAAGTGAATAATGTGCCAGATGATCTATTCATAAAGGATCTTTAAATTCTATCATTGATGAGAATTGATATAGATATAATCTTCTTAGATTTGGAAAAGAGATACACGGGAATCATAAAATATAGAACATCGTCAATCCTTTCACAAATTATTGGTCAACTATCTATTCTGGAAATGTTAAAGGATGGTCAAAGAGATAATGTGGGAATTCAGAAGAAATTAGAAGATATAAGGAATGGGAATTCTTTAGAGTTTAATGTTAATGATGAATGTGTTGTGAGATTTGGACGGGGAATATGTGTACCATAAAATCTGGAGTTAAAGAAGGATCTATTGGATGATTCCCATAACTCAAACTTCTCCATCTACCTAGGAAGCACAAAGATGTATTGAGATCTTTGAGAACAATATTGGTGGGATAATATGAAGAATAAGATTGAATAATATACATCTATATGTATTGTATGTTAGCAAGTGAAAGTGGAATGGAAAAAATACAAGGGGATGATGCAACCATTACCCATACCAACAGGTAAATGGGAAAACATAAGCATGGACTTTGACACTGATCTTCCAAAGACATCAAGAGGGATAATGATATATGGGTTGTAGTGAAGCATCTTACAAGGACTTCACAATTCATTGTGATATGAGAGGAATTATCACTTGATCTACATTCATGGATATACATTAGGGAAGTGGTTAGGATGCATGGAGTACCACTATCAATTGTATTCTATTGGAATCTAAGATTCACGTCTATATTCTGGAAGAGTCTCCAGTATGCTCTGAATACAGAGTTGAACATTGGAATAAACTATCACCCTTAAACTAATGGTCAATCTGAGTAGACTATCCAGAAAATTGAGGACACAATGAGATCATTGTAAATGGACTTCAAAGGAGGATGGGATAAACATCTTCCTTTGATTGAGTTCTCTTATAAATATAGTTTCCATCTGAGCATCCAAGTGGATCCCTATAAAGCCCATTATGGGAAGAGGTGCAGAATAAATACATGATGAGATGATGTTGGGGAATTTAATATACTATGTACTGAAATGGTGGAAGAGGTAAACACTATTCTGCAGCACATCAAGGATGCTCAAAGTCAATAGAAGAGCCATGCTGACAATCATAAATGACACCTAGAGTTTGATGTTGGAGACATGGTATTCCACCACATATAATCATGGAAGAAAGTGATGAGAATTGTGAAGAATTAAAATTTTAGTTCATCATACATCAGACCCTTTGAGATCCTTGATCACATCGAAGTGGTGGCCTATTAAATTGCACTCCCATCTAACCTATCTTGAGTTCATTATGTATTCCATGTATCACTATTATTGAAGTACATACCTGACCCCTCACAGGTACTCAATACAGAGGTTGTACTATGGCATAATGATCTTTACTATGAGGAGAATCTAGTGAACATATTAGATTATAGAGAAATTGTTCTAAGAAATAATACAATGAACCTTTTCATAATTCTTTGGAGAAACAACATGTTTGAAGAATAAATATGGGAACCAAAGGAAGTGATGAGATATAATTACTGTTCACCTCACCAATTTTGATAATCCCAATTATGATCACATATTGTGATAATCCCAAATAATGTGTACCTATATATTAATTCTTTCAATATATGATATTCTATTATCAAGTTGATAATTATATTAAAATAATCTTTGAAATATTTTAATCAATGTTTATTTATGTTTATATGAATTTTGAAGTAATTCTAACTCAATCGGATATGTTTTACATAAAACAGACAAGTGTTAAGTCACTGATATGCTTATAGCTACTAATACAGATCTATCGGTACTTAGTCTACCGATAAGCTAAGGTCACTGATATGTAGAGCTACCGATATGTATAAGTCCACCGGTAAGCACAATACAATGATAGATCAAGTCCACCGATACAAATAGCTACTGACATAATCAGAGTACCGATAGAAAAAGTCTACCGGTATGCATAAGTCTCCCGATATACACTTCATTGGTACATAACAGAGATACAGGTATTCACAAGATACCGATACAAAGTTCACCGATACAGACAGTTACCAATACATCAAGCTACCGATACAAGTGAGTTACTATGAGAAAAAAAAAGCTACCAATAGAAGGAGTCACTGGTACACAGAGAAACTAATACACGGAGTAACAGCTACTGATACAAGGAGGTACCGATAGAAGGTCACAACTATACCAAGTCCACCATTACAAATCTACCGACAGAAGGCTACTGATTAAAGACTGACCAGTCAAACTATACTTTTGTCAATATTATTTATTTATTAAGAAACGATCATATATGATGTTTTTAATGAATTAAATGTTATTTAATGATAGTTGTTGGCATGTAAGGGAACTGTACCTAGTACCCATGAAAAGGTAATCATTCATTTTACTGGAGTGGTAAGCTTTAAAAGGAATAAAAAAGACCAGGCAGACATCAACTAAGGGAGGCACGTGAAGTGTGTGAAAAAAATCAAGGGCTGAATAGCTTTGGAAAGTGGTGCATTCACATAGAACAGAAAGGATACATTCATACTGGAAGATAACTAGACATACATGAATCCATTTTAATTTTCTAGAGGAGAACACATGATAAACCTTAGTCAAGGGGTGAAGAACTAAAACGAGCTCTTCATGCACTCAAGATGATCAAACTGAACTTGAAGAAAATGACCCTCTGTTTTTCAAACAAAAACCAAAGAAGGACTGAGAATCATTTCTGATTAATCAAAAGAGTCCAGAGCTGATCTTCAAATCACAAGAGCTTTCTAAAACTCATATTTACTCTCTTAGTGATTCTTTTATTTACATTTCGAGCAGTGTGTGTGCTCTGTATATTTTATACACACACTATCTCCTGAGCTAAGCTATAGGATTTCTAAATCCTTACCCAAACCTTGTATAACTATTTTTTATTCCACTGTGGATAGTGGTATAGGTCAAGTAAGACCTGGACAACCTATGAGCTATTGTTTGTTTTCCCATGAAGAACTGTGGTAGAGGTCTTAGTACCTGGACAGTCTTTGTGCTATTGTTTACCCCAATCCAGGGTGTTGATCAAATTTTATATAAATTGTTTTAGAGGACTAAGTCTTAGCTTGAGACTGAACCTCTTGGTTACATCTCCTGTGAATTTTAGTTTAAGTTTAAAGTATACAATATATTTCATATTCCGCTACTAATTACATTGAAATACAATTTTTTTTAAAGTTACTTTGATAGTTAATCTAGCAAGTTTTTGTACTTATTGTAAACCGGTAAGTTAGTTTCAAAAGCTAATTTAATATTCTGATTAAATTAACTAAAACCTAATCAATAATTGAGAAACTAATTGAACATTTACAATTTGTATAAGTTCACTACAATTTAACTTAATTTTTTAATTGGGGGATTTTAAGAGATATCATTTTAACAAAAATTTTAATTGGAACTCAATTCACCTCCCCTCTTGAGTATCCACTCGGACTAACATTTGGTATCAGAGGATTAGTTTTGTTTATCAAAGTTTACAAAATACTCTGTTTTTCAACTTTGATTTTAGTTGTATCTTAAATATCTTCAATTTCTGTTATCTCTAAATTTTATATCTTTAAATATTTTATCTAAACTCTATCTATGGATAATAGATTAGAAGGTGCTTCTACCAACACAACACCTTTCTTTAATGGTACTAATTATTCCCAGTGAAAGCTTAAAATAAAAATTAATTTATAAAGTATGGGCTTTAATATCTGGACTGCTATAGAAACTCAATATAAGATTCCAGAATCTGAAAGAACTACTTGGGATGAACCTACTAAAACTGCTTACAATAATAACTGTAAAGAAATGAATGCCTTGTTCTGTGCTTTAGGTGATGAGGAATTTAACAGAATATCTGCTTGTAAAACTGCTTATGAAATATGGGACCCTTTGGCTATTTCTCATGGGGGAACAACCAATGTTAAAGAAATGAGGCTGAATACCTATAATATTAAATATGATAATTTTAAAATGAATCCTAATGAACCCATTTCCGAAATTTATCTCCTGTTCAATGATATTTTCAACACCATGAGATCTCTTGGTAAAGTTATTCCTACAAAAGAACAGATCATGAGAATACTAAGATGTCTTCTAGAAATATGGGGAGGCACATCTGTTTCCATTAGAGAATCGTGCGACATCAGTTCACTATCTGTTAAAGAATTAATAGGTAATATTAAGATGTATGAGGAAGAGCATAATGTAAATAAGGAAGAAGATGATGAACCAAAAATAAAGTCAGTGGTTTTTAAGTCTACTTCCTTGAGGAGAAAAGACACGGAGAAAGTTCACATACCTACTGAAAGCTCATCAAGTGAAAGCTGAGATTCTAACAGTGATTTTAAGATGGCTCAAATAGCCAGAAGATTCAAGAAGTTATACAGGAAGAAGAAATTCTTTAGAAAATAAAATTACAAAGGAAAATATGATAACAGAGGTCATTGGAAGAAGGATTGGAAGAAGCCTTGTAAAAGTGATGAGATTTTCTGCTATGAATGAAAAAAGGAAAGGACATGTGAAAGCAGACTGTCCAAAGTTGAAGTTCAAGATGAAACATGACTATAAGGACGACAAGTATAAGAAAGCAATGGAAGAGACTTAGAGTGATTCAGAAGACACTTCAAGTGATTATGATTCTTCTAAGGATGAATATTCTCATAAATCTAACATGTGTTTTATGACAAACACATATGAGGTAACACTGGATACTCCTGCTTTAAATTCATATTATTCTGGAGTTGATTATGATTATGATTCTGAATATGAAAACTTGTCTAGTGAAGAGTTATTTGAAAATTGTAATATGATAGACGAGACATATAATGGATTAAAGGACATGTATAAAACCTTAAAGAAACAACATGCTCTATCTAGCTCTGTTAAATATTCCCTTGATGTAGAGAAGGAAAAGAATGCTCAATTGCTAAAGGAAAATACTGAACTAAAATTTTCTAATGAACAATTAAGTAAGGACTTAGAAAAATTTACAAATGGAAAATATAAACTTAAAAAAATGATAGGAAAATATGTGGCACCAAAATATACCACCGGAATAGGCTATCAGCATGGACAGAGACAATTTACTAAAACTAGATTCATTTCTAAATCTGGACATAATGCTGCGGGTTCCAGTTCTAGAAATTTGATTGCTTCAACTAGTTATTAATATGGTTATAGATCAAATAAAGTTTATCTTTAAAAATATATTGATTTTTTAGATTATATGAGACCCATGAGACAAATCTGGGTACCTAAGGCCTTTCTTGCTAACCTATCTAGACCCAAGAAAATCTGGGTACCAAAATCATTCTCTGTTTAAACCTGTTTAGTATAAAACCTGCTTGAAGAGTTCTCACAAAAAGGTACGGTACTTGGATAGTGGATGTTCAAGTAATATGACTGGAGATTAATCATGCTTCAAAAGATTAATTAAATTTGATGGAGGCCATGTCACTTTTAGTGATAATTCTAAATGAAAAATCACCGGCCTAGGCCAGATTGGTAACACTGACTCAGTTTTAATTTCTAAAGTTTTATTTCTTGATGGACTTAAATATAACCTGTTAAGTATTTCTCAGCTGTGTGATGATGGTTTCAATGTTTAATTTGAAAATGATTATTGGAATGTTTTGAACTCTAAAAATGTTTTAGTATTTTCTACATTGAGAAATGAAAATGTTTATGCTGTTAATTTGAATTCTTTAGCCAAGAAAAATGTTGCTTGTTTAAATAATTTTCACAAAGAATCTTGGCTTTGGAATAGAAGATTAGGACACTCCAACATTCATTCACTTAAAAACTAACTAGGATGAACTTAGTTAGAGACCTACTTAAACTTGAATTCCCATCAGACAAAGATTGTAATCCCTGTCAAAAGGGAAAGAAACCTAAATTTTCTTTTAAATAAAAAAAAGTTTCAACATCTCAACATCTTGAGTTGGTTCACATGGACTTGTTTGGACCTTATAGATTTTCTAGTTTAAATTAGAAGCACTATGTCTATGTATTAGTAGATGACTATTCTAGATATACTTGGGTATACTTCTTAGCTCACAAGAGTGATTCTTATTCTTAATTTATTAAATACTCCAAGTTTATAGAAAAACTTAGTGGACTTAAGATTAAAACTTTGAGAAGTGACCATGGTCGTGAGTTCAAAAATCATGAGTTTGAATCTTATTACTCACACAATGTCTATAGTCACAATTTCTATGCCCCTAGGACACCTCAACAAAATGGTGTAGTAGAAAGAAGAAATATAACCCTTCAAGAGATTGTAAGAACCATTCTTAATGAGTATGACCTGTGAATTTATTTTTGGGCTGAAGCTATAAATAAAACTTGTTATATTATTAATAGAGTCTTGATTAGTCCTATTCTTAAGAATACCCCTTATTAATTGTGGAACAATAGGAAACCTAAGGTTAATTACTTCAAAGTTTTTGGATGCAAAGTTTTTATTCTCAATACAAAGGATAATCTTGACAATTTTGCCTCTAAAAGTAATGAAGGAATTTTTCTTAGTTATTATATAACTAGAAAAGCCTATAGAGTCTTTAATAAAAGAATCAAATGTGTGAAAGAATATATTCACATCATGTTTGATGAAACTGATCCACATGAACCTAAATCTTCCATTGAAAATCTTGAAGAAGATTTTACTGTTCTGGACCTTAATGATAAAACTAAAGAACCTGCTGTAAAAACATCCAGTTCTGGACATATTCCAGATTCTGCTTTTGTAGGACCCAAACTTAGTGAAGAGCTTAAAATTTATAGTCCTAACTTTACTCGATCAACTAGGATTCTAAGGAATCATCCTTTGGATGATGTTGTTGGTAATCTTGATAGAGGGACATAGACTAGAGAATCTCTAAGAAACCAGGTTGAACATCAAGGCTTTCTTTCATAGCTTGAACCTAAAAATATCAATGATTCAATCAATGATGAATTTTGGGTAATGGGTATGCAAGAAGAGTTAAATCAATTTGAAAGATACAAAGTCTGGGAATTAGTTGGCCCTCCCAATGAAACTTTGTCAATAAGCACTAAATGGGTTTTTAGAAACAAAGTTGATGAGTTTGGAAATATAGTTAGAAACAAAGAAAGGATAGTTGCACAAGGGTATAGTCAAGTAAAAGGAGTAGACTATGAGGAAACCTTTTCCCCAGTAGCTAGGTTAGAAGCCATTAGGATCTTACGTGCCTATGTTGCTCATATGAATTTCATGTTATATCAAATGGATTTCAAAAGTGCTTTTCTAAATGGTTTTATAATTGAATATGTTTTTTTTGAACAAACACCTAGATTTACTAATCCTCATTTTCCAAATAAAATTTTCAAACTATCTAAAGCTTTATATGGTTTAAAACAATCTCCAAGAGCCTGGTATGACAAACTTAGTAATTTTCATATTTCAAAAGGTTTTACTAAAGGGATTGCTGATCCAAACCTTTTTATTAAAATAATTTCTAAAGATGTTTTGATAGTACAAATCTATGTTGATGACATTATTTTTGGATCTTCTGAACATTTTTTATGTACTGATTTTTCAAAGAGCATGAAAAATGAATTTTAAATGAGTTTAATGGGTGAACTCAAATATTTTCTTGGATTTCAAGTTTTTCAAAATGAAAGTGGTATTATTTTGAATCAAGGTAAATATACAAAGGATATTTTAAAACGTTTTGGCTTGAATAGTATTAAGGAAAATGATACACCTATGAGTACTGTCTGTAAATTGGTTGAAGATGTTACCAGGAAACCAGTGGATCAAACCAAATACAGAGGTATGATTGGAAGCTTACTTTATCTTACTGCTAGTCAACCATATATTTTTTTAGTGTGTATATGTGTGAAAGATTTCAAGATAATCCAAAATAATCCCATTTACTTGTAGTTAAAAGAATTTTTAATTATATTAAACACACTATAAATTTAGGTTTGTTTTACCCTAAAGGAAAATATTTTGAATTAATGAGTAATTCAGATGTTGAATTTTCTGGTTGCAAGTTGGATAGAAAAGAACATCCGAAACATGTAATTTTCTAGGTAAGTGCTTAGTATCTTGGTGTAGTAAAAAGAAGAATTCTATAGCTTTGTCCACTGCCGAAGTAGAGTATATAGCTGCTGGTAGTTGCTGTGCACAAATTCTGTGGATGAAACACACTCTTTTGGACTATGGATATGATTTGAAGCATGTTTCAATTAACTGTTATAACACTAGTGCAATTAACATTTCAAAGAACCCTGTATCTCACTCTAGGACCAAGCACATTGATGTAAGGCACCATTTCTTGAGAGATCACTACCAAAAAGGTGATATTACTCATGAATTTATAGGTACTGAACATTAATTAGCTGAAATTTTCACCAAACCTTTATGTTCATATAGTTTAAGTTACATTATACATGAGTTTGGAATGATTAAACTTGACTGGTAGATACCTCACCGATGTGATACCTCACCGATGTGATACCTCACCGATGTACCTCACCGATGTACCTCACCGATATGATACCTCACCGATGTACCTCACCAATGTGATACCTCAACGATGTGATACCTCACTAATGTACCTCACCGATTTACATAACCGATGTGATACCTCACCGATGTACCTCAACAATGTACCTCACCAATGTGATACCTCACCGATGTACCTCACCGATATAAAACCTCACCGATTAGGAATTCTCACCAATATTCCCTACCGATGCACTGTTTTAAACTTCTATCTTCTTCTAGAATCCGTATCATTTATACTTTATTTATTTAATTTTAATTATTTATTTTATGATTCCTAAATGATAAAACAAAGTCCTAGTTTCTTCTCAATCCACCGAGCCTCAAATCCTTTACCCTCAAGCCTTAGCTCCCGAATTTCTCGAAAAACCTAAGTTCCTCGAACAAGAGATGGAAAAAACCAAACTTCATTCTATTAGAGATTACATTGATGAACCGAATGCGAAGAAGCATAAGATATACCCAGAAGGAAGTAGCAGTGTTGGTAGAACACGTTCAGGGAGGCGACCAGTGAACCCTCATTTACAAAATAGAGTTATTGTGATCGAAAAAGAGCTATGTGTGGAATGGTTGTTGTCCAGTAAATCGTTAGTTCTAGAGGTGCTGTAAGATCAGAAGTGGGTAGATTTCTTTTCAAAAAACAATGGTCCCTACTATCCGAAGCTGGTGAAATAGTTTTATGAGTTTGTGAGCTTTGAGAAATCAGAAGATGAGAACCGAGTGATTTCTTTTGTGAATGGAAAGGAGATATCTTTTTCATCTGTTGAGTGGGATGAATGCCTGAAGGTTCCACACGAAGGTGTTCCTGGATATTTATTGAAATTAGTACCACCTACAAGAGACATAATAGATTATTTGACTGCCTTAGAGGAGCTCACCGGTAGTGGCAATCAAAGACAGGTGGTGGCTGCTGAAATGGATGGAGAGAACAGATTGTTGTTCAAGTTTGTTCAGCATGTTTTAATTCCAAGGAGGGGGGACTTTGCAAATTTAAGATATCAAGATATCTATCTGTTACATCTTTTGAGACATGGTGTGAAAGTGAATCTATGCAGGCTGCTAATGATTCAAATGGAGGAAATGGCTAGGCCAAAATCAAAGACCAATGCCTTATTCTTTGCCAAGTTGATCTCAGTAATGATTAAGGTGAAAGGGGTAGCTGAGTCTCAAGATGAGACAGTGGTAGTAAGGAATAATTTTTTTTATCACAAACACAGTTTGCAAATACGTGAAGATAAACTAGAATCCATGGAGAAGTGAGTGGGTTAATGACGATAAGAACATATATGATAATTTCAATCCTGTGGATCATCCTTCAAGACCTAAGGATGTAAGGGATCCAGGTCTAGGACCTGATGAAGAAGAACCTGAGTACATTGATGAGACTGATTAAGAGGAGACTTCTATGGCTGATGGAAGGGATCTGGACTTGCCCCCATGTCCTGTTGCTGAAATTATAACTTTAGAAAAGGAAACTTTATTAGAAGAAGAAACAACTGTTGTTGAGGAAGACCAGCCAATCCCTAAGAATGAAGAAGAAAGATAGAATGAATCTGAAGCCTCTGATTCTATCTGCTTAAGTCAAATTCCATTGATTGGAAGCTCAGTTGTGCGTGTTAAGGATGTAGTGGGAGATATGGAAGAACCTATTCCTAATCCATAGGAGCCTCCTACTATTGTAGAAATGGAGTTAGTTATAGAGGATTATTTTGAATAAGAAAGAACTAATGAGATTTCTGTTTCTCTACAAGACAATTCCCCCATGGAGGGGGAGCATCCATCTAGGTTTGGTAGTGTTTCAGTGGCTGTTGAAATTTCGGATTGGGCAGAAGACCCAGGTTTTGTGGTTCTTGCATTGGATTATCCAGATTCTGATAATGAGGCATCCCTTAAAAGACCAAAAACAATTATGATATTCATACTGAATTGTTACATGAATATGTGGTCAGAATGCATGATCTGGATAAGCTAAAGTCTGATCTCTAAATCAGTTTTGTGGAAGAAATAAGGAAATTTGAAGCTTAACTGGTGTCATCTATTCAGTCGATTATGAATGACTCATTGGCCATTATAGTATCTAAAAGAGCACATGTTGTGCTTTCACATGATGACATGATCACAAGGTCTGACCTTGAATCCTTAAAGGATGAGCCGAAAGAGTCTTTTAGTGCTTCTGTTGCTGAGTTGAAGCACTGATTTGTTGAGGAGATGAGCAATTTGGAAAAGTCTTTTGAACTATATCTCAGTTGTAATTTGTCATCCTTTGTGGTAGAAATTGTGGATGAAGTTACAGCTTTCCAGACTCAAGTATCTAGACTAGAAGAGGATGCTGAAGTTCTAAAAAAATCTGTTATCTATTTAGAATCTTATATGAGTTCTAGATCCCAAAAAGATAAATATTTAGCTTATCTCAAAATTGTTGTGAGCCAGATGGTATCAGTCTTTGAAGGATTTAAAACCTCCATGAAAGATCATGTCAGCACCCAGGATTCCCAAGTGAAAAATCTTATAAGTGGGTTGACCAAAAACTTCAAGGAAACCGTAACCTTCTATATTGGTTCTCTTGCTTCTAGACCATCAGTGGATTTAGATCAGATTAGAGCTGTGATGAAGGAGGAACTTGGTTCAGCATCAACCAGTGGATCTATGGACTCATCTTATCTGAACAAAGTGGTAACTTCTACTAGAGATACCACTAGAGATATAATGAAGATAGTAAAAGAATATATCTTAGAAGCTTCTTCTTCTCATAAAGAGGTGAAAGACAAGGTGTATTTTTATTTCCAAAGGGCTTACACCAATAATCAACTTAACAATCATTTCGAGATTATGTTAGAAAACATGAAGCTACCTCCTGTCAATCAAGCCTTTAGGGAGCAAGTAAGCAAGATAAGGGAACTAACTCTTGCACTGGACAAATTCATGGAGAACAAGAATGATTTCATATCTTCTATGGAGAGAGGAGGAGGAATCATTTTGGATTTTATAAATCTCTTGTTTCCTTTCTTGCATGTCGATGCTAGGCCAGTGATTGTACCTCCATCTTTACCTGCCTCTGCCTCTACTACTTCTCCTGTTCAGATTACTTCAGCCCAACCCATTCACATCCTTAATCCTATGATTACTCAGAGGGATACTCAGTACAGGACAAGAATAGTTTTGGTAGCTCAGCCACCTCTGATTATTTATGGTTTTCTTAAGCTGTCACCTGCATCCACCTCCCCTAAATCCTCTTCTGATCCCAAGGGAAAATCTCACATTGAGGACGTGGATTGAATAGGTGGATATGATATTTGATAAGAATCCCTTGTATTTTGTTTTTATTTCCTTGTACATTTTTGAAATATTAAATACTATTGGATTTATTTTCCTTCCCATTTTCTCCTCTCTTTGTTGTTTCCCACTTTTTGCTAATCACAAAGGGGGAGATCTAACATAACTAAGGGGGGTAACTAACAACACTGAAGAGGAGAGATACTATCTATTGCATTTTGTAACTTGTAACCTTAATACCATTTAATTTAATTCCACCTCTGATACATTACTGATTATTTTGACATTATAATATCATAAGTTATGATTATCAAAAAGGGGGAGATTGTTGACCTCACATGTTTTGATAATCCCAATTATGCTCACATACTGTGATAATCCCAAATAATGTGTACCTATATATTAATTCTTTAAATCTATGATATTATATTGTCAAGTTGAGAATTATATTAAAATAATATTTTAAATATGTTAATCAATGTTTATCTATGTTTATATGAATTTTGAAGTAATTCTAACTCAATCAGATATGTTCTACATAAAAAAGACAAATGTTAAGTAACTGATATGCTTATAGCTAATGATACAGATCTACCGGTACTTAGTCTACCGATGGACATAGTCACTCATAAGCTAAGGAAACCGATACGCAGAGCTACCGGTATGTATAAGTCCACCAGTAAGGACATGCCACTGATAGATCAAGTCCACCGATACAGACAGCTACCGACAGAAGAAGAGCTACTGATAGAACAAGTCTACCAGTATGCATAAGTCTACCCATATACACTTCACTGGTACATAACGGAGCTACCGGTATGCACAAACTACCGATAAAAAGTTCATCGATACAGGCAGTTACCGATACATCAAGCTATTGATACAAGGGAGTTTTAGCTAGAAAAAACATGCAATCGATAGAAGGTGTCACCGGTACATAGAGATACTGATACACGGAGTAACAACTATCGATACAAGGAGCTACCGATAGATGGTCACAGCTATACAAAGTACACCATTACACATCTATCGACATAAGGCTACTGATGAAAGACTGACTCGTCAAACTATACTTTTGTCAATATTATTTATTTATTAAGCAACAATCATATTTTATGTTTTCAATGAAATTAATGTTATTTAATGATAGTTGTTGGCATGTCAGGGAACCATACCTAGTACCCATGAAAAGGTAATCCTTCCTTTTACCGGAGCTGTAAGCTATAAAAGGAAGGAAAAATACCAGGTAGACGTCAACTAAGGGAGTCACGTGAAGTATATGAAAAAATGAAACGGATGAATAACATTGGAAAGTGGGGAATTCACACAGAATAGAAAGGCTACATTCATACTAGAAGAGCACTGGACATACATGAAGCCATTTTCATTTTATAGAGGAGAACACAGGCTGCACCTTATTCAAGGGGTGAAGAACTATAATGAGCTCTTCATGCACTCAATCTGATCAAATTGAACTTGAAGAAAATGACCCTCTGTTTTCATACAAAAACCATAGGACTCAGAAGAATTTATGATTAATCAAAATCATCCAGAGCTACAGTTAAAATCACTAGAGCTTTCTATAACTCATATTTACTCTCTTAGTGATTCTTTTATTTACATTTCGAGCAGTGTGTGTGATCTATATATTTTTTACACACACTGTCTCCTGAGCTAAGCTAGAGAATTTCTAAATCCTTACCCAAACCTTCTATAACTCTTTTGTATTCCATTGTGGATAGTGGTAGAGGTCAAGTAAGACCTGGACATCCTGTGAGCTGTTTTTTGTTTTCCCACAAAGCACTGTGATAGAGGTTTTAGTACCTGGACTGTCTTTGCACTATTTTTTACCCCGATCTAGGGTGTGGATCAAATTTTATATCAATTGTTTGAGAGGTCTATGTCTCGGCTTGAGACTGAACCACTTGGTTACATCTCATATTCATTTTAGTTTAAGTTTAAAGTATACTATATATTTCATATTCTGCTGCTAATTACTTTGAAATACAATTTGTTTTAAAGTTACTTTGATAGTTAATATAGCAAGTGTTTGTACTTATTGTAATACAATAAGTTAGTTTCGAAAGCTAATTTAATCTTCTGATTAAATTAACTGAGACCTAATCAATATTTGAGAAACTAATTGAACATTTAAAATCTTTATAAATTCACTACAGTTTATCTTAATTTTTAAATTAAGGGATTTCAAGAGATATCATTTTAACAGAAATTTTAATTGGAACTCAATTCACCCCCCATATTGAGTATCCACTCTGACCAACAATTACCCTCATCTTTTTAAGGGGGTGTGAAATGAAAAATTTTATGGAAACTTTTCTCAAGGGGGGAAGATTGTAACAACCCGAACTATTATAAATGAAATTTTCCTTTGTGATTTACTTAAATGTATTATTATATAATATGGTTATAGAAACCACATGAACTTCCTTGGTTATATATTTTGATTTAAAATAAAATTAATAATATTAAAAAAATTAATATATATTTATTGAAGAATGATCACATAATTAGTATAAATATATTGTTTTTAATAAATCCAGTTGACTCAGATAAAGGAAGTTATGGACTCAACTAGTAGAATAATTCTTTATGAATCCCATTTATCAGAGATTTCAAGGGATATAAAATATATGGTATTTGACCTTGAACAATCCCATGTTGTGATCAAACCACTTAAGCATGAGAGAAAATATTTACAGGAGAATATGAAGCTCATGGAGATCACGACCAGAACCATTTTCGCCGAACATCACCATGAAAGTCACACCGCTGCACATCGTACTCTTAGGCCATATGCGAGTGTAATAATGGTATATTTATCAGGATGATAATAATATGAATATTTATATTGTATATAATAATAAATTTATTTTCATTTTTTATTGTTACTTTATAAATGATTTTTATTCTGATTCAATTAACTACAAATGTTATTTTTGGGTAATATTCAAATTGAATTATGGGATTTATTTTGATGAATTAATGGATTTTTGAAATAAATAATATTTTAATAAAATTAAATTATTAAATATGTTTTATTAATTATAAATTGTCTTTTAATTTCTGTGAAGTGAAAAGTACTTTTTATAAGGGTTCAAAAAATGTTATTGTCTAATACCAATCATTTTTTCAATAAATGTAACATATTATTTTAAAAGTGAAAATTCACATATTTAAAAAATTATTTAGATAAAATGAATAATATTTTCTAAATCATACCATTTATATTATCCAATGGTGAGATTTTTTTAATTTTCTTAGAGAGTAAAATTTTAATGTAAAAATTATATACCGTATAAATATATGATGTGTTTTTTGACATAATAATGACCAAATAATGATGTAATAAATAATATTATGGATATAATAGGACAAATATAAGTTTTCCCATAAAATAATGTGATTTTATTTTTACTTGGTTAATTTTATCAAGCCTTTAGGAGTCCTCCAAAACATTTAATATATTTTAGAGTTTTGAATTAATTTATTTAAAAGTGTGGCTCAGCACCACATAATCAAGGGAAATATTTTAGTATTTTCAGCCCTTATCCTATTAAAATAATTAATAGCTCCCCAATTTTGATAAAAACATGGTCTAAAATGATTGGAATCTTTTTGGGTTTTAATATTTTTTTTATACAGAGTCCAAAACCTAAGTTTGTGAAATATTAAAGAATTCCCCTCTAATATCTTATATAAACCACCAAAGCTCCCCCTTCTCTTCAGTAAATTTCATTAAAGCACAAAAGTAATCTTTCCTTCCCTTTATATAATCCTACCAAGGTTCCCCAATATATCAAGAATTTCCCTTTCAATCTTTTTGAGCCACACATTCAAGTAGGGGGTCTTTCATTTCTCATCATAATAAAAGTTTCTTTATCTTTTTATGAATGGTTATTTTTCAATTAATAATTGTTGGGTATGATTTAAAACCTGCACCATACATACATTATTATGTATAAATTAATATATATCCCTTTCTCCCTCATTAATCCCTCCCATATAAACCTGTTACCATTCCAAAATTTCATAAGCATCATTTCATTTCCCTTTTTATTCAAGCTTATTTATTATAATATGCCTTATTTTTATAATTTATAATTGTGTGGGAATTTCATTACATTTCCCTATTACTGTAAACTTCATTTAAAAATGATTATATACCCATTTCTCTCTCATTAACCCATTAATGAATTTTTAAGAGACACCATTATGCTGCCAAATTTTCAACACATTTTTTAATTCCAAAATAGTTGTATAGTGAATACCATACCCATTTCCTATCAAAGGTGTTCAATTTTATGAAAATATAAATTTTTATTGGGGAATTTCATGTTTTTATTCCATACACCATTGTCGTGGAATAAATTATTATGTGGAATGAATCGATGTTTATTATCTATGTGGCACACTTACGCATGAGAGTGGAATGAAAGTAACGGGAGCACCTATAATTATATAGTGATCCAAGGAATTGGGTAATGTTTAGTATCATGATATTTCATGTTGGGATAGGGATATACCATATTTATTTATAAGAATTTTTCCACCATGAAGTCTTGGTAGTTTAACCTTGACCTATGTTTATGGTTCAATGTTTTAAGTTGTTGCCTCATTTCCCATGTTATGATTATCATGCTATATCATGACTTATTATGAGCATTCCTTTATACCTCATTGATATTCCCTATATACCATGTATTATTATCTTTATTTTATTCAATTTTTATTACCTTACTGGGATTTATGACTCACCCCTTTCTTTTGTATTTCCCTAGGCTATCAATGCAGTTTTAAGTTGAAGCATGTTAAAGAAAATTTTAATAATTATGTTGTAACTCATATTTATAGTTGTAATTCAATGTACCTAATTCCCAAAGACACTAGAATTATCAATATTTCGGGTTATATTAAGTGTAATTTTTTGTAATAAAATCATTTATTATTTTGTAACAAAGATAAGGGTAGTTATCAATCATGTACCCTATACTGTTGGAAAAGTATGGATCAACAACCCTATGTTTAGAAGAAACCCTACATTCGAGGAATAAATGAATAGTTAATCAACCCTACTTTTTTATTTGTCACTATGTAAAGGAACCCTATGTTTTATTAGTCATTGATAAAGATTTAATCTATGATATTATCCAGGTTTTTCTATAATGTTTTCTCCAAGAGTAAATATCTCTTGAAAGCTATTTTTTGAATATTTCAAAGGCTCTTACTCAATGAATTAATTTTTTCCCATTTCTAAGGGAAGTTATGAATCCATTTTAATTGGTTGGATTCAAATATTTATAATTTATTATGCGGAATTTCTGGATCTAGTTTAATATGGAGAAACCATCAATCACTGTAATAAATAATGGGATATTCATCATTTATAAATATATATATATACTCATAATTGGAAATGTGTGAATAAATAAATATACACAAAGAAGTGAAAAACTTGTTGCTGTTAGAGATACACTTTGGAATCATACTTCTTTGATAGTTTTTCTTTTGATGCTACAGTGTTTCATTGTTAAATCTTCTTACGCAGTATTGAAAAAATTATTTGTTGAGGATACATTTTAGAGACATACATGTTTAAACATATATATATATATATATATATCATGTTTTCTATGTTGATATTTAAGTTAATCCTATTTGAAATTGAAGCTAATTTTTTCTACCACTTTTCTGTTTTGAAGATCAATTACATCTTCTTGAGTAAAAATTAGTTTCGAATTTCTCTTTGATCTTTTTGGTTAGGAAATCACAAATTACTTCTTGTTTTTATATATGACGTGTTCTCATTGTAATCACATATATCGTAATCATATATATTGATTCTATATTGTAATCATATACTATTTTTTTCAATCATAATCACATACTTTGTTTTCCATCGTAACCACACATGGTATTGTTCTACATCATAATTTTATGCTGTTTGTTTTCACTCCTAATCACATATATTATTTTACAATATTAATCACATATTATGTATAGTAACCATATGCATCGTAACCAGGTTATGTATTGTATTCATATTGTGAATCATAACCATGTTTTACATCATAGCCATGATTTGAATCTTAATCACAATATGCATTTTAAATATCGTAACCATGTTATATATCGTAACCATGATTTGAATTGTAACTATGAAAAGAATATTATCCATATAAAGTATCGTAATAGTATCATGTATCGTAACCACAATATGCATTGTAATCACAATATACATCATAACCAAGTTATGTATCATACTCAGGCAATGCATTTTAATCATATCTTACATCAATACAATTTAAATTTTTATCTTACTCATTATTTAATACTTATATACTTATTATTTTATAAAAAAAAATGATTTCGTTGAGTTGGTTATATAACAATTAAAACAATGTCATGTATTCCATTCGTTTTGACTGTTATGATGCCAGGTGTCCAAGTCCCTCTGAATTTTCTATAGAAATGTGACAGTTGGATAAAATATGACCATTGGAAGATGAGGCTTATCAATTGGAGGTCATTCAAATATGAGAAAACAACTTTTGGGTCTTAAAAGTTCTAGAGAGAGATATTGGGACTTCTATCTTTCTTTTTGAAAAATCCTTGAAGACACAATTCATGAATTGATTGTTCCTAGTTCTTGTATTTAAATAAGTGATTTGTCTTGCTTTGTGCATATGATCATTATGATAATGATTGATGGATTCTGAGGATTTGGAGACGTGTTTCTGATCATTGTATCGAGGGATTTCAATTATTTTAAAGACATAGGTTCCAATTACCTTCTTAATCAAGGGCTTTCAAGGAGAGGAAGACGGACATGCCGATCTTTCTATCAAGGGATTACCAGGGTGGTTGTAAGATAAACCCTTTATCCTAGGTGAAAGGATACCCTACTCTTTGGGATAAAAGAATTTTAATACATTTTATTTTACACTGCCTTTTGTAATAGAAAGGGAATCAATTTGTTTATTCTTTCTATTCATATTATTTTATATTGAAATTGTTTTAATTATGATACATTCATTACATATTATTTTATGATATTCTGTATGATGTATGGTAGAATTGATTAATTTTGTTATAAGCTCATTATTGTATTCAATTAAAATACAATTGTTTTAATAACCTATCGTATCGTATCATATCATATCATATCATATCATATCCATTGGATCTAAGAACCGCATGGCCATTTTTATTGGTTGTGAAATGTATTAGTTTAAGAACTATTAAACTAATTTCTTTGTTAAGAGTTTAAATACAACATTATAAACCTACAATTCATCCCCTCTTGTATTGTTCCATCTCATATACATTTAAATATATATTACAATCCAACAATTGGTATCAGAGCGGGTTTCCATTGATTTTTTTTACTTTCATTATTTCTTTCTTTAAGAAAATTGTTTTTCTATTGTATTTTTTTTAATTACTTACTACAATAACATGTGGAGTAGAAGAGTATTGTTTTATAAGATTCCAGAAATGAATATTAGACCAATTGAATACTGGAACCCAACTAGACCACCTCTTTTTTATGGGAATTATTATGAGTACTAGAGAGATTGAATGAAGACTTTTGTTATTAATACTGGAGTTGATAATTTTGCGATTCTCACTGGAGATTACAAAATTGTAGATAAGAAATTCAGAACCTTCACCAACCAAGAGAAACTAGAATATCAACTGAATTACAAGGTATGAAACACTTTGTTATGTTCTATGACCAGGAATATATATAGTCTTATATCATTATGAATAGTTTCAAATTGTATCTGGAAGAAATTGGAAGTCACACATTTTGGTACATATAAAGATTTAGAAATTAGAAGAGCCATTCTATGAGCTGAATATCATGGTTTTTTCCATATGGAGAACCAATATGCAGGATTAAACAAAGATTTATGAAAATTGTCAATAGTATTAAATCCATTTGAGATAAGGGTCTTGATGATGAAGTTATTTTGGAAAAGATAATCGATATAATGCCAAATAAGTGGGAATCAAAAAGGACAACTATTGATGAGAACAAGAAATTTACTCAAATCAATCTTGATGAATTATTTGGTACTATCTTACAGCACAAGACAAGAATGAAAATAGATGAAGATTTTAATAAGAAGAAGATTGGTAATGGAAGTGTAGCTTTTACTACTACATCTAAATACAAGACACCAGAAAGGGTAACAATATTCAAATCTAAGATATCTGTTGTTATAATGGAATCTAGTGAATGTGTTAATCTAGATAATGAGTTATCCAATATTTCTCGAAGAATGAAAAATATTGTGGGAAAGAAATATTTTCAGTGCATATTCAAAACGAAAGATAGAATGGATAAGAAAGACGCAGAAGTAACTTGTTATGAATGTAAAAGAGCAGGTCATATTAGAAAAATTTTTCCTTTGCTTAAAAGAAAAGGAAGGAAGGATAAACATTCTGAATGAAATAATAAAAAATATTATACATCAAAGGAATATAATGTCTTGAATGAAAATGATAATTGGAGTGAAATTGGTGGTGATTCATCAGACGAATCATCAGAATATGAATCTTATGGTCAGAAGAATATAGGGCTCATAGCCAGACTAACTATTGAAAATCATTTTCTCATGTATATGGTACACAATACATAATCTATTACAAATGTATCATTAAATTCTAATTACCATGATGAGAAATATTCTTACTCTTCTAAATAAGAGTCTTTATCATCAAAGGATATTTTACCTTCGTTTAAAAAAGTTTCCATATTTTCCAAACAACTTGAGAATGATAATTCTAAACTCAATAAAAATAATGATAAGGAAATTTATAGGATAACTATCCTTTCAAAAGAAGTATCAGATCTTTCAAAAGATCTGGATCATAAAACTATTGATTTTGATTTTTTTTTAAAAAAACATTATGGAAGTAAATTTTGAGAAGGATAAACTTTTTATGGAATTTTAAAAACTTTTTTTAAAGAAAAATGTTTTAGAAAAAAAAAATTCAAAAAAAATCTTGTGAGAATGAGAATTTAGTCATTAGACTAAAATCTAAAATCTTTTCTCTTAAGAAACATTTATCAAACTTTAAATCTGGTAAAGAAAACTTTGACCAGATGTATTATCAAATTCATCCTCTTAAAAATACTAATGTAATAGTTTATTCATTCTAAAAAACTATTTTTAGACATAACTATTTCGTTCCTAAAAGTGCCGCATTTTTCCCTATGTTCTAGATTGGTGGACATTGGGAAAGAAATCATTCCCTTAAAAAATGCAATCATTAAGATTTCATAAATCTCACTTGTGAAAAAAATATGGATTCTTAAAGTTCTTTTATCTAACATTTCTGGATCCCAACAAGTTTGGATTTAGAAAAAATAATTGTTTCTTTTTTCAAGATAACAAAAATTTTACAAAAAACAAGAATATTTGGAACATGGATAGTGATTGTTCTTGACACATGACTAGAAACAATGATTACTTTAAAAAGAACATTGAAACTAAAGGTGGAAGAGTGACATTCAGAGATAATTCTCAAGGTATGGTCATGGGTATGGGTAATATTGTTCTTTTAGGAATGGTTTTAATTTCAAATGTTTTATTAAATCAATATTTTAATCACAACCCTATAAGCATATGTCAATTATGCGATGAAGGTTAACTTGTGAATTTTAGGAATGTTAAATGTTTAGTTCAAAATTACAAGGATGAATTCATTATCTCTGCCCATAGGCATGAGAATGTATACATACTTAACATAAAACACCATAGGATCCAATAATTACCTTTATTACGTGATGTGTAAGAACAATTGTAGTTATGTCATAGAAGGTTAGGACATTGTAACCTTATGAACCTTTGTAAACTCTCAAAGAAAAGACTTGTTAAGGATATAAGAGATATTAGATTTGATTCTTCAAAAGATTGTAACCCTTTTCAATATGGGAAGAAACATAAAAATATCTTTAAAACTATTAATGAAGTTTCAACTTTTAATGCATTAAAATTAGTGCACATGGATATTTTCAGTACTACACAAACTAGAAGCATTGGAGCCAAGTACTATGTATTTGTAAAAAAAAAAGAAAAAAGTATGATTTGAATAACTATTGTTGTAATAAAATCTTCTTTTATTCCATGTAATATCTATTTTTTCGTTCTCTGTTTATCTAACCCTTTATAAGAAATTAATATTTTCTAATATACTTTTTGAAAATCATAATTGGGGATAATAATTTCAAAAATAAGAAAAAGGGTGAATAAATTATTCATGGTAAGAACTCAAAATTTAATGAAAAGGGAATATGATCAATAGAGATATTTCTATTATAGGGAGGAATTAGTCGTATTCACTATTAATTCAAAAGAGTTACTAAACTTAGGGGGAGATAAGTCTTTATTGTTTTTTTTGTTTTGTGCCTTCCAACAAGGAGGATATTGTTGAGTCAAAATGTGTTTTGACTTTCTTGTTGATCGTTTTGTTTTGTAAATCAAAAATTACTTCATGTTTTTCATAAATGATTTATTCTCATTGTAAGCACATATATCATAATCATATATGTTGATTCTATATTGGAATCATGTACTGTTGTTTTACAATCATAATCACATACTTTCTTTTCCATTATAACTACACATGTTTTTGTTCTACATCATAATTATATGCTACTTGCTTTCAATCACAATCATATATATTGTTTTACAATCATAATCACATATTATGCATCGTAACCATATGCATCACAACTAGGTTATGTATCTAGTTCACATTATCTATCATAACCATATGCATCATAACCAGTTTATGTATCATATTCATATTATGCATCGTAACCATATGCATTGTAACAATGTTATTTATCATATTAATATTATGCATCGTAACCATGTTTCACGTCGTAAACATGATATGAATCATAATGAAGATATGCATGTTAAATATCATAACCATGTTATGTATCGTAACCATGATAGGAATCTTAACTATCACATGAATCATATCCATGTTAAGTAGCACAACCGCATCACGTATTGTAACCACAATATGCATCGTAATCACAATATACATCATAACCAAGTTATGTATTGTACTCATCCAATGCATTGTACTCATATATTACTCCAGTACCTTTTACATGTTTATATTACTAATTCTTTTCTACTTATGTAGTTATTGTTTTCTAACCAAAATTATGTCATTGAGTTGGTTATATACCAATCAAAATGATGTCGTGTATTCTATTCGTTTTGTCCATTATAATTCCAGGTGTCCATGTCCCTCAGAATTTTTCAGAGAAATATGACCATTGGAGGAAATACGACCATTGGAACCTGAGGCCTATAAATAAGTGGTCTTTCAAATATAAGTAAAAAACTTTTGGATCTTACATGTTCTAGGGGGAGATGTTGTGACTTTTCTATTTCTTCATGTGAAAGCCATGAAGATACAAGATAGGAATGGATTGTTCCAAGTTCATGTATTACAATAAGTACTTTGTCTTGATTTGTGTGTCAGATCATTGTGATAATGATCAAGGGATTCCAGGGATAGAAAGAATTGCTTCCGATAATTGTATCGAGGGATTTCAAGTAGTTGAAAGACAGAGGTGCCGATTACTTTCTTAATTGAGGGTTTCCAGGGACAGGGAGACAAATGTGTTGATCTTCATATCAAGGGCTTACAAGGGTGGTGGTAAGATATACCTTTTATCCTAGGTGAAATGATACTCTACTCCTTGGGATAAAATAATTGTAATACATTTTTTATGATGCCTTTTTTAATAGAAAGGGAATCAATTTTTTTCTTCTTTCTATTCATATTATTTTCTATTGTATGTTTTTGAATTATGATACTTTCATTACATATTGTTTTAAGAGATTCTATACACTGTATGGTAGAATTACTTACTTTTGTTATACTTTGATTATTTAATTAAATTCAAATACAATTGTTTTAATAACCTCTCATATCATATCCATTTAATCCAAGACCTATATGGCCATTTGTATTGGTTGTGAATTGTATTAGTTTAAGACCTCTTAAACTAAGTTCTTTCTTAAGAGTTTAAATACAATTTTTAAACCTAAAATTCACCCTATTTTATTGTTCCATATCATATACATTTACATCTATATTACGATCCAATACATATATAATTTCATACTTAAACTATGAGAGAAACCTGTTTTCTCAATCAAATCAATCTCTTTAGATTTATAGGAGTATCCGATACTCGGACCCAGCCCTGGTGGATAAGGAGTATCATCTTCTTAAACTAACCTATGGATTTACATTTCCCTATAAAAGAAGAAAAAGTCCATGTAAAATCCTTAATGTATTCGTATAAATTTCTTGTACACTGTTGTGGAATTCCACATTAAAAGGACTTATTAGTGAATATCACCATGCTCACTGAGAGTGTGTTGGTGGAGTGGACTAGGGGATCTTTATACCCAAACCATTATAGAAATTTCTATGTTCTTGTCTTCTATTAATCCAATATTTAACATTCATAAATAATATAAAATTCATATCAAGAGGGTTATTTTGAATATGTTTAGGTTTTAAATAATTGAAATTCACCCTCCTCTTGTCTCTCCATTATAAGAAAACCGAACAAACTAGTGGTATCATAGGAAGGGATCTATTAACATATTACTATTGTTAAAAATCCTTGAATATTCTATTCTTTCAATTTTTATACCAACATTTATTGTCAAAGGGATGGGACCATACTATTTCTCTCTGATATGAACAAGTAATATTAAAGGTTGTGCTCTCATTCTAAAATCCATTAATTATTATTCTATCAAGAACATAATTTTTTTTCAATATCAAAGTTATATTTTGGCTCTAACAAGTTTGGGTTAAAGGTTTAGAGGAAGTCAAATCTTGAAAATTTCTGATCTCAATGTAGGTATGTTGATGATATATGCTCCTTAGTTTATTGGTGATAACTATGGATTTTGGAAATCTCAAATGACTATTTACTTGAAGAATCTTGGAATACGAGTCTATTTAAAGGACGAAAAGTCTTATGAAATTCTTAAGGATGGTCTAGATAAATGGGATGATGATCAAGAAAAATAATATGATCTTAATTAAAAATCAATGAATTTAATTGTATATGGTTTAGAGACTATTGATTTTACCGAATTTTCTCATTGTTAAACATTATAAAAGGTTTAGAAAACAATTTTTATTGCCTATGAATGAACTGACTATATCCTAAAATTGAGATATAATACTTAAAAGTTAAATTTTGATACTTTTAGAATGTATGATAATGAAATAGTCACTCAGATGAATAAAAGATTGAAGAAAATTGTCAATAATGTAGCTACATTGGGATATATAGTTAAGAAATCAGATCAATTGGTAAAATTACATAGAGTTTTAACCTATTAGTTTAATGGAATATCTGGTAATATATGTCAATCCATACAAGTTAAATAATTATCAATGAATGAATGAATTGAAACTTTGATTATGTATGAAGCTGAAATATGAGATGAAGTTGAAAATCATATCAAATATGAAGAATATTCCATCAGAACAATTTTAGATGAATCAACGGATTCAAGTAATAAAAATTTAGATAAAAATTTATCCAATATTATCAATTTTTTTAAAATATATACCACAAATTAAATAATGGGATTGAAGAGAAGAGATTTTGTGAATACAAAGAGAAAGCTAATACAAATGTTAAATGTCCTTTTTATAAAGCTTAAATGAAAACCAATTATAGAATAAAATGGAACAAAATTATGAAGGATACATGGAGTAATTATTATAGTTCAAATTAAGAATCTTTTACAAGCTATGAGGATAAACATAAAAAATAAATGGAATTTCTTTTTAATCATTCCGATGGGGTACAATATCCTTACTCTCAAAACTAAGACTCCAAAAAATTTCCCTATGATGAATTAAATAAGAATTGCATTATGATACAAGATAAATTTGAATCTTTAAAGAAAGACAATAGAAAACTTATAAAATCTTATGATACTATTTTATTAAATAATGAAATATTTTCAAAATAGATTACATATTTAAAATCCAATTCTTATAAAATTTATTATTACACACATGAAACTAAAATTAAATAATTATTGGTTGATTTTTATATTTTAAAAAGAATTTAGTTTTCTTATCAAAGGTAGAAATTATTTAAATCATATTCTTGGTAAAAAATAAAATTCAAATAGGAATGCTTGGTATTAGTTGTGATGATGAAAGACAAAAATTATATAAGAATTATTTTGTTCAGAGATAAAATAGAAAAAACACGTGAAAGGTTAATTTTTTTTATTATATTATTAATAGACATTATAAAAATTCTTATTGATTTATAAAATCTCAATTTTTTTATGTTAATAATGGATTTTGTTCAAAAAAATTATTTAACTTGAATAGTAAAATCTATACACAAAATTAATAGATTTGGTTACCCAAAACTTTAGATGATAACATTTCCAGACCCAAAAAGCATATGGGTACAAAAAGGAAGTTGTATTTGATGTGTTGTAAGAATAAAACAATGAACTATATCATTAAATCATTAAGGTGGTTTTATGAGTTGTATATAGAAATATATTCTAAAGGAATGATCAAATCTAAAGTATTTTGTTGTCAAAAAATCCTTAGAACTGCAATCTATAATCCCAGATTTATTTCAATACTATATATATATATATATATATGTTTTAGAATCATTATACGGGGGAAAAGAACATTTATAATTAATAAATCTCTCATTTCACTTTTTATTAATTTTTTAAAACTTGATATATCAAATTGAATAATTAATTTCTAATATTTCTCTTTAAAATAATAATAATAAAAATAATAAAATGATATTTATAAAATAAAATAATTCTAAATTTGATTGTGAAAATTATATTCCTTGTTTAATATTTTAAAAGCACAACTATCTTTAAGTTTCCTGTTCTTATAAATTTTATTTGTTTACGTAATTTTTCTTACAAAATAGTTTTTTATAAAAAATATATTTTCAAAATTCAAAATATTATATGATTATCACATATTTGTGGATCAATAATGTGAAAAAGCTTCTTCATTTTCTAAAAAAAAAGTATCATCTTACTCTTTATAACCCCAGAGTCTTCTTCTCAAGACCCCCTATTCTATTTTCAATCATCTTAAAAATATCTTTTTCAAATAATACTGAAATCAGACTGAGTAAAATTAAGTGATCAAGAACAACATGTTTAGAGTAAATCCTTTCTCAAAAGAAAATAAAAGCTAATCCTTCTTAAGATATATTAAGAGAATATTTGGTTTCATATGTTAAGGAATTGGTTGAAAAGGCTTCTTAAAGAGATAATGAAGCTCATGGTTATGAAGAACAAGATGTTTCTTCATAAAATTTTTCAAAACCTATAATTTTTTATGAATTGATTATGATTAAATAAGTATTTGAATTAATAAAAAGTAAATCTACATGATGATCTGAATGATTCATGAAATATTTATAAAGTTCTAATAAAGTATATATATTTCAGAAACAATTTTTGATACATTTCAAAAGGAGTTTCAAAATATGAAATAAATTAATATTTCGAAAGAAGAATTTGGAGAATTTATAGTAGAAATATTAATTCATATGGAGATAATCAGAAGCAAAGCTTTTTATAAGATGGATCGTAATGAACTAAATCATTTTATTCTTAAACAGTTTTCATCCTCTTCTATGTATCATTGTTTTGGTTATGTTCAATACAAAATAGGATTGTTGTCAAATGTTTTAGAAGATTTAAGTGAGAAATTTTAAAGTTTGAAAAATTTGAAAGATTTATCTAATTCTTCCTAACACACCTAATTTCCCTTATACTTTTATATTATTTAAAAATATCTTATATGTATTTTTTTTTCAAAATATGTGATGAGTAAAAATATGTTCTTTAAATTGTTTCTTAATTTAATTTTAAAATATTATGTTCCCAAGATTTTATATATATGGTTATCATAGGCATAAATAGATTCTTAATGTTTGAATTATTTTCACATGATAAAATTAATCTGTTATAGTAAGTAATAAGTAATTCTATTAAATAAATTATAATGTTATGATCACTTATGAAATGTGAAAATGTTTTTATTGTGTGAAAGTATTTAATTCTTTGAATATTTTTTACAACTATGCAGTGTATTAAGGGGAGTTATTTTAAATAATTATTTGCTATGTAATTAATTAAATGGTTTATTTTTTTACTAAAACTCTTTACTATTCATTGGATAATATCATACATAATTTCATATATAATTTATTGCATTCTTTTATCTTTTTAAAGGAAGTATGAATTTAGAGGGAGTTTTTTTTGTTGAATGTATTTAGAATTTTTTTTTTCAAAAAACTCATATTTTTGATGTCCAAAAATGTAGGATAAATTTATATAGAAAAATTTATAAGATAAATTTATATTAATAGGGAGAAATTGGCATGAAATTTATGAATGGTATATTGTTAATTTGTTTATGAAAAATTTCTGAAAAATAAGAAACTATGCTTATCATTGAAAAATGTTTTTAAAATTTATTTATTTATATTTTTGAAAATCTATCAAAACTAAGTTAATTTTAATATATATTTTATGGGTTTTGTGATCATTAAAAAAGGGGGAGATTTTTTATCATGTTTTGATTCAATTTTTTTGACATTTTTTTGATTTTAATGCTCACAAACCCTTACATTTATGTTACTAATAAATTTTCTTATAAGTTTATTTGAAGAAAATGATACTTGTTAGCATATTTATACAATAAGGTTATAAAAGTCATTAATAAATGGGAAAATATTTGTTCAATGTATTTTAGATGTGTTGAAAGTATTCTAGAAACACTATTCATACTCTATGTCTATAATCTTAATGTATTGTTTGGAAATCTTATGTTTAGAAGAAAATGTATGGATCATGTCACGACCTATCCCCCGGGGCCCATGCTGTGACTACCCCAAGCCCGCCTTCCATAGGCCAGGGGCTGACAACTAGCACAAAAGGCGTAATTCCCTAAAGCTGGGAAGGCATTGCCTTTATAACCTATAAACACACACACAAGAAAGCACACAGAAGGACAAAACACCAAGTAAACTGTATAGAAAAAGAGTGTTGAAAGAAAAAGGGGTCAGAATACAAGCCCAAATGGAAAGTACAAGTACAACTGTGATACAATACAACTAAAGAAAAGGGAATGTCTGCTACTAGATCATCCTCAGAGGTTCCACCTGAAGGGTAGGTACAGGTCGCCTCCTCAGCACTCCACATCCGTCCGTCTCCTCCATTTACCGACTCACCGTATGGTCCACCTCCAGGTACCGTCTAGTCCTGTAACTCTCAGCCTCAATCAGCGCTGTCCAGCATCTGCAGCCAATAGAACAAGGTGTGGGCATAGCCCGTGTAGGGGTGAGTATAACGATACTCAGTCTTGACCCTGAGACCCTCAAGGTCTCACAAAAATCCTCCAAGGATAAACCACAAAGTATGAAGTCAAAAAATAACCCCACTTAGGTATATGCCCATACATATTACTAAGTTATCAAGTAATCCATCTCAATCATGAGGAAAAACACAAAGATACTGACTCACCTCAACCAGGATTTTATTCTAGGGGTAGTATCAAGTAACATCCTCAGTAACATCGTCGAACAACTCGGCTGCTGGAGAACTACTCCTCTATCGAGTTCAGTGGGCCTACCACGTCACCAAGCATGCTTCCCACTATCCTTGGACTGTTGAGGTACGCCTTCTGTCGAGTACCGTGGATCTTCTACATCACGAAGTATGCTCCCCACCGTGGGTCTGCCGCATCCCCAAGCGTGCTCCCCCTCATAGCCTGTTGAGGTACTCCTCCTGTCGAGTACCCTGAGTCTGCCATGCCATATAGAGGCGCTCCCCACAGTGGGTCTTCCACGAAACCAAGGCGCTCCCCACTGGGCTAGTAGAGTCACTCAGGGTCAAAACGGTCCGCAGTCGTCAGGTCTCAGCCAGTCACAGTGTTCCGTACACATGCTCACTCATCTCTAAAAGGATATTCTCCACAAGATAATGGTTGATACTCCAACTACCATGAAATCCCACAAATTACTATCTCAAAGGTCTGCACCGTCCACGCGGTCTCAACGCAACAGATGACACATCAATCAGATGCCCGGTCTGTGAGTTATTAGAATTGTAGTCCCAGGGGCCTGGTTGGATTCGTGCTCGATCCAACCTGACCATATGTAAAATATACCCAAAACTCTAGTATGGTATACTTTAAGGGACCATCTCGCTCAAGACTTTCAGCACCACTGATGGTTCTTCAAACAGACATCCTATGCCAAAGATATGGCCGAAGGAGCATAAATAGGTCGTTGTGGGCCCGAGTCTGGTCCGACCCCGTCGAACCGACCTGGGCCAGCCTGTTGGGTTTGGTCTGGCCCAATGGGCTCATCCCAGTAGGCCGCGAGGGGCCATAGAGAGCCGTGAGGGCGCGGACTGGCCGTGAGGGCGCATACAGTCCGTGGGTCAGCATGAGGGCGGTTCGTCCCGGAGGGCGCTGCGTGGGTGGCTCGAGCCAGAGGGCGCTGCGAGGGCAGCTCGGCCCGGAGGACAAGGTGGCACGGCTGGGGCCAGTTCGGTCAGCGTGTGGCGTAACTGGGGCCGGTTCGTCCGGGAGGCCGGTGCGGCCAGGGTGGCTCGCCCGGTGGATGGCGCGGCCAGGGAGGCGCGGCCAAGAGGCCGTTGAGGAGCGTCTGAGAGGCCAGGGTATGACACAGACAAGGTGTGGTGCGACTAGGGCATGGTGCGGCCGTTGCCGGTTTGGCTGGCGGCAGCGTGGGGCCGGTTCAGCCAAAAGGCTGTAGCACCGTAGGGGTGGCGCGGGTTGCGGAGGTCGCGGGTGGCGGTGCAATTGCCTTTGTCAGCTTCATTGTCTTCCTCCATTTCGAAGAACACCACAAATCAACACAAGGGTTACAAAGAGGATGGGCCATTTTAGTTTGGGTTGCACTCTCCACATTAGAGCGGTAGCAGGTGGTTCACAAGAACGAAGCACATCAAACCCTCCCGCAATGATTCTTCCCAACCTGTAAAAGAAAATAAGGGGTGCACATGGAAAGTAATAATCAAACGTAATTAAACTCCTACCTTGATCATTGTTGGTTGACGTTGGTGCGAGAAGGCAGATGTCGATTCGTTATAAATGAACACACCCTACATCGGAGGAATTTCCTAGGAAGAAAGTCAAATTCGAGGTCGTTCTTCGTAGTCGAAGGTGTTCCTCCTCGGTGTTCTTCGTTGGTGGAGTGTTCTTTGTTGGGAGATTTCTCCCAATATTTCTCCTCTCCCATGTTCCACAAAAATGAAAGGTGTGCCAAAATAATAGATTATGCAATCTATTATTTTTTTGGTAGAATTGAAAAATCATTTAATTGATTAAGGGAGAGTTGTCACTATTTAAATGGTACGTTTCCAAAATTAATGTAGAGGAAGCTCAAGAGGCTCCTCCACATTAATGAGGGGGCTTGAGAGGTTTTCCTCTCCCCGTGTCAATAGGGGTCGAGTGGTCCCTGCCCCTAAATTAAAAATTGGAGGTTTTGAGGTCTCGGGTGGTGCCCACGAAAATAACCTCTCATGGGAGGTTAAGGTGTGGTGGTCCCCACCACCGTAACCTCTCATGTGAGGTTAAGGTCTGGTGGTCCCTACTTCTGACCTCCACATGGAGTGGTTACAACAGATAAAATAAAATTAAACATGTGTTTATTTTATTTTATTTTTTCCACGAAAAAACCAAAATAAAAACTTTTACCCTCAACCAAATGCCGTCAAGGTGAAAGTCTATTTAAGAGAATACTGGTGCTTTGAGTTCAACAGTGCCCTCAGATTTCAATTCTGAACACCTGTTCAAAAGTTAGAGAAAACCGTTCGTACGTTTACTGAACGTACCAAAATAAAAGTTCAGAAATTGATTCCGGGCATGCCAGGCCTCGGAATCACGTGCCGTCAATTTTCGCGGACTCGTAAAATTCTAATTTATTTAAATAAAATTTACATGGAAATTATATGTCTTTAAATTCTCTCCACATTTGGGCTCTACGTCCCCATAAGCCATAACTCAAACTATGTAAAAAAGTGGGGGTACTGAGCACACATCTGAGCCTCCCACTCCCATGCACTCTCTTATAGGTTCCCGTGCTGCCAGCGAATGCACACTAGAGGTATCGACTGTCCACAAAGGACCCACTCCTATAGATCCTCAATCTCTACTATAACCTCCATAAAAGTCACCCCATTGTCAACATTCAGCTCTCCGTGATCGATGACGTGGGAAGGGTCGTGCAAGTATCTCCTCAACTGGGATACGTGGAAGTCGTCGTCCACCCGGTGCAACTGAGGTGGAAGAGATAAGTGGTATGCCACCTCACCAACTCTACTAAGGACCTGGAAAGGTTCGATTAATCTAAGAGATAACTTTCTGCCTTGGCCAAATCTTCGTAGAACTCTTCGGGGTGAAACCCGTACGAAGAAGTGGTCGCCATCCTCAAACCCAAGAGGTCTACGTCTCTTGTAGGAATATGACTTATGCCTGCTCTGTGCAGTCTTTATCATCTCCTAGATGATCTTCACCTTCTCTATAGTAGACCTTACCATCTCTAGTCCCACGAGTGCTGACTCCCTGGGGTTAGTCCAGCACTAGGGTGATCTGCAAGGTCGCTCGTACCACGTCTCTAAAGGTTCCATCCCAATGGTGTAGTGATAGCTATTGTTGTATGAAAACAATAACAAAGTCAAGTGATCCTCCCAGATGCGACTGAATTCAAGAACACAAGAACGGGGCATGTCCTCGATGGCCTGAATGGTCAGCTCAGTCTGACCATCTGTCTGGGGATGGAAGGCGGTGCTAAAGTTAATTTGCGTCCATAAAGACTCCTGCAACCCCTTATATATATGGGATGTAAAACGTGCATTATGACCAGAGACAATCGTCGAAGGTACTCTATGTAACCGCACAATCTCCTGCACATAGATGCGTCCCATTCACTCTACTGAACCCTGCTCTCTGATCGGTATGAAGTGGGCCGACTTGGTGAGTCTGTCGACGATCACCCAAATTGAGTCATGCCCCATGGATGTACGTGGAAGTACTATCACAAAGTCCATGGATATCCCAACCACTTCCACTCTGGGACCTCTAAAGGCTGAACCAAGCCTGCTGGTACCTGATGCTCTTCCTTCACTTACTGACAAGTGAGGCATCGAGAGACAAACTCTATAACTACTTTCTTCATTACTGGCCACTAGTGCTGTCGTCGAATATCCTGGTACATCTTCTCCACTCCTGGATGTACCGCTAGAGGGGATGTGTGTAATTCCATCAACACTTCATCCTCATGTGACACTGGTACCATGGTAAGTCCTATAAAGAGGATTACTTGATCCAAACCTTCAGAAAATCCATCAGGTTCCTGTCCTGTGGATATCCGAGCATGTCATGCCTCGCAGTCAGCGTCTCCACGCTGCGCCTCCCTAACTCGCTTAAGAAGTGGGGGAGTGACTATAAGAGACTGTAGAAAGGATACTCCGTCACTATCCACAAAATATATATGTAAAACGGCCAGCTGCTCCATCGCCTCACCTAGAAGCTGTATACCAAACCTCCTACTAAGTGCATCTGCAACAATGTTCCCATTCACAGGAGTATAGACTATCTCTAATTCATTATCCTGGAGGAACTCAATCCAACATCATTGTATTAGGTTCAGGTTCTTCTATGGGAAGATATAACTAAGAATCTTGTGATCAGAGTACACTAGAAAATGCTCTCCCATAAGATAGTGCCGCCACATCTTTAGGGAAAAGACCACTACTTCTAACTCCAGGTCATGGGTAGCATAGTTCTTCTCATGATGTCTCAACTATTGAGAACCATATTCAATCACTTCTCACTCCTGCATTAGGACACATCCAAGCCTGGTCCCTGATGCGTCGTAGTAAACTAAATACCATGTTCCCTCCTCTAGAAGACTCAAGATGGGGGCACTAGTCAGCCTCTGCCTCAGCTCCTGAAATCTCTACTGGAATCTCCCCAACGACACGAAGTGTTTCCCCTTCTTTGTCAAGGCTGATAGTGGTGCTGCAACTCTGGAGAGATATGGCACAAATATTCGATAATATCCTGCCAAACCCAAGAAACTCCGTACCTCCGTCACACTCCTAGGTGGATCCCAATTATGTACCGCCTCAATATTCATTGGATCTACTGCAACTCCAGCCACCAATATGGAATTTCCCAGAAAGTGAACCTCTCAGAACCAGAACTGGCACTTCAAGAGCTTACCTTAAAGCTGGTGCTCTCAGAGTGTGTCCAGTATTACCCAAAAATGGTACACTTGGTCCTCCTTAGTATTCGAGTAGATCAGAATTTCATCGATGAAGAGTACTACAAATCGATCAATGTACAGATGAAATATCCTGTTCATGAGTCCCATGAACACTGCAGGATCATTGGTTACGCCGAATGGCACAACCAATAACTTGTAGTGGCCGTTACATCACCTGAAAGCCGTCTTCTGCACATCCTCATCTCACACTCTGAGATGGATATATCCTAATATATGGTCTATCATTGAGAACCACCATGATCTCTCCAGCTGATCAAAGTGGTCCTCAATCATCGAGAGTGGGTACTTGTTCTTCACGGTCACCTAGTTCAGGATTCTCTAGTCAACACATAGTCTCAAGCCCCCATATTCCTTCTTGGTGAATATAATCGGGGCTTCCCAAGGTGAAACACTGGGATAGATGAATCCATTCCCCTGCAAGTCCTCTTGTTGTACCCGCAACTCACAATGCTCTACGGGACCCATCTGATATGCTAGTGTAGATATAGGTGTCATCCTGGGGTACAAGTCAATGTAAAAGTCTATGTCTCTAAGAGGAGGTAGACCCATAACATCATCAGGGAAGACATCCACATACTAGTCCACCACTAAAGGATAGCTCGAACTCTCCACATCAATCGCTCTGAGGGTAAGGCTAGCCAATTGATGAGTGATTGGGTGAACCCTTCTCCAAGCAAGCCGATCTTGTGCTGTAAAGGCTCCCTTCTCACCGGTGAAGGTGAACCTGGTCCCATCAATGCGGACACACCACAATTTTCACCAAATACAGTCTATCTGAGCATGGAATATAGATAAACAGTCCATACCCAAGATGACGTCATAAGGCCTCGACGCCACTACTTTGAGATCCCAACCAAATATCTCGCCTCCTAAATTAAGAATGCACTTCCGGCACCAGTGTGTAATCATCGAATATGATCTTGTAGAAGTCTCTAGCTGCTAAGATCAAACCAACGACTCCCTTGGAATCTTCGTGCTCTGAATGAGGGAAGTGGGAACAAAATAATGATTGGAACCTATGTCTGTAAGTACTTCAGTTAAGGTTTAATAGTAACAGACTTTACCACGAATCATATCCGGCACGCCATGATCGTAAGCCTCAGCTGCCTGGAGCTAAGATCTTCCCTATCCACCTTCTCCCTCTGGTCAGGGTGGAACTGTTAGTGGTGGTGGCAGTAACACCTCGAAACGTCACCCACCGCCAGTTGCACGACCAGCTCCTCTACTACGTCCGCCTGCTCCCTGCGGACCACCTCGATCGAATCTATGTCTCTGCCTTGGTAGTCCTTCAACCGTCTGCTGATTATCTGTACAACGGGTCAGACAGTCATGAGCCATGTTACCCTATCCACCGCATGAGAAGCACTGCCCGATCCTAGCATGTATGTATCTACTTCAGGTGCCCCGCACAACCGATCCTGAGTCATGCAGTCATCCACCTATAGGTCTGGTCCGCTTGGGCCTCTACGACATCTATCTACTGCCAGCTGTAGAAGACATCGCTATGTGTCGACTGGTGGTGGATCTAGCTCTTGGAGACTGCTCAACAAGAAAACTCTCCACCCAGAGGGCTCCCTCTAACACCCTCTCCTATGTTGGGATGCTGAGTGAGATCAAAAAAGTTTTTGATCTCCCTCTTGAGTCCCTACTTAAAGGTATGGGCCCTGAAGAATGGGTCCCACACCATATCAGTGGAGTAACTTGAGAGGTCAGTTAACCTCACTAAGTACTAAGGCACAATCATGCTTCCCTGCTGAAGATGAAGTAGCTCCTGAATGCAAACCACACGAAGAGTTGATGGGACAAACTCTACCCGAAACAGGCTCTCGAAGTCTGCCTAGAGAAGCATCACCTCGTCCTGAACCTGGAGCATCGAGCTCCACCATCTTCCTGCAGTTTCCTGTAGAAGGCTGGTGGAAAGGATCACCATGAGATCAGATGGTGTCCCTAATAGTCAGAAAACTCTCACCACGACCTCCATCCAATTCTCAGCCACCTGTGGGTCCATCTCTCCCCTTAGCCTGGGTGGCCTCTGGCGCTGGAACTCGTGCAACGCACTCAAGCGGCATTCAACACACTCAAGCGGTGTGCACCGTCTGCTGCTGGGGCTGGTGGTATTGGTGGCCCAATGGGTAATGGTACTGTTGGTGCCTCCATGGGTGCCTCTACTAGAAGAGGGCCTTGCACCGAATCCGCGTCACTCGGTGGGCTATTAGTGCGTACAACACTTAGAACTCTAACTGGCTATCTGTGTGGTGGCATCTTGAAAATAAATAGGTGTGCCCCAGTCAAAAATTTATACCTGGTGAGATGACCTGATGATATGACTTAGGAAATCACAAGAAAACTCTTGAAAACACACCCACAATCAGTGTTTTCGTACATTGAGTCGGAAATCAGAAGTCAGGGTCCTAGTTTATGGATACGCCAGCCTCCGCACCAACACTAGACTCCCTGAACTGAAAACCACACTCGCTAACCTTACCACTATTTATTCATAGAAAATAAAGATTAGATTACTAAGTTCTGCGGTAGAACTGACTCCTCTGAGACCAATTTGTCATGACCTGTCCCCTGGGGTCCGTGCCGTGACTACCCCAAGCCTGCCTTCCATAGGCCAGGGGTTGGTGACTAGCACCAAAAGCATAATTCCCTAAAACTGGGAAGGCATTGCCTTTATAACCTGTAAACACACACACAAGCAAGCACACAGCTAGATGAAACACCAAGTAAACTATATAACAATAGAGTTCTGAAAGAAAAAGGGGCCAGAATACAAGACCAACTAGAAAGTACTGGTGCAACTATGATACAATACAACTGAAGAAAAGGGAAAGTCAGCTACTGGATCATCCTCTAAGGTCCCAACCTGAAGAGTAGGTATAGATCGACTCCTCAGCACTCCACGTCTGTCCGTCTCTTCCATGCACCGACTCGCCATATAGTCAACCTCCAGGTACCGTCCAGCCCTGGTACTCTTAGCCTTAGTCAACGCTGTCTGCCATCTATATCCAATACAACAAGGTGCGGGCATAGCCCGAGCAGGGGTGAGTATAAAGATACTCAGTAGGGACCCCAAGAACCTCAAGGTCTCACAAAAACGCACCAAGGATAAAAAAAAAGTTTGAAATCAACAGATAACCCCACTTAGGTATATGCCCATAGATATACCTATGTTATCAAGTAATCAATCTCAATCATGAGGAAAAACACAAAGATACTAACTCAACTCAACCAGGATTTTATTCTAGGGGTAGTGTCAAGTAACATCCCCAGTCCCATCGTCGAACACCTTGACTGATGGAGAACTCCTCCTCTATCGAGTACAGTGGGCCTGTCACGTCATCAAGCACATTTCCCACTAACTTTTGACTACTGAGGCACTTCTCCTATTGATTACCATGGATCTGCTACGTCACCAAGTGAGCTCCCCACCATGGGTCTACCACATCACCAAGCGTGCTACCCCTCATAGCCTGCTGAGGCACTCCTCATGTCGAGTACCACGGGTTTGCCACGTCACACAGAGGCACTCCCCACTGTGGGTCTGCTGCGACACCAAGGTGCTCCCCACTAGGCTAGTAGAGTCACTCTGTGTCAAAACAGTCATAAATCTTCAGGTCTCAGCCATTTGTAGGGTTCCGTACGTATGCTCGCTCGTCTTTGAGAGGATCTGATCCACAAGATACTGGTCGATACTCCAACTATCATGAAGTACCAAGAAGAAGTATCTCAAATGTATTCCATGTTAAAGGGGTCTCAGCGCAATAGATGGCATGTCAATCATATGCCCGGTCTGTGAGTTGTTAGCCTTTTAGTACCAGGAGCCTGGTTGGATTCGTGCTCAATCCAACCTGACTATACCTCAACTATATCCAAAACTCTAATAGGGTATACTCTAAGGGACCGTGTTGCTCCAAGAATTCCAGAGTCATTGATGGTTTATCAAACAGACATACAGTGCCAAAGATATGGCCGAAAGAGCGTAAATAGGTCGTAGTGGGCCCAGGTCCGGTCCGACCCGGTCGGACAGACCCGGTTCAGGTTGAACCAGCCTGACCCTTTGGGTCTGGATCGGCCCGTTGGGTGGACCGGCCCACTAGGCCTCACCCAGCAGGCCGCAAGGGGCCGCGGAGAGCCGTGAGGGTGCGAACCGGCCGCGAGGGCGTGGACCGACCACGAGGGTGTGGAACAGCAGTGGATCGGATAGAGGGCGGTTCGGCCCGGTGGGTGATGCGAGGGTGGCATGGCCTAGAGGGCGCCATGAGGGTGGATCGGCCAGGGGGGCGGGGCCGGTTCGGCTCACAGGGCCACAACGACGCGGTGCGGCCTGGAGGCCGGTGTGGTGAGGCTGGGGCCGATTCACCCAGTTTGTGGCACGACTGGGGCCAGGAAGCTGGTGCAACAGGGGTGGCTCGGCTGGCGGATGGCGCGACCAGGGAGGCTCGGACGAGTGGCTAGGGTGGTGCGGCCGGGGCGGGTTCGACCGGGAGGGAGGGGTGCGGCACGGCTGGGGCCGGTTCGGCTGGCGGTGGGGCAGGGCCGATTCGGCCGGAAGGCCGGAGCGCAGCGGGGGAAGCACGGGTTGCAGAGGCCGCGGGTGGAGGCGGTATTTCCTTCACTACCTTCCTTCGTTTTGAAGAACACCGCAAGTCAACACAAGGGTTACGGAGAGGACGTGCCCTGTTAGTTTGGCCTGCACTCTCCGCATTAGAGCGTTAGCAAGTGGTTCACAAGAACAAAGCATATCAAACCCTCCCACAATGATTCTTCCCAACCCGCAAAAGAAAATAAGGGGTGCACATGGAATGTAATAATCAAACAACATTACACCCCAACCTTGATCATTTTTGGTTGACGTTGGCATGAGAAGGCGGGCGTCAATTCATTGTAGATGAACATGACCTACGTCGGAGGAAGTTTTGAGGGAGAGATTCGAAGTTGAGGTCGTTCTTCGTAGTCGAATGCATTCATCATCAGCATTCTTCATTGGTGGGGCATTCTTCATTGTGATATTTCTCCCAATATTTCTCCTCTCCCAAGTTCCACCAAAATAAGAGGTGTGCCAAAATAAAAGATTATGAAATCTATTATTTTGTTGGTAGAATTGAAAAAGGGTTTAAATTATTAATGGAGACTTAGCACAATTAAAAAGGTGTGCTAGCACAATTTATGTGGAGGAAGATCAAGAGGCTCCTCCACATTAATGAGGCGGGGTTGAGAGGTTTTCCTCTCCCCCCATCAATAGTGGTCGGGTGGTCCCCGCCCCTAAATTCAAAATGGAGGGTTTTGATGTCTCGGGTGGTCCCCACCACAATAACCTCTCATGAGAGGTTAATGTGTGGTGGTCCCCACCACCATAACCTCTAATGGGAGGTTATGGTCTTGTGGTCCCCACTTCTAACCTCCACATGGACTGGTTACTGCAGATAAAATAAAATTACACATGAGTTTATTTTTTTATTATTTCCACGAAAAACCCAATAGAATAAGATTCACCCTCATCCAACTGCCATCGAGGTGAAAGTATCTTTAAGCGAATATCGGTGCTGTAAGTTCAACAGTTCCCTCAGATTTCAATTCCATGCACCAGTTCAAAAGTTAGAAAAACCTGCTCGCACGTTTACTGAATGTACCAAAACAAAAGTTCAGAAATTGATTGCGGGCACACCGGGTCTCAGAATCACACGTCGTCAATTTTCGCGGACTCGTAAAATTCTCAGTCATTTTAAAAAAATTACATGGAAATTTCGAGTCTTTACAGATCATGTAGCATACGATACTGGGAATGTTTGGATCAATAAAACCATGTTTATAGGAAACCATAATTTTGAGGAATAAGAATATGTTTCATCAAACCTACTTTTGTAACCAACCATACATTTTCAACCCTACTTTTGGAGTTTACCGCTACATGAACAAACCCTATGTTTGACTGGTCAACAACATAGTTTTAATTTATGATATTATTCACATTTTTATAAAATTGATTCAACAGGTGTAAATATCTCACTAAATCTATTTAAAAACCAATTCGAAGGCTCATAAGTAATAGATTATGTTTTTCATATTTATAAGGGAAGTTATGACTATCCTTGAATGGTTTGAATTTAAATATTTGTGATTTATTATGTGGTATTTATAGAGATGGTTTGACCTAGAGAAACATTTGATTGTTATGAAAAATACTGGGATATTCAACATCTATAAATATATAGATGTTCATCATTGGAAAAGTATAAAGAAAAAAAATTACATAGAAGTGAAAGATGTGCCCCTATTATAGATACACCTTAGATACATACATGTTTTGATAGTCTTACTATTGATGATTCTTTGTTTCATTGTTAAATCTTCTTATGTTGTATTGACAAAATGTTTTTTTGGAGATACACATTAGAGGCATTCATGTTTTTACATCTGTTTTGTGTTTTCTATTTTATTATCTAAGTAAATCTTGTTTTATGATGAAGATTATATTTACTTATTCTATGCTATATTGAATATCAATTACATATATCAGCTTCATATAGAAAATGTGAGAAAAACCTATTTTCTCAATCAAATAAATATCTATTGATTTGCTGGATTAGTGGACTCTTGGAATCAGTCATGTTGGAGCAGGAGTATCAGTTTATTGGACTAAATTGTGGATTTACAGTTCTCTATAAAAGAAACAAAAGGCCTTTTAATATCCTTATTATAAAGTTATTAACAGTCTATACTCAATTTTGGATTTCCCCGATAAAATTTCTTACTAGTGAAAATCAACAAGCTTGTTGAATGAGTGTTGGTGGAGTGGACTAGGGGATCTTTATGCACTATAACAATATAATAATTCATGTTCTCTTCTCTTCTATTTATCCACTTCCTAACTTACCTAAGTAAGATAAAGCACATATGAAGATTTTTATTTTGAATCTATTGATTCTTTTAAATAATCACAATTCTCCCCATATTGTGTCTTTATAAAAAAAATAGACCAACATTTCATTACATAAAAATTATATCCTTATTAAAGAAGAAAAATTTATTCCAAAATTTTAAAATATGTCAATTAATATCAAGTCTAGATATAGAAATAATTTTTTTAATAAATGACACCTAATAAAAATCTTTAAAACAAAATCATTCCCATCAAGAACATGAAATGGATGTCCCGAATTGCCACAATAACAAGTTTGGATCTCTTGGATGCTCATATATGTACCTAACCTAGTTAAATATTCCTCAATCATCTTGGTTCTTGTATTTGAATACATATGCGAGCACCACATGATGTATCTAATAACCAATTTCTAGAAATAGATAAATTAAACTTGATTACAAACACACCTGAAGCTTCCCCTTTCTCCTTTGCTTCAGTGTAGTTTTTTATCCATTGGACCTTCTTGTCACATGCGAAACAAAATTAATCATGATCCTAATTACTTTTACTTTTCTATTTATTTTATTGTAAGGGATTTGTGAAGAATATTTCCACTTATATCTCTTCGCTTGGACTTGAATTTTATTCACCATAAGGATGGAAAGTTTTTTTTGATTTATCTCCTTGTAAACTTGGTGAAGTAGAGTGAGTAGATATGTGGGAGATTTTGTATTGTTGGTTGTGTTGTAATTAATAATAAATATTGAAAATATATGAGGAAGTGACACAAGAATGATGTCAATGTTTAGTTTATCATATATTTTAATCCCTAGAACCTCTAGGCACTTAATGCAACTAAGGATTTTGACAATGCGAGGAATATCTGTTTCACCTCATCCAAGATTACTTTTAAAGAGGGCCTTGGAAATATAAATCCATTATAATCTATCACTATCTTAATATAGTCCATAGAGATTTAGGATCACGATATAAGAAATCTTGTCTTCATGAGACTCCCTGAGTTCACTAGACATGGATCAAATCATTAAAAATTGATCATTGACCAAATTTTTCAAGTATTTATCATATACAAAGAACACTTAATCACTAGCCTCTTCTATATGATGATCAAGCAATGAGGATTATAAAATTAAATATTTCCATTGATGGTACAACACAAACCCAATGTATATGAACCATTCATAGAGGTTACTACTAGTAAAGAGATGATATTTGTCCTAGATGGATCACATGGATAATGTGAATGACGTACAATCCATTTTTCAAAAATTAAAAGGTTTATTTTATTAGTACTTCAATTGATTAAAATTATGTGAGGAATAAATAAAATATTTTTTAAGTGTCCCAATATTTTATCAAGTTGCCATATCCCCAACCATTGAACTCAGAATGTAATCTTTTCTAGACATTCTAGTTTAAATGATCTATATTCCCCTTCCATAACTCAATCATAGGCTCGACTAATTACTTGATGGTACTTAGGTAGGAAAGTATTAAAAAATTATAGTCTTTCATCGCCTTGATCCATTGATTTGACTCCCAAATTCATAAATCCAAACTTATAATTCCTCAACACAGTCCTCTAAGATAAATCAAGTATATCATTTGATACTCCTCTTGATGTAAGTCGTTAAATTCAACCAAAAACTTTTATTAGAACTACATTATAAAAGTAAGTATCCCAATAAGGATTGGTCAAACACTTAGTTCTATGGATTTCATTCATAATAATTTAATGGAAGTACATGTATAATTTTATATTAAATTAAGGTATTTTGTTTTATTATGCATAAAATATTAATTATTTTATATTTTACATGCATTGTTAATTTTAAGTGTATTTCACTTTAGTGATTAATCATGTCTAGATAAAACATTTACATATAATACATTTATTTAAATTATGTATTTTCATATTAATCCATTTATTTATGTGATTTTGATTTTTCATCTGTAAAATAAATAATTCATAAGATATAAATAAATAAATAATAAATAACTCGATCATGAGCTTATCCAATGGTTTATTTATGTAGTGGATAATAAATCAACCTATGACTTAGGGGGGAAATCATTGTGAGAGTATTAGAATGAGTTAAGACATTCCACTTATCCACTTATGTTTCACCAAGGTTGGTATCATCTTGGTTCCGTCCTCAACGACCTCCATGCACCTTGGGATACTTTTTTTTATTACATGTATTTATAACTCACGTGCAAGTCCGGGGAACAAAATGACTGGTTAAGTGGAACTATATAAATAAATCTGAACACATTGGTCCACCATAATAAAAGAGGGAGGGATTACCAACTTTCCCTAATACTTAATTTAATAGTTAATAATTGAAAAACATAAAATAAATTAAAATTAATAAAACCAACACCTATACAGGACTACATCATACCCATGATTTATCACATATATGAAAAAAAATACCAAAAATTACAATGGTTATAATTAATTTATATACTATTTTTTTAATATGATAAACATACTAGCATTAATTAACTCCCTTTTACCTCAACGACCGTCCAAATTCTATTAGAGATACCCATCATTAATTCATTTATGAAAAATAAATAACATAAAAAATAGTTAGAGATAATTCCAATAAATAGATTGAGAATTTTGAATTCCTCAAAAACCTTTATTACACTTTCAAACACATCAGGTTACAATATGTGTGATTAGGTTTTAATACTAAATTCAATTATTTATTGTAATTTAATTTTGTATTTTATTTGGAAACTAAATGACCTTTACAATCGATCTATATGTCGTGTTCCTCCTTTTCCATGTATCTTGGATAATCAACTAGAGTTTCGTTGCCTATCTCAGATAGACTACACAACACATACTAATTATATACATTCTATGTATCATACTTTACATTTTTACACACAATCCATTGAATGGATGATAGTTTCCTTCAGATGTGGGACTGCATAATGTGTACTAACCAGATACATGACCTATTTCTTTCAATGTGTCCTCATATCCAAAATAATAACTATGGATTTATTTTGGATATGATAATTAATGAACTACACACTATATATTCTAGCTACAAACCCTATGTTTCCTTAATTATAGAGGATGTCAATCTCGCATGGTTAGAAACCATGTATTTTACCACGTAGTCAGCCCAAATTTCATTTCTAAACAATGTAGACTACCTGACATGTACATCAGACACATGCTATTTAATTTAACAAGCCATGCACCATGTTGGCAGAGTCTACACAAGGTGTAAAATAAATACATTGTGTGTAATAAATCCTCAATGTTTCATTCATCCCATGGAACCTCCAAGTCAAGTGAACTTAGGTTCACAACATGTTCTCGGGCTACACGCCGTGTAACCCAGTTTCACTGACCAGAATCCTTGGTACTTCTTGATAGAAATTCTAGTTGTTTATCATTTTTTCTAAGGCCTTTACTATAATATGAATCTTTATTGAAATAATTAAAATTTCAAATAAAATATAATTAAACATCATATTAAATAATGAATAATCTAGAAATAAAATATCTAACCACAATTTCACATAATAAGTGAATAATAAAATAAATAATTAGAATTTAAAATGTGACCACTCTGATACCATGAAGGATTGAAATATAGAAGAATAAACTAGTAGGAAGATAACCTAAATGTTTTCACTAATTTAATGAATTATTATCAAATTATACAAGACATAAATGTCCCTAAGAATGAAAATTTTCCATCAAATATAAACAAAAAACACCCAAAACTGAGAGTGAGGATCTTATACATGTAAAATTTATAATTAATTTAATTTATATCTAAAAAAGGTTACCTCATATTAGTAACTTTCTTTTGTCATGATGATGTTGATTATCTAAAAAATACCATTCATATTATCATTGTGTTAGTTGTAGGATCTAATTATATAATTCCTCTAGTAGTGATCCCCATGGGATCATTCGACCTATGAACAACACTGGTAGATTTCTAGGTGCTAGAGCATTTTTTAATTTTTATTATGTTATTTTTTTGATCACTTTATTCAATATTGAAGTATTCTCTCTTGTTCTTCACATTCATAAGATGTGGATAGAATGAGGCATTTTAGGGAGAAGTCTATTGTGTTAAAAAATTCCCAATACTTGATCAACCCTACAGAATAGAAATAACCAGATACTTATAAAGTTAGGGAATATACTAAAATCTAATTTAATCTCCATGTGGACCTTAAATAATATAATAAACCAAATATTACCACATCCCATTTTAAAAAAATAATTTTATTTTATGGCATGCACTAATTGGAGTAATGATAAATATAATTTTACCAACACGAAAATTAATATTTATCACCTGACACAATCTTGTTCTACTCATCCTCTTTGACATTTAATGAATACCTGAATGAATGTTTAATTAAATATTTAATTCATAAAAAAGTTTTTAATTCACAATTTAGTGAATAAATATTTATTTAATTTGTATGTTCTATAAAATATGAATAAAGTTATTTGTTGGTCTTGATAATAATATTTATTCTTATAAGTAAATTAAAATATAATTTAATCACGATCAAAGGAAATAATTAATGTGTGACCCTCTATGAGTATTTCTGATTTCCATTAGGCGGTCTTGCCTAAAGTTAATGATTATCATCTTGAAATGATTCAAGGAGCCAATAAGATATAACATGATGTAACATGATCAAAAACCACAAATGAGTTCTCATTGTATAATAGAATACATTTTTTCACAATATCTCATTAATAGGTTAAAGCATTGTGTCATCAACCTATATTATTGACATATATTTCATTTACTATTTGAAGAAAAAAAATCGTTATGAAATGACCATGTAATTTAATGTGATGTTTTAATTTCAATCAAATAATTAATATATCAACCTCTGTAGAGGTGGAATTGAAAAATCCTTTGTCAACATATCCACTAATAACATATCATTCTTGGAACACCCACTGTACCCTAATTACCATTGATATACGACATCATGGTTTTGGTTATTAAATATATGTGTGTGATTAAAAACATGAATTAACGATAATTTTATAGTCCTAGGACTATTACAGATTATCATAAATATGAATATCCGATGAAAAATGTATATGTAGAATTCCTACTGGTGGGTTTGTTCTCATAGTATCTAATATTATAGATTTCAAAGTGTAAACTTGATCAGATAAAGTCTCATCCTCTTTTGAGTACACGCACATGACAATCCACATACCATATTCTCCATCATATAATGTTATCCAACCTCAAAACTATATTTAACAAAACCAACTTGGTATTTTAAGGTTATTATCCTAGCAAAGAACAACTACGACTTTATTAATGCAACATATACCTTAGGACATTATTACGGAAATGCCATGCATAATAATGAACATTTTATAATAATTTTTTTATTAATATTATAATATTCAATGATATATTTAATGAAAGTAAAAAAATTTGGTTCTAGAATTGTAAATCCAACAAGAAGAACCCCTAAAGAAAATTTTTTATTTTAAAGTAAAGGGAAATGATGTCTTATTAGAAGTTTATTATAATTTTTCATTCATATATTGACCACAACAATTTATTGGTGAGCTTGTAGATGCTTCTTCTATATATGAAGAAGTAAATTCAAAAAAAGTAAAAATTCAAAATATCCTCTTGATTTTTTTTTGAAGTTATTCGTTCCAATCCTACTGAGATTTTGGATTCAATATCATATGTTGTCATGAAATAAGTTTTGTGAAAAAATACATTGAGAAGAATGTTTAAGTAATAGTAATGAGATCTAAAGGTGACGATTTTTCTCCGATAGAGTTATATATTCATACCTCTACCACTATCAATTCATCACCTTTGAAGAAACCATCTCATAAATTAATTTCATCAGGTGTAAGTTCCAATTATTTGTCTATATATTGTTTTGGAAAAATAGTAGATGAGTGTAATTATATTACACAATATATAATTGTAATTGAATCATTATCTTCTAAAAAATATGATGATCTGATTATATAAATGAATAAAGAGTATAAGTATTAAAAGATTGATATTTATTCTATAAAATAATGTTAATTTTCAAAGTGAACTTTTCATTGAAATCGTGATTCAATTTTTGACTTGTGAGTGAAAAGGAATAAAATCATTTATATGATTCTGGAAAATACTACATGGTTTAGTGTGATTCAAAATCATATGATTGTTTCTCAATATTTAAATTTCAAAAATTAGATGATATGTTCTGTAACTGAAGGTAAAGAAAATATAATGAAATTGAATGATGTAAATTATATTAATGAATAGATGATGAATAATTTTGGCAACTATTTGGAATTTTAGGATAAAGATATCAATTATATTTATGAGAATGTAACCTTCCTTCATTATAGTTTTCATAATTTTTATAAAAGAACTAAAAATATAGATGTTTTTTCCAATGAAATTGGACATAAATTTGTTTATATTTATAAATCTCTAAATTATATGAATTTATAATATATTTACCAATATATGTTGATTGATAATCAAAATTTTATGTTTAATGAAAAGATAGTTGAGAAATACATGATTTTGAAGGAAAAAGAAGAAAGGTTTTATGGAAGGATAGAAGAGTTCGATTTGAATTTTAATGTCCAATATGGTATGATTATTGACCATTAAAATAAATTAATAATATTAGGAAGATGATCAATAAATCATATAATAAATATTTATGTCTATATTATGTATTTCTTGATTTTTTTATAACTCAAACTATCCATGATTGTGTATTTATTTTTTTAAATATTGTCTGATGAATACCCTTCATTTACTATTTGATTAATTTTAATACTTCTAAAAATATTTCACTTATTTGATATAAGGAAATTATATTATTAAAATAGGAGGAATTTTATCCTTCCAGAAGTCTTTTATAGCATTTTCAAAGGGAAAACATCCCCCATTTATCTTGAAAACTACTAGGGGGAGAATAATTTCTAAATCCTAAATTAAAAAATGATTATATGACTATCTATTTTAGAAATGGGGTGAATAATTTTAAAAAGATTCAAAAATGTACCTTTATTACTAATTTATATCGGGGGAGATATAAAGAAGGATAGTCTTTGAGGAAAATAACTTTTCAGTGGAAAATATAAAATATATCAGGAGTATTTATTTTAAAATTATATTATTTTATTTTTCATCATGTGTTTGTGAAATTAAATAATGTTGAGATTGTTGTACCATATACTAACTTTACTGATATTTTTTTAAAACCATGAAATAATTAATTCTGTATTTCACTTAACTTGAGTTTTTTGGTTTATCTTTGATGTATATTGTATATAAAACCGATAAACGAATTACTTATAAAAAAATATTTTACAAAATTTTTATGGTCAAAGGATTAATGAATAATTTATGACCATAGATATTTGAAAATACCTATAGTTTTAATGTTTAATAATATAGTGAGAAAACTATAGAGGTGATGAATAACTTCATCATTAGATATGGAAAGACACAAAGTCCATTGGAAGATGAATAACAATCTGATAGTGATGTCATTTAAAATGATTATGAGATGTGTAGAATTTAACCATTAGAGTATTATCTATAAATAAATCTATAACTCATGGATCATAAGTTACAAGAGACACAATGATTATATATATTAATGAGAACTCTATGAATATTGTAATCAATTGAGGTATTCAATAACTTATTCACTTTGAGTGCTTTCAATTGCTTTCTTTATGACGGTTAGTTAAATTATTTTGATTATGAAGATTATTTGAAAACTATATTATAATTTATTATTGTATTTTTTTCGATACTGATCATATTGATCTATGGATTATAGTGAATAGAAGATAGATCCAAGATGCATGTTATAGTAGTGAGAATATTGAGATAATAATTATTTTAGCTGATTTATAGAGCTTCAGGTTTGTTAAAGCAACTATCTATTGATCCAGTTGATTGAGGGATTCTCAGTTAAGTAATATAGAGATATGATATAGTCTTAAATAATAGTATACCATCTGAGACATTTATATTCTAGGATACATTGACATGGATTTAGGATTCCTCTTGTGCTTTAGGTAAAATTAAAGCTTATAATATCTTATTAGGAGTATCTTTTTTCTAAATAAATACTTCATTATTTTAATTCCAATATGTTTTTCATTTCAAAAAAAGTTATAAAAGTTATAAAGTTATATTTCTCCATGGAATGTATTAATTTCATCAATGTTTATAAATCAACAATCATTTTAAATATTTTGTTATAAATTTTATTTGTTATGGGTATATTAGTATTTTGTGTTATTGATATATTTACTACATGAGGAGGTTTAACTTTTTTTATTTACAAATAAATATCACCCCTTTTGTAGTGTGTTTTTCATATCTTATATGATCCAAAAAATTATATCAGTAATACCTAAATTGTTTTTAAATTCAAAGAGACTAAAAAATATTTTGGGTATTTCTTTGACATTAACCTCAAAGTTTTACTTAAAAAAATATTATATTTCCATAACCAGGTATGATTTTTTAAATTTTTATAGATCATATATTCCAACCCTTTGATTTCAAATAGTATAGTATTAATAAATTGTTAATTACAAGTAGAATACCATAAAAACGATAATTTCAAAAAAAATAATGTTTAATTATGTCAAAAAAACATTGAGAAAAATGTATAGGTAACATATAATATAAACAAAATTCCACTAAAATATATCCAATGGGTAATGAGAAGTTGTGGAATTATCACTACTGAAATAAAAGTCACCCTTTTCAACCTCTGGTAGAATTCAACATTTACTTCTTAAAGTCATGTTATTCTCCTGACTGAAAAAGGAATCACACTTCCTTTAATCCTTTAAGAAAACAAAATACTTCATGAAATGATTCATTAATTGGTTTAAAATTTTGAATACAAGATAGTATTTAATTACTTATAAATAAAATAGAAACATTAAAATTACTAAAGAATATATTTGAAGTAGATTAAATTGTCTAGGGATTATTTAATTTTATTATAATTCTATATAAAATGATCCTTTAATTCACATTAGAAATAAATAACATTATATTAAACACATTACCTCTAAATAGTTTATATCATTGTAGTATGTTTTAACCATTTTCTATAAAAATAGTCATGGGATTTTCAACCCTTCACCATAATTTTTTTTCAATATATGTTTTGTGGATCTTAATTCCCAACAACTCATATTTCCCTGGTGAAGTTTAGTCAAATGATTAATAAGTTATTCATTAATACAATTCATCTTATTATATAGTTAAATAGGCAGAACCCAGGAGGTAATAATAATAGTTTGATATTAATGGGTAATTTATTTTAAATATAGACTACCAAGCTACTCTAATCGATTAATACACTTTATTACATTAAAGAAAAGATCAATAGATAGTTACCATTTCCCAGTTTATAATAGTATAGTGTTCTGATTGTCTAATTTATATAAATCCATTATATATCCTTATGTGGAGTTAAGAGATGAAATTTCATGCTATAAATATAAAATTCCTTATATTGAATTATCAGTTCTCGAGACATAACTGATAACTCAATGTAATAAATAATATGATCATACTGATGTACTTAATGTATGAATCCTTATAGCCATCAGTTGTTTGGTGAGTTTCCTGAATAGGTATAGGGAATTACAATGATTAGAATAAATTTTCTTATTTCAGTTCAGTGTATAAACACATGTACTACCATTGGAAATATGTGCTGCTAAGGATACAATATTTTCAATAGTGATCACAATGTTATGAAGATTTTTCCATATTCAACATCAATTAAAGGTAGATTTTATTTTTTTCTTGATTACCCAAATATATGAAATAATAAAAATTATTAATTATTTTTACTATTCGTGACGTCCTAGACCCGGATACCACTTAACAGGTGCCCCGAGCCTTGTGGGCCACACAAACTCAAGCACATATCCACGAATTCTAGTGGCCGCCGACTAGTAGCGAGGGCCTAGGGTGTGTCTGTGGGGAGACTATTCCCCCATTAGTAGTGTGTATCTTTATGTAAGGATTTAAATAGTAGTAAACAGTGGAATAAATATAAATAAACAACGAAAGAAAACTGATGCGACAAATAAGTGAGAATAATAATAACTGTATCAATTTTAACAATGATGATGTAATGTCATGTTACTTGAAAATGGAAAACATGGATACAAGACAATATGCATAACATGTTCAATAAAGTAAAAGTAGACAAAGGATTCTACAAGAATCCTGAGATCAAACTCGGTCATCTACTGTCAAGATCCATCCTATCAAAAACCAATCAAGTGTTTGAAGATGTATGCTTCCTTTTATCAATAACTGCAGTCATGTAATCTACTCTGGGTACTAAACGACTACCGAAGAGGGTGTGAGATAAATCTTAGTGGGCCACCACCCTTGTTTTCTATAACATCCAGCCTGTGTAAGGGAATATAACAGTGTGCAGGGATGCATATATAAAGTAAAAAATGAAGTACTATATATCTAAATACCTAAGTACCTACTTTAGCCCTCTACTGGTGTTTGAACATGAAACTAGTTAATTAATTAAGTAATTACCATTTAATGTTAATAGGTCACATGAGGGATAGCTAGAAATGACATCACCTTGGGACAACATAAGTAGAGAAGGTTCAAATACGTAATAAGGAAACCTGAAAATGATATCTAGTGAGGGATTTCCATGGAAATAACCAAGGTCACATAGATCTCATGGAACACTAACTTAGTAGTATCCAAGTATAGCTAAGGGTTAAGATTATAATCCAAGGATTGTAATAAAAGTCTTTCCAAAATAAGGTTCCTACTCAGTCCAAGGTGATCGACCAATGTAAAATAGGGCTATGAAAGGAAAGGGCCCTATGGGAACTAACCATGGAACCTAAAAGTCAATGCTGGAACCAAGGAGTGTATCTGAGGTATCATGTAATAATGTAAATTACACTATGGTATTATAATGGGCATCTAATAAATAGACACGAACCAGAGTCTATGTGGGTTTCAACTTAAGAAAACAACATCCTTGAATCAGAAAGGGGTTCCAGAGTCCCAAGGTATTCTCCTCTCCAAATCCAAGGTGAGATTGAGTCATTCCATTCCTATTTGATATTGTAAAAATGTAATCATTCCTTAGGTTCAATAATTTTCTTAAATTAGTGTGGATATTCCAATTAGAATTGCAACCATTTAATCAAGTCTTAATTAACCATTAAGGAACATTCAATTATTGTGGTTCACTATGATACCTTTCATCAATATGGAAAGGGGTGCTATGAACATGTAAACTTTATTCAATATCATTTGATACTGACAAGTTATATACTTAGTATACTTTTCATTTCAAATTTAATGATCAATTTGAATAACATACCTTAGGCAGCTCAAGTGGTGAGAATACATGGTACATGCCATTAAGAAATTATTATTAATAACAAACCATTTATTATAGGAAGGCTCACCTTTAGGAAGGTCAATAGAAGGCACACCCGAATGGTGAATCAAACATGCTAGAACACTAAAAACTAAATATGGAATAACCTTCCACATGGGGTTGATTGAGTTATGGGTGTCGCCACTAACAACTAATCACATATTTGTAAAGAGCATAACCATACAATTCTAACAAGTATAATCCTGGCTTGTAAATTTAAGAAACTAATCCCGATGAAATCTGAAGACCCCGCATGGATTTTAAAAAATCATCCAACATTAGGGATGAGTTATAGAATACACACCTTAGGTTTGTAGGAATCTCCTCCTCTGGTATCATCCCTTTATTTTCCTCAGATCGGAGTAGATCATTTTGCATCCAATGTGATAAACAAAAGCTCGATCGGAATAGAGATGAAGGAGATCTATTGATTTCAAGGTTATATATTCAAAAATACAGAAATGGATATATAAATAGGTTAATATTTTATAAAATAGGATTATGGAATAATGAGTAAGATTAATTAAATTATTAAGGGATAAATCGTAATTTTACCCAAAATTTGGCCTATGCACAGTTTGTCCGCACAGTTTGACAAACCGTGTGAAAACCCTACAAGGTTAACTAGGAAAATGGGCACTCACATGGTTTGTCTACATGTCCATTCACCAACTATTAAAGGTGGCTCTGTCTTTGAAAACACAATCACCACTTTTTTCCAAACCATGCGTAATTCTTGAACAGTTTACTCTAAACCATGCACCAAGCCTATTTTTCCCGAAAAGATGGGTTCTGGGATTCAAACATTCCCTAGAAATCCTCAAAACCTTTAATAAATCCTTATACATCCATATTATGTCCAAAATAATTATTTATACTGAAAATTGAAGGATCCATACCTGAATGAAAAACCAGGTTCTTAAAGTCTTCCCCCTTAAAAGAACTTGCCCCCCCCCCGAGTTCACCTTCAAAGGGTAGAGAAACAATTCCTAAGAACAATTCTATCCCCTGAGTAGATTCATAAGCTACCCACTCCCAAGTCTCTTCTTGTACATGGTCATTCTTCCATTACTCCCATAAAAGAGGGATATAATTTCCTCAGAGAGCCTTCATGCTTCTGTCAACGATGTGTACTGGATATTCCTCAAAGGTAGCATTGGAATATAACTCAAATTCTTCGAGGTCAAAGTTATGAGGTGGGATGGTATGATACTGTAGAATTTGTGAGACATGAAATACGTCATGCATGGTATGGTACCTCTGATGTAGTAACAACTAATAGGATACCAGCCCGACTCTCTATAGAATTTCAAATGGCATGACTTAATGAGGCGAAAACTTTCACTGCTTTTGTAACCATCAATACCAAACCCTGGGAGATACCCAAAAGAAAATAAAATCCCCAACCACGAACTCTAGAGGTATTCAATGGTCATCGACATAAGATTTCTGTCTAGATTTAGTAGTAGTCATATGATTACTAATCAGATTAACATTTTCTAATGTCTCGTGAACAAGACAAGGACCTAGTAGGGCTACCTCATCTACCTCTAGCCAACATAGGGGTGAGCGGAATGGACTACCATATAAGAACTCAAAAGGATCCATATTAATTGTGCCTTAAAAGATATTATTATAAGACAAATTTAATAGATGGATATGATTCTCCCAATAACTACCGAAATCAAGGCCACATGCTCGGAGCATATCCTCTAAAACTAGTATTGTCCATTCCGATTGTCCATCGGTCTGAGGGTGAAAATATGGGCTTAGAAGCACCCGAGTTCCCATAGATTTCTGGAAACCCTGATAGAACTATGAAGTGAAATGATAATCCCTATATGAATCTATAGTACGTGGAACCCCATGTAGTCGTATGATCTCAAGGACATACAGTCTTCCTAGCTCATCAATAGTGAAAGTCCCCCAAATAGGAATGAAATGTGATGATTTTGTTAGTTGGTCAATGCCTACATTGATATAATTAATACCCCTAAAATACCTAGGTAACCTGACTATAAAATCCATAGAAACATCTTCCCATTTATATTCTAGGACTAGAAGCGGCTGTAACAAGACTGCGGGTCTCTGATGCTCCGTCTTCACGTGCTGAAAGGTGGAACACCTAGTGATAAAGCCTACAATCTAATGTTTCATCCTAGGAGACCAATACAGGTGTCACATATCTCAAATAATCATATAGATTCCTAGATAAAATTCACATTAAGAATCCCTAGAATATTTCATCAACTCCTCTCTCATGTCTGTGGGAACCCATACACATCCATGTACATGCATGATGTCATCTTTATCAAAAGACCAATTTGGAGGTGCGTTACCTATTAATATACTTTCATGAAGAAAAAACATTTAGGATCTAAAAATTTCCTACACTTAACCTTATCATGGAGGGAAGAGGTAACTGTTGTGTTTGAGTGGTAAGAATGCTCGTGACTATCACAAAACTCTAGAGAAAGTTTAGAAAAGAGGGCCATTAACATCCATTCTTCACTGACATCCTATACGAACTATGTTTTAGTTTTCTTGACACTGTTCATATGCAACAACATTACCTTTAATAGGCGTATAGAAAAAATCAAAATTAAAGGATTGTAGGTATTCGACCCATATTCGTTGTACGAGGTTCAATTCACACTGTGAAAAGATATATTTCAGGATCTTGTGGTCCATGTACACCATAATGAAATCACCCAACAAATAATGTCTCCTATAACATAAGGAATGTACAACTAATTTTAGATCAAGGTAGTGCATTCGGTAGTTTCACTCTTGAGGCCACAACTATCGAGATCTATAGGAAATGAATTTGTCCTCCTACATCCACACTGCTCTTAGACCAATGCCTGATGCATCATAGAAGAATTTATAACATCTTATAGGTTCTGGAAGAATTAGAACTGGTGCTGAGACAACCCTCCCTTTCATCTCATGAAATGCTTTATCATGTTCTTATGACCAATTAAATGTAACACCCTTCTTTTTAAGTACATTAAGAGGTGAATCAAGACATGAGAAGTCCAGTATGAAATGCCTTTAATATCAAACAAGCCCCAAGAAACTCGTGATATCAAACACATTCTTGGGATGCTCCCAAGACACTACAACACTAACCTTCTTGAGGCCAATAGAAACTTTTGATGCTGATATAATATGATCCAAGAAGATAGATTTGTTGATCCCAAAGTGGAACTTCGAAAGATTCGCGTAAATATTATGCTTTCTTAGTGTTTTCAGAATGATCTCAAGATGTTTTTCATGGTCACTACGAGTGATAGAAGACACTAAGATGTTATCCAAAAAGTCCATAAAAAAATTATCCAAGTAGGGATTGGAAAACCATATTCATTAAAGGCATGAAAGTGGTAGGATCATTCATAAGACATCATGACATAATATGGTACTCATACAGACCATACCTGCTATAGAAAGTTGTACGAGGTATGTTTGATGGTATGACTCACACCTGATAATAACTCGACCATATTTTGATTTTTGATAAGACCTTTACTCTTCAGAGATGATCGAAGAGATCATCTATTCAAGGAAGTGTATACCAGGTCTTGATCATAAGATGGTTCAACCTACTATAATCCACACATATATGTAAGTTTCCATCTGTCTTCTTAGAGAAAAACACAGGAAAAACCCAAGAAGATGTATTGGGACATATAAAACCATTGGATTGTAGATCATATAACTTCTTCTTGAGTTCCTTGATTTTGGTAGGTTCTATCCTATAAGGATGAATGAAAACTAGTGATTGTCATGAAACAAGCTCAATTGTGAACTCTACCTCACTCTTTATATTTATGTAAGAAAATTTTTCAAGAAAAGAATACCTAAAAAGATCCAATACTAGAGGGAAATCAGCTTGATATAAACCCTGATCCTCTATGAAGATATTTTCAATCTGGGTGGTCACTCCACCTAGCCCATGATGTTCTGGTCTAGCTCCACTAGCCTAGACACCCCACTCACCCTTATGTAAATAACTTCTACCCTCTCATGATGTAAATGATACCTTATGATGATAGAAGTCTGCAAAATCATGATAGTGGACTAACCAGTACATTCAAAGAATTACATTGTATCCAATTATCTCGAGAACAAAGAGATTCCACATGAAAGGCTGACTACCTACCTCAAGGGGATAGTCCATGCACTGGCGTATGCCCTTTGTTCATATTCCCAATGGTGTATCGAGTGTCATTACACCACAATGATACTGTATCTCTAGTCCAAGACATTCTAAAATACATATAGATCAAAAAGAGTTTGAAGTTGACACTATAATAGTACCTTATACTGCAGATGGTCCCGCAGCCTGATCCTTGGGTATTGGTTGTAGAGAATGCAACTGATCTGATCAATGGACCCATGCAACAGATGTACTACAACGATCATGAATACTCTACCGGCACTACCAGTGATCAGGGATCACACTACCACAGCCATGACCTACTCCTCGGCTAGACATGTCGGTGCTATTCTAACTCCTCGCCTAATATAGCACAAAAAAACTCAGCCCTTAAGGTGGAGATGATGTTGATCCTTTTCCACTCGAAGTTGGTGGAAAGGTCATACAAAAACGATGAATATAACCCATACGGCCGTAATCCCAACATTACATAGGGTCTCTATCACATTGGTTCTTCTTATACCCCAATCCTCCACAATGATTACACACAACAAAGCTATCCAAATAGATACTCTGGTTGCCACTGCCCTGACGAGAAACCTTGAGGGAACGTTTCCTACCACCAGAAGAACTACTGGCCTGATGCGACAATGAGCCTTTAAACATGGTACTCATGCTATCCATAAGGTTACAATCTGTGATAAGGGACTAATCAAATATTTTATAAAATTTAGGTAGGAGAAATACATTCACCTGAGTTCAGATGGTGTACTAGATCCCATCTTAAAAATGTCTTGCACACGAAATATCATCACCAGATAAAAGCGGTGAAAAGTGAAATAAATATGTGAAACCAGATAAATATTCCATAACTGACATAGAAACCTACTTGATATGCAGAACTCTATGGATATATTAGCTATTAGTGTCTATGGAAAGAACTCATCATAGAAGGACGTATAGAAATAAACCCATAACATGCCCGAATGATGACCAGCCTGGGTAACCACATCCCAGAAACACTTGGCCAAATCCTGATGTAGGTATGTGTAAAGAATGAATCCCTAATCTAAAAGTGTTTCAAGATTATCAATGATAGATATCATGGGGTTTATCCAAGACTAAGCAGTATGATAACCTCTATCCTCTGAAAAAGTAGAAGGATGCCGCGACTGGAACTCACAGGTCAGATCAACCATCATAGGTGCAACCCATGGAGCACCATGCATGGAATACATCAGATGTATGAAACTATCATGGACTTGGGAATCAGTGCACAAATCAGGTACAATATGAAGTGCCTCATTTGGAACTCTTGGAGGTAAGATTGGTGGCTCTAGGCCCACTATGTCTAGAGCATGGTTGTCACCACCTTCCTGGCATACGACATGAGGAAGTCTTGCGGGAGTTGGTCTACAGATACCAAGAACATGCCATAAAATATTCATTAAGAAGATGGATAACATCACTTATGGAATATAAACAATGAAGGTTTCACTTCCCAAGATATACTACCCCAAATACCTCCCTAGACGGTTAGGTATCGATAAGTGCTTATATATAAGTTTCATTTCATCTATCATTTAGTTATTAGGTTTACTTCTTTACCTTTTATAAACATGACAAGGATGGATAGGAATGTGAAAAAATTTCATTTACAAGTCATTATTCACCTTATAATGGATAACTATTTCCAGTGAATCAGTTCCCATACACCTATCACTGAAAACAACACCAATTTATTTATAGCATAATGGATCAACTTGGTAAATTACCTATCCCAGCCCATGAAGGACCATACACCTCATTAATTGAGATATGAAATCACTCAATTGCAACCAAAATTAATAAAAGTACAAGAAAACTATCACAACATCACTTAATAATCACAATCATGTCAAGGAATGAAAAGCAGTGAAATGCACCCACAAGGAATGGAAATATGGATGACATGTGAACTCTAGGCGCCTATAATAATGCATGTAGAAATTATACTAGCCTTCATATAATTAGGCTCAAGATGAAATAAATATTCAAAAATAATAATATTCTACAACACCACACAACATGTTTGTCATCCAACTGTGAAATAATATCAACTTTAATAGGAAAAACAGAAAAACAATTACATTTGGGGTAACTTGGATTTTACCCCAGAAATGGGTTTTCAACGTCCATTCATGGCTTATGACCAAGTACCAAGCATTAATAATCTCCAATATATTGTCTCTAAATAGAAAGGTAAGAAAATAAAACACATTTGATACCACTTTGTGATGTCTCAAACCCAGATGCCACTTAACGGGTGCCCCGGGCCCAGTGGGTTACATGGCATCAAGCACATCTCCCCAAATACAAGAGGCTACCAACTAGAAATAAGGGAATAAGGTGTGTCCATGGAGATACTATGACCTATTCAGCAGAGTTTATCATAGTGGAAGGATATAAACGATAGTAAATAGCGGAAGTACTATAAATAAGCAACGGAAGAAAACTGATGCAATAGGAAAACTAGAATAACAATAACTGTATCAATTGGATGAATAATGATGTAATGTTATCTTACTAGAAAGCTGGAAAACATGGATACAAGACTATTGAAATAACATGTTCCACAAAGTGAAATAAAAAAAGACTACTCCAAGAATCTCGAGATCCAACTTAGTAATCTGTTATCAAGCTCTATCATGTCAGCAAGCAATCAAGTGTTTGAATATTTATGCTTTCCTTTATCAATATAATCCATCATGTAATCTACTCTAGTTACTATTAAGTGCTCGGAGAGGGTGTAAGAGAAATCTCAATGGGCCTCCACCAATGGTGTCAATAACATATGGTCAGTGTAGTGGAATATATTAGTTTATAGGCATGAATATATAAAGAAAAGAAAGCAGTGCAATATAACCAAATACCCGATTTCCAACTTCATCCCTCAGATAGGGTCTGAACATGTAACCAATTCATTAATTATGTAATTACCAATTAATGTTGATAGGTCATGTAAGGAATAGCCAACACTAACGTCACCTCATGATTGTATAAGTAATGAAGGTTCCAGTATGTAGCAAGGCATCCTGCAAATGATATCCGGTGAGGGAGTTCCAAGGTAATAACCAAGGTAATGTAGATCTCATGGAATGATAGCTCAGTAGTATCAGAGTCTAGATAAGTGTTAAGAGTATATTCTAAGGGGAATAATCAAAGCCATTCCACAATAAGGTGCCTACCGAGTCTAAGGTGATTGACCAAGGTAAAATGGGGATAAGCAAGGATATGGCCCTGTGGGATTTAACCATGGAACCTACAAGTGAATGCTAGATCCGAAGAGTGTATCCAAGGTATCATGTAATAATTTTAAGGACCCTATAGTAGTATACTTGGAATTCAAGGAATAGACAAGAACCAGAGTCTAGGTTGGTTTCAACCAAAGAAAACCACATCCTTGAATCGGAATGGGGTTCCTGAGTCCCAAGGTATTCTCCTCTCAGAATCCAAGGAGATCTTGAGTCAGTCCATTCAAATTTGTTATTTTAATCATGTAATAATTTATTAGGTTCAATTATTGTCTTCCATTAGTATAGATATTCCATGTAGTGTTGAAACCATTTAATCAAGTCTCGATTAACCATTAAGGCATATTCAACCATTGAAGTTCACTCCTCTACCTTCCATCAATATGGTAGGGGGTGATAGAGACAAGTAACCTTTATTCAATCCCATTTGATATGGATAAGTTATATAGTTAGTATAATTTCCATTTCACATTTCACATTTAATAATCAATTTTAAGCACTTACCTTAGGAGGGTCAAGTGGTGAGAATACAAGGAACATTCCATTATGAAATTCTTATTATTAACAATATATTTATTATAGGAAGTCTCACCTTTATAAAGGTCAAGAAAAGTCACACCCGAACGGTGGCTCAAACAAGAAAAAAAACTAAAACCCAAATATTGAATAACCTTCATCCTGGGGAGGATTGAGTTGTGGGTGTAACCATTAGCAAATAATCACATATTGAGAGAGATCAAAACCACACGATTTTAACAAGTATAATCATGGCATGACAATTTAAGAAACATCTCCCAATGAAGTCAGCAGGCCCAAAAAAGATATTCCAAAATAAAGAGACTTTATGGATGAGTTATAGACCACCCACCTTATGCTTGTAGGACTCTCCTACTCTGGTATCGACCTTTAAATTACCTTGGATTAGAGTAAATCATTTCACATCCAACGTGATGTACCAAAGCTCGATCAGAAGACCGATGAAAGAGATATATTGATTCCATGGTTTGATCTTCAAGAACCCCTAAATTGAGAGCGGAATAGGTTAACCCCACATATACTCATATTAGGGAATAAGGAGGGAGCTTAATTAGATCATTAAGGAAAAAATTGGAATTTTACCCAAATTTTATCCTGTTCACGGTTTGTCCACACTAATTGAAATAATATGTGAAAACCATGCAATGAGTACCTAGGAAAAAGGGTAACTTACACAGTTAGGCCGCACAACTATGCACCAACCATGCGAGGTGGGTTTGTTTGAAAAAGCACAATCTGCACAGTTTTCAAAACAATGCGGAATTCCTACATAACTTACTCTAAACCATGCAGTAAGCATATTTTTTGAAAAAGTATATGTTTTGGTCTCTAAAAATTCTTCAGAAACCCTCAGAACCTTCAATAACACATTGGTCACCCATATTAGGTCAAAAATAATGACTTAGACTAAAAAATAAAGGATCCATACCTGAGTGGAAAATTGGGATCTTACACCAGTCTCCCACTATTTTATAAATACCCAATATCCCTTATCAGTGATTTTAGGATACCATATCATGTGTATATTCTTGTGTAAATGTTCCATATGCGTATTCACATAACCTAAGTTAGGGTTTGGTAAATTTCTCCAAGGTATTCTGGTAGGGAGGTCTTTTACAATAACATTATCTCAAATCTCCATGGTCTATTGAGTGGACTCCCCAATATGGAAATTATGTGTACATATTTCATCAATGCCTACATCCATATTTACACCAATACTAGAAATGGATACTCTTATTAATGTGAATTTGGTTAAGTCAACCTAAAACCTTCTTTAGAAATACCTATTTAATGGTAGTGACCCAGTAAGGGCTAGATCAAACACTACAATCTAGAAGGTTTATTATAAATCATGTAAGAGAATGTTATACCAATATAATGATTATATTTGAGAGATTTTATCTCTTATTTCTAAATTTCCCATTTTTTACAATTACCTGAATGTTAACATTATATATATTTAACTTATGTTATTAACCAAGCCTCGATAAAATTTAACATAATCCAACTTATTTAATTCCATCTCACATGATTTTAATTCCATTTTTTTAATCTGAGTTCCACCCATTCAAATAAATAACTAATAATGAAAGTGATATAAATAAATATATAATGTGGTACGATCATGAGATATATCTAACAGTTGGTTTATCTAGAAAAGGATAAAAAATTCATACCCTAGAAAAATAACTCCTTGAATTCTCTCTTGATCGAATGATATCATTCCACATATACACCTATCCACCTATGAACCTATTAGATTATTTTCACCTCAGATCCATCTTGTACAAAAACCATTCACTCGGTAGATCCATCCATTTCATAAGTTTTCCTCATATGCTGGTGAGGGGAATTGAAAAATTCATATAAATAGGTTTACATAAAAGAAACTATAGGAACACATGCCCTTTGCATAATAAGAGGAGGGGATGACATACAAGCCATCATCTAATATAATTAATTATTAAAAGAACCATGAAATAACAATAATGGAAAATAAAAAAATCACATACATATTTCATTCTAGGAACATGATCATCCACATACTTGAAATAAATATTCATTTTGATATTAGAGAGAATTCAGATCAATTTATTCTCTAATTTAGTTAAAATCAACTTAAATTAATCCAATTAATATTATAAATAATCATTGAATAAAATAATTTTACCTTATCCAAACTATCTTAGGAATTCCATCATTCATATTTATAAATAAACAAAAAAATTAATTTTATTTAAACTAAATAAGGAAATAGTGAGTTATTAGTGGAAACATAAAGAGTAGTTCTGAATTTGATGTAGAATTAATTTGTTATTTAATATTCTTTAAACACACCTACATGATGTTTAGCACAATTTAATATAAAAATTAATCTTATATCTGCATAAATTAATTTAAACATACACATCATTTATTGACATGTACATAATGTAAATAAATTAATTGAAAAACATGTATTAAACACCCCATGTGAGTATTAATAATACAATATGTGTAAATTATTTACACTGTGAGAATTAATTTATTACTAATCATGTGAATTCAATACACCATCTGTGAATAAATTAATCACATTTCATGTGAACTGATTATATATCACAAATTAATTGATTTAAAATTGTATGTGAATCCATTAAACTATATATGTGAATTAATTTCACATCACATGTATCAAACCACATGTGAATTAATTAAATGAAAGTAACATAATTTTCATTAAAAACAACATATGTGTATTAATTACATGACCACCACATCATGTGAATTAAATATACTATTTGTGTTTTAATTACAAAAACACTGCTTTGTGTTCATTAATTACCATGATGTTTGGAAGTTAATCACGCACATCATGTAATTTATATATGATTAATATTTTACTATTTGTTTTCCATTGTGAAAACACATGGTTCAAACATTGTGTATGTGAGTTACACACAATGTCATCTAGAATTCCATGTGTCAGCCTAGTTAGATTATATAGGGTGTTCATTTAACACATTATATGTGAATTTAATAAACCCATACCAAAATTTCTCATATTTCATCCTTGTTCAGTGTTCATAGGTACATGGAATGTTCTAATGGACTACACACTATATAGTATAGTATAATCTGGCTAAATCCCTTAGCACCTCCTGATGGAATATTTGAATGTTCTTTAAATATTTTAATCATGTTCTTGGTTATATGATTGAGAATTAAAAAGGATAAGATAATACTTCAATTTTTCATATTTAATTATTTATTAATATTGAAATTAATACTAACATCAGATTCATATCATCAATCAAAAAATAATTGATAATTATAATTAAACTGTGTGAGATCTTTGATACCACTTGAAGGTTCTTAAGATTTTTGTTATAATCAATAAATAATACTATTTGTACATCATGAGAAAATAATTACCAATTGAATTATGTAAAATATTAATTTATTATTATGTTATAATTATGAATTTAAGATCATCACATATAATTTGTAACTAATTTATTTGGATAAATAAATACCTTACATTGAGATTCTTTCTATATTTATGATTCAGTAGAAAACTTCTTATAATTTTGTCAATATTTTTAGAGTATTTTAGTGTAGAACTCCTCTAGTGGTGATACATATGTGCACTGCAAGCCTCTAAATGTAACTATTGAAATCCATGGATCCTTACATGGAATATTTTGAAATTTGAGTCTTTCATTAATGATCACCACATGCATCATTTTGGTTGGAAGAAATCTTATTCACAACTCTATTTTTTAGAGGATTATAGAGGAGAATAACACTCCATTATTGAGAGAATTCAAGAATAAAATAACCATAGGACTCGAGTGATTTATCTTTATAATTTCATTATGCACAACAATTATTAGGTTTAGATTTGAAATAATCTAGTTTACATAGTTTTTGGGTTAGAAAAATAATAATCACACCTAATTCTTTTTTTTATCAATATCGTGAAAACCCCAAATCTAAATTATAACTATAATATTATTATTTACTTGAAATGTGATAAAGAATAGATAAAATAAATATTATTTCTATGAATAAATAAATTAATATTTCTTCAAATATTTTGTAATATAAAATTTCTTTCTATACCATTAAACATAATATGAAAATCAACCTCATTATTTATTGGGAAATAAATAATGATTATTTATTTAATATATAAATTTTTCTTCATTATTCACCATTAAATAAATAAATATTATATTCGAAAAACCGTTGAATTTTTTTTATCATGTAACCATGTAAATATGTATTTATTGGATTGTGATTAAACTAGAATAAATAAATATTATATATTCACATAATTAATAATTAAATTATGAAATTAATATTTATTTAATATTTATCTCACATAATATTCTATTGAATATCTAGAAATTGAAATTACAAGATCATCTAAACATGAATAATTATTAGACCATGTATGAGAATAATATTGATTCAATATGTAAAATTAATATGGAATTTTCTAGAGGTTAAGAATACACTTATTGTGTTACCCTCAAGGATCCTTTCTCCGTGGAATATGTTTTTTGACCCTAAAGTCTAAGGTTATAGACCAAAAACATACCAATGAATACATATAAAAAGATAGTAAATGATACAATGAAAATTACCACATACAAAGGTACACTGTATAATATAATCCTATTCGACCCAAGGATATTCATATGTAGAAATTAATAGTACATTGTGTTTTTTGTCAATCGACAATGGTTTGATCAAGGAGTTTTCAAGAAAAGTGATATTATCCATTCAAGTGGATTCAGTATTGAAGGTGGAATAATTCTTCAATGTATGCCAAATTTTTGGCCATTAAAATAATAATCAAAGAAATGTTCAATAAATGACACATTATAATAAATAATGAAGTTTTTATGTATTGAAGTTAGAGTTTTTTGAATTTAAATAAATTACACAAAGAAAATTAAGTTAAAAGTTTAATTAAATATCAAATTTCATGAGCTCATGAAAGATAGGTTGATGATACCGAATTGGATGTGATGTGTTTTCTAAGTGCAGTAGAGTTTTGGGAAATCTGTGGAGTTTTTCAAAAGACATGGAGTTTCATGAAATCCATGAAGTTTCACAAAATGGTTATTTTTTACTATAAATACGATTCTACTATTCATTATAATATCAATGCTTTTGGTAGATGCCTTATCACTCTGATTTGAATAAATGTTTTATGCATACAAAATTTTTACATGAATTAGGAAATATACAAGAAAACCTATTTTGTGAAAATAATGGATGAGAAATAATTTGAGAAAATGGATTTTAGTGAAGGGGGTTTTGTGAAATTTATAAGTTTCATGAATTTAATAATTTTCGTAAATATCATGTGTTTAATGAATGTTTTTAGTTTTGTGGAAAAAGAAAAGGGTTTCATGAAAAAGGGTTTTTTTGAAAGATACTTGAATGTAGTTGAACTTGGGAAATGTTTGAGGAATTTATTTAAGAATAATAATTAAACCGCCATGATAAAACATTTCATATTTATGTTCTTGGATATATAATATACCTTTAAGTCAATAAACTGAGAAAGAATTTACCCAAAGTAGTAATCAAGGATGATTTGGAGGATATGATCTGAGGGAGGTAGTGAGCTATCCCTAAGATTATTGTAAAGAGACTTATCCTAGAAAAGAATGACCCTGATTGAACAATTATAATCCACATTATCTAGTGAATCATTGTCATGTTTGGTATGATGGACACACTATCATCATATGCTCATTGGACTAGACCTTAGCGACGAACCAAGTAAAAATGCTATATTGGATTTATTTTTTTGCACACATGTCTTAGGTGATTTCATTTTCCCTTTGAATTTTTACTACTTCCTATAAAAATGGTTAAAAGATCAATGTAATTTAATGAAAAAGTTTACTCCCTGATTCACCCCTCCCCTCTTAGTGTCTTCCAAGGTATAAAATATGGTATCAGAGTGATCAGGTTGTAGGTGTTAAATATATATTTTAATTTGATTATGACGTGGAATTTAGTAAATGTAAGCTGGGTTATCTATATTTTGGAAGAAACTTCCAAAACATTATGAACAAAATGAGATCTCATCTATAATCTCCTGGGACTGAAGTTCTCTCTTCCACATTTCAAAGAATTATAGTAAGTGATACAATAATATTGTTCATGGATGAAACATATAGTAAAACTCTTGATGCAGATTCTAAATCTCAAAATGAACTTACTAAAGCACAATACAATAAAATATATTTAAAGGTGATGAGTTCAACTATATAATAGTTCATGTGTGATAAATTGTAAAATATATACAAAGGTGATGAAAAATTGAAGGAGGAAAAACTCTATGTTCTGTAAAATAAGTTTGTTCATATAAAAATGAGTCATTATTAAAATGTAGAAAGTCACTTAAATTTAATTAATAAATTTGTCAAAGAGATTTGAATTATTAGTTGAGAAATTATGGATTTCAGAATTGTAAAAAAAATTGAGATGGCCTCCACCTATGTACAACCCAAAAGTTTTTTCTCTTGAGAAAAAGGATATGTATAAGATGTCTCTTGATAATATTCAATTAATTTTGGTGGATTATTAAATGTGTGAAAAATTAAAAGAGAAAAGAAATTAGATAAATTAAGGAGATAACATTTAAACCCATAAAAAAATTAAAATTTCAAAATTCAGTAATGATAGATAATATGAGGATGATGAATTTCTTTCACTTGTTGCTAGAAATTCAAGATAAGAAAAGGGATATTTTATGTAATGTTTACTTTGGATTGTTTTTGGTGTGTTAAAGTGGAGAACATTGGTTCTCAGTGCCCAAAAAATTTTATGATGAAGAATGTGAATCATAAATCATATAGATGCCTCAGAGGAGGTTCCCATAAAAAGTAACTTCAAATAAGAAAATAAATTTTAGATGAAGATATTTATTTTGAAAGAGGAACATGAAAACAATTTTTTTGAGTAATTAGAAACAGAGTTTCAATTTGATGTTGAATATTATATAATGGATACAGTTGAAAATATAGAACCTACTAAATAGAAAGACAATTAGCTGAATAGTGTTATCGATCTCCTGGTGGAACTTGAGGGCGCACTTGATGATCATGACATTCAATGAATGAAAAATAAAAATATTAGAGAATTATTGAAAGAATCATTTGTGTATGTGAATCATCTTGATGTAGATATTGATCAAGTTATTTGAGAGGTAGAAGAATAATTAACAACTCTTGAAATCTCTAGAGAGATTGTAATGTTTAAACTAAGGGTTGAAGAGAATGAAAAAGTTATCAATGACCATACATCGTGGTTGGAGGAGAAGGAAAATATATTTGAGAGCCTTATAAAAGAATTCATGACCCTATGAAGTAAACTAAAAATTGAAAAAAATTAGGGGAACTAAAGAATAAATTATAGTTTTGACGGTTCTTAGATGTCAGTGCCAAAAAATGGGGCAAGAGAAGCACCTCATTTTATTAGTGCTAAACAGAAAGTGCTGATAGGGGGGGTTATCAGTGTTATCTAAAAGTGCTGATAAATGTATACTTTATTAGAAATAATAAAGGATATATTTATTAGTGCTATTTTAGAGCTGATAAATGTTTTTAATAATAATTTATATTCAATTATTATATTTATTTTAAAAAATAATGTTTATTTGTATACATTAAATAAAAAACACATGTTTATAATTAATATTTTTTATAATTCAAATATATATATATAATTATTTAGAAAAAGTATTTCAAATATTATAATTAAATACATATGTGTTTCCAGTGAATTTGGTCAAGAAATATATTGATCATGCATTCATATATGTTATGTATCATCATGAATATTGATTTATACATTACACTCGTTATCATGCACGTTGTTCATTGATGACTCGTTATTTATTATGAATATTTTACTAGGTGTATATGATTAATTCATGCATGTTATCCATATATATTCTATATTATGTTGTCAAAATTTATTAAATTCCAATAAATATTTTTAATGAATAAAAAAATTTATTATATTTGTAATTATTAGATTTTAATTATATATCAATACAATTTAAATGTATTTATTTGTAATTATAATTATAACTATATACATATAATTAAATAATTTCAAAATTACAATAAATATATACATATATTATAATTTTATAAATAAACAAATAAATAAATAAATTTATAATTATATACAAATATTTTTAAATATATTTATTTATAGTTATAATTATATCTATGAATAAATATATATGTAAATAAGTAAAAAATTATAATAAATATATTAATTACACTACTTATAATGTCATAAATATGTAATTAAATTAATATGTTCTAATATTTATAAATAAGTACAAATATTTATAATTATAATTTCAAAATAAACATAGATATATTTAAATAATAAAAAAATAATAATAAATATATTAATTATATATATATTTATATACAAATATATATAAATAAATACTAATAGTTATAAATATAATTCTAAAGAATTGTATATATATTTAAACAATTAAAAAATTATAATAAATAGAATAAATATATATATTTATAAAATTATAAATATATTTGTTATAATTTTATAGTCATATATATATATATTTATAATTACAACTGTAAATAATTTATATACAATAATTTTTCGTTACAATTAAATAAATATTTATTTATTAGTTATAAATATAAATAAATATATATTTACTTAAATAATTATTAATTAAAAAAATATATTTATTATTTTCATATATAATGTTATATATAATTTAAAAATATATTTATAAATATATTTAAAAATATATAAAAGTATTTTAAAATAAATACAAATATTTAAATTTATAGTTATAAATAAATACAGATATATGTAAATAATTATGAACTTATAAAAAAATATATTAAAAAAATATATTAAAAAAATTATAAATGTTATAAATATTTATTTGTTATAATTTTATAGTTATTTAAATAAATAAATATGTATTCATTTATAATTATAATTATAAATAAATGTATTTTCATTTAAATAATTATACAATTAGAAGAAATATAGTCATATTCATCTATAATCTTATGAATATATAAAATTAATAAATTTATTATATATATTTCTAAGATGATAAATATAATAATTATATTTCTAATAATTTTATAATTATTTAAATTATAATTTTATAAATATAAATATATATTTATCATGTATATAATTTTATAAATATATATAAGAATGTAAATAAATTATTAACATTATATCTTTATCAACACTTTTTTAGCACGGATAAAGGCCTCTTTTTATTAGCGCTAAAAAAGCGTTGATAAAACGTGTCTTTAACAATACTATGTTTTTAGTGTCGGTAAAGGCCTATCTTTATCAGTGCTAAAAAAACACCGATAAAGGTGTGTTTTTTCAGTGCTTTCTATTTTAACATAGATAAAACATACCTTTATTAGTTTTTTTGGCTAGCACTGATAAAAGGTTCGTCATTTTTTATTAAGAAACCCTAACTTTGTCCTCCTTCCTTGCACCCCTCAAGCTCTCACGGAAGCCGATTGATGCCGATTTATCCTCCTGCTCCTCCTCCTCTCCTACCAACTCCTCTGTCGCGAACCCACCTTCCCCACGAGCCTCTCCTTCATCGTGAACCTCTCTTCTGTTGCGCGAATCTCCTCTACTGCGTGACCCTCCTCTGTCGCACTTCTCTCCTCCTCCACACACCTATCCTCCAGCGTTGACTTCTCTGCCTCCGCGATTCCCTCTACTGCAAACCTATCTTCCTCACACTCCTCTCCTCCACCGAAAGACTCTTATGACCTATGCTTATCCTCCATGGTGCGCCTATGATCTTTCACAAACACACCTCTGCCGCACAATGAACCACTCCTTCGCGATGATTTTTCTCCTCTTTCTCATCTATTTCACATATTATTACAGTTTTATGTTAATAGTGATGTTGTGAATTATTCAGTCTAAAAACCCAGTTGAAAATCATGTTTCATGGTGGATAGTTTTTTGTGAACTAAATTAATTGCATGTTGGTTTCCCTTTTTTGTGAACTAAATGAATTGAATGTTGGTTTTAATTTCTATTTGTTTCCAGTTTTTTCTGTTGTATGATTTAACCTTGGGTGATACACTTGAGTTTGAAAATTATGATTTAATGGTTTTGGATCTTGGATTATTGCTAAGAGACCCATTAGCTTGCATAATTCTAGGCACATATGATCAACATAACATATGATTTTCTCTATTTTATTTAACTGAAAATGAAGTTTTAGCTGTATGGAGTATCTTAAATAACTTTTTTTAGATTCATACAACTTTTTCACCCACTAATTTATTAACTAATGTTTCTATAGAAAATAATTTTCCCAGGACAGTAGTATCTTAAAGTACTTGTAATCTATATTCTCCATTATCATCTACTTTATTATCCATATTATTCATTGTATGATGGATATTGAGCTTCACCTCTACTCCCCTAACTCTAAATAATAACTCCACACATTGAAATTATATAAATTACCCACTATTTATGGGTATGTTCCTCACAATATTTTAAGAACCTTATCCTTTTCCTTGCCAAAATTGGTGTTACTCACGAGATGCATTGGAGTGATGTTCTCCCTCCTGAGTTAATCCCACTCTATGTTAGGGATTTTAGAAAAATTACCTATTTCAGACTTGTGTAATTCCTTTTCTTTTCAATAAAAATTTTGTGTTTTGGTCATTGTCCAAAACACGACTTCTTTCGAAAAAAATATATTTTAAATATAAATTAGGACATTACATTTATTCTAACGCATAATCCACTCAAAGCCTGACCAAACTCATTAGAACCAATACTAATCAGAATAGAATAGTTAACGAGATCACATTACATTTTCAATAGGATTCTTCATAAAAGAATAGAACAATACCCCATTTTTCAAGAACCAACCCAGGTCGACCCTAAACCGGACACCCAGGTCACCTGAGCTGGCCCACGACATGGCCTCAAGCGCGTCTCCCCTTACGCCAGAGGTTACCGACTAGCGGCGAGGGTGTAAGGTAAGTCATGGGGGACTATACCCTCTTATCAAAGTGGAACAAAGGGACCAAAAATACAGCAACGGAAGTAGTGTAAATAATAATAAGAAAGCAGCGGAAAACATTTTTCATTTATAAGGTTTGAATAAAATTGGCGAACGGAAGTTTATATAAGAGATGCATGCATGACATGCTAATGATACAATGGAAGCATTAAATCACGCGACATACTTACTCATCAATGCAGAAGTAAATGAACAAAAGTCTCAAGCCCCAAGGGTGATCTCCATGAGCATCCCGAGCCTCAACTCGGTCCTTTGCTCCTAACTCCAAGTACAAGAAACATCAACAACAAGGTCCTGCAACCAAATGGAATCTACTCGGGTACCCAAGTGCAATGGAGGCCCGAGTAGGGTGTGAGATATATATCTCAGTAGGCGGGAACCACCGGGGTCTAGCCTACTCTAGAACATGAAATATAATTAAGCAAAGTGCTGTTATTTTCGAACAATAACGACACAATACAAACAATAAACACCCGTCTAGGTTCCAAAAATGACACCTGACGACAATACCTGCATCGGCCCATATCCTGGATAAGAACCTATTTAAAACAACACAAGTAAATTTGGTTCAAGCATAAAAAGATTTTTTATCATTTTTCTCACTTACTCTATTTATTCACTTATCATTTCAACTTAGACTAGAAATCCATTCATTCTTACCTTTCTTTATTTGATAACAATTCACTCAGGTTTTACCCAAATCTCTCATTCCTTTCATAAATCATTATTATCATTCGTTCGGTGTAGATCGCCATGTCTAAAACCCCGTATCTAATTTGGTGTAGATCGCCATGTCTAACACCTCAAATCACATTTGGTGTAGATCGCCATGTCTAACACCTAGATAATTATTCGGTGTAGATCGCCATGTCTAACACCCTATATCACATTTGGTGTAGATCGCCATGTCTAACACCTAGATAATCATTCGGTGTTGATCTCCATGTCTAACACCTTATATCACAAGCTTGGATAACCATTGGGAAGGTACGACATGTCCAAAACCCAATGTTTAAATCGGTCTAGAACGCCACGTCTGGGACCCAGAATCTCATTTATTTATTACGACTTATCAATTAATTAACCAGTCGACACAATTCTCATTTCATAATTAATTATTCACAATTAGTTATCCAAATCAGATCTCAACTTTTTATAATCAATTCTCATAATTAATTATCCTTGTTCAACATTCTGGAACTTGCACGAGCAATAGAAGGTAAACAAAAGCGTGTGGCATCAACATGCCTCTATGATAAGTGATTAATGACATTAAATGGTACAAGCTAACAAACTTGTTCAAGCAAGGAATTTAGTTCAATCTATCACATTAAATTTATAACTTAAAGAACAAGGAAAAGGGGGAATTTAGGCGGGGCACACCCAAAAGGGTGGCCAAGAGTCAAGACGAGCACCTAGGGTGGGATTTACCATAACGAAGGCCGCAATGGGCATGAGCGAACCACCCAAGCATTTCAATAATAAATAAAGAGGCATTGCCGGAAGGTTGCGACAAGAGACACAAGACATGTCATGACATAAGCGCTGAAGTAAAGGGAAGAGGGTAAACACCCTACCCTAAAAGTTCTAATTACATGTTAAGCCATGAACTTAGTAGGTTTCAGGGCTCATTTATTATTTCTCAAGAAGCAACGTCATTTGAGGTAAACAGTAAGGTACAAGTACAAGCATGTCATTTATCAAGTATAATGTCAAGCATAAAGAGTCATAAGTCTTTTAAGCAAGAAATCACAAAAAAAGAAATCTACTACTACACGTTTATTTTGAAGGCAGATCACCTCCATTGGAGGAGTTTTATTTGAAAACATGCAATTTCTTTATCAAACAATTCATTTAGTGATATTTATCATTTAGTTTAAAACTCATTCAACACTTAGAAAAGTTACGAAGCCAAACAATAAGGATGTCAATCATGAAATTCTATTGCTACATTTTTAGATTGAAGGCAGGGCACCTCGAAAGAGGGGTTTTATTATTAAATCGTTAGTTTAGTGACCAAACAACCTCTTTTATCTTATTCCTGCAATTCACACTATTTGCACAGAAGCATTTAATTGGAACTAAACTTGCATAATTAAAATGCTAAGTGCAATATTAAACTCACTATTACTTTACTTAAATTTAATGGGCAAGGAGAGGGACCCTACCTCCAGGTGGATCCATTCGTCCACTCCGGCTCTTGCCGCTTTCTAACTAAATCTGTCGTAGCTACTCCCCCACGAGGCATATGTGATTTCACATACATATAAGGACACCTAGCCTCTATGCACACAATCCGCATGGCCATGAGCGTGCGCAAGAGGATCCTTACACATATGCTTATACACATAAGCCTGTCTCCGCTCACCTGCACATGCACTTTTTATATATGTAATGGGGACAACTAGCCCCGTACGTGTATATTTGCTGCCATGGAAAAATATACGCACTTCGGGGGAACCCACGTATATATAAATACGTACCTATGCCTACGCAGGTGAGCCGCCTAAGCTCGGGCAACCCGAAACCATTCCAAAACCTCCAATACACTATAAGACAACCACTACGAACCTTAAGACACATATATAACCCAATTTAGGCAAGGCAAACCACCAACCAGCAAAAATAAATAGTTACCTCGGGTGCTGGCGACAGACCAAAACGAAGGCGAACCACACTGCGAAGCTCAACGCACTGCCAACGACAAACCAGGGACTCATAAACATCAAAATCCCCAAATTTAACAAGTGCGAAACAAGGAAAGAGGTGAAATCCTTACCCCGAAACCATACAGATTGTCCGAAACCACCCAAACCACTTCGCCTTCAGCGGCGGTTGCCGGAACGCACCTCAAGGGACCCCAAGAGAACCTTCGCACCGACCTAAAACAAGAAGAAACCGAAAAACCAGATCACCTCTAAGCTCTAAGGTTCGGCCGCACCCCATCAGGCGCCGATTTGGTCTAAATGAAGCCAGAAACAGGGAGGAGAAGGGAGAGAAGGACTCACCATGGAGATTTGGAGGATGAAATCGCCAAAAACCGGGAGAAGATGGGGGAAGGAGGCGACGCCGTGGAGGGGGGGTCGCTCGCGCGGCTAAGGGGAGAGGAGGGGGTGTGCAGGGGTCCTAGCCGAGAGAATGGGAGGGAGGTTAGATAGGTTTTTAATTTTAATTTATTTATTTTCTTTTATTTTAATTTTAAAAAAATCTTAAACACACCCGACCACACGCAATCCAATATCATCGCTTAAAATGGCTCCATAACTCAGGAATTCGTTCCAAAGCTCGGTTTTAAAACCGACCCGCTGATAAAAGAAAAAGTTCAAAAACCTTCACATTTTATCCGCTCTAAAAAAACGGTTCGTTACAAACTACCCACCTAAAAAAACTTCTTGTCCCCGAGAAGCCTTCAGAAAACAAAAAAAACATCACCCGACTCACAAGGGACGTGAAGTCTTATTCAACCGGTCGTATTGCGTTTCCAACGCCCAAGGCACCTTTAAGAATTTTCTAAGAAGACTGCACTTAAGCCTTTATCATTCGAGCCAACTCTCCCGTTACAACTGAAACATCTAAGCAGAGCTTACATCCGAGGCCATTATAGGGACCTCAACCAAAGAAAATGGTCGAATCATGATCAACCATCTAAAATTGGTCATACAAGATTTCCTCGAAAGACATCGCCGACCCGAAAATCACACTCGCCCTTAAACCGATGACATGCTTTTAAAACTGTTCTGTTATCAATGATGCGTACACCGAAGTCCTTACACGACCTTCAGTGATATTCTCAAGTCAATCCATCACAAGACTATTATAAAACTATCATGCCTCAGCACGAAGCGTAACTCCAATAAACCGTGCATCCCAAGCACAACCAGAGAGAGATTACGAAACAAACCAACAACTTTTAAACTTTAGAGCGGCGTATAACCGACACTATCTTAGTATATCCAAGATGACGTCAAGATGGGGGACATGCTCATCTCATCCAGCGGAGTACACTAAGATTAAACCAAGGTCATTTATAAGATCAATCAGAACAAACTCTGATGCCTATACCACCCGAGGCATTCGTATTCTTCGAAGCTTAACCACTGAAAATATTCCCGCACTAATGGAGTTTCTAATGCGTTGCGCACACTGCCAACCTTATCAAAGCCATGCTGCCAAGTAAGGACCAACATGAAAACCGAAACTCATGCGACACTACCCACATTAGGTGTGTCCATGTCGTCGCAAGAACTAGCCGCTCACCGGCGTGCTATTTTTGAAACACTTTAACGCATGGGTGACGTTCCTCGAACTACGATCACCACATCATAAGCTCACACCGAAAACAAGGCAACTCAAGCTCTAAGGGTACTACCTAGCACGGGCTAGTCCCTTACGAAGCACACACGTCTACCCTAACTCTTGGTCATGTAAAACAAGGATTACTAGGCTCAAAAACCCCTTTCCATTTTATCCATTTCATTAATTCATTTAAACCTTTAATCATTTGAAAGAAGATTTTAACAAACCCACAAGTACTATTTCATGAAAAAGTACTTGGTTTTCAAACAACGCCCCACGGGTAAAACAAGCAAGTTGTAACAAAATTCCTCTTCAACATTTACCATTTAAACTTTAGCAGCCATATTTTAAAAAGTTTGAAAACACGATTTACCCTTTTCCCAATTATAAGGTTCCCATACACCTAATAATGGAAAATTGGCTCCGTCGTAATCGCAACCAACAATTTCAGCCAAAGCAACCAAGTGCTTACCTGCAAGCTAACAAGCCACTACAAACAACTAACACAAAGAAACAAGCTGAAATCACTAAAACATGCTATAACACAGGGCATGACACACAAGAAAGAGAGAAAACATGACATATTATCACCCAAACATGTTAACTATCACCGAAACATGATTTCTAAAGAGGCGTGCTAAACAAATCCAGGCATGAAATATTTTCAAGGAACACAATCAAAATCAGCAGGCATCCTACTAAGGCAACTACATGGCATGGCACATATGCATGACATGTGAATCTCTAAGTGCCTAATATGATGAATGCAATGCAATTTCATGGAAATATCGAGCCAAGGAAAATTTTCAAAACCTCTTCATAAACAAATAAGTAGTGGAAAGTACAACATTCACCCAAGGTGAAATCACATCAACTGTAACAACAAACATCATGAACATCAATTCCCAGCCCTAGCCACTTGGTCATTTACCGTACATGGGGTGATCAGTCCCATACACGGCTATTAACCCAAGTGCCAACACATTCCTAGTCTCATGTCTACCATCCCCGAAACAGTAAGACAAAGGAAAAGAAAGAAAACTGGTCCTCTGATACCATTTTGTCACGAACCAACCCAGGTCGACCCTAAATCGGACACCCAGGTCACCTGATCCGGCCCACGACATGGCCTCAAGCGCGTCTCCCCTTATGCCAGAGGTTGTCGACTAGCGGTGAGGGTGTAAGGTAAGTCAGGGGGGAGACTATACCCTCTTATCAAAGTGGAACAAAGGGACAAAAAATACAGCAACGAAAGTAGTGTAAATAATAATAAGAAAGTAGCGGAAAACATTTTTCATTTATAAGGTTTGAATAAAATTAGCGAACGACAGTTTATATAAGAGATGCATGCATGACATGATAATGATACAATGGAAGAATTAAATCACGCGACATAATTACACATCAATGCAGAAGTAAATGAACAAAAGTCTCAAGCCCCGAGGGCGATCTCTATGAGAATCCCGAGCCCCAACTCGGTCCTTTGCTCCTAACTCCAAGTACAAGAGACAACAACAACAAGGTCCTGCAACCAAATGGAATCTACTCGGGTACCCCAGTGCAATGGTGGCCCGAGTAGGGTGTGAGATATATATCTCAGTAGGCCGGAACCACCGGGGTCTAGCCCACTCTAGACCATGAAATATAATTAAACAAAGTGCTAGTATTTTCGAACAATAAAGACACAATAAAAACAATAAACGCCCATCCAGGTTCCAAAAAGGACACCTGACGACAATACCGGCTTCGGGCCATAGCCAGGATAATATCCTATTTAAAAAAACACAAGTAAATTTGGTTCAAGCATAAAAACACTTCTTATCATTTTTATCACTTACTCTATTTATTCACTTATCATTTCAACTCATACTGGAAATCCATTCATTCTTACCTTTCTTTATTTGATCACAATTCACTCGGGTTTTACCCACATCTCCCATTATTTTCATAAATCATTATTATTATTCATTCGGTGTAGATATCCATGTATAACACCCCGTATCACATTTGGTGTAGATCGCCATGTCTAACACCACGAATCACATTTGGTGTAGATCACCATATCTAACACCTAGATAATTATTCGGTGTAGATCACCATGTTTAACACCCCGTATCACATTTGGTGTAGATCTCCATGTCTAACACCTAGATAATCATTCGATGTAGATCACCATGTCTAACACCTTATATCACAAGCTTGGATAACCATTGGGAAGGAACGCCATATCCAAAATCCAACATTTAAATCGGTATAGAACGCCCTATCTGGGACCTAGAATATCATTTATTTGTTACCATTTATCAATTAATTAATCAGTCAACACAATTCTCATTTCATAATTAATTCTTCACAATTAGTTATCCAAATTAGATCTCAACTTTTTATAATCAATTCTCATAATTAATTATCCTTGTTCAACATTCTAGAACTTGCACGAGCAATAGAAGGTAAACAAAAGCTCATGGCATCAACATGCCTATATGATAGGTGATTAATGAAATTAAATGGTACAAGCTAACAAACTTATTATAGCAAAAAATTTAGCTCAATCTATCACATTAAATTTATAACTTAAAGAACAAGGAAAATAGGTCATTTAGGCGGGGTACACCCAAAGGGGTGGCCAAGAGGCAAGGCGAGAACCTAGGGTGGGTATTACCATAACGAAGGCCACAATGGGCATGAGCGAACCACCGAAGAATTTAAATAATAAATAAAGAGGCATTGCTGGAAGGTTGCGACAAGCGACACAAGACGTGGCATGACATAAGCACCGAAGTAAAGGGAAGAGGGTAAACACCCTACCCTAAAAGTTTTAATTACATGTTAAGCCATGAACGTAGGAGGTGTCATGGCTCGTTTATTATTTCTCAAGAAGCAACGTCATTTGAGGTAACCAGTAAGGTACAGGTACATTCATGTCATTTATCAAGTATAATGTCATGCATAAAGAGTCATAAGAATTTTAAGAAAGCAATCAATAAAAAAAGAAATCTACTACTACACGTTTATTTTGAAGGCAGCTCACCTCCATTGGAGGAGTTTTATTAGAAAACATGTCATTACTTTATCAAACAATTCATTTAGTGATATTTAGCATTTACTTTAAAACTCATTCAACACTTAGCAAAGTTAAGAAGCCAAACAATAAGGAAAGAAATCATGAAATTCTATTGATTCATTTTTAGATTGAAGGCAGCGCACCTCGAAAGAGGGGTTTTATTATAAAATCGTTAGTTTAGTGACCAAACAACCTCTTTTATCTTATTCCTGCAATTCACACGATTTGCACAGAAGCATTTAATCGGAAATAAACTTGCATAATTAAAATGCTAAGTTCAATATTAAACTCACTATTACTTTACTTAAATTTAAAGGGCAAGGAGAAGGACCCTACCTCCAGGTGGATCCATCCGTCCACTCCGGCTCTTGCAGTTTTCTAACTAAAGCTGCCGCAACTGCTCCCCCAGGAGGCATATGTGATTTCACATAAGTATAAGGACACCTAGCCTCTATTCACACGCTCCGTAGGGCCATGAGCGTGCGCAAGAGGATCCTTACACATATTCTTATACACATAAGCCTGTCTCTGCTCACCTGCACATGCACTTTTTATATATGTAATGGGGAAAACTAACCCCGTACGTGTATATTTGCTGCCATGGAAAAATATACGCACGCCGGGGGAAGCCACCTACATATAAATACTTACCTATGCCTGCGTAGGTGATTCGCCTAAGCTCCGGTAACCCGAAACCATTCCAAAACCTCCAAAGCACTATAAGACAACCACTACGAACCTTAAGACACAAAGATAAACCAATTTAGGAAAGGAAAAACCAACCAGGAAAAATAAACCGTTACCTCGGGTGCTGGCGACAGACCAAAACGAAGGCGAACTACACCACGAAGCTACACGCACTGCTAACAACAAACTAAGGACTCAAAAACATCAAAAGCCCCAAATTTAACAAGTGCGAATCAAGGCAAGAGGTGAAATCCTTACCCCGAAACCATACCGACGGTCCAAAACCACACGATCCGCTTCGCCTTCGGTGGCGGTTGCTGGAACGCACCTCAAGGGACCCCAAGAGAACCTTCACACCGACCTAAAACAAGAAGAAACCGAAAAAACGGATCACCTCTAAGCCCTAGGTTTCGGCCGCACCTCACCGGGTGCCGATTATGTCGAAATGAAGCCGGAAACTTGGAGGAGAAGGGAGAGAAGGACTCACCATGGAGATTTGGAGGATGAAATCACCAAAAACTGGGAGAAGACGGGGGAAGGAGGCAACACCATGGAGGGGGGGTCGCGCGCACGGCTAAGGGGAGAGGAGGGGGTGTGCGGGGGTCCTGGCCGAGAGAAGGGGAGGGAGGTTAGATAGGTTTTTAATTTTAATTTATTTATTTTCTTTAATTTTAATTTTAAAGAAAATCTTAAACACACCCGACCGCATGCAATCCGATATCACCACTTAAAATGGCTCTAGAACTCGGGACTTCATTCCGAAGATCGGTTTTAAAACCAACCCGCTGATAAAAGAAAAAGTTAAAAAACCTTCGCATTTTATCCGCTCTAAAAAAAATAGTTCGTTACACCATTAATGTTATGGTACCCAATTCCATTGGATTTTTATTTTAATAATCCTTTTCATTCATAAATTTTGTATAGGTTGACATGTTCACTAAAGCCTCCACAAATACTATGTTAATTTATTTTTTCTTAATCAAATCTAACAATTTATCTCATTTTCTTTCTAATCTCATGACCATTCACTTCCTTGATAGTGTAGTAGTGGTTTATATTTTAGTGGTTCTTACTCACTAACCAACCTCTCATCTTATATTTATATTCCATTTTTATTGATCTTCTTTCCTTTCATTCTCAAATGTTTCCTCAGCCTACTTTATAATCCTTTTAGATTATATCTTTTAATATATTTCTCAATTTTCCGCACTATCGTAGGTTTTTTTGACACTCTTCAAGTTTCATGTCTTATGGACGGTTTTCCAAACACCCATATGGGATAAGAGGAGATTCCTACCAGGTGTTTTCTATCAGGTCTTATAGTGGGAGCTGGGGGGACTAATATTTTTCAGGGGCTTGGATGGGCATGGATGATCTTTCAATTCATTGGCCCTATAGGGGTATTCTATCACCAAGATTTAATTATATAAAAATACTCTTTTGTGGGTATGAATATGGATGCATTTGACTTGATAAGTGGAGTGTTGTGATCTCTCATACTCTAGTAGTTGAGTTCATTCTTATAGATTTTAACAGTGGTATAAATAAAGGATGAAACCAATAGTACATCATGTGAGAGACATATAAATTGTTCTTGGGGTGTACAACTAGTTGATTTGGTGTGATCCAATGATCATTGAGATAATGCAGTGTTTGTAGTAAACTAGAACACAAGTGTTTCCTGTTTGTGAGTGTGGTAATTGACTATGTAACATATCCATTGGGACTCTGGTATTATGGTGAATGATAATTAATATGATTAGACAATAGAATTATGGATAAGGGATATACAATAGAGGGGATAATAATATAAAATTCTTATATAAATTACTATTATTACACCAACCTTTGGAATAATGTGATGTAATTATACAACACTAATTGATTTGTGATGAATCAAGGTGTTTTCTATGTATCTTTTATAATTTACCTTTCTTGGGATCCATGTCCTTATGAAAATTCCTAAGTGGCTATTCTAAAAATATTCAAGTGTTTTTAATTGTTTATTAGAGAGTTGTCTTTCATTTTAAATGATTTATATTGCTGTATCATGATGTTTCTTTGAATGTTTTTAAAAAATGAATTGTGCTTTTTTGAAAGAGTATTTGGAATTGATTGATTTATTTTAAAAAGGGTGTGTTATTTTAATGATTAAGTTTTTTAAATAGGTTTCTTTTAATGGGATTGTGATTTTTAAATAGTGTTCAAAGAAAATTTGTACTGTAGTTTTTCCATAATCTTTTATGTTTATATTTTTATATAATTAGGAAAAATATTACATTATATCAATATTCTGTGTATTTATTTTTAAAATACTAATATCAATGAATAAAATTAGATGAATATGAATAAAAAATGGATGGATGACAATATTTTGACAAATGATCTTGGAGATGGAGTGAAAGAGTTCATCATGTTTTCAAAAGATCATGCTTATGAACCTTCTCAAATCCTTTTTCTATGTTTATGCTATTTTTATTCAAGACAAGTTAGTCCAGGGAAGTTGCAAGAACACTTGATCTATCAAGGAATAGATCAAAGTTATAAATGATAGAATGAACATGGGAAAAAGAGAATGTAGCTGGTGGTTGGGATAAAAGTGAATTTTAATGATCATATGATATGATTACAAGTGTGGAAAATGAAGAAGATGACATCGAGTACATGATTACAGATGTGAATGATGATAAAGATCGAATTGGGGAAATGAAAAGGACATTTGATGATGAACATTGTGATTGCACAAAATTGTTTGTGTAGTTAAAGAGTAGTGAAAAGATGCCTTTGTAAGGTGGTGGCACTAAACATATAGAATTTTAATCTATAATGAAGCTATATAATTTGAAAGCAGAAAACAGATGGAGTGATGCCAATTTTACAGAATTACTTTCTCTCTTGAATGACATGATCCCAGAAGATAATGGGATCCCTAGCCCAACATACAATTCCAAACAAATGCTATGCTCGACGGGTATGATCTATGAAGAAATACACAGCTTCCCAAATGACTGTTTACTATTTCACAAGGACCAAAAATCACATTGAAAATTCCCAAAGTGTGGTGCTTATTGATACAATAAATATGAATCTTGTCCTATGAAATTTGTATGATAATTTTCAATAATTTCAAGGTTTAGGCACCTATATTAAAGTGAGGAGACTATAGGTAAATTGATGTGGCACGTAGACAGAAGAAATAAATATGGGAAACTATGGAAACCAACATACTCTCCTTAGTGGAAGAGAATCATTCATGAGTATCCAGATTTTGGAAACTAGCTAAGAAACCTTCATCTTTTTGTCATCTATAGATGGAGTGAAACCTTTTTGTTTTCAAAGATTCACTCATAGTACATTTCTGGTTATGTTGTTAAATTATAACTTTCCACCATGGTTATGCATGAAAAAAACACATCATGTTTTCTATTCTTATTTCAGGACCAAAACAACCGAGTAATGATACTGTTATTTATTTGGATCCATTAATTGGTGATTTTAAATTGTTGTGGGATTCGGGTGTTACATTGAATGATTCTTACAGAAATGAAGATTTCACATTGAGAGACATGTTGTACGGGAGAATAAATGACTTTCTATCCTATAGAAATTTTTCATGATATATAATTAAAGGAACTCCTGGGTGTCCCATATGGGAATAATGTACATAGTCAATTAGGTTAAAACAATTCATCAAAAACCATGTTTCTAGGACATCGCACGTTTCTACACCAAAAATATAAGAACTGATATTGGATGACATCATTCTATGGAACTTTAGAAGAACATATAACATTGTCTCCACTAACAGGTTATCAGCTATTAGAGAAAGTAAAATATAACAAACCATACATTAAATACATTGATATTACTTAAAAATTGACGTTTAATAATTACAACATATAATAAATCCATGATAGGACCATATAGGTATAGTGTCTTTAGAAACATGGAAACAAAAACAATTGGTTCATAAAACATCTACATTGTCTCCCACATATTTCTTCATAACTAGACTCCTTTAGGACATAGCCTACATAATACCCTTCTTCATGATCAGGGGAAAATAAATATATTAAAGGGTGATATAAAATGTTGGGTAATGGTATACAAGGTAAATATCAATCATATCATAGTCATAAGACATAAGAACATAACATTTTATAATCTTATCCTGTATACGAAATATCATGATATCATTTCTTGGGATAAAATTTCATTATAAATAATGGACATAATACAAAAATTCATAACATAAGAAATTATGATATGTGGAATACACATAAGTATAGAAAATAATTTCTATATTAGCCAAGGCTCATTTCTATGGCCATCATAGTAGGAAAAGTCCATTACTAAACTGGGTTTACATTCCATTACAACCCTGTATTACTGAGCCAAATTTACTTTCCACTCTAGTCAAGTATATCTCACGATATATATATCTTTAGCCAATTCATTGGAGGGAGATATAGGTCCCACCCATCTCATAATGAAATCATTCTTACATGTTCCACAAAAACATAAAGTATTCATCATAGCATAACCCATTAAATAAAAAGGTTTTCTTAAACAAAATTGAATCATAAAATAATCAATATAATATATCATTATATAATTAACACAATCAAATCATAGTAATAACATGGATAGAAACTTAACTATATTTAAATAGAATCATCTTAGATGTAAAATAATTTTGATAAAACACTTGAACTTAATTTTGAAGAAAATATCTTTTCTTCTTCAAAACGTTTTCTTTTCACAAAATACCATGAAATATTAAAATAAAAGAGTTTAGTTAAAAATAAACTTGAAACTGTGTAGAGGAAGCTTCGTGTAAATAAGTCATTATGGAGATGTAAAAATCCGTTCATACTATATAAGTAAAAAAACATTCTCCTCGTACTTTTGCTAGAAAAGCCAAAAAATACCTCATATAAAAAAACACCAAAAGATTCAATTCATACCATTTGATAAAAATTTAACAATGGGTAAAATTGACTTCAAAAAATTGTAGAAGAAAAAAAATGACATATTATAGGAAACATGGATGATGATGATAAATATAACCCAGGAAATACTTACATATAAACAATCTCAGATAATAATGAGATTGCAAAATTATCCATTATATTTGGTATGATAAACTTCGTTTGTATCCAAAAATCCATTATAATGGTTAATCTATGTTAATAAAAATTTCCAGAAATATATTCAAATTTATGATATCATATATGATCTTATTATATCATTTTGTTAATAATGTTTCAATATTTCCATTACTTCGGGTGTTAACTACTTCATTTTCCCATTACTGTTTTTCTATGGTAGTCATTTTTTTGTTATTATGATGTATTTTATTCATGTAAATATTGAAATGAAGTTCATAATTATTATTTTTACTCATAATATAAATTTTATAAACATTATTGAATTGTTAACGTAGAGAATGAATCTCAACACGTCGTGGAGATGGTAGGCCGTACGTACGAACGAGCGACGATATCATTCCCTTTGAGGGTTATATAGTATGGGAATGGATGGTATATTAATTATAAAGAGTAATAATCATGTAATATTAATTATTTAAATCCATTATATCCATCATTATACCCATCCAAATAAAGTATCATGGAATAATAGATTACACCATAATGTGGAGGCGGTAACTTGCATGCACACACACATGGTGATATTGTTATTCATTGGATGGAAAAAAGAAGGTATAAGGATGTCCCATAACAATAATACCATCTTAGAATATATAAGATACAGGATTTATTACATTATTATGGAAACAAAAAAATAATAGGAAGTATAAGAAGAAATGAATTTTGAATGAGGTGATAAAACAATTACCTCTTTTTTCAAGTATCTCCTTTTTTATTTTCACAAAAGGCCTCATTAGGATGGATTTATGCCCAAAGTGTGGGCTATAGGATGAAAGGGGAAGTTGGGAGAGGAAGTGGGTAGGGGTTGGACGATAAAATGGGATTTAGATGTGTGATTAAAACAGAAGGAGATGTCCCTTTTATAAGAGAGGGGCGAGGCATCTTTGGAAAAACAAAAACTATTAATTATTTTTTAAAATAAAATGGGTCCAAAGTGGATTATTTATATGATACGATGAGTATGGGTAGAAATAATCTATACCAATAAACTTTATACATGTTTTTATTTTATTTTAAACCTTATAATTTTGATTTATCTTTTTTTAATCTATTTAATTTTTATTGTGGTAATAACATTATAATTATTTACTTATATGGTGTTAATTAACCATAAATGGATATTTTATAACCTTTTTGAGCTTACAATTATCAATTTTTAATTTTTAAATATTTTTATACTTTTTAAATAATTTAATAAAATGTTATTTTTATAAAATATCATTAGTGACATTTCTGACACTATTCATTTCTTTGATTTTAAATAAAATCCACACAAAAGATATCTTCAAAAAATAAAACATTTAATAAACTCCAAAAATGTAATAATAACCTATAAATTTCATGGATAACCTTAAAAAATTAAAATTATATTTCTTTAAATATTTTTAATATCATTTATTTGAAATTTCTATTAATAAAATAATTTATACGTCACTATTATGTCATCATTAATGGTAATTATTTAATTTATAAATATTATAAATAAATATTAATGATGTAGGTAATTATTTTATATTTCCATAGACTATATATAATGGATATTATCTCTTTGTTATCCTTATATTAAAATTAATATAATTTTATAAAAAGAAAGTGTGACATTTCATCAGATTCATTGATTTTAATAACATTAATGTAATATTCATGGGAAATTATAAATTAAGTGATTCAATTTATAAAAATAGATGATAATAGTATAAGTTATACATAAAATTGATTTTTATAGGTGTTAAGGTAATTTTATAATATTATTTTAACCTTTATTTACCCAATTTACATTCAACCATGGTAATAAAAATAATTACCAAAGTTACTATTCATAATGTCAAAAAAATTAGCCTATTAACATAATATGGACCTAATGATTCCAAATATGGAGTCCATTTTTAAAAAATCAAAACACATAAGTTGCAGTAATTAATTTAAAATCAATGACATTGTTGGAATGAGAGAACGAGTTTTTACAAGTTAAAGCATTACAAAAGATTGAAATGTTTTTACATATAATTTTAATGTAAAATTAATGATAATTTCATAAATTATATTTTATGATAAAAAATATTCTATTTATACTTTAAAAGTATTCAAAATTATAATTTAACCATATAAATTATTTGGATAAAAAAATTTGTTTTCCCTTAAAATTTAGTGTATTTTTACTATTAATCAAAACATGAAAGTTATAAGAAACATTTCATAAATTAATACAATGTAAATGTTTATATCCTTATTAAAAATAAAAATTTTATTTTTTTATATAAAAATTATTAATGTGTCGATATCTTAATTTGAAATGGGTTCTCCATTTAAAGGTGATAAATTACTCTTAAAAAATTCGTTTTTATACATTAAATAGGGTTGATTCATACCCGATGACTAAAATATCCATTGGATGAATATCAAAAATCTTTTATTAAGTATATAATATATATATATATAAATATATCACTAATTTCATTTCCAAAATTAATTAACTCAATAATTCAAATATCTAATTAATTTTTATTTTTCATAAATAATTGATAGCTAATGAATTCACAATCCATTTTCATAAGTTAGTTATATTTATTATCACTGAAATAATGTAACACCCCAAGATTTTATAAGATATATTATTTTTAATTTATTTTATATCTTATGTTGTATGCTACACCAAGATTATCATGCGTTATACGCAACACCGTATTAGCTTGTAGTATACACAACACTATTCTTGGATCGTGTTACACACAATTTCAAGTTCGTTTGATAGTAGTTATTCTACGAAACATTGAGTGCATATATATATATATTCAATGTATAAATGAAATATGGTTGGATTTTGTTATATGAAACAACCAATGAGTCTTTCACTACACGCAACCCTGACTTTCCTTGCATTACACGCAATCACGACCTTCCTCGATAGCGTGTATTGTACGCAATATCGGGTTTCACTAAACAACAATATATGGTTATAATATTATTATGAACTAACAGTTATAAATAGTATTAAATACATTTTTAATTTTATAACATTATTATTCATCTTACACATTTTATAGAACATGGTATAAGAACAAAATAATTTTTTTGGGTAAAATAAGTATTTTTAAAAAAATGCAGTTTTGCCGCCTTTTGATGGCGCACTCACATTAAATATAGTTTTTGACATTTTTATAAGTTCAATTTTAAAAAATAAAATTCTTATTTGGAATCAGGATAACAAAATTTACTCTGGATAAAATTTTCGTATTATTTTGAAAACTTTCATATTTTAATGAATAGTAAAAACACGATATATTTTAATTAAAAACAACATTTTTCATCGTAATAATTTATATGGTTAAATTATAATATTGAATGGGTTTTAAGTATAAATAGAATATATTATTACCATTTAATATAATTTATGTTATTATCACTGATTTTACATTGAATTCATAGGTAAAATCATTTCAATATTTTGCAATGTTTTAACTTTTAAAACTTGTTTTCTTAACAACGGGATTAATTTTAAATTAATTTTTTCAACTTATGTGATTTGAATTTGAAAAAATGGATTCCATATTGGGAATCAGTAGGTCCAAATTATGTTAATAAGCTGCTTATTATTTTTAGTCATTATGAATAGTAACTACGGTAAATTTTTTTTACCATAGTTAAAGGTAAATCGGGTAATTAAGGGTAAATATAATATTATAAAATTAGTCTAACACTTGTAATAATATAATTAGATGATTATGTTTTACCCTAAATCATACTTGGGTCGAAATGGAATCTAATGGGACCCACTTGTATTTTATTAAGACCTTTTATTTATTTTATTTAAAAGAAAGTGAAATGTCTCACTCAAACATTAATAATTAGATTATTTTTAATATAAGTTTATACAAAATATAAATTCGATTATAAATAATAATTTTAAATATAAATGGTTTTTATTTATCATGGTAATTTATTTGTAATTTTTAAGAAATATTTAATTACCGTAATAGCTAATACATCAATGATGAAGAAATTATTTATTTATTGAAAAATCAATAATATAGTTTTTATTAAAATAAAAATACCTATCAAAAGGACCGAAAAATTGACCAAACATTATTTTTAGAGTATATCTATACCCTAAGCATCCGAGGGTCTATTTTTGGACCATTTGGAGCATTGTAAAACTGATTAGTACATTTATATAATTTTATTTTAAATGATGTCAAAGATGTCACCTTCATAATTTAACAAATATAACAGTTTAAATGTTGTGATTTTAATACTATAAATTCGACTAAAAATATTATTATAAAATTTATTATATTTATCTTTATCATAGGATTTTATTTTTAATTTTTATGCAACAAATAGGAGTATTAAATAATTGTACAAAAATGTTGTAGTGATTATTTTATTAAGAGATATACCAAATAAATGGTTTTAAAAATATTAAAATAAATAATATATGACAAATTAATGTTCCCCATGAATTTTTTGATGAATATGAAATTTTATGAATCTATTATATATTTTGGTTTGAACATATCTTCGGTGTAGTTTTTATTTAAATTCAAATAAATGAATAATGTCAAAATTGACACTATTGTTATTTTATAAAAATTACATAATATAAAATTGTTTAAAAATCTCAAAAATATTTTAAAATTATATATTAAAATTTATATGGTCGAAAATGTCATAAATTATCTAATTATGGACAATTCACAACACATAAGTAATTATTTATAACAATTTAATATTTAAAATATTATTACCACAAATAAAATTAAATAGATTAAAATAAAGATAAATCAAGATGATAATGTTTAAAATAAGTTACAAACATGTATAAATTTTATTGGATGATGATATTACAACCCTGTCTCATCTAATATTCTAATGTGAGTCATTTTGGAAGTTTTTATGTGGGGTTTAAATTTATTATAAATTAATATTTCTTATGTTTCCAAAGGTGCCCCTCTCCTCCCTTATAAAAGGGAACCTCCTCCCTCTCCACTTCACAACACCTTGAGCCTTCAAGCTCGGCCAACCCCTGACCATTTCCATTCTCCATTTACCTAGAAACATTCAGGAGGTTCTGATCTTCTCAAAATACCAACTCTTGTCCCTTAAGAGGAAGCTTAAAAGAGGTGCGTCGAAGAAGAGGTAATCTCTTCTACCGATTCCTTCAAGTTTTCTTCTTATTCATCATATTATTCTTTAGTTGTTTCATTATAAAGTAATAAAATTAGTATTAATAATGTACTGATATGTTATTATAAATATGAACAACCCCATCCATCCTACAGAAAATGAAATCACCGCGCTTGCGTACGTATGGAATACCGTCTCCACGCCGTGGTGTAATTAGTTTTTCCACCACCACCTTACTTGGATGGGTATAATACTGTAAATAATAACTATATATGGTTACTATAACATCATGATGATTCTGATATATTATATCATTCACTCCAACTCTATTCAATAATTATGGGAACGATATCATCGCTCGTGCGTACGTACAGACTACCGTCTCCACGAACGCGATGAGATTTATTTTTCATGATTAACCATTCAAGTATGATTATAAAGTATATATGTAATAAATAATCATGAAAGATATTAATTAATAATGATACTATATTTATGTACATATATGTTTCATTTACTTAATTATATTCAATTCAATAATGAAACGAAAACATCGTTCATGCGTACGTACGACCTACCGTCTCCATGAACGGTGTATTTCATTACATTTATCAATATATAATATATAATGAATATATATTATATATAAATAATGTTTTAAATTCTGGAATTAAGTAAATAAGGATATGAGTAATAATATCAAGAACAAAAAATCGAAACACGTACGATAAATGAAACGATTTTACCCAAAACACTGCTTTAACATGAAATTTACAAAAGAACGGGTAATATAAAGTCATAAGTGAACCATATATGATATCATAAAAATGAATATGATTCTGTAATAATTCAATGACATTATTTAAATCATTATACTGGAGGTTCAAATACATACGAAGCATATCAGACATATGGTAAATGGAAATCTCGCAATCTCATTTTTATCTCACATTGTTTATACTTCAGAATTTACTGGGGAATATTTATCATCCACATCCATGTTTACTCAATATGTAATATTATTTCTAACCTCATAAAATTTTTTAAATCCAATTTTACCCTTTGTTGATTCTTTAGTAAATGATATGAAAGGAATCTTTTGTTGTTTTTAGTACGAGGTACTTTTTGACTTTTCCGGCCAAAGTACGAAAAGAATGTTTTTTTTAACTTAAACAACATGAATGGATTTTTATGATTTCATAGAACATTATTTCCATGATGCTTCCTTTACAGGTTTTCAAGTTTATTTTTAATCAACTTCTTTTAGTTTAAAATAGTATGACATATTAAGAAAGGAAAAATGTTTTTGAAGTAGAAAGGATATTTTCCTCAAGAATGGAGTTCAAGTGTTTTATCAAAATTATTTTCCATCTAAGATAATATAGGGTCCTATTTATATCTATATTTTTACATTGATTTTATTATTTTATGATTTAATTATTTTTATGATGTCCTTTTATGGATTATGTTATGATGACAGGATGTTTAAGAATCCCATTTTTATTACATGGGTTATGTTATGATTTTGTGGCACACATAAGAATGGTTTCATTATGAGATGGGTGGGACCTATATCTCCCTTAAATGCATTGGATAACGATTTATATCTCATGAGATAGACATGGATGGAATGGTACGTTAATCCAGTTCAGTGATACAGGACTGGAACGAGGAGTGAACTCGATTTAGAAAGGGACTTTATCCACTAAGATTGTCTTGGCAGCAATGCCTTGGCTTCTATGGAAATCATATCATGAGCTTAATGGTTTTCTACAATTACATGTTTTCTTCCTATGCTATTTTATCATGATTGATGTTCTATTATGATATATTCCTTACGTACTTCCAAGATTTATGTCTTTGCTCAAGATTTTTATGTTTAGATTTTATGTTCAAGTTTTTGCATTCAAATGTTTATGGATTTTTTTTATGTTCTCTATGTTTACCCTTACTGAGAATTTGAGCTCACCATTTTTATGTTTTCTTTTCACCAAGATATAAATAAATTTTTTAAGTAATAAAACAAAAGGTGAAGATATTTATGTGAGATGTTGAAGATCTTTCAACATGATTAGAAGATTATGTTCCATGTTTCCAAAGACACAGAACTATTACGGTCTTTTGGTGTCTGTTTCTGTTATGTATTAAGTATTCCGAAAAAGTAATGTAATGTCTATGTACATAAAGTACGAGTCTCTATAGTTGGTATCAGAGGAAAGGTTTAGTTAACCTTTGAAAACTAGGATGCGAAAACATTAGTGAAATCCCTAGAGATATTTCTAAGGTATATATAGGGATGTACCTAAGGTTAAGTATAAGTATAGGTTATATTCCTAGAATTACAGTAACGATCATATAATTAAATCTAAGGACTTAGATATTGAAGGTACTCCCCCTTAATTATGTTGTTTTCCTAGTATGATTGTTGCTTCTCACAAAATTATTTTTGTGTTTTAGTCAGTGGAGGGAACTAGAAGGAATTCGGTTAACATTGAATCCAATGAAAAAATTGGTGACTATGAGGAACGGAATTGCATAATTCCTAGAGAGAAAGATATTGTGATTATGCTGATTCAGTCATTTCGATATATGATTAACAAGGTAATATTTAGTTGTATTCCCAATTCATCAAATAAGAGGAAGATATACTTTTATTCATGTTCGCATGGTGAGGAGCATATATAAAGGAAGATTGTGATTTCTAAATAAGGGAAGAAGAACCTTGATGAATACATCAAATAGAGGAGAAGATGTTATCTGTGTGGGAAAAGGGTCATAGAGTGACAGACTATTATGGAGTACAATGTCGTATCTGTGGAGAACATGGGCATTACCCAACTCAAGGCCCTGACCTAAGAGGTTACTTTTAAATCGAGGAAGGACCTATTCCATGCCCATAGTTAAAGATGATGGATTTAAGGGTTTATGTATTGGAATTCAAGAATAATGTTTTTGAGGTACTTTTATGGTATATTGGAATATCTATGTATTGGTCCATTGTGGTTTTCCATAAGAATATGGTACCGGTAACCATGAAAAGTGATTTAGATATTTTTGGAAAGAAGATGATATGCACATAATGAAGGGATAAAGAGAAAATTAAATGAGCTCATGACTAATATAAGGAAAAAGTTATATCATGGTTTGAGTATATAGAAATTTTGGGATTTTGGTATGTGGAAAGAGTTAACTTTTGACAGCATTCATGTTTTCACTAAGGTTTAATGGGTATTCATTTTTCAAGAGAATACATGATTAAGGTATTCACATGATTGGAATGTGACCAACACGATATATCAGGGATGAATGATGGTATTCAGATGCTCGGTAGATGAAATTTCTAGTAATTGTTTTATTTATACTATGAGCTTGGAAAGAAGTATTTTGGATAAGCCTATAGATTTGAAATGGATTAGGTTGGAAATAAGTTAGTATTGTTTAAGGCAAGAAAGTTTTACGATATAATTGATTGAATTTTATAATTATGTAGTTTAGAAAAAGGACAACCTACGGAATGGGAGACAACCCGTTGCATCAGACAAGGTTGTGGGAATTGAACTCATAACCGAAGTGCGACAGGTCTTTATTTCTTACCATTGGCCTACTGGAAGTCCCTGGTTTTATTTTATTAAGTGGTATTATATATGAATTATAAGTCCATTTTTGGAATCATATACGATTAACCTCACCATAGATGGACTTATGTATATTTGATAAATTTTGCTAACCTTTTTTTTGAGACATATAGAATGAACCATAATTCTATCACATGATCTAATAAAACTTCACAAATGACAACTTCAACTTCATTTTTTAAGAGATGAAGTGGAAATTGTTCAAGGAATGAACAACGATGAGATTATACCGAAATAAAGTAAGTATTTCTTCTAATTAAAATTCTTAAACTTTAGGGAAATGATATTGAAAACCAAAAATGTAATCCTAGTGCCCTTATATCTAATGAATCAGATGGTACCTTAGATAATCACAAATTTATGGCTTTGTGATTGTTGGATTTTTCATAGCCATGTTCTCTACCACTCTCCATCAGAACTTGATGGTTCGGTTTCTCTTCCATATAAATATTTTCACCTATGTTGTCCTATGTGGAAACCCATTACTGAGTTACTTTGTCTGACCGTTATGATTCTAAATTTCCTTTTTAAAATGAAGTTTTAGTATTCCTTTTTATGATGTGGGTTTCTATGAAATAATATTTCAAGTATTAAACCATTTATAACCCCGACGAATTTCGAGGCCAAAACTCATTTTAAGGGGGGTAGAATGTAACACCCCGAGATTTTATAAGATATATATTTTTTTAATTTCTTTCATATAATCTATTGTAAGCTACACTAAGATTATCATTGGTTATACACAACACCGTATTAGCTTGTAGTATACGCAACACTATTCCTAGATTGTGTTACACACAATTTCAAGTTCGTTTGATAGTAGTTATTCTACACAACATTGAGTGTGTATGTATATATATATTCAATGTATAAATGAAATATGGTTGGATTTTGTTATATACAACAACAAAGGTGTCTCTCACTACACGTAACCCTGACTTGGCATGCATTACACGCAATCGCGACCTTCCTCGATAGCGTGGGTGGTACGCAATACCGAGTTTCAGTAAACAACGATATATGGTTATAATATTATTATGAACTAGCCATTATAAATAGTATTATCGAAATTTTTAATTTTATAACATTATTATTCATCTTACACATTTTGTAGAACATGGTATAAGAACAAAATAATTTTTTTGGGTAAAATAATTATTTTTCAAAAAATACAGTTTTGCTGCCTTTTGATGGCACACCCACATTAAATCATGTTTTTCACATGTTTATAAGTTCAATTTTAAAAAATAAAATTCTTATTTGGAATAAAGATATAAAAATTTACTTTGGATAAAATTTTCATATTATTTTGATAACTTTCATATTTTAATGAATAGTAAAAACACGCTATATTTTAATTAAAATCAGCTTTTTTAATCGCAATAATTTATATGGTTAAATTATAATATTGAATGGGTTTAAAGTATAAATAGAATTTATTTTTACCAATTAATATAATGTATGTCATTATCATTGATTTTACATTGAATTCATAGTGAAAATCATTTCAATCTTTTGCTATGTTTTAACTTTTAAAACTTGTTTTCTTAACTACATGATTAATTTTAAATTAATTTCTATAAATTATATGATTTGAATTTGGAAAAATGGATTCCATATTTGGAATCATTAGGTCCAAATTATTTTAATAAGCTACTTTTTATTTTTAGTCATCATAAATAGTAACTACGATAAATTTTATTTACCATAGTTAAAGGTAAATCGGGTAATTAAGGGTAAATATAATATTATAAAATTATCCTAACACTTGTTCTAATATAATTGGATGATTATATCTTACCATAAATCATACTTTGGTCTAAATGGAATCTAATGGAACCCACTTGTATTTGATTAAGACCTTTTATTAATTTTATTTAAAGGAAAGTGAAATGTCTCACTCAAACTTTAATAATTAGATTATTTTTAATATAAGGTTATACAGAATATAAATTCGATTATAAATACTCATTTTAAAGATAAAAAGTTTTTATTTATCATCGTAATTTATTTGTAATTTTTAAGAAATATTTAATTACCTTAATAGCTTATACATTAATAATGAAGAAATTATTTATTTAGTGAAAAATCAGTAATATAGTTTTTATTAAAATAAAAATACCTATCAAAAGGACCGGAAACTTGACCAAATATTATTGGTCGAGTATAGCTATACCCTAATCATCCAAGGTTTGATTTTTGGACCATTTTGACCCTTAAAAACCGATTAGAAAATTTATATTATTTTATTTTAAATGATTTCAAAGATGTCACCTTTATAATTAAATAAATATAAAAATTTAAATGTTGTTATTTTAAGGATATAAATTCGAGTAAAAATATTATTATTAAAGTTATTATATTTATCTTCATCATAAGATTTTTTTTAATTTTTATTCAACAAATAGGTATATTAAATAATTATACAAAAATGTTGTAGTAATTATTTTATTGAGAGATATACCAAATAAATGGTTTTACAAATATTAAAATAAATAATATATGAACAAATTAATGTTCACCATGAATTTTTTTGATGAATATTACATGTTATAAATCTATTAATCATTTTTTTTCGAACATATCTTCTGTGTAGTTTTTATTTAAATTCAAATAAATGAATAGTGTCAAAATTGACAGTATTGTTATTTTATAAAAATAACATATTATAAAATTGTTTAAAAATCACAAAAATATTTTAAAATTATATATTAAAATTTATATGGTCTAAAATGTAATAAATTATCCAATTATGGACAATTGAAAACACATAAGTAATTATTTATAACAATTTAAAATTTAGAATCTTATTACCACAAATAAAATTAAATAGATTAAAATAAGGATAAATCAAGTTCGTAATCTTTAAATTAAATTCCCAAAATGTCTAAATTTTATTGGTTGATGATATTACAACCCTATCTAATCTAATATTTGGATTTTAGTCATTTTGGAAGTTTTTATGTGGGGTGTGAATTTATTATAAATTAATATTTCTAATGTTCCCAAAGGTGCCCCTCTCCTCCCTTATAAAAGGGAACCTCCTCCCTCTCCACTTCACAACACCTTGAGCCTTAATGTTCGGCCAAAACCTGACCATTTATGTTATCCACTTCTCTATCAAAATTTTGGAGGTTCTGGTCTTCTCAAAAGACCAACTCTTTTCCCTTAAGAGGAATCTTAAAAGAGGTGCATCGAAGAAGAGGTAATCTCTTCTACCGATTCTTTCATGTTTCCTTCTTCTTAAACTTCTTCTTCTTTAGTTATTTCATTATATAGTAATAACATCAGTATCAATAATATACTAATATGTTATTATAAATATGAAACAACCTCATCCATCCTACGGAAAATGAAATCACCGCGTGTTCGTATGTACCGAATACCATCTCCACACCGTGGTGTAATTAGCTTCCCCACCACCACCTTACTTGGATGGGTATAATGCTGTAAAGAATAACTCTATATGGTTATTATAACATAATAATGATTCTAAGTTATTATATCATTCTCTAAAATTCTATTCAACAATTATGGGAATGATATAATCGCTCGTGCGTACGTACGGACTACCGTCTCCACGAACGCGATGAGATTCATTTTTCCTGATTAACCATTATAGTCTGATTATAAAGTATATATGTAATAAATAATCATGAAATATATTAAATAATAATGATACTGGATTTATGTACATATATGTTTCATTTACTTAATTCCATTCAATTCAATAAGGAAACGAAAACAACGTTCATGCGTACGTATGGACTACCGTCTCCATGAATGGTGTATTTCATTCCATTTATCGATCTATCATATATAATGAATATATATTATATATAAATCATTTTTTAAATTATTGAATTAAGTAAATCAGGATATGAGTAATAATATCAAGAACAACAAATCGAAACATGTACGATAAAAGAAATGATTTTACCCAAAATGCTGCTTTAACATGGAATTTACAAAGGAACAGGTAATATAAATTCATAAGTGAACCATATATAATATCATAACAATGAATATGATTCTGTAATAATTCAATGACATTATTTAAATCATTATACAGGAGGTTCGGATTCATACGATTCATATCAGACATAATGTAATCGAAAATCTTGCAATCTCATTTTTATCCGAGATTGTTTATACTTCAGAATTTACTGGGGAATATTTATCATCCACATACATGTTTCCTCAATATTTAATATTATTTATATCCTCCTAAAATTGTTTAAATCCAATTTTACCCATTTTAGAGTTTTTATTAAATGATATGAAAGGAATATTTTGTCGTTTTTAGTACGAGGTACTTTTTGACTTTTCTGGCCAATGTATGAGGAGAATGTTTTTTTAAATTATACGGCATGAATAGATTTTTATAATTTCATAGAACATTATTTAAATGATGCTTCCTTTTCAAGTTTTCAAGTTTATTTTTAATCAACTTCTTTTAGTTTAAAATTGTATGACATGTTAAGAAAGGGAAAATGTTTTTGAAGTAGAAAAAATATTTTCCTTAAGAATGGAGTTTAAGTGTTTTATCAAAATTATTTTCCATATAAGATACGATAGGGTTCTGTTTATATCCCTATTTTTACATTGATTTGATTATGTTATGATGGAATTATTTATATGATGTCCTTTTATGGATTATTTTATGATTACATGATGTTTAAGAATTCCATTTTTATTACATGGGTTATGTTATGATGTATGATTTATGATTTTGTGGCACACATAAGAATGGTTTCATAATGAGATGGGTGGGAACTATATCTCACTCCAATTCATTTGGTAAAGATTTATGTCTCATGAGATAGACATGGCTAGAATGGTAAGTTAATCTGGTTTAGTGATACAGGACTGGAACGAGGAGTGAACTCGATTCAGAAAGGGACTTTGTCCATTAAGATTGTCTTGGCAGCAACTCCTTGGCTACTATGGAAATCATATCATGTGCGGTTTTCCAGAATTACATGTTTTCTTCCCAAGCTATTTTATCATGATTTAGGTTCTATTATGATATATGCCTTATGTACTTCCAAGATTTATGTCTTTGCTCAAGATTTTGATATTTAGATTTTATGTTCAAGTTTTTGCATTCAAATGTTTATGGATTGTTTTATGTTCTCTATGTTTACCCTTAATATGCATTTGATCCCACTATTTTTATGTTTTCTTTTCCCCAGGATATAAAGAAACGTTTTAGGTAAGAAAACATAAGGGGAAGATCATTATGGGAGATGTTGAAGATCTTTCACGATGATTAGAAGATTATGTTCCAAGTTTCCAAAGTCACTAAACTATTACGGTCCTTTGGTGCCTATTTCTATTATGTATTAAGTATTCCGAAAAAGTAATGTAATGTCTATGTACGTCATGTATGGGTCTCTACAAATAACAACTATGATATAATGGTAATTTTATACTATGGAAGTCTGAATATTCCTTTAAACTCACAATTTCATGCAACACAAGCGACTAAAATATAAAAATTATTTGAAGAAAATATTTTAGAAAAACATCAGGGTGTTACATTTTACCCCCTTAAACTGAATTCCACCACAAAAGTTTTACCAAGAGAGTGATCTTTTTTCGTAGAACTTTTTCGCTACAATCCATAATATCTATTGGTTTTTCTTTATATGAAATATCTTGATCCAGCGGTTTTAATTATGATTTTAGTACTTGTGAAAGATCAAGTATTTAAATTCTGAGGATATATACATGGAACATATCATGAACTTGAGAGAGATTTGGTGGAAGCACCAATCTACAAGCTACCTTTCAAATGCGATCCAAAATATCAAAAGGACCGATATACGTAGGGCTCAGCTAGCCCTTATTTTCGAATCTCATTACTCTATTCTAGGTAGATATTCTTAAAAACACTTTATCACCCACTTAAAACTCTAGGTCTTTTCTTCAGTTGTTAGCATAACTTTTTTTTTGACTCTGAGATGCTCATATGTGTTGTTGAATAGATCTGATATTTTTTTTCTATTTCATCAACAACATCTGGTCCAAATAGGTTTCATTTTCCAAGTTCATCCCCAAATGTTGAATATCTTCACTTCTTTTCAAAGAGGGATTTATAAGGATCCATCTAAATATTGGATTGAAATATATTTTTTAAAGAAAATACCACCAAAGGTAGGTGTTGATCCCAACTACATTTGAAATCCATAGAGAAAGATATAAACATGTCATCTAGATCTTGAATTGTCCTCTCACACTCACTGTCTATCTAAGGATGATAAGAAGTGATAAAACTTAACTATGTATCCAGAGTGTGTCGAAGACTTCTCTAAATCATCGAGGTAAAGCTCAGATCCTGATCAGATAAAATTGGAAGTGGTACACCATGAAATATTACCACTTCCTTTATATATAACCTGACAAGTTGTTCAAGAGATAAATCCTCTCCAATAGGAATGACTTGTTCAGACTTTGTAAGATGATCAACTATAACCCAGATAGAATTATTGGATTTGGATGTTTTGGGAAGTTTGATGAAAAATTCCATAATGATGTTTTCCCATTTCCATTATGTTATTGGTAAGGGTTGTGACATCCACATATACTTTTATATTTCAGTCTTAACTTGTTGAAATACTAAGTATCGAGAGACATATTTTATGACATCTCTTTTGAGTCCATACCAAGAGAAATACTTTTTTAGGTCCTTGTACATCTTTGTTTTTCCATGCTGAATATAGAATAAAGAACTCTGAGCCTCATCCAATATCTCCGTCTTTAATTCCGGTATAGGAGGAACACAAACCCGATTCTTGAACCTTATTATTTTATCACAATCAATGATGAATTCAAGAACATTTCTCACCTTATTTTTTAACTCTACATAATTCTTCTATGCCTCCTTATTCATCACTTTTATAGATGGTTGAACATTAATTTGAGAAAGATAAGCTTTCCCACCTTCCTTTAAAATTACAAGATACATCCTTTGAAAATCTATAAATATTGGATCTTTTTTGATCCTCATCATAGATAGTCTATCATGGTCTTGTCGAATCAAAGCATCTTCCTCCTTGTTCACTTTCCCAGGTCAGTAATGTATTGAGAAATCATAATATTAATCAACTCTAACCATCTTCTTTGTTACATATTCAGCTAATTTTATGTGAAAATATACTTTAAACTTTTATGATCACTACAAACATCACACCTTTCACCATTAATATAATTCCTCCATATATTTTCTACAAATATTATAGTAGCCAACTCCAAATCTCGAGTTGGATAATTGTGATCATGGAATTTCAACTGTGGTGAGGCACAAGATATCACCATATCATTTGGCATGAGAAAACATCCAAGCCGCTTCTTGGATACATCACTATAGACTAGAAACCTTTCTCCACTATAATGTAGTGTGGGGACAGGTGCACTAGAAAACCTTATTTTTATCTCTTTGAAATTATCTTCACATTATTCTATCCATAAGAACTTAAATCCATTCCATGTCAACTTGGTGAGTGGACTAGACAATCGTGGAAATTATTTTCCAAAACGTTGATAATATCCATCCAAACAATGAAAAATTTAGATCTCAGTTACCATTTTTGGTCTCAAAAAACATTCAAAAACTTTTATTTTTGATGGATCCATAAATATATCATCTATTGAGATTATGTGACCCAAAAATGAAACTTTATGAAGACAAAATTCACACTTGGTAAATTCTACATAAATCTTCACTTTTCTCAAGGTATTATGTACAATTCTGAATTTGTCTTCATGTTCTTCCATTATCATCGAATAGAAAAGAATATCGTCTAAAAAGACTACCAGAAACTGATCAAGATGGTCTCTAAAGACACTATTCATTATATCCATGAAGATTTCCGGGGTATTAGTAAGACCAAAAGGCATCACTATAAATTCATAGTCTCCATACATTGTATGGAATTCTGTCTTTTGTATATCCTCCTTCTTGACACTTAATTGATGATATACTTAATGAAGATCAATCTTGGAAAAGTATTTATCTCCACGTAGTGGGTCTAATAAGTCATCAATGTGGGAAAGAGGATATTTTTTCTTGATAGTGACCTTGTTTAGTTCTCGATAATCAATGCAGAGACCGATTGATCCATGTTTCTTCTTAACAAATAGAATAGGTTCTCCCCAAGATGATACACTAGGGAATGATAATCCCTCATCAAGATTCTCTTATAGTTGCTTCTTCAATTCCTTCAACTCAATTGGGTCCATTCTATAAGGTGTCGAATATCACCCGGTATGAGTTCTATTGAAAACTATACTTCATGAATTGGTCAAAAGACCAAGAAATTCATCTGGAAAAACATCATCAAACTCTCGTAAAATGGGAATATTCTTAATTGTGAGTTTCTCCCTGACCTGTAAAGACCCGTAAAATTCAAGGGAAATTTTTTCTTAATTTTCTTTAGAATTTTACAAGAGCGCGGTTTCAGACGGCACCTGATTCCGAGGCCCGGAGTGCCCGGAATTAATTTCCGAAGTTTGGCTCGGGTACGTTCAGTGAACGAACGAGCGGGAATTCCTAACTTTTGATCCGGTGCTCGGAATTGAAATCCGAGGGCACCGATGAACTCGCAAGACCGTTATTCGCTTTAAGAGACCTTTTCGGGAGTTGCGTTTGTTGCGAGTTGAAATTTAGTTTTGGGGTTTTCAGTTGAGTTAAATAAAATTTGTGTAAGACAAATTTTATTTTAACTTATTAAAAACCTACCAAAGGTGGTTGGAAGTGGGACCCACACCCACTTAACCTCCCTTGGGAGGATTAAGTGTGGTGGGGCCCACACGAACCCCCACCTTTTCAACTCCCCACTCTCCCTCTTAATGGATTGACAAGTTAACTTATATTTAATTATACAATTTTTGTATATTAAATAAGTGAGTTAATTTTGGAGTTATCCATTTTGAATTTCAAACCTTTTAAATTCTAGTGTGTTATGTGATAATAAAATAAGATGTTGTCTTATTTCATTTTTGGTTGAAAGGTTTGTCTTCTTGAGAGGTGGAGAGCATCATTTTCTTCTTCTTCTTCATCTCTGACGAAGATCACGAAGAACGCTCAACCTCAACGAAGAACGCGAAGAACGCCGTTCTTCAACGAAGAACTTCTTCGCCGAAGAACACGGTCTTTCCGCGACGCCATATCCGCGACGTGACATACTTCTTCTGCGTCATCTCTTCCGCGACAGTTTTCCGCGACGAACGCCATCGACAACGACTCTTCCTCCGACGTCAAAGGAATCGACACCGATAATCCACGACTTCGTCAACGTGTGATTATCGAGGTAGGGGTTCTTGAGTTCGTTGTTTGCTTTATTAATTGACTTTCCTCAAGACTTGACGTAGAACGCTCAAGTTTCCGACGAAGAACACCACTCCGCTCTTCTTCGTCTTCGGTGTCAACGAGAGAGAACACCGCACCTTCCTCGGACAACCTTCGTCGGCGTACAAGGATTCGCCAACGACGTGCCTCATCGGACGTATCTCTTCGTCAACGGAATTGACGAACGACTTCCGCGACGCCCGATCTCCGCGACGTCGACTTCCGCGGACATAGTCAAATCCTCGAACTTATACCCGAGGTAGGGGATTGTTGTTTCATTCTTTAATTATTCCATTTCTTGAACGTGGATCTGGCATGTCTAACGTGAGGCTTTGAATGTTCATGTTGAGTTTTTATTTAACGTGAGGGGGGGCCGGACCGCATGAACACGGCCGAACCCCCCTCCAACGTTTATGTTGATTTATCTTGCGGGAGGAAGCAAGTGGCGTGGTGCCGTCGCACCACGCGGATGAACGTGCAAATATCTTCGCGATGCCGTCGCACGCACCATGGTAGAAACAACAGAAACGCGACGCCGTCGCGCCGCGTTGAATGAATATCAAGCACGGCAAAGGGGCGCGGTGCCGTCGCACCGCGCCGGACGACGAACGCCGCGGCCGGTTCCGGGCCGCGGCGGGACGAGGAGACCGCGGCCGGTTCCGGGCCGCGGCGGAAAGGAAGACCGGCGGCCGGGCCGCCGGCGTCGGAAGCCGAAGAAGGGGACCGGAAATTCCGGTCCCGTTTGAGAAAACTGGCCGGCCAGCTGGCCGGCCGGATGACTTAAAAACCGGGGAATTTAATTCCCCGGTCAACCCTTAAAAACCCCCCTCTTAAGAGGGGGGCGGTTCTTTAAGGAGGGGGGGCAGCAACCCCCCGGTTTTCCAAATAACGGGCCCCCTGGAAGGGGGGCCGTTTGTTAAAACGGCGCGGCTTAGCCGCGCCGCCAATCCAAAAGCGGGGGGCTTGATTGCCCCCGCGTGCCACCCACGAGCGGCGCCCGCCGCCGCCACCGCGGCCCGCCGCCGCCGCCACCGCGGCCCGCCGCCGCCGCCACCGTGGCCCGCCTCCGCCGCCGCCGCGCCGCCCGCCGCCGCCGCCCGCCGCTGCCGTCCGCCGCCGTCCGCCGCCGCCGACCGCCGCCGCCGGCCGCCGCCGCCGCCCAGGGGGGGGTCGGGCCGGGTCGGCCCGGACCCGGACCCCCCCGTTTCGAACCAGTTTTGATTTTTCGCTCATAACTTGAGCCTCGGACCTCCGATCGACGAACCGTCTGTGGCAACGCGATCCTTGGATCGAGACGGTCGTTTCGGTATATCGTACTCAAGGTTTCGGATTACTTTGAGTTCGGCCGGGTTGGTTCGTTCACAAAACCAACCGGGCCTTCGGAGCGGAAACGCTCATATCTTGAGCCACGAACGTCCGATTGACGCGCCGTCAGTCGCGTTGGGTTCCTTTTAGTGAGACGGATCTTTTGGCATACTCTGCCCGAGGTTTGGACGCAGGTGGAGTATGGTCGGGTTGGTTTTGCCTTAAAAACCAACCGGGCCCCGGAGACGAAAAAGCCAATAACTCACAGACCGGGCGTCCGATTGACGCGCCGTCTGTTTTGTTGACTTCCTCTTGATGAGACGGAACTTTTGACATACTCCGCCCGAGTTTTGGATGCAGTCGGAGTATGGCCGGGTTGGATTGTACCCGAAATCCAACCGGACCCCTGGAACGGAAAAGCTAATATCTTTCAGACAGGACGTCCGCTTGACGAGCCGTCAGCGGCGTTGGTAGTTACGTTTAGTAACGGTCCCTATGAGTATACCCTATGGGAGTTCGGGGTACAGTTGAGATACGGCCGGGATTGGTTTCGCTCTCGAAACCAACCGGGCCCCTGGGACGAAAAGGCTAATAACTCACAGATCGGGCGTCCGATCGACGCGCCGTCTGTTGCGTTGAGACCCCTGTGACGAGACGGACCTTTGAGACACTTCTTCGTGGGACTTTGAGATACTTGGAGTATCGACCTGTAGCTCATGGAGCGGACCCTCCCAGTGACGAGCATGCGATGTACGGAGACCGTGTAGCTGGCTGAGACCTGACGACTGCTTGACCGAATCGACTTGGAGTGAGTCGACTAGCCCAGTGGACGGAGCACTACTTTCTGAGGTGCAGACCCATGGCGGACGGAGCACTACCTGTGTGACAGTGCAGACCCGCGGTGCTCGTCCGGAGAGTACCTCAGCAGGCTACTAGGGGGTGTGCACTACGGAGTTTGGGTGACATACCTCGGCGGGAAGCACTACTGTGTTTGGGTGGCTGGCCCGCAGTACTCGACAGGAGGAGTACTTCAGCAGTCTTAGGTTAGTGAGAAGTACCTCGAAGTCGTGACAGGACCACTGTACACTCTAGAGACGGAGCTCTTCAGCAGTTACAGTTTCGATAATGAAAATCCTGGTTTGAGCTGAGACTTTTGACCTTGTGTTTACTTCATGATTGAGATGGGTTACTTGATAACTTAGGTATATGTATGGGCATATACCTAAGTAGGGTTTATCTGTTGAGATCTTCGTGTGTTTATCCTTGTTGGTTTTAGTGAGACCTTGAGGGTCTCGGGGTCCCTACTGAGTATCGTTATACTCACCCCTGCACGGGCTATGCCCGCACCTCGTTGTGTTGGTTGCAGACGACGGACAGTGCTGACAGAAGCCGAAGGTTCAAGGACTGGACGGTACCTGGAGGTGGACCATACGACGAGGCGGTACCCGGAGGTGGACACTGGGCGGGACATACTCGGAGCGGATGGCGGGACCCGAGGAGGAGAGGAGCTATCTGTACCCACCCTTCAGGTGGGATTTCCAGTGGACATTTCAGCGTAGCAGCTTTACTTTTCAGTCGCTGTTTTCCCTTTCGAGTTGTACTTTACAGTTGGGCTTGTATTTCCGGCCCCTTTTACTTTTCAGCTCTTCTTTTGTACTTAGTGTTTTACTTCCGCTTGCTTACTCTGTGGTGTTTGTTTACTTTACAAAGGCAATGCCTTCCCTTTTTACTGGGATTTACGCCTTGGTGCTAGTCGCCAGCCCCTGGCCTATGGAAGGCGGGCTTGGGGTAGTCACGGCACGGACCCCGAGGGCGGGTCGTGACAAATTGGTATCAGAGGAGTTCGGTTCTACCGCAGAACTTATAACTCTGATGTTTCTTTCTGTGAAGCAATAGTGTTGAGAGTACCGAGTGTGGTTTTCAGTTCAGGGAGTCCAGTGTTGGTGCGGGCGGCCGACGTATCCATACACCAGGACCCTGACAACTGATTTCCGACTTTGTGCACGAAAACACTGATTGCGTGTGTGTTTTCAAAGGTTTTTCCCCTTAAAACAGCTCAAACCAGGTCAGCTCACCAGGTATAATCGTTTGATCGTGTTACGTTGTTTCTTTCAGGATGTCTTTTCTCAGACGACCAGCTAGAGCCCGGAGGGATGAGCGTGCTGACAGTCTGTCGAGCGGCGAGGCTTCGGTACAGGGCCCTCTTGCAGTTGAGGCACCAGCGGAGGCACCAGCGGTACTACCATACGTTGGGCTACCGATGCCACCAGCCCCAGCAGTAGGCGATGCACGACGCTTCAGCGCACTGCATGAGTTTCAGCGCCAGCGACCGCCCAGGTTTCGCGGGGAGACGGATCCCCAGGCTGCAGAGGACTGGCTGGAGACAGTGGTATGAGTGTTTAGGCTAGTGAGGACACCAGCAGACCTCATGGTGATCCTCGCTGCGAGCCTACTACACGCAGCAGTAGGTAGGTGGTGGAGCCACTTGTTTCAGTTTTGCGATGAGATGGACTTCGCATGGGAAGACTTCGAGACCTTCTTCAGGGTGGAGTTTGTGCCAGTATCTCTACACCCCGAGCGTGTACTGGAGATTCTGCCTTTGCCACGTGTTTTTTGATCAGAAGCCGAGTCTTCTGTGGGCAGTAGACAGATGATGCAGAGGTCCAGGAGGACCAGACCAGCAGTTGGGCGATCTCGGGTTTTAGGACCAGTGGTGCAGGGCAACCGGAGTGGGAACAGAGCTAGCCGTGCAAGGAGTAGGTTGTGTTACTCATGCCGCGGAAAGGGTCACCTGGCACGTGACTGTCCGACTCCTCGATCCGCAGGCTTGGGGGGAGCCACCGAGGTTGAGGCAGCGACAAATGCTTGAGCAACAGTAAAGCAGGCAGACAGGAGCGGAACTAGTGGATACGTCTCTTGTACTTCTAGTTCCATGTTGATGTTGCTTTTGTGTAGCGTCTTGTATTATGAGCTGCAATAATAAAAGACGCATCCTTTGTGATGTTTTCATTCCTGTCCTCTTTTGTGATGTTACTAAGAGGTTCCAGTTGACTGTTGACTTGACCCTCACTTGTGAGACATCTACTGGAGGAGACCAGTTACCACACACTGATGCCGACAGTGTGACTCAACCCTTGGAGGCGAGACTAACAGTTGGATCTCTTAGTAGTAGTGTCGAGGCCTTACGACGTCATCCTTGGTATGGATTAGTATCATCCATGTTAGGATTGACTGTTTTAGGCAAAGAATGTGGTTCATCCAGGGGATGAGACCAGGTTTCTCTTATCGGCAAAGAAGAAATCTCGCAGCTCTTGTGGGACCAGAGATGGTCCGGGCCACGTCAGAAGAGGTCCATGTCATCCAGGAGCGGATGAGGAAAACACAGAGCCGACAGAAGTCATACGCTGACAGGAGGCGGAGGCCACTGGAGTTCGAGGATGGCGACCACGTCTTCTTGCGGGTCTCACCTCGACGTGGTATTCAGAGATTTGGCCGAGGCGGCAAGATATCTCCGCGCTTCATCAGACCCTTCCAGGTCCTCCGTAAGGTTGGCGAGGTGGCTTATCGCCTGGCTCTACCACCTCAGTTGCACCGGGTGCACGACGTCTTACACGTGTCTCAGCTGAGGAGATACGTGCACGACCCAACGCACATCCTTGACGATTGGGCGACTTTTACGGAGGTCTCGGTGGAGATAGAGGATCGACAGGAGCGGGACCTACATGGGCGATCGAATCCTCTTGTGCGCAACAGATGGTGGCACGAGAATCTCCAGGAGAGCACATGGGAGCGGGAGGCTCAGATGCGTGCTCAGTACCCTCTTTTGTTTCCCTAGTTTTTGATGTAGCTTTACGGGGACGTAAAGCCCTGAGGTGGGAGTAATGTAAAGACCCGTAAAATTCAAGGGAAATTTTTTCTTAATTTTCTTTAGAATTTTACAAGAGCGCGGTTTCAGACGGCACCTGATTCCGAGGCCCGGAGTGCCCGTAATTAATTTCCGAAGTTTGGCTCGGGTACGTTCAGTGAACGAACGAGCGGGAATTCCTAACTTTTGATCCGGTGCTCGGAATTGAAATCCGAGGGCACCGATGAACTCGCAACGCCGTTATTCGCTTTAAGAGACCTTTTCGGGAGTTGCATTTGTTGCGAGTTGAAATTTAGTTTTGGGGTTTTCAGTTGAGTTAAATAAAATTTGTGTAAGACAAATTTTATTTTAACTTATTAAAAACCTACCAAAGGTGGTTGGAAGTGGGACCCACACCCACTTAACCTCCCTTGGGAGGATTAAGTGTGGTGGGGCCCACACGAACCCCCACCTTTTCAACTCCCCACTCTCCCTCTTAATGGATTGACAAGTTAACTTATATTTAATTATACAATTCTTCTATATTAAATAAGTGAGTTAATTTTGGAGTTATCCATTTTGAATTTCAAACCTTTGAAATTCTAGTGTGTTATGTGATAATAAAACAAGATGTTGTCTTATTTCATTTTTGGTTGAATGGTTTGTCTTCTTGAGAGGTGGAGAGCATCATTTTCTTCTTCTTCTTCATCTCTGACGAAGATCACGAAGAACGCTCAACCTCAACGAAGAACGCGAAGAACGCCGTTCTTCAACGAAGAACTTCTTCGCCGAAGAACACGGTCTTTCCGCGACGCCATATCCGCGACGTGACATACTTCTTCTGCGTCATCTCTTCCGCGACAGTTTTCCGCGACGAACGCCATGGACAACGACTCTTCCTCCGACGTCAAAGGAATCGACACCGATAATCCACGACTTCGTCAACGTGTGATTATCGAGGTAGGGGTTCTTGAGTTCGTTGTTTGCTTTATTAATTGACTTTCCTCAAGACTTGACGTAGAACGCTCAAGTTTCCGACGAAGAACGCCACTCCGCTCTTCTTCGTCTTCGGTGTCAACGAGAGAGAACACCGCACCTTCCTCGGACAACCTTCGTCGGCGTACAAGGATTCGCCCACGACGTGCCTCATCGGACGTATCTCTTCGTCAACGGAATTGACGAACGACTTCCGCGACGCCCGATCTTCGCGACGTCGACTTCCGCGGACAGTCAAATCCTCGAACTTATACCCGAGGTAGGGGATTGTTGTTTCATTCTTTAATTATTCCATTTCTTGAACGTGGATTTGGAATGTCTAACGTGAGGCTTTGAATGTTCATGTTGAGTTTTTATTTAACGTGAGGGGGGGCCGGACCGCATGAACACGGCCGAACCCCCCTCCAACGTTTATGTTGATTTATCTTGCGGGAGGAAGCAAGTGGCGTGGTGCCGTCGCACCACGCGGATGAACGTGCAAATATCTTCGCGATGCTGTCGCACGCACCATGGTAGAAACAACAGAAACGCGACGCCGTCGCGCCGCGTTGAATGAATATCAAGCACGGCAAAGGGGCGCGGTGCCGTCGCACCGCGCCGGACGACGAACGCCGCGGCCGGTTCCGGGCCGCGGCGGGACGAGGAGACCGCGGCCGGTTCCGGGCCGCGGCGGAAAGGAAGACCGGCGGCCGGGCCGCCGGCGTCGGAAGCCGAAGAAGGGGACCGGAAATTCCGGTCCCGTTTGAGAAAACCGGCCGGCCAGCTGGCCGACCGGATGACTTAAAAACCGGGGAATTTAATTCCCCGGTCAACCCTTAAAAACCCCCCTCTTAAGAGGGGGGCGGTTCTTTAAGGAGGGGGGGCAGCAGCCCCCCGGTTTTCCAAATAACGGGCCCCCTGGAAGGGGGGCCGTTTGTTAAAACGGCGCGGCTTAGCCGCGCCGCCAATCCAAAAGCGGGGGGCTTGATTGCCCCCGCGTGCCACCCACGAGCGGCGCCCGCCGCCGCCACCGCGGCCCGCCGCCGCCGCCGCCGCGCCGCCCGCCGCCGCCGCCCGCCGCTGCCGTCCGCCGCCGTCCGCCGCCGCCGGCCGCCGCCGCCGGCCGCCGCCGCCGCCCAGGGGGGGGTCGGGCCGGGTCGGCCCGGACCCGGACCCCCCCGTTTCGAACCAGTTTTGGTTTTTCGCTCATAACTTGAGCCTCGGACCTCCGATCGACGAACCGTCTGCGGAAACACGATCCTTGGATCGAGACGGTCGTTTCGGTATATCGCACTCAAGGTTTCGGATTACTTTGAGTTCGGCCGGGTTGGTTCGTTCACAAAACCAACCGGGCCTTCGGAGCGGAAACGCTCATATCTTGAGCCACGAACGTCCGATTGACGCGCCGTCAGTCGCGTTGGGTTCCTTTTAGTGAGACGGATCTTTTGGCATACTCCGCCCGAGGTTTGGACGCAGGTGGAGTACGGTCGGGTTGGTTTTGCCTTAAAAACCAACCGGGCCCCAGAGACGAAAAAGCCAATAACTCACAGACCGGGCGTCCGATTGACGCGCCGTCTGTTTTGTTGACTTCCTGTTGATGAGACTGAACTTTTGACATACTCCGCCCGAGTTTTGGATGCAGTCGGAGTATGGCCGGGTTGGATTGTACCCGAAATCCAACCGGACTCCTGGAACGGAAAAGCTAATATCTTTCAGACAGGACGTCCGCTTGACGATCCGTCAGCGGCGTTGGTAGTTACGTTTAGTAACGGTCCCTATGAGTATACCCTATGGGAGTTCGGGGTACAGTTGAGATACGGCCGGGATTGGTTTCGCTCTCGAAACCAACCGGGCCCCTGGGACGAAAAGGCTAATAACTCACAGATCGGGCGTCCGATCGACGCGCCGTCTGTTGCGTTGAGACCCCTGTGACGAGACGGACCTTTGAGACACTTCTTCGTGGGACTTTGAAATACTTGGAGTATCGACCTGTAGCTCGTGGAGCGGACCCTCCCAGTGACGAGCATGCGATGTACGGAGACCGTGTAGCTGGCTGAGACCTGACGACTGCTTGACCGACTCGACTTGGAGTGAGTCGACTAGCCCAGTGGACGGAGCACTACTTTCTGAGGTGCAGACCCATGGCGGACGGAGCACTACCTGTGTGACAGTGCAGACCCGCGGTGCTCGTCCGGAGAGTACCTCAGCAGGCTACTAGGGGGTGTGCACTACGGAGTTTGGGTGACATACCTCGGCGGGAAGCACTACTGTGTTTGGGTGGCTGGCCCGCAGTACTCGACAGGAGGAGTACTTCAGCAGTCTTAGGTTAGTGAGCAGTACCTCGGAGTCGTGACAGGACCACTGTACGCTCTAGAGACGGAGCTCTTCAGCAGTTACGGTTTCGATAATGAAAATCCTGGTTTGAGCTGAGACTTTTGACCTTGTGTTTACTTCATGATTGAGATGGGTTACTTGATAACTTAGGTATATGTATGGGCATATACCTAAGTAGGGTTTATCTGTTGAGATCTTCGTGTGTTTATCCTTGTTGGTTTTAGTGAGACCTTGAGGGTCTCGGGGTCCCTACTGAGTATCGTTATACTCACCCCTGCACGGGCTAGGCCCGCACCTCGTTGTGTTGGTTGCAGACGACGGACAGTGCTGACAGAAGCCGAAGGTTCAAGGACTGGACGGTACCTGGAGGTGGACCATACGACGAGGCGGTACCCGGAGGTGGACACTGGGCGGGACATACTCGGAGCGGATGGCGGGACCCGAGGAGCAGAGGAGCTATCTGTACCCACCCTTCAGGTGGGATTTCCAGTGGACATTTCAGCGTAGCAGCTTTACTTTTCAGTCGCTATTTTCCCTTTCGAGTTGTACTTTACAGTTGGGCTTGTATTTCCGGCCCCTTTTACTTTTCAGCTCTTCTTTTGTACTTAGTGTTTTACTTCCGCTTGCTTACTCTGTGGTGTTTGTTTACTTTACAAAGGCAATGCCTTCCCTTTTTACTGGGATTTACGCCTTGGTGCTAGTCGCCAGCCCCTGGCCTATGGAAGGCGGGCTTGGGGTAGTCACGGCACGGACCCCGAGGGCGGGTCGTGACAAATTGGTATCAGAGGAGTTCGGTTCTACCGCAGAACTTATAACTCTGATGTTTCTTTCTGTGAAGCAATAGTGTTGAGAGTACCGAGTGTGGTTTTCAGTTCAGGGAGTCCAGTGTTGGTGCGGGCGGCCGACGTATCCATACACCAGGACCCTGACAACTGATTTCCGACTTTGTGCACGAAAACACTGATTGCGTGTGTGTTTTCAAAGGTTTTTCCCCTTAAAACAGCTCAAACCAGGTCAGCTCACCAGGTATAATCGTTTGATCGTGTTACGTTGTTTCTTTCAGGATGTCTTTTCTCAGACGACCAGCTAGAGCCCGGAGGGATGAGCGTGCTGACAGTCTGTCGAGCGGCGAGGCTTCGGTACAGGGCCCTCTTGCAGTTGAGGCACCAGCGGAGGCACCAGCGGTACTACCATACGTTGGGCTACCGATGCCACCAGCCCCAGCAGTAGGCGATGCACGACGCTTCAGCGCACTGCATGAGTTTCAGCGCCAGCGACCGCCCAGGTTTCGCGGGGAGACGGATCCCCAGGCTGCAGCGATGGGGCATCTGTTTCTTTAATAAATGCCATTTCATAATGAATCAGAAATGGAAAGCTGGACTCAATAATACTGCAACATGTTTTTGAATGATAAAACACCTCTCCCTTTTTATTGGGATAATCTAACATCGATCGTCGGTGAATGTTTGAGGGAAACTCTGGAGAAAACTCTCGGCAACAAATGACGACGGATCAAAGCTGCGAATCGCTACGACAACGAGGTTGGAGGATCTCGATGACAACAGTTCCATAAAATCTTTGTTCGTGATCGATCCTTTCTTATTGGTAGGGGTTTGTTATTTAATTTTTTTTCCCCACTTTTCATTTAGACGAAAAATGTGGGTCAACGACGAACAAGTTGATCCGCAGATTCGTACGTTCTTGCGGGAGTGATTTTTTTGGGATTATTATGGGGGAAGTTAGTCCATGTTGATTTTGTAGTTGATGTTTTCTCCGTTTAAGCCTATTAATGGGAGTGGATCAATGCTGTGATGAACAATGACAGAGGTTCGTCCCTCTTTTTTTTGATTGGTTTTCTTTCCTCTATTTCTTCTCGCACGTTCTTTGTTATATTCATGGGGCGACGAACAACGGATCATTGTGCATCTGTTCTGCGACGCAACAATCCCAAATTGAAGAATTGACACCCCAAAGACCTTGCGGTGGTGAAATGATGATAGCGGATGACGAATCATATCAGATTGGGAAGGGCCGTTCTACGAGCATTCTTCACGTGAATGGATTGTTACATGTTTTTGGAGCTGATATGAGGTCTTAAAAACAACGGAATCAGCTTCTTGGTGTTAGGGAAACCAAAAACTAGGAGTTTTGTGGCGATTGGATGAACGAATTGACGAACAAAGCATCACTAGAGGCATGATGGCGGGGGTCCACGTTTCTGGAAATTTTCAGAATACACGGCGTGTACATCCAAAGAACATGCCATGTAGTACTGGCGGCGATGACTAGGGTTTCATGGGTCATAGAGGAATCACATGGCATGTGACCCTGGTCACACAACATGTTCGGCTTTCCCCAATGCTCGGTGTGTATTTTTGGTAGTATACAAACACTGGTTGGACTACACGGCTTCAGAAGAAACGACGTGTACATCATGGAAGAGGCAGCTACGTGGAACTCGGCGTGTATCCAAGGGGTACACAGACACGGGATGGAGTACACGACTGTGTACTCTATCACACTACCATGAAAGGCTAGTAACACGGGTCACCCCGTTTACCGGTTACACAAGTTGGAGTACACAGGTTGATGACAGTGTAAGGGAACATGCCCAGCGTACACGGAGCCATCCCCAGTCACTCGGACACAGCGTGTACACCATACTACATGTTGTGTACTCAGTTTTTCTACAAGACCAGCCATACGACATGGGATGTTGTACATGGGTAGTACCCAGGTCCAGGAAACACAATGTCTAACTTTTCTATATGCAGTGTACTTTTTGGAAAATGGAATGGTCCCCTTGTTCACCGTATCTTGGACATATTTCATTTGGGTTAGTGCCCCTTCTTCTCATTCCCCTGAAGGTCAGGCATCATTTCCTTCTACAGGAGTATGATCCCTTCAGCAATAATTTCTACGATAGAGTCAGCAATCCATCCGAGAGGCCCGAATCAAGATCCTCTATCCATTCTTGACCCTAGATAGAGTCCAGCATTGACGTAACCAAATCCACTGGGCATCGATCCTCTACCTAGCTGGTGAATTCCAGACGGGTCGCGGTATCTTCCCTAGCCCTAGCAGTGATCCTCATCTGTGTATCATTATCTTTATCACTTTGGAGCGTGTCTACATCAATGAGTGTATCTATCTATCGTAATCTTCCCTCTCAAGAGTGTGTCTCCTATAATGAGTGTACATACCTCTCGTGACATTTCCTGATGAATGGTACTTCTTGGAAAGACGTCATTAGAGCTGTAAGACTCATGGAGTGTGTTCTCCCAGAACGAGTGCTCTGTGGAATCTTTGAACTAAACCCTTAGTTGGGGGCATGCGGTTGTGGGACTTGTCTCTAGACCACGGGCTAGGGTTTTGAGTATATCAGATTTGTGATATAGGTTCTATAGACATATACTGTGCATAGCTGAATGTACCTTTACTTTGTGTTCTGCTTTGTGGTTTTTTGGGGTCCTTTACTAAGTATTGTTATAGTCACCCCTACACGGGCTTTTCCGGAACATGTCGTGTCTTGTGAAGATGAGAAAACTTTTTACGGAGTCTAGTGAGGACTAGGACATGACTAAGCTTTCTGAGTTCCCAATAGGCGGAGGCGTTCCTTTGGCTACGAGCAACAGTCCCAGTACCTTTTGTGTTTACAGGTTGGACTTTGCAGTTTCCAGTCTCTTGTTTTGGTGGGATTGTATTCTATCCAAGTTTACTTTCAGTAATTTACGTTCCGTCGTAATCTGGTGGTTGGGTTTAGTTATATTCATGCATTTTGTTCCTCAGTGTTTTTACATTTCAGCATCTGTGGTCTTGGAGATGTGTGCTTGTGTATAGGTAATTAGGCAATGCCTTCTATGCTACTATTATGCCTACACGGTGCTAGTCACCTGCCCCTAGCCTATTGGAGGCGGGCTTGGGGAGTCACAGCATGGGCCCCATTGGGATGGGTCGTGACAGAGTGGTATGAGAGGTGGTCGGTTCTACCTTAGGACCAAGAGTCTGTGAGATGGGTTTGGAGCAATAGTGTTAAGTTTTTTGAGTTCTACTTTTAGGACAGAGACTCTAGTGTTGGTGTGGCGGCTGACGTATCCATACACCAGGACTCTGATAACCTGCTTTCTGACTCGGTACATGAAAACACTTGTTGTGGGGAAGTAAAAGAATGGTAGATGCATCCTATAGGAATGAGTTGTGTTTTCCATGTCCTTTTTGTCAGATATCCGGATATACTCATTGACCATGGTACATCTTGTTTCATTAAAGGATGCCTCTATGACATATACTTTCTAGGATTCAGAAGCGTGACCATGAGGATGACCCCCTCAGTGATGAGGCTTCGATACAGGGACTAGTTCCCCAGGCGTTGCCACCAGGTGGTGCACCTGTTATACCACCACCAGTGGAGAAGCCCGTCGTACCTGCGGTATCGAATGACGAGGAGCACAGGCTGAGCGTGCTCCATTTGTTCCAGATACATAGACCCATCAGGTTCTGAGGTGAGCTCGACCCTCAAGCGGCTGAGGACTATCTTGAGGCTGTGACTAGAGTTTTCCATCTTATGATGACACCATCAGACCATATAGTGATCCTAGGAGCAAGCCTTCTTCTGGGTTTGGTGGGATGATGGTGGAGTCTGACCACACAGACTCACTATGAGAAGACTCTTTCCTGGATGGAGTATGAGCGACTCTTCAGGGAGGAGTTCTCTCAGGTTATGCAGAGAGCTGTGCACATCCATGAGCTTCTTTAGCTCCAGCAGGGAAGTATGACAGTATTTGACTATTCATTGAGGTTCACCAACCTCACCCGGTACTTGATGGATATGGTCAGGGATCAGTACTTCAGAGCTCGGACATTTGAGTGAGGTCTATGAAGAGACATCCGAGCTAGTGTCGTGCCTCTATGCATTTTGAATTATCCTGGAGTGCTCGAGCGGGCCTTGGTGATCGAGAGCTTCTTGGCGGAGCAGAGAAAGCCGACGATGGTCAGTAGTAGGAAGACATGTGCGGAGACCCCAGTAGCAGGGAGCCTACATCAGGATCAGGGATCTGGATGTGGGAAACGTCATAGGAGGACCCAGGATAGAGGATCGACAGTCCAAGGCTCTCAGGCTAGTTACAGTTAGCCTAGGGAGAAGCGATGTTATGAGTGGTACGATCGGGGACATCTCAATAGAGATTGTCCAACCCATCGAGCTACTAACAGGGAAGCGGTGGATGGACCACTGAGGCAGAGGCAGAGAATGGACCAGATAGACTCTCCAGGTGGCGGACGTGGGAGAGGAGCAGGGAGAGCTGTAGGTGGTTGTAGACACTTTGACTTACTTCCACCACCACCCGCAGGACATCCTCACTAGGATCAGGGAGCTGGGGGACAGTGGCAGGGATAGCTGCATGCGGTTGAGGCATATGACCCAGGTGCTCTAGGGATAATTCGAGGTACGATATGTGTATTTTCTACCTTATATTTTGTACTTATAGACACAGGTTCCAGTCATTCCTTCATAGCCACATGTGTTGTACGAAACCTCGAGATTCTGGTAGAACTGTTGACTCGATCCTTACGCTTGGAGACACCTATGGGAGGAGACTCGACGATCAAGCACCTTTGCAGACAGTGTGATCTTACCGTTGGAGGCAGGATTTTTTGTTGGAACCTCTTGGTGGTACCGTCGAGGCCTTACGACATCATTCTTGGTATGGATTGTTTATCTTCGGTCCATGCCCATATTGACTATTTTATTCGAATAGTGTGGTGTGTCCACCATGATGGAATGAGGTTTTCCTTTTTCAGAGAAAGGGAAACCCATGCGGTGCATAATGGTCCTATGAATAAGAGGGTGCAACCAATCGCTCATGAGTTGGATAGCCTTTCCCTCAGAGCAGTGGATGTTGTGAGCTCATAGTTCCTAGAAGTAGTGGCAGAGTATGAGGACGTCTTTCCTGAAGATGTTCCAAGATTTCCTCCATGTTGGGAAATCGACTTCTACATCGACTTACACCCTAGGATGACACCAATTTCCTCATCAACATATCAGATGGCTCCTGCAAAGCTTCACGAGCTAAGGGTGCATTTGGAGGATTTTAAGAGAAAGGGTTTCGTGAGACCCTGTGTTTCACCTGGGGCGGTCCCAGTCCTGTTTTCCAAGAAGGCAGACGAGTGTCTGAGGTTGTGCGTGGATTACCGGCGCCTGAACCGGGTGACGGTGAAGAACAAGTATCCACTCCCAAGGATCGATGACCTCTTCGATTAGCTAAGAGGGTCACAGTGGTTCTCGAAGGTTGACCTTTTATTAGGCTATCACCATTTATAAGTAAGGGATGAGGATATACCGAAGATAGATTTTAGATGCCGCTATGGTCACTATGAGTACATGGTGATGCCTTTAGGCATGAAAAACGCCCCTGAAGTGTTCATGGGACTGATGAACCGGATCTTCCAGCCGTACTTGGACCGGTTCATAGTGGTCTTCATCGAAGATATCCTTGTGTACTCGGCGTCAGAAGAGGAGCATGAGAGACACCTACGGATGGTTCTAGACGTAATTCGGGAGAACCAGCATTATGGGAAGCTCTCAAAGTATAAGTTCTAGATTCAGGAGGTCCACTTTTTGGGACATGTCATCTCGACAGATGGAGTAGCTGTAGACCCAGCCAAGGTGGAGGCTGTGTTAGCATGGGAGCCACCTCGGAGTGTGATGGAGGTGCGAAGCTTCCTTGGATTGGCATGATATTACCGAAGATTCATTTTTGACTTCTCTCAGATATCAGTACTGATGAAAACCTTGACCTGGAAGGGGCGACCATTCGTGTGGATGGAGAAGCGCCAACATGCTTTTGAGCAGTTGAGAGAGATTTTGACGAGCGCCCCAGTCTTGAGATTGCCGGAGGAGGGTTTCAAGTACATATTTTTCTTCGAAGCATCAGAGGCAGGCAGTGATTGCTTATAATTCATGCCAGATTAGGCCACATGAGAAGAACTACGCGACCCATGATCTCAAGATGATATCGGTAGTCTTCGTGTTGAAGATGTGGATACACTACCTTATGGGCGAGCAGTTTATCATCTACTCTGACCATAAGATCCTCAAGTACATATTCTCACAGAAGGATCTGAATCTTAGGTAGAGGCGTTGGATAAAGTTCCTCCAGTATTATGATTTTGAAATCATCTATACTCATGGGAATGAGAACAAGGTGGCTGATGCTTTTAGCAGAAGGTCGAGCTCATAGTTATTGAGTGAGGCGATATAGCAGTTGGCCACATTGCAGTTATCCTTTGTGGATGGAGAGGATACAGATTACCTACATTCGATGGTTGTCACCCCTCCACTCTTACAATGAGTTAGGGAGGCGTAGATAGGAGATGTTGACTGTGTGGCTTTACGTGCTCAATTATCCATGAGACATGCTCCTGATGGATATTCACAAGGTGGGGGGAACGTACTTATTTTCAAAGGATGAAAAGTTGTACCAGTGGAGTTGTGGGAGGAGGTATTGAGGGAGTTTCATACATCCCCTTTGGCAGTTCATCCTAGAGTGTCAAAGATGTACCAGGATCTCCGACAATAGTTCTGGTGGACAGGCATGAAGAAGGCAGTATCAGAGTTCATTTCTCGATGCCTTACATGCCAGCAGGTGAAGGCCGAACACCAGGTTCCATCAAGATTAGATCACCCCTGGAAGTTCCTGAGTGGAAGTGGGATGGAATATCGATAGAATTCATGACAAGCTTACCACGAATGCCCAAGGGGCATGATTCCATCTGGGAGATCGTTGACCGACGCACCAAGTCGGCCCAATTCCTAGACATCAGGGAGCAGAGTACCATATAGATCTTGGGACGCCTCTACGTGCAAGAGATAGTTCGACATCATGGAGTCCCCTCGACAATAGTCTCAGACCAAGATGCCCATTTGACATCCTGGTTGTGGAATGGATTTTTGGAGGTTTTTGGGACTCAGCTACGCTGGAGCACAGTGTTTCATCCCCAGAAATATAGTCAGATTGAGAGGACCATTTAGGTTCTGGAGGATATGTTTCGAGCCTGTGTATTGGACTTTGGTCGCAGTTGGTAGGACCACCTACCACTGGTGGAGTTTTCATAAAACAATATATACCACTCCACCATTGGTATGGAACTGTTCAAGGCCTTTTATAGGAGACCCTGACGGTCACCACTTTGCTGGGCCGACCCCGAAGAGTCAGCACTCATGGGTCCAGAGTTGGTGTGAGCTACCACCCAGAAGGTGCAGATCATTTGGGAGCAGATGAAGACTGAATAGAGCTGGAAGAAGTCTTATGCTGACAGACAACCGAGACCTCTGGAGTTCGAAGAGGGAGACCACATCTTTCTTTGGGTCTCTACTCGATGAGGGTTACAGAGATTTGGATGAGGGGGAAAGCTATCTCTGAGGTTCATCGGACCTTTCCAGATATTGTGCAGAGTTGGAGAGGTGGCGTACCACCTAGCTCTATAGCCTCAGTTGCATCATGTACATGATGTCTTCCACGTTTCGCAACCGAGGAGGTACGTGCATGACCCATCACACGTCATCGAATGGGGTGAGCTGGACATCGAGGATGGATGAACTTTGCTGAGTACCTGATTGAGATTAAGGATCAGAAAAAGAGGATCCTTTTTGGGCGATCGATTTCTTTAGTGCATGTCCGGTGGAAGCATGAGAATCTTTAGGAGAGCATGTGGGAGCAAGAGGCCCATATCTGTGCCCAGTACCCACATCTTTTTGAGTAGCCTTTGTTTTGGATTTTTTGGGATGTAAAGTCTCAAGGTGGGGAGAATATAATATCTCGGATTTCCGTGTAATATTTTTTAAATATTATATGGAATTATTTCAAGACATGGCACAGAGACGACACATCATTCCTAGGACCAGTGAGCCCGGAATGGTGGTTTGAACATTTTTTGGTTAAGTGAGTTGGCAGTTGTGCATGATTGTGGCAGTTTCAAAACAGATTCCTGAATTAAAAACTTGAGGGAACCATTGCGTTTGAGACAAAGAATTTACCTAAGAACGCGTATAACCTCGACCAGTGCAGGTCGAGGAAAAAAGTTAATTTTCATATGTTTTAAGTAAAATAAAATAAAATAAATTTACAAGTTTATTTTATTTCTTTTGTGGAAACATCCGCTGCAATGCAGTGACGGGGCATATGTTTCCTTAATAAATGCCATGTCATAATAACTAATAAATGTAAATATGGAATCATTAATACTGCATCGTGTTTTTGAATGCCAAAACATGTTTCCCTTTTTATTGGGATAATCGAACGTCGATCGTTGGCAATGGTTTGGGGCAAACACTGGAGAAAACTCTCGGCGACAAAAGATGATAGATCAAAGCTGAGAATCATTGCACCAATGAGGATGGAGGATCATGATGAAGATGGTATAATGACCTCTTTTTCGGCGATCGATCCTTTCTTAAAGGTTTGGGTTTGTTATTTAAATTTCCTTTCCCCGATTTTGATTTAAACGAAGAACGCAGGTCAACACCATCCAAGTTGGTCCGTGGATTCATACTTTATTGCACGAGGGATTTATTTGGGATGATTATGGGGGAAATTAATCCATGTTTATTTTTTTGTTGATTTTATACTCTGTTTAGGCCTAATAACGGGAGTGGATCAATGCCGTGACGAACGACGGTGGAGGTTTATCCCTCTTTTTGTTTGATCAGTTTCCCTTCCCCCATTTTTTTCTCACGTGTTCTTCGTGTTCTTCACAGGGAGATGAACAACAGATCGTTGCACATCCGTTCTGTGATGTAATGATCCAAAATTGAAGAATCAACACCCAACGAACTTGCTGAGGTGCGACGACGATAGCGGTTGAAGAATTGGACCGGATCGATAAGGGACGTTCTTCAAGCATTCATTACGCGAATGGATCGTTGCATGTTTTCGGAGCCTATGAGAGGTCCAAAAAATAATGGAATTGGATTTTTGTTGTCGGGGAGACCAAAACCTGGGAGTTTTGTGGAAATTTAATAGTCGGATCGACGAATGGAGCATCACCGGAGGCACGATGGCGGAGGTCAGCATTTATGGAAATTTCCGAAATACACAGCGTGTACTTCTAAAGAACATGCCCTGTAGTACTGGTGGAAGTGGCTATGGATTTGGGGGTTTGAGTGGAATCAAACGGCGTGTGACCCTGGTCACACTACATGTTAGGATTTCCCCGAATCTTGGCATGTATTTTGGGAAGTACACGAACATGGGTTGGAATACACGGATTCAGGGGACACGGTGTGTATAGCATGGAAGAGGAAGCTATGCAGAACCCGACATGTATCTAGGGGGTACACGGACACATGTTGGAGTACAAGACCGTGTATTCCATCAAACAGCTAGGTGGGGCCAGTAACATGGGTCACCCCGTGTACCAGTTACACGGATTGAAGTACACTGGTTGATGACTGTGTACGAGCACATGGCCAATGCACACAGAGCCAACCCCAGTCACTCGGACACGATGTGTACACTTTACTACATGCCATGTACTCAGTTTTTCTACACGAACAGCCTTACGACATGGGCCATTGTACACGGGCAATACCCGAGGTCAGACAAAACATCGTGTAAATTTTCTACACGCCGTGCAATTTTTGGAAAATGGCATGGTCCCCTTGTTCACCGTATCTTGGAAATCTTTTGTTTGGGTTTGTTCCCCTTCTTCTCATTCCCCAGAAGGTCAGACATCATTTACTTCTACAAGGGTATGATCCCTTCAACATGACTTTCTGTGATAGAGTCAGGAATCCATCCGAGAGGCCCAGATCGAGATCCGCTATCCATTCTTGACCCTAGGTAGATTCCAACATCGATGTGACAAAATCCACCTGGTGTTGATCCTCTACCTAGCAGGTAAATTTCTGATGAGTCGCGGTATCCACCATGGCCCTGACTGTGATCCTCATTTATTTATCATGATATTTCCCACTTAGGAGTGTGTCTCATGCAATTAGTGAATCTATCTATTACAATCTTCCCACTCAAAAGTGTGTCTCCCATAATGAGTTTAACTACCTCTCATGATGTTTCCCATATAACAGTACTTCTCAGATGGATGTCATCAGAGCTATATGACTCGTGGAGTGTGTTCTACCGTAACGAGTGCTTCATGGAATATTTGAACTGAACCCCTAGCTAGGGGTATGCGGTTGTTTGACTTGTCTCTAGACTACGGGTCTGGGTTTTGAGTATATCTGGTTTGTGCTATAGGTTATGTAGACATATACTGTTCATATATGACAGTTCCTTTACATTGTGTACTACTTTGTGGTTTTTCATGGTCCTCTACTGAGTATTGTTATACTCACCCCTGCACGGGATTTTCCCGCTTGTGTCGTGCCTTGTGCAGACAAGAAGCCTTTTGAATGAGTCCAGGGAGGACTAGGACATGACCGAGCTTTCTGAGTTCCCTACAGGCTGAGGCGTTCCTACGGGTATGAACAACAGTCCCAATACATTTTGTGTTTACAGGTTGGACTTTTCAGTTTTTAGACTCTTGTTTTGGAGGGATTCTATTCTGGCCCAGTTTACTTCCATTACTTTACCTTCCATCATACTCTGTTGATTCGGTTTATTTGTATGCATTCATTTTGTTCCTCAATGTTTTTACATTTCAGCATCTATGGGCATGGAGATGTGTGCATGTGTACAAGTGCTTAGGCAATGCCTCCCATGCTAGTATTATTCCTACTCAGTGCTAGTCACCAGCCCCTGGCCTATTGGAGGCAGGCTTGGGGAGTCATGGTGCGGGCCCCATTGGGATGGGTTGCAACTGATATTACTTAAAAATTGAAGTACATTCATTACATAATATAATTATCTCATGGAAGAACCGTATAGGTGTAGTGTCTTTAGAAACTTGAAAACATAATAAACTAGTTTATTAAACATCTACATTGTCTCCTACTTATTTCTTCGTAACTAGACTTCTTTAAAACACAGATTACTTAATACCATTCTTCATGACCTGTGGAAAAGAAACATATGAAAGGATGAGCTCAAATTTTTAATAAGGGCATTCAAGGTAAATATAAATCATATCATAATAATAAGACATATGAACATAACATTTTATAATCTTATCTTACATAAGAAATATCATGATATCATGTCATGAGATAAAATTTGAAAATAATTAATGGAAATAATACCAAAATTCATAACATAAGTCATGATGTTTTGGGGTATACACATAATAATATAAAATCATTTCCATATTAGCCAAGGCTCATAACCAAGACCATCACTGTGGGAAAATTCAATTATTGAACTGGGTTTACATGCTGTTCCAGCCCTGTTTTACTGAGATAGATTTACTTTCCATTCTAGTCATGTCTATCTCATGATATATAAATATTTACCCAATGCACTAGAGGGAGATATAGGTCCCACCCATCTCATAATGAAATTATTACATGTTCCCCAAAAACATAAGGTATTCATCAAAACATAACCCATGAAATAAAATGAGTTTCTTAAAAATTATTATATCATAACATACTCCTTATAAAATATCATTCCATCATTAAAAAAAATCATAGTAATAATTAGGATAGAAACATAACCGGAGTCAAATAGAGTCATATTAGAAGGCAAAAAAAATTTTATAAAACAAATGAACTTAATTCTTGAAGAAAATATACATTCTTCTTCAAAAATGTTTTCCTTCCACAAAATGCCCTAAAATTTTAAAATAAATAAAATTAGATGACAATAAACTTGAAACCTTGTAGAGGAATATTCATGAAAATAAGGTGTTATGAATATGTAAAAATCTTTTCATGCCTTATAAGTTAAAAAAACATTCTTTAGTACTTTTGTTGAAAAATCCAAAAAACTACATCGTATCGAAAAATGCTAAAAGATTCATTTCATACCATTTAATAAAAATTTACCAATGGAAAAAATTGACTTTAAATTTTTTTTTCAAATAAAAAAGATAATATTAAATATTATATCAAACATGGATGAGGATGATAAATATACCCTATTAAATACTTACATATAAACAATCTCAGATAATAATGAGATTGCACAATTATCACTTATCTTATGTCTAATATCTTTAGTTTTTATCCAAAACGCCTATATAATGGTTAATGTATGTTATTAAATTATACTAGAAGCATATTAATATTTATGATATCATATATGATCCTATTATATAATTTTGTTAATAGTGTTTCAATAATGCCATTATTTTGGGTGTCAACTGCTTCATTTTCTCATTCTCTTTTTTCCATATAAGTCATGTTTGTTATTCTTAGGATGTATTTTATTCATGTAAAGAATGGATTTAATTTCATAATTATTATTTTTAATCATCATATAAATTTTATTATCATTCTTGAATTGTTAACGTGGAGAATGAATCTCACTGCGTTGTGGTGATGGTAGGCTGTACGTATGCACAAGCAACAATATCATTCTCGTCGATGGTTAAATGGTATAAAATTGGATGGTATAATAATTATAAAGAATAATAATCATGTTATATTAATTATTTACATCCATTATTCCCATCATTATTCCCATCAAAATAATGTATTGCTGAATAACAAATTACACAATGGCGTGAAGACGATAAGCCGTACGCACACAGACATGGTGATATTGTTATTCGTATAATGGATAAAAGGAGGTATAAGGTTGTCTAATAATAATACTAACATCTCATAATGTATAATATAATGTATTTATTATATTAGTTAGGAAACAACATAATAATTGGAACTAGAAGATTAAATTTTTTTTTGAAATAAGTGACAATACAATTAACTCATTTTCAAGTATCTCCTTTTGATTTTCAGAAAAGGCCTCCTTATGATGGATTTATACCCAAAGTGTGTCTTGTAGTATGAATTTATGAATTCTGGGAGAGGAAATCATCTGGGTTTGGTCGTGAAAATGGGATTTAGAGGTGTGATTAAAAGAGAAGGAGAGGTGCTCGTTTATAAGAGAGGGGAGGGGAACCTTTGGAAAATCCCAAACTATTAAAATAATGTAAATTAATTTTTAAATTAAAATGTTTCCAAAGTGGATTATTTTTAAGATAAGACAATTATGAGTCAAAATATATTAAACCAACAAATTTTTTACATGTTTTCCTTTTATTTTATACCTTATAATTTGGATTTATCCTTTTTAATATAATTAATTTTAATTTTGGTAATAACATTTTAAATATTTAATGGTTATAAATATTTACTTATAGTGAGTAAATTAACCATAAATTTATATTTTATGAAATTTTAGACCTTATAATTATCAATTTGTAATTTCTAAATATTTTTATGGTTTTTAAATAATTTGATAAATAGTTATTTTTATAAAAAACCATTTGTGTAAATTTTGACAATATTCATTTAATTGGTTTTAAACAAAATACACACAAAATATAAATTTAAATGAAAAAATTTAATATACTCTAAAAATTTCATAATTACATATAAAATTCATGTAAAACCTTAATTAATTAAAATTATTTTTATTTTAATATTTTTAAAAACATTTATTTGATATTTATGTTAATAAAATAATTTTCTGGTCACTATTGTGTCATCATTAATGGTAATTATTTAATTTTTAAAAATTAAAAATAAATTTCTTTGATGTGTATAATTATTTAATATTTTGAGATACTATATATAGTCGATATTATCCCCTAGTTATCCATATATTAAAATTAATATACTTTTATAAGAAGAAAGTGTGGCATTTTTTCACATTCATTGATTTTAATAAAATTAATGTCATATTCATGGACTATTGTACATTAAGAGATAGTATTTCGAAAATTATATTATAAGTATAAAATTTAGTCATCCAATATGATTTTGAGAGGTGTTAAGATAATTTTATAATATTATTTTAAACTTTAATTTCCTTATTTACATTCAACTATGGTAATAAAAATAATTACCAAAGTTACTATTCATAATACCCTAAGATAAAACAGCCTCTTAACATAATTTTGACCTACTAATTCCAAATATGGGTTTAATTTTTAAAAATTTAAAACATAAAATTTTTAGTAATTAATTTAAAATCAATCCCATTGTCAGAATGAGAGAACATGTATTTAAAATTTAAAACATTAGAAAAGATTGAAATGTTTTTACATATGTTTTTAATGTAAAATATAGGATAATGACATAAATTATATTGAATGATAATAAATTATTTATACTTTATAACCATGCATTATTATAATTTAACCATATAAATTATTTCGGTGAAAAATGCTGTTTTCCCTTAAAATTCGGTGTATTTTTACTATTCATTAAAACATGAAAGTTATCAGAAAAACATCATAAATTCATCCAAAGTAAATTTTGTGTCCCTATAAAAAATGACATGTTTATTTTTTCATATAAAAATTATTAATTTTTCAAAATCTTATCTTAAAAGGGGTTCTCCATTTAATGGCTCAAAATTTCCCTTAAAAAAGGTTTTAATACATTAAATTGGGTTTATTCATACCCTCTGAATAAAATATCCAATGGATGAATATAAAAAATATATTTTTAAATATATAATATATATATCTCATTAATTTCATTACCAAATGTAATTCACTCAATTATAGAAATATCTAATTGATTTATATTTTTCAAATGTGATTGGTAGCCAATGAATTCACAATGCATTTTCATAAGTTAGTTATAATTATTCCCGCTAACCTAACTGCTAGGCTATAATGGTAATTTTATAATAAGGGATTCTCATGATTCATTTAAACTCGTGATTGTGTGTAATGAATGCTACGAAAGAATAAAAATTATTTAATGAAAATCTTTCATAAAAATAGACGGGTGTTACATTTTACCCCCTTAAACTAAATATCACCCTTAAAATTCGTCATTTGGAAGAAAAAAGTTGAGAATAACACTCCCTCATCATATCATCAAGTTCCCAAGTAGATTTCTCAAATTGGTGGTTCCACCAAAAATCTTTTACCAAGCATGTGGTCTTGTTTCGTAGAACTTTTTTGATACAATCCAGAATCTCTATCGGTTGTTCTTCATAAGAAAGATCTTGATCCAGTGGTATGAATTCTAAGTTTAGTACATCTGAATAATTAGGTATGTAATTTATCAGGATATATTCATGGAACACATCCTAAACTTTATATAGATTTGGTGTAATCTTCAATAAGAAATCTTCCTTCCCTACATGGTCCAGAATTTCCAAAGGATCGATATACAAAGGGCTCACCTTTCCCTTATTTCCAAATATCATTAGTCTCTTCCAATGAGATATTCTTAAAAACACCTTATCACCCATTTTAAACACTAGGAATTTTTCTTGGTTGTTGGAAAAACTTTTTTGTCGACTCTGAGCTACCCTTATGTGTTTATGAATAGATCTGACCTTTTCTGCCATTTCATCAACAAGACCAGGTTCTAATAGGTTTCTTTCCCCAAATTCATCCCAATAAGTTAGAGTTATGAACTTATTTCTATAGAGGGATTCATAAGGAGGAATATAAATACTAGAGTTAAATATATTATTGTATGAAAATTCCACCAAATTTAGGTGTTGATCCCAACCACATTTGAAATCCATAGAGAAAGATCTCAACATGTCTTCTAGAGTTTGAAGTCTCCTCTCAGACTGACTGTCTATCTAAGGAATATAAGATTTACTGAAACTTAACTTTGTATCTAGAGAAATCTGAAGACTTCACTAGAACATCGACGTAAACCTCAGATCCCGATCATATATAATGGAAAGTGATACTCCATGAAATCTTTCCACTTCCTTTACAAATAACCTCACAAGACGATCAAGAGAGAAATCCTCTCTAATAAAAATGATGTGTGCTGACTTCATAAGATGATAAAATATAACCAAGATATCCTTATTTCCTTTGGATATTTTGGGAATTCCGAGGACAATTTCCATAGTGATACTTTCCCATTTCTATTCTGGTATGGGTAGTGGTTGTAACATTCCCTTAGACTTCTGTCTCTCATCCTTAACTTGTGGGAAAATCAAGCATCGAGAGAAATATTCAGAAACTTCTATTTCTATGCCATCCCACTAGAAATACTCTTTTAGGCCCCTGTACATCTTTGGGCTTCCAGGTTGAATAGAGATTAAAGAACTATGAGCCTCATACAATATCACCATCTTTAATTCTGGTATGGGAGGAATACAATCCCAGTTCCTGAAACTTATTATTTCAACACAATCAAGGTTGAATTAAGAAATATTTATCACCTTGTTTTTTAACTCTACATTTTTATCATGTGACTCTATAATATTCATGTGTATAGACGGTTGAACATTCATTTGAGAATGATAAGGTTTCCCCCTTTAAAATTTCAAGATCCATCATTTACAAATCCATAAATATTGGATCTGTTGTGATCCTCATTATTGATAGGCTAGCATGGTCTTTTCGACTCATAACATCTGCCACCTTGTTCTCTTTCCCAGGTTGGTAATGTATTGAGTAGTCATAATCTCTAATCAAATCCATCCATCTTCTTTGCACATATTCAATTCCTTATGGGTGTATATATACATTAACCATTTATGATTGGTTTAAATATTACAGCATTCACCATAATGATAATTCCACCATATCTTAGACATCATTTTTCATGAGAACACATCTTAGACCATTCTTGGATGCATCACTATAGATCACAATCCTTTCTCCACTACAAGGTAGTGTGATCATAGGTTCACTTTCTAACCTTTTTATAGCAATTTGAAATTCTCTTCACATTATTCCATCCATAGAAACTTAACTCCTTTCCCAGACTACTTGGTTATTGGAATAGATAATCATGAAATATCTTTTACAAAATGTTGATAATATCCTACCAAACCAAGAAAAATTTAGATCTCTGTACCATTTTTGGTCTCTCTCAATATTCAATAACTACTATTTTTTATGGATCAACAGATATCCCATCTCTTGAGATTACATGACACAAAAATGAAACATTATGAAGACAAAATTCAGACTTGGTAAATTTGGAATAATGATTCTATATTATCAAGGTCTTCAGTACAATTATCAAGTGGTCATCATGTTATTATTTTATATTCAAATAGACAAGAATATCGTCTATAAAGACTACCAAAAACTGATTATGATAGTATCTAAAGACTCTATTCATTAGATCCATGAAGATAGCAGAGACATTAGTAAGACCAAAATGCATCACTATAAATTCATAGTGTCTATACCATGTACATATTGTCATGTTCGGCATATCCTACTTCTTAACCCTTAATTTGTGATATCCAGAACAATGATAAATCTTGGAAAAGTATTGAACTCCATGTAGTTGGTCGAATAATACATCAATGTGAGGAAGAGGATATTTGTTCTTGATAGTGACCTAGTTATGTTCTCGATAATCAATGCAGAGTCTCATTGATCTATCTTTCTTCCTAAAAAATAGAACAGGTTATCTATAAGGCGACACACTAGAATTTATGAATACCTTATCAAGATTCTTTTTATGTTTCTTCTTCGATTCCTGCATCTCAATTGGGTTCATTCTATAAAGTGTGTTTAAAATAGGAATAACACATGGTACGAGTTCTATTGAAAACTCAACTTCATAATTTGGTGGAAGACCTCGAAATTCCGTAGGAAAGACATCATCAAACTCCCATATAATTGGAATATTTTTAATCATGAGTTTCCCCCCAACCATTTTAGATAAATAACCTTCATTTATAGGAATGAAAGCCCATAATATGGAAAAAATTTCGATTTTAAGTTTATATTCATCCTTGCATCGATAAATGATCATAGATTGATCTAGAATGTGAAATGTGACTTCGCTTCCTTAGAAATTGATATCAGATCCATATAGTGAAACCCTATCCATGAAAATAATTACATACAATGCCACTATTGGAAGGATCTGAAGATCTTTAGGAAGCACATTCCCAAAAACATCAATCGATGAAGAATTATAAACTTATGATGCATATTTTCCGCCATTAGAAGCTATCACAACTAACTCAAAATCTAATTGTTGGGGGTAATATGGAGATACCCTTACAAAATAATTCAAAAATAAAATGGTTAGTGGATCCAGAATCAAATAAAACATTTTATACTTTAGAGTGAATGGAATGTTTACCTTTCACCACTTCATTATCTTACTCCACATCACTGATATTGATTTCATATTACTTTAATTTTGCTTCAACCTTAAGAGTTTGTTAAAATCGATCGTCAAAAATAACCCTTTGATTAAGGAATTGATTTTCATAATGTCCTAATTCCTTGAACTTTTAGAATTGATGAGTAAGAGGTGCATTGTATGAAGAATTTTATTTCTTCACATCATTATGCATATTTTTCCCATAATTTCGGCATTCAACTAACTGGTGACCTTATTTTCCACACTTAAAACATTTACTAGTCCCTTTAAGATAGTTTCCTCAATATTTCATTGCACATATTGATCATATTTGAAAACTCATCTTCTTTCCAGTGTGGTATTTATATTTTCCATTGAATTCCATTTTTATCTTCTTATCCAATCCATATGACTGATGTGTTAATCCAATCACTATATCAACCTTCAGAGAACATCGAACGATTTCCTTATAGCTATTAATGTCCCGTATTACTAATTCCCTTCAGCGACCTTGTTTTAAGCCACTAAAGAATAAATCAATTTTACACTCAAGTTGAATAATAATTCCAAAAGCATGCCTTGTAAGTCGTGTATAATTTTATTCATATGTACTAACATATTCATCATCCTTTTTCTTATGTTCATGGAACTACTTATCCAATTTTTTTTGTAAGAATACGAGGAATGTTCTTATTGAAAAATAGTTTCTTGAACTCATCTCATTCCCTGGACTCAATTTCATCTCCTTACCTCATATTCTTGATAAGATTCCATCATTGACCAGTTTAACCTTCAAAATGAATGACTACTAAGATGGATTTATCCTGATCATAAAATTGTAAAACTAATAATATATTTTCATTGGTACCGATATTTTGTTTAACCACTAATGGATCTGAAGACCCACTGAATGAAGGTGGATGCTGGCTCATGAAGGACTCAACAAAATGATGTTGCATCCTTTTCTCATTTGGAAGTTTTTCATGTTTCATAGTTGGAGAAAGAATATTTGATCTTGGATAAAATATTTTTCATTCTATCTCCCATAAAATTTGGTTTTCATTGGAGGAAAATCATTGGATTGACAATTGTATTCATAATTAATGTGGTTCCTTTGTGTTTCATCTATTGACTAAAACCAAGAAGCATAGTGTGAGAAACATTAATCATAATAGGAAAACCAGTCAATCTAGCATAAAAGTTCAATTTAGGACACATAATTTTTTATCCTAGGTTATTCATTGTAATTTTAAAAACACTAGGATAGTAAACAATGTTTAGACATATCCTTATGGTTCTTACTAAGGATTTCTCATCCTAGTTTTTAATGGTTAACTATACCTTTCCTCTGAAACACACTATATAGACCCATACATTACATACATTGATATTACTTCAAAATTAAAGTTAATTCATTACAATATATAACAAATCCATGACAGGACCATATGGGTATAGTGTCTTTAGAAACTGGGAAACATAAAAAACTAGTTAATAAAACATCTACATTATCTCCCACTTATTTCTTCATAACTAGACTCCTTTCTAACATATCTGACTTAATACCCTTTTTCATGACCTGGGGAAAATAAACCTATAAAATGGTGAGCTGAAATAGTCAGTAAGGTTATATGAGGAAAATATAAATTATATCATAACCATAAGACATAAGAACATAACATTTTAAAATCTTATTCTCCATATGAAATATCGTGATATCATGTCATGGGATAAAAGTTCATAAGAATTAATGGAAATAATCCCAAAATTCATAACATAAGACATTATGTTTTTTTGGCACATACATAATCAAAGAAAACAATTTTAATATTATCCAAGGCTCATATCCAAGACCGTCATAGTGAGAAAATCCCATTACTGAACCAGGTTTAGTTGCCGTTCCAGCCCTTTTCACTGAACCAAATTTAATTTCCATTCTAGTTATACCTATCTAATAAGATATAAATTATTACCCTATAAATTTGAGGGACATATAGGTCCCTCCTATATCATAATGAAATCATTCTTACATGTTCCATAAAAACATAATATATTCATCATATTATAACCAAAAAAATAAAACTGGTTTCTTAATCATCATTATATCATAAAATAATCCATATAAAATATCATTCCATAATTAACAAAATAAAATTATTGTAATAATAGGGATAGAAACATAATCCCAATTAAATAGAATCATATTAGATGAAAAATAATTTTGATAAAACACTTGAACTTAATTCTTGAAGAAAATAACATTTCTTCTTCAAAAACATTTTCTTTTCTAAAAATGCCATTCAATTTTAAAATAAAATGATTTAGTTAAAAATACACTTGAAACTATGTAGAGGAATTTTCATGGAAATAATGTGTTATGAAGATGTAAAATTCTATTGATGCCATATAAGATAAAAAAATATTTTCCTCATACCTTTGCCGAAAAAGTTAAAAAGTACCTCATACTGAAAAACAAAAAAAAGAAAGGTTTCGTAACGTTTAACAAAAATTTACCTATGAGTAAAATTGAATTTATAAAATTCTATAAGAATAAAAAGAATATTACATATTATAGAGAAAATGAAAATTTTCATATTTATTAATATTTGTGAATTAAATATTAATTCCACTTTAAAGGGGATTCTATATTCGACGACATACCCGATACACAACAATGGGATTTTTTAAAATCTTACATTGCACACTAATAATATACTATTTTTATTTTTAATGGTAGTTAATGCCTAGTAGTTTTATTGAAGGGAATGAATATAACTAACTAAAATAGGATTATACATGTTTTTTTGAATATTTTAACATTTATCCAATAATAGTTAGAGTCATAAAATAAGTAAAGAATTTTATTTTAAGTATAAATACTCTAATATTCACTAAAAGGCAGATTTACCACCATTTAATGAAGAACCCTCATTAAATCTAGTTTTTTCACTTTTATATGTTCTATTTGGAAATATAAAATTCATCTTTATAATCGGGACAACAAAATTTACTTTGGATGAAATTTTGGGATTTTTCTGATAATGTTCATTTTTTAAGGAATAATGAAAAATACTGTATTTTAATTCAAAAGTGCCTATTAATCTAATTTATTTAAATGGTTATGTTATATTTTAAATTGGTTTTATAGTGTAATTAGATTATAGTTTCACCATTTAATTTAATTTTGGGCATTGGATGTAATTTCATTTTGAAATTGGATATAAACAAGTGTCAATCTTTTAATAGATATTATTTCTTAAAAATACGCTATTTGTTTTAACAACGAGAATTAATTTTAAATTAATTTCTACCACTTCTATGTTTTGAATCTTGAAAAATGGATTCCATATTTTAAACCAGTATGTCCAAATTGTATAAATAGGTAAATTTTATTTTAAGAAATTTTAAATATTTACTTTAATAAATATTTTATTTACCATGATTAAAAGGTAAAAATAATAAATAAGGGTAAAATAAAATATTATAATAACATTAAATTACCATAACATGTGTCCTAATACTATTTTATGATACATATCCGACCATGGGCATCTTTGGGTTGAATTTGGGACCCCATGGAACCACATGGGAGTAATAATGACATTTTATAATAATTAATTTAAAGTAAAGACAAAAATGACATAAACAAATATCTTTTAGTAAATAAATTTTTACATGGAGTTATATAATTTATCATTTAAAAAATAAATATTCTATGGAAAGATAAAATGATTTCATACATCATGGTATTTTTTTTGTAATTTTTGGACATCAAATTAATTAAGTTATTTATGACATTATATTGATACAATATTTACCTCATTAATAATTTTTTTAAATAAATAATATTTTAAATATTAAAAAAATATCCAAAACCAGTACAATTATTATTGGATTTTTTTATTTAGACCATGAGTCATCTTATCATTGATTTTAACAATTAGTGGAACTTTTGAAACTGAAGATGTGTTTAAAATAAAATAATTGTTTCAAACTTTCTTAAAGAGCCCCTCCTCTCCCTTATAAAAATCACTCACTTATAACTAATTCCTCACACATATAAAGCCTTTGGATCATACAAAATATTCTCCAATAGTCTCCCAAGATCCCTCTCTTCATCCTAGAAGCCTTAACTTAGGTATAAATCACGTCAAGAAACACTTTTGGTTCAAACCAAATGGAGTTACCCGATTTAATTGTAACATATTCTCTTAAGTTCTTCTATTTTATTTTACTTCTCAAACCCCTAACACTTTTTATTACAGCATTTTATAACAACACTATTATCCTAAATATACTAGGATGTTTTTATGAGAACTATTATGACTACATTTACACACACCTCCATCTAATGGGTGAAGAACATACTATTTCTGTGAATGGAAAACTAACGCCTCACAAAGCAATGATTGTTCAATTATCTATTACCGCCTCTTATGGGGGACATTAAGATGGAAATTTATTTATATATTATATATATTATGTTTTTTTCTATATTATTATGTAATATTTTTTTTAAAAACACACCTTTATGCCTTACAATATGTGTAAAAATGATAATTCCATTTAAGGAAGTGTAGACTACCGCCCCCTCAAGGTGATATGATTTGTTCTTGGCATACATGGAACGTATAAAGGTGTATTTAATGAAATTATGTAACATATATATCATATGATATTATAATGGAATTATACTATACATTTTTATCATTTTGTTTTCATTCCATTAAATATTAAATATAAATGAAAGTAGCATTCATGCGTACGTATGGCTTACCGTCTCCTTGAACTGTGCATTTCATTTCTTATCCTCAAATGTTATGTAATATAATATATATATACATATATACTAGATATATATGATATATATGATATCTAAATCATTAATATCATTTTGTAGATAATGGATTTTTGACCACATGGACACATTGTAATTATAACAAGTTCATTTTTAACTCAAATTCCGAACATCGACAAAATGTCCGATATGAACTCAAATAATTAACTAATTGTTATTGAAATATAATAAGTGATATAAAATTAATAATAAAAATTAATTTTTTTTTGAATCAAGTAGAAATTAAATTAATTTTATTTTTCAGTAAGAACAAGGAACATATGAGTCATGTTGGACACGAGGTAAGGGAGTTCTTATCTCACTTTTAATTCCGTGAGATTCCCATTGTTCACCACTTATATATTTAATGTGGTGTATTCTGTACTGAAATTTAATATATATTAACATGATTCTATTTATATTCATGGTATTCAGTGATTCATTTGGTGGTTATTAACATTTCTCATATGACTCGATTAATTACAACGTGGTAAGGGTTTTTCATCTCACTTTTTATTCCCGTGAGATTCATGCTATATTAGACACTATTTTCTTTTGTGTGGTGGATATACTACCCATGACTGTATTATTTGTGTAATATAGTCTAATTTATGGGTATTTACATACTCATTGTGTGATCTTTCTTTCATGGGGTGTATATTTTTTAAGTTACCAAATTGGTAAGGGAACCATTCACCCACCTCTTTTTAAAAGACTTTTTTTGTTATGTATTTTAATTTACATCTTATTATGTAGGGATATGTTATTATATTTCCTTATTGATTTAATTTTTTTCCAAGGGATGAGATATCCTTTTCTGTGTCATCAACTTATTTTCTGAATTTTAAAGTGACATAGTTAGGCTGTCAAATTTTTGTAAGAAAACTTCTTAACCAAACTCAATTTTAGGGTTAAACATCTACTTCTTGATTATGTCATGTTATTAATATGTGTGAATAAACTCTGATTGTTTTACACTTAATATCCACTTATATTTGGTGTATTTATATTTTTCACACATAATTATGTAATTTATTTATCCTTAATCTAAGGATACCATCTTTATAAGGGATTTCGTCTCAATTTACATTTCCATTGAGACTTCATTGTTGATATAAACCAATTCACTCTTATATGGTGTATATACCATCCTTTGGTGTATAATATCATTAATACCTTTATTCTCATGATATTATTAAGTTTTTATTAAATGTTATTCCTCAATTATTTTTATTCTAGGATCTCTCATTTTGGTAAGAACACTTTAACTAAAATACCATTTTAATTATTTTATAGGTTTATTCTTCTAAATCTTTCACATTAATATCCATTTTTAAATTTTTTTAAGGATTTATTCATATATACATGAATGTTTTGAAATTTATATTTCATTCAAAAGTTTCAAAGTGGTATGGAACACTTTGATTCAAAAATATCTTTCTTAAATGTTTTAAATGGTTTTTAAAATGGTTTGATAAAGAATTGATTATGTCAATATTTTGAAATGATATATTGTGATTGAAATGTGGAAATGTTATCCTTCCTTTATGTTTGTTTTATGTGTTATGAATATGTTATTGTTATTGGCCATTTTTTAAGTATACGGGTAGTTCCATAATAAACCTAGGGTGGGTGAGCCTGAGATATCTGTCCAATGCATTGTGTAACGTGACAGAGGTAAACATTAATGTTTCTCTTAAGAGATTGATGGAATATACTATGATGAGTATTCCAAATGTGACTCCCTCTATAGCTGTGATAGATACAATGTAAGTATGTTATTTATGTCTTAATATACCTTTATGATTTATGATTTCTATGCATTGTTCATAAATCTTATGATTTCATGTGGTATGTTTTGATTGAAAAGTATGGTTTCATTGTTTTGTATTTATTGATGGGGTAATGTTTTCCTTCATTATTTTATATCCCTTATTAAGGTTTTTATTCTCATATAATGTTTTTGAAATGTTTCCACATGACTTAAAGATGAATAAGGGTCAAGGATGGGATCAAGGAAAAGTCATGGTGTCAAAAATATGGAACTAGGCATGACTCTTTTTTTCAAGATTTTTTATTTTTTGAAAAAAATGGTTAATGAGTATAATTGTATACATGTAATATTCATGTTATTTTGTAAATGTTATGACCTAATTCTATAAAACTCTAAACATGAAAAATATCCTCAATGTTAATTATCAATTTAATTAAAGATTATGTAATGTTTAAGGCCAGGTCCTTCTAGTTGGTATCAAAGGTCGGTTTAGACAACTTTAGGGATTATGAGTTTTAGTTAAGCACATGGTTATTACCTATATCTCTTATTTCAGTTAACTAGTTTTTTTATAACTTTTTTAAGATCATGGAATGTATGTTACAAATGGAAGGAGGAAGATCTCAAATGACATTCCTATCTCTTCCTATTGACTTTCTTGCAATAATTATTGCAAAGTTGTGTTCAGATGATTGTGAAACATTTTCTAACATACAACCCACTTGCAAGAAATTGTTTGAGATATAAAACACCTCAACTATACCTAAATATAATTGTGGATCATGGGTTGTATTTAATCAAATCATAGTTTTACAATATTCTCATATTTTCAAGAAAGGTAAATATTTTCAAGCAATTTTCAAATATTTTACCTTATCATAATATTTTGAACCATATTATGATTTTGAAAAAGGTGATGAAGAAGGAGACCTTTACGCAACCTATTTATATTTTCTTTTAAAATATTTTCCCTCATAACATACCTATGGTATTTTAAAAGGACCATTAATTGAAATTTTCAACTCAAATTCGGTCTGACTGTTTTATAGAAATCATGTTTTATCAGATGTTTTGAAATTAGAAGTCATAAATGATTATTTTCCGAAATTGTTTTTTTTTGAACACCCATATGACCCAAGTTGTAAAATATGTATGTAGATGATGGAAGAAAATTATTTTGAAGGATCTCTAAATCATTGTTTCAAGGCATGGGCCTTGTACCTACATGAACAAGATGACGATGAAACCAAATGGACACAATGATCAAGGTATGATGTTCTTCATTTTGGGGATCATTTTATTTTATAATATGGTGGTGAAATAAGACATAAAGAATTAAGATGTTGTGATCATAATTAATTGGGATGAAAATGAAAGGTATAATAGAACCATCGAGGTTAAAATATGTTAGGGTTATTTTTGAATTTTATAAAAATGACAACATGCATACCGTGTGTCAACCTTTCATGTCGGACAAAGTTGCGGGAATCAAATCCACAACCAAATTGTGATTTGGATTTATCGCCTACCACTAGACTACATGAAGTACTTGGTTAGTATGACTTATTCTTTTTTAGTTAAATGATTTTATAGATCAGGAATAAGTTGATTTTGGGAACTTATGATTTATTAAATAGATATCCTTAATATAGGAAAATGATTTGGTGATTAATTGAAAAAGTTATTTTAGAATATGTTCTCTATTTTGGGGAAACACTATATGCCTATGGAAAATAGAATACTTTGGGATTTCAATTGAGGAGTACTAGCGGAATTTTATTTTGGAAGAATATTTTTTTTGTGGACATATAGTTATTTGGGATATTTATGGAAATTATTAACCTATCATAGAGAATATGTGATTAGGTTAATTGCACTTCAGTATGAGACTTTAAGAGTAGTCTATGCTATTTAGAGATAAATGTTAAGATTTATTGTGGAAGACCCTGAGATTAAATCCTTTTGAGTTTTGGGTTTCAATCTTAGTTTGGATTATTTCAAATAATTTTAAGGATAATTATGTATCGAATGGTATTTCATAAACTTTGGGCACTTTTTGTTTAATTTTGGAGATTAAGAGTAGTATTTGTTTTTTATAAAGGATTATCCTTTTTGGGGATTATATGATCTCATGCTAACCATTTTGGTTTCTGTTGATGTCTAAAGACAAGGGAGATATATAGTTCTTCTTTTTTGGATTATGTGATTCTTTAGAAGTTTATTCTTGTGCTTTTGATGTCACCAAGTCTTATGAATACTCGTTCCTTGGAGAAATGATTAGTTTTCGGTAGGATCTTATTGAATGATTAAGATCTACTTGAAGGTAAGTATATTTCCTTATGTTATTATTCTATGATGTAAATGAATTAATCAAAATTATGAAAAAGAACATAAGACAAAAATGTTGTGGGTTAATGTTTCCTACCAGGTAATCAAAGACCGTTTAACACATCATAAGTTTGTGATTTTCTGGTGGTTAAATTTCTTCTAATCATGTTTTCTATCACTCTCCATCAGAACTTGACCATTTTTTCTCTCTTACAGATCCATGTTTTCCTATATGGATTCCTATTATGGGTTATCTTGGGTGACCTTTGTACTTCTCTTTATTTCTTTTAAAGTGATAGTTTTATTGAATCTTTTTTGGATGTGGGATTTTCAATGATGTTTCTAAGCCCAATTTTAAAATTGAGATGATGCAATTACCAAAAGGGGGGAAGGATGTAACATCCCAGGTAAATAATGAACATGAAAATTTTCATATTTATTAATATTTGTGAATTAAATATTAATTCTACTTTAAAGGGGATACCATATTTGACGGCGTACCCAATACGCAACAATGGATTTATTTGAAATCTTACATTGCACACTAATAATATAATTTTATTATTTTATATGGTTGTTAATGACTAGAAATTGTATTGGAGTTAATTAATAGAACTAAATACAATATGATTATACATGTTTTTGTTTGAATATTTTAACATTTATCCAATAAAATCTAGAGGCTTAAAATAAGCAAAGAATTCAATTTTAAGCATAAATACTCTAACTCATTCCTCACACTTCTCAAACATTTTTCTCATACAAAATCTACTCCAATAATCTCCCAATATCCCTCTCTTCATCTTAGAAGCCTTAAATTAGGTAGAAATCACTTCAAGAAACCCTTTTGGTTTAAACCAAACGGAGTTACCCGATTTAAAGGTAACATCTTCTCTTAATTGTTTTGTTTTATTTTACTTCTAAAACCCCTAAAATCTTTGTATCACATGATTTAATAACAAAAATAGTATCCTAAATATACTAGAATTTTGTTATGAGAAGGATTATAACTAAACTTACACACACCTCTGGGTAATGTGTGAAAAAAATACTATTTCTGTGAATGGAAAACTAACTCCTCCCAAAGGGATGATTGTTCAATTATCTCTTACCGCCTCTTATGGTGGCCATTAAGATGGAAATTTATTTATATTTGATATATATTATGTTCTTTTCTCTATGATTCTGTAATTTTTATTTACAAACATACCAGTATGCCTTCCAATATGTGTAAACACGATACTTTAATTTGAGGAAGTGTGGACTACCGCCCCCTCAAGGTGATATGATTTTTTCATGAAATATATAAAACATAAAAAGATAGAGTTATTTAAATTATATAACATATATATCATATGATGTTATACTAGAATTATAATATAACTATGTATCATTTTGTTTTGATTCCATTAAATATTAAATAGAAATGAAAGTAGCATTCATGCATACGTATGGCTTACCGTCTCCCTGAACGGTGCATTTCATTTCTTATCTGAAAATATTATGTACTATTATATATATATATTCAATGGATATATATGATATATATGATATCTAAATCATTAATATCACTATGGAGATAATGGATTTTTGACCACATGGACAAATTTTAATTATAACAAGTTCATTTTTAACTCAAATTCCGAACATCGAAAAAATGTCGGATATAAACTCAAATAATTAAATAACTATTATTGAAAGGTAATAAGTGATATAAAAGTAATAATAAACATTAAAAAGGTTAATAATGAATTATTAATTTACTTATGTTTATTATTTAGGAAGAAAAAGGAAGATACGAGTCAAGTTGGACACAAGGTAAGGGATTTCTTATCTCACTTTTAATTCCATGATATTTCCATTGTTCACCACTCATATATTGGATGTGATGTATTTTGTACTACCATTTGATATATATTAACATTATTCTATTTATATTCATGGTATTATGTGATTCATTTTGTGGTTATTAACTTTTCTCATACGACTCGATTGATTACAACATGGTAAGGGTTTTTCATCTCACTTTTTATTCCCATGAGATTCATGCTATATTAGCCAATATTTCCTTTTGTGTGGTGGATTTACTACCCATTATTATATTATTTTTTAATATAATCTAATTTATGGGTATTTACATACGCATTGTGTGATCTTTCTTTAATGGGGTGTATGTTTTGCAAGTTACCAAATCTGTAAGGGAACATTTCACCCTCCTCTTTTTAAAAGACTTATTTTTGTTATGTATTTTAATTTACATATTATTATGTTGGGATATGTTCTTATATATCAGTATTGATTGGAATTTTATTTCCACAAGATGATATATCCATTCCTCTATCATTAATTTATTTTCTGAATTTTAAAGTGATGCCGTTATCCTTTCAAATTCCTGTAAAAATACTTCTTAACCCAATTTCAATTTTTGGGTTAAACATATAATTCATGATTATTTTGTTCTATGAATATGTGTGAATGACCGATGATTGTTTTACACTTAATATCCACTTATATTTGGTTTATTTATATTTTTTCACACATATTTATGTAATTGATTTATCCTTAATCTAAGGATACCATATTTATAAGGGATTTCATCTAAATTTCTATTTCCATTGAGGCTTCATTGTTGATATGAACCAATTCCCTATTATATAGTGTATATACTATCCTTTGGTATATTATATCATTAATACCTTTATTCTCATGATATTATTAAGTTCTGATTAAAAGTTATTCCTCAATTATTTGTATTCTAGCATCTCTCATTTTGTTAAAAACTCTTTAACTAAGATATCATTTTAAATGTTTTACAGGCTTATTCTTATAAATCTTTCAAATTAATGAAAATGTTTTAAAAAATGGTTTTAAGGATTTACTCATATGGAAATGAATGTTTTGAAATTGATATTTCATTCAAAAGATATAAATTGGTATAGGGAACTTTGACTCAAAAATATTTTTCATAAATTCTTTAAATGGTTTTGAAAATGGTTTGATAAAGCATTGATTATGTCAATATTTTTAAATGATATATTGTGATTTCAATGTGTAAATGTTATCTAAACTTTACCTGTTTTATGTGTTATGAATATGTTATTGTTATTGTGAATTTTTTACGTATACGGGTGGTTCCGTAATAATCCTTGTGCGGGTGAGCCCTAGATAGATATCCAATGCATTGGGTAATGTGACAGAGGTAAATGTTAAAGTTTCTAGTAAGAGATTTAGGGAATATACCGTGATGGTTATTCCAAATGTGACCCCCTCTTTAGCTCTGATAGCTACAATGTAAGTATGTTATTTATGTCGTATGTTACCTTTGTGATTTATTATTTCTATGTTTTGTTCATAAATCTCATGATTTAATGAGGCATGTTATGATTGAAAAGTATTGTTTCATTGTTTTGTATTTATTGATGGTATAATGTTTTCATTCCTTATTTTATATCCCTTATTGAGATTTTTGTTCTCATTCCAAGTTTTTGAAATGTTTTCCACATGAATTAAAGATGAATAATGGTCAAGAATGGGATAAAGGAAATTTAATGTAGTCTAAAACATGGAACTAGACATGACACTTTTTTTTTCAAGAGTATTTATTTTATGAAAATAAGAAATATAACATTATTATTATTATTTATAATTAATATACCATTCAATTACATACCATTTAACCATAAAATGTAATGACATTATCGCTCATGCATAAGTATGGCATACCGTCTCCAGGACGCGGTGAGATTAATTATCCGCGTTAATAATTAAAGAATGACTATAAAATCTAAACTATGAGTAAAAATAAAAATTCTGAAAATAATTTAATTTTGAAAATGAATAAAAAACATTCTAATAATATCAAACATGACTTACATGGAAAAACATAAATGGGAAAATGAAGTATTTAACACACAAAATAATAGAAATATTGAAACACGATTAAAAAATGATATAATAGGATCATTTATGATATCATAAATATGAATATGGTTTTGGTATAATTTAATAACATACTTTAACCACTATATAGGAGGTTTGGATACATACGAAAGATGTAAAACCTAAGGTAAGGGATAATTTTTCAATCTCGTTATTATCAGATATTATTAATATGTAAGTATTTACTGGGGTGTATTTATCATCCACATTCATGTTTCCTATTATAAGGACTCATCCTTAAACATTACATAATATTGAATTAAATGGATAATTAACATTGATGATCTTTTCAGGATTAGAGTTTGAGAGAATTAGGTCATAACAATTACAAAACAACATGAATATTACAAGTAGAAAATTCTAATCAGTATCCATTTTTTCATAAAAAAAATACTCTTGAAAAAAAAGTGTCATGTCTAGTTCCATGTTTTAGACTACATTAAATTTCCTTTATCCCATCCTTGACCATTATTCATCTTTAATTCATGTGGAAAACATTTCAAAAACATGGAATGAGAACAAAAATCTCAATAAGGGATATAAAATAAGGAATGAAAACATTATACCATCAATAAATACAAAACAATGAAACAATACTTTTCAATCATAACATGCCTCATTAAATCATGAGATTTATGAACAAAACATAGAAATAATAAATCACAAAGGTAACATACGGCATAAATAACATACTTACATTGTAGCTATCAGAGCTAAAGAGGGGGTCACATTTGGAATACCCATCACGGTATATTCCCTAAATCTCTTAGTAGAAACTTTAACATTTACCTCTGTCACATTACCCAATGCATTGGATATCTATCTAGGGCTCACCCGCAGAAGGATTATTACGGAACCACCCGTATATGTAAAAAATTCACAATAACAATAACATATTCATAACACATAAAACAGGTATAAAGTTTAGATAACATTTACACATTGAAATCACAATATATCATTTAAAAATATTGACATAATCAATGCTTTATCAAACCATTTTTAAAACCATTTAAAGAATTTATGAAAAATATTTTTGAATCAAAGTTCCCTATACCAATTTATATCTTTTGAATGAAATATCAATTTCAAAACATTCATTTCCATATGAGTAAATCCTTAAAACCATTTTTTAAAAAATTTTCATTAATTTGAAAGATTTATAAGAATAAACCTGTAAAACATTTAAAATTATATCTTAGTTAAAGAGTTTTTAACAAAATGAGAGATGCTAGAATACAAATAATTGAGGAATAACTTTTAATCAGAACTTAATAATATCATGAGAATAAAGGTATTAATGATATAATATACCAAAGGATAGTATATACACTATATAATAGGGAATTGGTTCATATCAACAATGAAGCCTCAATGGAAATAGAAATTTAGATGAAATCCCTTATAAATATGGTATCCTTAGATTAAGGATAAATCAATTACATAAATATGTGTGAAAAAATATAAATAAACCAAATATAAGTGGATATTAAGTGTAAAACAATCATCGGTCATTCACACATATTCATAGTACAAAATAATCATGAATTATATGTTTAACCCAAAAATTGAAATTGGGTTAAGAAGTATTTTTACAGGAATTTGAAAGGATAACGGCATCACTTTAAAATTCAGAAAATAAATTAATGATAGAGGAATGGATATATCATCTTGTGGAAATAAAATTCCAATCAATACTGATATATAAGAACATATCCCAACATAATAATATGTAAATTAAAATACATAACAAAAATAAGTCTTTTAAAAAGAGGAGGGTGAAATGTTCCCTTACAGATTTGGTAACTTGCAAAACATACACCCCATTAAAGAAAGATCACACAATGCGTATGTAAATACCCATAAACTAGATTATATTAAAAAATAATATAATAATGGGTAGTAAATCCACCACACAAAAGGAAATATTGGCTAATATAGCATGAATCTCATGGGAATAAAAAGTGAGATGAAAAACCCTTACCATGTTGTAATCAATCGAGTCGTATGAGAAAAGTTAATAACCACAAAATGAATCACAGAATACCATGAATATAAATAGAATAATGTTAATATATATCAAATGGTAGTACAAAATACATCACATCCAATATATGAGTGGTGAACAATGGAAATATCATGGAATTAAAAGTGAGATAAGAAATCCCTTACCTTGTGTCCAACTTGACTCGTATCTTCCTTTTTCTTCCTGAATAATAAACATAAGTAAATTAATAATTCATTAATAACCTTTTTAATGTTTATTATTACTTTTATATCACTTATTACCTTTCAATAATAGTTATTTAATTATTTGAGTTTATATCCGACATTTTTTCGATGTTCGGAATTTGAGTTAAAAATGAACTTGTTATAATTAAAATTTGTCCATGTGGTCAAAAATCCATTATCTCCATAGTGATATTAATGATTTAGATATCATATATATCATATATATCCATTGAATATATATATATAATAGTACATAATATTTTCAGATAAGAAATGAAATGCACCGTTCAGGGAGACGGTAAGCCATACATATGCATGAATGCTACTTTCATTTCTATTTAATATTTAATGGAATCAAAACAAAATGATACATAGTTATATTATAATTCTAGTATAACATCATATGATATATATGTTATATAATTTAAATAACTCTATCTTTTTATGTTTTATATATTTCATGAAAAAATCATATCACCTTGAGGGGGCGGTAGTCCACACTTCCTCAAATTAAAGTATCGTGTTTACACATATTGGAAGGCATACTGGTATGTTTGTAAATAAAAATTACAGAATCATAGAGAAAAAAAAACATAATATATATCAAATATAAATAAATTTCCATCTTAATGGCCACCATAAGAGGCGGTAAGAGATAATTGAACAATCATCCCTTTGGGAGGAGTTAGTTTTCCATTCACAGAAATAGTATGTTTTTCACACATTACCCAGAGGTGTGTGTAAGTTTAGTTATAATCCTTCTCATAACAAAATTCTAGTATATTTAGGATACTATTTTTGTTATTAAATCATGTGATACAAAGATTTTAGGGGTTTTATAAGTAAAATAAAACAAAACAATTAAGAGAAGATGTTACCTTTAAATCGGGTAACTCCGTTTGGTTTAAACCAAAAGGGTTTCTTGAAGTGATTTCTACCTAATTTAAGGCTTCTAAGATGAAGAGAGGGATATTGGGAGATTATTGGAGTAGATTTTGTATGAGAAAAATGTTTGAGAAGTCTGAGGAATGAGTTAGAGTATTTATGCTTAAAATTGAATTCTTTGCTTATTTTAAGCCTCTAGATTTTATTGGATAAATGTTAAAATATTCAAACAAAAACATGTATAATCATATTGTATTTAGTTCTATTAATTAACTCCAATACAATTTCTAGTCATTAACAACCATATAAAATAATAAAATTATATTATTAGTGTGCAATGTAAGATTTCAAATAAATCCATTGTTGCGTATTGGGTACGCCGTCAAATATGGCATCCCCTTTAAAGTAGAATTAATATTTAATTCACAAATATTAATAAATATGAAAATTTTCATGTTCATTATTTACCTGGGATGTTACATCCTTCCCCCCTTTTGGTAATTGCATCATCTCAATTTTAAAATTGGGCTTAGAAACATCATTGAAAATCCCACATCCAAAAAAGATTCAATAAAACTATCACTTTAAAAGAAATAAAGAGAAGTACAAAGGTCACCCAAGATAACCCATAATAGGAATCCATATAGGAAAACATGGATCTGTAAGAGAGAAAAAATGGTCAAGTTATGATGGAGAGTGATAGAAAACATGATTAGAAGAAATTTAACCACCAGAAAATCACAAACTTATGATGTGTTAAACGGTCTTTGATTACCTGGTAGGAAACATTAACCCACAACATTTTTGTCTTATGTTCTTTTTCATAATTTTGATTAATTCATTTACTTCATAGAATAATAACATAAGGAAATATACTTACCTTCAAGTAGATCTTAATCATTCAATAAGATCCTACCGAAAACTAATCATTTCTCCAAGGAACGAGTATTCATAAGACTTGGTGACATCAAAAGCACAAGAATAAACTTCTAAAGAATCACATAATCCAAAAAAGAAGAACTATATATCTCCCTTGTCTTTAGACATCAACAGAAACCAAAATGGTTAGCATGAGATCATATAATCCCCAAAAAGGATAATCCTTTATAAAAAACAAATACTACTCTTAATCTCCAAAATTAAACAAAAAGTGCCCAAAGTTTATGAAATACCATTCGATACATAATTATCCTTAAAAGTATTTGAAATAATCCAAACTAAGATTGAAACCCAAAACTCAAAAGGATTTAATCTCAGGGTCTTCCACAATAAATCTTAACATTTATCTCTAAATATCATAGACTACTCTTAAAGTCTCATACTGAAGTGCAATTAACATAATCACATATTCTCTATGATAGGTTAATAATTTCCATAAATATCCCAAATAACTATATGTCCACAAAAAAAATATTCTTCCAAAATAAAATTCCGCTAGTACTCCTCAATTGAAATCCCAAAGTATTCTATTTTCCATAGGCATATAGTGTTTCCCCAAAATAGAGAACATATTCTAAAATAACCTTTTTCAATTAATCACCAAATCATTTTCCTATATTAAGGATATCTATTTAATAAATCATAAGTTCCCAAAATCAACTTATTCCTGATCTATAAAATCATTTAACTAAAAAAGAATAAGTCATACTAACAAAGTAATTCATGTAGTCTAGTGGTAGGCAATAAATCCAAATCACAATTTGGTTGTGGATTTGATTCCCGCAACTTTGTCCGACATGAAAGGTTGACACACAGTCTGCGTGTTGTCATTTTTATAAAATTCAAAAATAACCCTAACATATTTTAACCTCGATGGTTCTATTATACCTTTCATTTTCATCCCAATTAATTATGATCACAACATCTTAATTCTTTATGTCTTATTTCACCACCATATTATAAAATAAAATGATCCCCAAAATGAAGAACATCATACCTTGATCATTGTGTCCATTTGGTTTCATCGTCATCTTGTTCATGTAGGTACAAGGCCCATGCCTTGAAACAATGATTTAGAGATCCTTCAAAATAATTTTCTTCCATCATCTACATACATATTTTACAACTTGGGTCATATGGGTGTTCAAAAAAAAAACAATTTCGGAAAATAATCATTTATGACTTCTAATTTCAAAACATCTGATAAAACATGATTTCTATAAAACAGTCAGACCGAATTTGAGTTGAAAATTTCAATTAATGGTCCTTTTAAAATACCATAGGTATGTTATGAGGGAAAATATTTTAAAAGAAAATATAAATAGGTTGCGTAAAGGTCTCCTTCTTCATCACCTTTTTCAAAATCATAATATGGTTCAAAATATTATGATAAGGTAAAATATTTGAAAATTGCTTGAAAATATTTACCATTCTTGAAAATATGAGAATATTGTAAAACTATGATTTGATTAAATACAACCCATGATCCACAATGATATTTAGGTATAGTTGAGGTGTTTTATATCTCAAACAATTTCTTGCAAGTGGGTTGTATGTTAGAAAATGTTTCACAATCATCTGAACACAACTTTGCAATAATTATTGCAAGAAAGTCAACAGGAAGAGATAGGAATGTCATTTGAGATCTTCCTCCTTCCATTTGTAACATACATTCCATGATCTTAAAAAAGTTATAAAAAAACTAGTTAACTGAAATAAGAGATATAGGTAATAACCATGTGTTTAACTAAAACTCATAATCCCTAAAGTTGTCTAAACCGACCTTTGATACCAACTAGAAGGACCTGGCCTTAAACATTACATAATCTTTAATTAAATTGATAATTAACATTGAGGATATTTTTCATGTTTAGAGTTTTATAGAATTAGGTCATAACATTTACAAAATAACATGAATATTACATGTATACAATTATACTCATTAACCATTTTTTTCAAAAAATAAAAAATCTTGAAAAAAAGAGTCATGCCTAGTTCCATATTTTTGACACCATGACTTTTCCTTGATCCCATCCTTGACCCTTATTCATCTTTAAGTCATGTGGAAACATTTCAAAAACATTATATGAGAATAAAAACCTTAATAAGGGATATAAAATAATGAAGGAAAACATTACCCCATCAATAAATACAAAACAATGAAACCATATTTTTCAATCAAAACATACCACATAAAATCATAAGATTTATGAACAATGCATAGAAATCATAAATCATAAAGGTATATTAAGACATAAATAACATACTTACATTGTATCTTTCACAGCTATAGAGGGAGTCACATTTGGAATACTCATCATAGTATATTCCATCAATCTCTTAAGAGAAACATTAATGTTTACCTCTGTCACGTTACACAATACATTGGACAGATATCTCAGGCTCACCCACCCTAGGTTTATTATGTAACTACCCGTATACTTAAAAAATGACCAATAACAATAACATATTCATAACACATAAAACAAACATAAAGGAAGGATAACATTTCCACATTGAAATCACAATATATCATTTCAAAATATTGACATAATCAATTCTTTATCAAACCATTTTAAAAACCATTTAAAACATTTAAGAAAGATATTTTTGAATCAAAGTGTTCCATACCACTTTGAAACTTTTGAATGAAATATAAATTTCAAAACATTCATGTATATATGATTAAATCCTTAAAAAAATTTAAAAATGGATATTAATGTGAAAGATTTAGAAGAATAAACCTAAAAAATAATTAAAATGGTATTTTAGTTAAAGTGTTCTTACCAAAATGAGAGATCCTAGAATAAAAATAATTGAGGAATAACATTTAATAAAAACTTAATAATATCATGAGAATAAAGGTATTAATGATATTATACACCAAAGGATGGTATATACACCATATAAGAGTGAATTGGTTTATATCAACAATGAAGTCTCAATGGAAATGTAAATTGAGACGAAATCCCTTATAAAGATGGTATCCTTAGATTAAGGATAAATAAATTACATAATTATGTGTGAAAAATATAAATACACCAAATATAAGTGGATATTAAGTGTAAAACAATCAGAGTTTATTCACACATATTAATAACATGACATAATCAAGAAGTAGATGTTTAACCCTAAAATTGAGTTTGGTTAAGAAGTTTTCTTACAACAATTTGATAGCCTAACTATGTCACTTTAAAATTCAGAAAATAAGTTGATGACACAGAAAAGGATATCTCATCCCTTGGAAAAAAATTAAATCAATAAGGAAATATAACAACATATCCCAACATAATAAGATGTAAATTAAAATACATAACAAAAAAAGTCTTTTAAAAAGAGGTGGGTGAATGGTTCCCTTACCAATTTGGTAACTTAAAAAATATACACCCCATGAAAGAAAGATCACACAATGAGTATGTAAATACCCATAAATTAGACTATATTACACAAATAATACAGTCATGGGTAGTATATCCACCACACAAAAGAAAATAGTGGCTAATATAGCATGAATCCCACGGGAATAAAAAGTGAGATGAAAAACCCTTACCACGTTGTAATTAATCGAGTCATATGAGAAATGTTAATAACCACCAAATGAATCACTGAATACCATGAATATAAATAGAATCATGTTAATATATATTAAATTTCAGTACAGAATACACCACATTCAATATATAAGTGGTGAACAATGGGAATCTCACGGAATTAAAAGTGAGATAAGAACTCCCTTACCTCGTGTCCAACATGACTCATATGTTCCTTGTTCTTACTGAAAAATAAAATTAATTTAATTTCTACTTGATTCAAATTTTTTTTAATTTTTATTATTAATTTTATATCACTTATTATATTTCAATAACAATTAGTTAATTATTTGAGTTCATATCGGACATTTTGTCGATGTTCGGAATTTGAGTTAAAAATGAACTTGTTATAATTACAATGTGTCCATGTGGTCAAAAATCCATTATCTACTAAATGATATTAATGATTTAGATATCATATATATCATATATATCTAGTATATATGTATATATATATTATATTACATAACATTTGAGGATAAGAAATGAAATGCACCGTTCAAGGAGACGGTAAGCCATACGTACGCATGAATGCTACTTTCATTTATATTTAATATTTAATGGAATGAAAACAAAATGATAAAAATGTATAGTATAATTCCATTATAATATAATATGATATATATGTTACATAATTTCATTAAATACACCTTTATACGTTCCATGTATGCCAAGAACAAATCATATCACCTTGAGGGGGCGGTAGTCTACACTTCCTTAAATGGAATTATCATTTTTACACATATTGTAAGGCATAAAGGTGTGTTTTTAAAAAAACTATTACATAATAATATAGAAAAAAACATAATATATATAATATATAAATAAATTTCCATCTTAATGTCCCCCATAAGAGGCTGTAAGAGATAATTGAACAATCATTGCTTTGTGAGGCGTTAGTTTTCCATTCACAGAAATAGTATGTTCTTCACCCATTAGATGGAGGTGTGTGTAAATGTAGTCATAATAATTATCATAAAAACATCCTAGTATATTTAGGATAATAGTGTTGTTATAAAATGCTGGAATAAAAAGTGTTAGGGGTTTGAGAAGTAAAATAAAATAGAAGAACTTAAGAGAATATGTTACAATTAAATCGGGTAACTCCATTTGGTTTGAACCAAAAGTGTTTCTTGACGTGATTTATACCTAAGTTAAGGCTTCTAGGATGAAGAGAGGGATCTTGGGAGACTATTGGAGAATAGTTTGTATGATCCAAAGGCTTTATATGTGTGAGGAATTAGTTATAAGTGAGTGATTTTTATAAGGGAGAGGAGGGGCTCTTTAAGAAAGTTTGAAACAATTATTTTATTTTAAACTCATCTTCAGTTTCAAAAGTTCCACTAATCGTTAAAATCAATGATAAGATGACTCATGGTCTAAATAAAAAAATCCAATAATAATTGTACTGGTTTTGGATATTTTTTTAATATTTAAAATATTATTTATTTAAAAAATTTATTAATGAGGTAAATATTGTATCAATATAATGTCATAAATAACTTAATTAATTTGATGTCCAAAAATTACAAAAAAAATACCACGATGTATGAAATCATTTTATCTTTCCATAGAATATTTATTTTTTAAATGATAAATTATATAACTCCATGTAAAAATTTATTTACTAAAAGATATTTGTTTATGTCATTTTTGTCTTTACTTTAAATTAATTATTATAAAATGTCATTATTACTCCCATGTGGTTCCATGGGGTCCCAAATTCAACCCAAAGATGTCCATGGTCGGATATGTATCATAAAATAGTATTAGGACACATGTTATGGTAATTTAATGTTATTATAATATTTTATTTTACCCTTATTTATTATTTTTACCTTTTAATCATGGTAAATAAAATATTTATTAAAGTAAATATTTAAAATTTCTTAAAATAAAATTTACCTATTTATACAATTTGGACATACTGGTTTAAAATATGGAATCCATTTTTCAAGATTCAAAACATAGAAGTGGTAGAAATTAATTTAAAATTAATTCTCGTTGTTAAAACAAATAGAGTATTTTTAAGAAATAATATCTATTAAAAGATTGACACTTGTTTATATCCAATTTCAAAATGAAATTACATCCAATGACCAAAATTAAATTAAATGGTGAAACTATAATCTAATTACACTTTAAAACCAATTTAAAAGATAACATAACCATTTAAATAAATTAGATTAATATGCACTTATGAATTAAAATACAGTATTTTTCATTATTCCTTAAAAAATGAACATTATCAGAAAAATCCCAAAATTTCATCCAAAGTAAATTTTGGTGTCCCGATTATAAAGATGAATTTTATATTTCCAAATAGAACATATAAAAGTGAAAAAACTAGATTTAATGAGGGTTCTCCATTAAATGGTGGTAAATCTGGCTTTTAGTGAATATTAGAGTATTTATACTTAAAATCAAATTTTTTACTTATTTTAAGACTCTAACTTTTATTGGATAAATGTTAAAATATTCAAAAAAACATGTATAATCCTATTTTAGTTAGTTATATTCATTCCCTTCAATAAAACTACTAGGCATTAACTACCATTAAAAATAAAAATAGTATATTATTAGTGTGCAATGTAAGATTTTAAAAAATCCCATTGTTGTGTATCGGGTATGTCGTCGAATATAGAATCCCCTTTAAAGTGGAATTAATATTTAATTCACAAATATTAATAAATATGAAAATTTTCATTTTCTCTATAATATGTAATATTCTTTTTATTCTTATAGAATTTTATAAATTCAATTTTACTCATAGGTAAATTTTTGTTAAACGTTATGAAACCTTTCTTTTTTTTTGTTTTTCAGTATGAGGTACTTTTTAACTTTTTCGGCAAAGGTATGAGGAAAATATTTTTTTATCTTATATGGCATCAAAAGAATTTTACATCTTCATAACACATTATTTCCATGAAAATTACTCTACATAGTTTCAAGTGTATTTTTAACTAAATCATTTTCTTTTAAAATTGAATGGCATTTTTAGAAAAGAAAATGTTTTTGAAGAAGAAATGTTATTTTCTTCAAGAATTAAGTTCAAGTGTTTTATCAAAATTATTTTTCATCTAATATGATTCTATTTAATTGGGATTATGTTTCTATCCCTATTATTACAATAATTTTATTTTGTTAATTATGGAATGATATTTTATATGGATTATTTTATGATATAATGATGATTAAGAAACCAGTTTTATTTTTTTGGTTATAATATGATGAATATATTATGTTTTTATGGAACATGTAAGAATGATTTCATTATGATATAGGAGGGACCTATATGTCCCTCAAATTTATAGGGTAATAATTTATATCTTATGAGATAGGTATAACTAGAATGGAAATTAAATCTGGTTCAGTGAAAAGGGCTGGAACGGCAACTAAACCTGGTTCAGTAATGGGATTTTCTCACTATGACGGTCTTGGATATGAGCCTTGGATAATATTAAAATTGTTTTCTTTGATTATGTATGTGCCAAAAAACATAATGTCTTATGTTATGAATTTTGGGATTATTTCCATTAATTCTTATGAACTTTTATCCCATGACATGATATCACGATATTTCATATGGAGAATAAGATTTTAAAATGTTATGTTCTTATGTATTATGATTATGATATAATTTATATTTTCCTCATATAACCTTACTGACTATTTCAGCTCACCATTTTATAGGTTTATTTTCCCCAGGTCATGAAAAAGGGTATTAAGTCAGATATGTTAGAAAGGAGTCTAGTTATGAAGAAATAAGTGGGAGATAATGTAGATGTTTTATTAACTAGTTTTTTATGTTTCCCAGTTTCTAAAGACACTATACCCATATGGTCCTGTCATGGATTTGTTATATATTGTAATGAATTAACTTTAATTTTGAAGTAATATCAATGTATGTAATGTATGGGTCTATATAGTGTATTTCAGAGGAAAGGTATAGTTAACCATTAAAAACTAGGATGAGAAATCCTTAGTAAGAACCATAAGGATATGTCTAAACATTGTTTACTATCCTAGTGTTTTTAAAATTACAATGAATAACCTAGGATAAAAAATTATGTGTCCTAAATTGAACTTTTATGCTAGATTGACTGGTTTTCCTATTATGATTAATGTTTCTCACACTATGCTTCTTGGTTTTAGTCAATAGATGAAACACAAAGGAACCACATTAATTATGAATACAATTGTCAATCCAATGATTTTCCTCCAATGAAAACCAAATTTTATGGGAGATAGAATGAAAAATATTTTATCCAAGATCAAATATTCTTTCTCCAGCTATGAAACATGAAAAACTTCCAAATGAGAAAAGGATGCAACATCATTTTGTTGAGTCCTTCATGAGCCAGCATCCACCTTCATTCAGTGGGTCTTCAGATCCATTAGTGGTTAAACAAAATATCGGTACCAATGAAAATATATTATTAGTTTTACAATTTTATGATCAGGATAAATCCATCTTAGTAGTCATTCATTTTGAAGGTTAAACTGGTCAATGATGGAATCTTATCAAGAATATGAGGTAAGGAGATGAAATTGAGTCCAGGGAATGAGATGAGTTCAAGAAACTATTTTTCAATAAGAACATTCCTCGTATTCTTACAAAAAAAATTGGATAAGTAGTTCCATGAACATAAGAAAAAGGATGATGAATATGTTAGTACATATGAATAAAATTATACACGACTTACAAGGCATGATTTTGGAATTATTATTCAACTTGAGTGTAAAATTGATTTATTCTTTAGTGGCTTAAAACAAGGTCGCTGAAGGGAATTAGTAATACGGGACATTAATAGCTATAAGGAAATCGTTCGATGTTCTCTGAAGGTTGATATAGTGATTGGATTAACACATCAGTCATATGGATTGGATAAGAAGATAAAAATGGAATTCAATGGAAAATATAAATACCACATTGGAAAGAAGATGAGTTTTCAAATATGATCAATATGTGCAATGAAATATTGAGGAAACTATCTTAAAGGGACTAGTAAATGTTTTAAGTGTGGAAAATAAGGTCACCAGTTAGTTGAATGCCGAAATTATGGGAAAAGTATGCATAATGATGTGAAGAAATAAAATTCTACATACAATGCACCTCTTACTCATCAATTCTAAAAGTTCAAGGAAAAAGGACATTATGAAAATCAATTCCTTAATCAAAGGGTTATTTTTGACGATCGATTTTAACAAACTCTTAAGGTTGAAGCAAAATTAAAGTAATATGAAATCAATATTAGTGATGTGGAGTAAGATAATGAAGTGGTGAAAGGTAAACATTCCATTCACTCTAAAGTATAAAATGTTTTATTTGATTCTGGATCCACTAACCATTTTATTTTTGAATTATTTTGTAAGGGTATCTCCATATTACCCCCAACAATTAGATTTTGAGTTATTTGTGATAGCATCTAATGGCGGAAAATATGCATCATAAGTTTATAATTCTTCATCGATTGATGTTTTTGGGAATGTGATTCCTAAAGATCTTCAGATCCTTCCAATAGTGGCATTGTATGTAATTATTTTCATGGATAGGGTTTCACTATATGGATCTGATATCAATTTCTAAGGAAGCGAAGTCACATTTCACATTCTAGATCAATCTATGATCATTTATCGATGCAAGGATGAATATAAACTTAAAATCGAAATTTTTTCCATATTATGGGCTTTCATTCCTATAAATGAAGGTTATTTATCTAAAATGGTTGGGGGGAAACTCATGATTAAAAATATTCCAATTATATGGGAGTTTGATGATGTCTTTCCTACGGAATTTCGAGGTCTTCCACCAAATTATGAAGTTGAGTTTTCAATAGAACTCGTACCATGTGTTATTCCTATTTTAAACACACTTTATAGAATGAACCCAATTGAGATGCAGGAATCGAAGAAGAAACATAAAGAGAATCTTGATAAGGTATTCATAAATTCTAGTGTGTCGCCTTATAGATAACCTGTTCTATTTTTTAGGAAGAAAGATAGATCAATGAGACTCTGCATTGATTATCGAGAACATAACTAGGTCACTATCAAGAACAAATATCCTCTTCCTCACATTGATGTATTATTCGACCAACTACATGGAGTTCAATACTTTTCCAAGATTTATCATTGTTCTGGATATCACAAATTAAGGGTTAAGAAGTAGGATATGCCGAACATGACAATATGTACATGGTATAGACACTATGAATTTATAGTGATGCATTTTGGTCTTACTAATGTCTCTTCTATCTTCATGGATCTAATGAATAGAGTCTTTAGATACTATCATAATCAGTTTTTGGTAGTCTTTATAGACGATATTCTTGTCTATTTGAATATAAAATAATAACATGATGACCACTTGATAATTGTACTGAAGACCTTGATAATATAGAATCATTATTCCAAATTTACCAAGTCTGAATTTTGTCTTCATAATGTTTCATTTTTCTGTCATGTAATCTCAAGAGATAGGATATCTGTTGATCCATAAAAAATAGTAGTCATTGAATATTGAGAGAGACCAAAAATGGTACAGAGATCAAAATTTTTCTTGGTTTGGTAGGATATTATCAACATTTTGTAAAAGATATTTCATGATTATCTATTCCAATAACCAAGTAGTCTGGGAAAGGAGTTAAGTTTCTATGGATGGAAGAATGTGAAGAGAATTTCAAATTGCTATAAAAAGGTTAGAAAGTGAACCTATGATCACACTACCTTGTAGTGGAGAAAGGATTGTGATCTATAGTGATGCATCCAAGAATGGTCTAGGATGTGTTCTCATGAAAAATGATGTCTAAGATATGGTGGAATTATCATTATGGTGAATGCTGTAATATTTAAACCAATCATAAATGGTTAATGTATATTTACACCCAAAAGGAATTGAATATGTGCAAAGAAGATGGATGGATTTGATTAGAGATTATGACTACTCAATACATTACCAACCTGGGAAAGAGAACAAGGTGGTAGATGTTATGAGTCGAAAAGACCATGCTAGCCTATCCATAATGAGGATCACAAGAGATCCAATATTTATGGATTTGTAAATGATGGATCTTGAAATTTTAAAGGGGGAAACCTTATCATTCTCAAATGAATGTTCAACCGTCTATACACATGAATATTATAGAGTCACATGATAAAAATGTAGAGTTAAAAAACAAGGTGAGAAATATTTCTTAATTCAACCTTGATTGTGTTGAAATAATAAGTTTCAGGAACTGGGTAAAAGAAGGAATAATGTTGATATTGTTATTAATAGGATGGGTAAAAGAAGGAATAATGTTGTACCATAACTATGGTAACATATAAGAATGTATAATATACTAGGTTTATTACTTTATTATGGAAACAATATAATAATAGGATGTAGAAGAATAAAAGAATTTTGAAAGAGTTGATAAAATAATTACCTCTTTTTCTAGTATCTCCTTTTAATTTGAAACAAATTCCTCCATATGATGGATTTACACCCAAAATGTGGCCTTTATTATGAATTTAGGGAAGTTGGGAGAGGAAATGGGTAGGGTTTGTCCATGAAAAGGGATTTAGTGGTGTGATTAAAAGTGAAGGAGAGGTGCCCATTTGTAAGAGAGTGGAGGGGAACCTTGGGAAAAACCAAAACTATTAAAATAATATTAATTTAATTTAAAATTAAAATGGATATAAAGTGGATTATTTTGAAGATAAGAAGAGTATGGGTCTGAATATTTTCATCCAATAAACTTTAGACATGTTTTTTGTTAATTTTAAACCTTATAATTTTGATTTATTTTTTTAATATATTTAATTTTTATTGTAGTAATGTCATTCTAAATATTTGATGGTCATAAATATTTACTTATATGGTGTTAATTGACCATAAATTTATATTTTATCAAATTTTAGACCTTATAATTATCAATTTTTAATTTTTAAATATTTTTGTGATTTTTAAATAAATTAATTAAATGTTATTTTCATAAAATATCAATTTTTTCATTTTTGACACTATTCATTTCAATGATTTTAAATAAAATACACACAAAATATAACTTCTATTTTTTTTAATATACTCAAAAAATGTCACAATCACCTATAAAATTCACGTAGAACCTTAATTAATTCAAATTATTTTTATTTTAATATTTTTAATATCATTTATTTGATATTTCTATTAATAAAATAATTTCCTGGTCACTATTGTGTCATCGTTAATGGTAATTATTTAATTTATAAAAATTATAAATACATTTATATGATGTATATAATTATATTTTATTTCGATAGTCTATATATATTCAATATTATCTCCTAGTTATCTATATATTAAAATTAATAGACTTTTATAAGAATAAAGTGTGGAACTTTCTCACATTCATTGATTTTAAAAACATAAAGGTCATATTCATTGGATAGTAGAAATTAAGCGATTCTAGTTATAAAAATAGATGATAAGGGTCACATTTAGTCATCCAATATGATTTTTAGAGGTGTTAAAATAATTTTATATTATTATTTTTACCTTTAATTACCCGATTTACATTCAACTATGGTAATACAAATAATCACCAAAGTTACTTTTCATAATTACTAAAATTAAAATATCCTATTAACATAATTTGGATCTAATGATTAAAAATATGGTGTCTATTTTTAAAAATTAAAAATACAGAAGTTGTAGTAATTAATTTAAAATCTATCTTGTTGTCAAATGAGAGAATGAGTTTTTAAAAGTTAAAACATTACAAAAGACTGAAATGTTTTTACATATGAATTTAATGTAAAATTAATGATAATGATATAAATTATATTGAATTATAAAAGTATATTCTTTTTATACTTTAAGAACATTCATTATTATAATTTAACAGATAAATTATTTCGGTGAAAAATGTTGTTTTCCCTTAAAATTTAGTGTATTTTTACTATTCATCCAAACATTAACGGAATCTGAAAAATATGATAAATTCATCCAAATTAATATTTATATCCCTCTTAAAAATAACATGTTTATGTTTTCATAGAAAAATTTTTAATGTATCAGAATATTATATTGAAAGGGATTCTCCATTTAAAGGTGTAAAATTACCCTTTAAATAAATAGGTTTTTATACATCTAATATGGTTTATTCATACCATATGAATAAAATATCCATTGGATTAATATAAAAAATATTTTATTAAGTATATAATATATATATCCCATTAATTTAATTACCAAATGTAATTCACTCAAGTTCCATCCTTTACAAATCAATAAATATTGGATCTTTTGTTAACCTCATTATGTATGGGCTAGAATTGTCTTGTCGAATCATAGAATATGAAACCTTGTTTTCATTCCTAGGGTGGTACGGTATTGATTAGTCATGATCATTAATGAAATCCAACCATCTTCATTGGTGCATATTCAGTGACTTTTGTGTGTAAATATAATTTAACCTTTTATGGTCGGTTTAAATATCACACCATTCACCGTAATGATATTTCCAAAATATCCTTATTGAAAATATTAATGAATCCAACTCCAAATCATGAGTTGGGAAATTTTTTTCATCGATTTTCAACTTTTGTGAGGCATAAGCTATCAACATATCAATTTTCATGAGAATAAAATTCTATAACCTTCTTGGATGCATCTTTGTAGATCAAAATTCCTTTCACCAATACAAGGTAGTGTGGGAATAGGTACACTGGCTAACCTTTTTTGAGCTCTTTGAAATTTTATTCCCATTCTTCAATCCATAGGAACTTAACTCCATTCTGAGAAAACATGGTGATTGGATTATATAATCATGAAACATTATTCAAAAAACGTCAATAATATCCTACCAAACAATAAAAAGTTTGGATCTCAGTTACCATTTTTTGTCTCGTCCAACATTCAAAACTTAGATTTTTGATGGATGCACAGATATCCCATATTTTGAGATTATGTGACCCAAAAATGAATTATTCTGAATCCAAAAATCAGACTTGGTAAATTTGGAATAAAGATTCTCTTTTATCAGGGTATTCTATACAATTATCAAGTAGTATTCATGTTCTTAATTTCTATTCAAATAGACAATAATATCATCTATAAATACTACCACAAACTAATGATGATAGTCTCTAAATAATTTATTCACTGGATCCATAAAGATAGTGGGGGAATTAGAAAGATCAAAATGCATCACTATATATTCATAGTGTGCATACCATCTACAGATTTCCATCTTTGGAATATCCTCCTTCATAACCCTTAATTAATGATATCCTGAATAAAGATCAATCTTTTAAAAGTATTGTGCTTCACATAGTTGGTCAAATAAGACATCAATGCAAGGAAGAGAATATTTGTTCTTAATAGTAACCATGTTAAGTTCTTGAAAATCAATGTAGAGTCTCATTAATCCATCTTTATTCTTAAAAAATAGAACATATACTCTCTTAGGGGAAACAATAGCACATATTATTCCCTTATCAGGATTCTCTTTATGTTAGTTCTTCAATTCCTACATCTCAATTGGGGCCATTCTATAAAGTATCTTTGAAAAAGGCATATCACATGGTATGAGTTCTATTGAAAACTCAGCTTCACGATTTGGTGGAAGAAAGATAAATTACTTGGGAAATAGATCATCAAACTCTTATACGATCGGAATATTCTTAATAGTGAGTTTCTCCCAAACCATTTGAGATAAATAAACTTATTTTATTGGACTCAGAACCCATTATATGGAACAAATTTCTATTTGAATGTTATATTAATACTTTCATAGATAAATGATAATAGATTGATCTGGAATATAAAATGTGACTTCCCTTACATGGAAATTGATATGAGATCCATATAGAGAAATTATATCCATGCCAAGAATCACATAAAATTCCAATATAAAAATGATCACATTATTTGTTGGATGCACTTTCCCAGAAACTTCAATTAGAGAAGAATTATAAAATTTTGATGCAACCTTTTTTCCATTAGGAGCCATCACAGCTAACTCAAAATCTAATTGTTGAGGTAATATGTAGATGCCCTTAGAAAATTCTTCAGAAATAAAATAGTGGGTGGATACAGAATCAAATAAATCATTTGGTACTTTAGAGTGAATGGTAAGTGTTCCTGTCGCCACTTCATTATCGTACTACACATCACCGATAGTGATTTCATGTGACAATCCTTTTCCTTTGGACTTAAGAGTTTGTTAACATCGATCATCATCAATAACCCTTGGATTAGGGCATTTATTGGCATAATTCGCCATTTCCTTGCACATGAGTTATTGATGTGTAAGAGGTGAATTCTGTGTAGTATTTTCTTTGTTAACATCAATAGACATAGTTTTCCTATTTTTTTGGCATTCAACTACCCGTTGACCTTTTTTTCCACACTTAAAACATTTAATTGTCCCATTACGACAGTTTACTCCTTGTTTCTTTCCACACTTTGAGCATAAGGGAAACTCATTTTCTTTCCAGTGTGGTATTTATATTTTCCTTTGAATTCCATTTTCTTCTTCTTATAGAATCCATAGGACAGATGGGTTACTCCAATATCTATCTCAACCTTGAGATCACATCAAGCGATTTCCTCATAGCTATTAATGTCCTATATTACTAATTCTATTCATAGACTTTGTTTTAAGACAAAAAAGAATTGATCAATTTTACTCTCAAGTTGGATAAGAATTCCAGAATCATGCCTCTCAAGTCTTGTAAATTTTTTTATATGTACTAATATATTAACCACCCTTTTTTATTATGTTCATGAAACTCCTTCTATATATTTTTTCTAAGAATAAAAGGAAAGTGATTATTGAAAAATACATTTTTGAACTCATCCCATTCCATTGGCTCAATTTCATCTCTTTACCTTGTATTCTTGATAAGATTCCCCCATTGATCAGTTTTACCTTCAAAACAAAAGACTTCTAAGATGAATTAATCATGCTCAGAACATTGTAAAACTGAAAATATCTTTTCAGTGGTACTAATCCATTTTTTGAAAAATAATTTATCAGAAGACCCACTGAATTAATGAGGGCGCTGCATCATGAAGGACTCAAAAAAATGTTCCTCCATCCTTTCCTCATTGGACGTCCTGCATGATTCATAGCTGGAGAAAGAATTTTTGAGCATGGATACATGATTTTTCATTACATCTCCAATAAAATTTTGTTTCTTAGGGATATAATCATTGGATATCCCATTACATTCATCATTAATTATTTTCCCTTGGGTTCTAGCCATTGACTAAAACCAAGAAGCATAATGTGAGAAACACTAATCAAAATAGGAAAACCACACAATCAAGCATAAACTTTAAATTTAGGACACATTATTTTTTATCCTAGTTTATTCATGGTAATTTCTAAAACAAAAGGATTGTAAACTATATTTAGACATATCCTTAGATTTCTTACAAAGGCATTCTCATCCTAGTTTCTGATGGTTAATTGTACCTTTACTCTGATTCCAACTATAACGAACCATACATTACATACATTGTTATTAAATCAAAATTAATGTTAATTAATTATAGTATATAATAAATCCATGACTGGACCATATAGGTATAGTGTGTTTAGAATCTAGGAAACATAAATAACTGGTTAAAAAAACATCTACATTATGTCCCACTTATTTCTCCATAACTGGACTCCTTTATAACATAGCTTACATATAACCTTCTAATGACTTGGGGAAAATAAACCTATGAATGGGTGAGCTGAAATAATCAGTAAGAATATACACGTGAAATATCAATCACATCATAATCATTAGAAAAAAGAACATTAGATTTTAAAATCTTATCCCGTAGATGGAATATCGTGATATCATGTCATGGGATGACAATTCATAAGAATTAATGGTCATAATCCCAAGATTCATAACATAAGACATTGTGATTTTCGGAATACACATAATTATAGAACATAATTTCCACATTACCCAAGTCTCATATACAATATCATCATAGTGGGAAAAGTCCATTACTGAACTGGGTTTACTTGTCGTTCCAGCCCTGTATTACTGAACCAGATTTACTTTCCATTCCAGTTATTCATATCTCATAATATATAAATCATTACCCTTTATATTTGAAGGATATATAGGCCCCTCACATCTCATTATGAAATCATTATTATATATTCCAAAAAACATAGAGTATTCATCATAGCTTAACCCGTAAAATAAAATGGGTTTCTTAAACATCATTATATCACAACATAATCCATATAAAATAACATTACATATTTAAAAAAATAAATTTATTGTAATAATAGGGATAGAAACATAACCCTATTTAAATAGTGTTATCTTAGATGGAAAATAATTTGGATATAACAGTAGAACTTAATTCTTGAAGAAAACAACCTATTTTCTTCAAAAAAATTTGATTTTCTCAAAATGACATGCAATTTTAAAAGAAAAAAATTTAGTTGAAAATAAACTTGAAACCATGTAGAGGAATATTCATGGAAATAATCCGTTATGAATATTTGAAAATCCATTCATTTCGTATAAGTTAAAAAAATATTCTCCTCGTACTTTTACCGAAAAGTTAAAAAGTACCTCATATCGAAAAGCACAAAATTTTTTCTCTCAGGACATTTAATAAAAATTTACCTAGGGGTAAAATTGACTTTAAATTTTTTTATATGAATAAAAATAATATTAAATATTATAGGAAACATGTATGTGGATGATAAATATAACCCCTTAAATACTTTCATATAAATAATATGAGATAATAATAAGATTACAAAATTATCCCTTACCTTCGGCTTGACATCCTTCATATGTATCTGAACCTCCTGTATAATGGTTAATGTATGTTATTAAACTATACCAAAACCGTATTCATATTTATGATATCATAAATGATCCTATTATATAATTTTTAATAGTGATTCAATATTTCCATTATTTCGTGTGTTAACTCCTTCATTTTCCCATTCATTTTTTCCATGTAAGTTATGTTTGTTATTCTTAGTATGTTTTTTTATTAATTTTAAAAATTAAATTAAGTTCATAATTATTATTTTTACTCATTATTTAAATTTTATGATCATTATTTAATTGTTGACATGGATAATGAATATCACCGTGTCGTGGAGACGGTAGGCCATACGTACGCATGAGCGACGATAACATTCCATTTGATAGATAAATGGTATAGAATTTGATGGTATATTAATTATAAAGAATAATTATCATGTTATATTAATTATTTACATCCATTATACCCATAATTATACTCATCCAAATAATGTATTATCAAATAACAGATTACACCACCATGTGGAGATGGTAAGTCATACATACGCACACATGGAGATATTGTTATTCCTAGGATGAATAAAAGGAGGTATAGGGTTGTACCATAACTATAGAAAAATATAAGAATGTACAAAATACTAGGTTTATTACTTTAGTGTGGAAACAATATAAGAATATGAAGTAGAAGAATAAAATAATTCTGAAATAGGTGCTAAAATAATTACCTCCTTTTCGAGTATCTTCTTTTTGTTTTCACAAAATACTTCTTTAGGATGGATTTATGACCAAAGTGTGGCCTCTAGGATGAAGTGAGGGAAGTTCGGAGAATAAATGGATAGGGTTTGGCCGAGAAAATGTGCTTTAGTGGTGTTATTAAAAAAGAAGGAGAGGTTCCCTTTTATAAGATAGGGGAGGGGCACCTTTCAAAAATAAAAACTATTAAAATAATTTAATTAATTTAAAATTTTAAATGGATCCAAATTCGATTATTTCGATTATAGGATGGGGGGAGGGTATAAATCCTATCAACCAATAAACTTCAGAAGAGTTTGTTTTATATTTTAAACCTTATAAATTTGATTTATATATTTTTTAATCTATTAAATTTTAATTGTCGTAATAACATTCTAAATATTTAATGGTTATAAATATTTACATATATGGTTTTAATTAAGAATAAATGGATATTTAATGAAATTTTTGACCTTATAATTATCAATTTGTTAATTTTTTTAATTTTTTTATGATTTTTAAATAATTAATAAAATGTTATTTATATAAAATATCAATAGTGTCAATTTTTGACACTACTCATTCCCTTGGTTTTTAATAAAATCCAAACAGAAGATAACTTTTAACAAAAATTTAATATAATAAAAACACTTAATAATCACTTATAATATTCATGGATAACATTAATTTATTCAAATTATATATCTTTGAATATTTTTAAAATAATTAATTTGATATTTCTATTAATAAAATAATTTCTGTATCACTATTGTGTCATCTTTAATGGTAATTATTTAATTTAAAAAAAATTATAAATAAATATCTATGAAGTAGTTAATTATTTTATCTTTAAAAATACTTTTTATAGTTGATGTTATCTCTTGGTTATCCATTTATTAAAATTAATATACATTTTTAAAAAGAAAGTGTGGCAATTTTTTGTATTCATTGATTTGAATAAAATTAACGTCATATTAATGGGAAAGTGGCTGTTAAGTGATTAAATTTCTAAAAATAAATGATAATTGATTAATTTAGTGATCCGATAATATTTTTAGTGGTTTTATGAAAATTTTATAATATTATTTATAGATTTAATCACCCGCTTTATATTCAACCATGTTAATAAAAATAATCAGAAAAGTTAATATTCATAATGCCAAAAAATAAAAGTATCCAATTAAAATAATTTGGACCGAAGTATTCCAAATATGTATTCCATTTTTAATATTCAAAACATATAATTTAAAGAAATTAATTTAAAAACAATCCTATTTTTGGAATGAGAGTATGATATTTTAAATGTTAAAATATTGCAAAATATTGATATGTTTTTACAAATGAATTTAATGTAAAATTAATGATAATGACATACCTTATATTCAAAAATAAAAAATATTCTATTTATACTTTAAATCCATTCAATACTATAATTTAACCATATAATTTATTTCTATAAAAAAAGACGTTTTCTCTTTAAATTTAGTGTATTTTTACGATTCATCAAAACTTAAATGTTATCAAAAAAATATCATAAATTCATCCAAAGTAAATTTTTATATAGAACAAAAAATGACCTGTTTATGTTTCCTTATAAAAATTATTAATTTTTCAAAATCATAATTTGAAAGGAGTTTTTCATTCAAAGGCGTAAAATTACCCTTAAAAATAGGTTTTTATACATCAAATAGGGTTTATTCATTCCCTATGTCCAAAATATACATTGGATGAATATCAGAAATTTTTTATTATATATAGTATATATATATATATATATATATATCTCATTAATTACTTTACCAAAAGTAATTCAATCAATAATACAAATATGTAATTGATTTATATTTTTTATAAATAATTTATAGCCAATGAATTAACAATGCTTTTACCTAAGTCAGTTATACTTATTCTCGCTAACCTAACGGCTAGGCCATAATGGTAATTTTATACTAAGGGTGTCCAATGACTCGTTCAAAATCACGATTTCATGCAACGCAAGCTACTGAAGAATAATAATTATTTCAATAAAATATCTTATAAAAACATCTAGGTTTTACATAAAATATGTAGACAATTCTTTTGGTAAACTATTTTTGAAAAACCATATGAAAACCAGTTGGAAGAAGAGATCAGTTTTTTTAATTACCATATCTGAAGTGTTTGTACGTCAGAAACATTCTTGATACTATTCATGTTGAAACAAATGCATGTGATAGTGTCATCAACACGTTTCTAAATGAACCCTGCAAAATAAAGGATGGAATTAAGGTTAGGATGGACATGGTTTTCATGTGAATACAATAAGAGATAGCACCAGTGAAGTTTGAAAAATGAACTTTTCTTTCTCCAGCTACTTACACGCTTTCTAGGCAAGAGAGATATTAGTTTTTCAACTTCTTGAATGATGTAAATGTTCCATAGGTGTATTCATCAAATATCAAGAACATCATGTTAATGAAAAAATTAAAGTTAAAGGGTCAGGAATCAAATGAATTCCATGTTTTGATGAAAGATATTTGATGGTTCTCTTTGTGAGAGAGATTAAACTATGTGGTACTATACACTAGAGATGGATATACCCCATTGAACGATATATGAAGATTTTGAAATGTTATGTAATAATTGAATTCATCTATAGGGTTGTATTGTGGAGTGATATATTGTTGAGGAAGTCATTGGATTCTATACCAAATACATGTCCAGTGTGGAAAGCAATGGTCTACCGAAATCTTTTCACAGTAGTCAGCTTTTGGTTGAAGGAATTTATGGTAGATAGGTTGTCACAATCAATATCACTAATTGAGAGCAGTCCCACCATTATATTTTTCTTAATAGTTTAGTGGTTGAACCATATGTTGAAACCAGAAAAGAAATTAATAGGAATTTGAATCCATAAAAAATATGAAAATGGATATTAAATACACATAATCGATAGTTTAGGGAATAGTTTTGGGACCATATATTTAAAGAGTCAGATGAAAATATGGACTCAATTTTATAATTACTTCAATGGATACCATGAGGACTAAGTGTCCATTTATTATCTTATAATTCATAAGTAATTAACAGTTATACACTATATACTAATGAACATTTAGAATATTGTACCATGAAAAATAGTGGCGTTACACTTGTGTATGGATCGATTCATGTTTCTAGTGCTAAAGATAGAAATCCATTTTTTGTGAATATGCCATACTTTGGCATCATCAAACGAATATGGGAGTTGGATTATACTAAATTCAAATTGCCTAATTTTCAATGAAAGTGTGTTGACAACAGGAATGATATTATAAAAGAAGAGTTGAGGTTCATGAAGGTTGATTTTAGTAAGGAAGGGTAAAAATAAAAACCCTGTATAGTGGAATCATAGGTAGTACTAGTATTTTATGTTCCAAATACCACAAACTGAAACTGGTCAATTGTTCTGATATCGACCAAAACCATTGAAGGGGAAGATGAAAATTCAATGGAGGTTGACCCTTTCATTTGGACTTGATGATAATTTCGCAGTGGTCCCAATGTAGATGACGCTTTGTATGTCATAGGAGACCACAATGAAGGGATTTGGATTGTCTATAGAGGGGTAAAATCCAATCGTCCTTTAATAAAAATACAGTTCAACAGTCATGTTATATATTTTTTGGTAATATACATCATAATACCTTATGTTATTATCTATTCACTGTTGCTTTTATGTAATCTAAATTAAATGTTAATTTATTTCTGCATATAATGGCTTCTTTAAGTGATAATGCTCATAATCTTGGGGCACAGGTGGTCTCTCAACCTGCTGCAGCTCATAGGATAGAGGCACAATAAGTCTCTAAACCTGTTGTTGCTCACAGTTCAGATGAAAAAAGGTCTCTCAACCTATTGTTTCTCATAGTACAGAGGACCAACAGGTCTCTCAAACTACTATTACTACTCTTTGTGCATAAGTACTACCACCATCTACACATGCTGATGGTAGTGCTCTGGATGAACATATTGATGATGTTTAAAATAAGGAAATGGTAGGCAAAGAAACAATGGTGGCACTGAAAAATCATGAGTGTCATAGTTTGACAATGTTAGAAAAAATCCTTGAGGAAAATAATCCCACACCCACATACTCTTTATACACACTAGATAACCCAAGGAGTGTGAGATGTGTTCACTAGCTATTGTACAAAGCAGTATTTTTAGGTACATTGTGTTTAGAAATATGTTGATTTAAGGTACATTTATTCATCGAATTTATTGATTGTTTTTTATTTATGAATAAGCAAATGAGTGGTGAAAATAATGAACAAGCAGCAAAACAAGCATATCGCGACTATAAAGTAAGGATGTGGTACACTCAACTTGAAAAAAATTGGTACATATTTTAAATATACCATAATAATTTTGTGTGATATAAAACAACACCATAACTATGTTCCTCTATATATATGCATATCTACATATCCAAATCCAAAGTCACTTCTACCTCATGCCATGTGATATGGAAGGAGGAACAATTAAATAAAGATGGGATACTAATACAGAAAACACAAAAAATGTTTGGGAAACACGTGTAAGTTTGATATAATAAATATTTATTTTTATTTAAATCAACATTACATAATAATTAGTACTTATTTTCTTGTATTTTATATCATAAATAGTCAGAAGAATAAGTAAAATAAAAACTAGTAGCATATATACTTTTGGTGGCCTTGAAGAATCCATAAAATTATGGCCTTATCAGAGGTGCGGTTTTTGGGGTGACACACCAAAAATTTATCGAGAAAAATAACAAGAGAAGGATCAAAGTGAATAAATAAAAATGTTGAGAGAAATAATATATATCTTTGAATAACAAATGAAATGGTTGTGAGTGATCATAAAAAATTTTATGGTGGGGGGAAAAGAGAATAAGAAACTCAAGAACAACTAGTGCATGAATATCCTGCCCCACCCCCAATAGCATTGTGGCTTGCCATTCCCCTCAGAAACATCTCTTAGATGAGGTAGTCAATGTTATATTTATGTTTTCTATGAATTTTGAATCATATATACACTGATACATTTTATATACTAATATTATATAGGGTGAAAATGCATGTGATTTATATCTATCAATACTCAACCATCCCCTTGTAGTGAAGGCTACCATGTTCAATATCCAGAATGCCATGAAACACAATAGACCACATCCAATAGGTCAAGTAAAAGTGTTTTTTAATGTAGCGCACGCACCGAGCACTGAGCTACATGTTCCAACTGATGATGAAGATATTCATTAGGTCAAACATGATCTTGGAACATTCATCACATATCCATCATAGATTGTAAAAAATCATGCCGACAAGGAGGTATTTATTTCCAATTTATTTTTCAAGATAAACATGTAATAAAAAAATATATGAAACGTTGAATTTTATTACACATGGACACAAGGGAGGGGTGAAAATAATGAATGCCTCAAAACCATCTCAAGGATCAACCTACCAATCAAAAAAATCTACTAAAAGAACCTTAAACCTATCTGTTATATATCCACATTTATTATCATTGTAGGCTCATGTGAATACAAAGTTGAAAGATGGTGGTACTCATAAAATTGTTTTTTATGAAAATATGTATAGTCGAGAAGATACAAATTTTATTAGTGTTAAAAATGTATGTGAAATCGTAGATTATGATTGGCTAGGCAACTCATTTGTAAATATATACATGAGGTATGTTTTCATGATATAAGTTTCCAAAAGCTCATGAACTGTGATAATTATGACTAAATACATTTCATATTTTCTGCAGGGCATATATATGAAAAACATTTGAAGGGAATACCCCATGAACAAATATTTGGACTCATTAGTCCTCACATCACCTATATAGAACAAAAGAAATAGAATCCATTAAAGAGGGTGAAATTGTGACAGACTTTCTCAAATTGTTTAAATGAAAAATTAGAGATGAAAAAATCTTATGAATATGAACGATGCATGGGAAAAACTATAAAGTTTAATCATATCAAATATATTTTAATTTCTTTCATTACTTTTTTTGATTTCTTAGGTAGCATTAGATGCTCATTGCAGACAATTTGGATACAGTAATTATTTATTTCCTAGATTCAATGCATGGATATCCAAAAAACCAGCCACACATGATGGAATTTTTCAATTGGTAATACACTAAATCAAAGATTTTAGAACTAAAAATATAATTATATTATTTTTATTATATTTAATGAGGATTATATTACAACAGGGAGGTGCGTGAATATCATCCTCATCATAGAAAGAGGCTAGGGAAAAAATATAGGAAACATCAATAGTACTATGACTGGATAAATATCAGGATATATATATAATATGATTTCACTATCCAAACACATATAAAAAATTACTTATTTTTATCAATATTTCTAAAGTTTTTGAAATAAAAAAACAGAAAATACTATGATTATTATGTTTCTAAATTTATGGAATATATATTATTCTATGATCAAACTGGCATCCCTGAAGAGTTATTTATGAAAATTATTACTATTTCATTTAAAATATTTATTAATCCTTTGTCTTTTTATATTTTTTCAGTACTACCATGATTGTAAAAAAGACTAATATTCACAAGACGATATAGATTCATTTATAATTGAATGGGAAGCATACCTAATGGATGAATGTGCACAAATAGCATGAATATGTGACCAGTATGACTCATGGATTCTAATTTTATTAATAATTAACATCATTTTTAGTAAAAAAAGTGAATACAAAAAACTAATGAAAATCATTTGTATTGATTTGATACTTCAGGGAAATGATCCATAAGACATTTGTGACGCGTAGGAATCAACCACACAGAAATCCAACAAATGGTGTTAACATTATGACATTAAGTGTGTATTTTTATATTAAATTGAAAATAAATTTAGAAAAAATAAAAACTGACATACTGGAAACCAAGAAAACACATTCATATTATTTTGATACTTTAATAAAATGATCAATCTGTCATTTTCGACCTGTAGGAATCGAACACACCTCAATCCGATGAACAATGTGACCAATAAAAAAAAATTATTAGTTAATAGTTTAAAATTGACATTTTAGTTCAAAATGATTCACTCACTAAATACCAAAGAAAATTGCTTATATTATCTTCATAATTTAGGAAAATGATTCATAAGTTCTTTGTGATGTGTATGAAATAGTGTCATATCAAACCGACACACAATGTGATGGGTATGACTCAAAATGCGTGTTTCGAGTTTGGAAAAATATTTTAGTAAGAAACAAATACTAACATACTAAAAATTGATAAAACACATTCATATTGTTTTGATACTCTAGAATAATGATCTATATGTAATTTTTGATGTGTATAAATCAACCAAACCTCAATCTGACACAAAGTGTGATAAGTATGACTCAAATTTTCTATTTTTATTTAAAATTTATATTAATTTTTTTTAAAAATAATGGCATACTAAAAATTTAGTTAATGAATTATTATTGCCTTTATAATTTCCAAAAATTATCCACGAGTCATTTGTGATGTGTAGAATTCAACCCCACCTCAATACAACACACGATGTGACCGATATTAATCCAAATGTCTTTTTATTTAAAATAGACATTAATTTTAGTACAAAGAACGTGTGAAATTCTAAAAATAGATAAAAACACATTCATATTGTTTTGATACTTTAGAAAAATGATCCATGAGTCATTTATGACATGTAAGAATCAATCTCACCTTAATAAAATGCATGGTGTGACCAATATGACTAATAGTGTTTGTTATCAGTTTAAAATTCACATTTTAGCTCAAAACATGTCATTCAATGAATACCTAGAAAATGATTTCTGATTGTCTTTATAATATTGGACAGTGGTTTTTAAGTCCATTGTAAGGTGTATGAAGTAGTCTCACATCACATCGAAGCATGATGTGACCAGTATGACTAAAAAAGCATGTTTTGGGTTTGAAATGACATTTTCATAAAAAAAACATCTCACATACTAAAAACCCAGAAAAGTCATTTTGATGGTTTTGATACATTAGAAAGAGGATCCATGAATCATTTTTGATGTGAATGAATCAACCACACCTCAATCTGACAAATGATTTGACTGTTATAAATCCATTTCTTTATTTAAAATTGAAATCAATTTAAGTAAAAAGAAAAAGTAACATACTGAAGACCAAGAAAAAACATTATCATTGTTCGAATACTTTAAGAAAATTATCCATGAATCATTTGTGATGTGTAGGAATCAATCTCACCTCAATCTGACACATGATGTGACCCGTATGACTAAAAGTGCCCATTATCAGAAATTGATATTTTAGCTCAAAATTATTCACTTACTAAAAATCAAGAAAATTACCTCTGATTGTCTTCATAATTTAGGAGAAAACTTTTTACGTCCTTTTTTATATGTTTGAAACAGTCTCACCTAAAACCAATGCACGACGTGACTCGTATTACTCAAAATTCATGTTTCCGGTTTGAAATGATAGTTTAGTAAAAAACCAACTGACATACTAAAAATAGAACAAATGTATTTGGATTATTTTGATAATTTTGACCAATGATCCATTTGTCATTTGTGATGTGTAGTAATCAAACACACCGCAATTCTGATGAAAAATGTGACCATTATATATCCAAATGTTTCATTTAAATTTTATATTAATTTTAGTAAAAGGATAAGGGAAATACACAGAACAAAACAAACTCATTTATATTATTATGATATTTTAGAAAAATGATCCATAACTAACTCATGATATGTAGGAATCAACCATTCCTCAATACAACGCATAGTGGGACCTGTATAACTCCAAAGGTGTCTTTTTTTATTAAAAATTGACATTTTATTAGTGTATTTGTTCATAGTAATGTTTAATATATTTCTTTATAGTATTACTAACATAATATTTGTTTTCTTGTATAGGTTGAACTTTATAATTTAGTTGGGATGATTTTTTTGATAACTAATATCATGAGAAGACATTTTTGAATGGGGATCACAAATGTAAAAGGATGAAACATTATTGTTTTTAACTTTTTTTGTGGTTAATTGTAAATGTAATTATATAAACCATCATTTTAAAGGTATATGGGATTGTTTTACAAACCCATGTGTGCGGTGCATTGTTCTTGTGTGAGATGTGTAGGTGCTGTTTTGTGTAGGTGGTGTTTGTGAACTGTACAGGAGCTGGTGGGTGTGTTGTTATATAAATAAAAAAAATCCAAGGTAAAAAGGCCTTTATCTGTCCTATTTTGATCACTGATAAATGGTACCTTTATCGGCACTATTTCGAGTGATGATAATGTCCCTCTTTATTTGTGCTCTTTTGAGTGCTAATAAAGTCCCTCTTTATCAGTACTATTTCCAGCACTGATAAAGGCCTCCTTTATCTGCATTTCTTATAACCGATAAAAATAACATTTATAAAGGGTATCCTTTATCCATGCTAAAATATCACTGATGGGGGGGGGGGGGGGGGCTTTATCCGATCTTTTTCTAGCACAGATAAAGGACCCCCTTATCAGTGCTTTTTTAGCATTGATAAAGGGTAAACCCCTTTATCTCCCCTGTGATTAACAAAACTTTTCTAGTGCGGAATAAGATAGGCTTCTAGTGCCTTAAAAAGCACTATTTTTAGTAGTGTGTAAATCATTTAGAATGGTTCAAACCAAATAGTAGTCTCAAACTAAATAAAGTTAAGAGTTGAATATATTCCTCAATTACCTAGAGATAATAAATGACCAAATACATAAAACAATTAAAGGACATGTAGAGTAATAGAATTGAGAAAATATTTCTTCTTATTAAATGTCAATTTTATGACTTTTTGGGTCACAAAATGTCTTATTGTGAAGAGGAAATGATCTATTTGAATATGGAGGCACCTAGAAATCAATAAATGAATATGATACTATATCCTACATCATATAGAATAAATAATTTTTATGGATATTGATTTCATTTTTATAACTTTGGCCATAAGGACATTCAATACAGGTAATGGGAGGCATGAAACCATAGCTATAGTACATAAATACAAGTAAATATAGGTTAACTATTGAAAATCACGGTAAAAATTGGTAATCTTCTTTGGAATAAGAAGATGAGTATGATTCAAACATGCACACTGATAAGATATTGAAGAGTCCATCTTATTCCTCAACTCAAGCAGGTATCTCACTGTAGGAAATGAAGAAGATTGAGAAAGTCATCCTAGTAGATATTGAAATAAATGCTATAAATAATTGTGGAAACTAGCTTCTTGATTGTTTTATCTCATCTAGTATGAGTGGAAATGTGAATTTGTTGAAAAATGTTAAGACAATAGTTAATGGAATAGTGTGACTTGGGAGTGATGGCACCTTAAAGATCAAAGGTAGTGGAAATAACCAATTGAAAAATGAAAATCTAGAGAAAAAAAAAGTGCTCTATGTGGAAATTTTGAATCAAAATCTCCCGAGTGTGATTCAAATATATGAATCAAGACTAGTGGTGACATTTAATCAGAAAGGAAGCACCCTGAAAGGATAGATAGTGAATTCTATCATGAAAGTCTATAGAAAAAATGTCAATTTATTCTAGGTAGATAGTAAAGAAAACACCAATTTAATATCAATTTAAGAGGAAAACATCTTGTGGCACTAGAGGTTGGGTGACATTAATAAAAGGAGACGAAAAAAACTATCCGAAATAAAGGTTATTATAGAAATTAATAATCTAATTCACAATAGAGAATAAACATGTGATGCTTTCATATGAGGAGGAATGTTCTGAAATTACTATCGACTAAAGAACAAAATGGAATCAATTATACTTGATCTATTCCAGACATATGTGTATGGTATAATGAATATGGACATAACATATGTAGACATGTACTTCATTTTTTTATGATTATATTATATTAAAATTTGTGATGTTTATTAATATTAAACATGAATTGACTGAATGTATGATGATATATCTTCTAAGAGGCGAGAATTAAATAATCCACATAATCAAGATATTAAAGTCATATAATGGAATAGAATAAACAACTATTTAATTTGAAAAATACCTTAAAAAATGGGATCAAGCATGAGGTGTCTTTAGTTATAAAATGTCAACAAAAGGGGCCATTGAACCTATAAATCGATAGGTAAATAATATAGAAAAAAATATGATGATTGAGAGAAGTTTTTCTCATCACTACTAGAAAGAGGCTTTTTATGTTATGGTGTACACAAAAAATAAAAAAAGAATGAGTAAAATAAAGGAAAGGACACCGTATGAAATATAGCATGGAAGGTATCCCTCACTGAAGTATTTCCATGTATTTGGAAGTAATTTTTTTTTCTGAAATAAATATAGAAATCAAGGAAAGTGTGGTGATGTTTTAGATGAAGGAATTTTCCTAGGATAATCAATGAAGAGTAAGGCCTATAAATTATACAATAATTGTCATATAAATATTGTGGTAAGAAATGATGTAAAGATCATTGAGTATAAAATTATGAAGAAATCGAGGAGATCATATGTGAATATGTTGTATGATGAAATATGAAGTTTAAAAGGGATAGATTCAAATACAAAAACTATAGAAGGTTTTCCTAAAATTCTAGGTTCTCTAAATGATGATGATTTAGATGTGAAAAAATAACAGTGCTATCAAAACAATGTCGATCTTTAGGAAAAAATTCACTGAGAGGAAATGTAAATAGAAATAGGGAACACTTGGTGTTTAAAGGATATGTATAGATTGAATGCATTGATATTTAAGAAACCTTTTCTCATGTAGCTCGACTAGAGTTCCATAGGATCTTATTATCCATTTAAATTTAATAGGGAACTAATATTATTATATTGATGTCAAAATGAAATTCTTAAATTGTGTTCTTGAAGAAGAAGTTATATTGAACAACCAGTTGGATTTCTAATTAAAAATGTTAAAATAAAAGTTTATAGACTGAATAATTCTTTATGTGGCTTAAAGGATTTAAAATAAGAATGGTATCCTTAACTGGATTATTACATAAAGAATACAAAATTTAAAATAGGTTGTTTCAACCATAATCTCTATGTGAACAAATGTCATGGTGATAAATTTATGGTGCTTGTATGTATGGTCGATATCATATTTAGAATATTAAAGGATGAACTAGTTGATTAATTTGATAATCATGTGAAATCATAATTTGAAATGTCTAATATTGGTGAAATCACATACTTTTTGGTGCCATAGGTGATTCAAAATATGAAATATACATTCATTTATCAGAAATTTCTTTCAAGATATATTCTATAGATATTCAAAATGCATGATTGAAGACCTATGAGAAATCTAATTATGGTTGGGACACAAAATGGGAAGTACGAGGATGAGAAATCAGTGGATCCCACCTTATACAAGAGGATCAGTGGAATCTGGTTGTATTTGACTATGACATGACCCAATATTGTCTTTGAAATACATTTACTACTTCACTTTAAAAGCAATATGAAGGAAGAGATAATTATATGGGTTAAAGTAATCATCAGATACATTGAAGGTACTTTCAACTTTGGATTATACTATAATGTTGGAAGGGAAAACAGATTGTTGACATATTATGATGGTGACTTGGCTCGAGACACAATGGATAAAAATTACAAAGGTGGGGGATCCTTCTTTACAGGAAAAAAATTGTGTGGATTTTTTGAGAAATAAATATGAAATAAATTCTCTTAGTATGGATAAAGAAAAGTATATCTTTTTGAGAAAGGTTTGAACTCCACTATTTTGGATGAAGCAACAACATTTTAATATTTTTGATGAGGTGAAATAACCAATGGTGATATTACCTAACAGTAAGAGTGTAATGATTCTCATAAAAACTCTAGTTCAATACTCTCATACCAAATATATTAAGATCAGATGTCAACTAAACAATGAAATTGTTGAATAAGTAATGATTATAATTCCATAAGGTGGAACTAATTATCTAGTGGCTGACATCCTGACTATGACTTTGGAAAAAATAATTTTTTATAGACATCACTTGAACCTTAGTATTAATCCACCACCCTTTGAATAAGGAAGTTATGATATTACACATCTTCCCATTTTTTTTAAAATTGTCCCTATTTTTTAAGAATGGTTTACTTTTTAGGGGAGATACGATCTGGGGGGTGATTTTTTGGGCACTAAATAAAACATATGGTTTCTTTGGGTTTATTTCAAAAGGTAAAGATGGAGAGATTCAATGGAATAGAGGGAAATAGAGGTTTTCATGCAAAAAATTATTTCATAACTCTTTTTTTCTACAATTATATTTTATAACATATACATGGAGTTATTGATGAGTTATTTCACATCTATATTATTTTTTATCATGGTTTGTGTTTTATTGAATTTATATTTAGATTTCCAAAAAACCCCAAAGGTAGATATTGTTGAAACCAAGGGTATTAATAGGTGAAAACTAATATTACATTGTGTTTTTGTCAATCCACACTAGTTTAATCAATTATTTTTCAATAAAAGTGATTTTATTCATGAATATGTCTTCTGTGTTGAAGGTGGCATTGTCTGCTGTTGTTTTCAAAAACAATTGGCCCTAAAATTAAGATGTAATGGAAGAGTTTCATAAAATTAATTTTCCTAGAATCAATGCAGTGGTTATGTCTCAAAGGAAGTGTTTAATGAATGTTTCATAATTTTTTGAATGAATATGATGTCAAAAGGTTCACACAAAATCATGTTTTTAAAGCTCACAAAGATAGATTGGAATTGGTGAATTAGAGGTGACATGTTTTCTAAGCATGGTAGAGTTTTGAAAAAACCATGGAGTTTTGAGAATGGTTTGTTTTTAGATATAAATATTCAGTTTCTCTTCATTTGAATATTATAGTTTTGGGAGGATTCCTTATCACTCTGATTTCAGGAAAGTTTTGCGTGAACATAATTCTAACATGAAACAGAAACTTTACACGAAAATAGGTTTCATGAAAATAATGGTTGAAATAGAATTGGTGAAAATGGATTTTAGTGAAGAGGGTTTCATGAAAAGAATGTGTTTTTGAAAAGTCAATACTTTTTTATTGTTGGGTGTTTCGTGAATGTTTCCATGTTTTATTAAAAATAAAGGGGTTTTGTGAAAAAAGCTAGTTTGTGAAGATTACTAACTCAAATAGACTTGAACATGGGAAATGTTTTTAGAATGAATTGAAGAATAATAATTAGAACTCAATGATTCAAAACTACATCATCATGTGATCAGATATAGAAGAAAACTTCGAGTCAACAAATTGTGAAAGACTTCCCCTGAACTAGTGAGAAATCTTGTGTTGATAGAAGTGATCTGAGGGAGGAAACATGTTATACCTAAAATTATTTTAATGGTAGTGAGCCTATAATGAATTTACCATGTAAAAAATTGTAATCCACCAAATCTTGTGACGTTTTGTGGATTTTTTATGACTGAAACTCTTTTACAATATGCTCTTTCGACAAGGGCTTAGGGGTGAATAAAGTAAAACGGCTATAGTGTTGAGATTTATTTTCCTCTTATGTGGTTTATGTAATTTAGTTTTTCATTTTTATAGATTTAATAATTTCCTATCAACTCTGGGATAAGATCCATGTAATTAAAAATATTGACACCATAATTCACCCCTCCCCACTTAGGTTGTTCTAGGGTATAAAAATACCTTTTCAGGATATCTCTAATCAATTAGGTTTCATTTTGGTGTCTTGAATTTATGAGATATATGTTATTTTCATTGAAATTATAGAATTGAACATTCCAATAGAACACCATATTCAAGGATTAATAAGTTAGTTCCATTTCTATCAAAGGGCCTAAGATAACAACTTTCATTAATGAATTGATGGGATAAATCCTTTCTTGCATTATTAATTAATGCAATATCACTCATCACATATGTAATGTTTCATACATTTTCGTACACATTTGATGTCACAATATTCTTAAATACATAATATTACATGACTCACGACATGAATAAATTATAATATAAATGTTTAAGGACCACGAATCATGTAAAAAAATAGGAAAAACCATTAACACATATAAATATATACTTCTTATAGGAGGGTTATATAATCATAAAATCATGCTCTAAAGATTTCCACATCCGTACACCATGAGAAAGTGTATCAAAGTCCTATGTGTTTCCACACTCTAGAGACTATATCATTTATGTCATATAAAAGAATATCATCTAGGTATATAAAATATATTTAATAATACTATCATATAGATTTTAATTTATCATAATAGTGGGAAAATTATATGAAATTTTAGTATGTTAAGTACAGAAATGAATTATTTTAGTACAGGAGGACCAGTTAGGTACCACAGTGGGGGGGGGGGGATCATTAGAACACAATTTTTACAAATTCACTCTATTTTAATATAACCTATGTGAATGATCAAAGCGTTGATCCCTCATCTTTAATTCTTTGAATAACCCAATAAGAAATAGTAATAAAGAGATCACAACACACTATGATTTTAAAATAATTTATAAAAATATGTTGTCCTTTATGTGATGGGTTATTCCCCCTAATTACTGGTTCTTCATAATATATTGGCGGTAACAACTAGGGAAAGTTACATTACCATTAACATTGAGTCTCATAGTATTCCCACTATAGTATCCCACTAGAGAACACTAGTTTAAACATAAATAAGTGATCAAAAAATTCCCTACAGTGTCTTATAGTACACTAGAATCCCACTAAAATATTTCACTTATCTTCAAAGTATGATCCAATGTTAGGAATGATCTATTTCATCTTTCAATTACGTGTAAACTTACTCAAGATAATATCTTCCTAAAAAAGACTGCCTAGTCTATTCATGTACAACTTAATGAACTTTAGAAACTAATGGTCAATTGGTTGATCTTTCCCACAATCCTTAAATCTTCAAATAATCCAATCTTTCTTTCAGCACACTAATTACTCAGGTATGAATGCATTATGAAATATTTTCCATCTTCATTATCAAACTTCCCTTCATAGTAATCATGAAAATAATATTTTATTTTCTTCTCAAAAACTCCATGCCTATAAGATACAAGGTCTTCTATGATATTCTTTAATATACTTTGTGCAATAAAATAGTTTCACATGGTTCATTCTATTTAAATATACAGTACCTTCTTTATTATTTGTTTCATAGTGCTTCATTGTACTTTATGTAATACTATCTCTCAAAATTTCAAAACTCCAACTATCTTACTATATTTCCTTCATGAATTAATTTAGTGGGTATCATCCAATACATTTAAAATTTTAATCTTTCATCATGCAAGTATATGATGAAAAACCTTGATCTTGTGAAACATTTTCACTTTAACTCCTGAATAAATATTATCACATGCATCTATAATAAAATAAGGTCTTTAAATAAGAGATATTACATGATTTTCCTCTATCATTTTCTTATTAACATATTAGTATATGAAGGAACCATACTATATGAATCCTTATATCTCATGAAACATTTTGACAAAGATATCATGAATTTTAGTGAGTATGTATCATATTAAAAAAGTTCAAGGATCTGACCGAGCATTATGCGGCCGTGATAAATTAGGAATAGCATGGAAATGAAAAAAATATTAGGAAAATACAAAGTTTCATGGAGTGTTTGTTTTAGATTATCCACTCTCTTAATTGTTTCTCATATTCAATGTTCATATCATAAGAAAAGTATGCTTATATTAGAAGGAAGTTATAAAAAAACTCTACTACCTCATCAATATGAGAACACACCCCCTATCTACCTGCGTGAAACAACTTATCTCATGTGTTTTACTTATGTATCCCACTAAATCACCATATACTATTTGGAAATATATAATACTTCACAATTTGTGGATGCAATTCTAAAGGCCTTGACTATAGATGGGTTTAATGACATCCAACCATAATTTTCATGTGAAGTAAATTCCCAACACACAACAACTCTCATTAAAGTCACATGATTCTACATCATTAGTTATTTTCATGATGTAACTTGTCAATGAATTCATTTTATGCTTATAGAGGATCTCATGATCTCATATATTTGTACACATAAAAATCATAAGCTTAGATCTATCTCAGTGAATCATTGATATAATCTGGTGCATGAAAAAACCTCGAGTGGGGAATGAGGCTAAATAAAATCTACATCATCAATCAAATGAATTATATAAATCTCAAAGAATATCCCATGTTATAATAGTAACTTTTAAATGAGGATGTACAATGTTTGAAAAGAATCTATCCCATATAGATTTTCCATTCGACTTCTATTTTCTTAATAATATATCCCTCTTAATCCACCACTCAACCCAAAACTAGGGTTGACACCCATATACACTTCATGAATTCCTATAAAATTTTATTCCACCCCATTTTACAGCCCCCCTTCCCACTCAACTGTGTGCTCTATGCATTAGGTCCCACATGTGTGATTGAAGTGGGTCCTTGGTTATCCATATTTTCCCCAAATTTTGTAATAAATTATATAAATTAATATACTAATATAGAAATTCCACCATATAAATTTTACCTCAATATCAATATCAAATTAATTTAATTTTTAATATTCCTTATGATAATTTCATTTATCAAATTATTCATCAATTCCTCATGAGAAAATATTTTTCTAGAACTTCAATAAATTCTTAATAATACCTCAAGTATGTTGTAAACAATATGTTAGTTCTTCAATAACATTGAAAAGTATATTTTAATATTAAAATAATTTCACCAATTGACATAGTTAGAACACATTGACTTGTCATATTTAAAATTTATTGACCAGAAATTCAACACCAACACTACTTCACCTTTAGTAGGGTTATTTAATCTCTCTTTTGGATTAGTTGCCAATACCTATTTGAATTTTTAAGTGAATGTAAAATTCTCCCCCTTATTTAATATGAATAAAAAGAATTCAAAGAGGAAATATATTCTTATCCATCATCTCGTTATCTCTTTAGGATGATACCACATATTTACTTTTACAATGATTATTTATCTAGACAACACTATTTCATTATGCTAAAACATAATGTAGAAAAAAGATTTCATAACCAAGGCAGTCAATGCTATCCATAAATAAACATGTATATAAAACAAATATTATATTACTCTCACTTAATATATTGAAGTTACCAAGTCAACTAAATCATGAAACATATTTATCCTGCACTAATCATACCGAAACACATCAGAATGTTCAAGTACAAAATAATTTAGATCCCCATTATTTTTTCTCAATGTCAACCATCCTTTGATAATTTTTTTCAAAACATTTCAATTATAGATTTTATAGGTAATTCTTATTGATATTAATAAATTTAATATTCACTAAGTTGTAAATATTTGATAGCTTCAAATCATTTATACCCCCCTCATAGAATGCATCCATCCCTTTTAATTCCAAACACGTCAGTACAAATAAATATATATAATAGGTAATGAAGAGGGACTTAATTTTTCCTCAAAAATAGTACCTGGGTTGATATTTTACTCTAAAAATATCATTTCCCTTCTTCATTTTGATTATAGGTTTGGAATAGTTCACATTCCCACTTATATTATTCACAAGATTCATGCTCACATTGTTCCTGTGAATTGTTTCTTCATTTGGTACAATATTCTACAACATTGTACAAAATATATTTTTATATAAATTTAATTAACATTTTGATGAACTCATCTTAAAGTAGAAATATATTTATATAGTTCTTCATGACATTCCATAAAATGTTTATAATGATTGTTTTGATTACCCTGATCATTACTGATAAATGGATTCTTATGAAACTCAAAATATTATTTAGAAGTAAACTGATTACCATCATATATAGCATCAACTTTTGCCACTTCATTTATCTTTTTTTAGTTGATGTATCAAAGAATTCAATGATTTATTCTTAGTATGCTCGATGTTTAGGAGTTTTTCAAACTACTTATCTGATGTGCATGACTTCCTCTATTCTTTACTTATGAGTTTTATTCTGTTTATTATCATATGGGAATTCTCTTGATAATTTATACATATATACCTCAACACTATGACCTTTTAACTGACATATTCAACATAATTCTTATAGTAATTCATACTATTTTCTATTGTCCACATAGATAGATTTTTGGACCCTTTTTTATTACTTTCATAATATGTTATCAAATTTTCAACATTTTTATTCCTTGGATCCTGAAAGTTTCTTGGTAATGACATGTTATACAAATAATAGTAGGCATTATGTCGATATTTTCCATAACACTAGAAAAATACACTGATCTATGATATTATATTTTATTGAGAATCCTATCCCTAAAATTCACGATTTCAACTTGTTGAAATAAAATCTATGTTTTATATAGATTAAAATGGTCTTCCTAGAGTATCCTTCCACCATTTGGTGTGGTAGAATTCCACTCTCTTGAATTCTTGGAATGTATAGATTCACCTACACTATTAGTGTTATAATTTCTATTTTGAAAATATTTAGAAAATTATATACCTTGTTTGTAGGAACCATTCATGTTATACACTTGAAATGAATCAACTATTACATTAATGAACTTTTTAAAGACTTCTCTATTCTTGTTAAATTGTAGTTAGATTTTTAGATACATTGATTTTGTCTCAGAAAAATCTCTCTCTTGATGAGTTAGTTTCTTCTCAATATCACGTACTATATTCAAATAATTAAATAACTTCAATCCATTTTTCTTATTCTCATTAGGAAAATATATTTCTTTTTTATCATACACCTCCTTTTATGTAGTTAATTATTTTCATTTATCAAAACTCATTTTTCATTTATTGAGTTGTTTTTCATTTGGGAAGATTCCAAATGTTATTTATACCTCCATTCAAGATTTGTTATTACATCTCCATCATAAAAAATTAAAAAATTAGATAATTTCTTAATGAAATAAAAGAAATTGATTTTATCATTAAAAAAATTACTAGATAATGAATTGGATTGTTTACACTTTCTAAAAAAAGTCATCTTTCTATTACAGTAATTCTACTTTTTATTTGTATAATATTTCAATTTTTGAGGTTTCTCATTTTCCTCATAATATTCTTTGTTTAATATTTCTTTGAGAAATTTATGAAAAAGCATACAATTCCATAAAGTTTCAACACTTTAGTGGTTTTATTCCATTTCCATTATTTTTTCCTTTATGTACCCTCTAGAAATTAGAGGAATAATTTCAATGAGGTCTTCCTCGACATCATTATCATCACAATAACTTGATTCTTTACTTCCAACTCTTTGAACTAGTCATTTATTATATCCTCAAAGAATATCACATTTTTAGATTATTATTGATAGGTAGAGCCTGCTGAATTTAATAAAATATAAGTTGTTTGTGGAAATTATAGAATGAAATGCCTTCCCTATATTGCAAGGTTGAAACCATGGGATCAAATCTGTTAGGGAGATTTCTCATAAGATTCTAAAAAATTGTTGAATCTTATAGTGTCTCACCAAAACCATGGATATTACTTGCAATTTAAGCAACTTTAATGAAAATTTAATCAATGTTTTCATCATATTCCATTTTAATATCCTCAAACGCATGTCAAAAAAATTTCAACTTAGTTACCTTGAATATAAGATTTCCTTAATCAATGATTATTAATTTAACCCAGATCTCCTTGGAAGTTTGGAGATCCATCACTTTAGTGTATATATTTTATAGTAATGATATTAAGAATGAATTTTTTTATTTTTTATCCAGTACTGAGTCAAAGAAACAGACACATCAATATGGTGGAAGCCCACTGTTACTACAACTCCCACTTCTAGGCTATGAAATCGGGTATTAGGAGCATCCTATCCCTTCATCTATAGTAGTTATGGAAATAAAAAGTAGATATTCCAAATCTTTCACTAAATTTTTATTATTTATTTCTTATAAGGTTCTCGTATCATCAAAAAGAATATTTTTCTTATACCAATTGAAGTACACAAGGATCAGTTAGCTACCTTTGAGGGGCGGGGGTGCATCACTGCTAACACATTTTATAACTTTTTTTCTTTTAATTCATCCTATGTGTTTGATTAATGTATTGATACCTCATCTTTAATTCTCACCATATATTAAATACTATTAATGATATCACAAACCACAAGAATCATACAATGTTCAGTAAAAAATACCCACTGCATTCTATAATTAGTTACTCCACCAGTTATAGAATATTTACAATATATAGATGGTTACAACTTGAGAAATTCACATTCCCATCAACGCTGAGTCCCATAGTGTTCCAACTCTAGTTTCCCACAAGATATGATAAGTCCCACCTACACATAAAATCAATACATATTATCACTATGTCTTCTCTTATTATATAATCCCACGAAATTATTCAACTTCCATTCAACGTAAGATCCACTGATAGTAAAGATCTATGTCAGCTTCTGATATCTACTTAACTTCCTTGAGATACAATATTCCTCCATAATCAAACCAGACCACCAGGTCTATTTTTTTACAACTTCAAGAAATTTATAAACTAATGTTTAAATTTATGATATTACTCACAATCCACTGATATTCAATGTATTTAAACCCTATCTCAGCATAACTATTATCAAGTATGAGTCAATTCTGAAACACATCCCAACTTCAGTCTCAAACTTTACTATACACAATTCTGGCATTGTATATTTCATGTTCTTCCCAAAAAAGTTCTGAATGTAAGATACATGGTTTTAAAAAATCATCTCTAACATACTTTGTAAAATCAAATAATTTCACTGGATTAAGAATATTACACATTATCCTAAATTAATGTTTTTCTTGGTTTCAAAATTCCCCAATGTAATTAACAGAATAATTTCAATCCAATTTTATAAAACATCTCTGTATTTTTGAATTTTCTTCATGCATGAATTTAGAATGCATCAAGCAAAATAGACAGAATTTTCTAATTCATTCATGCAATTATATCATGTGAAACCTTGAGCTCATGGAATAATTTCACTCTAACCCATGGATATATATTATCTCATGCATGAAAAACATGAGCATTTCATTACATAAGAGAGATTACATGATCATTTTATTACATATTATTCTTCACGTATTAGTATACATGAGATCTATAGTTAAAAATACTTTAAAAATCAAATAACATGTTCATAGTTATCTCTCAATGAATACTAAATATGTTTGATATAAAAAAATCTCATGGATATAACCAAGAATCGTGTGGTCATGTGAGTTAAGGTACTCCATGATGATGCATGAAATTCTCACAGAGATACAAAGCTTCCTAAAGTCACTATTTTAACTTCTCAGCTCACTCAATTAGTTTTCAATATCTGCATTCATCTTAGTATCGACAAATATAAATGTTTGGAGGTATTTATAGTAAAAAATACACCACCTCAAAACCGTAAGTGCACCACCTCTCTCCAACCACATACATCAACATAGCTCACATGACTCACTATAATGTCTCAGAAAATTAAAATATAATATTTAAAAATGTATCAAACTTCATATGAATTTATTCACTTTAACTACACTTGAATACACAGGGATTAAATAATTTCCACCCACCAATTGTAGGCAAAAAAATTCCCCATGCATAAGGACTCACATTACATTCATGGGATTTGGGTTCATTACTGATTTGATTATAATTACTCATCAATTAATTTGTTTTATACTTATATAGTGTCTCATAATCTCATAGGTTCAACCAAATCAAAAAATAAATCTCAATTTATTTTCAGCATCTTGTTGATGTATTCTGGAACATGAAAAACCATCAGGCAAGGCTCAAGTTTGAAAAATATCTCCAACATTGTTTGGATGTCTCAGATCAATCTCCTCGAATGAGACATGTTAGAAGTGTATCATTTTACAGGTGGATCTATAATTTACATGAATACCATATCATTCATAAATTTTCCATCCACCTTCCCTCCATTAAATAATTTAGTCTACTTCATTCACCAATCAAGTAGACACTGAGGACGTCCCCCATATACCCTTCACACATGCCCATCATGGGTTGCTCCACACTACTGCACGACCCACATAGGTTCTCACTTATGCAATCGATGTGCACACTATTCTCTCCCAATAAATTCCTTTTGGCTCTATTCTTGGAATCATATTCACCTACAACCATGATAAGTTTGGATGACATGCCTCTTACGTGGTAGACGTAGGCCCGCATTTGTGGTTGAGGTGCATCCTTGGTAGGCCAAGGGATAAAACCTTTTTAGTAAATCCCAAAACATAGTATAATATGTGAGAAATTACACCATATAAATTCCACCTTGAGTGCAATATAAAATTAAACTTCTTTTTAACATTCGTCATAAAAAACCATTTATCAACTTCTTAATGGAATTGTCATGAAAAATATTTTTTTAATGGCCTTCAATCAATTTTTTTAATTCCTCAGGCACGTTGCAAAAAATCTTTCAGTTCATTAACACCAATGACACATGTCTTTGAACATTATGAATTATTAACCAATCAACACAAATAGAACACATTGAATTTTCATCTTCATAACATATTATCAAAAAATTCAATAGCAATAGAGATTCATATTCAGTTGGGTTGTTTAATTATCACATATATTTTATTAATATGATTGATTATAATGTGATAATAAATAAATTAATTTTCAAGATTCTGAATATTTAAATAGTCGATTGCTCATAATTTTTAGTTATAGGGTTCCAATTTCAATAGACCATGACTTGAAAATGATTCAACTAATAAAAAGTCAACCAGTTAGCCTCACATAATAAACATGTGTCTACTAAGATATAGTTATAGTGGATGGTCTCACCATGTTACCTGTGGATGATATGATTACTATGTCTTCATTTATCTAAGAAAACTCCTCAAAAAATGATATTACCAATTATATAACCTTTGTTTCCCCTGACATGTTGGATAATTACATAGTTAAAATTCATCATGATATGATAGAATTTTATTATAATGGTAAATTTCCAAAATAATAAAAAATAGTTTCCAAACTTATTTCTTAAGATGCATCCGAAAAAACAATGTAGTTTGTCAATTATAGATAATCCAACTACTTGCTCCAAAAATATTTCAAGTTTCATATTAACTTATCATTAGTGTGATTCCAAATTAAATTAATATAAGTAATACTAGTTTTATATTCCATGAAATCCATTATTCCCATTACTCCAATTTCTAAGAAGTCATATAGTTTTTCTTCTTCTAGCATTTCCAGATTAATCTAACTTCCATCCCATGTAGTTCTCCTGTTGTTGTTTGATATTATAATTCTATGAATTATTCATAAGAAAGATAAAAAATATGTACATATCATGTCATGTAAGAAATATAATTAAATTAGTCTTAGTTATATGTATTTGATACATCATAACAACCCTATGAGATTGTGGAAAAATTTGAGCGTATTTTTCCATCCAATATTTTTGAACACAATTTCAACTATATACTTTGACCTAGATTAAACAAACCCTTGATCTATTCTAGTAGATATTATTTCTTAGAATGTGGGATTATATTTAATACATAGTTATAGAAATTATTTATCCTCATATTTCCATAAGTGTAATCACCAGTTTTCAAAATTTCGTTAAATATATATGTCTTATAAAACTATAGCTCTTCAAAAAAGCCCGTTTTCCACCAAGAAACATTCCATTTCAATGGAATATTCTTGTTCTATTGTAGTTATTCAACCGATTAAAAGATAATTGAAACTTTCATTCCATAATGTAGTTGTTTTATGTAGCCGACCATTATAGTATTTTAACATAGAAATATACCATAATGTAACCTCAAAGGGACGGGGACTTGATAATCGATACATAATATAATGAACATTATAGTGATAATGAGTAGAATTATAATGTATTTAATCATGATGGCTTGGTATAATCAATCAAGCCTTATTGTAACATCAATTTAATTGTCCATGCGTTGTTTTAATTGAGTACCCACCAATGAACATACATCAACCACCAAAACATAGAATGCATTTTGATGTATTGCATCCATATTTGAAATTATAAGGACTTATAAATCATATAAATTTTCAACTTACTACTCCATATATGATTTATTATTCTTATAAAATAATATATCACCGAACATAATGAATGTAAAACCACCACTTTCATTTTAACATTCTTATATAGTGAATGTCTCAAAAAAATTACTGCTAGTAAAATATGTGGAGTTTAATATTATTATAAAAAAATTATATTCTGGGTCCAATATTCAATGCAATACTAACTTATCCCACATTCTCAGAATTGATGTGCTACCATCACAAAAATATAGTCACTTTGATATAATAACTTTTCAATCTTGGGGTTTTTAGTATCTCTCATAGAAATTATATCATTAAATAATTTTCACTATGTGTGTTTAATGATATACATTGGAATTTTTCACTATCATTAAAAACAAATCCCATCCAAAACCACTTGAGGTTGTTATATAATCTAATTTCATCATATCATAACTTATATGATATAGTTTATTCAATTTTATTTTCACATATAGTTATTTTTACTATCACCATCTCTATGATGTGAATAAAGAAATGTGGGTTTCAGAAAATGTTCAGTAAAATTTTAATGATAAATGAATACTTGGATAAGATATTATTTGACACACCATCCCATAAAATCATATTTCTTTTACTAATATCATTCATTACTTACTTATATAATTCATAAAATTTATAAAAGGAATTAAATACAGCATATGAATTTACCTCTAGGTTCAACTTGGATTTTTTTTTCATTCAATATAAATTAATAAATTCTAAAATCACTGTGGTGTACCTTTATTTCTGAAGGTTTCTTTATCGAAAACCCAATAAGTAAGTATTTTAATAATTCCTAAATAATTTTTATGTTTAAGGTCTCTAAATAATTTTTTGGGTATATCATTGACAATAACAATTTAGTTTTACTAGATAAGGAATTATATTTCCCTAATTGTGTATAAATATTATAATTTATATTCACCACATATTTCCAACATTTGACATTAATGATTCTAATATTACTAAAATTATAATTATTCATATAATAGTATAATAACATTAACTTTACAAGAAATATTTTCTCACTATATATAATAGAGCGTTGAGAAAAATGTTTAGGTTACACTTAATAGAAATAATAGTTCAACTAAAATCAATCCACTAGGAAATAGGAAGTTAGTTGATTCTTAGTACTGACATAATAATCACCCTTTTGAACTTAATGGAGAATAAAAATTTACTTTTTAATGTCAGGTTGTTACCTCTACTGACATAAGAATCACCCTTACTTATCTACTATAAGAATAATACATACTTCCAATAATGTTTCATTATTACATTTACTATTTTGAAATCATGATTGTTTTTATTACCAAAGGAGTAAAATAGGAAAATTATAATCCATGATGAATAGATTTCAAATAGATTCAATTTCTTGCATCTTCTTCAATTTTATTGAAATTCACTTTAAAATGACTCATTTGTTCAGATGAGAAGAAAATAGCATTATGTTCATTGTGTTACGTACAAATATTTTGTCTCATTGAGAGATGTTATAATGGAACCATTTACTATAAAAATAGTATAGGGTTTTTCAACCCTTTTATTTGGAATTTTTCAGCCTAATTTTTGTGGAAAAAATTTCCCCACAACCATTATTTCTCTGGTGAATTTTAGTAAAATGATTATTGAGATATTCATACATAATGTTCATCTCATAGTCTCAATGAATGAGGAGAACCAGGAATCCATGGATGAGAATTTTTGATTAATGGATAATCTATTATCCATTTGGAAGTACACGATTCACCAAAAAATTAATATACTTAAATATATTGAATACATTAACAACAAATAGTTACCCGTTACTAGTTTAAACTATTGTAATGAGTGAAATTATCATTTATCTAAAGCTTCTCCTTTTATTTACATAGAGATGGGAGATGAAACGTCATGGTATAGGCATATAGGTTTTTATGATTCATTATCTATTATCCAAATATAATTGATATCCTGATATAATGAAATATAGGAGTATACCTATGTTCTTCCTATATGCATCATTCTAGCATCCACTTTCATGGAGAGGCAACTGAAGTGGTTTAGGGGATTCCAAAAATAGAATAAATTTTTCTACTATAGTGTAGTTTATAAACACTTGTATTGGTCTTGTAAATATGTGATGATGAGAACATAGTATTTTTCTAATGATTAGAGTTTGACGATGATTTTTCTTACCATATTGAACATTAATTAAAAGAATATTTTATTTTTATCTTTATCAACAAAGGAAATGATATAATATATTTTATTTATTATTTTATTATTCACTCACTATCTTATTGGAACCCAATTTCCATCACCATTGGTTTTAGAATACCCTATCATGCACATATTCTTGTAGAAAATATCAATATTCCTCGTCTCATAATCCAAGAGTGAACCAGGAAAATTAATAGAAAGTATTTATATTGGTAGGTATTTTACAACTACATTAACTCATAGATCCTTGATCTGTTTAGTGGACTCCCAAATCCATAAATCATATTTCTATATTTCATAAAAACATACCTCTAAATTTAAACCACATCAAAAAAAGTATACTCTTATTTATGGGGATTTGGTTATGTCAACCTAAAACCATATTTATAAATCCTCTTTAAATGGTGGTTCCCTAGTTAAAGATGGATCAAGCACCATAATATAGTGGTTTTGTTCTAGATCAGGTAATGAAATGCTATATCAAATTAATTTTTAAATTTTCCGGATTGAATATTTTATACATAAATTTTAGTTTTTATCATAAAACATGAATGTTAATATTTAGTGGATTTTACTTAAGTGATTAAGAAATTTCAATAAAATTACAGATAATTCCATTTAATTAATTTTTTCTTGCATGATTATTAATTAACTAATTTAATGCTTCTTCCTACTATTCATATAAATAAATAACCATGTACTTGAAATAAATTAATTAATAAATTGATATTATTAGGAAATTTATCTAATATTTAGTTTATTTTGTATATGATAACGCAACTCCGAATCTAGGGGAATAACTCCTTGAATCTATACAGACTGACCTATAATATTCCACCAACTAATCAATGAACCAACTAGACTGGTTCCACCTTGGGTCCATCTTGAACAGCCTAAATTCTCCTCAAAACACCTTTCATTACATAATATTTAGTCACACATAGGTTATAGGAACCAAATAATTATTTATAAGGTATTATACAAAAGAAACTACTATCATATATTCTCCTTACATATTGAGAGGAGGTCGTGACATGAATGCCATAATTTAATTTAATAAATTGTTAAAAAACCATGAAGTAATATTAAAAAAATATGTGAGGTATGTTTTAAGGAGAAAAAATGTACCCCTGATAATTTATTAGAAAAAAAAAAGCAATATAACTTAAAATTTAATGTGAAACATGTTTATACTGGCATTAAAATAGTGAAAATAGACCATAAATGCATAAAAAAGTTTCAGCGGATTATTCATATATCACTTTTCATTTATAAAAGGGTAATTTTAAAACCTCATTGACATTTATGGTGGAAAAAATATGTCAATAAACTCCATAAATCCCCAATCCTCCAATGAACACATCAATGCTGACTAAACATCACTAAATGAGTAGTAGTTTAGAAAAAAAGATTGTAAATTCATCCTTGATCAAGGTTTGTATTGCGTATGGGATCAGGGAATGCACGAGTATGTATTCAATCATAGTTAGTGAATTGAAGGAATGTAATGACAATGATTTGTAAATGTGAGAATTAATTTATAGAAACATGATTAGATATTTACATTTTCATATATGAATGTCGATGAAAAAGGTACACAATATGCATAAAAAATGTTATTGAAGTTTCCACTCAAGAAAATATAATGTAATTTAATGAATTAAACATCTATAAACTATAAGAAATAATCATTCCCCATAATAAATTAATTTATAGAAAATGTATTTAGTATCCCACTAATTCATTCTTAATTAATAACATGAGACAGACATCGATGAAACAATATTAATGCTTGAAAAAAAAAGAAAAACAATGAAACGATAGTGAAAATGCATTATAGTCTCACAAAACTATAGATTTTTTTATTTTTATAATATATAGAGATAACATGTGAGGAGTAGGATTAATTCATCATAATCAATGACAAAAGATGAACCTTAAAACCAAATTATGAAATATTATTCTTTAGTTAGAAACATATTTTTTTAGCAATCCAGTATTAGTTTATCGTATGTTTAGTAACACTAATCTCAAATAAGACATTGAAGATTAAAATAGGGGTTATTATAAAAATCAAATTCAATTTCTACAAACATACACACTATAATATTAAGTTAATAATCCACAGAAATCTCCCCCTTATGATATTTTTTAAATGATTAAAAATTTATTTGTCATACCATGTGTAGATTTAATCCAGGGCTAATTCCTTAATCATAAGAGAATGATTTTTGAGAATATTTACATCCTTAGAAAATTCATCATCCGAGGTATAATTATCAGAGGATGATTCATTAGTTGATGATGAGGGGATCTCAAAAATTTCAGGAGGAGGAATTATTTCATTACATTAGTATGGATGCTAGAGGATCTCATGATATTTCTTCACTCTAATTTAGTGTTATACTCTCACATGTTACTATTTATAGGATTTTGGGTGATAAATCCATCTATGCCCACCATAGGTTTTTTAGCTTCAAGAACACCCAATAAAAATATGTTTTTTTGACTTGGATTTCATTGTCATGAGTATCATGAGTGGGTTATCCTAAGTCATATTGGAATTCCTGAGCTTCATATTGATTGGATGGATTATATATGGAATAGTTATTGGAGTCATGCCTCTTCAAATACTTAGAGGTGGGATGAGAATCATATATAGCTTAAAAAAACATTAAAATCCCTAATTTCAGGTCCATCCTTATCCTATGTAGAAGGGACATCATATCCCCTTGTCACATACTTATCTGAGGCAATCCCATGAGATTCATTCTTCATAGACACAATAAAATCTTATTATCCTTAGGGGTAATTGGGCTTGGTGTTTTCAATCTAGATCATCGTCATCCCAAAATGATATTGTTTAATTTGATACCTTTAACTCAAGTTATCATAGAAAATTTTTGTGTGACCAAATTTCATGCACAAAAATAAATAATCTTGATGTTTTTTTAAGTAACCATTTATGAGAATTATTTTCCAACAATATGGATCCAGACGAATAAGGTTATAGGTTTAGAGATGTGTACTCGATGGGAACATAGAGAGTAGTTCTGAATTTATTTCGAATTTAATTGGGAATTTAATATTGTTTAAACTTTTTATACATGGTGTCTGTCCTAATTTAAGACTATAATTAATTTTGTTTATAAGTAAATTTATTTATATGTGTATACCCTATGATGATTTATACACCGTGTAATGAAATTAATTTCACCACATGTGTTAATCACTATATAGATTATTAATACTACACCATGTGTCAATTAATTACAGAGTGTGGGAATTAATAAATTACTAAATTTTTGAATTAAATATAATATCTGTAAATAAATTAATTACATCCCATATAAATAAATTATACATCAATTGTGAATTAATGAGAAACCATACGTGAATTAATTGCACATTAAATATGAATTAATTACAAACTACATGAATGATATCGAAGGGGAACTAATGAAATGACCATTGTGTAATTTTTATTAAATACACAACATGTGTATTAATTACATTAACGAAAAATCATGTTAAATAAATACACCACATGTGTACTAATTACATGATCACAAAGTCATGTTCATTAATTACCATGTTTCTCTGCCACCAGTCACACGTTTCAGGCAATAAACACAAGAGGTGTCTTTGACTATGTACTTTTCACCTAAAAAATTCATAGACTACACAACGTGTCTATGGGTCACATGTCGTGTTGTTTTTAATTCCTTGTACTATCCTGGTTAGGAAACACATGGTGTGCATTTAATGTATTACACATGAATTTACTATATAATGAACAATATTTCTCACGGTTCATCCTTTTGTGGGGTACATGAGTACAAGATGTGTACCAACAACCTACACGCTATATTTCCATGTGTTATGCAGATAAAACTCTTTTCACCTATTGATGGAATTTTCAAATTCTCTTCAATTATTTTAATTTAGTTCTTAGTAATACTTTGGATAATGAAAATAGATGTAAGAAGAGTTTGATGTTTTGATTTAAGGAAAAAAAATGTAATCTATTAAACATTTCATATCATCCATAAATGATTAATAAATAATTATAAATTAATTATGCGACTTCTCTGATACCACATGAAGGTTCCATGAGTAGAGGAATTTCATTTGGGTTATAAATAATTCATCTATATTTTCTTAATAAATTAATAACATAATATGTAAATGAGGAGAAAACAATGAATACAAAAATTAAATTGAATATTAATTGACTATTACATCAAAACTGAAAATAAAATATCATAACATATAATTTATAATTAATTTATTCGGATAAGTAAATACCATGCATTGAATTTCATTCTTAAAAAATCAATTGATTGAAAATGTTGTGGTTTTTCTTCATTGTATCCAGAGGATTAAATTATATATTCCCTTTTACTATGATCCACATGGGAACAATGAACCTTATAACATCTATATAAAAATCACCTAGGGATAGAATGGAATATTTTAACATTTTTATTTTTTATTGAAGATCGAAAAAAGAATACATTCAAGTGGGAAAAATCCTCTTAATATCTCTAGTATTGAGAGGTTGATAGAGGATAATCACTATCTATTATTGAGAGTTTTCTAGTAGAAAATATCCCTAGGGATTGAGAGAATTCTCTATGTACTTCTATTATTCAAAATGATGATTGTGTTTAGATTTACACAGTTGGGTTTAAATAGAGCTAGGTTTGGAAAAATACTAATTACACATGACCGCTTATAGTTTCTCTTAATCCCTAACAAAATTTTTAAATAATAATAATAATAATAATAACAATAATTATTATTTGGCATGCCCTAAACATGGGGATAAAATAAATATTATTTCCATGAATAAATAAATTAATATTTATTGAAATCATATTTAATATGTCAAATATTTTAGGACCATTAGAATTGATCCACCAATCATCATCATTATCTATTAGTCCATGAATAATGATTATTTATTTAATAAATAATTCTTCTACCTTATTCACTAGTAAAAAATTAAGATTATTTTTTAAAAGATAATTAATAAGTATTTATTAAACATTCACTTAACAAAATAAATAAATAATTATTACCTTGTGAATTAAACACTATAAATAAATATTATATTTTAAAATAATTTATAATTAACCTATAAAATGAGTATTTATTTAATATTAAATTGACACAATATTTTATCAAATTTTCTGATGCCTAAATATGTGAGATCTACTAAAAAATAATTTTTATTAAACTACCTATGAGAATAATTATTAATGTTTAGATAAGATCGACAACATTATGTTATTACACCAAAATTACAAGTTTTTCATTTATAAACATGATAATTCCTCAGAAGGAAAGTGGCTAAAATATTCAATGAATTAAACCATATATGAATATACATTTTGTAATATAATGCCTTTATCATCATATCTCTAATCATTTAGGCGACATGATGATGTTATCAACTTATGTTCTTGATTTATCTTTCTTTTTCATTCTAAAAAAAACCAACATAAATCAATATCCATGGACATAATAAGGATGTTATGCTTCAATAAAAGGGCCTTTGATACTATCATCCATTAAATATCATAAAGGAAAAAACTTTTTCTCATATTTATCATTAATTCAATATCGCTCAGGATGCATCCAATATATCGTACATCAACAAGAGAAGATGTCATCACAGTTTTCATCAATACATCAAGGTACATAACTTATGACATTCATTTATAAAAATTTTAAATCTTAATGTCCATTTCACACATCTTTAGAAAGGAATATCCAATTAATCACATAAACATAGTTTTTTTATTTGAAGGTCACGTTCTCATAATCTCATTCTATAAAGATTATCATGGGCATACATAATGAGAAATCATATTAATGTTCTATAAGTAACAACACCTGATATCCTATATCATTTTCATCACATCAAATGATATCATCTATTCATAGGAAATATATTTAAAAATACTATCATGTAATTTTTATATTCTTATCATAGTGGAGAATTTCTGTGACCTCTAAGTGTGACATGTACCCTAGGAAAATATCAAATATATTTCCCATAGATGAACAATAATCTTGTAATTAATAATATGTTAATATTCAGTTCTATGAATAATTTAATAATATAATTTCCCAATTATTTTGATCTAGGGAACCAAATAAAATACATATAGGTAATTATATTTCATTCCTACCTCCAAAAAGATCCATCCAATTAGTTAAAGTTTATCATTGACTCAATCAGTTTGTTTGGAAAATAGTGATAACATCCAAAAAATCTAGAAGTAAGTTCTCCCATTTTTTCCTTTCACTCCCAATCAAGAGATGTAAATTTTGAATAGATATCCTTTTGATGGACTAGTTTCTGACGGACCTCCCATGATCCATATCCTATAGGCCTTCTATGCTGTACTAAGTAGGATTCCCCAAAAGATGAAGGGGGAGAAATATGAGACCTGATAAAGGTAGACAACTCAACCCATATTAAGAGCGAAAAGAAACACAAAAAGAAAGTTCTATTCATATAAATGAAACCTAGGTAAGATAGATAGGGGATATCATTCTAACAGCCTAGCCCAGAAAAGAGTCTTACAATAGTTATAAAGATCCACTAATGATACCTATAATCTCACATGTTTATAAAAATATTAACTATGTGGATTCACACCTCACCATTATGCCGCATAGTTGATGTGGAAGAATCTTTAGATAGGGGACCCATGACTTGGTATGGAAGGAAGGTTCCACTCAGAATATGGAGGATGATTCCCTATTAGAAAAGGTGGGATCCACTTAGATGATGGAGGGCCCATGTCCTGATATAACATTAGGGTTCCACTTAGTAGATAGAGGAACCATACCCTTAAAATGAATGAGGGTTCCACTTAGTAGATAGAGGACCCATACCAAGACATAGTAGAGAGGTTCCACTAAATATATATAGGACCCATAACCGTACACAATATAAGGGTTCCACTTAGTATATGGAGAACCCATGACATGATATAATAGGAGGCTTCCACTCAGTAGATCGAGGACCCATACCATGATGCAATAGGAGGTTTAAACTCAATATTTAGAGGACCCATACCCTAAAATAGTAGAATGGTGCCACTAATTAGATAAAGGATACATACCCAACAACAAAATGAGGTTTCCACTTAGTAGATAGAGGACCCATACCCAAACACATCAGGAGGGTTCCACTCAGTAGATATAGGACCTAGACTCGACAAAGAAGGAGAGTTAAAATCGGTAGATGGACTACAAATAGCTTAACATAGAAGGATGTTTTGCCTTAGTAGATATAGGAACCATACCCTGACAAAGAAGGATGGTTCCACTCTGTAGATAGTGGACCAATGCACTGACATATTATGAGGGTTCCACTGAAATGATCCTGCCCAATCACTTCCTTCATCGAGCATTGCCTAAGGAAGCATTATGATGATAAAATATCATATCAGATTTCCAAATCCACTATGAAGGAAACAATCATGTTTTTTGTGGAAAAAAAATTGGATAGGCTACTCATAGAGAAAAATCTAAGGAAAAAATGGAGATATGAGAGGTAGAAGAATCATAAAGGAGTATACAACATGTAAGGGACCCACACAACTTGTGGTCCCACTATTTTTTCTAGACGTGTCCTCACTAGAACATGACTCACTAGTCATGTAGTAATACATAGTGTGTAATGGTAATAAATGATGTTTCTATACCACTAGGGGCATGGCCGTGTGATCTTATCAAAACCCCTGTAAAAGGACGTGTAAGTGACTATGCTCGTTTCCTCCCACATGGAGTATTCCGAGCCACGTTCATGTCCGTGTACTAATAGAGTACACACCACGACACCAAAACTGGGTCGCACAGGGTCCCACCCATGTGTGATACTTAACTCCACTAAAAGCCCATGCCACTTTATCTGGGTCACTATATGGTGTGTGTTCAACCTAATACGTGCTCTATAGTCAGTATTCTCAGAAAAATAATGTTTACCTCATGAATCATCATCACAAATCCTCCATCACCATTTACACTATATGTCTTGCTAGAATTGTTGAATCTAGAGCCATCCGTGCTTGTTTCATCCTTAGCGAGCGATTTTGAGGATCCGACGGCCAGAATTTTGGAATCCCAAACACACGTATAAGTCTGTAGCATCCCCCACATATCATCAATCATAGGTTCTGCACTATATCGTAGATCAATGAAGTATCATCAAAATTCCATCATAGTCTCTCCTCAAATTGATTATCTAGTTGTTGTGTTCACATCCATGATGAATTTGGGGTTCCAATACCACTCAGACCCACCCAACATAGTCGAATCATGAACCCATGGTCAATGATGATGAATGTGAAGAGAGGACAGGGTAAATGGACAAGAAAAAAGTTGATAACATCATTGGATAGACATTATTTTCCAATAATGATATAAATGGGTATTTATGAGGTTATTTCATGGCATAATTAAGAAATAAATGGACAAAATAATTTATTTCAATACATATGATCATGTGAAGGCTAGAAAAATCCAGAAATAAAAGTAGTTAATTAAAAAATGTTTTATTAATTAAAAAAGTTTAGAAATCAAACAAAAGAAACAACATACTCTAATTTAGAGTAATTATTTGTCAATAATGTACGTTCCAGAGATAGAGAGGACAAATTTCATTGGTTATGTATTGATTTTCCTTGACCCAGTTCTCAATCATGATCCTATATTGGTTCAAAAATGAATAATTATGTATTCATATCAAAAGAATACCATGGTGATGAATATTATTTTGTTCAAATTTCATAATGAAACATTTATTGAGTTTTAATTCTATGTCTTTTAATTTAAAATTAGTAAATTTATCAATTATTTTAATTTAAAAACTCCTTTTAACATATAACTCAACATAATTTCCAGTATCGACCAAATTTGGGTCATTCCTAGGTTAAATCCCATGCTTCAGATTCAACCATGGTCTAAGATATTTGTTCCGAGACACCATTTATGAGATATCCCAATATATTTGAAAAAACCAAGTGCTTTTCATTTAAAATATATATAATTTTTTTATAGAATTAATTTCGGGCTCACCAGACCACAGAATCACATTCCATCTTAGTGACTAGATTTGAAAATATTCCATGATATATTTCGGAGTCATAAATCGAAAAAATAGTGTCTTCATTATTCCCTTGTTAATGATTTTTTACCTTGAAAAGAAAAAAATACTAAAAAATGTGGGGATCCTGTGCTCAAATATTTCTCTTAGACTCCCAAGATCTATCCTTCATGCTCCCATATTTTCAAAATACATCATCCTAAGGAATGGTCCATCCAAACATGATCCTTTCCTGCCAATCCCTAATCTATAATGGGTGCTCCGTGAAGGTGGATCCATACTTGATGTCTAGCCCCCTAGTACCTAATTTATGTGGGATCATGCATGTATCTCCTAGGCTGTGACACATGGAAGATGTTATGCACTCTCTTCAACTTGGGGGGGGGGGGGTTAGAAGAGGTGGTAAGAAACCTCACCAACCCACTAAAATATCTCGAATGAACCAATGAACATCAAAGATTACCAGACTCCTCAAATTAATCTACTTAATCATCATTGTTGGGAGACTCTAAAGAAAATGTGTTCTCCCTCCTCAAACTACAAGGTCCAATAAAAACAACCAACATAAAATTTCTATTGGGTTTGAGAAGTCCTTATCTAATCACAGATCTCCAAGAACTTCTCCACCATCTCCCACACCATCTCTAACCCAAAAAGAGATTCCTCATCAATATCAGTCCATCATAAGGGTAACCTACATAGTTTTTTATACATGGCCTCAAAATGAATCATGCAAATAATAGATTGATATCTATTACTATAATAAACCTCTTATAATGTTAAGTGATCCTCCTAGATCTGTATGATGTCTAGAATGAAAACCCTCTACATATCCTCTATCACCTAGTTAGTGCACTCGGTCTATCCATCTATATGGGGGTGGGAACCTTTAGTCATCCTCAAATGGGTCCCAAAGTCCTCCTACAGGCCTCCCGACAACCATGATGTAAATTTAGCATCATAGATAGAGATAATTTTCAAGGAAACCCAATGAAGGGGTATTTTCTGTTTCATGTCATACTTCCCCAAACTCTCCACTAAAATCTACTCCCTAATAGAAAGGAAGTGCACCAACTTTTTAAGTCAATAAACTATCCCCTAGAAGGTTCCATGGTCTCTAACTATCCAAAGAATCCCTATCAAAATGTAAATGGATATTACATACCATTTCTACTCTTATATTTCAAGAATATGTGAAAATCATACTAGAACATAGTGCACAACCTTCAACTACTTACATGTGAGGCACTAAGAGATGAACTTGAGAAATTTTGGCTCATTCTAGCATGTGAAAACCTCCATTGAAGGTCCCAATACATATTCCCCACACCAGGAAGTATAACCAAAATAAAATATTGAAAATCTTTCATCAGAACCTCTCACATCATGAAAAATACCACTATCTATACATTGAAATGTTTGATACAATTCCCTCATTTATAAAATCCATATGGTGAATTACCTGAGGATAACATGAATTTTAGGATCTCATAGTTTATACCTACCAACTGAGCCCCCCTCACGCACTAATGATGTAGATAATTCAACACCATCAAATTAAGAAAATACACACCCTTCTCTCCAAACCGGGTAAGCTATAGGGAAGCAACTACTTAGACACCTACTCCACCAGGTGAGAATGGTGCCTCCTACTTAGCTAATAAGCTACTATGTTTATCTTCCCAATAGTATAGACTATCTCATAGTTATATTTCTATAGTAACTCCAACCAACATCTATATCTATTATTTAGATCACTCATAATGAATACATACTTAAGACTCTGATTGAATGAGTAAACAACAATGTGCTCTCCCAGAATGTAGTGGCACCACATCCTCAAAGAGAAGACTACAAATGCCAAATCTAGGTCATGATTAATGTATTTATGCTAATGGTTTCTCCACTTCCTTTACCCATATGTGATCAATTCCTACATTTGTATCAATATGCAGATGATCCAAGCTCCAAAGTCATATCAATATACTACGTACTCCACACCCTCCTTTAATAGTGTCAAAATAGGAGAACTAGTTAGTCTCAGCCTAAAATCCCCAAAGGATCTTTGAAACCACTCAGTCCAGCTAATTAGATTCTCTTTTCACATAAGGCTGGTCAAAGGGGCTGTAATTCTAGATAATTCCACCATAAAACTCCTATAATAACATTCCCTGATAAGAAAACTCCTCATATCTAAGACACTATTGGGTGGCTCCCAAGAAATCACTGCATTAACCTTTTCTGGGTTAATAGCTAATCCATGATAACAAATGACATTCCTTAGGAATTGAACTTCATGGATCTAAAACTAGAACTTAGAGCTTACCATAAAGTTGGTTCTCCTAAAACAAGTCAAGAAACATACTCATGTGTTGTACAAGTTCCTCTTCCGATACAGAGTATATAGATATGTCATAAATGAAGAAAATAAAAAAGAGTCCATTCATATATAGAATATCTAGTTCATAAAATCTATAAACAAACTGGGGTCATTCATCACACTAAAAGGTATCACTAGGAACTCATAGTGTCTATAGCAATAGTGGAATTCCAGCTTCAGAATATTAGCAGTGGGAAATCTCAACTGGTGGTATCCATACTTGAGATTGATAATTTAGAACCATATTTCACCTAAAAACTAATTAATAGTTCATCAATAATAATATAGTTGTACCTTTTCATTATCATGGGTTCGATTAGGTGATCATAATCAATAAAAATCTGTAATCACTTGTCTGCCTTTTTTACGAAAAACACGAGAGCTTCCAAGGGAGGAACACTGGATCTAATAAAAACCTTATATCAAAGGTCGGAAAACATCACCATCATCTCTAAATGGTTGATATGAAACATTTGATATGTAATAGAAGATATCAGAGTGGTATTGGGGTTCATGTCAATGAGAATCTCTATCTACCAACCAAAGGTCATCACAGAACATCCTCGAGGAATATGTATATATAATAATCCACAACTAAAGGTATCTAGATACATGAGGAGACTACTATACCATGGGAGAAAATATAAGACTTATGGGTTATGGATTTCTTCTTCTTGATTTCAAGACCCCCACACTCCATGATAAGATCTCCCTTTCCAATAAATGAGAGTCATGTCCAATCAGTCTGAAGGCCTCTAGATCATCTACAGTGATAGTCAAACTGGGGTCAAACCATGGACATCCATTCAATACCCAAGATGATGTAATAAGGTCTCATCATGATGAATAAGAGTTCCCATGACATACTCTCTTCTCTCGTATATAGATTCAACTACTAGAAGATAAAAGATAATGATGACACGTCCCTCAAAGGACCCTCAAGCCAATGTTTCATAGAGAAAGTCTCAACTGGGAGCTCCAACTATCTCCCAAAGATTAAATATATGAATTAATATCTCACACATTTGTCTACTAGTACTAATGATAGATTATAATAATCATCGATAATACCTATAATATTATTATGTGCTACCGGGTCATATACTTCCATAGCCAATAGCTGTGCAAAGACCTAACCAGAAGCTCCCCAAGCCTAACATTGGACTCCTGGTGGTGGTGGTGGAAGGAGATCATAATGGATTCTACCACTAAAGGATTATCCTCTTGGATCCCCACATAATCCTCTTCTAGCTCCACCTCCCTAGGAGCCTCCCTGGAAATGCCTAGGAGCACCGTGTTCACGACGTTGCCTCTTGCATGGCAGTCCATTTTCTACCTTCCTACCCTCCATAGCACATCAGGTTGAGACATAAAATTTTGTGTGACCCCCACCATCACATTCATAAAAAATCCCCTCTATGGGATACCCTAGACATCTCTGTGGTCCCTATGATGGATTACCTTGGGCTTTAGTCTAGTCAGGATAAAATCTCATATGCTAAGTTCTTGTTGAATAGAATATTATAGAAACTGCAGATAACTTAGATCGATGGCATGAACTACCGACACCAGCAATATGGTGTCCCTCATAAAAAAATATCTCTATCACTAGAACCCTCCTAATATTTCATAATATGTGGGAATGCACAAAGGTACAACATTAGATCAATTAGGGTATAGATATGTCTGAAAAGTTATATCACTAACTTGAGCCAATACTCTATTGCTTGGGGATTTGGATCACTGCAAAACCTCAAGGACCTTTAGTACTGGAACTCACAAAGTGCGCTGAGTCTACATGCATACTAAATCTAATTTTATGGTATAATCTACTACTCGACAGTATGGATTGTTGTTACCTTCCAACATCTAGGAAAAATATCACATGATATACCTTAAATTGAGGCCAAATCATTCATCAGATCATTGTCATGATCTTGAATCTGTAACCTAGATGACTATCTTCATGGAGGAATCCTGAAAATTTAATCAAGACATACCATGGTCATATGAGAACATATATATATATATATATATATATATATGGGAATATAAAATAATAAAGACATAAAATGTCAAAATACTATATGATGCATGTACTAAATTTTCCTACAACCAATGTCTGATTATGACGAGTCGACAAGAAGGTAATAAGAGTTATGGTGAATGGATATGTCAGCTACCGCCCCAAAAATGGATTACCTAGCTTGAAAACCACAATCAAGACACTTTAAAATTTTTTCCCTAAATTCCCAGACAAACCTCACAAGGGGATATAAATTCAAACATCATCCCAAGGTTCAACCACCTATGATACAAATCTTTCATGACTTGAACCACTAGGTCCCACATGGCAGGTGGAAGTTTGAGCTGTAACTACCCCATGCTTGCCTACTTATTCAAGGGGATGGAAAAAGTTCTTGATTGAATAACTAATATGGGAGGAATTTTCCAAATATACCTATATGAATTCATCCAACCATCTTTATGTAGAAGTGAGTAGGAATAATAATAAAAATACCAGAACATCTAGAGTAAAAACAATGTTGTGATATTATATAGGGAACAAAAAAGAGTGTGATCGAGTAAACCAAAATGAAAAGGAAAAATACATTCCCAACATGAAAAGATTTCCCAACCCGGAAATAACTAGTAATGTAAATTCTAGAGAGCCTATCAATAGATATCTAATACCCGACCACTGGACCCAGTTAAATGCACCCGGGTAACCCCTATGAGCCTTTGTAATCTCCATCGACCTATTTTTCATTTTCATATGAAATGACATGTGATTTAAAATAACATGAAGGGTTTATTATATACATACCCAATTGGATTCCATGAGAGACGAAGGGGGGAAATAAGTGACACGGTAGAATTAGACAATATAACCCATAGTTGTAATGAAATAGAAAAAAATATACTCATAAAATAAACCCATGAGAGAGAGAAAGGGGATCTCAATCTTATTTCCTATAATAGGAGAATATTCTTCAAATATTTCAAAAGTGCCATCAATTATTCTCAACATCTCACGTTTCTATCCAAAGAGTAACCATGTAGAAACACACCTCACCACTACACCATACAGTTGAGGTGGAAAAATATCTAAATAGAGGACCAATGACCTGGTATGATAGGAGGGATACAATAATTAGACATAGTAACCATGAACTAATATAAATTGAGGGATCCACCTTATATATGTAGGTCCAATTCCCTGATGAAATATAAGGGTTAAACATAGTAGATGGAGGACCCATGACCTAATAAAACACGGGGTTCCACTTAGTAGATAGAGGACCCATACCATGAAATTATAGTGGGGTTACACTCAGCAGATAGATGAACCATACCTGACACAGTAAGAGGGTTCCACTTAGTAGATGGAGGAACACTATCCTAGCACAGTAGGATGGTTCCAATCATAAGAAGTAGGACTGATTTCCCTAATACAATAGGAGGGATCCACATAGAAGATGTAGAATCCATACACTAACAAAACATGATGGTTATAATAAGTAGATAGATGATCCATACCATAATATAGATGGAGGGTTCCACTGATTTGATATAGGACACATACCCTAACACATCTTGATAGTTCTAATCAGTATAAAAAGGACCCATTCTGTATCACAGCTAGAGGGTTCCTCTCAGAATATAGAGGACCCATACAATGACAAAATAGGAGGATTCCACTTAGTAGATAGTGGACCCATAACTTGAAATAGTATGAGGGTTCCAGTCAAATGATATAAGACCCATACATTCACATAACAAGAGAGTTCCACTATATAAGTAGAGGACCCATGACTTATCGCAACAGGAGGGTTCCACTTCGATGATCTTTCCCAATCCTTGTCATCATCATGTATCTCCTAAGGAAGTGTTATGCTCATAACATAACACATAATATATAAAAAACTACTTTAAGTTCCATTATCAAATTATTCATGGAACAACACTCCAGATAGGCTACACGCGGGATAAATCCTAGTCAAAACAAAGGAGATATGAGAGATAGAAGATTCATGAGGGAGTATATGGTGTATATGGGACCCACATGGTATGTTGTCCCACTATTATTTCTATATTTTCCCTCTCCAATAGATTGGTTACTATCCATGTAGTACTAAATTACATTTAAGGGTTCTGTACGACTTGTCTCGGCTACCCGAGGCCTGCATGTGGGATCCAAGACATTCTAGTATAATAGGTAATTTATGTTGTTATGCCTATTTACTCCTATATGGTGTGTTCCGAAATATATTAGGTCCATTTACTCTTGGATTTTGTGTTGTTACACTAAAACATGATCATACAGTGTGTGGGGGTTCCTACAAGACATGTGGTATTTAACTTACCATAAAACCCTAGCCGATGTAACTGGGTCTCTACACGGAGTTTTTTCATCCCAGTATACACGATGTAATAAAAATTATCATAAAAAGTATTGTTTCATCCATATTTCATCATTTCACCTTCAACATAGAAATTTACACCATGAATCTCACTATATGTCTTGGATGTACAACACACCATTCCTATTTCATCACTGAACATTAATTTATGTGCTCCAGTGGCAAGAAATTGGCAATCCGAAAGTGATGGTATATGATCATAGATTCCCCCACATGATACCTGTTTTAATTTATGTTATAGATCCTAGATCCATATATTATCAACAATTTCCCATCTCTATCTATCTACAAATCAATGATATGGTCCTTGTGTTTACAACCACCGTGATTCCATGGGTCTCATCAAGAACGGGCTCTCCGAAAAATAGGCAAATCATGACCCTTTGGTCGAACGATGAATAATTTAATGAAAGGTTGGGGGAAAGAAATAATAAAAAAGTTAATAAAATAATTTTCGAGGAATTATTGGTAAATTATTATAGAAGCATGGATATTTAGGTGTGATTTCGTTGAACAATGAAAAATGAATTGAAAGGAAAATTTATTTTGATACTGAAGATCATGAAAAGATTGTAAAATACAAGATATTGAAGAAGTTAATTAGACCACGATTTATTAATTCATTAGGGTAGAAATAAAAAAAGACAGACCCTACATTTATTTTGATCAATCACTAGTGAAGAATGCAGTTTCCATTGATGGAGAAGAACCATTGCATTCTCTACGCTTCGATTCACCTTGACCTGGTTGTTGATCGTCTTCCAATCATAATTCTCCCATGAAGAACATTGGATTCCCCCAATATTATTACCAAGGTTAGGTGAATATGCTTTATTAAATTTCATAACAAAAATTTATAGATATTTATGTCTATGTGTAACACCCTAAGATTTCATAGTATGTTATCTTTTTAATGAAATTTGATAGCATATGTTGCACACAACACAGAGTTTGAGCTCACCATGATCTACCAAATTTACCTTTTAAAAAGATGTTATGAATAGTATTAAAAATCTTATGAAATCTATATATGTTATTTTTTCAATATAGAATTAATTTTTGAATTCGGAAAATTAAAATTAGCTTGGGGTGATTTTTTCGTATTTTTTTTGAAATTTTTTAATTTTTGTAGAATAATGAAAAATTCTGCATTTTTGTTAATAACAGACTTTTTCATGTAAATAATTATTTTAATTTAAATTGATTTTTAACTATCCATAGATAAATAATACATATATTAATCCAATTGAGTTCATTGAAACTATTCATATAATAAAATTATATATAAATATTTATTGATCTTTTGAACGTCTCTTTTACCCGCCTTCTATCCATATATGTAGGATTACCATTAAACGTTATTTTGCCGCTTCTGTGAATTGAGTTTCAAAAAAAAATACATACATGGTTGTAAAAATTATGGAAAATGTTGTCAAATAGGGTCATGTTTTTTGACTAATAGTAACTTTGGTAATTTTATTTACCATGGTTAAAGTTAAATTGAGAAATTAAGGTTTAAAATAATATAATATTATCACAAGGTTACCCTAACACTATCCATAATTTAAATGGATAATTTGTTTTTATGAAAATCATCCATGGGTCAGTTTTGGGACCCCTTGGATCCACTTGGATGACTTTAATATATTAATAATATTATTTTTAAAGAAAATCCAATTTTGTTATTCTTTTGTTTTTAATATGTAAAATATTTCTAATATGAGGCAATATAAGTGATATGGTCAACTATTAATAGTCATTGAGAAGATAATTTTTTTATCTACACTATTTTAATTTATTTATAGTTTTATAAAATTAATAATTAAATTAAATAGTGACACAATGATGATGTAATAATTGATTTATTAAAAGAAGAATCAAATAAATGATATTCATAATATTAATGCAAATCTAATTTGAGTGTGTTAATATCATCCCTGATTTTAACTGATGAATTAGAAACATTATTAATGTTTTATAAGCCTTGGATTGAACAAATCTTGTTGATTCGTTTATTTTATAAGATAAAATAATGAATATTGTCAAAATTGACATTTAAGATATTTGAAAATAAATAATAATTTTTTAAATAATATAAAATTCATAAAATCTATATTTTTTCAAATAAACTATGATAATTTTAAAGATATCATAATGATCAATTTTGAATCATTTAAAGGAATCTTGCACATGAAAATGACATAGATGTTATTAAAATTAAAGAATGTGTCATCGTTTCACACTCTCATTTTCTATATGTTCAATAATTTTAATACAGTGATAACCTAGAGATACATTTGATCATGAATAGTATATGGATTCAAATGCTTTCATCCTACCCATTGTCCCAGGGATCTTTGGAGGTGTCCCTATTCTTGGCTCTCCGGTGTCCTGTGGTGGTTCTGCTCACCCCCCTCAGCCATTTTTCAAGGATGTTCTTCTGCACCCTCCCATAGATATAGGTCTAGATCTGGGATTTCTGGTCAGGGACCCTCTGACTAAGTATTCGTTCTCGGAGAATGGTTACCCTGTGATTGTTGTATCGGTGACATCTTTCGTGGTGGTGTCGAAGGATCTTCATTAGACTTTGGTTGCGCATTTTGGCACTGATAATCCCCCCTTGTGGTTTTCTAGGACCACATCTAATGGTAGGGTTTGGATCTAATGACTACAGTGTTTATCTGGGATTAGAAGGCCTCCACATCATTCTAGCATCGAGGGATGATTTTGTGAAATATTGGAGCATAAACCTGCATTGTGTGGGGCGTTCGATATTTTCTCTTTCTCGTTGTTCAATGGAAACCCACTCTTGCAAAGAATGTTCCAGTGTGGTGGTCTGGATCTCACAACTAGTGCTTCCTCTCTCCCTTATGAACGAGTCCTTCTTGAAGGTGGTTGGGGACTCTTTGGGGTCGTTTCTGTCCACAGATGATAGGACAACCAGCCTCGAAGAGGCTTCTGTTGTGAGGATATTCATTGAGTTGGAAATTTCTCAACCGCTTCAGGAACACTTTTTGATTCAGATAGAAGGGATTCCAGACTTTGGTCAACCTCTAATCTACATCTCTTTTCCTAGGGTTTTCTCATTCTTCTACATTTCATGTCATTCTTTGTTGGTATGTCTCAATGCCCAGATGGGTGACTCTAGGTCACAGGGATTACTGAGGTCTTCTTCAAGGTTCTCTCGCTCACATCTCTCTTCAGGCTTGGAGGGTCGTGATAAGGGTAAATGTGTGGATCTCTTAGGGAATGAATCCGAGGCTTCCTCATCTAAGAAACCATTATTTCATGAAGGGTAGGAGTTTCTCAGCCGCGAGTTGGTGTTGTCAAACAAATGTATGGGGGTGAACTGTCTCTTCAGGTCTGAGATAGAGGCTCTCCTTCTATAGGGACGCTTCCCAGCAATGCATATCAACTTTTTTCATTCTCACATGATACTTAGGCTCTCTCCAGCATCCACATTTCCGATATTATCCTAATAGAACCTGGCTCAGATGTATATGAAGATATGGTGCCTTCCCTATCTAGGGAGTACTCTCTTATGCCAGTGGTGTCCTCTCCGCCACCGTCGCCTACTAAAATAATGTTTTCTCCCCCCTCCACAATCTCCACCAACATCATTTGGGATTGATCAGAGTAAGTTGAAAAATCAGTGCTTCGATTCTCCATAGATCATACATTGGGTGATGTCCAATGGTTCACGCTCTCCTGTGATAGTTTGCACAAAGCTGTTGAGTAGTATCCACACCAAATATCAATCCAGAATTGGATCGATCATCTTCCCAATCTTGTCTCATCATGTCAAGGGCCAGGAGTCTGGGGCCAAATCCATATGTGCATGTTCCAATGATTAGGATCTTAATATATAATTCTCATGGTCTCGAGGCTCGGGAAAAATCTGATTTCAATGTTAATGAACTCTATAACAATTCTGTCTCTATGGTTGTGATTCTTGGACCTAAGTAGGTGTCCAGTAAAATCTATAAGTATGATAAAAGGCCAAGAGTTTGTAGTTTCATACACAGGGATCCTCCCAACTCTCAAATATGGTTTTTTTGAAAGACCACTTCATGGTCGATCTTCATAGTGTGTCAGACCAGTTTCCGGCCACAGTAATTTCAGTAGGGTATCACTCGTTTCTTTTTCTCCTTTATCTCTACAAAGTGTAATTTCCAGGACAAAGAGATGATGTGGAGAGATTTAGATGGTCTCAAATTAGATAACATGCAATGGATCATCGAAGGAGATTTTAACATTATTTCATGCCATCAGGAGAAACATGAGGTGGTTCCTTTACAAGGAGTGCTAGCAAAGCCTTTGTCTCATTCGTGGCTAGAAACGACCTTTTGGATTTGGGCTATGAGGGAGATAACTTAACCTGGTGTAATAACCAACATAGATGAATATTGAATTGGTTTCATCTTGACCAGTGCTTGATGAACAAGGTGGAATTATCTATATTCCCAGACACCAATGCCTCTCACTTGTTGTGGTGCCTATCAGATCACTGTCCGCTCCACCTCTCCATTAATTCATGGTCGTCGAGGTGGGATCAGTATCAGTTTTCTAAAACCTAGGTAGAGGAATCAGGTTTCAATGATGTGGTTATGGAGTCCTGGAGTCTTCTTCATTTGTGGAACCCAAGGATCACAATCCATTACAATATTAGGCAGCACAAACATCTTTTATTCCATTATAGGAAGAACATACCTGCACGGGATAAAGATCTAATTTAGATATGTTAGGAGGTTGCTTGAATGGAGGATATTCTGAAACATGAATGGGATGAAAACCTATTTATTGAGTTAATACATAAGAAATACCTCCTCCCTAATACCCTCCTAAGATAGGAATGGTTGACTAGAGAGGGAGCTAGACTTCTATGGATTTGTGAGGGGGACCACAACAAAGGTTTTTTTTCCATTATTTCATCAAGGAGAGACGACATGTACCTAGGCCTATTATCCTATGGGACAAGGGTTCTATTCTAGTGATCATGATTAGGTAGGTTCTATGGATAATGAATGTATAAAATCCTTATTGGTTGGCCCCAATCCTAGCTTGGCTGGGGGTATCCGAGAGGCGATGCTGACATGTTTGAGGATATCCCAAGAAGTGTTTTGGAGGAAGTCGATGAACGCTTGAGGAAGATCTTGATGGAGAATGAAGTGCGTGAGGGGATCTAGACTCTAAACTCGAAGAGTTCACAAGGCATGATGGAATACCATGGTCCTTTTACAGGGAGACATGTGGCATTGTTATGGGAGACATAGTGAGGGTAGTGAAGGACTTCTAGGGTGGGACCTTGCTGCATATTGCATGTGCAACAAAGATGGTTCTGATTCTATACATATGAAACCCAAAGTCGCTTGATTAGTACTGGATCATAAGCATATGCAATATACTACATAGGGTTTTGGACACTATTCTCGAGAAAAGGATGGATCCGCACTTGAATACATGGGTGACATCTGAGAAACATGGTTTTATTAAAGGGAGGTCAATTCAAAGGGAAATGAGAGTGCTGCAAGAAATGGTTAGCGACATCATCCAAAAGTCTATTAGGGGTAACATGGTGATCAAATTAGATATGAGTAAGAAATACGATAGGATTAAATGGGTCTTCATCCCAATGATGATGGAAGGCATGTGGTTCTCTAATTGGACTAGAGATATTCTTTTCTATTGATTCAACACAATGTGGATCTCAAACTCATTTATGGGTAAATAGTTTGGGTTCATCAAGGATTTTTTAGGTCTCAGGAAGGGGGATCCCCTCTCCCCCACTCTCATCATACTCTCCCAAAATGTGCTTAGCTATTATTTCAACTGGGGTTTCCACATGGGTAATGTCATTCCTTACTAGAATAGGCATTCCACATGGGGTATCTCACATTTGATGTTCATGGATAACAAAATTATGTTTATTAATGGTAGTAGGAGGTTAGTTTAGGGGATGAATGGGATTCTAATGGACTATTGAAAGTGGAGTAGGCCAGTGGTGAATAGAATGAAAAGACTTTACTATACAACTAGGAATACTGTAGAAAGAAGGGTAAGGGTCCTTGATGACATATTGAATATGAGAAGGGAATCATTCCCTATGGAGTATCTCAGGGCATCGATGAGTCCTTTTTCTCTTATAATTCATCATTTTGAAAAGCTAGTTATCAATATCACAGGGTATATCTATAATTGGGAAAACAAATTACTTTCCTTTGGAGGTCACATAACCCTTGAGAATAATGTTCTTGTGTCCATTACCATGAACATAATGTACACTACGAAGGTTCCCAACTATGTGATTTCCAACATGGAGTGAATTATGTTGTCATATATTTGGGATTGGCAGATTGAAGGAAGACATCACTGGGCTTCAGGGAAGCATCTTGAAAGACCTAAATCTAAAGGTGGAATTATATCGAGGTGTGTTTTCTTGACTATGCAAGGGATCCATGCTAAACTAGCTTGGGAGGACATGGAAGGATGAACAATACAGGGAAGAACAATGAAAGATAAGTATGGTCTAGAAGTGAATGAGAAGAGGAAACATCATTTTAAGATATGGAACCTGACCCATCCATACATAGAGTTCAGGCACCATCACTGTAGTTGGTTGTTGGGAAGAGGGGATATCAAATTATTGCTTCAATATTGGGGGGCCAGTAGGCTGTGGTTCCGAGGATGACCTAGTCCAAATCATTCTTTTCGAGAGGAAATTGGTCATCCCCATTTTATGTCCATAATTATTGATTATAATCAATGTGATTCTTTCGATAACATTGTAATTAATGAAGATCCTGATAAACTCATTTTTACGAGCAACACGTTGGGTGAGTTTTCAATTAAGGACTTTTCTCATGTGAGGAGGGATGAATTAAATGAAGACCAATGGGGGATGATGCTGTTGTGTAAGGATGTTACTTCCAAATTTAATTTACTTATATGGATGTTGAGGAATCATGCTTTTCCAACTAAAGATAACATTCAACGCTTGGGCGTGAGCATCACTTTCCGGTGTTGGTGTTCCCACGATCCCAAAAAGGAAACGGTTGGGCGTCTCTTCATTGATAGAGAGTGGGAGAACTGGGTTTGGAAGGCCTTTCGGGATATTTTTGGCTGAAATAGGCATGATGGAATACACGATGTTTTTCTGAATGCATGGTTTCAAGGAATGGGTGACAATGGCCCTGAGAGGAAAGCTATGGTTGTTATCCTCTTGGGTGGATGTTGGATTATGGACAAACATGAATGACGAGAGGCACAAAATCCTAGAGGATATAGGACTAAAATTATCTTTAAAATGAATAAATCTATTCATGATCTGGTCTGGTTGTGTAAATATTGACATTCTGCACTGTCAGTAAGATCTCTTACCTCGAATCAGTTTCTATCCAATCCGACCAGCGTCACGTGACATGGGAATTGGGTCCCAGGGAGTCCTCTCCACCTTGGCCTCAAGATTAAGACGCAAGGGTATCTTATTGGGGGGGGGGGGGAGGGGTAGATGTGCAGTGGCAGTGTCATCAAGAACTAAGAGGGGTCTGTTGTTGTAGCATTGTCGGCCTTCTATGGCAGGGGCGACACCTTATAGGTGGAGGTGCATGCAATGATCATGGGTTTGGACCTGCGTGATCAGAGACAAATCATGCTAAAGTCGGTGGATATGGACTCCTTAATCATATATAATTCACTATCAGGTATATGATAGTTTCCATGGACAATTGCATATATCATCAGGAAGTGGAAACAACTCCTGGGCAATCACATCGAGATCAGTCACACTTGGTGGGAGGAGAACAAGGTTGTAGACTTCTTGGCATCCATGGCCTCACCAAATCAAATTATGTCCTTTTTCCTTAGATTAGGTTCTTTTTCCTAGGAGGGGATTATGTATGTAATTAATGATGCTCCAGGGTTTCACTATTTTAGTCCCCCTATGATCTTTATTGTATACTTTGTTTTTCCCAAAAATAAATAAAAATTACGGTTTTCCGTTAGTAATTATATTTTTAATAAAAATATCAAATAAATTATTTTAAAAATACTAAGATAAATATTATTTGACATAATATAGGTGATCCATTTATTTTATTGGTGAATATAAAATTTTATGAGTGTATTCAATGTTTTGGTTTGAAGTTATCTATAACATCATGACCCAACTAACCATTAACATGGTTGTCAGACTGATGGGTCACATGGCCTCAAGTGTGTCTCCCCTTACACAAAAGGCTGCCGACTAGCAGTTAGGGTCTACATAGGTGAGGTGGGGAGGTTGTACCCACATATCAGAGTAAAAAATAGTACTATCTAAGAATAAATTAAATGACATAGCGAAAGAAGTTTGTAAACAGATAATAGATAGTAGAACAACAAATGGAAAACATATCCAATTTAATCTATGTGGCCAATGCCTTTTATACAATAGATGAATCATGACATGGTATGGATACATAGTAGAAATGAGTAAATATAAAAACATGATTTACATTACAATAAAAATAAATTTAAGATATCAAAGCCCCACAGGCAATCTCTATGTGCAACCTGAGCTCTATCTTGGTCCTTTTCTCTTAACTCTGGGTTCATGCTCACAAAAAATGCATGGTCTAGGGCCCTATGAACAAGAGACGTCTACTCAGGTACCCCAGTGAAATGGTGACCCATGTACCCTGTGAGATATAAATTTTAGAAGGATAGAACCACCAATGTCAAGCCCTATCCCGGAAGTGTAATTTAAATTTAACAATGCGTATGTAAGTAGTATTAATGACATAATTGAAGAAATATACAAATCCTCTCTATGTTCCTTGGGGACACCTGACGATGATATCTGCATCATCTCATTGATAGTTTTTTGAACAAGTCACCATATATATATATATATATATATATATATATATATATATCCATATATAGAGGCTATACATGGCATGCGGTAAGCATGCCTCTCTTCGACAAGATATTATATAAATTGGATGTGGTAAGAATGCCTCTCATCTATAAAAAATTATATAAATGGGATGAGGTATGAATGCCTCTCATCCATAGAATATTTTATAAATGGAACAAGGTAATAATGCTTCTCGACCATATAAGATTATATAAATAGCATACGGTAACAATGCCTCTCATCGATAATCACATACAATAGATGGAATGGGGGTTGAATGCCTCCCATCCATAGTCATTTACAGAAGATAGCATGTGGTATGAATGTCTCTCATCCATAATTATTTTCAATCATTGAATTAATTATAATATAGTGTATAAGGAAATACCTCTTCTACATTTCAAACAGTAATATCACATTAGATATAAGAAATATTGCTTTTAATTTTACTTTATGGAAAAAACATACGAATTTTAATTAAAAAATATTCAACTATTGGTCACATTTAATTCAATACATGAGGAAAAGGCCAGTAGTGCATGTCATTATCCATATTATATTTCTATTCTCAAGGTAGTAATTTCATGTACACTGATTAATAAAAAGAAATCATTTCAATAAGGAAATAACCATTAATAAAAGCAAGCCATTTTTTGTGAGTCATCCCGGTCAATGTCATCTCACACAATTTTCCTAAACATGGAAAATTGGTTTAAGAGTCAAGTGTTGAGGCCATTCAATAAAGAGGGTGGTAGAAACTCATTTAGGCCATCATGACCAATGTCAATCACCTTAACCAAATCAAGGACTCAACCAAAGCAAGGATATAACATGTATAAACCTGAGGGCCATGTTCAAGGAAGGGGGTCATGGAAAACAAAATGATTACCTGTTTGGGTGATTCCAATTCTATGCAGTTAACACACCCATGGGGTGTCTTCAGCTCAATGAAATACACATGCGGCAATGGTCATTTATTTTAAAGTGGAATGAAATTCATTTTATAAAATAGGCTGAAGCACTAAACACGTCATTTCCAACCATGAAATCTTTATAAAGTAAAAATCAATGAAATAGTTCCATGCAAGATAAAATAGAAAAAAATACCACAGTGGGTTTTCCTAGACAACGCACCTCTATTGGAGGAGTTTTATTAGAAAACCATGTTTTTTTTTTCAATCAAAACATTTACCAGAACGAAGCACTTACTCAAGTAAGGAAATTAACTATAAACTAGTGGAATTAAGAAGGTCGATAAAATAAATTTAAGGCATTATAGAATTTAATTGGATTTGAGAGGGACCCTACCTCATGTTGGAACCAAACCAAACTATAGGCTCCTGGAACGTTCTAACTAGGTGGGGATGCTACCTTATTTCACACACATACATTCATATATATATATATACATATATAAATATAAATAAATAAATAAATATATATATATATATATATATATATATATCCTTAATACAATGCATGTGATTCTGCATTCCATGAGGGAACATGTACGTGGAAGATATTTATATATTTACTTATACACACTTATGAATGTGAGCGTTGGCCCTAAAAGACAATCAAAACTCCCTATAAAAAAATTTAGAGGCTCAAAAAACTTTAAGGTCCAAAATTAAATGGTGAAAAACTAAGTAGTGGAAAAAAAACTCACCTTGGATAACAGTGACAAAAAAAATTAAGCTGAACCCTTTGCCTTCAACACAGGTTGTGAGAACACACACACACGGGTCCCAAGAGATCATTCTCACAAACCTAGAACAAAAGATGGCTGATAAATAGTATTAACCCAAGACCTAGGGTTTGTACTAACCCTATGGGGTGATGGATAGGCCGAAACGAAGCCAGAAATAGGGAGGATTAGGTGTGATAGAACTTACATAGAAGGATTATGTGGGAAATCGAGAGAGATCCATCTAGAATCAATGATCCGAAGAGATATGAAGGAGGGGGTCATGTGCGTCAAAAGGGGGACCCCCCTAGGGGTGGGTCATGCAGTTTTGAGTGAGGAGAGAGTGAGGATTTAGTTCTAGGTTTTATTTTTTATTTAAATTTAATTTAAAATAACTAAATTTCCCAAAACTAGGTTTCACACATGGTTATGCCGCACAATTTAGAAAACTATAATCCAACCGTTCATCCTACAATGGACATCTGGAGAACCCCACAAGGGCTAGGAACACGGTTTCGAAAACTGTGCACAGCTTGTGCAAAACACCTCTATCCCCTTAAACAAGGCCACCCTGTTACTGCTACAGTGGGACACACTATTTTAGACAAACCGTTCACCCTCTGCAGTCCTTCAAAATAAGATTTTTTCTGATCCGAAACTCCCGAAACACTTCGTGCCAGCAAGGAAGCTTATGGAACCTTCACCCATGTCTACAAACATCAATTTTAAAGGTTCCAAATATTAGAATTCAATTCTTAGTATTAGTTTTAAAAATGTCCCATCCAGTAGTTGAAAAAGTTCTAATTCATTCACATTTTACACTAGTTCAAAATACGGATTGTTATAACCTTCCCACCATAGAACTTCTCATCCCACAAAAGCATTAAAAAATAATGTAGTGCATCACCAGACCTACAAGTGACATGATGCTTCATTTAAATGGTCAAATTACATTTCGAAATGTCCAACACACCATCAAGAATCCTTTTAAACACAAGGAATACACTATGACTCGATCCAAAAATCGTTTTCCAACCTAAACACCTGGAAGGATCTTACCCAAGCCTGTTCACCCAGATAAACGATCTTGTAGTCATCTCATTAAGCATTTAGACAAAGATACTTCCCAAAATAGGATGTAACATTAAGAATCCAATTACAAACTATGAATCAAACTCTATTAGAAAAGTCATCACAATAACTCCCTTAATTGTTTGAAAACACTACAGGTGTGATTTTAAAATGACTGAACTATCGATTTACCATCGAACCCAAAGCCCAGGTTGAGCGAAATTCCCATGAAAATACCCGACCGACACGAACTACACTAATCTTCATTTGAATATATGCCTTAAAATGATTCTTCACCAACCATAACCATTAAGAAAGAAAAGAAAAGAGTCAAGCCTCTATGTCCAACTAATTAATAAGATTCCCGTCATAAACAACCAACATTCTATAAGATGAACCACAATGCCTTCTCCGAAGACATCTTGAATTTACAAATAGCACATTCATTGAATCCTACACCCGTCACCCGATGATGTTTTTAAGTTAAAACCATAAAGAAAACCATTCATCCCACGTGAAAATCTTTAAGAGAACCACCCAATAAAGCACAACAGCTTTAAATAATTTGCATGGCCTAAAACTGATGATCTATTATTGAATCTAGGATGATGGAAAGATGGGTTACGTGCTCCTAAATTAGTAGAATACACTATGATGTTTTTTAATGGATTCCAGTCAAACACACATGACTACTAGAATGGTGAAGGGTTGAATCACAACCAGTCAAATACATGGAGGAATCTAGGCTTCACCTTCTGACGCGTCAATATTTAACTGAACACATGCCTCCTCTACCGAAGACATCCCATGATTGTTCAACTTACTACCAAAGCTCATCCAAAGTCAACGATGTGTATCAGGTGTTTCACACATAGCCAACTATGATAACTTCATGCTCTTGAGAAAGTACCGACATGTATTTAAAAATAAAAAGCCTCAAAGGAATTTAAAAATCAACTAACCATTTCTAAAAAGGATTTTTTTAGCAGTGTCCCTTCTACGTGGATGTACACATTTTCCAGATTCAAAACAACACTCCCAACGATAAGAGTGTTTTGGCTACCAAGGAATAGATAACTACCCACCCATGAGAATTCTAAGACTAAACCAACACAATAAGAAATGTGACACTCCTCCATGCCATGATCATAATGTCAAAACATACAAAGATGTCAAAAAAATGAGGCTAGCATGTCAAAACATTCAAGTCTCTGAAAAACCACCTCAATCATTGGGATGAGACTGATTCTTTATCTTTTGTCCAGTATACTATGGAGATAAATTGAAACGCCACTCCTAGGAACAAAACTAAAGAATTCCAAAAAACTCATGAAGTTCATTTTTTCATTTAACACTTTACAGTACCAAGTATATCAATGCATACAACCCGAGGAAAATATAAGGGGTCAAACAGTCAAAGAAACAACTAACCCTACCCAAGGCACATCTAACCAACTGAAGCTGAGCATTACCCATTCCTCAATCCCCTAACATGCACAAGGAAAACAAGACCACCTGTCCGATCAAGGGTGACATTTAAAAAATGAAGGTCATAATATGGACAACAACACCCAAATGACACCAAATGTCAAAAAGGTCATGGTAAATTGATTTAAGTGTGCTACCTACCATGGGATATCCCCTAATGAAGAAAAAGCATCGACCCTTGAATTTGGTCACTCGAAAAAAAATTCATCATCTCAAATACAACAATCTAGGCCCCTTATAAATTAAAAGAACACCTACAGAAAACAACTATGGTTCCATTCTAAGGAATCAAAAAAGGGATAGATCAAGTTACCCATACATGAGGGTTCCAAATATAGGACACCACTAAATGTTTTGTTTCCCAGCATTTTCACATTTCATCACATTTAATCCTTTAACCATTTGAATGATGAACTAACATATCAAGATAGGGAGGAAAAGTTTCACAATACCACCTTTTTAATATTTAAACATTCAATGAATATACAGGTGGGTGGCCATATTCCAAAAGAATCATGTCATTACATTTAACATGGGATTCCAATTCATAATTCATGAAGCTCACAGATTGAAAATTGGCTCCCATTTATCGAAATAGAAATCACATTATAATATAAACAACATCACATGATCACACACACACACACACACACATATATATAATTGACGACAGATGGGTGGCCATATTCCAACCCATAAGCCACCCATACACTTCGTATTATAGAACTTGGCTCCCATTTAATCAAGGTAAATTCACCACTGAATGTGAAAATTAGGCACCTCTACATTTTATTAACAGACATAAAATTTATTCATATTAAGCTAAAATGGTTTGAATATACAGTTTACCCTTTCTCGGTTGTATGGTGACTATACACCTTACAATTGAATATTGGTTCCTAATCATTCATAACCCAGATATATAAGTAAAACATGATATCATAAACATTAAACACATAAGTCATGATAAAAAGTTACCTAAGCAGGTACAACTAAGCATGTTATTTAAGAAACTAGCATGACATATAATCACTATGAATGGAATAGAACTCAAGGAAAAAAACCAAATCAGAAAAAAAAAAATAAATGCACCCACATGTTATGGAACTATGCATGACACGTTATTTTTATATGTTCCTAGTATGATGCATGAAATAAAACTCCATTTTCATATCAGGACAAGGGTAAAATTCCATAAAGTCTAGATAACAAAATAATTGAAAATAAAAAATTCACCCAAGGTGAAATCATATCAATTATAATAGAGAACAACATGAGAAACAAACCCAGCCCTAGTCAGTTGGTCATTTCCCATATCTGTGATCAATCCCAAGCATGGCTATTAATAATGTTCAAAAATATTTCTAATATTTTATCTACCAACCATGAATAGTAAGAAAATTGAAATTAAACAACCTCTGCTACTAAATTGTAATGCCCCAACCCGACAGACCATTAACACGGTTGCTAGAATGATGAGTCATATGGCCTCAAACACATCTCCCCGTAAGCTAGAGGCCACCGACTAGCTGTGAGGGTATACGAAGGTGATAGTGGGGAGACTATACCCTCATATAAGAGTATAAAATAATATTATTAGATAATAAACAAAAGGAAACAAGGGAAGAAATATATAAATACATAATAGATATCACAACAGTGGAAGGAAAACATACTCAATTTAATCAAAAAGGACAATGATAGTTTATACAATGGATGAAACCATGACATGGCATGAATACATATTTGAAATAAGTAAATAAAAAAAAATTCTTTACAATATAATACAAATAATGAAAAGATAGAAAATCCCCATGGGTGATCTCCATAAGACTTCCGAGCTCCATCTCAGTCCTTTGCTCTTAACTTTGGGTTCAAGCACACATAAACAAGAAAGGTCCAAGGCCCAACGAACAAGAGAGATCTACTCGGGTACCCCAATGCAATGGCGTCCTGAGTTTGTTATGAGATATAAATATCAGTAGGCCAACACCACTGGTATCTTTCTATATCCATATAGTGTAATATAAATTTAACAATGTGAAGGTACATAATATTAATAATAGAATTGAATAAATACACAAAACTTGTATAGGTTCCTAGGGGACACTTAATGGTGATACCCATTTCAGCCCATGGCTTGTATGTTTGATCAAGTCACCATATATAAATGTATATATATATATATATATAGAGGTTATCCTTGGAACAATGTTAGAATGCCTCTCATCCATGGGAGATTATGTAAATGGAACAAGGTAAAAATGCCTCTCGTCTATAAGAAATTATATAAATTGAATGAAGTATGAATACCGCTCGTCCATAAGAGATTATATAAATGAAAGGAGGTAAGAATGCCTATCCTCCATATGAGATTATATAAATGGAATGAGGTAAGAATGCCTATTGTCCATATGAGATTTTATAAATGGAACCAGGTAATAATTCCTCCCATCACTACGAGATTATATAAATGGAATGAGGTAATAATGCCTATCATCTATAAAATATTATATAAATAGAATGAGGTAATAATGAATCTCATTCATAATCACTTACAATAGAAGGAATTGGGTATGAATTACTCCCATCTATAGTCTTAAAAACGGATGGCATGTGGTATGAATGCCTCTCATCCATAATCATTTACAATAATTTTTATAATCATAATACAATTTATAAGGCAATACCTCTTATTCATTTCAAAGAGTCATATCCCATTACATATAAGAAACCAAATTTATTATTCTATTTAAGGAAACTCATCTTAGGTATTTTAATTAAAAATTATTCAAGGTATGGTCACATTAAATTCAATACACGAGGGAAAGGCCTATAATGGATGTCATTACCCATATTATATTTCTATTCTCAAGGTAGAAATTTCATGAAAACCCCTTAATACAAGAAAATAATTTTATTAATACAAAAACATTTATTCAAAGCATGACATTTGGTGTGAGTCACCCCATTGATGGTCATCTCACCCAATTTTACTAAACATGGGAAATTGGTTTAAGAGTCTAGTGTCGATGTCATTCCATAAAGAGGGTGGCACTAACTCATTTTGACCATCCTAACCAAATTTAATCATCTAAACCAAATCATGGATTCAACTGAGTAAAATTAATACCATGTATAATCCTAAGGGCCATGTTCAAGGAAGGGGTCATGGAAAAGAACATGATTACCCGCTTGGGTGATTCCTAGTCGAAGCAGACCACACACCCACATGGTGTGTAAGGCTCATTGAAAGACACCTGAGGAAAGGTTCATTTCATTTTAAGAGGAAATCTATTCAGTTTATAAAATAGGCCGAAGAACTAATCATTTATTTACCAACCAAGGCAGCATCAGAAACTAAACATCAATGAAAAATGCTAAGAAAGACAAAATAGAATAATTACCGTGGTTGGTTTTTGTAGATAGTGAACCTTTGTTGAAGGTGTTTTATTAACAAGATAATAATTTTTTTATCAATCAAAAAATTTATCGTAATTATTCACTTATTAATGAAAATAAATTAAATATTATAAATTGGAATTTAGAGGGTTTCTAAAATAAATTTCAGGCATTATTGAATTCAATTGGCTAGGAGAGGGACCCTACCTCAGGTTGGAACCAAACTGAACAATCAACACTTGGTGATTTCTAACTTGGAGATGCTGCTACCCGCTTTCACATAAACAAAATCATATATATATATATATATATATATATATTTATTTCAATACATGTGATTCCCCATGCTATGAGGGAACATGTACATGTTAGATATTTATATATTTATATCTATACATACCTATGCTTGTGATCATTGAACTTCAATGAAAATAATAACTCCCTAAAAAGAATATAGGGACTCAAACCACCTTATGGTCCTAAGTAAAAAGGTTCAAAACCTAGCAGTAGAAAGAATTACTCACCTCGTATAATAGTGAACAACCAAAGCAAGCTGAACCACCTCGCTTTTGGCGGCGGTTGTTGAAACATTACCCCAAGGGTCCCAAGAGACTATTAGAACAATACAAGAACAATATAAGACCTATAAATCAGAATACCCAAAGACCAAGTGTTTGAATGAACCCTATGGGGTGATAGATAAGCTGAAACGAAGCCAGAAATATGAAGAAGAAGTTGCGGGAGACCTTACATTGAAGGATCATGTGAGAAATTTAGAGATATCCGAGTTGAATCGATGATTAGAAGAGACCTGAGGGAGAAGGTATTGCACGTTGAGAGGGGGAACCCCCTTGGGGTGCATCCTATGGGTTAGAGGGAGGAGAGAGTGAGGATTTAGTTTTAGGTTTAGGTCTTTATTTTTATATAATTTACAATATTTAAATTTCTAAAAACATGGTGCCCCACATGGTTAAGACACATGGTTTGGAAAACCATGCGCCAAATGTGCATCCTCCACTGGACATCTGGAGCACCCCTCATGGGCTAGGCTCATAGTTTGGAAAATTGTGCACAACCCGTGCACAATATTTCTATCCCCTTTAACAAGGACACACTGTTACTACTACAATGGAGCACAAAGTTTTAAACAAACTGTCATCCCCATGAAGTCCTTCAAATTTTTATGTTTTTGGATTTGACTCACCTGAAACTCTTCGATCCACCAAGGAAACCTAATGAGCCTTCACCCAATTCCAAATACATTAGTTTGGAAGTATTCGACTATCGAAATTCCATTTCAAGGATCAGTTATAAAAAGAACCTTTCCAGAAATTGAAAATTTTCAAATTCATTCACATTTTAGTCTGGTTCAAAATACATATCATTGTATTATATTTCTGTTTGGACTTTATTTAATGTCAAATTAATTAATAGTGTCAAAATTTCAACTATTTACATTTTACAACAATAACATTCTATTAAATTATTTAAAAATGCTAAAAATTAAAAAGTGATAATTATAAGGTCTATAATGTCATAATGTTTCCGTTTATGGCCAATCAACACCATATATGTAAATATTTACAACCATTTAATATTTATAATATTATTACAATAATTAAAATTCAATATATTAATTGAGGATAAATTAAAATGGTAAGGTTTAAAATGAAATAAAAACATTTCTAAATTTTATTGGTTGAGATTTTTTTGACCCATAATTGTCTTATTTTTGAAATAATTCACTTAGGATCAATTTGGAAATGAAAATTAATTTATATTAATTTAATATTTTTAGAGTTTTATAAAGTTCCCCTCACCTCTCTTACAATGGGGAAATTATCCTTCTCTTTTATTCACACCTATAAAGCCCATTAGTTCAGCTGAACCTTACAAAATTATCCTCTCAAATTCCATCAAATCATCTTAGAGGCCAAACTTTGTGTAGAAATCCATCCTAATGAGTACTGTTGTGAAAATAAAAAGGAGATAGTCAAAGAATAGGTTACTATTTTACCAATTCAATTAAATTTATTTTCTTATTATAGTTCATATTTCCATGTTCTTTAAATAATAAATAAATAACTCTAAATCATAAACATGATGATATTTTATTATGATTATTGTACAACCATATTCTTCCTTTTATCCATCCTACGAATAATAATATCACTATGCATGCATATGTACACCTTACCATCTCCACGATGTGGTGTAACTTGTTTTTTTATCACTAATTTATTTCAATGGGTGTAATTTTGAATATAATAGATATAAATATAAAAAATTACATGATTTTTATTTTGTATAATTAACATACCATCCATTTCTTTACCCCTTTACCATTAAGGAAATGATACGGTCACTCGGGTGTACGTACAGATTACCGTCTCCGGAACGCGATGAGATTCATCCTGGACATTAACCATTCAAGAATTATTATAAAAATATATATAATGAATACGTATGAAATACCTAAAACAATAACTCTAGTGGAATAATATATATATATATATATTTACTTGACTCTATTTAATATGATAAGATAACAGAAACATAGTTCATGCGTATGTACGACCTACCATATCAATGAACGGTGTATTCCATTTCATATATCTATACATTATATATATTTATATTATAAATTTATATGACATATAAATTATTTTTTACATTTTTATGTAATTAAATCTTGATATATGTAATATGATCAAGAAAAAAACGTCAAAACACATACGATAAACAAAGAAGTTATTACCGGAAATATTGCTTAAAATTGGAATTCTTATTAAATGAATAATTTAATGTCATTATTGAATCATATATGATATAATATATATTATTATGACTCTGGTAGAATTTAATAATATGTTTTCCACCACTCTATTGGAGATTCGAACATGTATCGAGAGTATCAGACCTATGGTAAGTGAATTTTGTCTCACTTTTAATTTTCATGAGTTATAAGGCATGTTCACCTCCTATTTATTGTGTGGGGTGTATATAATTCACCTATTATTTTTTATATCTTGAATAAATTTATCTTCACAGTATTTAAATATTCATTTGTATACAATGGGTTTATTATTTAAATGCTTAAAGCGTTATGAGATGCTTTGAATGTTTAAATAACTAATCCTTTCTCCATTTCAATATTCTAGACATTATCAAACATGTTTATTTACATGTATATAAAGTATTATAAAGAAAATATTCTGTATATTTTGAAATTAATTCAACTATTTTCAAAATGAATATGTTTAATGTTTTATGTAAGGTTTAATTTCAGAATCTCATTATTATTTGAGGTTGTATATATGTAAGTGTCAACTGTGACATTATTATAATACATGACCATGTTTCAAAAAATGTATTTCAATATATTATATACAATTTTTTATATTACATTTTACCAATTTTTTACTTTTTATATAACTTTTCTCAAGTAATATTTCCATTTTTTTTCCAAATGAGGTACTTTATGAACATTTGGAAAATCAAGGAAAAAATGATTTTTTAACTTATAATGTGTGAGCGGCTATTTTCTATAATAATGATGCCTTAACATTTTCAAGGTTCCTTTAAAATATTAAAAAAAAAATTCAAATGAAATTTTTTCTTTTATAATTTCTTTTATTTTAAAATATTTCAAAGTAACTTTCAGTGATTTTGTTATATTATTTTTAATTATGTTAACATCCTTTGTTGGATTTTATGCTTAAATGTGGTCGATTTATTATGATAAAATCTTTCATATTTTATTGAATGTTTTATGATATTTTTTACCATATATGTTCTATTTATATACAATTCATGGTTTATGGTAAAAAAATCAATTATTTTGTGAGTTTTAATATAAATGTCTATTTTATATTTCACCCGTTTCATATGAGGGATGAATTGGACTTAGTAAGTGTTGGGAGGGGCCCTATATATCCCCTCAATGAATTGGTATGTCTCATGAGACAAACTAGTTTGTGTTTTTACCTGTGTATATATGATCTTGGCATGATGCCTTAACAGTGTAGTTATGATGTCTGAAATTATGTATTCCCTCATTATGAGATCAGTTGTTATTATTACATGTGAATATTAGAAAAGTAGAAACTTTTTCTGAATGATTAAGTGGAATAATTTGATTTATTCATTCCATATTATGCTGAATATTATGTCTAAAAGGATAGTGTTTTAGTATTATACCTTTCTTTAAAAGTTCATGCTTATTTATAACAGATTCTATTATATTGTTTACCCTTATATAGCATCTGAGATCTCCCCTTTCTTATTTTTTATTTTACTAGGATGCTAAAAAGGGTTTTATGATTGATATTAAAGGTTATTATAGGAGAATAATATAGTTCTCAAATAATTAACTATATTGAATATTCTGTTTTGAAATATAATACAATGTTCATGTATGTAATCAATTTCCCAAGACTACTTAACTGATTGGCCCTTCGGGATTTGATTCCTTGTAGTCATGCCAATGTATGAAAATAATGCACCAGCTATGGGATTATGGGGTCGGGGAATTACAGTTGGTATCAAAGGAATTTTAGGAAAAACATTGGAAATTATATTTAGAGAACAAGGATAATAATCATAACCCTATGAATCAATTTAAGGATAAGTCTAAATATAGGATATCAGACTTTATATTTGGCAGTGGATAAACAAGGTCAACCACAAAGAATTATGGTGTGAGAAGAATATTCCATAATTTAGAGGTCCTATAAATAAGTCTTCATGACTTTATCAATATGATTAGTGTTTATCACATTGTGCATTGAGTTTTGGTCATGGTTAGAATTAGTAAGGTTATACAAGAAATGGTTATGCGGTTGATGATGAAGAGATTTAAAAAGGGAAATGAGATGAAGGAGGTATTAAGGAATATGATGTTGAAGCATAATTGATGGTTTAAGAGTAAATTTGAATGATTATGGTTATTTTCTATTTGGATTCAAGAATTATTTCATCATTGGTGCTCTGGTGAGAGGAATCATGAGATATAGAAGGATTGTAGTGAAATAATCTTTTTTTATGTATTTTGGAGCATGAATGTTTTCATTAAGGTTTTATGGTGATTAGATATTTGATATGTGTAAATAAGATATACATTAAGTTATTTATTTAAATTCATGTAAAGATTTATTTTTTTTTAATTTTGAGAACTCATTGGAATATTAATTTGTATGCAGTAATTTTGTTCGAGTCTTATAGTTGGAATGAGTTAAGTTGAACATTTGATATAATTGTTTGAGGATAAAGTATGATTTATTGGATATTTTGGACTAATATTTTTTTATTTTTGTAAACATTTATAAGATGATGGATATACTTTCGAGGCTTAAGATTTATCAAAATTAATATAGGCATTAAAAATTCACGTTGATCATTCATATCCATGTGTAAGGGATGAAGGGAAAATAGATCAAAGCACAAAAAATGTTGGGATTTTTTTATGACAAGTAATAAAATCAAGTATGTTTAATCATGTTCTTATTTAGATTGTGAAATAATGGATCATATTTAGATGAAAATTTCTAAAAAATGAGTTATACTAGTACCTTAATTTTTGTTGAACCGATGGAATTTTAAATCATCATAGATTTATAGCATTGAGGCCCTGAATTTTCCATTCATTATTCACTTGTTTGGGATTGAAACATCTATCACTCACTATAAATATTTACATTTTTCTCCAACTACGTATCTCTACTTTCCACTAATTTTATTCTATTTGAAAGCCTAATTAGGTGGTGACCTTCACATTTCCCTTTCCCACTTATTAATGTAAATTTTAGTAACCTTATTTCTGATGTGTGTTGTCCAAATAATTATTTTCTAGTATCAACATTCATTTTCAAAGTACAATTTCAAATTGTTAGGACATAATTTATTGATGGAGGGGAGAATTTAACACCACAATATTTTAGGATACATTATATTTTAAAAGAAACTTGATAGCTTACTTTTCACACAAAAATGAGTTTTAGTGCACCATGATATACCAAACTAACTATTTAAAAAGTGGTTATGAATAGTATTAAATACATTATGGAATTTATATAATTTTTTATTTCAAAATAAAATTAATTTTATAATTTGGAATATCAAAATTACATTAGGGGGATTTTTTTTCTATTTTCCTAAAAAATTGAAATTTTTTAGGAATAGTGAAAAATACTGCATTGTTGTTAATGAATGGATTTTTAATTTAAATAATTATTTTAATTTTAATTGATTTTAATGTCATAATAGAACAATAATACATATATTAGTCCAATTACGGTCAATGAAACCATTTTCATAATAAAAAATGATATAAAAATTTATTGAACATTTGAACATCTCTTTTACCTGCCTTCTAGCCACATTTGTGGGATCAACATTAAACAAAATTTTACCACTTCAGTGAATTAAATTTTAAAAATTAGAAATACATGGTTGAAATCAGTATTGAAAATGTGGTCATATAGGATCAAAATAATTTTTGGTGAATAATAACTTTAGTAGTTTAATTTACCACTGTCAAAGTTTAATAGGGTAATTAAAGGCTAAAATAATATAATATTATTATAATGTTACCATAAAATTTATCCTGATTTAAATTTATGTGCGTGTTTCAACCAAAATGTTCATTGTGTCAAGTTTAGGGCCACATGGAGCCACCTAGATGAGTTTAATATATTCATAATATTATATTTAAAGAAAATCCAATTTTGTTATGCTTCGGTTTTTAACAAGTAAAATGTTTTTTATATGTAGAAATATAAGTAATATGGAAGATTATAAATAGTAATTAGAAATATGAAATGTTTATCTACACTATGGTAATTTATTTATAATTATATAAAATATATAAATAAATTTAATGGGGACACAATGATGATGTAGTAATTTATTTATTAAAAGAATAATGAAATAACTGATATTCATTATATTAATTTAAATATAATTTGAGTGAGTTAATATCATCCATGATTTTTATTGATGAATTAGACGTATTAGTAGTATTTTAGAATTATTTTATTGAATAAATCTTTTTGATTTGATTTTAGTATAAGAAAAAATAATGAGTATTGTCAGAATTGACATTTACGATATTTTAAAATAAAAAATAGATTATTAAATGATATAAAATTCATAAAAATATATATTTTTGAAAATTGACTATATTAATGTTGCAGATATAATAATGTAATTTTTTAAATCATTTAAAGGATTCTAGTCCATGAAAATGATTTAGATATTATTATAATTAAATAATGTGACAAAGTGTCACACTCCCATTTATTACAAGTACACTAGTTTCAATATTGGGATAAATTAGGGATAAAATCAATAGTGAATATTAATTGGAAATATAAAAGAATTATCTAAAAAATTGTAATTTATTTATAATTTCTAGATACTAAATAATTACAATAAATAATTACATAATAGTGAAGAAGTAATTATTTTATTAGTAGAAATATCAAATAAATGATATTAAAAATATTAAAATTAATATAATTTGAAATAATTGGGGTTATAAACCAATTTTTCAGGTTACTATGACATTTTAGTAGTGTAATAATTTTTTTAATGTTATCTTTCTGTTTGGATAATATTTAAAGTCAAAGTAATGAATAGTGTCAAAATTGACACTATTGATATTTTATAAAAATAACATTTTATTAAATTATTTAAAAATCATAAAAAAATTTAAAAATTACAATGTTATAATTATAAGGTCTAAGAGATCAAGAATTTCAAATTTATGGTCAATTTAAACCATATAAGTAAATACTCATAAGTATTTAAAATTTAGATTATTATTACAATAATTTAAAATAAATATATTAAATAAGGACAAATCAAAATGATAAGGTTTAAAATAAAATTAAAACATGCCTAAATTATATTGGTTGTGAATATTTCGACTCATAATCATCTTATATTTGAAATAATTATCTTTTTATCCATTTGGAATTGTAAATTAATATATATTAATTCAATATTTTAGGAGTTTCCTAAAGTTCCACTCACCTCTCTTATAAAAGGGCACCTATCCTTCTCTTTTATTCATATTTTTGAAGACCTTTAGTTCATACAAAAACTACTAACCTATCTTATAAACATTCATAAATTCATCTTGAGACCATAAATTCCACTAAAATCCATCCTGGGGAGCCCTTTTGTGACAATCGAAATGAGATACTCGAAGAAGAGGTAAGTGTTATACCAATTCAATTCAATTTATTTTCTTCTTCTACTTAATATTCCTATGTTTTTTCAATAATAAAGTAATAAATCGAAGATAATATTCATGAATATATTTTATTATGATTATGGGACAACAATATTCATCATTTTATCCATCATACGAATAACAATATTACTATGCGTGCATACATACGTTTTAACATCTCCAGGTCGTGGTGTAACTTCTTTTTCATCATAACTTTATTTAAATGGGTGTAATGATGAATGTAATGTCTATAAATAATAAATATGACATTATATTTTTTGTTTAATTATCATAACATCCATTTTCTTACCCATTTACCATTATGTAAATGATACCATTGCCCCTTAATACGTACGACTTACCATCTCCCCAGAGTGATGAGATTCATCCTCCACGTTAAGAATTCTAGAATAATTATAAAAATATATATAATTAATAAGTATTAAATATATTAAATAATAATTGCATTGTAATTATATATATATATACATATTTACTTGCTTCTATTTAATATGATAATAAATCAAAAACATCGTTCATGTGTACATAAGACCAACAATCTCCATGAATGGTGTATTCCATTACACACATATATATATATATTATATAAATTTATAGTATTAATATATATGATATTCAAATCATTGTTTACATTTTTGAAGTAATTAAATTATTATCTAAGTAATATGATCAAGAATAACATGTTAAAACACATACGATAAACAAATTAGTCATTACCCGAAACATGGTTTTAACATGGAATTGTTATTAAATTGGAAATACATAGTTATAAATGAATAATATATGATATCATATATGTTATTATGCTTCTTTTAGAATTTAATAATATGTTTAAACAACTATATAGTTTTTTCAGACACGTATAGAGAGTAAGAGACCTATGGTAATGGAATTCCAACTCACTTTTAATTTTCATGAGATATATGGCACGTTCACAACCTATTTCTTGTGTGTGGTGTATGTACTACACCTATTATATTTGATATCATGAATAAATTTAACTTCATCTTTTTAAATATTCATTTTAAGATACCGAGTTTAATATTTAAATGCTTAATGTGGTATAGGATTCTTCTAATGTTTAATGAAATAATACTTTCTCCACTTCAATATTATTGATATTATCATAAATATTTTTTTATGTATATTGAAAGATGTAAATAAAATTTTATGAATATTTTTAATTTCATTCAAATGTTTTCAAAAAGGAATATTTTTAATGTTTTATGTATATGTTAATTTCACAGTCTCATTGTTATCCGTGGTTGTTTATACATAAGAATCTACTGGGACATCTGTATTATCCATGTACATTTTTATTAAAACAAATTTCAATATATTATTAAGAATTGAATAATTTAATTTTTAACAATGTTTGAATCTTTATAAATAGTTTTGAAATGAATCTTTCAATCATTTTCCAAATGAGATACTTTATAAAATGTTCGACAATAAAGGAAATAAATTTTTTAACTTATACGTTGCGCGTAACTAAATTATGTCGTTATGATGCCTAAAACTTTTCATGATTCCATTAAAATATTACATGGTTATTTTCAATTTAAAGATTTTCATTTTTAATTTCATAGCTTTTAAATGATTTCAATGTAAGAAGAGATATTTATCTCAAAGAGTTTAAATGATTTTGTTATATTATTTTTATCTATGTCATCATCCCTTATTGGATTTTATGCTTAATTGAGGTTGATTTATTATGATACAATCTTAATTTTTGTATTGAAGGTTTTATGATATGATTGATTTTGGATGAGATATTTTTTTACCATTCATGGTTAATGGTTAATGTATTAACATTTAATATCCTAGTTTTCATAAGAATGTTTATATTATATTTCCCCCTTTTCATATTAGGAATACATTGGACTTAGTAAGTGACGGATGGGGACCACTATAGCCCCCCGATGGTTCGGTAAGTCTCATGAGACAAACTAGTTTGGATTTTTATCCTTTTATGTATGGTCATGGCATGAGGCCTTGACGATGTAGTTATGATGTCCGACAATATACATTCCCTCATTATGAGATTAATTATTTTTATTACATGCGAATATTCAACTATTATAATATACATGTGAATGTTTAGATGAATTTTTTTAATTTAGTCTTGAAATATTATGTAGATTATATTTTTAAAAGGCTTTTGTTTTATTTTTATACCTTCCATCAATAGTTCAGGCTTAATTATGAAATATTTTATTGAATTGTTTACCATTACGGAGCATCTAAAATCACCCCTTTTTTATGTTTTATTTTTTCAGGATGCTAAGAAATGTTTTAGTATTTATATTTAGAATTATTCTCAAAGAATAATATCATTTTCAAATAATTATATATGATTTATTTTATGTTTTTAATTGCAATATGATTTTCATGTATGTACTCAATTGTATAATACTGTTGAACTGATTGGCCCTTCAGTATTTCATTCTTTGTAATCATTAAAATATATTAAAATAATACACCAAAACCAAGATTCTGGTGTCAGGGAATTATACTAATTCATTTAAATTAAAATAAATAAATAAATCATTTAATTTAATTTAAACGCACCCTACAATAGATGCCTCTTCTGGAAAACCAACGTCAACCAACTTTAGGTCACTCCTATGTTAAATATCGTGCTTTGGATTCAACCATGGTATCATATTTCTGCTCCAAGACTCTGTTTAGGATATATCCAATTATTTATGAATAAATTATGCATAGGTGATTTGAAGTTTACTTAATACTTTTAAAGAATTAATTTCAGGATCACAAGGACTCGGAATCACATTTTGTCTTAATGTCTGGATTTGAAAATATTTATTGATATACTTCAGAATATTATAATGAAACAGAATATTTACAACCTCTATTACAATTATCTAATGAAAATAGTTTGTGCTTCAGTTTTTTTAAATTTTCATCAACAAGCCTTTTCTGTATACCATGTTCACGATCCCACTCCTTCCGAAACCCACACTTTTTAAGACTCTTCTACCAAGATTTAATAACATGATATAGCTATATGACACACCAAAATCTAGTGATCCCAACCTAATGGATATAAATCTTAATATTTATCTTTAATAATGTTTATTATCAATAAACTATCAAAATCCCAATGAAAATATCCATGAAATATTTTGATATTCTTTACTAAGTGAAAAAAGGAGAATGAGGTTCTTCACCGCCACTATATTACAACTTCAATAATGAAATCATAAAAGTATCACCCACATTATTGTGGTCCTTCTTATACATTTTTTATCTTCCAATAATAATTTATATTGATTTTAAAAATCCAATGTTTTCATCACCACACATTTCTAAAGAAACACACTCAAGACTCAAACTTTCCCCTATTCTAATATCTACATGTCGATGGTCAATTTTTCAATGATTTTAAGAATAAAAGAAGAAAAAACACCAAATATATGGATGTTGAGTATCTCTAGAATATATTTCCTCAAATTACGGTAACTATAAATCTTTTAAACCTTTTGATGTTCTAGGTTCGATCCCATAAACTAAACTCTCCCAAAACAATACATCTTCTAAAACACTAACTTGATTCCATATCTATATCCCTCTAGATAGGAGTTTTCATGAATTTCACCTATATTATAGTAGTTGTAATACCATAATTATTTATGCTGAGGGTTCCGAAAATTTATCAAACTTTTTTGTGAAGAAATGAAACTAAAAATTCCTTTCCATCTCATTAATGTAGGTCCATATTACAATGTCTCCATGAGTAAAACTGAATGTAACAATTTTTTGGATCAATTGAAACCTCCCCGTTTAGGTCAAGAACACCTATACCTCACATGAATGTTTTAATGGGATTTCTAATCCCAAAAATATAACTTTTGAAAACAACTTATCTATTATGCCATGTTACTTCTGGTATAAAATTCTAGAAAAATCTCATTTCTCCCACTTTAAAAAAATTACAATCTCATTACTCCAATTTTTTTAGCTGATCATTGGAGCCATCTTCCAATTGTACGGGTCAAAGAAAAACTCCTTGGTTTACAACTTTATCTAATGATCATGAGCTCCTTCAAAGTGAATGTTTTGAAATAATGACTCTCTCATTTTCTTAGATTTTAAGTGTTTGGAGAACCAAAATTTAATGAAACCTGACTTAAAGATTCTATATTTTTATGAAAAAACTTTTTTGTTTTAGTAATGAATTAATGTTGGAATGGTGAAGTTGATGTGGTAACGTGTATACTCAAAAAATTTAAGTACCCTATTTGAGCTTAGTCATATGAATTCCATTATAACTTGAAGTCTATAAAAATGATAATTACTTTCCTCAGTGATTCTTTGTTGAATATTTAGTGAAATCTCACAATGGTATGATGATCACATCTTATGTCTATGATTATTCATTGATTAAATATTTCAGGAATGTGTATCTGAAAATTCTTGTTATTATCCATCTAGTTGAATATAATGTTTTATTAGTAATGTATATGATTTTATTACCTAATTCTTATATCAATTAATGAGGAATATATGCCGCATTTTATATTCCAAACTGACAAATAATCATCAATTAGTGTGAAAATAAATATGAAATATTTATGAAAATTGTACCCATTATATGGGTCTTGATTCTTATTCAAAAGGGGTGTTTATCACAAAAGGTTAGAGAGAAACCCAACATTAAATATATTTTGAGTTATAGGGAGACTATTTACGTCTTTCTAGAAAATTTTCCTAGTCCTCCACAGAACCCTGAATTTTAGATTTCAATAAGTCTAATACCTGGTGCAATAAATATTTCAAACATCTATATAGAATGTCACTATTTAAGATGATGGAATTGAATATGAAACACAAGGAGAATATTTAAAATAGATTTATTCATCTTAGGGTGTCACTATTGGGTTCACATATTCTTTTTTTAAGAGGGAATATGAATAAATGGGAATTAGCATTGCTTATTGGGAACATAATAAGATCACAATCAGGAATAATTATCATATTCCCGGTATTAATGATTTGTTAAAAAATAACACTTAGAAAAACATTTTCCAATGATTGATCATCAGTACAGATACTATCAGTTGAGTGTCAAAAGTGAATACATATTCAATTCCATCTTCTAGAAAAGGTATGGACACTATGAATTTATAATGTCTCCCTTTGATCTTACTAATTCCTATGCTGCCTTCATTGATTTAAATAGTATAGTCTTTATAGACTACCTAGATTTGTTTGTGGTAATATTTATAGATGTTATTATTTTATATTTAAAGGGAAAGGAAGAGGATGAAGATCACACAAAAATTTTAATAAACACCCTCAGAAATGAGAGAATGTATGAAAATTATAAAAATTGTGAATTTTCGATACAGAAAGATTCATATTTTGGTCATATAATCTGAATAGAGGGTATATATATTGATCAATAAAAGATATTAGTTATTTAAAATTGGATCAATCTATAAAAATTTGCGTAGATCAACAGTTTTATTAGTTTGGATTGATATTATAAATTCCTTGTGGATAATTTCTCACAGCTCTCCAATACACTCATAATGTTTACTCAGATGGGATACTTGTTCGTTTGGACAAATGAATGTGAGAAAAATTTCAAATAACTAAAGGGAAGGTTATCTGGTGAACCTCTACTTAAACTACCCTACAAATGATAAGGTCTTGTGATCTATAGATCTAAGAAGGGACTAAGACACATACATATAACAAATTACTTGGTGATTGAACATCCCACATGATAAATAAAGATTAATGAGAAAAATTATCCAATTCATTATTTAGAGATATTGAGGTAAATTATTCATTAAACATGTGGATGAATTATCTTTTAAAATAAACGTGCGATATATATTATGATCTTAAATGTTTGAATTATATATTGACTCAAAAATATATAATACTATCTAGGAAATATAGTTTGAGTTGATTAACGATTACGACTAATCAATACATTACCACCCTGGGAAAGAGAACAAGGTATCGAATGATTTGATTCAAAAGGATCTTGCTATCTTATCTATGTTGAGGATAAAAATGTACAAATATTTCATGATTTAAAAAGGATATATTTGGAAATATTGAAGTATGGGGGAAATATTACATTGATCAAATGAATTTTTAAACAAATATATATAGGTAAAGAATAAATATGTGCAAAAGAATGATGTAGAACTGAAAAATATGTTGAGAAATGCTACTCAGTTCAATAGACTATGATAGAATGATAAGTTCTATGGAAAGTGTATGTGTTCCATCCAAACCATATTCAAACAAGGAGTTATTGTTTGAATATCATATTTCATAATTATATATATAATGGAATTAAGAAGATATATAGATATATGAAATAGTGTTTATAGTGGGAAAACATGAAAAGAGATATTTATGAGTATGTATCTCAGGGTTTGGTATGGAAGAATGTTAAGGTTGAGAGGTAAAATTATAAGGGGATGTTAAAACGATTGCCCAAAAAAGTATAAATGAGAAAACATCACCATGGATTTTGTCATCAAACTCCCCAAAATGCCTAATGTCCATAATTATATTTAGGTTGTATTTGACCACCTCAGGAAGTAATATCACTTTATTGTTTTCAGAGAATATTTATCACTTGATTGGATTTCAAGAATATACATTAACGAAGTGTTAAGGTTTCATGAAGTTCTATATTTTGTTATATTTGATTTGGGTTTGAGGTTTACCTCAATGTTCTGGAGAAGTCTTCAATAAGATCTGGATATAGAGTTGTCTTTCAGTACTACATATTATCCTTATATATATTAATAGTATGAGAGAACTATTAAAACCCTATATGATATTATGAGATATTTTTCTATGGATATAAAAGTTCATTGGGATCAACACCTTCCTCTGGTCATATTTTCTTACAACCATATCCCTCACTCGAGCATTCAAATAGATCCTTATGAATCCCTTTATGGAATGAAGTATGGATATCAATTTTTTTGGGATGAATATAGAGAAAGAATTTTTTTGGACTCAATGTTTATAAGGAAATTGAAAATAATGTTAGATCCGCTCAACAACACATTAATGCAGCTCAGAGATGAAAAAATAGTTATGCTGAAAATCTACAGATAAATCCATAATTTTATGTTTATTAGAAGGTAATACTATGAATTTATAAATTTAATAAGGTTATGAGATTCATAATGAAGGGAAATCTAATACCATGGTATATTTTCTCCTTCAATATTCTTGATTGTATTGGGATGGTACCTCATCGCTTGGCATGTCCAATGAGCCTATCTTAAGTTCAATATGTGTTTCATGTCTATATCATGAGGAAGAAAATGCATCATCCATTATTTATACTAAAATAAAGGCCATAATTATGGATTTTGGTATTTACTATAAATAATAACCAGTATAAATCTAGGATTGTAGAAATAAATTTCTATAGTACAAGACTACCGACCAGGTTAACGTTATTTTCAAGAATCATAAATATGAGGATGCTACATGGGAACCCAAGGATGTGAGGAAATAGAATGTCCCCTTTTTTTATTATAGTTACTAATTTTGAAGGGAAAATTCATTTTATGTTGCGTGAAATGTAACAACTTGATATTTTATGATAATTTTTTAAAATAAATTTAATTTCATTGATAGCTTTATATACATGCAACCCAAAGAATAAATGTACCGTAATATAGTATACAATTATAACCAACCTGTTAATTTTTTTAATATATATAACCAAATTTTAGAAATATTTATAAATATTTTCTCTAAAGTTAATATATTTTTAGTAAAGAATTTACCTGCTTCAAAAAATGATTTTTCCTCAAAAATATTTTTTATAACTTTTTGTGAGAAACTAATGAGATTAATATTTTACACTAATAGAAAATTTATTTTAAAAAATTAAATTCATATTTTAAATGAACATATCAACATTATCTTGGAGTTAAGTTTTGAAAATTTTCTGAAATATTTAACATTTCATGGAATAGTAAAAAATACTTATTTTAATTGAAAACTATCTTTTCATTTAAATCATTTAAAAAGTTACATTTTATTTTAAAATGATATTAAAAGTAATATTAGTAAAGATTTATTATTAATAATACAATTATCATCATTTTTATTAACTTTATGTGGAATTTGGTTTAAAAAAATTGTATATTTAAGAAAAACATTTCTTGAAAATAGTTATTATTATTTTTCTGAGTTTATTTTAAAGTTATTTTCTAAAAACATTAGGGATATTTTTTTTAAAAATTATTTCCATATATTTAATAATAATTTAATTTTTTTTATTCGACTTTCATTTTTGGTTGGAATAAATAGTAAACATAATAAATACTTTTCACTATGGTTAAGATTAAAATGAGTTTACAGGGGGTAAACCAAGAGAAAATGGTGAATTTACCAATAAAACCTGTCTAAATAATATTTTATGGTCATATTTATACCTAATTATATACCATTTTTTATACTCAAGGCATTTTTAATTATATATCTCGAGAATTAATTTATTATATTTTAATATTTTAATAAATTCAAAGTAAGTCATTTCCTTCCCCTATAAAAGGAGACCTCTTCTTTCTTTTTGTTTCAAAAGTTTTAGCCCTCTAAATTAACTAAACCATAAAGAAATCTATAAAAAAATAACCTATCCATAAATTCTAGGTTATGGTCTTCTAAATAGACTATTATAAGGGTTCTTAAGAATGGATATAAAGTGGGCCAATTGAAGGAGAGGTAATCATCTTAACCAACCACTTTCAATTTCTTTATACCTTCTATAAATATATGAAATTACTCTAAAATAATAAATTAATAATGATGAATATAATTAGATTTTATTATTATCATGGAACCTTTAATATCCAACATGTATTCCATCAAATGTGAAGGGGATGTATCGCTCGTGTGTATGTGTGGATATCCACCTCCACGTAGTGATAAAATTCATTTCTCATCACCATATTTCATCGATGGTTATTATAATGGGTTTAAAATATCAATAATATATTTATGAAATAATTATTATTATTTAATTATAATATAATAATTACCTTATTACCTTCCGATCCGTTGAAAAATGATAAAGCCGCTCGTGCATACATGTGGACTGCTACCTCCACAAAGCGATATGATTCATTTTAATTATTTCTACATTACATATATGGTAATAAGGATATATTTAATGAATATTCATGAGATATATTATATAATAATTATTTTATTAAGTTCAATTAATATTAAACATCATTTTGTTCATCCCTCGAAAAGTGAAAACAACGTTCAAATGTATATAAAGGTTACCATCTCTATGAATGGAGTAATTAAATTTTGTATATCTATCCACTATGGATGAATAAAAATAATATTATAATGAATATATATGATAATTATATAATTATTAACTTATTTTAGGTGGTTCGACCGTGAAAAAATGGAAACTATCATGACTATGAAAACAAAATTCTCATGAAAAATGAAATAGTTAACACCTGAAAATGATGATTTTAATAAGTAATTACTAATAACGCGTGTATAAATATTATAATTGATCCATAGATGATATTATAATTATGTAAATTAATTATTTTTTATATAAATATCCTAAATTTAAATTTATTATAGGATTTTGAATTACTTTTTAAGTGATTCAAACTCATGGTAAGTGATTTATGTTAAAATCTCATTACTTATTGGAATTGTTTACGATGGAGTTTCTAATGATGAAATTTTGATACATGTCTCTCAAAAATTCAATTAATTTTATTATTATATAGTTATTTATGGGTATTAAAATATTTCCTTTCATTTTACTCTTATTAACAACTGAATATGCAAAAATAATATTTTTAAAGAAAATCGTCTTTATTTCTCTCTTCAGTAGAAAATAATTTTTCTTATATGTCCATTTTTCCCATAAAATGTTTTAAATATTTTTATAATATCATTATAATATTATTTTAATTAATTTTTAACAAATTTTTAATTTATATAATTTTTTTTCAAAGGAATATTTATTTTTTCTTAATAGGGTAATTTTGACTATTTTCTAAAAATGAAAAAGAAATATTTGTTTAACATTATAGGAATGAATAAAATTTACTAGTATCATTTTCAAAAGATCAATTGAATATGAAATTATATTTTTTCAAGCTTAATTTAAAAGAATTTTTTTTTCAATAATATTTTGTAATTTTTTAGATTTTAATATGTGATTTGAAAATTAAATGGGTATTTTCCTTAGGAAATATTCTAGTGATATTATAACAAAAATTTTCATCTAGGATGAAATAAGTTGGTGTCACTTATGATTTATTGGGATATGATACAATGAAAACATCATTACTATTTCTTTGGATTTTTTATGACTATGATGAAAATATGGTTATGAAAACGATTTTTTTAAATTGTTTATGCTGTGATGAAATGTTTAAGCGTTTATGAAACCTATTTCTTCTGCATGGGTTTTAATATGATGAATGTTTTATGATATTTTGGAACAAATATATATTATTTTCATTATATGATGGCTGATTTCATAATTTTATATCCCGAAAATGATCTGGGTAAAGAGGGATATCTCATGAGATGATAAAGGATGGAATTAGGAGTGAACCTAGTTGTGTTAGGAACTCTATCAACAATGACAGTAGAATAAACCTATCATTTTTCACATATTATTTCATGATTTTAGGCATAATTTACCATAAAATACATACCATGTATTGTAAACTCTAATGTCTTTGGAAGACTACGTACATAAAATTAAAATCATGGAAATATAATCAACCATATTTATATTAATCTTACATAATGATCTAATAAATTACTTTGATATACTACATATAAAATGATAAATTATGGAATACATAGAGAAAAGAGATAATCTAAAAGCCCAGTAAGGGAATAAACATGGAAAAAAAGCATACCACATGGGTAAAAGGCATACCATGATAACATAATAGGTATATCACTTGAATAAACCTATAAGGGAATATCATATAGAATATGGAATCATATGATCATGGAAATATAGGAATTTGGAGGAGACATATAACATGACATAAACATGAGTCACGGATTACTACACATACTATATCACATGGTGGATGTAGTTTTATAATATATTAGGTTTACTCCCTAATACCATATATGATGTATCGTGGGACTAAAAATTTCCCAATGAATTGGAGTTCTATCGAGTAACACCCATCATTAGTTGTTCATGCATATGTGCACCACATAAATAATCAAACATAAAGAATAAACATAATTGTTACCCTTGGGATGTAATGTGTTTCATAATCATGTCATAAGTCATATACAATGGGTGTATCAAAATGGTATCCATGAAATAAATTATTAAATAATTTATTGATAAATATAAAGTTAAAAAATATTGTTGTAATAATGATGTCCAACAGACGTGAATACATGAAAAATATTGTTTAGGAAGCTTTATAAAAGATCAACTTTCATATAGTTTAGGGGAAAATATTATAGAGGTTTTAATTAGAATAATGAAATATTTGTTTTTATAAAACAATAAATAAAATAAAATAGTTTTTATTGAATTATAAAAATATTTGAGTCTTTAAATAGATCATGGAGTGTAAAGAGACAAGTTACCTTTAACTAGGATTGCTTATTGGGAATAATTGAGAAGGGAGCCTTAAAGAAAATGTATTTCCCCATAAAATAAAATTAATGGAGATATATATTTTTTTTGGAAGATTAAACATATTTTATTAGATGTATATAATAAGAATGAAGAATTGAATTGTTGTAAAGAGAGAGAAATTGTAACCCGAAGGAATCTTTGGAGGTTTGAAGAGACCCCTTACCATATGTCAGAATGTGTTATATAGTTGAACTTAATTTCGTAGATAATCAAATTAGATCCATTAATCAATTTATTAAGAACATATTCTACATTTATTTTATTTATTATAATTTTAGTAATTGTATATATGTTTTTTTGATGAGTTATAAGTTTCAATATCATCGTTCCGAGAGCGTTCATTTTCATGGTTTCGTGGTCCATTAACTTGGATATATTTATGGATGTTCCTTTAAAATTTAAGAGAAATTATAAAATTGTAATGATATGTTATTAAGATAATTCTAGTGTTTTGAATTTTCCCATATAATTTTTTTTTTCAAATATTTTGCTGATTCATTTGATAAAATGTTAATGAAAAACATTTAGTTTGTTTTGGAGGTTTTTTGACCATCCCAAATTTGTTTTGTTTTATTATTTAATATAATGTATATATATTAGTTACATAATATAAAAAATTTATAATATAAATCTTAAAATTAATTTTACTATTATAATTGTTTTATGACCAGTCTTGAAGGTGGCAATGGAAAACAAAAAATCGGTGTAATGCCCCGAACCCGGAATCAAGGAGCAGGTGCATTATTTTAATACATTGGAATGATTACAAGGAATCATATCCTGAAGGAATTATTAGTTTATTTGTCTTGCAAACAAGATACATGCATATGTTCAACACTACAACTTGAAAAGAAAAAACAACACTAATTTATTCCATTATAAAAATCCAAGCATCCAAGATAATTCCTGCTAGTCACTCATAACTCACTTCTTCATATCCTGAAAAAAAAAACATGATACAGAGGTGAGCTCAAACTCCCAATAAGAGTAAGAAATACAGTAGAAGATAGCATAAACATTAGGCATGGTGAATAATTTAAAACAAATGACTTTACAAATAATAAACATGAACACTTTATAGATGGAATGTGAGATGAGTAATTAATTCCATAATATAACATAGTCATGGGTATTATACCAGTCGTATAACCAAATGAAATATCAATATATAATCTCATAATGATGGAATACATAATTTCGGACATCATAACCACATAATCAAGGCCTTGTTCTAGGACTACAAATAATATTTTTTCAAGGCCTTGTGACAAGACACTAGTTTGTCTCATTAGACCTACTGATGCATCGGGGAGCTATAACGGGCTCCACCCGTCACTTACTGTGTCCAATGCATGCCTCATATGAAAAGTTTCAAACATTAAATAAACATTTGTATTAAAACTTGCATACGAAATTTCAATACTTTATCCATAAACCATGTATGATATAAAAATATAACATCTACAGTAAAACAAAACTCATTCAATACAATATGAAAGATTGTATTGTAACAAATTAACCTCAATCAATAATAATTAAGGATATTGACATAGAAGAAAATAATCATCAAAACTATTTTAGAGAAATATCCCCCATTTTTTGAAAACATTTAAAAGTCACACTATTTGTCAAAAAGCCATTTAAAAATATATATTTGAATTAAAGTTTCCCATACCACATTTAAACTTTTAAATGGAATTTCAATTTTAAAAATTAATGTCCATATAAATAAATCTTTAAAACCATTTTTAAAACATTTACAATAATGAGAATGATTTAGAAGAATAAATTTTTAAAACATTTAAAATGATATTTTAGTTAGAGTTCTTAACCAAATAAGAGACGCTTGAATACAAATAATTGAGGTAATAAAAACTTTATTATATCTTGATAATAAAGGATTTCATTGTATACTATGTCAAAGGACAATATATACATCATATAAAAGTGAATTGGTTCAAAAGAACAAAGAAGTCTCAAAGGAATGTAAATTGTGATGAAGTCCCTTATAAAGATAGTATCCTTAGGTAAAGAATAATTAAATGACATAATTATGTGTGAAAAATATAAATACACTCAATTTGATTGCATACTCAGTGTAAATGAATCATAGGAAATTCACACATATTATTGTAAAAATAATACCAATGACTTGGATGTTTAACTCAATGAATGGAAATTGAGTTAAGATCAAGTTTATATCAATGACTTGTCAAATTATCAATGGAGTGATTTTGTGTATCAAAAGTATATCCACAAAAGGAGGAGTGGAAATTACTACATAAATAAAAAAAAGTTATTCCACACATAATCTTGGTGTAAAATAATCAATGAGGTATGCGTAAATCCCACAGAGTGGAAATTGAAATTTCAAATTCTCTTACTGACTTGGTAACTTATGAACCATACGACCCATGAAAGAAGGATCATACAATGAATATTAAAATAACCATAAAATAATGTATATTACCCCAGGAGTATAATAATGGATAGTAAATATGCAACACAAAAACAAATAGTGTCCAATATAGCATGAATCTCATGGGAATAAAAAGTGAGATGAAAACCCCTTACTTCGTTGTAATCAATCGAGCCGTATGACCAAAAGTTAATAAAGACCAAATGAATCATAGAATACCTTCAATATAAATATAATCCTGATAATATATGTAAAATTAAAGTACAAAATACACCACATCCAATAAATAAGTGTAAAATAATGGAAATCTCACAGAATTAAAAGTGAGATAAGAAACTCCATACCTCAATTCCGACTTGTCTTGTATGTTCGTTGTTTTCCCTTAATAATAATCATAAGTTAATTTATACATGATTAAGAACATTTTCAAGTTTAATATTCTTTTTATATCACTTATTACCTTCCAATTAAAATTATTTATTTATTTGAGTTCATATTGGATATTTTATCGATGTTCGGAACTTGAGTAAAAAATGAACTTGTTATAATTACCATTTTTCCATGTGGCCAAAATTCCATTATCTCCAAAATGATATAAATGATTTGGATATAATATATATATTATATATCCAGTATATATATATATATATATTTATAACAGTACATAACATTTGGAGATAAGAAATGAAATGTTCCGTTCACGGAGACGGTAAGCCATACGTAAGCATGAACGCTACATTCATTTCTATTTTCCATTTTAATGGAATTAAAAAATAATTATACATAGGTATATTATAATTCCAGTATAATATCATATATAATATCATTATCTCTATCCTTTATATGTCCCACATAATGCATTTACGAGTCATATCATTTTGAGGGGGCGGTTGTCCACACTTTCTCAAATGAAATTATCGCGTTTTACCCATAATGGAAACCATAAAATAATAATATAAATGGAAAATAATGAATCATAAATATAACATAAACATAATATGTATATCATATATAAATACAGTTCTATCTTAATTTCCACCATGAGAGGCGGTAGGAGATAATCGAACAATCATCGTTTCGTGAGGCGTTAGTTTTCTATCCACAGAAAGAGTATGTTTTTCACCTATTAGATGGAGGTGTATGTAATTTTAGTTATAATCCTTCTCATAAAACATCATAGTATATTTATGATATTTTATTTTTAATAAAAGAAATTAATGAAATGTTTTAGGGGGTTGGAGAAGTATAATAAAATAAAATAAAACAAAAGAATTAAAGAGAAAGCGTTATGTTTAAATTGGGTAACTTCCTTTGATTTGAACCAAAAGGACTTCTTGAAGTGCCCTATTCCTAAGATATGGATTCTAAGAATAATATGGGGATCTTGAGAGATTATTTTGGCAGGTTTTGGATGAGACAGGGGGCTTGAGAGGTGTGTGGAATGGGTTAGAAGTGGTGAACTTTTATAAGGGGGAGGAGGGGCTCTTTAGGAAAGTGTGAAAATATTATTTTATTATATAGTAATATTCGGTTTCTAGAGGTCCAAAACTAATTAATGTCAATTATAGGATGATTCATGGTAGAAATAAAATCCTCCAATAAGAATTTGACAGGTTTTTGATAATATTTTAATATTAAAAATCATATTTATTTAAATCATTTATTAATGAGGGAAATACTACGTCATTATTGTGTCATAAATAATTTAAATTAGTTGATGTTTAAAAATTATACTAAAATTACCATAACATTGGAAATATTTCTATATTTCCAATTATTATTTATAATCGAAAATACGACTTATATAACCCCATGTAAAAATAGATATACTAAAAGATTTTTGTTAATGTCATTTTTGTCTTTACATTATGTGAATTAAAATAAAGTGTCAATATCATTCTTAAGTGGCTCCATGGGGTACCCAAATAGACCCTAGGATTCCCATGGTCGGCCATGACTCATCCAATAAGGTTAAGAAAAGTTTTACGGTAATTTTTTATTATTATAATTTTCGTTTTACATTGAATTACCCTATCTACCATTAACTGCGGTAAATAAAAGTCAAAAGTTACTATTCACCAAGAATTATTTTCATCCTATTGAACCAAATTTTACTTACTAATAATAACCATGAATCTAGAATTTTCAAAATTAAATTCACAGAAGTGGTAAAATTTCATTTAAATGAAAATGTAGGATTTTTAACTACTACTTAGTGGTTTCACTATTCTTAAAAAATTTATGTTTTTCAGAAAAATACCTAAAATTAAGCCTAAGCTATATTTGTTATTCTGAATTCAAAAATGATGTCTATTTTACAAAATTCAAAACATAGAAGTTGGATTAATTAATTTAATATTAATTCCCGTTGTCAAAACAAATAGCGTGTTTTTAAAAAACAGTAATTATCAAAAGATTGACACTTGTTTCTGTATAATTTCAAAGTGAAATTAATTTCAAAGACCAAAATTGGATTAAATAGTAAAAATATAATCTAATTACAATTCAAAACAAATTTAAAATATAATATAAAAATACATATAAATTAGATTAAAAGGCAGTTTTGAATTAAAATACATTATTTATCACTATTATAAAAAATGAATATTATATGAAAAATACCAAAATTTCATCCAAAGTAAATTATGATGTCCCGATTCTAAGGAAAAAATTTTATTTTGTCAAAATGAATATGTAAAAGGGTCAAATATTGGATTTAAAAAGTGTTCTCCACTAAAAAGTGGTAAAATTAATTTTTTTGGAAAAATAAAATTTTTATCTCAAAAATTGAATTTGTTCTTATAGTATGTCTAAGAATTAAATAATACATAAGTTAAAATTATATGGAGTATATAAAATTCAAAATCCACTTAATACTATTCATAACTACTTTTGAAGGGATAGTTTTGTAAGTCATGGTGCGCTCGAACCCGGTGATGCGTGTAGCATAAGCTATTGAATTTAATGAAAATAACTTACTATGAAATCTTGGGGTGTTACATTTTCCCTTAATTTTATAAATTTCATCCTCTCAATTTGAATTTTTTCTTTAAAAATAAAAGGTTAAAAATAGAAAAATACCTTTGTGGAAAACCAACATTGGAAATTGCGTTAATAAAATTTAGTATTAATAAGAGGGAACACGAGATGAAAAAGTCACCACTAAATTATGATCTTGATTAAGAGAACATTGGAGTAAATTAAGGACACATAATTAAAGGATGAACATAAATATATATAGGGAGTGATTGATGTCATCAAGCACAAACTAGTATAAAATTGAGGGCCTCAAAGCCATCAGTCTATGATGATTTAAAATATCATTAGTTCAAAAGAACATAAAGCATTAGGATAACACATTTTTGGTTTTAATATCCCTTTACTAAATTTTAATAATTAATTTATTCATAGAATAAGAAAAAAAAACTTGACAAGTATAGATTCATCATTTATCTAATTCGTACCACAAACTCATCTTTCACTCCAAATAATGAGTATTAAAGATGAATTGGTCACACCTGAAGTGCTAGAATCAACTTATATAGAATCACATAATCCACACTGGATGAACTATATATTTCCCTTTTCTTTAGAGATTAACCAAAACTAAAATGGTTAGTAAAAGATCTGATGATCTATAAAAAGATAATACTTTAGAGAAAGAAATACTATTCTTAGTTTCAAAAATTAATCCAAAAATACCCAAATTTCAATAAATACAATTAAATTAACTATTTTCCACAAATTCTTTTAATATAATCCAAACTTATATTGAAACCCAAAACTCATAAGAATTTTCTTACGTAGTTTTCCACGTTCAATTTTATCTCCAAATAATATCAACTACTCTTAATGTCGCATTCTTAAAAGTAATTAATCTAATCACATATACTCTATGATAGGTTAATTATTTCTATAAATAACATAAATCACTATAAATCCACAATAAAAACATAGTTAAGAAACACCATTACTCTTCAAATGAAATCACATAATATTCTATTTTCTTTAGGAATATAGTATTCCCAATAGAGCGAACGTCTTCCAAAATAACATTTATCACTTAATCTCTAAATCATTTTGCTATACTAAAGATATCCATTTGATAAGACAAAAGATCCCCAATCAACTTATTATTGATCAATAAATTCATTTAACTAAAAAGAATTAGTCACACTAACCAGGGACTTCATGTAGTCCAATGGTAGGCGATAAATCCCAATCGCACTATGGTTGTGGGTTTGATTCCCGTAGCTTTTTTCTGACGTGATGGGTTGTCAGACGGTCTATGTGTTGTCTGTTTTAAAAAACTATATAATTTTATAATATTTCAAAAAAATGATATAGATTCCTCAAAATAAATATAACTTAATATCATCACAAATGTTATCTCATACCTCGCATTTTCATTCGAAAATTTAATAACATGTAATTTTCTAAAAATTAATGATCATATAAAAAAATGGTTATTTATTACTATATACATAAGGGGAAAGATAGTTCTTCTTCAAGTATTATTTTCACACGACAAACTGTAGGGTTACAAATACAAGAGAAAAGTATTCAAAAATAATCCCATCGACAAAGAGAACTAATAATTTTTAAATATTTCTCCATCATTTTGTTTCAACATAGCTTCTTCCTTGACCAAGAGGATTTCCTATAGAATAAGTAATTCAGTCGAGTAATGTGCAGGTCCCCTAAATATATGGAAAACGACTGTAAATGGATTCTTAGGAGCATTTTTATTTTCTTCCATAGTAATCTTCATTTTTCCTAAGCAATTCTTTGCTTTATGTCCTTCTTTCCCACACATAAAGAATTTCTTTGTTCCATTAAGACACCTTCCTAGATGTCTCATTCCACATTTCCTACATGATGGAAAATGATCTTTCATTTCTCCATGGTCTTCACTACTGGAACTCTTATCATTCACCTCTTTTCTCTTCCTTGTTGAGTCCGGGAGTTGGTTAATATATATGTTGTTGATCATATTTTTTGAAAAATGATTAATCATGAACCTGATATATTTTACACCTATCAAAATTCTATTTTATTTCTCATTTACACCACTGTTAAAACCTTTTACATCATTCTCAAAGTTACTATGACCTCCTTGGAATCAAGCCATTGACTATAACCAGAAAGCATTGTGTGAGTAATAATAGTCATAAAATCATTTAGAGAATATCATGACACTTTATTTTCAATTTAAAGCACCTTAGGATTAACCAAGGTCATTTATTCTCATCTTATATTAAAATCCATCATTTTTTTTAATAGAATGTAAATTATACTCAGCATATCCCCCGGGAGTCTCATAACCAAGAGTGCAGCAAGGCCTGTTGTCGTGTACCAGGATAACCCGGGTCAAGCCCGAAACTCCTTGTTGGAGTTTTCACACATAGGTACATTTCTGCCAGAGCCGCCTCTACCTGCTTGTATCTAGATAGGGATTCAATTCTTGGAAAATACACAAAATCTCAACATTACCAAGATTCTTGGAAGTTCTTATATACTATTCCTCAAAGTCTATTTTAGGGTAATGTGATCTAATCAGTGTTTATATAAATAAAGTTTCCAAGGATTGTACTAAACTTCCTCTAATACCAACTGTAACGTCCGACCCAAGAATCTAGGGCCAGTGCATTATTTTAGTACATTGGCATGATTACAGGGAATCAAGTCCCGAAGGACCGATTAGTTTAGTAGTCTTGGAAACAAGATACATACATATGTTCAAAACTGCAACTTGAAAATAAAAACAACACTAATTGTTTCCATTTTGAACATCCATGTTTCCAAGATTATTCTTGTAAGTCACTCATAACTAACTTCTTCATATCCTGGGAAAATGAAACATGAGGAAGGGGTGATCTCAAATGCTTAGAAAGAGTAAGAAATACATCAAAAGATAACATAAACATTAGGCATGGTGAATAATTTAAAATAGATGACTTTACAAATAATAAACATGAACTCTTTATGGCTGGAATATGAGCAGAGTAATTAATGACTTAATAAAACATAGTCATGGATATTCTACTAGTCTAATAACCACATGAAATATCAATATCTAATCTCATAATTAGGGAATGCATAATTTCGTACATCATAACCACATAGTCAAGGCCTTGTTCCAGGACTACAAGTAAGATTTTTTCAAGGCCTTGTGCCAAGAAACTTATTACATTGCTATAACAATTAGTTAATACATTGGCATGATTACAAGGAATCAAGTCCTGAAGGGCCGATCAGTTTTGTAGTATTGTAAACCAGATAAATAAATAAGTTCAACACTACAACTTGAAATGAAAAATGACAATAATTTATTCAATTATAAACATCCAAGATTCTATGGTTATTCCTACAAGTCACTCATAACTAACTTTTTCATATCCTGGGAAAATGAAACATGAGAAAGGGGTGATATCAAATGCTCAGTAAGAGTAATAAATACAGCAGAAGATAACATAAAAATTAGGCATGGTGAATAATTTAATACACATGACTTTACAAATAATAAACATGAATACTTTGTGGTAGGAATATGACCTGAGTAATTAATGCCATAATAAAACATAGTCATGGGTATTCTACTAGTTTAACAACCCAATGAAATATCAATATCTAATCTCATAATGATGGAATGCATACTTCCAGATATCATAACCATGTAGTCAAGGCCTTGTGCCAAGACTACAAATATGATTTTATCAAGGCCTTATTCCAAGACACTAGTTTGTCTCATGATACCTACCGATACATCGAGGAGCTATAGTAGGCTCCAACCGTCAATTTCTAATTCCAATGAATTCCTCATATGAAATGTTTGGAACATAATATAAACCTTCATATTAAAACTAGCATAAAAAATGTCAATAATTTATCCACAAAACCTGAATGGTATAAAAATAGCACATCCACAATAAAAAATAACTCATTCAATACAATATATGAGATTTTATTGTAACAGATTAACCTCAATCAAGAATAATGAAGGATATCCACATAGATGAAAATAACCATCAAAAATATTTGAGGGAAATATCACCCATTTTCTTAAAAATATTTAAAAGTCGCACAATTTATCAAGAATCTGTTTAAAAATAGATTTTTGAATCAAAGTGTCCCGTACCACTTTGAAAATTTTAAAAGGAATTTTTATTTTAAAAAATTAATGTCCATATAAATAATTCCATAAAAACATTTTTAAAACATGGACATTAATGAGAAATATTTAGAAGAATACATTTTTAAAACATTTAAAATGATATTATAGTTATAGTTCCTAACCAAATGAGAGACTCTTGAATTCAAATAATTGAGGTAATCAAAACATTATAATATCTTCAAATTAAAAGATTTCATTATATACATTGTCCAAGGACAATATATACAGTATATAAAAGTGAATTGGTGCATAAAAATGAAGAAGTATCATAGGAATCTAAATTGAGATGAAATCCCTTATAAAGAAAGTATCTTTAGGTAAAGGATAAATCAATAACATAATTATGTGAGATAAGAAACCCCTTACCTCAAGTCCGACTTGTCTTGTATATTCCTTATTTTTCCTGGATAAAAATCTTAAGTTAATTTTTTACTTGATTAAGAAAATTTTTCAAGTTTATTATTTCTTTTTTATATCATTTATTACCTTGCTAAAAATATTATTTATTTATTTGAGTTCATATTTGATATTTTATCGATGTTCGAAACTTGAGTAAAAAATGAAAATGTTATAATTACAATTTTTTCATGTGGTCAAAATTATATTAACTCCAAAATGATATACATGATTTAGATATCATATATATATATATTATATATCCAGTATATATATATATATATATATATATATCTGTTTATAATAGTACATAACATTTGGAGATAAGAAATGAAATGTACGGTTCATGGAGACGGTAAGCCGTACGTATGCATAAGCTCTACTTTCATTTCTATTTTTTATTTTAATGGAATCAAAACATAATGATACATTGGTATATTATATTTCCATTATAATATCTTATATAATATCATTAAATCCATCCTTTATAAGTCCCACATAAGGGATTAACGAGTCATATAATTTTTAGGGGGCTGTAGTCCTCACTTCCTCAAATGAAATTATCACGTTTTACCCATAATGGAAACCATAAAATAATGATATAAATAGAAAATAAATAAGAATAATGAAACTATAAACATAATATATATATATCATATATAAATACAATTCTATCTTAATGGCCACCATGAGAGGCGGTAAGAGATAATCGAACAATCATCGTTTCTTGAGGCAATAGTTTTCCATCCACAGAAATAGTATATTCTTCACCCATTGGATAGAGGTGTGTTTAAGTTTAGTTCGAATACTTCTCATAAAAACACTTGAGTATATTTATTATATTGCTGTTGTCATGAAATAAATTAATAAAAAGTTTTTAGGGGGATGGAGAAGTAAAATTTATACAAAATAAAACAGAAGAATTTAAGAGAAAGTGTTCCCTATAATTTGGGTAGCATCCATTGGATTGAACCAAAAGGACTTCTTAAAGTGCCTTCTGCCTAAAGTAAGGCTTCTAAGAAGAATAGGGGGATCGTGAGAGATTATTTTGGCAGGGTTTGGATGAGCCAAGGGGCTTGAGAGGTGTGTGGAATGGGTTAGAAGTGGTTTCCTTTTATAAGGGGGAGGATGGGCTGTTTAGGAAAGTGAAAATATTATTTTATTATATATTGATATTCGGTTTCTAAAGGTTCAAAACTAATTAAATTCGAAGATACGATGACTAATGGTCGAAATAAAATCATACAATAAGAATTGGATAGGTTTTGGATATTATTTTAATATTAATAATCACATCTATTTAAATCATTTATCAATGAGGTAAATACCACATCATTATTATGTCATAAATAATTTAATTTATTTGATGTCTATAAATCATAAAAAATTTACCAAAATGTATGAAATAGTTTTATAATTCCAATGATTATTTATAGTTTAAAATATGACTAATATAACCCCATATAAAAATTAATATACTAAAAGATATTTGTTAATCTCATTCTTGTCTTTACATTAAGTTAATTATAATAAAGTGTCATTATCAATATTAAGTGGCTCCATGGGGTCCCCAAATCATACCAAGGATTTCCATGGTCGGACATGACTCATAAAATAAGGTTAGGACAACTGTTAAAGTAATTTTGTATTTTTATAATATTCTTTTTACCTTGAATTACCCTATTTACCTTTAACCTCGATAAATAAAAGTCAAAAGTTACTATTCACCAAAAATTATTTTCATCTTATTGAACCATATTTTACTTAATAATAATAACCATGTACCATAGATTTTCGAAATTAAATTCACAGAAGTGGTAAAATTTTATTTAAAGGAAAAATTTAGATTTTTAACTACAACTTAGTGGTTTCACTATTCATCAAAAATTGATGTTTTCAGAAAAATACCAAAAATTCAGCCTAAGTTATATTTGATATTATAATTTCAAAAATTATGTCTATTTTACCAAATTAGAAACATAGAAGTAAGATTAACTAAATTAAAATTAATTCCCATTGTCAAAATATAAAAAGGGTTTTTTTAATAAACAATAACTATCAAAATATTGACACTTGTTTATGTGTAATTTCAAAGTGAAATTAATTTCAATGACCAAAATTTGATTATAGGGTAAAAATATAATGTAAATAAACTTCTAAAAAAATTTAAAATATAATCTAACAATATAAATTAATTAGATTAAAAGGAAGTTTTGAATTAAAATACATTATTTCGCACTATTCATATAAAATGAATTTTGTTAGAAAAATACCAAAATTTCTTCCAAAGTAAATTTTGATGTCCCGATTCTATAGAAGGATTTTATTTTTTCAAAATGAATATGTAAAAGGGTTAAATATTGGATTTAAAAAGTGTTCACCATTAAAAGGTGGTAAAATTGATTTTTTTTGAAAAATAAATTTTTTATCTGAGAAATTGAATTTGTTCTTATAATATGTCTAAGAAACACATAATACATAAGTTAAAATTATATGGATTATATAAAATTCATAATCCAGTTAATACTATTCATAACCTCTTTTTAACGGCTAGTTTGGTAAGTCATGGTGTGCTCAAACTCAGTGTTTCTTGTAGTGCAAGCTATTGAATTTAAAGAAAATAACATACTATGAAATCTTAGGGTGTTAAAATCGGTGTCCATGAAGGCGATGAATTGACAAATCATGGATTTTGTTTTCGTTTTAATGATAAAAGGAGAAGAGAAGAGATTAGATGTTATAAATTAAATTAATATAATAAAATTATAGTATATTAATGATACTATAGTTATCAGGTTACTTTGGATAGTGGGTGAATAGATGAGGTAGAAGAAATAAAGAATTTAAAAGAGGAAGGTGGAGGATTTTACCTATTGAATATCATCTCGTTGAGAACATCCTTATGGAACTAGGGTTTTGTTTTTTTAGGCTAAAAGCTATTGGAAGTGGGGAAGATTCATGGAAAGTTAATGGTTGAATTTAGAAAAGCTAAAAGGAATATAAGGTTTGAGGAGAAGGGGTGGTGATGGGTGATTTTTATTGGGGGAGGAGAGGGGTGTTTTCGATTATTATATTCATCAGTTTATTATTTTGGTCAAGATTATAAATAGTGTTGATTCAAATGTCTAATAATAGTGAATGGTTCATGAGAATTCTGTCCAACGAGTTCTTACATCATCTATACATCATTCATGACATAAAAATTCAAGTATTTGTTAAATATTGTAAATTACCATATTTCACTATTCCCAAAAAATTCAACTATTTTTGAAAAGTAACAAAACATCATCCTAACCATTTTTTAATATGTAGGTTTCAAAAATGGACTCCATTTTATGAAAATAATTTTTTAATTAATAGAAATTTAATTTTAAATTTAAATCATAATTTATTCGAAAAATACTAATTTTAATATTACAATCGGCTTTATGGGACTTTGAATATTTAATTAAGGTCTCATAACAGTATATAATAATTATTATTCAACAAAATATTAATTTATGAATATATGTTATGAATATAAAGTTTCTTTTAAATGAATTTATTAATTATAAAATAGAAAATAAACATTTACATTTCACAAAAATACGAACAATTAATATATTATTTTAAAAACTTATTTTCTTATTCTAAGATATAGATATATCATATATATTTTCATTTATAAGATAACTAAATTTTATTTATACTTTTATTATTGTGGTTAATATTCTATCATGTATATTACTATTTTGAATGGTCATATTACTATTCCAATAGTTGTGTTACTATTACCACATTATAGGTTCCTTAATTTCTATAAATACCTCTTATTTCATTAATTCCATTTTCACTTATATTTTATAATAAGTTAATATATATACATTAATATTTCAAATTAAAATTTTATTATTAAAATTATGTTTTATTTTTACAACTTTTTTTTTGTGAGTGTGGTTTTTCTATTGGATCGAGCAGATCCATGTTTTCCCACACTTATTATATTATTTTACATTTATTACCCCATTGTAATATTTGGTATTCTTATTGTTTTATTTTCTTATTTATTTATAATTATTAATTTATAATATTTTTACTGTGATCTTTATGTGATACATATATTTTATGACATAATTAAAAGAATGTATATTTCATTGATAAAATTATGGATCAATAACTTATTCCCCCTTATGAAATTTCACCCTCAAAATTTAATTTAATTTAATAATTTGAAAATTGGTGAGGATAATTATATTTTATTTAATCCTCTTGTTCCCATGTCACCCGTTCATAATTATGGAATTTCAATAGTACATTGAACAGGTGAGTGGTCTTGTTGCACAAAACCCCGTCACTATGGTCAAAAATCTTCAGCGACTACTCCTCATAAGAGTGATCATATTTCCAACTATACCACCCACGAGTTCATTAAAATTGAGGGATATAGTTTGTACATCCTCAAGAGGGATCAGTGGAATACATCATGTATATGATACATGGTTTGTGGAAGTGATAGTTGATAAGCCACAAGTCTAACACGATCAAGAATCTAGAAGGGGCTGATTTACCTGGGACTTAGCCCCCCTTTATTTCCAAATCTCACGACCCAATTCAATGGAGATATGTGGAAGAATACCTTGTTACAAAACATAATCTCTATGTCCCACTGATTACCATCTTAATTTCTATTTTTTAGACTTTGAGAAGCCCATATATGCTATTGGAAGATCTTTACCTTTATTTTTAATTATCTCACCATTTCCAGTCCAAGCATCCTATGTTTTCTAACTTTCCAGCATACATATGTTCTACATATTTTCTTATAATGGGATTCATATAGATACACTTTGATACTCAATTGGAAACTATTGTTGTATTAGAAATCAACTAATGGATGATGTTGAACCCATCATCCTTCTAACTCCATTGATTATTTTTTCAACATGTACTCCAATGTTTTAATAGTCCACTCATATTAGAAATTAGTTTAGGGGTGTCATACTATACTAAAGATAAACAAAATATTTAGATAATTTTGGATACTTTTCTCGAATATAGAGGAAATTCTTAGCTCATGATGTTATATAATAAATAATGGTACTCTATGAATCCTCACCACTTCTATGATGTATATTTGTAAAATTTGGTCTTGTGAGAAGTCTTTTCGAATTGTATTGAAGTGATAATTCTTTGTAAGACCATCCATAATGAACCATATATAATTATTTCCCCTAGATGTCTTTGTAAGTCTAGTGAAAAAGTAAATATTGATGTTTTCTAATATCCATGTAGGTATGGGTAGTGGTTTCATCATCACATTAGACATTTATTTTTAGACTTCACTTTCTGAAATACCGTGCACTTTTTTGTATATTCATTATTATCCTTCTTAATATTTTCCCAATAATAGTTATACTAGAGATCTTGATACATCATTATGCTCCCTAGGAGAATAGATAAGGTTGAGCTATGTTTTTCAATCAGAAGCCCTTTCTTAATCACTATGTTTTATGGTACACATAATAGTGACCCAAATATTATGACCCATTCCTCATTAATTTTAAACTCTTAGGATTACCAATTCTTGTAGATTCCACCCTTTTTCTGAATTTCAATATCATTTCTTTGAAAAATTTTATTTTCTCCATATGGGATGGTTGAGAAATCATTTATAAAGGGAATGATGATGTACCTTCCTTTGTGACTCCCATGTCTATTCTTATAAAGTATAAGAAGACTAGATCCTTTCCAATTATTATCATTGATAATGTTTTAGGATCCTTTCTAATTAGAGCATGAACCACTATATTTTCATTACTATAATTGTAGTGGATTGAGCAGTCATAATCCTTGATGATATCTAACCATCATTGCTATTGTATATTAAGCTCATTTTGTGTGAATATATATTTGAGGATCTTACGATCAGATTGGATCTGACACTTCTCCCCATAGAGATAATGAGTCCAGATTATCAACTTGAAAATAAAATCCACCAAATCTAGATCATGTATGTGATATATTTTCTTATAAACATCCATCTGACTTAATATTCAGGATATCACATTATCATTTTTGATCAGTACAAAACCATATCCATTCTATGAATCATCACTGTATTCCATAAAAGTTCCCCACATTCTATTAGTTTACGAACTAGTAAAACGATAAACATGATGTTCAACTATTTTAAGTTTTATTTACATTTTATAGTGTAGAAAAACCTTACCCCATTCCGTGTATGATTTGTTAATTTGTTTTATTATCATGATAAGTTCCTTATAAATCATTAGTAATACCCAGCTAGACCAGGAAAACTATATATCTATAGTAAAAATGATTGTCTATGCCACTAATCAATTAGATTTTACTTATAAGGGTCTAAATATATTTATTTTCTATTGAAAACATTCCCCATAACTGATACATCCTCCATCCTGAAATCATGTTTACTGTACATTGTATATACTTTCTCCATTTATAATGTCATTAAAGAAATGTTCAAATTCTCTTGATTTTCCTCTTTTATCTTGAAGTATATCACAATATAATGTATAATTACTACAAAAAATTTAATGAGGTAATATCTAAAGACACTATTCATTATGTTAATTAAAATTTCAATATAATTAGTGAGTCTAAAGGGAATCAGTATTAACTGATAACACTTATACCTCATTCAAAAGATAGTATTGTGAATATCTTCCTTCGACACCTTTAATTGGTGATATCCCATCCAATGTTCCTCCTTAGATAAATTCATGGACCCACATAGTTGGTCAAGCAATTCATATATCCATGTCATCGGATATTTGTTATTTATCATGATTTTTAAGTAAAAATAAGTAATGCAGTGGTGTATTGATACTTCATTCTTCTTGATCAAGTGGATAGACACCATGGAAAATCACTTATATGTATAGAAAACATATCCAAATTCTTTCTTAACATCTTTTTCCGTTTCTTTAACACAATGGTGGACATCCTATAAGGAGTATTTTATATGCACAAAGATCCAGGTATAAGTTCAATTGAGAACTCAACTTATGAGCTATGAGGAAGTCCATACAATTATTTAGGGAACACATTTGTTTAGTGCCTCAAATTGGGATATCTTTGAGAATGATTATCTCTTTTTTTTCAACAATCTATGATATATATTATTTCTCATAATTTAATAATATCCAAAATTAAGTTGATTATTCTGATATAAATTCATCATCCTCCTTACACTTGAACATAATTTGAGGATGTATCAGGATGTTAAGAGTGATCTCCCTTTCCCAATAGTTGATGTTATATTTTTATATAGATAGACAATATATACACAATATACCATAAGACTCTAATAGTGGGATTAAGTAAATATTTACTAGGAGGTTTAGTCTAGAAAAAGTAAATGTGGAGGAGTTATATAATTTAGATGCAAAAATCTCCCAATTTGATATTCTTAAAGATAACTCAAACTTCATATTTTGGGGTGGCGTTTGAACAGATCTACTAAAATGGGAAGATATAAAAGAATTAGTAGAACCATAATCAAATACTACATTTAATATTATTGATTTAATAATAAGTGAAACTATCACCAAATAATTCTTGTGCTCCAGTGCAACAGTAGAAATAGCATATCCCCTTCCTTGCTACCTTGGTGGTTTTTGTTGTTTATTGTCTCTAGAAACCCTCAGAAAAAGGAATTGGATCACATAATGCCCATGTTCCATGCTATTGAAATGCTTCACTATAGGCTGAGTTTTATTGTTAATTTTCCTATATTAGTCCGAATTAGTGTAATCTTCAAATCCCATCAGAAATAATTATTCTGATTCCTCACTCTTCTACATTTGAATAATCACATGGTTTTCTTTAGATGTTTCCTAGGATACTTCTTCACACACTTTTAACATGTGGATTTTTCAGTTTTATTTAATTGATCACATTTATCCATTGATCCTCTCATATTAAAATCTATTTTATCATTTTTATATCTGAGCCCACGAGAGCACTAAGAGTCACCAATCTCAATCTCAGCCCTTAACATCAATCTATCAACTCATAGCTTTCAAAGTCTCAAATTGCCATGAATTTTTGTAGACACATATTTAATCCACTAGATAAGTTATCCACCTTGATTTCAGTGTTTATGAAAAAGTGATAGGTGTATCATTCAATCCATGTAAATATTTTATCATACATCCCCATTGATTAATCTTTATTTTTCATCATTTCGACAAAATCCCTATCAATCGTAAGATGGAGGGTTTGGAAAAAATAGTTATTGAAAAATACATTCACGAATATTCCAAATACATAGAATTAATTTCCACCTTATTATTTGTGATTTTTATCAGTGTCCACTACTAATATTCTTCCCTATCAAAATCATAGACCTGTAGTAAGATGTTCTCTTCTTCTGAGCATTGAAGGATATAAAATATCTTCGCAATGGAATTAATAAATTTTTCCACAATTAGGGGATTAAATGATCCACTAAATATAATAGGCCTTAGTCACCTAAATAATTCTTCAAAAACATTCTATTTATTATAGGAGGTATTTCTACATTATTCAAGATATTATTCATAACTTGAGCTAGCTATGCTAGTACATTCATGAAGTGTTGATAACTTGTTCAAATTATAGTTGGCATTTCATTAGGCCAATTGCCATATTTCCTATCACATTGATGGTTTTAATGGGTTATCTTATTTCCCAAAACTAATTAATAAAATAAAATAAATTAAAATTATTGGGATTTAATAATTAGATAAAAATCATATAAAAATGAAACTTTTAACATAGAAGGACAAAATTGTAAATAAATTTTATATACTAAATTGTGAGTCCCTAATTTTTAATATAGGTTATCCGTGGTGATATAACTGTCTATAGGGTTCTTACTTGAATTTTTTAGTCCCAATATACAAAAATAACTAGAACATACTCTGATACCAACTATATAAACCCAATTAGTTTTACATATTATTACATAATTTTAAGCATAAATTACCGTCAAATACAAATCAAGGATCATAAAGTCTAGTGTAATTGGAAGAATAGGTACATTAAATTTTTATCATAGAAATATAATAAATTATCTTTATATTAATCTTACATAATAATTTCCTAACTTCCTTTGAGCTCCAATATATTTATAGGATAACCTGAGGAATATATAGACAAATGGGATGAGCTAAAAGCCCAGTAAGGGAATAAGAATGGAAAAGAATCATAACACATTTGTCAAAGACATAACATAATAAAATAATAGGCACGAAACCTGAATAAGCATGTAAGGGAATATCATATAAAACATGGAATCATTTGATCATGAAAATATAGGAATGCAGAAAAAATATATAACATGACATAAACTTGAGTCAAGGAAAACTGTCAAGATTATATCACACGGTTAAAAAAGTCCAATAATGGACTAAGTTAACTCCCAAATCCCATTAATGATGTATCATGAGACAAAAAATTACCAAATGAAGTGGATTTATATCTGGGAGAACCTAAAATGACATGTTAATTTCTATTTTACCGCATAAATAATCAATGAGAAGGAATAAACATAAGGGTTACCCATGGAAAGAAATGAGTTCATCATCATGTCATAAGGCATAACCAACGGGTGTAACAAAAATAGAATCAATGAAATAAATGATTAAATCATTTATGTACAATCATAAATTAAAAAAAATAAGAATATATCCCGAGTAATGTGATCCGTTTGAAGTGAATACAAGAAAAAGAGTGTTATGAATCTTTATAAATGAGAAACTTTCATGCAGTTTAAGGGAAAATATTAAAGAGTCTTTCAAGAGGAAAAATGAAACTTTTATTGTTTTAAACCAGGAATTAATTTTTTTTTTCAAGATAAGAATATATTTTTTAGAAAAATATTTATGTCTTATAAAATTATGCAGTATACTTGGAAATGTGTAATAAATGGAGAAGTTCCCTTTAATCGGGTTTTCTTATCAGAAATAATTGATAAGGGGACCTTATAGAACATGTATTTTCACTTATAAGAAATATTTATTTAGTTGTATAGAAATTTATGAAACATATAGAAATAATTTAGTAAAAGTATATAAAAATAAATATGAATTACATTTGGATAAAGAGAGAGAAAGCCCAAAAGAAAATAAAATTTGGAGGTTCAAAGTGATCCCTTACCTTATGCCCAAATCTGTTTTTCAATTATAATTAATGTCATGAATAATAAAATTAGATACATTAATTAATTAATTAATAACCTATTAAATATTTTTTGGATTTATTATTATTTTATTATGTTCATTTATGGTCTTTTTTACGAGTTATAAGGTTAAATGCTGTCATTTCGGGAGCATTCGTTCTCATGGATTCATGGACAGTTAACTTTTGAATATTTATGGATATTATTATCAAGTGGAATAAAAACAATATAAGTATAATGTAATTTTATTAACATACTTACATAATTTTAGACGGTCCCATATATCATTTTTTTCATATATGAGGTTAATTCATTTGATAAACTGTTAATGATAAATGTTTAGTTTCTATTGGTGTTTATTTATCATCACAAACTTGTTTTGTTTCATTATTCAATATTATTAATATATATAAATATTAGTTTAGGAACATTAAAGAAATTAAAATATAAATATTAAAATCTGTTTTAACAACTATTATGGTTTTATGTCAAGCCTTGAAGGTGGTAATGAAAAACAAAAAACAGTTATCCATGAAGGTGGTGAATCGACATATCATGAGCGACATTTTCATTTTTAAGTTAAAACTAAAAGAAAATAGATTGGATGATAGATATTACATTAAAATAATAAAATTATAATTTATATATGACACTAGAGTTATAATTTCACTTTGGATAGAGGGGGAAAGGATGAGGTAGATTAAATAAATAATTTAAAAGAGAAAAGTAGAGGATTTTACCTTTGGAATATCGTCTCATTGAGAACCTATTTAAGGAACTTTGGTTTGATCTTTTATTGAGAACATATAATCCTAGATCTGATGAAGATATTTGGGAATGTAATTTAAAAAATATATAAGTCTTATAAGGTGTGAAGAGAAGGGGAGGTATTTATAGTGGGATGAGAGGGGTGTTTTTTATTGTTATATTCATTATTTTATTATTTTGGCTCAAGATTATCAATAATGTTGATTCCTATGAGTAAACAATGATAATGGTTTAGGTGAGTTTGAAATAATTAGTGCTCAAATCATTCACACATCATACATGACTCAAAAATTCATGTATTTGTTAAATACTATAAATTACTGTATCTATCTATTCACCAAAAAATCATATTTTTTTTGGAAAATACCTAAAATTAACTCTAAACATTCTTTACCTGAATATTCCAAAAATTGAATCCGTTTATGAAAATAATTTTCTAAATATGATGAATTTAAAATTTATTTAATGTCATCACATATTCGAAAAATACAGATTTAGATATTATAATCAATTTTATGAATCATTAAAAAATTATTTAATGTATCATAAAATTATATTATTATTATAAAAAAATATTTTAATTTATGAATCTATTTTATGAAAATAAATTTTCTTTTAAATCATTATATTAATTTTAGTATTGTATATATACATTTACATTTCAAAAAAGTACCAACACTTAATTTTCCATTTTTATAACATTTATTTACTTATTTAATGATATAAATATATCATATTTTCATTTATAAGATAAAAAAATTTATTTTTAAATTTCATAGTTTAGGTTAATATCCTATAAGAAAGAATATTATTCATAATGGCCATATTACTATTCCAATGGTCATGTTACTACTCCAAAGGTATCAATTCTTTAATTTACATAAATACCACATATTTTATTCATACATCATTCACTTATATTTTCGCATAAGTTTTTATATAAACTTTAATATTTAATTTTTTTTATTTACATTATGTATTATGTTAACTTCTTTTTTCGTATGTGTGGCTATTCTAGTAAATCGAGCAGATCCAAATATTACCATTCTTATTATCCTATTTTATATTTATTATCCTACTATAATATTTAGCATTCTTGTAGGTTTATTTGATAAATAACATATAATTATTCCTTGATAATGCCTTTTGGGTTGTCTATTTGATATATGTATTTCATGAAATATTTATAACAAGGGATATTTCATTGATAAAATTTGGGGTTATTACAGATAGTCTTGGGAGTGAACCGTAACTAGTGATACGATGGAATAAAGAGTGAAATCAATCCATTATGATAGTTTTGGAAGTGATAATTTACAAAGGAAATAATTTTCAATTCTTATTGTTATGATAAAAACATATTCCTTATGAAAATGTTATGATTTCATCAATATTGTTCTTCGATTACATTATGATTCATGTCTTAGGAAATACCATGATTTATGAAATTACTCAACATTATGGTCTATGATATATTGAGTATGGTTTTCAAATTTTATGATCAAATTCTCACACCCTTATGATCATGTTATAATTAAGTGATCATTGATATCTCCCTTGTTTACCGTTACGGTGGTTAAGAGCAGACCCTTTATTATGTTTCCTTTCACCAGTTTGTAATGAAATGATTAAGTACGATAATCCCATTAGGTTTTCCAATTATGAATAACCTAATTGGATATGATATATATCTCAAGTGAACAATGTTTTATGTATCTATGATTCCAAGGAAACTAGAACTATAAGAATGTTACATGGATCATAATTTTTTTTATTGAATATTCAAATATTAAAATTTGAAAGTCATGAATAAAAAATATTGATCACTATAACCATATCTTCTTGCACTTATAGACATAAAAAAATATCTCCATACACACCTGATTAATTTTGAATTTAAACAACTGTAATAAAAATTTCATACACAACCTCGAAAATCCTACAAAAAACCATGACAACACATAATCAATTAAAGACCAAAAAATACTAGCTCTATAACTCATATGTTGGTCCAACCTGACAACAAGAAGGAAAAGAATCTTAGAATGCATCCACACATCCAAAAATAGTCCTACATCCATTTTCACAAAGAGCCACTAACCACCACCCACAACAAGACGCCCATGACCTCCTTTGAAAATCCTTTCACTTATATAAGACATGATACATAATGGCAGATCCCACCCATGGGTGATTATATACAAACCCAGTAATAAAACCAAAAATTACCAAGTAGGAAAGCATCAAAAGAAGGAGTTAACTAGAAAGCATTACCAAGTGGGAAGAAGAATGAATAACCCAAATATGCTAATAAGAGGTACTCATGTCCCTGAGTATTGTTTGCAATGGTCTCATCAATCATAATAAATGAATGATTCACATCATTATATCTACAATTCTCATAAAAACAATTCAATCCTTCCCTTAGATGATGCTCGAGTATGGATTCCCCATGACTATGGGTGAAATAATGATTACAATGGACAATCCCTATCCCATCTGGGCTCCATACATGGGTGAAATTCTAGATCTGTAAATAGAGGATCCTTACCCGATAATGTGGGTGAAATATAAAACCACAATATGATAAATTACCCCTTTTACATTAAAAATGTAATATGTTTGATAACATTCATTACATGAATCACCAAACCACAATGAACTATGAAAATACATTTCAATGTTAAAATCATTCCATTGAATTAGGGTGAAAATAATGGTTACTAGATAAAGAAATACATGATGAAATTAAAATAAAAGTCTTTACTAACACTATGGAATTGATAAGATTCAATTAACATATATTTGTGGCTAATAAGAACAATTTATAATTTAAAATGGAATCATTATAAAAAATTTATTTTTATGTGCTTTATTATAAGAAAATAAATATATTAAGGATACAATATATTTTTTATTTAAATAATATATTAACATCAATTATATAAGTAATTGATATCAAATAGGAAATAATATTTAAATATTTTTTAAAAGTTATTTTTCCATCAAAGTAGTCTTCATTACATTTCTATATTTATATTTAAAAGCTATATTCAAAAATTTTAGAATTTTAATAAAAAAATTTGTTTGTTTTTATAAATATTATCAATATTTGTTTAAGATATTATTTTGGGAATTTTATGAAGTAGTTGATTTTTAGGTGAATAGTAAAAATACCGATTTTTTTTAAAAAGTATCACTTTATGAAATTTTCTTAACAAAATTACTTCTTAATTTATTTGAAACATTTTTTATCTAAAAATATATATTTATAATGAAAAACAAATCCTTTAAAAATTATATGTGGTTTTATTAAATCTGTGAGTAATGTTTTGGAATCTAAATTAAGATTTTAATCTTAAAACCACTTTTATCCACTTATAATAAGAATTAATTTTCATAACATGTAGAAATTATGTCCAAAAAATGGTTTTCATATTTCAGATAAACATGATCTTATTATCTAACTAGTTCATTTTTAGTTTTGGGTATAAAAGAATGATTACAATGATTAATGTTAATATCCATGATAATGGAAAAACTAGTATTTTCAATGATTTTTAATAATATTTATTAATATTTATCTAATTAAATAAATTAATATGTTATTAAAAGTGAATATATTATAATTTTAAGCCTATATTTAAATAAATTATCAATGTTTTAATTAGTAATTAATATTTAATAAGAGTAAGAAATATGAATGGTGAAACAACATTTAATATTAAATTGAGATTAAATTTAGGTTAAAATCACCATAATTTATTAAGGGTATTTTTTAAATTTATTAAAATATTTGTTTCTTGGGTAAAACCCTACAACCCTGGTAAAAAAAATTGTAAAAGTAAATATATAAGAACAAATAACTTACAACATAATTGGATTATGTAGAAAGTTATAAGAACAAATAGATTACAAATGTATAAACATAAAAAAACACCCTTAATAAATTATCAATGTTTTAATTAGATCACTTTTGGTTAAATTGACTCTTGAATTATGTCATTATTTTATTGAAAAATAATTGGTGTTCACAAAGGTTTCTTTTTCTTTACTTATAAGAGGGGAAACAAACACCCCTTCATTCCACACCCATTACATTGAATTTATACCTAAAACTCTCCCATTTTTCCTCTCCAAGAATATTATCCTAATTAAATATTCCTCTAGTCACTATATGTTAGCTTAATGCCTCCATCTCCATGGATACTTTCAGGAGAATGTTCAACGTACTTAAGTGAGTATTACATTATCTCTAACTTTTCTTCTTAATCATTCTATTAAAAAACTACCTTAACCATAATAGTATAATGACCACAATATCATTATCATAAGGATGTGTTATTATAATAATGGAAATACCTTTATTTTCTCATTTCCATCCATTTCAAATAACTAATGAATGTTAACCATGCATCGTGTGCACTACCTGCTCTACCAAGTAAAGAATAATGGTCTCATATTGAGTTTTAATCTTTATCCAAAAAAATTAAAATAAAACTACCCAAAAAAAATTATAAATAACACAATTTTCTGTTGGTTATTATGATATTGTATACCTCTTTAACCATAATCAAAAATCAATATACAACATGTTTCTGTTTGGGTTAGTTTAAACGAACACCTGAACAATGGTTTAAAAATTATCATGGATAACCATGATACCCTAAATACTAATTTTATAATAATTTATTAATAAAATAATATTTTTGTATGTTTCTATAAAGGTAAAATTAATTATTTAAATAATTACATAAACATCAACATTGATTTGTAAAATTAACGAAGAAAAAAATACCGATTAAATTTTCATTAAAACATAAGAAAAAACTATATAGTAAATAAATTGAATATGATAACAAATCATCTATATTAAATGAAATACAAATGAATAAAGGTCCCTGGAAATAATCTAATAACCATAATTGGATTATGTATAAATTTAGTTCTTTGCAAAAAATGAATCTTGAACATGGAAAGGGTTTTTAAGAACTCAATTTTCATCCATTGAGTTACAAATATTATTCTTTGTCCTTATTATTAGGAGATATATTTTTTATAAATAATAAATAATTTGTTATTTTATTTCTTCAAATTTTCATGGGTTTTATAATTATTTCTTATATCCTCATTATCAAATTATTTTTTCCTCATATATTTCATTACTTATAAGTGTTGATTATCTTAAATTTAAATTCCTTGAGAAATACTTCTTATTATACACCATGCGTTATTTAGAATGGTTAATCTATTGTGAATTTAATTTTTTTTATTATCTCATTATTCATGTTATTTAATATTTTGTTAGAAATCATATCCATCAAGTGTGTTTTAATCAATTATTTTACATGTTATAATGGTTTATGCTAGCTGAAATTTCATTCGATGGCTTATAAACATTCTTATTAAACTCTATTATTTAATGAATAACTATTCTACCAATTAAATACATGGTATTTTATTTACTTCTGCTTTCCTAGGGTTATAAAAATATTCCTTATGACCTTATTATCAAACGATTCATACCTCAAATATTATGTTACTTGAAATGGGTTCCATGCCTCAAAATTTTACCCCAAGAGAGAAATTTAATATTATACACCATGTCATATTCGTAATGGTGTATCTATTTCACCATTAATAGTTTGTATCATGATACTTTAATTGTTAATTTTATTTAATTTTTTCATATGAATATATATCCTTTAATGAAATTTGATTCAAATATTTCTAAGGTCATGTGTTTTATTTTCCACTATTTCCAATTCCATTATACAAACATTATTTTATCAAATCCATATTTGGGAGTGTGGTCCCAAGGTATCATATTTGGTAATAGAGTATGGTGTATATAATATTGGAGATTATGATTTTTTTAGGAAAATTTAATGGTAGATAAGTTTATGTTGATCATAATTTTAAAGGTGAAGATAACCCATTTGATTAGTATATGATTTAATGTTAATTTAATAATGTAAATTTTATTTGGTGTCTTTGATTGGATAACTTTATAGAAAATCATATGAACAAGTGTAATTATAGGATGACATCATAAATTCCTAGTAATGTCTTGAGTATGTGGTTTACCTAAAAATTACATCATTTTTAGGATACTGGAAAGTTGATGAAACTATAGAATATATATATCGGGGGGTAATCACCACAAGAAAGGTGGATTGAAAATTTACTAGACCCCAACTCTGGTGTATGATGGAAGTGATTAACTGGAAACCTATTTGGACACTCATGTAAAGTATTCCCTTGTTAGTAAAATTTGCTTTACTTTTCATTATGATGGATTTATGTTGTTACTGAATTAGGTTATGAAGTATGAGAGAACCCAACCTAAAGAGATATAAATTTTCAAAAGAGTGATATAGGTTGACATGAAATTTTATTTTTAATATTTATACATTTTTAGGTGGAAAGTATTATATTACAATAATTAACTTATGGTTCCTCAATAAAATTAACTCCTTTTTGGTTTTAGGAATTTTTGTAGCCTGAAAGAACCAAGCTGTCAACGGATTCCCTGGATAATGAAGATATTATCCCAAAAGGAAAAGTAATGGGATAATGTCCATAGTTGGAAACCTTGTGATTAGTGAAAATATGTTATCACAAATTATTATTAACAACATGAACACATTCGAAATCAAAATCAAACCAAATAAGAAAATAATGGAGTTCTATTTAAATTTAGGTGGTGAAGATGATGAAGGGAAGAAGATTCAAACACCATTTCAAATTTTTTGGATGGATCTGCCAATGAAAAGTATTCAAGGAACCAAAATATATTAAAAATATGGAAAATGATTAAATATATTAAATAATACTTAGTTTAACAAAGTGGATGAAAAATGTGTTTTTAGTCCAACCTAAGATGTTATGGTAGACACCTGATTTGAAAATATATCTTGAGTTATATTTATCATTCAAAAAACCTTGAAATATTTTATTAGTAATTGATAAATACATTTTTGAGGATAAAATTTATTGAAGTGGGAGAATGTAACAACAAAACTTCTTAAATTATATTTTTTTTTCTTTTTAAAACCTATCTTGTTTGATACCTTGCATCACATAGAAAACCGAACCAAAAAAACCATGAAAAAATATATAACTATTACAATGTTTTTAGAATTATCTAGAAAAAATAGAGGTAACAAAATGATAATATATATTTATAAAGTAAAATAAATATCATTATAAATACTATGTAATTGATAAAATCCCATTATTATTATTAAGTAACTAATAAGTCTGATTTATGATTTATAATGTAACCTTTATAAATATTTTATTTTTAGGTGTTCTATTTTAAGAAACTATGTTGATAATGGATAAAATATATTATTTATAAAAATAATACATTAAAATCAATTCTATTAGTAGTTGATCTAAAATATGAAAGAAAAATTTAATTTTTAAAAGGTTAATTTCTTATCAAAAATATTTCATTATATTTCTATGTTTTTATTTCAAATTTACATTCTAAAAGTTTTTAATTTTAATTTTAGAACACATGGTTTATATATTCATAATTTTAATATGAATATAAGAATAAATTTTGGGTTTTTTATGAAGTAGTTGATTTTTTGGTGAATTGTAAAAATTTCAATTTTTTTAAAAACTGTCACATTTATGGCGTTCTATTTATACAAGAATAACTAATTTATTTTGAAAAAATTTTAATATAAAAATATACAATATTAAAGTAATAAGACTAATTTATAAATAAATTTATTTAATTCAGTAAACCCATGTTTAACGTTTTGGAAACCTTTGTAATATTTTACCATGAAATTCAATTTTATTCACTTATATTAAAATTTAATTTTCATCACTTTTATAAATTTAATACATTAAATATTATTTCATATTTTATATCAATATGATCATATTATTTAATATTTTAGATTACTTTTTTTTATAAAGTATGATTACTATGGTTATAGTTAATGACCAATATAATAGTAAAACTGTAATTTTCAATTAATTATTTTACTAATATTGAGAAAATTACATCTACTAAAATAAATGAATCCCTTATAAAAAATGAATTTATTATATTTTTTAATCAACTATTTAAATAAATTATCTATATTTAGTTGGTAATTAATACTAAAAAATATTCAGAACACCTAATGGTGATAATAATATTTTTCTACAGAACACCAAATATATATATAATTATTTAATTTAATCATTGATTTTATATTATTTAGAAATAAAATTAGATTATATAGGTATTATATTTAATTTCTGAACATATTAATTTGGTTATATGGGTTATTTTATGTTTTTTGTAAAGCATAAGTTACTTCGATAAAAACTAGTAACCCTATAAAATATAAAAACTAGTAAAATAAAAATATTAGAATAAGTAACCTACAAAAAAATTAAAACAAGTTTTTAAATAATTAATAGTGTATTAATCAACCCAATATCACAAAAAATACATTATTTCTCTCTTCTGGATCCATTGAGCTTGGAATAGTGTCATTCCATTACTGAATCATATTGAGTGTTTATGAAAAATCCAATTTCTTCACTTATAAAAGGGGACACTTCTACCTATTCATGACACACCCATTACTTTGAATTTATTGTTGAAACAGTATCCATTTTATCCTCCAATATTCCCCCCCCCCATTTTCATATTCCTGTAGTCACTATAATTTACGTCAAGCCTTTCATTTCTTGGGATACTTTTAAGAGAGTATTCAATATACCAAAGTGAGTATTACTTACTCGTTAAATTTTTTTATGAAATTGAATCTTCAAAAACTACCTAAACCATCTAATTATAATGAAATTAGTATCATTAATATACTTATTTTTTATTATATTAATGAAAAAAAATCATTATTTACTTCCTTATATCAAATTATGAAAACAATTGAAGATTAACCATATGTTGGGAAAACTACCACCTCATTAAAGTATCATATTTTAATTTTCATATTCATTTTAATTATTTACCAAAAAAACCTGAAAACATGACTCATTATATTAAAAAATATAATTAATATAACTATTATTCTATTATAATGACATTATATACTTCATTATCCATACTCACCCATTTAGAAATAACATTTTCATGTTTGGGTTGGTTAAACAACCTTCTTGAAAATTACTATAAAACTATATCATGGATGAATATTGGACATTAAATAATAATGTTATTATATTTTAATAAGAAAATAATTTTTTATTTGAAATTAATGAATGTTTTTATCAAGTTTTTACATATTATTAAAATTCATCATTGATCGCTAATGTTACGAAAATAATTTGACTCTAATTAAATTTTCATGAAAACATAACCACAAACTAAATAATAAATAATTAGAATATAACAAAAATGGTAAATGTTAAATTAATTAATAATTGTATGTATATGTCTAATAGTTATAAGTTGATGGAATGGTTATTTAAGGGAATGGTGATAAACATATAGAACACATGATTAAGGGGAATGTAACCATTAATATGTTCCTTATGTTAAGATAATGATACTTGGATAAATATATGTTGGATTTGAATAAGTAAACTGGATGATTCTAGTTTATTGAGATCTAATTATAGAGTTTTTGAAAATTGGTTTATTGTATCTTGGATGAATTATACAAGTTTTTTTGAATTAAGGATTATATCAAACAGGTTTTGTAATAAGAAAACACGCATGTTTCCAATAAGGATATCTGATAATTCATGATGTTACTGTGACTCATGATAATAAATGATGAAAGTGTTCACATTTTTATAATGTTTCCAACTAGGTATATCTTATGATATATGGGGGGCTAAATGTTAAGGCGAGTTTGTGAATCATTTTCTATACTTTTGGATTTTAATATTTCATAAGGAATTTTAGGACATCAATTTTTTTGGAATGTTCAAACATCTTATAAAGTTTGTTAGAACAAAGTATTATCTCACCATATATAGACTTATTCATGATTGATAACTTGTGATATCATTTTTTTGATAATGAAATATGGAATGAACTATCGTTAAATTAATGGATCACATGATCTGATAACTCTTTATGAATGAAAAATTCAACTTCATTTTTTTACATAAGAGATGAAGTGGAAGTTATTCAATGTTTGAAGAATGGTTAGATTGTACCAAAATCAAGAGAGTATTTATCCTCATGAAAAATTATACGCGTTTAGGGAAAGTATCGTTAAAAAAATTATATTAGTGCCTTCTTATCCAATGAATCATGTGGTCCCTTAAGTCATCGAAGAATTATGGATTTGTGTTTGTTATCTTTCTCAAAACCATGTTCTCTATCAATATCCATCAAAACTTGATGGATTGATTTTTCTTCCAAATTCGTGCTTACACTTACCACATATGTTATCTAATGTCGAAAACAAGTGATGAGTTAATTTGGGTAATCGTTATGTTTCTAAAATTCCTTTTTATAATTATGATTAATATTCCTTTTTACGATGTGGGTTTCTATGGAAGAAACATTCAAGTAGTAAACCTTTTATAACCCCAATGAATTTTGATGGAGAAATTCATTTTAAGGGGGTTATAATGTAAAAACTCAATAATATATGAGATATATTATTTTTAATTTATTTGATGTCTTCTATTGTATGCTACAAAAATATTAGCTTGTACTATAATCATCATTGTTTTAGCTTGTATTATATGCAACACTATACTTGGCTTGTGTTATACACAATTTCAAGTAATTTGGATAGAATTAATTTCGCACAATTCTAAGTATATATTTTCTCCAATATATTAATGAACTATGTTTAGATTATGTTATATGTAACACTAAAAGATGTTTTCATGAAATACAATACATACATGTCTATCTTTACATGCCAGAGTGACCTTCCTCGATAACTTGCATTGTATGCAATACCGAGTTTCACTAAACAACGATAAATATTTAAAATATTATAATTTAATAGTTTATAAAACATCCTTTTATGAATATTATTAATCAAATTCTGAATTTTATATAACATTAAAATTAATCTTATGTAATTTATAGAACATTATATAAGATCAAATTTAAATTTTCAGATTAAATAAGTATTTTTTCTATAAAATGTAGTTTTGCCACCATATGATGGAACACCAATTTTAAATATAGATTTTAAAACATTTATATATTAAATTTGAAAAAATATACATCTTATTTGTTAGTGGGACATCAAAATTTAACTTGGTTTAATTTTTTTTATTTTTTCTCATAATATTCATATTTTGATGAATAGTGAAAATATGACATTTTAATTCAAAACTGCATTTTCGTCTAATTTATTTATATATTTAGATTATATTTTTAATTTTTTTAAAGTTTAATAGTATTATGGTTTTATAATTTAATGAAATGATGGTACTTTTATGTAATTTCACTTTTAAATTGGACATATACACATCGAAATCTTTTGATCTGTTTTTACTTCTTAAAAACCTACCTTTTGGATTTGACAAAGAGAATTAATCTTAAATTAATTTATGGAAATTTTGTGTTTTGAATTATGGAAAATGGTTTCTATATTTTAAATTAGTGGGTAAAAATTATATTAATATGTTACTTTTATTTTTTTGGATATTATGAATAATAACTACAGTAATTTGTATTTACCACAGTTAAAGGTAAATCATGTAAATTAGGGTAACTAACAATATGATAAAGATAATAAAATTACCCTATCACCTGAAAAAAATATATTAATGGATGAATTAAATACTGCAAATATCATTTATGTGCTGGAATTGATTCATTTAATGGACTTTTTACCGTGAAAGTGATGTAATTATAAGAAAACAAAGGAAGTTGACAACATGTCACTCTCATATACATTATGAGTATAATAATTTTAATATACTGATAAACATGATAAAACTTCCAAAATAGTCTCAATAAATATAATTAAATAATCTACATCATGTGATTTTATTTAGAATTTTTAGATATAATATAATTACCATTAATGATAATACAATAGGGATGTTGAAATTATTTGATTGATAGAAATATCAAATAAATGGTTTTAAATATATTTTAAAAAATAAAATATGAACTAATTAATGTGCTACAAGAATTTTAGAGGTTAATATTAAATGGTAGGTTTGTATTAAATATATTTTTTTTCGAATTTATCTTTTATGTGGATTTTATTAAAAGTCAAATAAATTAATAGTGTCAAATTTGACAGTATTGATATTTTATAAAATCAATATATTATTAAATTATTTAAAATAAAAAAAAAATATTTAAAAATTATAAAGTTAAAATTATATGGTCTACGTTTTTATAAAGTATAAAATTATGGTAAATTGATAATCCATAAGTATATATTTATAACCATTTAATATTTAGAAAATTACTACCACAAATAAAAATAAAAATATTAAATAAGGATAAATCAAAATGATAAGTTTAAAAATAAAATAAAAACATGTATAAATTTAATTTTTGGAGAGTATTACAAACAATAATAATCATATATTTTAATTAAATGTGTTTGGGAGGATTACAAACCTAAAATGAATTCGTAAAAAATTAATATTTCAAAACATTTCGAAGGTGACCCATCCCTCTCTTATAAAAGGGTACCTCTACTTCTCTTCTAATAACACCTCCAAATCCATTTCGCTCAAAAACAACCTGACCAGATATCCTCTACATTTCATTAAATTCATCCTAGCGGCCACCCTTTGGGCATGAATCCATCATAATGAGTCCTTTTGTACATACCAAAACAAGATACCCATAAAGAGGTAATTGTTTTATCACATATTTTAAAATTATTTTCTTCTTCTACTTCCTCTTTTTATTTTGTATCCATAATAATGTAATAAATATAGTATATTATACATTCTGATATGTTATTATAATTATGGTACAACCTTATACCTCATTTTATCAATCTTATGAATAAAAACATCACCATGGATGTGTACGTACAGCTTACAGTCTCCACACCATGGTGTAATTGTTATTCAAAAATACTTAATTTGGATGTGTATATTAATGAGTATAATTGATGAAAATAATTAATATAATATAATAATTATTATTTACAGTTCTTATACCATTCTATTCTTTATTATTTATCCATCAAGGGAATGATATCGTCGCTCGTGCGTACGTAAAGATTACCATCTCCACGATGTGATGAGATTCATTCTCCTTGTTACCCATTAATGAATGATTATGAGGTATAGATAATAAATATGCGTTAAATATATGACATAATAATTCTACTATATTTATGTATATATATATATATATCATTTTTCATGCTTCAATTCAATTAAATAAGGAAACAAAAATAGCATTCATGTGTACATACGGCCTACTATCTCCATGAACGGTGTATTACATTTCATTTATCTATCTATAATATATATTTATATAGTAAATATATATGATATATAAATCATCTTTTACATTATGGATGTAATTAAATATTGATATAAGTAATATAATCTTGAATAAGAAGTCAAAACACGTATGATAAATAAAACAATTATTATGAAAAACATTTCTTTAACATGTAATTGACAAATAAATGGGCAATATAAAGTCATTAGTGAATAATATATGATGTCATAGATATTATTATGGTTCTTTTATATGTTATTAATTTGTTTAAACCAAATATATAGGAGTTTCTAACACATACAGAAGAAATCAGACCTATGGAAAGGGATAATTTTTCAATATGATTTTAATTTGAGATTGTTTATATGTAAGTATTTACTGGGGTATATTTGTCATCCATGTCCATGATTTCTAAAATTGTTTTCATAAAATGTTTACTACGATTCTATTTATGTTTAGATTCATTTATACCCATTCTCTACTTTTACTACATGGTTTGAAAGGATTCTTCATTTCATTTACCGTACAAGGGGCTTTTTGAATTTTTCAAAAAAAGTATGATGGGAATGTTTTTTTAACATATAAGACATGAGTGGGTTTTTACGGTTTCATGAAACCTAATTTCTTTGAAGCTTCCTCTATATTATTTATCATTTATTTTAAAATAAATTCTTTTCTCTTAAAATTGTGTGGCATCTGGAGAAAAGGAAATGTTTTTGAAAAAGAAAAGATGTTTTCTTCAAGAATTAAGTTTATGTGTTTTATAAAAATTATTTTCTAACTAAGATGATGTTCCTAAATAGAATATAGTTTTATACCTATTTTTACTATTATTTGAATGTGTTAGTGATGAAATCATATTTTATATGGATTATGTTATGATTGAACAATGTTTAAGAAACCAATTTTATTTCCTTGGTTATGCAATGATGAATGATTTATGTTTTTGTGGCATATATAATAATGAATTCATTATGATATGGTTGGGACCTATATCCCCCCCAATGCATTTGGTAAAGATTTATATCTCATGAGATAGACATGAATTGAATGAAAAGTAAATCTGGCTCAGTAATATTGGGATGGAATGAAAAGTAAATCTGGTTCAGTTATACATGGCTGGAACAACAAGTAAAACCGGTTCAGTAATGGACTTTTTCCACTATGATGGTCCTAGAAATAATACCTTGGATACTATTGAAGTAATATTATGTGATTATTTTTTCCAAAATACCATGTACTATTCTCTTGGTTGGAGTAGATTACTCAAGAGGGGTGAATTGAGTATCTATTAAAAATTTCTATTTGAAAAGTATAATTAAAAAGGTTCCCCAATAAAAATAAATACAACCCAGTTAATCAAAGTAATACAGTTATGAATGTTTGACTGTTTAAATAACTTCTCAGAAGATTGATTAATTCTCAGTAATCATAATATCATTTATTAACATTACTTTTGAAGCTATTATAATAAGAAAAAAAAATTATAACTTTTTTCCAAGATTTTATATAAAAGTGAATCCAATGATTTCTGAATTGTACAGAAAAATAGAGAAAACATAATTATGTAACATAGTGGATATTAAACAAGTGGTTCTGTATCAAGCCAAAACCTAATCCATTCCACTTGATGATCACCTACAACCAATAGGTTTATATTATTAAACTTGATCCACACCCTGGATTGGGGTTTACAAGAAAACACATAACTGTCTAGGTCACATGACCACTTCCACAATTCTTCATGGGTATAAACTACTAAGTCACATAGGGACCTATTCCACCCTTATCCATGGGAATAAACAAGTGTAAAAATATGTGAGAGGGATAATATCTTGTATCCTCTAGTTTAATGCAGGTGATAGTGTGTGTTTTAATACACACACACACACACACTACTTGAAATATGGAAACAATAAAAAACAAAGAAGAAATAATGAGATAAGTTTAGAAGTGCTTTGAGTGTTAGTCTCTACAGCTCTGGACTTCGATGATGAAGAAGATGTAGGAATCAAGTCATTGTGCGGAAACAGGAGTATCGTAAGTCAAATAGATCTGGCTCGAGTTCTTCGTGATATTTACAGTGTGAATATTACCTTAGCTCTTATCAAGGGTGTCACAAATTTGTGATTCGAGAAATGATCATGTGTTCTTCATAAACGTCGAGTTGCATGTGTCAGTTCTTTCGTCAAGATTGCACTTAGTGTTTCTTCATTATAAATCCATCTTTTTCTGTTGGGCCGCACTTCTCTTTTATTCTAGAACTTCCTGTGTTGGAGACAAAAAGATGCCTGTATTATGCTCCTTGTACCTCATACTGTTAGGTGACATGTCAACAAAGAAACATTAATTATGTCAATGCATTTAAAAGACTCAAATATTACAATTAGATATTAAATTAAAAAATGACAACACAGATTTAGAAATGGTGTCACATTCTTTCTGTAAATGGTGTCTCCATGAAATAGTGTCTCCATGAAATGGTGACTCCCTGAAATGGTGTATTTTTCTTTGTCATTTAGTGGTGAGACAGTTATGATGGCATAATTGTATATAGATCAAGAACCGATATCACAAATGTGGTGTCTGATCATAGTGTCTCGTCACGATGTCTGGATGGTAATAGTTTCTAGATGGTCATAGTGTCTGGATGGTCATAGTGTCTTGATGGTCACTGTGTCTGGATGATCATGGTGTCGGGATGGTTGTTGTGACTGGATGGTCAGGATTTCTGGATGGTCACAGTGTCCGGATGGTCATGATGCCTAGATGGTCATGATGGCTGGATGGTCACGGTGTCGGGGTCATGGTGGCTGGGTCACGGTGTTTGGGTCATGGTGTCTGGGTCACAGTGTCTGGTTTTATTTCCAGATAAGCATAACTAGTGGCAGACTCACGATGTCTTAGACTTATCCAAATATATTCATACTTAAATAGTGATATTCATAGAATGGATTAGACTCTATAATTTATGAAGGAAATCCATTATTAAAATAATTAAATATAGATTACAATAATTAAACATAGCACTTAAGATCTTGGATAGGTTTATTTAAATCATAATGAAACTAATCATCTGTACACATGATTTTAGATTGGTTAAACATGATTAACTAGATTTATAAAATGTTTCGGATTTGTGATCATTAAAACATGATTAACACATGAAGATTCCAACAATCTCCCCATTTTGATGATCATAAATCACAAGAGTTAGAGATTTATTCTGAGTGAATGGATCTCTTCATTTTCCTTAGTGTTCTTATCCCCTTGGGTACATATTTCTCACCCTTTTTGGATTATACGAAATAATAAAGAAGAAATAGATAATATGAGCACACAATGCATTATATAGATAAAGAATTGTCATTAAAAATAGTAGAAATCAAAATAAATTCAAAAATATCCCTATGAAAAGAGTGTAGTCACTTTTGCTTAGCACTGACTATCTTCTCTATTCATTTGGTAGCAATATTATAAGAGGAAGCCATAGGAGAAAAGTTGGAAGTGAAAGAAGGGAGTAAACCAGTTGAGAGAGAAGATAAAGGGAGTCCTTCGATGGAAGAAGGGGACAAGGTAGGTGCAGTTGAAGACCGTGGAAACTATTGATAGAGGATAATAGGTGTGATATGACTACGATCTTAAGATACAGACAAAGATGTAGAGGCAAAGACAGAGGATGAGAAGGTAGGAAATCTAGGTCTCAAGGGTGCAGCTGCTGGAGCCACAATGGAAGTACAATTTACATGAAGATAAGGCCTCAAAAGCCTGATGAAGTCAGATATAATCTCACCACTACAATGCATGGCTTTCTCAAAGTCATCTTTTTTCTCTATAAACTTTTCCAATAAAGTAGTGAAATCTTTGATCTTTTGGACTTGTGTTTTGAAGGCTTGAGTGACAGGTGGGATTCTCAGATTCTCCACAAGGTACTTGAAATGGTTGGTCAAGTCATGATTTGAGAAGATCCTATTGAAGTAGAAGTCCACCTTCTTAGTAATCTCTTCATGAGCACTATTTTATATTTTAGAATTAATTCTCACCAAAAAAAGAACTCAATCACTGTTCTTGAAAAATAAATATAGAGACTCATTGTGAAAACCACTAAGCACAAAATGAATTTCTCCTTTGACAACTATTCTAAGAAAATAACCATCCGAAGAGTGTTGAGAGTAATGTCCAAAGGCACCATAAACGGTAACTGAAGAAAGGGACTTTAGTTGATTCATAACATTTTGGAGATAGCCTTTATACTCATCATTCAACTTGTTAAGACCAATAACATGTTCATGCATCTCTTTAACAATATTCTTATTTCATTTAGCTACCTTGTATGTTAATGAAATTATATTAGGTTGAATCATGGAGGATACATCCTATGAAATCTGACTACTAATATCCTAAATAGGATGAGAAATAGGTTCTGGTCTTGAATTCGGCACCCTTTTCATATCTTTAACCATACCTCTGAGAGACTTTACTTCATCACTAATTTGTTTTTCTCAACTCTGACCTCTTGAATCTCATGAAGCTTATTGGTCTAAATCTTCCATATAATCTTCTCCAATAATAGTTAATCATCTATTTCACATAGTTTGGTCACAGGAGTAGGTTGGGTATTCATGAGCTTTTCAACGCCATCCAATTGGGTAGCTCCAAATGCTTTCTAAAAATCCATATTCACCATGTATGAAGGTTCTTATAAAGGCTCAGAAATAGGAGCTGAGACATGATCATGTTCCTTGGCATAGATAACTTTAGGAGAAGATGCTAGTTTCAATTGAAACATTATAGACAGATCAATACATTTTTCTGAGATTTCCTAGGAACCATTCACATAAAAATAACTAGGGAATTTATACCATTTATTATCTGAGCTTGGATTAAGTGGACAAAAAAATTAAATATTTTCCAAACTAAAAGGCTGCTCCCCCTCAAAAGGTTCTTCTTTCTCAGGACTGAGAGATTTAGATCCTTGATCTATTTCCATGATTTCATCCTTGATATCCTCACCCATTTCCTTTTCATCCAACTCGATGGATTACTCTATTCCTTCTTCAGTAAATGGAATAATTTTTGGAACAGATTGTTCCTCTAGGTGTTCCTCAACAGCAGCTTCTTATACAAATGAAAGATATTCTTCTATATTCTATTCTACAATATCCTTTTCACTTACATTTGAAAATTATTCTTATTTGGAATCATATTTTTCTTTCAATTTTACAAATTATTCAAGAATAGGTACTTCTTTCTCAATTAATACTTGAGGAGAAGATTCACTATCTTCCTCATTCAGGAAAGTTTCAATTATAGGCGCAACAACTTCTTCATCTTCCTCAGAAGAATAGACAACAATTTAATCTTGTTCAAAACTATAATTAGAAATACCCTAAGGTCTTTAAGAGTGCTCCATAGGATTGATCTTTTTATAAACCATGTCATTATCCTCCACCCATGCTTTGGTCCATTGATTCCAACTGATTTTCATTCTCTTTATTGTAACTTTTGAGAGAAAAAATTCATATTCTTTAAAAACATCTTCATATGGTCCAAACAACCTTTTTTCATGAAGCATAGCGAAGTGAAACCTTGTGTAGAACAGGAAGGTTTACTTGGAGGTTGTCTTAATAAAGTCACACATATAAAGTATTACATATTTTCATAGGTTAATCTTATGTCCATTCTTCATGATATGTATCAAAAATCAATTTTGATACCTGATTGTAGCCAAATAACCTTCTCTGGGGCTAATGAGATTCTGAAAAAATTTATACAGAAGTTTGGTTTCACCTTCTTGCTCAACAACTATATCTCTCTTCTTAGCTTCATTCCTAATTACGCTTCTCAAAGATTCTTCTAAAATAAAGATATCACTTAGAGGTGGAGGACCACTCTGGTGGTCCTCAAATATACCATCAATGAGGCATCCTTAGGCATGTATCCCATAACCTCGAAGAAAAAGTACTTCTCTGAACAATTATCCATCTTCTCACAACAAAATCATCTTCCTTATCAAAAGGAAATTGAACATACTAATAAATCTATACAAAAAACATCAGGTGAATCGATCTATCCTCCTTTGTGAACAAATACACCCATACATTCTCTTTTAATAATTTCAATACCACATACTTACTTGACAGAAGCCACTTAGGGAATATTTTCTTTTTGGGTACCACTATTCTATCCACCATAATAGGATTCAAAAGACCTTCAGGCACTATCTTCGACATGTTTTTTATCTTCTTCTTTGATCGATTCTTATCATGAGTTGACAACGATGGGCATTTCATTTTGGTCATTCACCAAAGGTTCAAGAGAGGGAAGGGTTGCAATAGGGGTCACAATTTGAGAAAAGGAAGCTCGGGTGAAGAAAGAGTGAATCTTATTTAGTTTTTATCATTAGGGATACCAAACGTCGCAAAATAAAAAGTGCGGGAAAGTAAAAGGGTAAAATAATTAATTAACATGATATGAGTTATAATATGAAAATAAAATAATAACACATATTTAACGTGTGACCTAAACTGAATTTCAGGGTGAGACAGTAACAGACTTTCATGGTGAGACTGTAACTGGCTTTCTAAACTATTTAACTGTATTATTCGAGATAGTAAGTGCTAGATAGTAACAGGGTGATAATGACTATGAGATAGTAGGTTTTGAAATAGTATACTCACTAATTATGATTTATCATTCCCAATTAATGTATGATGTTGTTTATTCTTTCATAATTTAATGGTTTGGTGAATTTTTCAGCAAGATGATATTCAGTTCCAATGAATTCCAAAGTGATATAACATTTTTGATAATGGTATCTCAAATAGTGATGTCTTACATCAATATGTTTTATCCTAGAGCATGAAACCTGAATTTTGAGATGTTAATATCACTTGTGTTGTCACAATTTATAGGTAAATGCCTGAATTGATATCCATAATTTAGTAACATGTGTTCCATCCACAAAATTTGTGTGCAAGAACTAACAACATCTATGTACTCAACTTCTAATGTAGATAATGCAACCGAGTTTTGATTCTTACTAAACTTTTATACAAGTGACTTTACCAAAAAGTGACATGTTCTAGAGTTTTCTTTTCTATCTTAATTACAACCACCGAATTCAGTATCAGAATAACTCACTAATTCAAATGATTGTCCTCAAGGATAGAATAATCCTAGATTGGGTGTATGCTTGAGGTATTTGAAAATTATATTAACAACATTAAAATGAGACTCCTTATGGTTTTCATGAAAAATAGCACATATACAAAGACTAAACATAATGTAAAGTCGGTTAGCAGTTAAGTAGAGCAAGATTCCAATCATTCCCCTATTAGTGGGTTCATCAACAGATTTTCCATCTTCATCAAGATCCAACTTACAATTAGTACTTATCGAATTGTCACTACTTTTAGTGTTATCCAAACCATAATGTTTTAGAAGATCTATTGTATATTTTCTCTGATTTAAAATGATACCATCCTTATTTTGAATGATTTTAAATCCAAGAATGAATTTGAGTTCACCCATTAAACTCATTTCAAATTCGTTTTGCATTATTTTAGAAAATTCAATACATAAATAATTTCATGAAGATACAAATATAATTTTGTCTACATAAATTCAAAATAATAAAAAATCATTGAAAATTAATTTTATAAAGAGGTTAGGATCATCTATTCATTTTGTATAACTTTTGGAAATAAGAAAAATACACAATCTATCATAACAAGCTCTTGGAGATTGTTTTATATCATATAAATGTTTTGATAATTTAGAAATATTATTTGGAAAATGGGGATTTGTAAAACCAGGGGGCTTCACAACAAAGACTTCCTCAGCTATATACCCATTTAGGAATACACTCTTAACATCCATTTTATATAGTTTGAAATTCATAGGTGCAGTATAAGAAAGCATAATTATGATGGCTTCAAGTATAGCTACTGGTTCAATTGTCTCTTAATAGTCAATCCCTTCTTCCTGACTATAGCCTTTTGCAACCAATATAGCCTTGTTTCTAATTATATAACCAGCTTCTTCTACATTATTTCTAAAAACCAACTTAGTGCCTATGGTAAATGTGTCTTTAAGTATGTCAAAAAGATTCCAAACATTGTTTGTATCAAACTGATTAAGTTCTTCTTGCAAAGACATCACCCAAAATTCATCATTGACAGCATCATTAATGTTTTTAGGTTCAAGTTGTGATAAGAAGACTTCATGTTCAACTGGATTTCTAATAGAAGATATAGTTTGAGTTCCTTTATATAATTATCCAACAACATCATCAAAATGATGGTTCTAAAGAGTTTTAACATCTCTCAAAAAAGAAAGACTAGTGATTTCAGGTTCTTCAATAGGTTTGGGTTCATTGTGACCTGAATCTCAATAATTTATATAATCAGATGTTTTCATAGATTTATTCATAGGATGGTTAGAGTATTTTGAATTAATGTCTGGATTTGATACATCCACCTCCAGGTTATCTAGTGTTTTTTAGGATCATGTGGATCTGTTTCATCAAATTTGACATGGGCAGATTCTTCCACACATTTAGTTCTTTTATTAAACACTCTATAGGCTTTAATAGAGATGGAATATCCTAAAAAGATTCCTTCATCACTCTTGGATGCAAATTTTTCAAGAATGTACATAGTATTTAGGATATAGACTTTATTACCAAAAACTTTGAAGTAGCTTACTTTGGGTTTTCAATAGTTCCACAACTCATATGGAGTTCTTTTAAGGATAGGTCTAATCAACACTCTGTTAATTATATAGCATGCTGTATTTGCAGCTTCATCCCAAAAATAAATAGGTAAGTCAGATTCACTAGGCATGGTTCTAGGAATATCTTTAAAGTTTTTGTTTCTTCTTTCTACAAATCCATTCTGTTGAGGTGTTCTAGGGGCAGTGAAATTATAACTGTAGCCATTTTGTGAGAAAAAAGATTCAAACTCTTGATTTTCAAACTCATGGCCATGATCACTTCTTAAAGATTTGATTCTAAGTCCACTAATATTTCCAACAGTTTTGGAATATTTGGTAAAATGAGAACATGATTCATTTTTGGGAGCCAAAAATAAAGTCCACGTATATCTAGAAAAATAATCTACAAGAACATAGACATAGTTATTCCCATTTAAACTAGAAGATGTAGATTGTCTAAAGAAATCCATGTGAACCAACTCAAGAGGTTTAGAAGTTGACACTTCATTCATTGATTTGAATGAAATTTTTTTGCCTTCCCTTTTGACAAATATTTCACACATTATCATTTGGAAAATCCTGTTTAGGTAGGTATTTGACTAAAATTTTTATATTCATATTTGTAAGAGAGTGGATGTTACAGTGTCCTAGTATCCTATGCCAAAGCTAAAAGTATTTATGAAATACAATTAAAAATGAAGCATTTTAAGAAACTAATGAATCTATACTAACACAGTATACATTTTCATTTCTTAATGCAGAAAATACCAATTCATTATTGCATTTAAAAAAAATTGAAGCATCAGTTTCAAATTTAACATGAAATCTATCATCACATGGTTGTGACATACTATATAGATTATATTTAATTCTATAAAAAAATTACTTTGGAAATTAAAACTGAGTTAGAGTTACCAATTTGGAAAAGGCCAATAATCATTCCTTTGGCATTGTCACCAAATGTCATATGTCCAACATAAATTTTGATTATGTTATTGAATCATGAAAAGTTTCCTATCATGTGTCTTGAACACCCACTGTCCAAGTACCATATTATTTTATAGGAACTCTTTAAACATCATTCCTATAAAATAGAAAAATAAAACCAGATTTTGGTACCTACACTTGTTTGGGTCTAGTAATATTAGTGACTAGTGATTTAAGAACCCATATCTGCCTCATAGGTTTCTTATATTCATTATGTAATGTAATTGAAAAAAAAATCTCTAATTGCTCCATAAAATCTTGTAACAATACAGATTGTATCATAACTTAAAGTAGCTGAATGTGTTCCAGAACTAGTAGCAAAGCTGTATGTCCAAGATTTGGAGACAAAATTAGTTCTTCCAAAATTTATTCTACCATGTTGATAGCCAATACCAGTGGTATATTTAGGAGAAATATGTTTACCTAGAATTTTTACTAGAGTATCATTACCATTAGAAAACTATTCATGATCCTTTTTAAATTTCTCATTAGATAGATTTGGTTTACTATTTTATTTGAGTAATTGAGAATTTTTATCCTTTTCAGTTGTATGTTTATAATTAATAGTTGAGGTAAGAGCATGTCGTTTCTTCAAAGTCTTGTATTTATCTTTTAGATCATTGCATGTCTCTTAATGAATATTACAGTACTCAAACATTTCTTCATTAGGCATATTTTTAGAGTCACTCTCATTTCCAGAATAATATGAATTATGTACATGAGAGTCAAGTCTTACCTTAGATGTGTTTTTCATAAAATACATATTTTCTTGATTATCATGTGAAGATTTTAAGTCACTTGAACTGTCCTCATAAGCACTCTAGGTTGCTTTCATTACCAATTTATACTTTCTATCATTGTCCTCATATTTACTTTTTTACATGAGCTTAGGAAAATCAGCCTTGATATGTCCCTTTAACTTATATTCATATCTGACAATCTCATCAGACTTCTCACTTAATTTCCAATCTTTCTTCTAATATCCTTTTTTATAATAATTTCCCTTGAAGATAGGTTTTCTAGAAAATTCATTCTTCTGGTTAAATCTCTTAAACCTTATGGCTAATTGATCCATATCCTCATCACTGTCAGGTGATGATTATTAACTTCTATAACATTCTACAGAAACTTATAACTTCCCTTTTTCTTTGTGTTTAGAAGTGGTGGTCTTGAATGCAACTGATTTTATTTTGGGTTCATCATACTCTTCCTTGTAGACTTTTAGCTCCTATTCATACATAATTAGTGTCCCAAAGATATCTTTTATAGGTAACTTGATGATTTCACATGACTCTCTAATAGAGACAGAGGTTCCTCTCCATCTATTATGTAGGCATATGAGAATCCTCATGATTTTTTCTTTGGTAGGGGCTTCTCTTCCACGAGAAATCATTGTGTTGAAAATTTCTTTGAACTTGAGATTCATGTCAAAAATAGGCTCATCATGTTTCATTTTAATATTATAATATTTACTAGTGTATGTATTAAGTCTAATTTCTTTCACACTTGATGTTCCTTCATGTGAAATAGACAATGTATCCAAAATTTCATGTGTAGTTTTATATGTATAAATTCTATTAAATTCATCATCTCCTAAAGAAAAATATAGAGAATTAGTGGATTTAAAATTTTTATTATAGGAAGACTTGGTAGGGTCATCCCAAGTGATTCTATTAGTAGTTGGAATCTTATACTCATTTATAATTGATGACCATATTTCAAATCCCATACTTTCTGAATGCATTATAATTGTAATTTTCCATTGAGCGTAATTGGTTCCATTAAAGAATGGTGGTGTAATTTTTACAACAACTTGCATTCTATTATCCATAACAAGGAACTACTTTTAAAGTTCTATAAATTTATAATTAATAGAAATTTACAAATCATTAAAGTACAAAAAAAATCACATTTTAATTGGGTAAAAAAGACAGTCTTAAAACAACCCTTTGAAACCAAATGTTGTTTGGTGTAGAGTACACAAGAGGGGGGGGGGGGGCATTGAGTATCTATTAAAAATTTCTATTTTAAAATTATTCATATAAAGGTTCCCCAATAAAATTAAATACAACTCGTTTAATAAAAGTAATACTGTTATTAAAGTTTGACTATTTAAATAACTTCCCAGAAGATTGATTAATTCTCAGTAATATTATTATCGGTTATTAACATTACTTTTGAAGCTATTCTAATAAGGAAAAACAATTATAACTCCCTTCCAAGATTAATGATCAAAGTGAATCTAGTGATTTCAGAATTATATAGTAAAAAGGAGAAATTTAAATTAAGTAACACATTCAATATAAAACAAGTTGTTTAGTCTCATGCCCGGACCTAATCCACTCCACTTGGTGATCACCTTCCACCAAGAAGTTTATATTAATAAACATGATTCACACCTGAGATAGTGGTTACAAATAATACATAAGAGTGTCCATGTCACATGACCTCTTCCACAGTTCTTAGTGGGTATAAAATACCAGGTCACACATGGACCTCTTACATACTTATCTGTGGAAATTAACAAGTGTTAAAAGATGTGAGAGGGAGGATATCTTGTATCCTTAATTTTAATGCAAGAGACTATGTGTGTTTTAATACACACATAGGCAATGATTAAAAGTTAAAAAAAATAAAAAACAGATTAGAAATATTAAGATAAGGTTAGAAGTGCTCTGAATGTTAGTCTATGCATCTATGGACTTCTAGGACGAAGAAAATGCAGAAATCAGCTCCTCGTCTAGAAAACAGAGTATCATAAGTCAGATAGATCTGGATCATTTTCTTCATGATGTAGATAGTGAAAATATGTCCTCAGCTCTGATCAAGGGTGTCACAGATTTGTAATTCGAGAATGATTCGTGTGTTCTTTAGAAATGTTGAGTTGCATGTGTCGTTTCTTTTCTCAAGAATACTCTAATTGTTTCTTCGTTATCAATCTCTCTTTTTCTTATTGGCCGCAATCTCTTTTATTCCAGGAGTTCATGTGTTGGAGCCAACATGATGCATTTATTCTGTACCTCATACCTTATACTATCAGATGACATGTCTACATATAAACATTAATTATGTGAGTGCATTTAAAATAATCAAATATGACTATTAGAGATTAAATTGGAAAATGATAAAACAAAATAAGAAACATTGTAACAGTATGTTTGGAAATAATGTCACCATGAAATAATGTCTCCTTTAAATGGTGTATCCTTCTTTTTCTTTGAGCGGTGAGGAATTTATGATGGTATACTTGTATACATACCAGGAACTGGTAGGGCAAATGCGGTGTCTGATCACGGTGTCTGGTCACTGTGTCTAGATGGTCACGGTGTCTAGATGGTCACAAAGCCTGATTGGTCACAGTGTCTGGATGGTCACGGTGTATGTATGGTCACAGTGTTTATTTCACAGTGACTGGGTCATAGTATCTGGGTTACAGTGTCTAGTTCATGGTGTCTGGTTCCTTTGCCAGAAAAGCGCAACTGATGGCAGACTCACGGTGTCTCAGACTTAGCCAAATATCTGTATTTAGACTTAAACATTGATATTCATAGAATGTATTAGATGCATTCATTTATCAATAAAATCCATTATATCACAAATCAAATATAGTTTACAATAGTTAAACATAATACTTAAGATCCTGGATAGGATTATTTAAATCATAAAGAAACTGATCATATGTACACATTATTTTAGATAGATTAAACAAGATTAACCAGCTTTAAAAAATGGATAGGATTTATGATCATTAAAACATGATTAAAAAATGAGGATTCCAACATATTCCAATTATATTTTCTCATTGTTCATAATAACATTATAATTTATGCCTTATTAACTACCATGATTTATTTTATGACTCAATATTTGGGTATATGTTAAATGTTGTATGTTCCTTTTCAAAAATATTGTTCATGTTTTTACATTCTTATGTTTATGATTCAAAATATATTTTACATGCTTACCCATAATGTTAATTTTATCTCACCCCTTTTTATGCTTTATTTTCCCAGAGTATTTTATGAAGGGTAATAAATAAGTTGTTTCAAAAGGGGTCTAGTTATGCAGGATAAAGAAGGAGATGAAGTAGATGTTTGATGAACCAGTTGTTTATGTTTTCCAGTTTCCAAAAGAACTAACAGATACAATATTTGGGAACTTCTTATGTCATGTATTAGGTATTCCACAAATAAAATTTAATTTCCATGTACATAAATCTTGGGTCGTTAGATTAGAAAACATAATAAGGACACCATGGTTGTGTCCTATTGGGATTATTTCTCACAACCTCTAGGGGAAATTCAATATGTGTGTAGATTTCATGTATAAGGATCTGGGAAAGGGAAAGGGTCCCATGGTAGATGGTTGAGTCAAAAATAATGGATCTGGTAGAGGGTATGGTAATGAATCAGGAAAATTCCCATTAATTTTATTTATTTATATATTTACCTCCCTATAAATTTACTCTGGTTTGGATTTCCACACATGGAGACCATTTATTTGTTATATACCATGGGCATTTGATATTATTTTATTCATCGTTATTTACTATTATTTTTTCTATTTTATTTAATTTATTGGTACAAGGATATGTCACTGAGGGTATAGTTTACCAACTAAAGGACTTCATATCCTCAATTCTTGTCGGAAGCCTCTTATATTTTGGGAGGAATACAAGAGGTCTTGTGCCTCTGTAACTCGGACCTAGTGGTTTAGCATGGGGACTTACTAAATATTATCAGAGCATATTTTTCCTGCATTGTTTTTACTTACTTAGGATAAGGTTGAAAAAACATAGGTTGTGTGGGACTCGGGTAGGGTAGTTTCTAAGTGATTACATGACTCATGTTTAAGATCCCTTAGAGTTACCATTAACATGATTTATATTAAAATTTTATGTTTTTTTGAGTGTTTTCATGAATAATGATTAGGAATATAGGATCACATTCCATATATAAATATACACACACCTGTGATGTGTAATGAACCAGTTCTCAAATTTAACAACTTGATGTGTGCTATCTGTTTGGGATGGACATGTATTATTTTATTTGGTTATATATATATATTTATGATTTTGTGATATACATGTTGTTATTAATTAATTAATCTCAAGCATGTTTTTTGTTTTGTATATATAAATATATGACTTTGACTAACTCTTTGGGATAAAGGATCTTGGTTAGTTCTAGGAGGGATATTACATGTGTTATGGGTAGACTCCTAGGAGAACCTTGAGTGATCTCATAGACTGATTAGGATCTATCCAGATGACCTTTATTTTACTAAATATTTCCTACATTTATCAGAAGATTCCACCCTATACAAGACTAATTAGACAATATTATAACATGGGATGAGGTTATCCTTCTGGGGATGATTCCACTATTCCACTGCCTACTTTGCCGGAGGGTGCAATAGATCATGCTCCTCCACCAACTCTGTTGGTACTTGTAGTGGGTACACCCCATATAAGATTCATTTTTCTTAATCATACTTGAGGAAGAGAGGAAAAAAGGTCCATGGTCGACTACACCAGAGACTTATAGCTCTAGTATCCACAATCCATTTAGGAGATTTTCGGTCCTAATGATTCATAGGACTATATAGATTTCATTGGGACTATCTTCAACCTTATCAAGACACATGGATATGAGAATATTAAGCTGTTAGTTTTCATGCTACAGAGGCCCCCCAGGAGGTGGTGGGACATGATTGGTTGGGCTAGTGATGTGGGGTCTCACCTGGGTGGATTTGAAGAACTTGTTTTTGGGGAATTCTCTCCCAATAGACAAATTCTATACAAATAACAAGTGTTTATAAAGATATAGTAGGGGTCCATGATGGTATCAACATACTCTGATCATTTCACTATATTAATTATCTCAACTTTTATCCTAGATAAAAATGGTGCAGAGATGGCCAAAATTTCAAAGACCAATCATCATCCCAACATTAAGAAATAGTTAAAGACCGTTGAGAAAGAAACATACCTAAGATTCAATATAATTTATTTAATATTAAGAACGATCTAAAGGTGTATTGAGTAGTTTATCTTTTTCTACAATTCATTACTTAGGTAGGGGGACCTCTCCCTGCTATGATGAGGGCAACTTGTAGTTGTAGAAATAGGATCACAAGTGACATGCAATTTGGTAGTTTTATGAGAGTGTGGAAGAGTTCAACTTATTTAGTTCTCTAAGGTGGTGATCCATATTACTTAAATTAAATAAATATTTGTCATTACTAAAGGTTCTTGAAATTCTCTTAGATCATAGGTCAACATTTTAAGAAGATATGAAATATGAAATAGTTTTCTATATATCTATAAGGTTAGGTTTTCTCAGAGGATCGAGGAATATATGGTTAGGGAACTAGGTATCTAGGTGGGGTCCTCCGCAATATTCTCAAATAATGATGTCCCAGACAGGAAATACATCTCAAGGATGAGTTTATGAAGATGAGGTATACCCAGATTATAAAGTGGACCAGACTCCAGTATAAGGTGGAAAGGGACTATCTTCTATTATAGGTATGGTAATGATCACTTATACATTTTTAATACTTAATTTGATACCATTTATTCCCATTCCTTCCCAAATAAAAAATTTATTAATGGAATTGACTTACTAGTCATTTTTTCTTTTGAGTTACATTCCTACAATACACTATTGGTAAACAAAGTTTACTTTATTTTGTGATTCATAGAGTTTCCTAGAGTTTTTTTGAGTTATTCAAATATGTGGTATTTCATGATTCTATTGATGATGAAAATCAATGTGATTCTATGTATGGATTGGATGACCAGCATTTCAGATAAAATTGAATGCTATCAAAGATGGGTATCATTTACATCCCCCAAGGGATAAATGTATGTGATGAATAGTGAATGTGAACCGAGAGAATGTATATATGGACTATACTTGAGTTATTATGGGATGATCATGATGTAAATTATATGATTGGGTCTATATGTAGGTTCAATAGTAGACCCCATATCATCCCCTCTCGTTTTGAATCACTATTAGGACATCTTTTTAGATTAATTCATAAGACATACCCATGACAGAGGAGTTAACATTGAGATAGATATCAGGCTCTATGTGCAATCGATTTTATACCCCATTTATGAATTTATTCCGAATGAGTTAAATGAGATAAAGGAATATGTTGGGGACTTTGAGAATAAGGGATTTATCTGGATGAGTACATCATCACAGGGTGCTCCTTTTTTCTCCAATAAGTAATATAGTAGTCCCTGACTATGTGTAGTTTAACTGATGCAAAAAAATGTTTCATTGAAGATTAGATATATTTTTCCCAGGGTTGATTATCATTTTGATCAATTACTGGGAGCATGAATGATCTCTAAGATTGATACTTGATTAAGATATCACCAATTTTGGGTTAGAGGGGAATAAATTTCAACGATCATATTTTATTTCATGTATGGTATATATGAGTACATTGTTATGATGTTTGGACTGAATAATACACCATAAGAGTTAATGAATTTCAATAATAATATAGAACTCCTTACCTTGATGTTTTCATTGCAGTGTTCATTTATTATATTCTATTATAATCATCGACCCTAGAGATATATGCCAAATGTCTTATGATAGTCTTGAGTACACAAAGATAACATCAGCATTGTTCTATGCTATCTAAAGGTATCTTCTGGATTTAAAAGGTAAAATTATTATGTAATGTGGTATCTGAGATAGGTATTTTCATGGACATAGAGAAAGTATAGGTAGTTATTTCCTATACACATCCTCGTAAAATCTTTTAGATCAACATATTTATGGGTTTAGTGGGATATTATAACAGATTTATCCCAAACATCTCTTATTTATTCAGACCTATAAATATGATTATGAATAAGGGAGTAAATTTCAAGTGGTTTTATATGTGTGAAGATGGAAATTTTAAGGTGAATAAGAACTTGAATATAGCTCTTGTGTTGATTTTTTCTATTGGAAGTGTTGGTTACGTTGTATACTCTTTTGAATCATGGATTGTTTTGGGAGAAGCATTGATTCACAAGGAGCATGTTGTAGCATATGGGTCATTTCATATATGAATCCTTGAGTGGACATATCGTAAACATGACATGGATATGGTAGCCGTGTTCCATGTTTTGAAGTTTTTGAGATAATATCTCTTGAGAGATGGATTTTTATCCAAAATGACCACAAGATCCTTCACGAGATCTTTATGTTGTGGGAACTCATCTTGAGATAGAGGAACTATGTGGAGTATCTATAGGAACATGACATTGACATATCATAGACACTTGGTAAAGGTAATTTCATTGTAGAATCTCTTTGATGTATAACATAGGTAGCTCTGGATCTTATTAAAAAGCCTTCAGAGGGACATTGGAACTTGATGATCATGTTGGATGACTATAATATGGATGATTTCAATGATTAATGATCAATGAAATATTCCCTTTTAGTGGTCAGACATTATTTAGTTGACCAGTTTATGGTTGGATATGTTACTATCCCATAGTGTGCTATGATGTACGAACAACTAGTAGTCATAGACTTGATACCCAAGTGGTTGTTGGATAAAGATCATGTGATCCTCTTGCATGTAATAATAGAATTCCCTACTTATATTAGGTAAAATATGATGATATACTTACATACCTCTATAAAGGTGTTATATCTCGGAGCACTAAATATGTACCATGACTTTATGTGAATCTTATGGTGTCTGAGGATAAAAAGATGCATTGCAAGATTTGATTCGCGGTTCTATACCTGCTATAGGATGAAGTTCAATTACCTATTTATTAGTGGTTTTCTATAACCACATTCTACCGCCATGTTGGAGTGAGAGGGTGTCACAATGATCTTTAAGTTTGGGTTATTGAGAATCACAAGGACCTAAGATTAAATTTGGGTGATTGTCAAGTGGTTAATGAAAATTTTACATGTAATTCCAATTATTGAAGCTCCCTTAGTAGATGAATGGGAAAGATGTATATATATATATATTATATTTTTAACCTACAATGAGTTATATTAAGAATTTTAGCTGATATAGACACATGTTTTACAATGTGGTTTTGATTAGTATTTTAGAAGGCCTTAGGGGATTAGTTGAGATTGAGATCAATGTACTGAACCCTAAATGATGGACATTCTGAGAAGATGATGTGTATATTAGAGTATATGCTTCACATTTTGGTCATTGACATGGGTAGACTTTTGTATAATCACTTATCTTTGTTTGAGTCCATATACTACCACATTTTACAGAACCTAATTCCTATGGAACCTCATGAGGCTCTTTATGGTAGGTCATGTCGTTCACCACATTGTTGGTACATGGATGGTGAGGTAGTTGTTGTGGGACCTAATATGGTACATGTGAACTTCTAGTGAGTGAAGCTAATTTAGAGGAGGTTGAGAATAACTATGAACATGAAGAGATATTATGATTACTATTAGAGGATACCTATGGGGTTTTTAAGTGAATACTATGTTTATCTGAGAGTTACTCATCAATTAGGACCCTAATATTTGAGGATGTAAGGTTAGTTAGAACTATGCTATGTTGAACCCTTCTAGATCACTAAGTAGTTTTGGAAAACAACACACTATATTGATCTTTATTCACATTTCTTAGGTATTCACATTTTGTTTCATATTTTTTACCATCAATGGTAGATGACCGATCCAACACATGTCATCAAATTTGAGGATGTTGAGTTGGAGCTCAACACATCGTACATGGAGTGCTAGGTGTGGATTATAGACAAGACTAAGAAAATCCAATTGGGGGAGTTGATCCCACTATTTCATGTCTTACAGAATCATCAACAAATATATAAGGATAAATGGGAGGGGGAATCAGTTGTTTGAGATTAGTGCTATTATTTATTTGAGAGAGACCCATAGAGATGATTCTCAAGGATTAGATATCCTTAAAGGAAGAGAATGTAAAGTCACAATTCATTTGTTTCAATTAAAAGATGAATTTTTTTTCTTTTTTATCCATGAGAATTTATGTTGATCTATGATTTGGTAAAGTCTTGTGGTGACAAGAACCCCTACCTCCAAAGGCACCCCACTTTAAAAAAATGAAAGAATAGTGATAATGACCCCTCATTCCCACCTCTAGTGGGCCCCTCGGTGGAAACTTGAAACAAGGGTATAAAAAATCTCACAAATGGGAGGAATTAACCGCAATAATAATAATGATAAAAAATCAATGATAAATAAGCTCCATGGTACAATAGATGATACAAAAATTCCAAACTATCCCATAATGCATGTATAATTAAAAAATATATAGATAAATGTCACCCAATAAATTCCCAAAAGAAATATAAAGTAGTGACACAGAAATATCTACAATGACTAAACTAAAAATGTCTAGTACAGTCCATAAAGTCCCATTGAAAACATAAAAATAATTTATATTTGCGTAGGGTATGAATATAATTATACTCATAAGGATACCCAAATTATACCATAAATATGTGAAAGAACCATAATAATGAACAGGTGAAAAAACCATAGAACCATAAGCAAATATAAAGGTCAACTAACTAAATTCACCCTTAATATGAATCTCTCACTAAATAATGAATCCAATAATAATAATATAATAATAAACATACCATCAAAAAGTTCACCCCTAATGTATTTTCCACTAATTTGCTTCTCTCCCACCCCAATTCCTTACATCATAGTGCTCCAATATCTTCCCTACAACACATACCATCATATTTTATCTTGATCTCAATCACCTAGGCCATCAAATCACATATCTTAACTTCTTGTTTCACCCATAGACACCCAGTCCATCACATCAAATTCACGACCACAAAACTAGATTAGAAGGTTATCATGAACTTGATGCACATCAACCCCATGCCCCCATCCTACCATGCAATAACCCCACCATAAGCCATATCATCATCTCAAAAATCATCACCATAGTTCACATTGTCTTATGATGATCATATTTTGTTCCCATTAACATCTCCTAGAAGAGAGAGTAGGGAATAATAGATAACTAGTCAGCCATCCTCACCATGGAGATGTTGAAAAAAAAACTCCCAAAATATTTGGTTAATTTAATAGGGTGATCAAAATGGTTGGGGTTCATATAGAGATCAAAAGAAACAGAATAGGTATATATATATAAGTATACACACAATCCCAATCTATGAGTTCACAACAAACATCACTATCAAAACTCCCAACACCACTACAAAACATAATAACATTCAACCCTTTCACATCCACCTCTAAATGTAAAAAACACATGATAAGTCACATTCCACATTCCACATTTCATATTCCACCTTTCATTACAGGTCAATATAGTTTCCAAACTTTCCATTACCAACACACTTCATTCATTTATCCCATTCAGTTCATTAATTCACCCCATTTTATTCACATTTAACAAAAACATTATATGTTATACTACCCATATTAATTCAACCTTCATTAGACATTTCAACACACTCTATTTTAATCCATTCCATTTCAATTCATCACTTACATTTAATTCCATTACTATTTAAGAAAGATGAAAAATACATAACAACACTACAACCACCCTCCTCATTCTAACCGTCCCCACACTGTCACCATTTCATAACGACAACCACCTCTCATCAAAACCACCATTTAACATGAACATATAATCACATTCATAATATACCCACCACATCCCATCACATTCATCACATTGCAATGGAACAACACAACCACACATCACAATTTCATACATCCACACATTTTCTATTCACAAAACATTTTTAGATTTATCAAGGCACTTTCCATCACATTCCACTTCTTTTTTTAATGGATTTGTCACACAAGCATAAATCACCTATGGAAACCAGTGTATTAATCTTATATAAGTGGCTATATAATTTAAATTTATAGGGATAATAAAAAACCAAACATAAGGGTTTCTATAATCACAAAAATTATAGAGAAATATGAAGTGAATTTGAATCTACCCTAGAAACAACAATGATCGGTCTCCCAAGGTCGGGGTTGAAAGACACTAAAATTGGACTGAAAACCCACTTGGGACACAGTTGGGATTCACATGAGATAAAAGAGGGATAAAAAAAGTTAGCAGGTTGATGGATTTTCTAATTTATAGGTGGAATTTAAAATATAATACTATGATGTGACCCATTCCACTACACCATAAAACATTTTCAAATGGGGAGGGCCATGCAGTAGTGTATGGTACTATACTACGGTGGTTGTAGTCAAACCAGATTTGAGATCCCCTTCTATATCTATGATAAATATCTAAAAAATGGGGAGGACACCATGGAAAAACCAACGCCACTATGCTAAAGAACCTATAAAATCAAAGAGGAGGCTACACCATACCCCGTTCCAAGGTGTAGCCACCCTGAAAAAAAATAACTATAGAAAAACTCCCCAAGACACTATGAAAAAGCTAATATCCACACTATTGCCATTTCATAAGTGGTAAAACCACTAAAAACTAAAAAACTATCCCCTACACCGCATCATATAGTTCTTTGCAAAAGAACACACCAACACTGCACCACAACCTAGCACCACGAGTCGTCCTTGATGAAAATGGATATGGAATCAATATATTCTTCTAGGATCCTTATGAAATAGAAGTTACCTCCATTTTATAACATATACAAATTAAAATGTAACAAACCCCTCCAAACAATATGAATTCTCTGACGTCATTTTCTCAGCTCCATATCCACCATTCAATCCTAATCTTCTTAGAACCTGCTCCGAAATCTACACCACCAGAATTAGTGCAACGTAATAGTAAATAAGGTCCATAATGTTACCTCATATTACTCTCAAGATATTATCATACTCAATAATCAAATTGATCCTTGAAAAAATAAAATGGTAAGGAGTTCTTAATAACCATCCCATAAGATACCACTCAAGGATCTCATTACAACTGAACACAATCACTATCCAAACACACCACCAAAATGAATGTGTCAAGAAAAACCTCACATAGATTAACCACTATTCCATGTCATAAAAACCAAAAACAACCTCCATTACACACATCCATATTTAGATCCAACTCAACCTCCATACATCACAATGAAAAAATTTCCATAAACATTACTCAATAGAGTCCTAGGAAAACAAATCAAGGAATTACATATCCTATGTCAACATATTAACTTCCCATAAAGTAACTAACTCTCCTACATGCTTATAATAATTTCACAGTATAATTTATATTGTTTAATAATTTTGTTATCCTACTATTCCTATAATTTACTCTTTATCACACATCACATAAATGAGAAATCCTATCCAACGGCCCGAAGGCCTTAATTTAATTTATTATAAAATAATCCCCATTTTAAGGGAATAATGGGGGGGGGGGGGGTAGAATTCATGGAAATAGGACATCACACAACCCAAAGGTCAAATAAAGAAAAAAAACAGACTACCACATGGATCATCCCCACCCTAGAATACGATCATGATGAATCCCTCTAACTTTGCAGGATAGTTCAGCCAGCAAGTGTCTTGTGTCCAAAGAACTGTCCCGATCCGACGATTGATTCCATACCCTCTGAAACAACCTAATCCAAAAATCCCTAGAAAGATGAAACTACAGCTCTAAATACTCTACTAGGACTGATCCAAGTGGTCAATATAGCTACATCACCACCAATCACGAGACTATGTAACAACCAACAATGACTATCCTAGTCGAATCTCGTCGCACTCCACAAGACACCTCACCACCACCGCCGTATAGGCCCAGATGAAATTCAATGGAATACTGATCCAATGGAACATCTACTAGGATTGGTTGGCCCAACATCATGCAGAGGGAACACCATTGATGAAAGGATCTAGGTCATCATGAACCAGAAGTGCCTCTTTGGTCATGGATCTGCATCATTCAGACAATAGAAAAACCCGCATCGGGTTCCGAAGAAGGATAGACATGGTGGCAAGAAAATCTACGTGAAGATGTAGAGAAGAACCAGTGACATCAAATAAGGAACCAAAAAAATACATATTAATAGTCAATTGAACGAATCAAAATCATCAAGGAAAAAACCATGAAAAAAAAATAAAACATCAGAGACACAATGCGTCCCCCTCCGAAGAAATATAGATCGATGCAAAGTCTCCCTGGAAACTTGCTGGAACCACTTGCGGTATCGCGAAATTGTAGCAGAAACCCTGAGCTAGAACCACCTTCAGCGCCGAATGGATCGAGCTAATAGAACCACGCCAAGACATCATCGACAGAGGGGATGTTGGACCAAATTCTAACGCATGTCAAGACATTATTGCATACAACATCTAAGAGTGACACCAAGCTGCTCACCCTAGCACCACCAAACCATCCACATGGGAGCTAGAGTCATTATGAAGCAAAAAAATGGTCCACATTGGTAACACATTATCCCAATGATCTAGTATCTCCATTGGTCACTCCACACTTTTCCCTTAATTTATATCCAACTCTCCCCATTTAATGACATATGATTCATTTTTAAGATACTCATAGACTTGAGATACATAGTAGAAGTCATGAATTTGAAATAGTCATGGTGGGAGTACCAATTGATAATACACCTCACCAAAATTCCCTAACACCTCTAAAGGCCCAACTAATTGGTGTGAGAGCTTACCCCATTCAAAACCTTTTATTACATTGTCTAGGGGAGACTCTCAATAACACATGGTCTCCAAGCTAGAAATAAAATGTCCTTATCCCATGATTTAAATAAGACTTATATTGGTCTAACATCACCCTCATCATCTCATGAACAACCTGAACCTTGTTTTTCATTCTTTGAACCACATCTAGACCTAAAACAACCAACATCACACCTTCATCCCAATAGAATGGAAAATGACATGGTCTCCCTTACAAATCCTCAAATAGGGACATGGAAATTGATGAATGATAACTATTTTAATAATAAAAATCATCCAAATTCATGTAACTTATCTAATATATAATAATTTCCATGATAAATGTATGAAACATATCATCTAGGGTATGGATAGTTCGACCAATCTTATCATCCCTATATTGGTGGAATTTAGTAATTAGGAATAATTGAGTTCCAAAATCATGTTGTAATCCACTCTAGAAACTGGTGGTAAAACAATCATCCGAATTCGACATAATGGACCTTGTATGTTTATGGTACCACACAACTATATCCATTCACCTCCTCTCCATATCATCCACAATGTATAACACCATCATTTCTACGATGTGAGCTGATTTTCTCAACGGATCCATGATCACCCATATAACATTACAACCTCCTTGAGCTTGTGGTGAATGTTTCAAAATGCCTTTCAATATGTCATCCCATTTAAACTTAGGAATATATAAGGTCTCCAAAAAACCACTAGGAACATAGTGCTCAACATTTTTTTTCGAAAACAATAAATCATGCCACAAACTCCACCACTGACTATTCCATCACAAGAAACAAATATTGTCCTCTTATACCACTGTATATCTTGTATAACTTTGGTTTTACTATAAAAGGTGTGATTTGAAACTCACAAAGGACTATATCAAGCATCAACACAAAAAACAACCTCCCTTGAAACAAAATCTAGTTATGAAAATACATACACCATCCCTCTGGAGAATCACTATGGGAAACACAATCATGCAACACTGGGACCTCTAATCATTCACGCTAAAACTCCTTCACATACTACATTAGATAAGACTACATTATCATATGATATTGGAAACCTCCAACATAAACCAACCCTACACCTATGTGTATGGATTCCAAATTCTCATTAATTCTCGAAGAGTCACTAAAATCATGGATAAAATCCATCTATGAATTCTAAATTGAAGTTTCAGTCATATAATTCTCCTTTCCTGAGGTATAGGATACCTCAAGTTCACGATCCTAAAGAAACTATATCCACTTACATTTATACAGATTCAGTTCATACTAAAAAAATACATACCTTAAGCTCTTTTGTCCCTTAAACACTATAAAGAGCTCCGTAATGGGGTAATGACACCATAACTTTGGTGAAAACACAATCACTATTCTCTTCAGATCATGAGTATCATGGTTACCCTCATAGTGGAGTAACTGCATATAATGATATGAGATCACCTATTTTTGATACTAATATAAATATCTGAATACGAGATGTAAGGTATTAAAATACACTAGAAACATCAAACCCTATGTTGGAAAATAGAGAACCATATAAATTATCAGTTCCCCCATTAGGTAGTTAAATGACTTCTTAAACTGATCAGTCTAGATGAATGCTAGGTATTTTTTGGTCAAATTTATCAATGGGGCTGCCATCCTAGATAATTCAGATGCTAACCACTAGAAACAACTTATTAGAATGAGGAAACTACAGTCCTCTACCACATTATTGGGTGGTTCCCAAGAAAAAACTACCTCAATTATTGACAAGTCCATGGACATACCCTACTAGGACACAACATGCCAAAGGAAATGTACCTATCATGAAAAAACTTACAGTTAGAAAACCTTACATATAGATTATATAATCGAAAATAATACAATATTCCTATGATATTACCAACATGATCCTCCAATTATATCATTAAGATCAATATATCATTTATGAACATGAATAAATACTAGCCCAAGAATTAAAAATATTCCTAATTATTGTTAATTATTCCTAATTATTGGTAATTATTCCTAATTATTGGTAATTATTGTTAATTATTCTTAATTATTGGTAATTATTGGTAATTATCGGTAATTATTTGTAATTATTGGTATTTATTACTACTTAATACTATTTATTACCATTTATTACAATTTATTACAATTTATTACTAATTATTACTAATTATTACTATTTATTACTATTTATTACTAATTATTACTAATTATTACTAATTATTACTATTTATTACTAATAATACAAACTTTTAGAGTTTTTTACAATTTATTACTAATTATTACTAATTATTAATAATTATTACTAATTATTACTAATTATTACTAATTATTAATAATTATTAATAATTATTATTACTAATTATTACTATTTATTACTAATTATTTTTAATTATTACTAATTATTACTATTTATTACTATTTATTATAATTTATTAGTAATTATTAAAATTTATTACTATTTATTACTATTTATAACTATTTATTAGTATTTATTACTAATTATTACTATTTATAACTATTTATTACTATTAATTATTAATTATTACTAATTATTACTAATTATTACTAATTATTACTAATTATTATTGATTATTACTAATTATTGCTAATTATTTCTAATTATTTCTAATTACTACTAATTATTTCTAATTATTACTAATTATTACTAATTGGTTCCATTCATTACTAATTATTAAAATTGATTTCTAATTATTACGAATTATTACTTTTTATTACTATTTATTAGTAATTATTATTAACCGTAAATATTAATTACTATTTTCTCATAATTATTTCAATTTTTTAATAAATAATAATTAGTGTTAATTACTTTTAATTACTAAAAAATACAACAACTAATTACTAATTACCGCTAATTATTTATATAAATTACTAAATATCGTTAATAATTATTAAATATTACTTATTGCTAAGAATTAGTACAAATAATTTAATTTTTTTATTACAAATAAATAATGATGACAAAACAATTTAAATCTAACTTAATGACAACTAATCAAAAAATATTAAAATTAATATAAATAAATTAAATAAATAATAATTTAAATAAAACATTAATACCATTAAACTTGATCTCCTATAAATGTAGGCAGCTTAACAACTTTTTCGTAAAAAAACTAACTCGGAAAAATATTCACTCTAAAATTAGAGTTTAGAGAAGGAGAGAAAGAAGGAATTGAGGAGGAGGAAAGAAACAACGTATGTGGGTATATATAGGATAGATTAGTAGCAATGAGAGTATTTGTGACGGGCTTCCCATCGCAAATAGTATTTTTTTAGGATGTGACCTGTCACAAATACCTTCGGTCGAATTAATTAATGTTGGTTATAAAAAGGTAATTCGCGATGGGTCCTATCGCAAAAGGTTACCTACCGACACACTATTTGCGACCAGAAAGCATCCCGACACAAATAGGTTTTTACCGTCACCGGTTATTTGATATGGGACCCATCACAAATACACTTCGGAGGTCAAACTAGTTGTGACAGGGGATCCCCCATCGCAACTAGTGTTAACCGCCTATCGGTATTTGTGACGGGCGGTGCCTACCCGATGCAAATACCATTTCGCATGGTTTGGTGCGAAAACCACGCGGCAGTTTTTGGGATTGGGCGCCTAGGCCCCTCGCAAATAATTAGTTATTTGCGACAGGAAAATCAACCTTTCACAAAGAACCCGTCGCAAAAACCACTTTCTCCCATAGTGAGTACCTAGTGGTCTTTCATGATAAATTTTCCACGGTACCACACTAGAGAGAGGCCAAGGTTACTTTTGAACTTCTTTCAAGGAAGAGTCCCATTAAATTTCCATCTTATCATATGAAAACTACTGCGTTAAATGAACAAAAATCTCATGTTAAGGATATTGAAGAAAAACTATTTGTTCATCTGAGCGTGGAACCTTTATCTTCATCAGTTCTCATCACAAATAATGTAGACAATAGAATTTTACATTTTATTTCTTGGAAAAATCATAATGATATTATTATTAATAATGAGTATTCTTTTCTCGAGATTGATGAATTATATGATAACTCTGGGGAACGACATTGTTTTAATTGTTTGAACTATGATCAGGGTACCGTCATTTATGATTTTTAGAGGAGGATGTTCTGAAGACAATAATCAAGAGTAAGTATTACCATTTAATGTTTTTATTTATAAATTTGTTCTTATAAAAATGTATTTGTGTTTATTCATTTGGTGAATTAGATATTTTATTAGTTCTCATAATCTTTGTTTGTTGTTTTTGTGAATGATATTCAAATTTATTTAATGATGAAGGAAGAACATTGGTATCATATTGATAATGGTCTTAGAACTCTAAGAGAACATCATCTATCGGGAAAAAATTATAACTGAAAATTTTGGATCCAATGAGTGATGTTTTGGGAAAATGTTATATATGATTATAGAATTTCAATGGATGTTGAAAAGATTCATGGAATGATTTATTAGGAGAAAATTTGGAATGTGTTTGAGATTCAACGATTCTTGGGTTTGATTCAGTATTATAGGCATTTTGTTTTAGCATTCCAAGATTGCATCTCCAATAAAAGAGTTGACCCATAATGGTTCTAAGTTCAAATGTTATGATAAGTGTCAAATACCATTTGAGGTACTGAAGGTGAGGTTTACTTCAACTCCATTTCTGATTATTCGAGATCCAAATTTAGGTAATTACATCTTTTATAATGCCCTGGGTATGGTGTTAGTATGAGTTCTGATTTAATGGGAACAATGGGTGTCTTATGGCTCTCACCAACTACATCCTCATGAGAAGAAATATCCAATGAAATATCTTGAATTTTATATGGGGATGTGTGCTATTAAGACTATATACCACTGTCTCTTTTTAACTTCATTTACTATATATTAAGATGAAAAGAGTTTTAAATATATTTTTACCTAGAGGGATATAAATCTACAAAAAATACACCGATTTGAGTATCTTTATAATTTTTATTTTTAAAATGCATACTTAACTAGAAAATAAAATTTGGTTTCGTATTCATTGACTGTCAATCTAACCTCTCAATGCATTGATGAATTAGTGGAAGAATGATATTTAATTATTCTTTTCACTAAGATGTTTTTGTATGGGGAGAAGCTGATGGGATGGTGTTCTTAGCTTGTGTAGAATACTATTTTCATTTGATGATCAGATATTTCTTGGACAAGAAATATACACAGATTTTTATCATTTAGATAAAATATTTTATAGTATAGAGGTCTCTTGTGAATAGACTCGGTCTCATGATGGTGTATTTCATTTCAATGGCAGATTATTCATATTGATAACTTTTAGGCATGACTCGTTAAATAGTTGAAATAAATCTAGTTGGATCATACACAATTGTATTATAATAATGTATCATGGTTTAAGAAATTGATATTTGTGGATAGAGATGAGGTGGTTTATTTTTGACATCATATCACGATTCCATAACTTCTAGAAGATTAAGGCAAAGAAACAAAGACTTATCGGTTTTTTGCAAAATTTACCCATTTTTATATGAATTTAGAATAAGATATCTGTGAACTTCATTTCACATTTACAAAACAGTGTTAGTGGTATGAATTTTATTTAGTTGATAATCGACTGACTCCAGATACTTTACCATTTATTTCACATTATGAAGAATTCAATGTACGAATATCTTGGGAACATATATCTTCTAGAGATTTAGTCAATCCATGGAGTAACTTTTATATTTTTCTATGAAATAGATCCATGATTTATATTTTGGTTTTATAATGATTTTTAAGAGGTAACGGGTACACAATTGAACTTAGTAGTTGTTTATGGACCTTAGACATATAAAAAAACTAAGTAAGCCATTCAAATTCCAAAGGACATGATTTGGTAATGCATGCCAGATTTTAGTGGTTCATGGGAAATGAATTTATCCATGGTTGAGTTCATCAAAAAATAATAATCAATATTTGATTAAAATTATTTCATTTTATGTGATTTTTGGGAGGTCATAAAAATCTCCAATGTAATGGATAGAAACAAGAAATAGGTCTTTGGTTGCATAGAGTATTGTCCAGGATATGATTAAAAAGGTACAGTTGTTCCAGAAGACGTTATTAGAAACTCAATGTCAATGTAAATTCTATTTTGATCATCAATGTCCTGTGTTGGAGTTTTTGGAAGGTCATCATGATTTTTTTAAGGTTTCAAAATGTTTGGGACGTCATCCTTTGGGAGGATATAGTACATTTTCACTACTGTTCATTAGATCGCTAGAGATAATCAAAAGTGTTAGAGAGGCCGCATACATGATGGAATTACTATCTCCCATAACATTGATTCATGATGTGATTCAAGTTTCATAACCGATGAGGTATGAATCATACACTTCTCATGTGATAAAATTAAAATATGAAGATGTTATACATCAAAACATAGTGGTTGATCAACCAGTTCAAATTGTTGATCATTACAATGTGGTTCTATATATAAATATTATTCTTTTAGTCAATTTAATATGCTAGTGTTGATGAGAAATTCATAAGATTTGGGAGTGAGAAGTGTTGATGATGTAGTATTAGACTTATCTATTTGCATGTCGGAAATCGAATGAGATTTATAAGGCAAAAAATGGCATGGTGTCTAGAATTCTAACACCATAAACATTACAAGTATGTTTAATTTTTTTCTTATGTTGTCTCTATTATGGTTCAAATGGTTCTTGGGAAGTCTTGGTTTGTGTATGTGGCTTAGGGTGTCTATTGTGTTTTTTGGTGCACTATAGGTAGGACAACGTCTTGGTGTATGCCATTTTTATCGATGAAACCACATGTGTAACATGGGTACAATCAACTAACCATTAGTTGAGTGTGGTATCGGGATTAAGATGTTGGGTGGTATTCTTTTATACCAAAGGCAAAATTTCAACCCTATTTATATAGTGTGTTACATGGTGAGTCCAAAATGCCAATGGGTTTTACACTATGCCATGGAAGGTCACCATGTTGGGTTGTTAAAATTGGAGTGATTGAGGCCACCATGCCATGTTTGGAAACACTAGTCCATGGTGAATGTTTTCTTATTACATAAACTAGAATATTTGGCCACTGATCTTTTTTCGAGAAGTTATCCCTCTTAATGGCGCTGCATTTGATTTTTAGGAAGAGTTTTTTTATTCATCACTAACAGATTTTCTACATTATAAATCTTTTCACCCTACTATTTCTAGATTTTAAATCCACAGACTTTAAATAAGGGTTATGATTGTTTTTCCTTCATCAAAAAGTATCCCAATGTGATCCCTCCTCTGTTTATATTATTCTTATTGACCTTGGCTCATAGGGATATCTCATCATCTTTTGTCACTATTTTTTAAAGAGACTAGGTTTCCTCATTTGGAGCGGTAGATGTCTCTATAAAATCAGTATTTCTCATGTAACACCTTTCTATTTTTGTGTTCTACGTTGTTTTGTATTATGAAAATGGTTTATTTGATATATATGAGGATTTTATTGGGAAATTTCTTATTTTTTGTCTTAAAAATAGGTTTAAATGGATTTTAAAAAGTAGTTTTTTTTCATATCAAAGGATTAATCTAATGAATTAACAATAATTTTTAACCTAAAATGAGTTTTCAAGCATGGTATTGGAAACAATTTACTTGTATAAATGGTGTACACATTTATGAGCATTATTTATTTGAATTTTTTGAGAAAATATAGAATATGGGAACCTTGTTTATGTAACGTTATGGATATATAAATACCTTTGTGAGCGTAACACCACTTGGGATAGTGGTTATGATGCTGGTAAAAAATGGCATCACTTAGTATCATTAGTATTCACATTATACTACCTTGTGTTCCATGTATATCCTAGTTACATATTCTCATCAGATAGAGACTAATATTTCATGGTTTTATTCATGATTATGACGCTTTACACATTGATTTATCATATGTTTATCTTATGAGTTTCCATGGATGGTTTTGATTATTGTCCCCTCTTTGAATTTAAAATTTTTTGTCAAATTCATGGTTTATTTGAATATTATATATTTTAATGAAACCTAAAAGATGTTTTATGAAATATATTATCAAATATTAAATCTCTCTTAACTGTGTTTTATTTTAAAGCTAATTATAATGGTTTAATGGTGGACAATATGATATAGATTCATGGTGGTATCCTAGAAGACAATTTTATGTTAGCCTTCATTTCCCATTAGGAATATATAGACTTTGATTTATAGGATCTATTTAATGGGAAGGGATTCATGTAGCTTGATTAATTCTCATAGTTAATGTTCATTTGAGGTGTTTCAACATGATGGTTATGGTCGATCAGATAGATGATTGGTTTTAGCCGTGGCCATTCTCTTGGTTTCTTTTAACGATTTTACCTCTTGATTTACTTTATGATGTTTAATTGTTACAAAAATATTCTTCTATGATGTAGTCAGGTTTTTTATCTTTATCTTTTTATACGTGAGACATGTTGTCTTTATGTTTCATTGGGAAATATTTCCAATAGTTTTTTTGGGACACACAAGTACTTATCGGAAGCCCGAGGTGATCAAGAATGCACTTCAGATCTTATGCTGTGATATCATTGGCGACATGTTCTGTGGATATTGTTTTCTTTTTTATAGAAAACGATACATAAAGAAAATAATTTATGTTTTATACGTGGATAGAGGTATCCTCATCACCAACTTCCTTATAAGGTTGAATTGAAGTAGGGGATCCCACAACATAGATAACATTTTCCGTAGTAATGTACTATATAAATGTCAATATGTAATGAGGGAAATCTAGACCTGAAAAGAAATTACTCAAATCAATGAGTGATCAAAATGCTATCTTGGTCAATTCAATATCAATTTTACAATAATAATATAAAATTATAAAGAATTACATTATCTAGATTATAAAAAATGTGATATGAAATAATTTAAGTATTTTTTTCATTCTCCAACTATTTTACAATGTTTCAACAATTCTCACTATAAGACAAGTAATGTTGTATTGCATTGAAATTTATGTGGAAATGATCATTATTCCCCATATTATAACCTAAAATATTGATATCTATACTATTTAATTTTTGAAGTTAGCGGTCTTCCCAAACACTTTTTAGAAACTCCTTTATCCATTGAGTTGACTCCCCAATACTAAAATCCTAGTTTGGATTTCGTTGAAATCACATCTATATTAAACTACATCCATATTTGGAGAAAACCCTTGATAATAACTCAGTTTTGTTTGACCAGAACCTTATTTACAATTCCATGATAATTAAAAATCATCCTTGATTTTGCCAAAAAATTATCTCTAACTATAGTTTCATTTGGAACCTAAGTAATTAATGACTTTTTTGACTTAATATTTATTTGATGGATTTCAAATTTTTATGAGTAAACATTTATTGTTTATATTATTTGGAATTTAAATAATTATTTTACCATGAATTTTTTATAAATAAGGTTTTATGTACATCGTAATTTAATTTAATTCTATCTTATATTTTTTTAATTTATTACTTACTGTGATGAAGACAAATAATCCATAAATTAACAATGCCATTGAAAAAAATTAAAAAATAGTGTCTCATGGTCATTATATTTCTAGTGGATGATTTATTTAGAGAACAATAAATGATCCTATGATTATATGGAAAAACCCCTTTATGTGGTCTTGGATAGTGTTGAAACATTCTACCAGCATACATTGTGTATTCTGGAATGATTTCACCTTATCTTGAATCTTAAATTCTCTCCTCCCCATGGAGATCCATCCTTATATATTCGTTACTCACAAACATGTTAGGGGAACTATTATAATGGTTTTAGAGATTTATATAAATGGAATCATGGAACTAGGGGATAGTGATGAGACACAAATAAAATTTAATTTATTAATAATAGAAAACAAGAAATTAATTTAAAAGAAATAAAAAAACATTAGATTGTTTAAAAGGCAAATATCCACAAAATGGATGAAATAATAGTCATACTAGTTATTATACAGTTGTAATCACTCATTAAATAAAGATATTTTTTTTTATTTTGAATTAATAATTAATAGACTTCTCAATTAATTATTTATTTATAATAATTTTTTAATACATGAATTTCTATATATATATAATATAAACCAACCACTACAATTTCAATAAATTTAATAAATTAATTTGATTTATAATTACATTAGTACATGATCTGTACAAGGACAAGACATAGTGTGTAACCATCTGATCTACATGGTACATTTAGAGGCTGGGTATAGTGTATTCACATGACATATAGAATATATGATATATCATGTGGTTACATAATATATAAACTTACATGTAAACTACAAATCACGTAATTTTTTTTCATATTCATCATAAAATTATTTAATTTATTGGGTAACATGCATGGTGTATAAGACATAACACAATTTGTGAAAATGAATTTTACTCAAAATTATCTAGTTGATGAATATTTGTAAAACACTATCACGCAATATCCACCCCACCTATGCACCAAATTGTTCATGTTTAGTTCAATAACAAAATTCTCTACACATAATTTTTTTTATAAATGTTTATCCCAGATTGGAATGTAGTCTGGGTAAACAGGTATGTGTTAAAAAATTTGTACACTAGATACACGATATAAAACTCTTTCTAGCCAATCTGATGTTAGATACCCAAACACTCATCCTATAATCTAGGTGGGATAATACCATGTTACACAAAATGTTCACCAACAACATGTTTTTTAATACATCTGGTATTTTGTTATTCAGATTTTATTCCCTACACAACATGTAAGTAATACATGCCTCATAGTTTGACATCACAACATCCATTAAGTTCACTAGGTGGACCATGTAGGATTACATGCTGTATACACAGACTACATGATGTGTAACATCTAAGACCACATTTTATCTATCCAGTCGACACACATATATGTAATAACACAACATATTATGATTTACTTCTTGGAATGTCTTGTATTCCAAAACCTATCTTGATACAATGACCCTTAGTATATTTTGTATAATTTGTATTTACATGTCATTCAATTATATATTCTAGTAGGAATCTTATACACCACCTGATGGTATCTCCTTGCACACTTCATTTGTTCTTGGACCAGTCCAGGCCATAAAAATTAGAATGAAAAAATTATATCGACTAATAGATTTAAAATGGTTAATAAAAAGAATGAAACAAAATTGAGATAAATGATAAACAATTTGAAAAATTATAAATTAAAACCATAAATTCTTTGTTACCACTTATACCTAATAGATTTAGTGAGAGTGTTTATTTGGGAAAGGGAAAAAAATGAAATTTTCATATTCAATGAATATTCTAAATTTTACATGATGATAAATGTCATGACCAATAATTTAATCTAACGATACATTGGAAAACATTTTCATAATCATGGTAGAGTATTTTTCAGGTTAAATTTATAATAAATTTAATAATTATATTAAAACCTTGATCTTTAGATCCTTCATAGAAGTGGATATTGGTTATTTGAAATACCATTTGGTTCAATTATCACTTTTCCAATTGGATGAAATGTATAATCCATTTAGTAGTTATACAAATGTGATTATTTTATCATTAAGAATTGTAGATGTTACTCTATGTGCCAGCATAGAGGAACCAATCACGTTGCATCAATTCCTTTGATTGGAACAAAATCCTTTAAGATTTATGTATTGTTTTTTATTTTTGATCAATCAGACATTAGAGGGAGGATAAGGATAAAGATTCTATCAGTCTTGAGAGACGAAATCCTAGAGAATTTTTAATTTGGTAAAGTTATTTTGGACAAGAATGTGTTGTGCACATTGATTTATTCTCACAACCCTGGATTCATATAAATGATATAATTATGTATATATTGACCTATCATAGAGAATTGTAAGTTACACATATATTTTTAGATAATATCCTAATTCCTAGTGAATGCACGTCATAATAATAATAATAATAATAATAATAATATTATTATTATTTATCTTATGAATGTAAGTCTTAGAGATAATAAAAATAGTTGTAAATAAAATAATATGTATTTATAAAATATTTATTATATCACTTGCATTAAAGGGTGATAAACTTGGATCATGCACCTTCATAAAAATTTCACAAATATCAAATAATAAATATAGTATTAATTCTACAAATAAATGAATATTATATTTATAGCCTTGTAAAAAATATTATTTTAATATTCACACAACTAAATAAAAACTCATTAATAATTTATATAATTTATTACCTTCTGAATAAATTATGGGATAAAAATATATATATTAATTGATGGTTTTCGAAAAACAATTATTTACATAATTTTTAACTAATACATAAATATGGTTATTCAATACTTTTGATCATCAAATCCTAAAAAAAATATTTCCTTACAAAGTAGTGAATAATAATTTTTCAAGTAATTAAATTTAGTTATAATTAAATTAACATGAATAGAAAAAACATGTGTGTGACCATCCAGGATTATACCTTATTGATATTAGGTGGGATTATGTAATGAAAAATATCATCATCTAGTAACATGTAAAGGAATATTATAGGATGAATTTAATGGTGCATTATAGAAAAAAAACATATGAATGATCACTGTGTAAAATAATTCCCTTATCTATATTTTTTGTAACATCCCGATTTTTTTCAAAAGTACATACAATTTATTTTTTGTTTTAATTCATTGAAAAGGACCTATTGAAGATTCCTATGATGTTAAATATGGCCTCGAGTGTGTCAAGGGATAATTTGAAGCACAAATCCCAAATGGGAGGAGGCAGACATAGCGTCACAGTTTGTCTAATACTGTGCATCCTATGGAACACAACCGTGCAAGTGTTTCATGTTTTGGGACAATGTGATTTTACACATTTTGGATATAGTTTTTCAAACCATGTGGAAAACCATGCGATATTCCCCTTTTAGAAATGATTGGCACATAGTTTGCACACAGTTTTTAAAAACCATGCGTCCAAACCATGAAGAGGGTAAAAATGGGTGAAATTACATGTTTTACACACTTTAATGATTTATTTAACCCCGCCTTTATTTCATCTCCCATTCCAATGGTATCTCACTCTTTCTCAATGCATGAAGATTCCTTTTCTCCTCTTATAGGTTTTGTGATAGCTCCTCCATCCATGGATCAATTATATCACCTTCAAAAGCAACAAAAATACCTTGGTAAACTATTCATCCACCATGATTCTATTTCTAGTGTGTTATACCATATATTGTTCCATTTTGGTTGGAAGACTTTTTCCTTATTTTTGTATTTTTGAAAAATCCTTTGACTTATTCCTTTTTCAGTTGAATAAATCCCTAATAATGAATTAGTGGGGTTCAAGTACATCGAGGTAGGGGATCAATTCTCTTTCCCATCACCCCACATGTCGGATTCCTCTGATGTCAATTCGTCTTCATTTAATAAATTAAATAAATGAATTCTGCATGTCCCCAGTGACACTATATTATACTAAATCCAACCCATGTGTGTTCATCTTGACCTTGGCCAACCCTTTGGGTGTTCTAATACTAAATAGACAATATCCCAATGCTTGAATAATGGAACCATCTTGGGTGTGTGTGTTACACATTGTTTAAATGCATTAAATTTATGAAATCAATTTATATGAGTAAACAACCCTGAGTTAAATCCTATTCTAAAATTTTAGGATCAATTATTACTGTTAGGGCATGTGTAATTCCATATACCATTAATCATTCTTTTGGTACGTGTGATTTATCTTTTATAAATCCTTATATTTATTTCATATTATGATCCTTGTGACTTATTTCATTGATGTTAATAATGTCTTATGTGAATGATAATATACTATTTCCCATGTTTTATTAATATTTAATTCCATATTATTTACACATTGAACTTGCTACTTGGTTCCTTGTACATACTACTTATTCCATATCTAATTAGATTGAATTATATGGTATGCTAATGACCTATTCTTATCTTATTCCATTGTCTAGTGGACATGACTTGGAGCCTTGGGATTATTTTTTTGTCAAAACTTTATTCTATTTTAATGGTTTGAATGGTGTTTTTTGGATATCTTATTAGCATGAGATATTTACACGCCCCCTTTATGGCATGTTATTATAAATAAATTCTTTTCTTGGTGTTTGATTTTTAGGGATCATTTCCTATGAGTTGAGTGTGAACATGTGTACCTAGTTAAGGATTCCTTGGAAAAACTCTCCATATTTGGTTGGATACTCTTGACATTCCATGATCAATAATTTGGCATTCCGTGTATGGGTTCTCCTAGAGGATTCACTTGTACCTGTGAGTGACACAAGTTCCCTAGGAAAGAAACCGAGGACATATTTATTAGAAGTATGGACATCGCATGCCATGGGTGAAACCTATTTCTCTATTTGAGATACATGGTATAGAATTTGAGTCACCCAGTCACGAGTGAAACAAGAGGCACAGTATGGGTTTCCTTGGATGGACTCGTTGACATTGGTTGTATTGGATGTTTTATAGTGACCCATGGGATTTATTAAGATCTCCAAGGATGTGCTTGGACTCCATAATGGAAATTTATGGATTATTTGTTCTACTCATTTACTATTTGATGCATCTTTGTAACTTGCATTGTTATGAGCACTTGTATGATGACATGTAAATTCAAACCCAAGCCGAATAAAAATATTGGTGGTATGACTTAATGGGTTTCCTTGTTTACTTTGTCTCTTGTATACATATTATCCATTTTACAATTACATATTTTCAGAAATTTGGCTTAGGCTAAAGCGGGTTATACGGTGAGGTGCCATTTTAGGAACCCAGACTGAGTTTGTTATTTTTCCATTTGGTTATTTATCTTCTCTTACTTATCCTAGAACACTATCATTTATTTAGTGAAATAAATGGATCAGCCTCGACACCATGGTTTCTGGCCTATTGATATTTATACCTCACACCGTTCTTGGGTTCCATATGGTATTTTATTAGATTTCAGGATCATAGGTGTGTAAAAAGGGAAGCATGCAACTTTTTATGCTTGATTGTTTTTCTGTTACTGGATATATCATAGGGTGGAGGATCGAGCCTATGCTCGATATGCTTATAGTAGCAGTTTTTTCTTTTTTATATTTTCCCACATAAAGTGTAAGATTGTATCCCCAACTTCTCATACTCACTTTTTATAGTATCATGACCATATTTTATGTACCTATTATTTCTATTCATCTTCCAATAGTTGTTTACATCTCTTTCATGGTTTATTACTGTAATTATTGCACTTTTTATGACGCATTCTAATTATTTTAATTTTCCCTCTATTTATTTTACATTTTTTACCACTGTGATTACTCTGCTCTACGAGGGAATAATGTCCCCATGGTCACACCCAAGGCCCTCACTTCTAGTTAGAAAACTATGGTGTTCAAAAATATTTGTTTGTGTTCTTGTGGGCAATCATCATAGGGAAATATTTAGGGGAACTATGGGAGGGGTGCTACAAATATGTTTCAAATGACATAATTCTTTTGGAGTCACTGTTTTGGTATAAATATGAGAGTAGATCAATGAAATTTGGATTTGAATTTTTTTTGGACATTGGTAGCCCATATGTAGGGGAAGTAAAATTACATGGGGTGGGAAATATTAGTTATTTATTTTATCATTCACAATTGATATGAGTTCACCATTGGGTGAAACACCTGATTTTTGGTGTTATTAATATTAATTTGATTGTAATGATTATTTATATTAAATCAGCCCAATGAAATGAGAGTGTCTCATTACATGAACCATAATGGTCACTATAGGAATTAAAATGTCATGCATTATACCCTTCCATGTTTACTTTTAAAAATGCATTTCTTATTTTCATGTCACTGTTGTTGTAACTTTCCCTGTTAAGCTTTGTTTTTCAATATTTGTTAGAGCTATAGATGTGTTCCAATGAAAAATGCAAGGATATGTTATGGTTTTAGTAATATGGACTCCAAATTTCAATTTATAAGGTTTATATGACCATATAAATTGGAATAGTTATCCACCCAATTAAGAAAAATTAAAATAGATTAAATGTGTGAATGAATTTAAATGAACAAACTCTTTAAAATTAAATTACCAATCAAAATGAGAAATGTGTTACCTAGACCTTGACATTACATTAGAAAAAGGATATAAGTCATGTATCTTATGATCCATATGAGGTCATTTATTTTATCTAAGACTAGAGGTAGGTGAAGTCTGCTAGTGATGTTCTGCTCAGTGGAAGACTTTGTATCTATTATTTTTATCTCTTTCTTTATATTATTTAGTTATCTATTTTGAATCCTATTTGAGGAGTGATTTTGGAATTTTTAGAGCTATCAAACTGTGACGTTCCCATGATGTACACTAAGAGTGTGACGATGATTATAATCACTAGGTGGTGGGACTAGAGACAACTGTTATACCTCTTGTAGTGCCAGTTGAGGCACCCCCAATTGGTCTTCCATTGGGAACTACTCCTCTATTTTGAGATAGTTTTCTATAGTTTATGTAATATATTCCGGGTTCTCCCTGACCTGCCTCGACTATGGAAGATATGACTCGAGACTTCTAGAAACATCCTCTTCCCACCTTATCAAGGGATATAGGACCTCATATAGTAGATCAATGGTTATACCCTATGGTTTCCATATTATCCCATGAAGAGATGACTCCAGAGCAGAGGGTAAGGCTCACCATCTATGTGGTGCATGAATCTTACAGGCATTGATGAAGTGTCATATCTGTGTTACAGTATTATTGAGGTATTGTTTGGTTCTACTCCTAGACATTTTTCTATTATCACTTATTTCAACAGATTCTGAGAGTGGATCATTCCAGTGAGTTTATGCATCTTTAGAGGGGCTCTATGACTGTGCTTGAGTATTTTTCTAACTTCACTGAGCTGTAATGTTTTTATCCTTATTTGTAGAGTGAAAAGTTAAAAAATTTGAGGAATTTTGATGATGGGATTGGGCATGCAATCTGCACACAGGTGAATTTCTTCCACTTGATGAGCATTACAAAGATAGTGAAGAATTTCCTAACAATGGAATAAAATCTCTGAAAAGATGGAAATGTGAACCAGGTTGGTTATGTTTTGAGACATTGATATGTGTTTTCTGGAAGTAGGAATCACCATTTGGAGGGTTCATATAGTGGTGGTTCCATCCAGGTGACATAGACTGATAGTTCTATAAAGTGTTACTAGTGCGGAAGATCGATAAATATGAAGCCACATTTCAGGAGGAAGTCAATACAGTGGCGAGCTTGCAACATGATTGGCCAACTTCAATAATTCTTCCATTATTTACCTCTATCATATAGTGGTTTATATTAATACCAGAACCATTATCAAGTACAAGATCTATGACTCCATGTGGGGCTGGTATTTATATTCTACACGTCAATCTAGCTCAGGATGTATTGGTTATGGTGAGTTAGTAAGGCCCCAGAGCATTAGTTTCATCATAGTGGATCTCCTCAGGCTGGCCAGATAGTATCTCAGAGCAGCGGTTCAGTCCATATTGATTAAATGAAGTCAAATCCAAAGGAGAGGAGTCCAAGGATATATATGATGATAGGTACTATATCGGTAGCCTCTACTCTAGTATATTTCATTTTTGATATAGGTGATTTGAACTCTTTAATATATGCTTCTGTTGTTGAATAAATTGGACTTTGTATCAAGTAATTTTTGGAATTATGTGCCTTGAGAAAATATTAGGTTTCATAAAGGAGGAAAAATGTCTGTGTTAGGAGTTCTACCTTTAGATAGGATGAGGTTCTGTTTCTCCTAGAGTCTCTTCATCATCGAGATGAATGACTTCAATGTCATTCTTAGTATGGACTAAATATGTATTTACCATGACCCAGTATATCTCTATCTCTATAGAGTGTCCTTCATAAAACCCATGGGAAACATGTATATAGACTAGGGAGAATGGGATATATAGATATATCGATTTGGACCCATGTGAGATTGTATATGCAGATTGATTGATCATTTGGAGACTCTCTTTATAAGTGATCAAAGAATGTAGTTAATAGTGTTACCTATAGTAGTGGATCACTTAAGAGACATATTCCATGATGATTTATCCATATTTCATTCAGATAGGGAAATTGAGTTCACTATTGGACTGGTTCCTAGTTTGGAACTACTTTCTATTCCAAAATATAGGATGGAACCAATAGAGATCCAAAAACTCAAAAAGGATATTTAAGATCTCAAGGATAAGTGTTTTATTAAACCCAGAACATAGCCATGGGGTTCAAATGTCCTTCTCTCCATGATGGTATATGGATCCCTATGATTGTGTGTGTATTATATACGATTGAAAAAGATCCCAGTGAAGAACCATCACATACTACCTCGTATAGATAACCACTTTGACCATCATTGATGAGAAACTACTTTACCCAAGATTGATTTGAGATTGGGGTATCAACAAGTTTGTTTGGGGACATCATTTATACCACATATAACATTCTAGAGTAGGTATGACTTGAACGAGTACATGGTTATGTCTTTTAGTCTGATAAACATAGCAGCTATATTTATGGATTTGATAATTCAGGTTACCAACCATTTCTTGATAACCTCATGGAAGTATTTACAGATGAAATCATTGTATATTAATGCGCTAGAAATGACCATGAAAATCATCATGAGATCATGATGAGTACACTGAGAGAGAACCAAATATATTAGATACTCTGTAAATTCCACTTTTGGATCAGTAAGGTTCACTTAATAGTACAAATTATATAGGATTCAGGAATATCTATTGTACTAGAGAAGTAGAAAACCCTGGTTTCCTAGGAGAAGCTAATGAATGTGTATTACAAACACAAGTTCTTAGGGATAGGTAGATATTACAAGAGATTAATTTAGGACATATCCTGCTTAGTAGTACCTATTACGAACCTATATATGAATAGTCTGTAGATTCTAAGGACTGAATCTTGTGAGAAAAATTTTCAGGAGATAAATGGAAGACCCACTGCAGCTCCAATTTCGATTGTTCCCAATCCAAATATGAGTTATACAATATATTTTGATGCTTCAGGAATCAATCATTGTGTAGCTATGGTATAGGGTGTTCTAGTCGTGGAATATAGATCCTGCCAACTAAGGACCCGTGAGAAGAACTATCCTATGAACTATCATGAGCTAGAAGATATGGTAAAAGCCTTAAACTATTGGAAGACTTATTTTTTGGGTGAGAGATTCATTATATACAAGGATTAAAAAATCTTACAATATATCTTCACTTAGTGGTTCTAGAATATAAGTTAGTGAATGTCTGTGGAAGAACTAAAGTCTTTTTATTTTTAGCTTGCTTAAACACCTGGAAAGAGAAATTCTATAGCTGATTCCGTGAGTCGGAAAATCCTAATGCAAGTCATCAAGGTGGAAAATAGTTAGTATAAGTTGATTGATATGGTTTTATAGTTTCACGGAGAGTTTTAGGAACAACATGAGAAACAACATTTATCAGATATAGAAGTAAAATATTCTCTTCTAGAATGGGCTCAGATACATCTATTTTTAGATTCCTAGGGCCTCATTATATGGGAGAGAATCATAGGAGAGAACCCGCCTCCACATTGGGTTGTTGACAGAAGTGAGACCCAACTCTACTATGGGTGTGTATGTGTTACATCAGATATATTGGAAGATCCAATTAAGGAATCCCATGCCCCTATTTTGATTTTTTATCTAGGGCATACCAAGATGTACAAGGAAATGTGTCTTCAATACTAGTGTCTAGGTATTTACAAGAAGATAGAAAGTTTCATCACTCGGAGCTCCACATGATTGAAAGTGAAGAAAGAGTACCAGCATCCTACTAGACTTCTACATCCTATCTCCATTCGAAAGTTGAAATTGAATGAAGTCACCATGGATTTCAAGAAATGATTTCTATGATATACTAAAGAAACAAATGTGATATTGGTGATCATCGATAGGTTGACCAATGTCACGCACTTCCTACAGATGTGAGAGACCCTCTCTTTTGAAGAGTTAGGAAGGATTTATATTTTGGAGATAGTGTGACTTCATGGTATGCCCCATTATATCATTTTAGACTGAGAAAAGCTTTTCACATCACTATTATGGCAAGGGTTGAAAAAAGAACATGATTCATAGATTCACTTAAGAATTACATATCACCCTCCGGCTGATGGAGAATCTAAGTGGACAATATGAGGTTTAGAGGATATGATATAGGCATATATCATTGATTTTGGTTGTTAATGGGAAATTAATATTTATCTAGGCGTGTTTTCCTATAATTTTTTTTCAACAAACAATTCAGATGGCTCAATATGAGGCCCTCTATAGTAGACCATGTCATTCAACCCAATGATTACATAAGGCTGGTGAGTCGGATCTAATGGGTACTTGTCTTGTTCATGAGATTTCAGATAAAGTCTAGATAATTTCGAAGTATATCTATGCAAATGTGTCCATCAAGATGTCTTATTCCAATTATCACTATAGACCATTAGAGACTAAGGTGGGACATCTATTATTGCTACGTGCATCTCATGGATTGGAGAATATATGAATCACGAGACACAATAAGTAATCAAATTTATAGGTTGGGATTTTCGAGATAGTGGAGAGGGGTTGGATTGTAGCCTATCAATATTTGTTACATCAGAGGTACCCTTCCATTAAATAAATCTTCCAAATATCTAATATTCCACTATATCATGCGGAACTATCTCATTAATTTGATATCATCGATATCCAGATAAAAGCGGATGCATCCTTCGATCATCATTGAATGCATATCATTGATCATATCATGAAGGATATATATGGAAGGAAATTTCATTTGATCTAGGTTTTATGGAAGAATGAATGTGTACAGGTGGAGACCTAGGTGCAGGAGCCGATGTACGTGTGTGGTGGATTAATATTTTATCAAAATACGTTATACCACCCTTGTAAGAGAAACTCATTGAAGCATTGTTTTAATAAGTGGAGGTTGTTACATCCCAGCATCATCCAATGGCACTTCACATTCATTTTTTAGTTTAATTTCCAAAAACATCCACAATAAATACACCTACAAGGTTAATGAATGTCTTGGGTGTGTTCAAGGCATGTTTGAATCCCGAAGCCTAAAATAAATAGAGGCATACTAGGTAACACATTTTTTATGAAACTATATGACCTAGGGTGCACAAATATGAAAGTGATTTAAGTTTTGGGATAGTGTGGTTTTGCATAGTTTTCACACAGTTAGTCAAACTGTGATGAAAAAGGTGTTATGTGCTTCTTATATTTCTGAATGTCGCATGGTTGGTGTCCGGTTTGGCGAAACCATCTAGCCGAACCACGTATGGTGTCGAAAATGTGTGAAATTACATGTTTTCCTCTATTTAATGGCTTATTTCACCCCAAATTCATTTCCTCTCCAATTCCAATTATATTTCTCGCTTTCTTTATTCGTGGAGATTCCTCTTACCCTCTCATATGTTTTGCGATAGCTCCTCCATCCATGGACCGATTCTCTCACTCTTAGAAGGAACTAATATCCCTTAGTATGCTCTTCCTTTTCTATGATTCTATTACTAGTTTCCTCTTTCATCCATTATACTATTTTTTCATGATATTTTTTTCAATATTTTCAGGTAATTTTAAAAATCCATTGAGTTCATAATGATTTAGGATAAATCATGGCATGATAATGGATGAGTGGGGCACTAATACATCAAGGTTTTTGGTCTATGGTCTTTCTACCAACTTCACAAAATTTTTTATGGTATTATATTGTACCATGCACCAGATTATTCTAGAGTACCTTATTCTTTGTTCAATAAATTAATTAAATGGTTTATGTATATTGGTAGTGCCCCCTTTTAGCCAAAAACCCACCCTTGGGTTTTCTCCTTAACCTTCAAAACCCCTTTGGGTATGGTTACCCTAAATGCCCATTATGCTAAATCGTGATAAATAGAACCATATTGTGTGCACGTGTTCCACCTTGTGTAAATGACTTAAATTTATTAAAACAAATATCATAAATAAAGAAACATGATTTTTATCCTATTGGAAATGATTAGGCTCAATTCTTATAATTGTCATACGTGTAATGCCATATTCCATTTATCAGGCACTTTGTACATGTGCTTTCTCTTTATCCAATTCTTATTTTTATTCCAAATTATTTGATTTGTACCATATTTTATTATTGTTAGTAATTCTGTGGGTAAATTATTATAGACTCTTTCCCAAGTTTTATACATATTCCATTCCATTCACCGTACACCATGAGCATGCTACTTGGATCCTTAGGCTTAATTCATGTTATATACTTAAGTATAATGAATTATAATCTCTGCAAATGCCTTGTTCTTATCTTATTGAATGGGTCCAGGGACCATACCTTGGAACCATGGGATTAGGTTTGTGTTAAGGAATTATGTCTTGTTTAATGGTTAGAATGGTATGTCTTGGATAACTTGTTATCATGAGATATTTCCATACCCTATTTATGGAATGTAAATATACATATATTCATTTCCTAATGTTTCATTTTAATGGATAACATTCTATGGCCATGTAGTGAACGTGGGTCTCGATTTAAGGGTTTTATTGATGGAATCACTGTGCTTGGTTTGATACGCTTGATGTGCCAAGAGTGATACTTTGGTTTTCCGGGAACGAGTTACCGGGGTTGATTTTCTTATAATCATGCGTGACTTCAGTTTCCTAGAGGAGAAACCAAAGATGGATTCAATGAAATTGGTTATATTGGATGTTCTATAGAGACCATTGGGATTATAATTAGATTTCTATGGATAGTATTGAAAACAAAAATAGTAATTGATGAATTTTTGATCTTATCATTTCATATGGGATTTATCTTTTTAATTATAATTATTACGTCAACTTGTATGATGAAACATAAATTAGAAAAAAAGATGGAGAACATGTTTGGGGTATGAAATATTGTGTTTCCTTATTTACTTTTGATATTTTATACATATTATTCCCTGAACATGTACTTATTTTAAAACATATAGCTTAGGCTGAAGAAGGTGGTATGGTTTGGGTGTCCTTTTAAGAACCCAGATAGAGGTGTTTATTGTTCTGTTTGGTTATTTCTCTTGTTTTACTTATTATTCAACACTATAATTTATTTAATGAATAAAATGGATCTACCTAGTCATTTTGAGTGCCATACTACTAATATTTATATCTCATACCCTTATTTGGAGCTATTTGGTACCCATAAAGATTTCATGATCACATGTATGGACAAAGCTAAGGGTACGACTTCTGACACATGATTATTTTACTATTCTAGGATAGAGTATGAGATAGGGGACCAAGCCTATTCTTGAGATACATATAAGATATTTTTTTTATTTTTTTATATTTTCCCATCATTTAGTATATGATTGTATCCCCATCGTCTCATATTGACTTTTTGTACAATACCATGATCATTTTTTGTAACTATTGTCATCATACAAATTCTTCCGATTATTTTATTCTCTTGCATGGTTTTTTACTCTCATTATTGTGTTATTTTCACTACTGTATGATTTTGTTTATAATTCCTCTATTTATTGTATATTTTTTACCACCATGATTACAATAATCTATAAGGTAATATTATCATGAAGAACATATGCATGTCCCTCACAACTAGTTGGTATCCTCTGTCATTCGGGGAGTCACAATTGATGTCTTGTGGCCAACAATCTTGGGGCACTTTTGAGTGGAACTTGAGGTAGGGAACTAAATTTACTATCAATAAGGCTATATATTCATTTCATTAAACAATAAATAGCAATGTTTTTCTTCTAATTCCTGAAATAAATCCGTGAACACACAATGACTATGTAATTTATCTTAACAGTTTCATTTCAATCAGAGTCACCATATATCAAAATTTATAAATATAGATGTGACAAATCATTCCAAAAAATTTTTATTAGTAACATATTACTCATAACACACCCAATTCACCTAACTTCACTATGAACCTATATCACACCAGTTTATGATAATAAATTAAATTATGTAACTCATTATATGAATTAGTCATAATATTAAACATCATATTATGAAACATGTTTAAAGATAGGAATATAAAAAAAATAGCATGTGGAATTTTTATTGATATTTAATTCCTCAAAAAATTTATATTAGAAATTACAATGTGTGAACTATAATGGATTAAGTCTAATTCACTTATGAGTACTCTCACCTTAAAATTTCCATCATTTATATCCTATTAGATAGTGTCATATAAGAATAATACCACAATTTATAAAATTTTCATTGAATATTAACGTTATAATTATAGAAATAGATTTTTTAAAAGATTTTTAATGAAATAAATAAACTAAGAAACTATCAAATTTATATCACAAAGAAGAATAATCAATATTTAATAATGTATTTTGTTAATATACTTGTCCATGAATAGACCTGTAATATAAATTATAATGTAGTTTCCTTTAGGTAATAAAATTGATAATTATTAAACCTAACTATATAGGATTAATGTGGTGTAAAATGAAATATTTATATTGTTGTTAGTGTAAGAGGTATCACACACCATTTAAACAGGAACTTCATAAAAATAACTCAGTGAGTACATGGTATTAATTTCACAATGTTTGGTATCCTCATAGGAATAAAATTAGCATGGTAAATGATATTAAACACATCTATGTAGGATTAATAATATATGTAAGAACATATGTAAGGAAAAAACGGTACTGTATTTGTGTGTGTTGGGGGGGGGGGTAGTGTACCATTAAAAAATGTTCTAAGTGGCATTTTATTATTGGTTAAATGAGATTAACATCACATGTCATAATTTATACATAGTAATAACAATAAAAAAAATATTTCATGGAGGTTATTGCGTATAATATTAATCCATGATGTGTAAGGTGATACATGTGCTCAAATATTGTTAATATTTCTCAATAGTACTCTATATACTATTAAATCAATGTTATTCCTATATCCATTAAGGCCACCATAAGAATAATCTTTCACTAAATGGGATTGTATAAGATTAAACTTATTCTACATAGGATCAATCCATTTAGGCTTATGTATAGGTCCATTTCAGAAAAAAAATCTGTTCAAACTTTTTTGATATCAGCAAGATTGTAATGAAACTAACATATTCAATTTTTTAGAAAAAAACAATCACATAATTTTAATTATAATTTTTATAATATAATCCATGGTCATGATTTGATACCATTTAAAGGGTTTTGAGTGACATTTTATAAATTAAAATTTCTAGCAAAATGATTTGAAAACTAATACTTAGAACAACATTTGCAAAAAACTAAGAACATGTTGATTGAAAATTAAAGAAATTTCTATTTGTACTTTACACTCTAGGAATTCACTTCCACTATCCTCACTCATATGGGACTAATAAATATTATAACAGGTATCCATAAAACCCCTCCTATATAGTGTATCCACATTCTATACTCAATCTATCCACACATGAGAACAACCCTCTCTTCAACCATGACATTCTAGTGCCTAATGAAATCTATGTGTGGACGAGGAAGAGAGCATCCAGATAGAGAGGTTTGGTTGAGGATTAGTATATGTCTCATGATCAATATATCATGGTGATATATTATTTATATATCCTTCAAGGAAAATCCTCTTTTACACATACATTTACTAATTTATATTAATGCATGAGTAAATTACATGGGATCTATATTGCATACATCACATGGATCCATCTATCATGAATTTAACTATATGAACCAATCGTATTTAATGATTACCAGTGGAAGATAATATGATGTCAATTCTGGACATTCAGTGTCCTTAATAATTATATGTAGTTACAATATATTTAATGCCACACCATACAATATCCCATTTCAATGTCACATGACATGCCTTTCTTCAAGCCTATTGTACATTATGATATGAGATTATGGAGATATCTATTTTAATATATATATATATATCTTCATAATGATTTTTATACATATTATTTTGGAAATATTTTTAGATGTATATAGAATTATATTTTTTAATATATATATATTCATGCACTAGATATTTATGTTTACATATAATATTTTGTATAAATAATTCAAATATAATATTTAAATTGTTTTATTCTTGTATGTCATCATTATATTATATACAATATATGGAGGTAATGGGAGATACTATGGAAATGGGAATCCAAAATGACCCAATTGTTCTATAGTCCATAGAACAATGATATCGAGTAGTCCATGTCCAATATCATCACAAATAATTAAGGAATATTTTAATATATTTTTGAAATCTATATTTTACCATAAATTATTTACATCAAGAATGAATAAAATTAATGTGTTTTTTTTATGGATGGGTCAATAAAAATCTAAATAAAACATGTCCACATAGATTTTTTGTCCAGCAATTTCTTATTTTTTATCATCATAAAAATCATATTAGATGTTCCAAAATATTGTATGTATTTCAAGAAAAAACTATCAAATAAAAAGGATATATTTATAGTGATGATATAATATTGTTAATAATTAGATAATAGTTTTTTATAATAAATCCACCACCATAAGAAACTTATTTTTATTTTTTATGTTAAAATTTCATTTCCCAACAAATTATAATCTATAAAATGAACGGTATTACTATTCAAACCATTCATCAAGATAATTACAATGGTAAAAATATTTTTTCATTTTTATTTTGATTATGAAAGTAAAAAATATATAAAGAGTTAATTAATTGGAGGATGACCCTTTCCTTGGATGTCGAAATCATGTTGTGTTATACCTTGGAATCTCCATGGCCATTCATTTGTGTTTTTATTTGAATTTTTTTATTTTTGTGGTTTTGGAATTTTTCAAATCGGAATATTTTATTTTTAAATATCATGTTTTATAGAAGAGGTGATGGTTTGGAGGAAGATGGTAAAGTTGTGTTTACTTGAATATAGTACAAGGTACCACCTATTACCCTATATGAAGCCACTAGGTACCCAATTATTGAGAATAAGAGGGGTAAGGGGTTCCTAAGTGTTCCATTGGGTACATGTTAGAGGGCTATGGGAAGGTTAATGGTGGGTGACTAGGTAACTAGTGAGTCGAAATATTGTTTTAATCACAGGGATGGTTTTTTCATGGTCACAACATTTGGAAATTATTTACACTTCCTCTTTTAGATTTTTTTCATGATATTATATTTCTAAAAAATATTTTAATATCCCATGATATTGTTTCAATGATTTATCCCTAGTTTAATGGAAAATTAATGATATGTTTGGTGCATTTGAATTTCCTATATTATTTGATTGAATTACCAATGATGTATAGAAGTGTCAATGTTTAATTTATACTAATATATAATTAAAATTTTCTTTTAGTTATTTTTGTACCCCTATAATGTAGTTGTCAGAATCGGATTTTGGCTTTAAAAAATGTACAAATTTTTAAAAAAACACGAGGAATAAATTTCTAAGCTTCTATAGGATTTCAAGTAACTATTCAAAGGTATAATGTTTATTTGATACATGAATTTACATTGTCATAGTTTTTTGGCATGGATTTAATTAACAGTTTAAGAATAATAAAATTTCATGAATTATTTTGAATTGTTGTCATGAATATAAAGTTAATTTTTACTATAATTCTATGTTTTGAGGTCGTTAATGTATGAGAGTTATTGTTTTAATGTTATAATTATCAACGAATGTTTGTTATTGAATAATGACTTTAAATGATGTATTACTAAGTTGAAATTATCCTTTGAATTATTTATTAATATTTTTTGTATAATCAATCCAAGTGTTTATTAGGAAAAATTAGAAAATAGATATATTTATTATTTTGGGTTATTATTTATTCATGTAATGTTTCAAAGTATTTTTCTATGTAATGAAAATAAATTTTTGAACATATTTATTTGGTGAACTTGGTTTTTTATCACATGATTAAATATTGAAAAAACTATTATGCACATTTTAGACTTGATAAATATTTTTTAAATGATCCTTGATTTTTTTGTCTTATTGAACTAGAGTGTGAGGTGGAATTTAAGGGAACATATTGTTGGTTTGTGGTTTAAGTGTCTAAAAATATATGGAGATAATAAAATGATATGCTTTTCTAAAGGATATTTTAGGTTTGTTTTAATATGGGATTTGAAATATTAATACGTACTAATTTTTTGGTTTGAATCAGGGGGTTAGTGTCATTTAATTTTAGTTCTGTGTCCTATAAGAACCTTTTAATAACCTAGGTTATTCCATGGGTTATGTTTGTATTTTTCAGTGTAAATTCTAATATATTTTATAATTTTTATTTTTAAGGTCCATACAGGTAGTTTGGATTCATAGATAAATGGTTAAATGAGGGAACAATATGGATGATCATTTGGGGGGTGTGTTAGGGTGTTGGAATGTTTTGTAATATTAATTTTTAGTATAGAATTGGGTGTTGTTATTTGGAATAATATGATATTATGGGCTAGAGTGTGGAAAAAATTGAATAGTTTTTTAAAATTTCATTCTTAATTTAATTTAAGGTGTGTATGTTCTTATTGATCATTTTGTTGTAAAAATTATAACATTGACCTAAATGATTAAAAATGATATTAAGTAAGGAACAATTTTATGTGATGTGATTTATTGATATTAGTGAATATGATTTTGTTATTATCACATGGATGGAAAATTATTTGTAGATGGAGTGGGGACCATATGTAAAGAGAATTAATGATATTGGGTAATATAATGTTTGGATTAAAATGTAGGTAATAAATCAATTATTTGGGTTTTTTAAATTTTTATTTTTGAGATGAATTATTTATATTAGAATATGGATTTTATAGGTAATTTTTATAACAATTATTTCTTTATAATGAAAATGTTAATAAGATGATGTGGAATGAGATGGGTAATGGGATTGAGCTTGTCAGATGACTTATTATAGGAGATTAATAATATGACTTGGATAAATATAATTATTATATATATATATATATAAATTTATAAGTATATTTTTCTTTAAAATTATTATAGGGGGATTAAAATGTAATTTAAAATAAAAAAACACACACCGTTAATATTGAATGAAATGAAACGAGTTAGGGATAATGATTATTTAATGATGTTTGATTACGAAACTAAATTAAGTATCTTAAATGGGTTATTTTTGTTTTTTGGGACCAAGATGATCTAGAGCACCCTAGGGTTGTGAATTAGGGTGAACAAAAATTTAAACACATTTTTGTTCTTCTTCCCCCTTGAAAATTCGGATCCCATTACTATATTAGAAGGAATATGTTCAATATGATATTCTATCACATAAATTACACTGAATAATACACATATGTAGAATGTAATTCATAAAAAAATACATAAGGATTTTACTTATCTCACCACTAAAGGTTAATACATGTATCATATACCAAATATGTGTTGATGTATTAGGAGGTAATAATTCCTACTCTATTTATTATATATGTTATCTAATGACAATGAATTGATTCAAGTGTCACTTCCTATTCTTCCGTTTATTCAATACTATAATCTGGGATAATCAATTTATAGTTATGAAGGTCTCATAAATAGTATATAAAAATAAACATATGTAATTTTTTTTATAGAAAAATTCATAATTCATAACACCAGATTCAATTTTCCACTATGCTCCCAATTCAACGATCTCTTCTTCTTCATCCTATATGAGATGAAATCTTCAATGTAATGGTTATGCTAATGTATTTCATTATGTCACATTGGTTTGTTATTTCAATAGATGAAGATAGATCCATTTTTAAATTATCATATTTCATGATATTCTCTTCTTTAACCATTTATAAAATTGATTCTCCTCGTCCTTCTATTGGGACATCACTCTGAGAACCTAATATGAAAATATTTTCAATACCCTCTCTTATTTTTTCATAGTAACTAGATATTAAAATCTATTCATCTTATTATATACCACAATATGTATATTTTATATCTGAAAGATAATAACCCTTAAACTAATGATTTAGATATATTATTCTCTTCTGACCCCCTATGATTATTATAGGTGTACCCGATTGTTTTAATGTGGTCAATAATTGATAATTAAAATAATACAATACACTTAAAATATTATACTATATGCTTATTGTAAATCCAAATGGAACTGTAAGATATTTTGGAAGCCAAATTTACATGGTATGAATTTATTCATCAATTATTGGTCTAGTTAAAACTCATCCTAATCACAAAATGATAATATTCATTTTTTTGTGATAAACCATCCATAATAAAATCCATAAAAATAAAAAATATATTTTATTTAAATCACCTAATCTCATGGGTTGGAACATATAATTAATCAAAATTCTTGAACTTCTTAAAATTTGACAATTTTTCTCAAATTTGTTATGTCTCAATGATCCTATTTCAAATTCTCAGCGTGATCCAAAATGGATTCCACAAAACATGTCATGCGATACTATATTTTACACAACGATTTTGTAATCCTAAATATGTTTTCTGTTATGGATTTTCTCTCATCATCTCTATGTTTCACAATCAACATAATGGTGTAGTCTCCATCATATTATCTTTTCTCTATCTATAAATATCTATGATATTTTAACAAAGATATCTTCCATATTTTATGGTTTTTATACATGTATGTATTCTATATTCATGATATTGAAATTTTTCTCTTGTTTTGTGTATTATCAACCATATTTCATTGTTGATATTGAATAGCTCAAACTAATCCTATAGTCTATCATTACGTAGGACATATTATTTTTCAAAGAGCCCAATATATCCATAAATATACTGGTTAAGGATTATTAATTCCCCAATATATTCTGTAGAATAACTATTACATACTTTGTTTATGGACTAACAATTTCAATTTTCCCATCTATATAAACAAAAATTACCCTTACTTATAGGGTTGATTTTTCTTATGCCACATATTTATCTTATTATCAACCTAACTTTATGTATAAAATAATCTTATATATTACTTTTATAATTTTCCTATATTCCTTCACATAGAAAACATTATGTATCACATATAAATTTTAATACTTTTCCATTTTCCTAATGTTTTTATGAAATAATTTTACATATTACTGTTGGTGTGTTTTATGTATTCCAATACTTTCCCATTTTTCATAAGAAATGAATGGATAACCTATATACATTCAAATAAAAGCTTTATTTATATAGGTAAATTACTATTTTTTTGATCATATTCCCTTTACTTATCAGTTATATGACCTTTATATATAAAGGGATTCCTTCATTCCTTTTTCGAGTTCTTGTCCTCTTCAAACTTTTAGACATACATTTCCAATATTTCTAATTATTTGGCTACTTGAAAACTATAGTTCTTTAGTTACAATGACATGAAAATTTAAAACTCCCAATAATATATTTTGGAACAATAAATGTATCCATAAAGACTCGAATTCCTAATTTAGGGTGACTTGTAACATTTAGAGTCAATTGAATAACTTCTGGAATCATCACTATACTCATCATCAGGAAATAATTTTCAGAAAGACTGCCACTTCTTAAATAACGTATTAATATCCAATCATATCCTCTCCCTTTACAAATTCCAATGAACAAAATTTGAAAATATAAAATAAGATGATCTACCTCTATAACATGTAAATAGCTTAATTTTAAATAGATAATTGGCATATATCCTCAAAACAAATATTGATATAAAATCTAAAAAATAAACCTTTTAGTTTCAATAATCCCCCTTTGTATATAATTTAAAATGAAACTACAAATCCCCAATAACCATGTATCTCTATATTATTTAAATAAAATATATAAAATTATCGTTCATTTTGATCAGTACCCATTAAAAAGAATATTTTCATCTATAATATTCATTTTATTCACACCCACTACTTCATAGTATTGAATAGGATTACCTTATGAACCCTTATCCCTATTTTCCATAAAAAAATTCTCTATATTTAAAATATTAAAAACAATGGTATTGGGTGAGAATTATGATTATACTAATATTATGAAGCATTATTTAGAGGTTTTTCTACTAATTTTACATGAAATCATTTTAAACCCCACATGATATGTGCCTCTTCCAACCACAATAAATAATATCAAGCAGTTTATATCCCACTTGATATAACTAGTTAAGATAAAAAAATTAAGGCTCTACGAAACATTTAAAAGATAACATCAGAAACATTTTGAAATTCCATGAAAAAAATTTACTCTTGAACTATTGAATCCATTTTTGAAATTTTAACCTTTAGAATCATCCAACCACATATACGTAACCTTTAATTATTTTAACACTAGAAATACCACCCCATTGGATAAATAAATTCAAGGTTTATGTTTTTAAAACCTATATCCATTTCCCCTTGTATCTTTATTACATTCAATGATATCTAGTGAGTGAATTTACCACTCAAGAATGATTCCGTAAAAAAAATTGAATGTTTCTGAGTTAAAACCCAGTTTAGTTAATAGCTGTTTAAGGCAATAACATAAAATCTATCATTTTCACTCATGTAATTCCAAAAAAAGTTCCAGTTGATATTTTTTATTATATTCAACACACCCCGAGATCTTGATCACATTTAATACAAACCATTATAAAATAAATAATAATGTACTGAGTGTCAGAGTCATACCAGAAAATGAACTATATGATAATACCTGTTTTGTGAGAAACTTGTGATGCGACATGAAATCCATGATCCTTCCTATATTCACAAAAATTATCCTCTTTTTGATAAGGACAATCATCCTTTTAAATGTCATCAATAACTCACCCTGAATGAATTCATCTCTTGACACATAATATGAATATAATATTCAATTTTGGGGTACCATTTGTTGGATGTGTCACATTTCATCCAGTAGATTTTGGTATCCTTATAAAAATCAGCTAATAACATATTCTTTTTACATGAACATTTAATCATGAATTATATATATTTATTCTTATTTATTTGAGTTTTATTTTCCTTATTTCAGTGGTATAACACCACATGAGATATGTCATGATATCACCTATTCAAAGGCATAATGGATTTGAAGCCATTTTAGCCCTTTTTTGTACATGGTTTGAATTTAAAACAATAATATCATTGACCCCAATTACTACATATATATATTTTCAGGATGTTCAAACCTACTTTTAGATCATACATAACCATTTTATCATATCCCCCCTTAAAGCATCATCATATAAACCAAAAGTTAAGAACATTTAATCACATTGGGATTAGGGTATGATTCAAATATCCTCAAATTGAGGATAATGGTCTATGTTTTTCAGTAAAAATTTTTCATAAACATTAATCTAATCCTTGTTGTTTTTTATTCTTATTGTAAAACGTTTGAAAAATTTACTTCAAACGTTTTCTTGTGATTATTCAACTTACTTGGATTTGTAATCACATCCATAATGATATATATCAAACTGATAAATGTTTATTCTCTTCATGAATTATATTTTAATCTTACTACACACTTATTTTTCTACATCATGGATCTTACATTATCCTTCACCAATTATATTGAGTAATTTCTTGTGAAACCACTAATGAATTCCATGTTTCTATCCTCATCAATTTTAATTAAATATACATCATAATTTTTCATCCCTGGGGAGTCTTTATTTAAATCCATTTCTTCCTTTCTCATACCTAAAATATCTTATTTATTTCTCTTCTATATCTTCATAATTATCTCTAAAAGGATGTTTTGAGAGAGGAATAATTGGTGATTGATACTCCATTCATTAATCTCAGTTATTTCTCCCTAAAATTTTAAATTAGTTTTCTAGAAATTTTTTTTCAATGTATATTATCTACCTATTGTTCATAAACATGTATAAATTACTTATAAAACATTTTTCTCATTCCATAATATATTTTATATACATAAGAAAATATATATCCCAAGTAGTTAATATAATTATAAAATCATACTTTATATTTTCATGCCTCAGTTGATATGTCTCGGTTGTGGCTTTTATTCCACCTTTGACCCCATGGGCTTCATGAACCACACCCAGTGTTTCTAAATATTCTACAAAAATAACATGTCACAACTACCGTCCTTTTAATACCTTGTCATAAATATTTTGAAATTTACATACTACACTTATTATGGATCTCATGGAAGGAATCTAGATCTTCTCTTTAACCTTTGAGGATCATAGATTTGATTAAATCCCATTGGTCTTCTCAATTTTCTCTATAAATTGGTAAACCATATTATCCATCCTTGAGGAATTTTTTTTTCTATATTTTTTCTTCTCTTATTATTGTATTTTTATAGGGATAATTATTTATTTAATCTCTTATTACATGAAATTATTGTCCCATCTCTTGTTAAATTTAATCAAGTAGATATTTTTATTTATTTTTATTTATACATATCCCCTTTATATCAACATTCAGTGGCACCTATACTCTATTAAGTATTCTATTTATAACAGATAATACTTATATGAATTCATAATGCACTTTAATAATAATCACCCATTGATCAAAATGTTCCTTTAGGGATTTGGTTTATTTTTTGTTACATCAAGTATAACCTCTAGATTTTAAACTAGACATAGTTTCCATGCAACAATTATAATATACAATTTTAGTAATTTTTGGGTGAAAATATGAATTTATAGATTTTTGTGAATATTTGTAAATTTTTTTATTGTTATAATTAATTATTGAGTCCAAATGTTTTACCAGATTTTTTTGGTTTTATTACCAAAAGTCATACTCAAACTCAACTTATTATTTCCTTTTGATATTATCCCATATTATAAAGATATATTCACTGGGTTTATTACTATAGCTGGACTCATGTATTTTCATAAAGTGGCCATATCAACCAAAACTGATCCAATTTATTTTCCATATATCTATTAAATTGTTTTCCACATCATAAAGGTAATATTATAATGAGTGGTTTTCTTGTACACATCATTATATAATGTCATTTTCAAGATCATTTTCCTCTCTGTATCTTCTTTCATTATGCTTAGTGAAGTTAGAATATAAAAATATATACTCCATGAATTCCTACCCAAAATACTATAGGAACATAATAATATCTTTTTTTTTCAAACCATAAAATATGGTTCCTCAAAATAACAAATTCTTCATTACTAAATCATTTTGTGAAATAAATAAAAAAAATTATTTTTATATGGAACCTAAAGTCACAATATTTCTTATCTAATACTACTTGTTTCTACTAGGTTTAGAAAGATAAGTATGAGGGGAGGGGAGAGGGTTAGAACATATATGTCACTATTATAACTTATTTTATAAATCAATAGGTTATTTTACATTTTGAATATTTTTATGGTTTTGATTTTAAATATTCGTAGTTTATGGGCATTTCATGATTATTGTGAAATTTTAGAAAACCATATGGATGTCGTTGGAAACCGTGTATGGGGGTAGTGTTCAATTATAGAGTTATAAAAAAGGTTTAGTCATGATTATCATACACATGAGGGGTCTCCAGGTAACCATGTCAATCCACTAGATGTGTAGGAGTGGTTCACATAGTGGGTTCTTGTGCAAGGGAACCATGAAAAAAAATGTAAGATATTGAGTTAAAATCAGTTGAAACTTAATGGTTACCACATTGTTTTCATAACCATTTTTCTAAACCATGAGACACACCCATTATTAAAAATCTGTGAAATTATTGATTTTATGCAATTATTTTTTATTACTAGGTGTCTACTTTCCCCTCTCATTCATCCCTGACAATCCTAGGCCTGCATCCCCCTTATCTAAATCTTCTCCATGGATTTTACCTTTCATTTATTTTAGTTTCAAACTATATTATTCAAAATAATATACACTATATCCATTTCTCCACATCTTGTAATTATTTTCTCTTGGTTTTATCTTCTTCATAGAATAATAAGTATCTTTTTGGATGAATTTAGGGATTATGGTAAACTTAATTATGTGGCTTTTTATGTCATGATCTGAAATTTTCATCTTATTTTAGGCTTCCATTATTGATAAAAACATTTTGAAATTTGGTAAAGTAGGTTCTTATATAATATTCCTTACATGACATGTATGTGAAGGATAAATTTCCTCTAAAACAATATCTTTCAAAATTTTATAAATATATTGTTCCCTTGATGGGTGCAAATTTTTCTATGGTTTAACCACATAACATAAATGTATTTTAATATATTTTATATTTTTAATTCTTTGAATTGTTTTTTATGTATGTAAGTGTATGAATAAATTTATTATGACCTATTTTTTAATGAATTGAAAAATTGAAAGGGCGTTAAACACCACTATTATATTTATAGGATGGATAATTCAACTAATGAAGTGATATGTTATCAAAGAAACATTTAAATAAAGAGATTCATTATTTCAAAAGAGGAATTGGTGTTTAAAAAGGGTTCAAGAGTAAGTATACATTTTTAATTATTTTTAAATCATGTTATTAAAATTAAACATTAAAATATCATCAATATAGCTTCAAATCCAAATATTGTTTTTAAATTTCTGTTTAGAACTTCCTTAAAAGGATTTTAAATTTTATTTTTAGATGTCCTCAATTGTTCTCCCCATATTTTATATGATGTTTGTATATAGTTTTACCCATAAGGGGAATTTTGTTTTTGTAATGATTAATGAATACATAAGGGGTTGTTTCTTATAAGGATTTTGGTGGAGAGATGAGGATTATTTACATAACATTATTGATTCATATAATGCTTATTTGTTGACTAGTTTGACACCTTAACATGGTTGGTTTCATGGGGACCCTAGGAAATAATAGATTGGTCGAGACATATGATGCACTATAAATCTTACAAACATGTTGGCGTATCCTAGTTGAGAATTATTCCAATGATTGGGGACTATTACTAACAATTCCAAAATGGGTATATAGAGAATCTTATTTCATTTTATATCAACATAGGCAAATAGTTTGTGTTCTTTTATGTATTTTCATGGACCATTTTCGTTTTTGACCTAGTGAATTTCCATTTTTTATTGTTAATTTTTTTATTATTCTAACTATGATATCTAAATTTTTTTAGTATAATCCCCTTATTCAATTTGATCAAATGTTTTCTTTCCTCGATGCTATTCATTTGGATCAAATACTCTGCTAGTTTGATTGATACATTCAGTGAATCATGATGTTAGGGACATTTTAAATGCATTCAAAAATGTTTTATTTTTTATTTGATAATTTTTTTTAAAATATTTTTTTGTGGAAATTTATTTTTTTATAAAGAACAGTTATGGTTTTCAATTTATTGTATAAAAATATTTTTCATTTAATGTGAATATTTTATATAATTTTTAAATGGATGTAGTATTAAAAAGAATTATTTGTAATGAATGATATGTTACTACTTTTATCTTATATACTCTAACGTGAAATCCTATTATATAAATTTTATGAAACTACAAATGTTGTAATTTCATTTTTATGTAATTTCATAGACTCAATAGTGATATCATATTGGCATGTTTAGCTAAGACCATGCATACACACTCTAATGTTTATGTAGATCATATGATTTATATCAGGTGCCTAGATTAGGCTCATTATTTGTTTAATCTTTTTATATTTTTAATGGATTTTTTATATATGCTTATTATAAATTGGTGTGACATCCCAAAAGTGTATTTTTTGTTTCAGTTGAAATAAACATGAAATATACGACAGTTTTTTGACAAAAAATCCCCATGTCTAAATGAACCTAGGTTATTGTATACCTTTATATCTTATCAATTGTATTGTTTGGAAAAAATATTAGTAGAAACATTATGAAATAAATATATAAATTTTTTATTAAATTAAAATGTTCTGATTAATTCCTAAGATACAATATGTCAGATTTTAATGAAATCATTTAACGATTAAAAGACTATTAATTTGAAGAAAATTGTTTTTCTACATGTGTTGTATTATTATTTAAATAAATTATATTGATTACTATTAAAAATTAACTATTAAAAAATAATTGTTAATTTATGAATAAACATATACGAACTAGTTAACTATAGGTACATAATTGAGATGAAAGAATTTAAAAGTAAAAAGAGTTATTTTTCATGAAACCATTTTTTGTGCGGAGTGTGGATATAACATAATAAATTAAATAAATAATTATTATATATTATTTTAATGAAATTTATAGATTATGTATTCAAATAAAAAATGAAATTTTATTTTATATTTTTTACTAAGTATTAAATGAATTTAAATTCAGGTTTATTCTAAAGAATACATTTTTATAAAAATATTATTTATCATGTTTTACATAATTATTATAAAATTAATTTCTACCATTTATAAAAATTGAATTTTATAAAATATATTCCATATGTGGAGTCATAATTTTTTTTAATTATAAAACTTTCAGTTTTGGTTAGAATGAATAGTCAAAATAGTAATAAATTCTTACCATGGTTAGGTTAAAACAAATTTGAGAGGGGGGTTAAACCAAATATAAAGGTGTTATTACATAATAAAATTCTATAATTATTATTTTTGGAGATATTTTGATTATATTATAAAAAATTTAAATTATTTTCAATTTGGATTCACTTTCAAATGAAAGTGACATTGTATTATTTTAATCTTTTATGTAATTGCACGTGTGTTCTCTTCCTCACTTATAAAGGGGTTCCTCATCTATACTCTTATTAATGAATTATGTGCCATATAGATCAGAATATACATACATTAATACCTTTCAAGCATCCATCCCTTTATTTTTTATCACCTGGTCTCTAATTTAGGCCAATATTTCAAGGTTTAAGTTGTAATAGAAATTCAGTCTCTCCAAGAAGTGGTATAAATATTAACATAACACTTTCATTATTACTTCTCCTTAAAATATTTTATAAAAAAACTGTATCTATCATAAAATTAAAAATAAAATATCATAACTATGCATAAATTTTATTATGATGATGATATATCATTTTGTTCAATCATTTCTCAAATGGAAAATAAAATTATCATTAATGAATTAATGTGTACTACCGTCTCCACGTAGTGATATTATTAGTTTTCCACCACGACATAATATTGATGGATATAATGATGGATTTAATATAATTAAATGACATACTTGATATAATTGTGATCTAATAATTATAAATGACTATTATCTTTGTTTCATTCATTTCGTTAGAAAATGAAAGCAACATTCATGTGTATGTTCATACTACATTCTCCATGAATTAGATAATTCATTTTTTTATCTCTATGTTTTATTGATGGTTATAAATATTGTTTAATTAATATATATACTATTTATATAATAATTAAAATTATGGTTATTTTGGAAACAATATCAATTTGTAATTACCCCAACAATCAAATATAAACAAACCTAAAAAATGAAATTGTTATCACAATGATTTTAATAAACAATTGTTAATAAATGGGTTAATATATGTTATAAGTAAAAAATTTAATTTATTATTAGTATTAATAAAATTATTTAATAAAATTATTTTAAAATTATATTAATCACATATGGTGTTATAGAACTTATAAATCAATTCTAATTTGAGGTAATGGTTATATGCTGCAATGCCCTTTTTTACTTAGTCTGTTTATGATTAAATTTAACATGATGAAATAGTATGATATTTCTCCAAAAAATAATATGTAATTTATTATACTCTAATTATTTATCTAAATTAAATATTTTACATTTATTTTGTTCTATCTTAGTACTCAAAAGTCCAAAATAAAGTGTCTAATGAACATAGACATTGGGTTTTCTATTCGATCAGGAATATTTTACTTCAATGTTCATATTTTCAGACATTTCTTTACTATTCTAAAATGATTTTACTTCCATTTTTTTCCATATATTAATTTATTTTAAAATATATAAAATTTTTATTCATTAAATCATTAGAATGAGGTAAATATTTACAAATTTTTAATGAAAATCTTTTATTTAAGATACACCGAATGAATTATTTTTTATACTATCATGACTTATCTATTTTTTGAAGCATACATTACACTTTTATATTGCTAATTTAACATAAAAGTACTTCCTTAATTTTATATAAATTTATATTTTTTTAAAAATAATTTTACAAATGAAAAGATTATTTTCCTCATGAAATATTACATTGACCTTTTAATGTAGTCTTTCATCTATGATAACAGCCTTTCATGTCACCAACACTTCACTGGGGAAATGAATTTATGACACCATACATAATTTTTCTATGTATGTTTTTTTTATTTTGATGATGAGATATTTATGAAAGTATTTCCCTATTCCATGTGGTAATATTTGATTAAATTATAAATGTTTTCATGATATTTTGGAATAAAAACGAATGGATTATAATTATTTACTAGGTGGGTCCATTTTATACCTACAAATAATTTGGTAAATATTAATGTTTTATTGTATTGAAGCATATATGAGAGGTTATACCAATAACTATAAGTATACATGGGAGGTCATGCCAAGACAAAATTAGGTACATAGGTGGTTAGCCCTTGCATGACATGTGATGAATATCTTTTTTGGGAAGCCTTGATATTTTATTTCAATGATTATTATTATTAAACATTTTATACAACTCTTTTATTACAATATGTTTTTACAATTTGTTTCCCTCATGAAACATGTTATTTGATTATTTTATTATTTATATCTTATAAATTTCCATGAATTATTCCCTAACACATGATTATGATCTATGAATTACTGGGTATGAATTTTAAATTTTAAACTCATGTTCTCATACTCTTATTATCATGTTATTCTTAAAAATGATCAGTGATTGATACCTCCCTTGATTACTGTTACTAAAAATCTTAGTTCTCCATTTATTATGGTTTGTTCTCAAGGATATGAGAAATGGATTTATATATTATTAGTCTAATAAGGGTAATATTTGTGATGAATATGATTGGAGACGATGGTGATCGATTATATAAAAGATTTTTATGTATCTATGTTTCCACTTACATTAAACTGAAACCATTTTGGCATGGATCATAATGATATTTAATGAATTTTATTCTAATAAGATGTAATAATTTAGTATGAAATGTTTAGGCCACTATTGTTGGGATCGTAGAAAGGTTTTTTTTCTTTTGGAAACAATAATGGCAAACAATTAGTGACAACTGATTTTATAATCCTATGTGTTGAATAAAATCCTCTGTTATGGTAAAAATAATAGTGTGGTTTCCAATGAAAATAAATCCATAAATAGACAATAATATGTGTACGTGGCTGGGGAAAAAATATACCTTAGGGTAATAATTATAAATGGGAAAATTTGAGTATTAACTCGATCATCACAAGTTCATAATGATTAGGCCTATGACTATAGACTTGGGTAAACTCTTCCAATATATATTAATGGGTTAATTTATATTTCCGTTATGATTCATTATGAAGGATTTGAACAGACAATGAGAAAGGATAAAATATGTCAAACCTATGTTATTATTGATTGAAAATAATGTTTCAGGATTTAGATATCCAATAAACGATTTTCATAATTATATTATTTACCACTATGGAAATTGTTACCTGTAGAGACCCGAAGCTTAACATACATGGACATTACATTACTTTTTCGGAATACATAGTACATAACAAAAACACACACACAAGGATCGTAATAGTTTAGTGTCTTTGGAAACTCGGAATAAAATCTTCTAATCGTGGTGAAAGATCTTCAAAATCTCCCATAAAGATCTTCCCCTTTTTTTTTTACCTAAAACCTTTCTTTATATCCTGGGGAAAAGAAAACATAAAAGGGTGAGCTCAGATGCTCAGTAAGGGTAAACAAAAGAAATATCAATCACATCATATTCATAAGAACATAACATTTTGGAAATCTTAACCTGGAAAAGAGATCATAATTTAATAACATGGGATAAATAATAATAGTGAAATGAAATCCCAATAATCATAACATAAAACATGAAACTTTGTGGCATACATACATAATCATAGAGAATCATATCTTATTAGTCAAGACTCATTGCCAAGACTATCTTAGTGGACAAAGTCCATTTCTGAACCGAGTTACCCCCGTTGCAGTCCTGTTTCACTGAACCGGTATAACCTACCATTCCAGCCATGTCTATCTCATGAGATATAAAATCTTTATCCAATGCATTGGAGGGATATATAGGTCCCACCCATCTCATAATTATATCATTCTTACTTGTGCCACAAAATAAACATACATTATTCATAATAACCCAATAAATAAAATGGGTTTCATAAACATCATCACATCATCACATAATCTATATAAAAGAAATGGATATCATTTCATAATAAGAAAAGAGAAACCATGTAAATCATAGAGACATTGTACTTGAAACATACACATATGAAAATAATGTAATCTTATATGGACAATGGTTTTGATAAAACACTTGAAAGGAATTGTTGAGGAAAATATCCTTTTTTCTTCAAAATCATTTTCTTTTCACAAAATGTCATGCAATTTTAAAAGAAAAGGATTTTGTTGAAAATAGTCATGAAATATTTTGGAGGAAGCTTCATGAAAATAAGTCTTTATAAAACCGTAAAAATCCTTTAATGTCGTATATGTTAAAAAAACATTCTTCTCATACTTTTTTTCTTCAGAAAAGTCAAAAAGTACCTCGTACGAAAAACGACAAAATATTTCTTTCATATATTTTACTAAAGACTCACCGAAGGGTAAAAATGGATTTAAAAAATTTTAGGTGGTTGGAAATAATATTACATATTGTGGAATGATGGATGTGGATGACAAAATACACCCCAGTAAATACCAAAGTATAAACAATCTCGGATAAAAATGAGATTGTGATATTTCCCTTACCTTATGTCTGATTTGCTTCGTAAGTGTCCAAACCTCCTGTATAATGATTTAAATAATGTAATTAACTTATTACAGAATAATATTAATTGTTATGATATCATATATGGTTCACTTATGACTTTATATTACCCGTTCTTTTGTAAATTCAATGTTAAAGAAGCGTTTTGGTTAAAATCGTTTCATTTATCGTAGGTGTTTGGACTTGTTGTTCTTGACATTATTATTAATTATATCACAATTTACTTACTTCCAGAATATAAAACATGATTTATATATCATATATATTCAGTATATATATATATATATATATATAATAGATATATAAATGAAATGAAACACGCCGTTCATGGAGACGGTAGTCCGTACGTACGCATGAACGCTATTGTCCTTTCCTTATTGTCTTGAATGGAAGTAAGTAGATTACATAAATATATACATAAATCCAGTAGCTTTATAATGTAATATATTTCATTATTATTGCTTATATATACTTTATAATCATTCTTAAATGGTTAACATGGAGAATGAATCTCATCACGTCGTGGAGACGGTAGTCCGTATGTACGCACGAGCGATGATATCGTTCTCATGATTTTGAACTTGTTTTGAAGTGTATTTATACTATTTCAGTATCAATATAACTTTATAATAATAATATATAGTTACTCATTACACCATTATACCCGTCCAATTAAGTTGGTGGCGGAAAATAGATTACACCACGGCGTGGAGACGGTATTCCGTACGTACGCACGCGCGGTGATTTCCTTTTTCCGTAGGATGGATAGAAGGTTAATTAGAGTTGTTTCATATTTATAATAACATATCAGTATATAAGAAATACTGATGTTATTAATTTATCATAAAACAACTAATGAAGAAGAAGTTGAAGAAGAAAGAAATTGAAAATGATCGGTAATGGATATTACCTCTTTTTGACGCGCCTTTTCTTAACCTCCACTTAAAAAACTAAGGATGGTCTTTGAAGAAGACCAGGACCTCTAGGATGATACTAGGGAAGTGGAGAAGATAATTTTTCAGGGGTTGGACGAGCTTGAATGCTCAAATTGGTGTGAGGAGGAGAGGGAGGAGGTGCCCTTTTATAAGGGAGGAGAGGGGGACCTTAGGAAAATCTCAAAATATTATTTTATATTAAGGTCCAATTCGGAATATAATGGTTCCAAAGGGTCTTATTTCTAAGATAAAGTGGGTATGGGTCGAAATACTCTAATCCAATAGGATTTAGACAAGTTTAGGTTATTATTTTAACCTTATCAATTAAATTTAACTCTAAGTTAAATAATTTAACTTTTACCGTGTCTTTTTGTTTTCTTACACTATATGGTTAATAAAGTTACTATATCAAGCCAAAAGAACCCCAAGTTGTTTATTATTAATATATATAATCTTATCTAAGTCATTTGTCCGATCCTTAGATTTTTAGGAATTAAATAACAATTAATAATATAATATTTGATTTAAAAACAAATTTATGTCAATTTTGACACTATTTGGTACATGATTTTATGAAATTCATAACAGAATGATAAGTTCAAACCAAGTTGCTTATATCAACAATAACATGTAATATTAACCTAGAAAATTAATTTACATCATAAAAAGTCTCAAATTACATTTATTTGGGAATTTATAACATCAATTATGTCAATATTTCATTAATAAGACAATTACTACATCATCATTGTGTCATAATAAATGATGATTATTTAAACCCTAAAAATTCTAAATAAATTCCTATGATGTAGATAATTGTATTAGTCTTCTGGAGACTATTCATGTTCGAAGTTTCATTAAGTTTATCACTAGATTAAAATTATTATACTTATAATATTTAAGAAAGTGACACGTTGTCACATTCTTTGGTTTTAATAATAATTAAATTATTTTCATTGAAAAAATTTAATTAAATGAATCTAATCCGACCCTTAGGTGATATGGGTCGACATTTTGTCATCCAATAGGATCTTGAAATTTGTTAGGGTAATTTTAAAATATTATATTTACCCTTAATTACCCGATTTACCTTTAACTATAGTAAATAAAATTTACCGTAGTTACTATTCACAATGCCCAAAATTAAAAAGTAGCTTATTAACATAATTTGGACCCACTGATTCCAAATATGGAATCCATTTTTACAAATTCAATACAAAAAAGTTGTATAAATTAAATTAAAATTAATCCCGTTGTCGAAAGAAAAACAAGTTTTTCTTTCAAACATTGCAAAAGATTGAATTGATTTAACCTACGAATTAAAGGTAAAATAAATTCTAATGACATACATTATATTAAATGGTAAAAATATATTTTATTTATACTTTAAAACCATTCAATATTATAATTTAACCACATAAGATATTACAATGAAAAAAGTTGTTTTTAATTAAAATATAGCGTGTTTTTACTATTCATTAAAATATGAAAGTTATCGGAAAAATATCAAAACTTTATCTAATGTAAATTTTTATATCATGATTCAAAAGAAGAATTTTATTTTGTCAAATTGAACTTATAAAAATGTCAAAAACTATATTTAATGTGGGTGCGCCATCAAAAGGCGGTAAGACTGCATTTTTTGAAAAATAATTATTTTTCCCGAAAAATTTATTTCGTTCTTATACCATGTTCTAGAAAATGTGTAAGATGAATAATAATGTTATAAAATTCAAATTTTAGTTAACACTATTCATAACGGCTAGTTCAAAACAATATTATAATAATATATCATTGTTTAGTAAATCCCGGTATTGCGTACAACACACGCTATCGAGGAAGGTCGTGATTGCGTGTAATGCAAGCCAAGTCAGGGTTGCGTGTAGTGCACGACTCCTTTGTTATGGCGTATAATATAATCCAACCATATTTTATTTATACATTGAATATATATATATTTATACACTCAATGTTGCGTAGAATAACTTCTATCAAACGAACATGAAATTGTGTGTAACAAGAGCCAAGAAAAGTGTTGCGTATACTGCAAGCTAATACGGTGTTGCGTATAGTGCAAGATAATCATGGTGTGTCATACAATAGAAGATATGAATGAAATTAAAAAGAATGTATCTTATAAAATCTCGGGTTGTTACATTCTACCCCCCTTAAAATGAATTTCGCCCTCAAAATTCGTCGGGGTTATAAATGGTTTACTATTCGAAAGTTTCTTTCATAGAAACCCACATCGTAAAAAGGAATACCAAAACTTGGATTTAAAAACTAAAGTATGAAATGTAACAATTACCCAACTAAACTAATCACTGGGTTTCCACATAGGTGAAAATATGGATATGGAAGAGAAATCTAACCATCATGTTCTGATGGAGAGTGGTAGAGAACATGGCTATGGAAAAGCCAGGAATCCCAAAGCCATAAATTTGTGACGATCTAAGGTACCATCTGATTCATCAGATATAAGCGCACTAGGACAACATTTTTGGTTTTCAAGATCATTTCCCTAAAGTTGATGAAATTAGAAGAAATACTTTCTTGATTTTGGTATAGTCTCACCGTTTTTCGTTCTTTGGACAATTTCCACTTCATCTCTTAACGAAATGAAGTTGAATTTGTCATTCGTGATGTGTTAGAAGATCATGTGATAGAATGATGGGTCATTCAATCTGTCTCAAACAAAAGGTTAGAAAAGTTATCAAAAAATACATAAGTCCATCTTTAGTGAGATTAATCATATATAGTTCCTAAAATGGACTTATACTTCATATATCATACTACTTAATATAATGAAACTAGTTTCTACTAAACATGGACTTCCTGTAGTCCAATGGTAGGTGATAAAGGCCAGTCGCACTTCGGTTGTGGGTTTGATTACCACAGCCTTGTTCGACACGATGGGATGTCACCTGTCCTGCAGGTTGTCCTTTTTCTAAAACTACATTACTATAACATCACATAAATAATATCAAAAAAAAATACTATCCTTACACAATACTAACTTATGGTTAACATAATCCATTCCAATATTTAGGCTTATCTAAAATACTTCTGTCCAAGATCATAGTATAAAGAATACGATAACTTGAAATGTCGTCATCCAAGCATGTGAATACCATCATTTATCCCCCATATATCTTTCTGTTCACATTCCAATCATGTGAATAGCTTAATGATGTATTCTCTTGAAAAATGAATACCCATTAAACCTTAGTGAAAACATGAATGCTGTCAAAAGTTAACTCTTTCCACATACCAAAATCCAAAAATTCTATATAGTCAAACCATGATATAACCTTCTCCTTATATCAGTCATGAGCTCATGAATACTATCAAACATTTAATTTATCCGTATCCCTTCATTATGCGCATATCATCTATTTTCCAAAAATACTGGTACCATTCATCACATACTTTCAAAACATAAGGAAAGACAACAGTGTAACAATCCTTATATGTCTCTTTATTCCATAGTACCTTGAGATTACTTATACAACATTACACTTGATAAACATGTAATCATTCCACTACATTCTTAAATCATTGACCGAGCTTCAACAATTCTTTCATCTCACATATCATTTGTAGTCTCATCATCATCAACATAAATACTACCCATAAGACCATATTGATTCTCTTCATGAGACTTTCCCTTAGGGCATTGGTTTGCATAATGCCCGTACATTCCACATTTAAAACATTTAACCATTGTTGATGTCGTAGAAATACCATTATCCTCATCCCTGGTGTTAACCGAACCTTTTCCTTTTCACTTACTGGCTTTGTGTCCTTCATTTCCACACCCAAAGCATCTTCCATTTCCTTTGAAACATTATCCTTGATGCCTCTTCCCACATGATTTACATAGGGGAAATTGAACTTTCTTTCCTCTATGATCATCATGAAACTCCATCTTTCTCTTATTAGCCGAGTCAGGAAACTTACCAAATTTTACTTTATTGATCATATTATGAGATTGCTGATTCGGAATAATAATGATGTTTGGACTTCAAAATCTCATTTCATTTGGTTTCTCATGAAAAATATCATTCCCTTGTCCATCATATCCTCCATTATCGTGAATCATCTTGTTTCCAGCCATTTTCTAAAACCCAAAAAGAATAGTGTGAGAGAAAAAAATAATAATAAAGGGGGAGTAACTTCAATATCTAACATCTTTGGTTTAATCAAATATCGTTACCATAGTTCTAGGACTATATACTATACGCATACTTATCCTTAGGGACATCCCTAGACATACCTTAGAAATATCTCTAGGGATCTCACTAACGTTTTCACATCCTAGTTTCCAAAGGTTTACTAAACATTTCCTCTGATACCAACTGTAGAGACCCTAAGCATAAAATACATGGACACTACATTACTTTTTCGGAATACTTAGTACATAACAAAAACACAGACACAAGGATCGTAATAGTTTAGTGTCTTTGGAAACTTGGAATAAAATATTCTAATCGTGGTGAAAGATATTCAACATCTCCCATAAAGATCTTCCCTTTTTTTTTTACCTAAAACCATTCTTTATATCCTGGGGAAAAGAAAACATAAAAGGGTGAGCTCAAATGCTCAGTAAGGGTAATCAAAAGAAATATCAATCACATCATATTCATAAGAACATAACATTTTGGAAATCTTAACCTGCAAAAGAGATCATAATTTAATAACATGGGATAAATCATAGTAGTGAAATGAAATCCCAATAATCATAACTTAAAACATGAAACCTTGTGGCATACACAAATAATCATAGAGAATCATATCTTATTAGTAAAGACTCATTGCCAAGACAATCTTAGTGGACAAAGTCCATTACTGAACCGAGTCACCCTCGTTTCAGTCCTGTTTCACTGAACTGGTATAACCTACCATTCCAGCCATGTCTATCTCATTAGATATAAACTCATTACCCAATGCATTGGAGGGAGATATAGGTCCCACCCATATCATAATGAAATCATTCTTACTTGTTCCACAAAATAAACATACATTATTCATAATAACCCAATAAATAAAATGGGTTTCATAAACATCATCACATCATCACGTAATCTATATAAAAGAAATGGATATAATTTCATAATAAGAAAAGAAAAACCATGTAAATCATAGAGACATTATACTTGAAACATACACATATGAAAATAATTTCATCTTAGATGGAAAATGGTTTTGATAAAACACTTGAAAGGAATTCTTGAGGAAAATATCCTTTTTTCTTCAAAATAATTTTCTTTTCACAAAATGTCATGCAATTTTAAAAGAAAATGATTTTGTTGAAAATAGTCATGAAATATTTTGGAGGAAGCTTCATGAAAATAATTCTTTATAAAACCATAAAAATCATTTCATGTCATATACATTAAAAAAAGCATTCTTCTCGTACTTTTTTTCTTCAGAAAAGTCAAAAAGTACCTCGTACGAAAAACGACAAAAGATTCCTTTCATATCTTTTACTAAAAACTCACCGAAGGGTAAAATTGGATTTAAACAATTTTAGGTGGATGGAAATAATATTAAATATTTAGGAATCATGGATGTGGATGATAAAATACACCCCAGTAAATACCAAATTATAAACAATCTCGGATAAAAATGAGATTGTGATATTTCCCTTACCTTAAGTCCGATTTTCTTCATAAGTGTCCGAAACTCCTGTATAATGATTTAAATAATGTCATTAACTTATTACAGATTCATATTCATTGTTATTATATCATATATGGTTCACTTATGACTTTATATTACCCTTTCTTTTGTAAATTCAATGTTAAAGAAGCATTTTGGGTAAAATAATTTCATTTATCGTAGGTGTTTGGACTTGTTGTTCTTGACATTATTATTACTTATATCATGATTTACATACTTCCAGAATATAAAACATGATTTATATATCATATATATTCAGTATATATATATAATAGATAGATAAATGAAATGAAACACACCGTTCATGGAGACGGTAGTCCGTACGTACGCATGAACGCTGTTGTCCTTTCCTTATTGTCTTGAATGGAATTAAGTAGATTACATACATATATACATAAATCCAGTATCTTTATAATGTCATATATTTCATTATTATTGCTTATATATACTTTATAATCATTTTTAAATGGTTAACATGGAGAATGAATCTCATCACGTCGTGGAGACGGTAGTCTGTACGTACGCACGAGCGATGATATCATTCTCATGATCGTGAACATGTGTTGAAGTGTATTTATACTATTTCAGTATCAATATCACTTTATAATAATCATATATAGTTACTCATTACACCATTATAACCATCCAATTAAGGTGGTGGCGGAAAATAGATTACACCACGGCGTGGAGACGGTATTCCGTACGTACGCACGCGCGGTGATTTCCTTTTTCCGTAGGATGGATAGAAGGTTAATTAGAGTTGTTTCATATTTATAATAACATATAAGTATATAATAAATACTGATGTTATTACTTTATCATGAAACAACTAAATAAGAAGAAGTTGAAGAAGAAAGAAATTGAAAAAGATCGGTAATGGATATTACCTCTTTTTGACGCGCCTTTTCTTAACCTCCACTTAAAGAACTAATGATGGTCTTTGAAGAAGACCAGGACCTATAGGATGATACTAGGGAAGTGGAGAAGAGAATTTGGCATGGGTTGTCCGAGCTTGAACGCTCAAATTGGTGTGAGGAGGAGAGGGTGGAGGTGCCCTTTTATAAGGGAGGAGAGGGGGACCTTAGGAAAATCTCAAAATATTATTTTATATTAAGGTCCAATTCGGTTTATAATGGTTCCAAAGGGTATTATTTCTAAGATAAAGTGGGTATGTGTCAGAATACTCTCATCCAATAGGATTTATACAAGTTTAGGTTATTATTTTAACCTTATCAATTAGATTTAACTATAAGTTAAATAATTTAACTTTTACCGTGTCTTTTTGTTTTCTTACACTATATGGTTAATAAAGTTACTATATCAAGCCAAACGAACCCCAAGTTGTTTATTATTAATATATATAATCTTATATAAGTCATTTGGCCGATACTTATATTTTTAAGAATTAAATAACAATTAATAATATAATATTTGTTTTAAAAACTAATATATGTCAATTTTGACACTATTTGGTACCTGATTTTTATGAAATTCTTAACAGAATGATAAGTTCTATACAAGTTACTTATATCAACAATAACATGTCATATTAACCTAGAAAATCAATTTAAGTCATAAAAAGTCTCAGATTTCATTTATTTGGGCATTTATAACATCAATTATGTCAATATTTCATTAATAAGACAATTACTGCATCATCATTGTGTCATAATAAATGATGAATATTTAATGTCTAAAAATTCTAAATAAATTCCTATGATGTAGATAATTATATTAGACTTCTGGAGACTATTCTTTTTTGAAGTTTCATGAAGTTTATCACTAGATTAAAATTATTATACTTATAAGATTTAAGAAAGTGACATGTTGTCACATTCTTTGGTTTTAATAATAATTAAATTATTTTCATTGAATAAATTTAATTAAATGAATCTAATCCGACCCTTAGGTGATATGGGTCGACATTTAGTCATCCAATAGGATTTTGACATTTGTTAGGGTAATTTTAAAATATTATATTTACCCTTAATTACCCGATTTACCTTTAACTATAGTAAATAAAATTTACCGTAGTTACTATTCACAATGCCCCAAAATAAAAAGTAGCTTAATAACATAATTTGGACCCATTGATTCCAAATATGGAATCCATTTTTCCAAATTCAATACAATACAGTTGAAGAAATTAAATTAAAATTAATCCCGTTGTCGAAAGAAAATGAGTTTTTCATTAAAACATTGCAAAAGATTGAATTGATTCAACCTACGAATTCAAGGTAAAATAAATACTAATTACATAAATTATATTAAATGGTAAAAATATATTCTATTTATACTTTAAAACCATTCAATATTTTAATTTAACCACATAAGATATTACGATGAAAAAAGTTGTTTTTAATTAAAATATAGCGTGTTTTTACTATTCACTAAAATATGAAAGTTATCAGAAAAATATAAAATCTTTATCTAATGTAAATTTTTATATCCTGATTCAAAATAAGAATTTTATTTTGTCAAATTGAACTTATAAACATTTCAAAAACCAGATTTAATGTGGGTGGGCCATCAAAAGGCGGCAAGACTGCATTTTTTTGAAAAATACTAATTTTACCTGATAAATTTATTTTGTTCTTATACCATATTCTAGAAAATGTGTAAGATGAATAATAATGATATAAAATTAAAAATTTTGTTAACACTATTAATAACGGCTAGTTCAAAACAATATTATAAAAATAAATCGTTGTTTAGTAAATCCCGGTATTGCGTACAACACACGCTATCGAGGAAGGTCGTGATTGCGTGTAATGCAAGCCAAGTCAGGGTTGCGTGTAGTGCATGACTCCTTTTTTGTTGCATATAATATAATCCAACCATATTTTATTTATACATTGAATATATATATATATATACACTCAATGTTGCGTAGAATAACTTCTATCAAACGAACCTGAAATTGTGTGTAACAGGAGCCAAGAAAAGTGTTGCGTATACTGCAAGCTAATACGGTGTTGCGTATACTGCAAGCTAATACGGTGTTGCGTATAGAACAAGATAATCATTGTGTGTCGTACAATAGAAGATATGAATGAAATTAAAAAGAATGTATCTTATAAAATCTCGGGTTGTTACATTACCCATGATCCATTTTTTTGGATTTGTTAAATGGAAGAAATTAGAATAAAAAAAACTCTTAAGGTGATTATAAATGAATTGATTATCCTTTTAAGAAACCCAAACTTATCAAATATAGGTCATCAAACCTTGCTTAATTTCTAAAAAATATCTGAAGCTATTAAATATGTTGAGATTATAAATGGGAAAATGACGGAATAATGTATTATTTAATCCCTTATGGGGAAACATATACCTTAATCTAGTGAGATTTCTAATCCACTTATTGATGAGAAATGAATTTATACTAATGATTTTTTTTTAATTTCTATAGTGTTTGAATAATGAATATGTTATTTGGAATTTTTATCATTTAAAAGGTGAAGCATATCATTGGTGTAATCTTTTTAAGACCCCATAGAATAATGAATACGTTGATTCTAAAATGTTCTACAAGTAAAAAAAGGTCATTTCCCACTATGTAATTCTTTTTTTCGTCACACAAAAATAAAGAAGGAATTTTTTACATTGAAGAATTAGGATGGTTAATCCACTAGCACGTGTGAGAAAAATTTTATATAACTAATGGTGTATGGTTTTGTTATTAACATTTATCATGAAAACAAGATTTATTGATTCTTTAGTGGCTTAGAAATAAGTCTCTAAGATACATTAATTGTTAGAAAATTCTATTTATTTGACGAAATCATTGAATGATCCATTAATGTATAAATTCATGTTGGATTTACCCATTAATATAATGGTTTTTATTATAATATAAAGATTGAATTTAAATTATATTAAATTATAAAAACCATTGAGGGAAGAATACGAGTCTTTCTTTATTCTATAAGTGTGGAAATAAACATTTTGGAATTTATCATAAGGGGACTAGAAAATTATTAGAGTGATGAAAAGAAGGTAATTATTCAGTATAATTATTATGTGATGGGTAGAAGTCTGATAATGATATGATTGGAGAGAGATATATACAGAATTCACCACCCGCATACTAGTGTTTCAAATATTTGGAGTATGGTAATTAAACTAGCATGTTCTCAGGTATGAGGGTTATTTACAATGATCGACATCAAAAACATCTTAAGAATTGAGAAAATGAAGAATATTCTAAAAAAACCATTTCTAATGTTGGGTATGATAATGGAGTGGTTAAAGGTACACTTAAAATCCATACTAGATCTACAATGATTTTTTTTATTCTTCATCAACTTAGTATATTTATATCTGATGAATTTGTTAAGGGTATCACATTAACACCTCAAATATTATATATTTAATTATTAGTAAAAACAAATAATGGTATGATAATAACATAACAAGTATAATATTGTTCAGTAATCGAGGTTTGTGGGAATGTTCTTTACGAAAATAATTTAATTCTTTATCTAGTTGAATTTTATATTATTTTTGGGAATAGATTGGCTCTATCTATATAGATCCCATATAAATTTCTTGGAAAGGGAATTCACCTTTGATATTACAATATAAAATATTATGATTTACCAATGTGGTAATAAATTTTAACATATAATGAAAATTACTTCTATTTTATGGGTTTTGATTCTGATTCAATTGTGGAAATTATCTAAGATGGTTGGGGAGAATCCCAATATCATGGATATTTATATTGTACAAGAGTTTTTTATTTTATTCTTTAACAGTTTCCTAAATATCCTAAAAATAATGATTTTTTTTCAATCAAAGTTAAACCTGTAACTAAACATGTTTTGAAGACTCTATTTAGAATGGAACCGATTAGGTTATAGGAATTGAAGAAGAAAATCCAAGAGAATCTTGATAATGGATTTATTTATCCTTGGGCATCATCATGTAGCGTACCTATTCTTCTTAGTAAGGATAAATATGGATAAATGAGACACTTTAATTATTATTAATTACCTAATAATATAAAAATAAAAAATAAGTATCCTCTACCCTTGATTGATTATTTGTTTGAACAATTACATGGATCTCAATATTTTTCTAATATTAACCATCATTCTGGATAATATCAATTGAGGTTCAAAAGTGAGGAAATACCTACGACAGTATTCTATATGTGGTGTAGATGTTATGAGTTTAGAGTGATGGAATTTGGTCATAATAATTCCCTAGTTGTCATTATGGAATTACTTAATAGGGTATTTAATGATTAACTTCATCAATTTATGGTAGTCTTTATAAACAAAATTATTATATATTAAAAGATAAATGAAGAGAATGAATATCACTTGTGGTTTATAATAAATACCCTACGTATGGATAAGATCTATGAATGATTTACCATGAGTTAATTTTTACTATATAAATATTCTTTGTTGGGATATATAATCTATAGAAATTTTATATCAGTGGATCCATCAAACACATGTTATATTGAATATTGGCCTAGATCAATAAATATTAATGAGATCCATATTTTATTATGTATTGGATGGATGTTATCATTTCTAAGTTAATAATTTCTCATTGTAATCTAATAAACTAAACATGTTAACTTGTAATGGAGTCAAGTTCATTTGGACTGATGAATACAAATAATATTTTAGGGAACTAATGTGAAGGTTATTCAGTTCACCTATTCTAACACTACCATATAGTGGAGAAGGATTTTTGAGTATTATTTATCCATCAAATAAGGGTAGGTGAAGTGTTCTTATTTATAATGATATTGTGATAGCTTATACATATCAATAATTTATGGTGAATGAGTATAATTACTACACACAATACATTGAATTAATACAATTAATCACTTCCTTAAATATATTGAAAAAATATATTTATGGAAGATGTGTGAAATTTATACTGATTGTAAATGATTAAAGTATATATTTAGCTTGAATGATTTTAATATGCAATGAAAAATATTTCTAGATACAATTAAAGGTTATAACTTATAATAAAATACTACCATAGGAAAGGAATCAATGTAGTTGATTCCTTGAGCTTAATGGATCATGATAGATTATCATTAATGAGATTCAAAAAAGTTTTAATATTTATAAACATTCAAAGTATTGACCATGGAATATTAAAGGGATGGGATAAATCATATCTTACTCAAATGACTATTCAACCATTTATTGATGTATTGAGTTAAGGGGAACATTAGGAAGATGAGGGGCCTTAAGAGAATGTGAGAAACATTCCTATGTTCTTCCTTCATTATTATGGAATAATAATGATCTATAAATAAGTATTTTCCCATAAATACCAAACATGAATAAATATCAATTAGATGAATCTCATTACTCAACATTATATATTAATGCTAGAAGTAAAAATATGTATTGAGATATGAAAGAGTATTTTTGGTAAGAAAATATGAAAAAATATACTACAGAATATATATCTCGACAATTGGTTTGTCCGAATGTTATGAATGAGAGACAAAATTTTACAATGATTTTAAAACCATGACCCATACAAGAATATAAATAGTAAAAATTTCCATTTTATTTCATCATCTGACACTAAAAAACATCTAAGGATCATAATTCTATTTTCTTATTGTCTCATGACTTATGAAGTAAGTGAATTTCAATTCTATCAGATTATATTTCCTTCTTGATCATGTTTACAAGACATACATTGATTAAGTTGTATGGTTGTATGGGTTACCATTTTCTATTATATCTAGTCAAAATATATGGATGAAATGAATGTTATAGAAATTTGTTCAAGAAGATATGTGTACATAGTTGTGTTTGAGTACTTCCTATCATCCTTAGAGAGATGTTCAGTGTGGGAGAAACATTCAAAGACTATATGATATTAAATGATCATATTCTATAGACACAAAAGGAAGTGTATATCAAAACGTTAAGCTAAATTAAATCTTTTATAACAAAGTTATTCACTCGATCATTTAGATGGATCATTATGAGTTTCTTTATGGAAGAATGTACATAACTAAAATATAATGAGATATAATTGGATAAATAAATCTATTTGGACCTGATCTAACTAGGATAGTAGAAGATAAGGCTAGATCTATTCTGTACCACATCTTTCCATATTGGATTCAAAATAAGATTTATGTTAAAAATAATTAGATAAATCTAAGATTTGATGTCGGTGAGAAGGTATTATTTTGACTTTCCCCATGAAACAAGGTTACAATTTTTTTAAGAATTAAAATCAGATCTATAGGTACATTGGCTCCTTTTAGATTCTTGACTATTTCGAGATGGTAACCTATCTCTTGGAACATTAAACAAACCCCTCTCAAGATCATGATGGGTTTTGTGTATCTCTTATAAGGATGTACATAACATGTTCTTCAACTGTACTAATATCTTCCATTGTAATATCAAGGATTGATTTTTTCTATGATGAAAAATTGGATGAAATTTTTGATCTAGATATAATGTACTATTGAAAAAGAATAGTCACCCAGTTTATGTTCCTAATAGGAATCAGAAATTTGAGGAAGCTAAATGGTAACATGGGGATGTGATGAAGTATATATATTATCAATTGTTTGTATCCTAGTTATGGAATCTCAAGGGGGAATATATTTTTTAGGGGGGGTTATAATATAAACCCTGATATTTTTTATTTATTTCCTTTAAAAAAACATGAATTATTCATGGGCATGCTTTAAAGAAACTGTGAGTCTATATTAGCCTATGCTATATTATACCTTTATAACCTAGACATTACATGAATGGGTATGAATAGGATTAACCAAATTATAAATCCTATATTGACATGTTATTAGAAATTAAAAAATATTGATTAATTCCTAACAAATAATAATTAGATCTTTAATGAAATAATTTAATAATTAAAAAACCTAATTTTTGATGAAATTAATTTTTTCTATATGGAATTTATTATTAAATAAAAGATGTATATTGATAAATATTCATGTTATTTGAAAAAATACTAGTGATTTGTGAATGAAAATCCACACATTAGTTATCAAAAGGATTAGAATGAAGATAAAATCATTTAACTGTAAAAATAGTTATTTTTTATAAAGCTATTTTATGTGAATGATGTAATTTTATCATAATTAATTATATAAAGATATTTATTAAATTTCCCAAGGAAATATATCTATTATATATTCAATAAAATATTTAAAAATGGATTTGATAGTTTTTATTAGGGAAGGAATGAATGTAAACTTATTTTTATGCTTAAAAATTCATTTTTTCTAAAAACATGAATTCATTTCGTTTAATGGTCTTATTTTAAAATATATTTACACAAATTATAGAAATTAAATTTTAAAAAATTTATCTTTACTTATTATAATAAAATAGAAATTTATTAATTAGGATACTTTACTTCTTGATCATAAAGTAATGTAAAATTGTAATATTTTTCCATGATTAAGGTAAAAACGGGTCAATAAGGGACTACACCAAGTGACAAGTGTTTTATTAAAATTTAAAATTTTAAAATATAGTATTTAGATATTTATAGAAAATATTCTCATAATTTATAATTATTTTAAATTTTGATCAACTTTTAAAATAAATTAACCATATATTATTTAAATATTTTAAGTAATTCCCTGTCTGTCCTCTCCCCCACTTATAAAAGTGTGGCTTATCTCTACTATTGTTTAGAAATTTTGAGCCTTATGACTTGGTATATACATACCCTAACACATTTATATAACAATTTATTCTTCCTTTATCCAATGGTGTTATAATGAGACCGATATTTTAAGGAGTAAAGTGTATACCAAATGTAGTCTCTAAAAGAAGAGGTATAAATTTTAACCAAGATCATTCAATTTTATTTCTTACTCCACGATATCTGAACCAATTATATATGTCATAACATGGAGAATCTAGAAGAATAAATATACATATAATTTATTATTATTATAAATGTTATTACACAAAATTGTTTAACATATTTTCCTTTAAATGAAAAATGAATATATTAGTCATGGGTATATGTAGACTTCCTCCTCCATGTGCCGATATATTTCATTTTTCATCAGCACATACTATTTAAAGATGTAACAATAAATTTACACAATATATATGATATATATAATTTGATTATAATTTTGGAATGAAAAATTATTATTTATTTTTCTTTCTTTCTTTTCACTAGAAAATCCAAACTTCATTTTTGCGTAAATATAGACTACATTTTCCATGAACCGTGTAATATATTTTTATCTATTTACCTATTATGAAGGGTTATAAAATTTTATATAAGGAATTAATATTTTATTTATATCATGATTAAATTTTTTAGATGATGGTTCTACGATCATGATGCAAGAACTATGATATGAAAACAAAAATATACATATGAATTAACAATTATCACATAAAACATATATTTTAATAAATAATTGCTAATATAATAGTTATAAGATTTTATAAGTAAACCATTGATATTATTATAAGTTTAATTATTTATATTTTATAGAAGTATCATAAAATTAAATATATAATTATGTAATTCACAATGCTTTTGATGAAATTCAAACATGAGGTAAGGGTATTATATTACAATCTCATTTTTACCAATATTATTTTTGATTACATTAATGATGATGAAATTATATGATCAATATTTAATTTTTTTTATTCCCATCTATTAATTTAGATAAGTTTATTATTCTAATTTAATTTTTATCTCTCTATGTTGTCAAAAGACCTGATGAATTATTTTAAGGGAAATAATCTCTATTTTTCGATTAAATCATGATTTCTAGTAATCCATGATTATATTATTTTAAAACATTTTCAATAATATATTTACCATTATAATAAGATTAATTAGGTTAATTCTATACCTATTTATAAATATTTTTAAAATGTTTTAAAAGGAATATTCATATCATTTTAAAAAATGTGGTACATTTAACCAATGGTTTGAACAAAATCATTGTTTTAACACACACTACATGAATGTATTTTCCCACCCTTATGAAAAAACATTTATATAAGGATTCAATTATAATATATCATAGTTATTTTTAATGTATTTTTTAATTTAATATTATTTTTTTTGAAATAATTTATTTGAAAATTAAATTGGTATCTTCATTAAGAAATGTTATTGAGATATTTTAAAAGAAAATATCAATCAATGAAAACATAATTTTATGTTAATTATGATTAAAAAGATATAATAAAAATGATAAAATTAAAAAATAAACACGATTCACCTATATATTTTATTATAATGCTAACACATGACATCCTCGAGGTACATTCCCAATTTCTTTTTAGCAATCAAAGACTGACACAGGTGTATGATGGAGGGAATACTATGGTAGGTTATTAAAAAAGTTATATAAGAGAAACCCATTATTGTTTAATTGAGACTATAAAATAATAGTTTTACTATCAGGACATGAGGGGTAGGTGTGAGAAGATAATTATGAACACTTATTCACAATGATACATGAGTTTCTATAGGATTTCATGCTTTATTATTGTATTTATTTCATGAATTATAGTTTATTAAAATTAGTTCTATGTTTTGAGGGATGAAAATGGAATTTAAATGGTTCCATGAGATGATATCAAAAGTCTTATCAACACATATATATTCTGAGTTCGTGGTTCAATGTGACTGTCATTGGTTGTTTCATTATGGGAACATATTCTCCGAAACCATGTCATCCTATAACACACAACCAATATCCCCTCTTGCAGAGTTTAAATGTTTTGTAATGATTTTTATTATTACTTTTAATAGAATTTTTTGGAGTAAAAAAATTGATTGTTTTTTATTTTAGAAATTGATATAGGGTTTTTATGTTTAGAATATTGATCAATAAAATAAATCATTGATAAATTCAAAAAATTAAAATATTTAAATTTAAACATTAATGTTTTGGGTTTAATGTAGTAGTTTATATTGAAATGTATGAAATTATTATTCTTAAAATGATTTTAAAGGGATGTTTTGAAATAGTTTTATGTGGTTTATGGTGGGTTTTGAAATTCAATGTTATATTTTATTATTGGATTTTATATTTAAAGAATAAAGAGGAATCTTATATTAATAAAAGGGAAATGAAAAAAATAATTTTACTATATTTCATTTGGTTTTTAAAATAAAATAAAAACCTTTTAAGTTTTATGATTCCTTAAAAAGGGGGAAACATTTGGTTTTGAAAGGATTATTTTAAAAGTTCCTTTGAATCTTTGGTTTGTCATTTTAAAGTGGGATTTAATTTTTTTATGCTTTGGTTTTCAATAGGGATGTTTGGTTTTGATCTACAGGGCTTTTCTTCTACCCACTATTTATTTGGTTTGGGAGGAATTATATCACAATTTGAATTGTTTAATATTTTTTGCTGTCTTAACATAATTTTCAAGGAATGTTTCAATGAGTTCTAAAAATTTCATATATTTGGATGTCCCAAGTGGAATCTCTTTTAGTCAACGAGTCTGATCTGTGGGTTTACATGGTTTTACTAAGTCCAAGTGGAGGGTTAATGTTTGGGTTTGATAATTCCTTTTCTTGGGTCATGTTCTGTCCCAATAGGGAGTAGTTGTGGATCCATCGAAGATAGAAGTAGTTGTGTCTTGAGAAGCCCCCAAGCCAGTGTCGGAGGTGTAAAGTTTCCTTTGTCTCACAGGCTACTACAGGTGGTTCGTAGATGATTTCTCACGAGTTGCGACTTCTCTGACAGCTTTAACCATGAAGGATCATGAAATCATATAGACTGATCAGTGTCCGAAAGCTTTCAAATATATAATGGAGAAGTTAGTAAATGCTCCAGTTCATTGTCTTCTAGCTGAGGGAGTTCAGTTTGATGCTTTCTGTGATGCTTCACATCTGGTGTTTAGCTATGTTCTGATGCAGAAAAGATCTGTTGTTTCTTATAGGTCATGGAAGTTACGTCCCCAAGAATGTAACTATGCAACTCATGATCTTGAGTTGGAATCTTTTTTGTTTTCTCTGATGTTGTGGAGACATTTCCTCATTGGTGAGCTCTTTGTGGTCTTCACTGATCATAAGAGTTTGAGGTATGTTTTCTCCCAGTGTAAATTTATCTTTCGACAACATCGGTGGATGGAGTTATTACAGGAATACGACTTCTATATATCGTATACACCTTTAATGGGGAATGTTGTAGCTGATGCGCTGAGTCAGAAGTCACGTAGAGATGTAGTGTGTGAATTTGGGGACTCCTGGAGAGTAATGGAAGAACTGTCAGCATTACATCTTGATATGGGAGATGTTGGGGGAAGAGGTTGTCTTTTTCAGATGATGGTGCAGCCATATATCTTGAATCAAGTGGAAGATTCCAAGTTGGGCGATCTTGTGGTGGAGGTCTGGAGAGACAGAGCCGTTTTTGGTGAGGCCCATGATGGTTGGTCTGAATATGAAAAACACAAAGTGTTTTATCATAGAAGGATTTTTTTTACTTTGACGATGTGCGATACGGTTCTCAGAGTGTTTCAAAATTCTCTTTTAGCAGTGTATCCGGGTGTGACCAAGATTTACTAAGCCTTGAGGAGCCAGTTTTGGTGGCCTGGGCTGAAGTGTGCAATGTTATAGTATGTTTCTCGATGTTTGGTTTTCCCAAAGCTAAAGGGAGAACACCATGTTCCTGGTGGTTTGCGTCAGCCATTAGAGATTCCTTAGTGGAAGTGGGAGGACATGTTAATGGAATTGGTTACTGGCTTACCTCGTTCTCTAGGAGTACATGATGCTATTTGGGTGGTAGTGGATCACTTAACAAAATTATCCCACTTTAAAGCATTCAAGGAGTCGAGCTCAGTGGAAGTTTTGTCACAACAGTATCTAGAGGAGGTAGTGAGACTTCATGAAGTCCCAAGGATGATAATTTCGGATTGAGATCCTCATTTTACCTCTAGGATGTGGAAAGGTCTCCATAATACTTTCGGTTCTCAGATATGCCTTATTACTTCTTTTCATCCTCAAACGGATGGTCATACAGAGCGAACCATCCATACCCATGAAGACATGTTACACTCTTGCATCCTAGATTTTGGAGGATTGTGGATGAGACACTTACCCTTGATGGAGTTCACTTACAATAATATTTTTCACTCCACCAATGGTATGGAGCCATTTGAAGCCTTGTGTGGCCAGCTTTTCCATTATCTGTTGTGCTGGACTAGGGTTAGAGAGAGAGAAATTCTCAGACTATAACTAGTGTACAATACAGCAGAGATGCTTCATGTGATTTGTGAGAGGATGAATAAAGCAAAATATCATCAAAAATCACATGTCGATCAAAGGAGGAGACCCTTAGAGTTTGAAGTTAGGGATTACATGTTTTTAATGGTGACTCCCCATCATGGGCAGTGAAGGTTTGGTCGTGGGAGAAATATTTCTCCCTGGTTTGTTGGGCATTTCGAGGTGTTAGCTCATGTTGGAGCTGTAGCGTATTATGTAGAAATTCCCCTGCAAATGAGTTGGATACATGATGTTTTCCATGTATCACATCTCAGTCGTTATCTTCATGATGACTCTCACATCATCTATTGGGGAGAGATCGATGTTGATGATGATGCAACCTTTGTGCGAGTGTTCTATCCCCTTGGTTCCTGTCTTATGGCGACACGGTGGCATGGATAAAAGTACCTAGGAATGTGAGTCACAGATATGTGCTCATTACTCAGAGTTGTTTGATGTTTAAATATTTTAATGAAACAATCCCTCCTTTGTGGTTAATCCTTTCATTTATATAATATGGATTTTTTTGCTTGATATGGCTTTCTCTCTTTTTAGAGGTATCTTGATGGGTGGTTGTTCAGAACCTGTTTTTTTTCATTAGGTGGGTTTTGAATTATCGAGGATGAGAATATTTTGAGAGGTATTTAATGTAATGGCCCGAACCACTCTGGTCTATTCCTTTGTGAACATTTTGTGTTTGAGGTGTTCCGGGAGGTCGAGGTGACTAATCCTCAAAACTTTTCCAAATTTCCATTTCTGTGAATAGTGTCATCGGTGAACAGTTCTAATGGAAGACATTTGTGAATAGTACAACAGTGACCCTATGTGAACAATGTCATAGGTGACCATCGATGAATAGTTCCAATGGTAGACACTTGTGAATAGTGCAACGGTAACCTTAGGTGAACAGTGCATCGGTAAACATAGGTGAACAGTCCCAATGGTAGACTATTGTGAAGAGTGCATCGGTATTCTTAGCTAAACAGTTCCAATGGTAGACCATTGTGAACAGTGCATCGGTAACCTTAGGTGAATAGTTCCAACGGTAGACCATAGTGAATAGTGTATCAGTAACCTTTGGTGAATAGTTCCAATGGTAGACTATTGTGAACAGTGCATTAGTAACCTTAGGTGAACATTTCCAACTGTAGACCGTTGTGAACAATGTATTGGTAACCTTCTATGAACAGTGTCATCGGTGACCATCAGTGAACAGTTCCAAAAGTAGATAGTTCTGAATAGTACAATGGTGACCTTATGTGAATAGTGTCATCGGTGACCATCGGTGAATAGTTCCAATGTTAGAAAATTGTGAATAGTGCAATGGTAACCTTAGTTGAATAGTTTCATCGGTAACCTTTTGTACACAGTGTCATCAGTAACCTTCTATGAATAGTATCATTGGTAACCTTATATGAACAGTGACATCAGTGACCTTATGTGAATAGTATCATTGGCAACTTTATGTGAACATTGTCCTTGGTAACCATATGTGAACAGTGCAACGGTGAGGTTCAATTGGTAAGCTCTATTTCCTTTTCCCAATTTCAAGTTCATGAACAATGTTTTAGCTTCCTAAAGTATCACCCATTTGACATTTCCTTTGACGTAAAATGCATTTCAATCCTTGTTTTAAAAACATTAAGGCTGATTCGAAGTCCATAACTCCTATATTAATTATTCCTAAGTCTCGATATGTTTTTACTTGGTCAAACCATGAGGTTTAATGAAATCCACTATTAAGGGGAAATCAAGTGTATCTTAAACCGTCACTCTATTAAATCTTCAAATGGGACAAGATATATTCCCCCCTTGTTCTTCCTCCTTGATATCCAGTGTGAGATGCTCGATCCTTTCCTTACTTCCCATAGGAATCGTGAGATCAAGCTTTTCCCCATGGATTGGTTTCCCTTGACGTTCTTCTTGCTGTAAGTGAACCCCCTGTTTTGGTGCAACCAACAAGTATCCGTCAATCTTTGATATAAGGTATGTTTTATTGTCATTCTTTTGGGGTTCATATTCCACTATTTCTCCTTCCTTGTTATATCATGTGATCTCCATGCTTGTAATGGAGTTATCTTGGGTTTTGGTTGATGCGGTCGTACTGTGGAATTCTCGTGTCAATGTAGTTGCCGTGAGAGGAGGCGATCGTAACCTATTATGTGGCTCGTTCTCATATAAAGAACATCAATAACCTTTTAAGGTAGGGGATTTGTTGGTTCACTCTTCCTTTATGTGCAATTGTATTGATATCATGTTTTATCCCACTCGATCACAATGGAATTAACCTAATAAATATTTGAACTAGATAAATAATTTTTTATCAATCATATGTTATGGCCTCTTGTTTTTCCAGATAGTGTGATATCTATTCTTGCTTTGTTTAGATATTTTTTTTGATGGAAATCAGAAAAGAACCTAAACTGGGATTAATTTATAATTTTTTGGCTAAAGATAAAGAGTCGTGTAAACGAATATGGTTCTTGTTGTAATTTGATAATAATCAAATTGATGCAGTTAGCTTGTTTAATTATTTGGGATAGCTTACCTGTTAGGTTTCCTAAATTTGGAACCTATGACAAATAATCTGTTATTCCAAGATGGATTAATGAACCAGTTGTTTGATAAAAGATAATTCCTTGTAGGGTTCTGAGGTTCCCCTTGATTGTTAATGGGCTAAGAGCCCAATTGTTAAGACGTTTGTTTTCCTGTTGAATGTGTTGTGATGTGAGCCTGGATGGCCGTTATTATATGTGTGGTCTTGGAGGCCTTTTGGGTCTGGTAGAAGATGATGCTTAGAGTGGCGAGATGCATCAGTTTATGCATGTGGGTGCCAGGGAGGGCGCCGGGGATGATGGAACGAGATGGATGAGATTGTTTGATGCTTGCTGATTATTTTTGGTTGTTTATCTACTCTACTTTTCCCCAATACTCAAGGTAGCTGGTCTTGCTTACCGTTCTTCTGAATGATGTCAAGATGCGTGGGGTATGCCACGTGGTTTCTGTGTTTATCTTCTCAAGAGAGGATGGGTCTACACTTTTGCTATAGGTGAAAATGACAGGACGAGTAGTACATCTACTCACCGTGTTGAGGAGCTTATGTTTAGTAGCAAAGAATGTTTTTCTAGAATTCAACGGAATATGGGAGAGAAATTCTGTAATAAATAATTGAATAAATGATGTTAACCCATGTGGTTGAAGTTTGCTGGAAAATAATGATGAGGTTGTAATTTTTAAAGGGAGAGTGGACTTTGGGTGTGATGCTAATGAAATACAATGTGGAATTGTAAATGGTTAATTAATGTTTAAAAAATTAATCAACATAAATTGGAACCGATTAATAAGGAATGAAGTAAGGAAAAAAAGATTTTTAAATGGTTGTGTGCTTATAGGACATCTATTCTTAGTTGTGGCAGGCGGGACTCAGAGAGACATTAGCTGTAGTTGTTTCTAAGACTAGGTTATGCCCATAGTGTGGTTGTGAGCTATAGTATTTTCTATACCTTTTGTTTTTCTATACACTAATCCACCCCATCGGTAAGGGAAACTAAAACCCTAGGGATTTTGAGCCCTGGGGGTGTTTTCCCCAACATTCCGGTGGGAGGATGGATGGATGAATACCCCCTTTGGCCCCACATTCTTCTCTTGGTAGTTACTTGTGTTGGTGGGCACAATGGTTAGTTATCTCTATATGTGTGTGTAGAGGGATATAATGGTTTGTGGTTATTCACACACATATATTCTAGATATAGTATCCTATGGACTACTATAGGCGTAATGTGTATAGGTTGTCATGGCTTGTGGATCCTTACTCGTTGTTTGGGCTGTAATGTCTTGGGGTATAATACCTGAAGTATGATACATTTTATATGATCTATGGTAGCTCCTGTAAACTACCTGGTTACTTTATTGTGTGGATGTGGTGGTTTTTTTGCACGAGGTGCGTATTGTGGTGCTTCACCCAGGTGTCTGTGGGAAAGCCTTTTTGGAGAGAGAATCTTAGGACGCGCGACATTGCGGCAAAGCAGCAAACCAGTGGGGAAGTAGTAGTAGGGTACCCTTCATTGTATTTATTATATTATATACTCTTGTATGCATTACTTTTTGAGAGTATCCATGGAGAGGTCATGAAAATAGTATAACTTTTTAGGTGATGAGTTAGTTTCACTTGTTGTTCATTAGGCTTTAGCATGCTTTCTTTACTTTTTCACGAGAGGATTCAGGGAGGTTACTACTAAGTATGCTGTTATACACACCCTCTGTCTATATAAACTGTTTTTAGGTTAATTGGAGCAGTTTGGAGATCCATCTTGTTTCTATATGCTTGGGGTTGTAGGAGATGTTTGGGTTTGTGGTAGCCGTTTCCATTAATTTTTTCTAGTACTTGCAGTTTCCCCCTTTCAATTGTAGTAGGTTTCCATGAAATTACATATGTGTACATGGGTTTTCATTTATATTTTGTTCTGAGTTAGAGTTTTTTGTTGTATATTTTATCTCTCTCTTCTGAATTTGATCTCTTAGAGGGTAATGCCTCCCATTTGTGTGTTTACTATACCCTCGGTGCTAGTCACCAACCTAGGTCCTACTGAAGGCGGGACTCGAGGGTCATTATCTCCCTTCTCACATTTCCGGCCTAGGAGGGATACACCTTGTGGGGAGGGGTTTGTGATAGAAAACATATAAGGAAAAAAACTATATAATAAAAAAATTATTAAATCATGAAATTCTATACATTCCAGAAATTAAAAAAACATTTCTTTTGACCTTTGTTAAAATATATGAAAGAGTATTTTTAAAATACAATCCTGTACCAAAAACATTGAAAAGATTAATTTATAAAAAAATTAAGGGAAACTAAGAAATTAATTATTTAAAACATTAATTATACTAATAATACATTACTAATTTTTTTTTTAAAAATGTTTATAAATGTGAATGATTAAGAAAATAAATTGATAAAAGATTTAAGACGATCTTTTATCAGCTAAAGAGTCCCTCACTTTGTGTAAAACTCATCACATACATTATTTATCTCCCTGAATAATAAAATGAGGTTAATTATTTACTTGATTGAAAACTTTTTTCATTTTTATTATTCACTTATACCACTTTTTGCCACGTTATGACAATTACTTAATTATTAAAATTTACATCAGTTATTCTGATGATATTCTGTACTTGGGTAAAGAATTACATTGGGATGATGTCTATAGTTAAAGTCATCCATAGTCCATCATATCATGAATAATAATATTGAAACAATTATCATTTTGAAACATCAATTACACCACTAAATCATTATATTATATAAGGATATTAAATATGAACTAATTTTGAATCATGGAGACGGTAGAACTTACGTACGCATGTGTAACGTATATATTTTTCAATAATTATCATGGAAATATGTTAATTTCAATTTTATCTTCATATAATTATAATAATATATCATATATTATATTAATTCTCAAAATATACTTATATATATCAAATGTGTTATGCGATGATGAAAATCAAATCACATCGCTTTGTGGAGGTGATAATTAATACAAACAGACAAATGATGTTACCATTTTTCTATGCATAGAATGTTAATAATGTAAATAATATTTCATCTTTCAAGAATGATTACTATTTAATTAATATCCTATATAAACATTAATTCCATCATACTTATCACTCTTGAGGGAGAGTGATAGAAAAAAAATTATATCAGTTTGTGAAGTGGTTGTCCTTCGTACACACAAACAATTAATTCTTTTCTAACTTGATGGATGTGAAGATCGATATACGTATTGAAATTGACATTAAAAATTATAGTATATTTATGATTTTTGATTTATTATTCTCGTATGGTTTAATATGTTTTGAGGGATGTTTAGGAATAAAAAAACAAAAATGTTGTTTAAACATGATTCATCTTCTTTGGACAATCTTCTTTTACTAAAATCATAAGACCACTAAGAGTGTTATTATTCCTTAAATAATACATATAGAATATGGGGAGGGATTATATGAATGGTATTTTCAAAATAATGGCATATAAAAATATGTTTTTAAGTGTGAATAAAAGATAAGAAGAGGCACCATTTTATAAGATAGGCGAGGGGATCTCTTTGAATTTCAAAAAAATTTAAATTAATATAAATTATTTTTCTATTAAAAAAGGAAAAAATATATAATTTTAAAATATAATAAAATTATGTGTCAATATACCTTCAGAAAAATAAAACTATAGAATTTTTGACTAAATTTCTACCCTTATCATTTGGTTTTATCCTTTATTTATCCCCTTTAATTCTTATAGTGACAACATGGATTCTAAATCTACCAGGGTCAAAATTATAATACAAAATTATAGAAGAACAATAAAAAAATCATTAATGAAATTTCAATCCTTATCCCAATTAATGTTCAACATTTAATATTTTTTAGTAATTTTATATCATTTACTAAAATATTATTTATTTTAAAATATCATTAATGTCAATTTTGACACTATTCATTACTTTGACTTTTACAAATATAAAGGCAACAAGGTAACTATGAAAAAGAACTTTTATATACCTAAAATATCAATGTAATCTATAAAATTCATGGGATTTAATAATTATCTCATCTTTTATTTATTTTAATATTTAATATCATTTATTTGGATTTTCCATTTATTGAATAGTTACTGCATCAGCATTGTGTCAGCATTTAAGGTAATTAAATTTTTACTAAAAATTATAACTAAATTAAGTTGATTTAGATAAATAATTTATATTTAAAATGAAAATATATACTTTAATACATATTCTTTATAACACTATATTAAAAATTATAAAGTTATTAAAGATATGAGTTCGACATCTATGAAGTTCCATTAAGAAATATATTATATATTTCATACCCTATTAAAAATTGATTCAAACAATTATAATCTTTATCCATGGATCGTTATGGTAAAATTAATATCATCCATTAAATGTGGGATAAGTATAAGTGTCACTTTCTATTCCTTATCTTTTTATCTATACCCTTAAATACATGATTTACCCTCTACCATGGTAACAGAAATTACTAATGTTACTATTCGTATTGGCCAAAAATTAAAGGGACCTTTTTAATTAATTTTCAAATACTAAATCCAAATACAGAATCCATTTTTCAAATTTCAACCGGTAAAACGTAACAAAAAACATTATTTCAAAAAATGACATTTTTATATTAAGAATGTTTTTATTTAAATTCATTTATAAAATACATTTCAAACACCATATTTGGTATATTTTAAAAAAAATGGACTAATTAAAATTTTAAACTAATCCAAAACAAATTTTCCGCTATAAATACTTGAAAAATATATTTTTTTTTAAAAAAATGGTATTTTCACTATCCATTAAATAATGAAACTTATAAATAAAATTTAAAAATTAAATATAAGATAATATTTACATTAATCATTCAAAAATGATTTTTTTTGAAATAAAATTTATAAAATTTATAAAATTTAGTTTTAAAATAATTGGGCTTTCGAGAAGTGGGAAAACATCCTTTAGATGAAATAATTCTTTTTCATTAATTAATATTGATAAATTTTTATATCATATATAGAAGAAGATAAAGGATAAATGTTACAAATTAAATTGAATATATTATACAAGTTTTTCATTACTATATTAAAAAATAATTACATGTTTATTTTATCGATATAAAACATAGTTGTTTGTATTTGAATAGTTTTTTTCCATAAAACAATTTCCTACTATTTTCAAAACAGGTTTTATTTTCATTTATAATTATATAACCACAAACTAATTATTTATATAAAATTTCATAAACAATATTTTTATAATTCAATGAATCCTACTGATACTCATCATTCTAAAAAAATTGGATTTGGAACTAGAAGAAGGTCAATTTTGGTAACATGAAAGGTTATTATGATTTAGTTCAATAAAATATGAATAAGAGACTATATTTTTTAGAGGCCTAGGTTCATGAAGACCCCTAATTTTTAATTTGGATGTCTAAGATTATGGGGCTAGGGATATCATAAATAAAGAGGTACATCATGAGAAGGTTCTATATCACCACATTTTGAGATTAAACTTCAGTTTCTATGGGTAATCAAAAATATAATTTTGATTTGGGGATATGTTTTTTAATTTTCACTAAACAACATTGAATTAAGTTTATTGTATATTGACCACATAGGTGTTCTATGAGTAATTTTGGAGATTTATTTTGTTTTTTGGGTAAAAATTGAAAAAGAACCAGGGATAAATAGTGGTCCCACAAGGTATTGTTAATTGTTTCAAGCATGTTAACGTAGATATGATCACTACTCAAGGGTTTTATCATGGATGTCACATGGTCTACCAAACAAGATGTCAATCTATTCATATTTTTACATCTGTCCATATTTCTTTGTTTAATAACCCTTTCTAGCCAAGTATTTTCTAATAATTTTTTCCTTGATGTATTACTTTTAATGGTTTATTTTTTATTTTAATTAGTGACTTTGGCTGATTATTGATTTACGTTTTATCTTTTTGATGTTTAATTTGTGTTCCAAAAGACCAGTTTTTAAAAGAAGAATTGTTTTTAAGGTTTTTTGGGTTTAAAAACTAATTTTGTGTTTGTTGGAATTAGTGGAAAGTTATATTCATATAATGTTATCAAATGTGGATTATTTAATGAAGAAACATGTGAATTTTTTTAAAAAGGTAATTGGTTTTATCAAAATTTCATTGTACCCATGGTGGTGAAGTTGTAGTTGTATCCCACTAAGGGAATATGAAATGATTTTTGACTAGTTATATAAATGAGACAAGGAGATTTAAATAGATGATGTGTTTTCAATAATGTATATTTTTGTATATGATTTGTTTTAAAAGATCTTATATTTTTTTATTTAAAATAAATTATGTTTAATTTTTGGTTGTTTTGTCAAAGGTAATTTTCTATGTAGGGTGTCTTATTGAGACTGTTTATCCATTTAATCCACCATTTTAAATGAAATAGACATTTTTGGGGAGACTACAGTATGCCTATATGTTCTTTGGGATTTATATATCTTATTTATGATTTTTATTTAACTTGGAGATGTTTGATTATATATGAGTATATAGTATATTGATCTTGTGGAATATTCATTGGTATATTTTTCCCTCAAATTAGGGTATTTTATAGTTCTCCCCACCCTCTATAATACTTTTCTGGGTTTTGATGTTTTATCATTCCATTTTCTTCCACCTTATACTAAATATATTATAGGCTTAGAAAGAAGTATGGGGGTTTGAATCGTTACACCTCAGTGTAACTATTGAGATTTATTATATATATATATATATATTTAATTTATGAATTGGATGTTTTATGGAAATTTGATTTTATATTTTATATTTTTCTGGTTCCTATATGATTATTGTATTGTTTTAAAAAAACTATGACGGTCTCAATGGAAACCCTATGAGGAGGGTGTAGGTCAACACCAATGGAGTCTTTACAGATCAAACATGGCTCTCTAAAACATGAAGGGTCCCTAGGTAACTGTGTAGAATAGTTGGATGTGTAGGGGGTCTCTCACACAGTTAGAAAATATTTAATGGAGGAGTATGGAAAATAATGAATATGAGGGAATTTTATTTGGTTTAAGTTAAATTGTTATTTTATGTTTTTCCTAACCGTGAGACCAATTTATGTGGCTCACAAATTTTTTAAAATTTATGAAATTAATTATTTTCCAATCCACTTTTTTAAAACATGGAGTATTCCCTACCCAATATTTATGGTTGAATCTAGTATTTGGGATGAACCTAATCATGGGGATTTTTATGTAAAATTTGTATAGATAACCTCTTTATCTGGTTCTAGGATTTCTTCATTAATAATAAAAAAATATTATCTAATGTTATGCTATTTTTTTTAATTTAATTCCTTTACATAACATGTCATTGAATGATTTAGTTTCTAGAAAACCATTCATTATAGAATTTTAGCTATATAGGATTCCCTTTATGTGTGTTGAAATGATTTTCAAGGAGTTAAAAACTTTTTTTAACTATATATTAATATCCATTATATGTTTATATCTTGGAATTATCAGATTAATAGTTCCAAGTGTATGTATAAATATCTTAGGCTATGTTTTAAATGAATTTGAAAATGAAAATATTGTTAATCATTTATATGATTTTTCTTAGTGATTTTTTTCAACTAAATAAGTGATTGGTTTTTGAATAACCATCTAATGATGGAGATAATGTATTTCAAAATAGTCCTTGGGTATTAATATGGGTTTAATATAAGTTTTGGATTAAAAATTATCTCTAAATATATTTTTGAAAAACGTTTTTACAAATTATATTTAAAAGTTTTTCTGTATAACTTGGCATCCCATCCTATTTTTGAAGGATTGTTTAAAAATTTTAAAAGATATTTTAAATTGATGTTGAGATACCCTAATTAATTAGCCCTATGTTTTTTAAGGATTTAATAGATTAGTTTCTGAAATAGGGTGAAATTTAATTTTATGTAATACTTTATGAATGTAGAAGGGTCTATTTCTTAAGATCATGTTAGGGTTTATAAAATGGATAAATATATTGATTAAATAGTGAATATAATTGTCATTTCTTCCATAGTTTCTCACCTCAAAATGGTTGATTCCATGGGAAAATAAGGAACTATAATAGTGGTCTATAATTATGCTACACTAGCTTTCTCACACATTATTTTTCTCCCCTAGTTGAATATTATGTTAGGTATATGGGAGTGACCATGATGAGGCTAGTGTGATATGTTAGATTCATTTTTCAATTTTTGTCACAACATAATATAATAGTTATCCCCATGTTTATTATTATCTAGTAACATATCCATTAAGGACCCAGTTAGAATCATGCATTTTTTATTAATTTTTTTATGATTATATCTAGGTGATATCTTCTATAGTTTTATTGAAAAACCTTGTGCACATTGATCATATGGTAAAATTTGTTTCTTGTATATATTATGATCACATTCAATTAACATTTCACTAATACTTTTTTTCATTAATTGATTAGTATAAGTATTAAATGTATTCATGAATGTTGGTTTTTATTTGAAAATAGTTTCGATGATGTAAAAAGGATATTTTCTAGAAATTTATGATTTTTAAAAGAGAATTAAAGGTTTTATTTTTATGGTTCAAAAAGGGTCTTCTCTTAAAGAAAATATTTTATTTGTGTTTTGAATAGAATTACTCTTGAAATGAAGTATTATAGATGAAAATTTAGGTTACATCATTTATCTTATGAAAAAATATGTCGATTATGATTTTTAAATATATTTATCAAAATATGATTATTAGAACTTCATTTGGACAAAATTTCATAGACTCCTTATTGAGATCCAAATTTTCTTTTTTATCTCACACCTAGTATACACACCCTCATGTGTTTGTATTTATCAGTTCTTATTTTAGGTTCCTTGATTATTTACATTATATGTTGATGTTATTCTCCTTTATCATGGATTAATCTAGAGGTTGTGAGTTTCCCTATGCGATATAGATTCATTATTGTTGTTATAATGATTTTTTTATTATAGGGTGTTGTGCAATGAACATTTTGATTGTTATATTTTTATCCATTTAAGTTCTTATTATAATTATTTCTATTCATGATCTATTCCATTATATCATATAGATTAGTATGGATTTTTTATTTTAGTTAAGGCATGTTTTCTAGTACATTACATTCAAAATTTACATTTCCCAAGCATGGTTGTCCAATGTTTTTAGCGTAAAATGTTAGAATATTTTTTTTATATTTTCTGTTAAATTATAATTTGAGGGTGAACTCATTCCCCTGATCCTACTTCATGATGCTCATACAGTAGTCTTTATCCGTGGTGGAACATGAATTTGGTTTAGCCCTAGTGGAAACCAAAATCATGTAATGAGTCTTGTTGGTCACAGTTGGTTTGTTACAGGGTGAATCAAGGAGCACAATGGTTAAAATTCCTTCTTTACATTTTATTAGGTAAGATATTCAAGTCTAGTTATTTCATTTGTAGGAAAACATTAGACATAATTCTATTTTATGACAATAAAAACATATAAAAATGAAATTTCTATATTTTTAAAATTCCAAAGTCATAAAGAATTCAATTGGTTCATTGCAATCGCATAATCCAATGATCATACATCGATAGTATTGTTGGACAAATTTGGACAGAAACACTAGAATGGTTTAAAGACCTGAACCCATGCTTTCTGGTTCATGTCATATAAATGCTATTTATTTTTTTTAAAGGAAACTAATAAAATAGACAACCTTTATTGAATAATAGTAATTTTTCTAGTTTACATTATGGATAATTAGATACAATCCATACAACATAACAAAATTATAAAAAATAAAAAAAATAAACAAAAAGACTTTATCTGAACTAGCTCCATAATGAATCTCACATCACAAATAATATCTACTAAACTTGTAGAAAGTTAAATTCAAGACACATGGTGAGAATAATTTCGTAGTAAGTATTTTTCTAAAATTCCATGGAAAAACACTATTGTAAAATTCCATTATAAAAAAATAATAATAATTTGAAAATTTGTATACACTGAAAATGATTTAAAAATAATCCATCATATTTTGGAAAAAATTAAGAATGATTTTGAAAACCAAAACATGGGACCACATAAAACATTGAATGCTATATGAGCCTAACTACTTTCCTAAGGAACAAGTTCACTCCCCACTCCCTATCATATTTACAATGTTCAAGTGAAAATATTTTATTAAAAACCATTTATCTTTCTTTAGTTATGTATATAAGTTTCCACTAGAACATTTTTTTTGTTTTAAAAATCTAAAATATCATTAAATAAACATACATTTATATAGAAATATAAATTTATAAATATACATATTCATTGAAAATCACTTTTTTCTACTTGGGAAAATGAAATTTATTAATGCTTAGACTTTCCATATATCCATGGAAGTTTAATTAAAATCCATGTATTTAAAAATTCATTCATAATCTCATAAAAATACATTTTTGTAGGTATTTCCAATGAATGAAAAAAAATTATCCAACAAACTTTCTTACATGAATATACATATATATTAACATATATTAAAATATTAAATGTCATAGAAAATCATTGATGTACTGAAATAATCACAATTTATGAATGAAAAACATATAAAATGGTTCAATTTCATAAAATATTTGAATTCTTAAACTTTATTTTAAAATATACATAATAATCGTCAAAAGAAATTTCTGAATTTTTGTAAACATGAGATTAAATGTTGAATAAAACTGCTATATAACTTGTATATAAATATAACATTCTTGGGAAAATACTTTCATAAATTTTCATGTAAATAAATATAGAGAATGAAAAATACAATATAAATATGTACATAAACCATAAACATAAAATTACCTATATAAATAAATCATAAATTTAAATTATAAATAAAATAACATGAAGTTTCACATAATAATAACATTTATACATGACATGGAATTTACAATAAACATAATCGTTTAATAAATTCATGTTTAATTAACTCTTTAATAAATAAAAATATCTCATTCAGTATAATCCTGAATTCAAATTTATTCATAAATTTTATAAGATCATCTCCCTTAAAAACTATATATTATAAATTGAGCAATAAAAATATCCGTTGTAGCAGATTTAACATGAATTATGAAATAAAAAATAATATTGATAAATAAAATTCACTAAAGAAATATAAATTCCAAAATAAAATTTTTAGAATAAAATTCTATAAAACAATTTCACATTTAAACATAATTTTAAAGAAAATAAATATACTGCCTTCCTAATTTAGAAATCCTGAACCAAAATAAAAAATTATAATATCACCCTTTCATAATTTAGAAAAATAGAGAACCATAATCTGAAAATAGATTTAATATCACCCTCACATCCATAAATTATTAAAAAAGAAAGATAGATAGATTATTAATTATATATATATGTAAATACATGAGTTTATATATCTTTCTAGTTTAATCATAAAATGATAAAAAAATAAAATAAAACTCAACTTGATTTTTGAAAAAGAAAAAGATGAAGATCATCCTTGATTTGGGCACTCTCTCGCCCTCCGTCTGGACTAAAAGATTGTAATTTTATATTTGTGTGTATCTGTAAGAGTTTTATAGCCAAAATTTTCCACTGTGTTGTGATGTCAAATAACATATAATTTTCTAAACTAGTGAAAAAAGATAGATAGAGATAGACTCAAGATTTACAGGCATGCTTATTATTGAAGTAGACACGAGAAATAGAAAAAAAATTATATATATGAAATTGAATCATCTATCGTGCCAAAATAGTGTAGGATTTATATAAGAATTTAGATTCTCAAGTACAAGAGGTGGGGGTGTGAATTGTATGTTTAAAAACATTCATTTTTAACTTTAAGGTAAACTATGTTTAAAAATGTTAAACAAGGTAAATTCACAAAGCCTTTTTTTGTTCTATAAGAAATACATGTTAGGTTCTGAAAATATGGTTCCGAAATTGAAACATAAATAAAGATTATGAGGAAAATATTTCACCTTAAAGAATATAGAATCCCACTTATCAGAGCATACAAACGTACATGATGGTATGATAAAGTTATACTTTCTTCTTTTATCAAAATACATCAGAAATAAAACCTGAAACAAAAAAGGTAACATGTAGAAAATCATTTACCTGAAAGGGTAGGGCATCAAAAAACCTTGGATAAAGGTCCATTGATATATACTTTCAGGAAATTATATCTTACCCGCATTAGTGTAAGCCCTCAATAGGAATATCAGAATATGTCTTTGGATCCCTATAAGTCCTCAATATTTAAGGTAGTTGACACCTCTCTCTTCATATCCTTGGAAGCCGTTTAATACTAAGGTAGTCGACATCTCTGTTTTCACATCCCCAAAATCCATGGATTGTACTTAACAACAATTGGGGTTGCACAAAGTGAGATGAAGAAGATGTTTAAATCCTCACAAATCATGAGAGTATTTCTCTCTCTAGAAATTTCTTCAAAGAATGTAATATCTAGGTCGATCAATAGATAATGAGATCCTTCAATTGAGCTCCTATTTAAAGGCAAAACTCCAATAAATGACTCCCTCTTCTAATGAACATATTTTTTCCTCGAATTTTGGATAGACTTATTGAAAGTGCGGCCGATTGTCGCCTATCGACCGTTCAAGGTTCCGGTGCTCTTCTAATGTGTATAGCAGCACTCGGGTCGAATCCTCGGCGATGATACTTTGTAGTAGTCGTTTGTTTTTAGTTGATTGTATTTTGATTAGGGGGGTTTGTTTGCAGATCTTAATTGAAATTATTTATGGATGATGTTTGATTTACCAAATTGATAAAGATTGGTGTGAGTTCATCATTAGGTTAGTTAAGCTTGTGATATCCTCGAGCTTTGCTTTATATTGCATTTAAATTAACACCCATGTCACAAGATGATGTTGATTAGAATTCTTAAGTGTTAAGGCTTTAAACCAAGACTTAACTTAACTTAAGGTTATAATCTCAATCAGATCTTATTTATGGTTATGTATTTATGGTTCCAATAATCCATGGAAACCACATGTTAAACAAAACAAGTCATTAATCCATGACATGTTAAGTCCAACATACACAATGTTAATTCAAAGAATATTCATCGAGCAGAAGCTCTCAATCACTTAACATACCTAAATTATAACTCACCCCAATGAGAGATTTACTCAGCCATTTGGGTGATTAATAATCTGGTTATAATGATTATGATTATAAATTAATAAGAGAAGAAAAAGAAAGGGATAAGAAAAGAGTGGTACGTCGACACACACACACGAACAATGATGATAATTAAAAACGAACTTTCGATTGAATGAGGAAGCTAAAGAAGGGAAGGGGATTGAACTGAATTTAAACTATTTTAAGAACATTAATATTAAAATACAGAAGGTGGAAGAGAATAAGAGATATTGAAGAAGTAACTTGCATTAAAACAGAATTACAAAGAAAGAGAATTACAAGATTACAAAAATGAAGAACACAAAAGTAAGTGAAAAGAAAGAGAGGAGGAAAGGTCTCTCAAGTGAAAAATTGAGTTTGGAAGGTCCTCCCAAGCCTTTGGAAAAGCTTTGGTTCTGCCAATATGATCTCCTCTCTTCTGAAATGCCAACCCCTCTCAAGGAGAGAAGGGGAGAGTATTTATAGCCCAAGGAGTGGACTGTTTTCATTCCCAATCTGTCCCTCCACTCTCATCGCCAATTTGGCAATTCATACAGCCGAATATTCAAATATCTTCTTCTTAAAAGTTGTATGCAATAATTTTGGCCGACTACTCTCAAAATTTGGAGTCATTTGGACGTAAGGATAAAACGTTATGGCCGGTTGAATAAACAAACATAAACTGTCCATTTCAATTCAGTCTTTTTGAAGTCCATAATGTGAAAGGGTTTTTGAATATTAATATGCCTTCAAATACGAATGGTTTCTTCAACAAAGTCGGCCGCCTACATCCCCTATTTCACACTGCAAAATCACAGCTCGCTTGGATGATTACATCAGGAGATATGTCATGCATATTATACTAATTTTCATTCTCGGCCAGAATGGTGGGCTGGACTTCAAAGATTCATTTGGGCCCCTTGTACTTGGATTTGGGACATGAAATTTTTATCCAAGATGACATGTAGTGTCCCCGGAATTATGGGGGAGAGTTAAGGTTTTTGAACTTCTAGATTGATCCCAGTAAATCAATCTTCATGAATAGTCCAGTTTCTTCACAGATTCTTTGGTCTTGTTTGTGAGGACAATATGACCCTTCAAATGGCAGAATTGGATCATGGTTCCTTCTAATGAAATGTTTTATATTGAAAGGAGAATCCTAAAAATCAAGAACCACACAATTTGGATCAGCATAGTGATAGTTATAATTAAAACATTAAACTGACTCAATTTGACTACTTCTAAAAATGCTCAAATATTATACTTAATATTAAAACATTAATATTTCACACAAATTATGCACATTTCATATAAAATAAGTAAAGGGGGAATATAATAAGTCATGAAAATATTAATAACATCAACTCCCCCACACTTATATTTGCGCGTGTCCTCATGTGCAACAAATATAAAAACATGACAAAATCATTTTCACTCACCAACAAATATAAATATTTTGTTTTCTCCAATCAGGGGAGGTTTAGACTATTTCACTCATCCATATTGAATTCCATCACAAATTTGGTTCACAATAATGCATCAGAAACAATTCATTTTTTCATTTTCAAGGTTTGAATTAGAAAATGTAGGCACTCAAAACTTACTCCTCTCAAGATGATAAAAATGTATTTTAGGAGGTTCACTCATTCACCAACAAAAATTGAAAATCAAGAGTTTGTAAGAGCTCTCAGCTTCCATTCCCAAATCTAATGTGTACAAGAATCAAGAGGTCTTTTAAGGGGTTTTTCAGTGGCTATGGGACGGTAGGTATATAATGTCCAAAGGAAAAGTGGGGTTAAAAACACCAACATGGAAAAATCAATGCACATTTTTTTTGAAATTTGATTTGAAAGGAAATAGAAACACATATTTACAAGGGCATGAATGTGTGATGAATGAAAAGTGAGGGAGATAGAAAATGGAATAGGGTGATATGATGGAATATGTACAACATTGAAGACTTCCAATAATGACACAATACAAAAAGATTCAAGTGTTCTTTTTTTTTCTTTTTCTTTTTGCTCTTTTTTATCGAAAGTTGTGCTTGAAACAAGTCTCACAGTCATCTCCCAACCCATGTTTGATCTTCTCATGGAACTAATTTTAGTAGTTATAAAACGATCAAAGGTTGATGATGAATGATTTTTGACCCACCCAAGACACAACCCATTCCTTTTTTTCATCATTTTTCTAATATAATTTTTTTTCATTTTTTTTGAACACTTTTCAATGACTTTTGTACAAATGACAATTACACATATACACCCCAAAGCTCACAGAATTACAACCTCTCCCCCACACTTGAATGGATGCTTGCCCTCAAGCACATGATGACACATTGGAAATCAATGAAAGTACGCCCAAAAATGAAGTCCATTCCCCCCACACTTAAATTTCAATAAATTGTACAATGAAAATCCATGAAGATGTTGGGTGGGACAAGGTATTAGGCTTGTAATGTGGCTATCAAAAGAAAGGTTTTCATAGGCTCATAGGGGCTTTCAAAAGTAGGATCAATGTAAGGGTAACAGGAGGCTATTTGGCTATTCTGATTCTAATGTGGCTTAGAAAATTCCTCTATCATATTAATGCACACAAAAGATGGAAATTCAGCTCGAAGGCCCACAAACACAAGACTCACAATCAGTGGTGAAGACACATAATGAAAAAGATGGCCATAGATGACCTTGGCATGAAGGCTAATGTTATTCCTCACGGTAGGGGAGAATCATTTTCCACCAAAAATTGTTCATTCAAAATGTTTGTTATTGACACAAAATTGTTTACCCAAGTTTGAGATAAAAATTCAATATATTTGAGTTTAAAACAAGCCTTTTACTCCCCAAAATGGTTGGACAAAATTTCAAAACTAGATGGTGAGTAAGCATGAATCTTTTTTTGTAATTTTTTTAAGTAATTGTGTTTTTTGGTTTTTTTAGTTTTTAAGGTTTTTTTTAAAATACACACCCACACAAGAAAGATAAAAATAAAGGGTTTGATGAATAAAGTGGTAACAAATTGAAAGAGAGAGGAAGAAGAAGAAAGAGGTAGAGAGAGGAAGAGAGTTAAAGGGAAAGAGGTGCCCCCTGGTTTGGATTTGGTGGGTCGCCATTTCCATCTAGTGGTGGGTCAATGGAAGTCGATGTGGAACCTGAAGTGAATGGCCTCTCATGGTGATGCTTTAACCGGTGTCCATTTACCGTGAATGTTTTTTTTGAAGAAGGGTCTTCGACTTTCACTGCACCAAATGGGTAAACATTAGTAATAATAAAAGGTCCATCCCAACGAGAATTGAGCTTACCTGGGTGAAGTCGAAATCGAGAATTGAAGAGCATTACCTTTTCACCTTCATGAAATACCTTTCGAATAATGTGCTTGTCATGGAGTGACTTTGCCTTTTCTTTGTAGAGAATGGAGTTCTCATACGAATCAAGTCGAAGCTCCTCCAATTCAGTCAACTGCAACAATCTTTCTTCACCAGATTTTTCACAATCTAAATTACAAGTTTTGACAGCCCAAAATGACTTATGTTGGATTTCAACTGGTAAATGACAGGCTTTACCAAAAACTAGCCTAAATGGAGACATCCCAATGGGTGTCTTATAGGCTATTCGATAGGCCCAGAGTGCTTCACCAAGTCTATCAGGCCAGTCTTTTCTTGTGGGCTTAACAATTCTTTCAAGCACTCTTTTCACTTCTCTGTTAGAAAGTTCAGCCATTCCATTTGTTTGAGGGTGATATGCAGTGGATGTTTTATGTACAACCCCATTCTTTTTCAAAAGTGACTCCATGGTTCTATTACAGAAATGAGTTCCTAAGTCACTTATCAAAGCACGTGGTGTTCCGAATCGATGGAAGATATGGGTTTTGAGGAACTCACTCACAGTTTGAGCATCGTCTTTCCTAGTGGGTTTGGACTCGACCCACCTAGAAACATAGTCAACAGCAAGGAGAATGTAGGATAATCCATTGGAAGGGGGAAAAGGTCCCATGAAATCGATTCCCCAAACATCAAAAAGCTCACAGAAGATTAATGGATTTTGAGGCATTTCGTTTCTTTTAGAAACTGTGCCAAACTTTTGGCAAGTGAGACATGATTGACAGAACTCGGGTGAGTCCTTGAAGAGTGAAGGCCAAAAGAATCTAGAATCTAGGACCTTTCGAGAAGTCCTTTGTGGTCCAAAGTGGCCACCTCCAGGCATTGAGTGGCAGAATTCCAAGATGGAGGATTGTTCAGTTTCATCAACACATCTCCTAATTACCATGTCAGCCCCAGTTTTCCAAAGTTTATTATCTTCCCAAAAATAATGCTTTTAATCACTTTTCATCTTTTCTTTTTGTTCTTTTGAAAAATATTCAGGGAAAACACCAGAAACCATGTAATTGACAATTGGGGCATACCATGGTAACTTTTGAGTGAGAGATGAGAGGTGTTCAATTGGAAATTCAGGATCAATTATTTCAGAATGAGAAGAATTAGAAATTCTACTCAGGTGGTCAGCCACATGGTTTTCTTTTCCAGGTTTATCTTTTATCACAAGGTCAAACTCTTGGAGCATTAAAATCCATCTTATTATCCTTGGTTTGGAATCACTTTTCTTAAGTAAGAACTTTAATGCTGAGTGGTCCGTGAAGATGATGATTTTGGCACCTAAGAGATAGGGCCGAAATTTATCCAAGGCAAAAACCACAGCTAAAAGTTCTTTTTCAGTCACAGTGTAGTGTGATTGAGTTTCATCCATTGTTTTTGAGGCATAAAAGATGACATGAGGAATGTTTTCTCTTCTTTGACCAAGAACAACCCCAATTGCCCTATCAGAAACATCACACATCAATTCAAATGGTAAGGACCAATCTGGGGGTTGGATTATTGTAGCAGATGTGAGAGCAGATTTGAGTTCAATGAAGGCTCTCTTGCAAGCCTCATCAAAATTGAATGTGACATCATTTTGAAGTAAACGAGTGAGTGGGAGGGAAATCTTGCTGAAGTTCTGAATGAATCGCCGATAGAAACCGGCATGACCAAGGAAGGACCGAATGTCTCGAACTGATTTGGGTTCAGGAAGTGATTGGATCACCTCAATTTTGGCTGGATCAACTTGGATACCCTCTTGAGAAATTATGTGCCCTAGAACAATCCCATTTGAAACCATAAGGTGACAGTTTTCAAAATTCAGCACAAGGTTGCACTTGACACACTTTTGAAGGACCAAAGAGAGTGAATGTAAGCAAGATTCAAATGACTCGCCATAAATGGTAAAGTCATCCATGAAGACCTCCATGCAATTCTCAATGAATTCAGAAAAGATACTCATCATACACCGCTGGAATGTTTCAGGGGCATTACAAAGGCCAAAAGGCATTCGCCTATAGGCATAGGTTCCAAAGGGGCAAGTGAATGTGGTCTTTTCTTGGTCTTGAGGTGCGATTGGAATTTGGAAGTAGCCGGTGTAACCATCAAGAAAGCAATAGTGTGACTTTCCGGCCAATCTCTCAAGCATTTGGTCAAGGAAAGGAAGTGGGTAGTGATCTTTTCGTGTTTCAGCATTCAATTTGCGATAATCGATGCACACACGCCATTTGTTTTTCACCCGAGTTGGGACCACTTCTCCATGTTAATTTGTGACAACTGTTATCCCACCCTTCTTAGGAACGACTTGAATTGGACTAACCCATTCACTATCAGAAATTGGGTAGATAATACCAGCTTGGAGAAGCTTGGTAATCTCTTCCCTAACTACCTCAAGTATGAGTGGATTGAGTCTTCTTTGAGGTTGCCTAATTGGTTTGGATGATTCCTCTAGATGGATGTAATGCATGCAAAGGGCAGGGTTGATTCCTGGAATATCCTCTAGGGTCCAACCTAAGGCATTTTTGTTTTCCTCTAACACTTGAACAAGTTGGGACTCCTCAGTTTCAGAGAGTGAAGCAGAGATAATGACAGGGTAGGAGGGATCATGGAAAAGGAATGCATACTTGAGGTGTGAAGGAAGTGGTTTTAGATCAGTTTCACCCTTGATTTGAGAGCTAGAAAAGTTAGGAGCAGGAGAAGGGATTCCAGATGGGTTTGGATCATTTTCCTCAACACTGTCCAAGGTGGAGCTGTAGAGATCAGAGTTGATGTGGGATTCAAGAGAGTTTTCAAGTTCTTCTAGATTGATGGAGTCTATGAATGAGAGGTCCACATCAACTTCACCATTTATGACTTTGTTAATCATGGTGAAGATTTCACAAGATCCTTTATCATTAGAACATGAAGAACATGGTGGATTGGGGTTCGATTGAATCTTAGAAGTGTCCTCAAAAGCATGGATTGAGAATGCAGAGTGATCCTCAGATGGGTATCGCATGGCTTGGAAAATGTTGAACTTGACCAGTTGGTCACCGAATTCCATGGATACGATGCCTGAGTGGACATCAATCTTGGTTCTCGCAGTCATGAGGAATGGTCTTCCTAGAATTAGGGGAGATCGAGAAGAGGTCGTCTCACCTTCCATGTCAAGGACATAGAAATCAGCTGGGAAGATAAGATCATTGACCCGAACAAGAACATCCTCAATTATCCCCTCAGGACTGGCAGTGCTTCGATTGGCCAATTGAATGACAATACCCGTTGGGTGCAAGGGACCTAGACCAAGGTTGCAGAATATGGATTTGGGCATGACATTAATTGAGGCTCCTAGGTCTATGAGTGCATCATCAAAGTTGGAACTCCCTATTTGACATGGAACCCTGAAGGTCCCTGGATCTTTGCACTTCATGGGAATGGACTGTTGAGTTGAAACATTTTCAATGTTCCTAAGTTGCCTCTTATGGGTGCACAATTCCTTAAGAAACATGGCATACTTAGGGATTTGTTTGATGGCATCTAAGAGGGGGATGTTCACTTCAACACGTCTAAACATGTCAAGCATTTCAGGATCAGGTTCAAAGGACTTCTTAGGCTTGGATATGGCTTGAGGAAAAGGAATTGGGTTCCTAAGTGGAATGGAAGAAGGTGAAGGAGTGGATTCAAGTTCCTTTTCCAGCTTTTTGTTCTTTTCATTTTCTAGATCAACATCGAAAGGGGGGTTTGAGGATTTATCTTGAGGCATAGCAAGTTGCTTTCCTGATCTAAGTGAAATTGCACTTACAATACCCTTGGGGTTGGGTAATGGTTGAGCTGGGAGTTGGGATGAATTGGATGGTTGTTGCTGGCTAAGGTGGGATGCAAGTTGACCTATTTGGGTTTCAATGTTCTTTAAGCTAGAACGGGTGAAGGAAGCAAGATCCTCTACAGCACTTTCCCATGGTTGTTTAGAAGAAGAGGCATGTCCCAAATTGGGTTGGCCTTGATTTTGGTTCTTGGGAAAGCGATTGTATTGTGTGGGGAATTGGGAATTCTCGTTAGGATAGTGGAATCCAGGAGGAGGATTGTTCCTTTGGGGTTGAGGAACAAAAGGATAAGGTTGATGGAAGTTACCACCACCTTGACCATATTGGAATTGGTTTGGGTTTTGAGGAGGGAATTGAGGAGGATGAGAAATGGGATTACCATACCTCAGAGGTGGGTTAAAGGTAGAAGAGAAGGGCTCAGAGTGGAGTTGGTTGAAGTTTCTAACAAACTGACCTGATTGTTGAGGGTTGAAGTTTCGCTGAGCATATGCCGCATTGAGCTCCATTGGACTAGATGAATCAGATGGATCATCTTGAAGTTGTGGACATGTGTCAATCGGATGAGATGGAGAGTTGCAGATTCCACAATTCTTGATAGGTCCAGGGAATAGTGACTGTGGAGAAGATGAGGTTGGGGCTTTGGTAGCCACCGCTAGTTGACGCACAAGACCTGTAAGTTCACTCATCCACTCAGTCATCTTGTTGGGCTCTATGGATTGATTCTCTTAGGCTTGTTTCACTTGAGCATGTGCTCGAGTATGGAATTGTTGCGTGTTTGCAGCCATGTTTCTTATGAGTTCTCTTGCAGCTGCAGGAGTTTTATCAACAAGAGCACCGCCACTTGCGGCATCAATGAGAGTTCTCTCCATATCCAATAACCCCTCATAGAAGTATTGGATCAGGAGTTGGTCAGGGATTTGATGGTGTGGACAAGTTTCCACAATCTTTTTGAACCTCTCCCAATACTCATGGAGTGATTCATTAGGGAATTGATGGATGCCGCTTATTTCCTTTCGGATAGAAGCTGTCCGGGAAGCGGGAAAGAACTTCTCAAGGAAAAGTCTCTTCATGTCAACCCATGAGTTTATGGAACCAGGTGGGAGGTAGTAGAGCCAAGACTTGGCAGAATCCGCTAGGGAAAAGGGGAAAGCTCTAAGCTTGATTTGTTCTTCAGAAACCCCTTGAGGTTTCATGGTTGAGCAGACCACATGGAACTCTTTGAGGTGAAGATGAGGATCCTCACCAGCTAGACCATGGAAATGAGGAAGAAGATGAATCAAACCTGACTTGAGTTCGAAGTCAGCCTCTATGTTTGGATATTGAATACCAAGAGGTTGGTAATTCATATCAGGGATAGCAAGTTCTTTCAATGTTTGTTCCCTAGGATTGGCCATATCTAATTCAATTGGTTGAATGAGGACTGGTTCTTGAATTATTTGAGTATCTCTTATGTTCCTCCTAAGTTGGTGAAGTGTTCGCTCAATTTCAGGGTCAAACAAATCCGAGGGATTGTTTGGAAGGCTACGGGGCATTCAGAGAGATTTTGGAAGAAAGAGGAAGACGGGTTTTTCTTTGTATTTTTTCAGTTTATGATTTTTATGAGAAGACGGGTTTTTCTTTGTGATTTTTTTCAATTTTTTTTTTAAAATTTTGTATTTTTTTTGGTTTTTTTTACAATAACCAGAAACGAATGACTACTTAAAGCACCATCCCCGGCAACAACGCCATTTGAAAGTGCGGCCGATTGTCGCCTATCGACCGTTCAAGGTTCTGGTGCTCTGCTAATGTGTATAGCAGCACTCGGGTCGAATCCTCAGCGATGATACTTTGTAGTAGTTGTTTGTTTTTAGTTGATTGTATTTTGATTAGGGGGGTTTGTTTGCAGAGCTTAATTGAAATGATTTATGGATGATGTTTGATTTACCAAATTGATAAAGATTGGGGTGAGTTCATCATTAGGTTAGTTAAGCTTGTGATATCCTCGAGCTTTGCTTTATATTACATTTAAATTAACACCCATGTCACAAGATGATGTTGATTAGAATTCTTAAGTGTTAAGGCTTTAAACCAAGACTTAACTTAACTTAAGGTTATAATCTAAATCAGATCCTATTTATGGTTGTGTATTTATGGTTCCAATAATCCATGGAAACCACATGTTAAACAAAACAAGTCATTAATCCATGACATGTTAAGTCCAACATACACAATGTTAATTCAAAGAATATTCATCGAGCAGAAGCTCTCAATCACTTAACATACCTAAATTATAACTCACCCCAATGAGAGATTTACTCAGCCATTTGGGTGATTAATAATCTGGTTATAATTATTATGATTATAAATTAATAAGAGAAGAAAAAGAAAGGGATAAGAAAAGAGTGGTACGTCGACACACACACACGAACAATGATGATAATTAAAAACGAACTTTCGATTGAATGAGGAAGCTAAAGAAGGGAAGGGGATTGAACTGAATTTAAACTATTTTAAGAACATTAATATTAAAATACAGAAGGTGGAAGAGAATAAGAGATATTGAAGAAGTAACTTGCATTAAAACAGAATTACAAAGAAAGAGAATTACAAGATTACAAAAATGAAGAACACAAAAGTAAGTGAAAAGAAAGAGAGGAGGAAAGGTATATCAAGTGAAAACTTGAGTTTGGGAGGTCCTTCCAAGCCTTTGGAAAAGCTTTGGTCGTGCCAATATGATCTCTTCTCTTCTGAAATGCCAACCCCTCTCAAGGAGAGAAGGGGAGAGTATTTATAGCCCAAGGAGTGGACTGTTTGCATTCCCAATCTGTCCCTCCATTTGCATCGACAATTTGGCAATTCAGAAAGCCTAATCTTCAAATATCTTCTTATTCAAAGTTGTAGGAAATAATGTTGGCCGACTACTCTCAAAATTTTGAGTCATTTGGACGTAAGGATAAAAAGTTATGGCCGGTTGAATAAACAAACATAAACTGTCCATTTCAATCCAGTCTTTTTGAAGTCCATAATGTGAAAGGGTTTTTGAATATTAAGATGCCTTCAAATACGAATTGTTTCTTCAACAAAGTCGGCCACCTACATCCCCTCTTTCACACTGAAAAATCTCAGCTCGCTTGGATTATTACATCAGGAGATATGTCATGCATACTATACTAATTTTCATTCTCGACCAGAATGGTGGGCTGGACTTCAAAGATTAATTTGGGCCCCATGTACTTAGATTTGGGCCATGAAATTTTTATCCAAGATGACATGTAGGGGCCCCCGAATTATGGTGGAGAGTTAAGGTTTTTTAACTTCTATATTAATCCCAGTAAATCAATCTTCATGAATAGTCCAGTTTCTTCACAGATTCTGTGGTCTTGTTTGTGAGGACCATATGACCTTTCAAATGGCAGAATTGGATCATGGTTCCTTCTAATGAAATGTTGTATATTGAAAGGAGAATCCTACAAAACAAGAACCACACAATGTGGATCAGTATAGTGATAGTTATAATTAAAACATTAAACTGACTCAATTTGACTACTTCTAAAAATGCTCAAATATTATACTTAATATTAAAACATTAATATTTCACACAAATTATGAACATTTCATATAAAATAAGTAAAGGGGGAATATAATAAGTCATGAAAATATTAATAACATCACTTATATATGTGTGACTCAAGATACGGTTAGATTGAAACAGATTACATGACATAATTTCATAACAATAACATGTATACTGAAAATCAAGTTGCTTAACCGAATTCATTTTTTGGAGTCTAATAAAAAATAATGTTCAAAGTCTAAAAAAGTATACATTTAGAGTCTAAAATACATTTTCATTCAGAATTTTATTTTTAAAATGTTCAAAATCTGAATTCTATAGATTCCAGAGTCAGAATTCAAAGGAATTCGGAATTAGAATTCAGAGGAATTCAGAGTTGGAATTTCAGAGAATTCAGAATCTGAATTTCAAAGAATTCAGAGTCGTAATTTTAGAGAAAATGAGGTCAAATTTCATAGAATTCAGAATCTGAATTTCATAGAATTCAGAATCTGAATTTTAGATAATTTAGAGTCATAATTTCATTAAATTTAGAGTCTAAATTTTAGAGAATTCGGAGTCTGAATTTCAGATAATATGGAGTCTGATAAATGATAATTTAGAATCTGAAAATAGAACACTCTATATCCAAGGAATTATAAGATTCTGAGTTCTTAGATAAAAATCTAAATTTTAGACTTATTAATAGAATGATTTTGATTTAGAGAGACCATGAAATCAATGGTAAGGATAAAAATTACCTTGTAGAATGGAAATTTTCCTTCTAAAAATAATTTATAGGAAAAAACAATATTCCATAAGAAAAGGTGTTTGTGATTTTCAAAACATAGAAAAATAGAAAATTCATAAAGAAAACTTATTTACTCAACAATATCCACCTTTTTGGAAATAAAAAACATCCTTAAGAAAAAGAATACAGAACTATGAATTTTTCTTTATGAACATAAAAGAAAAACTTATCTCTTTTTACTTATGAACCAGGGTGAATACAACTAACTCCCCCTTAGGTTTTGAAATCCCTAAAAATCATAATATTGACTTCTTTAAAGAGAATTTTCAATTTCCTGCATAAGGAAATAATGTTTGAGTAAACTCCCCCTTAGATAGACTCCCCCATTAATTAAGGAATTACCTTCTTTACTTAGTATTATTTTTTTCATTCTTTTTGTCCCCTTTTTTGATTTTCCTAAAGGAATAGAGAGAATGGAAAAAAATATAGAACCTAAAAAATTAAAACAATATACAACATTCAAAATGAATCATAGCAATAATTTTCCTTTGGATTGGGAAAATTGATACAATGAAGGTACAACAAAAGATCGTATTTTAGAAAAAAAGCATCATTATTTTTCCATTGCCATGAATTATTTCACAATGGCCTTCAACTTCTTAATGCTTTTCTTATATTCTATAAATTACTCGAGAAGCTATTCCTAATCATCATTTTCATTCTCTAGTGGTTTTATATTTTCACCTGAGACTTTAAAATCTCTTCCTGAGACTTCAAATGATATTTATGGATACTAAAATTATTTTTAAACTGTATTCTAAGATCCCTTTCCCTTATTAAATTTATAGCAAATGAATTCCACTTCCCATTCAGATCATTTATTTATTTCTTCCATGGTGCTTTCCCTAGGTTTATCTTTTCTGAGAAACATTTTGAAATATATTCTATCCTCGCATCTACTCTATAAAAGGAATTTTCATGGAGTGTTGAAAGTCATATATAAATCTAAGATATTCAATTGTATTTTTAGATCACTTAGTAATTTCATTACATGACCTTATGTGAGATTCATTATTAACATAGAAAGTATTGAAATTAACCTCATGCTTAATGAATTTCACCATAAAATTCCTAAAAGAGTCATATTTCTGATTAAATTAATGATGAAGCATCTGACATCTTGAGTCAATACTCAGAAATAAGGTAATGGTGTCTACTAATTTATTCAATGATTGAACCAAAATGTCTTGAACCAAGGAGTACGATTCTAAATAATATTTCCTTTTTGGTGAGGATTAATTGTCCATATCAAAATCCTTTCTTTTTTAATAACTATCAACAACATTCTTAGCTTCCACATCTTTATGAGATGTATCGGCAATCACCTGTTTTCCATTATCTTCTCTAGAAATTATCTCCTCAACTTTTGGGGATTTATGTTCACTATCTAAAACTTGAGAAATTCTATCTTCCTCATAATCTTTCTTTCTCAGCATCTTCATTAAGATCACCTAGTTTAATTAAGTAATGATTTCTACTATCATCATCATAAGGTTTATTAACCTCCTCCTTTTTTATACCTTCTTTTCCATGTGAAATAATTTTGGTTGATTCAGCCTGAGAAGTCTGGATTGAATTTTTTTCCAAAAGAACATTCCTTCTCATTAAATTCTTCATCTTGCCTAATCATATCATCTTTGTCATCACTTCATTTTTCCTTTTCTTCTCCCAATTAATCTTCATAAAAAATATCTTCTTCTTCCGGTTCCAAAATTACCATCTTCTTTCCCAGAGTCTATATTAGTACTTGTTATTTGAGAAATGATTCTGTTACCAGAATCTTTTGCTATGATTTCTCAATATCATTGAGAAGAACTTGAGCTATTTCAGAACCATACATTTTCTTGTTTTTGTTCTTCTCTTTTTATTTCTTCTCATATTCCTCAACACCCTTAATCTTATAAGAAACTTTTACAGTAGGATCCAAGCCAAGGCTAGGATCCCCTTCCTTCTTGTGCTTATAATCCTCCCACTATTTTTCAATGATTCATCAAGATAGGTTATTTTTCTTCCTAGACACAGGGGGTGATGATTGAGTTTCCTGAATTGATCGTTTTTCAACAACAACCAGTACGTTCATCTTTCTCATCTTCTAAAAATTCTTGGAAGTCTTACATACTTCCAGCTTCTTGGATAAGGATTTTATTTTAAATTCTTATAAGTCATAGAATTATCCAGATTTTCTACTATATCAAACCTTCATTGTCCTCATGGTATCATACTTGAGCAACATAACCTTGAAATTTCTTAGCTTGGATCTGTATGCGATTTTTAATGATTCTAGGAGTGAGACAATAATATTAGAGTGGGTTGACAGATATATAATATCTTGTGATTTGAGGGTCCCATTTTTGATTTTAGTGATCATCAGTAAAATATACTCTACTAAATTTATTTTCCTCAAGTTCACCAGGAAATCCAGGGAGAATATATCACTCTTATTCATGTTTTCTTTATCATATTTTCTCAGAATTAGGAAACCCTGAACCCATAAAGCTAGAAGCATGATGTATTTTGATACATGATTTATCTTTGGGGTTTTGTCTTCTTTTTGTCGGAGACATCCTAATTCATTCTCCTTCTCAAAAATTCATGACTTGTCTTGTAGTTTCTAGGTGCAAAAAAATATCATCTCCTTCATATGGTATTCCAATGATACTAGCTACCCTGTTGAAGGAAATAGAATAGGTTTTTCCATAAATTTTGAATCGTAATTTATCTATCTCAGCTTCATTAAACAAACATACAGATTCATAGAACTCAACAATAAACACTAGATAAACTGGATCTTATCTTTTTAGGTTTGGCTACACACAAGCTTTCCCATCCATTCAGTTTGACCTTTTTCGTAATGAGAGAATCATACATGGTAAATAAATTCTAATCCACTAACCTCTCTCTATAGATTTTCCATTATGAAATTTCTATAACAGACAACATTATCTATTTATAAGATGCTCATATTGACATTTGGAGTTGAGAAGATCAAAAATGTGAAACGACTCTTAAGTAGCGAGGTAGAGCTTCAGCAAGAAAAGGAATGAAATCATATGTGGGATGAATAATTAGGGGGCCATTATATAGGCATTGAGGCAACAATTCATATTCTCTGATTTGTCTAATGGTTGAAACAAGATCGATATGATCAAATAGTTGAGGTGAAATATGAAGAAGGATTTTTGTAGATTCTGGTCTTTTGAATTTTTTTATGGAAAAATTCTAATTTAAGGAATATGAATCTGAAAAAAATGCTTTAAACAAGATGAAAATACTAACAAGTAAAAATTTGATTAAGAAAATTTATGTAAAGAAACTTACCTTTTTGTTTTCTAGGAAAATTATCAGTAATGTGAAAAAATCATCTTAATGATCCTTTAGATTCCAAAATATTTTAAGTAAAGAACATTTTTGAAATCCTAAAATTTTAAATCTTGAAAACTATTTAATGTATTCAAATATATTAGAGGTTAATGATTTGTAAAAATATCTGCATGTTGATCATGTGTTCCACTGAACTAAAAAATGATATCTCCTTTAATTGTGTGATATCTAAAAAAGTGATGCCCAATTCTACGTGTTTTTCACAGGAATGATGTTTAGGGTTATTGATTTGGGAAATGGAAGTAGTGTTATCACACATTATCCATGTTTTGGTAAAACTCATTCCATAGTATGTGACTGTTTGCTACAGCTAAAAAACCTGAGCACAACAACATGCAACAACTACATATTCGACTTCAGTAGTAGAAAGTGCTACCGAGTGTTGCTTCTTATAGGACCTAGAAACAAATCAATCTCGTATCAAATGAAATGTTCCGGATATACTTTTTCTATCCATTCTATATCAACCAAAATAAACATCCATAAAACATTTTAAAACAAATTCATTTCTAGAGGTATATAAAAATCCTAAATCAATGGTTCCCTTTAAATAGAGAAAAATTAATTTCATGGGCTTTAAATGTGATTCCTTTAAATTAGATTGATATCTTGCACAAAAGTATACTGAAAAAATTTTGTCTGGATGACTAGCTATCAAGTATAGTAGACTTCATATCATACCTCTAAGTGATGTTTGATCTAATGGTTTCCCCGATTTGTCAAGACCAAGAGAATTTGAGGTAACTATTGGAGAACATATAATTCTAGTTTTTTAATATCCATTATTTTTAATAATATCATTAATATAATTATGTTGAGATATATATGTTCTTTCTTGTTTTTGAGAAATGTGAAAACCATGGAAAAATGTTAACTCACCCATATTACTCATTTAAAACTCATATTTCATTAGATTCTTGAACTAATCAGTAAACGTTTGTTGAGATGAAAAAGATATAATGTCATCACCATAAATTTGAACAATATTTTTTTTCTTATCTTTAATTATAAAAAGTTTTTGACCAGTATTTCCCTTAACAAAATAGATTTGTAACAAAAATATTATATGTCTTTCATACCAGGTTCTAGGGGCTTGTATAAGTCCATATAATGATTTAGTATGTTTGAAAATGTGTTTCATATGTTTTGTGTCTTTAAAACCAGGAGTTTATTCAACGAAAACATCATCTTGAACATATCAATTAAAGAAAGCACAATTTACATCCATTTAATTTTTTTTTAAATTAAATAATTATACAAAGGCGAGTAGAATGTGAATAGATTAAAGTATGGATACTGGAGAATAGTTTTATTCATAGTATATTCCTTATTTTTTATTATATCGTTTAGAATCTAATATATCTTTATTTATTTCTATGATTCCATTTTTAGAACATTTATTTTTGAAGACACAGTTTACTCCAATTACAAAATTTTCCATAGGTATTTCAACCAAGGTCCAAACATAGTTCCTTTCGAATTAATTTATCTCATCATACATGGATTTAATCCAATCAACATAACCTAATGATTTATCAGTGATTTTTGGTTCTAATTGGGAATGGAAAGCTAGATGTTCCACTTCATTTCTAACGGAACCTTTAGTCCATAAAGGTTGATCTCCATCACCAATGATACTATCACAAGGATGATTCTTAAGAGACAACTGATTTGGGTTCTGTAAAACCTATTCATCAACATATGGTAGAAAATATTCCCTAGTAAATGCTTCAAAAATAAGTTCCTAGGAAATATTTTATTGAGCATTTTCTTTATCAGAAGGATCATCTATCAAGGGTTGAAAATAAGTTTTTGAAAACACATATGAAGATTTGTGTTGGGATTGTTTAAAAACAAAAGGATTAGTTAAATCAAACATAACATGAACTGTTTCTTCAACAGTGCAAGTTTTTTTATTCAAAACTCTATAATTCTTAGATGTTGTGGAGTAGCCTAGGAAAATTCATTCCTTAGATTTGGGTGAAAACCTATATAAGTTCTCATTAGTATTCAGGCTGAATACTTTTCAACCAAAAACATTGAAGTAAGATAGTATAGGTTTTGTACCCTTCCACAATTCATAAAGGGTTTTGTTAACAAAAGGTCTAATTTCAACTAAATTTATAGTATAACAAGAAGTACTAATAGTTTTAGCACACAATTCTTTAGAAATATAATATTCATTCAACATGGTTCTGGTTATCTCTTGAAGAATTCAGTTTCCTATTTAAACAACACCATTTGTTTAAGGAGTTATTGGTGCTGAGAAGTTATGAGTATTGGATTTCTTACTATAAAAAGTTTTAAAATCATAATTTTGAAATAATCCTCCATGATCGCTATGAATAGTTATCAAAGATAGGTTTTTCTGATTGTTAACTTGGGGTCAAAAAATTTTGAAATAAGAAAAAGCATCATATTTCATTTCAAGAAAATAGACCCATGCATATCTAGTGTATTCATCAACTAAGGAAAATACATAATATTTTCCCATGATACTTCCAGTCTGTGTTGGACTGAAAAGATCCATATGAAATAACTTTGATGCATCATAAGTTGAGACTTCACAGATTGATATAAAACTTGATCTATGTTTCATTCCATATTGATAAAGATCACGAACTTTTGAAGAATCAAATCTAATCTATGGTAGATCCCTAAGATGTCTTTTATTTGAGAGTTTTCATAGGTTCCTAAGGTTACAATGTATTATCTTTATATGCTATATCCATGATTGATATTCCATTGCACTAGTACAAGGATGATTATATCTTTTATGGTCTTTTATGTTTATTGTTAATACATTTTGTTGCCTATGGGAAGAAAGAATAAACTCTTACATGGAATTGTGTACTAAGAATTTATCATTCCTAAAATTAAAAAGGTAACCAGCATGACATAATTTAATTATGAAAATGAGGTTTTTCTTAATAACATTAACAAATAAAACATTTGAAATCAATGTTTTTCCAAGAATAATAATGATACTTATTCCGAAAAATTCTGCTAAGCATTATCTCCGAGTGTTTTTTTCCCTTCATTCATCTTGAGAATATTTTCAAGGAATTTTTTGTTATGATACATATGATGGGAACATCCAATATCAATGTAAGATGTTTTGTTGTTGGTACTTTATTTATTTTTCTAAAAATAAAAGTGTTAGACTTTCGGAATCCAAATTTTTTTGGATCCGGAAATTATATAAAGTAAACTTTTAGGAATACACATTTTCATAGAAAAATAAGCAGTATGAAATCTTAAGGATTGAGTTTTATTTAATGAAAAAAGTTTCTCCCAATGTCCACCATAGTGACATGGAGTGAAAAATATAGCACTTGGGGGAAAATTGTTATTACTAAAAACTACTATAGAATATGTATAACCAAAACTAGAATGATTCCTCAAATTATGAATTTTAGAATACATCTTGTCAAAGTTTTCCCTACCAGTGGCAAAGATTAACAGAAATTTTCTTTAAGGAGAATATTTCAAACTTTAGTTTAATAAAAAAATTCTCAACATCAAAAATATTAGTTTTAGAGCTACAGTTAGCCTCTAAAATATTCTTTTTGGTAATTACATTTTTAAGATCTATAGAATGTTTATCCTTCTCAGAATTAACTTCATCAAGGTTTTTAGAAATGTTTTCAAAATAAATAAATAATTTCCCATGAACTTTATAAAGATCTGATATGTCTTTCGTTAAAATATAAATTCTAGAATTTTCTTTCTCTAGCTTCTAATTTACCTTAAAGTTTTCATTTTCAAGAAGTTTAGTAAACCTAGTAACTTCTTCATAAGAAGGTAAAATTTTATCTTCTAATGAGAAAGATTCATCATCTGATGATTAATAATATATATTATTAGTATAATTTTTATTTAATGATACATTTTTAAATGATTTGGCATTGTATACCTTCATAATTAGACAATGATTTTCAATGGGTAGTTTTTCTAGTATACCAAGATTATTCTGACCAAATTATTCAAAACATTAAGATTAATCATATGAGTCACCACCACTAGAACTCTAAGTATCATTATCCTTGAAGACTATCTTATCTATTAAATAAAAATACATCTTCCTAATTATTTTAGAATGACTTTCCATCTTGTATTTTCTTTTAGGTATAGAAAAATCTGGCCTGATGTGTCCATCTCTTTTGCCTTCATATCAAGTGACATTCAAGTCATTCTTTCCCTTTCTTTATTTCTTATTATATCTGTACTGAAAGTATTTATTTCCCACTATCTTGTTCATCCTTCTAGCAAGGTCGGCTATATAATTTTCAAAATGTTAACATTCACTATATTTAGTTAAAACCATGACTTTCTTATACTTAGATATTGTAACTCTTTCCAGAGTCTTGAATTTAGTAGAAGTAAAGGCTACACATCCATTTCCATTATTCTTCTTATTTGTATTAGCATCTCACCTCATTCTTGTCTCTTGTTGAAGAAGATTTCCAAAAATCTCATCAAGAGTAATTTGAGATACTTTCCTATTCTCATTAATATATATTATTTTTGAATACCACTTGTTAGGCACAATATCTATAATCTTTTCCACAAGATCTTCATAATGTAAACCTTTTTCTACCATTGATTAAAGACTATTTACAACAGTCATGAATATTTTTTTCACCTTGAAAACTTGTTCTCTATTGAGAAATTGGAATATATGATATTATGCACTTAAAATTTCTCTAATGGTCTCTATTAATTTATAAGTACCAAAACGTGTGATATCCATTTTCGTCTAGATTCAAATAGAGGCATCAAAATAATAAATTTGACTGTATATGTTCCTTTTCATAAAACAAAACAAAGTATTGTGTACCTTTTAATTTAGTTGATATTCTGATTTTATCTTGGTCGGTGAAGGTTATGACTTCCTTGTATGGAATTTTGTAGTCTCCAGTATACATAAAAAAATTTATAATCAATTATTAATAACAACGGTCTTCATTCAATCTCTCCAGTACTCATAATCATTACCATAAAAAATAAGCAGTCTGGTATGGTTAAGAATTTCTATTGAACCAACATTCATTCCTTCCATTGTATATAAAAATATCATTCCAAAAAACTTGTTAAAAGTAAAAGTTTGTTAACAAATATAAAAATATCTAATCAAGACTTAAAGAAGAAAAGTTAAGCAAGAAAATTTTGAACAATGAAAATTTTGAGCAAGAAAAATTATATGTGAATATAAGTATTTTAGAGACCTCCTCTGATACCTATTGTCAGATCGAAATAAGAATTTAGATGGTCAAATACAAGAGGGGGGGAATAGTTTGTTTAAAAACAATAATTTTTATCCTTATAGAAAACTATATTTAACAAAGTTAAACAAGGTAAATTAACAAAGCCACTTTTAGTTCAATAAGAAAAGCTTCCTAGGTTCTAGAAATATGTTTCCTAAAATGAAACTCAAGGAAGGTTTACAAGGAAAAGATTCTACCGTAAATTATATATAATCTTAATTATCAGAGTATAGAAAAGTACATGAAAGTATAATAATGTTATACATTCTTACTTTATCAAAATACAACAAAATAAAACATGAAACGAAACATGTAACAAGTAAGAAATATTTTAACCCAAAGAGTAGGGTATCCAACAACCTTGGATTAAGGTCCCTTGATTTATACATTCGATAATGTCAGTCACACCCACATAAGGGTAATCTATTGATAAAAATATCTTAATATGTCTTGATATCCCCAAAATCCCTCAATCTTTAATGTAGTTGGGACCTCAGTCTTCTTATCTTAGGAAGCCCTGGAACATTAAGGTAGTCGGAACCTATACCTTATTATCCCCGGAAGCCCTCGATTGCACTCAACAATAATCAGAGTCACACGAATCAAGATGAACAAGATGTTCAGATCCGCACAAATCATTAGAGTATTTCTATCAATAGAAATCACTTCATTGTATGTAATATCTAGGTCGATCAACAGATAATGAGATACTTAAAATGAGATCCTATTTATAAGCATAAATATAATGGTCATATCCCACCTCCAATGGTCATACTTTTCCCTGAATTTCGAAGGGAGCTGTACATGTGTCACTCAACCCATGGTTAGTTAGAAACAGATTACATGACATTGTTTCATAACAGTAACATGTTTAAGGAAAAGAGTTTTTCCTCACCAAATTTATTTTTCAGAGTCTAAGGAAAAATAACTTTCAAAGTCTAACCAACTAAACATTCAGAGTCAGAAATATATGGAAATTTAGATTTTTTTTTCAAAACGTTCTAAATATGAATTCTATAGATCCCAAAGTTTGAATTCCAATGAATTCAGAGTCTGAATTCTAAGAAATTTGGAGTTTAATTTTCAGAGAATACAATGTCTTAATTTTAGTGAATTTTAAATCTGAATTTTATAGAATTATATGTATGAATTTCTAAAAATCTGGATTCTGAATTTTATAGAATTCAGAGTCTGAATTACAGAGAATTTGGAGTCCGAATTTTAGAGAATTCAGAGTCTGAATTTTTTAGAATTCAGAGTCTAAAAATAGAGGATCCAGAATCTGTAAAAAGAACACTCTATATCCAAGGAATTATAAGATTCCAAGGTTTTACATAAAAATAAAAATTGTAGACTTAGTAATACAATGGGTTTTATTTAGAGAGATAATGAAAACAATGGAAAGGATAAAAATTTCATTAGAGAATGGAAAGTTTCCTTAAAAAAATAACTCATAGGGGAAAAAAATTATTCGTAAGATAAAGTGTTTGTTATTTTAAAATCATAGAGGAATGGAAATCTCATAAAATAAAACTTATTGAATCAACAAATAGCACAGAATGATGATAAATGTATCACAAAAAAAATACATTGGCAAAGTCAGTATAAAATAACAACAATAGGGACAACCCAAACTACATCATCAGACCAAAAACTTTTATATTCTATTCACAATATAAAATAAAACATGTATTTTAACAACAATATCACATTAAAATCAATATGTTAATGATAAATAGTTGGGATGATAGCATTCTAGGTAGAAAAATGAATAGACTATCAGATGGACAAAAAAGAAGTGGATAAAAGAGAATAATGAACATATAAGAAAATAAGAAAGCTAAAAAACCTACCTCACATAGATCTGAGGAAAAGCCTATTCACTTAGATCAGGATCTATTTGAAATCTTTGGATCAAATGTCCACAAGGGAATCCTACTGATGATTCTTGTTCCAAAATCTGTTACTGATGTAATCCAATGTCTTTGTTTGAACCCTCGCCATCAACTAGACTCGCTTCTCATCACAGATGGGTTACATATCTGAGGATGAGCCTTTGGTCGAACCATCTACTTGAGTCGACTTCATCCTCAACACCCCTATTGGCACAATCCTACTCCATGATCTTCAGCTTCTCTAAGCCTCTATAGCCTGTCCCCGATTCCTTAACTCCTTATCAATATTTCTTCATCTTTTATTTCAATATATTATTAATTATTTAATATTATTAATAAATAAAACTAAAATTATATTGACATAATTTTAAATTATTAATTTTTCATGAAAAAATTATAAAACAAATTATAATCTGATTTTTGAAAAGATATTATATAATTTTTTTAATAAACTATCTAATTTAAAATATATCGAAAATTATATTTTATAATGAAAAATATTACTTTCAAATAACCAATTTATGGTTTTAAATAATTTTTTTTGCATAACTAATCAAATATACTTACATTAAATTATTATTTTAATAAAATATTACCATATTTGTTTATAATTTGAATAAATATTAAAATATATTATAATTTCTTAAAAATATTAATAATAATACAATTAATAATATTATCTTAAATTATATATTTTCATCTGATATAAGTAGATACATTTTATTAAATCATAAATAATTTATGTTATTGAATGTTTTTTGATAATAATGTATTTGTATTCCTGAAGATCAATTAATTATTTTAAAACATTTGAATTAATATTAATATAATATGTTTTATAATCTTTAAATAATATGTTTAAATGTATGTGATGTTACATTCATCTGCATTTAAAGAATTGCATCCTTGAAATTTGTTCATCATACTCAAGAAAATTTTCAATTTATTTAATCAAGATTGAGGAAAAATAGATTTTCAAAACCTATATACAATACCAATTAGACAACATCTAATTTCCAAAGTTATCTAGACCGCTGATCTAACACCAACTGTAATGACATGAACCCACGATTTTGGGTTTCAACTCTTATAAATCATGTGTATATTATTTATAATAGACACTGAAAAAATACAAAAACTGTATTACATACCAGGAAAAGTTTTGGTTTAGATTTGAGAAATTATATATATTCCATAAAATATACAAAAATGTACAAAATAAATTGAAATATATGAAAATACATCATGTGTGCCACCTACCCAATGAAACTCACATCACAAATAATTTATATTAAACCTGTAGAAAAATAAATTTAAAATATATGGTGATCATAATTACCCAGTAATGATTTTTATAAAGTGCCAATGAAAAATACTATTTTAAAATAATGTTATGAATTATAATAATACTTTTAAATTAATGATACGTTGAAAATAATTAAATTTTTTTATTGAATATTGGAAAATATTAAGAAACAATTTAAAAACAAAACCATGGGGCCACTTAAAACATTGAAGGTTTTCTAGCCCTACCCAAAATCCTAAAATATGGGTTCACTCCCCACTCTCTATGATGCTTATAATTTTCATGTGATAATATTATAAAACAACATTTGCTTCTTTCCTAAATAATGTATACATATAGATATAAGTTTCCAATGGATATTTTTTTCATTAAATTAATATACAAGCATTAAACATACATACACTATATAAATATATAAATATAAATATTCCTTGAAAATCACTTGTTATACTTGGTACAACCATATCTCTTGATACTATGAATTTTCCAATTTACATGGAAGGTCAATTATCATATTTCTACTTAAATTGCCTTTCATAATCTCATAAAAATCCATTTGCATAGGTACATCCTATGAATGAAAATGTTTATTCAAAGAAAATGATTTCATGTATATAAATATATATTTACATAAGTTAATGTATGAAATATCATGGCCATTAAATGTTGTATGGACATAAATATGATTTATCAATGACATACATATGACTTGATTCCATTTCATAAAATTGGGTATTTCTTAACCATTATTTTCTAAAATAAATAATAACCATTAATAATTTATTTATTTATAGTTATAAACTTGAGCATGAACATTGAATAAATCATATATATAACTAGTACATAAATATAATACTCCTATGAATATACATTCCAAAATTTTGATGTAAATAAACACAAAATATTAAAAATAATATATAAATATATACAGAAAACATAAATATAAAATTACTTATATATATAAACCATAAATTTAAATTATAAACAGAAGATCATAAATTTTCCCATTATAATCACACACACACACACATATATATAATACATTTAATTTATAATACACTAATCATAGAATAAATTCCTGTTTAAATAAAACATTGATAAATAAAAATATACATTGTAAAAAAAATTAATTCAAATTTAAGAATAATTTTGAGAAGTATATATACCCTTTAAAACTATATATTATAAATTGAATATTAATGATATAAACTGTAGAATATTTGACATGAAATCTATAATAAAACATAATTTCGATAATTTCAATTCACTTAATAAATATAAATTCCATAATAAATTCATTAGATTAATAATTTGCCAAATAATTTTGGATTTTATCCTAATTATGAGGGAAATTAATATAATCTCTTCCAAATTTGGGAGTCCAAAACCAAAATAATAATTTATCAAATAACCATATATGAAGTTTGTATAAATTATGAAACATAATAGAAAAAATAAAATTAATATCACCCTTACAACCATATATTATTAAAACAAACTGATATATAGGTTTCTAAATATATACATATATGTATATATATGTATATATATCTCTCTGTATTTTAAGCATAAACTGATAAAAAAAATTAAACCCTCACTTGATTTTGCAGAAGAAAAATCTAAATAACATTTTTACATGGAAAACTCTCTCACCCTCCCTTATGATTAAAAGATTTAAAACTTATATTTGTGTGTATGTGTTAGGGTTTTCGAACCAAAATTCCCTACTATGTAGTTGTGTAATAAAAATATGATATTGGTTGAACCAGTGGAAAAAGATATTGATATATAGAGTCAATATTTCTAGGAAATATGATTATTGAATTATATAGTAAAATAGAAAAAATAATTTATGTTTATAAAAAAGATTAATCCTAAGGATGTAAATAGCTCAAAATGCTAACAATTTTGTTACCATAATTAAAAAAAACATTGAAAATTTAAATATATTATAATAAAAATGGGGGTATAGGAAACATAATCAGTAGACCATAGGATTTTATATTCTATTCACAATCTAAAAGAAAACTAGTTTTTTTAAAAAAGAACTATAGTAAAATGAAAAAGTAAACCATAAATATTCGTCAAGACAGCAATCTATGTAGAAAAATGAAGAGACAATTATATGATATTAGAAGATAATAATTGAACAATATAATGAACATCTAGGAAAATCGGACACAAAAAATATACAAAACCAACATCATATAGATATGAAGAAAATCTGAATCCCTTAGATATGGATCTCTATGATTTCTTCAAAACCCTTATTCACAAGAAAATACTATTGATGATGCTCGATCGAAATATGATGGAGAAAAAACTCCATTAGCCTCCATCGAACCATCGATGGAAACCAGTCTTGCTCTTCTCCATGGTTGATGAACACATCCAAGCATGAACCTTCAGTTGAACCATATGGCCCGCTCAACTTCAACCTCAACAAACCTAACGTCATGAGCATACTCCATGGTCTTAATCTTCCCAAAGCCTCCACAATGTTTCCCAAAGAAATCAACCCCATATCCTAATTTTTTCCTATTTTATTTTAGCTATTTATTATTTATTTAATATCATTAATAAATAAAACTAAACTTATGTTATCCTTATTTATAAATTTGTAAATTTCCAAAAATATATAATCTGTTTTTATTAAAAAATATTCATATTATAATAAACTATTTGTTTTAAAAAATATAAACATTTATATTTTATAATGAAACACATTACATTCAAATAACCACATTATTATTTCAGAATATTTCCTTTTATAAAAATAATCTCATATATTTTTATTAACTAATACATTTTGATAAAACGATATGATATTTTTTTTAATTTTATCATTTCTTAAAATGAAGTCACATTTCTTGAAAATATTAATAATAATATAATCAACCATATTTTATTAAAGAATATTTTTTCATCTAAGAAAAGAAGATAATTTTTCTCTATTCAGAAATAATTTATGATTTTGATTATTTCATGTTAGAAATTTATTTTGATTGTAGATAATACATTAAACAATTAAAAATATTTTTATGAATCATAATACAATATATTTATTAAGAATTAAATAAAATATTTAAATATTTGGGATTTTATAACTCGGGGGGCTATAGAATAGATTTATAAAAAAATATAGTTACTGGAATTTAATTAATCCATTAAAATAAATTATTAGCTTGTAAATTTATTCGATGTAGAAATAATGTAAAAAAAGTTAGATATCAATATAAAAAAGTATAATCACATGAAAATTTGATATAATATTTTAAGAAAATGAAAAATATATAATGATGATATAAGAAAAGTAAAAAAATGTACACATTACATTTATAATAATTCAGATTGAAATATCATATATAAACTCTTCACTCTTCTCTAACCAATTAGAAGAATGGTACTCACTAGAATATGGCTACTCTTTTGAAATGAGAGAAAATATTTTACAATTTTCACCCATTGATCACATATAGGTACATCCCAAAAACAAAAACCTTTTTATATTCCAATGGTAAACCGAAATACCATTTGTTTTTGAGTCACACAACAATGACCTACCTTTTGTTTAGGAGGTATAAACTATATCAGAAAAATTTTTTATTGTAAAAAATCATAAAATGACAACTTACTACACAAAAAGGAGTGTAATGAATACATTTATGAAAAAATTTCATATGAACAAGAAAAATGATATTTTGGTGTTGTCAATAATTTTTAAGAATCTCTTTGAATAGTTTTGAAAAAAATATCATTGAAGATGCTTCATGATCACAAAAAAACCGAACACTAGTCACGAGTCATAGATATAAATACTCATAATTCACTATCGTGAATAATAAGTATCTATAATACAAATTCTGTATTATGTTTGAATGATATGTACTGAGCCTCATATTTATATTTCCGGGGAAAATTCACCCATCATTAGTTGTATATTATTATCAAGCCCAAGGGAGCTTCTTGATAATAATTATTTTGCATCCAACGTTCAACTATAATATTAACATAAAAATGTCATATTCCATTAATTTTAAATATATTGTGATGTTACATCAATAAAATAATTGATAAACACAATTAATTACTTTTTTGGTATATATATATTTTTCCATTTAATAATACTATTAGAATAATTCATATAACCTAATAGTAAATGAAACATGAAAAAACACCAGGAAATAGATCATCATTTTCCATTTTCGTATAAGTTTACCATTCCCATAAAAACACAAAAATTGGTAATTCTATTTCTAATGATATAGAACATAGAATCATACAACATGCACTTACAAATTGTTTTCTTATATTTCAAGATGTTTTGATAAATATTGTACATAACATTGAACTACACTATCAATAATTAATATTTTTAGGTTTGGAATATAATGAACCAAGATAAAAATATATTTATTTTAAATAATTTATAGAACCCAAATATTAAATCTAAAATATAATAAAAAATCCCATGAATACAAGGTTAAGTGTATTTGAGGACTAATGACATAGGATAATTCTGTTGATATATGATCATTCATATAACATGTGGAATAGAAAATAAGATAGGGGTGTGATCAAACTCATTATAAGGGAAACATTTTAATGAATCATAAAGGTTAGACCAAAAGTATGTGAGAAAAAATGTTTAAGGATAAAAATATATGATAAAAAAGTTATAGGATCACAAAACCACATATAAGTCATAAAATATGGATAATAATATAATCATAGCTTTAAATACTTAAAATAAAATCTAGATTCATGAAAACATCCAAATGAGTTTGAATAACCTGAAAAAATGTCAGAAATGTAATCATATTAAATTATAATCACTTAGTGGAGTTGAAATCACAACCAAATTCACACATCATAGTGGGATTCCACTAAAACTTGTGTCACCAATTTAGGATTGATATAAAAACCATGAAACAATTTAGGTTTATGTAATAACATGTTTACCACTTTAGGATTGAGGTATTACCGGTGTCTCTCTTTAATCTTGTTTTATAGACCAAGTACCTCGTTAGGATTTAGTTAAAACCCATGTACAATATTGAGATCATGATTTATTAAACATTATAAAATTAATTGTAGAGTGAGATGATTCCCCAGACATTATCATCCGTATATATGTGTTCCAAAATATATAAAACATTTAATGTAATAAAAATAATTCCTGAAAATAAATTGGGTTTTTTCACATTTGGAAATAGTGTCACATAAAATGACTTCTAGAGTTATTTTGGTTGAAACAAAAACATCAACCACCCAATGGAATTATTCCACAATGGAGTTTAAGGGGAGATTCATTGAACAGAACTCCAATAATGAATGTTTTTTATATTAAATAGGAAAATATAAAAAATACTAAAAATAATATTTTATAAAACATTTCACATCTTTGATAAGGAGAAGAATTTGGAAGTAAACTTTAGAATATATTTTTAAAAGTGTAATGAGATGTTAATTTAAAACATTTGTAATAAAAATATTTTTTGAAAATGGGTCCTAATAAAATACATATTTCTATCCAAGGAAATTTGTTTTGGAAGACAAAACATTTGATCTTGTATGATAAAAACGTTTTTGGTATTTTGAAAGTACATTTTTGAAAACCCACATCATAAAAAGAGTTATAAATTTTTTTTTGGAAAATGGAAATGGTAAATATGATAGTAAAATGAGTTAATATATAATTTGGTTTCAAAACATGAGAGAATATCATTTTCAAGATGGTTAAACATGGAAATGGGAGATAAATCAGCACTTAATGAGGATTTGGTTAATTCTAATAATAATATTATTTGAAAAAAATGAATTCATTTATAGAAATAGATATATATTAAAACACATTTTTCGTATTGATATATAAAATTTAATGTCATAATAATTGGTAAATGTAATAATATAAATAACATAGAAGAATTTATTTCAATAAGAAACCTTATAACTCAATGAAATAAGTTTATGTTACTAGAATTCAATTACATGAAACATTTTTCATTAGTATAAAATGTAATTCATTATTTATTATTTCAAATATTATGTATATGAACCATGTAATTGTAAAGAGGGAAATAATATAAAACATATCTCAAAGAGATGAATTTATGATGAAAAACCATACCTTATATACTAACTTCTATGAATTTACTCTAAAATAATCTATAATTAGAATAACTATAAAAATAATTTATTTGAAAAAAATATTCATACATATATAATTTTATACACTTTATCTATAATTAATGTCTACATTTATGTTACATAGTTTTAATCTATTTTTCCACATCAATGTCTATAATTTGGATTAGTTGTAATGGTTTTATAAGGATGGTTTTAGTGATTATCAAATGATAATCATTCATAGATTATTTTATGTACTATTTTTGTTGTTTTATAATTATTTTTTATGTTTTAAATTCCTTTCAATATGGTTTCATTCACTCTCAATGAAGACAAAATCCACAATGATCATGTTTGAGTGATTCTTAACGAAAAACGTGTTTTCATAATTTAAATATTCAATATTTACATAAAATTTCAAGAAAAAGAAGTTATAATTTTACATATTTATCTCATATAATAGATGTAATTATGTTATTATAGTCATCAATGATTTAATTTCATATCCTTTTTCAAGTATGTGTTTAAACCGACCAAAATATTAACATACCATGATTAATGGATGATAATGAGGTGGTTTAGTTTTCATAACCTAATAATATAAGAATAATGATATTTTTTAGTATTCATTTGTGTGATATCAGAATTATTAATATCTAGTAGAATATTTTATGGCTACAAAACAATTACCTAATATTAAATAATTAGTTTTCTTTCATAGTAAAATTTTCAAAGATATTAAATATTATATAAATTATTTATCTTTTATATCACTGACATGTTATTCATTTTTTAATTTAAGAACCAATATGATACAATAAAAATAATATTTAACCATTAAAACTATTTATATAAAAATATACGAATGGTAGAAATTAAAAATAGAATAATCAAACCGTGGAAGCAGTTGTCGGCACAAACGCATGGTTGTTGATTTAATATAAATATAACATGAGAGAAAATAATAGGGAATATCATATTATAATATCAAATATGTTATAAAATCCATATTTATTTATTAAATTACCTTTTTAACTATCTATGTTAGGTGGTGATTAACAGAGAATACGTTACTTCATATAGGTCGTAATCCACACAAACACACGTTTTAGGTTTATATTGTTCATAATGTAAAAGGGAGAAAGTGACGATGGAATGGAAAACCATTATAAAAAAATATATGTATACTCGTTAAAGTTATGTTATAATTTCAAGAAGGTTTAGTGAAATTTTAGGAAGAATAAGTTCACATAATGAATTTTAAACATGAATGGAGATGTTAGAAATTTATACCTCACTACTTAGATTATCTCCATTGAGAAGGGGGAGAAACCTTGTAGGATTGGTATTATGGGAAGACAAAATAATTACTCATGTTTTATATGAGTGTTATTGAGAGGGTTGGGTATAATTTTAATTGATATTTAAGGGTTTGGGTGTCTGGGGAAGTAAGGAGAGGGATGCCCCTTTTTGAAGTTAACGTGGATGGAATATTTTTTAAATACACAAATATTTCCAATAATGGAAAGTCACTATCAATGACAGTGGCTACCAAATTTGGAAATATTGTATGAGGGAATAGATAAGTTCAATTAATCCCTCAATTATCCGTTTATAATCATGTTTAAATATGATTTTATCTCTTAAACATAATATTCTTAACTTTAATGATATTAAATTTTACCATAGTAACTACTCTTTACATAATGTAACATAACCTTTGTGACTAAAACTAAAATGACCCATATTACAATGATCAGATAAAATTAATTAAATAATTAAATACAATTTATTTGATTTATTTTCATAAAGTTAATAAATAATTTTTAAAAAATACTTATATAATATATTAAATAGTTTTTTTTGAAAAATATAATATAACTTCCAATATGTAAAATATGGGGTTTTTAATAAAAACCATATTCCTTAATCTATAACATCACTTATAAAATACATATTTTTTCAATAAATTTTTTTCATAAATTTATTAATCATATTTATATACTCTTAATCCTATAAAAGGAATAATATCTTAAAATTTGATATTTTTCACTATTAACATTAAAATTAATATTTATAGAAAAATAAAAAAAATTCCAAAGAAAATATTATTATGCAAAAAAAATGTATGTTCAATTTTTTGAAATTTAAATTCTAATATTTATAAATTCAAATTTTTAATAAAATTGAAAAATATAACAAAAACCCATGAATAGAGTGAAATCCACTTTTTAGAATAAAAGTTTTTGTATCCTATTTCATAACATTCAATAATGAAAATAGTTTTAAAAATTAATTGATTTATCATTATTTTATTTATTTTTCTGATAATCTAATTTCATATCGCATAAAAAAAGTATTTTGGATGAAAATCCATTTTTAATCATAAAATGACATAATTTTATGTTTTAGGGTCATTAATTGTATTTAGTTTGGATTAAAATATTATTTTATATTAATTATTCATATATTTTATACTATAGTTACTCTTATTCACACATAAAAATTCAAACAACAGGTTTGACTGGTTTTAACAAATCAATATCTTTTTTTTTGTTTTTTTTGCGTTGAGGATGCTGGACAACACATTGTTTATTTAATGAAAATATATATTGAAATTTCTGGTTTTTTAATTTCTCCCAACAGTAAATGAAATTATCCTTCAAAAAATTTAATTATTACCTATGAATAAAAGATAGATTTGGTCTATATGAGGAATACATAACTCCAGATATCATTACTTAATGTGAAACCAATCTTAGGGAACACCGGTAAACTCACATATATGAATATATAATTGTAGAGTTTCATTCCAACTATTTGAGAAAAATACATCTCATGGTTGTGTGTTATGTGTAATATTATTTCTCCACATGTTCATAGTAAAATTTTTAGTGATAGATTATCAATGGTTTGTATGAAATATAATTCCATCTTTTAATAATAATACTTACAGATGCATAAACGTACCATAAAAATCCACATCTAATCCCCTAAAATTATTCAACATGGTTGTGCTGGTGGTAAGTTGGAGTCAAATGATGAAGATGTTGATGAATTCCCTCATATTAATAAGGATCATTGATATACTAGTTTAGACACGATAAAACTATTCTAGAGTGGTTTCCTCTATCCCCCAGCCTACACCATCTCAAAAATATCCCTATCCTTTGTTGACAACTTCAATATTTAACCACCCATTTATTCACTCACATATATCTCTAGTCCCTATACAACCCACTATGGGAATAACTCCCAAATTATGGGTGTATGGGGAAAGATCCCCCACCGCATCTGCTCTGGGTGTATCATCATATTCCAAAATAGGGCCTTCCAAGATCCAAATTATTTTCCATACACACTTCATGGTCTTAAATACTCATGGTCATCAAACATTATTCTCAAAATAATCCTAGCATCATGGTCAAAGGGTTTCATCCACATTTCATCATCCAGGTCAGGTCATGTTACTCCATCAATGGTATTTATGGGTTTTATAATACTTCCTCCATTGCGATGAGGCCTTTATCTTATTTGGAATCATCTTGTTTTGTACATGGTGATGGTTCATTGAGGGATGATGATAGAGATACTATAATGTTGTTTTATTTAATTTTATTGATGTTAAGAACTCTCTATAGTGGCTCATGGTTTTCTTCCCCTATATCATCCACTTTTCAATAATGACGATGATGCAGGTAACTAGACCAAGATTTATAGAATAGGGAGAAACAAGATTGTTATTATAAGATACATTTGATAATAAAATCATCATGGGAGTTATTTAATACTCATTTTAAATTTACACAATATAGTGGGGTGGTTATAATTATAATCCAATGTGGAATCTATTATTATTGAGGGGAGGATAAGTGTTCCTTCTTCTATTAATTACCTAGGTCAGCATTTTATTTGTTATTTGTATACTTATAATCCCTCAATGTAACTAGAAAATTATTCATTCACAATATATCATAAATAGAATATGATCAAAAAAATCATATCCAACGGTTGCGTCAAAACAAGTGGATATTTAGGTATCTTATTCCTTCACCAATTTATGACCAATATAATACGCAAAAAACCAATTTTTAGGGCTGTTATCCATCAATACATTTGTTCCAGAGCATGAATCTACTTATAGTATCAAAACATGGAAGTAATTTCTTGTAAAATCACATACTAAAGACATGTGAAAATTTTCAAATGTTATCCAACACATAGAAAATTCTCTCAAACTTATCCCTAGGGTTTTCACTAATTTTTTTAATACCTATCCCCATAATAACTATGATAAACCAAATAAGTAACTAAAAAATTATATGATAAAAAATATAGTGATCCTTGAAAATCATACCATTAATTTTCATATTTTCAATAATGTAAACATTATATACCCAAAACAATATCATACATCAATGATTGTATGTTTTACAATTTTTAAGACCCGTTATATAATAAAATTAATTTACAGAACTTGTAAAACTTACATCATAATCACAACATATTAGATCTTTATTTTGAAAATATCAAAATATATGTGCATCCTCAAAACCCAGTGAATGGAAACATATGAATGTGGTGGCTTGAAATTATTATAATGGGAAATAGTTTAAATAAGAATATGGGTAAGATCTTGGGCATGTGAGAAAACATAAACAAGGATATAAATATACGATAAAATTATCATAGGAGAATAAGAACATGATATTGTCATTAATGTGGCATAAAAATAATGTCATATATTTGAATCATATAAAAAAATACTGATCAGGAAAACATGAAAAGAATTTGCAATAACCTAAAAAAAAGCATAAACATAAGAATATGAAAATAAAATCATTCAATTTTATAGGATTGAAAACCTGATTTCAATATCATAGTGGGATTGGGATAACAACCCATGTAACCAATTTATTCTTTGGATATAACTTGTGTGCTTCTATTGGATTGGGTATCAACCCATGAAACTATTTTGTCTTAGGCAACAACCTTTATACCTCTTTAGGTATGGGATATAACCTATATACCTTTTTTGAGATTATGGGATATTATATATTTAGCAAAGAATTGGTGTATGATATAGGAAACCACTAATTATCACCATTAAATATGTTTTCCATATGACATATGTGATTATTAATATAATGATGAACTCCTAAAAAGAAAAGAGGTATCATAACATTTCCAAACAGTGTCACATAAATGACTTATAGGGTTTTTCCAGTTGATACCCAAAAATTAGTCCCTTAAAGGATATATTTTTTAATAAAATTCATATTGTGTTTAAACCCCATTGAAAAATTATCTTTCGATTTTAATTGTAATATTTAAGAAAATAAATCATATAATCTTTAATAAAAAATTTGATAACCGATATTAATGAGATGATGTTGTAGGTCAATTTAACATGAAAATTTTAAAAGTGTTAATTGAAAAAATTAGTAACACTATACTTTAATGTTTTTATATAAAAATGGATCCCTGAAAAAGGCATAATAGTTTCCAATTATATATGGTTTGGAAGAATTTTTTTATCTCAGTATATAAAAGACCTTTTGAAATATTTATATACGTTTGATGAAAACCCACATCATAAAAATAGTAACATAAATTTTTTTGAAAAATATTAAATGGTAAAATTATAATCATATGATTTAATATGTAATATGATTTAAAAATAAAATAAAATATATATTTTTTTTGGTTAAACATGAATATGGAAGATAAATCACCAGTAAAGTAGGGTCAAGATAATTAAAAAAAATAATATGATTTTATGAAAAATGATTTAATTCACTGAAAGATATTTTTATGAAAAATAAATTTCCATAATTAAATATTATATAGAATATAACATTAAATTAGAAATAGAAAAACATAGTGATCTTAAAAGAGCTATAGACAAGAATAAAACATACAACTCAAAACTGTTTTCATGTTACCAAAAATCCATTACATGCCACATAATTCATAAAGTAAGAAAATTTTTAAGGGTGGATGATGTGGTATAAATATAAGTCACCAAATTTTAATTTAAAATAATAAATAAATCATTAATATTGTATAATTTATATAAAATATGTTAAATAAGTTCAATAGGAACAATCAAAACTCTATAATTTTGAATTAATTTATCAGGAAAAAACTATACATCTTGAAGAGAATTTAAATCAATTCCTCTTGAAAGAAAGATATTAAAACATAACATAAATTAAGTTGAAATTTTTTTATTCAGGATATAATATTTCATGTAGGTATTACATACAACACATAAATGGAATTAGGTGAATAATACAAAACACATCTGTAAATATGAATTTCAGAAGAATACTCATACCTTATATCATGGATTCTATGAATCCATTCCAACATCTTATATGAAAAATATAACTATCACAATCATCCAATTTAGATCAGTATTCATATCTTTAATCATTTGTAAACTTCACCTATAATTATTCTCTATATTTATATTAGTTTGTTTTTTCATATTTTCCCATAATAGGGGTCTATAAATTCATTCATTTTACTAGAATTTTGTTTTCATTATGATCAAGTAGAATATTAATATAACCTATAAAAACAAAAAAATTATAATACAAAATTTCTTTTATATTAAAAGTGTAATTTCTTACTATAGTCATCCATGATATAATTTCATAATACGGTTCATGTGTGTGTTTAAACTGATCAAAAAATAATCATTCCAGGATTAATATATGATTTTGATGCAGTTTGGTTTTCAAATAATTTTAATAGAATAAAAATAATATTATTTAGTATTATTTTTTAGTGATATCATATAATTAGAAATAATTTTTTTAAAAAACTAATATATATTAAATAACTATATAGTAATAATTAATTGTGTTTCCTTCTTAGTTTTCTTGTTTTATACATTTCATATTATATATATTTTTTTAGCATCAATATAATTAATAGGTTATTCAATATGCCTTAGAAGAAGCTTTTTTATATAATGAAAATAAAATTTATCTTTAAAATCCATTATTATAATGAACCATGAAATGAGGAAGTGAAAAACATAATTCATCAAACCATGGTGGTGATAGTAGACACATATTTATGGTTGTTGATTTTATTTTCATATAATTAGAAGAGGAGAAATTACGATCTATTATTTTATTATTTTCAAAAATATATAAAAATAATAATTTTATATTAAATTTTTAGTTTAATTATCCAATTTTTTGTGGTGGTGAAAAACGAACACATTACAATATGTAGGTTGTATTCCACGCAAATTAATGTTTCATGTCTTATTTTTCATTAAGGGAAAAGGGAATCATTTTTAAATGATTGTAACATAATTTTAGTAAAATATCTGTATAGTTGTGATACTAATGTGATAATTTTATGTTTTTCTAATGGAAACTTGAGAAGAAATCGTATTAATTAAAAATATAAGTGTAATAAAGTGTTTTTGAATTAATACCTTACCGGTTGGATTATCTCCTTCGTAATGTATAACACATGAGATTTTATTATTGCATGATTTCTTTCCTAAAGATTCTATAGTATAATGAATGAAGCATTATTCAAAAATGTGATTGAAATATAAATTTTCAAATTTGATAAATATAATTCTAAGAACTAAATTTTATTTTTTAAAACAATATGTCTAAATTAATTTAGGAATATTTTTTTTCTGAAATTTCTCAGAAATAGTTTATTTAGAGGTGAATATTAAAAAATATGGATATTAAAAAACTACCCTAATTATGAAAGTCTAATGATATCAGATTAAATTTGATGATTAAAAATTACATTTTAGATATAAATTAATATATAATAAGTCGTATAATTATTATAATAATGTAATTTTGAACGTATAAATATATCTGAAACATTGTAGAAATCTAAGTGCAGTTTTTTTATCAAAATAAAAACAATTTTTAAAATTTTTTATCAAGTATTTTTGTGGCATTTTTATTTCATTTTAATGAAAATAGTTTGTATTCTTTAAATATTACAATTAATTTCATCATAATCAAAATTAATATTTGTTTTACTGTCAAATCATTTATATATACAATAAGTATTTTTTTTAAATATCATTCTCATGGTATTTTATGGTTATTTAATATTAATTTATGTGACTTAAAGATATTAAATATAATAAAACGGAATCCATATTTATAATAATTAATTCCAACCTTTTTATTATGTCCACATTCATTTTCGTTAATATGAAAAGTAATTCTATAAAAAAATCCAGCTATAATGATAAGTGTCAAAATAGGGTAATAGGGATAAAACTAAAATTTTAAGGGTTAAAATGAATAAAAATGATAAATCCTATTTAATGGTTCTATTTAGACCCTATATCAAATTATATTTTAATATAAATCTTTTTTTCCATTTTTCGTTGGTAAGCCAATAATATATTTTCATCTTTTGAAAAAAATCTAAGTGTGTCATCTTCTTAACTTATAAAAGGGTACCAACTCACCACTCTTATCCACACATCAATTGATTATTAAAATGTCCAAACCATACTCATATCCTTTCCTATAATTAATACTGACTTCTTAGTGGTCCACGTAAGATCACAATGTCACTCATTTAATTCTGGTACACATAGATTTAGATATTTGGATGCAAAACATTATCTTTGAGAGAAATGTTAATAGACATGCTCTCAATGTATTTGATATTTTCATTTAAGATTACCTTTTCAATATTTTTAAAATATATATCATTGGATTTATTCTATTTAAAATCAATAACAATATGTCTAATTTTGTTAAGTGTAAGACATAATGTTTTCAGGATTGATTAGTAAGAAGATTGAATCAGTTATAAAAAATTTAAATAATTCAATCTAGTATGATCATTATAGAGAAAATTTTATATTTAATAATGATCATATGATAAATTGTAAAATGTATGTTTTTGTTTCATAAAAAAATATGTTTATTCAGGTGTCTATGTTCTTAGAATCTAATGCAGAATATTATTCAAAAAAATGTTTAGATCTATGATAATATGAGAAAGGATCACTCCCTCCACATAAAAAATAGAAGAAACAAAATAAATTCTCAAATTAAGTTATTGGATAATATATATCGAGTAAGGGTTTATAAAAATAAGGAGAGTCTCAGTTCATAATCTAACCTGTTGCACCAATAACATTAATAATTCATGGTTAGTAAGAATTAATAAATGATAAAAATAAATGAAGTTGAACAAGAAACACACAAAAAAAGATTACTTGATATATATATAAAAGGATTTAATGGATCTTCTATGAAGGTTTATTTATCTCCTAGTCCTAATTCAGAAATAAAAATATATAATATATTTTAAATAATGATTCCCCCTCTCTTATTGGAAACTGAAAAAATATTATTTTTGAAAAAAAAACGTTCGATTGGAAGAGATTATTTATTATCAGATTCATACCATCATAAGAAATTTAAATAATGTAATGAATATAATAATGAGGAAATTAATGTGGTCAATAAAATGGAAGAAGATTAGTGTAAAAAATGATGATAAAGGAGAAGAAGAAGAAGGAAAATATGTAGAAGAAGGTGAATAATGTCAAGAGAAATCATATTCAGAAGTGAAGTAAGAGTAGAGTAAATCTAATAAAATCTATATAAAGACATCACAAGCCTTATAAAAACAGTTATAATCTTTGGGAAATCATAAGTAGAATTCAGTTATCCTTGAAAAAAATCCACATCATATAATGAAATTAAATAATCATGAAAAACTAATTATAGAATTCAGAAAAATTTGATTAAGAAAGTAAAAATTATGTTGCAGGGGCAATTGGAATTTCTGATGGAAAACATAAATGAATCTCAACAAAAGGAAAAAATTATATTGTAATTGAAGAGATCATTACTATAAAAATAACCAATCATTTTGAATCAGAATCTTTTTAGATGATCACATCCTAATCCCATGATGATATGTATCATACTTTAAAAAATTATACAAAACAATTTATTACATTCCAATGATTGTAAAAATGGTTTATATGGTTTTTGATAGTCAATATATTGATTTTTAATTATTTAAATACTTTAAAAATAAGTTGATTTGATTGGAGGTGTACTTAAAGGTGTTTAGAGAATGTTCTAAATATGTTAGTAAGAATTGTAATAAGGTTATCAAATGGTCGCACGATATTTATTATGATATCATGATTTATGATAACAATTTTTATAAATTTAATAAGTTGTAGAATGAATCTTGTATTTATTTCAGTGATCCTGAAAAGGATATGGCCATCGGTGTTATTCGTCATGAACAATTCAGAAGTACACTCGACATAAAAACTAAATATATATCCAATTTACAAAAAAAATTAATGTTTCTACATCATTATATTTTATAATTGAATAGATTTAAAGATATTTTTGTTGATTTGAGGAATCAAAATGATGTTTTCATATAAAGGATCAAATATCTGGATGATTATAATAATATTGTGGAAGAAAATATTCATTATAAAGAATAAAATTTAAAAGGACATGGTTAAAAATTTTGGATTCAGGGAAAAAGAATACAACTAATAGAAATGAAAAAAATGCATAAGATTTGATGTCAAATCTAGAGAATTATAGCAAAGAGTTTTAGAGGTTTATTTTTTTCCTTCGTATCATTGATGTAGAAGAATGATTTATTTCATAAAAATTTTGTGGAATTTGTTTTTGAATTTTCAATGAACAAATTCATAAAATACATATAAATTGATAGAATGTATTCAAATTATTCAGGAAGAATTCTCACTAAATTATTTTCAATAATCAATAACTTTATATATTACATTTTGATTAACCATTTCTCTAATCTATTTAAGTTGTATCAAAACCGTTTATTATTTATTTTTGAAAATCTCATTGGGAGAGAGCTTTATAAAGATTTAGATAATTCAATATTTAGGGTGTATTTATAATGTAATGGGGAGGTAAACTTACAAAAGAAGATAACACAATACAAAGGGATGTTATTATCCTAAGTGGTAGAAGCTCGTATTAACTATTGTATTTTGAAGCATTATAAACTCGTTGTGAGATAAGTATTTATGCTTAACATGGAATATGGATTTTCATTAATATAATAATGGAAATAATTTCATTAAACAATATTTTCTATTTATTTCTTAAGCTCTGTGATTTCAAAAAGGAGGGATATTTGTTATTAAACTTTTTTTGTCATTTCCATTCCTTCTGTTTTGGAATAAATATACACTTTAATAAAAAAATACTAACTCTTTTACATCAAAAATATTTTAATAATTTTTTATATAAAAATGTATATACTTTATAATACATAATATTATTTTTTTAATTTATTTTTTATTATAAACATACATTAATAAAATTAATGTAATTAGAATAGATTTGATAATGATATGGTTCACGTTATCGAATCATATTTAAATAAATTCTTTCCAACATTTTTACAAACAAATGTTTTAGTAAAATATGAAATTTGAATCTATAACAACATATTCATATTCAAAAAAAAAAATTATAACGACATTTGTTTAAGGAAATCCATCATATTTATTCAGGTAACATTATTAATATGGAACAAATTATTCAATCATAATGGAATGTATTTTACACTAAAATATATAAAACAAAATGATTCATTTTATTCTGTTATAATATGTGTAAAAAATGATGTCATTCATTTGGTTATAATATGGCCATTGTTGTTCCAGGTGTCCAGGTCCTTATAAATATCTCTAAGAAAATAATAACATTGTAGAGAAATGTTGAAAATTGGAAAGGTAACTACAAATTAGAGGTCATTTGAAGATATTGAAATATTTATGATTTTTTGGTTTCATGGGTGCCTCTTTTATTTAACACTCAATTTTCCAATGCATAAAAAGTTGAATAACTTATGCTTATTTTTATTTATTGATTTATAGAGAATTGTTCATAAAGAAACCTTATCAAATTGTCTCTGTACGAATATAATTTATTTTCAATATGATCTCTGAATGTTGTTATTACAAATATGGGATTATGAGGATAGGATGTCAGAAGATATGATCACTTTATTGATCAAGGGCTTATAGGGATAGCAAGATTGAATCAGTCATTATATTTATGACCACCGAGTATAGGTAGAAAGTAAATAGGATCATCATATCAAGGTATTTATTTGGTAATATAATGACAACCTTTCTTATAAGTGTTAAATAAGGGACCATTATACAATGATACTGGATACCCTTCAACTTGGGTTTCAATAATTCTATTCAATTTTATTAATTTCTATATTACAGGACTTACCTTTCCACTTCATTCAATAAAAAGTAATACTTTTATTTAATTTTATATTTATATTTCATTTAATATAATATATTGATTATGAGAAAAAAAATTACAATATTTATCTATATGTGTGAAGATAGAATTATCGCGTTTTTATAGTACTCATATGAATTTTAACCATTGTGATTAGGATTCTCATTTTGTAATATGATTACTATTAAACTAAATTACCATAACATACTAAATACAGTTCATTACGTTATTCATATAGAATCAATTTATCATTACGAAATTTAGATTATTGATCAAGATCGACATAATTATAATATTCTTTTCATCAGACCCAAGGTCATGCCTGATCACTTTTTAAATACATAAGTGGTTTTTTCAATACCGTAACATCCCCAATAAAAAATAAGAATAAATTTTCATATTTATTAATATTTTTAATTAAATATTACTTTTAATTTAAAGGGGACATTATGCTCGATGGCGTACACGATACACAACAATGGGTTTCTTCGAAATCATACGTTGTACACTAATAATATAATAATATTATTTTAAATGGTAATTAACACCTAGAAATTGTATTTTTGGGAATGAATAAAAGTTACTAAAATATTATTATATATTTTTTTATATGTTTTTACATTAATCCAATAAAATATAGAGGTTTAAAATGTGAATGAATCTAATTTTAAGCATATTTTACTTTAAAAGGTCAATTCACCACCTATTAATACAGAACCCTATTGAAATCTAGTTTTGTCACTTTTATATGTTTTATTTGAGAAAATAAATTTCTTATTTAGATTTGGGACTTGAAAATTTACATTGGGTAAATTTTTCATATTTTTCAGATAAAATTCAATTTTTAATGAATAATGAAAAATACAGTATTTTAATTCAAAATTGCCTTTTAATATTATTTATATATATTGATAGATTATATATTTAATTGGTTTTATAGAGTAATTATAATATTTTTTTCTCTTTTATTCCAAATTTTGTCATTTGATGTAATTTCACCTTGAAATTGAACATAAACATGTGTCAATCATTGGAAAGTTAATATTTCATAGAAACACCCTTTTTTTTACAACAGAAATTAATTTTAAATTAATAAACCCAACTTCAATCATTTGATCTTTTTAGAATATAAATAATTTTTTAAATTGGAATATCAAATATATTTGTGGATGAATTTTTGGTATTTTTATAAAAAACATCAATTTTTGATGAATAGTGAAGCCACTTAGTAGTAGTTAAAAATCCGACTTTTCATCTAAATTAAACTTTTCTGCTTCTGTGAATTGAATTATGAAAATCCAATATACATTGTGGTTATTAGTAAGTAAAATTTGTTTCAATAAGATGAAAATAATTTTTGGTGAATAGTAACATTTGACATTTATTTATTTTTTGTTAAAGGTAAATTGGTTAATTCAAGGTAAGAGGAATATTATAATCATCCATAATTACCATAAAACATGTCATAAAATTATTGTATGAGCCATAGAAGACCATGGGAATCCTTGGGTCGATTTTGGGACCCCATGGAGCCACTTATGATCGATAAGGACACTTTATTATAAATAACTAAATGTAAATAAAAAATAACATAAACAAATATCTTTTAGTAAATAAATTTTTTACATGGGGTTATATTAGCTATCTCATTGACTATAAATATTAATTGGAAAGCTAAAAATCTTTCCTACATAATGGTATTTTTTTAATAATTTTTATGCATCAACAAAATTATATTATTTATGACACATTAATGATATAATATTTACCTCATTAATATTTGATATAAAAGAATAATATTATGAAGATTAAAACAATATCCAAAACATGTTCAATTATTATTGGATAATTTTATTTCTACTATGAGTCATCTTATCTTGTCTTTAATTTTTTTGTACCTTTAGAAACCGAAAATATTTATATAATAAAATAATATTTTCACAGTTTCCTAATGAGCCCCTCCCCCCTATAAAAATCCCTCACATATAACCAATTCCTCACACCTCTCAAGCCCCTTAGCACGTCCAACCTCTGCCCAATTAAGCTCCCCACATCCCTTTCTTCATCCTAGATGCCTTACCTTAGGCAGAAGGCACTTCAAGAGGTCCTTTTGTTTCAAAACAAATAGACTTACCCGAATTAAATGTATCATTTTCTCTTAAATTTGTTTCTTTTATTTTACCTCTCCATCCACTAAAATATTTTTATTCTATTATTTTATAACAAAAAAATAATAATAAATATACTAGGATGTTGTTATGGGAATTATTTTAACTACACTTACACACACCTATATCTAATGGGTAAAGAACATAGGGTTTCTGTGGATGGAAAACTAATGCCTCACGAAACAATGATTATTCAATTATCTCCCACTGCCTCTCATGGTATCCATTAATATGACACTGTATTTATATATGATATATTTTATGTTTATGTTTTCTTTATTCATCTGTATTTTTAATTTATAGCATACATTTATGGTTTCCATAAAGTGAAAACGCGACAATTTCATTTTAGGAAGTGCAGACTACCACCCACTCAAAGTGATATGAATTGTTCATTCCATAGGTGGAACACATAAAATATAGAGTTAATTAAATTATATGTGATATTATACTGTAATTATAATATACCTATGTATCATTAGTTTTAATTCCATAAAAATATAGAGTAGAAATTAAAGTAGCGTTCATGCGTATGTACGGCTTACCGTCTCCGTGAATGGTGCATTTCATTTCATATGACCAAATGTTATGTATTGTTATAAATAAATAAATATAATGTATATATATGATATCTTCATCATGAATATGATTCTGGAGATGAATTACCATTGACCACATGAACAACTTGTACTTATAAAAGTTAATTTTTGACTCAAATACTAAATATCGACAAAACGACCATTATTAACTTAAATGATTACATAATGATTATAACATGGTAATATGTGATATAAATGGAATAATATACTTGAAAAAGGTTCCTAAGAAATTATAAATTAACTTTAGTTTATTATTCACGATATTAAAGAACGAATGGATCAATTCAGACATGATTTAATGGACTTCGTCTCAATCTCCTTTCATTGAGGCATATATTGTTTTATAGACAACTTTCTTTTATACGCTGTATAAACACATTTGACATTTCATCTCATTCAATGGGAATGTTTTTGTACATATTGTTTTAATTGAAATTAAAAAGTTTCTTTTAACGTAAGTGGTGATAATGACCATTTCCACTACCGTGAGTATTTTTTGATTTTTTGGATTCTTTAACAAGTCGTAATGTTTTTAAAAGAAAAATTAATACCCAATAATCATTCGATGTATTTTGGTATTGAAAATGTTTTTGAGAATGGATTTATTTTTTCAATATCTTGAAATGATATATTGTTATTTCAATGTGGGAATGTTATCTTTATTTCCTGATTATATTATGTGTTATGATTATGTTATGGTTCTGGGGTATTGTTTACTTATACGGGTGGTTCTGTGATAATCCTAGGGCGTGTTTTCCCAAGATATCTCTCCAATTAATTGGTTAATGTGACATAGGTAATCTCGAATATTTCTCCTAATAGATTTAGGGAATATACTATAATCGCTATTCAAAATGTAACATCCTACGTAGCTGTGAAAGCTATAACGCAAGTACGTTATTGAAGCCACATGTTACCTTAAGGATTTGTGTAGACTATGTAAATCTTATGATTTCATTAGGTATGTTAAAGAGCTTATTTTATGTATGTATTGATGAACTAATGTTTTCTTTATTTGTTCAATAACCTTTACTATGATTTTTATTCCCATCCCATGTTTTGAAATGTTTTTCACATGACATAAAGATGAATAGGGTCAAGGATGAGATCAAGGGAAAGTCATTATGCCGAAAACATGGATCTGGACATGAATCTTTTTTTCCAAGAGTTTTTATTTTATGAAAAAAAAGAAACTGAGTAGAAGTGTCTGTATTGTAATTTTTTAGATTTAATGTTATAGTTATGGCCAAATTCTCTAAAACTCTAAAACTGAAAAGATCCTCAATGTGAATTATTATTTTAATTCAAGATTATGTAATGTTTTAAGGACGAGTCCTAATATTTGGTATCAGAGGTTGGTTTAGATAACTTTAAGAGTTAGGGTCTTCTTAAATTAATATCCATAAAATAATTTATGTTAATATTAAAATGATATAACATTTACAGATTTTCATGTTGCATTGCCTAAGATATTTATGTGTTCATAATGGTTTTCCAAAGAGGAAACATGGCATCTATATTGGGAAGGCATCATGAGGAAGACAAATTTCCAAATCAGCAACCTAAAATGGGTGGAATAGGAACTATACGGTTTGTTGAAGTGATGGCATAGCTGACTCAGTCTATAAATGGTGGTGGTATTCATGCACGAGATCATCCAGATCAACCACAGAGGAACATGTCAGTAGTATAAAATTTCATGAGGAAACATCTCACACCATTTAGAGTATCATATGACCCTATTCTAGAAGAAGGTTGGATTAAAGCACTAGAGAAGATTTTTGATGTCATGGGTAGTTCAGAACATCAAAATGTTAGTCTTTTTGTTTATCATTTAGAAGGTGAGGCTGATCAGTGGTGATCGATAGTGAAAAATATGAAGGATAATGAGGAGATCGATTCTCTTGATTGAGATCAATTCAAAGGTATGTTTCCTGAGAAATAATTTTCTAAGGTGGATCATATTATGATCACAAAACAATTTCTGGAATTGAGGCAGGAGGATGACTCAGTGTTTTCTTATGAAGAAAAGTTTAATTGACTAGGAAGGTATGCTCCAAATTTTATTCGAGATCTTGATAGTAGAATATACAGTTTTTACTCAGGATTAAAGACAAATTATCAAACAAATTTATCTTTTTGTGAGTTCAAAAGTTATGAAAAACTTTTTTGATGTTCAGAGAAGGTGTAAATGGAGTTTGCCGATGATCAGGTGTTTTTTTTGAAAAAAAAACACAATAAGAGTTTGAGGTCGCATAAAAAAGGGAAGAACTGTTCAAAAAAGTCTGATGGTAAGAAATATAAGTTTACAGTTTGTGAAAATTGTGGTAAAAATCATGCTAGTGAATGACTTTTGAAATCTGGTATGTGCTAAAAATGTTGAAAATGGGACATAAGGCTTGTAATTTCATAGAAAAATATCAGGTTAATGGGAAGAATTTTTTTGATTTACAATCAGTAAGATGATTTAATTGCAATGAAATAGATCATTATGAAAATGAGTGTCCAACGAAGAAAACAACTTGGGAAACCAGCCAGACTACAATAACAAAAGGGTGGTGAAATCCTTTACAACTGCTTCAGTAGATGTTGGGCCCTCAAAAAAAGTAGTATCAGGTATACTTATTGTTTGTTCAGATTATGCGAAAGTGTTATTTGATTCTGGTTCTACAAACTCTTTAATTTCTATGAATTTTCTTGTAAATTGGGAATTCCATCTCAAGATATGAATCTAGATCATATGGTAAAAACACCAGGGGAAATTTTTAGACAAAAAGAAATTATAAAACCTTCTTTCCCTTGTGTGTGGAAGGAATCTACCTCAAACCTTATATTTATTCCTCTAGAAGAGTTTGATGTCATTTTGGATATGGATTGGCTTTCTATTTATCATGATAATATTTATTATAGGGCTAATAAGGTTTCCTTTAAAAAATATTTTCAGTTTCTGTACAAGAATGAACCCTTGCTTTGGATATCATATTAGGAAGCTGAAAAACTAGTGAATGATGGAAATGAATGTTAACCTGCACATATTGTTGAAAAAAAGGAACTGTTCATATTGATGATGTGTCAGTGATAAATGAGTATCTTGATGTTTATCCTAATGATATTCCTGGTATAATACATTATATTTAAGTTGAATTTTCTGTCGAATTAGTTTCAGATGCTAAATCAATTTCCAAACCCCCTTATCAAATGACTCATATTGAACTTTTAAAGTTAAAAGAGGAATTGCAGGCTTTATTAGATAAAGGTTTCATTTAAACAAGCACATCACCATGGGGTTCCCCTTTCCTGTTTGATAAAAATAATGATGGTTCAATGATACGTTTCATTGATTATAGAGAATTGAATAACATCAATATTAAGAACAAGTATCCTTTTCCTCATATCGATGATTTGTTTGATCATCTCTAGGGAGCTCGGTATTTTTCAAAGATTTATTTGTGGTCGGGTTACCTGCAGTTGAATGTAAAGGAAGCAGAAATTATAAAGACCAAATTTCGTAATAGATATGGCCACTAGGAATTTTTAGTTATGCCTTTTCGGTTAACCAATGCACCTATTGTATTCATGGATCTTATGAATAGATATTTTCGTGAGTTCTTAGAGAAGTTTGTGGTTGTGTTAATTGATGATATTTTGGTTTATTTTAAAAGAAAAGAGGAATATAAATGTAATTTAAGGGATATCTTGAAAACCATAATAGAAAATAAACTATATGGGAAATTCCGCAAGTTTGAGTTTTGGTTACAACAAATTTGTTTCCATGGTCACATTGTTTCAAAAATGGCATAACTGTGGATTCCACTAAAACAAAAGCTATTGAAAAATATCCAAGACCTACAAATATAACCGATATCTATAGTTTTATTAGTTTGGCAGGATATTACAAGAGGTCCATTGAGAATTTTTCACGGTTATCTAGTATAATGACTAAGTTAACTCGAAAAGGTGTTAAGTTTATCTGGACAAAAGAATGTGATGATAGTTTTTAGGAATTGAAAAGAAGAATAGAGAATGATCTATTTTTGGAACAACCTTCCAGAAATGGTGAGTTTGTTATCTACAGTGATGCTTCGTTGAAAGTACTTGGTTGTGTCCTTATGAAAAATGAATGGTTAATTGATTATGCTTCACGTTAGTTGAAACCTCATGAGTTAAATTACCCTACACATGATTTGGAATTTTCTTTTCTTGTTTTTGCTTTAAAAATTTGGAGGCATCATTTGTATGGAGTGAAATTATAAATATATACTGATCATAAAAGATTAAAGTATATATTCGCTCAGAAAATATTGAACATGGGATACGTGAGATGGCCGGAATTAATCATGGATTATTATTGCACAATTCGTTACCATCCGAGAAAAGAAAATAAAGTGGATGGTTCTATGAGTTGAAGAAGTAATGTTTCATTAACCATGATATGATTGGAATGAGATCCTTTGGTTTTCGATTTGATGATTTTTGGAATAGAAGCTTTTAGTTTCAGAAATTATTCGATTTTTTTTCATGTGGTAGTGAAATCATCTCTCTCAGACAGAATTAAGCAAGCGTAGAATGATAATAGTGTCTTGTAGAAAAAGAATGAGTTGGTTTAGATGAGTAAGTTTCCTGATTTTAACATTGATAATAATTGTATTTTGAGATTTGGGAAGAGATTATGTCTGCCTTGTGATTCACAGTTGAAGAATGAGTTGTTATGTGAATCTCATAGTTCTTAATTTTCAGTTCATCCTGTATTACTAAGATTTACATAGATCTTCGGGAGCATTACTGGTGGGATGGAATGAAAAGAGATATTGGTGATTTTAATATGAAGTGTTTGACTTGTCATCAGGTTAATGTAGAACGGTATTTACTGAAAGGGATTCTTTAGCCTTTATAGGTAACAAAGAGGAAATGGGAAAATATATATATGGACTTTGTTGTGGGATTACCAAAGACATCCCGAGTTAATAATTCAATCACGGTAATTGTTGATCGATTGACTAAATCTGCTTATTCCCTTCCTATGCGAGTTACATTGTCTCCAGATCAACTTTCTTGGCTGTATGTTAAAGAGATAGTTAGGTTACATGGTGCTCCTCTCTCCATTGTATCGGATCGTGATATCATGTTTACTTCTATCATTTGGAATGGCTATTAGAAATTGTTGGGTACTGAAATAAATTTTAGTACATCTTTTCATCGTCAATAAGCTGTGTAGTCAGAAAGAACAATTCAGAACTTGAAGGATATGCTACGTGTTTGTTCATTGGATTACCAGGGATGATGGGACCAATGTATATCTTTGGTTGAATTTTATTATAATAACGGTTTTCATTCCATTATACATATGGATACATTGGGTTATTATATGGGAAGCAGTGTCAAACACCATATTTATGGGATGATGTAGGTGAAAGGAAGCTGATGGGACCATAATTGGTTGAAGAGATGGCATAAAAAGTTCAGTAGATTCAGAAGTACATGAGAACAACTCAGAGCATGCAGAAAAGTTATGCAGATAATTGGAGGAAGGAACTTCTTTTTGAGGTAGGTGATCATGTCTTTCTCAATGTTTCTCCATGGAAAAGTGTGATGTGGTTTTCTAAAAATGTAAAATTGAGTCTGAGGTTCATTGGATCCTCTGAAATCCTGGATAAAGTTTTATTAGTTTCATAACGTGTGGATTTACCTCTAAGTCTATCCCAGGTACACAATTTTTTCATGTTTCAATGTTGAGAATGTATGTGGCAGATCCATCTCATGTTTTGATCCCAATGATAGTTCAATTGGAAGAGAATCTCTTTAATGGGGAACAACCAGTCCAGATTCTTGACTGAAGAGAGAATGTGATGCGGAATAAGGTAATTCATCCGGTAAAGGTTTTTAGAATACCCATATGGTTGAAGAGGAACCATGGGAATATGAAAATTCTATGAGGGATTAATACCCCCACTTATTTGATAAGTAAATAAAATTGGGAGGATGCAATTCCAAAAATGGGGAAGGATGTAACATCCCATGTAAATTATGAACGAATCATTTTCATATTTATTAAATTTTTTGAATTAAATATTACTTATACATTAAATGGGACATTATGTTCAATGGCATACCTGATATGCAACAATGAGTTTCTTGGAAATATTACGTTGTACACTAATAATATAATAATATTATTTTAAATGGATGTTATAACCTAACCATTGTATTGGCAGGAATGAATAGAACTAACTGAAATTTGATTATTTATGTTTGTTAAATTTTATCACATTTATCCAATTAAAGTTACAGGTTTAAAATATGAATGAATATAATTTTAAGCTTATTTTACATTAAAGGGTCGTTTTAATGCCTTCTTGTAATGACCCAACCCCAGTTACCCTGTGTTGGTGCATTATTTTAATATATTGGCATGATTACAAAGATTCAAGTCTCAATGGACCGATCAGTTTAGCATTCTTGGAAAAAAGATTACATACATGAACTTCACATTACAATTTCAAACATAAAATATTTCCTAGATTATTCTTTGAGGACTCCATTAGTCCCATACCTTAACACCGCATGTAGAGACCCTAAGCTTAACGTACAAGGACATTGCATTACTTTTTCGGAATACTCAGTACATAACAAAAACACACACACAAGGACCGTAATAGTTTAGTGTCTTTGGAAACTCGGATTATAATCTTCTAATCGTGGTGAAAGATCTTCAACATCTCGCATAAAGATCTTCTTTTTTTTAACCTAAAACCATTCTTTATATCCTAGGGAAAAGAAAACATAAAAGGGTGAGCTCAAATACTCAGTAAGGGTAAACAAAAGAAATATCAATCACATCATATTCATAAGAACATAACATTTTGGAAATCTTAACCTGCAAAAGAGATCATAATATCATAACATGGGATAAATCATAGTAGTGAAATTTAATCCCAATAATCATAACATAAAACATGAAACTTTGTGGAATACACACATAATCATAGAGAATCATTTCTTATTAGTCAAGACTCGTTGCCAAGACTATCATAGTGGACAAAGTCCATTTTTGAACCGAGTTCACTCCTCATTTCAGTCCTGTTTCACTGAACCAGTTTAACCTGCCGTTCCAGCCATGTCTATCTCATGAGATATACAATCTTTACCCAATGAATTGGAGGGAGATATAGGTCCCACCCATCTCCTAATGATACCATTCTTATGTGTGCCACAAAATCATAAACCATACATCATAGCATAACGCATTTAATAAAAATGGGAATCTTAAACATCATGACATCATAAAAAAATTCATATAAGATAAAGGAATTCATAAAAATATTTCCATCACAACATAATCAAATCAATGTAATAATAGGGATAGAAACATAACCCTATATTATCTTAGATGGAAAATAATATTGATAAAACTCTTGAACTCCATTCTTGAGGAAACTATCCTTTCTACTTCAAAAACATTTTTCCTTTCTTAACATGTCATACAATTTTATACTAAAAGAATTTGATTGAAAATAAACTTGAAAACTTGTAAAGGAAAATTCTTGGAAATATTTTTTTAAAAATCCATTCATGCCGTATAAGTTAAGAAAACATTTTTCTCGTACTTTTGTCGGAAAAATAAAAAAGTACCTCATATGAAAAACGACAAAATATTCCTTTAATATCTTTTACTAAAAAACTCACCGAAGGGTAAAAATAGATTCAAACAATTGTAGGTGGATGGAAACAATATTACATATTGAGGAAACATGGATGTGGATGATAAAATACACCCCAATAAATACCAAAGTATAAACAATCTCGGATAAAAATGAGATTGTGATATTTTCCATTACCTTAGGTCCGATTTGCTTCGTAAGTGTCAAAAAATCCTGTATAATGATTTAAATAATGTCATTGACTTATTCCAGAATCATACTCATTGTTATGATATCATATATGGTTCACTTATGACTTTATATTACCCGTTCTTTTGTGAATTCCATGTTAAAGAGCGTTTTGGGTAAAATCGTTTCATTTGTCATCCGTGTTTTGACTTGTAATTATTCATTTGATTACATAGATCATGATTACATAATTCCAGAATACAAGACATGATTTATATATAATATATATTCAGAATATTCATATATATAATAGATCTGTAAATGGAAAGAAATACAACATTCATGGAGATGGTAGGTCGTACGTACGCATGAACACTGTTTTCGTTTCCTTATTGAGTTGAATGGAATTTAGTAGATGACATACATATATATACAAATAAATCCAGTATCATTATTATGTCATATATTTCATGATTACTTATTATATATACTTTATAATCATTCATGAATGGTTAACGTGGAGAATGAATCTCATCGCGTCGTGGAGACGGTAGTCCGTACGTACGCACGAGCGATGATATCGTTCTCATGATCGTGTAATTGTATTAGAGTGTATGTATACTATTTATGAATCAATATCACATTACAATAATCCTATATAGTTATTATGTACACCATTATACCCATCCAAGTAAGGTGGTGGTGGAAAATAGATTACACCACGGCGTGGAGACGGTATTCCGTACTTACGCACGCGCGGTGATTTCATTTTTCGTAGGATGGATAGATGGTGAAATAGGGTTGTTTCATACTTATAATAACATATCAGTATATGATTGATACTGATGTTATTAATTCATAATTAAACAACCTAAGAAGAAGAAGTGGAAGAAGAAATAAAGTTTAAAGAATCGGTAAAAGACATTACCTCTTCTTTGAAGCGCCTCTTTGAGTCCTCCTCTTAGGGAACTAAAATTGGTCTTTGAAGAATACCAGGACCTATAGGATGTTGGTGGGGAAGTGGAGAAGAGAATTTGGTAGTGGTTGGCCGAGCATGAAGGCTCAAAGTGGTGTGAGGAAGAGAGGGATGAGGTGCCCTTTTATAAGGGAGGAGAGGGGCACCTTTGGATTAACTAAACATATTATTTTATTATAAATAAAATTCGGTTTTAAATAGCTCCAAATTGATTTATTTAGAAGATAAGGTGGGGATGGGTCGAAATAATCTCATCCAATAGAATTTATACAAGTTTAGGTTCCTATTTTAACCTTATAATTTAGATTTAACATTAAGTTAGATAATTTTACTTTTACAGTGTCTTTTTGTGTTCTTACAATATAAGTTCAATAAACAAACTATAACAAGCCACACGAACCCCAAGTTGTTTATTATTAATATATATAACCTTATCTAAGTCATATTTTCGAACCATAGATTTTTAGAAATAAAATAACAATTAATAATATAATATTTGTTTTAAAAACTATTTTATGTCAATTTTGACACTATTTAGTAATTGATTTTTTTGAAAATCATAACAGAATGATTAATTCTAAAAAAGTTAATCAAATCAATACTAACATGTCATGTTAACCTAGAAAATTAGTGGAATTCATAAAGAGTCTAAAATTACATTTATTTGGGTATTTATAACATCAATTATGTCAATATTTCATTAATAAGATAATTTCCGCATAATCGTTGTGTCATTAATAAATTAAATAATTTAGTGTCTAAAAATTACAAATAAAATACTATTATGTAGGAAATCTTTTTAGATTTCTAATGAATATTTATAGTCGAATTTATCTTAGTCATAAACCTATATTAAAAATTATCTACTTATTAAACCTTGATTTTAACTATTTTAACCCTTCTTTAAATAAAATAATAATAAATGTCCTAATCTAATCCAAGTGGTCCTAAATGGTCATATTTTATTCCTAAGGATGTTTTTGGTCGAATTACACTTATCCAATAGAATTATGACATGTGTTAGGGTAATAATAATATCATTTTTACCCTTAACTACCCTATTTACTTTTAACCGTGGTAAGAAAAAGTAAAACGTTACTGTTCACCAAAAATTATTTTCAACTCATTGAACCACATTTTAGTCCTTGATATTCACCGTGTCTCTCGGATTTTCGAAATTCTAATGACAGAAGCGGTAAAATTTTGTTTTATGAAAAATTCAGTTTTTTTAACTACCACTTAGTGGTTTCACTATTCATCAAAAAATGAAAGTTTCCAGAAAAATACCAAAAATTAGGCCTAAGCTATATTTGATATTATGAATTCAAAAATGATATTTATTTTACCAAATTCAAAAAATATCAGTTACATTAACTAATTCAAAAATTAATTCTCGTCGTCAAAACAAATAGTGTGTTTTTAAAAGATAATAACTATCAAAAGATTGACACTTGTTTTTGTCTGGTTTAAATGTGAAATTACATCCAATGAAAAACATTGTATTAAATTGTAAAAATATATTATAAATATTCATTAAAACCACTCAAATTAATAATTTATCACTATTAATTATTTCGATTAAAAAAGTTGTTTTTAATTAAAATTTAGTAATTTTTACTATTCATCAGAATATGAAAGTAATCCGAAAAGTACGAAAATTTCACCCTATGCTAATTTCAATATTCCAAATCCCAAAATGAAGTCCATTTTGAAAAATAAAATTTACAAAATTTCAAAAAGTGTTTATTACTATTCATAACGGCTAGTTCTAATAATATTTTAATAGCATATTGTTGTTTAGTAAAACTCGGTATTGCGTACTACACACGCTATCGAGGAAGGTCGTGATTGCGTGTAATGCAAGGAAATTCAAGGATGTGTGTTGTGCAAGATCCTTTTAGTGTATCGTACAACACAATAAATTAATGAAATTAAGAATATTTTTCATAAAATCTAGGGGTGTTACATTCTACCCCCCTTAAAATATATTTCACCCTCGAAATTCATCGGGGTTATAAATGGTTTACTACTCGAAAGTTTCTTTAATAGAAACCCACATTGTAAAAAGGAATAACAAAAAAAATATTTAAAAACAAAAGTATGAAACGTAACGGTTACCCAAATAAACTAATCACATGGTTTCCACATAGGTGAAAATATGGATATGGAAGAGAAATCTAGCAATCATGTTCTGATGGAGAGTGGTAGAGAACATGGCTTTGGAAAAGCCAGAAAATCAAAAAGCCATAAATTTGTGACGATCTAAGGTACCATCTGATTCATCAGATATAAGAGCACTTGGAAAACATTTTTGGTTTTCAAGATCATTTCCCTAAAGTTGATGGAATTGGAATTAGAATAAATACTTTCGTGATTTTGGTATAGTATTACCGTTGGACATTCATTAGACAATTTCCACTTCATCTCTTATTGAAATGAAGTTTAATTTTCATTCGTGATGTGTTATAAGATAATGTGATGGAATGATGGGTCATTCCACCTGTCTCAAACAAAAGGTTAGAAAAGTTATCAAAAAAATACATTAGTCCATCTACAGTGAGATTAATCATATATGGTTCCTAAAATGGACTTAAACTTCATATATCATACTGCTTAATATAATAAAACTAGTTTCTACTAAACAGGTACTTCTTGTAGGCTAGTGGCAGGCGATAAAGGCCAGTCACACTTCAGTTGTGAGTTCGATTCCCACTGCCTTGTCCGACGTATTGGGTTGTCGCCCATCCTGCAGATTATCCTTTTTCTAAAACTACATTACTATAACATCCCATAAATAATATCGAAAAAGGCTCTGTCCTTAATCAATACTAACTTATCTCCAACATATTCCATTCCAATCTTTATGCTTATCCATAATATTGCAGTCCATTGTCATATTATCGTGAAAACAATTACCAGAGATTTAATATAACAAGCATGTTAATACCATCGTTGATCCCCATATATCATAAGATATTTCTTGTTGGTCACATTCCAAACGTTCTAAGGCCTTAATCATGTATTCTCTTGAAAAAATGAATACCCATTGAACCATAGTGAAAACATGAGTGCTATCAAAAGTTAACTCTTTCCACATACCAAAACCCCAAAATTCTATATACTCAAACCATGAAATAACTATTTCCTTATATCAGTCATGAGCTCATGAATACTATCAAACATTTAATTTTCTCCTTATCCCTTCATTATACGCATATCATCTACTTTCCAAAACTATCTGAATAACCTTTCATGGTTACTGGTACCATTCATCATACACTTTGAAAACTTAAGGAAAGGAAACAGTGTAACAATCCATAGATGTCTCTTTATTCCATAGTACCATGAGATTACTTATACAACATTACACTTGATAAACATGTAATCATTCCACTACCTTCTTAAACCATTGATCGAGCTTCAATAATTATTTCAACTCACATATCATTTGTAGTATCTTCATCATCATCAACATAAATACTACCCATATGACCATACTGATTCTCTTCATGAGACTTTCCCTTAGGGAATTGGTTTGCATAATGCCTGTACATTCCACAATTAAAAAATTTAACCATTGTTGATGTCGTAGCAATACCATTATCCTCATCCCTGGTGTTAACTGAACCTTTTCCTTTGCACTTACTGGCTTTGTGTTCTTCTTTTCCACACCCAAAGCATCTTCCAGTTCCTTTGAAACATTCTCCTTGATGTCGCTTCCCACATGATTTACATAGGGTAAATCGAACTTTCTTTCCTCTATGATCATCATGAAACTCCATCTTTCTATTATTAGCCGAGTCAGGATACTTTCCAAATTTGAGTTTATTGATCATATTATGAGATTGCTGATTCGGAATAATAATGATGTTTGAACTTCCAAATCCCATTTCATTTGGTTGCTCATGAAGAATATCATTCCATTGTCCATCATATGCTCCATTATCGTGAATCAGATTGTTTCCAGCCATTTTCTAAAACCCAAAAAGAATAGTGTGAGAGGAAAAAATCACGCTAGGGAAAACAATATAATAAAGGGGGAGTACCTTCAATATCTAACATCTTGGGTTACCGTAATTCTATTACTATAACTTATACTTATACATAACCTTAGGGACATCCCTAGATATAACATAGAAATATCTCTAGGGATCTCACTAAAGTTCTCTCATCCTAGTTTCCAAAGGTTGACTAAACCATTCATCTGATACCAACTGTAGAGACCCGAAGCTTAACGTACATGGACATTACAATAATTTTGAAGAATACTTAGTACATAACAAAAACACACACACAAGGACTGTAATCATTTAGTGTATTTGGAAACTCGGAATATAATATTCTAATCACGGTGAAAGATCATCAACATCTCCCATAAAGATCTTCTTTTTTTAAACCTAAAACCTTTATTTATTTCCTGGGGAAAAGAAAACATAAAAGGGTGATATCAAATTCTCAGTAAGGGTAAACAAAAGAAATATCAATCACATCATATTCATAAGAACATAACATTTTGGAAATCTTAACCTGCAAAAGAGATCATAATATCATAACATGGGATAAATCATAGTAGTGAAATGTAATCCCAATAATCATAACTTAAAACATGAAACTTTGTGTAATACAAACATAATCATCGATAATCATTTCTTATTAGTCAGGACTCAATGACAAGACTATCTTAGTGGACAAAGTCCATTTCTGAACCGAGTTCACTCCTCGTTTCAGTCCTGTTTCACTGAACCGGTTTAACCTATCATTCCAGCCATGTCTATCTCATGAGATATAAAATCATTACCCAATGAATTGGAGGGAGATATAGGTCCCACCCATCTCATAATGATACCATTCTTATGTGTTCCAAAAAATCATAAACCATACATCATAGCATAACCCATGTAATAAAAATGGGAATCTTAAACATCACGACATCAGAAAACAATTCATATAAGATAATGGAATTCATAAAAACATTTCCATCACAACATAATAAAATCCATGTAATAATAGGGATAGAAACAGAACCCTATATTATCTTAGATTGAAAATAATTTTGATAAAACTCTTGAACTCCATTCTTGAGGAAAATATCCTTTCTACTTCAAAAACATTTTTCCTTTCTTAACATGTCATTCAATTTTAAACTAAAATAATTTTATTAAAAATAAACTTGAAAACTTTTAAATAAATATTATTGGAAATATTTTTTTAAAAATCCATTCGTGCCGTATAAGTTAAAAAAACATTCTTCACGTACTTTTGTCGGAAAAGTCAAAAAGTACCTCGTATGAAAAACTACAGAAGATTCCTTTCATATATTTTACTAAAAACTCACCGAAGGGTAAAATTAGATTTAAACAATTGTAGGTGGATGGAAACAATATTAAATATTGAGGAAACATGGATGTGGATGATAAAATACACCCTAGTAAATACCAAAGTATAAAGAATCTCGGATAAAAATGAGATTGTGATATTTTCTCTTACCTTAGGTCTGATTTTCTTCGTAAGTGTCCGAACCTCCTGTATAATGATTTAAATAATGTCATTGACTTATTACAGAATCATACTCATTGTTATGATATCATATATGGTTTACTTAAGGCTTTATATTACCCGTTCTTTTGTAAATTCCATGTTAAAGAGCGTTTTGGGTAAAATCGTTTCATTTGTCGTCCGTGTTTTGACTTGTAATTATTAATATGATTAATTAGATCATGATTACTTAATTACAGAATATAATAAATTATTTATATATAATATATATTCCGAATATACATATATATAATAGATCAGTAAATGGAAAGAAATACACCGTTCATGGAGACAGTAGGCCGTACGTACGCATGAACACTGTTTTCGTTTCTTTATTGAGTTGAATGGAATTAAGTAGATGACATACATATATATACCTATAAATCTAGTATCATTATTATGTCATATATTTTATGATTACTTATTATATATACTTCATAATCATTCATGAATGGTTAACGTGGAGAATGAATCTCATCGCGTCGTGGAGACGGTAGTCCGTACGTACGCACGAGCGATGATATCGTTCTCATGATCGTGGAATTGTATTGGAGTGTATGTATACTATTTTTGAATCAATATCACATTACAATAATCATATATAGTTATTATGTACACCATTATACCCATCCAAGTAAGGTGGTGGTGGAAAATAGATTACACCACGGTGTGGAGACGGTATTCCGTACTTACGCAAGCACGGTGATTTCATTTTCCGTAGGATGGATAGATGGTGAAATTGGATTGTTTCATACTTATAATAACATATCAGTATATGAGTGATACTGATGTTATTACTTCATAATGAAACAACCTAAGAAGAAGAAGTGGAAGAAGAAATAAAGTTGAAAGAATCGGTAACGGACATTACCTCTTCTTTGAAGCGCCTCTTTGAGTCCTCCTCTTAGGGAACTAAAATTGGCCTTTGAAGAAGACCAGGACCTCTAGGATGTTTCTAGGTTAGTGGAGAAGAGAATTTGGCAGGGTTTGGCCGAGCATGAAGGCTCAAAGTGGTGTGAGGAAGAGATGGAGGAGGTGCCCTTTTATAAGGGAGGAGAGGGGCACCTTTGGAATAACTAAAAATATTATTATATTATAAAGCCAAATTCGGTTTTAAATAGCTCCAAATTGATTTATATAGAATCTAAGGTGGGGATGGTTCGAAATAATCTCATACAATAGAATTTAGACAAATTTAGGTTCCTTTGTTAACCTTATCATTTAGATTTAACATTAAGTTAGATAATTTTTCTTTTACCGTGTCTTTTTGTGTTCTTACAATATAAGGTTAATAAACTGACTATAACAAGCCAAACGAACCCCAAGTTGTTTATTATTTATATATATAACCTTATATAAGTCATTTTTCCGAACCATAGATTTTTAGAAATAAAATAACAATTAATAATATAATATTTGTTTTAAAAACTATTTTATGTCAATTTTGACACTATTTAGTAATTGATTTTTGTGAAAATCATAAAAGAATGATTAATTAGAAAAAAGTAAATTAAATCAATACTAACATGTCATATTAACCTATAAAATTAGTTTAATTCATAAAAGGTCTCAAATTAAATTTATTTTTGTATTTATAACATCAATTATGTCAATATTTCATTAATAATATAATTACTGCATCATCGTTGTGTCCAAAATAAATTAAATAATTTAACGTCTAAAAATTACAAATAAAATACCATTATGTAGAAAATCTTTTTATATTTCTAATAAATATTTATAGTCAAATTTATCTTATGCATAAACCTATATTAAAAATTATCTACTTATTAAACTTTCATTTTAACTATTTGAACCCTTCTTTAAAAAAATTAATAATAAATGTCCTAATCTAATCCAAGTGGTCCTAAATGGTCATATTTTATTCCTAAAGTTGTTTTTGGTCTAATTAAACTTATCCAATAGAATTAGGACTTGTGTTACGGTAATAATAATATCATTTTTACCTTTAACTACCCTATTTACTTTTAACCGTGGTAAAAAAGTAAAAAGTTACTGTTCACCAAAAATTATTTTCATCTCATTGAACCACATTTTAGTCCTTGATATTAACAGTTTCTCTAGGATTTTTGAAATTCTACTCACAGAAGTGGTAAAATTAAGTTTTATGAAAAATTTAGTTTTTTTAAGTACCACTTAGTGGTTTCACTATTCATCAAAAAATGAAAGTTTCCAGAAAAATACCAAAAATTAGGCCTAAGCTATATTTGATATTATGAATTCAAAAATGATGTTTATTTTACCAAATTCAAAACATATCTTTTACATTAACTAATTTAAAAATTAATTCCCTTCGTCAAAACAAATAGCGTGTTTTTAAAAGATAATAACTATCAAAAGATTGACACTTGTTTATGTCTGGTTTAAATGTGAAATTACATCCAATTAACAACATTGTATTAAATTGTAAAAATATATTCTAAATATAGTTTAAAACCACTCAAATTCATAATTTATCACTATTAATTATTTCGATTAAAAAAGTTGTTTTTAATTAAAATTAATATTTTTTCCTATTCATCAGAATATGAAAGTTATCCGAAAAGTACCAAAATTTCACCCTAAGCTAATTTAAATATTCCAAATTCAAAAATGAAGTCCATTTTGAAAAATAAAATTTACAAAATTTCAAAAAGTGGTTATTACTATTCAAAACGGCTAGTTCTAATAATATTTTAATAGCATATCGTTGTTTAGTGAAACTCGGTATTGCGTACTACACACACTATCGAGGAAGGTCGTGATTGCGTCTAATGAAAGGCAATTCAAGGATGCATGTTGTGTAAGCTCCTTCTGGTGTAGCGTACAACACAAGACATTACTGAAATTAAGAATATTTTTCATAAAATCTCGGGGTGTTACATTCTACCCCCCTTAAAATGAATTTCAACCTCGAAATTCGTCAGGGTTATAAATAGTTTACTACTCGAAAGTTTCTTTAACAGAAACCCACATCGTAAAAAGGAATACCAAAACCAATCTTTGAAAACAATAGTATGAAACGTAATAGTTACCCAAATAAACTAATCACTGGGTTTCCACATAGGTGAAAATATGGATATGGAAGAGAAATCTAACCATCTTGTTCTGATGTAGAGTGGTAGAGAACATGGCTATGGAAGAGCCAGCAAATCACAAAACCATAAATTTGTGACGATCTAAGGTACCATCTGATTTATCAGATATAAGAGAACTAGGTAAACATTTTTGGTTTTCAAGATCATTTCCATATTGTTGATGAAATTGGAATTAGGAGAAATAATTTTGTGATTTTGGTATAGTCTCACCGTTGGATGTTCTTTGGACAATTTCCACTTCATCTCTTAAATAAATGATGTTTTATTTGTCATTCGTGATGTGTTAGCAGATCATGTGATAGATTGATGGGTCATTCCATCTGTCTCAAATAAAAGGTTAGAAAAGTTATCAAAAAAATACATTAGTCCATCTATAGTGATATTAATCATATATGGTTCCTAAAATGGACTTAAACATTATATATCATACTGCTTAATATATTAAAACTAGTTTCTACTAAACAGGGACTTTCTGTTGGCTAGTGGCAGGCGATAAAGGCCAGTCGCACTTCAGTTGTGGGTTCGATTCCCACAGCCATGTCCGATGTGATGGGCTATAGCCCATCCTGCAGGTTGTCCTTTTTCTAAAACTACATTACTATAACATCCCATAAATAATATCGAAAAAGATTCTATCCTTAAACAATAATAACTTATGTCCAACATATTCCATTCCAATCTTTGGACTTATCAATAATATTGTATCCCATTGTCATATTATAGTGAAAACAATTACCAGAGATTTCATATAACAAGCATGTTAATACCATGGTTGATCCCCATATATCATAAGATATTTCTTGTTGGTCACATTCGAAACATTCGAAGGCCTTAATCATGTATTCTCTTGAAAAAAATAAATACCCATTGACCCTTAGTGAAAACATAAGTGTTATCAAAATTTAACTCTTTCCACATACCAAAACCCCAAAATTCTATATACTCAAACCATGATATAACTATTTGTTTATTTCAGTCATGAGCTCATGAATACTATCAAACATTTAATTTTCTCCTTATCCCTTCATTATGCGCATATCATCTACTTTCCAAAAATATCTGAATAATCATTCATGGTTTCTGGTAAAATTCATCATACACTTTGAAAACATAAGAAAATACCGCAGTGTATAAATCCTTAGATGTATCTTTATTCCATAGTACGATAAGATTACTTATACAACATTACACTTGATAAACATGTAATCATCCCACTACCTTCTTAAACCATTGATCGAGCTTCAACAATTATTTCAACTCACATATCATTTGTATTCTCTTCATCATCAACATAAATACTACCCATACGACCATACTGATTCTCTTCAGGAGACTTTCCCTTAGGGAATTGGTTTGCATAATGCACGTACATTCCACATTTAAAACATTTAACCATTGTTGATGTCATAGAAATACCATTATCCTCATCCCTAGTGTTAACTGAACCTTTTCCTTTTCACTTACTGGATTTTTTTCCTTCTTTTCCACACCTAAAGAATCTTCCAGTTCCTTTGAAACATTCTCCTTTATGCCTCTTCCCACATGATTTACATAGGGGAAATTGAACTTTATTTCTTCTATGATCATCATGAAACTCCATCTTTCTCTTATTATCTGAGTCCAGAAACTTACCAAATTTGAGTTTATTGATCATATTATGAGATTGATGATTCGGCATAATAATGATGTTTGGACTTCCAAATCCCATTTCATTTGGTTTCTTATAAATAATATCATTCCATTGTCCATCATATGCTTTATTATCGTGAATCATCTTGTTTCCAGCCATTTTCTAAAACACAAAAAGAATAGTGTGTGGCAAAAATCACGCTAGGGAAAAAAATATAATATAGGGGGAGTACCTTCAATATCTAACATCTTGGGTTACCGTAATTCGAGTAATATAACTTATACTTATACTTAACCTTAGGGACATCCCTAGACATAACTTAGAAATATCTCTTAGGTTCTCACTAAAGTTCTCGCATCCTAGTTTCCAAAGGTTGACTAAACCTTTCCTCTGATACCAATTGTAGAGACCCGAATCTTAACGTACATGGACATTACATTACTTTGGCGAAATACTATTACATAACAATAACACACACACAAGGACCGTGATAGTTTAGTGTCTTTGGAAACTCGGAATATAATCTTCTAATCATGGTGAACGATTTTCAACATCTCCCATAAAGATCTTCTTTTTTTAACCTAAAACCATTCTTTATATCCTGGGGAAAAGAAAACATAAAAGGGTGATCTCAAATGCTCAGTAAGGGTAAACAAAAGAAATATCAATCACATCATATTCATAAGAACATAACATTTTGGAAATCTTAACCTGGAAAAGAGATCATAATATCATAACATGGGAAATATAATAGTAGTGAAATGTAATCCCAATAATCATAACATAAAACATGAAACTTTGTGACATACACACATAATCATAGAAAATCATTTCTTATTAGTCAAGACTCAATTCCAAGACTATCTTAGTGGACAAAGTCCATTTCTGAACCGAGTTCACATCTCGTTTCAGACCTGTTTCACTGAACCGGTTTAACCTATCATTCCAGCCATGTCTATCTCATGAGATATAAAATCATTACCCAATGAATTGGAGGGAGATATAGGTCCCACCCATCTCATAATGATACCATTCTTATGTGTTCCACAAAATCCTAAACCATACATCATAGCATAACCCATGTAATAAAAATGGGAATCTTAAACATCATGACATCATAAAACAATTCACATAAGATAAAGGAATTCATAAAAATATTTCCATCACAACATAATCAAATCCATGTAATAATAGGGATGGAAACCGAACCCTATATTATCTTATATGGAAAATAATTATGATAAAACTCTTGAACTCCATTCTTGAGGAAAATATCCTTTCTACTTCAATTTTTTTTCACATCATAACATGTCATAAAATTTTAAACTAAAAGAATTTGATTAAAAATAAACATTAAAACATGTAAAGGAAGATTCTTGGAAATATTTTTTTAAAAATCCATTCATGCCGTATAAGTTAAAAAAAAATTCTTCTCGTACTTTTGTCGGAAAAGTCAAAAAGTACCTCGTACGAAAAATGACAAAAGATTCCTTTCATATCTTTTACTAAAAACTCACCGAAGGGTAAAATTAGATTTAAAAAATTTTAGGTGGATGGAAACAATAATACATATTGAGGAAACATGGATGTGGATGATAAAATACACCCCAGTAAATACCAAAGTATAAACAATCTCGGATAAAAATGAGATTGTGAAATTTTCCCTTACCTTAGGTCTGATTTGCTTTGTAAGTGTACGAACCTCCTGTATAATGATTTAAATAATGTCATCAACTTATTCCAGAATCATACTCATTGTTATGATATCATATATGGTTCACTTATGACTTTATATTACCCGATCTTTTGTAAATTCCAAGTTAAAGAGCGTTTTGGGTAAAATCGTTTCATTTGTCGTCCCTGTTTTGACTTGTAATTATTCCTATGATTACTTAGATCATGATTACTTAATTCCAGAATATAATACAGTATTTATATATAATATATATTCAGAATATACATATATATAATAGATCAGTAAATGGAATGAAATACACAGTTCATGGAGACGGTAGACCGTACGTACGCATGAACGATGTTTTCGTTTCCTTATTGAGTTGAATGGAATTAAGTAGATGACATACATATATATACACAGAAATCCAATATCATTATTATTTCATATATTTCATGATTACTTATTATATATACTTTATAATCATTCATGAATGGTTAACGTGGAGAATGAATCTCATCGCGTCGTGGAGACGGTAGTCCGTACGTAGGCACGAGCGATGATATCATTCTCATGATCGTGGAATTCTATTGGAGTGTATGTTTACTATTTAAGAATCAATATAACTTTAAAATAATCATATATATTTATTATTTACACCATTATACCCATCCAAGTAAGGTGGTGGTGGAAAATAGATTACACCACGGCGTGGAGACGATATTCCGTACATACGCACGCGCGGTGATTTTGGTTTCCGTAGGATGGATAGATGGTGTAATAGGGTTTTTTAATACTTATAATAACATATCATTATATGAGTGATACTGATGTTATTACTTAATAATGAAACTACCTAAGATGAAGAAGTGGAAGAAGAAATAAAGTTGAAAGAATCGATAACGGACATTACCTCTTTTTTGAAGCGCCTCTTTGAGTCCTCCTCTTAGGGAACTAAAATTGGTCTTTGAAGATGACCAGGACCTCTAGGATGTTTCTAGGGAATTGTAGAACAGAATTTTGCAGGGTTTGGCCGAGCATTAAGTCTTAAAGTGGTGTGATAAAGGGAGGGAGGGGGTGCCCTTTTATAAGGGAGGAGAGGGGCACCATTGGAATAACTGAAAATTTTATTTTATTATAAAGCCAAATTCGGTTTTAAATAGCTCCAAATTGATTTATTTAGAAGCTAAGGTGGGTATGGATCTAAATACTCTCATCCAATATAATTTAGACAATTTTAGGTTCATATTTTAACCTTATAATTTAGATTTAACATTAAGTTAGCTAATTTTACTTTTACCGTGTCTTTTTGTGTTCTTACAATATAAGGATAGTAAACATACTATAACAAGCCAAACGAACCCCAAGTTGTTTATTATTAATATATATAACCTTATCTAAGTCATTTGGCCAAACCATAGATTTCTAGAAATAAAATAACAATTAATAATATAATATTTTTAAAAAAAACTATTTTATGTCAATTTTGACACTATTTAGTAATTGATTTTCGTGAAAATCATAACAGAATGATTAATTAGAAATGAGTTAATTAAATAAATACTAACATGTCATATTAACCTATAAAATTAGTTTAATTCATAAAAAGTCTCAAATTACATCTATTTGGGTATTTATTACATCAATTATGTCAATATTTCATTAATAAGATAATTACTGCATCATCGTTGTGTCATAAATAAATTAAATAATTTAATGTCTAAAAATTACAAATAAAATACCATTATACATGAAATCTTTTTATATCTTTAATTAATATTTATAGTCGAATTTCTCTTATGCATAACCCTATAATAAGAATTATCTACTTATTAAACATTGATTTTAACTATTTTAACCCTTATTTAAATAAATTAATAATAAATATCCTAATCTAATACAAGTGGTCCTAAATGGTCATATGTTATTCCTAAGGTTGTATTTGGTCTAATTAAACTTATCCAATAGAATTATTACATGTGTTAGGGTAATAATAATATCATTTTTACCCTTAACTACCCTATTTACTTTTAACCGTGGTTACAAAAAGTAAAAAGTTACTGTTCACCGAAAATTATTTTCATCTCATTGAACCAAATTTTAGTCCTTGATATTAACCGTGTCTCCCGTATTTTTGAAATTCTACTCACAGAAGTGGTAAAATTATGTTTTATGAAAAATTCAGTTTTCTAACTACCACTTAGTGGTTTCACTATTCATCAAAAAATGAAAGATTCCAGAAAAATACAAAAAATTAGGCTTAAGATATATTTGATATTATGAATAAAAAAATGATGTTTATTTTAAAAAATTCAAAACATATCAGTTACATTAACTAATTTAAAAATTAATTCTCGTCGTCAAAACAAATAGCGTGTTTTTAAAAGATAATAACTATCAAAAGATTGACAGTTGTTTATGTCTGGTTTAAATGTGAAATTACATCAAATGAACAACATTGTATTAAATTGTAAAAATATATTCTAAATATACTTTAAAACCACTAAAATTAATAATTTATCACTATTAATTATTTCGATTAAAAAAATTGTTTTTAAATAAAATTTAGTAATTTTTACTATTCATCAGAACATGAAAGTTATCCGAAAAGTACCAAAATTTCACCCTAAGCTAATTTAGATATTCCAAATCCAAAAATGAATTCCATTTTGAAAATCAAAATTTACAAAATTTCAAAAAGTGGTTATTACAATTCATAACTGCTAGTTCTAAAAATATTTTAATAGCATATCGTTGTTTAGTGAAACTCGATATTGCATACTACACACGCTATCGTGGAAGGTCATGATTGCGTGTAATGAAAGGCACTTCAAGGATGTGTGTTGTGTAAGCTCCTTTTGGTGTAGCCTACAACACAAGACATTAATGAAATTAAGAATATTTTTCATAAAATCTTGGGGTGTTACACCACATATCAACATAAAACACATCTTGGGATCCTCGGAAAATAAAACATAAGAATGGGGTGTTCTCAGATGCTAAGTAAGGGTAAATAATTTAGTGGAAGCTATAAACTTTTAAAGAAATATGTGTAATAAAAACCACATCATTTTAAAAATAAACATGAACATAATATGGAAAAAATAAATAAAACATTACCATATAAACATGCACATGGATATTCTACTAGTTAAATAATCACATGTAATAACTAGTTCTATAATTATGGAATGTATAGTAACAGACATTAATTTTTGTGTCAAGGCCTCATTCCAGGACCTTTGGGCCTAACTGTAACTGGACCCCAACCCGGAGAGACTCTATAACCGAACTCCATCCTAAAAATCCTCTATTATAGGACTCCAACACGGAGAGCCTCTATTACCAAACTCCAACCCGGAGGGTCTACTGTAACCGGACACCAACCCGGAGGGCCTACCTTTACCAGTCCCCATCCCATAAATAACTAGTCCAATGCATTAATCATATGAAAAGGTTGAAAAATAACATAAACTTTCGTATTAAAACTATCATACGAAATGTCAATACTTTATCCATAAAAAATGGATGGAATAAAAATAACACATCCACATTAAAACATATCACAAAACCTTCAATAAAATATGGAAATTTTTATAATAATAAATCGAATTCAAATATGTTTAAAATCAATCAATGTATTTTTACATTGATGAAAATGATCAGTAAAATTCATTGAAAGAAATACCCATTTTCAGGAAATATTTTAAAATTCTCACAATTTATAAAAAAATTCATTTAAAATAAGTTTTTGAAAAAGAGTGTCCCAAAACACATTGAAACTTATGAAAATAATTATCATTTCAAAAAATTCATGTCCATATAAATACATCCTTTAAATCATTTTTAAATCATGGAGATTAATAAAAAATGTTTAGAATGATAAATCGTTACAACATTTAAAATGATTATCTAGTAAAATAGACCCTCCCATAAAACAATAAAATATTACATTTGGAAACATTTTTATAAAATATGGGTATTGAGGATATGTATGTCCCAATAAATACTTACACATAAACAATCTCAGATAATAATGATATTGAAGAAATAACCATTACCTTGCACTTGCATTTGGTCGAGGGTACGTTTAACCTTCGGTATAACGACCATTGTATGTTATCAAATTATACAAGAACTATTTCAATATTTATTATATCATATACTATTCATTTGTTACTTTATGCTAAACATTTAAAAATGATTTATTTGTTAAATTAACATTTCGGGTAATAATCATTTTGTTTATTGCAGATGTTTTAACTTTGTTATTCTTGATCATATCATTTAGATCATGATTTAAATAATTCCAGAATATAAAACATGATTTATTTATAATATATATTTTGAATATAAATATGTATAATATTTAGATATATGAAATGGAAAAACATTTTTTGTGGAGACAATAAGTCGTACGTACGCATAAACATTTTTTCTATTTTCATAACACTTTGAATGGAAGTAAGTGAATAAGATATATGTAAGTACATAAGGACAAATATATATATAAATATATATCTCTCCAGTAAATTTTTTATGTCATATATTACATACTTATTACTAATATATATATTTTTATAAATATTGATGAATGATGAACGTGGAAAAGAATCTCATCGCGTCGTAGAGATGGTAATCTGTACGTACGCACGAGCGACAATAGCATTTTTTTAATGATTAAAAGCTTTGGAATTGGTTGGTATATTAATTATATTGATAAATTATAATTTTATTTTCATTATTTATATTCATTTTACTCATCATTATATCCATCCAAGTAACATAGTGTCGAATAACAAATTACTCCACGGCGTGGAGACAGTAAGCCATACGTACACACGCATGGTGACATTGTCATTCATAGGATGGGTAGAATAATTAAAATGGTTGTGAAATATTTATAATAAAATCATAGTATAAATAAGATACTAGAGTTATTATTTTAGAATATAAACAATAAATAAAGTGGATGAGGAAGAAGAAAAGAATTTCAAAGAGGTGATGAAATATCTACATCTTCTTTGGGTTCTTATTTTTGATTTGAAAAAAAGAGATGCATAGGTTGGATTTCTGCTCAAGAGAAGGACTATAGGTTGAATTGAGAGAAGTTGGGAGGATATTTTAGAAGGGGATGGCCGAGCCAAATGGCTATGGTGGTGTCATATAGAGAGAAAGGGAAGTAACCTTTTATAAGAGAGTTGAGGGGCACCTTATGAAAAGATAGAAATATTATTTTATAACAAAATCATTTTCGGTTTATAATGGCACAAAATTGATTTACATAGAATATAATGTGGGTATGGTTCGAAATCCTCTCAACCAATTTGTTTTATACAAGTTTAGCTAACCAATATAACCTTATCTTTTAGATTTAACTCTCAGTTAAATAACTTAACTTTTACCTTGTCTTCTTGTATTCTTAAACTATATGGTAAATAAACTTACTCTAAACTTAAAATAGAATCTCAAGTGGTTCATTAATGACATATAAAATATTATTTATTCCCTCTGGCCTATCCTTATATTTTTAGTAATATTATATCAATAATAATATAATATTTGATTTCGAAATTAATTTGTGTCAATTTTGAGACTATTTGGTATTTAGTTATTGTTAAAGCAATACCAAACTTATCACTTCAAAAAAATATATCTAATCAACCATAACATGTGATTGTAAGCTATAATTTTTTTTAATTCATCAAAAGTCTCAGATTAATTTTTTTTGGATATTTATAATATCAATTATTTTAACCATTCATTAAAAAGGTAATTAATACAACATCATTGCGTCATAAATAAATTTAATTATTTAATTTATAAAAATTCTAAATAAAATATAATTATATAGGAAATCTTTTTATCTTTATAATTAATATTTATAGTCTAATATCCCATATTGACAAACCTATATTGAAAATTTTTTAATTATGAAAACTTGTATTTAACACATTTAACTCTTCTTTAAATTAAATAATAACAAATGACTTAATCTAATCCTAGTGGACCTAAAGGGTCATATTTTATTTCTAAGGTTTTTTTGTCGAATTACACTTATACAATATAATTAGGACATGTATTAGGATAATTATAATATATATTTTACCTAAAAATACCCTGTTTATTTTTAACTGTGCTAAATACAAGTCAAAAGTTACTATTCACCCAAAAAAATTATCTTATTGAACCAGATTTTACTTAGTGATGTCAACTGAGTCTCTTGGGTTTTTGAAATTCAACTCACAGAAGTAGTAAAATTAATTTTATGCAAATTTTCAAATTGTCCAAGAAGGTGGCTGAAAGACGGTAAAAAGTTCAATAAAATTTTATATATCTAAACTTATTATAAAATCACTAAAATTAATTATATTGACCATATATAGGTATTATGTATAAATTTTGGAATAATATAAATTTAAACAATATAATTAATTATATAAATTAAATGTCGGCATTAAACAATATCACAATGTTTTTCACTTTACAACAAAAATTGAATGTTTTCAAAAAAATACCAAAAAATCACCAAAACATAATTTTGATATTATGAATTTAAAAAAGAATTATATTTTACAAAATTAAAAACATAGAAGTTTAATTTATTAATTTAAAATTAATACCCATTGTAAAAACCAAAAAGCAGGTTTTTAAAAAGTAAAAACTATCAAAAGATTGACACTTATTTATGTTCAATTTCAAAGTGAAATTACTTCTAATGACAAAAATTGGATTAAATTGTAAGAATATAAGATAATTATAATTCCAATCCATTCAAATGTACATTTGAACACTATAAATTATTTTGATTAAAAAAGTTGTTTTCAGTTAAATTTTTTATTTTTCACTATTCACCTTAATATGAATGTTATCAGAAGAACACAAAAAATTTATCAGAACTAAATTTTTATGTCCTTATTCTAAATAATATGTTTATTTTGTCATGTTTAATATATAAATGTTTAAAAATTTTTATTTAAGAAGGGTTCTCCATTAAAAGACGGTTAAAATGAAAATTTTGAAATATAATTCATTTATCTAAAAAAATGAATTTGTTCTTATTTTATTCCTAAGAAACTCATAATATGGATTCTAAAATTATAATTTTTATATAAAATTCAATATTCAGTTAATACAATTCATAAATGTTTTTGAACGACTAGTTTGGTAAGTCGTGGTGTGCTTGAACTCGATGTTGTGTGTAGTTTAAGATGTTGAATTACTTTGAAGAAATAAAGTACTATGAAATCATGGGGTGTTTCATTCTCCCCTCTTCAATAAATTTATTCCACGAAATATGAAATTGTTCTTCAAAAATAAAAGGTCAAAAATAGAAAATACCATTGTGGAAAACCCACATCATAAATTAGGTTAATACAATTTAATCTTAATAAGATACAAAGGGAAATGAAATTCCACCACCATAGTATGATCTCAATTAGGAGAACATTGGTGGAAATTAGACACCTAATTAGAGGGAAAACATAAATTTTTATATAGAGTTATTGAAGTCATAAAATATGAATAAGTGAAACATTGAGGGACTAAAATCCATTAATCTATGATTATTTAAAATACCATCGGTTCAACAAAACATAAGGTATTAGGATAATAAATATTTGGTTTTAATATCCATTTACTAAAGTATAAGGATTAATTTATTCATTTCATAAGAGAATAAAAATTATACTTGACCAGTATAGTTACATCCTTTAACTAATTTCTTCCACAAACTCATCATTCACTCTAAAAGATAATAGAACATAAAATATTCTCTTTATCGTAATCTCATAGGGTTAAAAAATGAATTTATAAGTCATATATTAGACCTTTTAAAAAACTACATTATAAAATCCAGGACATCACACAGGCAAGTGGTAGGTGATGCACCCTTGTCGCCCTTCGGTTGCAGGTTCTAGTCTCGCGGAATTGCTGGATGTGACTGGTTATTGCTCGACCTTCGAGTTTTCCTTTTTATAACAATCCAAAAATAATAGAAGGAAACATTTTACCCTTAAAAATAGTATCCAATTTCATACATAATCTATTCCAACATTTATACTAATCCAAAATACGTCTTTCCAATCTCACAGATCAAAATTTATAAGGCGGGTAAAAATAATGAAGGTCTTTTTTTTCACGTAAAAACATGTGAATAACTTCATCATGTATTCTTTTAAAACATGGTAACACCCTGAATTACCATAAAACCATATTGATTACATTCACGCTCCCTTAATCATTATAGAATACTGGATATATTCTATATATCCCAAAAATTTAAATACTCCAGAAATGATGAAATAAATAAACCATTAATCAGTTCCAAGTTAGTCAAGAATATCCAATATAATTTATCCAAATCAAACATGTCTTATTCCAAAACCACTACGTTAGTATCAGGACCATATTAAGGTTTATCTTTCCTTAAAACAATTATTTTCCTTGAAGTTTTACTTGTTGTTGAGTCACATTTCATAGTACCATATAATCTCAAATCCTCAATGAAATAGTACTTCAATACATTCTTTATTTATTTACATAATTCATATAACTGGTATATCATCGATTCAAAACTGAAATGACATAATTCTTTAATAAAAACATAATAACACTAGTCATTAGTCTTCATATATGGTAGTATCAAAACATTATTATTATCCAATAGCATCATTTTTGGTATACTCTGATGATTAGGCCATTGATACGCATAGTGTCCCAACTACTTGTAGATGAAGTAATACACCTTTGAAACCTTTTTCTTATCCTTGAAATCTCATACTTGGTGTCTTTTTTCTCCACACTCATATCAAACTCCCATTAGTTTTAAAAATTTACCAAGGTGACTCTTTCTACAGTTATCACATGTGAGATAATCCTTCTTTCCCCTCTTCCCTTTATCCGTCTTTCTCTCTACCATCATTTTCTTCTCTAGCTTCCCTTCAATTCCACCAGACTCAGAGAATTATTTACTTATCTTGTTAACACATGATACTATTTATTCATATGTTGAGAATACATGGGAGACTATTTACAGAATAAATTTTGGCTTAATACCATGAAATATATGATCCCTCTTACTCCTTAGATCATACGTATTTATGTAGTTCTAGTCCATTCTATCGGGCTCCATTTCTAAATAATGGAACACACTAAGTCAGTTTATGAATCAAAATTCATAATTCCAAACATGAAAAATACTTTACATAAATTGAAAATTTATGGATAGAATATATAATCATAAATTTTTTTCTTTGGGTAGGCATTGACTCCTAAATCTGTCATAATGGGTTTTAATGAAAATGTGAATTACCCTAAGCATATCCCTTGGGAGTGTCGTAACAAAGAGTGAAGCAAGTCCCATTGCCATGCACTAGTTCCCATTTGAGTCTAGCTCAATGTGGTGTTTTCAGGTTTTAACCCTAGGTACATCGGTGCCAGAGCCACCTCTACCTGCTCATATTCAGACAAGGATGTATTTCTTAGAAAAATCACAAAATATATACATTACCAAAATTATAGGAAGTTCTTCTACACTAATCCTAAGAGTCTATCTTAGGGTAATGTTATCTAATCCGAGTTTTTCTAAATCGAGTCTTCAAGGATTGTACTAATCATCTCTTGATACCAACTGTAATGCCCCGACCCTAGTTACCCCGAGTCGGTGGATTATTTTAATACATTGGAATGATTACAACGAATCAAGTTTCTAAGTGCCGATCAGTTTATCATTATTGGAAAATAGATTACATACATGAACATCACATTACAATTTTAAACATAAATTACAGCTTACATAGTTATTTGAGGAATCCATTTGTCCCTTATATTAACCCAGCATCTCAAACATAAAACACTTATTGGGATCATGGGATAATAAAATATAATAGTGTGGTGATCTTAGAAGCATAATAAGGGTAAATAATTTAGCATAAGCTATAAACTGTTAGGGAAGGATATGTAATAAAAACCACAGCCTTTTAAAATTAAACTTGACCATAATATGAAAAAATAAATCATAATTTAACATATAAACATGTACATGGAGATTATACTAATCTAATAACCACATGTATTAACTAATTTCATAATGAGGGAATGTATAGTACCTAACAATAATTTCTGTGTCAAGGCCTTGTGCCAGGACCTAGGGGCTAACTATAATCGGACCCCAACCTGGATTGCCTCTATAATCAGACTCCATCCCGGAGAGCCTCTATAAACGAACTCCAACCCGGAGAGCCTATATAAAAGGACTCTATCCTGGAGGGTTTTATCCAAAAAGACTCTAACCCGGAGGGCTTACTTTTACAGGTCCGCAACCCAGAACATACTAGTCCAATACATTCATCATAAGAAAATGTTGAAATATAACACAAACAGTCATATTAAAACTAGAATACAAAATATCAATACATTATCCATAAATCATGAATGGTATAAAAATAATACATCCACAATCAAACATATCACAAAAACCATCAATACAATATGGAAGATTTGTATCATAATAAATAAACTTCATAAACGTTTAAAATCCATCAAAAGATTTTGACATAGATGAATATGACCAGTAGAATGTTTTGAGAGAAATACCCCTTTTTCCTGAACTAATTTATAATTATCACAATTTATAAAGGAAGTAATTTGAAAGATATTTCTGAATCAATGTATCCCATACCACTATGAATCTTTTGAAAATAATTATCATTTCAAAACATTCATGTCAATATAAATAAATCCTTAAAATCGTTTTGAAATCATGGACATTAATTAAAAAGGGTTTGAAAGAAAAATATTTAAAACATTTTAAATTGTTATATAGTTAAATAGACCCTCCCATAATACCTTAAAATATTACATTTGAATTTCTTTTATGAAATATGGTTATCGATGATAACTATGTTCCTGTAAATACTTACACTTTGACAATCTTGGATAATAATGAGATTGAGGAAATAACCCTTAACTTGCACTTTCCTTCGGTCAAGGGTACGCTTAACCTCCTATATAATTACAATTATTTGTTATTAAATTATACCAAAAACATATAAATATATATATAAGATATCATACATTATTCCATTATTACTTTATAATACCCATTTAAAAATGGTTTCAATGTTAAATTAACATTTCGGGTAATAATCACTTTCTTTATCGCACATGTTTTAACTTGTAATTCTTAATCGTTTCATTTAGATCATGATTTAAATACCTAATGAATATAAAAAATGATTTATATATAATATATATTAAGAATAAAAATATATATAATAGATAGATTTATTAAATTGAAAAAATACCATTTATGGAGATAGTAGGCCGTAAGTACGCAGAAATGATGTTTCTGTTTTCATATCTTTTTGAACAGAAGTATGAGAATAAGATATATGTAAGTGCATAAATACATAAATAAATACAGATATATATATATATATATTCGGTAGTATTATTATATCATATATTAAATAATTATTAAAAATATATTTTTTAATAATCGATGAATGGTGAACGTGGAAATGAATCTAATCGCGTCGTGGAGACGATAATCCGTACTTACACACGAGCGAAAATATCATTTCCTTAATGATTAAAAGGTGTGGAATTTGATGGTATAATAATTTTACAGATAAATTATCATGTTATTTTAATTATTATTATACATATTACTCATCATTATATCCATCCAAATAACATAGTGTCGAATAACAAATTACATCACGACGTGGAGATGATAAGCCATACTTACGCACGCATGGTGACATTATCAGTCATAAGATGGATAGAATAATGAATATGGTTGTGCCATATTTATAATAACATCATAGTATATAGAATAAACTGGTGTTATTATTTTATAATAGAAACAATAATGAAAGTGGAAGTGGAAGTAGAAAAGAACTTGAAAGAGATGATGAAATATTTACGTCTTCTTCGTGTTCTTCTTTTTGATTTAAATAAAAGGGAACATTAGGTTGGATTTAAACTTAAGGGAAGGTTTCTAAGATGAATTGAGTGATGTTTGGAGGAGCGTTTGGCAGGTTTTGGTAGAGTCATATGGCTTTGGAGGTGTGATGTTAAGAGAAGGGGAATAACCCTTTTATAAGAGAGGTGAGGGGCATCTTAGGAAAAGATTGAAATATTATTTTATAATAAAATCATTTTCGGTTTATAATGGCTTCAAATTGATTTTTTTCGAAGATAATGTAGGGATGGGTAGAAATACTCTCAAACAATAGGTTTTAGACATGTTTAATTTATCATTTTAACCTTATCTTTTAGATTTAACTCAGTTAAATAACTTAACTTTTACCGTGTCTTCTTGTACACTTAAACTATATGGTTAATAAACAAACTCTAAACTTCCAAGAGAACCTCAAGTAGTTAATTAGTTAAATATATATTTTTATTTAAGCCCTTTGGATGAATCTTATACTTTTAGTAATATTATATCAATTAATAAAATAATATTTGTTTAAAAAATTAATTTATGTCAATTTTGACAGTTTTTGGTATTTTGTTTTTGTGAAAGTCATAAAAACTTTATCACATTGAAAAAAAATTATCCAATCAACCCTAAAATGTCATATTTACCTATAAATTTAGTGTAATTCATCAGAAGTCTCAAATTACATTTATTTGGATATTTATAATATCAATTATTTTAATCTTTTATTAAAAAGGTAATTACTACAACATCATTGTGTCGTAAATAAATTTCATTATAAATGTCTAAAAATAATATATAAAATATAATTCTGTAGGAAATATTTTTAGCTTTCTAATGAATATTTATAGTCGAATTTATCTAGTGTATATCCCTATATTAAAAAAATTTAGTTATGAAAACTCGACATTAACACTTTTAGCTCTTCTTTAAATTAAATAATAATAAATGACTTAATCTAATCCAAGTGGACCAAAAGGATCGTATTTTATTTACAAGTTTGTTTTTTGGGGAATTAAACTTATCCAATAGAATTAGTACATTTTTAGGCTAATTATAATATCACAGAAGTGGTTAATTTATGGTTTATGAAAATTTCCAAATGCTCCTAGAGGGTTTGTAAAAAACGGTAAAAAGTTCAATAAAATTTTATATATCTAAACTTATTATAAACTGAAAAAAATTAATTATATTGAAATTATATAGGAATTATGTATCTATTTTTACCAAAATAAATATTAATAATATAATTAGTTATCTAAATTAAAAGTCGGTTTAAAATAATAACGCATTATTTTTTACTATTCATTAAAAATTGTACGTTTTTAGAAAAATACCAAAACTTTACCCTAAGCTAAATTTGATATTATGAATTCTAAAATTAAGTCTATTTTACCAAATTCAAAACACACGAGTTGAATTTAATAATTTAAAATTAATTCCAGTTGTCAAAACCAAAAAGAGGGTTTTTAAAAAAATAAAATCTATCAAAATATTGACACTTTTTTATGTCCAATTTAGAAGTGAAATTACTTCTAATGACAAAAATTGGATAAAATGGTAAAAATATAATATAATCATACTTCAAAAATATTAAAATTTATAATTTATCACTATAAATTAATCTGATTAAAAATGATGTTTTCTGTTTAAATTTAGTATTATCCACTATTCACACAAATATTAATGTTATCAGAAAAACACCAAAAAATTATCAAAACTAATTTTTCAAGACCCTATTCAAAAGAATATGTTTATTTTGTCAATTTTAATATATAAAAGTTTCAAATATTTTATTTAATAATGGGTTTCCATTAAAAGACAATAAAATGCATTTTTTGAAAAATACTTCTTTTATCTGAAAAAAAAATAATTTCTTCTTATATTATGTTTAAGAAACTCATAATATTGATTCTAAAATTTTAAGGATTATATATTTTTCAAAATTCCGAAAATACTATTCATGACTACTTTTGAATGACTAGTATGGTAACTTGTGGTGCCCTTAAACTCGGTGTTTCATGTAGTGTGAGTTATTGAATTATTTTGAAAAAATAACGTACAATGAAATCATGGGGTGTTAGCCTTTTAATGAATAACCCTATTTAAATCTAGTTTTTTTTTTCATTTGTATATGTTATATTGGAGAAAAAAAATTCTTCTTTAGAGTGAGGATATCAAAATTTACTTTGGATAATGTTTTGGTATTTTTCTAATAAAATTCATTTTTTAATGAATATTGAAAAATATTGTATTTTAATTCGAAACTACCTTTTAATATAATTTATTTATATTGGTAGATAATTTTTTAACTTGGTATTAAATTTTAATTAGAATTTATTTTTACCATTTAATCCAATGTTGGTCATTAGAAGTAATTTCACTTTTAAATTGGACATATGAAAGTGTTAATCTTTGTATAGTTAATATTTCTTAAAAAATAACTTTTTTTACAACGAGAAATAATTTTAAATTAATTAAAACAAATTATATGTTTTTAATTTGGTAAAATAGACATCATTTCTGAATTCATAATATAAAATATAGCTGAGGAAGAACTTTTGGTACTTTTCTAAAAAACTTCAATTTTTGATAAATAGTGAAATCACTAAGTTATTGTTAGAAAACTAACTTTTTAATTTAAATGATTTTTTACCGCTTCTATGAATTGAATTTCAAAAATAAGACTTACATGGATTTTATTAGATTTTAAAATTTAGTTCAATAAGATTAAAATGATTTTTGGTTAGAGGTAACTTTTGACATTTATATACCGCTTTTAAAGAAAAATATTGTAATTCAACGTAAAAAGAATATTATTATAATAAACAATTACGTTAACCCATGTCCTAACCTTATTGGATGAGTCAAGTACGACCATGGGAGTTCTTGGGTCGATTTTGTGACCCCATGGTTCCATATAAGATTGATAAGGACACTTTATTATAATTAACATAAAGTAAAGAAAAAAATCACATAAACAAATATCTTTTAGTAAATCAATTTTTGCATGAAGTTTTATAAGTTATACCTTGGAAAATAATTATTAATTGGAAATATAAAAAGATTTTCAACATCATGGTATTTTTTTTATAAATCTTAGACATCAAAGAAATAAAATTATTTATAACTCAATAATGATGTAGTGTTTACCTCATTAATAGATGATTTCAATAAATAATATTTAAAATATTAAAAAAATATTAAATAACTGGTACAATTTTTATTTGATGATTTTATTTGGGCCATGATTCATCTAAAAATCTACTTTAATAATATTTGGACCATTAGAAACCGAAAATCATTATATAATAAAATAATATTTTCACACTTTTCTAAAGAGCCCCTCCTCCCCCTTATAAAAATTCCTCACTTTTAACCAATTCCTTACACCTATAAAACCCCTTGGATCATCCAAACCCTTCCCAATTATGCTTCGTACATCCCCCTCCTCCTTATAGAAGCCTTACTATAGGAATAAGGCACTTCAAGAGGTCCTTTTGGTTCAAACCAAAGGGAGTTACCTGAATTAAAAGTAACAGTTTCTCTTAAATTTTTTTATTTTATTTTACTTCTCCGTCCCCTAAACACTTTTTATGAGTAGTATTTGAATTACACATACACAAACCTCCATATAATGGGTAAAGAACACATTGTTTCTATGAGTGGGAAACTAACACATCACAAAACGAAGATTTTTCAATTATCTCATACCTACTCTCATGATGGCCATTAAGATGGAACTGTATTAATATATGATATATATTATGTTTATGTTATATTTATGTATATGTATTTTTCATTTAAATAATTACTTTATGGTTTCCATAATGGGTAAACGTGATAATCTCATTTTAGGAAGTACAGACTATCACCCCCTCAATGTGATATGACTCGTTCATGACTTATATGAAATGTATAAAGGATAGAGTTAATGAAATTATATATGATATTATATTGGAATTATAAAATACCTATGTATAATTATGTTTTCATTCCATTAAAATACAAAATAGAAAAAAAAGTGGTGTTCATGTGTACGTACGACTTACCATCTCCATGAACGGTGTTTTTCATTTCTTATCTCCAAATGTTTTGTATTATTACAAATACATATATATATATTGGATATATTTGATATCTACATCATGAATATAATTCTGAAAAAATGTAACTTTTACCAAATGAACAGCTTGTACTTATAGAAAGTTAATTTTTTACTCAAATATCAAATATCAATAAAATGACCATTATTTACTTTAATGATTACATAATGTTTAGAAGATAGTAATAAGTGATATAAAAGAAATAATATAATTCAACAAGGATCTTAAGCAGTTAGAAATTACCTATAATTTATTATTCTAGAGATTAATGAATGAACTGGTCAAGTTGTACATGAGGTAAGGGACTTTGTCTCAATCTCTTTCATTAAAGCATATTTTGTTTTCAAGACGACATTCTTTTATATACTATATAAAAAACATTGAAATATCATCTAATTAAAAAAAACTATTTTTCCATGAGGAGTTTTGGTAAATGATAAAAAAGATTATTTATTTTCATGTAAGTGGTTTCAATCACCTTTTCCACCACCGCGAGCATTGTTTGATCATTTGGCTTCCTTAATAAGTCGTGATGTTTTTAAAAGGAATAGAAATACCCAATAATCTTTTACGTATTTTGGTATTGAAAATGGTTTTTAGAATTGATTTATTATTTCAATATCTTGAAATTATATATTGTTATTGCAATATGAAATGTTATCATTATTTTATTCTTATGTTATGTGTTATGATTATGTTGTGGTTCTTGGGAATTCTTTACGTATATGGGTGGTTTCATGATAATCCTAGGGTGGGTGAGCCTGAGATAGTTCTCCAAGGAATTATGTAGCATGACATAGGTAAACATGAATGTTTTTCCTAAGAGATTTATGGAATATAGTGTGATGGGTATTCCAAATGTGACTCCTTACGTAACTATGAAATTGTTAGGTCCACAAGGCTGAATACCCTGAGAGGGGGGGGGGGGGGGTGAATCAGGGTATGACTAATTTAAAAAAAATGCTCGTTCTGATCTTGTTTCGCTGTTGAGAAAAACTCTCTTCTCTCTTTTTCCTATTGCACAAAGTAAATAGAAAGTGAAGTATGCACATGACACAACAATTTTACTTGGTTCACCGCAAAGGGCTACATCCAAGGAGCATACGCCGACAAGTAGCCGGTCGTACCAAATTCCACTAATCTTCATTAGCTGTGGATTACAAGGTTCGGGCTAGATCACTTCTAAGCCCAGGCTCACTGCCTTTACAAGTTTAGGGTCATCTCACTGCTTTCCCAAGGGTCACTCCCTATTTCTCTCTCTCTCTGGCTCACTGTCGGTGGAGAGGATCACCTTCTTCCTTTTCTTAAGCTCACTGCTCTTGGAAGGAATCCACTCATAGTTTATAGACCTGTAGGTCTCTTCGTTTGCATGAATGAATGCATCTTCCTCTATGTGTAGATGCTCTGTTGAAGTACAACTTTCACCCGTAGATGAATATCTCTTTGCACCGAAGGTATCAGGCAACGTACCAGATTCCACGCAGTCTGAGAAGCACCGCTGGAACAAAACCTTACTTGGCGCGCAAGTCAATCTCGGCGCGCAAGTATCGGCGCGCAAGTCACAACGGGCGTGCAAGTCCTCCTCAGACACTTGCGCGACTCAAGCTTCCTCAAATCCAAACTTGCGCGACTCTCTTCCTTTTACGCCCAAACCAATATTAGCGTGCAACTTCCAACCGGCGCGCAACTTCTAACACCGGCGCACAACTTCAACTACTGGCGCGCAAATTCACCTGCGCGACCCACACTCACCACTTGCGCGACCTCCACACCTGCGCGACGGGAGCTTTGATTTCTCAAAGTGTTGAACTCCGTTAAAAATGAGGAGGGGTGGTCCAGTATTTATAGGCAATCTGACCACCCTGTGCGACGGTGCGCAAGTCACCGGCGTGACCCAGTTTCAGCACGCAAGTCCCCTGTCATTTTATACACTTGCGCGAACAACTCCCAAACTTGCGCGAACCTCTTTACTTTGCCATATTTTGATTATCTGATCTTGAAAAACATATGGCGCGCATGTTTCCTATACTCCAAGTCCTCGGCGCGAAAGTCCTTTTGCACTCGACATTCCACCATGAAATCCTCTTTGTCAACAAATTTGTATGTCATTGTTTTGCTTTGTCAACAATCACTACTCAGATGTCCACTTTGTCAACAAACACAATCACCTCAAAAATGATTCAATGATACCTTGAGGGATTTTTGCCCAACAATCTCCCCCTTTGGGTTTGTTGACAACTCTTCCCAAACAGAGACACGTCGTTGATTCTTCATCCTTCATTCACCTCATTGCGATTCTGATAGCAATCAAAGATTTACTCAACACATACTCTAAGCCCACATGAGCAGTGCTCGGCGTGAGAAACAAGAGTAAATGAAAAGTTCATAAATGAATCACTTTATCTCTGACATCCACTGTTGACACCAAACTAATACCAATTTGTACTAAACTAATAGCAATAGTTGATGGATTTGTTGGAAGACCAATGTTTGGTTTGGAAATAGTCTTACCACTTTCCAACACCACTCTTCTTCTTTTATCACGATCCTCACCTGTCGTGATATCTATTATTTGATCGATCACTTCTAGCATCGTCAGATTTAATAAACTCCCCCTTTCTCATTGCTCCCCCTTTCTGGCTGCTCCACCTGTCAGCTTCTCCCCGTATCTGTTATGATTTCTCAAATAGACACACTGTCTCCCAATCACTATTTTCTCCCCTTTTACCAAACACTATTTTCTCCCCCTTTGTCAACGAACCCAAAGGTCACTCCTGTGTAGTCTGTAACAGAGTAGAGAACACAAATCAGCACATTAGGGAAAAAGACATCATACCTCCGGGAGAGGGGGGGGGGGTCCCACATCCACAGTATTTCAAGTGCGGGGAATCGACTGAACTCCTAGAGCCAGTCGATGCCTCCCAAAAGCTTCCTTGGGTAAGGCCTTCTTCAGAATGTCTGCGACCTGTAGCTCTGTAGGCACATACTCCAACTTCACGATGCCCTGCTCAACCTTCTCCTTGATGGAATGACACTTGATCTCAATGTGCTTTGTCCTGGAATGATGTACAGGTTTTTTGCTAAGATTTATAGAACTTGAGTTGTCACACTGGATTCTGATCGGAGACTTCACTTCAACTCCCATATCTTCAAGCTACTGCTTCATCCACAATAACTATGTGCATGCTTGAGTGGCTGCAATATACTCAGATTCTGCGGTGCTTAATGAAATGCAATCCTGCTTCTTGCTCAACCAAGCAATACAAAGTCCACCAAGATAAAATGCACCCCCAGATGTTGATTTCCTGTCATCTGCTGAACTGGCCCAGTCTGCATCAGTATATCCCAATTATTCTGTCTGAGACTTGTCGTTATATGTCAGCCTGAAGTCCACTGTGCCCTTGATATACAGAAGTATTCTTTTCACTACAAGCATGTGACTTTCCTTGGGATTACTTTGATATCTCGCTTCTTGGCATGTGGAGAAAACAATATCAGGCCTTGTCGTGGTCAAGTACAACAGACTTCCGATAATTTGCCTATATTATGTGATATTAACTGCCTTGCCATCCTCATCTTTTGATAATCTCATCCGGGTAGCAACTGGAGTCTTCATCTCATTGGAATTATCCATTCCAAACCTTATTAGAACCTCCTTGGCATATTTGGATTGAGAAATAAAAGTGCCATTACTTCCTTGTGTCACCTGTAAACCAAGGAAAAATGTTATGTCTCCAATCATTGACATTTCAAACTCATTTTTCATGAATTCGGAGAACTGTCTGCATTGAGCTTCATCTGATCTGCTGAATATTATGTCATCAACATAAACCAGCTCCATCATTCGTTGATTACTTTAATTACAAAAATAGAGATTGTAATCAACTAATCCACGCTGAAAACCAAGCTTCTTCAAATACTGATCAAGCCTCGAGTACCATGCTCGTGGTGCTTGTTTCAGCCCATACAATGCCTTCTTCAGCCTGAAAACTTTGTTCTCATCCTCATGAATAAGAAAACCATCTGGCTGCTCAATGTACACCTCTTCTTCCAGAACCCCATTCATGAACTCGGATTTGAAATCCATCTGGAACACTTTAAACTTTCTTTTCACTGCTATGGCCAAGAATAATCTGATTGTCTCTAGCCTTGCAACTGGTGCAAATGTCTCATCAACATCTATTCCTTCGATCTGGGAGTACCCCTTGCACACTAGCCATGCTTTTTTTCGAATCACAGTTCCATCTTCATTCATCTTGTTGCGATAGACCCATTTAGTCCCAATGATATTCTTGTCTGCTGGTCTCAAAACAATTTCCCATGTCTGGTTCTTCTCAATTTGATCAAGTTCTTCATTCATAGCCTGAACCCAGTTGTCATCTTCAGCTGCATCGGAAAAACATTTCGGCTTCACCTGAGATAAAAACGATGTCTGCTGTAATGACTTCATTATTCGAGTCTAAACAGGAGCTGTCTGATCACCAATGATATTTTGCCTATCAATTTCAGCTCGACTCTTTGGCTTCCTTGCAGATACAGACTTGACACTTTCCTATTCATCATCAGTATTTTCTTCTGAGTCAGCCTCTGCCACATCTACTCCCCCTGTGTTTCTTAACTCATCATCACTTTCATCCATAAACTGTTCACTGGGTCGTTGAGCAGTCTATTCATTTTTGACTATAGTGACATCATTGCTCTCAACAATTTTTCCCAGCCTCTTATTGAAGCATTTATATGATTTGCTTTTCCCTGAATAGCAAAGGAATATCCCTTCATCTCCTCGTGCCTCAAACTTCCTATGATGTTCTTTGTTGAGAATGAAACACTTACTTCCAAAGATTCGAAATTATTTCAACGTTGGTTTCTTTCCGTACCACAGTTCATATGGAGTCTTCCCTTGCTTCAGACATAATAGAGACCTGTTTGAAATATAGACCGATGTCAAAACTGCTTCCTTCCAAAATTTCTCTGGTAGGTCCTTATCGATAAGCATTGTTCTGGCCATGTTGTTGATGATCCGATTTCTCCTTTCAACCACTCCATTCTGTTGGGGAGTTCTTACTGATGAAACTTGATGCCTTATCCCATGTTTCTTGAGATAGTTTTCAACCGGACTGTTTGTAAATTCCGAACCGTTATCTGTACGGAACTTCAAAATTTTCTTCTCAAACATCTTTCCTGATTCCCTCCTGTACTGCTTTATGCAACTGAACACCTCTGTCTTATGGGTAATGATGAATACCCAGGCCATTCTGCTATAGTAATCAATGAAAAGAACATAGTACCTTTTCCCATCTATAGCTCGAGGTGAGATAGGTTCACATACATCAGCATGCACCAATTCGAGCACTCGAGTTGCTTTTTGTTCCTTTGGCCTGTATGTCTTCCTGATGATCTTCCCTTGTTGACAAGCATCACACGTATGTGTGCGATCATGTGATAGTTTGGGAAGGTCTCTAGGAACATCACACTTTACCATATCTTCCATAGATGGTTGACATAGATGACCAAGTCGCTTATGCCATAGCTGATTTTCTTCTTCTCTGGATAAAAGGCATGAATCGTCTTCCCCACCTACATGGTAAAGATTCCCCTTTGTTCGTTTTCCCTGAAGAATGACTATTCCATCTTTTCCTTTAACAAAACCCATCTTCTTGGTAAATAGGATAGAGTTCCTAGAGTCGCATAGTTGACTGACGCTAAGAAAATTATGAGTGAGACCCTCTACCACCAAGACATCATCATGTCTCATTTCTTTGCCCCCAAACTTGGCTTTTCCTGAGCCAACAATTTTCAGGCCTTCATCATTTCCAAATTTGACAACTCCATCTTTGTCATATTTTATGCCTGTAACCAGATCCTTATTACCCGTCATGTGGGATGTGCAGCCACTGTCAAGGATCCAAACACCAGAACGATCTGATGCTTTAAGGGCAATTTCAGCAACTACGGCCTTCTCAATTTTCTTCTTCCGGGTCCATACCTTTTCATTCATACTCGGCATGGATTGAGGCTGCTGTTCTTTCTCAGTGTATGATGGACCAGCTTCATCTTGCAAAACTTCAAATCTGTTCTGAACTTTTAACTCACTTGTCGGTTTACTGATCTGCTGCTTTCGAACATTTTGATTCGTCTTTGGCACATTTTTCTGAATGGTCGGAGTGTAGTACCTAGACATGTGTCCAAATCCTCCGCAAAAAAAATAGTGTCCTTCAAGATATGTTCTGGAAAACCGTTCTCTATTTGGCTGCCATCTCTGTTCTTGTTCCCTTCGATATCTTTTGGCTATGGAACACACATACTGTGAATGTCCCATCTTTCAACAACAATAACACCTGATATAAGGTTCATTCCTTCGTGTTACTTCAGCACTACGAGTTTCCCCTTTGGATCTCTGAGTATTCTGATTCTGCTTTGTGCTCAAATCCTCTTTCAATCTCGGGACATGTGCTTGCGGTCTGACTTCATCTTCCACATATTTTTGTTTCTTATTAAGCCATGAATCAGCCTCAACTTTTGAGTTCAATTGCTGTTTCTTTCCTGCTGAACTACTAGGCTCTTCTTTCTTCTTTTCAGTCTTCGTAACGACGAGATTTCCCAAGAATGTTTTGGGATTCAAAGGTTTTTCCTGGTCTTTAACTTTTATCCGCAGACCGACAACTTCCTCTTCAAGCTCTTCAATACGCTTGACGTGATCTTTCACTTTTTGACTCAAGCAATCGATCTCCCTTTTCTGCTCTTCAAGCTTGAGATTATGCTCATCAACCATTTCTGTGCGCTCTGGCCTGGAAGACTTAAGATTTTCAATTTCTTTCTCAAGCTCAGACTTCTCTTCTTCTTACTGTTGCATGTAGAGTTTGGCATCACGTACTATCTTGTTGGCTTTCTTTGTTTTTACTCGCCAAACATCTATCTCTTCAATAGCTGCTTCTTATTCAGCTTCCATGTCAACTCTCCCTTAAATTTCTTCTTCTTCTTCATCAGTTTCAGTTTCTTTCTTTTCTAGATCACTACTGGCAACAACAACCATCGCATTTTGTCCACGGTCTTTGCAGTTTTCTATCTCTTCAACTTCTTCACCCTCAGACTCATCTGAACTGTCTCTTTCTTGGGAAAGAAAATTCTTCTTCTTAAAGAAATTTCTCTTGAACTTCTTCTTCCTTTTCACATAGGATGAATATTTTTTCATGGGAATCTCAACTTCATCTTCATCGCTTTCTTGTTGAAACTTTTTGGGGGCATCTTGCAGCAAGATGACCAGCCTTTCCGCATCGGAAGCATGCTAGTGGAAGTTTCCCTTTAAAGGAACGACATCACCTCATCTGACTCTTCTTCCTCCTGAGAATCTTCAATAGTGAGCCTCTTCATGGCCTTAAATGCCACCTCTTTGGATTTCCCCTTTTCCACAGCATCATTGTCATCATTTTATCATTTCATATGCAACAAGAGTGTTGTGTAGGTTATCCAATGTCAGCTCTTTCAGATCTTTATCTTCCAAAATAGAGACTTTCAGATTGAACCGAGGTGGAAGCTTTCTCAAGATGCGCTTTACGATTTTAATGTCTTCAATAATTTCTCCAAGACCCCGCATGTCTTCTACCACAACATTTACCCTGTCAAAGAATGCATCAACAGCCTCATTCGGGTTCATTCTGATATCTTCATACTTGTTCAACAACACTTGCAGCTTTGCCTATCTGACTTTTGTATCCCCTTCATAAATATTCAAAAGATTTTCCCACATGTGATGTGACGTTTTGCATGACATCACCTTTGTATATATGAGATTAGAGAGGGCTCCCCTTAAGGCATTGATTGCTTTGGAATCAACATCCAACTCTTTATACTCAGCTTATGATAATGCACCACTAGTAATATCAGCTGTGATACCATGCATAGCTGCTGAAAACACATCCATTCCCAAAGATCGAAATAGTGTTGCATTCGATTCTTCCATATCTGAAAATTACATCCGTCGAAGATCGGAATCCTCTATGATTAGTGACCTCCATTTGAGAGAAGAACAACTGTCAACCTTCACTATGATACCAATTGTTAGGTTCACAAGGCTGAATACCCTGAGAGGGGGGGTGAATCAGGGTATGACTAATTTAAAAAAAAATGCCCGTTCTGGTCTTGTTTCGCTGTTGAGAAAAAATCTCTTCTCTTTTTTTCCTGTTGTACAAAGTAAATAGAAAGTGAAGTATGCACAGGGCACAACAATTTTACTTGGTTCACCGCAAAGGGCTACGTCCAAGGAGCATACGCCGAAAAGTTGCCGGTCGTACCAAATTCCACTAATCTTCACTAGCTGTGGATTACAAGGTTCGGGCTAGATCACTTCTAAGCCCAGGCTCACTGCCTTTACAAGTTTAGGGTCATCTCACTGCTTTCCCAAGGGTCACTCCCTGTTTCTCTCTCTCTCTCTGGCTCACTGCCGGTGGAGAGGATCACCTTCTTCCTCTTCCTAAGATCACTGCTCATGGAAGGAATCCACTCACAGTTTATAGACCTGTAGGTCTCTTCATTGTCATGAATGAATGCATCTTCCTCTGTGTGTAGATACTCTGTTGAAGTACAACTTTCACCCGTAGATGAATATCTCTTTGCACCGAAGGTATCGGGCAACGTACCAGCTTCCACGCAGTCCGAGAAGCACCGCTAAAACAAAACCTTACTTGGCACGCAAGTCAATCTCGGCGCGCAAGTATAGGCGCGCAAGTCACAACGGGCGTGCAAGTCCTCCTCAGACACTTGCTCGACTCAAGATTCCTCAACTCCAAACTTGCGCGACTCTCTTACTTTTACGCCCAAACCAATATTGTCGCGCAACTGCCAACCGGCGTGCAACTTCTAACACCGGCTCACAACTTCAACTACTGGCGCACAAATTCACTTGTGTGACCCACACTCACCACTTGCGTGACCACCACACCTGCGCGACGGGAGCTCTGATTTCTCAAAGTGTTGAACTCTGTTAAAAATGAGGAGGGGTGGTCCAGTATTTATAGTCAATCTGACCACCCTGCGCGACGGCGCGCAAGTCACCTGCACGACCCAGTTTCGGCGCGCATGTCCCCTGTCATTTTATACACTTGCGCGACCAACTCCCAAACATGCGCGAACCTCTTTACTTTTCCATATTTTGATCATCTGATCTTAAAAAACATATGGTGCGCAAGTTTCCTACACTCCAAGTCCTCGGCGCGCAAGTCCTTTTGCCAAAAACAGTTTTCTTTATTTGCCGATTTTCAGGCCCTAAAATTTGGAAAACACTGGAAAACGGTGCCACCTTGTATCTATTCATTTGTACCTCCTCCAGATCATCCATTCCTTTTCTCGATGTTCTTGAATCAAACATGGATTGTTGACCTCAGATCTTGAACTCGACATTCCACCATGAAATCCTCTTTGTCAAAAAATTTGTATGTCATTGTTTTGCTTTGTCAACAATCACTACTCAGACGTCCACTTTGTCAACAAACACAATCACCTCAAAAATGCTTCAATGATACCTTGAGGGATTTTTGCCCAACAATCTCCCCCTTTGGGTTTGTTGACAACTCTTCCAAAACAAAGATACGTCGTTTATTCTTCAGCCTTCATTCGCCTCATTGCGATTCTGATAGCGATCAAGGATTTACTCAACACATACTCTAAGCCCACATGAGCAGTGCTCGGCGTGAGAAACAAGAGTAAATGAAAATTTCATCAATGAATCACTTTATCTCTGACATCCACTGTTGACACCAAACTGATACCAATTTGTACTAAACTGATACAAATAGTTGATGGATTTGATAGAAGACCAATGTTTTGTTTGGAAATAGTCTTACTACTTTCCAACACCACTCTTCTTCTTTTATCACGATCCTCACCTGTCGTGATATCTATTCTTTGATCGATCACTTCTAGCATCGTCAGATTTAATACACTCCCCCTTTCTCATTGCTCCACCTTTCTGGCTGCTCCACCTGTCAGCTTCTCCCCGTACCTGTCATGATTTCTCAAATAGACACACTGTCTCCTAATCACTATTTTCTCCCCCTTTACCAAACACTATTTTCTCCCCCTTTGTCAACGAACCCAAAGGTTACTCCTGTGTAGTTTGTAACAGAGTAGAGAACACAAATCGGCACATTAGAGAAAAAGAAATCATACCTCGGGGAGAGGGGGGGGGGGGGTCCCACATCCACACTATTTCAAGTGCAGGGAATCGACTGAACTCCCAGATCCAGTCGATGCCTCTCAAAATCTTCCTTGGGTAAGGCCTTTGTCAGAATGTCTACGACCTGTAGCTCTGTAGGCAAATACTCCAACTTCACGATGCCCTGCTCAACCTTCTCCTTGATGAAATGATACTTTATCTCAATGTGCTTTGTCCTGGAATGATGTACATGATTTTTGCTAAGATTTATAGCACTTGAGTTGTCACACTGGATTCCAATCGGAGACTTCACTTCAACTCCCATATCTTCACGCTGCTGCTTCATCCACAATAACTGTGTGCATGCTTGAGTGGCTGCAATATACTCAGCTTCTGCAGTGCTTAATGAAATGCAATCCCGCTTCTTGCTCAACCAAGAAATACATAGTCCGCCAATATAAAATGCACCTCCAGATGTTGATTTCCTATCATATGCTAAACCGGCCCAGTCTGCATCAGTATATCCCAATAATTCTGTCTGAGACTTGTCGTTATATGTCAGCCCGATGTCCACTGTGCCCTTGATATACCGAAGTATTCTTTTCACTGCAAGCATGTGACTTTCCTTGGGATTACTTTGATATCTCGCTGCTTGGCATGTGGCGAAAACAATATCAGGCCTTGTCTGGGTCAATTACAACAGACTTCCGATAATTTGCCTATATTCTGTGATATTAACTGCATTTCCATCCTCATCTTTTGATAATCTCATCCGGGTAGCAACCAGAGTCTTCATATCCTTGGAATTATCCATTCCAAACCTTCTTAGAACCTCCATGGCATATTTGGATTGGGAAATAAAAGTTCCATTACTTCCTTGTGTCACCTGTAAACCAAGGAAAAATGTTAGCTCTCCAATTATTAATATTTCAAACTCATTTTTCATGAATTCGGAGAACTGTCTGCATTGAGCTTCATCTGATCCGCCGAGTATTATGTCATCAACATAAACCATCACCATCATCCGTTGATTACTTTCATTACAAAAATAGAGATTGTAATCAACTCCTCCACGCTGAAAACCAAGCTTCTTCAAATACTGATCAAGCCTTGAGTACCATACTCGTGGTGCTTGTTTCAGCCCATACAATGCCTTCTTCAGCCTGCAAACTTTGTTCTCATCCTCATGAATAAGAAAACCATCTGGCTGCTCAATGTACACCACTTCTTCCAGAACCCCATTCAAGAACGTGGATTTGACATCCATCTGTAACACTTTAAAGTTTCTTTGCACTGCTATGACCAAGAATAATCTGATTGTCTCCAGCCTTGCAACTGGTGAAAATGTCTCATCAACATCTATTCCTTCGATCTGGGAGTACCCCTTGCACACTAGTCATGCTTTGTTTCGAATCACAGTTCCATCTTCATTCATCTTGTTGCGATAGACCCATTTAGTCCCAATGATATTCTTGTCTGCTGGTCTCAAAACAATCTCCCATGTCTGGTTATTCTCAATTTGATCAAGTTCTTCGTTCATTGCCTGAACCCAGTTGTCATCTTTAGCTCCATCGGAAAAACATTTCGGCTCCACTTGAGATAAAAATGATGTCTACTGTAATAAAATCATTATTCGAGTCTGAACTGGAGCTGTCTAATCACCAATGATATTTTGCCTATCAATTTCAGCTCGACTCTTTGGCTTCCTTGCAGATACAGACTTGACACTTTCTTGTTCATCATCAGTATCTTCTTATGAGTCAGCCTCTGCCACTTCTACTCCCCCTGGGTTGCTTACCTGATCATCACTTTCATCCATAAACTGTTCATTGGGTCGTTGAGCAGTCTGTTCATTTTCGACTATAGTGACATCATTGCTCTCAAAATTTTTCCCAGCCTCATATTGAAGCATTTATATGCTTTGATTTTCCCTAAATAGCCAAGGAATATACCTTCATCTCCTCATTCCCCAAACTTCCTATGATGTTCATTGTTGAGAATGAAACACTTACTTCCAAAGATTCAAAAGTATTTCAACGTTGGCTTCTTTCCATACCACAGTTCATATGGAGTCTTCCCTTGCTTCGGACATAACAGGGACCTGTTTGAAACATAGACCAATGTCAAAACTGCTTCCTTCCAAAATTTCTATGGTAGGTCCTTATCGAAAAGCATTGTTCTGGCCATGTTGTTGATGATCCGATTTCTCCTTTCAACCACTCCATTCTGTTGGGGAGTTCTTACTGATGAAACTTGATTCCTTATCCCATGTTTCTCGAGATAGTTTTCAACCTGACTGTTTGTAAATTCCGTACCGTTATCAGTACAGAACTTCAAAATTTTCTGCCAAAGCATCTTTTCTGATTCCCTCATGTACTGCTTTATGCAACTAAACACCTCTGTCTTATGGGTAATGATGAATACACATGCCATTATGCTATAGTCATCAATGAAAATAACATAGTACCTTCTCCCATCTATAGCTCTAGGTGAGATAGGTTCACATACATAAGCATGCACCAATTCGAGCACTCGAGTTGCTTTTTGTTCCTTTGGCTTGTATGTATTCCTGATGATCTTCCCTTGTTGACAAGCATCACACGTATGTGTGAGATCACGTGATAGTTTGGGAAGGTCTCTAGCAGCATCACACTTTACCAGATCTTCCATAGATCGTTGACATAGATGACCAAGTCGCTTATGCCATAACTGATTTTCTTCTTCTCTGGATAAAAGGCATGGATCTTCTTCCCCACCTACAAGGTAAAGATTCCCCTTTGTTCGTTTTCCCTGAAGAATGACTATTCCATCTTTTCCTTTAACAAAACCCTTCTTCATGGTAAATAGGATAGAGTGCCCAGAGTCGCATAGTTGACTGATGCTAAGCATATTATGACTGAGACCCTCTACCACCAAGACATCATCATGTCTCACTTCTTTGCCGCCAACTTGGCTTTTCCTGAGCCAACAATCTTCAGGCCTTCATCATTTCCAAATTTGACAACTCCTTCTTTGTCATATTTTAGGCATGTAACCAGATCCTTATTACCCGTCATGTGGGATGTGCAGCCACTGTTAAGGTTCCAAACACTAGAACGATATGATGCTTTAAGGGAAATTTCAGCAACTACGACCTTCTCAATTTTCTTCTTCCTGGTCTATACCTTTTCTTTCATACTCGGCATGGATTGAGGCTGCTGTTCTTTCTCAGAGTATGATGGACCAACTCCATCTTGCAAAACTTCAAATCTGTTCTGAACATTTAACTCACTTGTTGGTTTACTGATCTGCTACTTGCGAACATTTTGATTCTGCTTTGGCACATTTTTCTGAATGGTCGGAGTGCAGTACCTAGCCATGTGTCCAAATCCTCCGCAACAAAAACAGTGTCCTTCAAAATATGTTCTGGAAAACCGTTCTCAGTTTGGCTGCCATCTCTGTTCTTGTTTCCTTCGATATCTTTTGGCTATGGAACACACATATAGTGAATGTCCCATCTTTCCACAATAATAACACCTGATATAAGGTGCATTCCTTCGTGTTACTTCAACACTACGAGTTTCCCCTTTGGATCTCTGAGTATTCTGATTCTGCTTTGTGCTCAGATCCACTTTCAATCTTGGGACATGTGCTTGCGGTTTGACTTCAACTGCCACAGATTTTTGTTTCTGATTAAGCCATGAATCAGCCTTAACTTCTGAGTTCAATTGCTGTTTCTTTCCAGCTGAACTTCTAGGCTCTTCTTTATTCTTTTCAGTCTTCGTAACGACCTGATTTCACAAGAATGTGTTGCCGATTTTCAGGCCCTAAAATTTGGAAAACACTGGAAAACGGCGCCACCTTGTATCTGTTCTTTTGTACCGCCTCCAGATCATCCATTCCTTTTCTCGACGTTCTTGAATCAAACATGGATCGTTAACCTTAGCTCTTGAACTCTACATTCCACCATGAAATCCTCTTTGTCAACAAATTTTTATTTCATTGTTTTTCTTTGTCAAAAATCACTACTCAGATGTCCACTTTGTCAACAAACACAATCACCTCAAAAATACTTCAATGATACCTTGAGGGATTTTTTCCCAACAGAAATCTACAACATAATTATGTTATCTATTCCACAAGTTACCTGTAAGATTTTTGTACAATATGTCAATCTTATGATTTCATGATGTATGTTAAATAAACTATGTTATGTATATATTGATGAACTAATGTTTTATTTCTTTGTTTTATAACCCTAACTGAGCTTTTTATGCTCATCCCATGTTTTTAAATGTTATTCATGGGACTTAAAGATGAATAGCGTCAAGGATGAGATCAATGGAAAGTCATGCTTTCTGATAAATGGAACTGGACATGACTCTTTTTTTTCAAAGATTATTTATTTTATGAAAAAATGGATACTGAGTATAAGTTTCTACTTTGTAATTTTTGAGATGTAATGTATTAGTTGTGTCCCAATTCTCTAAAACGCTAAACATGAAAAAATCTTCAATGTGAATTATTCGTTTAATTCAAGATTATGTAATGTTTTAAGGATGGGTCCTTATAAATTTATTTTTTAATAAAATTAAAAATATTTCTTTTATTATTAAAACTAAATATTTTCAAATATAAAATTTAACCATCTTGTATATAGTCATCTACATATAAATTTCTAACATAAAATTGGAATCAGATCCAAGTATCTATTATACTGAATCTTAACCTCACTCTATCCACTTACCTATAAGAATTTAGTGCAATGGAATTTCATATATTTTACCCCGATTTATAAAGGGAGTGAATACATATTTTGTGCTAGAAATCTCATTGAATATCATATTTTCAACAAATACAATTCATTTCACAAGTGTTTGGATATTTAATAATATTTTATGGTTGATTGTAACAAGTGTGCTCACATTCAATAGACACCATTTCATTGTAATGTTTTTGATCCATAATACATGGACCAGGTAAATAAAGGATCATTATTTCCTAAATATAAGATTTTATACTCTATTTAGTACTTTATAATATCATAGTAGAACCCACTATTTGAATATTATTAGAACTCATCACCAACATATCCCATATCATCAGCCATTATTTTATCCATTTGAGTTATTAGATACATAAACCACAATCGAATTATATAAGTGGAATCAGTACCATAAAAGTCACATATATTTGTGTTGAACTAATTTCCAACGTGCGGATTCACCATTTCATTAATAATCTTTTGATGGTCACTTTCACATGAACATAAGTCCTTTGACATGATAGTCCTGCCTAGATGTCCATAAACTAGTAATAAAAATTAGCATAAGACTTGATAGAACTGAGAGCATAAAAAGGTAATACTGAACTAAATCTTATTTCATGTTGTTACATATATCCCAACTAAGATATAAGAAAAATATGACAGAAAAAAAAAGAATATTCCAAAACTTTGGGGACAATTTTATGATCATCGACTAAATAATTTTTTACACTCTAAAAATATTTTTCAATGAAAAATATAAATAACACCAAAATTATGGACACATTGGTTCATTCATTCATATAACAGTCATAAAAGTATGAATTTTGGGAACATGATCTATCTTGAAAACTAGTATAACCATTCCATTGTTTTAAAATTTGTGACCACCATCATAGTGATTCATCTATTCTATATCCATGATTCCAAACTCATTGCCTATGATGATAGTAAAAATTCAACTATCCATATCTGAGGTATTCCAATGTGGAAACCATACCCTATATATGAGGGGCGTAGTATTGGTTTAATAGTGATTTTAGATATCCTTATATCGATATATAAAATACTATTAGGAAGAAACCACAAATTATATACTACTAAATCAAATATAGTATTAAGATGTTGATACATATTTCAATATTTAATTATGATCTTTACTGTATAAGGGAATAAATCCTTATTTGAATTGAATAGATCATGTTTTATAGTGAAAATTCAAATATATATATATATATATATATATATATATATATATTAAGGATATATGATTATGAGGAATACAGATACTATATCTGATAGCACCATCATTTTGGATTTTGTAGATGGAATATATCTATATACTAAATAAATAGATGTGTTCAATAAGAATAACCACAAACACTTGTTTGTTCAAAATTATTTAATTAATTAATTTAATCTCAGGAATCATGTGGGTTTTTATAATACTCATTCATATATTCACATGTCAATAAGAAGGTATAGGTAAACTAAAATAACGATAAATAAGTATACAATGATTTAGAGAGAAAATCATGTCTTGTAATTAATCAATAAATCTGGGGGAGGAACTTTCATACGCAACAATATATTTCCTCCCAAGAAGAATTTTATACAGTTCCCTCTACATTGGATTGGATCGTTTAATTTTTTTATTGTACTTTATTTAATTCACGTTGAAGTCCACCAATCCTTGAGTTCATATATTCCTAAAAAATATATAGTTTCATCACATTAAAAGTAAAACTCTCTTATCATTCCATAGATCCATCTATTAACCCTTATATGTTGACTATACATTCATTATGCGTATTAAATTATTTATAGAATGATCCACCTGAATAGATTACTATTTATTTGGGAACAATTTCTCTACTTCAGTAATTTCATATTGAGATTCATCATAGTTTGTTGCATCTCAAATTCCATCTAACCATGAAGTTGAATTTTACCTAGAATGAAATAATGGGAAAACTAATTCATCTCCTATCATCAGAGAACTTTTTTAATGGAGAAATTAGTTATGGGGTAGTTTGATATTCTTTATCCTAACACCGTTATTAATGTAAATGTCTTGTACATATATTCTACTTAATCATTTATATAATTTAGCACAACCAATCTACAAATTTCACTATAGAAATACTGGTGATTTAAAAAATGTGTAATTAGGGATTGTTGATAAGGCAAAGAGACTCTTTTATTAGGTGTTATTTATTATCATACAAACTCACTAAATAAATTATATAAAGAATATTTTTTTACTAAAATGATTTTGAAGAAATTATATTCTCTAGATGATTCAATAGAAAAGTTTGACTTATTTAGTGATTCCCCATATGTTATTATACCCAATTAAGTGCCTCTGAGAAGTACATACATACAATTATATGTTTCTAATATAAATTCAATGAAAAAATCATGGGTTTTATAATAAATATTACAATCCTAATTATAGGTCTTATATTCTTTTTGGAACTTCCATCGGAGGGTTATTATGGGCTATTCAATCAGTAGAAATTTTATTTTAATGATGTTCTTCCAAAAAATAAATATTTTCATGTGACACGATAGACATTTAGAACTCCCCTATAATTATTAGATTGATTATATTGGTTGATTTTTTCACCATATTTATGAAATGATCTCCTTTTAATGGGGATGCATTCTGATGGTTTGATTAATGACAACTACTAGGATTTCACCTTGGAATCCAAGGAAGTATTTCCATTCTAGGTCGACTAATTGGTGATATTTCAACCTCAATAGTGGATATATCCCTAGTCCCCATTTGGGGAAATTGTTCAATAACATTCTATATAAGATATTTTTTGGAATTTGATAATTCAAATCAACGCATCACTCGAAGAAATCGTGAAATAAACAAACCATGGAATAGAGTCATGCCCCCATGTTTCTTTATACATTATATATAGTCATTCATTGTAAATGGAAACATATATTCCTTAAATGAGATCAACAATCATGCTTCAAGAATCAAAATGTTTAAGGAATTCATGAATATATAGGGAATACTAGATAGAATAGTATAAAACTATTATCCAAATTTTCCATCATAACTAAATTACAAACTACATTACTTGTATAATAAAATGAACCAAACACCACAATATTTTTTTCTACTATTGGTACATTTTGGAGGAGGAAAATCTATATTTTAATTCCACATTTAGTTTCATAAAAAGTAACAAAAAATAAGTCAATAGATCTAAATATGGTAATAAATGAAACGTAATATCAATCATGTGTGTCAATTTAAAAGGTAAACCAATGAAAAGAACTAATTACAACAAATTTTATTAGAAATCATGAAATTTGGATATCAACGTTTCTTTTTCAATAGTTTTGGATGATGAATGGAGAAGGATTTGGAAATGCCACAAAATAGGGCAGTTTGTGTGGGTTAGGGTTTTAATAATTACCTTATTTTTCTACCATATCCATAATTTTCTAGCATAGAGAAAATATTATTCATAATGAGGCTGATTTCCATTAGGTGTACCATATAGAGAATCCCCAATAGTAAAAAATGAGGACTTCATCAATACTGAAATTATCTCTACACGATATAAATATATCATAGTTATATTTTATAGATGATTTGGGATTAAATAATTGTATCATTGAACGATTTTTTATCATTCATTTATCTTTTTGAACAGTTAATTTCGTCACTCATCCCAGGATTGCTTGACCAATACAACCACCCAAGAATCAGGTACCTAAATACTACTTCAAAATTGATGAATATTCATTAAAAAATATTACGAAATAATAAGAGGACAGTATATTTTTGTGTTTATTGAATTTTTGAAACATAAACAACTAGTTTATAAGACATCTACATTGTCTTTCTCTTATTTAGTCATTCATATACCCACTATTGACATATCTTACTTAATACCCTTCTTAATGACCTATGGAAAAGAAACATAATAATGGATGATCCCAAATTATCATTATGGGTAAACATGTATAACAAACATATCATAGTAATGACACATATGAAAATAATTGAAAATATTATCCTATAAATGAAAGATCACAATATAATTTCATGGGAAAAATCAAAATTTTTTATAAGATTCCTTAAAGGCAATCCCAAAAGTCATAACAAAAAACATGAACTTTTTTGGAATACATATAAGCGTAGAAAATAATTTAATGTAATTCAAGGCTGTATTCCAAGACAATCATAGCAGACAATGGCCATTAGTGAACTGAGTTCACTCCTCATTCTAGACTTATATTACAGAACTGTGATCATTTTCCATTAGAGCCTTGTCTATATCCTAAGTTATATTTATTAACCCAAGGATTTGGAGGGAGATATTGGTCCCACCCGTCTTTAAAATGAAATCATTCTTATGTGTGCCGCAAAAACGTAAATCATTCAATATAGCATAACCCAAGGAATAAAATGGGCTTCCAAAACATCATTTCATCATAACATAATCCATGTAATAAAAATTGATTTCATAAATAAAATTCCATAAAAAACATTATAGTAGAATAAAATTAATAGGGATAATATTCTTGAAACGTAATATTATTATATAATTCCATCATAGATGGAAAATAATATTTATTTAACACTTGAAAATAATTGTTGAGGGAAATATCATTTCGTCTTAAAAAACATATTATTTTCTAAAAATTTCAAACAATTTTAGAAGAAAATAATTTAATTGAAAATAACATTAAAATAAATTAATGGAATATTCATGGAAATATGGTGTTATGAATATGTAAAAACTTGTCATGTCATATATTTTTAAAGAAATTATTTTACTCATATTTCTGTCTGATAAGATAAAAATCACCTCATATCAAAAAATGACATAAAAATTACATTCATAAAATATAATAAAAATTTAAAAATTTGGTCAAATTTACATCAATTTTTTTTGTATTGGAATTATATTTTTTAATAAATTTTTATGAATAAAATAGATATATGATAAATTTACCAGCAGAATATTCTTACGTATAAACAATCTTGAATAGAAATGAGATTGAGATATTACCCCATAAAAATTTATATTGAGTTAAATCGTTGGAATCATAATATAAATATATATATAGGAAATTATAATAACCATCATCGTATGAATCATAAAAACATTCCTGGGAAACATAAAAACCACAAAGACGAAACAGGTTCTGTATAAGGCTTATGTCCCATAGAAATAAAAGTATGAAAAAAAAATCCATTACCATAGGTTTGATATATTTTGTATGTATCCAAGAATAATGAATAGTGATTTGAATAATTTCACTGAAGTTTTATAGAATCATAGGTGTTTTTATTGTATCATATATGAACATAAAATCATCCATTTGTTAGTAACATTATTACTCATCCATCGTGTATTAACATATTTATTTTTTTCACATGTTTTTTCTGATATGTTTTTTCCCTTTTCATAGTTATAGTTATATATTTAAAAATATTAAAGTAGATAAATGTATATAATCTTAAATTCATTAATATAATCATTATTTAATGAAGATCATTTATAATGAAGTAAACCCCATTATGGACATGGTAGGTCGTATGTATGCATGACAGGCTTTCTCATTTCATTAATTGATTAACGGTATTAAAGTAGATGGTGTATAATATTTATGAATCAATATATATATTTTAATATTCATATATTACTATTATTTCTATGATTATTCCAATAAATGTGTGGTGGTAGTGAAAAATTGAGTAAAACACTTCGTGGATACAATAAGTCGTATGCATGCACACATGATGATTTCTTTATTCGTAGGATGGTTAGAGGGTGGAATATGGCTGTTCCATAAATATAATAACACCTCATTAAATATTGATTATATTTTTATAAAATTATAATGAAAATACTCAACAATATTAATTTTAATAAGACAGATGATGGAGATATTCAGTAGAGGAGATTACCTCTTCGTTGACGTGCTCCCTCTAAACCTCCTCTTAATGGTAATAGAGTAGGTATTTTGATAAGACCAAGGCCACTAGAATGTTTCTAGGGATGTTTATTTGGGAAAAATTAAAGTTATTGAAGAAATTGAACTCTCAACGTGTTGTGAAGTGGAGAGGGGTGAGGTTCACTTTTATAATTGATATAATGGTCATTTTTTGAAACTAAAAAAATATTAATTTATAATAATGTCGAACCACTTCCAAAAACATCCATGATGTCCCAATTTAGAATATACAACTAAAGAGGGTTGTAATTTTATTAGAAAAATAATTTGATACCTATTTTTCTATGAATTATAACCTTAACATTTTAATTAACAGTTGGTTATTATATTTATGCTTTAATAGGGTTACAAATATTTTTGTATTAAAATTGTCAAATATTATCTTTTTTGTGTAAATTATACCACAAATAAATACCTTATAGAATTAATGACAATATAATAATTATTATATAATTTTAAAAAACATTTTATGATATTTAAATAATTTAAAAAAACATAATTTTGTTAAAAAATCAATATTGTCAATTTTGAAACTATTAAATTCATTGATGTATAATAATATTAATATAAGAAGTTAAATTAGAATCAAATATTTTATTATAGTAATAATAGGTTAATGATATCGATAATATTTATTTTACATTATAATTAGTGAAAATTATTTTCAATTTAGTATATTTAAGAATATTTATTTTATATGTTAATTAATAAAATAATTAGAATAATAGTTATTGTAATTATTTAATATGATTATTTTTCAAAAAAATAAAAAATAAAAGACTATGGAAAAGTTAAATAATATTGATTTAAAAAACTGACTTATATTTGAATAAATATTCCATAAATTTTTATTATAAAACATTATATTATTTAAAACATGATTATTAAAACGTTAACATCACATTAAATAAAATATGATAAAGGACATAATATTTTCCACATGACTCAAAATTGTCAATAAATCATCCATTGGGTGAATATGGTCGATACATACTCAACAAATATGATTTGGTTAGGTTTTTATATATTTTAATTGATACAACCCGATATTTTATAAGATACATTCTTTTTAATTTCATTCATATCTTCTATTGTACGACACCCCAAGATTATCTTGCGCTATACACAACACCGTATTAGCTTGCAGTATACACAACACTTTTCTTGGCTCTTGTTAGACACAATTTCATGTTCGTTTGATAGAAGTTATTCTACGCAACATTGAGTGTATATATATATATATTAAATGTATAAATAAAATATAGTTGGATTCTATTATACACAACAACAAAGGAGTCGTGCACTACACGCAACCCTGACTTGGCTTTCATTACACGCAATCACGACCTTCCTCGATAGCGTGTGTTGTACGCAATACCAGGATTTACTAAACAACGATATATTATTATAATATTGTTTTGAACTAGCTGTTACGAATAGTGTTAACTAAATTTTGAATTTTATAACATTATTATTCATCTTACACATGTTCTTGAACATGGTATAAGAACAAAATAAATTTTTCGGGTAAAATAAGTATTTTTCAAAAAATGCAGTCTTGCCGCCTTTTGATGGAGCACCCACATTAAATCTAGTTTTTAACATGTTTATATGTTCAATTTGACAAAAAAAATTCTTCTTTTGAATTAGGATATAAAAATTTACATTAGATAAAGTTTTGATATTTTTACGATAACTTTCATATTTTAATGAATAGTAAAAACACGCTATATTTTAATTAAAAACAACTTTTTTCATCATAATATCTTATGTGGTTAAATTATAATATTGAATGGTTTTAGAGTATAAATATAATATATTTTTACCATTTAATATAATGTATTTCATTAGCATTTATTTTACCTTGAATTCGTAGGTAAAATCAATTCAATCTTTTGCAATGTTTTAAAGAAAAACCCGGTTTCTTTTGACAACGGGATTAATTTTAATTTAATTTCTGAAAATTTTGTGTATTGAATTTGGAAAAATGGATTCCATATTTGGAATCAGTGGGTCCAAATTATGTTAATGAGATACTTTTTATTTTTGGGCATTGTGAATAGTAACTACGTTAAATTTTATTTACTATAGTTAAAGGTAAATCGGGTAATTAAGGGTTAATATAATATTTTAAAATTACCCTAACAAATGTCAAAATCCTATTGGATGACTAAATGTCTACCCATATCAACTAAGGGTCGTATTAGATTCATTTAATTAAATTTTTTCAATGAAAATAATGTAATTATTATTAAAACCAAAGAATGTGACAACATGTCACTTTCTTAAATCTTATAAGTATAATAATTTTAATCTAGTGATAAACTTCATGAAACTTAGAACATGAATACTATTAAGAAGTATAATAAAATTATCTACAACATAATAATTTATTTAGAATTTTTAGGGATTAAATAATCATCATTTATTATGACACAATGATGATGCAGTAATTGTCTTATTAATGAAATATTGACATAATGGATGTTATAAATGCCCAAATAAATGTAATTTGAGACTTTTTTTGACTTAAATTAATTTTTTAGGTTAATAGGACATGTTATGGTTGATATAAGTAACTTGTTTCTAACTTATCATTTTGTTATGAATTTCATAAAAATCATGTACCAAATAGTGTCAAAATTGACATAAATTAGTTTTTAAAACAAATATTATATTATTAATTGTTATTTAATTCCTAAAAACCTAAGGATCGGCCTAATGACTTAAATAAGATTATATATATTAATAATAAACAACTTGGGGTTCGTTTGGCTTGATATAGTAACTTTATTAACCATATAGTGTAAGAAAACAAAAAGACACGGTAAAAGTTTAATTATTTAACTTAGAGTTAAATATAATTGATAAGGTTAAAATAATGACCTAAACTTGTCTAAATCCTATTTGATGAGAGTATTTAGACCCATACCCACTTTAGCTTAGAAATAAGACCCTTTGGAACCATTATAAACCGAATTAGACCTTAATATAAAATAATATTTTGAGATTTTCCTAAGGTCCCCCTCTCCTCCCTTATAAAAGGGCACCTCCTCCCTCTCCTCCTCACACCAATTTGAGCATTCAAACTCGGCCATCCCCTGAAAAATTCTCTTCTCCACTTCCCTAGTATCATCCTAGATGTCCTGGTATTCTTCAAAGACCATCCTTTGTTCTTTAAGTGGAGGTTAATAAAAGGCGCGTCAAAAAGAGGTAATATCCATTACCGATCTTTTTCAATTTTTTTCTTCTTCAACTTCTTCCTCTTTAGTTGTTTCATGATAAAGAAATAACATCAGTATTTTTTATATACTGATATGTTATTATAAATATGAAACAACTCTAATTAACCTTGTATCCATCCTACGGAAAAAGGAAATCACTGCGCGTGCGTACTTACGGAATATCGTCTCCACGCCGTGGTGTAATCTATTTTCCGCCACCAACTTAATTGGATCGGTATAATGGTGTAATGAGTAACTATATATGATTATTATAAAGTGATATTGATACTGAAATAGTATACATACACTTCAACACAAGTTCACGATCATGAGAACGATATCATCGCTCGTGCGTACATACGGACTACCGTCTCCACGACGTGATGAGATTCATTCTCCATGTTGACCATTTAAGAATGATTATAAAGTATATATAAGCAATAATAATGAAATATATGACATTATAAAGCTACTGGATTTATGTATATATGTATGTAATCTACTTACTTCCATTCAAGACAATAAGGAAAGGACAACAACGTTCATGCGTACGTATGGACTACCGTCTCCATGAACGGTGTGTTTCATTTCATTTATCTATCTATTATATATATATATATATACTGAATATATATGATATATAAATCATGTTTTATATTCTGGAAGTAATTAAATCATGATATAAGTAATAAAAATGTCAAGAACAAAAAGTCCAAACACCTATGATAAATGAAACGATTTTACCCAAAACGCTTCTTTAACATTGAATTTACAAAAGAATGGGTAATATAAAGTCATAATTGAACCATATATGATATCATAACAATGAATATGATTCTGTAATAAGTTAATGACATTATTTAAATCATTATACAGGAGGTTCGGACACTTACGAAGCAAATCAGACATAAGGTAAGGGAAATATCACAATCTCATTTTTATCCGAGATTGTTTATACTTTGGTATTCACTGGGGTGTATTTTATCATCCACATCCATGCATCCTCAATATGTAATATTATTTCCATCCACCTAAAATTTTTTAAATCCAATTTTACCCTTCGGTGAGTTTTTAGTAAAAGATATGAAAGGAATCTTTTGTCGTTTTTCGTATGAGGTACTTTTTTACTTTTCTGAAAAAAAGTACGAGAAGAATGTTTTTTTAACTTATACGACATGAAAGGATTTTAACGGTTTTATAAAGAATTATTTTCAGGAAGCTTCCTCCAAAATATTACATGAATATTTTCAACAAAATCCTTTTCTTTTAAAATTGCCTGACATTTTGTGAAAAGAAAATGATTTTGAAGAAAAAATGATATTTTCCTCAAGAATTCCTTTCAAGTGTTTTATCAAAACCATTTTCCATCTAAGATTACATTATTTTCATATGTGTATGTTTCAAGTATAATGTATCTATGATTTACATGGTTTCTCTTTTCTTATTATGAAATGATATCCATTTCTTTTATATAGATTATGTGATGATGTGATGATGTTTATGAAACCCATTTTATTTATTGGGTTATTATGAATAATGTATGTTTATTTTGTGGCACAAGTAAGAATGATTTAATTATGAGATGGGTGGGACCTATATCTCCCTCCAATGCATTGGGTAAAGATTTTATATCTCATGAGATAGACATGGATGGAATGGTAGGTTATACCGGTTCAGTGAAACAGGACTGAAACGAGGGTGACTCGGTTCAGAAATGGACTTTGTCCACTAAGATAGTCTCGGAAATGAGTCTTGACTAATAAGATATGATTCTCTATGATTATGTGTGTATGCCACAACGTTTTATGTTTTATGTTATGATTATTGGGATTTCATTTCACTACTATGATTTATCCCATGTTATTAAATTACGATCTCCTTTGCAGGTTAAGATTTCCAAAATGTTATGTTCTTATGAATATGATGTGATTTATATTTCTTTTGTTTACCCTTAATGAGTATTTGAGCTCACCCTTTTATGTTTTCTTTTCCTCAGGATATAAAGAAAGGTTTTAGGTAAAAAAAGGGAAGATCATTATGGGAGATGTTGAAGATCTTTCACCACAATTAAAAGATTTTATTCCGAGTTTCCAAAGACACAAAAATATTACGATCCTTGTGTGTGTGTTTTTGTTATGTACTAAGTATTCCGCAAAAGTAATGTAATGTCCATGTATGTTAAGCTTCCGGTCTCTACAGTTGGTATCAGAGGAAAGGTTTAACCAACCTTTGGAAACTAGGATGTGAAAACGTTAGTGAGATCCCTAGAGATATTTCTAAGGTATGCCTAGGGATGTCCCTAAGGATAAGTATACGTATAGTATATAGTCCTAGAACTATGTTAACAATATTAGATTAAACCAAAGATGGTAGATATTGAAGTTACTCCCCCTTTATTATGATTTTTCCCTCTCACACTATTCTTTTTGAGTTTTTAAAAATGGCTGGAAACAAGATGATTCACGATAATGGAGGATATGATGGACAATGGAATGATATTCTTCATGAGCAACCAAATGAAATGGGATTTGGAAGTCCAAACATCATTATTATTCCGAATCAGCAATCTCATAATATGATCAATAAAGTAAAATTTGGTAAGTTTCCTGACTCGGCTAATAAGAGAAAGATGGAGTTTCATGATGATCATAGAGGAAAGAATGTTGAATTTACCCTATGTAAATCATGTGGGAAGAGGCATCAAGGAGAATGTTTCAAAGGAACTGGGAGATGCTTTGGGTGTGGAAAAGAAGGACACAAAGCCAGTAAGTGCAAAGGAAAAAGGTTCAGTTAACACCAGGGATGAGGATAATGGTATTGCTACGACATCAAAAATGGTTAAATGATTTAAATGTGGAATGTACGGGCATTATGAAAACAAATTCCCTAAGGGAATGTCTCATGAAGAGAATCAATATGGTCGTATGGGTAGTATTTATGTTGATGATGATGATGAGACTACAAATGATATGTGAGATGAAAGAATTGTTGAACCACGGTCAATGGTTTAAGAATGTAGTGGACTGATTACATGTTTATCATGTGTAATGTTGTATAAGTAATCTCAAGGTACTATTGAATAAAGAGACATCTAAGGATTGTTACACTGTTGTCTTTCCTTAAGTATTGAAAGTATGTGATGAATGGTACCAGTATTTTTGGAAAGTAGATGATATGCACATAATGAAGGGATAAGGATAAAATTAAATGTTTGATAGTATTCATGAGCTCATGACTGATATAAGGAGAAGGTTATATCATGGTTTGACTATATATAATTGATGGATTTTGGTATGTGGAAAGAGTTAACTTTTGGCAGCATTCATGTTTTCACTAAGGTTTAATGGGTATTCATTTTTCAAGAGAATACATCATTAAGGTATTCACATGATTGGAATGTGACCAACAAGATATATGGGGGATAAATGATGGTATTCACATGCTTGGTTGACGACATTTCATGTTATCGTTTTCTTTATACTATGATCTTGGACCAAAGTATTTTAGATAAGCCTAAATATTTGAATGGATTATGTTAACCATAAGTTAGTATTGTTTAAGGATCGATTTTTTTATTTTTTTGATATTATTTAGGTGATGTTATAGTAATGTAGTTTTAGAAAAAGGACAACCTGCAAGATGGGTGACAGCCCATCACGTCGGACAAGGCTGTGGGAATCGAACCCACAACCGAAGTGTGACTGGCCTTTATCACCTACCACTGGCCTACAGGAAGTCCCTGTTTAGTAGAAACTAGTTTCATTATATTAAGCAGTATGATATATGAAGTATAAGTCCATTTTAGGAACTATATATGATTAATCTCACTATAGATGGACTAATGTATTTTTTGATAACTTTTCTTACCTTTTGTTTGAGACAGATGGAATGGCCCATCATTCTATCACATGATCTTCTAACACATCACAAATGACAAATTCAACTTCATTTCTTTAAGAGATGAAGTGGAAATTGTCCAAAGAACGACAAACGGTGAGACTATACCAAAATCACGAAAGTATTTCTTCTAATTTCATCAACTTTCGGGAAATGATATTGAAAACCAAAAATGTTGTGCTAGTGCTCTTATATCTGATGAATCAGATGGTACCTTAGATCGTCACAAATTTATGGCTTTGTGATTGCTGACTTTTCCATAGCCATGTTCTCTACCACTCTCCATCAGAACATGATGATTAGATTTCTCTTCTATATCCATATTTTCACCTATGTGGAAAACTAGTGATTAGTTTAGTTGGGTAATCATTACATTTCATACTTTAGTATTTAAAGCCAAGTTTTGGTATTCCTTTTTACGATGTGGGTTTCTATTAAAGAAACTTTCGAATAGTAAACCGTTTATAACCCCAACGAATTTCGAGGGAGAAATTCATTTTAAGGGGGGTAGAATGTAACAACCCGAGATTTTATAAGATACATTCTTTTTAATTTCATTCATATCTTCTATTGTACGACACACCAAGATTATCTTGCGCTATACGCAACACCATATTAGCTTGCAGTATACGCAACACTTTTCATGGCTCTTGTTACACACAATTTCATTTTCGTTTGAAAGAAGTTATTCAACGCAGCATTGAGTGTATATATATATATTAAATGTATAAACAAAATATGGTTGGATTCTATTATATGCAACAACAAAGGAGTCTTTCACTACACACAACCCTGACTTGGCTTGCATTACACACAATCATGACCTTCCTCGATAGCGTGTGTTGTACGCAATACCGGGATTTACTAAACAACGATAAATTATTATAATATTGTTTTGAACTAGACGTTATGAATAGTGTTAACTAAATTTTGAATTTTTTAACATTATTATTAATCTTACACATTTTCTAGAACATGGTATAAGAACAAAATAAATTTTTCGGGTAAAATAATTATTTTTCAAAAAATGTAGTCTTGCCGCCTTTTGATGGCGCACCCACTTTAAATCTAGTTTTTGACATGTTAAAAAGTTCAATTTGACAAAATAAATTTTTTCATTTGAATCAGGATATAATAATTTACATTAGATAAGGTTTTGATATTTTTCCGATAACTTTCATATTTTAATAAATAGTAAAAACACGCTATATTTTAATTAAAAACAACTTTTTTAATCGTAATATCTTATGTGGTTAAATTATAATATTGAATGGTTTTAAAGTATAAATAGAATATATTTTTACCATTTAATATAACTTATGTCATTAGCATTTATTTTACCTTGAATTGGTAGGTTAAGTCAATTCAATCTTTTGCAATGTTTTAAAGAAAAACTAGTTTTCTTTCGACAACAAGATTAATTTTAATTTAATTTCTAAAAATTTTGTGTATTGAATTTGGAAAAATGGATTCCATATTTGGAATCAGTGGGTCCAAATTATGTTAATAAGATACTTTTTATTTTTGGGCATTGTGAATAGTAACTACGGTAAATTTTATTTACTATAGTTAAAGGTAAATCGGGTAATTAAGGGTAAATATAATATTTTAAAATTACCCTAACAAATGTCAAAATCCTATTGGATGACTAAATGTCGACCCATATCACCTAAGGGTATGATTAGATTCATTTAATGAAATTTTTTCAATGAAAATAATTTAATTATTATTAAAACCAAAGAATGCGACAACATGTCACTTTCTTAAAACTTATAAGTATTATAATTTTAATCTAGTGATAAACTTCATGAAACTTAAAAAATTAATAGTCTCCAGAAGGCTAATACAATTATCTACATCATATGAATTTATTTTGAATTTTTAGGGATTAAATACGCATCATTTAAAATGACACAATGATGATGTAGTAATTGTCTTATTAATGAAATATTGACATAATTGATGTTATAAATGCCCAAATAAATGTAATTTGAGACTTTTTATGACTTAAATGAATTTTCTAGGTTCCTAAGACATGTTATTGTTGATATAAGTAACTTGGTTCGATCTTATCATTTTGTTATGAATTTCATAAAAATCATGTACCAAATAGTGTCAAAATTAACATAAATTAGTTTTTAAAACAAATATTATATTATTAATTGTTATTTAATTCATAAAAATCTAAGGATAGGCCAAATGACTTAGATAAGATTATATATATTTATAATAAACAACTTGGGGTTCTTTTGTCTTGATATAGTAACTTTATTAACCATATAGTGTAAGAAAACAAAAAGACACAGTAAAAGTTAAATTATTTAACTTAGAGTTAAATCTAATTGATAAGGTTAAAATAATAACCTAAACTTGTCTAAATCCTACTGGATGAGAGTCTTTAGACCCATACCCACTTTATCTTAGAAATAAGACCCTTTGGAACCATTATAAACCGAATTGGACCTTAATATAATATAATATTTTGAGATTTTCCTAATGTCCCCCTCTCCTCCCTTATAAAAGGGCACATCCTCCCTCTCCTCCTCACACCAATTTGAGCATTCAAGCTCGGCCAAACCCTGCCAAATTATCTTATCCACTTCCCTAGTATCATCTTAGAGGTCCTTGTCTTCTTCAAAGACTATCCTTAGTTCTTTAAGTGGAGGTTAAGAAAAGGCGCTTCAAAAAGAGGTAATATCCATTACCGATCTTTTTCAATTTCTTTCTTCTTCAACTTCTTCTTCTTTAGTTGTTTCATGATAAAGTAATAACATAAGTATTTATTATATACTGATATTTTATTATAAATATGAAACAACTCTAATTAACCTTTTATCCATCCTACGGAAAAAGGAAATCACCGCGCATGCGTACGTACGGAATACCGTCTCCACGTCATGGTGTAATCTATTTTCCGCCACCACCTTAATTGGATGGGTATAATGGTGTAATGAGTAACTATATATGATTATTATAAAGTTATATTGATACTGAAATAGTATACATACACTTCAACACAATTTCACGATCATGAGAACGATATCATCGCTCGTGCGTACGTACGGACTACCGTCTCCACGACGTGATGAGATTCATTCTCCATGTTAAACATTTAAGAATGATTATAAAGTATATATAATCAATAATAATGAAATATATGACATTATAAAGCTACTGGATTTATGTATATATGTATGTAATCTACTTACTTCCATTCAAGACAATAAGGAAAGGACAACAGCGTTCATGCGTACGTACGGACTACCGTCTCCATGAACGGTGTGTTTCATTTCATTTATCTACCTATTATATATATATATATACAGAATATATATGATATATAAATCATGTTTTATATTCTGGAAGTAAGTAAATCATGATATAAGTAATAATAATGTCAAGAACAACAAGTCCAAACACCTATGATAAATGAAACGATTTTACCGAAAACACTTCTTTAACATTGAATTTACAAAAGAACGGGTAATATAAAGTCATAAGTGAACCATATATGATATAATAACAATGAATATGCTTCTGTAATAAGTTAATGACATTATTTAAATCATTATATGGGAGGTTCAGACACTTACGATGAAAATCAGACTTAAGGTAAGGGAAATATCACAATCTCATTTTTATCCGAGATTGTTTATACTTTGGTATTTACTAGGGTGTATTTTATCATCCACATCCATGATTCCTCAATATGTAATATTATTTACATCCACTTAAATTGTTTAAATCAAGTTTTACCCTTCGGTGAGTTTTTAGTAAGAGATATGAAAGGAATCTTTTGTCGTTTTTCGTACGAGGTACATTTTGACTTTTCTGAAAAAAAAGTACGTGAAGAATGTTTTTTTAACGTATACGACATGAAAGGATTTTTACGGTTTTATAAAGAATTATTTTCATGAATCTTCCTCCAAAATATTTCATGACTATTTTCAACAAAATCCTTTTCTTTTAAAATTGCATGTCATTTTGTGAAAAGAAAATGATTTTGAAGAAAAAAGGATATTTTCCTCAAGAATTCCATTCAAGTGTTTTATCAAAACCATTTTCCATCTAAGAAGACATTATTTTCATATGTGTATGTTTCATTTATAATGTCTCTATGATTTACATGGTTTCACTTTTATTATTATGAAATGATATCCATTTCTTTTATATAGATTATGTGATGATGTGATGATGTTTATGAATCCCATTTTATTTATTAGGTTATTATGAATAATGTATGTTTATTTTGTGGCACAAGTAAGAATGATTTCATTATGAGATGGGTGGGACCTATATATCCCTCCAATGCATTGGGTAACGATTTTATATCTCATGAGATAGACATGGCTGGAATGGTAGGTTATACCAGTTTAGTGAAACAGGACTGAAACGAGGGTGACTAAGTTCAGAAATGGACTTTGTCCACTAAGATAGTCATGGAAATGAGTCTTGACTAATAAGATATGATTATCTATGATTATGTGTGTATGCCACAAAGTTTCATGTTTTATGTTATGATTATTTGGATTTCATTTCACTACTATTATTTATCCCATGTTATTAAATTATGATCTCTTTTGCAGGTTAAGATTTCCAAAATGTTATGTTCTTATGAATATGATGTGATTGATATTTCTTTTGTTTACCCTTACTGAGCATTTGAGCTCACCATTTTATGTTTTCTTTTCCCCAGGATATAAAGAAAGGATTTAGGTAAAAAAAGAGAAGATCTTTATGGGAGATGTTGAGGATCTTTCACCACGATTAGAAGATTTTATTCCGAGTTTCCAAAGACACTAAACTATTACGATCCTTGTGTGTGTGTTTTTGTTATGTACTAAGTATTCCGAAAAAGTAATGTAATGTCCATGTATGTTAAGATTCAAGTCTATACATTAATGGTTATAATCATATTAATAATAATTAGATTATATAATTTTAAAACATCTAGAAAATACTACATCATCAATATATAAACATATAATGTAATTATTTATTTTCAAAAATCTACAAATAAATTACCATGATAAATAACAATATTTTAGATTTCGAATGAGTACTTATAATAAAACATCCCTCATGTATAATATTATGATATAATATAATTACTCATTAAAATTTGAGTCAAAAATATTATACATTTCATTAAATAAAATTAATTACTTGATTTACCCATGTAGTGTTTTATTAAAAAATATAAAAGTTACTATTCCTCATGCTCAAAAATAAAATAAATATATTTACATAATTTTGATTATTGATTACAAATTTTAAATCCATTTTAAAAATTTCATAACATAGATGGTTCAATAATTAATTTAAATTTAATCTTTTTATCGAATGAGTGAATATGTTTAATTAGATAAAACATTAACAATGATTGAAATGTTTTTAAATCCGAATTCAATGTAAAATTAAAACCAATGAACAATATTATATTAAATGATAAAATATATTATATTTAAATTTTAAACCCATTCACTAATGTAATTTAACTATATATGCCATTTCTATGAAGAATATTTTTTCCAATTAATATTTAGTATATTTTACTATTCATTAAAACTTAATAATTACCGTAAAATTATAAAAATGCACCCAATGTAAATTTATATATCCATCTTCCAAATAATAATTTTATTTTGATAATAAAATATATTAAATTTCAAAAATTATTTTTAGAATAGGCTTCCAATCAAAAAGAGTCAAAAAAACATGTTTTGAAAATTACATCATTTATATAAAAATTGAATATTTTCCTATTTCATGTGTAGAAAAAATTAATTATTAATTTTAAACATTATATTGAATATATTATATATATATATATATATAATCAATAAAATCATTTAATATTGATTTATTTTATTTTATAAACATACTTATTTTCATTTAAATAGTATTCTAGTAGAATGTTAATATTATTCACACCTTCCATTATAATTAATAGGATATATGGTCACATAAAAATATTTCATAGTTAACATATACTCTGTCTTGTGTGAAATTAATTACATTATAAGAACATGAAATTGTGTGCAACACAATCCAATCATAGTTTTGTGTATCCTGCAAGCTAAGACATTATTACATGTTGCACAAAATTATAATTTTATACTGTAAAACATAAGACATTCATAGAAAAACATATATAAAATAATTAATGAAAATTAATAAATCTATCTCTAAAAAAATTATGGTTTTAAATTCTACCCCAATAAAATGAATTTTTTCCTTGAAATTATTTTCTATTACAAACGGTTTAACACTTGAACGCTTCTTCCATAAAAACCCGCATAATAAAAGAAAATAATTAAAATTCCTTTTAAAATTATTGTGAGAAAAAAAAACGGTTACCCAAAGTAACTCATTTCATAGTTTACACATAAAAGAACATAGTTAGAAAGGGAAACAACTTATATGAAAGGGAAATATAAATAGTTACTTTTAATAAAGAGTGATATATAATATGGATAAGTGGAAGTTAACAATAAAAATTCCATAATTTTGTGATGATTTAAGGGCCTATTTGATTTCTCATAAATAAAGGTACTAGGATAAAAATTTGTTTCTACATATCCTTTCACTAGAGTTGAATAAATATTTATGGGAATAAATACATTATTTATTAAGTATAATCTCATCCATTTCCACTTCATTTATTATTCCATGGAATGATGTTTAATTTTTCATTCTTGAAGAAATTTCATATCATGCGATTGATAAATAGAATGATAGATCATTCTGTCTATCAAAAAAATGTAAGTAGTAGTTACAAAAAATGCATAAGTCCACTTATAGTGAAGTAAAATGATAATTGAAAAAACACCATCTGTGTTTTAACATAAACATTAATAAAATGGATAACTTTATAATATTTCTGGAATACAATGATCTGTAATATTAGAAATAGGATAACTATTTAAAATTAATATTTATCTCCAATATAAAATAATTCATTTTTTTGTCACATTCCAATCATTAGACCAAATAAAATTAATATTTATCTTCCATATCAAATTATTCATTTTGTTGTTGTCCCATTCCAATCATTGGAATTATGTAATCATTCATTCTATAGACACATGGTAATAACATATTTTATCACACATCGTTATTGAAAACATGTATGATTCGTTATTATTAAGACAAAAAATATGTAAACTTCATCCATGTTATAATAATCCAATTTTCAACAAATCCTTAATTAGTATTAAGTAAATCATCAACATATAATTACTAATAACTAATATATATATATATATCAATGTATCATTACCTCATCATCATGATAATATTAATGGTCATCTATCCGTTAATCATTTCTTTCCATATAATATCATCATATTACCTCAATCCATTTTCATTGTTACTAGTAGAATTTATTATATTCCATTAAATCATTATGGAAAAATATATCGGAACAATACATAGATGTTTCATTATACCATAACAGTTATTATATTACATTAATTTTGAATTTTAATGCATATACACTAAATCATTCTACCACTTCATAGTCATACTCCACATTTCCAATAGTGATCACATATGATTTTCCATTGTAATTTTCCTTAAGTGGTTTAGGATGTTGATCATCATTCATAACCAATATATTTGGAAATTTTATATCAAAATTTACCATTTCTGGATGTTCTCTTTTCTAGCCCATCTAACATCATTATATGGTTGGGAGGAATCCGACTAGAGTCCGCCAGCAGGTTTCTGGATTTGGGTTGTTGTCGACAGTCGCATCGGTGGGAATTTGACGAGACAGATTATGATGTTTTTCTAGCTATCCTAAAGTTAGTTTCCATAGGATTGTGGTACCTAGTCCTTTTATTAGTGACTTCACCTTCAGGTGTGATGGTTTTTCAGTTTGAAGGCTTTAATGGATTTCATCCATTGTGATAAGATGATTTTTAGTGGTGATGTGGTGAATTGGTGATGTGGTGAGGTCATATATGGTTTCTCACTTTTTTCCATAAAAGTGTTTTCATAATAATAATAAAAAATTCAGCAAATCTAACTACCTTCGAAGAATTGGTTTTAAGAAACTGAATAATTGATCGACCATACTTTTAGGATGGATGATAATTCCAGAAGAAAACCTTGCATGTGTAGAAAAATTTTCCACTTATGTGCATAAATATTGACCATCCTTTTCTATATGATAATGTAACTAATTTTCCAATATTAGTACAAAGAATACATGGAAATTTATTATTGAAAAATATCTTCTTGAACTCATAAGGTCCCGTTGATTAAATTTCTTCGATTTTTATTATATTATTTATATCTATCTACCAGTGGTCTGCTTCATCGTATTAATGATAAATATCCAAAAGTACTTTTCATTTTCCATATAGTAATATACATAAAATATCTTTTCATTGGTACTGATCCATTTTTCAACAACAACTGTATCAAAATAACCTCATAAATATGGTCGATGTTTCCTTGTGAAGGACTCAACAGATTATTGTTCCCTTATCTGTTCATTTTGAATCCCTCAATGAATCATACATTGTATATCGATAAAAATAATATATTTCATTCCATATACATGAAAATTTTTGTTATTCTAGAATGAATTCATTTCATTTCTAATTTCATTCATAATTAATAGGATTACATTGGGTTCTATCCATTGTCTAAAACCCAATAAGAATAGTGCGAGAGGAAAAAAGGAAAGGAAAGAAACATAACAAAGGGAAATAATATATAAGACTAAAATCACAGGTTTATTCCTATTTAATACATTATAATTAACTACATTCAAGAATTTAAACCTATACTGTGAATTATCCTTTGGGACATCCATATATCTATATAAATGTTTCTCGGGGTCTCAATAATGTTTTCCCATCGTAGTTTCGAATGGAATACTAATCCTTTACTATGATAAAAACAATAATTACCATAGCATTATGTACATAAATATTACTTTGAAAATGAATATTATTCATTAGATAATATAAAAAACCAACAATATTATGGTATTTTTTTAGTGTCTTTAGAATCATTAGAACATGAACCACTAGTTTATAAGACACCTACAAAATCTACCACTAATTCCATCATAACTAGACACCTTTTTTGAAATATTTTACTTAATACCATTATTTGTGACCCAGGGAAAAGAAAAATAAAAAAGGGTGAGCTCAGATTCTCATTCTGGGTATACAGAGAGATAAAAATCATAACAAAATCATATCACATAAGAACATAACGTTTGAAAATCATATCCAGTATATAATAGATCATGATATCATGTCATGGAAATAATCATAAATTTTCCTATTGATCGAGGAACATAATCAAAAAATTCATAAAATAATACATGATATTTTGTGGCATACAAATAAGAATAGAAAATAATTTCATATTAGTAGAGTCTCATTATCAAGAACATATAGTGGAAAATGTACATTACTGAAATGGATTAACTCCTCATCCAGGGCCTGTATTATTGAATCAATATTGTTTCCTATTTCAGCACTCTCTATCTCATGAGATTTTAATATTTAACCAATTAATTAGAGGGAGATATCGTTCGAACACATATCATAATCAAATTATTTTTATGTATTAAAGGAACATAAATCACTTAACATAGCATAACCCAATGAATAAAATGGGTTTCTAAACATCATATCTTCATAACAAAATCCTTGTAAAAAATGAATTTTGTAAACATCATTCAATAAAAAAACATTATAAAACCATTATAATATTATGTATAATATAATTTAATAATCAAACTATTAAAAATGTTATCATATATAAAAATTATTTTTGATTAGAAAATTGTAATGAATTATTGAGAAAATTATCTTTTCTTCTCTAAAAACATTTTATTTTTAGAAATAACAATAAATTTTAAAAGAATAAAATTACATTGAAAATAAAATTTTAATATTTTAATGGAATATACATGTAAATAAGTTGATATGAAAATGTAATAACCCTTCTTGTTGTATAATTCAAAAGAAGACATTCTTCTCATACTTTTTTCGTTTAAGTCAGGAAGTACATCATATATAATAAAACAAAAAGATACCTTTCATACCATTTAATAAAAATTCACTACAAGGGTAATCATGACATTAAAAAAATTTAGAATGATATAACTAATAATTTAGAATACATATTTAGAATTCATTGACATATATGATAAATATACCTTAGTATATAGTGACATATAATCAATCATAGAAACTAATGAGATTGGGAAGTTTCCCATTAGCAATTTATAATCACCTGAATAATTTGAATCATAATATGTATATATATATATATATATCATATAATAAATAATAATAATCATAAAAACATTCATGTATATCATAAACAAAACACAGAAAATAGGTTCTGTGTTGGGCATATATCCCATAGAAATAAAATTGTTGAAAAATAATCCATTGACTTAGGTCCGATATCATTTGTATGTACCTGAAACAACTATAAAATGATTTCAATAATTTCATCTATTTATTATATAATCATACTAATTTTTATGTTTAATACATGGTCATATTATCTTCTGTTTGTTAGTAACATTATTACTCGTCCATTTGGTAATAACACATTTATTTTATTACCCATGTTTTTTTCGGATAAGTTCATATTCCACTTCATAGTTTATACTTATATCATTTACCCAGATATATTATTTTACTATATATCATATTAAGTTATTTTCTATAGTAATGATTTAATTAAAATCGTTTAGAATGAATCCAAACTCACCATGGAGAGTGTAGGCTATATGTATCCATGGACAACGATATCATTCCCATAAATGTTGAATGGTATTAAAGTGGATGATTTATAATTTTTCAGAAAAAATTTCAAGTTTTAATAACCATATATAGTTATTCTTTCAATTATTATACCCATCCATGTAATGCGCTGCAGAAAATCAGATTACAACACATCATTGAGATGGTAAACCATATATGCACATACATGGTGATATTAACTTTCGTAGGATATATAGATGGGGTGTAATATGGTTATTTCATAATTATAATAAATTTTCATTATATAATTCATAATAGGAATAATACATTATAATGAAACTACTAATTAAAATGAAGTATAATTTGATGAAATTATGCATGAATCAGTATAAGAGATTACCCCATTTTCAACATCCTCCCTCTAGACCTCCTCTTAAAAATTCTATAATTGGTATTTTGATGGTACAAGATCCTATAGAATGTAACATGGGACGTTTATATGAGAAAACGGATGGGGATGGTCGAACATCAATGATTAATGTGAAGTGAAGAGGAAAAGGAGGAGGAATCCTTTTATAATTGAGGTGAGGGGCAATTTGGAAAATTACTAAAATATTAATTCATAAAAAACACAAACCACATCAAAGAAACCTCAAAAAGTACCTTTTTAGAATATTATATGTGATAGGGGTTTAATCATGTCATACAACCTATTTTTTTAGAATATTTTCTATAAATTTAATACTTACCATTTTAATTATCACTTAGTTAGTCAATTTAATATTTACTAGGGTAAAGAAATTTCAATATTAAAAGGATGAAATACTTACTTTTTTGGTGCATATAAGACCATAAATAAATAAATTAGAACATTTTCTACCATATAATAACGTATTTATTATTTTTTAAATAAATTATGATTAATTAATAATTTAATATAACACTGTTTTTATGAACAATCAATAGAGTCAAATTTGACACAATTCAATTAATTGAATTTTAAAAATATTAAGATAAATAGTATATATACAAAAAAAATATTATATTATATTTATAATTGGGGAATATTTTCATTAAAATTATTTGGAAAAAATAATTTGTAACCCCCAAATTTTTCATAGTATATTACATCATTAACGAAATTCAATACCATATATTGAACGCACCACTGACTTGGCTTATATTATAAGCAAGATTGAGTTTTTACAAAACAACACTTTTGTATTATAGTTATTCAACTGATATATTTATAACATAATATTTAATAATATTAATAAAAATATTACAAAACAAATTCTAAATGTCATTATATTTCAATGACATAAAAAACCATATTTATAAAGAAATGTATTATTTTCGTTAAAATATAATTACTATTTTGATAAAGAACTATTTCTTATGTCCTTTTTTGAACATTAACAAACTAAATTTTAGAAACTATTATAAATTTAATTTGGTAAAATTGACTTAATTTTTTTAATTCATAATATCAATATAATATTCGGGTGAATGTTTGGTAATTTTATGAGAAGATTTAATTTTTAATGAAAAGTGAAAAATTCCACGTTTTAATTCAAAACTGCCTTTTCACACAATTTATTTATATTGATAGAATTTCCTATTAAATGGTTTTATATTATATATTGATTATATTTTTATCATTTTATATATTATTTGTCATTGTATGTATTTTTACATTTAAATTGGATATAAAAACATGTCAATTTTTTGATAATTTTTTACTTCTTAAAAACCCGCATTCCGGTTTCACAATAGGAATTAATTTTAAATTTATTAATGAAACTGACATTTATTAAATATGGTAATATATACATCAATTATAAATTTGAAATATCAAAATTATCTGAGGTTTAACATTTGTTATTTTTCTGAAAACATCCAATTTTTGATGAATAATAAAAAACAATGAGATATTGTTTAAAACTGACTTTTTATTTAAATAATATTTAATTATAATTAAATTTATATTAATGTGAAAATAGATAAATAATACCAATATTATTACAATATAATTTATTGGATTCATTTTATAAAAAAGTAGATGTATAAAATTTTATTGACCATTTTAACTTATTTTATCCACCTTCTAAGAAAAATTGAAATTTTACATAAAAAATTATTTTATTACTTCTATGAATTGATTTTAAATGATCCAAGAGACATGGTTGAAATAATTAAGTAAAATTTTATTCAAAAGGATGAATTTTTTTTGGTGAATTGTAACTTTTGGTTTTTATTTACCACGGTTAAATTTAAATAGGGAAATGAAAGACAAAATTGATATTATCATTACCCCAACATATGTCACAATTCTATTGGATAACTATATTTATACCAAAAAAACCTTAGTAAAAAAAACAATTCCTTTTTGATCATTTTGTATTAGATTATGACATTTATTATATTTTATTTGAAGAGTAGTTACAAGTGTTATATTCAAACTTTAATAACTAATTAATTTTTAATATAAGGTTATGTGTTTGATAATTATCACTACAAATAATAATTATAAATATATAAATATTTCTTAAATCATGGAATTTTATTTATAATTTTTAGACTACAAATAATTTAAATTATGTATTACAAAATGATGAAGCAATAATTGCATTATTAATGAATGATTAAAATAATGTATATTATAAATATTAAAATAAATGTAAATTGGAAATTTTTATGACATCCACAAATTTTCTAGGTGAATATGAAATGTTAGGATTGATTAAATGAATTTAGTTCTGAGTAATCATGTTTTAATGACTTTATCAAAAAACAAATACTAAATAGTTTCAAAAATGACATAAATGAGTTTTTAAAACTATTACTATTTTATTAAATGATATAACATTTCTAAAAATATAATACTTATCCAAAGGACATATGTAATGATATATATTTAATTAATGAACCAAATGAGGTTCTCTTGGTATTCTATTGTAAGTTTATTAGCCATGTAATAAGATTATACAAGAATACATGTTAAAAGTTAAACTATTTAACTAAGAGTTAAATCTAAATGATAAGGTTAATATGGTTACCTGAACTTGTCTAAAATCAACTGGTTGAGATATTTTCAACCCATCCCCACTATAGTCTAAAAATAAATCAATTTGAAGACATTATAAACCGAAAATGATTTTATAATAAAATAATCAGTTATGATTTTTCTAATGTGCCCCTCATCTCTCGTATAAAAAGGGTACTTCCTCTCTCTCAAATTCACACCTCTAATGATATTCAGATCGGCCAAAACCTGATAAAATATCCTCCAAACTACCCTCACCTTAACCTATATTCCTTTATTTTATCATAAAGCCTACCTAATGAGCCTTTTTTTCAAACCAAAAGGAAACAGCTGAAGAAGAGGTAATTATTTCATCACCTCCTTCAATGTTCTTTTTTGTTCTTCTTCATCTTTCATTGCTGTTTCCAATAAAAAATGATCGCTATAGTGCCATATATAAACTGAGATGTTATTATAAATATTTAACAACCATATTCATTTTTTTATCCATCATATGAAGGATAAATTCACCATACGTGTGTATGTACGACTTACTGTCTCCACATTGTGGTGTAGTTTGTTATTCAACACTTCATAATTTGGACGGATATAATAATGAGTATAATTGATTTAATTGTAAAGATCCGTAAAATTCGAGGGAAATTTTTTCTTAATTATCTTTGGGATTTTACATGAACGTAGTTTCTGACGGCACTTGATTCTGAGGCTCGGTGTGCCCAGAATTTATATCCGAAGTTTAGCTCAGGTACATTCAGTGAACGAACGAGCGGGAATTTATATCTTTTGAACCGGTGCTCGGAATCAAATTCCGAGGGCACCGATAGAACCGTAGTGCCAGTAATTGCTTATCAACGCCATTTCCGGAGTTGCGTTTGCATGAGAGAAGATGATAAAAATTGTGGAAGTTTAATTTATAATTGAACTACAATTTTTATTTTCTTTAAGTGGTTTTAGGCTTTGGGTGGAATTTGGGTAACTACCCAACTTCCCAAGGGAGGTTATGGGGGTGGTGGGGCCCATACGAACCCTACCCCTTCATATTCTTAAATACCATCAACTCACCATTAATTATTTGACAACTTATGTTATTAATAAAGTGAGTTAAGTGTGGATGTTTGAATTTCAAACTCTTAAAATTCAAAAGTTATGTTATGTTAACAAAATAAGAGGTGACCTTATTTTATTTGGGGTTGGAACCTTGTGTTGGAGTTTTTGGGAGAAAATACTAAGGACTTTAGGATCTTCTTCGTCTTCAACGGAGAACTCGTAGAACACATCGGTCTCCGACGAAGAACGCCGAGTTCTCGGAAACCGATTACGCGACGCCGTGTACCGCGACACCGACGCGACTTCCTCCTTCCGCGACGTCGCTTTCTGCGACAGTTTTTCCACGACGAATCCTCATTCAATGAACCTCTTTTCAAGCTCTCACGAGGTAGGGGTTTATTTTATTTATTTATTTTGTTCGTGAATCCTACCTTGTCATTTTTCGTGAAATATGTCCATTTGCTATCGACTAACGAGAGGGGGCTGGACTGCACAAACACGGCCGAACCTCCTCCATTATTGTTGATGTTTTTATTGCGGATTGTAACGAAATGGCGTGGTGCCGTCGCACCATGCGGAATCGTGCGGCAAGGAATGTGCGGCGCCGTCGCACTGCACCGTGAAATTGAACCAAGTCGCGGCTCTGTCGCGTCGCGCCGGAGAACCGAAAAAACACCACGGCCGGAGCGGGGCCACAGTGGAGAGGTACGACGCCATCGCGCCGCACTGGTAGAATCAAGGCCCCGGCCGGTTCCGGGCCACGACGGATCAACGAGACCGGCGGCTGGTTCTGGGCCGCCGACGTTGGAGAATGGGGGACCGGCCGTCGCCGGTCCCGTGGTGGCAGAAACCGGCTGGCCGGGGCGGGCCGGCCGGAAATGAGAACAGCCGGGGGATCAAACCTCCGGCCGGCCTGCAAAAAGGCCCCCATTAAAGGGGGGTCGTGGTTACAAACAGGGGGCAGGCGTCCCCCACGCCAAACGGCGCGGCCGTTTGGCCGAGCGCCTGGCCAGCGCGCTGGGCGCGCGGTGCCCAAGCCAGGCCGTGCAGAAGCGGTCCGGACTCGGACCCGGTTCGGGTCGACCTAGTTCTGGTCAACCCGAGGAGGTATCGGGCCGGGTCGGACAGGGCCCGAACCCCTTAATACCGAATCTTTTCCGGTCGGACGCCCATAACTTGTGCTAAGTGCCTCTGATCGACGCACTGTCAGTTGTGATGAAATCCTTGGATCGAGACAGTCGTTTCGGTATATCGTGCTCAAGGATTCGGTATACTTTAGGTTCGGCCGGTTTGGTTCGTACACGAAACCAACCGGGACCTCGGAGCGGAAACACTCATATCTTAAGCTACGGATGTCTGATTGACGTGCTGTCGACTTTGTTGGATTCCTCTTAGTGAGACGGATCTTTTGGCTTACTCCGCACAAGGTTTGGACGCAGGTGGAGTACGGTCGGATTGGTTTGCCTTAAAAAACCAACCGGGCCCCTGGGATGAAAAAGCCAATAACTCTCAGACCGGGCGTCCGATTGACGCGCCGTCTGCGATGTTGAGTTCATGTTGACGATAGAGAACTTTTGGATACATCAACTCTGGACTTTGTGTCAGTTGATGTATCAGCCTCTCGGCTCATGGAGCGAACCCTCCCGAACGAGCTTGCTGTGTGCGGGAACCCTAGTGCTGGCTGTGTTTGCAATTGTGACGACAACGACGACTGTACAGAGATCCTCAATGGATTTGACGGCGACGACTACAACACTCAGTGATCCTACGTGGATCATTGCTACCGATCTTGTGTGGGTCTGATCCTGTGTGGGTCAGTGCTCAGCAGTTCTGTGTGAGCCAGCGCCTACAGATCATATGTGGGTCTGATCCTATGTGGGTCTTTGCGGGGGTTAGTTACCTATCGATCCTGTGTGGGTCAGACCCTTCCTGGGTCATTGCGGGGGTTAGTTACCTATCGATAATGTGTGGGTAAGACCCTTCCTGGGTCATTGCGGGGGTTAGTACCTATCGATCATTTGCGGGTCCGATGACTTTGATGAATCCGTGGATATATCTGATCATCTATATCGTCATACGAAGAAGTATACCTATGTGAGTTGAATCCTGTTTGCTTTCCTTTTTGGATTGTGTTGTTCTATCCTGTGTGGATTACGTTTTGCATTCCTATGTGGAATACATTTGCTTTTCTGTGTGGACTGGGTTGTACATGGGCTCGGAGGTTGGAGCGTATTGGAATTGATGACTTAGGTATATGTATGGGCATATACCTAAGAAGTGTCGATTGTTACTTCGTGATTGTAACTTTCCATTGTGGTTTATCCTTTGTGGATTTTGGGAGACCTTCGGGGGTCTCAGGGTCTCTACTGAGTAGCTTATACTCACCCCTACATGGGCTATGCCCGCACTACGTTGTGTTGGTTGCAGACGACAGAGAGCGCTGATCGTGGTTGAGGCTTACGGAGCAGGACGTTACCTGGAGGTGGACCACTGGACGGGACATACTCGGAGCGGTCGGCTGGACCCAAGGAGCAGAGCAGGCTATCTGTACCCACCCTTCAGGCGGGATTTCCAGTGGATAGCTCGGCGTTGCGGCTTTACTTTTCAATTGCTTTTTCCCTCCTAGTTGTACTTTACTTTCCGTTTGGGTTTGTATACTGGCTCACTTACTTTTCCGCACTTACTGTTGTACTCAGTTTTTACTTAGTGTTACTTCTTCTGCTTGCTTACTCTGTGGTGCTTGTTTAATTTACAAAGGAAATTCCTTCCCTTTTTACCGGGATTTACGCCTGGGTGCTAGTCGCCTGCCCCTAGCCCATGGAAGGCGGGATTGGGGTAGTCACATCGTGGGCCCCGAGGACGGGTCATGACAAATTGGTATCAAAGGAGTTCGGTTCGACCATAGACACTGATCTTTTTCTATGTGAAGAAATAGTGTTTAGATTATTGGATGCCTTTTTCAGTCAGGCAGTCCAGTGTTGGTGCAGCGGCCGATGTATCCGTACACTAGGACCCTGACTTCTGATTTCTGACTTAATGCACGAAAACATTGATTGCATGTGTGTTTCAAGTTTTCTTTGTGATTACTTTGTGTCAGCTCACCAGGTATACTGTTCTAACCGTGGAACACCTGTTTCTTTTTCAGAATGGCCCCACGACGGCAGCCAGCTAGGGTTCCGAGAGTTGAGCGTGACGACAGCCCACCGAGCGACGAGGCCTCGGTACATGGCCCTTTGACAGCTGAGGCACCGACGATACCTCTACCCGCCGAGCCACCGATGCTTCTAGCCCCATCCACTGACGATGCACATCGCCTTAGTGCACTGCCTGAGTTCCAGCACCAGCGACCGCCCAGGTTCCGCGGGGAGACAGACCCCCAGGCAGCCAAGGACTGGCTGGAGGAAGTGGTGCGAGTTTTCCGGTTAGTGACGACACCAGCAGACCTCATGGTGATCCTCGCAGCGAGCCTTCTGCACGCGGCAGCAGCCCGATGGTTGAGCTTGATGCTCTAGGTTCACGATGAGGCATCTCATATCTAGACGTACTTTGAGAGCCTCTTCCGCTCTGAGTTCTTCCCAGCCACCCTCCGTGCGGTGTGCATCCAAGAGCTTCTTCAGCTGCGGCAGGGGAGCTTGACGGTCGCCCAGTACTCGGCGAGGTTTACCGATCTCTCGTGCTACTCGACAGAAAAGGAACGAGACCCATTCTGCCCTGCCCAGACCTTTGAGTAGGGATTGAGACATGAGATCAGGGCATCGCTGATCTCCCTCAGCATTCCGACCCAGGCAGAAGTACTGGAGCGGGCCCTTTTGATCGAGAGCTTTCTTGTTGAGCCTTCTTCAGCGGCGAGACCAACTGCGGGGCAGAACGTATCAGATTCTTCTACAGCAGGCAGTCGACGGATGACTCATTGGTCCAGGCAGACTATACCCTCAGGTAGACGACCTCAGGAAACTGGCTCAGCAGTGTGGGGCACACAGCACGAAGCCAGTCTTTCGAGAGTCAGGCAGTGCTACTCGTGCGGCGGGCAGGACCACATGGCTCGTGACTGCCCGACCCGCCGTGCCGAGGAGCAACAGACAGTTGAGGGACCACCGAGGCAGAGGTAGAGGGTCGACCATGGCGGTCCGTAGGGAGCAGGCGGACGAGGTAGAGGTGCTGGCCGAGCAGTAGGTGGTGGGCGACGCTTTGAGGCTCTACCACCACCACCACCAGGAGTTCCACCCCGGCCACCGGGAGCTGGCGGGCAGAGACAAGCACAGCTCCATGCAGCGGAGGCCTACGACCATGGCACGCCCGAGATGATTCTTTGTACTATATGTGTCTATTCCACCCTTTCTTCAGTTCTTATAGACACAGGAGCGAGTCACTCTTTCATAGCCACTGCCCTTGTTCGGAGCTCGGAGATTCCGACAGAGCCGTTGGGTCGATCCTTACGGCTAGAGACTCCTATAGAAGTAGACTCCACGATTACGCACTGGTGCCGGCAGTGTGACATTACTCTAGGAGGTGAGAGATTTGGCTGGGATCTTCTTGTAGCGGCATCGAGGCCTTACGACGTCATCTTGGGCATGGATTGGTTGTCTACGGTCCATGCTCAGATCGACTGTTTTAGGTGCAAGGTACGATGTGTACGCACTGAAAGGAGCAGGTTCACCTTCACCGGTGAGAAGGGAGCCTTTGCAGCACTGGATGGACTTTTGTAGAGAAGAGGACAACCCATCACTAATCAGTTGGCTACCCTCATCCTAGGAGCAGTTGACGTGTGGAGTCCTAGTTTTCCTGCAGTGGTGGATCAGTATGCGGACGTTTTCCCTGACGACGTCCCAGGGCTACCTCCTTGCAGATAGGTAGACTTTTATATCGACCTGTACCCCAGGACAACCTCGATATTGACTCCAGCATATCGGATGGCCCCCGCCTAGCTTCGAGAGCTACGGGTACAGTTGGAGGAATTGCAGGGAAAGGGATTCATCTGACCAAGTGTTTATCCCTGGGCATCCCCGATATTGTTCGCCAAGAAGGCGGACAAGAGCTTGCGACTTTGTGTCTACTATCGTCGCCTAAACCAGGTGATAGTGAGGAACGAGTATCCGCTACCGAGGATTGATGACCTCTTCGATCAGCTCAAGGGTGCACATTTTTTCTCAAAGATAGACCTCAGGTTAGGCTATCATCAGCTCAGAGTTCGGGACGAGGATGTGCAGAAGATAGCCTTCAGGTGTCATTGTGGCCACTATGAGTTCTTGGTTATGCCATTCGGCATAACCAATGCTCCAGTAGTGTTCATGGCTTTCATGAATAGGATCTTTCAGCCATACCTTGATCGATTTTTCATGGTCTTCATAGACGACATTTTGATCTACTCGACAACTTAGGGGGAGCATGCCTACCACTTGCGGGTTGTACTAGACACACTCCAAGAGCACCAGCTTTATGGAAAGCTCTCAAAGTGTCAGTTCTGGATACGTGAGGTCCACTTCTTGGGACACGTCGTCTATGAGGCAGGAGTTACAGTGGATCATGCGAATATCGAGGCAGTACTAGCTTGGGATCCACCCAAGACCGTGACGGAGGTGCGGAGTTTATTGGGACTAGCTGGATACTACCGGAGATTTGTGCCAGACTTCTCCAGAGTTGCGGCACCACTCTCAGCTTTGACAAAGAAGGGGAAACCCTTTGTGTGGGCAGACAGATTTCAGCAGATCTTTTAGGATCTGAGATAGAGATTGACCAGCGCACCTATCTTGAGGTTGCCTGAGGAGGGAGTAGGGTACATAGTCTACTGCGATGCATCAGGGACTGGACTCGGATGTTTCCTGATGCAGGAGCGGGCCATGATCACCTATGGATCACGTCAGTTGAGGTCGCATGAGCAAAAATAAGCTTCCCACGTCCTGGAGTTAGCAGCAGTAGTCTTCGCTCTAAAGACATGGCGACACTACCTGATGGGCGAGTGCTTTACAGTCTTTTCTGACCATCAGAGTCTCAGATACATCTTCTCTCAGAAGGACCTGAATCTGAGACAGCGGCGAAGGCTCGAGTTCATCCAGGACTACGACTTTTAGATATTCTATACTCCTGGGAAGGGGAATGTGGTAGCCGATGCTCTCAGAAGGAGGACGGGCATTCAGCTACTTGAGGAGGCGTCAAATCAGCTAGCCTCTTTTCAGATATCCTTCGTGGATAGATATGGAGCAGCCTGCCTTCAGTCTCTCATAGTCACCCCTCAACTACTGCAGCAGGTCAGAGAGGCACATCATGGGGACGCTTACTGTGAGACGAGGTGTGCATAGATATCCCCCGGACAGGCACCTGATGGTTTCTCCTTTGGAGCAGAGCATGACGTCCTTTTTAGGGGATGTACCTTGGTACCAGTTGCATTAAAAGAGGAGGTGCTGAGAGAGTTTCACAATTCTCCCTTTGCGGTACATCCCGGAGTGGAGAAGATGTACTAGGACCTCAAACGACAACACAGGTGGCCAGGCATGAAGAAGGTTGTGGTAGAGTTCGTTTCTCGATCCCTCACCTACCAGCAGGTTAAAGCAGAACAGCAGGTACCAGCAGGCTTGGTACAGACTTTGGAGGTCCCGGAGTGGAAGTGGGACGGAATATATATGGACTTCGTGACTGGACTTCCACGCACTTCCAGAGGTCACGACTCCATTTGGGTGATTGTCGACCGACTAACCAAGTCGGCACACTTCTTACCCGTCAGAGAGCAGGGTTTAGTGGAGATCTTGGGACGACTTTACATTCAGGAGATTGTACGGCTTCACGGTGTACCATCATCTATCGTGTCCTATAGAGATGCTCGCTTTACTTCCCGGCTTTGGAAGGGGTTGCAGGAGGCGTTCGGGACACAGCTACGTCTGAGCACAGCCTTTCACCCTCAGAAGGATGGTCAGATGGAGAGGACCATTCAGACTCTCGAGGACATGCTCCACGCATGTGTCCTCGACTTTGGTCGCAGCTGGGAGGACCACCTACCCTTGGTGGAGTTCGCGTACAACAACAGATACCACTCCACCATCGGGATGGCACCATACGAGGCGTTGTACAACTGACCTTGCAGATCTCCTTTGTGCTGGACAGACCATGGGGAGTCATCACTTGTGGGATCGAAGATGGTTCAGGCCACGACAGAGAAGGTCCCGGTCATCCAGGAGCGGATGAGGACAGCTCAGAGCCAGCAGAAGTCTTATGCTGACAGGGGGTGGAGGCCACTAGAGTTCGAGGATGGCGACCATGTCTTCTTGCGTGTCTCACCTTGATGTGGAATACGGAGATTTGGCCGAGGCGGCAAGTTCTCTCAACGCTTCATCGGACCGTTCCAGGTCCTCAGTAGGATTGGTGGGGTGGATTATCGCCTGGCTCTACCACCTAAGTTGCACCGGGTGCACGATGTCTTCCACGTATCCCAGCTGAGGAGATACGTGCACGACCCGAATTACGAGGGCAATTGATTCCGAGGCCCGGTGTGCGCAGAATTTCTATCCAATGTTTAGCTCGTGTACGTTCAGTGAGAGAACGAGCGTGAATTTCTATCTTTTGAACCGGTGCTCGGAATCGAATTACGAGGGCACCGTTGGAACCGTAGCACCAGTAATTGCTTATGAATTCCATTTCCGGAGTTGCATTTGCATGAGAGAAGATGATAAAAATTGTGGAAGTTTAATTTATAATTAAACTACTATTTTTATTTTCTTTAAGCGGTTTTAGGCTTTGGGTGGAAGTTGGGTAACTACCCAACCTCCCAATGTAGGTTATGAGGGTGGTGGGGCCCACACGAACTCTACCCCTTCATATTATTAAATCCCCTCAACTCACCATTAATTATTTGACAACTTATGTTATTAATTAAGTGAGTTAAGTGTGGATGTTTGAATTTCAAACTCTTAAAATTAAAAAGTTATGTTATGTTAATAAAATAAGAGGTGAGTTTATTTTATTTGGGGTGGGAACCTTGTGGTGGTGTTTTTGGGAGAAAAGACTAAGGACTTGAGGAACTTCTTCGTCTTCAACGAAGAATGCGTAGAACACATCGGTCTCCGACGAAGAACGCCGAGTTCTCGGAAACTGATTATGTGACGCCGTGTATCGCGACGCCGACGCGACTTCCTCCTTCCGCGACATCTCTTTACGCGACGGTTTTTCCATGACGAATCCTCATTCGACGAACCTCTTTCAATCCTACAAGAGGTAGGGGTTTATTTTATTTATTTATTTTGTTCGTGAATCCAACCTTGTCGTTCTTCGTGAAATACGACCATTTGCTATCGACTAACGAGAGGGGGCCAGGCAACACAAACACGGCCGACCCTCATCCACTATTGATGATGTTTTTATTGAGGATTGTAACGAAATGGCTTGGTGTCGTCGCACCATGCGGAATCGTGCGGCAAGGAATGCGCGGCGCCGTCGTGTCGCGCCGTCGCGCCGCGCCAAAGAACCGCAAAAACACCGCGGTCGGAACAGGGCTGTGGTGGAGAGGTGTGGCCCCGTCGCGCCGCACCAGGCGAATCAAGGCTGCGGCTGGTTCCGGGCCGCGGCGGAACAAGGAGACCGACGACCGGTTCCGGGCCGCCGGCGTCGGAGCAGGGGGGACCGGCCGTCGCGGGTCCCGTGGTGGCAGAAACTGGCCGGTCGGGGTGGGACTGTCGTACAGGAGGACATCCAGGGGATCAAACCCCCGGCCGGCCAGCAAAACTGTCCCCATTAAAGGGGGGCCGCAGTTACAACCAAGGGGCAGGCGCCCCCCACGCCAAACAGCTCGGCTGTTTGGCCGAGCGCCTGGCCAGCGTGCTGGGCGCGCTGTGCCCAGGCCGGTCCGGCTGTCTGGCCGGTCCGCCAGGCCGGGCCGCACCCAGGCTGTGCCGGGCTGGGCCGCGCCCAAGCGGGATGGACCCGAACCCAGTTTGGGTCGACCCAGTTCGGGTCGACCCCCTGGGGTATCGGGCCAGGTTGGACCGGGCCCGAACCCCTTAATACCGAATCTTTTTCGGTCGGACGTCCATAACTTGTGCTACGGGCCTCCGATCGACGCACCATCAGTTGTGATGCGATCCTTGGATCGAGATGGTTGTTTCGGTATATCACACTCAATGTTTCAGAAAACTTTGGGTTCGGCCGCGTTGGTTCGTACACGAAACCAACCTGGCCCTCGGAGCGGAAACACTCATATCTTAATCTCCAGACGTATGATTGACGTGCCATTGACTTTGTTGGATTCCTATTAGTGAGACAGATCTTTTGGATTACTTCGCCCGAGTTTTGGACGCAAGTGGAGTACGGTCGGGTTGCTTTGCCTTAAAAAACCAATCGGGCCCCTGGGACGAAAAAGCCAATAACTCTCAGACCGGGCGTCTGATTGATGCGCCGTCTGGGACGTTGAGTTCATGTTGACGATATAGAACTTTTGGATACATCATCTCTGGACTTTGTGTCAGTTGATGTATCAGCCTCTCGGCTCGTGGAGCGGACCCTCCCGAACGAGTTTGTTGTGTGCGGGAACCCTAGTGTTGGCTGCGTTTGCGACTGTGACGACGACGACGAATGTACAGAGATCCTCAGTGGATTCGATGGCGATGACTACAGCACTCAGCGATCCTACGTGGATCAGTGCTACCGATCCTGTGTGGGTCCGATCATGTGTGGGTCAGCGCTCAGTGGTTCTGTGTGAGCCAGCGCCTACAGATCCTGTGTGGGTTCGATCCTGTGTGGGTCTTTGCGGGGGTTAGTTACCTATCGATCATGTGTGGGTCAGACCCTTCCTGGGTCATTGCGGGGGTTAGTACCTATCGATCCTTTGTGTGTCCGACGACTTAGATGAATCAGTGGATATATCTGATCATCTCTATCGTCATACGAAGAAGTATACCTGTGTGAGAGGAATCCTGTTTTCTTTCCTTTGTGGATTGTGTTGTGCTATCCTGTGTGGATTACGTTTTGCTTTCCTGTGTGGAATACGTTTCCTTTCCTTTGTGGACTGGGTTGTACTTGGACTCAGAAGATGGAGCGTATGGGAATTGATGACTTAGGTATATGTATGGGCATATACCTAACCAGTGTCGATTGTTACTCCGTGATTGTAACTTTCTTTTGAGGTTTATCCTTTGTGGATTTTGGGAGACCTTCGGGGGTCTCAGGGTCCCTATTGAGTAGCTTATACTCAATCCTGCACGGGCTATGCCCGCACTACGTTGTGTTGGATGCAGACGACGGAAAACGCTGATCGTGGTTGAGGCTTGCGGAGCAGGACGGTACCTGGAGGTGGACCACTGGACGAGACGTACTCGGAGTGGTCGGCTGGACCCGAGGAGTAGAGGAGGCTATCTGTACCCACCCTTTAAGTGGGATTTCCAGTGGACAGCTCGGTGTTGCGGCTTTACTTTTCAATTGCTATTTTCCCTTCCAGTTGTACTTTACTTTCAGTTTGGGTTTGTATATTGGACCACTTACTTTTCTGCACTTACTGTGGTACTCAGTTTTTACTTAGTGTTTACTTCTTCTGCATGCTTACTCTGTTTTTCTTGTTTACTTTAGAAAGGCAATGCCTTCCTTTTTACAGGGATTTACGCCTTGGTGCTAGTCGCTAGCCCCTGGCCTATGGAAGGCGTGCTTGGGGTAGTCACGGCATGGGCCCCGAGGACGGGTCGTGACATAAATAATAAATATAAAATTTTAATGATTATTTATATATAATATACCATCAAATTAAAAATTATTTCACCATCAATAGATTGATATAGTCACTAGTGCGTACTTATGGATTAAAATATCCATGATGCGATGAGATTTCATTCCGCATCATAACCATTATAGAATAATTTTCTTCCAATTATTAAACATAATGTTTAAGAACACTATATCATTATGGATATGAATCAAAAACATCCAATGCATAAAAAACATTAATTACATAACAAAACATTTAATGGAAATTGAATCCGTTAACACCCAAAATAATGATACCAATGAACTATTATTAACAATAAAATATTTGAAGATCATATATGATATAATATTTATGTATTGGATTATTGTATAATATAATAACAATTATTCAAACATTATAAAGTAGTTTAATGTACCCTAGACTAAGGGAGAGTACATGGTACGGGGGTTTTCATCTCACTTTTTATTACCGTGAGATGCATACTATATTTTCCACTAGCTCCTTTTGTGTGGTGTATGTACTATGCATGATTTTATTATTTGTGTAATATAAATTTATTTATGGGAATATACATATTAAATTTATTGTCTTTCATTCATGTGGTTTATATTTCATAAGTTACCAAATCGGTAAGGGTAATTATAATTTCAACTTCCACTCATTGTGTTTTACGCACACATCATTGATTATTTTACTCATGGATTATTTGTAAACTCACAATTTATTTATATATGTTGTAATTTACACTCCACTTTATGTAGATATACTTTTGATACACATAATCACTCCATTGATAAATTCTCAAATCATTGATATGATCTTGATACGGGTAATATTTACTCAATTTCCATTCATTGAGTTAAACAACCAAGTCATTGGTTATGTTTTTACAAGAATATGTGTGAATATCCTCAGATTTATTTACACAAAATATTCAATCATATTGAGTGTATTTATATTTTTCACACATAATTATTTCATTTATTTATCTTTAATCTATGGATACAGTCTTTATAAGTGATTTTGTATCAATTTACATTCTATTGAGACATCTTTGTTGTTATGCACCAATTAACTTTTATATCATGTATATAATATCATTTGACATATTATATCATGAATCCAATTATACTTATGATATTATAATGTTTTGATAAATTTAATTCATCCATTATTTTATTGAAACATCTTTCATTTGGATAGGAACTCTATAACTAAAATCTCATTTTAAATGTCTTACAGATTTATTCTTATAAATCATTATCATTATTGCCCATTTTTTAAAAATGGTTTTAAGGATTTATTTATATAGACATGAATGTTAGGAAATTAAAATTCCATTCAAATGTATCAAAGTGGTATGAGACACATTGATTAAAAAAATATCTTATAAATGGCTTCTTTGATAAATAGGTCATCTTTTAAATGTTTTCAAGAAAGTGGAGATATTTCTCTCAAATAGTTTTACTGAATATTTTCATCTATGTGAATATCCTTCATTGACTATAGATGTGCCATGTTTATACTATTTATGGTTTATGGTGAATGTATTATTATTTTTTATACTAGTTATAATACGAATGTTTAGATTTTGTATCACCCTTTTCATATGAGGCATTCATTGGACTTAGTAATTGATGGGTGGGGCCCACTATAGCCCCTCGATGTATCGGTAGATCTAATTAGACAATGTAGTGTCTTGGAACAAGGACTTGAAAAAATTTATATTTCTAGTCTTGGAATGAGGCCTTGACTATGTGGTTATGATGTCCAACATTATGCATTCCATCATTATGAAAATAGCTATTGATATTACATGTGATTATTGGACTAGTAGAATATCCATGTGAATAAGTAATTGGTATTATTTTATTTATCTTTTCATATTATGCTGAAGATTAATTTTAAAAGGCTAATGTTTTAGTCTTATACTTTTCCTTCAATGTTTATGATTAGTTATGAATGTTTCCTCTATATTGTTATCCTTAAAGGGCATATGAGCTAACCCATTTATTATTTATAAATTTTTCCATGATATGAATGCATATATTATGAATGACCTGATGGGATAGGCTATGGTATATGAGTGTGTTCTACAGAGGCACAATTTTTATTTCTTATTTGATTATTTAATGTAAAACTTATGTATGTACCTAGTACTTCCAAGGCTACTAAACAGATCGGTCTATCAGACATGATCATTTGTGATCATGCGCATGTTAAATAACAATGCACCAACTCTTGGTAAATAGGGTCATGGGATTACAGTTGGTATCAAAGGAATTTTAGTACAAACCATGGGAACTAGATTTTGAAAAACCATATTTAGATAACATTACCCTAAGATAGACATTTATGATTAGTATAGAAGAAAGTCATAGAATTTTTGTAATTTAATTATTTTTTGAGTTTTACAAGCCATACATACATGTCAGGATACTATAGGTGGTCGTGGTTCTAGCATTTTTGTACCTTGGAGTGAAAAATATGATAAAGTGTTTTTGGGCTTGACTCAGGGTATCCCGGTACATGACAATGGGCCTTACTACGCAACTAGTTTGACACTACCGGGGGAAATGCATAGGATACATCACGTTTTCATTTCATACTCGTATGAATGAATTTAGTATAATATGAGAATAAATAACATTGGTTGATGCTAAAGAGTTTTATATTGAAATTAAGTTGACATGATATTATCCAAATGATTTAATGACTATTGTTACTCACACTATGATTTATAGTTTTAGTCAATGTCTGGATTCATAATAAGTAATAGTAACATTGGACATGATGTACAAGGTGGGAATGATGGTGTCAATGAGAAATGAAATTTAATTTTGATAGGCGTAAAGGATATCGTGTTCAAGAATAATCAATTTTTTCGAAAATATGGTCAACAACGTATCAATTAACCAACTCCTGATCTCAACAATAAAGAGAATGGCGAATAATGATAAGATCACTAGTAGTGGAGACCATGGAGAAAATAAGGATCAATTCCAATCATTCATAAAATGTGGAAGGAGACACAAAGGAATGTGTATCAATAGAACAAATAAATTCTTTATATGTGGGAAATATGGACATAAAGTGAAGCATTACTGATGGAAAATGATGAGTAACATTGAAGAGATTAAAAATGATCCAAAGAATCCATTTAAATTCATTGTACATAAATGTATTAGACCTATAAATTACCCATGTCAATTCCCTATTTTATAGGATAAGCTCTATGTTAAGGAAGAAAAAATTTGGAAATAAATTTATGGTGAAATGTTTAAATGTATTAATGCTCTTTTTTATTAGAGTACTATAGAAGACTTTTCTCTTTTATGTTTAACCCTACAGTTTGTTATGTGAATATTCTATTTGAGGAAAAATTGTATTTTCTTATCTAGATATAGTTATAAAGAACCATTTAGGATTATATGATTATTGAATTTGAGTTAATTACAGGTTATCATGAATCCAATTATTCTTATGATATTATAATGTTTTGATAAATGTTATTCCTCAATTATTTTATTGAAGAATCTTTCAATTGGATAGGAACTCTATAACTAAAATCTCATTTTAAATGTTTTAATGATTTATTCTTGTAAATCCTTATCATTATTGTCCATTTTTTAAAAATGGTATTAAGGATTTCATTATATGGACATGATTGTTTAGAAATTAAAATTCCATTCAAATATATCAAAGTGGTACAAGAGACATTGATTAAAAAAAATTCTTATAAATTACTTCTTTGATAAATAGTGAAACTTTTAAATGTTTTCAAGAAAAGGGGGATATTTCTCTCAAATAGATTTACTGAATATTTTCATCTATTTTAATATCCTTCATTGACTATAGATATGCTATTTTTATACAATTTATGTTTTATGGTTAAGGTATTGTTATTTTGTATGCTAGTTTTAATACAAATGTTTAGATTTTTTATCACCCATTTCATATGAGGAATTCATTGTACTTATTAAGTGATGGGTGGGGCCTTCACCCATTTCTAGTCTTGGCATGAGGCCTTGACTATGTGGTTATGATGTCCGACATTATGCATTCCATCATTACGAAAGTAGTTATTAATATTAAATGTGATTATTGGACTAGTAGAATGTCCATGTGAATAAGTAATTGGTATTATTTTATTTATCTTTGCATATTATGCAGAAGATTAATTTTAAATAGCTTATGTTTTGGTCTTATACATTGCTTTCAATGTTTATTCTTAGTTATGAATGTTTCCTCTATATTGTTATCCTTAAAGGGCATATGAGCTCACTCCTTTATTATTTTAAATTTTTTCCATGATATGAATATGTATATTATGAATGACCTGAGGGGATAGGCTAATGTATATGAATGTGTTCTATGGAGGAAAAAATTTAATTTCTTATTTCATTATTTAATGTAAAACATATGTATGTACCTAGTACATCCAAGGATACTAAACATATCAGTCTATCAGACATGATCTTTTGTGATCATGACAATATAATGTAGTAATGCACCCACTCCAGGTAACTAGGGTCATGGAATTATAGTTAATATCAAAGGAATTTTTTTACAAACCTTTGGAACTAGATTTTGAAAAAACACTATTTAGAAAACATTACCCTAAGATAGAAATTTAAGATTATTATAGAATAAAATCATAGATTTTTTGTAATGTAGTTATTTAATGAGTTTTCCAAGCCATACATACATGTCTGGATACTATAAGTGGTCGTGGCTCTGGCATAGTTATACCTATGAGTGAAAACTCTGACAAGGAGTTTTGGGCTTGACCCATGGTATCTTGGTACATGACAATGGGACTTAATGTAATCCTAGTTTGACACTCCCAGGGGAAATGTTTAGGACACATCACGTTTTCATTACATACTAATATGATTGAATTTAATATAGGATGATAATAAATAACATTGGTTGATTCTAAGGAGTTTTATATAGAAATTACGTTTTCATGATATTATCCAAATGATTTTGTTACTATTGTTACTGACACTATGCTTTCTAGTTTTATTCAATGACTAGATTCCTAATAAGTAATAGTAACATTGGACATGATGTACAAGGTGTTAATGATGGTGGAAATGATAAATGAAATGGAATGTTGTTTGGAGTAAAAGATATCGTGATGATGATTAATCAATTTTTTTGAAATATGATCAACAACATATAAATTAACCAACTCCTGAACTCAACAATGAAGAGAATTCCGAATAATGATAAGAGAACTAGCAGTGCAGACCATGGAGAAAAGAAAGCTCAATTCCAATCATGAATTAAATGGGGAAGGAGACACAATGTAATGTGTATCAATGGAACAATGAAATTCTTTACGTGTGGGAAAGATGGACATAATGTGAAGCATTTCCGATGGAAAATGATGAGTACCATTAAAGAAATTATAAATGATCCTAAGAGTCCATTTACATTTATTTTATGTAAATATATTATACCTATGCATTAACCACGTCAATGCCCTATTTTATAGGATAATCTCTATGTTAGGGAAGAACATATTTGAAAATAAATTGATGGTTAAATGTTTAAATATATTAATGCTCTTTGTTGATGAGATTACTATGGAAGACTTTTCTATTTTATGTTTAACCCTATAGTTTGTTACGTGAAAATGCTATTTGAGGAAGAATTATATTTTCTTTTGTGGATATAGTTATAAATAACCATTTGGGTTTATATGATCATTGAATTTGAGTTAATTACAGGTTTTCATGAATCCAATTATTCTTATGATATTATAATGTTTCGATAAATGTTATTCCTCAATTATTTTATTGTAGCATCTTTCATTTGGATAGGAACTCAATCACTAAAATCTCATTTTAAATGTTTTAAATATTTATTCTTCTAAATCATTATCATTATTTTCCATTTTTTAAAAATATTTTTACGGATTTCTTTATATGGAGTTGATTGTTTGAAAAATAAAATTCCATTCAAATGTATCAATGTGGTATGAGACACATTGATTAAAAAAATCTCTTATAAATTACTTCTTTGTTAAATAGTGAAACTTTATAATGTTATCAAGAAAAAGGGTATATTTCTCTCAAATAGCTCTACTGATTATTTTCATCTATGTCAATATCATTCATTGACTATAGATGTGCTATTTTATACTATTCATGGTTCGTGGTTAATGTATTGTTATTTCGTATGCTTGTTTTAATATAATTTTTTAGATTTTTCATCACCTTCTTCATATGAGGAATTCATTGGACATAGTAAGTGACGGGTGGGGCCTACTATATCGCCTCGATGTATCGTTAGCTCTCATTATACAATCTAGTGTCTTGGAACATGACATTGACAAAATTTATATTTTTATTCTTGGCATGAGGCCTTGACTATGTGTCTATGATGTCCAACATTATTCATTCCATCATTATAACAATAACTATTTATATTACATGTGATTATTGGACTAGTAGAATATCCATGTGAATAAGTAGTTATATTATTTTATTTATCTTTTCATATTATGCTGAAGATTAATTTTAAAAGTCTTGTGTTTTAGTCTTATACATTGCCTTCAATTATTATACTTAGTTATCAATGTTTCCTCTATATTTTTTATCCTTAAAGGGAATATGAGCTCACCCATTTATTATTTTTAATTTTTTACATGATATGAATTTATATTATGAATGACATGAAGGGATAGGATAAGGCATATGAGTGTGTTCTACAGAGGCACAATTTTTATTTCTTATTTAATTATTTAATTTAAAACTTATATATGTACCTAGTACTTCCAAGGATACTAAACAGATCGGTATATCAGACATGATCATTTGTGATTATGCTAATGATATGTAATAATGCACCGACTCTGGGTCACCAGGGTCATTGCATTACATTTGGTTGCAAAAGAATTTTAATACAAACCTTGGAAACTAGATTTAAAAAAAAATCTCCTTAGATAACATTACCCTAAGATAGACATTGATGATTAGTATATAAGAAAATCATAGAATTTTTGTATTGTAGTTATTTTTTGAGTTTTTAAAACCATACATACATGCCTGGATACTATAAGTGGTTGTTGTTTTGGAATTGTTGTACCTAGGATTGAAAACTCTGACAAGGAGTTTTGGGCTTGACCCAGGGTATCCTGGTACATGACAACGATCCTTAATGCGCTCCTAGTTTGACACTCCCTGGGGAAATTCTTAGGATACATCACTTTTTCATTACATACTGATATGAATGAATTTAATATAATATGAGCATAAATAACATTGGTTGATGCTAAATAGTTTTATATTGAAAGTAATTTGTCATGATATTTTCCAAATGATTTTATGACTATTCTTACACACACTATGATTTATAGTTTTAGTCAATGACTGGATTCCTAATAAGTAATAGTAATATTGGACATGATGTAAAAGGTTGGAATGTTTGTGGAAATGAGAAATTGAATGGAATTCTGATAGGCGTAAAATATATCATGTTCAAGATTAATCAATTTTTTCAAAAATATGATCAACAACATATAAATTAACTAACTCCTGAACACATCAAAGAAGAGAATGGCAGATAATGATAAGAGCACTAGCAGTGGAGACCATGGAGAAAAGAAAGCTTAATTCCAATCCTGTATAAAATGTGGAAGGAGAAACAAAAGAATGTGTATCAATGGAACAAAGAAATTATTTATGTGTGGGAATGATGGACATAAAGTGAAGCATTGCCGACAGAAAATGATGAGTACCATTGAAGAAATTAAAAATGATCCTAATAATACATTTATATTCATTTTACGTAAATGTGTTAGACCGATTCATTACCCATGTCAATGCCCTATTTTATAGGATAAGCTCTATGTTAAGGAAGAACATATTTAGAAATAAATGGATGGTGAAATGTTTAAATGTATTAATTCTCTTTGTTGATGAGATTACTATGGAACACTTTTCTCTTTTATGTTTAACCCTATAGTTTTTTATGTGAAAATTATATTTAAGTAAGAATTATATTTTATTTTGTGGATATAGTTATAAAGAATCATTTGGGTTTATATGATCATTGAAATTGAAGTAATTACAGGTTAATACTTTTTCGGATGAAAATGAGAGGTATGATATAACATTTTTGGTTAAAATATGTTATGATTATTTTTGAATAACGTTTTTCATTGTTTGGAATGTTATAATGTTATATATTTTTTCAAAAAAGGAAAAAACAGACCGTGTGAAAACCCATTGCATCAGTCAAAGCTGCATGAATCGAACCCACATCCAAAGTGTAACTAGTACTTATCGCCTACCACTTGACTATGTGATGTCCTTGGTTAGTATGAATAATTATTTTTCACTAAATGGATTTATCGATCATTAATATGTTGATTTTGGGAACTTATGATTTATAAAATGGATATCCTTAGTATAGAAAAATGATTTGATGATTAAGTGATAAATGTTGTTTTAGAAGACACTTTCTCTTTTAGGAACACTATATGCCTAATGAAAATAAAAAAATATGGGATTTTATTTGAGGAGTAATATAGGACATATATTTCATAAGAATGTATGTTTTTATTGTGATATTATAGGGATTTGTTATATTTATGGAAATGATTAACCTATCATAGAGAAAACATGATTACGCTAATTACTTTTAAGTATTAGACTTTGAGAGTAGTTGATGTTATTTGGAGATAAATATTAAGATTTAACTTCGAAGACTATGTGATAAAATTAATCATAATTTTTGGTATAAAACTTACATTGGATTATTTTGAAGAATTTTACGGACATTTGTTTATTGAATGGTATTTGTTGAACTTTGGGTATTGTTTGTTTAATTTTGCAGATTAAGAGTATAATTTCATTCTGTAATGGATTATCCTTTTGGGGGATCACTGGATCATATAGTAAACATTTTTGTGTTGGTTAATTTCTAAAGAAAAGGGAAATATATAGATCATCTTTTTGGAATATGTGATTCTATGGAAGTTGAATCTAGCACTTCTTGTGTGGCCATGTCATCTTGAATACTCATCTTTTTCAGAAAAGATGAGTTTGTGGTAGAAATTTATTAAAGGAAGAAATTTTACTTTAAAAGTAAGTATATATCATCATGTTCATATTCAATATAATTAATAAAATAAAAAACATCATTAAAAGGAACATAAAATAAAAACATTTTCTATCTACTCTTACTACTGGGTAATCAAAGACTCTTTAACCCTTCATAAGTTTATGGTTTTATGGTAGTTAAATTTCACTTGAATATGTTTTCTATCACTCTCCATTCGAACATGATGGTTTGGTTTCTCTTCTATATCCATTTTTTTCCTACAAGGAACACTGGTGTGGGTTTTCTCTGGTGGCCTTTGATTTTCTTTTTATTTAATTTTATGTGATAGTTTTATTTACTCTTCTTCTCATGTAGGATTTCAACAATGATTTTTTGAAATGTCAAACCCCTAATTTGGTTTCCAAGTTTAAAAATAAAGGAAAAAATTATTTGATAGAGGGGAGAATGTAACACATCAATATTTCATAGTGTGTTATATCATTAATGTAATTCAATAGCTTATATTTCACGCAATAGTGACATGGGTTTCATTATATGCAAGATTGAGTTTCTATGAAAGATCACTTTAGTGTTATAATTATTCAAATTATATATTTTTCAAAAAAAATATAGTAATATGAATAGTAACAAATAAAATTTTAATGTCATTAAAATTATATCACATAAATAAACAATATTTATAAGGAAATGTATAAGATTCATTAAAATATAAATACTATTTTGATAAAGGAACTACTTATTACGACCTTTTTTTCTCAATAATAAAATTAATTTTAGACACTATTATAAATATAATTTGGTGAAATTGAATTAATTTTTGAATTTATATTATCAGTATTATATTAGGGTGAATGTTTTGTAATTTTATGAGTCGGTATATTTTTAAATGAATACAGAGAAATACTGTGTTTTAATTCTAAACATTCGTTTTCACCAAATTTATTTTTATGGTTAGAATATCTATTTAATTGGTTATATAATTATATAGACTATAATTTTATTATTTAATATAATTTTTTTTGTAATTGGATGTAATTTCACATTTAAATTGGATATAAACGCATGTCAATCTTTTGATAGTTTGTACAACTTAAAAACATGATTTTTTGTTTTCACAATGGGAATTAATTTTAAATTAATTAATGAAAATAACATGCCTTAAATTTTGAAAAATCTATATTATTTTTAAATTTGAAAAATAAAAATTATCTTAGGGTAAATGTTTTGATTTTTTCTCAAAATAATCAACTTTTTTGAAGAGTTAAAAACATTGTGTTATTGTATAAAACGGAATTTTTATTTTATAATTATTATTTTTGTTTAAATTTATTTTAAGGTACAAGTAGATAGATAATAATTATATAAGAAAAATTTAAATCATAGGATTCATATTATAATAAGACTAGATGTATCATATTTTATTGATTTGTATTTACCATGATTAAAATTAAATAGGGTAATTAAGGGTATAAATGATATTATAATTACCCCAACACATGTCCTAATTATATTAGATAATATTATTTTGAAAAAAAGCAATTTAAATAAAATATTATACTTTTTATCCACTTGGATAAGATTAGATCATTTATTATATTTTACTTAAAGAAGTGTTAAATTGAAATTTTAATAAATATTACATTTTTAATATTGGGTTATACATAATATAATTGAGATTAAAAATTTTAATTATAAATAAAAAATTATTTCCTACATCATCGTATTTTATTTATAATTTTTAGACATTAAATAATTAAATTCATGTATTGCACAATGATGATTCAGTAATTACCTTATTATTGAACGATTAAATTAATTGATATTATACATTTTAAAACAAATGTAAACTGAAACATAGTATCCCATAAAATAATTTTATTGGTGAATATGACGTGTTCATATTGATTAAATTTATTTATTTCGAAGTAATCAAGATGTTATGAATTTAACAAGAAAATACTAAATAGTGTAAGAATTGACATACATGAGTTTTTTAAAACAAATACTATTTTATTTATAATGTTTTTAAAGATATAAGATTTTTGGAAAAATACATATATAATGATATATATGTCATTAATTAACCACTTGTGGTTCTCTTGTAATTTTATAGTAAGTTTATTAACCATATAATATAAAAATACAAGAAGACATGGTAAACGTTAAACTGTTTAACTAAAGAGTTAAATCTAAAAGATAAGTTTAATATGGTGACCTAAACATTTCAAAAAAATATTGGGTGGGAGTTTTTATACCCATACCCACCTTATCCTATAAATAAATATATTTCGAGAAATTAGAATACAATCATTATTTAATAATAAAATAACATTTCAAGCTTTTCCTAAAGTGCCAATCACCTCCCTAATAAAAGGGTACTTCCCCTTATATGAAGTTAAATTCTCCAAATCCATTTGGATTGCCCAAACCCAGATCAATTATCCTCTAAAAATCCTTCTCCTCAACCTATAGGGAATAAATTTATCATAATTTCAACCTATAGAGCACTTTGGTCAATCCATTATGAAACACCCGAAGCAAATGTAATTACTTCATGACCTCTTTCAATGTTATTTTCTTCTTCAACTTCAAATTTCATTTCTATTTCCAAACAAAAATAATATCTCCATTACCTTCTACATAATGAGATGTTACTATAAATATTTTACAAACATATTAATTATTCTATCCATCTTATGAATTACAATGTCACTATACGTTTGTACACACGTCATAACATCTCCACGTTGTGGTGTTGTTTGTTATTCAACACGTCATTAGTTTAATTGGTATAACAATGACAATAATTGATTTAATTAATAAATATAACAAATTAATTATTATGTATATATAATTTACCATCAAATAACAAATTATTTCACAATCAATAGAATGATATTTTTTGTCGTGTGTATGTACGACTTACCATCTCCATGGCACGATGAGATTTCATTCCCCATCGTAACCATTAAAGAATAATTATAATTTGATGATTAAAAATAATGTTTAAAAACATTATATCATTCTGGATATGAATAAATTATATCATATAGATAAAAAACATGACCTACATAACAAAACATTTAATGGAAAAAAATTGGTTAACAACCGAAACAATGATACTATTGAAATATTATTAACAAATCCATATTAAAAGATCATATATTATATCACATTTATGTATGTGGTTATGGTATAATTTAGTAACAATAATTTAACCATTAAATAAGAGGTTAATTTACCCTCTACTAAGGAATATTACATTGTAAGAAGGTTTTCATCTAATTTTAATTCTGGTGAGATAATTGCTATATTTTAAACTATTTCCTTCTGGGTTGTGTATATACATCCCATAATTATATTATATGTGTAATATAAATTTATTAATGGGTATTTAAATCTTCAATATACGATCCTTCTTTTATCGGGTGACTGTTTCTTATGTTTCCAAATCATTATGAGAATTTATAATTTCAATTTCCACTCATTGGGTTTTATGCACTCATCATTGATTATTTTACTCGAAGATTATGTGTGAAATCACAATTTTTTTATTTATGTAGTAATTTCCACTCCAGTTTTCGTGGATATATTTAATATACACATAATCACTCCATTAATAAATTGTCAAGTCCCTGATATAAACTTGATAAGGGTAATCTTAACTCAATTTCAATTTTTTGAGTTAAACATCCATGACATTGGTTTTGTTCATACAAGAATATGTCTGAATGTATTCAGATTGATATTAACTGAATATCAAATCATATTTAGGGTGCTTTTATTTTTCATTCATAATTATTTCATTGATTTATCCTTAATCTATGAATACATTCTTTATAAGGGATTTGGTCTCAATATACATTACATTGATATTTATTTATTATTATACGCCAATTCAATTTCATATAGTGTATATACTGTCCTATGACATATTATATGATGAAACCCTTTATTATCTTGACATTATAGTGTTTTGATTAATGTTATTCATCAATTATTGGTATCGAATCATCTGTCATTTGGTTTGAAACTCTAACTATAATATCGTTTGAAATGTTTTAATGATTAATTCTTCCAAATCATTATCATTAATGTCCATGTCTTAAAAATAGGTTTAAGGATTTATTTTTATTGAAATTAATGTTTTGAAATTAAAATTACATTCTAATGTTTCAATGTTCTATAGGATAATTTTATAAAAAAATATCTTTTGGATGACATCATTGATAAGTAGTGTAAATTTTGAATGTTTTCAAGAAACAAGGGATACTTTTCTCAAATAGTTTTTCTGATTATTTTTATCTATGTAAATATCTATTATTTTATTTTATTCTTGATTGAGGTTGATTTATTATAATAAAATATTACATGTTCTATTAAATGAGTTTTGTTTGACTGTGGATGTGCTATTTTTCTATTGTTCATAGTTTGTGGTTAAAGTATTGATATTTTGTATGCTAGTTTAAATATGAATGTTTAGATTTTGTTTCACCCTTTTCTAATTTGGAATGCATTGGACTTAGTAATTGATTGTCGGAGCCTGCTATATCCCCTCGATGCATTGGTAGGTATCATGTGGAAAACTAGTGTCTTGGAACAAAGCTTTGAAAAAATTTATATTTGTAGTATTGGAACAAGGCCTTGACTATGTGGTTATGATGTATGACATTATGCATTACATCATTAAGAAATTATCTATTGATATTAAATGTTATTATTTGACTAGTATAATATCCATGTGAATAATAAAATGAAATTATTTGCTTTATCTTTTCCATATTCTTGTTATGTTTCAGTTTAAAAGTCCTGTGTTTTAGTCTTATATATTTTCTTCAATGTTTATGCTTGTTTATGAATGTTTCCGCTATATTGTTATCCTTACCGAGAATCTGAGCTCACCCCTTTCTTATGTTTTATTTTTCCTCAGATGTGAAAATGTATATTATGACTTATCTGCTGGGATAGGCTTAGGTATCTGAGTGTGTTCTACGGAGGAAAAATGTTCCCTTTTTCATTTTATAATGTAATGTAAAACTTATGTATATAACTAGTACTTCCGAGACAACTAAAATGATCGGTTTTTTATACTTGATCTCTTGTGATCATGCCAATGTTTTGTAACAATGCACCTACTATGGGTTACTTGGGTCGAGGCATTATATATTTAGCCATAATTATATTTATTTTCATATTTTTAATAAATTTATTTGATATTAACCTTAATAAATTAATTACAATAATTGTATTTTGTATTTATTACATAAAATAATTAGTTAAATAAAAATAAAAAAATACTATGAAAAATATAAATATTCTATTTTTAGAGGAATACATAGAATTGAATATAACTTCTATAAAATAACACATTAAAATTTTTATATTAATTAAAACATGACTGTGACAACATTACCATCACTTTAAATAAAATATTATAAGTGTCATAATCTATCCCATTTGGAATCAAATAGTAAATAACTCGAACATTGGATTCTTATGGTTGATATATACCCAAAAATTAATATTTCTTCATTTTTTTGTGTCTTTTACGGGTTATTATATTTTTATTAAAAATTTGATAATTTATTTTTCCTCAATTAAATAATTTTCTACATAATTAATATATTAACCTATAAGGTAATTATGTATTTAATAATAATTACAAAAAAATTAAAATGATAAAGAAAAAAACTGTATCCTTAACCTTATCATATTTAATCAAATTTATATATTTCATTATCTTATATTAAAACAAATTTATTTATTAAAATAATTGTGAGATGTATTTATCATTTATTTAAATAAAATAAATTTAATGTCTTAATCTCATCAATGTTAATTCCAAAGGATACCATTTCTATTGAAGGTTAATTTAGGTCCATCCCTACTCATCTAATTATATTTGGACATGTGTTAGGGCAATTTTGTGATATTATTACACCTAATTACAAGATTTACCCTATTACCTTATTAATAAAAATTATTAATGTTACTATACATAATGCTCTAAAATAAAATGAAGTCATTTACATATTTATGACCTTATGATATCAAATATGGAATCTATTTTTAAAAACCAAAAAACCCTTAGTTTTTAGAAATTAATTAATAAGTAATATCATCGTCGGAATGAGAGAACAATTTTTAAATGATAAAACATTCCTAAATATTGATATGTTTTTACATATAAATTCAATGTAGAAATAATGATAACGAAGTATATTATATTCAATAGTAAAAATATACTCTATTTCTACATTAAAACCATTGAATAATATAATTTTTCAATATAAATTATTTCGATGATAAAAATTTCATTTTAATTAAAATTTATTATATTTTTACTATTTATCAAAACATAAAAAATTATCAAAAAATATTAAAAATTAATGAAAAGTAAATTTCTATTTTCCTCCTCCAAATTTTTTATTTATATTTTAAATAAAATATATAAAAGTATGAAAAAATTCATAATAGGTCTGCCATAAAAATGTCGCAAAAATACATTTTAAAAAAATATATCTTTTATCAAAAAATTGAATATGTTCTTATATCAAGTCTATAAAAAATTTAAGATGAATTTTAAACATTATGGTGAATATTTTAAATATATATTACATTAATAAAAACCATCAAGAGTGATTTTATTATTGAATAAACTCACATATATTCATTTGAGTAGTTTTTCAGAATAAAGTTAATACTGTTCATAGCCACCATTGTAATGAATTGGTTATAAGATAAAATAGTAATAATTTTTTTTGTTCACATAACCTAATTTTTTCATGAAATTAATTCTATCAATATTAAATGAAATTGTGTACAACATAAGCCATGAATTTTTTGTTTATACTGCAAGCTAAGTCGACATTGTGTATAGTGAAAGGATATCATGGTGTACCATACAACACAAGACATAACAGAAATAAAACATAAGATAATAATAAAATAAAATAAAAAATATATATCTCATTAAAATTTCAGGGTGTTACAACCATTCTGTCAAGGTCTCCATAGATTAAAAATTTCTTCACTCTATTGGTGATTGTGAATCTTTATCAGTGTCCAATATAATCATATCCAAACTAAGGTAAACATTTTCACATCTATAGGTATATTATAATAATTTGAACACCATTAATAGTTTATGTTTCTATATTAAAAATAGAGAAACTTCTCAAGATAATCTCCCAAATATCCCATGTTTTAGTAGTGGTGAGTTTGATTTGTTCATTATCAAATAGTGTAACTATATATATCTTTTGAATAATCGGTAACATGATCATTCTTATGTCCTAATAAATACTTAGGATGATTAAATATTAATTTCTTATAGGGAAATTATTTCTCAAATTGGACCACACAATATTACTACAGGCCTGATCATAAAAAAATATATTCTATTACCATTAGTCCTTAGAGTTCTTAATGATAGAAATTATGAGACTATTATTGATTTAATGAGTATATAACAACCTATAGAATTAAAATTTAATATAACTTTATTGTTACGCTACTCCATACCAACATGTTAAATGTGATTGTTAAAATATGGAAACTATTAAATAATATCTGATTGGGATATGAAGAAAACTCGGATAGAAATAGCCTATATTTATCCCACGAAAATATTTCAATGTATGAATTTCAATATATTACACAATTATTTCAGGAAATAAATATCAATATATTTCTCTACACCACTGAATTATGTTTCATATAAACATCCTTCATTATAACTAAAATTCATTTATAAATGCAAAATAATTGGAAGGTTAGAGGATATGGATAATATGCATCATGAAAAATGTTATAGTCAATGGAATAGAAAAATAATGAATCATGAAGAGTTCTTTATTTGAGCAATTATCATTATCTTCACATCCATAAACAATAAATTCACAAATTGGAGGATCCCAATAATGAGAAAAATTTAGTTGAAGATATAAAATCAAAATATTAAACACCCTCTCACCCCTTAAAGGAAGTAGTATGGTGTTAGAGATTAATTGGTAAAATGTTCTAAATATACCTCATAGTACATTCATTATACTAATAATATCGTATCCATTTTATAGTGATGGGTGACATAACATCAAGACTATAAATGTACATGAAATGTGGATGGTTTCCTCCCATATATAGATGTGTATAATAAAAAGATATATGTCTTAAATGTACATTCATAGATAATAAAAAAAGATCTTATTCTATATGTTTGGACAATCTAAAATATGATATTTGTTGTATTCCATAATGATACAAATAAAATTTAAGTATATATATTCTCAACCACACAGTTAATAAAACTATTAGTCATGTTTGACTATGGGTGTTAGGGTTAATGGTATACCCCAATTCACTATATCAACCACATTCAGCATAGGAAAACGAGTTAATGATAAAATGATTTTCTTCACCATTAGGGGGTCCAATGGGGATGATATATCATAACATATCCCCATTAATGAAAAAATAATACCACCTATATTCATTAAAACTAATTATTTTTATGGGTAAGGATCCTCTCCCGAAAAATTTACAGCCACAATGAATAATTTTTTACAAAATGAAAACATTGATCAACGATATCCCCATGTACCATTGAGATAGATTAACTCCTCATACATTTAACAAATTATCGGTGACTCTATGACCTTATACATAACTAAAAATACTAATTCCCCCTTCCCTAAGAACATGTTAGAATGTTATTATTACAATGATATAGTATCTATGTACTACTAATAGGATATAAACATTATAGTAAGGATAAATTTTCACATTAAAAAATAAATCATAGATTACTAAATTATTCAAGACCCTATTAAACACATCACATATCTATAGGAAAAAAATTACAATATCCAGTCATGGTTTAAACCTTACCCTATACACATATCATATTCTTCCACCCATCTATTTCCTTGGACTATTGTTGATTGATATATGACTGAGGAGTATTACTGTAACATGGTTTAAAATATATAAACCTAATTTTAAGGGAATCCATTATAGAATATTGGATTTTCACAATTAGGTAATATCTTATAGTGATGTTTTACCATCTAAAAGGCTTCTTCAATCCCTATAAATAGGTAAATTTAAAATTTTAATATAGATACTACAAGTGGTTCTTTTTGATGAGGTTTTCAGAAATTGAAAAATATTTGGTGCATTGAGTTCTCTTATCATATCATTTTTCTTATATAATATAATGTATACATGGTGGATAATTATAACTATTATAGATTTTAAAATCATGTTCCTTCTTTTTTATATAAAAAGGAATAATTTAAATGTTAGTTAGTAAAAAAATGTAACTGTATGTGAAGTATAATAAGTAATAGATAATAATGGGAACATCTAATTTGAATATTCAGTAATGTCATGTTTTCATCCCTATTTAGTTCAATACATTAATATTCTTAGGTGATTCCCTCTTCATTAATCATTTTAAAAATTCACCTATGGAAGGAATTATTAGGGGTATATGTTGCACTCCTCCTAGCGTGATCCTAGATAATACTCTAATAGATTGGGAAATTCTTTTGGACATACATTGATTACTGTAGATGACTTAAGTAACCCTTTATTATGAAGCCAATTAATTTTCAAAATTCCATATAAAAAAGTGTGTGTAATGAGATCCATACTATTTAATATCATAATAAAACAATATTTATTATAATATTCATCTATCTCCAATAAATTTTGGACACCTCTATCTAGTAAAAGCTAGACTAAATATATATTGTGAATATAATATTTAACCACTGTTGATCGGGGAAAAATATACACTATTCACCAAAAAAAAGTTCTTGAGTTTTCCCTTCAAAGATAGAGTTCACTACCATGTCCCGTTTACCTAAAAATTTGATTCTTTTATTCCTAATTAGTTCAAATTCTGTGGGGTGGGGTTTATTTCTTGGTCATCAGTTTCGAAATTTTGAAGATAAAAAAGAGATGACAACTTATCCATGAAGCCCATTCAATGAAATGATGAAAATATCTTCTCTAATAATCCCATTCATTCAGCTTGGTCCCTATGCCTAGTCCCCATGTAAATTGGTAGTCAAGATGAGGGAATTGTTATTATCCTTTGTTTCTCTCAGGAACCTGTGTTGGTCCTTGTTCACTATCCATACTAAAAATAACATACATAACCACCAACTCCCATATCTCATTCACTATTATTCTAGTATTATATTATAAATATACAAACATGTGTCAAAATTCATAACTATCCAGAAAAAATGGATCCCTCAAACTCCATTCACATATGACTCCTTTTCTACTCCAAGTATCATTTGGTGATTAATATTATGAATGACTAAAAAATATTAGGGTTTATTAAGACACACTAAGGAATAATCATCAGTATATGACATTATTACCAATGTTAATGAACATTATAATGAATAATCACAAAATCACCATACTAGATCAATATACACAAATCAGCTTCGGGTAATGGCTAACTAAGGATAGATGATACTCACACCTTAGAGGATCCTAAAATAAGGTAAAAAACTTAAACCAATGTATTATAAGAGTGAACATGTTTCTATGTTCTATATAAGGGAGACCACCATATAATGACCCATATATGTGTGAATACATTACCATGAATATTCGATGGAAGACCCATTACCTCAATCTGTACTAGGGTAACTTCATTAACCTAATAAATATAAGTATCACTGCCTCACATAGACCCATTTATGGTTGACCATTTTTTTACTAATCCATATAAGGATGACCATATCATCATGATCCATATATTGGAGACTTGTTATACCTAACAAATTAAATGAAAAAATATCATCTTGAACCATATAATCATTACCACAACAAATTAAGATATAAAAGGATGGAAACTACACTATAAACCATATATGGGTGACAAAAGAATTGTTTCAAATACACAAGAGACTAGTCCCGCATAAAATAGAGAAGGGAAACAAGTTTAACCTAACACATATAAGATAAATTTAACCACCTAACTATAATATCAATTTGGATTCCAAGCTTAATTGTATATTTTCTCTATTTTATCTTATCATTATGGTATTTTGTGATATATTTTATTATGGTATAGACATGGGTATTTTCTGTGTTGTTCTGGGAATATATATGGTTTTTATAGAATCCTCAGTGTTTGTGTGTGGTTAATACCAACCATGAAAATATATGAGTAAGCCATGAATAATATGGTAAGGAGATGATTGGTTATGTTTGGTGTATAATTTATTATAACATTGGACCCAATTTTGTGGTATGACTTGGTTTGGATAATGGTATGGATGTAGTTTAGTCATAGTATGGAAAAATTTGATTACAAACAATTCATAATGGACTAATAAATCTAGAAATAAGTAAATTAAAAAGAATCCTCTAAAACATCCAATTCTTCCTCCTCTAATTATGAATCTCAATCCAAGTGACACACTAGAGTGATTATAGGGATTCTTTTCCCTCGATAATGTGTCTAAATAAAATATTTTCAAGTTGTAATAACTAATTTAAGGTATGTATCTTATTTAAATTTATTCCTATAATATTTTCTAATTATCTTCTTTTAAACCCTAAATTGGGTCCATAATACTCATTTATAAGGATTAAATCCTAACAGGATTAGTTCTCTAGTATCATATAATGAGAGGATCCAGTATCAATGATATTTTTTCCTGAATAAACTTGGATGACATGAGATCCAATGATAATGATGATCTTTTTAATGTATGTCTAATCATGTGGTATCCCAACATGTTTCCGTTTTCATAGATATTTATTTAATTAACAATATGTGATTATTTTATGTCTTATTCATGACCATTTTGTAATTTTCCTGAATTATGATTTTGTTTTATATTAATTTCACCTCACATATCATTAGATAGAATATCCATTACATATTATACCTTGTATACAGTAATGTATGACCTGCTTCAAAAGTGGATTCATGTGTTTCCATTTATTTCTCAATTTTTTAAAATTATTGTATTTTTTTGGTGTGTTTTTACTTATGATAACGCAACTTATGATATTTATTAACATGTGTTCTGATGTGTATCCCTACGGTAACTTAGTTAGTGTAATGACTGAAATGTGTGACGATAATACGGTAGTAATATTTAAATAAAATGGTTGAGTGTTGGAATAAATTATGATATTTCTTTTGATCATATTTTGGCTATATAGAACGAGATTGTTTATTCTTGGAAAATAAATCAACATTTTTGTTCATCATGTTATTGTGATCAATCCTAAAATAGTTTATTTTTAGTATAAAAATTTTTATTTTTGATAATCACATTGTCGTTATCCATTGTGAGTTGTTTGAGTCATTGAATGTTTCTTTGATTACATGTTCCTATAATGTGACCATTTATACAAAACTTATCATATGACATAATAATGATGTGGGTATGATTTGGTCACATGGAAACATGAATATATCCTAATTAATCAGCGGGTTATTTGTTTATTATTAAATTTTTTAGTTACAGGGCATAGTCTGGTACAATCTTAATTCGTGTTTTCTATATACACATTGGTAGTTTACTATATGGGTTTATACTCAAACCATGAATAAGAATCTCAATGTGCATATAGACTATATTATTAGGGTTCTTGTTAGGGTAATATGAATAACACTATTTAATTTGGTAGGAAAATAAATTTTGACTAATGAAATGTAAGGATAGATTCTGGGATAATTTATTTCCATGCAAAATTAATTTTTAAAGCCTATTAATTTCTATATGTTATCCCACAACATTTGTGGATATAGATTTCATGATATTATTCTTATATGGTCCATTGTTTTGAAATTAATGTTTTACTCTTTTATTCATCCATTGCAATATCATTGATATCATTTATGTGGTTTATTAAAATTATTTTTATATTATTATTTATAAATGAGGGAATTTCATTATTGAGTGAACATTCTCATATCATTTATTCCATGTCACGCGACACTAGATTCCAACCTCTTTCATATTAGATGAAATACATGGGTTTATGTTGAACCAAGATTTGGACCAAGTGATTCAGTTCAAGGTATTATAGAGTGCTATCAAATAGACATTTATTTTAATTTTTATGTTTTGGGATGTTGAATGATATATATTTTACCATAATAACAATGGTAACATAATTGTTCTAATTTATGTCTAATACTTGAATAATGTACCTCTGAATTACTCGAGAAGTGGGATTATTGTTTGATGATTACTATAAATTTCAATCAATTTTTCATTATATACGATGAACATAAGTTTTTCCATATGAGATATGTTATTTTATCTTCTATAACTGGTCAGAGTGAGTGAGTTCTTACATCATTAGTAGTCATATTGGTTCGTCTATTATATTTTTTCACTGTAATTAATAAAACATTTTCACTCTATAAATTATTTTAAAAATAATTTTGACAAAAATAAGTGTACAATAACGGTTTTTTAATTTATTAGTTACGAACTAGTATTCTTATTATCATTAGGCTGAATCATAGGGTTTATTACCCATTTTTTAGAATATTCATATTATAAGATTAGGTAGTGGTTTTATTAAGTCTATGATTTTTTGAAAAATGAATATAGACAATGCCTATATGAAACCCAATTATTACATCGTGAAACCAATTTAAGAGGATACCTAGTTAGGCGATGCTTCTTTTATTCCACTAGATGTGTAAGATGGTGTGGTTATTAATTTTGTAGAATTTTAATTTCTACATTGTTCAAAAATCCTATTCATTTTGGTTTTTTCATTTAGTGTTGGTTTATAATAGAGGATCACATAGAATATCTCATAAAGTGGTTGATATTTTTGGTTTTTTTGTATTATAATCGCTCAATATTTCATGGTACATGTGGTCCATGGGATGTGGAGGATTGATAAATATCCTCGAACAGAGGTTCAATTTTGTTGAGAATCCTAATCACTAGTGTGTGAACATATCCATCAATTTTCGTCAGTGTCCCACTAGGAGGAGGTGGAAAACCATGATTCAAATTAATAAAATTTAAATAATTAAAATGGTATCTTTAAAGAACACATCCCTTTATAATTGTTTCAATATATTTTTTATCTTTGATAGAGAAAAACAGTATATAGAGAATCATCGTTGAACCTTATTTATGGCTAGTTATATTTCATATCATATATAGTTACTGCACATTGATCCTCTAGAACTAATGAATGAGATGGAACATTATTCAATATATGTTATTGTTTTTTAAGATAAGGTGAGGCTCTATGATATGAACTTATTCCATACATCACATTGTGGCGTGGTCTGTAAGGTTATTATGGTTGAGAAGGGACTATTTTAAGATAAGTTAGAATAAAATTTTATATTTTTATGAGCACAACAATGGTTCTCTATAGTTATGTTATGGTTTCCTGTTATAGATGTATAAAGAGTAGATATAATGACATGTTCGATGGATATGGAATGCAACTAGAGAATACAAGATATTTTCATCTTTAACCTTGGTATTTTTACCTCCACGATTTTAACATTGTAGAATGTTGGGACATAACATCAAGTTATGTACATCTCTAAATAGAGAGTTCCATATATTTGATATGATGGGGAACCATCATTTTTAGGATATCCATGAAATGTTATGGAAGGTATGTTGGGATTACACATGAATCGAGGGTGTTGCCTTGGAGGCCTTAGAATAAATGTTTATATACTATAGAGATGTAAATAAAGGTAATGGACTTGGAATATCAGCAAAAAATATTATCTATATATGATTTAATTTCCCATGAGATCCTCTAATAGTAGTGCAATGAGAGTATATTTTTTTTCGTAAGCCTCTATGTAATAGATCATGACAAAAAAGATACTTAAGAGAGACCGTCAAACATTAGAGGTATAGTTTTGATTATGTATATTCTATGTACTACATTATTTGGCATTGGGTCTTCTTATTAATTTAACTACTCTCAATTAATATCTATTGTAGACATGAATGCTTTGTGATCCCTATGATAATTAACCCATGAAACTTTTCATAGAAATATTTTTCTCATATTTAGATATGACTGAATTTCTTTATAGTGATTGTGGGTCGTAAACATCAATGTGATTTTATAATACATAAAATAAAAATATTTCATTTTATATTTATTATGTAATAGAGTATTTCATATTGAGATTACGTATAGTTCTACCCTAGGTTTTTTTCATATACCTATCATGGGAGAAACTACTCTGTTTTGGTTGGGGAATTGAATTTGAGAACATAATGAATTGGTTTATAATTAAATAAAATAATGGATATTATATAACATGTAATGGGAATATCCCTTGGAAAATATGATTTTAAAGTCCATCTATTATTATTTCTACTATCTACCATTACCAATAAACATTTCTTGAGGATTTTAAAGTACTCCCACAAAAATTGGAATTGAGTTTCTTATAAAACATATATCGGGTGTTGTGATGATATCAATCCATTTATATCATATGATATATATAATGATTAATTAGTTAAATTAATAGTTTTAAGATCAATATGAAAACAAATTTATTATCCTGAGTTGTTTTCCATAAGGTTACTTTGAGTTTTTTCCAATGAAGTATTATGGAATCCTTTAATTGTGTGTCGATTAAAAGATGCTAAATGAACTCACCATGAAAAATAGGTATCCACTACAAATGAAAGATAATATATTTGATAAATTGAGAATATAATTTTCTATGAATTATATTTTCATATAGAAATAAAAATATGGATTTCAAGAATTATGGATCACTATGATCAGTATTTATATGTCTGTAAATGTTGTATGAGTATCTCATCATTAATTTTGGGTTAATGATTGCACTGATTATTTTAATGAATCTAATGAACTATATTTTAAAACCCTATCTATAACCATTTTTCATTTTTTTACATTAATGATTCCATAATATACTCTCATAAATTAGATTTACATGACCAATATTTGGTGATTTATTTGAGTACACTTTAATAGAAATATACTTAATCCCACTACCCTATATAGAGTTTCTGGATCAAAGATGTACATTTTTTGATAAAATTTGAATCCAAATATAGAATATCAATTTATATAAATAACTTAAATGTAGTTTAAATATAATTATATCCAAACAAACATGTTACACATATATAAATATATATATCCTTATAGGGTTTTCGAGATATTACGTGTGGTCTATTTAAGAGTTTTATTATTTTTCAGCCCATATGAATGAGATAAATTCAAAAGGAGCCGTGTTTGTATGAATGAATAAAATAAAAGAGGATATTTAGATAAAAAATAATATTTTTATATCTAATCTAATTATATGATTTTTGATACTGGGGATTGGATATATAGTCTATTTTTGGGGTTTAATAGTTGGAATGATTGAATTCATGATTTATAAATATTAGGTACTATCTTATGGTATTGTCAACAATGAAACCATTATAATTTCGACCATACTAATTATCTAGAGTTTGATATTTTTTGCATGCCTTTAAATTTTCTAATTATTATACATATGGTGAATGGTTTTTCATCTATATATAAAATAAGTCCATTCAATATATTTTCTATAAGTGATGCCTAAACATAACATAGTGGTGTTGGGTTGGGTAATTAAAAAAATTTAACACCGATATGGAATATGTCCTTATAAAAAAATGATGTTGGAGAATATCGTAGTTGAAAGGTTTAGGTGTAAGAAACATGGTGATTAAAAATTTAGTGCACGACAATAATATTTTTATCAGATTGGAAGATTAGTGCATCTGAGGATTAAGGGGTTGTAGATTGTGCTTCCTTTATCATCACTTTAAAATTTTTGGAATGACTGGCATCCATTTAATAATATGCTTCAATCGGTTAGGTGATATGGGAATATCTTATGATATATAATCAAATTCCAAGAAGGTCCCTGGATGGGAATGATATATTTCATTTGTATACAAAATTTTTGGTTCCGAACCCCTTGAGGGAAGAGTTTATTATGTACTATAATTCCATTCAGTGGGTTGTAAAACATTCATCCATAAATATATATAGTCAACTGAGATTTCATTTATGTTTTCTATGATAAAAATCGATTGAAGGTTTCACCCGTCATTAGATCTCCTATCAAAATGAAAAATTGTAAGAACTTTTATCATGTAAATATTTGCAACCTCTTCACGTTCCATTGTGAAACTCTGATGAGTTGTTGATGGGTTTCATAATGAGTCTACATTAGAATCTGAGGAGTTATTATAAATTATAGATAATTTTTGACTAGATTGAAATTTTTCACACTTCATAAATATTCATGAAACCCAATTTTTTGATGTACTGGTTGGAATATACATTTGAGGAATTTTAGTATTTCATGGTGTGATAATTGGTATGATATATGATCGAGATATATATTTTAGGTCATGGTTTGGTAAGATATAATTATGTTGTAAGTTCCATAACTAAATCAATATTAAAAATAAAACCCATAGATAGATGGAAAATCTCATAGGATAATCGAAAATATAAAGGATATGCTTCGACCATGTGTAGTCGATCTTAGTGGGTTGTGAGAGGATAATTTAGACATAGTATATTTAAAATCACATATCATAGGCTCTAAATTATAATAATCCAGTTTGGAAACTCTATTTTTAACCACATGATTCATGGTTGTGTTATCATTAGAATTTCCAGTCATTATGGATCAAGATGATCCTTTCGATTTAGAATTTAGAATGGGTATAGATGATTTATATTAATTTTTCGTGTTCTCATAGTAGGTAGTGACCATATATAAAGTAATGGTGAAATCCATTTATGTTCAACATTTGAGACTGTATATTCTTTCATGTGGCACCTTGGTTGTTTAATTGATGGTTATAAAAGTGATGAATGTTAGCACAATGTCATGTTGGGCCATTTTAGATCAGGGAAATGTTTTTTCTGATTAATATTTTAACATCCGATATACTATTTGTGTACAAACATAATGATATATGTGTATTAGATTCATAACTATGATATTCACCCTAAAACGATGATTAATAAAAAATCTGGGTAGTATGATATATATTATTCATTTGAGAAATATTGGATTCAAATTTCTATTCAGAGTGAATAGGTGATATGAGTAAAGAAAGTGCACCCTTTTGAGTATTAATGATTCACTAGCATAACTAAGAAGAAAATTATGAGTTGGAAAATTTTGTACATGTTCAATGGAATGCGTTGTTTGAGAAGAACTCTAAGATATGTTTCTCGATGTTAAGATGTAATTTATAGGGGGAGTATTTAATTCCCATATGGTATCTAAGGTTCAATAATTGTTTCGATATTTCTCTAGATTATAAATTTGGTTTGTTATGTAATAGATTATTTTAGATCAGAACTATGTATATTAATGGTGGTTTTGGGATTTAAGGATGTTTATTATATTGAGTATTTTTAGATAGTGGTTAGCTGAAAACATGAAAATTTTAAACAAATAAATTTTTATGAAAACCCTAGGGGTAGTGGAATTACCACTTTTGGTGAATGGTTTACCAAACCCTATGACATGTCATGGGTATTATAATAACTTATATATTATTTGAGAAATTTTTGTTAAATCATGTGTCTATAATAATAACATAGGAATAATTAATCCTAAAATTATATTCTTAATTCAAAACATCAATCAATGCACTTAATCGTCCTCCTTTTATTAGGCACCCCACCCTAGTAGACTACCATGGGTGATTTTAATGAGTCTTTTTCATCCAAAATGTGTTTTGATAAAATATTATCACATTAATCCCATGAATATAATTTATATCTCCATTTAATTATTTAATCCCTTGATCTTATATTATTAACTCAAATTGAACTCTATATCATGTTTATTTCATGGATATATGGTCTAAATAATGATATAATTTTATTTCTTTCATCATTAAACTATACGAACATGTATCCTCTATATTTTATCTCCAATAACCACATCTAATTCCATAGTTTATCATTAAAATATCTCAATTTGGTATGTATAATAATATGTTAAATCTATTTTTTTATCATTTACAAAAATCATTCTACATTTCTTACGTGAACATTTAATGACTTGATCTAGGGATTCAGTTCAAAAAGCATGATTTAGGTTGTTGTAAATAGAAATTGGGCTCTATAATGCATAGTGTAGGATGCCCATGCCATGATAAATCTTTCATAGAATGACATATGAATTAATTGGAATGTGGGTTCCTATGTAGACATCTAATAACTAAATTTTTTTGAACAATTTATAATGTGATTACATTTTTATCTCTGAGATAACTATATCTTTTTACTTGAATAACAAGTTGGTGAAAGTATTTACCTATGATAACTATGTTTTTTTTAATTTACATGAGTTTTGATCTTATTGTGGTTATCCATTGATGAGGTGGTTTAATCATGGAATAATTTTTTTTTATCATATAATGTTTATCGATCATTAGATGGTTAAGTCATGTAATAATTTTTTTAATTTTTTTGATCGCAATGTTGAAATCAATCATGAAATTATTTAATGCAATGAGTTTTTTTATTATAATGAAATTGTGGATATCCATCACAAAATGGATATATCATGGTATATTTTTAGAGACCCTGTTCAAATAATTTGATATGAAAAAAATGATTTATCTTTTGATTTGGAGTTGATGCGGGTAGGATTGGGATTTTTGGCAACACGATTAGCATATGATAACCTATTTGGTTGTGTTTATTATGAATTATTTATTTTATTTAATACAAAATTATATCTAAATTTTTTAGTTCTTTTAATATTTTAATGGTGGCATCCTGCTATGTTTTTTATCACAACATGATCATGCATATTGATGTGCATAATGACATTTTGGTGAAGGATCATTTGAATAGAATGGTACCTACATCATGAAGTGACCCTTAGCTAAAGTGTAGAATGAGTCCCTATTGTGAAACCCTATTATATCATATTTACAAAACTTCATTTTTTATTTTAAATTATTTAGATTCTTAATTTGATAACCCAGATTTTGAGATCCCAATGTATTGAAATATATATTTTATTATAAAAGGTAATCACCACTAGTAGAAAAACTAACGAATATGGGGATACATGGGTGGTTTCATGTGACAGCATAACCCAAGCTGGGTGACATAAGTAATGGGGTTTCAAAACCCCCTAGTTATGGTAAATTATCCACCAAGAATCTATTTTTTGTAAGGAAACCACATATCCATGTCCTAGAGGAAAATACCATCATTGTCTCATATATTAGGACACTATGCATACCATCATTTTACATATAATATATTTTATTTCCTATTATTAATGTCTATATATTCTATTTTTAATTTACCCTATAAGACGATTTGATTTACATAATCTAGGAATTCATATCAGTGTTCACTCATTGGATTATTTGTTCCCCTGATAAAAGGACTATGTCCCATTGTTCACTATAACAGATATGACCGATATGGGTTTTAAAATAATGTATTAATTTTTTATGTGGATACACATCATAATGAAAATTATAAATCATTCATTGGATCATGCTTCCCCACATGGAAAATTTAGTTCTGATCCAAGTCAGCCTACAAACATGGTGGCTGCATGATTCTAGTTAATAATAAATATTAAGACGAACAACCCTCAAAGGTGTAATCAAAAAATATGTATCTATTAATGATGTAATATATATAATAAACTAATATGATTAGAGTTCAAACTATATATTATTTTATACACATAGATAAGCCCCACTCATAGTCTCTGATTTCTTTAGTAACATTCTTTGCCTTCTCCACGATGTATGCTGTAATCATGGTCGCATCCAGGGAAATCAAACTTTTGAAATAATTGAACAATTATCCATAATGGTTAGAATCAATATTAAATCCCTGAAATATATTTAACATTTTTAAATAACCCCATGATTTAATTATTCCTTTATTTCCTAAAAAATCAAGCAGCACGATTTAGACCCCAATAGTCAGGCCTCCTCAAAAGGTGTAATTTTTTGTAATACATTCTAAAATTAAGGATCTCATCCAGAGAAGATATTAATGAGTAATTTATGGTAATACTCAATTCATAATTCCCATTCATTAATTTTGTATATACACTTTATCAACATAAAAATCATAGTCACACAATATTCAACTACACCACAACATCCTTGCAACATGATGATAAAATATCTGTTATTGTTCGGTTGCATGGCCATATAATGTATTATATGAACTATACATCCCATTATTCATGTTAATCATGACTTCTAGGAAAATTATATATTATTCAAAAGAAAAAAATTAAATTATTTTTCTACCATTATATAACCAATGGAAATTCGACATCCATTGTGAAATCATATCTCTCATCAGGATGGGATAATTCCTACCAAGTCTCAATATATCATTCTCGTTCGGTCCATATAAACATTGGGAACATATCAATTTGATGATTCAATATACCTCACAAAAATATATTCCATTACCAAAGAAATATATTCCCCAAAAGAAGAAATATATAGGGTCTCTCATGTTTAGTACCTAAAATAGTCATCCAAAGCAGTAATCACCCTCTATGATGGAAGTAAACATGAATAGTTAGATATAAATGGTAATCTAAATAAACATAGTGTTTGTAGTTAATATGGGAAATATGTATGGGGTACATTGAATAAAAATTATAATGTGAATGGATATACCATGATACATGAAATATCTTCAATTTCAGGTATTACATATGATATATATAAATATTCACATCAATTCAATTAAAAATTAAATTTATTGTAAAAGGGTGACCAGTCAAAAAATTGGATTTAGATTTGATTCAACTAAAATATTTATATAAATATGAAATAATTAATTTATAAAAAAATACCTATATATTTGGAGGTGAACCATACCTCCCATCCTCTCAACCATGATGTATACTAAATAATAGTTAGTAAAATACCCCAATCATCAACTACTATTATAAAGAAAAGCCACATGGATTTTTTGTGCACCCTCTTGGATTATGTAAAAATTTTGTTATTAAATAATAAATAGAATTTTGATCCTGATGTGAAATATATGTGGAACGAAATAATCATGTTTCAATTATCGTGCTGCATTTTGTTTCCCAAACATACAAAATTTTATCTGAAACATCGTACTTGTTATAACATCAATAATTCAATTATTAAGGGAAATTCATAAATGTATAAACTCTTATTATTACTTTCATAAAAATTAATTTGGGACATTTAAATTTTTTTCTTTCTGGAAGGGAGAATATTATATTAAAAAATATATATATTGAGAATGTGGTGGATTCTTCTTTTGATGATAGATTAAGTCCAATATAAACTATTTATCATTACTAGTATTCAATATTATTTAATATTGGTAAATGATGAAAATAACATTTATTTAATATATTCAAGATATATTTTGGTAATGTTTTAATGATGTGATATGTTGGGGGTTTTATATTGTCAATGGAAACTTGCTGCATTAATTTATGATTTATTCAAAAATCAGACATGTATTTTTAGTCTTATGAGTACTCCTTCTTATCATTTAAACATTATAATGATCCTTATATTTATTCATTTTTTTAATTTTATAAATTTTATTTGGGTGTATATGGATCTAGTATCTTGTCTGTTTTATTCAAATCTTCATTAATCTATTTGGAATGTATTGAATAAAATTAACATAATTATCCGTTATTTTATGGTCTTTTAGAAAAACCAATATATTTATGTTGGTTTGATTTTCAATGTATTAAATAATATTGTCTAATGTTTAGTATAAATAAAACAGTTATGTATTTAATTTAATTAGATGAAATAATTACAAATGGGTTACAATTGATATTCAACAAAATCATCTATCCAATAGATATCAATAAATCACTTTGAAACATGAGATGAGTAATAAGTTCCCTGCCTTAAACATTGCATAATCTTGAATTATGTTAATTATTCACATTGAGTATATTTTCAGGTTTATATATGTAGATATTTAGGTCATAACATATACATATCAAATTGAATATTAAAAGTGGATATTTCTACCTAGCTTCTATTTTTTTCATAAAATAAAAAATCTAAAAAACATGTTTACTTCCATGTTTTAAACAGCAAGGATTTTCCATGATCCCATCATTGACCCTATTCTACATTATGTCTAATGAAAAACATTTTAAAAACTTGGGATGAGCATAAAAGGCACAGTAATGGATACACAAAGAAAATAAATTGTTAGATTTCAAAACATCATGTAAAAAATGAATATATTATTATAAAGTAATACCTTTCACCTTAAAGAAGTAGAAAAAACACTTCACTAAAATAATCTAATTTCATACCCTTTTTGAAACCAAAATATTACCATAAAGCCCATAGAATTCAACATATAACATATAATGTTAACTTGAGACATAAACATACTGAAATAGAATAACCATATGGTCAAATTACACACATTTCACTAAATGGAATTTCTATATGACTGACTTCCATACTCAATGCATTGGATTTTATAACGTAACCAATCATCCTGTTTTATCATGACACCACCCATCATTTGTTCTGTCACATAACCACTCATCACATTTCTAAGTACCATTATAAAATTATAACATAAACAAATTATGAATATCAACATTTCACTATTAAAATTTCATTTCCAATCACAATAAATTATTTCAAGATATTGAAATAATCAATCCATTTCAAAAACCATGTTAAATAACAAAACACACAAGAACATAATATGGGATTTTTTCATTTTTCAAATTTTTGTAAGGCTTATAGAGGAAAGAAAAATAGTGATTAGGGCCGCAGAGATGTCATTGTTGATTTATATGTCAAAAAAATTATTTTTTATTATTTACTATAACACATAATAGAATGAAAGATTCTATTTGAATTAACTGAAAATTCAACGGTTTTTATACCATTTATAAAATAAACTCATGTATAAATAAATATATGCCTCAATGAATGATTATTGAGACGAAGTCCCTTAAAAAGATCATTTGGTAAATAAAATAGATCGATTATGTGTATTTACTATAGGTATACATAATTAATGTAAATTATAAGATAGGACAAATAATGATATTTCATACAAAATCATAGCACTATATAATTTAAAAGTAGAAAATTATCCCAATGAATGGAAATTGGGTTAAGAAGTTCCCTTATCTCGTGTCAGACTTGACTCCCTTATTCAATAATTTCATGAATAACAAAATTAAGATAATTTATAATTTTTTCATAAACTTTTTCATGTTTATTATTCGTTTTATATCACTTATTACAATTTTATAATAGTTATAAAGTTATTGTATTTCATATCGGACATTTCGTCGATGTTCAGTACTTGAGTAAAAATGAACATGTTATTATGAGAATTAACCACATAGTTATAAGTACACCATCTCCCATAAGATATTCATGTTTCTAATAACACATAAATGTATTAAATAAATATATATATATATTTATATTAATCCATAGTATTTAGAGATGATAAATTAAATGCATTGTTCATGGATACGTTAGGTCGTACATACGCTTGAACACTACTTACATTTCATTGTCATAAAAAAAATAAAAACAGATACATATGTATATTATTAATCCAGTATAATATCCATTTTATATATGTTATGTATGTTCATTAATTCCATCTTTTATATGTTCTATGTATTGCATGAACAAGTAATATCACTTTGATGGGGTGGTAGTCTGCATTTCCTAAAATTAAATTATTGTAATTACGCAACATGAAAAGAATAATGATATGCATTAAATAAAAATTACAAAAGAATAAAGAAGATATAAATATAATATATATCATATATAAATATATTTCCATCATAATGGACGTCGTGAGTGGTAGTAGTAGATAAATGAACAATCATCATTTCGTGACGAAATAGTTTAATGCGACAGAAGCAATATGTTCATATCCATTAGATTTAGGTGTGTGTGAGTGTAGTTTGAGTAATTCATATATTAAAAACCATAGTATATTAAAGAGACTCGTGATGTAAAAAAATTTTGGAATAAAGAGAGTTTAGGGGGTGGGGAAGGAAAATAATAGAAAAGAACTTGAGAGATGATGTTACCTTTAAAACGGTTAACTATCTTTGGTTTTAACCAAAAGGATTTCTTAATGTGCCTTCTTCCTAAGGTAAGGATTATTGGATGAAGAGAGGGATGTTGGGAGATTATTCTTTCAGATGTTTGACGATCCAAGGGGATTTAGTATTGTGAGAAATGGGTTGGAGGTGATGGATTTTTATGAGGGGGAGGAGGAGATGTTTATGAAAGATGGAAATTATATTTCTATTATAAACTAAATTTCTGTATTAGATGGTCGAAAACTAATTAAATTCAAATATAAGATTACTATTATTCTATATAATCTCAACCGATAGGATTTATACTTGTTTTGGTTTGACTTTTAACCTTATCATTTACAATGTACCCTTAGTTAGCTAATCTATCTCTTACCATGTCTTCTTTTGTATTAACTTTATATAGTTAATATTGTTACCATAAAATTCTATTTGAACAAAAATGGATCATTAATGACATTTTTAACATTATATATTTCATTTTTCATAATATTATATTTTTTAGGATTATTATATAATTTTATAAAATCTCAATTGATTTAAAAACTAATTTATGTCAATTTTTATACTATTCATATCAGGGCTTTTTTAAAAAATACAAACCAACATGATTCTATCCAAAAACCATAATTAATTCAAATATAAAAATCTATACACATCCATAAAATTATTTATGTCATAATTTTTTTGAATATAAATATATTTTAATAATTATAATCTCATTTATTTAAAACATTTATTAATTAGGTAATTTATACATCATTATCATTGCATAAGTATTTTTTTGATTTATAAAAATTATAAAAAAATATCCATGATGTATGAAATATTTTTAGACTTATAATGACTATTTATGCTCTAAAATATCACTTATATAACCTCGTATAATTTTTTTTACTTAAAGATATAGGTTTTTGTTATGTTTTCCTTAAATTTAAATTAATATTTAAAAAGTGTCATTTTCAAATACAAGTTGCACCGTGGAGTCATAAAATCATCCCAAGGATGGCCATAGTAGTAAATGTATCAGAAAATATGATTAGGACATGTGTTAGGGTAATTGTAATATTATTATAATATTATATTTTACCATTATTTAATAGATTAACCTTTTAACCATGGTAAATAAAATATTTACTGAATTTAATATTCATATTTTCTAAAAATAAATGTTACCTATTTAAAAACATGGACATCATGATTCCAAATATGGAATCCATTTTTACTAATTCAAAACACAGAAGTCGTAGAAATTAAATTATATTAATTTCCGTTTCAAAAATAAAGTGTGTTTTTATGAAATAATAACTATCAAAAGATTGACACTTGTTTATGTCCAATTTCAAAGTAAAAATACATAAAATAACCAAAATTAGATTAAATGGTAAAAATATAATCTAATTAAACCAAAGAAAAAACAATTAAAATGATAATATAACCATAGAAATAAATTATATTATAAGGCAGTTATGTATTTAAATGCTGTATTTTGCATTATTCATTAAAAATTGAACTTTATTAGAAAAATACATTAATTTTATTCAATGTAAAATTTTATGTACCTATTATAAAGAATAATTTTATTTTTTCAAATAGAACATATAAAAGTGAAAAAAAATCTATTTGAAAAGGGTTCTCCATTAAAAGGCGGTAAATCGACCTTTTAATGAATATAAGAGTATTTATGCTTAAAAATGGATTCATTCACATTTTAAGAATATAAATTTCATTGGATAAAAGAAAAAACATTTAACAAACATGTGTAATCATATTATTGTTAGTTCTGTTCATTCACGACAATACAATGGCAAGGTAATAAATAAAATTTAAAATAATAACATTATTTTATTATTTTTCGATATTACTCAATGTTGTGAGAAATGTATGATTTCCATGAAACCTGTTGTGGTGTATCAGGTATGCCATTGAATATCGAATACTCCTTAAAATAAAATTATTATTTAATTCACAAATATTAATAAATATGAAAATGTCATATTCTTTATTTACCTATGATGTTACATCCTTCCCCCTTTTGGGAATTGCATCCTCGTAATTTTATAATTGGTATTGGATGCTTCATTGAAAGTCCCACATCGGAAAAAGAGTTAACAATAATATCATTTTAAAAGGAATAAAGGGATTTATGAAACTCACTCAAGATAACTGTAACGTCCCAGATCCGGGTGCCACTCAACGGGTGCCCCAAACCCGGTTGGTCACATGACCTCAAGTGCATTTCCCCAAATGTCAGTGGCTACCGACTAGAAGCGAGGGACAAGGACTGATAGTGGGGAAAATGTGCCCCAATTTTTCAATGTGTAGCATATCGGAATAAAAGATATAAACAAAAAACAGTGGAAGCAGTAACAATATGAAACTGAAATGAACAACTAAAATATAACAGAACTAGCAGTCACATATATAAAGATGAAGCATGTCACTAATTCTATGAAAACCGACAGAACAAGATACACTGTAATACAATACAATACAACTCAAAGTGTAAGGTACAACAATACAAATACAATCAGAGTAAACAGAACACCGCATCATCACATATCGAAGCTTAGTCCTATGCTCTCCCACTCATCTGCTACAATCAAGTACCTGTATAGGGACCCTTTCCCTTTTCCACACCTACAAAAATTTAATATTTTTGGGCCAAAGACATTACCCAAAAAGGGTGTGAGAAATAAATCTCAGTAGGAAACCACCAAAGTCCCGTTCCCAATTGTCCGTGAGAATGTGCAACAACAGTTTACAAAAGTAAATGCAGTAAACTATGTACTCAAATGTAACTATCAATACTAGTTTCAGTGCCATTTGAATTATTACATACCAATTCAATATAATTGAATTATATTTTCTCGAGACTCATCCTCAGCCGACAATATCCTATAGAGTGCCACAGAAAAAATCACAACAATGACAATTTAAATGAACCTTGTCCATAGGATAAATAATAACATGCCCTCAGGCTGAACAAAAAATTTTCCTCCGGCCATTTAGAACCTTTATCTCAGTCCTTTCCCTCAGGAGAAATAGAATCATTCCCCCATGAAAAACAGAAATGAAACCCTCAGGTGAATACAATATTTCCCTAAGGCTAATAGAACCACACCCTCAAGCTAATCAGATCCTCTCCCTCAAGTCTTGCCCTCAGGCGAAACAAGAATCTAGTAACCAGGCTGATCCCAACACATAGAAAGAATTTATATACATTTTCTCTCAATAAAAGCAATGCACAACATAATCATGGAATCCCCATGGGTATCCTGGACAAAGGGATAAACAACAGAATGCACCCCCAGGGTGGTATTGGATCCAAGCAGTGATCCCAAAAAACAGTTATACATATTCATTAAACTAACTATGCAATTATAGGTATTTGTTTACGCAAGGCCTTGTCCATAAGACTACCCATGCATGGGATCGTGCCACAGTGGTACCCAAAACACACAACAGTTGGAATTTAAACACCAGATCACCTACCTCGATCGTCTCGGATCGGTATACTTGAACGACACCTCCCTAATCGTCCAAGAACGAAGTATATCTGGGAAAAGAGAATTTCTGTTCAAACAAAAATAACAACCCTTATAGGATTAATTTGTAAGAACATCTCAAGGAGAAGGGATGGAATACCCGTACAGTCCCAACATGATCGACAGAAGCAGAATCCGATTCCTGGTGCGCGGCCAGCTGATCTTCGAAGCTCCGGCTTTCCTCCCAAGATTCAAATGGCGTTCTAAGCTTCCTTCGTGAATAGAGGAGTCTATTACCCATTTTAAGTAAAAAAACAAACTACACGGTGTGCACTCTCAAGTACACGGTGTGTAACCTTTTTTAAAATGTTCCTTTGGAGGCATTTTTCCACCGCGGCACTGTTCATCCGTTAACATGATTACACGACATGTATTCCTTGTTACATGGAGTGTACTGTTGCTTCACTGGAGGATACCTCCATGGCCTTAATGTTCACCTTTAGACAGAATACATGGCATGTAAATACCCTATACACGGCGTGTAGTCAATTTTTACACCATTCATTGCTGACAGGCCTACACGCCCTGTGTACTCATCCCACACGGCCAAAGTAAACAGCCTGTGGAAAAGTACATGGCATGTTGTCAAAAAATTTGGGATTTTCCCCATTTTCATTATTTTCTAAAAAAACATAATGAAAAAGGAAAAGAAGAAACTCACACCTCAAAAATAAGAACCATGTTCTTACAAACTTCCCCCTTAAAGAAATTCGTCTCCGAATTTCCCTTCCAAGAGTGGCAAAGATAATGCTCAGAACAAATATGGCCACTTAGCATGCATGTTAGTCACCCGCTCCTAGGTTTTGTCTTGCACTGGACCATACTGCCATAACACCCGTACGAGTGGAACTAACTGGCCTCGGAGAACCTTCGTGCTCTTATCGAAAATATGAATCAGAATCTCCTCAAAGGATGCATCGATCTGAAGCTCAACCTCCATGGGATGAAATGTGTGAGATGGGTCTGAATGATAATGGCACAACTGAGATACATGTAAGACGTTGTTCATGGCCTCGTACCTCTGTGGTAACTACAACCGATAGGAAATCGACCCAACTCTCTCCAGAGTCTCAAACGACCCCATATACCTCGGTGAATGTTTACTCTATCTTTTGCTCATCCTGTGTCCCAACCTCCGCGAAACACACAAGAGAACCTGATCCACGACAAAGAACTCCAAGGGTCATCTACGGAAATCAAAATAAAATTTATGATGAGACTTTGTGGTAGCCATATACTTCTGAACTAACTGGACCTGCTCTGAAGTCTCCTGCACAAGACATGGTCCCAACAAAGCTTCCTCACCTGCCTCTAACCAGCACAAAGGTGATCGGCATGGCCTACCATATAAAACCTCATAAGGTTATATCTGAAAAGATTCTTTTAAAATATTATTATAAGAATACTAAATGAGGGTTATATGCTTCTTCTAATAGCCCCCAATGTCTAGGACACATGCACAAAAAATTTCTTAAAGCACCTATATCGTACGCTCTGATTGGGCATCGGTCTGAGGGTGGTAAGCTATGCTTAGAAGCACCTGTGTACCCAGTGCCCTCTTAAAACTCTTCCAGAAACGAGATGTAAAGCGGGCGTCCCAATAATAAATGATAGAATGCAGTACCCCTTCAAGAATTACTGCCTCTAGGATATCAAAATTTCTGAGCTCGTCAATACTGAAGGTCACCTTGATCGGAAAAAAGTGAGCTACCTTTATGAGTCTTTCCACAACAACTTATACGACATCATTGCCTCAAGGTTACCTCGGTAACCCAGTCATGAAGCCCAACGCGACATCATCCCATTTCCGCTCCAGAATGGGTAACTGCTGTAACAGCCCAACTGGCCTCTACTACCACTTTGTAACGTCCCGGATCCAGGTGACACTCAATGGGTGCCCTGACCATGGTTGGTAACATGACCTCAAGCGCATTTCCCCAAACGCCACAGACTAATGACTAGCAGCGAGGGTCAAATATCGATAGTGGGGAAACTATGCTCTCATTTGTCAAAGTGTAGCGAAGTGGAATAAAAGATATAAACATACCACAGTGGAAGCAGTAACAATATGAAACTGAAATGAAAAACTGAAATAGAAGAGAACCATCAGTCATATATATAAAGATTCAGCATGTCATTAATTCTATGAAAACTGCCAGAACAGGATACACTACAAAACAATACAATACAACTCAAAGTGAAAGGTACTACCAAACAAATACCAGTAGAGTAAACAGAACGCCGCAAAATCGCAAGCCGAAGCTCAGTCCCATGCTCTACCACTCCTATGCAACAGTCCAGTACCTGTATAGGGACCCTTGTGCTTATCCACACCTTTAGAAATGTAATCTCTTTGATCCGAATAAATGACCCAAACAGGGTGTGAAAAATAAATCCCAATATGAAACCACCAATTGCCCATAACCAACTGTCAGTGAGAATGTGCAACAGAAGTGTGCAAAAGTAAATACAGTAAACTAGTAAGTACTCATAAGTAACTATCATTACTATTTTCATGGCCATTTTAATTATTACATATCAATTAAATATAATTGAATAGTATGCTCTCAAGACTCATCCTCATCCAACAATCTTATATATAGTTCCACAACATAAATCACAATAGTGACAATTTAAAATTACCTTGCCCTTCAGCTAAATAGTACCATGCCCTCAAGCTAAACATGAAATTTCCGTCATGCCAACCAGAAAAAAACCCTCAGGTGAATAGAATCTATCCCTCTTTCTAATAGAACCGCTTCTTGTAACGACCAAAATTTTTGCAATGGAAATTCCCTTCTTATAATTATGTCATAAAATAACATGAAAACACAAAATAATGAACTACTAAGTGATAAGTGACTTTTAACATATGTTTGTCACTTCTGTGTTTGAAATTTTGAAGATATGACATACACGGTTGTGTTCAAGATGATTTTTGGAGTCTAATAAAACAAAAATAATTTTTTGTGAATAATAACGTACAGGTGTGAATAGAAACCTACCCTTATGAATAGTAATATGACCCTTATGAATAGTAAATCATCTAACATAAGAGCTATCTTACCCATGAATAATTAAATAAAATTTAGACATATTAGAAAGTGACAATTTAACATTAGTAAATGTTTTGGTATTTTGTAAGTCATAAATAATAAATAATAAATAATTAATTAATTTTAAGAAACATTTTTCATAAAATGTGTTTATTAATTATCAAATCAATTTCTTATAGTTTTTAGATAATTTCATAAGACACTACATAATTTTTGAAAGCACTATAAAATTAGTTTAAATTTTAAAAACTCTTTTTAAGTAAATATTTATTTCAAATAAATATTAAATGAATCTTATATAGAAAATTATTTTTGAAAAATGGACTTAATTTTTGGATTCTACACATCAAAAAATGTTTGAGTTGAATTTTTGGGATTTTTCTAAAATACTGGAACTTTCGATGAATAGCTAAATACCATAATTTACAAAAATAAAGTAAATAAGCTAATTATAGAGTCATGTGTGATGTTCTGCTGATGTAAGACAACTTGGTTCAGGATCACATGATAGAATTACTATTCTTGGTCATTCAATACTCATTTTTCCTTGTCTTAGGGGAAATTAACAAGCTAATGAATTATATATTAAGGAAACCCCTCTCCCCTCCACTATAAATACCACCCTTCACACCCTCGTTTTCTCACACCTCTCAAGATCAAAGACTTCTCTAAAATCTACCCAAAAATCTTCTTTAGAATCTCTCCCACGTCCAAGAGCTGCTTGTCTCATCAAAATACCAAGCCTAGATTCTTTAAGGTGGATCTCAGGAGGAGGATTTAAGAGGTAATTTCTCTCCCTCTTCTCCTTTAATTTTCTTTCATGTTAAAGTTCATTTATTGATCTCCCCACCTATCATCATCCAAATGGTATTGTAACTCCATTATTATACATTTAATGTAATTTCATGATGATAATGGGATATTATATCATCTAACTTCCTTTCCCTCTTCCTTTTATTTTATTAAAGAGAACTTTGTTCGTGAGGTGTTAATTTATCACCTTCAAGAACGACAAGTTTTCTTCTTCCATTTCTACCTTCATATCTGGTCTTGGAACCATTTCTATGTTTGAACCATAATATTTAATATTTATTATCTATTATTTAGTGTTATGGAACTAAATTATGACCATATTGCTCGTGATAAAATAAAACAAGTCCATTATGATCGAAAAATGGCTCAAATTAACCCAAACAATCATCATTTAATTATTATCTAATGATTCATTTACATGGATCTCATATAATTAATTAAAATATCATTAAAACTTCTTTAATATCATTAATAAAAAGTAATATCAGTTCTGGATGTTTACTCATGTTCTACATGAACTTCAATTTAAGAATACAAGTGAACCACTCAAGAAAACCATAAAAACAAACATTCCAGAACAATGCCTTTAAACTCTCTAACTCATACAAAGGAACATAAAATCACTTAATATAACCATAATGAACCATATTAATCTACTCAAGGTCCTGGATTTCTAATTAGTGGATATAATGTCATTATACATGACATTAAATAGAAGGAAGCATTTGGATACAAGATAAGGGGAAATTCTTGAACCCAGTTTTCTTTCTTCGGGTTCTCCCTCTTTAACTCCATTTTTTTTGTTACTCCAAAAACATCAGATGTTCATAATTTTCTTTCATTCTCTAGGATATACATTTTCACCACTATAGTTTATTTTAAAAAAATTGTTTTTGAAAATAACTCTTCTTCTAAGAACTCACCTTTTACTTCTCATTCAAGGATGATGGTTCTTGTATCAAGTATGTTATTCCCTCTTTGGATTGGGAACCCAAAGTTTATGACTGTGTTTTTATGAGATGAAACCCATTCCTTTCCATGGGTTAGTTCATTTCATCGGTGATTTATGTTCTATGTGGAATGCATGATAATGAAAATATTATGATGTGATAGGTGTGCCCAGAATTATATAGCTCAATATGAATGTTTGAATGTGACGAGTGTGCCCGAAATTATACAGCACTCCAATTCATTGGGTAAAGTGATGAATCTCATGAGTAAATCTGAAATGATGTGTAAACAAGATTCTATATTGGTTCAAAAATATGTGTGGTAGTTAACCACTAACACATGATGATTCATTTTTATGAATTTCTACATTGCAAGTCTTATATTTAAGCTTCCTCTCATGTTAATGATCTTTTTCCATGTTATGATTAAGTTCACCCCATTCTATATTGTTCTTATGTATCCTCTTACTGGGCTTCTAGCTCACCCCTTTTGATGTATATCCTTAGGTGGCTACATTTACTATGGAGAGGACAAGTGCCAATAAGAAGCTAGAGAAGAAGAAATTAATTAAATGTTTATGATTGATGTTGTAATTGTTATGTATGGTCCTAGTTTTCCCAAGACACCAAACCTTTGGATCCTCTATGTGTAATATAATTATGTTTTTTATATTTAAAATGATGTAATAGTAATTTAAGAAAAGTCTGGGTCGCTATAGTTGGTATTAGAGGAATGGATTAGTTATTTTGGGAATTAGGATTAGTGAAACCTAAAGAAAACCTCTAGCATGAGACTAATTACAAGAAGGCACACAAGAGTCTTTACATAGGGATCCCATATGTTATGATTTTTATATAAATAGATAAAATAAATAAGTTATTTAATCATGAATTGTTGACTTATGTTTTGTTCTAACCATTTCTATTTTAGAAAATGATGGGAACCCGGAGAAACCAGGCGAACAACTCGTGCGAGGGCCAATGCAATGATTGCCCGAATAACATCCCCAATGATTTGAGAGGTAAAGTTAAGATCTTGAGGGAAATTATTAACCAATTATCCTAGGTTATAAACAATAACCATAATAATGGGTAATGTTCTCCTTCACCAAAGAGGTAGAAACTGGTAATCGAATGTTTTATGTGGCAACGAAAACTGAGGATTAATGGATCTTATGATCCACTACTTGCAGAGCAGTGGGTCAACTCCATGGAGAAGATCCTTTCTGTTATTAATTTTTCTAAGATGGAGAAGGTGACCCTAGCTGTTTATCGATTTGATGGAGAAGCCGATCAATGGTTGGATTTTATTAAGAACACCAATCCTAGGGAAGAAATTGATGAGATGTATGGGAAGACTTTAAGATAATGTTTCTTAACAAGTATTTCCCAAGAACACTTCGCACAAATATGGAGAGAGAATTCCTAGAGCTGAGGAAAAAATAAGGAGAATCTGTCACAACCTATGAAGTGAATTTCAAAAGGCTTGAAAGGTACACTTCAGGTTTTGTTATCAACAATGATGGAAGAATTGATAGATTCTTTAATGGATTAAAACCACACCTTCTAAAGGATCTTGCAATTCGAGACTTTGAGAGTTATGAAGAAGTTGTTCGATGTGCTATCAAATTGGAGACGGAGTTTGGAGAATGGTCCCATGGATATGGTGATAAGAAACAAAAGATGGAGTATAATTCTAGAGGATCAAATGATAAGGGTGGGAATAAAACTCAATGACCCACATGCCAAAAATGTGGAATTTTTCACCCTGGGAACCGCCTCAAAGGGATGGGGAAATGCTTCAAGTGTGGGAAAGATAGACACCATGCCCAAGAGTGTCGAAAATATATGAAAAAGAAGGATAATGAAGCCAATGAAAGGAGAGAACAAATCATGGTTCGATGCTACAAGTGTAGGGAGCTAGGGAAATATGCAAACCAGTGGACTAATCCTCGAGTCCTCGAGGGAAATTAGTGTCAGCAGCCACAAAAGCCATAACAACAAGGGAAGGCTTATGCCATCACTATTGTGAAGGTGGAGCATGATAAGGAAGTCATAAATGGTACACTTAATCTTCAATCAAGAATGGAAAATGTCTAATTTGATTCTAGTTCGACGCATTCCATTATATCTTGCAATTTTTCTAGAGCTACAGAATTGAAGCCCCAAAACCTTGAAGTAGAGATATCTGTAAAAACACCATGTGGTGCAATCTATGCATCCCAAGTGTTTGACTCCTCTCCTATTGGCGTACGTGGGAAGTTTCTTCCAGCGAATCTTGTAATACATCCTTTTTGGGAATTTGACACTATAATGGGAATGGATTGGATCTCATTATATAGATCATAAATCAACTGTCGAGAAAAAGAAATATCTTTTCATATTCCGAACCATCCCATGCTCCTCTAAAAATTCAACGTAGATCATGAATCTCTTTTGAAAAATCCATCAATGGTGTGGTTGTTGATTCCCAATGAAAAAGCATACCTCACCCAAATGGATGAGTTGATGGAAGGTCCCAACCATAAGGAAATTCCCATTGTGAGGGAATATGATGATGTATTTCCCGAAGAGTTACCCGGAATTCCCCTGGACTGTGATGTAGATTTTTCAATTGAACTCATACTCGGATCTACTCATATCTCTAAGTGTCCCTATAATATGGCTCCTATCGAACTGGAGGAGATAAAGAATAAGCTACAAGAGCATATGAAAAAATGGTTCATATGACCAATTGCATCACCATGCGGTGTGCCAGTGCTCTTTGTGAATAAGAAGGATGTAACAATGTGGTTGTGTATCGATTATAGAGAAGTCAAGAAGATCACCATAAAGAACAAGTATCATGTCCCTAGGATTGATGACTTGTTTGATCAGTTAAGAGGTGCTCAAAACTTCTTCAATGGTGGAACTGCATTCTGGATATCATCAAGTAACTGTGAAGAAGGAAGATAAAATAAGACTACCTTCCGAACAAGGTATGGGCACTATGAGTTTCTGGTGATGCCCTTTGGACTTACCAATGCCCCTGAAATCTTCAAGGATTTGATCAATAGAGTCTTTATAGATTACCTCAACAAATTTTTGGTAGTGTTTATTGATGATATTATCATATACTCAATGATCCAGGAGGAACATGAAGAACATCTAAGACTTGTGTTGGCGACATTGAGAACGGAGAAGTTGTACGCCATGTTCTACAAGTGTGACTTTTGGATGAAATAAGTCACATTATTGGGATATGTGATCACAAGTGAGGGAATTTCTATGGATCCTTAAAAAACAAAGGCAATTGTGGAATGACCCAGGCCCACTAGTGTCATGGAAATATGTGGTTTTCTTGGATTAGCTATGTACTATCAATGTTTTTTGAGAAACGTCTCATGATTGTCATGCCCACTAACTAAGATAACAAGGAAAGGGGTAAAGTATATCTAGAAGGAATAATGTGAGGGAATCTTCAAGGAGCTAAAGAGAAGGATGATCACAACACCTATACTCACACTACCAAAAATTGGAGAATGTTTTATTATATACAGTGATGCTTCAAAGAAAGGCTTGGGTTGCGTACTCATGAAAAATGATAATGTGATAGCCTACGCCTCACGATAGTTGAAGATCCTTGAGCAGAAATACCTAATGCATGATCTAGAGATAGCAACCATGATTTTGGCCTTGAGAATCTGGCGACAGTACCTTTATGGTGAGAAGTGTGATATATAAACTGGCCACAATAGCCTAAAGTATATATCCACACAAAAGGATCTCAACATGCGTCAAAGGAGATTGTTTGAGCCAATCAAGGATCACAATTTCTCTATTCACTATCATCCTAGAAAGGCGGACAAGGTAGATGATTCTCGAAGAAGAAAAGAACCCGCAACTCTATACATGTTGTAGATTGAGAAAGACCCTATCTTCATGGACATGAAATGAATAGATTTGGAAATTATAAGGGTAGGGGATACCTCCTACCTTTCCCAAATTATTGTCAAACTATCTATCCAGGAGAAGATTAAGGAAGCACAAATGGATGATGTGGAGATTCAATAGAGGGTGAATTCAAGAAAGGAAGGGATGCTGCAGTATTTATATATCGATGATGATGGAGTGATTCGGTTTGGAATGCAGTCTTGTGTGCCTTCATCACCCGGGATAAAGAAAGAGCTATTGGAAAATGCACATAGCTCAACATTCTCTATCCATCCTGGGAGTACCAAGATGTATCGTGATCTTCAAGAACACTTCTGGTGGGATAACATGATGTAGGATATTACAGAATACATTTCAAGGTGCTTGGTATGTCAGCATCTTAATTCTAAGAGACAAAAGTCCAAAGGTATGACGCAGTTGTTGCCTATAGCCATGTGGAAATGGGAAAATGTTACTATGGACTTTGTCACAGGTCTCCCGAAGACGTCGAAGGGAAATAATACGATATGGGTTGTGGTTGATCGACTCACCAAGACTGCCCATTTTATCGCTATTCGGGAAGATCTCTAACTTGAACAACCTGTAATTATTTATGAGAAAGAAGTGGTGATATTCCAGGGTGTTCCACTCTCTATTGTCTCTGATCGTGATCCAAGGTTCACATCTATATTCTGGAGGAGCCTTCAACAATCTTTAAGTACTAAAGTAAATTTCAGCACAACCTATCACCCCCAAATTGATAGCCTATCTGAAAGGATGATTCAGACACATGAAGATATGGTAAGAGCATGCTCTCTAGAATTCAATGGTGGATGAGATCAGCATCTCCCATTGGTTGAGTTCTCATATAAAAATAGCTTCCACTCAAGTATTCAGATGGCTCAATATGAAGCTCTGTATGGAAAGTGATGTAGAACTCCACCCTGTTGGGATGAGGTTAGAAAAAGAAAGCTACTAGGACCTGATATTGTGAAAGACATGATAGAGAAGGTTCAAGTCATCTAGAAACACATCAAAGATACTCAAATTCATCAAAAGAGTTATGCTAACAACCATCGAAGGGACTTGGATTTCGATGTTGGAGATAAAGTCTTCCTTCGAATATCTCCATGGAAGTGAGTCATGCAATTCAGAAAGAAAGGGATGTTATGACCAATGTATATTGGCCCTTTTGATTTCCTTGACCACATAAGAGTTGTGACCTATCATCTTGAAATACCACTGAATATGGATCAACTTCATGATATGTTTCATGTATAACTACGGATTAAGTACGTACTAGAGCCCTCACATTTTCTAAACATAGAGGTGGTGCAGCTGGAAGATGATCTCTCATATGAGGAGAAGCCAGTCAAGATCCTGGATCGGAGAGATAAGGTTCTATGCAACAACACAACCCATATTGTCAATATGTTGTGGATGAACCATAAGTTTGAGGAAGCAACTTGGGAACTAAAAGAGGCAACGAAGGAGAAACACCCTCACCTGCTTGTGTAAAGTGAAATTTCGGGGGTGAAATCGTTTAAGGGGGGAACAATGTAACGACCCAAAGTTTTTCAATGGAAATTACCTTCTTATAATTATGTCATAAAATAACATGAAAACACAACATAATGAACTACTAAGTGATAATTTACCTTTAAACATAAGTTTTTCACTTCTGTGTTTGGAATTTTGAAAATCTGATATACACAGTTGTGTTACAGATGATTTTTGGAGTCTAATAATTTTTTTTTTCGGTGAATAGTAACGTACCCTTGTTAATAGTATCCTACCCTTATGAATAGTAATATGACCTTTAAGAATAGTAAATCATCCAAAATAAGAGTAAACTTGCCCATAAATAATTAAATAAAATTTTGACATCTTAGAAGGTGACATTTTGTCTTTAGTAAACGTTTTGGTATTTTGTACATCATAAATAAATAATTATAAATAATTAATTAATTTAAAAGAAAATTTAATTTATTAAAATGTTTTCATTAATTATAAAATAATTTTCTTATATTTTTTAGATAATTTTATAATACCCTAAGTAATTTTTGAAGGCACTATAAAATCGGTTTGAATTTTAAAAACTGTTTTTGTTAAGTAAATAATGATTTCAAATAAATATTAAATTAATCCTATATAGAAAATTATTTTTGAAAAATGGACTTTATTTTTGGATTCTACACGTCAAAAAATGGTTGAGTTGAGTTTTTGTGATTTTTCTAAAATACTTGAACTTTCGATGAATAGTTAAATAGCGTAATTTACAAAAATAAGCTAAAAAATATAATTACAGAGTCATGTGTGATCTTCTGCTGATGTAAGCCCACTTGGTTCGGGATCACATGATAGAATTACTATTCATGGTCATTCAATACTCACTATTCCTTGTCTTAGGGGAAATTAAAAAACTAATGAATTGTATATTAAGGAAACCCCTCTCCGCTCCACTATAAAAACCACCCTTCACACCCTCATTTCCTCACACCTCTCAAGCTCCAAGACTTCTCTAAAATCTACACAAACATCTTCCCTAGACCCCCTCCCATGTCCAAGAGCTGCTTGTCTCATCAAAATACCAAGCCTAACTTCCTTAAGGTGGATCTCAAGAGGAGGATTTAAGAGGTAATTTCTCTATATCTTATCCTTTAATTTCCTTTCATGTTCAAGTTCATTTCTTGATATCTCCCCACCTATGTTCATCCAAATTGTGAAGACTTGGATTTTTGGCCCTGTCAATATTTGGAATATTTCTATGAATTATTCCAGAGCTAGGTGTGAAGACGACGTGCGATTCCAAGGCCCGGTGTGCCCGGAATTAATTTTATAAAAATATTAAGCTTTTTTCATACTATGCAGGTGGTGGGGGTGTGATATCTCCTAAATGGAATATCTGATCGAGAATATGAGGGAACAGTTGCGTCTGAAACATGTCATTTACCCTATGAGAGATGTAAACTTTGCTGGCGCGAGCCTGCGGTGGAAAGTGCAACCAGGGGCATTTTCGTAAATAAGTGGAAAAGTTTATTTATGAGCGTCGTCTCGAATAGCTTCTGAACAAAGTCTTTGATTGAAAATCAGAGCCCACCGTTGCGTTCATAAGGTCGTGTTTACCCTACGGGTGGCCTTAACTTTGTCCGCGTCAGGGGAAGAGTCTGGGGAATTTCTTTAACTGGAGGTTTTTAAATAAAAAGATGAAAATAATTTCCTTATATCCCTCCCACCTCCTACGCGCAGCGATAAAACCCCCTCCTCTCCCGTCTGTTTCTTCCCAAAATCGAGTCGAAATCGTCCGTTTTCTACACCGAACATCTGCAGATCGAGCTTCAGGGAGTCACCGGCAGTGATTTTCACCCGAAGCTTTGGCATTTCACCGGCAAGGTTGGCAGTTTGAGTTTTATAATCCCGGATCCCATTTTTGTGTTGTTTTTCTTCAAATTTTCATAAGGGTTGTGTAGTTCGGGTTTTGGGGTTTCCAAAACCTTTTTCGGATATGCATTTGAAGCACCGGGGTGCTCCCGGTGGCTCCGGAAAGATTTCCGGTGAAATCCCGGTTTTCCGGTGGTGAGGGGTGACGACCATGGTGGAATCCGACAACGGAATCCGGTGGCGGTGCCGTGTTTTCCGGCGGCGGCGCAGTGTTTTCCGGTGAGGCAGGCGGTGGTCCGGCCCGGTTTTTCCGGGTGTTATTTAAACACCTATAACTCGCAAACCAGAAGTACGATTTGTGAGCCGTTTGTCGAGACGTGTTACTTGTGTCGAGTGGGACCTCTTGAACTCACTTTGAGAATTTTTGTAAGTCGGGTTTGTGGCTCGGTGATACGAAACATTGAAATAATAATAATATTTTCTTATTATTCGTCTTCGGCCAGTTGTATCTTCTTCCCGGAGCATCGGATTGACGTTCTATCAGTGGAGTTGAGACCCTGATGATATAGCGGACTGTTCTTGAGGGTTTCCAGGTGTTGGGACCGATTTTGGGGTGCGGGCCCCACGAGGTTAGGTTTTGGCGTTTGCAGAGAAACGCGACTTTCGCCCCAGGAGTCCGATTTTGGCGGATGAATAGTCGATCTTGTGTGTTTTTTCGAGAGGATCACAATGGTGCGATCCCTTCGATGTGTTTCAAGAATGAGGTTTGGGTCCCCCTTTTTGAGGTGTTTTTTAGTGTTAGAAGAATTTCAACCACGATGATCACTGTTTTCAATTTCAATTGATCCTTCCATCCATAGGTAATTTTTTTATGATTTCAAATAATGAAATTATTTTTATATGTTTTGAAAATAAAAATAAGTCATTGTAGGGGACAACCAATGATATTTACCCAATCATACTATAAATAATTTACACTATCCATGACCTATTTCAACAAATAAAAAAATATGCCTCATGGGGTATACTCCAATATATCAAATATATGTCTTTACAATATAAATTGCGTACAATCTTAATGTTTTCATTATTTAACATAAATTATGTTATGCATAATCATGAGATTTTGATCCATGGAGAAATTTTTTAAATCTAACTATAGTATTGTAATATAAAATAGTAAATAATATCAATTATCATCATAATTATCTCTACAAGGATGAATTAACTTTTTAAATTGTGATTCATTATATTAGGAATGATCTAATGATCGATTCAAAGATCTATTAATTTAATTAAAAAAAATTATTTCATTTTTTTATTGATAAATCTATTCATTTTCAAATAAAATATTTGAATTGTGAATGCCCTATGATAATTATATTGAAAATTCATACAATGAGGGATGGAATATTGCTATAAATCCTAAATAACTTATATTGTGTCGTCTATTAATGTAGTTATATTTTTAGTATTTAGGAACTCTAAAGATCCATATTCTATTTTACACCACATTAAATCCAAATCATAGACTACAAAAATATTATATGTTGATGCGGTCATCATCAGTATGGGATTTTTGGAGTAATAATTGTGATGCCTTACATTCCCCCTAAGAGAACATTAAAAACTCTTCAAGCTAATAATTTTTTCATATTAAATTTACTAAATATGATCTTAACATATCAATTTATTACCTTTATCATTATTAGTTAACTAATTATTGAATCCACCGTCCTCCTACAATGATCTTTTCATACCGTCAATATCCAAGGTTGTTGAATTTTATAAACCCCTTTTTTTGATGTTCAATCATATTTATTTAGAATATATAATCTTCTTATTAAAATTTTATGTCATCAAATCCTCATACTATTTATTTAAATTTTTATTAACTATGTTTTTATAGGAAATCAAACTTTTTATGAAGAGGAAAAATCATAGCTTGATCCACCAGGTCAGATCCTTCCTGCACATTCCATTGTATTTTAATAGTTACACTCGCTATTTTCTATCACATTTGAAAACTATGTAAAACCAGAATTTTACATCATTAAATAATCCTAATAATTGGTAGATCACTAAAAAATCAATACAAGGATTAAATATTACCATATTTTTGGAACCTACATCACCTATTGGTATTGTTGTAACTTCACCCTCTTTGAAATTAAGGTTTATAGAAATGTTTTCATCCATTGTAATAGAGTAGGAAGTCGTGGAAGAAATATATACATAATCCCACCCAAACCAATAATCACCATCAAAATTAGATTTCACATTACTAGTACATCCCAATGATACCTTTGATGATTTTTAACCACATTAAGAATTTGAAACATCAATACATTATACAATTTTGGGATCAATAGGGTCAGGTCGATCAAACTGATGTCCCTCTAGGGGTTGTGAACCCTATAGAGTCTGGTTCTCAAAAATATCATTAGGTGGATAAATATACTCTTCATAAACCGCCTTTGAATATCACATAAAATAGTTCCCCTTAATTTCTTTAGGAAATTAACATGATTTTTTGTACAGATTTCAATATATTAGGTTCCCATAGAATGGTTTTAGATTAACGATTCTCCCCTAATATAAATATCTAAAATAAATAATTTATTTAATGAGGATATCCACTTCATTCCATACCCAATATATGATCATATTTTTTTAGTGAATGAGTACAAGAATCAGATAAAATATAATTCCATAATGAATTACCTAATAACTCCGTAATTGAAGGGGTATATAATGATAATGGGAGATGAAAAAACTGAGTTGAGACATTAAGCAATGGTGAACCCTTTTTCTTTGGAAAAAAAATTTCTTCTTCACCTAAAAAAATTATTTCTTTAATGTCTTGATAAATATTTGATAATAACAGTGGAAAGTACACATCATCAAAAAATTATATAAACAAATGATGAAAATCAAAGAGAATGAACACCACATTATGTTTTAATTTGAATTAACATTCAAATTAAAATCTATTTTCAAATGTAGAAAATGACTAAATCATTCAATGAGAGATATATTGAGTAGATTCGTATATTCTAAAAACATTATTAAGGATATCTCTAATCCTAGTTCTCCCTCTAACAAGGTAAAAGAATGATTCCTAATTACTGTTTTGGAATATTTTTTGGTGAAATATTATAACATTCTGAATTCGACTACCCCCACACTAGGGGATGGGCTGCAACAACAAACTCCAAATTCATATGTCTCTTTTAATCATTGTGTCATCCCTTATAACTTTTTTCCCTGGGTGTCTCATTGAACATACCTGAGATCTATTTATTGTGTTAAAATAAAATATAATGTGATGTTTTAGTAAAAAATTATATATATGATGTATTTCTATATTTAATTTAAAATGAATATTATTTTTATGGGTGTTGCTTGAAAAAGTGGTATATCATGCCTACATGTATAGCGTGTGAATGATTTTCTCTATTTATAGAGAAATTAATAGATCATTAGATATTAGTAGAAATTAAATATTGAGAAAGAATCATTTAAAAAAAATTAATGTATACTATATGAAAATACTTACGCACAACATGTTATAGCTTCTAAAACGTCATATTTAGTATTGAAAAGTACAAAAATGATTCTTCTTTGTGTACAATGAGACTTAAGATTTACCAAGTAAATTAAACATCCCATTAGTATTCTATATATTTATAAAATATCCTAATGAACTAAACCTAAAACAATCATCAGTGTGAAATTTTATCAAGTAGAATATAATAATACCTATAATAATATTTCTATATGAAAACATAATATCAATGTATTTAATTAAGATAAAACTCTTTTGGATAGACATAAAATAAAAAACACAGGTACACATAATAAACAATATCTTTCAGACTATGCATCAAGTAGGAAATATTTTAATCCATACTCTAAAGTATATTTGATCTTATGGATTCTTTAATTCATTATGATTTAGTTTTCAGTATCTTTTTATTTGTTTTTTAGTACTAAAAAAATCATCAAATATAGATCATTGGAAAAATAGCTAATATATATATGTTTGGTTAAATTAGTTCATAATAGTATGTTATTTATTTTTAATCTAATAAAATAATTTTTTCAACCCTTAATAGTCATCTAATGTTTCCATTTCATATTTTTTAAATTTTTATATATCAAATGGTTTTTTGGTTGAAAAATAATAATGAAATCAATGATGGATTTCACAATGATAGAGACATCAAAAAAATTAGATTATGTTTTTTGGGTTGTATATTACATTAATAGTTCAATGTTGATGAAATAGATTAAAAAAATTATTAAATTAGGATATATAGTCATGTTTATGTATGTAGTGTACCGTGGTGAATTCAAAAAAGTGTTTTGGAAAATATTTATCTCCGAAATTTTTAGTTGTTAAAATATAAAATTCCCCCTCAACAAAATGTTTCAAAATATTATATATATACATAAATTTGATATAGATTATATATTAGATGGGATACAATGTGTGATATAATTTTGATGGATTTATGCCCAGCTTTCATAGTAATATTTTATCCATATTCAAATCCATCATCTTAGTTGTAACACTTTAGAACTATTACATACTTATTCAAAATAATTGTTTCATTATAATAAAATTTATTTAAATATACTAATTTAACTTCTCTAATTATTTAATAATTCACCATTCAACCATGGTACAATCCTGTTTTATATTAACTGATTCTAAAATTCTTCAATATGGATTTCCCAAATATTATAATTGAATTCATCATCTACTATTTTAGGATAAAATTGAGATATTATTATGATATAAATAAATTTATTTCAATGGTGTTTTTTGGATCACATTGATCTACATCTTCAGTGGTATCTTTATAGGGAGTATTATATAATATCTATTTATTTAATGGTAAAAATGATTTTACCTCATCTAACAGTTCATTAACTTTCATTGGTATAAATTTTGAAATTTCATTTCCAGGTGTAAGAGGTTAAAATAATAATAATGGGGGATTAATAACATGAAATCATTTTATTTTCATAATTCATATGGTTTATCATCGTGTACAGATTAACCACATCAAAAATATACTATAAATTTTCATAAGTTGTATGTGATACACTATTGATGAAATTATAATACTCACTAGTGGTGTATAAAGAAATAAAACCACCTTAATCAACTCATTATTCATGTTTTTTAACATTTTATATTGTATAAATGTATTTTACAATCAATCATAATACTATGGAGTAACTAATTTCTTGTTTCTAATTATTCAACAATTCTAAATGTGATTCAATAAAAACTATGAAATATTATAATTAATAAATGTTATAATTTCAAGTACAAGTGACATAATACAAAAAATTCATATAAGAAGAATATCCACATAGTACATTTTGGGAAATTTCATAAAGGATTATATTTTCTATTTCAAATACATCATTTTTATATGGTGTTCTATTTTTTGACAAATTAAATGAAATTTTTTGTTGAAACTAAATATTTGTAACAGTGTAATTTATATAAATTCCACCATGATAGATCCAAATAGTTGAAATATGTAGGTATTTTTATTTTTATAAATAGTATAAAACATATATTGAAATGAAAGTTCTTATTTTTTATGAGTCATTTACTAAACCCAAATATACATGATGTAATCACTAATTAAGAAATGTCCAAAGAGTTTCCTAATGATACTCCCAATTTTTTAATTTTTAAAATGGTAAATGTACACTAACCATAATGATTTAGATGTTTATAATTCAGAGGCTGATTTTAAATATAACCATTCATCGATAAAGTGATTAAAAAGTGTATGGGAATCATTAATTAGGGAACATATGTTCAAAAATATCATTTACTATGATATTCATATAGTATGTAGATATATTCTATATATTTTTGTTTCTTAAAACAGTATGTAAAATAACATTATAATTCTCAATCACATATAGATATGGAATGTTTCCAAAAATAAGGTCTTATAGGTCAAATGTATAAATAATATCATTTCTAAAGTCATATAAAATTTGAACACATAAAAAACATTTTATGGTACATTTTTATTTTATAAATTCATGAAGTTACGTTAATCATATAATTAACTTATCATTATAGGGGTTTTCATATCCAATAAATACTTAATGTAGAAATCAATGGTATCTCTTATTAAAAATAAATAAAAAAAATTACAAAATCATTTTTATTACACATTATCTCTCAAACTAACATGTTAACCATCCACATTATATATGTTTTTGATACTGGACATGTTCCCAATAATGTAACAAGAACAATCAATATTCATATAGGAATTATTTCAGTTATTAGTACTCATCCTCTTCTCTTAATCAAAATGAAACTAAATATTTTGTACGCAAACATTCTTGAGTCCTTTAACAATGGGAATGATAACTATTGGAACCCTCATATATCAATCCCTAAAATATTTATCATCATCTAGTTCTCTAAAATTATAATCCAAATGAATATTGAATGATTGAACCATATTAAAGGAACATGTAATCATAAACACACCTCTTTTATCAAAATTTATATAGGAAAATACATTTTTTGGTTAAAATAGGTAGTCTATAAATGTGGAATAGTAAAATTAAAAATATTTCTAAAATATTTATGAACATATATTAATTTCCTTGATAATATATTGATGATATCCCAAGTGAATGTAAAATTAGATAAAATATTATTTAGAATAAAATTTTCATAACATAGTTTAATAACTATGTTTTCATGAGTTTTACATGAAATATAAATACAATCAGAATTTTACATTGAATTGTGATTGTAAATATTATCAATTTTCCAAGAAGGATCTTTAAAAATTGAATTAGAAACCCTTTCCATATTTTTATTTTTCATCAAATGGAATGTCACATTTCAGTCTAAGTAATTAAAATTTAGAGTGATATTTTAAACATCATCAAGATAAAAAGTCAAATATATATATATATATATATATATAAATTTATAAATTATTCATGGGATACATTTCTTATGAATCACAAATAATTATATAGGTAATTATCTTAAAATCAAGCTATGTTTTGACATTCATCACTATATTATGTTAATATATTAGAAGTAAACTAATATTAAATATCCTTCTGGGTGTTAATATCAAATAACACTTTATTCTCTTTCCTTTCACTATAGCATTTATGAATCTATAAATTTAATCAATATCAACATAATTTGTACAATAATGTGTCCAACATAAAATTATTGACAACATATATTAATCGTAGAGTCTAACTTACTAAACATATCTTTTTAGTCATTATTATGATTTCTTATAGTTATTTGATCCAATAATAGTATTCAGAAACCTCAAATAATGATGAATATTTCAAAAACTAATTTCTAAACAACTAATTTTTGAATTATTTTTACAATATTTCTTCTTATTAGTTTTGTGCTTAGTTGCAGTATCTCCAAAATAAAATTCACCCTTTGAAAATTCTTTAAAATTAGATGAAAATTTAACTACATCATCCCTATTACCCTTCTATACATATTTATTCAAATTATTCTCATACTATATAAATATTTTAATTAGATTATTTGAACAATGATTTTTAAAAAATTTCATATCACATATATCTATTCATTTAGATTTAATTTTTTTAAAATAATATCTTTATTTTATTTAACCAACTAAACTTTGGTAATTTAATTTATTCATGGAGATTTTAGTTGATTAACTACTAATAAAAACCATTGATTCATTTATAACATTAACTTACCATGCTGAAAGGAGAACTCCTAATAGTTCAAATTAATCCTCGAAAGTATAGTCTCTATGAATGATGATGATAAAAAATGTGTATTTAATAATTTTTTTCATAATATAGTTCAATGTTTCACATTATCGAATTTGAATAAAAATTTTATCCATCACAAAAAATAAATAAATATTTTAGAACATAATTTTAGCTTAATATATCATGTATACTTCTTGTGTGAAAGAAGATATATCTTCCACTCGAATTTTATAAATTCTTATTATTAATTAATTGTGATCTATTATTATATTATTCATAATCATTTTTATATGGATACCCAAATAATAATAAAAATCTCAAAAATACAAGGTGATAGTTTAGAATAAAATTATTGATATTACTTTTTATTTCCGGATTTTATCAAAAAAACATTAATCTTTTACATGTTAGTGTAATAAAAAATAGATAAAATTAAGACCATTTTTTTATGAAAGACAAAATTAAAATTATTACAATTTTAATAATCATATTCTATGTTTTTTACAAGATGATAATATGTATAATAGGTTTAAGAGTGGGTGATTTTATTTCAACAATCCATTACATTATTTTTTTGACTGAATAATATAAAATTTATAGAAGATATCATATACCTTCCAATAATTGTACATAAAATTAAAAAAATAAGGAAAATAAAACCATAGAAAATGAACTAGAAAAATGATATAAATAAAAAATATTAGATTTCAAAATGATAAAAGTTAAAAATAAATATGGATTGTTAGATAAAATTATAACAATCCATTAAAAAATTTTCTAATTAATATTTCCAATTTTATTTTATATAAAAAATGCATTAGGATCTATTAGAAGAACCATGTTTTCCATGCCCGTAACAGTAAATATTACAGATCATCCTAATCATAAAATTTATGTTTCTATCCTGCAACTTCTTCAAATAAAAAATTAGAATCTTGTATCCCTACCTGAATGATATTATTCAATTAGAATGGCTATCACCTAGACCATTATCGAATATCAATGCTCTTATGTAACATATTCCAAAAATAAAATTTTATTGAAAGAATTAGTTGACATAATGATTAAATGAAAAAAATTATTATATAACAAGAAAATCAAAATAGAATCTCCATGAAATCCATAATAAAACATATATGTAGAATAACTCAAAATAAATGAAATGGAATATTCCATCGTGACTTAAAGTAAGTACAATATTCCATTCCAAAGAAAAATGTTCCAATTTAGTGATATTAAAATAGAAAAATCTCAATAGTAATGCAAGTGATATTTGGGTATTATTATTAAAAAATTATAATAAGATCTATATCATATATTGAAATTTTTTATGCTACATCATGATTATATATAATTTAAGTGCTTAATTTTGTTCACAAGAACTAATTATTATTATAATTAAAAATCGCTAATAAAAAATAACATATATAATCATATATTTGGAATAAATTATGTATAGTTTTTAATATTAAATTCAAAACTAGGATACAATATATAATATTTAAATAAATAGTATATAAAACCAAAAATGATTGTGGAAGAAACACATAACCCATAAAAACTATTCTATGCTAAATAATATACAACATAACCCATAAAAATTGAAATGTTATTAAATATGGAAATACTTTAACAAAATGAAAATTTTATATGAAAAAATGATTCATGAATAATCTAGAATGAAATCAAATGATAAGATCATAATAAATCCATAAAAAAGATACAATATTAAAACTAGTCATATTTTATAGATGATTCACAAAATTTTTCCTATACCAAAACTCTACCCATGTGTCTCAGTCAACATCCATCATCAATTATCTTCCCACTTATGTCCAAAAATATAAACATAGTTTGGTTACTAAATTACTATGTTCTCTTGATTATGTGTGAGTATAAATTTGTAGACAATCAATAATTGTACGTCTAACACAACTAGTACATTCTAAGTATAAATATTTTCAGTTAATAAAAACAAATAAATAAAATACTATTAATATAATTCCATTTATGACTCTTAGTTCTTAACAATATACACACTAAAGAAATTATCTTCTCTCAGTTTTTGGCTTTCTATGAAAATTTAATATGAATAACAACTAGGAATAACATCATCATCTATATCACATAACTTCTCATTTAGAACAAACAATCAACCATCATTAGATTAATCATCTAATCAAATTCTAAATAAAAAGTCTAAAATTTTATATCATATTCACATAAAAATTTATCATGTTCAAACCACCACATCACATAAATATGATGAGAAATAAATTCTAACTCATATAATAGATTAATCATTAAACTAATAATCCTTTAGAGTCACAATGTATGTCAAGTATGATCTCAAGCCATCCCATCTCATAACAATCCCTTGATGGAATGTCAATCATCGTGAAACACACATTAACCAACAAGTAAACCATTTCCAATGGTTTGGAATAATAAAATTCTTAAAACATATGTAACTTGAAATTTAGACCTCATCCATTTATGGAATGAAATGATAACCCAAAACATCCATCAAGAGAAATAAATCATGATAGAAAACAGATCCTTTAAGTATTTTCTAGTTTTATATATAAATATAAACCACATCATAGCATCCAATTTGTGACACATGCATGACTATAGATACAATTATCTCTTAAAAACAATCCATATATGTTATCCCATCACGTCATACATCATGATTTTTTATCATTTTATTTCAACAAATACATAAATCAACCAATTCTTTCCATAAAATATAGCCTATTATAGAATCCATCCAATAGCATCATAAAATACCATTATTTTTATTCTTGACCAAGCCAAATCATAATCTCTCCCCAGTATAATTAAACTAGGGAACATCCATTGATATAATGATGCTCGACGTATGGAATTCTCTATCATCACACGGTAATCCATCCTTATTTCATAATACATTATTGGTTAGAATTATTATCAACAGGAACCATCTCACCATAAATTAGGATGAAAATCAACATATTCCTACATTTATAAGAGATATTTTTACATAATAATACATTATAAATTAAAGAAGATAATTAAACCATGTAATTCAAAATATTCACATGTGTTGGAAACTAATTCAAAAAATATACACTCATTATACCCATGTTACCATCTCACACACACAAGAGATATCAATTTCTCATTCACTCAAGCGTTCCACCATGAAAACCACTTTCATATCCTTCTCATGATTCACAAAAAATTATAGGAACCCACCATAGTTCTTATGGTAATAAAATATCCATGAAACCCCCTAGGTTCCCTATTTGTTAACCAAATACATCTAGTTATGATTTTTAATCAATGGGCATGACATCCATCTACCCAAACCACCATCAATATATGAAAACCAAAAAAAATTCATCATTCCATGTTAATGTAACAAAAAGTTTCAAATGATGTAAAAAAAATTATAATTACATAATGACATTGCCAGTACTTATTGTGGGTTACTTGAGTAAGCTCTAAACATATCTATATTGGTTTTTAACATAATGAAAATGGAATATGTCCACATTAAGCATCATCATTTTATTACCCAACCCACTACCATGTAATGAAATCATGAGAAGGCCACCTAGTTGTGATATAACATCTATCTCACTCTTTATGTCAAGACAATCCATATTATTACACCCAACATATCTACACACTAAATTTAATTACCACCCTATGTTAATGATATAAATTTCCTTTAAAAGATCTCACCCTAAAAACTAATCATTTAGCCAATGGTTATAAGGTATCTAGAATGTTCTAAATATACCCATCCCAAATATAATTCCTTTTATACCATCGTCTACCATAGCTTGATGAGGTAATAAAAACATATATCAAGAATAAACTTGTTTAATCAATCATTTTGATATCTATATTAAGATGAAATTACAAATGTATGACATTTAATGTTAATCATGCTTCCATCCATGTATGCGGCTTTGTCACATAGGAGACATATTTCAAATGTGGCCCTAGAAATTTCCTCACAATCCTATAGGAAAAGAAATAACTATTTTTTATTTTATAAATTTATAATTGTTCAAAATCCCTAGTGATATTGTATATCATATTTTATAAATAAAAGATATATAAATGATAGATAGAAATAATATCCAATTTCCACCTCAAACAGATGTCATTTCATTTTGTATAGTCCAAATAACATTGTCGAACAATCTCAATAAGAATCTATCCATCAATAGAATTATTTAAATCTACCAATCCTCCTCTATAATAAATTGTAAAACAGTTAATATTTTTATATATCTTAATTAAATATAAATTTCATAATTAGTTTTAGGATTAAATAAATAATAACTAAATGTGGGAAAACTCTTGACATAACCTCATGAAATGGGGTGTTAATCATTACCAACAAACCCTAATATTTTATTCTAACCAAATACCCAACCTTAAACAATAATTATTCATGTAAAAACATAGAAAAATTAATTACAACTAAATTAAATCATGTAATAATTATACCTCCCTGAAACCACACCAAAAAGAGTGTAGTATCCCACTCGTGACCCCCTATAGAAGAAGAAAGAATAAAATTTCATATTGATAAAATTTACAGTTCTGTGGTGGAATCATTTTCAAGAAGCTATAAAAATATTATATAATTTACTAGAGAGTAATAGATAACAAATTATTATGAATATAATATATAAGAAAAATCACCCAAATCAGTGAGTAATTTCCTACGATTTTTCACATATTAGAAGAAATAATGGAGGGTGATGCGGGGAGGAGATCCCACACACCTTTATTTACTAGCGAAATGAGACAACCAAACCTAAAGAGGATTAATTTAAAAATCCCAGAATTGAAGAAACCCTTTCCTAGTCACCCATATCTGTATTTTAAGCATGTACCATGTTGTGAACATACATATATATAATGTCCCTAAAATACATCCAATAAAGTACCATGTTCCAATCAAATGAGTTCCATGTCTCCCGTTACTACTATAGTGATACATCATCAATCACATTAGACCCCTATAAATTAATTAAAAAACGTATCATTTGAATATATCCACTAAACCCCTCTATATAAAAATTTAAATAGAGTTTCAAAGCATTAATTCCCAATCCAAATCCAAAAATTAAAACTGGCCAATATTATTTATTTTTAGATTATAGATCACTTCTGACTCACCAACCAGAAAGGGAGAAGGACATTAAAACCTTCCTAAATCATTTATTATCATCAACAAGTATTCTTCATGTGCTTCTTTGACAAACCATTTCTATTTATAAGCCCTATGGAATAGTCTACTTCTAATTCTCCTTGGGGTTATTGTGTTCCCAACACTACAGCCAAACCAAATTTAAAAATAAATTTTATGAATGCCTTTCACCTCAGCACCCTGAGATATTGGCCATTCTAAGATTGAGGTGTTTTCACACATACAAAAATGTTATTTTCTTGTTTTCATGGAACATATAAACTGGTAGATCACTATACTATCCATTATTGAAAACCTATAATTGTTTGCATAATAAATTTTATAACTGCATCAAATTCCAAGATAATTACCCACATTTGATTACAGCTATGAATTTTTAATTCAATGATTTCAAAGAACCTTATTTTAAATCATTGGCCTAAACCGATATATTTCTTTCTCAGTGTCACAACTGACCCTTACTCGATCATTACAATATTAATTATCAGTCATACTCCTAAAAATACATCCATAATTAAATTCACAATAATTTTCATACATGTCAATGATTTATCTGTGATCTTATATATTTCATGGACCATGTAACCATTATAATCAATGTTCTAAAATACACACAATATTATTCTTCATGCCTATGTCAAAACACTTAGGTTTATTCAGTTAATGAATTCACTAACCCTACATGTAAATCACAATCTTCTTCTATATCTATTTATTTTATAGTTATTATCCAAAAACTATAACCAATATCAATCATTTGAAAAAAAAACCACAACCAATTTGGTATTAATATTCCCTAAAAACTAACATCCACTAATATCACACCCATGATATGGTTCAAAAGGAAATTCAACCAATGGTTGGTTTCCCCACTATAAATATACCAATATTTATTTACAATTTTCAATGTTATTTCCAGTTTACATCAAAAAATAAACACTTATACACAATAAAATATTTTATATTTCATGAATAATTATACTTCTCGAGCCCTACACTATGATTCAAGGATACAACAATTCCATTGATCACCAGCTGTTATGTATTACAATACTGATTCATTACAGCAACTGGTCATGGTTGATATAACACCTAGTTCAGTTCGTTATTCACCACCATGCGTCTCTCAAAATAAAAAATTATTTGAATGCTACCCATTTATAGTAGTAGATCCCTATACAATAAGTTCTCTACTAAATTTAATTGATTAAAAATCTGGTTTCCTAATCCATCATGCTGATAAATTTAAATTTCTAAAAAAATTAGTCATAGATACCCTCAAATAAGATTTGATTGTTTCAACGTATCCAAAATCTCAATACCCCTTATTAATTTATCATAAATCAATATGTGTTTTAACTAATGCAATACTTAGACATCGATTCATCGGCATACCTATGTCAACAGCACATGTAAAACCACTACTTTGAATAACACTTGAAAAATTATCATGAGCATTTAATAATTAATATTTCATAATTAATATAAGTTTTTTCACACCATCAAAATATCATCTCCTTTTTGGTCATGACAAAAATGTGATTACTCACTAATTTGTATCAATAACCCACATCCTATATATATAGAATCTGGGAATAAAGAGTGTATTCCCTTAACAAAACACATGGAAATAGTTCATGATCTTACTCCCAAACAAGTCAGAAGGGACTAAATATAAATATCCCAAAATAAAATGACCTAAATAATAGGATTAAATAATATAAAAAATATGAAATTCCCATATTTAATTATGGATAAATAATTAGGTGTTACATGAGCATCATAAATTTATAGTTATATAAAAGTGACCTCTCAAAATCAAACCATATAATTCTCCCAACATATCTTATAGGTCTAACAATAACTACCCAATATGAATGATTACATTTATTATGATAATATAAGATTATGAAATTATAAAAATAATTTCTATCAAGGAAAATATCAGTCTACATTACCATGATAATATATAATTTTAATATTATATCTCACAATAGTTCTCAATAGCCTATATCGGTTCTCATATATCATAATGTGTAGTTGTAAAGTTTACATCTAACCTGTTAAATAATTCTTATAGAAACTCTTTTTTTCACATATAATCAATTAATTAATTTCTATCCTAACTAATATTATTACTAAAAAATCCATTCATGCTAATTATATCGTAGAATAAACACTTACCAAGATTTTAAATTAACAATATATTAAGAATTACAATAAATAATAGGATAAAAAATCACCCCATCTGAGTGTAATATCTATAAATTAAATCATATATAATTGATTTCCATATTTGTAGGAGATCACATGCATGGTATAACCTTTCCCTCACAATATATTAATATATTACATCAAATATAAAAAAATTATAGTCAAGCACCTAGACATAAATTTTAATACCGAGACCAAAAATATCTAGAGTATCATCTCAATATATCTATGAACTCTAAAAAAATTTATATTTTACAACTATGAAATTTCTTAAATCCTGGAGAATCATTTTCACTCTCATTTCAGATACTATATCAGTTCTCACATTCTACAACACAGAATCTAGGATCTAATACAAATCACACATCAAATAAAAAAACCACCTACACACTCTATGTTTTTAATCATCATAGAAAATAAACATACTAGACCATATACATGAGGATTAGTATAAAATTAATTTGAATATAGATATGTAAAATCACCCTATAACTCATTTTATTGAGAAAATCAGATCCACTTGTTTTGGATAAGTGTTATTCGTTGATAGAATATTTTGGACAAAATTAAATATTCAATTATCAAATAATTATATAATGTAACACTTTTTCATTATAGAATCCACTATCATAACACACTTATGCAAGCATTTAAAATGTGATCAAATGTTCCAATGATGATATAAGAACTCATGCCTTGTTTCAACTCATTTTATGAGCCCAACACCTAGATTAGTGAATTAGAAGTCTAAATTAATTGTATAAATCAACTCATTTAGTATTTATAAAAGAAAAATATCATAATAGAATGGATATATTATTTCTAGTTTGTGCATGTTCTATTCTATTAATAAATACCATCCATAACCATTTTGTACTAGTCTGATCTCCTGGATATAATATAATTAATTGTATGACAATAAAATAATACTATGATACCCTTTTTATCACCCCCGATCTAGCTCACTAAATAGTCAATAGATCTATGAGTAAAATAACCATTAAAGGAAATAAAAATATATAAGATACTTACAGCTATCATTGCGGGTCTCAGGTAATTATAGGACTTGATGAGAGTGTACCATCACAAAAGGTGGGGATGAATCAATGTCACAAAACACTAAATATATATTTATATTTCCTAGATTGATGATACTTGTTAGTATGGACAAATATCCATGTTTATGATGTAATAATTTGAGACTGAATGATAAATAAACACATAAATATAATGGTTTTTATATTGCGCACTAAACCTTATTATCAAAGTCTAATCCATTAGTGTAAGGGGTAGTGTTCCCACTTCCCATGTTTTATTTTTTATCAAAGGAGTAATAATGATGTATGTGGAATATATTGAAATATTTTTATGATATCAATTAATAGTTCTAATGTTTAAAATTATGATAATTTTGGTCATATAAGTATTTATAGATTTTGGACTTATTATGAACCATTATTAAACACTTCAAAATCCTCATAAATTTTATTAATAATTTTCCATGAATTGATATATCTTTTTTCTAAACAACAATTATTATTCAGGAGGTCATCCATTGATTTATTTATTTAATATAATTTACCACATAACAACCCATATGTTTATTTTTAATCATATAGGATTGATTTGGATGTCTAAATTTAAAAAATATCATAGTATCTCATAAACAGTTTTTAAAATAATAATGCCTAAATTAGGAGAAACCATAGATTCAAGGATTCGCAGAGATACATTATTAGTTCATGAAAAAGAATTAATACTTTAGTTGATCTTCATTATAATCATTGGAACAAAAACTAAAATCAGTGATAGGAAATGTGAGAACTAATATTACATATGTTGTTTGGATGTGACAAAATATATTCTTCCACATATAGATGAATGTGGTAGTGAAACAATTTCTAAGGTGAATTATATAAATATACAATCAAATCATGGGATTATGTGTATATTTATGGGATATACTAATGAAATAAGAGAATAATATCTATATGGTCTCTCAAATAGAAAATTATTTATTTTAGGGAAATCTGTGTTTCTAGAAAGGGATTTCCTATATAGAAGAGATAACAGTAGCAAGATAGATATTAATGATTTAAGAAATAAAATTAAAAAATAGTTGTAATATGAAAAAAATAGATATGAACTAGTATATGACAATGTTTGAAACAAAAAACTGATTTTTATAAGTACAAGAGAAGTTTAAAAACATTGAATGATATGATTTTCTTATTAATTGAAAAAGGTGGCACATCAATATTTGAAAATTAAGAACCTTTTTACTATATGTAAATAGTAAATATATCAGAATTCACAGTGTATAAATTGTCCATGAATTATGAAATGAATTATATGTACTATTTTTTTATTTTGGTAAATCCTTCAGTAACTTTTTTTCCAATTTAAAGTAAATATTTTCATCAGAAGAAAATAAAAATGGGTACTAAATTTAGTACCTATAATATGTGATTAGTTTCGAAAGGGTTTATGGAATATCATGGTATATATTATGGAAATTAATTTTCACCATTGTATTTATTGTAATCAACTATAATTATACATTCCAAAAAACCTAACTAGTTTTAGAATTTTGGAAAATTTATATCAAGAAATAAAATCTTAAATGAAAATGTTTCAAAAGACGTGTGAAATAAATTTTTATAATGTTTTGTAAAAGAAAAGAGTGTAAATAATATATAAATATAATTAAACACTTAGTTATGATCTTAATTAGTCATCTAGTAAATCAACTATTTATATTGAGGATGTTATAGGAAAATTTATCTTTGTTAAGAGTGACTATGGAACTTCTATCCATAAAAGGTTTAGTTGGTGTTCTATTATTTATTAGTGATACTCATGATGATATATTATTGATGGGATATGAGATACAAATACAATGGTCATTTAATTCTAGAGTATAAAATTTCTTATCTGTCAAATAATTAGGTGAAGTTGCCTATATTGTAAGGATATATCTAAAAGGATGTATTATCTAAATATACATATATAGGTGAGGTATTAAAATAGATAATGATATTAAATTATAGAAGATGATTTTTTCATGTGTCACGTGACATATTTCGCTAACGAACCAATCCAGGTTACCCTGATACCAGTAACCGGACATGATACATCACATACATGAAAGAAATTCCTGATTCCCATGGGTTGGTGACAAGCACCCAGGCATTAAACAAAAAAATGATGGAATGATTTCTCCAACCATAGTGACAACATGGTATATATAAAGCGAAAATAAGAAAAAAATAGAAAAATAACAAATATATATGCCTGAACTGTAAGTAAAATAGTATAAATAGAACTACTAAAATAGTAGCTATGAACACCAATTGAAATATATGACTGTAAGGGACTCAAACCCAAACTGCCACTCCAATGATGGTATGGATGCACCCCAACCATCTCACCAAGAGATTCCCATCCCAGCTGACATGATCATCACTACCTCACTGTGTCACATTTCTTTCCCTAAACTATAAAACAATACATGTATATGCACCACTGATGTAGTACCCATGGTGCGAGCTAATAAGATCAGTTCAATCCCACCTATATGTTACCTATAAAGTATATGTATAACATTCCATGTATTATTAATTAAAATATAAAACATGGCATGATAAATTGAAATGAAACTTTATAGGAAATGTTGTAAACATTTCCATTTTCCATAGTTCTAAACAAAACCAGCTATATCAGTTTCAAATTACATTTTACATATCCACTTATAGATGTATACACATGCATATCATGGAAAACACAGAAAGCGAAGAAATAAAAAACAGATTCATATGTATCAATGTATGAGGAAATAGTATAGATCTAAGCAGCAGACTACTCGTACCATTAGAATCATGTGCATGAAACTGTTCCTAGAAAAAATGGTCCTTGTAAGTAGAGTAAAACCCCAAGAGTAATAACCCATAAATGTCAATATCAACCCCTTGAAAAATGGGCCTAATAAATAGAGGAAATTCATAAGAAAAACATCCTTGATAATAAGAAATTAATTGACGATGGAGTTAAGCTAATCATTACACCTATGTAGCCAAGGTAATCCATGTGCTCTTTTCAAAAACCCATTTCAATGTTTGGAAAACCTTTCAAAACCAATTATAATCCATTCACGAAAATCTATGATAAACCATTATTATTTCAAACCATTTTTCAATGTACAAAATAATTATTCCATTATTAGAAAGCAATTTAAAAATAAATATTCACATCAAAAAAATATGGTTCATTATAATAAGATATAGAAAGAACAACCTAACTCAATGTCTAGGTCGCACACGACCAAAATGGAATCCAAAATCTATGATAACCAAAAAAACACATGATGTCCCCAGAATCACATCCTCACATCTTAGTATTGCTCAAAATATAAACACTAGAGGTCTGCAGAAGAGGGGAAACCAACATACCTAGAATAAGAATTCCTATCTCACAACAACTATCCATTTAATGGAATTCAAAACAAGATCACCAAATAGATCTTGAAGAAATAAATAAGAACATACATCTTAGGTCAATGGATCTGATAGCGCATGGTTGTGGTGCTGTTGCAATTAATCTCAATGAAGATTCAGAGAGAATTCTTACCTAGAGGAATTAAACACAAATTTGACAATGATACAATGTTGATTGGATAGATCCTAATTGTGAGAGGCCTATGAAAATTTCCTAGAGAGATTCTAGGGTTGAGACCGATTTTAATCTGAAGAGTTTAATGAAAAAAATATATGAACACTAGACATAAACCTGGGTCAGGTAGAGGGTCATGATGTGTACCCCTTGGTCACATAGTCTATGCTATACTAGAAAAGCAGGGAGAAACCCCCATCACCAAAGGTATTTTTCCTACTATTTAATGACTACATGATGTGTACCTCAGGTACTTGACATGTACTAGTTCAAAATGTGATCTCCCTGTCCACTACCTAAAACAAAAAATAAGTACACGAATTTTACTTCTGGTACACAGTGTGTACCTATTCTCCAGTGTACAGTAAACGAGAAAAAAGCCTCTAAACACTATTACGGACATTTAACCAAAAGGATAGATATATAAAAGAAAAAAAATCCTAAATAAGGTAATGGTATGTTACAAACAGTCCACCATAATTAATTTTCATTTCCAATAAGTCATGTGGAAAATTCTATTGCACGAAAAATAATGAGACCCCTGCTCTCTAAACAACGGCTCAAATTCCAATATATCAGGAGAATATGAATCTTGTTTCTATTTAACTCTGACCAACATAATAGACTTCCCACGCAAGACATTCATCTGAGAGTCAAAAATATCAACACGATTCTCCAAAACAAAATCATTTGTAAGTAACTCAATTTCGTCCCAATTCAGAACATGAGTGGGATCAATTTGATTCTTCATGATCCGTGATATGTGTAAAACATCATAATTGTTTTGTCAATAGTGTCATAAATTCTAACTGATAAGAAAAATTCCAACATGTTCAGTGATCACAAACAGTCTAACATATCTCAAATCCAACATTCCCTATTTTTTGAGATGATGGTAACCCAAATGAGGTAGAATATTCAATAAATCCCAGTCACTAATGAAAAAATGAAAAGGATGCTGCTTCCGAACTTCTTATAACATATGTCGAATCTGGGATGTTTCCATACATTGTCGCACTTCTTGAATCTGTACTAACATCTCCTAAACCACACATGGTAAAACCAAGCAATCTTCTCCCACCTCTACCAAAAAATGTGTTGATCTGCATGGGTGACTATAAAATTCTACAGAAGTATCAATTCAGATCGATGATTTCTAATTATTATTGTAAGAAAACTCATGTAGTCCTATATGGATATCTCACAATCCACCAAAATCGAATATGCCAGTAATAAGGATATCCTCTAGAATATAAATTACACAATCTATCTGTCCATCTATTTTTGGATGGTATGCATTGCTCAACTAAACATAAAACCCCATTTCCTCTGGAAGAATCCTCTAGAACCTTGATTTAGTCCATGGTTCCCTATCTAAAACAACAATAAAATGAATCTCAGGAAACATAATGATCTCATGAAAATACATCGTACATAGATGTTCATCATTATAGGTTTTTTAACTGGATATAAATGAGCACACATCTTCAACCGATAAAAACCAACCCATATAGCATTCTCCCCTCAGTTTGTCCATGGAAACCCAACAAAAAAAATCAATGGACACCTCATCCAACTCCCAAACTAGAACTAGGAGAGGATTTTTAAAACCAAGGGCATTCAAGAGCTCTACCTTTATCTAATGGTATGTGTAACAGTGGGTCACATAACCTGAAATGTCACTCTTCATACTAGGCCACCAGAATCATCTTCTCATGTAATAATAATTCTTTTTCATACATGGATGAACGAACCATAAATATATATGACAAACTATACCAAATAAACATCTCACAAATGATGGGATGTAAACTGACATAATGAATTGATGCATTCCATCTAATGAACGGGGCCAATAAGAAATCATCTCCCTGCCATAATGGTTTTTGAAATCTTCTAAAACACTTGTTGTTTACATTGCAAGATAGACTTCAGTAGAGAAGATGATAACGTAACACTAGTCAGAGCCATCCTAGAAACATCCTTTAGATCATCCAAGTGGAACTGAGTGATAAGGACTATAAGATTCCACTCCTATATAGATTCTGTATCAATATGTTATGGTACAATCCATCTCAATGAATCCTAAATAACATTCCCCTAATGCGCATGTGCCGTCAAATTAAAACATATAAATGTATTATAATCATTTTCTCTACTAGTGATTCATTTAATTTTGGTAAATGATATATCTCAGACTCTTTGTCTAGATAATAGTGTAAATATCTCCCCAAAGAGATAGTGCCACCATCATTTATGGGATTGAATCACTGCAGTATGCTCTTAATCATGAGTGGGGGGGGGGTGGGTTATTCTAATGCAGTCGGATCATACAAGACCATAAGATACAACAAGATCAAACAGAATAAGGAAACATACCAAACCATCACCTGATGCATCATAGAACAATACATACCATATACAGGGCTCACATCAGATCTGTGAAGGTTCCAACGTTAGAAGACAGTTTAGTTCTTTAAATGAAGATTGACGTGTTTACTCCAATAAATATTTCACTACTATCTTGGTTAGGGTATTCAATAGGGATTCCAGCTTAGATAAATCATTGAAGAACTGTCGGTAGTTTCCAATAATACAAAGCAAGTTTCATATCTCAATGCCATTATGCAGTTCTTTCTAGGAAAACATGGATTTCACCTTATTTGGATCAACTAATAATCCATGCTCAGAAATTATGTACCCCATGAAATTTCACTTCATGAATCTAGAAACATCATTTTGAAATATTTCCATACAGAGAGTGATTTGTTAGAGTCTACATGACCCAATTCAGATGGTTCTCATGATCATGCACATACTTTGAATATACGAGAATTCCATCCATAAAACCTACCCCAAAAGTGCCAAGATATTGGTAGAATATTTGAATAATCAATCCATAAAAACTAAAAGAGTTTTATTTAGACCAAAATGCATCACAAAATAATCATAATGGACATACCTACACCTGATGGTTTTCATTGGTATATCAGGCTCTAGAACTCTGAGTTGATCACAAACTGACCGAAGAATGTTCTTCGAAAACCATATGTCTCCCTTTTACTGATCAAAAAAATATTCCACATGAGGGAAATTAAATTTTTTATTACCCATTACCCGATTTAAATTCCAATAGTCCACACATAATCCAAGTGAACCATCCTATTTCCTGGAAAAGAGAATAGGGGATGTCCAAAGTGAAACACTATCGACCTGACCTTAAGTTCAACTCTCTCTAAAACACACCAAATCTCCCATCGACAGGAAGAAACAAATAATTATGATGATCAAAATAAACATCAACTTGATGAGATAGAAGGAAATCTATACTTATGATGATGTCAAACAGATCTAGATCAAGAGTGATAAAATCTCAGAATAACTCTGTTTCATCTATCTTGAACACACAAGGACAGTAGAACCCGAGCTCTTTCTTCTTTCTCAGAGGCGTCTATAACTCCTTTGAAAATGGAATATGTATTTTTAGATGATTAATCATATCAGAAAACATGAATATATAAACATGTACAATGAACTAGTATCATAAAAATAAGTAGCTACTAATTCTAAAATAAGGATCATACCTCTCACGGTTTCCAGACCTACATCAAATTCAATTGGACACTCATATAATGCGTGTAAATTATTCACTCCTGAGGCATGTGGATATATCTATATAGTCCTTGAAGCCTATGATTTTACCATAGTAAACATTGAATCCAATGAAAACTGACCAAAAATAGGGTGATTCATATCCTGATAAAAATTACATAGATGAACAAAACATCAACAACTGTTTCACAACTTCACGGTCATAGGATAAGAACTTCTAGTGTGACCCCCTTGCAACACTATTTACAAGTTTGAGGCATAATACCACCTAACATGGATGGTGTGGGGGATGCTCAATGATAAGACCCATGAAAACCACTCCTAGGACAGTCCTGCCACTTCTTATTATACCCATACATGCCACTGAGGCTATCGCCAGTTGTAAGAGGAGAGGCAGTAAAGACTAATTTTCCTGACATGTCTATCTCTACCATCATATCTTCGTACACAATCTTCTGATAAGAAGAATGAATCAACATGAACCCCAGTGATCTAATGTATAGTCTTAAATCCTACATTCATTTGTGCCTTCAACAGGTCATTCCTTACCACATCCAGAAAAAAAGGACATGCTCATCAAACTGGTTGGTATATGCTGACTCCGAACGATCTCTCTACTACAACTATAGGAACTATAGATATTTTTTCAACATCAGAGGATATGGAAAAAACTTCTGAAATAATATGGGTTATAAAACCATACAATAAAATCCCACATATCTATCTTCCAATACCATAGAGCCTAAAAAGAATTTTCTAGAACCCTCAAGTGTAAACAACGTGCACTTCACCTATATTTTCTCAGGTGACTCCATGATTGTGAATATTTTAACTATCCTGTCTAGCCAATATTCCGCCTCATTAGGCACATTCCTCCTATTAATGGATGGTGGATTTTACTGTAATTACTATAGTGATCGATCTACTTCTCCTCCAGCACCGTGATATACCTCAGCCAGAGAATTCAGAAATTTTAGAACATCTTGAACAATAGAACAGACTGCACATACAATAGTCTTGATTGAATTCTCATCCATATTTGGATTTCCGTGAGGAAATCCAACTAAAACATCCTAAGGAACCTCTGTTGGAAGTATCAGAGGAACATTATTGCACACTAAAATAGAAGATCGATTTGACATAGTACAAATATCAGTTGAAACGAGAAAACCCATAAGTAGAAACTGAGACTTCTAATAGCGAAAACCAACAGAATAGACATATATCCCAACATCACATGGTAACTTAAGTCTCATTGTGACAAGAGATATTAAGGAACCTATCAAAAAGTAATTTTCATGTTCCAACAATCCTATCTCGAGTCTAACTGGAATCCCGATAAAATATTCATAAGGAAAAACCACTTCTGATAATAAACTGTAACAAACTAAACCAGGATTCCACGAAAACAGGCCCATGACCCAATCCATCACATACCCGAGGGAATTTTCTAATCCCCATGGGCTGGAGACATGCACCCAGGAATCCAATAAAATAATAGGGAATGATTTATCCCAACCTGATTGACGACATGGAAAATATAAATAACAAAGAATAAATAGAGTATGACTAAAAAAATATAAATACCATAATTGTAAGGATAATAGAGAAAACAGAACAACTGAAACAGTAACTAAAAACTCCAAATGACAAGTCTGGCTATAAGGGACAAAAAAGAAAATAGATACTCCAATGATGGAATAGATGATCCCCAACCATCTCAACACCAGCTACCCATAACAGATGACATGAAACTCGCTGACACAATGACGATTCTTTTATTTTTCTTACACTCGAATACATACAATTGTCTACACACTCCTGATACAGTGTGTAGCGTGTCACCTAATAGGCTTAGTAGGATATCACCTATGTGTTCCATATAAATCCTATGTATAACAATTCATGTATTATTATTTAAAATTTAAAACTGGGTATTATAAGTACAAATGAAATTTTATAGAAACCATGATAAATATTTACCCTTTCCATAGTTCTAATCAAAAGCATGTTTATTATTTTCAAAGAACATTCTCCACATAATTTTATACAAGCATAAACATGCATATCAAGGCTAAGTCAGAAATTCTATAAATAAAAAATAGAATCACTTATATCACATCAAAATGGAACACGAAAGGTCTAGGAAGTAAACTACTCGTACAATAAAATCATGTGAACAAAAATGATAATAGAACAAAATGACTAGGAAGTAATGGAAAACCCTATGAGTAATTACACCAAAATTTTAATATTGATCACATAGATCAACATTATAGGAAATAGAGGTAATCCCCGAGAAAAAACATCATTTATAATCCCAATGAAATGAGATATTGAGTCAAGGTAATCCTTCCTCCTAAGCACCTAGGGTAACCCATAAGATCTTTGTCACAAACCCATTTAATTGTCTAGAAAACCATTCAAAACCATTTATTACACATTTATCAAAATATAGGGAAATCATTATTCTTTCAAAACCCTTTTTCAACACACACAACATACATGAAAATTTCATAAATTCTTTTATAATGAAATTTTCAAATCCGAACAAGAAGGTTCGCTATCATAGGCTAGAGGTAGAACCACATAACTCAATGTTCATAACTCAGATTCCCACAATGTAATAAAAACGAAATGGAAACCAACACAAACAACGATGTCTCTAGAATTACATCTTCAAATATTATGATTGATCCAAATCTAAACACAAGAGTTTGGAGGATTAGGGGAATCCCACATACCTCAATGATGAATGCCTGATGAACCACAACTAGCCACAAAATGTCCTTTTGGAGCATGACCTAACAAAATAACTATATGAAAACAAAATAACATACATATTAGGTATATGGGTCCAATTGTCCAAGGCTAGAGAGAGATCATGATTAATTTAATTGAAGAGTCAGAGAGGACAATTACCAAGAGAGACACACTGCAAACACAAAAAAGATAAAATGCCAATCCGACAGATCCAAAAGTTTATATTTCTCTAAAAATATCCTAGGGAGAGTCTAGGGTTGAGTGGAACATAATTATTATGGTATGAATGAATCAAAATAGTTGAACACACCACATACACCTGGGCCCAGGATGGGCCACCACGTAAAACCACTGGTCACCACATGTAGGTCACACTCGATAAGTACACATAATAACCTATCACATTTTGTCCAAAATATGATATTTAAATGCTAAATGACATGTACCGAAGGTACACGATGTGTACTAGCTCACAATGTCATCACCCCATTCATGACCGGAATGAAACAAAAAGTACACGACATATACTTCACGTACACCATGTGTACCTGATTTTCATTCTAGAGTAAACCCCCAAAGATAAAATCACAAAACTTTTAATGGATTTAAACCAAAAAAGGGACATTGAATATAGAATATCAATCCCGAATAAGGTGACATGATAATAAAAAATCACTCAATAAAATTTCTCTAACCTAAGAGAGTGATGTAAGAATGAATAGAGTCCCCTATAAAATAGCAATTGGATCTATTTAATATATCTTGAAATGTATTCATATTGACAAAAATTATTTCGCGACCATGGTATGTATATATCAAAAATATAGATAAGTGGAAAATTAGTCCATTGTAAATGCTTTATTAAATAATCATTGTGGTATTAAAGATATATTTCATGTTTATAAGCACATGAATAATTATTTTTGAGTATATAATGAAATATTATTTTCAAATAATACATGAACGATCATAAATCATAGTCATGATTTTTTCCCATTAACGGAGAATCTATGACATGGAATATTTCTAGGAAAAATGTTGTTTCCAATCCATATAATTTGTTTAGTATATTATAGATTGTAATGAAACAAAAATAGAATTAATTATAAAAATTTTATATGATATTTTATTAGAACCAATAATAATGATCATATTGATCTATATTTAGATAATAATAGAGTAGTGATTCTCAAGAAATATCCTTTATCATATCAAAAAATTATACATATACATCTTGTTTATCATGTCAATATATTTCATTCTCTAATAGTGGATTTCATAATTTGTAAATTAGTCATATAATAGAATTTTCTAGACACATTTAAATTTTTTTTACCTCAGTAAGATCATGGAAAATACATTAGATATGAAATTATAAAAATTATCAATTACATACATTCATTCAAGTGGGTTCCAGTTTGAGTTGGTTCACCAGAACCCACAAAACTTTTTCAATTGATTCTAAAAATTTAAATTTATTTATTCTTATCACATTATGATATTCCTTCTACATAACATCAATGTCATTCCTTCCATAGATAATTTTTCATATAAATATTTTATAGTAATTCATCAATCTAATGATAACCTAGTTATATTATGATTATATTGATAAATTATAAAATATATTCTAGAAAAGATATATCAAAAAAGACTAAAAATGTGTTACATTTTATGAATATTTAATTTCATAAGGATTGGGATATATTTATGATGCTCTCACTTGGAGATTTCTAAAATGGATGTTATTATGACATTATGGATAATTTCAATCACATTTGTTTTATGTTTCATTTATTATTCTTGTCAACAAACCAGTGTATTGGTTCATAGAAAATATATTATGATTAATTAATATCATGAATATTGTTATTTGATATATGGATGAATAACATCCAAAAATATGGTAATGTGAGGTATAATACATTCAATGAGTCATATGAAATTTTAAATGTATTTAATAAGTCAAAATATAATATGTTCCTTTTATATTAATGAAAGAATTTGTATCGATCCCACTGATTAAAATATATGTGTTTGGTATGAATATATGTCCTTAGATGTATACATACTTATTCATTAATGAATTTCAAAATTAATATATATCATGAATGTAGGGTAGTGATACAAGTATTCATATATTATTATGAGGTATCATTAATGAAAGGGACTATATTTCATAACATCAATTTCAAGAAGGTCATTATAGTATCAATTATATTCTATTTTTCATTTGACTGGATAAAAATTTTCTTGATAAAAATCAAGGACTCTAGCTATGTTCATTATTGGTCACAAATAATTTAAAAAAGATGATCCCACCCTATGTGTATCCATTACCTTGAATAATGAAAATAAATATGATATCAACAATTAATTTATTTTAAGAGTATGGAAACATATTTATTTATGTAAAGTTATCAAAAAAATTAAAACATATGATATTAAATTTTAGAACATATGAGTTTAGTTTTATCTCATGATTATTTATTACCATGTACGATAATAGAATATTTATTTATTCATATGTTTAGTGAATACTATAAAAATAACTTTATTCTCATTACATTAACATATAAATAATTATTTTTTCAATTGTTTAGTGAATAAATAATATTTCTTTTGATTTATTAAATGAATATATTTTATTATCAATTATTTTATTATATTATTAAGGGTATTTACAAGTAGTGTTAAATGAAGAAATATAATTGAAATATCCTATTAAATTAATTAAAATAAATAAATATTTTTTCTATCTATTACATGAAATTATATTAATCACATTTCATGTAAAATGATAAATATAATAATATTATGATTTACAATGGTTTTGACATATAATAAATAATTTCATAGTGGTATGTTTTAAAATTAAAAATAATTTCATAATAATTACAAATTAAAAAAACAATTTTTATGTGCATAGTGTAGTATGAAAAATAAATTTTTCTAGAGTCTTTTATGTCTATAGAGAGAAATAATCCCCCTTCCCCTTTTAAGAATATATATAGGCCAATATAAATTATTTATTTTAATCAATGGTGAAAAACATTACATGGATGGTTCATTCAAGATACAACCTGGAATATCAAGAATACTATAGAGAGTTTCATGGATCCTGTGTGGATACTTCTATAAGAATAATCACGTGGATTTTCCACTACAAGAAAACATAAAAATTTAAATGGTAGTTTTTTATCTAGGAGACTTCCATATAAAAGGAAATTCTAAATATAATTTAATTATAAATTAAATGTGAAATATTATCTTAAACTTTTTAGATGTATTGATTAATATCATGAGATTAATTCATTCATGTTGATAGGAAAAAAAAATTGGGAATCGGTCCAAAGAATCCACTACATCTGAGAGAGATTAATATGATTTATAAGTTCAAGCAAAATAAGAGTTCAAAAGGAGGAGACAAGATCATATAATATTACATAGGGAATCATGGAACATGATTAAATCTACGTAAATATTATCCTCCATTAGAGGTGATGATAAAGAATAACAATATAGGGGAACCATTTTAAACTAATTCGATATTTGTATTTTTTTACATTTTATATTATATATGTTAAAGGTAATATGAAAATTATTATATATATATATATATATATATATGATTTTTTAATGTTTTAATAATCCTAATAATATAGACTACATTCCATAAGATGTATCCCCAAATATTTTTTTAATAGTGACATATAATAACACTAGTCTGTGATTTCTCATACTCATCAAACCCATTGTATTAGAATAATATTACTATTATTAAATTAACAATGATTATATCCCCTTTTGTGGATTGTGTAATCATCACATTTTCATCAAATATAAACATTAAATTCCCCTCATTACAATTCTTTTATCCCATGTAAATTCTAAATGTATTCATAAATACATGTGAATATGATTCTTAAATATGTATGTTTCCTTAAAGTATTTATGGGGGATATATTTAAAAAAATGATAGAATTAGTATTTATTATGAATCACCACAACATAAAAATAACAATTCATCATACATTCAATCTCTTATTAAAATAGTATTCAATTTTTTTATATATATACATATAGATGACAATCATGTTTGGAAATACATTTAATTGAATGATATCACAACATTACAATTTTGGTAGATAATTTTTTTTAACAAATTAATTTTTTCAAAATTAAGGTGTTAAAATAATTTTTATTTTGTGTATTGGGTATATTAAAAGCATTATGTAGGGCTATTGGGGAAACATTTTACCACCCTTGAAATAAAGTATATTTTAGACATGTATAAATGTGAAATAAAAAATATTATGTAAAATATTGATTTATGAAACAATTAATAATTATCATTGAGGAATAAGTTTAATTTTTAACCACCTTATTTATATTTCATAGTGTTTTGAAACAAAAAATATGAAAAATTCAACCACTATATTACCGTTACAACTAATATATATTAATAAAGAATTAAGGAAAGAAAATTACTAATTTTCTTCATGAATTTATGCCAATTAAACTTTTATTAACATTGATTTTCAATATTATTTAAAATTTTATTATGATACATTATAATTGAATGAACAAGGATATTATATAACAATAAATATATTGTCTCAATATAACACTTGAGGGTAAATTAATAACAATAGGATTATAATTATAATGTTTTTTTATTTGTTTATATTGGGGTATGTTTTCCCAGAATATGTTATTACAGACATATGATTATAATCTACCATAAATATAACATGGGTTTTATGTATTGCATAAATTATTATTCATATACCAAATATAAAAAATGGTTTCTTATAATCATATTATTAATAAAATAATGAATAATATAAATTATTTTATTGTAATACTCATTAATTTAAACTTAAAAGAATATAAATAAGTAAGAAATATTATTCAAATGATTATAAATAACAATATTAATAAATGATATAATTAAAATTAAAACAAAAATAACTATTCACCAGAACCATCTCTAGTCTAAACTTTCCATATAATGACTCACCATTCAACTCACCATGAAAATAACATTCAGCAATTATTTTAAATATCATGTAGTATCAACATATGTATCGAGAAATTCATATTAATGATGTTTTTATCATACTAAACAAGAACACCCCATAGTATCAAATATTTCACCATGAATGATTATATATTTTTTATTTTATTTTATTATCAATATAAATCATGTCACAAAAGTAAAATAAAGATGATAAATAATCATAACCACATAAAAATATAAATTATATAACAAAATAAAACAATAAAAATTTAATAGGACTAAAATTTTAATATAATATATGAGTGGAAAATAAAATAATTATATCATTACACTATTTAGTTATAATTTTTTTTCAATTATAGATCTTTAAAAGGGAAATTCCAACCACAATTATTAATCAGAATGGAAAATACATTTTAATGTATGAATAATGATTATTCCCCTATCATAAAATTTATAATACAAAATTCTATATATTATTTTTGATTTATAAATAATATATAATTTATATATCCATGAAACTATTTTTCCATATTAATTAAATCTATAAATAAATATTTATATGGATAAAATATTCAAGAATAACCCTATGAACTCATCAATGATCACATACGGCCTTTATAAGGTGGGTATATAAAAAAAGAAAGATGATAATGAATTAAAAAACAAACGGGTATTATTTCCCTATTATATATATAATAAAATTTTCTTTTAAAATCTCATTTATTTTAAAACCAGGTCCAGAACTATTAAAATAATATGTTTCCAATAGTAAATAAACTAATATAACAACGGAAGTCACTAAAAAGGATAAATAATTATTATATAAAATTTAATATCACTTATTAGAGATACACTCATATATTATAAAATCATTATAAATCATATATTGTTTGATCAAATAATAATATGAGGTCAAATATAAATCATAATTAATGTTTCCAATGATCTATATATTTAAGCTGAGTTGGGTTGAACCAGTGTGAGTGAATTTTTATTCTATTCACATGTACATTCCCTTCATAATAATCAGACATCCAAGACTGTTAGAGTGAATAAATATAATTAATTATTAACATCACAACACATCACATTCAAATTAGTAAATAAACACGTTAACTAGCACATTTTCTTTTTACTTGGTTCTACCCCAATATGGTAAAATATTCTAATATATTATTTTGGATGATTTTGGGTCATAGATGCTCTATAAAATAATAAAATAAATATTAAATGACATGTCATAATCATTGTTACATGGTATATCATATAATAGATATAAATTCACTCAACTTGTTTTTATACTAAATCATACCAGTTTCTTGTGAAAATAACATACTGGTGGAAATGATTTCAGGTTTACTATAAGATGTTAATATATCATAATTTATTTTCTCCTTCCACATTCACATGTCTTCAGCTGGAAATATATAATTAGATAAAGAGTCATGATTCTTGTCATTAACCCTCTATCAAAGGATTCCTCTCCAGGGCGATCAATGATGTAAAGAAGATAATGACCCCAAAGAACATCTCTTATAGTCATCGGTCTAGGGACAAGAACCAAGGGTATATAGATATCACAATATGGGAGGCATTACCCATTAAATGAAACAACACCAGAAATAATATGTTCCATCACCAAAACTACCACAAGATACATATATATATATATATATATATAAGAATACCAAAAATCTATCCCACTTGAATTTTCAAAATAGAACTGGTATAAATAAAACAAATATACAATGTAATATTCTTAAAAGAAAACTAATACAATGACTGAACAACTACCTGAAATCCTGAAATTTTAATGCATGAAAATGTCCATGTAATATATATGGAAACATAAATAAATTTTTATATGTGTATGGTGAGAAAATATGCATAATTAGTAGGAAAATCAATGACTTGAGTGCCCAAAATAAAATGACCTAAATAATAGGATTAAATCATATAAAAAATATGAAATTCACATATTTCATTATGGATAAATAATCAGGTGTTATTTGAGAATCATAAATCTATCTTCATATAAAAGTGACCTCTCAAAATCAAAACATATATTTCTCCCAACATATCTTATAGGTCTAACAATAACTACCCAATATAAATGATTACATTTATGATGATAATATAAGATTATGAAATTCTAAAAATAATTTCTATCAAGGAAAATATCAGTTTACATTCCCATGATAAGATATAATTTTAATATTATATCTCACAATAGTGCTCAATATCCTATATCGGTTCGCATATATCATAATGTGTAGTTATAAATTTCACATCTAACCTATTAAATAAATCATATAGAAACTCTTTTTTTCACATAAAATCAATCAATTAATTTCTATCCTAATTAATATTATTACTAAAAAATCCATTCATGCCAATTATATCGTAGAATAAACACTTACCATGATTTTAAATTAACAATATATTAAGAAATAAAATAAATAATAGGATAAAAATTCACCCCATCTGAGTGTAATATCTATAAATTAAATCATATATAATTGATTTTCGTATTTGTAGGTTCTCACATGCTTTGTATAACCTGTACCTCACAATATATTAATATATTACATCAAATATCAAAAAATTATATTCAAGCACCTAGACATAAATTTTAATAACGAGACCAAAAATATCTAGTGTATCATCTCAATATACTTATGAAATCTAAAAAAATTTATATTTTACAACTATGAAATTTCTTAAATCCTGGAGAATCATTTTCACTCTCATTTCAGATACTATATCAGTTCTCACATTCTACAACACAGACTCTAGGATCGAATACAAATCACACTTAAAATAAAAAAACCACCTACACACTCTATGTTTTTAATCATAATAGAAAATAAACATACTAGACCACATACATTAGGATTAGTATCAAATTAAATTGAATATAGATATGTAAAATCACCCTATAACCCATTTTATTGAGAAAATAAGATCCACTTGTTTTGGATAAGTGTTATTCGTTGATAGAATATTTTGGACAAAATTAAATATTCAATTATCATATCATTATATAATGTAACAGTTTTTCATTATATAATCCAGTATCATAACACACAAAAGCAAGCATTTAAAATGCGATAATATGTTCCAATGGTGATATAAGAACTCATGCCTTGTTTCAACTCATTTTATGATCCCAACACCTAGATTAGTGAATTAGAAGACTAAATTAATGGTATAAATGAACTCATTTAGTATTTATAAAAAAAAATATCACAATAGAATGGATATATTATTTCTAGTTTGTGCATGTTCTATTCTATTAATAAAGACCATATATAACCATTCTGTACTAGTCTTATATCCTGGATATAATATAATTAATTGTATGAAAATAAAATAATACTATGATACCCTTTTTATCACCCCCCGATCTAGCTCACTAAATATTCAATAGATCTATGAGGAAAACAACCATTAAAGGAAATAAAAATATATAAGATACTTATAACTATCATTGAGGGTCTGAGGTAATTATAGGACTTGATGAGAGTGTACCATCACAAAGGGTGGGGAAGAATCAATGTCACAAAAACACTAAATATATATTTATATTTTTTGGATTGAAGATACTTGTTAGTATGAACAAATATCCATGTTGATGATGTAATAATTTGAGACTGAATGATAAATAAACACATAAATATAATGGTTTTTATATTGCGCACTAAACCTTACTATCCGAGGCTAACCCATTAGTGTAAGGAGTAGTGTTCCCACTGCCCATGTTTTATTTTTTATCAAAGGAGTAATAATTATGTATGTAGAATATATTAAACTATTTTTATGATATGAATTAATAGTTCTAATGTTTAAAATTATGATAATTTTGATCATATAAGTATTTCTAGATTTTGGACTTATTATGAACCTTTATTAAACACTTCAAAATCCTCATAAGTTTTATTAATAATTTTCCGTGATTTGATATATCTTTTTTCTAAACAACAATTATTATTCATGAGGTCATCCATTTATTTATTTATTTAATATAATTTACCACATAACAACCCATATGTTAATTTTTCATCATATAGGATTGATTTGGATGTCTAAATTCAAAAAATATCAGAGTATCTCATAAACAGTTTTTAAAATAATAATGCCTAAATGAGGAGAAACCATAGAATCAACGATTTGCTGAGATACATGATTAGTTCATAAAAAAAATTAATACTTTAGTTGATATTTATTATAATCATTGGAACAAAAAATAAATCAGTGATAGGAAATGTGAGAACTAATATTACATATGTTGTTTGGATGGGACAAAATATATTCTTCCACATATAGATGAATGTGGTAGTGAAACAATTTATAAGGTGAATTAGATAAAAAAAAATCAAATCACGGGATGATGTGTATATTTATGGGATATAATAATAAAATAAGAGAATAATATCTATATGGTCTCTCAAATAGAATATTATTTATTTTAGGGAAATATGTGTTTCTTGAAAGGAATTACCTCTATAGAAGAGATAATAGTATCACGATAGATATTAATGATTTAAGAGATAAAATTAAAAAATAGTTGTAATATGAACAAAATAAATATGAACTAGTATATGACAATGTTTGAAACAAAAAACTGATTTTTAGAAGTACAAGAGAAGTTTGAAAGCATTGAATGATAGGAATTTATATTCATTGTAAAAGGTGGAACATCAATATTTAAAAATTAAGAACCTTTTTACTATAAGTAAATAGTAAATATATCAGAATTCACAGTGTAGAAATTGTCCATGAATTATGAAATGAATTATATGTAATAATTTTTTTATTTTGGTAAATCCTTCAGTTAATGTATTTCCAATTTAAAGTAAATATTTTCATCAGAAGAAAATTAAAATGGGTACTAAATTTAGTACCAATAATATGTGATTGGTTTCGAAAGGGTTTATGGAATATCAAGGTATATATTATGGAAATTAATTTCCACCATTGTATTTATTGTAATCAAATATAATTATACATTCCAAAAAACCTAAATTATTTTAGAAGTTTGGAAAATGTATATCAAGAAATAAAATCTTAAATGAAAATGTTTCAAAAGATGTGTACAATAAATTTTTATAATGTTTTGTAAAAGAAAAGAGTGTAAATAAAGTATCAATGTAATTAAATACTTATTTATGATCTTAATTAGTCATCTAGTACATCAACTCTTTATATTCATGATGTTGTAGGAAAACTTATCTTTATTAAGAGTGACTATGAAACTTCTATCAATAAGAGGTTTAGTTGGTGTTCTATTATTTATTAGTGATACTCGTGATGATATATTATTGATGGGATATGAGATACCAATACTATGGTCATTTAATTATAGAGTATAAAATTTATTATCTGTCAAATAATTAGGTGAAGTAGCCTATATTGTAAGGATATATCTAAAAGGATGTATTATCTAAATATACATATATAGACGAGGTATTAAAATAAATAATGATATTAAATTATAGAAGATGATTGTTTCATGTGTCACGTGACATATTTCTCTAACGAACCAACCCAGGTTACCCTGATACCAGTCAGCTGACATGATACATCACATACATGAAGGAAATTCTTGATTCCCATGGGTTGGTGACAAGCATCCAGGAATTAAACAAAAAAATTAGGGAATGATTTCTCCAACCACAGTAACAACATGGTATATATAAAGTTAAAATAAGAAAAAAAAAGAAAAATAACAAATATATATTCCTGAATTGTAAGTAAAATAGAATAAATAGAACTACTAAAATAGTAGCTATGAACACCAAATGAAATATCTGAATGTAAGGGACTGAATCCCAAACAGCCACTCCAATGATGGTATGGATGCACCCAAACCATCTCACCAAGAGATTCCCATCCCAGCTGACATGATCATCACTACCTCACTGTGTCACATTTCTTTCCCTAAACTATAAAACAAATACTTGTATATGAACCACTGATGTAGTGCCCATGGTGCGAGCTAATAAGTTCAGTTGAATCCCACTTATGTGTTCCCTATCAAGTATATGTATAACATTCCATGTATTATTAATTAAAACATAAAACATGGCATGATAAATCGAAATGAAACTTTATAGGAAATGTTCTAAACATTTCCGTTTTCCATAGTTCTAAACAAAACCAGCTATATCAGTTTCAAATTAAATTTTACATATCCATTTCTATATGTATACACATGCATATCATGGAAAACTTAGAAAGCTAGGAAATACAAAACAGATTCATATGTATCAATGCACGAGGAAATAGTATATATCTAAGCAGCATACTACTCGTACCATTAAAATCATGTGCATGAAACTGTTCCTCGAAAAATGGGCCTTAGAAGTAGAGTAAAACCCCAAGAGTAATAACCCATAAATTTCAATATCAGCCCCCTAGAAAAATGGGCCTATGAAATAGAGGAAATTCGTAAGACAAACATCCTTGATAATCAAAAATTAATTGACGATGGATTTAAGCTAATCATTCCACCTATGTATCCAAGGTAATCCATGTTCCCTTTTTCACAAACCAATTTCAATGTCTGGAAAACCATTAAAAACCAATTATAATCCATTTACGAAAATCTAGGATAAACCATCATTATTTCAAACCATTTGTCAACATTCACAATAATTAGTCCATTTTTAGAAAGCAATTTAGAAATACATTTTCAAATCAAAACAAGATGGTTCATTATAATAGGCTATAGAAAGAAGCACCTAACTAAATTTCTCGGTCACACACGACCAAAATGGAATCCAAAATCAATGATACCCAAAAAAACCCATGATGTCCCCAGAATCACATCCTCACATCTTAGTATTGATCAAAATCTAAACGCTAGAGGTCGGAAAAAGAGGGGAAACCAACATACCTAGAATAAGAATGCCTATCTCACCACAACTAGCTATTTAACGGCCTTCTAAACAAGATCACAAAATAGATCTTGAAGAAATAAATAATAACATACATCTTAGGTTAATGGATCTGATAGTGCATGGCTATGGTGCTGTTGCGATTAATCACAATGAGGATTCAGAGAGAACACTCACCTAAAGGAATTAAACTCAAATTTTACAATGATCCAATGCTGATTGGATTGATCCTAATTGTGAGAGACCTATGAAAATTCCCTAGAGAGATTCTAGGATTGAGACCAATTTTAATCTGAAGAGTTTAATGAAAAAAATATATTAACACTCGACATAAACCTGGGGCAGGTAGAGGGTCACGACGTGTACCCCTGATAAAAATACGTACACGAATTTTACTTTTGGTACACAGTGTTTTCCAATTCTCTAGTCTACAGTAAACAAGAATAAAACCTTTAAACACTATTACGGACATTTAACCAAAAGGATAGATATATAAAAGAAAAAAATTCCAAATAAGGTAATGGTATGTTACAAACAATCCACCATAATTAATTTTCACTTCCAATAGGTCATGTGGAAAATTATATTGCATGAAAAATAATGAGACCCCTGCTCTCTAAACAATGGCTCGCATTCCCATGTATCAGGAGAATATGATCCTTATTTCCATTTAACTCTGACCAACATAATAGACTTCCCACGGAAGACATTCATCTGAGAGACAAAAATATCATCATGTTTCTCCAAAACAAAATCATTTGTAAGTAACTCAATTTCATCCCAATTCAGAACATGAGTGGGATCAATTTGATTCTTCATGAGCCGTGATATGTGTAAAACATCATAATTGTTTTTTCAATAGTTTCATAAATACTAACTGATAAGAAAAATTCCAACATGTTCAGTGATCGCAAATAGTTTAACATATCTCAAAGACAACATTCACTATTTTTTGAGATGATGGTAACCCAAATGAGGTAAAATATTCAATAAATCCCAGTCACTAATGAAAAAATGCAAAGGATGCTATGGCCGAACTGCTTATAACATATTTCGAATCTGGGATGTTTCCATACATTGTCACACTTCTTGAATCTGTAATAACATCACCTAAACCACACATGGTAAAACCAAGGCAACTTCTATCACCTATACCCAAAAGTGAGTTGGTCTACATGGGTGACTATAAAATTCTACAGAAGTATTAATTCAGATCGATTATTTCTATTTATTATTATAAAAAAACTCATGCAGTCCTATATGGACATCTCACAATCCACCGAAATCGAATATGCTGGTAATAAGGATATCCTCTATGATATAAATTACACAATCTATCTGTCCATCTATTTGTTGATGGTATGAATTGCTCAACTAAACGTAAAACCCCATTTCCCCTTGGTAGACTCCTCTATAACCTTGATGTGGTCCATGGTTCCCTATCTAAAACAACAATAAAATGAATCTCAAGAAACATAATGATGTCATAAAAATATATCGTACATTGATGTTCATCATTATAGGTTTCTTTAACCAAATATAAATGAGCACACATCTTCAACCGATAAAAACCCAACCATATAGCATTTTCCCTCAGGTTGTCCATGGAAACCCAACAAAAAAAATCAATGGACACCTCATCCAACTCCCAAACTAGAACTATGAGAGGATTTTTAAAACCAAAGGAATTCAAGAGCTCTACCTTTATCTAATGGTATGTGTAATAGTGGGTCACATAACATGCAATGTCACTCTTCATACCAGGCCACCAGAATCATCTTCTCATGTAATAATACTTCTTTGTCGTACTTGGATGAACGACTCATAAATATATATGACAAACTAGACCAAATAAACATTTCTCAAATGATGGTATTTATGCTGACATAATGAATTGGTGCATGCCATCTAATGAAAGGGGCCAATAAGAAATCATCTCCCTGCCATAATGGTTTTTGAAATCTTCTAAAACTCTTGTTGTTTAAATTGCAAGATAGACTTTAATAGAGAAGATGATAACATAACACTAGTCAGATCCATCCTAGAAACATCCTTCAGATCATCCAAGTGGAACTGAGTGAGAAGGACTATAAGATTACACTTCTACATAGATTCTGTATCAATATGTTATGGTACCATCCAACTAAATCAATCCTAAATAACATTCCTCTGATGCGCATGTGCCGTCAAATTAAAACTTCTAAAGGTATTATAATCATTTTCTCTACTAGAGATTCATGTAATTTTGGTAAATGATATATCTCAGACTCTTTGGATAGATAATAGTGTAAACATCTCCCCAAAGAGATAGCGCCACCATCATTTATGTGCTTGAATCACTATATTATGCTCTTAATCATGAGTGGGGTGGTTATTCTAATTCAGTCAGATCATACAAGACCCATAAGTTACGACAAGATAAAACAGAATAAGGAAACATACCAAACCAGCACCTGATGCATCATAGAACACTACATACCTTGTACCGGGCTCATATCAGATCTGTGAAGGTTCCAACGTTAGAAGAAAAATCAGTTCCTTAAATGAATATTGATGTGTTTCCTCAAATAAAAATTTCACTACTATCTTGGTTAGGGTATTCAATAGGGATTCCAGCTGAGATAAATCTTTGAAGAACTGTCGGTAGTTTCCAACAATACAAAGGAAGTTTCATATCTCAAATCCATTCTGTGGTTCCTTCTAGGAAAACATGGATTTCACCTTATCTGGATCAACAAATAATCCATGCCCAGATATTATGTTCCCCATGAAATTTCTCTTCATGAATCTAGAAACATCATTTTGAAATATTCCTATACAGAGAGTGATTTGTTAGATTCTCCATGACCAAATTCATATGGTTCTCATGATCATTCCCATACTTTGAATATACGATAATACCATCCATAAAACGTACCACAAAAGTGTCAAGATATTGGTAGAATATTTGAATCATCAATTCCATAAAAACTAAATGAGTCTTAGTTAGACCAAAATGCATCACAAAATAATAATAATGGACATACCTACACCTGAAGGTTTTCATTGGTATATCATGCTCTGGAACTCTGACATGATCATAAACCGACCGAAGAATGTTCTTCAAAAACCATATTTCTCCCTTTTACTGATCAAAAAAATATTCGTCATGAGGGAAATGAAATTTTTTATTACCCATTACCCAATTTCACTTCCAATAGTCCACACATAATCCAAGTGAACCATCCTATTTCATGGAAAAGAGCATAAGGGATGCCCAAAGTGAAACACTATCGACCTGACCATAAGTTTAACTCTTTCTAAAACACACCAGATCTCCCATCGACAGCAAGAAACAAAAAATTATAATGATCAAAATAAACACCAACTTGATGAGGTAAAAGAAAATCCATACTGATGATGATGTCAAACCGATCCAGATCAAGAGTGAGAAAATCTCTTAATAACTCTGTTTCATCTATCTTGAACACACAAGGACAGTAGAACCCGAGCTCTTTACTCTTTCTCAGAGGTGTCTATAACTCCTTTGTAAATGGAAAATGTATTTTGGATGATTAATCATATCACAAAACATGAATATATAAATATGTACGATGCACTAGTATCATAAAAATAAGCAGCTACTAATTCTAAAATAAGGATTATACCTCTCACGGTTGCCGGAACTACATCAACTTCCATTGAACACTCATATACTGCATGTAAATTATTCACTCCTGAGGCATGTGGCTAGATCTATATAGTCCTTAAAGCCTATGATTTTACCATTGTACACATTGGATCTAATGAACACTGACCAAAAATAGGGTGATTCATATCCTGATAGAAATTCTATAGATGAACAAAACATCAAAAACTATTTCACAACTTCACGGTCATAGGATATGAACTTCTGGTGTGACCCCCCTTGCAACACTATTTACATTTTTGAGACATAATACCACCTAACATGGATGGTGTGGAGGAGGTCCAATGATAAGACCCATGTCAACCACTCCTATGACGGTCCTGCCACATCCTATTATACCCATACATGCCACTGAGGCTATCGCCAGTTGTAAGATGAGAGGCAGTAAAGCCTACTTTTACCACCATGTCTATCTCTTCCATCATTTCTTTGTACACAATCTTCTCATAAGAAGAATTAATCAACATGAACCCCGACGATCTAATGTATAGTCTTAAATCTTATATTCATTTGTGCCTTCAACATGTCATTCCTTAACACATCCAGTAAAAAAGGACATGCTCATAAAACTGGTTGGTATATGCTGACTCCGAACGATCTCTCTACTACAACTATAGGAACTATAGATATTTTTTCAACATCAGAGGATCTGGAAAAAACTTCTGAAATAATCGGGGTTATAAAACCATACAATCAAATCCCACATATATATCATCCAAGACAATAGAGCCTGGAAAACATTTTCTAGAACCCTCAAGTGTAAACAACGTTCACTTCACCTTGATTTTCTCAGGTGACTCCAAGATTGTGAATATTTTATGTATCCTATCTAGCCAATATTCCTCCTCATCAAGAGAATTCATCCCATTAATGGATGGTGGATTTTTATGTAATAACTATAGTGATCGATCTACTTCTCCTCTAGCACCATGATACACCTCAGCCAATGAATTTAGAAATTTTGGAACATCTTGAACAATAGAACAGACTGCACATACAATAGTCATGATTGAATTCGCATCGATATTTGGATTTCCGCGAGGAACTCCAACTAAAAAATCCTGAGGAACCTCTGTTGGAAGTATCGGAAGAACACTGTTTCACACAAAAATAGAAGAACGATTTGACATAGTACCAATCTCAGTTGAAACTAGAAAACCCATAAGTAGAAACTGAGACTTCTAATAGCCAAAACCAACACAATAGACATTTATCCCAACATCACATGGCAACTTAAGTCTCATTACGACAAGAGATGTTAAGGAACCTATCGATTTTTTTTTTCATGTTCCAGCAATCCTATCTCGAGTCTAACTGGCATCCTAATAAAATATTCCTAAGGAGAAACCTCTTCTGATAACAAACTGTAACAAACTAAACAAGGATTCCACGAAAACAGGCCCATGACCCAATCCATCACATACCCGAGGGAATTTTCTAATCCCCATTGGCTGGAGACATGAACCCAATCATCCAATTAAATAATATGGAATGATTTCGCCCAACCTGATTGATGACATGAAATATGTAAAGAACAAAGAATAAATAGAGTATGACTAAAAAAATATAAATACCATAATTGTAAGGATAATATAAAAAACAGAACAACTGAAACAGTAACTAAAAACTCCAAATGACAAGTCTGGATGTAAGGTACACAAAAGAAAATAGATACTCCAAATATGGAATAAATGATCCCCAACCATCTCAACACCAGCTACCCATCACAGATGACATGAAACTCGCTGACACACTGATGCTTCTTTTCTTTTTCTTACACTCGAATACATATAATGGTCTACAGACTCCTGATACAGTGTGTAGTGTGTGACCTAATAGGCTTAGTAGGATATAACCGACATGTTCCATATAAAGCCTATGTATAACAATTCATGTATTCTTATTTAAAATTTAAAACATGGCTTTATAAGTATAAATGAAATTTTATAGAAAACATGATAAATATTTACCCATTCCATAGTTCTAATGAAAAGAATGTATATTATTTTCAAACAACATTCTCCACATAATTTTATACAAGAATAAACATGCATATCAAAGATAACTCATAAAGTCTAGAAATAAAAAATAGAATCACATGTATCACATCAAAATGGAACACGACAGGTCTAGGAAGTAAACTACTCGTATAATAAAATCATGTGAACAAAAATGATAATAGAACAAAATGACTAGGAAGTAAGGGAAACCCCTATGAGTAATCACCCCAAAATTTTAATATTGATCACAAAAATTAACATTATAGGAAATAGATGTAATCCCTGAGAAAAAACATCATTTATAATCCCAATTAAATGAGAGATTGAGTCAAGGTAATCCTTCCTCCTAAGCACCTAGGGTAACCCATGCGATCTTTGTCACAAACCCATTTAATTGTCTAGAAAACCATTCAAACCCATTTATTACCCATTTATCAAAATCCAGGGAAACCATTATTCTTTCAAATCCCTTTTTCAACACACAAAACATACACAAAAATTTCATAATTCATTTTATAATGAAATTTTCAAATCCAATCAAGAAGGTTCATTATCATTGGTTAGAGGTAGAACCTCCTAACTCAATGTTCATATCACACATTCCCACAACGGAATCAAAAAGAAACGGAACCCAACACCACCAATGATTTCTCTAGAATTACATCATCAAATATTATGATTGATCCAAATCTAAACACAAGAGTTTGTAGGATGAGGGGAATCCCACATACCTCAACGATGAATTCATGATGAACCACAACTATCCACAAAATGTACTTTTGGAACATGACCTAACAAAATAACTATATGAAAACAAAATAACATACATATTAGGTCTATGGGTCCAATTTTACAAGGCTAGAGAGCGATCATGATTAATTTAATGGAAGAGTCGGAGAGGACAATTACCAAGAGAGACACACCACATACAAAAAAAAGATAAAATGCCAATCCGACAGATCCAGAAGTTTATATTTCTCTAAAAATATCCTAGGGAGAGTCTAGGGTTGAGTGGAACAAAATTATGATGGTAGGAATGATTCAAAATAGTCTAACTCTCCACGTACACCTGGGCCTAGGACGGGCCATGAAGTAAAACCCTTGGTCACCGCATGTAGGTCACACTCGATAAGTACCCATAATAACCTATCACATTTGGTCCAAAATATGATATTTAAATGCTAAATGACATGTACCGAAGGTACACGATGTGTACTAGCTCACAATGTAATCACCCCATTCATGACCGGAATGAAACAAAATGTACACGACATATACTTCACGTACACCATGTGTACCTGATTTACAGTCTAGAGTAAACCCCCAAAGATAAAATCACAAAATTTTAATGGATTTCAACCAAAAAAGGGACATATAATATAGAATATCAATCCTGAATAAGGTAACATGATAATAAAAAATCACTCAAAAAAATTTCTCTAACCTAAGAGAATGATGTAAGAATGATTAGAGTCCCCTATAAAATAGCAATTGGATCTATTTAATATATCATGATATGTATTCGTATTGAAAAAAATTATTTCGTGACCATCGTATGTATATATCAAAAATATAGATAAGTGGAAAATTAGACCATTGTAAATGCTTTAGTAAAGAATCATTGTGGTATAAAAGATATATTTCATGTTTATAAGCACATGAAGAACTATTTTTTATTATATAATGAAATTTTATATTCCAAAAATACATGAATGATCATAAATCATAGTCATGATTTTTTCCCCATTAATGAAGAATCTATAAAATTGATTACTTCTAGGGAAAATGTTGTTTCCAATCCATATAATCTGTTTAGTATATTATAGATTGTAATTAAACAAAAATAGAATTAATTATCAAAAATTTGTATGATATTTTATTTGCACCAGTAATAATGATTATATTGATGTATATTTCGATAAAAATAGAGTAGTGATTCTCAAGAAATATCCTTTATCATAACAAAAAATTATACATATACATCCTGTTTATCATGTCAATATATTTCGTTCTCTAATAGGGGATGTCATAATTTGCAAATCAGTCATATAATAGAATTTTCTGGACACATTGAAAATAAATTTACCTCAATAAGATCATGGGAAATACATTAGATATGAAAGTATAATAATTTTCAATTACATACATTCATTGAAGTGGGTTCCAGTTTGAGTTGGTTCACCAGAACCCATAAAAAGTTTTCAATTGATTCTAAAAATTTAAATTTACTTATTCTTATCACATTATGATATTCCTTTTACATAATATCAATGTAATTCCTTCCATAGATAATTTTTCATATGAATATTTTATAGTAATTAATCTATGTAATGATAACCTAGTTATATTATGATTATATTGATAAATTATAAAATATATTCTAGAAAAGATATATAAAAAAAGAATAAAAATGTGTAACATTTTATGAATATTTAGTTTCATAAGGATTGGGATATATTTATGATGCTCTCACTTGGAGATTTCTAAAATGGATGTTATTATGACATTATGGCTAATTTCAATCACATTTGTTTTATGATTAATTTATTATTCTTGTCAACAAACCTGTGTATTGGTTCATAGAAAATATATTATGATTAATTAATATCATGAATATTGTGATTTGATATATGGATTAATAGCATCACGAAATATGGTAATGTGAGGTATAATACATTCAATGAGTCATATACAAATTTAAATGTATTTAATAAGCCAAAATATAATCTTTCCCTTTTATATTAATGAATGAATTTGTATCGATCCCATTGATTAAAATATATGTGTTTGGTATGAATATATGTCCTTAGATGTATACAGACTTATTCATTAAATAATTTCAAAATTAATATATATCATGAATATTGGGTAGTGATACAAGTATTCATATATTTTTATGAGGTATTATTAATGAAAGGGACTATATTTCACAACATCAAGTTCAAGAAGGTCATTATAGTATCAATTCTATTATATTTCTCATTTGACTGCATAAAATTTTTCTTGACAAAAATCAAGGACTCTAGCTATGTTCATTATTGGTCACACATAAATTAAAAAATATGGTCCCACCTTATGTGTATCCATTACCTTGAGTAATGAAAATGAATATATGAACAACAATTAATTTATTTTAATAGTATGGAAACATATTTATTCATGTACAGTTTTCAAAAAAATTAAAACATATGATATTAAATTTTAGAACATATGAGTTTAGTTTTATCTCATGTTTATTTATTACCATGTACAATAATAGAATATTTATTTATTCATATGTTTAGTAAATACTATAAAATTAACTTTATTCTCATTACATTAACATTTAAATAATTATTTTTTCCCTTGTTTAGTGAATAAATAATATTTCTTTTGATTTATTAAATGAATATAGTTTATTATTAATTCATTTATTATATTATTAAGGGGATTTACAAGTAGTGTTAAATGAATAAATGGAATTGAAATGTTCTATTAAATTAATTAAAATAAATAAATAATTTTTCTTTCTATTACATGAAATTATATTAATCACATTTCATGTAAATTGATAAATATAATAATATTATGCTTTACAATGGTTTTGACATATAATAAATAATTTCAAAGTGGTATGTTTTAAAATTAACAATAATTTCATAATAATTACACATTAAAAAAAAATTTATGTGCTTAGTGTAGTAAGAAAAATAAATTTTTCTAGAGTATTTTCTGTCTATAGAGAGAAATAATCCCCCTTCCCCTTTTAAGAATATAAATAGGCCAATATAAATTATTTATTTTAATCAATGGTTAAAATAATTACACGGATGGTTCACTCAAGTTACAACATAGAATATCAAGAATACTATATAGAGTTTCATGGATCCCGTGTTGATACTTCTATAAGAATAATCACGTGTATTTTACACTACAAGAAAACATAAAAATTTAATTGGAAGTTTTTTATCCAGGAGACTTCTATATAAAAGGAAATTCTAAATTTAATTTAATTATAAATTAAATGTGAAATATTATCTTAAATTATTTAGATGTGTTCATTAATATCATGACACTAATTCATTCATGTTGATAGGAAAACAAAATTTGGAATCGGTCGAAAGAATCCACTACATTTGAGAGAGATTAATATGACTTATAAGTTCATACAAAATAAGAGTTCAAAAGGAGGATACAAGATAATATAATATTACATAGAGAATCATGGAACATGATTACTTCTACATAAATATTATCCTCCATTAGTGGTGATGATAAAGAATAACAATATAGGGGAATGATTTTAAACTAATTTGATATATGTATATTTTTACATTTTATATTATATATGTTAAAGCTAATATGAAAATTATTATATATATATATATATATATGATTTTTTAATGTTTTAATAATCATAAAAATATAGACTACATTCCATAATATGTATCCCCAAATATTTTTTTAATAGTTACATTTAATAAAACTAGTATGTGATTTCTCATACTCATCAAACCCATTGGATTAGAATAATATTACTATGATTAAATTAACAATGATTATATCCTCTTTTCTCGATTGTGTAATCATCACATTTTCATCAAATATATACATTAAATCCCCCTCATTACAATTATTTTATCACATGTATATTCTAAATGTATTCATAAATAAATGTGAATATGATTCTTAAATGTGTATGTTTCCTTAAGGTATTTATGGGGGATAAATTTAAAAAATTGATAGAATTAGTGTTTATTATGAATCAACGCAACATAAAAATAACAATTCATCATACATTCATTCTCTTATTACAATAGTATTCAATTTTTGTATACATATACATATAGATGACAATCATGTTTGGAAATACATTTAATTGAATGATATCACAACATAACAATTTTGGTGGATAAATTTTTTTAAAAAATTAATTTTTTCAAAATTAAGGTGTTAAAGTAATTACTATTTTGGGTATTGGGTATATTAAAATCATTATGTAGGGCTATTGGGGAAACATTTTACCACCCTTGAAATAGAGTATATTTTAGACATGTATAAGTGTGAAATAAAAAAATATTATGTAAAATATTGATTTTTGAAACAATTAATAATTATCATTGAGGCATAAATTTATTTTTTAACAACCTTATTTCTATTTCATAGTGTTTTGAAACAAAAAATATGAAAAATTCCACAACTATATTACCTTTACAACTAATATATATTAATAAAGAATTAAGGGAAGAAAACTACTAATTTTCTTCAAGAATTTATGTCAATTAAACTTTTATTAACATGGATTTTCAATATTGTTTAAAATGTTATTATGATACATTATAATTGAATGAACAAGGATATTATATAAAAATAAATATGTTGTCTCAATATAATAATTGACGGTAAATTAATGACAATAGGATTATAATTATAATGTTTTTTATTTGTTTATATTTGGGTATCTTTTCCCAGAATATGTTATTCCAGACATATGATTATAATCTACCATAAATATAACATGGGTTTTATGTATTGTATAAATTATGATTCATATACCAAAAGAAAAAAATGAGTCAAAACATGGGTTCTTATAATCATATTATTTATAAAATAATGAATTATATAAATGATTTTGTTGTAATACTCATTAATTTAATCTTAAAAGAATATAAATAAGTAAGAAATATTATTCAAATGATTATAAATGACAATATAAATAAATGATGTAAATAAAATTAAAACAAAAAATAACTATTCACCAGAACCACCTCTAGTCTAAACATTCCATATAATGACTCACTATTCAACTCACCGTGAAAATAACACTCAGAAATTATTTTAAATATCATTTAGTATCAACATATGTATCGAGAAATACATATTAGTGATGTTTTTTTCATACTCAACAAGAACACCCCATAGTATCAAATATTTCACCATGAATGATTATATGTTTTTTATTTTATTTTATTATCAACATAAATCATGTCACAAAATTAAAATAAAGATGGTAAATAATCATAACCACATAAAAATATAAACAATAAAACAAAATAAAACAATAAAAATTTAATAGGACTCAAATTTTAATATAATATATGAGTGGAAAATAAGATAATTATATCATTACACTATTTATTTATAATTTACTTTCAACTATAGATCTTTAAAAGGGAAATCCCAACCACAATTATTAATCAGAATGGAAAATACATTTTAATGTATTAATAATGATTATTCCCCTAACATTAAATTTATAAAACAAAATTCTATATATTATTTTTTATTTATATAAAATATATAATTTATATAACCATGAAACTATTTTTCCATATTCATTAACCCTATAAATAAATATTTTTATGGATAAAATATTCAAGAATAACCCTATGAACCCATCCAAGATCCCATCCGGCCTTTATAAGGTGGGTATATAAAAAAACGAAAGATGATAATGAATTAAAAAACCAACGGGTATTATTTCCCTATTATATATATATATATATTAAAATATCCTTTAAAGTCTCATTTATTTTAATACTAGGTCCCGAACTAGTAAAATAATATGTTTCCAATAGTAAATAAACTAATATAACAACTGAAGTCACTAAAAAGGATAAATAATTATTATATAAAATGTAATATCACTTAGTAAGGATACACTCATATATTATAAAATCATTATAAATCATATATTACTTGATCAAATAATAATATTATGTCAAATATAAATCTTAATTAATGTTTCCAATGATCTATATATTTAAGATGAGTTGGGTTGAACCAGTGTGAATGAATTTTTATTCCATTCGCATGTACATTCCCTTCTTAATAATCAGACATCCAAGACTGTTAGTGTGAGTAGACATAATTAATTATTAACATCACAACACATAACATTCAAATTAGTAAATAAACACGTTAATTAGCACATTTTATTTTTACTTGGTTCTACCACAATATGGTAAATTATTCTCATATATTTTTTAGGATGAATTTGGGTCATAAATACTCTATAAAATAATAAAATAAATATTAAACAATGTGTCATAATCATTGTTACATGGTATATCATATAATAGATATAAATTCACTCTGCTTGTTTTGATACTAAATCATACAAGTTTCTTGTGAAAAAAACATACTGGTGGAAATGATTTCAGGTTTACTACAAGATGTTAATGTATCATGATTTATTTTCTCCTTCCACATTCACATGTCTTCAGCTGGAAATATATAATTAGATAAAGAGGCATAATTCTTGTCATTAAACCTCTATCAAAGGATTCCTCTACAGGGCTAGCAATTAAGTAAAGAAGATAATGACCCCAAAGAACGCCTCTTATAGTCATCGGTCTGGGGACAAGAACCATGGGTATACAGATATCACAATATGGGAGGCATTACCCATTAAATGAAACAACACCAGAAATAATATGGTACATCACCAAAACTACCGCATGATATATATATATATATATATATAAGAATTCCAAAAAACTATACCACTTGCATTTTTAAAATAGAACTGGTATAAATAAAACAAATATCTAATGTAAAATTCTTAAAAGAAAGCTAATACAATGACTGAACATCTTCCTGAAATCCTGAAATTGTAATACATGAAAATGTCCATGTAATATCTATGGAAAAATAAATAAATTTTTATATTTGTATGGTGAGAAAATATGTATACATAGTAGGAAAATAAATGACTCGGGTGCCCATGTGAGGGAAGCATGCTAATTGTCCCCTAAGAAAATAGCACAACAAGACAACATATAATTGGTATACTAACCATACCATGCTCACCAAGGCATTCTAATCAAATAACACAAGTCATGAAATGTAATATATGTAATGTACATCGATGATAGAGTACCCCACACCAATATCCCATTAATTAGACACCATCACACCCTTCTGGTAGATATCCATGTTCACCCACCTCTTTCAATGATACCATGTCACAACCAACCTACACACAGATGGGACAGAATCCATATCCCACCCACTCAAACCATGGCCCATATACACATCTCTCTCACACACACTTGGGCCTCACAATATATCCCTCCTGAAAACATACATAGGTCTCACAACACATACCTCCCGCATACACCTGGGCCACACAACACATCACATCTCATGTCGAAGAATCCTGACTAACTACCTCACATCTCATTCCATAGAAACCATGGAAACAAATATCCTCTTCCAAATACACCTGGGCTACCGAAACTCGCCACTCTACTCAAATAAACTTTCTCTTTCACCATATATATTAGGTTTTCAGGAAGAGAGGGTGGCCATCCATCCATCCTCCGACATGAATTTTGGGATAGGAAACTTCCCCCTGAGGACGGTTGTGTTTGGGACATAATTCTCAACTAATGTGGGTTGAATATAGAAATATCGAGGAATATAAAATTATAAACATAAATGTTACAAATCACTAAACGATATCCTATTGTTTCCCAAATAGTAATCAACCCAAAATACTACCACATATACTGGTACCACAAAATGAAATTATCATTAAAAAACAATCATTTCAGGATTCGAAGATAAAAGTACTCTAATTTTTCTTCTTATTTACACCTTGTTTATCACATATACCTAATATTCAATTTACCATTTCTATTTTGTTATCTAATCTAACAAAAGAAATTCCAACACTATGAAATTATTATTTATTCTTCCAAAAATAGTTGTGTAACTTCCAGACATGGCTTACAACTAAAGAAGTAGCCAAACTGGTGGCTCACATGACCTCAATATCATCTCCACAAATTCTATAGGATGCCAACAACCAGCAAGGGCCTAGTGTGTGTCCTTTCAGAGACTATTCCCTCATTGATCAGGGTATGTACAATGGTTAACAATATATAATATATAGAGGAAGCATAAAAATAACATAAAATGGTAAAACTAACAATAAATAATTTATATTGAAATAGAGGAAAATAATTAACAATTAAATAGTATTATAAAACATCAATTTACACAAGAATATAGTATAGAAGATGTTATATAAATTAAATAAGTAATCATTATAACATGCCTTTTATATAGATCAATAATGAATAAATGATAATAAATCCTTAAGGGTGATCTCCATAAGAATACTGAGATCTAAATCAGTCTTTTTCACCTAACATCCAGGTACAAAAATCCTTTTATATGAAATAAATCATTTTTTATAGTCCAATAAACAAAAATGGTCTACTTGAGTACCCTAGTTTAATGGATGCACCAGTACGATGCGAGATATAAATCTCAGTATCTTGGAACCATTGGTGGCTATCCTAATCTAGAAAATGAATTATAAATTAAACTTGTTCAATATATATAATAATTTTTAAAAGACAATAAATTAAATAATAAAAACATGGTTCGGGTTCCCAAATGAAAATCCATCCCATACCACTCGCTTTAGCATAATCAAGAAGTAAAAAAATTATAGTTTATCAAGGATGATTATATAATCATGGGAAAATAATAGCTTTGTAACCCAAGGAAAGAAGACCCCTAAGCCAGTTAATTAACATGGGGTCTAAATATCATGTAATCACATAGGTAATAATGTAATGTATGGTACAAAAATAATTTGTAATTGAAATACATAATAGTATTAAATTATTTTCCTCAATATTTTTTTAAAAAAATCAATTTTAGAGGTGGGTTCTGATACTGTTCCTGAGGTATCACAACAATATTTCCATTCAAAAAATACAATGTCATCGAGTCCATCCAAGGAGATTCGTTCAAATGTTTATGTATCGCTTATGGAATAGTAACTATCAGTCTATCCCAGTTATCTCAAACAATGTACCGATTATCCATTGAGGCTTGGCATATCCATATTTCCAATGGGTCCATCTTTGGTTCCCCCTTAGGGAACCTATATCGCACAAAAATAAAAACAAATATTGGGTAGCCCATACATGGGGAGCCTAAAACATAACTTCCCTAATGTGTTGTGTTGTAACCAAGTGAGTGTGGAAATTTGATCAATGTTTCCTTATATGGGACCTCCATTCCTTCGAAAGCATGATTTCATTAAAAATAATATAAGAGGCATGTATCAAAAAGAAATCAACTTATGAGGATTTAGGTACAATTCATAAGCCTTAATTAATTTCATGTCAACACATGAAACTCAATCTCATAATCTAGAAAATTTAACATGAAATTTCATATGGTTCAAGCCATTAACAAGGGAATAAGAAATAATGAAACATGTATAATCCAATAAATATAAAATATCCATGTGAAATAAACATGCATATTACCAATATGTTATCAATGAAATTTCACTATCTCAATTTATAAAGCATGACCATGTGTCACAATCCATCTAGACCATTTATATGTATAAAAAAAGAAACACCGAGCAAGGATTAAGAAGTTCATTAATTGGTAATGTAATCATGTAACATAAAATGGGTAATTTTGTATGTACATAATATTTCATTTAAATTATCCTCATGTTTCCCAGAGGTAAGAGAAACCACACATGTGATAATGTAATATGTTCATTATTAGGAATTATTAAGAGGGATCCCATTCATAATCCATTAATCATAATTTAATTTAATGCATGTCTAAGGTTCAATGAAAACCCCATGGAAACATTCCAAATCTTAAATAAAGGGATCATAGGAATGTTCAGATGGATCACCCAAAGTGGTTGCCAAGAGGAAAGGAAAACTCCCCAAATGGGTTTCACTAAAACAGAAGGATAAAACAGACATGATAGAATAAGAGAAATTTTTTAATAAACTATAATAGAGAATTTTTGGAAGGTTCCAGGAGTAGAACAATTACGCAACATGAAAAAAATGAAGTAAATGTGATGACGGTGAGTGACTACAACAGTAATTCTAATTAATAATTGAGCCACACAGTTAAGAGCTATCTTGGCCGATCTATTTTTTAAAAAAATAAGTTAGGACTTATAGAAATAACACAAAGGGCCATGTAAAAATATTTCATAATTATAGAGAAGGCATCAAGAAATAAAGAAGGAATGACGCTTCAATTCAATGAAATATAATTAAAATATTACATCGTTGAGATTTTTCATATACAACACTCCTCAATATAGGATTTTTATTATAAACCCATGATTTTTTATCAAACAAAAAATTTAACAATATTAAATGTTTATTCTAAATAAATATCAACATAATTAATTAAATTAAATTAAAGTGAAAAAGGAATAAAATTAATTAATTACTACATATTTTAAATTAGGGGGTTATGGAAAGGGATCCGACTTAAAGACATAACAATTTATCATTCAGGACATGATAGTTTTTTCAACAACCACTCGGAACGTCTCCATTCACACACACACTTACCATTATATATATATACCATTTAATCCAATGAATTTGGTCACTATTCGATGAGGTAACATGTAAATGGATTTTATATATATGAATTTATCCTATAGTATATTCATAGGTGTCCTCATAATTGGTCAAAAAACACTACACAAAATTATAGGAATAAAATATAAATGTGTTAAGGACCAAAAAACCTCAAATTAATTACCAGAGATTCATAAATTAAAAAATAAACATTTATAAACTGAGCGATAAAGAAAAATGGAGAAGCAACATACCAAAAATCATTAGCAACGGGCCAAAAAACACTTAAATACTTATCCTTTGGTGGTGATTGTTAGAATACGAATTAACATGACCTGAGAGGCCATTCAAACAACCAAATAAAGAAATAATGAAAGAAATATTTTATTAATCCATTCCTCTGGTTCAACCGCAACATGTAGATTGATGGATATACCATATTTTGACTAGAAATGAAGATGATGGAGAGAATAGGGCCATACCATGATGTTTTTCAGGTGAATCATGACGAAAAATAGTGTATATGGAGTTTGTAGAGGGAAATGGGAGGAAAGAGTCACATGAGAGTTGGTGTTTCTCTTGGAGGTCATGTCACACATATGGGGAGAGGGAGAAGTGGGGAGACACCTTAGGTTTTTCTAGAAATGTAACTAATTATAATATTAATAATAAAAACTATTATCATAACAATAATAATAATATTATTATTATCATTAAAAATTTCATTATTAGTTTTTTTCTATTTAAATTTAATTTAATTTAATTTAATTTCCATAAAAAGAAACATCACTGTGATGACACATTGAAAATTTTCTCTAAACCTCCATTTCAGTAACGTCTAAACTAGTGAATGGGAAAATAATTAAATTCCCCTGGAATTTATTTCATCCAGTTAAAAAACGATATATTACAACATTACCTCCTTATAACTTCTAATCATTGAGAAGCCTCTGGGAACGATAAAATAATTACTCAACCAACATGGGTCATGATGTCTCACATAGATCTTCAATTCACCATGAAGCATAGTTTAGGCATGCGGTACATGAGCCATTATGATTCAATCAAACACTCCTTTTCTTATTAGAACATCAAAATAACTCTTACCTGATCCAGTTTAGCTAGAGACATGTCCATGAATTCATCTCCTAAAACAACTAACTTGTGGTGATCCCCACCATAGGTATTATAATTAAAAGTATCCAAATTCAATCCATGAATCCTTCCATCATTCGAATTTCAAAATAGAAATTCCATTATGCAGTATAACGATGCTTATCACATGATTTTTGAAATAGTTAAAATAGTTGAATTCTTATTGACCTCAACTCCCATGTTGAGGTATATTTTCATGAAAATCACGGGAAGACAAAAACTGCCCCCGTCTCACATTATGATGTTCTTAAAATGATCCTTCATTAACCACTCCATTGAACAAGAAAGAAAAAATATCATGCTAATCCAACAGACCAATCAAGATGTTTCTCGACACAGATGGCAGAATTTTTACAAATTCAATTACAATGTCTTCTTTAAAGGTATATTCCAATTACCACATACACACCTAATAAAGACTATATACCTGAATTTTGGTGATGTTATTTTATTTAAGCATCACCAATCATAACAAAAAATTCACTGAAACCTTAGATTGGAAATAAATGATTACAAAGAACAAACCTATGGTAGTCCATAATCCCCATTTATTTGTGAGTCATGGGAAAAAAGACCAGACATCAACATCAATGTGTTGACTAATCCCATAGTGTAATTTTCTTTGAAGTTAAGTCTAAGAAACATCTTATGTACGATAGTTCATCCATTGAATTTTTACATAGGAATCAACGAACCACCGAATACTAACCACGATTCGAAAAGAACCATGTGTTGAGCATGAAACCATATAGAGATTTTACAAAAAAATTAAAATTTTGTATGGAATATGACCAATTCCCTTTTAGTGAACCGTGGATGATTGAAAGATAGGGTATATTCTCATCACTAAACCAAAGTAGAGTAAGAGTATTTTGAAATAATACATAATGAATATTGATGAACCCCTACTGGTTCTATTTCCAATAACATTAAATTGAAAACCATTGAATAATTCAACATGTACATCTTCAACATTATAGTCTTATGTGTATCCATTTACCAATTCATAATGTTCTCATACAAATTAGATGTAGAATTTGGCTCTAACTTTATTTCAACCAATCCATTTTTTCCATGAAATCAATTACATCAAAACAAAACTTAGAAGTTATCGCAAGAAGCTAACATAGGGTAGACATGTTATAGGCCCATAAGCAGGGAATATTAAAACCTACGAAGGTTATAAAACATGCATGATAACAAACAGAACAACTTGAAATGACATTAATAGATCACAATCATATGTGTAGGTAACATATTAATGTAGCTACCTATAACAACATATGCATATCATGTGAATATGTATGTTCCTATTATGATGAATATAAGTCATCATCCATTCCTTAATAATCCATCTGTAAAATACTATATACTCCATAAAGTCCATATGAAAAAAAAATTCACAAATTACTCAAGGTCAAACACTATCAACTATAATATCAAAAAGAATAAACATAAACTCCCAACCCTGGCCACATGGCAATATTCCATATGTTGGTTGATCAGTCCCAAAAATGACTACTAACCAAGTGTTGAAACATTCCTAGTATCTTGTATACCAACCCAAAATAGTGAGATAACTGAATACAATTACCTCTGAGAAATCATTATAGCATCATCACCCAACTTACCACTAATCCAGTTACCAGAAGATTAGGTCACAAGATGTTAAGTATATCTCCAAGAATGCGAGAGGATGATGACTATCATCGAGGCCCTATGGTGTATCATTGGGATACTATTACATTATATATCACATTATGTGAGATTATTAAAATTTTATATTTTGTAGATGATTCATAATAAGAAGATATAGTTGATGAACCAGTAATAAATAACTAGAATTGTAGTGGATCACAATAATTGAGAATTTAATAAAACTGTCCAACACTATTTTATAAAATCGTGCATTATGACTGATTAAACAAAACTAAAACTAGTGAACAATACAAAATCACATTCAAAATAGTTAAAGAATAATGAAAAGACACCAAATACTGAAGGGATATATCCACAAGCATCTTAATCACCAACTCAGCCCATTTCTCCTATCATCCAGGTATATGGAGAATATAGTAAGCAATCAATCATGGTACATAATCCAAGGAACATGAAAGTTATACTCTCGAACCCTAGTGCAATAGAACCTCGAGTAGGGTGTGACATATAAATCTTAGTATGATGGAAACACTTGTTTCCTTCTTAATCTAGATAATTCATAATAAAATTAGATGTGTTCCATATATATAATAAATGCATAAAATTATAAATTAAATAATATAAACATGGTATGAGTTCCAAAACCAACAGTCTTCTAATTTACCCTACATCATCCTATGTCAGAATAATGAAATTTATAGTTGAGAAAGGTATAATATACAATCATGGACTGATCGTATCATGGGAAATTAAAGAAGGATGATCCCCAATCATGTTCATTATCATGGATTCTAAATCAAATGTAATCATGTAAGTATTCCATTAAAGTAACGGAAGCATCTCATGTTAAATCACAATAGATAATAGTAATGAAGGATGAATATGAAGAATTTTCATTACAAATAGTCAATTTTAGAGGTCAATTTAGAGCCCATCCCAGAGGTATCACTATAGTACATCTATTAAAAATATCCAATGCCACTAAGACTATCCAAGGATATCATTTTTAAATTACAAGTATCGATTGTGGTATGGTAACTATGTGTCTATGCCAAGAATCACATTTAATGAATCATTTATCATGTGGGAAATTGAGTATCCATATAGCCAATGGGTCCATTCACAATGACCCCTTAGGGATCCAATACTACTCAATAGTATAAATGAAAACCTAGGGGATGCCAATCCTGGTGAGCCTAAAACATCGCTTCACTAGAATGTCTTGTTGTATCCTATCTATTAATGAGTGTCCAATTATAGGTTAAAATAATGGTTCCCACATTCTATACCTAGAATGATTTCTTTTTAACCTACTATTGAGGAAAATATCACAGAGAAATAATGCACTCAGACTTAAACAACATTGAATAAAAATTAAACCGTTACATTACCACACATGAAACCCAATTTTTCAAGCTAAAAACATTTAAAAACGATTTCATATGGATAAATACACTAATAAGGGTATGAGAAATAAAGAAACATGAATAATGAACGAAATATAAACAATGAATTTGGAATCAACATGCCTCTAATCAATATTTCATTAATGTAATTTCCTCATCTGAAGATATCAAGATTGACCAAGTGTCACAATGGATCCAAACCATTTAAATGGATCTAGAATAGAGAACCATTTTAGTTTTAAGTTGTCAATTAATAGGAAAGGTACTCATATGACATGAAATTAATAATTTTTTATGTATGGAATATTGAATTCAAATAAACCTTAAGTATACCATAGGATTAAGGCATCACACGTGTGATAAATGATTATGTTCACACATAGTCATTTTTAATAGGAATCCAATATGTAATTAATTTTTCATTGATAAAATAATGGATTAAATAAGGTTCCACAAAATCCCATTGGGGTTTTCAACTATTTATATAATGGCAACATAATCCATTTATGTTGGATCACCCAAAGGGGTGTCCGAGAGGCAAGGTAAATACTTCAAATAGTTTTCACCATAATTGAAAGTTAAAATAGAAATGACTGAACATGCCAAACAACTTAATAATTGATAATAAGATATTTATAGAAGGTTTAATCAAGTGAAACAATGGATCTACATATAGTAACCAAAAACATAAAGCGGAATAGGGTAGAAACCTACATTATTAATCATAAATAGTAGGTGTATCACACATGTAGGAGGTGTCATTGCCCATCCATCGTTTCTTAAAGGAAGAAACATCATTTAGAAATATCACAATAGTCCATGTATAAGCCTTCCATAAATAAATAAAAGTCTTTAAATAAAAAAAATTGAAGTATAAATTCCATAAAAGATAAATAAAATAAACTATCCTTGTCTGTTTTCATAGACCACTCACCTTATCGTAGTGTTTTTATTATACTGCCCCGAATAGTTTTATCAAATAAATCATTTAACAAGATTAAAAATTTATTCTAACAAAAGGTTAATATGATTAATTAAATTCAATGGAAGAGAAAGAAGATGAAAAATAATCAATTAGCGAACTTTTAAACATAAGGGGTTATTGAATGAGATCCTACATCAAAGAAGAAACAATTTAACATTGGGAACCTGATAGATTTTTCATCAACCACTGGGAATATCATCACACAAACACACATACCTTCATATATATATATATATATATATATATACCTTAATAAAATGAATGTGTTCCCCATGTTATGGCAGAACGCATTCATCGAATATATATATATATATATATATATATATATATTCATAAATGAGTATATCCATTCTCACCCTTAAAATTGGTCAAAAGCTATTGAAAAAACTAATAGGAATAAATCATTAATGAAGTAAGGACAAAAAAACCTCCAATGAATTAGTAGGTTGTCATAAAACAATAAATCCCCAATTAAAATGTAGTATACAAAGAAGAGAAGTGTTAAAAAGTACCTGAAATCTATGGAAGTGGACTGAAACACTCAAAACCTCTTCACCTTCATCAGTGACTTCCAGAATATGAGTTAACATGACCTAAGAGGTCATTCACACTCCCTATCATCAGATGAAATAATGAAAAACCATGTAAACCCATACCTAGGGTTTGACTTCTCAATATAGGGTGATGGATAGACCAAATAGTAGAATGAGAATATCAGACGAGGAGAGGGGGTTCATACCATGACTATTTGAGAGAGAATCACAATGAAAAATAGTGGAGAAATATTTTGGAGAGGGACCAGGAAGATGGAATCACCAATGATGGGGGTTTATCTATGGGGCAGAATTGCATGAAAGGGGAAAAGAAGAAGGTTATATCACCCTCAAGTTTCTCTAAAAACCTAATTAACTATAATATTAATAACAATATTAATGATGATAATAATAATAAGATTAATAATATTAATAATATTATCATTAAACATTTCATTATTAATTTATTTCTATTTAAACATTAATTATATATTTTAGTTTCATTAAAAGTATCATCATAATGTCAACTCAAATAAAAAGTTCTAAAGCACTATATTAAAAATCACTTCTCTACTAAACATAAAAAATTTAATTCCCCAAGAATTTTTTTGCTTCTGGTTAAAAATGGGGCATTTAAAACCTGGAAAATATTAGTAATGACCCAAATAGGAAACATAGTAACAAATTGGTATGACGATGAAGGCATATGATAAATAATTCACACAAATTCACATTAAAATACATTATACCATAACCTTTAGATATAGGATGAATCATTCGACTTTTTACTCAAGGATAAACATTAGGTGAATTATCCTTACTAACACAACTATTATTCATAAAACTCATCCTACTCAGATCACATATTAATGAAAGAAACCCCAACACACAACCACATCTTGCAACACATTACCACACTACCGGTTTGCATCCTAGCTTAAAAATATTTCTCATTCATCCCATAATTAATCAATATATCAACTTAGGATTCCATTACACCACCTGAGATGTCCCAAAACACAAAACCATGATCACATACAGACTACAACACAACCCATAACAATCCCACACATCACATCACCCCATGTACCAAGGAAATATAAAATACCCTATTTAACAATGCATCAATTATGTTTTTATACATGTTAATTCCTTGGTTATCATGGAAACTGAATGATCCTAGGGAATCCATTCATTATCGAAATATATGAGACTGTTCAATATATATATAAATGTTTCCAACAATAAATGAACAACATGTATTCAATTAATCATTATGTGTACAAACAAGTTCCCCACTAACCATGATTTCACATTAGTAGTTAGCCCATTCAAATCAAAATATCAACAAATTCCAATAATAAGGAATGAACCTTCGTTACTTTCAACTGCCTCATAATTCTTTATTTAACCAGTTCAACTATCCTCATTATTAATATCTCAATTATACAAAGGAAACATCCATCAACCCACCCCACATGGTAAAAAAAACAAGGAAAAACAAAGGAAATTCAACCACAAAAGGGTGTCAATGTTCTTCGAATCATAATGGACCACTAAATGGATCTCAAATAACATATCATGTATGATCTACATACATATATGTATTCTATGGAACATAAGAACCAAAAAATTATAGAAAACCACATTAAATCCAAGGGAGATCATCCACCATAATAGGGTGAGAAGTATTTGTGGGAAAGGTAAATCAGTTTGGATGAATCCATAAAACGGTGCAAGAATAAAACATGTACCGATGTAAAATTTGTAAAATTAGAAGGATATAATCTAGGAATCAATCCATGACATACGAATCAGAAAACTGATGCATAGGGGATGTAAAGATTCCTAGGGTCGAGGGATATTCACTACAATCATAGGTATTGAAATCTCGAACGGTTATGAAAATAATTATGAAATTATAGTAGGGGGATTGCATGATGTGTAATCCCATTTAACATCATATAATTACTCAATTTTGTATTCCCCCGGAACACCCATTGTCTTTTAATTATTTTTTAAAAAACCTAAAAATAATACACATTGTCGACCACCAAGAACAAGTTGTGAAACAAAGATTACCATAATGTAATCAACTTACCCGTCGTGTAAGTCCTACAATAGCTTTTCTGCACTCTGCCACTCCCATGACCTCCTCCAAATCTATTTAACAAGAAAAAATCAGAATGTAATGAGTGGGGATGGCATTACAATTACATTAGATATCACTAAAATTATTCTCATCATCTAGAATCTAAAACAAAAACATTAAAGAAATTGTTTTAAACAATCACCCCACAAGATGACTCGAAAGAATAAAATGACACATAATATTATATCTCCATCCAAGCACACCAACAAAACTAACCACATGAAAACTCCCCAAAACCACACTAATAAAATAAAAATATACATACATTCATGAAACCACACATCCCCACGATAGGTATGAAGCTACTAGGGCCAACAAATTGCACTATCCCAAACATATGAACCATATAATTCCATCATCCTTGTTATGATACTGTATGATCCATGAAATAGTGACTCTCTTGCATAGGTTTAATTGAATCATAATAAATATGCTTCAATTAGTAATATGTTATTTCCCTCATTAAAATTTAATATTATATCAGAAAACACATATCGGAAAACAAGGAAAATATCTCATTTCATAATACAAGGTCAATCATCACATTTTAAAACAAAACAGAGCAATGAAATACTCAAAAAAACTATGGGTACTAGGAATACCTATGCATTTATCAATCCTAAGTACTCTCCTCCTAGCCATAATACCTTCATAACATAAGATCCAAAGGTATGTTCTTTCACCATAGCACCTAGTATTGATTTTCTTATATATCTAGAAGATAATCCTTGAATATTGCATCATCCTTGTTATCAAACTCTCCTTATTCAAGTTTAAGAGATTCATCATGAAGATATAGATGAAGTTGAGAGAATTATAAGACATCATTGATATATTCAAATAATGATATGAATTCTTATTCATACTCTACCTTACCGAATCTCCCCATAACGTCGAAGGGATGAACAAACATAGTAGAAATCCTACCCGCTATTACAAACCTCCTCTTCCTAGGTAGAGGGGAAACCTTAAAGAAAATATTGTCCCCGACCTCAAATTTCAAGGGTCACCACTTTTGATCAGTATTAATGTTCCATCGATCTTGTACAACATTAATCCTCTCACAAATATAATGGACATTTTTTTAATTATATACACTACCTTAGGACCAAGAACAACTTCCTCACCAAAAACAACATAGTAAAATGGAGAATGACATGGTCTTTCATTTTAGGTGTCAAACTAAGCCATTCCAATGTACGATTGATAACTATTATTATAGAGAAACAATACTAAAGGTAGGTGTTTACATAAGAAATACAGAGTGTCTAATTCATTCCCATAACATATCATTCAATGAATGGATAATCCAGTCCTTATTCCCATATGTCTATGGGTTGAAGGTAGTAATAATGTATATCTAATTGTGAAAATCATAATGAAATCCCCTCTATATTTGTGAGTTAAAACATGTTTCCCATTGTGAAACAATGGACCTTGAAACTGCATGAAACCACACCACCTCATCCACATACCTATTAGATAAGAATTAGATGCTATTGGACCCTTGATTACTAAGATGTGAGAAAAGTTTTCCAATTTTCTAGCGATAAACAATATATAAATGAAAAATCCATAAGATACTAGTAACCATATTTTTAAATCCATCGATATGGCATCCCACATCACCTTGGGAACATCCAAGGGCTCAAAGAACAACTAAGAACACAGTTCTCATGCATTACCACCTAGCAGGCCAAGCACTTTTCCACAAACATCGCAACAACCCCTTTCATCCTAAGCCACCAACACAGTATCCTCAATACATGGTACGACTTGGGAATTATTATGTGTACCTATAAATATGATATTTGAAATTAATTAAGTAATAAACCATGAATCACCATCATTAAAATAAAAATTCATGAAAAGAACTTCTTATTATGACAATCCTTTAACCATCCCTCTGGTGCATCATTAAGGTCAACACGATTGTGCATCACCTTGGCCTATGAGTCTCCCCACTAAGACTACACATCCTATAGAATTTGAGAAAACTAAACCATAATTTGAATAAAAATACATTTTCACCATCATTTATTTCTTTTATTTTCATGGCTAAAAAATCCTTCATCGCTCTCATAGCATTTAAGGATTCTTAAACACCCTCTCTCTGTTCCTTTCTGCAAAAATAATCATCCAATACATCTCTCATTCCAATGGTGTAAGAGAACTAAAAATATTAGTCCTTAAGATACTCTATACACATTAACTATAATAGATTCATTTCATTATGGGAAAATATATCCCTCAAATTCTTGTGATATATGAAGATAATAAAGTGATACCCAATGAGGTAGTGTCTCCACAACATTATCTTAAACACGATAGCTACTAGATCTAGATACTGGGTTGAATAGTTTTTCTCATGGACATGTAACTAACTAGAAAAAAAATGTATCACTGACCCACACAACATCAACATGAATACCAATCCTGGATGGTATTCCTCACAAACACCTCATAGATCACCCCTTTCTCTGAAAATAAGTGTACTAAACCACTAGACAACTTCCCATTCAGATAGCTAAACACCCTGAGATATTTATAAATATTTAAAAATACATGAAATTTATTTTTAAAAGATATAAATTATGCTGTAAATTATGTAAAATTCTAAAAAATCATCACTTAATAGCCATAGAGACCAATAAAACTACGAAATAATATCAAATTTTTGGGTTTTTCCAATGGAATAAGTAATTCAATAATGGGAATGTATACTGCCACACCGTACGATGGAACCACATTACCATGGAAATGAACCTATCATTTCCAAAAGATACAATTTGAACATATTCTATAATGTTTCCGTTATTAAAGAATGTGAATAATAATTAAGAAATGCTCAGTATGCTCTTCCTCTATCTTAGATTCAATTATGTTATCATCAATGATCACGATGATGAACCAATCTAATAAATAATGGAATACAGAGGTCATGAGTCCAATTAACATATAAGGATCATTTGTATCACAAAATTAGAAGACTAAAAAATTAATGTTCTCACGCCGTAATCTTAATGTAAGAGTTTGGATATCAACCCATTCACACATAACTGGTTATATTAAGAGAGTAACCCCAAAAGATTTTGAGAATTATTTTTTTCAAATTTATTTATCTTTTCAATATTCTTGATTTCACATGTCAATGGAAATAGTTCACTATATATATATATATATATTTAAACACTAATTCAAACATTTATTTCACATGAAATAAAAATATGTCTTGCACTAAATGCATTATCATCTTTTCTTGCACTACATGAAATTTCAAATTGTCTTACACTACACGCAAAATTGACATAACTTACGATGCATGAAACACTGAGATTAAATGAAAATATTATCTTTATTATTTTATTGAATTAAATAATATAATTATATAATAACTACTAAAAATTTTAATAAATAAATTTCAATTTGATTATTTAAATAAATCATATTCATATTGAAAGATAATATATTTGGTATAGTCATTTTTTGTTAAAAATTATGTTTTCTTGAATGAATTGATTTTAATAATTAAACCAATTTTAGAAAAATTTAGAAATATAGTTTGAAAAAATAAGGATTTTTTTTTGAATTTTAAATGACATAATATTCCTAGGGTGACTTTTTTGGATTTTTATGAAAAACTTATTTTTTTGATTAATAGTGATAAATACTGCTTTTTAGTTTAAAACATCATTTTTGTCTAATTTATTATTAATGATTAAAATTATTATAAATTTTTTATGGTAAAATTAGACGAATATGAAATAATTAATTTCAATTTAATTCATTAGAATAAATTTCACCCAGAAAACTAAATATGAAATCTTAACAATCGTTTCAAATTTTTCCAAATTTTAAACACTATTATTTCGTTTCATTTGCAGCATTATCACAAATCATAATTCTTCATCTTATATGATTATAATTTAAAAAATACAACCAAAACCATTTTATTATGAATAAAATTTAAATTCTAATAAGACCTTGTTATCTTTTGAAAAAAATGATTAATAAAAGTTTTTTAAATTAATCATAGGGGTTGAGGCCAAATTAGGCTTAATTAGGGACGAAACATTAAAATTACGAGCCCAAATGTCCTAAAAACATGTCTGAAACCATGTGGATATATATATTCCATCCATAATACTTCAATTTTATATATTTGTTTTTTTAAAGGTTTTTGGTTAGGTAATAACATGTGCACACATAATTTGTTTTTAAAAATTACATATGAGTCCTTTTCTTTCCCTATAAAAGGCCACCACCTTTACCCATTCCTCACACCAATCAAGACACATAATATCATAAATGAACTACCAAAATTGCCTCTCATAAATCCAAACATATATATTGATTCCTTTAATTTTTCAGAAACACTCTCTATGAATCCTTTTAGAACAAAACAAAAAGAGTTACCTGATTAAGAGTTGACCTCTTCTCTGGAACTCCTATCCTTTATTTTCCTTCAAGATCCCACCAACTGTATTTGTTACCACATTTTGTGACAATAAAATTATCCTATATTTAATAGTATCTTTTTATTAGAATTTTATGACCTACAATAACACACATCACCATCTAATGGATGTTGAACATACTGTTTCTCTGTACGATGAACTAACACCTCACGAAATGATGATTGTTCATTTCTCTTTTACCACTAATAATTGTGGTGATTATGATGGAATTTATATTGATATATTTAATATATTATATTTATTACTTCATTAATATTATTTATTCCTTTATTAACTCATATATTTTAACCTTCCATCTGGTGTTAATACGATAATGTAGTTTGAGTTAGTGTGGACTACCGCCCCCTCAAAGCGATGTGATTCATTCACAAACCAAATTAAATAAATTAAGGACGAGTTTAATGAACATATATTATATATATATGATATATTAAATATAATTTAACAAATATATACATATATAAATATATTTATATATACATATTTCACTTTCATACTTTATTTCAATACTACAACAAACACTGAAAACAACGATCATGTGTACATACGACTTGTCGTCTCCACTAATGCTATATTACAATATTTACCTAATTATGAAATATATTATTATAATATACATATTCTAGATATAACTGATATTTATATCATTTTATAAATTCTTGAATCATAATAAATATATAAGCATCCAAAATATATAAAATGAAGACACATGAGAAGAACAAAGAGAACATTACTCGAAAAAAGATCTTAACCTATGACTGTAAAAAAGAGGGAAATATATGGTTATAATAAAACCATATATAAAAATATATATAAGAATATTATTATTTAGAAGATTTATAATGTAATTATATTTTTTATACATGAAGCATGTACGAGTATGGAGAGTGTCAAGACAAAGTGTTAAGGGACTTCATCACACTTTTAATTTCTGCGAAATAGAAGCTATGTTTTCCGCTCATTCCTTATGCATGGTTTATGTAAAGATAATAATTTTATTCTATATATATATTGGAAATAATTTTATGTGTATTCACATTCACATTATATGATACTTCATCCATGGGGTTTATGTTTCATAAGTTACCAAATAGGAAAAAAAAATTGTCTCAATTTTCATACATCGAGACTCATGTTTTGATATGAACCTAAACTCTTTTTCCAGGTGCATATACATCGATTTTTATTCCCATAAAATGAATCTAAATATTTTCATGATATTATATTATGAATTTAATTTCATTACCATTCATGGAGAGAAAGATCCCAGAAACCATGTTACAAGAGTTTATTGAGAAAAACTCATTTCTTTTTGAGATTGTTTATGTTTATGTTTCCTTTGATTATATCTTAAGTTCATTCTCTAAAGAATATTCATTATTTTCTTATAAAATATTTTTTTCATGATATAATACTATATTGGTTCCATTTGATACTCATTGGTACATATCTTAGTTAACAAATTGTTTTATGAAGTCCTGATATTACCCACTCTTCGGTGGAAAATATATGTTTTCTAGAAGTAGTTTATAAGAATATTATACCATTACCATAAAATATAAAAAAGTAATTATTACAATTTTGTTCTTTTAACATTATCATAATCGAAATATTCTTGTTTCATTCATAAAAATTAACTTTTATATCATTTTTACCATAAAAAAGATGTGTTCTTTTGACCTCATATGACATGTAAAGATTTACCCATTGTCTATTCATCGAAGCAACATTTGAATTGTTTAAAAGATAAATCATTAAGAAATTGTTTTTAAAAATTATTTTCTTGTAATATAGTTTTAAAAATCGTTTCATTCTTATATTATATGTTTTCATGGTTAAATTATTTCAAAAAAATTTCAAGTCTTATTTAATCATTTTCAATGTACATTAAATGAAATAGTTTGAAAACAAAAATCAATATTCATTTATATTATTTAAATAACATTTATTTTCAAATCGTTTTAAATATTCATTTTTTATTTAAAAATTAATTTTCATGAAATTGGATTGTAAAACGTTTTCAATCTTATATTTTAATATTTCTATAGAAATGGAATTAAATTTTTTTCAATATTATTTATATGTTTTCAAGTACAATGGTTTTCAAAAAAATTTCACGATTGTTTTATATTTTTTCATGAAAACTGATTTTCAAAATGTATTCTTCAAATTTAATTTATAATTTTTAAATTTATATTTAAAAAATGGTTTTCAAATTATATTTGAAGCTTCTTTTATAAATTTTCATGCTAAATGGAATTAAAATTGTTTTCAAGATTCTTTTAAATGTTATGAAGTACAATTTTTTTCAAAACAATTTCATGCTCTTCATATTTGATTTCAAAGTGTCTTCATAGTAAAATGTTCTTATAAAATTTTGAATACCATTTTATAACATTTCAATGAATATATTTTTCAAAATGATTCTAAATTTTTCATGGTATTTCCTTTGAAAAATATTTAAAAATGTCTATTTTTGTATTGAAAATCAATTATCATACAACAAAAGATATTTTACTAAAAAATTGTTTTTTAGTATATTTTAATATAATTTTCCACCTATTCTGACATTTATTGATGTTACTCATTATTTTCTAGGAAATGATCTAATAGATCCATTCAAATCCTTTAATTGAACGAGTTATGATAAATTCGATGGACTTTATGAAACCCAATTCTCCTTCATGGGTAATATGTTTATGAAAAACATTTATCTTTAACAGGTTATATGCTTTTGAATCCCGTTTCATTTAATCGATTATGTTTATGATTAAATGATTATAAAACTTATCTCTTCAGACAGGTTATGATATGTATACACATATATGATACCCATTTCCTTTAATGGGTTATGATATTTTCATTTATGATTTTATGCAACATTTACGTATGATTTCATTATGTGATGGGATGGACCGAAATCTCCCTCCAATTAAAAGGGAAAAGATTTATATTTCATGAGATATAAAGGGTTGGAATGATGGTTTACTTGATATAGTAAAAAAATGCTGTAATGTGGATTAACTCATTTTAGTAATATAGGACAGAAGCGATGGATTAATAGATACAGTAATATATGGTTCTAATGATGGTCTACACGGTTCAGTAATACAGGGATGGAATGAGGATTCACTCTTTTCAGCAATACATGGCTTGGATGGGGGTTCAACTAGTTCAGTAAATGAAATTTTCCACTAATATGGTCTTGGAATTAATGCAATGGCTACTGTAGAAAACATATTATATGATGATATGTTTTAAAAAAATAATTTGCTTATTTATATCATATGATTTGTTTCCTTGTGGTATTTATTTCATATGATTAATTTCTAATGATCTACTAATATTTATTCCATGATCTATGTTATAATCTTTGATATGTATGGTATAATCTTATATTTACAAGATCATGTTATCATACCCTTATACTCATGTCTCCCTTGATCACCATTACTCAGAATTAGAGCTCTCCCCTTTTCATATTTCCCTTTACTAGGTTATGAATAAATTTTTAAGGTATAAGTACTTATGGTGGATATTATTATGGTATATTTTGAATATCATTCACTAGGATTGAAGATTTTTTTTCCTTGATTCCAAAGACACAAAATAGTAAAGGTCCTATGGAAATTATTTTTGTAATGTGCTGAATATTTATCTAAAAATATGTAATATCCATGTATGATAATCCTAGGTCACTATAATTGGTATAAAAGGATAATTTTAGTAAACTATTGGAAAAGAGGAATATTATAAAAAATTGATATCCCTATGATTATTTTTAATGATATGTATTGGGATGTCTCTAATGATATGTATAATGTTGAGTAAACATTATTGAAAATTTCATGGAGTTTTTGTAAATGATATATTGAGTGGTTTCCAAAAAAACATAATTTCTTAGATAATATAAATGGATGTGGCGCTGACACAGTTGTACCGAGGTGCAACCTCTTTGAAAAGATGTTATGGGCTTGACTCGGTGTAATTTGGTACCCGACAATGGTCCTTTATGCACACCTAGTTTGGAACTCCAAGGGGATGTGATTTTGAAATTCATAAACTCTTCACGAACCATAATAAATTATTTCGATATAAGTTATCTATGAATATCTTAGGGTAAACCCCAAAGTTTATAGATTATAGATTTTTTCTTGATTTATACATCATATAAGTAATTCATTTACTAACTATATGATTTTATTTTATGATATGCAATACTCACACTATGCTTCTCGTTTTAGTCAATGGTTGGAACCGGAAGTATTTTGATTAATTTTGAAAATGATGGATTATTTTTTGTTGAGCAGTCATGTTGGAAGATCACTAGAGGTAATGATTTTTCGATCGCTCCTTATCTGATTTCACAAAACATGGTAAACAATGACTTCCAAAACCATCTCTTGGAATCACCAAAGAAGAGAAAGAAAAACATCACTATGATTTTATGTAATGAAGAACATAGATGAAATATGATTTAGTTTCCACTGTGTTAGTAATGTTGAAATAATCACCTACGTAATTTATTTAGATGACCAAGAAGTTATTTTGGTTGTGGAAAATAAGGACACATAGCAAGTTACTGAAAGGGAATAATTAAGAGGTTGGTTAATGAAATGTGTGATAATTTTTTCCTCCCTATATTTGAATCAACTGTTAATGGAATTATGTGTTTAATAAATGAAAATTATTCAACTCAATTTACCAAGAGGAATGTTCCTGAAGAGAATCAACAAGGTGGTGCAAGTAATTGTTACATTGCTGATGATGAAGGGAATATGGATAAAATGTGAAGGATAAAATGTTTGGTTGTAATAGGATAAGGTATCATTGTTAGTGGATTTAGGATCAAAAAATATACGTAGATATGTATTTGTATTACTTAACTAAGAATGGTGAATTACGTATTGATGGTTCATTTTATTCTTTTCTGAGAATTTACAAGAAAATGTTTAATAGACACGATATACTAGAAAAGATATCTCATGATATTTAACATTTTGACTAAGGGATAGTGACCCATAACATGTTATTTATGTTTAGATAATGTTGTATGGATAAAAATATGTGGGATATGAAAATGTGAATTGGATTGTATTGATTACCTTTGAAATAATTAAGTGCCTATTGATGTGAGTATTATGCAATCATTGTTGAAGGTTACAATATTTTTGGATTTAAGGAGAAAATCCCATATACATCGGAATGAGGTAGCATGTAAGTTTTCCAAAAAGATTTATGTTAATTTAGGTTGTCATCTTATTTCAAGAGAATATATTATGAGGGTATTTACATGACTAGAATGTGACAACCAATATCTAATTTGTGATATATAGGGGAATAGATGTTAAGATGATTTTGTGACTTCATTCTAATTTTTATGATTTTCATACTTCAGAATGGTTATATGGTTAACCATTTGTGGAATGATTATGTATTATCTTACTACATGAGGATTTAAGCATATTGGATATACTGTTATAATGAAATGGTGATAATGATAACTGATGAGAGATGGGATTGCATGTAATTTATCTTTTGATCTGTTAGTGTTTTAGAAACGAAAAATGAACCTTTTTATATTGAATGAAGTGAAGTTGATCAATAAACAGTAAATGGTGATGTCATCTAGAAATCATGAAAATATATATTTTCATGAAATTTATTGAACTTTATGAAAAATAATGTTCGACAAAAATTTTTTTTCCTAGACCTATGATTGCGTTAATCAAACATCCTCTTAGTTCATTAAAAATTTATGAGTTTCTAGAAGTTATACTTCTCCTAACCGTGTTTTTTATCACTCTCCATCAGAAATATATGGTATGGGTTTTCTTCCATATCCATGTTTTCAATTTGTCACCAATATTATCGTATGTGGTAGTAAATTTGTATATTACTTTGGGCAATAGTTATGGTTCAAAATTTTCTTATAAGGGATATTTTAGTATAAATTTTATGATGTGGATTTATATGAATGATTAAATCATGTATTAAACCATTGATAACCCATATTAATTTCGTGAAGGAAATTAATTTTAAGTGGGGGGGGGGGACAATATAACACCATGAGATTTAGGGATTTTTTTTCAATTAATATATATTATCAATATTTTTAATTTCATGTGATAGTATAAATAATTATCCATATAAATATATATATTAAAACACTATGTCAAACAATCCTTTCACATGAAATACAAAATGGGCTTGTGCAACATTCACTGCCAACTTGTCTTGTGCTACAAGGAACACCGACTTGGTGTATGATGCACACAACACTAAATTTATACAAAGAAAATATTTTCATTATTTTAAATATTTTAATAATATAATTATAATGTTTCCCTTAATCTTAGTAATATCTAATTTTCAAATACAATTAGTTTATATAAATTGAACATATTGATGATGAAAGATAATATTTTTGGTGATGTAATTTTAGGTATTTTTCCTGAATGAATAAATTCTATTTATAATTATTTAAAAATTTAGAAATATATTGAATTATATAAACATTATTTTTTAATTAATAACATATAAATTATCCTATCCTATTTTTTTGGTATTTTTCTATGAAACGTCTTTTTTGATGAATATTGGAAAATGCTAATTTCTAGTTAAAAACTAAATTTTTGTCTAAATATTTATTAATTATAAATAAAATTATATATTATTATAAGGTAAAATTAGATTAATATTATTTATATTATTAAAATAAAATTCATTATAATATATGAAACTTTAATCCTAAATATAAAACCTTAAGATAGTTTTGATCTTTTTCCTACATTAAAACAAAAATATTCCATCCCATCTGAGGGTTTAGAACTAGTCATAATTTTTCTATTTATGTGATTGGAATTTATAAAATCAACCTATAAAATTTTATTATTTCTAATATTTAGATTCTAATTAGACTATGTTAATATTTTGAAAAAATTATTAATAAAATTGATTAATATTAATCATATCGGTTAAGGCCAGATTAAGCTAAATAAGGGACAAATGATTATAATTAAGAGATAAAATTACATATAATCTTTTCAAAAACCTATTTAATGACACTAGTTTTTTGAATAAATCTTCAATTATTCCATTTATTTAGTTTTATAAGTCTTTTTGTTTTGGAAAGAGCGTGTTCACAAGTAATTTGTTTCTAAACATTCCTTATGAGTCATTTTCCTTCCCTATAAAAGGAAACCACCTCTACCCATTAATCACCTCTATCAAGACTCTTAATATCAAAAAATCCCCACCACTATTTCCTCCAAACAATCCTCTTCTCCATCATTGTCTTCCCCTTTGTATAGAAACCCTATCTTGGAAGCATTTTATCACAAACCAAAAAGAGTTACCCGATTAAGAGGTAATGTCTACTCTCAAGATTTATTCCTTTATTTTACTTATCCACCCATCTACTATATATATTCCATAATATTGTGAATAACTAAGTATAATACATATACATGTCCTTTTTTATGAAATATATATGACCTGAACTGACACATACCTCTATCTAATGGATGTAAATCATACTATTACTGTATAAAACAAACTATTATCTCATGAAATGATAAGTGTTCATTTATTCAATAAAACCAATCACGGGAGCCATTATGATGTAAAATATATTTACATATGTAATATATTTTATTTTTTAGGTATTAAGGCATATTTATTAATTTTTTACACATATCATTTTACCATCCATAGAGTGTTAATACGATAATCTTGTTTGAGGAAGTCTGGACTCCCGCCCCTTCAAAGCAATGTGATTCGTTCACAGACAACATATGATGTATTAATGATGGGTTTTATGAACATATATGATATGTATGATATAATATTTATACTATAATAATGATATATATATATTTATATATACATATATATATATATGCATATTTCATTTACACAATATATTTCAATATGAAAAATAAAAATCGAAAACAGTGCCCATACATAAGTATGACTTACCATATCCATAAATGGTGTATTCTATTATTTGGAACATTATGATATCAATAATTATAACATAATTATAATGGATATACCTTATATTTATTTCATGTTATACATTCAATAATAATTATATAAGTATATAGATCAACGATATAACAAAGTAAAATGCATGAAAAGAAGAATATGAATTTTTCATAAAGTAAGACATTAACATAAAATCGTTAACTAGTGGGTAAAATAAGATTATACCAATAATATATATGGTAATAGATAAATAATATTATTCTTTCTATGATTTATAATAAACTTATATTCATTATACAATAATCGTATATGAGTACGGATAGAGTCATGAAATATGTTTAAGGGATTTAATCCCATGTTTAATTTTTGTGAGATACAAGCTTTGTTCACCATTCATTATATTTGTGTTGTGTATGTACTACAGGTGATATTATTTTATTTATATTTTACCTAAATTTTTTGTTAATCACATTTATATTTGATGATCCTTATTTCGTGGTATATAATGTTTAAAAGATGCCAAATTGGTAAAAAACTTGTCTCATTTTTTATTCATTGAGACTCATGATTTTATATGCACTGAAATGATTTTTCAGGCAGAATATACATAAATATTACATTCCATATCATGAATCTAAATATTTTCATTATATTATATTCCTCATGTAATTTATATTCCTTACATGGAGATCCTGATCCCATGATACCGTGTTATAAGAGTTTATTGAGAGAATATCATTACATTAGGTGATTGTTTATGTTTAGGCTTCCTTTGATGATATATTACAATCCTTGTATCAAAAATTTCCATGAGTTTCTTATCCTAGGTTATTTCATTATATACTAATATATTGGTACAATTTCATACTATTTGGTACAAATTTTAGTTATGTAAGTGTTTTTATAAAACCCTGACATTACTATATCTTCGGTTAGAGATCAATTTTTTCTAAAAAGAGAATACAATAATATTATAACATTCCCCTATAATAAAAGAAATACATTTTTACCCATTATGTATTTTACTAGTCTATATAATGTAATACTATTGTCACATACTGAACAAGGATCTTTTCAATAATTTTTATTTTTCAAAAGCAATGTTCTTTTCACCTTGCACGACATGTAATGATTTACCCGTAGTCATTTCATGGAAGCACAATTTGCATTATTAAAATTTTTAATATTTATGAAAATGTTTTTAAAAATAATTTCTCATTAATTTTTTCATTCAAAATAAAATAATAAAACATTTATATTTTTTTAAGAAAGAATATTTTCATAATGCTTTGAAGTCTTATATACAAATTTTCAAAGAGCATTTGATGAAATGGTTCTGAGAAAATTTTGAGGAATATTTTATATGCTTTAATGGAAAATTATATTCATATTTTTTTCAAGATTTTTTTATTAGTTATCAAATTAAATTATAAAATTGTTTTAAAACAAGTTTTCAGGATTCTTTTATATGTTTTCATGAAAAAATGGTTTTTAAAATGTTTCCAAACTTATTTAATATATTTTCAAGTAAATTTTTTTTCAAAACTTTTTCATGATTATTTTATTATTTTTGAGGAAAATTTATTTTCAAAACATTTATACTGATTATTTATATGTTATCATTCTATTTTGAAAAAATGGTTTTCAAAATATTTCAAAGTTTATTTTATAATATTTCAATAAAACTATTTTTCAAAATGTTTTAATGATTATATTATATTTATTGAAGTTTTATGGCTTCCTAAATGTTTTCAAGGTCATTTTATTTATTTTCAAAGAGTTTTCAAGGTCAATTTTTCTTAAAAGGATTTGAAGTTAATTTTATTAGTTTTCATGGAAAAAGGTTTTCAAAATGATTTAATAAGATTCAAGGTATTTCCGATGAAAATTATTTTCAGTTTTTTTTAATGAAAATTTAATTTTCAAACAAGAAAAAAAATATTAATCAAGAAATGTGTTTAGAGTATATTATAATATAATTTTATATATATAAATAAACCTATTTATATTACAAATGACTTTCTAGGAAATGATCTAAATGTTCCATTCATATCCTTTCTTTGAATAAGATATGATCAGTTCCATGGTATTTTCGAAACCCACTTCTCATTATGAGGTAATATGATTATGAAACATGTTTCTATTTCATGGTTTATATACCTTTGAAACCTGATTCATTTCATGTACTATCTTTATAATGAAATGATTATGAAACCTATCTCTTTAAACATGTTATGATATTTTTACATGTTTATGATATGAATTTTATTTCATGGGTTATGATATTTTTATTTGGTATGGTGGAACATATATGTATGATTTAATTATGTGATGGTGGGCCTATATCACGATCCAATGCATTTGGTAAATATTTATATCCCATGATATATACAGGGCTAGAATGAGGGTTTACTCTATTCAGTAATACAGATCTAGAATGGGGGTTTACTCGGATCAGTAATACATGCCTAGAAGGAGGATTTATTTGGTTCAGTAATAAAGGGTTGGAATGAGGGATTACACAGTTCAGTATAATAGGGCTAGAATGACGGTTCACCCAATTTAGTAATACATGTTTAGAATGGGGATCCACCCGATTCAGTAAAAGAATTATTCCACTAATATGGCCTTGGAAGTGAGTCCTTAGATACTATAGATATCATATTATATGATTATGGGTTTCCCAAAATACCATGTCTTATTCCTATATTATGATTTCATGGATTATGGTATTTATTTCATGTAATACATGTGTTATGAACTATCAATCATTATTCCATGAACTATGTTATGATCACTGATAGGTAGGGTATGATCTTATATTTATAAGATCACAGTCTAGTACCCTTGTAATCTTGTTTATGCATATATTCTTGGATTTTTACCCTTACTAAGAATTTTATCTCACCCCTTTTCAGGTTTCCTTTTTCCAGGTTATAAAGAAAGTTTTTAGGTAGAAGTAATGATTGTGGAGGTATTTATGGAATATGTTGGATATATTTCACCAAGATATAATATTTTTTCCAAGTTTCAAAATACACTAATCAACTATAGTCTTCTAGAATGTATTTTTGTAATGTAATTAATATATATCTAAAAAATTATAATATCCAAGTTTGATAAGCCTTGAATGGTATACAGAACAATTATTTTCCATAGAAAAACAAATAGTAACTCTCAGCTAGTTGGAAATATTTTTTGTCCATAGAAGGGTGTAATAGTGCTTTACTATCAACAGATTCATCCTACTATAGTCTATACACAACCTCATACCACAATCCTATTTCATTGGGAACAACATTGGATCATCCCTTACTAACACATTGGGCTGAATTAAACTATTCTCTATCATATATTCTATTTGAATCCTTAACACCCGCAACAAAGAAGGTTTCATCTGATTAGAAGACATTGAAATCATATATTCATCAGGATTCATGTCTATCTTTAACTCATCATCATGTCAAGGGGTATCTTCAAAAATTCCATGGGGAAAACATCCACAATGTCCAAAATTACCTTGGTAACTTCTACCATTTTTGAGTCCATTGATTCCACTAACATCTCATCCAATATTAAGTTGAGGGGTTCCACATGAAAACTTCCCTCCTAACAACACCACCCCCCCAAAAAAACCACATGTTGTCCATCTACATATGAAAAAAAGAACTCAATATAGGTGTAGACAATAATAGAACATCTCAAATAAAAAAAGTTGATGTTGAGGATGAAATCATATGGTGGAATCTGTAATAAGGGATCTTCGTGTTACTATTGTGGTCTTATCATTTGTCTACACCACTAGAACACATCAAACATGATTGTTGGGCCTCCGACCGACAATCTCTTTACTAGGGTAAAAAAAGGCTCTCTATATCTAGTCCCAATTCATGGGATATATAGGGTGGAACAAAGGAGTGTGATGATCTTTGATCAAATAAGGGAAACCAATTTTACTAAAAATTGAACATTCCATTGATCATCTCAGGACCCTCTAGAAGTGCATCCTTCGCTATGTGAAACAAACCATGTCAAATAATCTACATTTCAGACGGTGAATAAATCCAAAACCATGCCTAGTATATGGCCCCTAAACATGATGAATATCATGAGTTTGACCTCTACCATCTCCATGTCCCCTCGTTGGTGCATGATCCTACCGCACCTCATACTGAAATAGACTGACTAGAAACTATTAAAGAGGATAGCACTGAACACATCTCCCTAAACCAAACATAGCTCATATAGATTATGGGAACTTATTTTTAGATGGTTTGGAACTATTAATAATAAACAATTTGTTCTAGTGTTATTGGGAAATGCATGGAGGCCATAATGTCGAAGAGGGTGTTGTTGAGGTTGACTCTCTACCAGACGAATCCTCAATGGTCCTAGAGCTAGAGAACTACAAATGTAAACTATCCCTCTCGATGAACTATATTGGATCCAATATCATAGTAAAACTAATCAAAAGGGAATACACATGATCACCTCTACCGTTTTTGAAACTTATTTTATGTTAGTTATGATTAATGAGTAACCACGTATTGGATAGAATAAAAAAGTGACTTCTATTGATGAATCAAACCAGAATTCTAATATAAAAAGTTATTTGGGTGGGAAAAAATAGGTACATGAACTTCATCCCTAGCTCCTGCAATGACATTCTTCCCAATTGAGGGGAGATTGTCTCTGGCCTCTTCTCAACCTTCATGACCGATGAGAGGGACTCCTCTCAGAACTGCTTCTCGAAGTTGACCCAAAAAAATGTTTCATCTTTCTGTTCCCCCACATATATCTTCCACCACTGATGTGTGGCTCCCCACATATGGATTATATCCATACTAAAAAAATAATCCATCAGGGTTTGAATAAAACAGTTGTTGATCACAATCTTCCTGATCCTTATTTATGTCTCAATGTCATAAACACTTTTCTGGTATTTTTAAAAATCTGTCTGTTGGACATCACGCAATGTCCTCTACCACCAGTCAGGCTTCTCCATAGGATCAACACTCAATTGATCAACCAGCTTAGCCAACTAAACCACCACTACCAGATCCACACATAAAAAATGAATAATATCCATAACTAAATGGTAAATAAGGATTCCCTATGCCCATGTTGAATTTAATTTTACAAAAAATTACATTTATTCAATTAACACTATTATCCATTTTATCATTTCCGAAAAAAACCTAATTAAAACAATAACACATGTGATTATGATTCATGTACCTTTCCTAGGTCTCATCCATAGAATAATATAAATGATTCATGCCCATTAAATAAGGTCATAGTCTATGAATTGGATCATGTGGCATCATAAAATCCCATTTCATAGTCGGTCTCCATGGCCTAAGTCACACACCAAGATCATATAAAACTATTTCTTTATCATCCCATTCAATCTTCATTGTTAGTAACTACAATTTCCATATTATATCTCAAACATCACTTGTGAACCATTATGTCACAACCCCTTCCCAATAGGGATACCCCACCTAGGTTGGCAACTATGAATGGGAGATAGTGACCCCTCGATTCCCACATATAATAGGCCCCGGATTGGAAACTATAAACAAGGGTATACATATCTGAAAATATGGGAGGAGTTACCATTTAAGGGAAAAAATAATGGGAGCGAAGATGGTCCATCCCAATAAAAAATCCAATATATATATATATATATACAGGAATGAAAAAAACTACCCCACATTCATTTTTAATGTAGAACTAGTAATAATTCAATAAAACTCCAATGTAAAATACCCAAAATAATAATAAATAAGAGACTCCATAACTATGAAAAATAATGATTTATTAATGCACAACATGATCCATGTATGCCTCCAAGAATCCTACAATCAGTATTAGATACGTTGGTTGAGCATACATGTATAGTGAGTCGGAAAACCAATTTCTGGCATTCACAGGTGTGAGGAGAATTCTAATGCACCCGTGAGAAAAGTGGTGAACCAAACCGAAACTAAAAATTATAATAACCATAAATTCATATCCCAGTAATTCTACCGAAATAAAGAGAGACAAATAATGTAATCTACATAATGATAATTTATGTCAGGGTACTCCACACCTCTTTACAACTGGTTTGAAACTCTCACACTGAAACAGATAAAATCCTTCCACTCCCATATCTTACAAATATACCATGTCACAACCTACCCATAGACACATATACTACATTACACATATATTCCTCTCACACGAGTTCCTCACAGCACATCCTACTCAGACACACCTGAGACTCCAAACACTCCCTCCCCCACCAGCAGAAACTTGAGACTCAGGGCACATCCCACATGCACACACCATAGCCCGAAAACATGTCACATATCATCCTGAATAAACAAATGAAATCACATCACAAATCATACCGAATAAACATGGAGAAATAAGTATCCCTCTTAATTATAGGCTACCACATCACGCAACATTTTTTCTAAAAAAACATGGGCCACCAACACCTAGTGTAGGGAGAAGGGACGAGTGGGTGTCCTGCCATCTATCCTCACACCAGGAAGTATGGAAAATACAACCTCCCCCATATAGAAAGATGTGTTTAGAATATTGTGCTAAATTAGGGTGGGATTTTTCTTGAAATACTATGTAAAAAACATGTATATACATATATAACACCAAACCCTCAATCCCAACTTATGGGTTCCAAGATAGAAATCAACCCACAGAACTACCACATCTTCTGCAACCATAAAATTAAATAATCAGTATCCACAAGAACTATTTCAAATGATAAATATATAGATAAACTAATGTGGATTCACATTTCCCCCACTTATAACTCATATTAATGATATTTTTCTTTAATCGTTTCGATTCAATTAGACAATCTAATGCATTCATTTCCCTCATTATTAAATTATTATTTATTCATCCATTGCTACCTAGAATACTATTTGTTGTGACACATAAATAAAAAAATAGTAACAAAAACCATGAATATGAAGAGTTCTAATATTGTATTAAAATAAATTCTCATTAAAACACATCTTATCACATTCTTTAGAGATGGGGTGAATCATTCATCATGTTACTCACGGATAATCTCTTGGAATATTACCTACACCATCACTACTATTATTCTTCAAAATCATCCTATAAATATCACATATAAATGGAAGTAACCTCTAGATCGTAACCCCATTTGGTAAAAACAAGTCGCACAACTATTTTTCAATCTTGATATATAATAATTCTCATCCATTGGAAAATCAATCAATCTCTTTACTTGAGAGTCTATTACACCTTCCAAGTTGTCCCCCAACACACAACCATGCTCACAAAAACACTATAACAAAACCTAGAACAAAACCCACACATCTTATCAACCCATGTACAAAAGAAAAACACAATCCCATATGTAATGAGGCATCACATATTATATTCAACTTGTTAATTCATGGGTGATTATAGAAACTATAGAATCCTGGGGAATCCAATCATTATCCAATTATATGTGATTAACCAATTTCCACATATAAGTGGTTGACCAAAAATGAATATCAGGAATTACATATAGAATTTAGTGTGCAATCAAGGACCCCGGAATGTCTATAATTTTCAAAGGGTAGCTATCCCTTACAAATCAAAATATCATCCATACACAAAAAACATGGAAAGATCATTCGATGCTTTAGTATATCTAATATATTGATCATAAAATAGTTCGAATATCATCATTATTCCAAATTCAACCAATTTCACATGGGAAACATCAAAACACCCACCCCACTAGATTCAAAAAAAGGAGAGACAAAAGAAAAATTACCTAAAAAGGGTGTCAATGTTTTTCATAGGATATCACACCATTGAGAGGATTTCTGGTCACCCCATCATAAGATCAAAATCCATATGAGGATGTTGTAACACCAACGCACTAACAAAAACCAAATAGAACCCCATTTATAACCAAAACAAATCATCTATTATCTTATAGAGAGAATTAAATGAGTAAAAATGTTATCAATATAGAATAAACTGAAAAATGAAGGAATAAAACCCTATTAATCAAAGAGGGATTGCTACTAATTTAATGAAAGAAGATGGGAATCATTCCTTGGCACATGAATAATCAAAAATCAAGAATAGTGGTCAGTTTTTCAACTAGGATTGAGGTAGAGTGGCTTCAGTAGTAGTGTTTGGCCACCTTAGTGGCTAGAAAATAGTTAACACATTATAGAATTTGGGGATTACATCACTTGTTATCTGCTTTCACGATGTGTAATTCTACAAGGATGGTTTATGAATAAAAATTCACCACCATTCGATTTAATTTAAATTTTCACACCACTACATATTAATCTTCTTAAACCACATAAAACAATTTGTGAATCCAAGATTCACACCATGTAATCTACTTACATGATGTGTAAATTCTACAAAAACCATGTTTCACCCAAAACAACTATGATAACTCAAGGGACCTCAACAAAACTTCTCCAAAAACTACAACCTGAAAATGTAATGGGATGATATGGAATAGTCTATTACAATTCTACTATTATGGGTTTATAATACTGAAAATATCCATTAGACACATGACCATGAAAATTATGGTGTTTCTGTGACCATTAGACATAGAATTTTATCGATTATAAATGAATCAAAGATATTTTTGGACATTATCAACTAAATCACTCAAGAGGAACCAATGTGAACAATAAAAATTTAGTAGAGGAAGATAATAAGAAAATAGAAATTATTTGGAATAATATTACATAACTAAACATGAAAATAGTTTTTATGAAAGTAAAGTATGCATAGTATCTTAATAATTAATATTCTATGATATATATAAGGTGATACAGGACATGAGGTTAGGTGTTTTATTTTTGACATTTATTTTAAATATATTAATTCTTTTCATCAATACCTTTACCACCATATTGTTTCGTTAATTTTTTTATCAATAAATTAATAATTATCATTTATCATTTATTATTATAATGGACTATATTTAAGAATATTATTCATGAATCATCATAAAATTATCCATAATGGACACTTTTTACATTATTTAAGAAATGTGAAAATAAAATCATTTTTAAATAGTTCTATTATGAATGAATTTTTTGATTTTATAACTAGTTGGCATCATAAAGACTTTTCTTCTGGATCCCATGAATTTTCAAATTAATTTATATCTCAGTGTTGTAGGAATTGTTTTATTTATATTGTTATTAAAAAACATAATTTAATTGTTTTACATGGAACTTTATTGTTCTTTTTTAATATTCATGTTTTTTATTATTTTATCTTTAAAAAGGGAAATTGGATATCCCATTTTTTAAAGAATAATATTTTTATGGGAAAACATAATCATTATTGTTATTTTTTGGAAGGTATCTTTTTCTAGTATTTTTGGTATAATGAAATATTATATATCTTTTTTCGAGTTATGGTTCATAGATATATATGTGATAATGGGTGGATATGATATAGCGATCAAATTAAATATTTACTGATTTATTCTATGGGGAAAATAAATTAAAAATTAGTAAATAGGTAATCTTATTTTTTGGATGATTTTCTGGTTGATTATGAACATATAATATTATGTAGTCTTCTAGATTATTCTATTTTTTACTGTTTCATGAAATATTATTTTTGGAAAATTTTTGGGAAAATAAAATAATAATCATATTATAGTTTATGTTAATGTTATTTTAAAATATAGTTTTTATACTTAAACGATGTAATATTTCATGGGGTTTTCTATATTTAGATGGATTTAATGTTGTTATCCTTCCTTTATTACCCTTACTGACATTTATTCCCATCCCATGTTTAAAAATATAAATTATCATGTATTAAGGATGATTCAGAATGATTATGAATTCATGATATGAATAAACATAAATATTTTTAATAAATAAAATAACAATAATTATAAAATGGGCATAAAATTAAAAACCCTATTACCAAGATCACCCACGAACTATATGTGAATCATGTGGAAAAATATAATTCAATAAAAACATTAAGGGGAATACCTCAAAATGAGTAGAAAATCAAAAATCATCAATGACCATATTATGATATTGATAAAGATGATTGGTGGAATCCAAAATACTACCCCTCTCTATAGTTTATCCATATATTCAATCATATAATTTTCAAATTTTATTATTTTATTTCCAAAATATGGTAGCATGTAGTATGTAAACAAGGAAGAAAAATTCTGCTTCATATCTTAATGAGTTTAGGCGAAGAATCATGGATACACCCCCAAAATTTCCATTACATGTTATTATTTTTATATATGTTATAGAAGATTACCAAAAATTTATTTCATTTATTAATGGATTATAATTAATAATTAATTCTCCATATAGTAGATGAATTTATCCTATGAATGATTCACCTCTCATGTGTTTCATCACAAAAAATCATAATAATAATTGATAGTATTAGTAGTGATTTATCATCTTTGAAGATAATACTTCTATATTTGGTAGTATAGAATAATATAAAACCCATTATGAATAAAAATCACAATTTATATGATTTCATTATATATATATATATAATAAATATTTGAGGGATTAGGGAATATATCCTTCAATATCCCACATTAACTAAATCCTGATAGACAATGAATTGTTTTAAATTTATATTATCTCAAATACAATAAATATTGAATCTATATCAAAAAAATATTTGGATATATTCAAAAACACATTTATTAAATTGAAACAAAATCTCTACCATCTGTCACATTATATGATATTCCATGTGAAAACCATTTAAAAAACTTTTGTTTAAACTATAATTTAATACTTCACTAAATATTTTAGTGTTAATGAATTCCAATTAAATTAATAAAAATGAGTAACCTTGTGAAGCTTTAAATTGGTGATAACAAATATATATCTCCAGTTATGTATATGTTAAAAAATAAAATCCACTAGAAATGTTTTAATGATTGTAATGCAATAAAGGAATCTGAAATAATATCCATAAAAAACTTTTCTAATTATACATATGACTATTATTCAGCTTCAAATCAAGAATGTTATATCATATTGTTCCCATGTTCAAGACATTGAGCAACCGTGGTATATAGAGCATGTAAATCTCATATATACAACTCAACTAATCTATATTCTCTGTTCATTTATTGATCTGATTGGAAAATTAAAGACATTCCATTTATCATTATATATTATAACATCATTTATCCCTCATCTTAAGTGAAATAAAAGCTCATTTTTTTGATAGAAAACCCAATAGTATAACTCAATTAAGGACTATGATGTCCGACTCATCATATGTGTGGAAAAATCTAGTCTTTCTTATGGTCCAACTGACTACATGATCAAAAACATTGTAAAAACTCATTTTATAATCTATGCTAATATATTAACATTCATAATTAGGGTATCAAATTATAGAGGAACTAATTCTAGGTATGACACCAACATTATTTATTTGGACACAAATTTGACCCCGCCTCCCATAGTTTACCAAATACATATGTATGACTCTCTATGTGGTACACATATTATGTCATCCAACACACTTTATGAATCTTATTAATTGAAGTATGCCTCATGGAAATATTCAATACCTAAAAAACTAGTCCTACACATGTTACCCTTATCATTTCATCATAAACAATAATACAACACAATGTTCTTTTGATATGGATATCAAAATTTGCTTATTTAGTGGTAAATTATCATTACATATCTATATATATAATTATTAAACTGATGTAAAATTTTGATAATGTGGAAATATACATTCTATATAAAACATTTCAAACTCATTGACCAACTTATAAATATTTAATAATCTGAAAACAAACATCAGTTTATAATATCATATTGGAAAAACACTTATATAAGCTTTATGTTTTTTTCATTTTCTTAGTATTATTAAATCAGCATATCTTATGTAATTATAGACTCATCACTATGTGACCCTTTAATAAAACTCTATCATTAATTTTTTTAATTTTAAACATCTATAAAGTAAGCTAGTTTATTAATTTGTATATTTATGAATCATATTTCTAGATGTTTAACACATTGAACTTGTTAAAACTTCATAATGTTAAAACATCAAAAGGTATATTGTGAATATTATTTTATATATATATTGTTTTCTGATTATATCTTCATCATCCATGAAAAAATATTCATTCTAAATTTTTAAAATTAATTAATGTGACTATTTACAATTCTTTTATATTGGTCCTCCAAAACACTATTACGATAAATTGATAACCACATTCAAATAAAATTGGTGTAAAATTTCAACTATGAGATTCTATTATGTAAAAATATACTCTAACTGTAAAAATATACACTATATTTCATTAATAATATCATGATAAGTTACACAATCCACTTAATTTTATGAAAATAACATGTCTTTACTTTTTATAGGAAAATTTGACAAATAATATATTTTATCCATATCATATGTGAAATTATAAGTTGTTTTAACAATTTATATTGAAATAAATAAATTATTAAAAAAATAATCAATGGGTAGTAGTGATAGTTCTTTTATATAGTACTGAGCACCAAGATAAAAAAATTATACTGGATTAACATTTTTATCAATATACCGGATAAATACTTTAATGAATATCTTCTTATAAAAAATTACTAATTAAATTGAGGAACCATAATCCATGTATATATATTTAATAATCTCAAACATGTTCGTTAATACTCTTTGTAATTGAAGAAATTATCTTCTCTGATATATGAAATGATATGAAAATAGACATATTTTAAATTGATTCATTTTAGATTAATAAAATCACTAACAATCAAATAATATATATAATAATTAATAACTTCAACTAATTAATAAAAATTATATGTTCATTCAATTATTTCATTAATTTCTATCTTATTTTTATTTACATCAAATTGTAAAATATACATTTGGTATCATATAACATTAAAAATTAAATAAAAAATACAATAAAAATTCATATATGATATTTTGATTCCCTGAGTTTCATAAATTTCTTTAGTAATTTCTCAGATAATCCAAAAATATTGAATTATTAAACATACTCCCAAAAAATATATAATTCAATTCCCTTTAATGGATTCATGAAGATGAAATTTTTTAATTTTAAATACTCCATTTATCTTATAGGTTGTACTAATACCTATATACACTATCTATATTTTATTATAAAATCCTTTAAAATAGTTGGACAGTTGAAAAATAATCCCAACACATTTAGAATATAAATTAAACATTCTCTAAATTCAATAATATTTTTAGACGATTTCCATATAAGATAATAGGATAAATTTTCTATGAAAATAAGGCACTTTTAGACTACTAGTTTGCTCAGTATATTTATTCATATTGAATATTGATTGACATGCCCAACAATAATGATTTGGTGGTACCAAAATTTCATTATTAATTATCCATATATTTACATGGAAGCCTTAAATTAATATATTATTGAATATATAAGTTTTTATATTCACATGTATGTCAATTTAAAAACATGGAAATAGACATATATTTTTCCTAGAACATATATTTTACTTTAGAATGTTTAAAAAATAACCAGTTTTGATAAAAAACATTTCTTACGCTACTACTTCTAGGGGTATATTGAAATAGATTTCCACATACATGGATTAATATGCAATATTATTTAGATGATTTGGATTATATGCATATAAAATAAAAGTATTTATTAGATAATTATCATGTTTTATTAAAACTTTTGGCATAATTTTATAATATTAAATCACACAAAAATGATAACAAAATTTAAATGCATGATATCACATAGTTATCAATGTTTTTTATTTCACCAATAAATGAGTCTACTTTGAATTTCATCCCATCACATAATTATTTAGGTAGTGAACCATACAAATAAAAATAATTCGGAGTAATGGGTATTAGAGAAGATACATTGTTTTTTAAATCCATAATATCAAGAAAATTAAATATATTCAGTATGTATCATTCATACAGATTTCCCAGCTTTTATTAATCTAAAATATGTCAAAAATAAATTAAAAAATAGAAATCCAAGGGCTTATTGATATATTAGAACCTATCCACGTATAATCAGATTTCACCAACTATTTTTTCCATACAGAATATATTCTCGGGGAATAAATAATTGTTGTGGCCAACCTAGTTGGATGATTGGTGTCTTGAGAGGTTCCACATTCAAAGGAATTGATCAATTATTATTTTCACAATGATTTAATATGACCTTTTAATACAATGTTAATATATATATTTTATGTATTATTATTATGAATTTATTTTTTAAAATAATTCCACCCACATAATCAATATATTTTTACTATACTTGATGAGTAACACTTAAAACAACCAACTAGATTTTTTTACCCAATATAAAATAAAAGCCATGTATATCTATATAAATCAAAATTAATCATATTAATAATATATATGTAAACTTCATGTCTGAGATTAGTATTATATAAGACGTTAATATTTTTACTTGAGTAATTTTGGAGCAACTATATGGAGACCCCATAAACTTTCCAAGATAACACATATGACTCTTGGAATGTATGTAGTCCAACCCTAGTTTCCACAATATATAGAAACATTACTCAAGAAATAATAATGTTACCATAACTCTAACACCATATATGAATAAAATATATTCAATAAAATCAAATTTTAATGATTATATATTTTTATATTTATATAAGGTAATATTTAAAAATATGAATATAAAATTTAATATTGATACTATATATTTATTGAAACTCCTTTTTTTACCCACATAAACGTTTTTTATTAATTATTATAGGGAATTTACAATTTTAATATATGATATTATATAAATTATAATCAATTTAAATAAATTTTTTATTCTGTCATCATAATATGATATCATATAAAATTAAACTTAATCTTTGGATAGATCGGTAAACCAAATTCCATTGATGTGGGTTAAATAATATCTTAATATAGGCCATTCATTTTTAGTAATTCAAATTAAATATTTATTATAAATTTAAAATTTAAAATTATAAAATTGATATTTGAACCTATTTAATAATTTATAATATTTCATAAAATATCACTTGTGAATTATAAAAAAAATATTTGTATTTTTAGATCATAATCGTTTCAATATAAAAATTCTAAAAGTAATCTAAATTCTTAAAATTCTATATTTGGAGAAAATAACGTTTGTAATCATTTAATTAATAATAAATAAATTATAATTATATTATGTATATACATTTTAGAATTTAAAATATTCTAAAATATATTTAATTATATGTTTAAAAAATAATTAACCATTAAAAATAATATTTACTTGAAAAACAGAGATATTTTTTTCTCTTTTTCCATATAGAAAATCCCTTTTTCAGTGAGGGTATCATCCTTCTACAATTACACATACATTGTATGAAATGGTGACCCAATTATAATATGATAACATTAATATAGAACATGTTTTACTAACTCTTAATAATGTTAGACCTATATTTTCACTATAGAAACACACCATATAACAATAAAGAATCCTTAAAATTATAGTACTAAAATTACACAATCATTCAAAAACATATCATGTAAATGTATTTCATTTGGACCTTACATAGAAAATTATATATAATGGTTAATTTAAAATTCATTATACACTAAAAATATAATATATAAAGACAGTTTCATATATAATTTAATTCTTTTACAAGGATAATCAAAACACAACCATAGTGTTATGTAAACTCCATCACAAAATGTAAGTCATTGGTTATGTTTATTTTAAACAAATGATTTCATGAATTTAAACATGTGGTGTGCATTGATACAAAAAAAAATGATTTCTTATGATTCTAATCACACTTTCTCAAATACATGGTGTCACAAACTAGGTTTCAATACCACCCAACTTGACAGCAGACCTGCTTCATGTCATGGACCGAAGGGCATTCCGGATCCGCATGAGCTGGAAAAAAGTTCTAGAGTATTTAATAAATATTATTTGAAATATATTATTAATTTTAATAAACTTGAAAAACAAACAATTAAAAATCATCCAATTATGAGTAATCATAGACAAGAATTCCATAAATGTTTCTATATTATAGTTTACAATATTTAATAACAACTAGAAAATGATATAATAAAAATGGAATAAGGCTCAAACCAAAATCCAATGTTCAACAGGAAGAGAATAATCCTCATACCACCACCAAAACACTAGTAAGAAGATAACCACTTGAACCTAAATATAAAATCTTCAAACACCTTTCCTTTTTCTCTATCAAAAGTATCCAACACTACTGACACCAAAATCTATATATATGGTTAGCGGAAGCTATAGAGACCCTATCCTTATACATATAACATTACATGATTTTATGCATAATTATACATTAGGGTAAAACCAAGGATTGCAATGTATATTGTTTTGGAAGACTAGGTACATATAAAACATTATAAAAAACTACTTTTTTTAGACTCCATAATGTGCTCCTATCATCCATTGTGCTCACACATCTACAAAGGATAACTTGGTGATAAGATTAACAAAGGGATGAGCTAAAAGCCCGGTGAGGGAGTAACCATAGGTATAAAGCCTTTGAACATGGGATATAAGGCATGACATGCTTATATAAAAAGGATTACAACATATGGAGTCATAAAATATAAACATGGGATAATTTTAAAATTGAATAATATAAATGTGGCAGAAACATAAAACATGAATTTATTATGAGTCAAGGCTAACTTCCATGACCATTTCCCGTAGTATGACAAGCCAAGGCTAACCGCTAAGCCCGTCACACATAATGTATAATGAGACTCAATTTTTTCCAATGCATTGATAAGTATCTGGTTTTATGAATCATACATTTCATTCATATGTTTTCCTCATAAATAATCATACAAAATCAATCTTACATAAACATAAAGGTTACCCATGGAAAGAATTGGGTACCACAATCATGAAATAAATGCATAACCAATGTGTGTATCATGAAAGTCTCAATGAAAGAAAATAATTATTATATAAATGAATGTTAATATGGTAAAATAATCTTATATCATGGTATGTAATTTTAAATTATGTTACAACATGTAAGAAATGTATTTGAGAAATTTTCGAATTAAAACATTTTTGTGCAGTTTTAAGGAAAATAAAATAAAGATTTTAAAATAGAAAAATGAAAAATCTTTTATATAAAACCAAAAGATAACTAAGATTGTTTTCATAATAAAAAAACTGATTTTATAAAAAAATGGTGTATTAAAAATCAGTTTTGATTTCACATGAAATTCGGTCTAAATTTGGGATGTTCCGTTACAATGAGTTTTCCTATTAGGATGAATTGAGAAGGGAATCACATAAAAAATGTATGTCCCTGAAGGATAATAAAAAATTGAACATGCTTCATGGGTTTGGAAAATTCAAATAGAATTTAGATGATGAATTAAATAATAACAGATAACTTCATTTAGGTAGAAATGAAGATAATGAAACTTGATGGAATAAAGGAGGCACGGGTTGAATCCCACATGGAATATCGACATAGTATCATGTTTACTTAAGAGGGAATAGTGAGGATAAAAGGGTTTTCTAATCATTTTCACATCATGATGATATTATGGGGAGGTTCATAATCATACCCCATTAGAACGAATTACACCTAAAAAAGAATAACATCACGTAAAATCTTGAATAAAATTGAAATAGATTAGATCCCCTAACTCAAGTCTGTTGGAGTTATCCACTTGATATAAATGAAATGAATAGTAAAATTAGGAAAATTAATTAATAAATAATGAACCTATTTTATATTTATAATATTTAGTATAATATTTTTAAGTTTATTTATAACCATATTGATTGGTTTTGGGGTTATATTTCATTGTTCGAGTCAGTTTGTGTACTTGGTTTTAAGGATCTGTTCACTTATATTCATGTTCTAATAAACATTTAAGTCGAAAGTGGGTTTCCAGAATTGATGTTATATGATATTACTGATCATCCAAAAGATTACATTGATTCAAATTTAATTTAGTTACTTAATGTGAAGTCAAATCATTATATAAAATATTAATGAAAATTACTTGAATTAATTTTAACAATTTTTCTCACATATAATTTGTTTTGTATTATTATATTACATCATGAGTGAATTATAATTAAAAAACAATAAATATGATAAAATAATAATAAAATATTCATGTTCAACCATAAAAATGTTTTCATGACCATAATGTTTGATATTAATAGAAATTGATAACTCGTCGTCCCAGATTGTTCTAAATTAACATATCTCAAACAGTAATTTCTTTCAAATAAAATGCTATGAAAGAAGAGATGATGATCCAATTTCCCAGTCACATAATAGAATTCAAGTAAATTTATGTTACTATAGTTATCATTCCATCTGATTGAATGTATGTGAGGGAAGAAACAGTCCAAGGAGTGAACTTGAATGGAAATAAAAGAATTGGTAAAAAGAATTTACCACTTGAGTTAATCTCTTTTGAGAACCTATTAAGGGGTGTGTTTTTAGCCTTTTCAAATAACCATAGGATACTAGAATTGTGGAAGTACATTGGTAATATATTTTGGAAGAAATTATATAAGTCAGAATACTTGAGAGGAGTGAAGTGAATATATAAGGATGAGTGGTATTTATAGTTGAAGGGAGATGGGTTTTCACAATAATATATTCCTTAATTTATTATTTCTTCAGAAGACAAGAATTTGTGATGATTCCATGACCAAGAATAGTAATAAATTCAAGTAAGTTTGAGATTCAGGTGCTTAAATCACATATATTGTTAGGAATAGTGGATTTAAATTATAATTTATAAATTCTGTAAATTAATGTATGTTTCTATTCACCAAAAAATTAATGTATTTCTGAAAAATCTCAAAAATTCACTCTAACCATTTTTTGACATGTAGGATTCAAAATGGACATTGACTTTTCAAAAATGATTTTATAAATATGATAAATTAAATATTTACTTAATGTTATAAATTATTCTAAAAAACACGTTTTATATAATTTATTTACGTGTTCCAAAATATAGTTACGTCATACTAGCAATTGAATCTTATTTATATACTATCATAAGTAATGTAACACCCCGACCCCACTAGTCTAGAGCTTGTTCATTACTTGTTATATTTGCATGGTTAGAAGGAATTAAAATCCATAAGGAATGATTAGTTTATTAGTCTTGAAGAAACTAGAAACATAGATGTAACTCAAATTACATTGGAAAATGTTACAAAATTCAATACATAACAAAAACTGAAAACTACAACCACATGAAATCAATAATAGATCACCTCTTTATCACATTTTGAAGATAAAAAATTCAAGAGGTGATCTCAAATGATTAGTAAGGGTTAAAAATAGTGGAATCATGATCACATTAATGAGGGAATCATAATCATTCTGAAATAATAAATATGGAATAGCGAATAAATGAAACAATAATGCCATTAATAAACTGAGAATGAAACTGGATCCATAGATTTTGTGATAGAGAAAATGTCATGGATAGTAATAAATGATAATCAATAAAGGTAATTCTTATTAATTGGACGTCATGTATCTTGAACATGAATCATAAAACCGTAATAATGGTTTAGTTCTATGGGTAGAAACCCGTCTGATTTTTGGAAACAAAATGGAATGGTTTGTCGCCAAACTGATTTGTCTCATGAGACCTAACGATGCATTGAGGGGCTATAGCAGGCCCCAAACACCTCTACATGCAAAGTATTATTTATAAAAAGACTCTACATAAGATCAATATGACTTTACATTATCTGTATATAATAGATGATACAGATTCATCAATATTTCCATAGTCAAAACAATATTCAGAACAAATACCGTATGTAAAGTGGAATACAACATAGACAATAATCGTATCCAAGGTATGATAATATGGAAATTTAAATGAAATATAATTTCAATTTAAAAGTGATCTCAAATTTTTATTATGTACACCACATAAGAAAGACTAGTTACACAATACTAAGTGAGTCACAATGGAGTGAAAATTTAGACAAAGCTCGTTACCACATTGTAACCAATTGTGTCATATGAACAAAAGTTAATAAATATAAAATTAATAACTAATTAACAAGAATATAAATAGAGTCATTATTATATAAATCAAATGGTAGTACACCTATACCACATATACGAAATAAGAGGCGAACAATGGAAATCCCACAAAATTGTAAGTGTGATGAGAAAAACCCCTTACAACATTTTGACATGGTAACGAGTGTTCTTGCAAGGAATTAATAATGGTTAAAAGGTCATACCATTATTTATATATCGTAAGGGAAGTTTGGGAGAGTTTGGAAAACATACCCCGTCATTAGGTATTAAAAATAAAGATCATAACATAGGAGAGATTCTTGAAAAAAACCGAGAGAGATAATCCCTTACCAATATTTTGTCTTTCGAATGATTATAAATCAATGAAATATTTATATGTGAAAAATAAATATCCAAAAAATATAATAGGATATATAGTGTAAAACAATCATAATTTATTCACGCAAATTCATGGAATGAAAAAACCAATGACATAGATGTGTAACTCATTAAATGGAAATTTAGTTAAGATATCGCATACCTTATGGTTGAAGGTGTTCTTGACTTTTTATTTAAGACCTGAATAAAGAAATTAGTCTTACTAATTCATATTTTCAGAACCTATTATATATTTTAATGACTTTTTATAATACTTTTTAGTTCATTCATGTCCTTTTTGATTAGTTATAAGGTTCAATTTCATTGTTCAGGCTCGTTTGTTTACCTGGTTTTAAATGATCAGATCACTTATATTCTTGTTCAGATAAATATATAAGATGCATGTGGTTGTCCAGAAATGAAGTTATATTCAATTATTTAACAACTAGAATATTACATGGATTAAAATTTTATTTGGTAACTTATTGTGATGCCGAATTATTATATATATAACTTTAGTGACAAGCATTTTGGCTAACAATGGGTTTTATTACAACGATCATGTAATAATTTATAACTGAATAACATTTGTAAAAAAGGATTACATAAATAAAAATAGGATATATTACATATATAATAATATATTTCAACCATAACACAAATGTTTTCCAGAGAATAATTAATGATTATAATAGAAATTGATAAACTATTGTCCTTGAATGGGCTAAATTAGCACATCTCAAATGGTGATTTCATTTCATTCAAATAAATGGTGATGAATGGAGAGAAGGTAATGAAACATACTATTAGAATTAAAAGATTCCAGTACATGTTTGTTACTGGATTTATCATACTATTATGGTGAAGGGAGATGAGGGAAAAAAAGAAAAGATCATAAAATAATTGATGGAATTGGAAGGAGGAATTTACCTCTGGAGACTTCCTCCTTTGAGAACCTCTTAAGGGGAGAGGTTTTGTTATTTTAAAGAGGCTAGGAGATTTTGGACGTGGGGGAGGATCTTGGGGAGATACTTGGACAAAATATTTTCAAGTCACAAGGCTTGAGTGGTGTGAGAGGAAGAGGGGGTGAGGGGTGCTTTATATAGTGGTGGGGAGAGGAGTTTTCTTAATATTATAACCATTAATTTATTATTTCTTCTCAAGACAACCAATAGTGAGTATTCCATGACCAAAAACAGTAATATATTCATGTAACTTCGAACAAACTGGGCTTACCTCAGCATATCATCAATAATGACTCAATATATCCATTATATAGCATTTATTGCGAATTAACAGATTTTACTATTTATAAAAAAATTATGTATTTCAGAAAAATCCAAAAAATTCACCATAAACATTTTTTGATGTATAGAATGTTAATATGGAGTCCATTTTTCAAAAATAATTTTCTAAATATGATTAATTAAATATTTAATTAATATAATTATTAAATCGAAATATATACACTTAAAATATTCATCTTCAATTTTAAGGTGCCTTAATTCATTTAAACATTCAAAGGCATGGATAACATTAACAATAGTCAAATTACTATTCATAAGGTCAAGTTACTATTAATAAGGGTATGTTACTATTCATAAGGGTATGTTACTTTTCATAAGGGTAGGTTACTATTCACCGAAAATTATGCAAATTCTATCAGACTCTAATTATCATCTTGATCACAACCGTGTATGTTAGATTTTTAAAATTCAAATCACAAAGCTGATAAATTTCTGTTTTATGGCTAGGTTATGGCTATCTCATATAAGTTACTATGTTTTTTTCCATATAGGCATAGTGATTCTTGAAATATAGGTAATAAAGAAAATGTATTTTAGAGAAACCTATCATGAAGTGTTTGGGGTGCTACATTATTTCCTCCTTTAGAAATTTCATCCTCATAATTTCATTAATAAAACTCCCAAAAATGGTGTGGGTGATTCTTTTTCATAACATCCCCAGGTTCCCATGTTCCTTCCTCAACATTTTGGTTTCTCCATGGAACCTTTAGTAGACGTGTTTTACGATTTATCAATACCTTCTCCCTTGTGTCCAGAATTCCGATAGCCTTTTCATAGTATGAAAAATCAGGTTCCAATTCAATTTCATCATACGTGAGTACTCATGTTGGGACTGGCATGTATTCCCTCAACATCTAGAATTTTAAATTGTCTGATATACCTGGGGCTTAGTTTCCCTTTCTTACCTAACCATAAGACACCCTTCCATGCAGATACTTTCAGAAAGACAAGATCCCCCACATGGATTTTCAAATCCTTTCTCCGATTGTTAGAATAAATCTTTTTCCTACTATAGGATGATTTAATATGGGCTTGGATTGTCTTCACCTTTGTCTTCATCTCTTCAATATGTTCTGGTCCTATAAGTTTCCTCTCACCAACTTAATCCCAATAGGTTGGAGTTCGACATCTCTTTCTATACAATGCTTCATATGGAGCCATTTGAATACTAGAATGGAAACTATTGTTGTAGGGAAATTCCACCAAAGTCAAGTATTGATCCCACATACCATGGAATTCATGAGAAAGTGACCTCGTCATGTCTTCTAGAGTTTGAATAATCTTTTCAGACAGTCCATCAGCTTAGGGGTGATATTCAGTACTCATATGCAGCTCAGAATTCAAAGCCTTCTAAAGTCTTTTCCAGAATATTGATGTAAACTATGGATCTCGATCAGACCAAATCAATAGAGGTTCACCCTGAAGTATTACAACTTCATTAATATAATTTTTCTCCATGCGCTCATGTGGAAAATCCGTTGTTATAGGAAGGAAATGTGCTGATTTTGTGAGTCGATCAACAATTATCCATATTGCATCGTTCCTTCTATTTTTCCTTGGTAGACTGGTGAAAAAATAATTTGTAATGTTATAACACATCCACATAGGAATAGGTAGAGGTTTCATCACTCTTTCGGGATGTTGTATCTCTTCCATCAGATGTTTACTAACCAGAAATCTTGACACGTAGTGAGATATTTCTCGCTTCATATTATCCCACCAAAATATTTCATCATATATCTATACATATTTGTGGTACATGGGTGTATTGAGAAATTTCAGCTATCAGCATCATCGAATAGTTCCATTTTTTATCTTAGGAATTGATGGAACACATAACCTCTTCCCAAATTTAATAACTCCTTCTTCATACACAAAGTCATCCAGTCTACCATCCTTAACTGCATTAAATTTCTTATGCAGATTCTCATCATCAGATTGAGAGCATTTTATCTTCTCTAGAATTGATAGTTTATCAATAGTTTTATTGTGGAAATATGTTTCCCTTTACTTAAAAATTCAAATATCCATGTTTATTTGGTACCAAAATATAGTATCTCTCTCAATCCTCATTTGAGTCAGAAGTCCATTATCTTTCCTACTTAATGCATCTTCCACTTTATTCACCATTCCCGATTGTTAGTGTATTGAACAATCGTAATCCTTGAGTAACTCAAGAGATCTCCTATTACTCATGTTGAGTTCTTTTTGTGTGAAAATTTAATTCAAACTCTTTGTGGTTTGTATAAATCTCACATCTCTCTCCATAGAGATAATGCCTCAATATTTTCATTGCAAAGATTATGGATGATAACTCAAGATCATGAGTTGGATAATTTTTCTCATGAGTCTTTAACAATTTTGATGCATAAGAAATAACATTATTGACTTGTATAAGGAAGCAACCGAGTCCATTCGTTGATGCATCACTGTATATTACAAATCCACCACATCCAGATGGAAGAGTCAAAATTGGAGCATTGACCAATATTCATTTAAATTCTTCAAAGCATTCTGTATAGTCCTTTGTCCACACAAACTTAACTCCTTTATGTGTGAGCTTGGTTAGAGGGTTATCCAGTTGGGAAAAATTCTGAAGGAAATGGCGATAGTAAAATGTTAATCCAATAAAATTGCGCACCTCGGTTATGTGTTTTGTCATGGGACATTCTTAGATTGCCTTTGTATTTGTAGTATCAACTAGGATTCCATCCTTAGAGACAATATGGCCTAGAAAAAAACTGATTGAATCCATAATTTACACTTACTAAGCTTCCCGTATAATTTATGTCTTCTAAGAGTTCTCCGAATAAACCGCAAGTGATTCTCATGGTCTTCATAGCCTTTTGAGTATATGAGGATATAATCAATGAATACCAAAACAAAGTTTTCAAGATATTCTTTGAAAACTCTATTCATTAAATCGATGAAATCACAGGGTTCATTTTTCAGTCAAAAAGGCATCACTGTAAACCTGTAATGCCCACACCTGGTCTGAAATGATGTCTTAGGAATATCTTCCTTCCTCACACGAAACTGATGATATCTGAATCGAAGGAAAATCTTCAAAAAGTATTGATCTCCATGAAGTTGATCAAATTAATCCTTAATCTGGGTAGAGGATATTTATTCATTATTTTAATAGCATTGATTTCCTTGTAATCAATGCAACACCTCATTGATCCATCCTTCTTCTTTACAAAGAGCAAAGGGGCCCTCCATGTAGAAACACTTGGTCGAATAAATATTTTTTCACTCAAATCATTTAGTTGTTTCCTTAACTCCAATAATTCCATAGTGTACATTCTATAGGGATAATTTGATATAGGTCTTTCATCAGGAAGTAAATCAATAGAGAACTCAACTTCCTGCTCTTGAGGATGTTTAGGTAAATCCTCCGAAAATACATCAATGTACTCTTGCCCAATGTTCACATATTTAATTTGAAGATTTATTTCCTTTCCCATAGATGTTGGTTTTTCATCCTCTCCATGTATTGCATTCCGTAGAGCTACTGGGGATGGTTCTAGATAAGAATCAGGTGGCGATGTTTCTACCCTAAAGATAAGGGATTTTATACCATTGTAAAAAATTGTTAATTCCTTCTTCTTATAATATATCTTCACATCATAATTTGACAGCCAATCCATCCCGAGAATTATATGAAATTCAGTCATTGTATGATGATTAGGTTTAAATCTAAATCATGTTTTGGGTTCTGGAGGGGAACTAGTCGACATACCTTTGTTGCAATGATACATCCCCTAGGACTTTTGACTGAAAACTCCTTTATCAAATAAAATTGGACATATCTAATTTTCATGGAAAAATGATAAGATATAAATGAATGTGATGACCCAAAAATAAATAATATGTTGGATATGTTTGAGGATATAATCAAAGTACATTCCACCACATCATTAAGAATTTCAACCTCGGTGGTTGTAATCGCATAGGCTCTCCCTTGTTCTATTGGCTTTTTCTAAGGCATGATTCCTTGGAACATAGGAAACTTATTTTTATAGTGTCCAATTTCTCTGAAATTGTATCACTGAACATGATTGAATTCTTTATTCCCTTTTCATTTATCAGATCGATGACCCATTTTTCTGCAATTATAGCATACTCCCATGCCTTTTAAGAGTTTTTCGAGATGATTCTTTCCATAGTTCTCACATAATGAGAATAACATTATTCCCTTTCTCTTCTTTGGTGATTATCCATTTCATTTTTTATCAGATTAGAACTTCTTATCATGGTTTCCTTTGGAAGGATTTGATCTAGAAAATTACCTCTCTGTTTTGATGGAACTTGAAACAATTTCAACATATAATGAAAATGATTGAAAATCCAGTGCCCTCCTAAGACTTCGCTTAAGACCTTCAATGAAGTGATCAATCTTGTCTGCTAATTCACGTATGTAATCTATGGTATACCTGGCCAGCCTTGTGAATGTAGCCTCATACTCTGCAAAACTGTCCTCTTCCCTTTGTTTTAATCTAATGAGTTTCCACTTCATTTTAGTTCGTTCACCAGGGGGGAAATATTTTTCGAATAATATTTACATAAAAGTTTTATATTTCAAATCTTATATTTATTCTTCCTCCATGGTATTCTGAATCAAGGACCACCATTGATCAGAGTCGCCCTTGAGAAAATATACCGCCAGTACTACCTTTTTATTTTTGTTGCATCTCAATTCCATGAATATCATTTCATGGGACTTGATCCATTGCTCAGAAACCACAAGATATGTAGTCCCGCTGAAAGGTGGGGGCTTATTACGCATGAAACTATCCAACACAGGTGTGGAATGGTTATTCGTTACAACCTGATTATGTTTTCCCTATATGGTCATGATCTGATATACTCCAACATTGATTGTGTTGGCTTGCTCAGTGGGAAGATCCATACATTGTCCACGAGTATTGATTCCCCTTATTCTATTATATTCTATTTATAAATAATTTCACACACTAGATTAGGGTATGAATCATAATGTATAATCTTAACATTACAAAATACTTCGCATAGTTCAAGATCCTATGCATAGAAAATCACATTATCGGAAAAACAGTTTCTTTGAGTAATGATTTACATTTAAATCCATCATAATGGCTTGTGATGTAAATAATAATTATCATAAGCATATCTCCTAGGACTTTCGTAACCAAGAGTGAAGTAAGTCCTGTTGTCATTTACCAGTTCCCATTTAGGTATATCTCAAAGTGGTGTTTTCGGGTTTTACCCCTAGATACATTTGTGCCAGAGCCACCTCTACCTGCTCGTATCTAGACCGGGATTCATTTCTTGAAAGATCCACATAATCAATTCCTTACCAAAATACTTGGAAATTCTTGTATGTCTATCCTCAAAGGCTTATCTTAGAGATTCATTCCTAATATACATTTTCTAAATCTAGTTTCCATGTTTCCTACAAAACGTCCTCTGATACCAACTGTAACACCCCGACACCACTAGGCTGGAGCCGGTGCATTACTTGTTATATTGGTATGGTTAGAAGTAATGAAAATCTCAAAGTAATGATATGTTTAGTAGTCATGAAAAAACTATATACATAGACATAACCCAAATTACATTGGAAAAGGTCACAATATACAATACATAACAAAAACTGAAAACTGCAACCACATGAACTCAATATACCATCACCTCTTCATCACATGTTGAAGTTAAAAAATGAAAGGGGTGAGCTCAAATGCTTAGTGCGGGTTACAAATAGCAGAAGCATGAATAAAATAATGAGGTAATCATAATCAATCTGACATAATCAATATGGCATGGTGAATAAATGAAAAACTAATTCCATTAATAAACTGAGAATTGAACTGCATCCATAGATTTTGTCATAGTGAAAACTCGATGAATAGTAATAACTGAGAATGAATAAAGATAATTCATATAAATTTGACATCATTTATATTTAACATGAACCATAATACCGTAAAAATGGTTTAGTTCTATGGGTAGAAACCCGTCTGATTTTTTGAAACAAACTTGAAGGGTTTTTCGCCAAACTGATTTGTCTAATGAGACCTACCGATGCATCGAGGGGTTGTAGCAGGCCCCACCCACCTCGTCATCCAAATAATTCTTTATACATAGATTAAAAATAAGTGAAATATGTATTTACATTATCCATATAGAATAGGGGATACAGATTCATCAATATTTCCACAGTCAAAACAACATTCAAAACAAATATAGTATAAAAAGTGGTATACGGCTTAGACAATAATCATATCGATTGTTTGAGAATATGTTGATTTAAATCAAATATAATTTCAATTGAAAATTTATCTCAAATGGTCATTAGCTACACCACATAATAAATAGTAGGTGCACAATACTGAGCATGTAACAATTGAGTGAAAATTTTGACAAAGCTCATTACCATGTTGTAACCAATTGAGTCATATGACCAAAAGTTAATAACCACCAAATGAATAAAAAATACCATGAATATAATGAAATTAATGATAATATATATCAAATTTCTGTACACCTATACCACTTATAAGAAATAAGAGGCGAACAATGGAAATCCCACAAAATTGTAAGTGATATGAGAAAAACCTTATACAACGTTTCGGCATGGTAACAATTGTTCATGCGAGAGATTAATGAGATATAAAGGTTATCCCATTATTTATATATCATAACTTCATTATGTGGGAGGTGAGAAAACATACCCCATCATTAGGTATTATAAATAAAATCTCACAACATAGAGAGATTCTTGAACAAACGTGAGAGAGAGAATCCCTTACAAAGATTGTGTCATTTGAGAGATGATAAATCAATTATGTATTTTTGTGTGACAAATAATAATCCACAATTTATAATTGGATATACAGTATAAAAAAATCAGAGGACATTCACACATATTATTGGAATGAAAAAACCAATGACATAGATGTGTAACTCAATAATTGGAAATTGAATTAAGATATCCCTTACCTTATGCTTGAAGGTTTTCGTGGCTTTCAATTTAAGACCTGAATAAACAAATTAGGATTATTAATTCAAAAGTCTAGAACATCTTCTATATGTAAATGATTTATTATAACGCTTTATAGTTCATTAAAGGAATTTTTTATTAGTTATAAGGTTCAATTTCAATGTTCGAGATCGTTTATTTACTTGGTTATAAATGATCGGTTCAATTATATTCATGTTCGGATAAATATATAAGATGGATGAGGTTGTCCAAAAATGATGGTTTATTCTATTACAGAACATCCGTAAGATTATATGGTTTTAATTTTAATTTGGTTACATAGAGTGAAGATGGATTGTCATATATATACCTTAGTGACAACCGTTTTGGCTAAACGGTGGGTTTGATTACAATCAACATGTTTTGCATTATAACATAATAACATTTCTACAAAAGGATTACAGAACTAAAAATAGGACATATTACATATATAATAATCTGGTTCAATAATAACAAAAATGGTTTCATGACCAAAATTAAATATTTTAATAGAAATTGATAAACTGTTGTCCTTGAATGCGCTAAATTAGCACATCTCTAACGGTGCTTTCATTTCTTTCAAATAAATGGTGATAAATTGAGAGAAGGTGATGAAATATACTGTTAGAATGAAATCATTCCATCTAATTTATGTTACTAGACTTATCATTAAATTATGGGGAAGGGAGGTGAGGAAAGAATCAAAAAGAAAAGAACATAATATAATTGAAGGAATTGGAAAGTGGAATTTACCTCTTGAGACTTCCTCCTTTCAGAACCACTTAAGGGGAGAGGTATTGGTATTCTTAAGCTTCTAGTAGCATTTAGACTTTGGGGTGGATCATGGGGAGAGAATTGGGTAGAATATTGGCAAGGCACAAGGCTTGAGTGGTGTGAAAGGACGAGGGGGTGAGGGGTGCTTTATATACTGGAGGGGAGAAGAGTTTTCTTAATATTATTACCATTAGTTTGTTATTTCCTCTCAATACAACCAATAGTGAGTATTACATGACCAATAAAAGTAATATATTTATGTGACATAGAACCAATTGGGATTACATTAGCAAATCATCATCAATGACTCAATTAATCAATTATTTAGCATTTATTTTGAGTTAACGGATTTTACAATCCATCAAAAATATAAATATTTCAGAATAATACCAAAAATTCCCCGTAACCATTTATCGATGCGTAGAATCCCAAAATGAAGTCTGTTTTCTCAAAAATAATTTCCAAAATATGATTAATTGAATATTTAATTAAAATAATAATTTAATCAAAAAATATAAACACTTAAAATATTCGTCTTCATTTTTAAGGTTCCTAAATTAATTTTTACATTCAAGGGCATAAATACCATTCATAAGAGTCATATTAATATTCATAAGAGTATGTTACTATTCTTAAGGGTCGGTTACTACTCATAATGGTAGGTTACTATTCACCAAAAATTAAGTTAATTCTATCAGACTCTAATTATCATCTTGATCACAACCGTGTATGTTAGATTTTTAAAATTAAAATAATAGAGATGACAAATTTAATTTTTATGGATATGTTATGGTTATCTACTATAAGTAACCATGTTTTGTTCCACAGAGGCTCAGTGATTCTTGAAATATAGGCTATAACTAAAATTTATTTACAGGAAACATACGATGAAGTGTTTGGGGTGCTATAGGTAAGGTTACTATACATTATGGTATTTTAGTATTTATAAGGATAACATCACTATTCATAAGGGTATGTTCCTATTAACCATAAATTGTGTTTGTCTTATCCGAATCCAAACATCATTCTGATTGCAACCATGAATGTCAGATATTCGAAATTCAAATCACACAAATGAAAAATTTATGTCTAAAGGTAAAATGTCTCTTAGTACATCATTATGTTTTGATTTCATGTGATTATTTGACTTAATTATTTTAAAAAAATTCATTTAAAAAATTGTGTCGTTACATTATCACCATGTTATGAATTTTCTCCCTCTAAATTTCATTTTACATTCTATTCCATAAACAAGTGCAGGTACATTTCCTTTATTGCCTCCTCTAGTTCCCATGTTGCATATTCGTACTTATGACTCCACCATAAAACATACACTAGGTGAGTAGTCTTGTTACGTATAACATTATCTCTACAATAAAAAATCATCAATATTTCTACTCATAATAATGATCATCCTCCAACTGTACCACCTCTAGTGAAAGTACATGTGAAGGATTTGGTATGTAATTACATAAGAGGTATTCATGAAAGGCGTAGTATACATTGGACATGGTAGTTAGAAATACTAGTCATTAGTCACAACTCTGACTCGGTCAAGGATCTCGAAGAGGCTGATGTACTTGGGACTTAACATTCTTTTATTAAAAAAACTCATAAACTTGTTCAATAGAAATATGAATATAAATACCATGTCTCCAACTTGGAACCCAATGTGTCATCAATGATAGTCCGTATAACTCTTATGAGGAATTTGGAAATCCTTAATATAATTATAAATGGGTTTCTCATTATCAACCATTTCAGGTCCTAAAAGATTACATCACCGACTTCATCCCAATATGTTGGTGTTATGAACCATTCCCCATAATGGGCTTCAAATAGTTACATTTGGAATCTCAAGTGGGAAAAGTTGTTGTAGAAGAATTCAACCAATGGGGGATGTTGGTCCCATCCTGATTTTATGTCCATAGAACATTCACTAAATATTTATTTCCATGTATGAATTGTTCTCTTAGATTGGCCATCATTTTGAGGATAATAGGCCGATCTGATGACCAGTTTAGTGGATAAAGAATGTAAGATAATTTTCCAGATCTTCTAGGTGAATCTTGGTTCATGATCTGATACAACAAATAATGGTAATACAAGAATCCTTAACACTTCAACGATGTAAATTTGGTCATGTTGATCCAGTGAGAAGTCTGATCGAATTACGATAAATTGTGTTTTCATAATAAGATGATCCACAATGACCCATATAGATTTGTTTCCCCTGTATGTACTTGAAATTCTAGTGACAATGTCCATGGTAATGTTCTCCCACTTTAATTTTGGTATTGGTAGTGGTTTCTTCATCCCCTTAGAATTTTTACTCATAGCGTTCACTTGCTGACATACCAGGGATATTGATATATATTCATAAATTTCCTTTTTCATCCCCTTAATATAGTGTTCACATTCCTAAGTCTAGACAAACATTAGACCTTTCCATTTCATCTTCATCATTGTGTTTGAATATTTTAAAACATTTATCAAAAATCGCCAGTAATACGCAGTTAGACCCAGAAAGCTATGGATCTTCGTTACCTACATTGTCCTGGGACACTCTTCAATTACCTTTTCCATGTAACGGTCCCCATATATCCCTTTTTTGGTGATAACATTCCACAAGAATGATACATCCAATATCCATGACTAACATTTACTATAGTTTTCATACATATTCTCCCTTTACACAGTCCTTAACACAGTATTCAAATGATCCTCATGATCCTCCTTTCCCTTGGAGTATATCAGAATATCGTCAATAAAAACTAAAATTTTTTAGGTAATATATAAAGACTCAATTTATTATATCCAAAAAAATTTATAGTGCATTAGTGAGTCTTAATTGTATCAATATTATGTCATAGTGTCCACACCTCGTTCTAAATGCAGTCTTGGGAATATCGTCCTACATTAACATTAATTGGTTATATCCCAAGAGAAGGTATACCATAGTGAAATAGTATTCCCCTTGAATCTGATCAATTAATTCATCTATCCAAGGAAGGGGATACTCATTCATTATTGTGGTTTTATTGATCTCATGATAATTTTTACAAAGGCGCATTGATCCATGATTCCTCTTGTTGAAGTGGACCGGCGCACCCCACAGTGAAGCACTTGGGCGTATCAAACCCTTCTCTAGAATCCCCAATAACTGATTATTAATCTATTCCTGCTCCATGGTGGCCATTATGTATATATTCTTCGATAAATGCAAAGATCCAATAAAAGTTCACTTAATGACTCAACCACTCGGTTAGGAGGAAGACAAGACAACTCTTTACTTAATACATCAGTGTAATCCTTCACAATGGGCATAAATTTGAGCAAGATTCATTCTTTTGTCTTAGTCATTTGAACTATAAATTATTCATCATACATAATTAATATCCACAATTGAGGTAGTGATTTTATAAAAGATTCATCTTTCTCCTGACACTTATATATAATTGGAGGAAGCTTGGAGATGTGAAGTGTGATCTCCAACACCCGAAAGATGATGTTGGCATTATATAACGATAGAAAATCCATGTCCGAGATAACATGAAACTCTAATAAAGAAAGTATGAAAAGATTTTTTGTAGAGGTTTATTCCACTAACATTTTCCATGGAGGAGTTATAAACCATGGACGAAATGATTTCCCCACTCACTATGAACACAAATAACATGTCCTCCAAAATTTGAGGAGGTGTTTCGATAGTTCTACTAAACTTTCAAGATTTTTAAGAATATGTAGAACCACATTCAAATAGTATGTTCACTATTCATGAATTAATAACTAGCATACAGGTAACCTCATAATTTTATGGCTCCTCCTTAGTAGTAGTGACATCATAATCCCTTCCTTGTTCCCTTTGATGTTATTTTTGACTTCCTATGACAACCATTGTCTTAGGGAAATTGTTTTCATAATTCCCATGCTCCTTGAAGTTCTAACACTGCACCACTAGCTGAGCATTTATCTGAACCTTATTTCTTCTTCCACATTAGTGTAATTTATCATATCCCTTCACCAGTTCTTGGCCAGATGTCCCAACAATACACATTTTAAGCAATTCTTGGATCCCTTTAGACAGTTCCCATGATGGTTCTTCCAACAACTTTTTTCAAGTGGGATATTTGGGCCTCCTTACATCATGGGATTTTGTTTTTTTACCTCCCTTGTTATTCTATATTTTTTCTTCTTTTCATCGGGTCCAAGAGACCACTGATAGTCTCCAATATCTATTCCAGCATTAAGGGAATAACGTACAATATCCTCATAACTGTGAAAGTCTTGAATCACCAATTATTTTCATTGACTCGTATTTAGCTCGCTAAAGAAGTAATATACAATGAATTCGATGTTCATGACAAATAAAAATTCATACATTACAAGACACATAATGTTTAATTCATATGCCCCTATGCACTCACCATTCTTCTCCTTGAGTCCGAGGAACTCCCTTTCAATATTGAGATGGTGGGTTCGAAGAAAATATTTAATGAAAAATATCCACTTGAAAACATTACATGATTTACATCATTATTATACAACATAGTACAAGACAAGGATTGTGATGTCTAGTGTCTTGGAATACTCGGTACATAATCAAACCTTATGAAAACAACTTTTTATTTAAACTCTATAATGATCTTTTATATTCCATTGTGATTATACGTCTGCATAGGATAACCTAGGGATATCATGAACAAATGGATGTTCTAAAATCTCAGTAAGGGGATAACAATAAGTATAAATCATTGTCACATGAGATATTTAGATTGTCATGATGATATAAAAAGTCATGCAATATAAGGAATAATATCATATAAACACGGGATAATGAAAACATGGAAACATAGAAATATGGAAGAAACATATAACATGAATTTAGTATGAGTAAATGTTAACCATCATGATCATTTAACATAGTATCACCAGTCAAGGCTAACTGAAAAGACTGTTGCACATAGTAGCACATGCCAAGGCTAACAGCCAAGACTATCGCACATAACATCTCATGAGACTCAACATTAACCAATTCATTCGAGTGATATCTGGGAGCACCCATATTAAATTTCATGAATATATTTTCCTCATAAATAATCATACATAATAAATCTTACATAAACATAAGGTTTACCCACAGAATTATTTGGGTACCAATATAATGACATATAGCACAATCAATGTGTGTATCACGAAATAGTCCATGAAAGAAAGAAATTAGAACATACACGGAAATTAATAAGGTAATATAGTCATATGACATCATAGGTGATGTGAATTATATGTTACCACATGTAGGAAATGTATTTGATAAATTTTATAAGTAAAATATTTTTTCTTACGGATTTATAGAAAATAATATAGTGATTTTTAAATTAGAAAATTTAACAATATTTTATATAAAACCATAAATTTACCAAGAATGTTTTCATAATAAAAATACTCATTATATAAATTAAATGAGGGATTAAACAGAGGATAATGTTCACTTTAAATTAGGCAGAAATTTGGGAAGTTCCATTAAAATGAGTTTTTTTATTGGAAAGTATCGAGGAGGGAATCACATAAAAATACGGATATCCTTGAAAGAGAATGATGAAGGGGACTTATTACATGAGTTCCGAAATATTAAAATATAATTTATAAGATGAACCATAGAAGAACATATAACATCATTTAGGTGACAAGTGAAAATTAAACTCGGAGGACTAAAGGAGGTTCTGGCTGAATCCCTCCCGAAATATTATCACGATATCATGTGTTCTTAAGAGTGAATAATGAGAGAGAAAGGGGTTTATCATAATTTCAACATCATGAAGAATGTATGAGAGAGGTTAATAATCATACCTCATTAGTATGAATTACACATCAATGGGAATAACCTATACGACAATCTTGAATAAAAGTGAAATAGTGAGGATCCCTTACCTTAAGTCCATTTCTGTTCTCTACTTGAAATCCATGACCTGAATAGTAAAATTAGGGAAAATGATTAATAATTAAAGAACTATTATATATTTATAATATTTATAATTTTACTGTTATGTTCATTTATAAACGTTTTTATTTGTTATGAGGGTTAATTTCATCGTTCGGGTCTCATTGCTTACTTGGTTTTAATGATCAGTTCACTTATATTATTATTCGGATAAACATGTATGATGAATGTGGATGTCATGAACTGATGATTTATGGTATTAGTTAAAATACATGAGATTAAATGGTATCAAATTTAATTATGTTACATATACTGATGTTGAATCATTATATAAAACATTAATGATAAACACTTGAAATAATTTTAGCGATTTTTCTCACAACTAACTTGTCTTGTATTATTATTTTACATCACATGGTCATTATGATATAATAACACAATATAAAATAAAATAAAAATATAATATTATGTTTCAACTATGAAAAGGGTTTCATGGAAATAGTTGAATATAGTAATAGAAATTGGAAACTTGTTGTCCTTGATTGTACTAAATTAACACATCTGTAACAGTGTTTTTCATTTTTTTCAAATAAAAGCTGGAGAAAGGGTAGATGATGAAGAAATATCACATTAGGATAATATAATTCTATTAAATTTAGGAATATTTATTTATCATACCATTAGGATGAAGGTATGTGAGTAAATATGCAATAAAATAAAAGAACATGAAAATAAATAAAATAATTGGAATGAAGAATTTACCATTTGAGTTTATCTCTTTTGAGAACCTGTTAAGGGGAGAGGTTTTTCTCGTTTGAGGAGGGAAAAGTTTTTTGGTCGTGACTAAGGATATTGGGAAGATATTTGGGTAGAATTTAAGTAAGTCACGAGGCTTTAGTGGATGAAATATAAGAGATATGGATGGGTGGGATTTATAGTGGTGGGTAGAGAAGTTTTTACAATACTGTATTAATTAATTTATTATTTCTCCACAAGATAAGAAGTAGCAATGATTCCATGACCATTAGTAGTAACAATTCATTGTTAGTTTGATATTTTGTTTCTTACATCACTTATGATGTTAGTAATAGTGTATTTAAATTATAATATATTTATATGGTAAATTAATGTATTTTACCATTCACAAAAAAAAATCATGTATTTCATAAAAATAACAAAAATTGACCATAACCATATTTCCACTTGTAGAATCTAAAAATTAAATCAATTTATCAATTGAAATTTTCTAAATATTATTACTTAAATATTTACATAAATTCATAATTTATTCTAAAAAGGATTTTTTTAAAATTATTATTTCGTAATTCCAAAACATAGGTACATCATACTTTCAATTGAATCTTATTTATATACTGTCATAGTTAAGGTTACTATTTATTTGGGTATATCACTATTGATAATGGAAACATTATATTTCATAAAGGTATGTTACTATTCACCAAAATTTGTGTTTGTATTATCAGACACTAATCATCTTACTGATCGTAACAATGAATGTTAAATTTTCAAAAATCAAATCACATAATTGAAAAATTTATGTTTAAGGGTCCCATGTTACTTAATTTTTTTGTTATGATTTTTTAATGGGATTTTATTAAAAAGTATTAATACGAAAATTTTCATTGAAACCATTAGGTCGTAATAGAATCCCTTTATCATGCCACCAAACAGGGAGATTCCATGCTATAAATTGTATAAAGTAAAATAACATTCTAGATTTATAAAATAATGTATAAAAATATTTATAAAAAACATTATAATTAAAACATTCTTTATTTTTAAATAAATAAATTTATACCATATGCAAACAGTGAAAAAAATAACACAAAAAAGCACTATGTCATGGTAAAACCCTATGGAAGTAGCTCTAGTTGGAACATAGGGACATCATATCTCTATGAAATGTGGCATAGTATCCACACATTATAGAATCCTTGTGCAAAATCTAGTATAGTGGAGAAGCATAAAAAATTCCACTGTCTCTAGATATTATAATAATAAATTTAGTGTTGCATCATCAATCATGCTAGATGAATCTAGGACAATCCAATTCTGATTCAACTAGCTTACTAGTCCTTATCAACCCACATAGATACCTAGGTTTCCCTTAACTCTCAATTTTCATTCATCATGTCCAATATAACATTAATTGAAAATATATATAATCAAAAGAGTATAAAAATTATAGAAAAATAACAACATTCACAAATATTAACACTATAAAATACAAACTCACATCAAAACCATTCAAATGAATTCTTCACTCCACTTGAAAGATTTATCAAACATCTTTCATAATTTTTAAAACACCTTCAAGAAGGACAATAAGAGTTTTTTTATAAATCCACCCAATTTCCATTTTAAAAATAATTTCCAATCCATACTAAAATCCCACTTGAAAAAAAACCTTCAACACCACAAACATAGTTCATAGACCATGTTTAGACACTCATGGAAGAGTATTTAATTCATTTAATAATGGTTAAGCATGGAACAACCAATATTAAATGAAAAATAATTTGGAAACTGGTGAAAAACCTTAATTGCACCTAAATTGATCATATGATAGAAAATTTGTAACCATAAACATGATGATTAAATCCTAAAATTAATATGTAACTTTAAAATGGACACCCAAACCACTGTAGAAATGAAATGGAAAATAAGAGAAAGAAAAATAATTGTATAAAAGGATAAATCATGAAATTAGGGACATGAAAGGATTTTCATGGTGAATATCCCCCATATAAACCTCAACAATGGTGGTACAAGGAAAAAATATGGAGGTTTAGAGGATACTAGTTCTGAAAATCCTGAGTGGGGAGGAATAATTTGGATTTTTTGTTAAATCTGATCATGGGAAAAATGTAAAAGACATAAATTTAATGATATGGAAAGTCATCATAGTTATCCTACATGGCGTTCCAAACCATATAGAAAATGTGCGGTCACTAATAGACTCATGGGATATTTATCAGTGTTGGCCTTATAGATTTACAACTCGTTCAGTAACTGTATGTTTTAAATTAGTCCAAAATTGATACATTGGTGCACTGTTTTTTTAGAAAGGGGAATGGGTTGTGCTAATAGTGGGAAAGGCATGTGCTTCCCCTACCAAATCGATATTTTCATATTTCTCATTATTCTCAAAGGGATCCCATGGAATAATAATAAGATCAAAATAATTAGAATATATAAACTAAAATGAAAACATGTTTGTGATAATTCTACTGACCACCAAAACCTATAGTCAATGAAATGTTAACTCAAAGCTTAATCAAAGTATAAAAATTGATGATGCTTCTCAAAGAAGGACTTCTACTCCCATGTATCATTAATCATTAATTTTATTCCAAACTATGAATACCATTTTAATTGACAACTCTAAAATTAAATTATATTGGTAACCTACAATCCATACTAGCTGATCAAATATAGATAAATGGGGTTGTATATCCATATCTTCCCAATTTAAAACATGTGACAGATTAGGGTAATATTTCTTCAACTATGAGACATGAAAATATCTTGAATTTATAGAAAATATGAAACAAAATCCTTGTTGTATTCCACTTTTCTGATCTTCTCTGTGATCTCGAAGGGTCCGAGAAACCTCGCAATTAGATTTCATTTCTTTCGCAAATGACGATGACCCAACTGAGGTGTCATGTTAAAAGTAACATGGTTTCCCAATAAAACACATGTTATCAATGCAATTGATTGGAATAATAATTTTAATGATTCAGAGCTTTTAATAATTAATTCCTAATTCGCATGACCTTCTTTGAAGTCTCTTCCACTTGGCTCATTCCCAATAACGAGGTCTCACCTACCTCATCCAAAACAATGGAGACCAACATATCAGACCATAAATCTCCTCAAAATGAGCCTTTTGGATCGAGGACTATAGCTATTGTAATATGAAAACCCTTCCAATACCAAATGGAAATCCCATTATCCTCTATAATTCATGACAAATGTTCGGAGCATGTCCTCTAAAATCTCATTTTCATGTTCTCCCAAACCATCTGTCTTAGGATGGTATGTCATACGTGACTTATTTTCCTACTCAGTTTTTTTTGGATTCCATACCAAATCCCAATGGTGAAAAATTGGTCCCTATATGAAACAATATCCAATTACACACAAAAATCCTTCAAAACTTCTCAAACATATCATTGGACCATCTCGTCCAACTTAGATGAGTCTCTAATTGGAATGGAGTTAGTAGAGTTTTTAAAATGTTCAATCACCAAAAAAATGTCACTCTTCTCGTGGGTGTATGATTAGAGATGACAGTGATGTCTATAGAAATCTAGACCTACATATAGGATGAAATGAGTAGTAGTTAATTTATACCAAAGCTAAATTGATTATTTTATTTTACTTATATCTTGTGGGACACCTCAGCATGATGTCTTCTATATCATACATCATACGTGGCAACCAAAAAATTCGAATCATCTCATAATAAATCATAATGTATCTATAATAAATAGACCCTATTTTGGTGGTATAAGGCCCCATCCTTAAACATTACTTAATCTTGAGTTATTACAAGATTACACATTGAGGATCTTTTCAGGTTTAGAGTTTTAGAGAATTAGATCATAAAACTTGCATTACATTCCACATTTAAACAAAGTGGTTACATAAAAGATAGTATTCATTTTCCCATAAACGGAAACATATTTAAAATAAAACGTGGTTTCTTTCTTGAAACTTCCTTGACAATATCACAATATCATGTACCAATCCCTTGACCTGTGAAAAAATTTAAAAAACATGGGATGAGCATAAAAACCTCAGTAAGGGTTATAAAATGTATGGAAAGGAAACATGAGTACATATATACAAAAGAATGAAATCATACATTACCCATAAAACATAAGTACTTTAACATACCTCATAAAATCATGAATAAATCATAGAAATCATAAGACATAATGGTAACATGAGGCATTCATAACATTCTTACGTAGGGAGTAACCCTCTTGGTTACGTTTGGAATACCCATCACAGTATATTCCCTAAATATCTTCGGAGAAAATTTAACGTTTAACTCTTTCGCGTTTCCCAATGCATTGGAGAGCTATATCGTGCTCACCCGCCCTTAGTTTATCACGGAACCACCCGTCATCATAATAATACCCAAGAACCATAACATAATCATATCTCATAAAACATGCATAAAGGAAAAATAACATTTCCACTTTTCAATCACAATATATCAATACAACACATTGATAAAAACATTATGAAAACCATTTTCAATACCAAAAGAAAAGAAAAGTAAAACATGGTATTTATTTTTCTTTTAAAAAAATTTATGGCTTGTAGAGGAAGCCGAAACTCAAATAATGGTCACAGCGGCGAAGAAGTCGTTTTCGCCGCATACATACGACAAAAACATTTCCTTTTGTCATTTAGTAAAACACTTCATATAAAAAAACATTCCTTTTGGATAAAAGTAAAAGTCAATGGGGTTTATACACCGTATAAAAGAAGGTTGTGTATAAAACAAAATATTCCTCAATGAAAGGAGATTGAGACGAAGTCCCACACAATGACTGTATCCTTAAATTAAAGATAAATCAATTACATAATTATGTGCGACAAATGAATAAACAAAATATAAGTGATATTAAGTGTTAAAAAATCAGAGGTTATTCACACATATTCATAGAATGACATATTCAAGGAGTACAAGTTTATCCCAACAAATCAAAATTGGGTTAACAAGTTCCCTTGCAAAAATTCGACAACCTAACGATGTCACTTAAAAATTCAGAAAAAGAGTTGATGACAGATAAAAAGGGTATCTCATCAGTTGGACATAAAATTTACATCAATAAGGATATAGAAGAACATATCCCAACATAATAGTATGTGAATTAAATGAAAAAACAAAAGAAGTCTTTTAAAAAGAGGAGGGTGAAAGGTTCCCTTACCGACATGGGTAACTTCTGAAACGTACACCCCATTGAAGAAGGGTCGTACAATGAATATGTAAATACACATAATTGAAATTATATTAGACAAAGAGTATAATAATGGGAAGTAAATACACCACTCAAAGGAAAAAGTGGAAAATGTTGCATAAATCTCACAGAACTAAAAGTGAGATGAAAATTCCCTTATGAAAACTCGGCAGCCTAACGACACCACTTAAAACGTCCAAAAATGGTTTGATGAGATGAAATAGGGTATCTCATAATATTATAATAAAATATAAATAAATAGGAATATAAAACAACATCCCCCAACATAACAAACTGGAGCTTAAAAGAAGTGACATAAAGGAGAGTACTTAAAAAGAAAGAGAGAGGTTAGATCTCTTACGAAAATTCGGCAGCCTAACGGCGCCACTCAAAACTTCCAAAATGGATTGATGAGAGAAAATAGGGTCTCTCATCATATGAACATAAAAATTGCAGTAGGAGTATTATAAAATAACATCCCAATCATAAGAAATATGAGCTTAAAAGGAATGACATAAAAGATTGTACTTAAAAAGAAAGAGAGGGGTAGGATCTCATACATTGGGTCCGACTTTATTCGATCGTTCTTTAACCTCCTGAATAATAAACTTGAGTTAATTTATACTTGATTAAGAACCTTTTTAAAGTTAATTATTCATTTTATATCACTTACTACCATGATATCAACACTATGTTATTATTTAAGTTAATAATGGTCATTTTGTAGATCATTGCTACTTGAGTCAAAAAAATAAACGCTTTATAATTACAATTTGTTCATGTGGTAAAATATATATTATATCCAGAATTATATTCATTATTTAGATATCATATATATAATATATACCCTTTATATACATGCATTTATAATATGACATAACATTTAGAGGTATGAAATTAAATGCACCGTTCATGGAGACGGTAAGCCGTACGTACACATGAATGCTACTTCCATTTCTATTTATTATTTAATGGAATTAAAACATAATGATACATAATAGTATTATAATTCCAGTATGTTATAATATATAATATCATTAAATTTATCCTTTATACGTACCACATATGGTGTTAACGAATCAAATCACTTTGAGGGGGCGGTAGTCCGCACTTCCTAAAATGATGATATCGCATTTACCCATAATGGAAACCATAAAGGTATGCCATAAATGAAAAATACAAAGATTAAGTAAAACATAAAAATATTATATATCATATATAAATATAGTGTCATCTTAATGGCCACCGTTGAAGGTGTTAGAAGAATATTGAACAATCATTGTTTCGTGAGGCAGAAATTCGACATCCACATAAACAATATGCTCTTTAACCATTAGATGAAGGTGTGTGTAAGTCTAGCTCGAATAATTATTATAAAAAAATCCAAGTATATTGAAGATACTGTTGTTGTTACAAAAGAAAAGAATAAAAAGAGTTCAGGGGGTTGGAGAAGCAAAATAAAACAAAAGAACACAAGTGAAGACATTACCTTAAAATCGGGTATCTCTCTTTGATTTGAGCTCAAAGGCTTCCTTGGGAACTTATGCCCAATGTGAGGCTTCTAGGAGTAAGAGAGGGATGTGGAGAGAGAAAATGAGCAGGGTTTGGCTGAGCCAAAGGCTTGAAAGTTGTGGGTAAGGTGGTAGAGGTGGGAGCCTTTTATAAGAGGAGAGGAAGGGCACTCTTGGAAAGTTACAAAATGTTACTTTATTTTCAAATGAGTTTCGGATTTTAATGGTCCCAAATTGATGTATTTCAAGGATAATGTGGTAACGGTTCGAAATATACTCATCCAATAGGTCTTTGACAAGTGTAAGATATAGTTTTAACATTATTTTTTAATTTTATTTAAATCTTTTATTAATGAGGTAACCGCTACATCATCATGATGTCATAAATAATTTAATTTATTTCATGTTTGAAAACTATAAAACAAATATCATGATATAGGAAATCTTTTTATATTTCTAATGAATATTTATAGTAAAAAATATGACTTGTATAACCCCATTTAAAAATTGTTTTAGTAAAACAACTCATGCTTGTGACATTTTTATTTTAACTTTAAATAAAAAGTTATTTATGTCATTTTCCAACCAAAGTGGCTCCCTGGGGTCCCCAAGTCGACCCATGGATTTTTTTGGTCGCCCATGACACATCCAATGAGGGTATGACAAGTGTATAGGACATTTCATATTATTAAAACATTATTTTTACCTTAAATTACACTAATTACCTCTAATCGCGATTAAAAACTTAAAAGTTACTATTCACCAAAAAATTATTTTAATCCCATTGAACCACATTTTACATCTTAATGACAACCATGCATGTCAGATTTTTGAAATTCAAATCATATAAGTGGTAAAGTTTCATTTAAACGAAAAATCAGTTTTTAAACTACAACTTAGTGGTTTCACTATTCATCAAAAATTGATGTTTTTCATAAAAATACCAAAAATTCACCCTAAGCTATATTTGATATTCCGAATTCAATAATGATGTCTATTTTAAAAAATTCAAAACATATATGTTTAATTAATTAATTTAATAATTAATTCCCGCTCTCAAAACAAATAGCGTGTTTTTAAGAAACAATATCTATTAAAAGATAGACACTAGATTAAGTCCAATTTCAAAGTGAAATTAATTCCAATGACCACCATTAGATTAAATGGTAAAAATATATTATAAATACACATTAATCTAAATTAAAAATATAATATATCAATATAAATAAATCATATTAAAAGGAGGTTTTTAATTAAAATGCATCATTTTCAAGAAAAATGATCTTTATCGGAAAAATAAATTTTTTTACACAAAGTAAATTTTGATGTCCATATTATAAAGAAGGATTTTATTTTTTCAAACACAACATATAAAATTGTAAAAAGTATATTTAAATAGGTTTCTCCATCAAATGGCCGTTAATCGACCTTTTAAAGAATATTAGAATATTTATGCTTAAAATTGGATTCATTTTCATTTTAAGCCTCTAACATTTATTGGATAAAAGTAAAAATGTTTGACAAACATATATAATAATTTTGTAGTTAATTTTGTTCATTCCCTCCATTATAACAGCTAGGCGTTAACTACCTTTTATAATAATATTATTTTATTATTAGAGTGTAACGTAAGATTTCTAAGAAACTCGTTCTTCCGTATTGGGTACGCCCTCGAGCATAGAATTCCCTTTAAAATAATGTTAATATTTTATTCAAAAATATGGATAAATATGAAAATTTCATATTCTTTATTTTCCTGGGGTGTTACATCCTTCCCCCTTTTGGTAATTGCGTCCTCGCAATTTTAAATTTGGGCTTGAAAGCTTCATTGAAAATCCCACATCGGAACAAGAGTCCGTAAAATTATCACTTTAAAAGAATGAAAGAGATGTACAAATGTCACCTGAGTTAACCAATACTAGGATTCCAAGTATGAAAATATGGATATGGAGGAGAAAAAAAAGGGTCGTGTTCTGATGGGGAGTGATAGTAAACATGTCTAGGATAAAGTTAACAACAAGAAAATCACAAACTTGTGATGGGTTAAACGGTATTTGATTCCCCAGTAGGAAAATTTTACAGACAACATTTTTGTTTTAAGTTACATTTCATTGAGGAATTTATTTATGAGCTTAACTAAAACATTAGGAAGCATACTTAATTGTCATGTTGAATTTCAACTTTTACTAGATTTCTTACACGAACTCATATTTTCTCCAAAATTTGAGTATTTAGGATGACTTGTTCACATTAAGAGAGCTATAATCACCTTCTAGAGAATCAACTAATCCACAAAAGAGAACTATATAATTCCCATTTCTTTAGACCTTAACCTAAACTAAAACCAAAAAGGCTAGTATGAGATCAGAAAATACCCCAAAAGGATAATCCTTTATATAAAAAAATCTATTCTTAATCTCCATAATTTGTCAAACAAAACCCAAAGATCAACAAAGACCATTCAATAAACATCTATCCATAAAATTTTACAGAGTAAAACAAACTAAGATTTAAACCCAAAATTTATTAACCAGTAATTGCCTCAAATTCAAGGATCATATAAACCCAAATGGTACTCTATAACTCTATCCACAAAAGAAAGGATAATTATTCCATGATTAAAATTTTCGTATATCAAACATCAGGGTTACTATAAAAGTCTTATAATGTAACCCCACTATCAAAAGAGACTTAATACATATGAGAATTTCACCATCCTAAAATCTACCATAACTCTTGAATACCTTATATGAAGACTTCTTACTCATTCAACATTCTTCATGATCCATTATCCATTCATTTTAAACTTATTCTGAAATACTTCTTTCCTACAAACAAAATCATGAATCATATCACAAGATTCAAATAAAATGAAAACATATGTTAAGAAATAATCCATACCTTCAATTATTCATTGTCAGTTTCTTCATCCTTAATCAGAATGGAATTAGGTATTGGAAAATGAATATTTGTACGATCTTCGTGACCCCATTCCCGAAACTTCTTCGTAGGACATGTGTTTGCATAATGACCATGCACACCAGATTTAAAACATCCAATTGATCATTCAAAAAGAACATCTTTCCCTTTCATAGAGTCAACTAGATGCTTCCTTTTTCCATGGAAGGTTCTTGATTTATGACCTTCATTTCCACACCTATAGCATCTTTCTATCCCTCTGAAACATTTTCCTATGTGTTTCTTTCCACATATTTGACACATAGGTTTTTGAACATACTTACCTTTATGATTATTACCTGAACTTCCGTAGGGATTTGTTTCTAGCATATATGATGTCTTATAAAAATCACTAAGGTTCAGGTGGTCAATCATGACTCCAGATAGTTGGTTGAGGATAACCACATGATTTCTCATTTTATCTCCAATATCATTTAGTTGTTCTTTCATAAAACCGTCATAGTTTTCTTCAAATCCATTGTTACTTTGGTGCCTACTAGATCCAACCATTTACTAAAACCAAAAAGGTCAGTGTGAGAGGAAGACAAACACCAAGATATATTTATCCAAGCTCTCTCAAACTCATTCTAACTTAAAAAAAACGATGAATCCATATAATATATTAACCATTGTGGTTATACACAACCTGTCACTTTTTCTTAAACAACACTCTAACCTATAAAGTATTCTAAACTGACCTTTGATACCAACTATAATGTCCCAGCCTTAAACCTTACTTAATATTGAGTTATTACAAGATTACACATTGAGGATCTTTTCAGGTTTAGAGTTTTAAAGAATTATATCATAAAACTTGCATTATATTCCACATTTTAAAAAAGCGGTTACATAAAAGATAGTATTCATTTTCCCATCAACGAAACATATTTTAAATAAAACATGGATTATTTCTTGACACTTCCTTGACACTATCATTATATCATGTACCAATCCCTTGACCTGTGAAAAACATTTCTAAAACTTGGTATGAGAATAAAAAGATCAGTAAGGGTTATAAAAAGTATGGAAAGGAAACATGAGTACATATATACATAATAATGAAGTCATACTTTACCCATAAAACATAAGCACTTTAACATACCTCATAAAATCATGAATAAATCAAAGAAATCATAAGATATAAAGGTAACATGAGGCATTCATAACATTCTTGCATAGGGAGAAACCCTCTTGGTTACGTTTGGAATACCCATCACAGTATATTCCCTAAATCTCTTCGGTGAAACTTTAACATTTAACTCCTTTGCGTTACCGAATGCATTGTAGAGCTATATCGGGATCACCCACACTTAGTTTATCACTGAACCACTTGTCTTCTAAATAATGCCCAATAACCATAACATAATCTTATCTTATAAAACATGCTTAAAGGAAACATCACATTTCCACTTTTAAATCACAAGATATCAATACAACACATTGATAAAAACATTATGAAAGCCATTTTCAATACCAAAACAAAATAAAAGTAAAACAGGGTATTTATTTTTCTTTTAAAAAAATGTATGTCTTGTAGAGGAAGTCGAAACTCAAATAATGGTCACGGCGGTGGAGAGGTCATTGTCGCCGCATACGTACGACAGAAACATTTCCTTTTGTCGTTTAGTAAAATTCTTCTTATAAAAAAAGATTCCTCTTGGATAAAAATTAAATTCAAAGTGTTTTATACACCGTATAAAAGAAGGTTGTGTATAAAACAAAATCTGCCTCAATGAAAGGAGATTGAGACGAAGTCCCATACAAAGACGGTATCCTTGGATTAAGGATAAATCAATTACATAATTATGTGTGACAAATGAATACACCAAATATAAGTGGATATTAAGTGTGAAAAAATAAGAGGTTATTCACACATATTCATATAATGACATATTCAAGGAGTACAAGTTTATCCCAAATAATCAAAATTGGGTTAAGAAGTTCCCTTGCGAAAATTCGACAGCCTAACGACGTCACATCAAAATTCAGAAAAAGAGTTGACGAGAGATAAAAAGGGTATATTATCAGTTGGAAATAAAATTTACATCAATAAGGATATATAAGAACATATCCCAACATAATATTATGTGAATTAAATGACATGACAAAATAAGTCTTTTAAAAAGAGGAGGGTGAAAGGTTTCCTTACCGACTTGGGTAACTTTCAAAACGTACACCCCATTGAAGAAGGGAAACACAATGAATTTGTAAATACCCATTAATAAAATTATATTACAAAAATAGTATAATATTGGGTAGTACATACCCCACTCAAAGGAAATGGTGGCAAATGTTGCATAAATCTCACAGAACTAAAAGTGAGATGAAAAATCCCTTACGAAAACTCAGCAGCATAACGACACCACTTAAAACTTCAAAAAATGGATTGATGAGATCAAATAGGGTGTCTCATCAAATTAAAATAATATTTAAAGAAATAGGAATATAAAAAAACATCCCCCAACATAACAAAGAGGTGCTTAAAAGAAGTGACATAAAGGAGAGATCTTAAAAAGAAATAGAGAGGTTAGATCTCTTACGAAACTTCGGCAACCTAACGACGCCACTCAAAACATCCAAAACGGATTGATGAGAGAAAATAGGGTCTATCATCATATGAACATAAAAAGAAAAGTAGGAGTAATATAAAAGAACATCCCAGTCATAATAAAGATAAGATTAAAAGGAATGACATAAAAGAGTGTACTTAAAAAGAAAGAGAGGGGTAGGATCCCTTACCTTGGTTCCGACTTGACTCGATTATTCTCTAAACTCCTGAATAATAAACTTGAGTTAATTAATACTTTCTTAAGAAACTTTTTCAAGATCACTATTCCTTTTATATCACTTACTACCATGCTATGAACACTATGTAATTATTTAAGTTAATAATGGTCGTTGAGTAGATCATTGCAAGTTGAGTCAAAAAAATAAACTCTTTATAATTACATGTTGTTCATGTGGTAAAATATATATTATATACAGAATTATATTCATTATTTATATATAATATATATAATATATATCTATTATATACATGCATTTAATATGTTACATAACATTTAGAGGTAAGAAATGAAATGCACCGTTCATGGAGACGGTAAGCCGTACGTACGCATGAAGGCTACTTCCATTTCTATTTATTACTTAATGGAAATAAAACAAAATGATAAATAATAGTACTATAATTCCAGTATGGTATCACATATAATATCATGAAATTTATCCTTTATACGTACCACATATGGTGTTAACGAATCAAATCACTTTGAGGGGGCGGTAGTCCACACTTCCTAAAATGAAGATATCGCATTTACCCATAATGGAAACCATTAAGGTATGCCATAAATGAAACATACATATGATTAAGTAAAATATAAAAATAATATATATCATATATAAATATAGTTTCATCTTAATGGACACCTTTGAAGGTGTTATAAAAATATTGAACAATCATCGTTTCGTGAGGCAGAAATTCGTCATCCACGAAAACAGTATGCTCATTAACCATTAGATGAAGGTGTGTGTAAGTGTAGATAAAATCCTTATTATAACAACATCCTAGTAGATTGAAGATACTTGTTTTTTTAAAATAAAAGAATAAAAAGAGTTTATGGGGTTGGAGAAGAAAAATAAAAAAAAGAAAACAAGTGAAGACATTACCTTAAAATCGGGTATCTCTCTTTGATTTGAGCTCAAAGGCTTCCTTGGGAAGACTTCTGCACCAAGTGAGGCTTATAGGAGTAAGAGAGGGATTTGAGAGACAAAATGAGCAGGTTTTGGCCGATCCAACGTCTTGAGAGGTGTGGGTAAGGTGGTAGAGGTGGTGGCCTTTTATAAGAGGAGAGGAGGGGCACTCTTGGAAAGTTGCAAAATGTTACTTTATTTTCAAATGTGTTTCGGATTTTAAAGGTCCCACATTGATGTATTTCTAGGATAAGGTGGTAAGGGTTCAAAATATACTCATAAAATAGGTCTTTTACAAGTATAAGTTATAGTTCTAACATTATATTTTCAGTTTATTTAAATCCTTTATTAATGAGGTAACTGCTGCATCATCATGATGTCATAAATAATTTACTTTATTTAATGTATAAAAATTATAAAACAAATATCATGTTGTATTAAATCTTTTTATCTTTCTAATTAATATTTATAGTAAAAAATATGACTTGTATAACCCCATTTAAATTTTTTTAGTAAACCAACACATGCTTGTCACATTTTTATTTTAACTTTAAATAAAAAGTTATTTATATCATTTTGCAACCAAAGTGGCTCCATGGGGTCCCCAAGTTGACCCATGGATTTTCTTGGTCGACCAAGACACATCCAATGAGGGTAGGACATGTGTCTAGGTCATTTCATATTATTAAAACATTATTTCTACCTCAAATTACATTAATTACCTTTAATCACGATTAAAAACATAAAAGTTACTATTCACAAAAAAATTATTTTAATCCCATTGAACCAAATTTTACAATCTAATGACAACCATGTATGTTGGATTTTTGAAATTCAAATCACAGAAGTGGTAAAGTTTCATTTAAACGAAAAATCAGTTTTTAAACTACCACTTAGTTGTTTCACTATTCATCAAAAATTGAAGTTTTTCCGGAAAATACCAAAAATTGACCCTAGTCTATATTTAATATTCCGAATTCAATAATGATGTCTATTTTAAAAAATTCAAAACATATATGTGGAATTAATTAATTTAATAATCAATTCCTGCTTTCAAAACAAATAGAGTGTTTTTAAGAAACAATATCTATTAAAAGATTGACACTAGTTTAAATCCAATTTCAAAGTGAGATTAATTCCAATGACCAACATTAGATTAAATGGTAAAAATATATTCTAAATACACTTTAATATAAGTTAAAAATATAATCTATCCATATAAATAAATCAGATTAAAAGGAGGTTTTGAATTAAAATGCAACATTTTCAATAAAAATGATCTTTATTGGAAAATAACAAAATTTTACACAAAGTAAATTATGATGTCCAGATTCTAAAGAAGGGTTTGATTTTGTCAAACACAACATATAAAATTGTCAAAAGTATATTTAAAAAGGGTTCTCCATCAAAAGGCGGTTAATCGACCTTTTAACGAATATTTGATGATTTATGCTTAAAATTGGATTCATTTGCATTTTAAGCCTCTAACATTTATTGGATACATGTAAAAATATTGGAAAAACATATATAATCATTTTGTAGTTAGTTCAGTTCATTCCTTCCATTATAATGGCTAGGCGTTAACTTTCTTTTAAAATAATATTAATTTATTATTAGAGTGTAACGTAAGATTTCTAGGAAACTCGTTGTTGCGTATTGGGTACTCTCTCGAGCATAGCATTCCCTTTAATGTAATATTAATATTTTATTCAAAAATATGGATAAATACGAAAATTTCATATTCTTTATTTACCTGGGGTGTTACAGGTGGACATCCTAAATCACCAACTTTCTTTGAGATTACAACACCACAACCTGTATAATAAAACAAAATATTACATTGGTAGAAAATGTCCAATTGAAAGGCACCTCCCCACCATGATGATAAATCATAGACCATTGGCATAGTTCATCTTTCGGCTTATCCTAGTAAATCAGCTCCATCAGAGAATGATCCAACTGAATGTTAGCAAATAATTGCACATCCACTGTGCTCCTTGATTTCAAAATGCATCAGAGCATAGAGCCCCATTAAAGTCCACCCATCACTGGACTCCCTCAATGCTTTCACTGGCACATTTCATCTCATAGTATCTATTAAAACATTCATTTTTCAAGGGATATAGATGATATCGAAATCAAACCCCTGAATGTACTAAACACACTTATGTGTCCTTAGATTCAGATCATTTTATGAGAAATTATATGTTAGGATTTTATGATATGAATAAACCACATATTTCTCCCCAACGAAATAGTGGTGACTTGTTTTCAAAGTATGAATCTGCACTTCCAACTCCAATTCAGTGGTAGGATAATTCATCTCATGTGGTCGGAGTTTGGAAGAGACATATCCCACAACATTATCATCATGAATTACCACACATCCAAGACCCATACCTAAGGAATCACAATAAACCACACAAACCCTTTCAAATCATAGAAAGATAAACACATGAGCACAAAGTTAACACCCACTTAAACTAATAAAAGGACTATTTTCAACAAGGGACCCATTCAAACCTCACACATTTTTAGTTAAGAGTAGACATGGGTGTTGATAGATAAGTGAAATCCCAATCAATCATCCTTTAATATTTGTCTAGTCCTAGGAATATTATCATCTCAAACAAATTTATTGGTTCCATTCATTAAATCACTACATTTACCTTCTTGGGGGAAAATAAAACAAATTTTTTAGAACACATGGAACATAAACATGACATCTTTAATCCATAAGGTTTCATAAGAACATTATCCATATTTTCAAAAGTCCAAGAGGGTTCCAAATACGATACAAAAATCGAACCCAGGATCCAAACCAGATTTAGAACAAACCAAGATTTCATCCTTGAATACCATGAAAAAAGAATTGAATTACTGGGGAACACACTATTTATAAGATAGAAATAAAGGCATATACGGAATTATTTAACACTATTGTCATGACCAAGTAATGAAAATGGCCATACATTCGTTAAAAAGACATTTTTTGTACATCTTCCTCTCTCACCCTAAAATGGTGATATGTAGAATTCATGTATATATTTTAAAAACACATTTCAAAATTTAACTAGTCTAAAAAATCATCAATTCATGAAATGAATATATTTTTTGATGGTTATCTTATTCAGATTCTGGTAATCAACGCACATTTGGAGAGATCCAGCAACCTTCATTGCCAACATGACTGAAGTGACCCAAGGAGAGACACTTGGGCGATTGAATCCTTTGGATTCCAAATCATCCATTTGTACCATTAATTCCTTCAATGTAGTGGGGGATATATGATAAGAAGTATTTTATATTGACTATGTTACCAATTCAAAATCAATAGAAAATTCCACATCATTCTTCGATGGAAATCTTGAAATGTCAACTAGAAATAAGTCAGGGAACTCATCTACTACATAAGGTGACCCACCATAACAATATCTAATATTTTCCTCCAATAAAAATTATGATTATGAAAAAAACGACACTTCCTAATTCTAATTTGGAGGTCTAGAACTCCCTGACCGAGGATCCAATTCCCATGAAATAATTGGGTATTTTCATCATGTGCAGTGAAACTCACCCGCTGCCTATAACAATCTTTATGAACCTTAAATATTGTCATTCAATCCATACTAGTGATTATTTTAAATACTTCCTTATCTAAGACCTGGTTCTCCATCTCTAGGTAGACCCCGAACATTGTGAGTGTGTGAAATAGTCACCTAAAACCCTGATCTATGTTCTTACAAAGTGTAATCACAAACTCCATCACATATGAAATAAACTCTATTGGAAACCCCAAATAATCAACAATATGGGGAGAGATAAATGAATAAGAGGAACTTTTAAGATACAAAATAGTAGCTATAGGTTATTAATCAATATGGTACCTCGAACGGTCAATGGACCTACATTCGGTTCCACCATTTCTTGATCCACAAAATGGATCTTCCTTATCTCAGCATGAGCCTAAGAATGACCACTAGCCTAAATGTTTACCTAAAACTAACTATACTGAGATGATGATCTAGACCTGGAACCACAACCACCATTTTGAGTTCCCACTATCCAAGACTCTTATGAAAGGTTTGACATCAAATAGGATTCTACAGATCCCACACCACTCAGATATGTATGTGTTGCTCAAATAGTCTATATCATGTTCCCCAATATTCTACATAAATGAAAGGGTATGGGAGGAGATATGCATTATGGTATTTTGGACCACTCCCTTGCACACTAATGGAATATAACAAACCTAGAGTTAGAATCCAAAGATGAAGACTATTGTTATGTATAGAAAAAAATACCACCATCCTTATTTCCCCCCTCACCACCATCATATTCTTCTCGAAAGAGCACCCATTTCTTGTTGTTGACACTTCCCCAAATGGGCCAGACCTTCCATTGTGGTCAATATCAACCATATATGAATGGACAAAAACCTCATCATAGGTCTTCATCTTGGACATAAATACCTATGAATAGATCTCTAACTACAACCCCCTTCCAAACATCTAATCCTTCATCTAGTTGTTGGAAACGATTTCAAGTGCATACCAAACTATATTAGGGAAGCGGTAAACATGATACATAACAGAATCTTCACCCCCCCTACAAAATTTCGATAATATTATAGCATATGGTGTAGGATAGAACATTAGGATAGTAATGATCACTAAACATATTCATGATGTCCTTCCAATTCTACTTCTATTTCTTTTAGTTATTCACCACTGAGACCCACCACCATTGAATGCGACCTTCTATCAAGAATGGTGTTCATTTCACTATGACTTAATCATCACTATAAAAAACTCAAACATATGTTATATATTAATAAGAGTCACCTTTACATCATGAGGTTCCATTCTATATGGGAAGGAAGAAAGATTGTTTTTATGGAACTCTTGATATTTTCCCATCCTAGTATGAGGTTCAGTTTCACTAACCATATAAAGACCCAGAAACACTCACACTCCCAATGCATGAAGAGACCGTACTATAGATTCAACTTGTCTCTCATCAATTGACGATGGATAACTCTATAAGACCAATTCCAATCACTTATCGAGACGTCTATATTGAAAAACTATTCTATAAGATGTAATAACCACATGAAAACTTTCAATACAACCAATATGAAAAAATTTCACCAATAACAAAAAACATCAACATTAAATAAATAAAAAAAATTCAAACTCATAACAAAAAAACTTCAAAACCACCACTCTATGTCCACATACAATCCCCACCTTACATGTTTCAACTACATAAAAAGTCATGAAAGAGTCCCAACATCTTATGGAGACTCAATTCATGTCAAATTAACTTATGGAAAGTAATCCTAATCACAACCTGATCACCATGCCATATCAATCCTATCTATAGTCTATAATGTCTTATACCAAATAAATTGACCCAATAATAGATTAACCTGCTCAGATGCCTTTTCATCATGAACCAATCCGGAGAGCCATCCAACACGACACCTGAATCAGTCCATGGAATGTATGAAATGTCATTATTTATACTTGTGGGTTGCGAAAAAGACCTATTTTATTAACATAATATGTTTGGAACAATTTAAACACATTAATAATACAAAAAAAATCCAAAATAGAATAATATCAACCAAACATGCCATAATAATTTCGAGTTCCATGTTTACCACTTTTAATAAAAAGCATAACTGCCTACAAAAAAAGGGGAAAAGATGTTGTCCCAAAAACCACTATGTAACAAGAGGAACCTCACTCTCAATCCACATCAACAAAACATGAAATGGAATTTCCACAAGAACGTAAAACCAATATATATGAAAACATTTCCTTTACCAATGTCAAACACTTCCAATTCTATATACACCCAGCTTTGTACATAGTGTGTGAGTAAAAGTCAATTATAATTTCACACAACAAAGGGATTCCCTTCTATTTATATTATATGGTAAATTACCCATCATGATTTTTTAATGTAAAGAATATTTTTTTATAGATTTTTTTTTACAATGAATGCATGATTTCTTTTGAGAGAACTACAAATGTATTCTATAAGCTGACAATGAGTAAAATATCACAACAGAGCACAATGTCAGAGTAAATCCCAATAGAACAAGCTACCATGGGATCCAATGTATATCATATCTTGGTGAAATCTGGCATAGAAGTTACACTGTGTAGTATCCTCATTCATGAGACTCTTTAGTGGAGATGTATCCAAATATTCTATTGGTTCTAGATATCATATTAATTTTTTAATTGTTTCAGCAGGAATGATACCACATGAATCTAGAGAATGTCACATCTTTTTTCTACCATAAAACCAATCATAGTCCACCATCCTAGATACCGAGGTTTCCCTTGATTCTCAATTTGCAATCCAAAAGTATCATATATCATCACTTTCACATATAAATAATCCAAACAATATGAACATGCTTGATAAATCACTACATAAACAACCAAACTAACTTCAAAATTAAAACACACAATAAAACCATCCAATAACATGTTTTATATTAAATTAACAATTTACAAAACATCTATCATAATTTATAAAACACATTCATGAAGCACATAAGGGGTTCACAAATAAAATTTCACCCAATTTTAATTTAAAAAAATCATTTACATTTAAAATGCACATAAAAACCATTTGAAACAACGTTCCAACAACACATATAGATAATAAGACATGTTTATACAAGAAATAAATAATATTAGGTTCATAATATATTGAAAAAACATTGAACCATGTAACTTAAATGATTAAAAATCTAACATCTTGTGAAAAACTGAAACATAGCCTCAATAGAACCCTAGAATGGAGGTCTAATGGAGAATCAAATCCCCAAGTTAGGGCATCCAAACCCTTATAAGATAAGTATTATTCATGAAATGAAGGAATTATTTGGATTTCAATTGTGATTCCCCACCAAATATGACACAAACATTGTTGTATAATAGACAAATATGGGTTTTTGTAGGATCCTAGGACAAAAAATCCTAATTGAGGATTAAGAGTCGTGGATTTGTGGTAAAATATTAATAGGGAAAAATGTAAAATCCCAAATAAAAATGACATAGATAGTCTACATAGTCATATTGTACAATTTTCCAAAATGTCTAGTCACCACTTTCTATAAGGAATATATCACCTGTTTAGTATCATGGTTTGTCAAACTGTGTGCTAACTGTTTATTTCAGCTATGTAAAAAGATGACATCACGAAATATAGTTTCCATGGAAGGGTTCATGGATTCCCGTAAATGTGTGAAAGCCATGCTCCACCCCTTATAAAAGCCAAAATTTCCATTTTTATCCAGTAACTCAAAGGAAACCCATGTAATAAACCTTATATGATAATAAATATAATAAATACCTAAAAATGAAATCATCGGTGTGACATGTGGAAGCTATTTAAAAATTTATTTCCACGATCTCCCATGCATGACATATTAAACCTACATGAAAATAGATTTAAATTTTGTAAATGGTTTACGTTATTGTGATGATCTACAAAATCATAGTGAAACACTATCACATGATATTGATAAACATCACTATCTAATTGAATAAAATCCCCTCCTATTTAGTGAATCATTGAACTAAATTATCCAAAATTGAGATTTTTTTATATGTACATTAACGACATTCTTTAAATTTATATTCAAAGAGTAAATAATATGTGAAATTTAGGTCTTCAAGATATTTATCCGAGAAAATAGGTGGCACCACAAAAAACATCCATCATATTGAATTAAACTATATAAGATAAAGAATACACTCCCTAATAGGTTTCATTTATTCTTTTAGTATTATGAATTATTAAATAATCCAACCATTATATACATTCATCATATCAATGATTCACACATTATATGTTTTATCTTGTGAAATAATATAATAAATGATATATTAGGGGGAATGGTAATCAACCGCCCAAAACATAAATACATAAAAAGTATCATAAAATCATACATAACCTATAGAAAACTATTATTTTATAGGTATATTATGAGTAAATATTATCAAATATTTATGTTTCAATGGAATATTAATTATTTGGGATCAACAATGGGGACTTATTATCATTTTTAGATTTTTTATAGGCCTTTATTGGGTAGAGATTTTGGGAATATATAGTTGAATCCTAGAGGTTATCCCTAGGAAACTATGTAGCATGTTTACAAAAGGATAGTAGAGGGTAATAGTATTGACTTAGATAAAGATGGTTGTATAATTTTTAATATAGTATAAGATACTTTTAAAATAAGATAAAATCAGGTTACAAATATTTTTTTTTAAACCATGTTCCCAATCAATTTGGGTATCCTGAATTGGATTGGATCCCCCCATACCTAAAATAAATATTCAAAAACCATACGACTTATCCATGATTTTCAATCAATTCATGAAACAAAAATACTCTTAAATTTATACAAATAATCATAATATACCTATTATTCTCATTGATTTTAACCTTCATAAACCAATATAGTCCAGATCCTCTGAATAAAATGATCATTACCTTCCAATCACAATCACAACAGATATATGTTTATTTGTGATTGAAGAATTAATATATATTCTCCAAGAACATATTTTCTTCATGATTATTCAATATCTACCCCAATTACCAAGAAATAATTAATATATATGAGTTTTCATTATAGTATATACGGATCATGATATAATATAATGAATAATTATTAGATAGTTATTATATTATCAATGGATATAGTGCATTACTGTCTTCTATTTTACTACTCAAATATCTATAATAAGTGCCATATCCTGACTGTTATGTTTGTGTTGAATATTTTTCAATTAGATAAATTTTATTGAATCTCATTATATATTTTTATGTGTTTGATTTTAAATGGTATCTATGAGATTCTTATTATATGGGATGGTTCACTTAGATCTCATTTTTGTCCTAGGGATCAAGGCTCAATGGGTTTTGATGATTTGTATAATCCAGTTTAACATAGTAATTCATTTTAATATAGGGACAATGTCATGAGATTTATAAATTTTTATTAATTTGAGGTCATTGAATTATATGCCTTGTTTGATGTGAAATTTCATCCAATGTGGTGACATTGCACAGATAACCTTTTATGATATGTTATGGTTGTTTATTCATGTGTAACACATGCAACCCATGAATATTTTGAAATGACTATGGATATAAGTGATTTATATGATAACTTTGATATAATGTGATGTATTTGGTACATGATATATTATTTTTTCCCAATAAATGGTTTCAAATTTATAGGTGTACCTATAGTGGATTTGTATCCAAAGATAGAGGGAATATTTATATGCACAAAGTGACTTGATGATATGACTATGTCAGAGGATCGTGAGTGATGTGTTTCTGTTCCCTACATGGTGTCGTGATGGACATCATGGAAATGACACCAGATATATTAAGGGATATTATTTATTATATCATTATGTGTCTTGACCTATTATCATTTTCATAGAAATGATTCATGATATCCACTTCTTGATTCCCCTACAGAATTAATCATTTACTACTATTGACAAGCCTTGTTTCTACCACCTCAACATGTGATATCCCTATCAAAACTATGATATTCTTTTATCATGGATCTGAGGTGGGAAAGGATTGGGTTTTTTGGAGGCATAATTTGAAATCACAATCCAAATATTGTTTTTCATCCTTATGAGTAATCATATTTTATTATAATGGAATTAACCTCTATATATTTATACACTTATTAGTAGGACACATTAGTGGGGTATTATTAGGTTATAGTCACATCCTTCAAGTGAATCACGATTCTTGTGTATATTTCATGACTATGTATCATGTTCATGGAAAGGCTCCTATGAGAGAGATATGAGGATACCTATATTTTGAGTTTGAAGTTATATCATGAATGGAATAAAACTATTACTATGTCATTTTTTTTTCATTTTATTCATGTGATACTTTTTTTTAATCAGTATATTTGTTGTACACATGATTACTATTGTATGGATTTTCAAGAAATATATTTTAGCATTGATCAATTATCCTTTTCATTAATGTTTATTTAGTTGAAAATAATTTTTTAGTAGTCAATTAAGGATATTAGTAGATCCAATATAGTATCATCACATTACATTATACCCACACTACTAATTAGAAACCTATTTCATATATGAATGTCTCCATGAGGTCTTCTCAAATATCCAATTGGGTGTTTGTTGGGAAATCTGGGTTGGGTGTTATAAAATGTTATAAATGGCCAGATGTTTCTTTATTTATTTTATTTTTGGGTATTAGTAGAAAGGATATTGTTTTTGTGGAATATGGGTTTGTGATATTAAATTTTCCTAGCCATCCCATGTGTAATGAATAATTGATTTCTCTATGACATGACTGCTGTTATATCATAACGTGATTTTGGTTCATTAAAAAGTCATCAATAGACACATAGGGTCACATTTCACACATATATATACACACACACACACACACACAAACCTAATTCCCATTGTGTAGTATTTATTTAACAAAATTATATTTATTGTGACATCCTCTATGATATAAAAGTGTTTTGATTTGTGGTGATATATACATTGGTGACTGTTAGTTGAACATGAACATGTTGATATGTTATATAATCATTACAGAAACGTGCATGGTAAAGAGGACAAGGGATGATTCATAGGTAGAAATTGGTGGATTATTCAGTTAAGATGGGGTATACTCATATGATTTATGTTATATATAATACATTGTTGCTATAATAATATTATTAGGTTTTTACATTAAGAGAATATTCACAGGTTCTCTATGAATTCATATTCCATTATGATAATGTCACCACATAATCATTTAATGGGGCCACTCATGATGGACGATGATGATGCTTCCAAAAGGGGGACACCTATGTCATTTCACCAAACATATGTACGATGATGTTGTGAAAGATATAACACCATTACAAAAAAATTGGGTAGCGGAAAAAAATATCCATAATTTTTTTCAGATATTTTTCATTCAATCTAGCGGAATTTAATGGGCCATATTTATTTCCAATCATTATTTATTGCTCAAACATCACAAATATTTTTTCGTCACTTGATGTATTCGTGATTTTTATTTCTAAAATTCTGTTTTCTATTGAAAAGTAGACTTGGTTGAGATTCCTAAAAATGATATCGTATATTAGATACCACTAGGTTTTGGGGACCCTCTATGAGATATTGGGGTATTATGAACTAAATTATAAGGTATTTTTTTTATAAAATGAAGACAATGTGTGTTTTGTTGTTTATAGAGAAAAATTAGTGGGAAATTTTTATCTATAAATATTTATATTATTTCATAGAGTTTTCTTGTTCTTATACTCCATTGGATGTGATTAAAGAATATATGCTGAGGTGGTTTGGTATATATCTCTACCCATATATCTAATGATTTTCCAATAATTGGACATGAAGAAATTCCCTGAGGTGTTTCACAAGGATAACACCATCCTAAAGGATTTTGAGGAGGACCCTGTAGTATGTATTTGTATGTATTCTAGGGGATGGATTCATGGAATAAAAAATATTTTTATAATTATATCATATGGTGGTAATAAAATATGGATCAAGGAACTACCATAGGATATAAATAGCTAGTTGGAACATGGTATGTATTATTTAATACCCTATTGTAGAAATGGTGTTTACTACTGCTAAATCTATGAAATTATTTTACATTACTATATGTATTGAATATAAAACTAATAAGTTTACCATTAATTCAAAAACAACATTGAATATAGAAACATTTTGTTCAATGGAATCATAGCAGAATTCTCATATGGGTTCATGATAGACATAATCATTCATTTTTGGTACTTGTTAGGGTCCACAGTAGTAGGTTTAGACCCGTTTAGAGAATTTGGCATGGGAAATTCAAATATATCTTTGATTTGGTTTGGGGGAGAATAGGGATTCCATGTTTACTCATTAGAGGAGATTCTAGGTGAATGTATTTAAGGTCTATCAAAAATTGAATATTCAATATTTATCCCCTATACTCTTTACACTATATTTTATACTCTTACTTTCTAGTATTTTATATCTGCTAATTTGTTTGGCATGACTTGGCTGACCAATTTTTTTATATCATGATATTATTTCATTTTACACTCCCATGTGAAAAATTTTTATCTTCTCAAGAGGTTCATAATGTGTTAAGTAGTTGTTTTCATATGTGAAGCTCAATGAGATTTTATAATCATTTCAATGACTAGCTTGGTTGCGATGTTTGGGATAGACTATCCGATGAGATATGAAGAACACATCAACTGCTATCGGATAATGGTATCATTTACTACACCTTATGGAGTTAATTTTTCTCAGTTTTGGGTAGGGATTTTGAAAATATAATGTGGGACTAGACATGAGATAGATTGTGTATATTAAAGCATTGATCGCTACTATTGTTCTTCTGGTGGAGCTAGTGCATGCCTCTTCTTCTACTCCTATTGGGGACCACTACGATGATTTTATCCCTCAATAATTCTCTAGATATCCCCATACCAGATTCATATATTTTTATATTAAAACATAATAGAGGCATAGAATATATCAATTCCGCCATATTCCATGGATTGGGATGACTAGAATCAATAAAAGGTGAAGTTATAGTATTTTGACATGATCATGTTTTGAAGATAGAGAACATCTTATGGGGGCACCCCAATGATGATTTCAAAGAAGGTATATGATAGTCAGAGTATTTTTTTTACACCACAGGAAGTAGAATCATTTATCAATTGAGACAAAAATTCCTTTACCCTGGGTTTATGATCTATTTTATTAGTTATGGTGAGTATGATGGATTTCAAAAGTTATTCATCATTCTGCCAACCAACATTTTTTTTTCAATGAAGTTGATATAATATATATAGGATTTAAGATTAGATATATATATTTTAATGGGATTTTCATGATTTTTTGGTTAAAAATGTTACATGGGTGTTCATTCATCTAATAAATAGGATTCTCCATCCATATATTGAGTCCATGATCAGTTTTTCCTTAAATGAAATCATAATATATCTCAATACATACGGTATTTATGATATGAAAATTATATTGGGTTGATTACACCTTCATAATATTTTCAATATGAAAAGAGGTCATTGCGTTTCTTCTTTATTTATAGGTGCATTTCCTTGGATTTTTTTTCTGAGGTAGGTTTCTTTAGTTGACCTGGGGAAGGTATAGGTTATGATTTATTCTGAACATCCATAAAATTTTTATTAGAAAAGGTGTTTTCATGTGATGTTTGTGGTACAGTTTACATTTCATCTTAGAATTCTCTATTCTTAAATCATGGATGAAAAATAGGTCTAATAGTGAGTAATTTTAGAGTATCTTGATCAGTGTGAAGTTGTATTCCCAGAGATTACATAGTCATTGGTAATAGATAAATTTATTATTAATCCATAGATGGGATTGGTTTGTAGTGTATTTTGATTTATCATATTCCATTTTTATTGGCATGGTGATGTGGGATATGAGGTAGCTTCCATTGGGTCACATCAGTTTTAAAACTGGGAAAAGAACTACCATGAAAATGATCTGAGTTTATAAATCATTCCTATGACATGTATTATTAGAGATAATATCTTTTTAGATATATTTATGTTTTCTATGAAAACAATAAGATAATATATAATATATTCTACCACATTGATCACAATTTTAGGTAGTGGTGTTGGGTGGAGTATCTATATAAATTTTAAATTCTGATTATATATGATCTTGTGAAAATTGGATTCATTACAGATACTATTATTTGTAAAATGCAATAAAATTATAATCATTCATATATAAAATCATACAAGAAAATGAATATTATTAGATTTAATATTGAGTAGATAATGTAAGTATATATGGATCTCATAGTAATGAATGGTGTAGAATTTTTTATCATATCTATTTTAGAAGACTAGGTAAAGGCTATCCAGGAGTCATACTCTATATGTTTAGTGATTCCTAAATAGTTTACAATGAATTTCTAAGTCCGTGTGTTGTACATAGATTAATACAACATGATTTATATACATGACAGTGTAATATCCATGAATTCATTAAGGGATGATCTAATGAGAGACTCCTACATAACAAAATTTGTAGTCTACCTAGGGTTGATGGAGAATCACAATGATAGTCAATGTAATTTTTTCTGTCATGTTGTGAAAAGAGATTTCATTGGTCTTAACTCTTGTTTCCTTACATACCATTGGGTAACAGATGAGCATAAATGTCCATGTGGTTTTATCCATCCACTTCTAGTGCCTATTTAGAAGTGTAACAACGAGATGATGGACATCATGAATGGGTTAACCACAACCTTAATGTGTTATGATTCTTTTTAGTTATAGTTTATTTTTTAATTAATATGGATCATTTAATATTTATTTATGATACCCTTTCAGTTTATTATTTAGTATTTATATATGTACATGAGATCATACACTTTCGTTGAGAGATTTTGTGAATAATACAAGATAGATACACACAATTAGTGTTCTTTTTTAATGATAAAATATTTCTTTGGGTACTCAATTAAAACTGATTAAGTTGTATCATCCATAGAATTATGGTCTATAAGATTGGGTGATCTAGATAAGAGAGGATATGTTGTGGTCATGCACCCTGTATTTTGATGGTTATTTGGATGATCATATTTCATGATTTATTTTAATAAAAAAAATTCTAAGAATATTTAATGTGGAAAATTTTGTTGGTCTCTAGAGTTGGATGTATCATTCACAGTTATATAATAAAAGGTTAGAGAGGCAGGTATTGTTGGTTTTATCAGGTTATAAGATATAATCTAAAGAGTGATGTTCATCTAGATGTGGTTAGTCATACCTATGTGTTGCTAATGATCATATACCAATTGATGGTGGTGAACTGTGGATATTTCAATTAGTGATATTGTTTTTCTATAGGTTACTCCACAATTAGCGTGGCTATAGTTATAGAACCATGGAAATCTATTTTTGATAAGTGTTGGGTTGTTCAAGGATTCTAAGCTTATTTTTACTATGGATCACCATCTAGAGGTTTCCTATTTTGATAAGGATATCCCTGAGGTGTTTCATACATCTCATCTATGTTGGTAAATGATAGATCATATGTATGTGTTTAAATGTAAGGACATTGAGATGTATCCTAGAAAATGTAAATATCAATGCCTAATACAAAATTTTTACAAGAGGGATATGGTATTTTGGGGGAATATAGTGAACTTTTATTGAATCCTACAATGGTATTGATGTATTTATGATGAATCATAGTAGTGGGAGTCATATTCACAAGCTTATTTTACATAGTTTTTTGTGAAATACACTTTGAGACACATCTCACAAATGAGAATTCATAAGATGGTGGAAATATATTAGAAAAATATTATACTTGTGTTTATGAGTTAATTTCATAAATTATTAATGATTATTTGGACTGGTAACTATTTGTGGAATATTTTTTGTTATTTTAGTTTATATAATAAAAATTAGAATCTTTCAGGGGGTCAAAAATTGTAAAATGAATTTAGGAAACAATACAGATCTACCTGGTAAACTATTCAATCACTATAGAGAAAAAATATAGAGGTTCAATTATAGATCTAATTATTGTCTATAAATAACTGAGAAAATAATTTTTGGTGCATAGCTTAATAAACAATGTGACCAACCCATTTGGGTAAAATGAAGAGGATGTAAACCACACACTATTGGTGTACGAATTATAAAACCATATGGTAATGAATTAAGACCATAGATACAAAGAAATTTACATAAATAATAAAAATTAATCCCTTATTCTTCGTAATTCTATCCCTCTAAAACCTAGGTACTCTAGATGATCTCGTCAAAAAAAATCATCCCATCCGGCCTTTATTTTTGTGCACCCTTAGTTTATTGGATTAGGGAATTAAGGTACATTCTCAAGTAACCTCGCTTAAACATAATTATTTTAGATCATACCTTCCTTTGATAAAAGTATTTTAAAAAAGAATTAATTACAATATATGTGGATATAGATACCAAATAAAAAATAATTATAGGTTTTTATATCACTGATGAATATAGTACATTGGTAGAATATATTTGACCAATCTCACATCTAGAAACATTGAAACATCTTGGTAGATATATTTTTGTAGAAAAGATTTTAATTTTCATTGAATATTAACGAATATAATTATATTATTTGGATGTCATTTTTTATGAATCATTTATAGGGTTTTCATAGTATGTGGGATCTGTCAGGTTAGATCTCATGTTAGATTTGAGAAATACCTGTCATCGAGTATTAGTTATTCTTTTAATAATGATTATGTAAGTATTTTTTTACCATATTGGGTATCAATATTGAGTTAATTTCAATTTTATGTTTTACATATGGGTGTATCAATAGATTCAGTATGTGACATATCAATTTAGACCATATTTAGATTAAGAATAGAGGACCATCGTGTGATATGGTTTGACATTGTCTACAAGTGTAGACCATGAGATCCATACTTGATCTGTAAAACATATGTATATATTAGAACTATTTTGAAAACCCATTTTCATTTTATAGAATTTGGTGCATGTTATAGTTTTATTTATTTATTCATGGTTCCAAAGTAATATTTAGATCCATCGAGGAATTATGGAAAGATTGGGGGAGCGTATAAAGATGTTGTATATGCCAATATTCTAAGAATAACCTAGACAATGAATAATGATCTCCTTATTTTTCCATACCTAGAGTAATATAATCATTAGCGGCCTGACTTGAGAGGCTACAATGGGGACGAGGAAAGATAACCTTATAAGGCTTCACCAATTCCAATGTTTATGTAGATGGGGCATGAAATATCTATATGGTTTGACCAATGGAATTAGGAATACATATTTTATGATAATATATCTAATCATCCCCACCAATTCTTATATTCCCATGAACATTCATGTATTCTTATTTCATGGAGCCTAATAGAGTACAAATAGGGTTTTGGAGACATGTATAACACAAAAACAATTGGTTTTGTTTTGTTCTTATGTGTGTGTATTTATTTTATTATTAAAAAATGAAACTATATATACATTTGTAGTCATCAAAGAAAAAGTTTTTGTTTCTTAATGGGTTATACTCCCATCCTTCTTGGTAATATAGATGTGAATGTAGATATTATGGCTAATGAAATTCATAATGTAAATGAACAAATTAAATATAGATGAGGAGAAAGAGGATTTGATTCATATACATTATATGGACAAAATCTTGAATATTTTGGGTAAATTTAGTTACATTTCAATTTCATAACAAATCATTGTAATCTGCACATTAGGAGTTTATCATATTATAAATGAATGACTTGGAATGCAATATGTTCTAGCACTATTTTGGTTATATTCTATTGGAATATTTTTTTGCTATATATTTGTTATGATTCTTAGTGATTATGGGTATGATTATAAATAGTATATTAATTCTATGATATATTAGACCCTTACAACTAGTCAGTATCAACCTTCATATTATTTGGTTCTTCTATGATTTATAGAAACTGAAATGTGGTTTTTTATGGTGATACGAGTTTGGGTGTACATGAACCATTATGCATGAAAATTCTAATTTTCAAGAAAAACATAAAATATATATTTCATATACATATATATATATATATGATGATATATGGATTTAACTTCTTAATATATGATATTGGTCTTAAATAATGAATCTGTCTCTTTTTGAAGGCATGTATCGGGGTGATAAATATCCATATATGGGAACATTCTAGGTTTTCTGATATAATTTGTTTTCTAATTCTATAGAACATCAAACGTAAAAGGAAATTCAAATGTTAGTAATGAAATATTTTATATCAACCTTGTACTCATGGAATAAATATGTATGGGTATTTACAATTTTTATCCTAGATTAGAATATATAACATTAAATGTTAGGATATTATAGGTTGAGAATAATTTATTAATTGTAATATCCGATATGTGTTATGAATATTATGAGTAATCATAATTCAAATATATAAAATTAATTATCATATTTTAATTATATATAATATTTGATAAAATTAATTCTATTTTTGGATATATTTATTGGACTTTTGGATGAAAACATGATGAATGTATATATAATCCTTAGGGTTAACATGATATTTAATGTGAATGTTATTATTGAAGAATGTATTTTTGAATTTAATATAGATTTAGTAAAATCCATTGATAACCTATAGGGATTATAAACAATTTTATGTTTATTTAATTATTGTTAATTGAGATAATGTTTTGTTTTATTTTAGGTAATTAATTATTTGATTATATATTACAACAAGGATTGAAGAGTGATTTGGATACAAAATGACTAAAGTTAATTTTAGGAATGGATTTCTGTATTTTTGATATCATTAAATGATTATGGTTATTGTTTTCTAAATATAAGATTCTTTAAAAAATTAGTTTATATTTTTTGAGTAATAATTAATGACTTATATTTTTAAAATATATTTAAATATTTTTAAGGTTTTATTTCTTTTTGAATAATGTTATTTTTTAAAATTATTGATAAATATTTGAAAAATATATGATTACTTTGTATACATATTTGATATAATAAAATGTGAATGAATTTATGTTATTTTATGATATATTTTGAGACAATATGAAAATAGATTTATCATATTCCTTTGTTTTATATTTTTCAATTCATTTGTTGAATAATTTTTGGGATTTGTTATTTTTGAAATTATTTGTGATTAACATGGGATGTAATTGTTTGTGTTGATGGTTTTAATATTACTGTATTTGGTCTTATTGTGATGGTATATTCATATTTCATTTATTATTATAGTTATTCATGGTATTTTATATAGTTTTTTATATTTTAATAAATATTATGATTTACATGTAAAGATAAATTCTTCAAATATTGAGAAACTTTATACTTTAGTTGGTCTAATGATAAATTTAGAGTCTATAATCTTTCATCAATAACGAAAAAATAAAATTATATATCAAAAGATTAAAATGTGAGATCAAATAAAAAATAAAAATTATTAAAAAAGGGACCAACATGTGATATTTTTCTATTGTAGATAGAATATTTTAAATAAGTAAGATTTCTCATAGACTCTATCTCTATGGTAAAATAATTACTCAATCATTATAAAACAGAATATAAATATATCATGGATTATCTGAAATAATTACATGAATTTAATGGTACACCATATAAAATCATTAAAAAGTATTAAACATAATTAATTATATACATATTATAACATCAAAATATATGAAAATATATAGAATAAATTTCTTAACCTTAACCTTAAAATTAACAGGACAGTTATTTATGATCAATTTTCTAGATCTCCATTATTTTAATGTATTTTAATTTTTTTCATTTCCACCTATTAAATTACTTCAAGTGAATTTGATACTATTTTATGTTAATTTATAATTAATTGGTGATATTTTTCATGTCTTATAAATTTATGGTTCACCTACATATTCATTCATAGGAGTTTTTTTATCTCAAAATTATTTATTTGAGTTATTGTATTTATTTTGAAACAACGTCATTTTATATGGGATATATTCTACCATATGATGTTAATCTATATTAATTAATTTTTATAATTATTTTAGTATATTTACCACAATCCAATTTTAGATTAAAAATACATTATTTTAAGGGATTTTATTAACTCATTCTATTTGTATTGAATTTTAATCATTTGTATATACCTTTTTTGTTATATGATAGATATGTTCTACCATTTTATTTCCTGATTGATAATTTATATATTTTATCAGTGGAATTATAATTTAAATGGAATTTTCTAATTATTATAAAAAAATTTATGTTTCTGTTTCAATAATCCCCCTACTCTATTTTGATTACTATTTTCTTTTATTACATTAAATGATAAATATCCATTCTCATAATAATTAATATTTCATAATACAAATTTAAAAAATAAATTTTTCAATTATTTTTATATTTATGTTTTATTAAAACCCATTCAAATATCCTAAAAGGTATTTCATGAACCTATTTTTTTATCTTATTATCATATCAATATTTTATCCCAATGATCCCATTTTTTGTATTACATTGGGAGGTATAGATTTTAATTTTATCATTCACACATTGAAATGGATATTGAGAAATCATTAATTTATTTTTTATTATCATAAATCCTTACCAATGGAACATGAGAATAATATGTGAGGTTAAAATTTTGTTTAGGGCCGGAAAAGAATGTGAGAACCCTTTTATTTTTTATATTGTGTCAACTATATAGTTTATTAGAATTAATTATTATCGATTTTTAAATTATTAAAAACATTTATATATATATATATATTCTATTATTATAATATACAATCAGTTAGATGCCGATTGTACAATCAAAATTAAAATCAAAACATTGTAGTTGGAAATTAATTTTATTTAATGGGAATATTTGTTTTAATTAAATAATTTATTAGTAAGGTATATTTAATGAATTATTTGATATTTTATAAATTTATATTTAGGGTGATATTTTAAAATAATATTTATATTAATTAATATGCTAATCATAGTCATATTTTCATCACGGAATGATGCAAGTTTATTATTTTTATTTGAAAAGCAATGATTTATCATTATTTTCAATTATTTTCCATGCATGATAGTTTATTCATTTAAAATAATTATAAATATTAGAATATCAATCTAATAAAATTGATTTCTTTTGATATAAACATGTAGGTATTATCGAATGATGAGTTTTTTTATTTCTGTAATATATTGATTTTTTGGGGAATAGTAAAAAATATCCAATTTATGAATACCATATATTCAATGGATTCATCATGAAATATATATAAATTAGGTGTTTCTAAATCAGTTTTTATAAATAATATGTTAAATATCATGATAATATACTCAATATATCAACATTTTAATATAAATTAAATTTATTGTTGAAATATTTACAAAATCATTTTTTATTGCGATGCAATGTCTGCACTCCAATGGAAAATCCAAGTGTGTTTATTTATGGAAATATTTATAATTGAAAAAGAATAAGAATATATAGAAAGATACATATAGTCGATAAAATGTTATTTATATATATGTATATATATATATTATAACATTGGAGTAATATGACATGTTATTAATCCAAATTATTATATAGAAAATACACAATTTAAGAAAATTAAACATAATAAATAAAATCTATTTTCATGATATGGATTATTGTAAATATATGCTATAAACTATTTTAGATTATAATAATTTTTTGAAATAAAATAAATTTATTTTATTAATTTATTTTTCAATTAATGGATAATTATTCAAAATGTTTACGGAACATTGATAGATCGACTATATTTTCCGTATTAATGTCTAAATAAAATAATCAAATATATTATTTGTGACCATAAATAAACATGTTGATGTATTTTATGACTTTGAGGGATGAATATGAACTATATTGAATGATTTAAATGGGTTAATAAGAATTACATGTATTTCATAGATTTGGGTTAATGTTAAATTTTAAACAATTCCATTATAAAGAAATAATTTGTTATTTAATATATAATATTATGTAAAAAATATTAAAATTATTTAATAAATTATTATTTGGAGTCAATTGTAATAAAAAATGGTTATAACTGTGATACATTTTTTATTGCATATCCACTGTCCATTTTTAATGGTTATTTTTAACTTTATCTACATAATATTTGTCAAAATGAAATTGATTTTTCAAATATATAACATTATAACCTTTCTACAATAAGTATCAAGATGAATTTTCAATTATACATGATTTTAAATTCCAAAATTAATATCATGCTCAATATCATGTGTCACACTAAACATAGAATTCACAAAACCCATGACTGAAATGATAAATGCAAATTTAGATGATACATTACTTGTAGAATTTTTGAATAATAAAAAAACTAGAAAATTTAAATATCATAATCAATAAAATATGTAAATATATTCAATATAATTACACTTATAATTTTATAAGTGAATTGTTCAATAAATTCAATTTAACTGTATATATTTTAATTTAGAAAAATTTATGAAACATTGAATTTTAGTTTTCCGAGATGAAAATAATTGTCTAAATGAAAATGTTAAAATCGTATTATAGTGAATTTATGATATTTTAATAAATTAGAATATTTTTATCTGATTAATGAAAAATACAGGTGTTATCGAAATTTTTAGATTTATGCAGGAAATAAATTTTAATTTATCATCCATTTTAATTAACAAAATATATAAAAATGGGTTAAATTTTTTAACCTTATATATTTTTGTTAACATAGGTAACATAGGTTCAATTTGAAAAACTAATGTAAAATTAAATCACAACCTAAAATTATTTTGCGAACATATTTTTTATTAGAATTTATTATATTTAAATTAAGTATTTTCATGATCTTACTGTGAGTTATAAACTTTAATTTTATTTATCATCAATGATTTTTAATCATGAAAAAAATAATTTATAAAATAATTCTACAGCTAAAATTTAGGCCATATTTGTTTTCTAAATACATCATTTTTTATGTTACATTCCAAAAGGTCAAAATAAATTTTATTACACATGTCAATATAATATGATATAATGGATTTAATATTTCAATTATGATACCATGAATTATTTTATAAGGACCATTTTATTTTACTTAAGTAAAAAATCGATTACATATGTTAAAAATTGTAACCATGGTGAAATCCATAAGGGTGAAAAACTGATACTCAACAATGTTTATTGAATGACATGCAAAAAACAAATTTATAATTGATTATTTTGGGATTCAATCAACCGTATATTATCTCGATTCAATTATATTCCATCTTTTATACTTATTGACACTTAAACATTGAACTCTCTTTATATTAAGATGACATATTTTCATGAATCCATTCTAAACCCTTATATAATATCCCTCTCACCAACCCATTAATACCACACTAATTGTTGATTGTCCCATTAAAATTTTCTATATACTGAATCCTTATAATAACTTTTAACTTGCATTGGTTTCTGGTCACAATATTTTATACTAATCCCTCTACCTCTATAGAGTCCTCTAAGGGAAAACGCATGTCCTCTACATGAGTATTGATATTTCACTAACATTATTTCTTTATCATACATTCAAAAATATAATTTTACTACTATTATGTAAATAAATATTTATTATATTTATAATAAATTTTATTAATATAATTTAATAAATATTAATCAACATTCTTCTATTCCATTACAAAATTAAAAATTCCTTTGAAGTGTGTGCATTTTATTACCTCTGAAATGAAACACAACTCATTTTTCAATATGTTCATTCATTATTTATTTATATATATTAAAAATTCACTATCACCCATAATAATACACAAATATAAAACTTATTATTCCTCAATAATGATATTATTAAAAATAAAAACTACATCCATAACTATAATCATTAGTAAGTTATGGTATCTTTAGTTTTGGTTCGGTCTAACCAACCACATAAACAATGATATTAAAATAATGTCTTAGATGACTATGAGATATTTATTGTGAGTAGAACATGAATAAATATGTAAATATTATCATTTGTTTCACTTTAATTGTAACAAAAATATCTTATTCCTTTTTTAATAACACAATATCCATTAATTAAAAATCACCAAAACATTATAACCATTGAAATTATATTTAGTAATTATAACAAAACTAAAATATTATGAAATTATGAAATTATAAATAATTATAAGAAATTAATTCTAGGTCTTATTAAGATATATTTATTTCAAGGTTTTGAATAATGAAAAATAGCAAAACAACTGTTATGAAATATATTCTAAATGGTCAGGATTACTCACAAATAAAATCCAAATCAAAGAATGACTATGTAATATACATGTAGAGAATAATTTTAAGTAAAATTGTAAAGGGATATATTTTATAATTTGTTTATGGACTAGGTTATTTATATAGTTACTTATTTTATACGGGAGATTAAAGATCAATAGTGGATATGTGTAATTAAATTATTATTTTTTCTTTTTATAAAATCTTACTCTTTGGGACATGTAATATTTGGGCACCATTATACCATTTTTATAATTGAAAGATGAAATAAATCCCCTAAAAATATACTAAATAATTTTTCATTTAAATTTTAATATCTTTTATTATAGTTCATTTTTTTATATGTTATATTGATCAATTAAGGTAGAAATTGCTCAGACTGTGTATGATTCCAAGGCCTGATGTGCCCCAGAAAAATGTTTGATATACATTAAAATATTAAATATCACGTATAAATGGTTTTCTTAAAAAATAGAAATAAAATTTTAATGGGCACCCATATCAGACATCAAAGTGCCCCGTTGAGTTTAGAATAGATTATTTACCCTAGTCAAGACCTATCATTGGTCGGCGTGTGTCATTTTTTATTATGTTTTAATGTTTATAAAATGAAAAAAATTATTTAATAAAATTATTTTTATTCAATTCAATGTTTTAGAGACTATAATTACTTAATAGGATCAATATGTCGAGATCCAAGGTTACCATCATAACCATGGAATCTCTTTGGAGAAGCTAGAGAGAAGATATGAATAATTTTATCTATCCAATGGTGACTGATCATGGATCAATGTTCAATGAATAGCTGATTGAATAGATCTATATATGTATGACGTTTAAATGATCATTCTTCTTCATAGAATTATCTAAAATAATTTATGTTGTGTTATTTTTATTTCTTATTACCAATTCATTAATTACAGGATGAATGTAAACAAATTAACAAACAGATTGAACCATTGTTCGATCATATTGCATGGTGGGTTGATTTGTATGATTTATCAGAAGTTTGATCATGCGAATTATTATATTTGTTTATAATTCAAATGGTGGAGAACCAATATAGAAAAAAACATCGATCGAGGTGCATCCCTCTTAATTGTCTTCTACTTTTATCTGCATCCCTTCTTTATGTGTTTTTCATTCTCCCCAAGAATCAATATCCCTTGAACAATCAGTCGTCTAACATTGTATTCCTAGCGCAATGATCTAAAACTGTATATCCAGCATCAACATTACTTGATGGTTGTATGGTGGTGGTTATAGATTTGAATCAAATGATTGTTAATCACAATTTTATATTAATCTTTATGTAATGAAGAATGAAAGTGATTCATTTTTCTAGTCGATTAAAGACCAAAATAATATCGCTTCTATGAAGGTATGATCAAACATCATTAGATATGGAGTTTCATTGTGACGTAATCACTACAACAGAATCTATATGTTCGACGACATGAGGGGGAGAAATAATTCAGATTATTTATAATTGAAATAAACACGGAATGTAGTCCATGACTACACTAATTGTGTCCCCCATGGATAACTTATTGTGTACCTTGGTAAGTACACAAATACTGGGTTGAGTACATGGGTTGGCAATATGGCGTTTAATCCCCCACATGGCATGTCCTAGACCAGGTACAGAATCACATATACACTAGATGATGACGAGAATTGAAACATTGCGAGAGTACATAGACAAACCCTAAATTCAAGTACATAGAGTCTAACACATTAACACATCATGTAAAAATATACATGACATGGTTTGACATGACTAATGTAATTCTAAATGAAAAGAATTAAGGGTAATTGGACATGATTCATTCTCATACTAAAAACTTTTTACTTCTTTAATCATTGATTGAGTCTCTTGTCCATCAATTCATATCTGTGTTTCACATGGGTTTTTCCACATTATTACTTCCCTGATGGGTGGTAATAATTTCTTTCTTACTCATAGTAGTACCATAATTTCTATATAACATAATATGTTCTCTTTTTGGAATCACCATGAGTGGTACAGAGTGGGATCCTTCATGAAGTTTGTAGATTTATTGGTATCAATGTGACCAAATGTTCGTGGTTGTCAATCCTCTACATAGAACGATTATTCCTTATGTAGTGGTTGGGATCACCCCATGACCATGGTTGTTATCCGTACCATTGTATCATAATATCATGAGATATATCAGTGTATCTATCTCATGAATGTATTCAATGTGCATTATCTCTCAGATCTATTTCATCAATGTTATGATATTCATTAGTGTATTTTTCTAGAAGACTACAATGTGGGATCTTTGAGAATGTATTCTATGGAAATTATACTATGGTTGTGGTTTAGCTATAGATTTTGTTTATTGGAATGATTATATTTTTTTTATTGTTATATGTGTTTTTCACAAATACATGTGTAGAGTTGAAAATACATTCCATTGTTACATTTATTTTTGGTATCAGGATGTCATATTGAGTATTGATACACTCACCCCAAGGTTGGATTATCCCAAACATGTCATGTCTAGTATAGATGATCGACCATTTGATAATGTCCTAGATTCTCTATGATAGGCTTTTATTATGTCCTTGTTTTCATTACATTACATCCATTCATACCATGGATGTAAAATGTATGTGTACTTAAGCATTGGTTTCTTAGTGGCTTTTAAATTTCATCATTTTTTCAGAATGGGGATGTGTGTGGGTGTAGGTATATAAGTAGTGCCTCCCATGATAGTGATAAGAATACTCTATTATATTCACCATTCCCTATCCCATTGAATGTCTAGTTTAGAAGTATTGTAATATTCCCCCCCAGGGAAGAGTCACAAAAGAGTGATATGAAAGGTTTTTTGTTTTATTTTAGGAATGGTAGTATATGATATTTGTTTTGTAAGGAAGGTTATGTGTTTCTGGTTCATAATTGTTGATTGGGACTCCACTTATGCAATGGAGGATGACATATCCATACACCATGAATATGATAAAAAAATTTCCCTATCTTGGTACATGAGAATTCATGTTGAAGGTAAAATAATGGTAAATTTATCATATAGTAATAGGTTTGGTTTCCATGTCCTTGTTGAGTCATATCTCCATATATAATCATTAATAGAGGTACATCTTGTTTAGATTTTGAATTTCTTCTCAATGCATACCCACATGGATTTATCAACATGATCATGGGGATGACCCTCTCATTGATTAGGATTTTATACCAGGAAAATTTCATAATATGTTAGCTACATCTTTTACCCCAACAATACTACCACTTGTAGTGAATCACTGAGTACCCGCAGTAAGAGGATATGTGGTGTGTAGGATGCATGATTGTACCAATGATTTTGTGGTAAGAGGTTATAAGATATTTTCATACCTCTCCCATGGTGGAACATCTAGTTGTGGAAAACATGTACCAAGTCCTCCAATTTTATTTTTGGATTCATGATATGAAAAAACAATTTGAGAAGTGTGTTTCATGATGCATTAATTTTTAGAATGTGAATGGTGACCACCATGGTCCTTTAGTTTTAGATAAAATTCATTCAATTACAATTTGGAAGTTGGATGAGATATATATGGACTTTGTGATGGGCTTACCACATATGTCCAAGAGACATGATTCCTTTTGGGTGATAATTTATTAACTAACCCGATCAAAACACATCCTATATATTTGATAACAGTGTTCATTAGACCACATTGTGAGTCTCTCTCCACAGACGGAGCTCCCTCTCCTGAGCTCTAGGGTTTCCCCTTATCTCAGCACGGCGAAGCCATCTCCACTAGGAATTTTTGTTTTACTATCATGTCTTTCCTTATTTATTGCTTTCCTTGGAATCCATATTCTTCCCCCTGATACCCATTTCACTGACCCTTACGATGGATATTTCCCTATTTTCAATGTCCACACTTGAAGGGATTATTTTTTTAGGGTTCTATTTTATATTTTATTTGGGTTTCCTTTTCTTTTTTGTTCTGTGTCGCTCAGATGCACATTGTATATCTGTCTTCTTTGATTGTTTCATCCATGCTCTTATCATCGGAACCTTTGTGTCAAAACCCATGTTGGTTTGCGTCTAAGGAACATCGGTGGTTTGGGATTAAGTTGGTAACAATGTTTGGTGATTCTTCTTATTGGACCATTCATCTACCTCTTCCCTGACAGCCTAGACCTTTGTACTGGACTCCATCTCAGTCTGGAATGAAGGTTTTTACTACAGTTTTGAGATTGCTTGGGTGGATGTGTTCGGAGCCAATGAAACCTCTCAACGGTGTGGGTCTGGATGACTGGTGTTCATTTGGGTGGTGATTCCGTGAAGGTATGTGGTTCTGTTTTGGTTATCCATTTGGATGTGGTGTGTTTTTCGATAGTTTTGGTCCAACATTGGGTGAATACGTTGTTTTCAGACAATGAATGGTAGAATTGGTTTGATGTATGATGTCGACGATGGTGATCCAATAGATTGAGAAGATTTTCTTATGGTGGTTAGTGAGGATTTGGTCTAGTTTGTGTTCATTTTTGATATTATGAGGTTGTGGTTTCATATGTTTTTCTTCAAGTATCATCGATGGCGGTGTAACTGGTTTTGTTTGATTTTTTTCCTTTTTGATGGTGTTGTCTTTGATGCGATGATAATTCAAGGATAGTGATGAGGTGATGGGATGGTGGGTTTATGACCTAAGGTTTCTTAGTACCCAATGAGTTGACATAATCCCTCAATGAAGGCTAATCCTGGATTCATGGTTGTTTGATGTTTCTATGGGGAATGTTTTTTTTGGGTTGTGATGATGAACTACTGATAATTGATCTTCCAGTGAGATGGTGTGGGCTTGGCCGACAATGAATATAATAATATAGGATGGAAACCAAAGACAGTGATGAAGGATGTTGGAACATGATATGATTTCTGATGAAAGGTGTCCCTCAGGTCAAGGTCTCCTGGATCCAGAGGTCTATGATGAGTTTTTTTTAATTTTGAATTTCAAGATTGTAAACATTGTTTTTGTTTAACGTGTGGTGTTTGGTTATGCCTCATACTAAATGAATCCATTTTGAAAACAAAAAAAGATAATTTGGAGCTTTGTTAGCCTCTATGTTCAGAAGATAGATTGACTCCACGGAGTTCCAACAATTATTATTTAGGATTGTGATTCTCTCTTTACATCTATATTATGGAAGTTATTACATGAGGTGTTTGGGACTCAATTTCACATGAGAATAGTGTTTCCCCAAAAAATGGTGTCCATGCATACTGGACCATTCATGTTTAAGAAGACAAGCTAGGAGATTTCATAGTATACCTTGGTCATAGTTGGGATGATCACCTTCCACAGGTGGAGTTTGTGTAAAATAATATAAAAAATTCAACCATTGTTATGGAACCATATGAGAAATTGTATGGGAAACCATACAAGATATTAAATTATTGGAATGATCTAGCTGAGACATCACTCTTGGCCCCAAAATTGGAGTGAGATACTATCGAGAAGGTGTAGATAATATTGTATTGGATAAAGAAAGAACAAATCTTTCAGATGTCTCATAATGATAAGTGAGGGAGGCATTTAATGTTCGAGGTAGGAGATCACATTATCTTAAGGGTTTTTTTTTGAAGAAATCTAAAGGGTTTTATCTCAATGTGAATTTCAAACATTTTTAATTTGATGAATGATATATCGATCATTCATTGACCATTTCTAAATACATTGTATAGTTGTTCAGGTGATGTACTTCTTAGATCTACCTCATCATCTAGACCCAGTACACAATGTATTCCACTTATTGTAGCTTTTGAGGTACATGCACGACCCATAACACATTATTTATTGGGGAGACCTCAATATCAATATTGGATTGGCCTTTTAGAGTACCCAATGGAGATTTATTATCAGCAATATATAATCCTACATGGGAGATCAATCCACTTAGTTCATGTCTAGTGGTAGAATGAGAACATCCGAGAGAGAACTAGGATGTAGATGGCTACGATTAATGCTCGTTAACCAAATATTTTTTAGTATAAATTATTTTGGATTTTATTGGATGTAAAGCCCAATGGAGTGGAGAATTTAATGTCCTATACTTTTCTGTGTATTTTTTTAAATATTTTTTTATTTTATTTCGAGATCTTGAGATGAGGGGAATGGGATTTCATGGCCTGATTCTCTTGGAAATAAATATTTAAAAATTATTAAAATATTAAATTGCACATGAATGTAATTTTCCTAAAAAGTGGAATAATATTCAAACATACACCTAAATAAGAATTACGAGGGTATTTTTGAGTTTACAATCAAATTTTTACCCAATGATTGACCTAAAATTGGTCGGTGTGTTTAAATTGTGAAAACGTTGTCGTGGGTGTAAAAAGTGTAAAATTTAGTTATAAAATTATTTAAATTCCCCACATTGACACAATTACTATAAATAATTAAAATTATATCCATGTTGAGATTCAAGGTTCAAATCATAATAATAAATTATTGAGAGATCCACTGGGGAGAAACTTTGAAAATATATACCATACAAACCACGATGCATAGTGTATCGATGATCAACACAAAAATGATTGTATGGATCACTCAAATGATGAGGAAATAGAGATAGTTCTTCATCAGTAATTGATCAATGTCAATGTAGGGTATCATATATTGTTTTTTACAATTGTTGAATTCCATGATGAAAGAAAACCAATAAACAAACAGATTGATTTGTTGTTCGATTGTATTATAGGAATGGTTATTTTTATGTATTTATCTGTAGATTGGTCATGAGATGTATTGAACTATATTTTTATTCTAAAAGTGAAAAACTAAGATCCACACAATCATCGATCGTGGTTCGCCCCTCAAATTTTGTTTTGGGATTTTCTCCCTTGAATTACCATTATATGTGTGTTCATCATTCATCCCTACTATTATATTCCCTTTGACCAATTATTCATTGGACATTCTATTAATAGAGAAATGATCTAAAACCATAGATACAACATTGGAACGACTGGATGGAGGTGAAACGGTGGTTAAGATGTTGGATAAAATAATTTTTGGTCCTAATTTTTCATTCTTTACTGCATAAAGATGAATGACGATGATTTTTTTCCATCCCGGTTAGAGGACCAAATCTAACTAATTCAGAGAGTTAATGAACGAATGGCCACATATCTGGAATATAATTTATAAATGAACACTGAAATGAAATATAGAATAATGATTTTGTGATTAAGAGGAATAATACTGGTTTTCCAAAAGCCAAATACACATGGAGTGTATTGATAGTCTACAGGGTGACTATTCACCATGGATAAACTCATCTTGTACCTCAGGAAGTACACATACACAAGGTGAAGAATACAGTTTTCCTACACATAATTTACTCACCAACATGTCTTGTCCTGGACCTTGTACAAGGGATTCTCCATGTACTGATTCATGAGCATAAATACATCGGATGATGCCCTGTACTGGAACACATTTGGAGTACAAAGGCGGAACCCAAATGTCGAGACACTTAAGATAAACCATTCACAGGTTGTCTACTCTTATATAAAACACGAGTTAATAAGAAAAGATATACTCTATATGAGAAGTACTCAGGGTTAAGGGAAACAACGTGTACCCATAATAATCAAAATTTACCTCCTTCCCACAAGGGTTGAATCTCATGTCCACCTTATATTTTAAATTATATTATTGTGTTTGTTTCCATTTATTTTTCAATGATGGTTATTATGAATTAGTTAAAACGTATAGAACTATAATCCTTTCAACAACATATCTACAATAGATTTTTTGTAATCCACCCCAGAGAGGCTCTAGTAGGATCCTTTATTCATCATAATGCCCATTATGGATTTCATGGTATCGACATGACCATGACTACATGGGTGCCAATCCATAACATTGTAGGGTTAATCTAGATTGAGTTATATATTTCACCAGATGGCCCTAGAAATGATCCTCATATATTTAGATATATCACTTATGATTAATCAATGTGTCCCTCTCATGATTTTACCCGAGGAACAGTATCTGTCAAATAGAAATTAGTAGGGCTATTAGAATCAAAATTGTATTCTCTCGAATGAGTGCAATTTTGGATCATTGATATTGAATTCTATGGCTAGTATACTATGTTTGTGGTTTACCAGTATAATTTGTGTCGTGGATTGGCTATATCTAGATATTATTGTTTTATGTGTTGAGGACATATAACTATGTTGACATTACTGTAATTACCTTTGTTATGATTTTTCTGGTTTCGAGGTGTCCTACTATGTATTGTTATACTCACCTCAGCATGTGATTTTCCCACATGTGTCACGTCTTCAATAGATGATCTTATTTATGAATGATTTCTTGGTAGAGAAGGACTATTAGTTCTTAATGACACTAGGAATGTAGAGTTGTGTTCCTATAGTAAAATTATAGAAGTCCCAGTACCATTAACTAAAGGTTGGACTTGTGTTTTAGACTCTTTGTGTTGGGATTCTATTCTGGGACTATTTTCATTACATTACCTCATGTTATACTCTAGTTATGGGATATAGTTGTGTCCATTCGTTGGTATCATAGTGGATTGTACTTTTCATCATTTTGTGTGATTGGATATATGTGTGTATGTATAGGTACAGAGTAAAAGCCTCACATGTTATTGGTATACCTACTCGGTGTAAGCAAGTAGCCCCTATCATATTAAGGGCTGGCCTGGGGAGTCACATCAGGGGGCCCACTGTGATGGGTTGTGACATAAATCATGTGATATAAAAATCCCGACTATGTTCCATTGTTAATTTTTATATTCAATTTTTCCCCATTCCGTTAATTGTTTGTTGTCTCAAAATGAATTTTTTGAGGAATTTTTTTATTGTGAACCATGTAATCATCAACATGTTATGATTATAAAATAATGGTTTTTTCTCATCATATTAATTTAGTTCAATGTATTTAATCCCCATATCAAATTTCCTATTTAAATGGATTTTTATTTAAAATATATCAAAATTTTAAGGTATTTTCTTAACTCAACTCGCTTTTTTTGTTAAAAATCATTTTATCAAACTTATTTCATCTAATAATGGTTTAATTCACAATATGATTTTTTCTTGGGCCATTTCCTTTCTATCTATTGTAAAATATCATTTTTATACCGACATTTAATCGTAATAATGTGTCTTCCCCCCATGTATATCATTGTTGAGATGAATAAACGTCTTATTTGTTGGGGTTTCCACAACATTACTATATTTTACATTATCACCAATGTTATCCTTTTAAATGGGAAACATAATTATACGTATTTTCATGGTACATTCATATTAACCTTTAACTCTTTTAAAATGGATTTCTTTACTCTTTTAATGATTTTTGTTTTCAATAAATGTTTTATAATGTAATTAAAAAATGATTACGTTATTTTTAAATAATATGATTCATTTTACACTCTATATTTCAATCAAATAACCATTATTGTTTTCAAGGACACATTATTGGTACTACAGTTTATTAATAAACAATTTCCAATGTTTTCAAAAAATCATTAAAAAAATGTCTTTTAATAGAAACCCATAACTAATTATTATATAATAATATTAGAAACATTTTCTAATAACTAGATTATAATTTATTTTTCATCTTTATCTCAATAATATTTTCTTCCACTACAAATATTTTTCATGAAATACCCCTATAAATTATTTTCCCATATTTTTGGGATTAAAATCAAGGGAATTCATTACTCCCATTGTCATTAATAATTATTTAATTTTTTCATCATCCTTACAATTCGATTTGTCTATGTAAAATCTATATTTCATTCCACCGATTGATTGATGTTCAAAATGATCACACAAATCATTTTATTGGGGAAATTATTTACCCACCATTATAATATTATTATATATGGGTTAAATAACATAATATTTATTATCATAGTTTAAGGATATTTATCATCATTAATACTGATAATTTTTCGGACATGTTACTATATTGCATAGGGATATAGGTATCATGGTTCATTGAATATCTTTCAGTGCGTAAAGGCTCCCACATTATTCCTAAATACACATAACCCAATATGGAGTTTTTTTCATGATGAATTTTAGTTCATACTCAGTGGTTTTAAAAAGGCCCACAACAATAGAAAAATTGTAAGGGATCAATATAAGAACTTATTATTGAAAGGGACTCAGATACTCCTCAGCAAACTGGTATTTAGAATTATATTATATGATATGGATTATGTAGGGTCAATGTACCACGTAGAGTGAATGGAATTTTCATTCAGAGTGAACAAAACTAGGTTTTTATACAATATATTATTTTAGTGTGGACCATCAGCTACATGATATATGTTATACTCTTTCATGATTTTATGTAAGACCATCTACCTAATGAGTTATGATTCATGTATCATCCAACCTCTATTGTGTTTTTAATCGAATATTTTCATGTTACTTTTTATATCATCATCTAAAAATGTTATTGTGTTTATTGTGGAGTTCCTAGTAATAGTTGTGACCATCAAAACATCATTGGAAGTGTATTCATATGGTATCATGAGTTACACAGAGTCTCCTCATGAAATTGGTGGATACGATTTCTATTGGGATATCATTATGTAAAGAATGATATTATTAAACATTATTCTAGAGTGGAATGGATAGTTATATATAGGGATAATTTCATCTGTTATATATGGTAATTTCCCATTATATATCTATATGGGAGAAAATATTCTCAATAGGGTGAATGAGATCTTAAGGATGGTTATGTTGAAATGATTTAGTCCATCTTAGATTGTCTCAAATATGATATAGGAATTCTATATCGGGATGGTGATGACTTATTGATGGATTAATTTGTATAGTATTGAAACATTGAATGTATGACTATTTTTAACTATTATATTTAATATCAAAAAATTACGAGATCAATTTTAATGATTCTATTAGTGAAGGAATCTGATCCAATTTCCGTACCACCTTAAAAAATGAATACCAGATGAGCATTGTGAGTTTGATGTTTTATTGAAAGACCTATAATTCAATGGACTCATACGGTCCAGTACATCAAAATGAGGTTGTATTTTTTATTATCAAAAAAGGATGATGTAACATTTATCTTAAATGTGGATTACTAGATATTCTACCAGATGACAGTCAAGAATATGTACCCCTTCCATACATTGGAGATCTATTTTAAAATATGAGAGGTTCTGAGAACTTTTATACAATCTACATGAGGTAAGAGTTCCATTAATTGAGAGTGATACAACTTAAAATAACTAATACTGGATTACTAATAATTTATGTCTTGGATGAGTTTATGGTGATACTGTTTTATTTGAAAAATGTATTGGTAGTATTTAAGGCCTTGATGGATTGAATCATTAATCTTTTATAGGAAAAGATTGTTTTAGTTTTTTTTCATTAAATCCTAGTGTAATCATAGCTAGTAGATTATCATACCCAAAATCTTATATTCATCATGAGTATAATAAAAAATCATAACCCATATAAAAATCAATCTAAATTCCACATATGGATTGATATTGTGCCATTTATGATATATTGCATCTCTGATGAAAGAGTATCATTTGGTACAAATAAAGTCTCAAATATCCTATATTTGGATTTCCCTAGGATTTCATTTAATAATTAATGTTTCCTATGACTATAAAAATGTTATTATTGTTTCATTTAAGACAAATCTAATTTGGAATCATTGATGTATGGGTTAAAAAATAATAATAATAACATTTTTTTATTAAATTTTTGTGTGGGAGGTTTATATAATCTGATGATATAGATAGCTTCACTACTGATCAACACTTTTCAAGTTCCATGTAAATATTATACGATGTACTTTGACTCTTCCAGAATCAAAATAATATTAATTTAGTTTCAAGAATACTTTATTATTTCATGTGAAATAAAACAATATAGAATGATATATGATTATTATTCTACTAATTATATTGAATTAGATATGATAGTATGATCTATGTGATTTTGAATACAATATATGTTGGGTGGGTGACGTATGGTTTATAAAAACCAATTGAACATTACGTATATATTTTACTAGAATTATATAAAGAACATGTAGAGGTGGTTAGTAGAGAATTTGTAGTTGATTAACTTATTGTTATCTTATATACCATGGAAAGGAAACAAAAATTTGAATGTTTTGATATAGAGGATGTATATAGTGGATGTTAATGGGTCTCATGATTAGTGGAGGGAAATGGTTCTCTATTCATACATTCAAATAAATGTCCATGAGTCTGAGGATTTTTTCTCTAAAATAAACATTTTGTTACCTATGATTCATCATCGTATAATAATGGAAATGTTTTCTAATCCGAATAGATTTTATATGAGGTATTTCTTATATAGTGGGGATCCATAATTTAAGTGATCATTTGGAAGTATTGAATTTCATCTTTTCAAATGTCGATTGTGGGTTCCAATAAGTTTTTTTGAAGAGCGGATGAGAGAGTTTCATAATTCAATATGGGCAGTGCACCCTAGTTTAGAATATAAGTATCATGATCTCCATATGAAATATTGTATCTATGGGTGAAAATGGAGAATCTAGGCTTCATAGATAGATGTACAATCTGTTAGCATATGAAGTATGATCATCTAACTCCAACTAGGTTTTTTTACCTTGTACATTCCAGAAAGGAAAATGGATGATGTCACCATGGATTTTGGGACTGGATTACCCTAGAAACCTCATTATAAATATGTTTTATGGGTGATTATAGATCAACATTTGATGTTATTATAATAAATTTTAAATAGGCACTCCTTTATTGTGGATGATATGGATAATATCTACATGTGAGATATAATTTTATTTCATGGTGTACTTTGAAGTATAGTTTTTAACAGAGAACCTTATTTAACATCTATGTTTTGGCAGGATCATCATAAGACTTAGGGAGCATAGGTACTTTTGAGTTCATCCATTCATTCGTAGAATAACAACCAATATAGGTGGATGATTTAGAGTCTGAAGGATATTTTACATGAATTTTCTTCTATTTTGGTGTTTATTTGGAGACACATTTGTATTACATGGTATTTCAATAAAATGACTTGTTCTAGGCACCAATAATAATGGATATTTTTCTGGTTTTTTATTTAATTCCCTCTCATTCATAATTTTTTGGGTTAGATATATGAATGATAGTTCTATCCAGAACAAGTATCATTCAAGATATAGCTAAGAATGTTATGTTTTCTAAAACATTGTTGGATCCCAAAAAGAGCCAATAAAAATCATGTTCTTACTATTAGAGACATCCTATATAGTTTCATGTATGTCATCATGTTTTATTATAAGTGTCTACTAGGTTACGGAAACACCATGTAATAAAATAGGTTATCAACATCCTTGTTTGGCAGGCCTTTTGAGATATAGAAATGGTTTGGTCCAGTTAAATATCTTCCTCCCCTTAATCATATTTCTGAACGATTTATTTCATGTGTATTGGATTCATAAATAAATTCATATCCCTTCTTACATTGTAGACATTTGGGGTTTAAATATGGATGTGGTTGCATCCTTTTATGAGAATTTTATCTAAATTTTGGACCATAACGATGAGAATATATTGAGAATGATTGTACCCCCAGTTCAAGAGAAGTTTCATCGTGACTGATTACAAGAGGATTTCTAAAAATGTGTGTCAGATATGATAACAATATATTTTAATTTGTATGGGAATCCCTAGGATGATGAATGGGGTAGTATAGGGAGAGATTTAATATAGTAAGGGGGTATTTAAGATCAAATTTCCTCAAGTGTTACCCTATTTATATTATTTTTCTCATTTTTAGTCAGTTGTATTCATTTAGAAACATATTTTGGATTTTTTTGGGTAATCTGATTAGAGTAAGGTACCGGGATGAGGGGTGTTGAGATGGATACTCAGTTATAGAGGATTTTTTATTATATTGCTCAAGACTGCAAAATAAAACTAATACCAAAAGTATGGTTTTCCAGGATATGGCATAGTGTGCTTGAGTGTGATAATCCAATATAAATTTAACATACTCATAGTTTTGACGTTGAATGGTGGAAGATACATAAGGTCCTCAAGGGGGTGTATTTGGAAGGTTCTACCAGTTATGACACATCTACAACATGGAGTCTTACATAAAAATTTCTACCTATCTCATTGAAATTAATGGATACCAAATGATGTTTTACCAATAGAGGTTGTGAATTTATCCCTTGGAATGTTTTGTTGAATACCCTTTTTTAGGATGTTCTACGGTGTGGTCCAGTGGGGTTCACCATGATCATATTTTTGATTCAATGTGTATAAATACCATCGATCCCTTCAAACTCATTGCGATCAAATATTTTTCTATCATACAATATTGATATGTGGTATATCATTAATTTATTTTGGGTCTCCTTTATATTAGAATTATACAAAAAAATATAACGTTTAATATGTGTTTACCCATGACATCCAACTTTAGAGTTTCATGAGTAGTGATTTTAGGGATATGAATATTTTCCATGAAATATATTGAACATCTATAGTGTTACATGTTTTTATTCATTTATGTAGGTTGTCATATGACTTATACTTTTTTAGTTTTTTCTTGTATGTTCAATATATGACATGGTGTTGTATCACTATGTGGGCAACCTAAACAATTGTAATAATATCTCCATGATTATTTTCACCTATATAAACAACTCATTGGAGAACATTGGGTCCATTGGTATTGATACCAAGGAATTAATCCCCTTGATAGGAGTGATAGTGTTTAAACCTACTTTAGTATATATTATATTTAACTTCATGCCTTTTGATGTTTGACAATTGTCTGTTTCTTTTCATAATAATGTAAATTTATAAAACATGTATAAATTGCGTGAATACTGATATAATATTTCAAAAACATTGAATTTTTTAATATACATGTTAATGACCATGGGTAGATTTAAATATATCTAGAACAAGAATAAATGTTATTGTCCTAAAAATTTTCATTTTTACCCAATGAAATTTAATTTTCCACATGAACAGCGAATTAATTATTTGAATAAATAAAAATATGGAATTTCATATATTTTGATTATAATGTTTAATGTTCTAGTTAATACTTAATATTAATAGCTTAATCAAATTTATCATTAAATTCATATTTGGAATTTCACAATTTAATGTCGAATTAATTTATGTATTGGACCAAAAACTATAATTCATACTGGTTTTTACTCGATAATGTTTTCAGGATTGTAGTGATTTTTTGGTTCCCCTGTAATGGCTTATGGATATTATCTAGCAGGATCGTGGATATGATTGGATTGTTTCCATGAAATACATAGAAATATTATGAATTATTATAGAAGAATATTGTTTCTAATCATAAGTGTCATCTTGGAACATGATGGTTAATGGCTTTATTATATGTTTTGTATTAACTGATAAAATTAATAGAAATTTTATCTCTTTTTTTCTTGCACTAAATATCTAATATTGTAGTTTTTATAAATGGTGGTGTTGAATTTTTGATATTTACAACCAACATGGATGAGAATTTTTTGGTACACAGACAAATTTCATGGATTTGAGTTTTGAAAAGGGATAAAAGGAACATTTTTTTGAATATTTATTAATTGATGAGTTAGTGCAATAAGACATGACTGGCATGGAGATCAGGACTAAGTACATGGGTTATTTTATAAAGTTTCCTTAGTATATAATTCATTTAATTTCACCATTTAATTTTTTATCATTTTATCATATCCCTAAATTATATTATTATTATGATGATGATATAGATTTTATCAGTTATTTATGGATGAATACACTCAATTATTATTTCCCACTTTAATATTGTTAATAATTTTATTTGTTACTATGTTCCAGATGTTACAGTTTCCCCAATATATCATTCACCACCACTCCCCAACACAGATTCTTTTTGTATATGCAGATGCATTCCTGAGGTCTTGTTTGTAGCCATGTTTAATCATGTGAAAGAGCTCCTTGCTTAGAAAAAATTTACATAATTTACCTAAGGATATTTTTACGATATCTCAGATTTAATTTTTTTACTATGGAATGAAGTCATGTCTATAAAAATATTATAATCATAAAACCTATATTGTATGTATTTGTTTCCGTTGGTGTTATATAACTACGATGATTTTTTTCTTGAGAGTGCATATTCATCCATTATGTGATTGACTATAACATCCCAACTTGAACCATCTTTTCCATGTCAAATTCCATATTCCCAAATGCGCACCTCTATGTGCACAATGGGGTGCCAACTAGAAGCGAGGGTCCTGTGTTGAACCATGGGGAGACAATACACTTTGCATCATTGCATGTGATAGATAAATAATGACATAAATATATAAATAAAATTTTTATTCTATCATGATGAAACTAAAATATGGAATACATGTCTTTCACTAAACAAACAAGATAAATAATGATCCATGAATTTGGTAAGCCAATAAAATAAAAATAATTGGCGATTCCAGCAAAAACATAATCTATAATTTTCAGCATCATCCTAAACCACATGCTAAATTGTCTTTCAGAAGAATATTTTCCTTTAACAGATATCACAAAATGCTATCTATAGATAACTGAAATTCCTGACAATGGTATTAGAATAGGACTTAGTATAAAACCATCAGTGGCCCATAACATCAGTGAGTAAAATATACATGTGTAGACTATGAAAATAATGAGGGTCAAAATATAAAAATATTATATCACATAAGTACGAAACGCATATCAGTTTCACTAGTATAGATTCTACATACTTTTTTACCATGTCTTGAGAAAAATAGATTCATTGGCATAATTATGATTGGAACATGACTAGTAGGAGAAATCCTCTTTGAGTGGATAACCCCAAAAAAGTTATTTATTCCACTCTAAGGGACTCTCCATGTTTGATTTGTACCATTTCTATCAAATATTCCTAATATAGGTCACCTAAACATTCATCAAATATCACATGTTGATAAAATTCAAGAACATCACCATTGAATGGATGTCCCCATGCATGTGACACATCCCACAGACTCAAATATTGCAGATACATATGATGTAGATATGGTAAACCCCCCTTAGAGGATTGTGTCGAACATGAATAAAATATATCATGGTGTCAGTCATGTTTCGTATCTCAAATTTCATCAAATGTCAAAAAATACATGTGTCAAACTTCACATGTTATCCAGATTGGCCAAATTAGGATGCTCAATTGCAATAGATATGAATATAAATTACGTGATACATAATTAAAATTACATATCAAAACCATGCCATGTAATCCAGTAAACATAATCATCACAATCCATATCCAAAATAAAAAATTATGGTTGATGGTATACACAAAAACACACACAAAATGTGATGATACATCAAATATCAGTCTCCTAGGCTATGCATGCATTCCATAAATTCATTTCAATTAACTATACTATAATATATGAAAAAAATAAAGGGATCCTTAGACATATGTTTCACATCATATAAAACACCTACACAAAAAAATCATTCCAATAATGTATATAAATAATTCACAAGTGTCCTCGAATTCCAACCTTTTGTGTAACTAGGATTGATGATAAGGTTCGATATAGGAATTTAACTAAACAACTTAAAATACATTTTCTTGGAAAAATTAATTAAAAATATGATCATTGATATGAGCCAAAAGAAATCTATGACACATCAATCTGATCAATAATGGGGTTGATATTGAGGATAGAGTATTTAGTCAAAAAATAAATATTAATAATAATAATAGAGGGGAGAAATATATGTGTGATGCTCCGGTATCTATATTGTCTCTCATTTTCTCATATGAGCCTCCACCTTTTCCCAATATATATATATATATACATATATTCATCTATTGTTTTTCAATTTATATTATTCTTCCATTCAATTTATTTTCTTTATCATCTTAAACCAATCTCTACCCCTTCATGTAGTTTCTCTTTTTGAAATTTATCTTTATATCATATAAAATCATCAATTTATTATATTTAAAATGAAATTATATATACATAGATTATATATAAAATTATAGAACCAAAAATACTTATATATATATATAACCACATATATGTATACACACACACTCCTGCACATATATATATACATATATTAAACCCATATATATACATGTTATATATATATAATAAAATTATTTCCCAAATTTATAATAATAATAACAACCAATTTTTAATTATTTATTATATTTATTAAATATATAACATTAATTCCACCATAAAAATTTTAGAAAATGGAACCATTAAATAGGCAATAATTTCATATTATTCATATATTTTCATTTTATGGGAACAATTAACTAGAACATATTTATTACATTATCCGTGATAATTTCTAACATAACAAAACAATTTTTCATATATCTGTATTTTAATATTTTTTTCAATTGAATGATAATAATAATAATACTAATTATATTGTATTAAATAATTCTTAAATCCAAATAAAAATTTTATATACCAATTATGTGTACCATTTAATACGATGTTACCAATCACCCAACACATAATTGTTTTTGTCTTTTCTAGGATAAAACCTAATTCCAAAACCTAATAGTGTACATAGATATATCATACAACACAATATTTGAGTGAAATTAAAATATTCACTGAAGAACTTTTAGAGAAATAATAAATAAGCTATCCTTGAGAGTTATATAAATAAACGCCCAATGCACAGAAATAATATATCACACCTAGAGTGAAATCACCACCCCCGACCAAGAGGTGGTTTCATATTTCCCATATGATAAATAAATTTTTATATATTAATTTTTTTCCATAATAAAATTCATCTTATAGAAAAAAATATATATAATATTTTTATTCTATCATGTTCAAGGCTCTATGGGCCACTGAATCCCATTTTAACTCTGTTCGTAACTCCAAAAATGTTCTATATAATTTTCAAATAATTATTTCATGAAAAACATGACATGTTTTTAAAACATGAATTTTACCCTTTCTTAAATACATAATGAAGAGAAGAATTTAAATTTAAATTCTTCACACAAAAAATATGTAATTTTCAATGAAATATGGATTTATTATATTTCAAATTTGAGGTTTTTATAACTCTGTAAACCTTTATTATTATTTTCCATGTGATGTGCTATAGATCATGGAACCACCACTCCCCACTATAATAGGTTCCACATTTATATATGATTATTTAATAAAAAATACCTTAAATATATAAAAAAAATATAAACTTTTAAATTATGAAATGTTTGTTTACAATAATTGCATTTTAATTATACTTGATCTTGTTGATAGAGAGAAATAATATTATACAATATAGTAAAGGATTATGTCTATATTATCCAAATTTTTTACATTACTCACAAAAACATATATACACAAATAAAAATAAAAAAATTCTAAAAAAATCAATTCTATAAATATTTCTCCCGGACACATATCATTGTTTAAACATGAATTTAATGACATGGGATATATTTAAAACATTTAAAAGTAATATAAGAACTATGAACCTATGTTTATATCATGATTCATAAATTCACACATAAAACCTATAAATATCATATCATCATCATGTGACCCACCTTATGGGAATTGAATGAATGGTCAAAAAAATGTAACTACCCCATTTTATGGAAATGAGGAGGTCTACTATTCAATGATGACAAAACACAGATATAGTTCCAATGAATGAGAACAAAACATCCTAACCCATTTCTATCACATTTGAAATCATAGAAGAAAAAAATATATAATTTACTGAATTCTAATGATCAAATACCATTTTTTCATTCCCAAACAAAACCAACGGGTCCGAGTCAAAATTCAAAATGACCTCAGGAGAACCTTCACATATATATAAGTGTTTCAAATAGTATTGAGGATATAAAGTGGGTCCATTAGGATAATATATCATCAGTATCATGTCATGGAATTAATAAATAATAAAATCAATATATATATATAAATTTTTTTGTACATAAGTTGAAAACCTATTGAGGTATTATGAGTCATTGAATAAATAAACCACGAAATAATGGCCAAATTCATTGGGTATCCTAGTAAAATAAAAATTTAAAATTATGAACCACTCAGTGTACTTATATATTGGATAGCATCATCCAGAATCCACATGATCAACTGTTTATTAAAGTCTTAATTACCTTCACTGGATACATAGACATACTAACTACAAGATCATAGAATGTCCTAAGTTTGGTGTGATTACAAGACATAGTAAGACACCACAAATGATCAATAACATGAGTTAATAAACTATACAAGGGAAATACATGAATATAACTAGGTTATAGATATAAAAGTAATATATAAAACATGTACCAAATATACGTTGGGTCCTTGGGGATGGACTGTACCTGCATCAAAACCATGTTGGTGGAAAAAACATTCTTTGGTAAAATACAAATAAGAACATTACCAGAAAGTCACAACATCTAGAAGTGGATATCCCAATGAATGTGAAAATTTCCTCCAGAATTCATATTCTATATACATAGAAATCCATGTCTTAAACATCCATCACATGTGGATAGACCAATAATATATTAAATATGACATTCCCATCCATGTATTGAACATCCCTCATATAGTGATAGCAATAATCAAGCGATACTTTCTGCCAAAAAATAAAGTTCAGGTATATGACAATGTAATTTTGAAAAATCCATGTAAGAGGATTTTCTTCAACATGCATCAAATATCTCATATATTCAATCATGTTTAATATCTCAAAGTTTATCTTATTTTGAAAAATACATGTGTCACATCTCTTATATTGGCAGAATATTATATACATAGACAGTCAACTGATGTAGATTTAATGGTAATATATACAATATATAATTCAAATGATAGATCGATACCACACCATGCCAATAAGTTAACATCATAATCACAATCCATATTATTGAATTACGTGTACAAGATAAGGGATAAATATGCACCCAATTTTTGATTATGAATCATATTTCAGTCTTAATGGATACACCACAATCTGAAAAATCATCCCAATTACTGGAAATAAACTATTGTCAAAATATCAATGTCTTCCAACATAGAGAATTTACACATGCATAAAAAAGGACAAAATAAATCATGTCAATAATATATATAAGTAATGGTTTAGTGTTATGGAAATCACAAATTATGCGCGATGAAAATTAAAAAAAGGATTTTCATATGAATTTAACCACACCACTAAAACCTCACTATAATCAGAATCAAAATAATGTTCAAAAATTAATTCGTTTAGAAGAACACAACATCACTGCATGTGTGTCAATCTATCTAAGGTGATATTAAGGAGAGTTCATTGAGAAAAAAATAAAAAGTAATATGAATAATATGACCGAGTGAGAGAGAGGGTCCCGTGGCTTCTTTAGGTGTACAGTTTCACATTTTCTCCTATAAACCTCCCCCTTTTACAATTATATATATATATTTATATATTCATTTGATATTATTAAATCTATATCATTATTCCACCTCATTTATTCTACTTATCCTCATCAATTAAATTCCACCTCATGATATGGTTTATATTTTTATAGTCATATTTTAAACATTTTAAATCATTGATTAATTATATTTAAAAGTTCATCATATAAATATATAAATATATACAAACCGATTATACATATATAAACTCTAACACACAAACACACAGACACACACACACACATATATATATTCCTTTATATATATAAACACTATACAGATATATATATATATATATTTAACCATTATATATACAAGTTATATATATACCATAATTATTTTCCCATCCCAATTATAATAACAACAAAAAACAACATGTTATTATTATTACTATGAAACATATCACATTGAATACACATTTATCATTTTGAAAATAAAATCCATTATAAAGTAAAAAAATTAATATTAACAATACATTTGAAATGAATTTGGATAGTTTATAATATAATTTTAATTACTGTTTGAACTCATTATTTCAACTATAAAACCTTTTTAGTTATTGTACTATATTTATTATTATTTCTCTATCACAAAAAACATTAATAATAATAAAATGATTATTATTATTTCTATCTTCTAAATTGAAATCTTATATATAATTTATTTTTTCCCTAATGTGTAACATTCCAAACACCCAAAGTACACAAACATTATGTCATATCTAGTGTAAACGAATCCTCCAAGGTCAAACAATGGTTTCATATTTCTTATAAGATTCATTTTTAGATATATTAAATTATTCTCGATTAAATAAAAAATAATATAAATAATATATTCTCGTGTGTGATATTTCCAAATGCTTGATACATACAAATCTTATGTCACACCTAGTGTAATAGAATATTTGAGAACCTAATAGTGGTCTTGTATTTCTCATATGAAAAACTATTTTAATGATATTGAAAATTTTTTATAAATAAATTTCATTCACTTGAATATTATAAATTTAACAATATTATTATATCAACATCATGGATCTATGGGTCTCGGGATATTGTTCTATCATATCTCATAACTCTAGAAATATTGCATAAAATATTCCAATGTGTTTTGAGTATATAAAATATAGTTGTTTCCTTAATAGTTAATTTAGACATTCTCAAAACAATAAAAATGAAAAAGACAAAAAATATTTCTCAACAAATGTAATTGTAATTTATTAATAAAATATGTTCTTATTATCATTTTTTATTTATTATGATACATTGATAATCATAGGATTATTTGATATCTAAAATGTTATTTCCCTATTTTTTAGGACAATAAATGTAACGTCCTAGTTCTGGAAGCCACCCAGAGGCACCCCGTACCCGGTTGGTCACATGGCCTCAAGCGCATTTCCCCAAACGCCAGAGGTTGTCGACTAGAAGCGAGGGCCTTGGGTGAGGTAGTGGGGAAACTATGACCACATTGGCTGAGAAAACAATGGAAGTAAATAAAACATGCAATAACAGAAGAAGTAAATATCCAACAAAAATAAACAGTGGAAGACAGAAATAATAAATAATTGGATCACACATGTATATATGAAATGATGCATGATACATATATAGGAAAGAAGCCAAACATGTCACAATTCTAGAAATACAACCAGTACCAAAACAAGTACAAAGGAAAAGATAAACAGCTCTTCAGCATCGCAAGCCTAAGCTTGGTCCCATGAAATCCTGCTCCAAAGCAATTAAGTACCCGAAGTGGAAGGGCTCTTGCCCTTGTCTATACCTGCATCAAAATAGACTGTTTGGGCCCAAAAGCATGTTCCAAACAAGGTATGAGACTAAATACCATTAGGTAACCACCCGAAGATCTATTCCTAACAATCAGTAAGCATATGGAATGTAATAGTATAGTAAATAAGAAACAATAATAGTAAACAGCATGCAATAATCAGTAAGAAGTAACAAGATGATATACAATAATAATCAATGAAAATAACAACAAGAATCAGTTAATCAAATAGCTAACCACAATAGGAACCCCTCTGGGAAGTACTCACAACCAAACCCTCTAGCCCTATCCAAGAAGTACAAAAAACCCTCTGCGCTGTGCACTCAGCCTGAACCCTCTGGTTTGGTCATACGAAATTATAAGACTCTCTGGGAAAGCTTGCTCGGTCAATTTCCCTTATAGTATAGGGTAGTAATGGACTCTATGTGGAAGATCATGTGGTCTAACCCTCTTAAATACCCAAGGTCTAGAAACTCTCTCATGAGCTCACTCAATCAATCCTCCTATTGTCTCAGGTCTATCACAGACTCTGTGAGGAATATCGGTCGGTCAATTCCTCCCCTATCTTGGAATGGTTTATGGAAATTCAAACAAGTAAAGACTCTCTAAGGAATCCCACTTGGTCTAACCTCCTGTAGTCTATAATTTCAAAGACACTATGGGAATCTCACTTGGGGTATCCCCTGTAGTCTATAATGTCCAAGACTCTCTTGGAGGCCCAATCGGTCTATCCATTATGGTCTATAATGTCCAAGACTCCCTCGGAAGCTCACTCAGTCTATCCCTTATAGTCTATAACTCTGGGTTCTAATGTTCCCGTTCCAGTCAGTGCAAAAAATTCTATAAGTCTAAAGTACACTTATAGAGCTACATGGATAACTAGTATACAGAATAACAAGCATGTCATGAATATCAGTCCATCCTATGGTCACAAGGCATGGAAAACAGGTATAACGGCCAAAGGATGACAAGACCCAAAGGTAATAAATAGAACAAGGCATGGGAAAAACATGAAATCACATCAATTAGCCTCATGCAAGATAAAATTACCTCTAAACTAGCATACATGCCAGGCAGGAAAACAACATGGGAAAAATGGTAAACATGCAATACCCCGTTTATGGGTATTAGTGGATATTTTCACATAAAACTCAAGGTCATCGAATGGTGAGTCACAAAACACCTACCTCGATCTGAGGAGATCAATATACAGGAACCAAAAAGCTTAATTCTACTTAGAATGGAATTGATCTATGAAAACACACAAAACGGTCAACCCACGAGATCTTTAGAAGGATGGAAAATAACGAAATTAAACTCAATAAGAAGGAAGAGATCATAGCTTCGGTTCCAAAACAATAAATGGTAGTCGATTTGGAAAAAAGATGGAGGCTTGGGGTCTTGGAGGTTGTTCGCAGCCGTACGGACGCTCCCAGATGAAGAACCTGGAGAAGAAGGTGTTTATGTCGATAAGGCATGACCCCAGTCTATTTAATAAAAAAAATGAAAGTACACGGTGTGTACTACTAGAGTACACGGAATGTACTAGGCCTTTCCATACTCAGATTTAAGCAGCCTCCACATAACCCCTACACACTGTGTGTGTGGCCCATCACGGCCAGCACATGGCCTTGCGGGGCATCGAAGTACACGACGTGTACTATGACAATTTTCAGATTTTCCGCTTTTTCTCAAAAATGACCAGAAAAGGAAAAACATACCTGAATCAAAGATCCATGTTCTTATAAACTTCCCCCTTTAAAGAAATTATTTGCCGAATTTTCCTAGCGGGGCGTAGAAGAAGAAACCCCGAACAGCATCAGCCACTATGATTGTACATCGGCCTCCCTCTCCCAAGTCTCATCCTATACTAGTCTGTGCTGCCATAGCACCCGTACTAGAGGAACAGACCAGCCCCGAAGAACCTTCATACTGTGATAAAAAATCTAGATAGGATTCTCTACAAACGACGCATCCTATTTGAGCTCAACCTCCTCAGGTTAAAAGACTTGAGACGGGTCTGAAAAGTAACGTCGAAGATGAGAAACATAGAAGACGTTGTGCATAGCCCATTACCTCTGAGGTAACTGTAACTGATAGGAAACCAGTCCAATTATCTCCAACACCTCAAACGACCCGACGTACTGTGGTGAATGCTTACCCTGTCTCTAAATCCTCTTGTGTCCCAACCTCGATGCGACAGGTAGGAAAACCAGATCCCTGACCTCGAACTCCAGAGGCCGTATCTGATGATCATCATATGACTTTTCTCGAGACTGTGTTGTATCAATCCTCTTTCGAATCAACTCTATCTACTCTGAGGTCTCCTAAAAAAGACGAGGTCCCAGCAAAGCTTCCTCTCTTGTCTCCAGCTAGCACAATGGTGACTAGTATGGCCTACCGTACAAAGCCTCGTAAGGTGACATCTGAATAGTCTTCTGAAAACTGCTATTATAGGAAAACTCTACAAGAGGAATATGCTTCTACCAAGATCCTCCAAAATCTATAATGCATGTTTGGAGCATATCCTCAAGCACCTGGATCGTATGCTCGGACTGGCCATCTCTCTGGGGATGGTATGTTGTACTCAAAATTACCTGTGTACCAAAAGTTTTCTGATGCCCCTGCCAGAACCGGGATGTAAAACACGCACCCCTATCTGAAAAAATGGAGTATGGAACTCCATGCAGATGTATAATCTGTTGGATGTACAAACTACCCAACTCATCAACACTGAAGCTCTACTTGATCAGAAATAATTGATCAACCTTCGTAAGCCTGTCGACGACAGCCCAAATAGCATCACTGCATCGAGGTGACCTCGGTAACCCGATCACGAATTCCATCATGACATTGTTCCACTTCCACTCGGGAATGGGTAACTGATGTAAAAGCCCTACTGGTCACTGATGTTCCGCTTTCACCAACTAACAAGTAGAACATATGATGAAGAACCCGGAGACATCTCTCTTTATACCTAGCCACCAGTACTGGCAGTGTAGATCACGGTACATCTTGGTGATTCCAGGATGAGCATAACAAACCGAGGTATGAAAATCCCACATCAGCTCCTCACATATGTCTACTAGAACCCATACGCATACCTGGAAACACAAGATCTCATCCTCGCCCACTGTCCATCCAGGAAGAGAGTACTCTCCTGACACACTCTCCAGCAAGACTAGGCCTTCTGAGTCTGATATCTGCCTCATCCGTACCCGATCACGAATGGTAGAGGTAACAACTATTGAAGATAGAAAAGTCTGCCCCTATTTGTCGTTCACCTCCAAATGAATCTCAGAGAATAGAGCCATAAGCTGCCACTCACTGCTGGCCTCTTCAACTGCCTGAATATAAGCTCTCCCGATCAAAGCATCAACGACTTCGTTTCTCTTTCCCGGCATGTAGGCATGCTCAATGTCGAAAGACTGAAGACACTCAAACCAACTGCCCTATCTCAGATTCAGATCACGTTGATCGGAGATATTCTTGGGATTCTTGTGGTCAGTAAATACCACAAAGTGCTCTCCCAAAATATAGTTTCTCCATCAGCGTAAGGCATGGACAATAGCTGCCATCTCCAGGTTGTGTGTATGATAGTTCCTCTCGTGTGTCCTCATCTTCCGAGACCCGTACTCAACGACCCCATCTATCTACATAAGAACATCTCATTGACCGATACCTAAAGAATCACAGGAAATAGTATTGCTCTTTCCCTGCTCTAAAAAGACTAGTATCAGTGCTGACGTCAAAATCTCATTCAGCTCCTGAACGGTTGAGTCACAAGAATCTGACCATAAGAACATCGCCCCTTTCTTGGTCAGACCTTTCAGCGATACTGATAGGTGGTTAAATTCCTGTATGAAATGCATGTAGTATCCAGCCAGACCTAGAAAAATTTTCACCTCAAAGAAATTCATCAACTCCTCCCAAGAAACTAGAACTCTCACATTCTCTGGGTCTACTGATAGACCTGTATCTGAGATAACATGACCCAAGAAGTGAATCTTGTCTATCCAAAAGTGGCATTTTGAGAGCTTAGAATATAACTAATTCTCTCTCAGTGTACTCAGAATGATCTCAAGATGGGTATCATGGTCGTGTAGAGTGTGGGAGTACACCAAGATGTATTCTAAGAAAACCACTATGAAAGAATCCATGAATGGATGGAACACTCAGTTCATCAGTGCTATAAAAAATTTCGGCGCATTCGTGAGACCGAAAGGAATGACCATATAATCGTATAGACCATACATGCTCTTGAAGGCTATTAGAGGTATATCTAGTGATCTAACATGCAATTGATGACAACCAGACCTCAAATCAATCTTCGATAACACCAGGGCTCCTCGAAGATTATCAAAGAGGTCATCGATCCTTGGTAAGGGATATCGGTTCTTGACCTTCAACCGGTAAAACTTCCGATAATCCACAAAAATCCTAAGGGTGTTGTCTAAATTCTTTTAAAATAGGGAAAGCGAACCCCAAGGAGAAGTACTAGGTTGGATGAAACCCTTTGCCTACAACTCCTCCATATGTTTCTTGAGCTCCAGTAACTCAGGTGTAGCCATCACATAAGGAGGAATGGACACTAGTGCCGCTAATAGCATGAGGTCAACAAGAAGTCTACCTCACACTCTAGAGGAAAACCTGAAAATTCCTCTGGAAATACTTCCCTGAAACGATCCACCACTGAGGAAAGTCTATCTGCGAAGTCCCCTGGTCATTTAGATAAAGACTAGCAATCTGGGCTGTAACTCCTCCTAGCCCATGATTCTCTGGTCCAGATCTACCTACCTAGACATCCCACTCACCTCTATGAAAATGGATCCACCCTTTGGTTATAAGAAACTCACCCTGTGGCGATAGCAATTGACTTCTTCTTGAAAGGGAACTAACCAGTCCATACCGAGAATGACATCACAGCCTGTCATCTCTAGGACATAGAGGTCCCATATGAAGTGACACCCCATATCCTCAAGATGGAACTCTCTGCACTAATGTGCTGTAACATCCCAAGTACGTAAAGAATAATATATTTTCATATATTTTCCTATTTATGAATTATATAGTTTTTTAGCGGCTTAAAATGAGAATAAATATAATCTTAAGCATAAAATACTCTAATATTTTTAAAAGATCGTTTTAGCACCTTTTGATGAAAAACCTTTTTTAAATAAAACTTTTTAATATTTTATAAGATCTATTTTTCAAAATAAACATATTATTTATGATTGGGACATTGAAATTTACTATGGAGAAATTTTTGGTATTTTTCTGACAATCATGAGTTTATAATGACTAGAGAAAAATACCGCATTTTACTTCAAAAATTATTTTTCATCTAATATAATTATATAGATATATTGTACTTTTAATTTGATTTAAATTTAAATTATATAATATTTTTACCATTTAATCCAATTTTGGCCATTGTAAATAATTTCACTTTGGATTTGGGCATAAACAAGTTTCAAACTTTTGATAGATATTGTTTCTAAAAACCCGCTATTTGTTTTGACAACAAGAATTATTTTTAAATTAATTACTGCAATTTCTGTGTTTGGAATTTGGTCAAATGGATTCCATATTTTGAATCAAAATGTCCATATTATGTAATTAAGACTCTTGTTTTTGGACATTATGAATAGTAACGACGGTAATTATCATTAAATATCTTGAATAATTAGTAATCAGGTAGTTAAGGATAATAAAATAATATCATAATAATAAGAAATGACCCCAAAATGTTTCATAATTCTACTATTTGTGTCATGGCAGACCATGGGACTCCTTTTTCCAACTTTAGGACCCCATGGAATCACTTTTGGGTGATAATGACACTTTATCATTTCATTTTTAAAGAAAGGAGAATATCACAAAAGTATGTAACACCTAAGTAAAACAATTTTAGTTTTGTCTATGTAAAAGATATATTAGACTATAAATAGTAATTGGAAATCTAAATATATTTCCTACATCATAGTATTTGTTTATAATTTTTAGACATTAAATAAATTAATTTATTTATGACACCATGATGATGCAGCGATTACTTCAATAATGAACGATTTAAATAAAATTAAAAGATAATATAAAATCTAAGACTTACACTTCTGAAAAACCATTTTATTGGTGTATTTAGAACCGTTATCACCTTATACTCGAAATATATCCCCGTGGGACCTTTAAAATCTGAAACTCATTTTAAAATAATGTAAAATTTCAAGAATTTCCAAGAGTGACCCTCCTCCCTCTTATTAAAGGCCCCCAATTATACCCTCCTTACCCACACCAATAAAGCCATTGGCTCAGCCAGACTCTGCACATTTTATCTCTCCATATACCACTATTCATCATAGAATCCTTACCTTAGGTAGAAAACTCTTCAAGAAACCCTTTTGGTTCAAACCAAGGGGAGTTACCCGATTTAAACGTAAAGTCTTCTCTAATGTTCTTTTGTTTTATTTTTCTTCTCCAACCCCCTAAACTCTTTTTATTCATTTATTTATTAAAAAAACCAGTATATTAAATATACTCGGATTTTTTATGAGAAGGATTCGGCTACACTTACACACACTCCCGTCTAGTGGTTAAAGAACATATAGTTTCTGTGGATGGCGAATTTCTGCCTCACGAAACGATGATTGTTCAATATTCTTTTAATACCATTCATGGTGGCCATTAAGATGTCACTATATTTATATATGATATATATATGTTTATGTTTTTATTATGATTATGTATTTTCATTGATGGCATACCTTAATGGTTTCCATTATGGGTAAACGCGATATCATCATTTTAGGAAGTGCGGACTACCGCCCCCTCAAAGTGATTTGATTCGTTAATGACATATGTGGGACATATAATGGATTGAGTTAATGATGTTATATATGATATTATACATGAATTATAGCGTACCTTTAAATCACAATTATTTCATTTCATTAAATACGAAAGAGAAATTAAAGTAGCGTTCATACGTACGTACGGCTTACCGTCTCCATGACCGGTGCATTTCATTTCTTACCTATAAATGTTATGTAATATTATAAATGCATGTATATAAATGATATATATATGATATATATGATATCTACATCATGAATATAATTCTGGATATAATGGATATTTTACCACAGGAACAACTTGTAATTATAAGAAGTTTATTTTTGACTCTAGTACCAAAGATCGACAAAATGACCGTTATTAACTTAAATAATAACATAATGTTCATAACATGGTAATAAGTGATATAAAAGGAATAAAGACCTTGAAAAAGGTTCTTAAGTAAGTAAAAATTAACTCTATTTTATTATTCAGGAGATTAAAGAATGATCGAGTCAAGTCGGACACGAGGTAAGGGACTTCATCTCAATCTCCTTTCATTGAGGAATATTTTGTTTTATATAGAACTTTCTTTTATACGGCGTATAAACCCATTTTACTTTTAATTTTACTAAAAAGGAATATTTTTATATGAAGAATTTTTCTAGAAGACAAAAGGAGTGTTTTTTCTTACGTATGCGGAGACAACGTCTTCTCCACCGTGATGACCATTATTTGAGTTTCGGCTTCCTCTACAAGCCATATCTTTTATAAATAAAAAATAAATACCATGTTTTAATTTTCATTTATTTTGGTATTGAAAATGGTTTTGATAATGTTTTTATTATGTCAATGTGTATTATTGTAATAACTCATTATTAAGTAATTTTTAAGGGTGGGGCCTTATAGTTGGAATCAGAGGGAGGTTTAAATAACATTAAGAGTTAGAATTCTATTAAATGATTATCCAAAAATATTTTTTTTATGGTGAAATTGAAATTATATAGCATTTGAATATCACCATGTTACTTCATCTAATACATGTTTGATCAGAATGGTTTTCTGCAGAGGAAACAAGGAAGCAGTGCTAGGAAGGCATATAGAAGGAAATGACCTTACAAATCAGCATCCTGAGATGGTTGGAATTGGAACTAAATAGTTTGTTGCAGTAATGGTGCAGTTGAATCAAGTAATAAATGGCGGTGGTATCCATTCATGAGATCATCTAGGTCAACTGCAGAGGAACATGTCAGTGGTGGAACATTTCATGAGGCAACATCCCCCATCATTTAGAGGATCATCTTACCATGTGCTAGCTGAAGGGTGGATTAAATCACTGGAGAAGATTTTCGATTTCATGGGGTGTTTATACAAACAAAAGTTTAGTCTTTCTATTTAACATTTGGAGGGTGAAGCAGATCAGTGTTGGTCGATGGTTAAAAATATCAGGTACACTGATGAGATTGATGCTCTTGACTGAGATGAATTAAAAGTATGTTTCTTGAGAAATATATTCATATGGTTGTTTGACTTAGTATGGGAAAAAAATTCTTGGAATTGAGGAAAGAGGATGACTTAGTGTCTGATTATGAAGAATGGTTCACTCGATTACAAGGTATGCTCCAAATTTCATCCGAGACCTTGATAGTATAATCAATCGTTTTTACTCAGGATTAAAGCCAAAATATCGAAGGGCATTGGCTTCTCGTGATTTAGAATGATATGAAATGCTTGATTGATGTGATGAGAAGGTGGAAATGGAGTTTTTCGATGATCAAGTTTTCTATGACAACCAACAGAATAAGAGACTGAGGTGGTAGGAGAAAGGGAATAATTCTTCAAAAGGGTCTAATGGTAAGAAGACTAAATTTTTAGTTTGTGATAAATGTGGTAAAAAGCATGCCGGGGAATGTCTTTTGAATTCTGTAAAGTGCTATCGATATGGTAAGATGGGACATAAGGATCGTGATTACACTAGAAAAGATCTAGGTGATGGTAAGACCAAATTTGATTTACAGTTAGTGAAATGTTTCAAGTGCAATGTGATGGGTCATTATGCAAACGAGTGTTCGAAAAAGAGCTCAAATGATGGGAAGAAGTCAAAATACAATCTGAAAGGTGTGGTGAAATCCTTTGCAACTACTTCAGAAGATGTTGGGATATCAAATGAAGTGGTATCAGGTACTTTGTTTGTTTTTTCATATTATGGCAACGTGTTGTTTGTTTCAGGGTATACACATTCATTCATCTCTGAAACATTTTCTAGTAAATTGGGAATTCCATCTCAATAAATGACTCCTGAACTTGTGGTAAAAACTCATGGGGTAAATGTTGAGCCAAAAAGAATTTATAAGAATCTTCTTATCCTTATCCATGGAAAGAACCTACTCACAATCCTTATTGTTTTACCTCTAGTTGAGTTTGACGTTATCCTGAGTATAGATTGGATCTTTGTTTACCATGATAAGATTAATTATAGAGCTAAAGAAGTTTCATTTCAGAATGACTTTCAGTTTGTGTACAAGAATGAACCCTTACTATTGATAACATATCAAGAGGATTAGAAACTTGTAAAAGATGGAAATGAATGTTACCTTTCACATATTGTTGAAAACAAAGGAACAGTTCAGATTAATGATGTGCCAGTGGTAAATGAGTATCATGATATTTTTTCTGATATGTTTCCTAGAAGAATACCAGATCGGGAAGATGAATTTATTGTTGACTTAGTTCCTGATGCTAAGACACTTTAAGAACCCCCTTATTGAATGGCTCAAATTGAACTTTTAGAGTTAAAGGATCAATTGCATGATTTATTAGAGAAAGGTTTCATTTGAACTAGCACATCACCATGGGGTGCTCCTGTCTTATTTTTTAAAAAGAAAGATGGTTCAATGAGACTTTTCATTGATTATAGAGCCTTGAATAACATCACTGTTAAGAAAAAACATCCTTTTCCTCATTTCGATGATTTGTTTGATCAGATCCAGGGAGCTAAGTATTTTTCAAATATTGACTTGATATTGGGGTACCATCAGTTGAAGGTAAAGGAAGAATATATTCCGAAGACCATGTTTCGTACTAGATATGCCCATTATTAATTTATAGTAATGCCTTTTGGGAAAACCGATGCACCTGTTTTATTCATGGATATTGTAAACAGAATTTTCCATGAGTTCTTGGATAAGTTTTTGGTTGTTTTCATTGATGATATTTTATTGTTTTCTAAAAGTAAATAGGAGCATTAAAGACTTTTAAGGGTTATTTTGAAAACATTAAAAGAAAAGAAATTTTATGGAAAATTCAGAAAGTGTGAGTTTTGGTTGCAACAAAATTCTTCCCTTGGTCACATTGTTTCTAAAGATGGAATAACTATTGATCCTTCAAAAACAATGGTTTTTGAATAATGTCCAAGACCCACAAATGTAACGGAGATTCATAGTTTTCTTGGTTTGGCAGGCTATCACTGATGGTTTGTAAAAAAATCACGGTTATCTAGTCCAATGACTAAGCTAACTCGGAAGGGTGTTAAGTTTATCTGGACAAAAGAATGTGATGATTTTTTTCAGGAATTGAAAAGATGTTTGGTGAATGCTCCAATTTTTTCACTACCTTCCAGGAATGGTTAGTTTGTTATCTACAGAGATGCTTCATTGAACGGACTTGGTTGCATCCTAATGCAGAATGATCAGGAAATTTCTTATGCTTCACGTTAGTTGAAGACTCATGAGGTAAATTACCCTACACATGATTTGGAATTAGTTTCTTTTTTTCACGTTAAAAATTTGGAGGCATCATTTGTATGGAGTAAAGTGTGAAATATATACCGATCAAAAAATTTTAAAGTATATATTCACTCAGAAATAATTGAACATGAGATAGAGGAGATGGCGAGAATTAATCAAGGATTATGATTGTACAATTCATTACCATCAAGGTAAAGAAAATAAAGTGGAACATGCTTTGAGTCGAAAAATTAATGCTTCATTAACCATGTTATGTTTGGAACGTGATCCTTTGGTTAAGGATTTGATGAAATTTGGAATAGAAGTTGTTGGTGCAGGATGTTCTTTTGTTTTGTTTTAGGTATCAGTGAAATCTTCTCCAATAGACAGAATTATGCAAGCATAGAAGCAAGATAGTGAGTTGTAGAAAAATGTAGAGCTGGTTCAGAATTTTATGTTTCCTGAATTCAACATCGATAATGATTGTGTTTTGAGATTTGGGAAGAGATTGTGCGTGCCTTTTGATTCACAGTTGAATAGAGAGTTGTTATTTGAAGCTCATAGTTCTCTGTTTTCAGTTCATCCTAGCATTACTAAGATGTATAGAGATCTTCGAGAGTATTACTGGTGGGATGGAATGAAAAGAGATATTGCTGATTTTACTGTGAAGTGTTTGACTTGTAAACAGGTTAAAGTAGAGTGGAAATTACCTAAAGGGATACTTTAGCCATTATAAGTGCCAGAGTGGAAATGGGAGAATATATCCATGGACTTCATTGTGGGTTTACCAAAGGCACCTCGAGGTAATAATGCAATTTGGGTTATTATTGATCACTTGACTAAATATGCTCATATCCTTTCTATACGAGAAACTTTTTCCTTAGATCAACTTTCTCATTTGTATCTTAAGGAGATAGTCAGGATACATGGAGTTACCCTCTCCATTGTATCTGATCTTGATCCCAGGTTTACTTCTATCATTTGGAAAGGCCTTCAGAAGTCATTTGGTACTGAATTAAATTTTAGTACAACTTTTCATCCTCAATCAGGTGGGCATTCATAACAAACAATTCAGACATTAGAGGATATTCTACATGATTGTTCGATGGATTATCAGGGTAGTTGGGACCACCATATTTCTTTGGTTGAGTTTTCTTATAACAATAGTTTTCATTCCAGTATACAGATGGCACCATTTGAGGAATTATATGGGAAGCGGTGTCGAACTCCGGATTTTTTGGATGAAGTTGGTGAAAAGAAGCTGATGGGACCAGAATTGGTAGAATAGATGGCTGAAAAAGTCCAGTTGATTCAGAAACACATGAGAACAGCTTAGAGTAGATAGAAACGTTATATAGACAACAGGAGGAAGGATCTCTCTTTTGAGGTAGGTGATCATGTCTTTCTCAAAGATTCACTAGGGAAATGTGTGATGTGATTTAGTAAGAAAGAAAAGCTAAGTCCAAGGTCCATTGGACCATATGAAATTCTTGAGAGAGTTGGATCAGTTTAATACTGAGTGGCTTTACCTCAAAGTTTATCTCAGGTACACAATGTTTTTCATGTTTCAATGTTATGGAAGTGCATGCGAGATCCATCTCATGTTTTGAATCCAGAGGTAGTTCAGCTGGAAGAGAATCAATCATATGTGGAAAAACCGGCCCAGATTCTTGACCCCAGGGAGAATTTATTTCAAAATAAGGTGATTCATCAAGTAATGGTTTTGTGGAAAAACCACATGATTGAAGAGGCAACATGGGAATCTGAAAATGCAATGAGGGATAAATACCCCCACATATTCGATAAGTAAATAAATTGCGAGGATGAAATTTTCTAAAGGGACGAAGGATGTAACATCCCAAGTAAGTAAAGAATAATAAATTTTCCTATCTATGTCAATTTATGAATTAGATAGTTTTTAGAGGCTTAAAATGAAAATAAATCTAATCTTAAGCATAGAATACTCTAATATTTTTAAAAGACCGTTTTACCGTCTTTTGATGGCATACCTTTTTTAAATCAAACTTTTGACAATTTTATAAGCTTTATTTGTCAAAATAAACTTATTCTTTAGGATTGGGACATTGATATTTACTTTGGATAAATTTTTTGTATTTTTCTGACAATGTTCATTTTTGAATGAATAGAGAAAAATACTGCATTTTACTTCAAAACGGCTTTTTCATCTAATTTAATTATATAGATAGATTGTACTTTAAATTGGGTTTAAAGCTTAATTAGAATATATTTTTACCATTTAATAAAATTTTGGTTATTTTAATTAATTTCACTTTGGAATTGGTCATAAACAAGTGTCAAACTTTTGATAGACGTTGTTTCTAAAAACCCGCTATTTGTTTTGACAACGAGAATTATTACTAAATTAATTAATGAGATTTATGTTTTTGGAATTTGGTAAAATTGATTCCATATTTTTAATCATAAGGTCCAAATTATGTAATTAATACTATTTTGTTTTTGGACATTATGAATAGTAACGACGTTAATTATCTTTAAATACCGTGATTAATTAGTAATCGGGTAGTTAAGGATAATAAAATAATATCATAATAATGCAAAATGACCTAAACATGTGTCCTAATCCTACTGGTTGTGTAATGGCCGACCATGTGATTCCTTGTGCTAACTTATGGACCCCATGGAATCACTTTTGGGTGATAGTGACACTTTATCATTTTATTTCTAAAGAACGGAGAATATCACAAAAGTATGTAACACATAAGTAAAAAAATAATAGTTTTTGTTTGTGTAAAATATCTCTTAGAAAATAAATACTCATTGGAAATCTAAATATACTTCATATATCATAGTATTTTTTTAATAATTTTTTGACATTAAATAAATTAATTTATTTATGACACCATGATGATGCAGTGATTACCTCATTAATGAACAATTTAAATAAAATAAAATGATAATGTAAAATCAAAGACATAAACTTGTCAAAAACCTATTATATGGATGCATTTCGAACCCTTATCACCTTATCCTAGAAATATATCCTTTTGGGACCTTTAAAATATGAAACTCATTTTAAAATAATGTAACATTTCAAGAATTTCTAAGAGTTCCCCTCCTCCTTCTTATAAAAGGCCCCCACCTCTACCTTCCATACCCACACCTCTCAAGCCATTGGCTCTGCCGAAATCTACTAATTTTCTCTCTCCACATCCCTCAATTCATCATAGAATCCTTACCATAGGCAGAAAGCACTTCAAGTAACCCTTTTGGTTCCAACCAAGGGGAGTTACCCGATTTAAATGTAAAGTCTTCTCTAATGTTATTTTGTTTAATTTTGCTTCTCCAACCCCCTAAAATATTTTTATAACTTTATTTTGTAACAACACCAGTATAATAAATATACTAGGATGTTTTTATGAGAGGGATTCAATCTACACTTACACACACTTCGGTCTAATGGTTAAAGAACATACTGTTTCTGTGGATGGAAAATTTATGCCTCATGAAACGATGATTGTTCAATCTTCATTTAACACCTTTCATGGTGGCCATTAAGATGTCACTATATTTATATATGATATATATTATGTTTATGTTTTCCTTATGCTTCTATATTTTTCATTTATGGCATAACATTAGGGTTTCCATTATGGCTAAACGTGATATCTTCATTTTAGGAGGTGCGGACTACCGCCCCTCAAAGTGATTTGATTCATCAATGCCATATGTGGGACATATAAATGATGGAGTTAATGATTTTATATATGAAATTAAACTAGAATTATAACATACCCCTATATAATTATGATTTCATTCCATTAAATATGAAATAGAAATGAATGTAGCATTCATGCATATGTACGGCTTAACGTCTCCATGAATGGTGCATTTCATTTCTTACCTCTTAATGTTATGTAATATTATAAATTCATGTATACACTGGATATATATGATATTTATGATATCTACATCATGAATATAATTCTAGATATAATGGATATTTTACCACATGGATAACTTGTAATTATAAGAAGTTTATTTTTGACTCAAGTACCAAAGATCGACAAAACGACCGTTATTAACATAAATAATTAAATAATGTTCATAATATGGTAATAAGTGATATAAAATGAATAATGAGCTTGAAAAAGGTTCTTAAGAAAGTATAAATTAGCTCTAGTTTATTATTTAGGAGATTAAAGAACGATCGAGTCAAGTCAGACACGAGTTAAGGGACTTCATCTCAATCTTCATTCATTGAAGAATATTTTGTTTTATAACAACTTTCTTTTATACGGTGTATAAATCCCTTTGACTTTTACTTTTATTCAAAAGGATTATTTTTATAGGATTCATTATAATAAACAACAAAAGGATTTTTTTGTCTTACGTATGCGGCGAGAAGGACTTCTCCGCCACCATGACCATTATTTGAGTTTCGGCTTCCTATACAATTCATAACTTTTTTTTAAATAAAAAATAGATATCATGTTTTACTTTTCTTTTATTTTGGTATTGAAAATGGTTTTGATAATGTTATTATTATATCAATGTGTATTATTGTAATAATTTATTACTAAGTAATTTTTATGGTTGTGGCCCTATATGTACGATAGAAGTCCTCGTTACCAATGGTGTGTTAAGAGTCAACATGTCGGCAGACAAAAAGATACAGAGCCTAAAGCTCTCCACAACAGAATTAGAGATAAAGCTATGAAATGTACCAATATCGAAAAGATTTGAAGACAAAACTCTGGATACTAATATCATAACACAAATAGTGGAAGGTTCGAGATCCTACTCCTGATGGGTCTACTTCATAGTGATAGTCTTCCCTGTACTACGACCCTCTGCCCCTGGCTAACCACTCTGAACTGATCCCCTCTACTGTCGCTGGTAACCTGGTGACTGACCACCACGGATGCGACCTCCACCTCAGCCTGAATGGTCGGAAGAACTCCAGTTCCCAGACTGGTGAGAAACTGGTGATACATATCCTGCATGCGGGGTCATAGAAGAACCCCTACCACCAGCTGTAGGTGAGAAGATCTGAAAAAAACGCTGAATATGGCCCATCTTGTCACAAGATAGACACTCCATGAGGTATCTCTGACACTAAGGCATAGTATTCCCACTCCTCCCGCATTGGTATCATACTAACTGGTTGCCCAAAGATGCATTCCGCCAACCCCGATCTCCTAGAGAAGACTCCCTATGGCGCTTCCTGCTATCAGTAGGAGGAACACTGACTCTGGATGTCGAACCGCCCTGGATAACTACTCCGGAATCCCTCAGATTGTGCTCAGTGATCAGAACCTGGTTGATGATAGATGATATCAATGTCAACCTGATGATATTCCCCTAGGAACAAATATCCTTCCTAAGACCGTCCTCAAACTTCCCAACAAGGAAAAACTCATCAACTTCTGGAATCAGAGTGAAGCGATGCAGCTTGGTAAAGCAAGAGGAGTTCTCCATAACAGAAAGAGTACCCTGCTCCAGGCTCATAAACTCCCAGGCTCGATCGGCCTTCATGGTCTCTGGGTAAAAGTAATTATAGAATATGTGTCAAAACTCATCCCAAGTCAAATTCTACTGGCGCCCTGATTGTGAGATCACCACCCACCACCACTTGGCGGTGTCTAGGAGCATATAAGTAGCCATTATTACCCTTTTCACTTGAGGTATCTCTAGATGCTTGAAGATCATCAGCGTGGCCTCTAACCATGACTCTACAGCCTGTGCTCATCCATCCCTTGTGAATGTAGGAGGATGCTGCTGCTGGAAAACTTGTGTCAACTTAGCCATCGACGGGACAGGAGGCGGTGCTCCCTGAAAGGTCAACATCATCATCAGGAAGTCCTCCCTGAACTGCACATCGGTGCCTGCAACGGGTAGAACTGCTGGTTCCAAGGGTATCACAGAAGGAGGATCTACAGGAGGTCCCTGATCGGCCATATCTGGTGTCTGATCAACGTCTAGAAGCGATGTACAACCGGAGGACATCTTGGAGGCATAGCTATGTAAAATAAAAATCTCTCCTTAGATCAGGATTATCAATGATTGAGAACACAATAGTACAAAATGGGAATAGGAGAATGAAAATTTCTCGTTTTACAAAACCTGACTACATGGCATGTATAAAAACTACACAGAATGTTCCTTAAGTCCATTCGCATAGGGGTGTACATCTTCCACCATTGGTTGTGTAACACCCTAGACTACATGGGGTGTTGTCCCCACACATGGCATGTACTTGATCTTCATTCCCAAACTCGAGTCTCTTTACACGGCTAACCCACACAGTCCTCTTAACCCTAGACTACATGGCGTGTTCACTATGGACACAACGTGTACTAGGTAAGGCCTTGGTGACCTGTGTTGTTAGTTACACGGCCAACTACATGGCTGAACTTTACACGGCGTGTTCCGAACAAAAACATCGTGTATAGGATAAGATAACACTGACATGTGTTGTTCATGACACAGACGGGTACCAAGAACAAAGAAACACGGCGTGTTTGTAACAAACATGTCGTGTAATACATGACCATCCCTGACCTGTGTTGTTAGTGACACAGTCAGGTACACCGCTCATTACCACACGACGTGTACCTACCATGCACGACATGTTCCTGAAGAGTTTTTCACAACACCATGTTTATGCTCACACAGTCAGTGACATGGTTTAAAACTACACTGCGTGTAGTCATAATGTACATGCCGTGTATTCTGGGTTTTTCCAGGTAGTAGCTGTGAAACTGCACCGAAGACCAGAAAACACTGAAAAATAATCATGGAGGTTCTAAATTACAATCATTGAGGGCCCATACTCCCCCATGAATCAAATCATGTCATCTTCTACATATCATATACAAGGGAAACAATTCAACGATCCACCAAGTTCTGATTCATAAGTCCCATTAACACCACAATAACCAAAATTTGGTGTTCAATTAGGCAAGGTACAATACAAACAATTTCTCTATAAAACATTAGGAATTCAATCAAAGCATCTATCACAATATCATGCATAATCTACAAAACATTTATTGCATTAACATGAAATCGCTAATGCACCCAAGAAATAGAACAGCAATAGAACAACAATAACAACACAAGGAATGTGAATCACTCTAAGTGAAATCAATTCAACTGTAAAATCTCAAAACCAGAAAACAACAATAAATGACGTAGATTTGATTTTCCATGTACATGGGTTAGCTACTCTTGGGCACATCATATTACAAAGTACTGAATCCATCCTATCCCTGGATAAAGGCTCCAAACAGTAAATCAAGAGAAAATAATTCCTCTGCTACCACTTTGTAATGTCCCGGTTCCGAAATCCACCCAGAGGTGCCCCGTACCTGATTGGTCACAAGGCCACAAGCACATTTCCCCAAACGCCAGACGCTACCGAATAGCAGTGAGGGCCTTCGGTGTGGTAGTGGGGAAGCCATTCCCTCATTGGAAGAGCACACAATGGAAGTAAATAAAACATGAAATAGCAGAAGCAGTAAATATCCAACAACAATAAACAGCGGGAGACTGAAACAATAAATAACTAGAGAACATATGTATATATGAAATGATTCTTGATACATATCTAGGAAATCATCCAAATAGGCCACAATGCTGGAAATACTACCAGTACCAAAACAAGTACAAAAGAAAAGATAAACATATCCTCAACATCATATGCCTATGTTTGGTACCATGCTCTTATACTCCAAACAAATCAATTACCCGAAGATGAAGGGCGATTTCCTTTGTCTATACCTACAACAACATAGTAAGTTTGGGCCCAAAAGCATGTCCCAAACAGGTTGTGAGACTAAATCCCTATAGGCAACCACCCGAAGATCTATTCCTAATAATCAGTGAGCATATGGCAGGTAATAGTATAGTAAGTAGGAAATAATAACAGTAAATAGCAGTCAGCAATCAGTAAGAAGTAATAGGATGATATGAAATAGTCATCAACCCACAGAACAAGAAGAAGTAGTGAAGAAAACAGCTAACCCCCACAGGAACCCCTCTGGGAAGTACTCGCAGCCAACCCCTATGGTCATATCCATGAAGTACTAACAACCCTCTGGGCAGTTCACTCAGCCTAACCCCTCTGGTTTGGTCATACAAAATTATAAGACTCTCTGGGAAAGATCGCTCGACCAATTTCCCTTATAGTCTAGGGTAGTCAGGGAGTCTCTGAGGTAGATCACGCTGTCTAACCCACTTATAGCCCCAAGGACTATAAAATCTCTAATTATCTCACTCGGTCAATCATTATATAGTCTCAGGTCTATCACAAACTCTCTGAGGAAGCTCACTCGGTCAATTAATACTTTATCCTGGAATGGTTTAATGAAATTCAAACAAGTAAAGACTCTCTGAGAAAGATCACTCGATCTACCCTCATGTAGTCTATAATATCCTAGAATCTCTAGGAAGCTCACTCTGTCTATCCCCAGTATTCTATAATGTCCAAGAATCTCTGGGAAGCTAACTTGGTCTTTCCCATATGGTCTATAATGTACAAGACTCTCTATGAAGCTCACTCGGTCTATACCTTATAGTTTATAGCCCCGGGTTCTCACGGTCCCATTCCAGTCAGCACACAATAATGCTATAAGTTAAAAGTACACTTATAGAGTTACTTGGCAAACCAGTCTACAGAATAACAAGCATGTCAAGAATATCAGTCCATCCTACGGTCACAAGGAATGGAAAATAGGTATAATGGACAAAGGATAATAATACCCAAAGTTCATAAATAGGAAAAGTCATGTATAAAACATCCAAGCACAGATAATAACCTCATAGAAGATCAAATTACCTCTACACTAGCCTACAAGCATGGCAGGAAAACAACAGGGGAAAAACTATAAACACGAAATACCCCGTTCATAGGTATTGTTGGAAATTTTCACATAAAACTCAAGGACTTCGAAAGGTAGGGCACACACCACCTACCTAGATCCTAAGAGATCTATATACTTGATCCAAGAGGCATGATTCTCCATAAAATGCCATAGTTCTACGAAAACACAAAAAACACTCAAGCCATGATATCTTGACAAATCGGGTAAATCATGGAATGAAACTCAATAAGAAGGAAGAGCTCACCGCTGTGGTTCCAACACAATCGACAATGGTAGATTCAACAAACAGATGGAGGTTTGGGGGTTCATAGGATATTCGCAGCCGTACGGATACTCCCGGTCAAAGAACCCAAAGAAGAATGTGTTTTTGTCGATGAGGCATGAGCCCTGTCCATTTAATGAAAAAAATAATGTTCACGACATGTACTTCTAGATTACAAGGCATGTAGTAGGCCTTTTCATTTGCCAATTGAAGTTGTATCCACATCACTCCTACACACCGTGTGTGTGTCCCGTACATGGCCAGCACACAGCCGTGGGCGACATCGATGTACACTGCGTGTACTTATAAAGTACACGACATGTACTTTGAAAATTTCCAGATTTTTCCTCTTTTTCTAAAAAATGACCAGAAAAGGAAAAAAATATCTGAAACGAAGATCCAGGTTCTTACAATAAATACTATTTTTTATTAGTTGAATTTTTTTAAAATGTATTTATCTTAAAATAAAGGTATAATGAAATTTTTTTTCTTACAAGAAATATTAATATTTGGATACAATAATCATGTAAGTATATGTTTTCATTGAAGAAAAAATCCGCAGGTTGGTTATTCAATACTCATTGAAAACATATTTGATAATATATTCATCGTATAATTAAGTTATAATAAAACCTATACTACCATATATTGGAAGATATATGTTCTATAAATTATTAGAATTTATTCGAGTGTAGTGCGTACATAGGTATTCCATAATCAACCAAGTCATGGAGGTTAGTTATCCCCAAAATCTTCATCATTCCTTTTCCTAGGTAATTTATGTCGATAATGAAATGGTTATCACATATTGGAAATTATTTATTTGTTGTAACATAGTATAAAATAATTGTCTTTCAATCGTATTAACTAAACACTATATGTTAATATGACAGTTTGATGATCGATGAACACCTCTCTCAAAATTAAATCTTCTTCTAGCCCTATTTTGAAATTTCCCTCGCAGTAACAGTTAATATTTTTTCACATATATGCTATTAAACAATCTATCCATAATTATCTTTATTTGTTCCCATTCATGAGACTCTATATTTCACTTCTTTATTGATTTTGAGTCATTGACTATGTTCACCTTGTTAATCATATTTCATAATAGTGGGTTTGGAATAATCACATGATTTTTCATTTCATTTCTTATTCCTGTGAGTTATTGTTTATGTTAATATTCATTTTACCATATAATTCACAGTTTGTTAAAGATAATGTAATTAATTAATCCAAATGGAATAAAAGGAGTTAAAAAATTAATAATACCAGGGAATTAATGTATTCATTAATGTAATTTCTATGATTATAAAAATCATGTTCTTCTATATTATCATGTCATCCTACAGTTCTTTTAGGTCAACTTATATATAACATATTTTTTACTATGTTACTTTATATATGGGTATCCTATTCTTTATAATCTAAAACATCAATGAAACTAGGAAACCAATGATTTCTATTAGTTCATGAATATAATATGATCAAAAAAATCACACCCCTATTGAGATTCAGTCTAGGATTGTTATTAATAATCTTTGTAGATCTCTATGTGATGATTAAGTTAATACCCCACACATACTTTTCATGGTAACTACCCCAAGCTACATTTATTTGAGAACCAACATCTTCTTCCAGTATCCAAGTAGGGATTTATATCTAGGGAAAAATATTTAATCAATACATTTCCAATGTTTGAAAATATAATCTTATACTTAGTCATATCTACATGTCCTCATTATGGTTCTCTAACCGAAACACAATACTAATCTATAAAATTATCCAAAAATAGCCTTGATAACAACAATAAATATTTAGGAAAAGAATATAATAAAAAATTGTTAAATATTATTATTATAATATCATATATCACAAATAGTCACATAACCCAAGCAACTAATGGAATAATGTCTTGGAGATTATCATTATAAACTCCTCATTTTATTTCACTTGTAAAAATATACCTAGAATAATTATGCTATAACAATATTTCTATATATCACAAATTATATAGTAATATTTATAAACAAGAGATTTTAAACATCAGAAAGGGTAATCACTTACACTATTTATGTTAAATTCATATCATAACATAATGGAAAATTTTAATAGAGACATAAATATCAAAATAATAAATATCAAAAGTCCATATATGATAATCATAATCAATGATTGAGTGACATAATATCATAAAAATAACATTGTATAATAATAAAAGATGTGACCTATATCAAAACAAATATCAATAGTTATATACCATTTGACCATTACATAAAAGTGAAAAATCATATAAAAATAATCATGACCTTGAAAATATACATTTTCATTGATATTAAGGTCATACATAAAATTAAGCATACCATTATAGAAAAAATTGAAATGTGTTAAACAAATAAAAAATATAATCCATGTGTGATAAAACTCCTTAATCTCATAACTATGTGAATAACTCATTATGCCCATTCATTCATATGTGATAAAACCCATCATTTTCACTCCTATGTTAAAAAACTAACATGTCCATAAAAAACATATCCTGAGGTGTAACAATAATCTGATCCATTCAAGGGTGATATAACACACCACCTTTCATCTCTTATATACATTTTTTTCTTCCTAAAATCCATAATAAGCATATCTTAATATCCTAAAAAGAAATAATGCGAGACTAAAAATTAATGCATAAAATGAACATAAGAAATCGTAGGATAAAAAAATATCATTTTTGAAAAGTATTAATAACATAATAACATATATAATATGATCAAAAAATTACTTTTTGAGGTAAATTACATGTAGAAAAAATATAATTTAACATAAAAAAGTTTTCAAAAATCTCTTTAAACATTTTTTTAAAAGGAAATTTCTAAATTATCATCATAAAAAAATTTCCAAAATGGAAAATTATTTATATTTAAAACTTTATAATAAGGATTTAAAAATTATTTATCTATGAATAGGAAAATAATTATTAAATAATATGTCGGGTGGATGGGAAAACAATTGGTTTTATAATAGATGGTAATCTAATCTTTATCTCTTGAAAAACATTATTTGAAATAAAAATTTATTTAAAGGGGATTTTAATATTATATTTTAAAATGGATAAAAAAATTATGAGAATCATATTAAATCATACATATTATCATTCATAAAAAAATATATGATATTATTGGTAAGAAATAAAAAATTTATATTGATGAAAAATCCATTAAAATAAATGAAAATTATTCTTAACGAAAAAAGTTTCGATGAATCAATGAAATTATAAAAGATGAATAAATTGGTGTAAAACAATATTTTCCCTATAAAATAATGTTTCAAAACATCATAAAATTATAACATGTTATAATAGATCAATCATGTAAAAATATTCATATAATTGTGATTTGGTCCCATGGAAATGATTTGAGTCTCAAAATCCCCTACACCAATTATTATATTCGGAAAAAACCCAATGAGAGGTATAAAAATGAATATAATATTAAATTTCATAAAATATTATAAAAATTTATAAAAATGAAAATATGGGTGTGTTTACACAAATAAAAAGGATACATGGTGTAAAATATAAACATCTCTCAAGGGATTGAAATTTCAGAAAAATAAACACTTACATTTTTTATTGAATAGTTTATCAATACATAACCGCATTTAAAACAATAATAAGAAACATAATATTCAATTTTATAACCTTAATAATAACCATTACTCTTTTATAATCCTTACTATATATTTTTTTCATGAGTACATCAATTAGATAAATTTTATTTTGACTATTGACTATTAAAAATTTTATTATTTTGGTCATGTTTATAAATATTGTTATCATTACCGATCATTTGATTAAAATTTTATTATTTATATATAATATATAATCATATAATTTATAAATCACTTCGAGTTAAAAATATATTATATCATCCAATTGTTATTTTAGTGTTTTCTGTAATATTGGAATTGGTGTTGGTAAATTTCGGTGATCGTAGAGAACAAAGATGAAAATTTTATAATATGTTAAATAAAAAGTATAATAATTGAATAATAATTTAAAAAAACATATATGGTCATTATATTATATTAATAATATTATGTTTGTTCTTATAGTCATGAATGACATATTATTGTGGCATCATTCATTTAGGTGGTAAAACATACCCAGACATTAACATGGATTAACTCGAATGGTAAGTATGGAAAAGAAGGTGATTCATGGTAGGAAATTCATCATAAATTTATGGATACATCATATTTGAATGAATATTATTAATAAATAATATGGAGATAATAATATGTTGGTCACTTTATGTTCACATGGAAATACCCATGACATTAAATGGTATAAGCTAACACCGAGTGACCAAGGAAGAATGGTCAAGGGATAGGGATATGAATTGTTTCAAATAGAATATATTTATGGATGAATTATATGATTATATTTTTATTTTATGGTTTAATTGGTATGAAAAAATATGTGAATTTAGGGTTACTTTTTGAAAAAACATTTACAGTTTACTATAATTCCATGCAACTTTTCAAGGGTCAAAGGCACAAAAAAATGAAAAACATTCAGGGGAATCATACCAAATGCGACGCCATGACCTCAGATAACCTGAATGCAGTGAATTAATAAATTTCATATTCTTTATAATAATAAAAAAAATCTAGAAGGGCCATACAATTTAGGTGTCTCAAAAATCTAGATTACATACATGATACAAATACTACATTTGGAAAACAAAATACTACATGAAACAAAGAAAATGAAGTGAAATGCATCCTTCAAAGAAAAATCAATGTTATCCACTTAATAACCAAGTGATAAAAACATAATAATATTGAGGTAAAACTCTAATTAACTATATGTATAATGGATCAAATAACCAATCTATATGTAAAGATAAATATATGAGAACACATTCCATTTACAAAACAAGATTAGGAACAAATAATATGTCAAGTAATAAACTGAAACATATTCCATAAATAAATAAATTTATAATGACCTACATCCATAGATATGTCGATGTAAAATCTCATGGACAAATAATAAATGAAATTATATGAGGGAAATAATTTATTTAAGGATTTCATGTGTCAAGAACCTGATAACCTATTACTATCAAGACCATTTACAAGATGGAATAAAAATAGGGTGAAACCCCAATTGAACAACTTATTCACCTCATGAGAACGTATCTATGCATTGAGTATATATATATATATATATATATATATATATATATATTCGGACCCACCTATCATTTCTGGTCCAAAATATTTATCATATTGAATCACTTAATTAAATAAATCCAGTTATCAAAAACCCATATTGAATGAGTAATATGGATCTATCAATAATTCCCATGTAGGAAATAACAATAATTTCATGAAAATAATGAGATTAAAGATACCAATTAAAAATCTATAATATACATCATATTAATGGAACTCAGTGCATTACATTTCAATATTCCTAAATGAAATTAAATTGAGACGAAATGTATTACCTTAAGTCTGATACGATCTCTATTTTTTTAAAACATTTTTATGATGATTTTAAACATTTTATTAAATAATTTTAAAATCATAAAAATATTTTCATATCATATATTATTCATTTACTAATTTTTCATTAACTTTATATTACCAATTCTAGGTTAATGAAACATTTCGTGTAATAATCACTTCGTTTATCGTACGTGTTTTGACTTGTTATTTTTTATCATATTACATATATATTGATTAATATTATTCCAAAATTTATATTAATATTAATATATCATATTTATTAATAATTTAAATATATATAATATATAGATATATTACATGGAATACACCGTTTATGGAGATTGTATGTCGTACGTACGAATAAATGATGTTTCAGTTTTCATATCATAATGAATGGAAGTAAGTGAATGACATATATATATATATGTGGGTGTGTATATATATATATTCTTCTAGTAGAATTATTGTGTAATATATTTCATAATAATTCATAATATGTATCATTATAATCATTCTTCGATGGTGAATTTGGTACATGACTGTAATCGCATCGTAGAGACATTATGTTGTTCGTACGCATGATAAACGATATCATTTCTTTAATGACTTAATGGTATGGTTTCAAATGTAATATGAATTTCAAATAAATAATATCATGTTATTTTTATTATCTAATTACTTTTTATTCATCATTATATCCATATAAATGAAATATATGTGAAAAACTATTTACACAACGGTGTGGAGACAGTAAGCCATACGACAGCACGCATAGTGATATTGATTTTCATACAATGGGTAAAAGAGGAATATGTCTCTCCAGTAAACATATAAAAATATCATCATATAATATATTATGGAGTTATTCTTTTATTATGGTAACTACTTAGAAAGAGGATATATATGAATAAATGAATTTTGGAAGAAGAGTAAAATGATTACCTCTTCTTTAGCTGACTCCTTTTGATTTTCACAAAAGGACTCCGTAATTTTGTTTTTGACTTAAAGGGTGTCCAATAGTATGAATTTATGTATATTGAGAGGATATTTGGTCGGGTTTCGGCTGAGACAATGGGCTTTCGATGTTTAAAAAATTGGGTGGAGGTGGTAGTATTTTATAAGAGGGAGGAGGGGTACATTAAGAATGCATTGAACTATTTTTATATTATAAAACAATTTTTTAATTATAATAGTTATAATGTGACATATTTGTAGTATAAAATCATAATGGTTCTAAATCATCTCAACCAATTGGTATTATAAATGTTTTGGTGACAAAATTAACCTTCTCTTTTTAGCCTTAACCCTTAGATAAATAACTGAACTCTAACCATGTCTGCCTTTTATTTTTACACCATATAGTTAATTTAGTTACTAAAAAATTCCAATTAAACCAAAATTGGATCATTAATGACATTTGTGACATTATATATTTCATTTGGAAGAATAATAGATTTTTTTGGACTATTACATCATTTAATAAAATATTATTTGTTTTAAAAACCCATTAATGTCAATTTTGGCACTATTTAGGAATTGAATTTTGTTAAAGTGATAAAAACATGATTAATTAGATCCAGAGATATTAAAAAAAATGTGTCAATATCCTCCATAATATTAGTGAATGGAATCAAAATTTTCAAATTACATTTTTTTAATATTTATAATTCCATTTATTTGAATCTTTCATTAATAAGGTAATCACTCCATCATCATTGTTTCATAAAAAATTTACTTTTTTATTGTCAAAAAATTATAAATAAAATAAACTTATGTAATAAATATATTTTTATTTATAAAAAATATTTATAGTCAAATATAGCGGTCATATAACCCTATATTAATTTATTTTCTAAAAGATACATGTTTATGTTATATTTTTCTTTACATTAATTTCATTCTAATAACTTGTCATTATCACACCCAAATAGTCCCATGGGGTCCTAAAGTCAACCAAAGGACGCCCATGGTTGAATATACCTATTATAATAGGAATAGTAAAAGTGTTAGGGTAGTTTTATATTTTAATAATTTTATTCTATAAACTTAATTTACCCGATTTATCCATTAAAAAAGTGAAATACAAATAATTAATGAAGCTACTATTAATAATTTCAACAAATAAATGGGACCAATTAAAAGAATTGACTCTTGGATTATAAATATGGAATCATTTTTTCCAGAATTCAAATCATGGACATTGAAGTAATTATTTTAAAATTAATTTTCATTTTCAAAACTAGAAATAATGTTTTTAAGAAGTAAAAATTATCAAAAGATTGACATGTGTTTATGAATATTTAAAATATTAAATTATTTAAAATGAACCAAATTAGGATAAATAATAAATAAAATCCAATTACACTTTAAAACCAATTGAATTGGAAATGTAACTATATAAATAAATTAGAAGAATATGTAGTTTTGAGTTAAAATCCAGTATTTTTCACTATTTAAAAAAAATCAACTTTTGTGCGAATTACCAAAACATCACCCTATGTTAATTTAAATCATCCAAATTCAAAATTGAAGTATATATTGAATTATCTATTTTATAAAATCTCAAATTATGGTTAATGCTATTCATAAATTTCTTTTTAAATAGCTACATTGATAGGTCATGGTGTTCTTGAACTCAGGGTTGCGTACAATGCTAGATATTGAGTTATTTAAAAAGAAGTATACCGCCGATGATTTCGATGTTAAATTATTCCCTCAATCAAATAATTTATTCATGAAAATATCTAGAATATCACAACATAAAAAATGATTCATGTAGTTCTTCATTATATGTTCTTCATGATCCCTCATTACCTCTTCCATTTTATGGTTTCTCCACGGAACTTTTACCATACTTGTTGTCCAATTTCTCAATAATTTATCTCTGATTGCAAGTATCAGGATAGTCTATTCAAAATAATAAAAATTTGGTTCCAGTTCTATTTCATTATAGGTGAGTACATGCATTGGTTCTAGCATGCATTTTATTAATAGTGATATGTGGAACACATCATTAACTTTCAAGAGAATTCGTGGCATTTCCAATGGTAGGCTACAACAAATATTCGTTATTTAATTTCAAAAAGGTCCAATGTATCTAGGAGTTAATTTAGTATTCTTTATGAATATTATAACACCCTTCCATGGATATACTTTCATGATAACATGATCTCCTACTTGAAATTAAAAATCCTTCATTCGGTTATTGGCATAACACTTTTGTATAAATTGTTGTGTTTTGATATGGGTATTTATAATCTTCACCTTATCCATGGATTATTTATCATGTTCTGGACCTAAAACTTTTCATTCACAAAAATCATCCAAACTAGTTGGTGTACTACATCTCTTTCTATATAATGATTCATATGGTGCCATCTGAATAGTTGAATTGAATCGATGGTTATAAAAAAATTCAAATAAAGGTAAATGTTGATCACACATACCATGAATATTATTGTGATAAGGATCTCAACATATCTTATAAGGATTGAATATTCCATTATGACTGTCAATCAATTTATAGAAGTTATGCAGTTCTCAAACAAATATTAGTATCTTGGGACTTCTGATAACTTTTCCAAAATCATGACATGTAATGGGGAACATGATCAGAAATAATTGATAGGTGTAAACCATGATGTCTAACAACATCATTAATATATATTCTTTGTAAAGGTTCAACTATTAAAATAACTATTACAGAAAGATAATGTACCGACATTATAAGACTATCACCAAAAACCCATAATGGATTATTCCATCTAGTAGTATTTGGTAGCCCCATGATAAATACCATCATAATATCATCCCATTTCCTCACATGTATAGGAAGAGGTTGCATGAATCCTCGAGGATGTTTTCTTCCAGCTTTCATCTATTGATAAACCAAACATTTTGATATATAATCATCAATTTTCCTCTCTATGTTGTCCCACAAAAAATGTTTCTTAAAATCACTATACATCATAGTTCGATCGTGGTTTATTAAGAAATTGGAGTTATGAGCATCATCCAGTAATTCCATTTTTAGCTCATGAAAAGTGGGAACCCAAATTCTCTTACCAAATTTCAAAAATTTCATCTTTAAATATGAAATCAATCAACCTCCCATCATTCATAGTTTTAACTATCAATTAAAACTCCTATTTATCATAGGGAGATCCTTTATACTTTCTAGTAAATATGAATTGGAAACCATTTGAAAAAGTTGTGATTCATCATGTTCAATGAAAATTTACATATCCAACATTACAAGATCCATGGACATAGGATCCCTTTAAACTCTCATCGTTTTTAGAACTCCATGGCCCATATGGATCAAGACATATACCACATTATTTTTCATCCCATAGTTATAGTATATTATGAAAACATAATCATTGAGAAGATCATGACATCTCACTTTTCTCATGTTGAGTTCTTTCTATGAGAAAATATATTTCAAACTATTGTGACAAGTAATTATCATACATTTTAACTATAGTGAATATGTGTCAATTTCTTCATAGAAACGTTTTCTACACCTAACTCAAGATCATTAGTGGGATAGTTTTGTTCAATCATTTTTAGTTGCCCTGATGCATATTCAATAACCTTATCATTCTGCATAAGGACACACCAATTTCCTTCCCCTGATGCATCATTATAAATAATGATACCTTAATTTCTAGATGGTAATGTAAAAATTGGGTCATTGGCTAATATTAACTTAAATTCATTAATAAATTCTTCCCACTATTTTTTCCAAATTAATTTCACCCCATTACGTGTGATCTCGATTAAGTTGTTTGAAAATCCGGTGAAATTATGGATGAAACTCTAATAGTAACCAAATAAACCAATAAAATTATGTAACTCAGTTATAATTTTTGGGGATGTCCATTACTGAATTACCTTTGTATTTTAATGATCAACATTGATTTAATCCTTGGAGACTATCTGGCCAAGGAATAAAATTTCCTAAATCCAGAATTCACTCTTGCTAAAATTACCATATAATTGTTCTATCGTGAGAGTATCTAGAATGATTCGAATGTTATACACATGGAATTAAATTAATTTATAGTATATCATAATATCATCAATGAACACCACGAAAAATCAACATGATATTCATTGAATACTCTATTCATGAGATCTATAAAAACTGAGGGTGAAATAGTCTTTCCAAAAATAATTATTGTATATTCACAATGAATATGCATCTTCCGAAAAAAGGCCTTCGAATTTTCTTCATTCTTCACGTGTAATTGAAGATATAGAGAAGAATGATCAATCATCGAATAGAATTTAGCTCTTTAAAGTTGATGAAATAAATCATCGATACGAGGTAGAGGATAATTGTTCATTATTTTAATCGAATTGATTTCAATATAATCAATACACAGCCTCATGGATATATCATTCATCTTGACAAAGTGAATAGGGGCTCCCCATGTAGTATCATTAGGGCAGATAAAAGACATTTGACCGAACTCTTCAAGTATTTTTTAGCTCTAATAATTCTATAGTGGCCATTATTTAGTTATTTTTTAATATCATCCCTCAATCAGTGATTAAATCAATAAAAAACTGAAAATCATGCTATGGGGGTGACTTGGTAAATATTCTAGAAAGGCATAAATGTATTACTTTATAATAGGTAAATCCTTAATTTGAATATTTCATCCATCATCACTAGACGTTTTTTTCTCTTCCTCCCCAATAATATCCTTTAGTAAAGCTACTAGGGCTTATTTTTATAAGAATCAAGTGATGAATTTTCTTCTCTAATGATAATGGATTCTATATCTTCCTCATAGATTGCAACATAATTATTCTTAAAATAGATATTCACAACATATTTTGAAAGGAAATTCATACCAATGATTATATAGAAATAAACAATATGAATGATAACAAAATTATTAATTAGTGCTCATTTATATGACATAATAGGAACAGGTTGAAACATATTTGTTGTGATATGTTTCTCACTAGGAGTTATAACTTTCAATTCCCTTAACATTTTGAATTTGAAATATCAAATTTTTATAGAAAATTGGGAAGATATTAAGGATTGTGATGATCTAGAATCTAATAAAATTTAGCATAATTTGAGGAAATAATTAATGTACATACAATAACATCATTAATAACTTATAACATCATAGTTTTGATCACAAACGAATGGAATCTACCGTTGGACTCTTCTATGGTATATTACGTTGACGGTTGATGGATTAATGTTCATAGTGTCCCATATATATAAAATTATAGCACTAGAAATAATTGATTTGTTTCTTCAAATTGCATCCATGAGCCTATTGTCCCTTATCAACACACTTATAACAAAATCTGAATACCTTCAATCAATTCTTATGCTGTTTTTTACAATGTTTTCACAAGATAAAAATCATTGAATATTCTTCTGACTCATTGATGAATTCCCTTTTCTATGGTTCTTATATGGCCTCTTCTTGTTTTTTTTTCATTTGAATATATTGATCATAGAAAGTTCATTTCCCGTCATGATGGAAAATAAAAATATTTCATCATATGATGAAAAATTCTTCCAAACCAGAGCACTTCAGATATTTGGCTTTATAAAAATTAATAATTGATAGATCATGCACAATTTATTGAATATATAATCTTTAGAAAACCCAGATAAGCTTGTAAAGGTAGCTTCATAATCTGCAACACTCTCTTCTTCATTTTTCAATAAGCTATGTAACATTCTCTTCATATCAATTTGTCGATCTTGAGTAATGTATTTGTTGAAGAATGTCTCCTTAAATGGTCTCCATTTAATAAGTTCTATTTATTCTTCATCTCTAGTATTTTTGATCAATCTCCATCATTGACTAGCATCACCAATGAGATAATAAAACACAAAAGTATCCATTTCTATTTCACTGGACCCCAAGGCCATAAATATCTTTTCCAGCGACATAACCCACATCTCAGCTACAATTGTATTAGTAGTCCCACTAAATTATGGTAGATATTATCGAATAGAGTGATCCGACATAGGACTTTTTCTCGATGGAATGGGTTATTCCATTCGGCCAAGGTTATTTTTCATAACCTAATTATGTTACCCTAATATCACCATAATTTTCTATGTTCCAATACTAGTTATATTGGTTTCCTCTTCACGGAAACCCCTGGAATATCCTAGAGTATTGATACTATTCTTCCTTCCATGTTCCATTTCAATATAATGACACATATATAATTTGATCAAAAAATTATAAGTTTTAAATAATTTAAAACACTCATCTTAAATTAAAAATTAATTCATCTTTATTGATAAACCTTTTTTTAAATTCGGGGAATTATCATAAGTGTATCCCCAATGTCTAACATAGAGTATATTCCTTAATCATTGCTTCCTAAATCTAGTATCCATGGATGTTTATAAAATTACAATGATACAAATTGTAACGCCCCAACCTCAGATAACCTAATGCTAGATCATTATTATATTTCAGTGGAATTATTATATGAAAACCAATCCTGATGGATCATAAAATATATAAGTATTGTAAATCCAGATTACGTAATGATACCCACAATATATTGGGAAAACAAAATATAAAATAAAACACAATAATTGAAAGAAACTGTATCCTTGAATGTCTAATAAAAGTTATATTCTTCATAATATGGGGATAGAAACAAAATAATCATGATCTTAAAATCTCAGTAATGGTATGTACAACAGATGTAATAATAAATCTATACAAAAATGTAAATATATGATAACACTTTCCATTAAAAAATATACATGAAGAACACATAATATGTAATGTAAGAAACTGAATCATTTGTCATAAATGAATAAATTTGTAATGAACTACTTCCATAGATATTTGGATACAAAATCTCATGGATAAATAATTACATTATTTATATGAGGGATATACTTTATTTAAGAACATCATGTCTAAGGGACATGAAATCCTATTATCATCATGACCTTTAACAAGACGCTCAACACTATGAGTGGAAACCCATTTGGAAAAAATATTCATCTCAAATGTAACATGTCGATGCATTGAGAAGAAATATAAAGTCCAGCCTCCACCAACCATTGCCATTCCAAAGTGTTTCTCATATTAAATACCCAAAAATAAATAATATTTTTTATCAGTTAACCATATTGAATGAGTAATATGGATCTATTAATAAATCCCATGAAGGAAATAACATAATATCATGAAAATATTGAGATTTATAATAACAAATAAATGGTTATAATAAACAACATATAAATTGAACTAGGTGCATAACAATTCAATATTCCTCAATGAAATGAAATTGAGGTGAAATCACTTACCTTATGTACGATACGTTCAGTATTTGTATAAAACCCCATTATGATTGTTTTAAATGTATTATTACATTAAATTATATTTATAATTATATTTATGATATCATATATTATTGTTTTAAGGAATTATATTACCCATTTAATAACAATTCCCAGTTAATGCATCATTTCGGGTAATAATTGCCATGTTTATCGTACTAGTTTTGACTTTTTATTGTTGATCATATTAACTATATCATGATTTAATTACTTCCAAAATTTATAATATGTTTTAAATATAATATATATTCTCAATATAAATATAAATAATATATAGATATATTACATGGACTACACTATTTCTGGACACGGTAGGCCATACCTACGCATAAACGTTGTTTCTGTTTTCTTATTATATTAAATGGAACTATGTTAATGAAATATATGTACATAAACACGCATATATATATATATATAATTCCAGAAGCATTATTATGTCACATATTTCAAAAATAAAAATATTATATTTTTTTAAATCATTCTTGGATGGTTAATGTTGAAGATTAGTCTCATCACATCGTGGAGACAGTACGACGTACATACGCATGAGCGAGGATATCATTTCCATAACAGATTATTGGTGTGGATTTGGATGTAATATGATTTATAAATACATAATCTCATGTTATTTTTATTATTTACATATTTTTTATTAATAATTATCAACATTAAAATATAGTATAGATGAATAATTGTTTACAACATAGCGTGGAGCCGGTAAGTCGTACGTACGCACACATGGTGATATTTATTTTCATTGGATGTGTAAAAAAGGAATATGGTTGTCCCATAATCATAAAAACATATAAGAATATAGTATATTCTAGTGTTTTTATGTTAATATGTTAACAACATGGTAGGAGGATGTAAAAGAAGAAAAGAGCTGTGAATTATGGGATAAAACGATTACCTCTTCTTAGGGTGTCTCCTTTTGATTCACACAAAAGAACTCAATATGTTCATTTTATGACCATTGTGTGGAATATAGGATGAACTGAGGGATGGTTTGAGGATAGTTTGGCATGTTATGTCCTAGACAATAGGCTTTGGAGTTGTTAATAAGTGGGTAGAGGTGGTGGCCTTTTATAAGAGGGATAATGGGAACTTTAGGAATGATTTGAAATATAATTATATTGTAAAATGATTTTCGAATTCTAATAGTTAATGAGTTATATATTTCATGTTTATGATGATAATGGCTATATGTCCTCTCAACCAATAGATATTTTACAAGTTTAGGTCACAAAATTAACTTTATCTTTTAGCCGGAACACTTAGTTAAATAACATAAATCTTACAATGTCTTCTTGTATTTTTACACCATATAGTTAATTTAGTTACTATAGAATGAGACTAGAACCTAAAGTGGGTCATCAAAGATATTTAAAACATTATATAATTTAATTTCCTAATCCAATTTTTTTGGAATACTATATCATTTAATAAAATAAAATTTGTGATAAAAACTCATTTATGTCAATTTTGACACTATTTAAGAACTGTTTTTTGTTAAACTCATAAAAACTTTTTTATATAAAAAAATTCATTAAATAAAATCAAATAGGTCAATATCTTATTGAAAATTCGTGGATGGTATCAAAATATAAAAATTAATGTTTTTTTAAATATTTATAATGTCATCTTGAAAATTCGTGGATGGTATCAAAATATGCATGTTTATGTTATATTTATATTTACTTAAATTACTTCTTATACCATGTCATTATCACTCCCAAGTGGTCCAATGGGGTCATAAAATATACCTAAAGATGCACATGGTTGTACATATCGTATCCAATATGATTAGAACCTATTTTAGGGTTGTTTTATATTATTAGAATATTATTCTATTACCCTTATTTACCATATTTACACTTTAACCATGGTAAATAAAGGTAATTAATGAAGATAGTATTCATAATTTCTGAAAATTTAAGGTACCAATTTATAAAATTTGTACCTTATAATTCCAAATATGGAATCCATTTATAATAATTCAAATCATAGTATTTTTAGTAGTTAATATAAAATTATTTCTCATTGTCGAAACATGAAAGAGGGTTTTTAAGAATTAAAAACTATCAAAAGATTGACATGTTTTTATGTACAATTTAATGGGGAAATTAATTCAAATGACTATAATTTTATTAAATGTTAAATGATTATTCCAATTATACTTTAAAAAAAATTATAAATATAATCAAACTATATAAATAAATTAGAATAAATTTTAGTTTTTATTTAAAATATAGTATTTTCCACTATTAATTAAAAATTTAAACTTTTCATAAATTTACAAAAATTTTACCCTAAGATAATTTATATATAATTTATTCAGAAAATAAGAATATTTTCACAATTAATTTTTCCTAAATTTTAAAATATGGTTAATACTATTCATAATTGTCTTTTTACCCACCTACTTAGATAGGTCGTGGTGTGCTTGAACTCAGAGTTTTATACAATGAAAAACATAGAATTATTTAAAAATAACCATAAAATGGAAGCATAGTTGTTACAACCAGTCTATAAAAATATAATACTTTAAATGAATTAAATTTTTTTCAATTTTTTAATGAATTTTATATTTCGATGATCATAACACAGTCTTTTTACTTTTACGAATAAAAATTTATTAAACTAGTACTTAATATCAATAATAAAACTAAAAAATAGATATATTACCTATTTTGACGCTTCTATTTTAAATTTTGAAATCATTTTTGCGAGATTAACATTATAGCGGTATGGAATATCAAATTTTAAAAATAGAACCATAATTTTGAATGATATTATTTTTTTCTCAAATATTACATTATTAATGTTTTTTAAATATATACATTATAAGATAACTATTGAAAAAAATTCAATAAAAGAAAAAAATTTATATTTAATTTAACAATAATTATATATATTCTAATGAAATAAAAAATTGAACCTCACTTCAAAAATATTTGATTTTGGGAGAAGAATAAAATATTTATTTATAAAAATTAATCACAATAATATTAAAAATATTGTTTTCCATGGGTTCTCTATGTAAAAATAATATTAAAAAAAATCATAATTCCATTCCATAATTTAATATTTTAAAAATCAAATAATTTTTAAAATCTTGTAAATTAGGATTTTACAATGATAAAACCATAAAAATATAATATTCATAGATATCTTATTTTCCACTACAAACAATTTTGCTAGAAAATTATAAAAAATATATCTTAAAATAATATAAAGAATATAATCCTAAAAATTATTTAATTTTTTTGAAATCAAAATCCATAAATTTTTAAATTTTAATTCTTATTAAAATCATAAAATCTAGAAAAAAATATTTTTATATAGAAATATTTTTTCATGTATTATATGTTTATAATAAATCAGTAATTACTTTTGTGTTAATAGATCTTGTTTTTATTTAATAAATGTAATCAGTTTAATTAAATTTTTTACCAATTTATTGAAAAAAATACTAAAAACAAATAATTCAATTTATGTTTTTTGAAAAGTATATAATTCTATGATTTATCTAAATCTAATTTTTTTAATTGATACGTTGGTAATTATTATTTCTGTATATATAAACTCTTATGATATCCATGTAATACCAAATCAATATAAAAACTATGGATATAGTTCTCAGTTGTACTTTAGCTAGTATATATTGTTTTTAAAGATATACGAGCTTGAACTTCTCCCATATATGGTTCTTCTCAAACCATAATTTCATAAAAGGTGAAAACCAATGACCTGTGGGATCCCTCTAGGGTTGTTTGAAAGTCAATTGTACACTCCACTCGTTCTTTTTCATAAGGTTGTTGTTTGTGACTTGTTTTATGTAATATTATCACTGAAATTAGAGACCGTCGACTAATTTACTTATGTTCACACACATAGGGAACTCGATGATACAATATATAGATAAAACAAATGATGGAAATATCTAGATTATAAACCACTCAAGAAAAAACCACTAGTAAATACATAAAAGTAAAACATGCTCATATGATTGATACATACCTAAAAAAGATATTCCCAACCAAAATTTAGGTGCATACAAGATAGGAATAGGTAAAATGGAAGTAAAGAACACTTACTAGCTCATTATCATCGAGAATGACCACCAAATATGGAGAGAAACCCCATGTATCATTATGTTCCCATGAAACTAAATCCACCAATGTCACTGCCGATCATCCCTCCATATTCATAAAACATGACATATGGTGGAAAATATCATGTATGGGGGAGTATATCCATCCAAATAGGACACCTAGAAACTCAAATGGGTATCAATTGGGATAAATAGTTAGATAAACTAATAAATAATTAGAATAAATAATCTAAAAATCAGATATGGTATAATTGAAACCCCAATTGTAAAAAGGATTGTAAGTCTCAATCTCCAAGTCCAGAAAAGAATGAAGATGAGTCATTATGTGGCAAAAAATATCCTTAATCTAATTCCTAACTCCATGTGAAACATCAAAATAATCTGAGCCAAGGTATTGCTCATTCATTCTATAGTCCACAGTCTAGGGAGCACTATCTCTAGGGGAGCACCCTCTCCATTGTGGAGCTCAATGATGTGAACTATGATGTCTTAGATAGAGGACATGCATCCAATATTTTTTTGGGGACTTCCAAATCTTCCTATATATAGTGTAAGAGGTCTCATGCCCTAGGGTTCCATCGAAGTTCTACCCCCAATGAATTTATGATGATCAATCCCAATCACTAAAAAAAGAATAACATCATTGGAAATAGTTTTCAATATAAAAAACATTGCATAATAAATCTAATTCCATAATAAATTAAACATTTCTCTTCAACGTGAAAAAATAATCTTGATTGGATACTCGTTATCCCAAATCGGAGTCCTAAATAAGGGAATATATGTGGGGAATTCCCCGAGGAGGCTACATGCCATATAATACTAGGTACATGGTCTATCTCATGAAAACTAACATATTCTATAACCTATTACCAATAATTATAAAAAAAATAATTTTAAATGCAATGTATTTATTGGGACATGGTGTGTACCTTTATATTGACACCTTGGATTGTCCTCTACTTGTAAGTGGTTTTTTCAGGTCATGTGACTCTAGACAATGTGAACATGGGGTCACATTGCATGTATTGTATGTATAAACAAACTATGTCTCTAACACACACATACCTCTAAAACAAATTTATCATATGTATCATGTTCAATACTATTATATTAGTTCATATTCAAATGTCATCCGATCAAGAGTTATATTGACATGTAGGATCATAGAGTGGGTGTTCATAGCTCCACATGGTGTGATATTTAACTCACATGAAAACATAGTCATTGATGGACCCAAGATTATATGGAGTGTGTTCCTCACTGAAACATTTATTGTACTTTTAATTTTCATATTTATAGAATATTATCTTCACATGGATACTAATTAAGACATTTTTTCACCTCTATCTCTATTAAACTTCTATCAATCCATTTAAAATGATGGGTAATTATACTATAAGATATTCAAAAATATATATGGTCATTAATCATAACATAAAACTACAATGTGGTATTCTATTCATCAAATATCTACATAAAGGTTTCATGTCCCATTATTCCTTCTACCACATGAAACACTATCAATTGATCATCCTAGAAAAAATGAATCCCAATAGTGGTCACGAATCATCCATGAGTTTTGGTTAATATTATGCTTGAATCCATTCTAGAAATGATGAATCACTAGCCCCACATGCCCATTATAATGATCATGAAAATGTTGTGGTAAAATTAAAAGAATAATGTTACAAAAAATACCCTATGATTTGATCACAACCAAAAATAACAATTTTTAGAAAAATGTGATGTGTTTTTTGTATAAGAAGAATACTAAAGTAAAAAAACAAAAAATAAAAATAGCCTCAAGGGAGTAATGTAAATCATAGATAAATAATTTACATACACAAATACATGATTTTGAATTAAATCATTGGATGAAAACTCATGAAAACATTATAACTACATCATGAATCAATAAATTACTTTTGAAGAGATAATTTTCTATATATGATAGTGAATATCCTATTTCGACAGTCATCTATCTCATGATTCTATTTGACAATTTTCCTTGATCTAAATTCTTTGATCGTCAATCACAAAGAGAGCTCACTCACTCCCCCTCTCTATATCATCTATAACATCCCAGAGTTATGTTGATATCCATTTATATATTCCACAATTAATCAAAACAATATTTTGGTTAGGTATTGGTATAAAAATAATAAATTTTTTTTTATTTATGGAACTGGTCAACATTCTATATCCAATGAAATCCAATACAATTTAACATTATGCCCATCATAGGGTATTCCCCATTTATTTGACATTATCTTTATCTTGGATTTAACATATATTATCTCAATAAATGGGAATCAGTTTATATCTAAAATATACATGTTTGTGATTTTATATATTCCAATGATTTTAATATATTATTTGGGTTCCTTGGACACTTAATTACTACACAAACAATATAAAATATACAATATATTTGTAATAAAATATTCAAAGGATCGTGTTATAAAAACCAAAGTCATAAAATTATCCTCTATATCTAGTATTTTCAACCAAATATACACAATCTAATCAAATAGGTGGGTGTATTGAACCTTCATCTGAGTCAAATTCGATGAGTTTCCCTCATGAGTGCTCTCGTGTAACCAAATCATTTAATCCAGAGGAATATTTAGTCCTTGTAAGATCTTCTAATGTTGTTCCTTGTCCATAACTACGTACTCTAATAATTTGGCTACATCATTAATGTCTTTATATCCCCATCCACTAATGTGGGAAGGTTCAAACATGTAGCTCCATAGTTCAAACACATTAAAGTCAGCATGAACTTGATATAACAACAAAACAAAGGATAAATAGTAAGAAACCTATATAACCCTAAATTGAATTCAGATTGTGATTATTATCCATTTGGGTAAGATGATTCCATGGTAAATCCTTCTAGTAAATTTATTTGGGAGGCTCTTAGAAAAAAACAGTCTCCATGATGATAATTTGATGGATTATTATATCAGTATACATAATATATATGTCAGCTCATGGCCTTCCTCACATTCTCACATATCACATGATCATTATTTTTCACCATCTTTACCAGTTTTATCCGTCCAAGTGATGTCTTGCCCAAATTATTCTATCACAATGGTGGCCTATAGGGTCTCCCTAATTTAGACTCAAGAAAATAAATACCAATATTATAGTGAGAACTATTATTATAGGAGAACATCACAAAATTAAAAGGGATCCTCTCAGATTTGAAGGTACTATATCACACTTGATCAAATTATATCATCCAACAAATATAGGTTTTTCAGGGCATTGAAAAAATTTTCAAGATCGGGTTCAATACACATCAAAAAATTTACCCAAATAGTTTTTAAAAACACTCAAAAACCCTATTATGAACAGAGAATCATGGTCAAAGTTGATATTCATGGGTACCAGTAAAGGTGGATAATAACTCAATATTATAAGAACCTCAAAATATCATCTAAAAACTCATACCTAATAAAATGAATGTATGTTGACATGTTATGGTGCTAAAAAATCAGGAAGATGGTGGTGTGGCGTCTTTCTATTTGTAGAAGCCCATAAAAATGTCCAAACAAATTTCCATCAAAATTTCATCCCACTTTTATTATGGATTCATCGGTTTTTTATATAGACATACTGGAACATGATGTTATTACATTACCTGAATAAGTTTGAGTCAATGAGAAATAAACACATGAATGATCCTCTATTTAAATATCATCAAAACTACCAATTAATCTCCAAATAAATCCTTACAAAAACATGATGTATCATCTAGAGAATGTTTTATCTAACCTAAAAAACATCTCACATAAAAGGACTAGAAATATCTTATGATCCAATAAAAGGATAACATTTTAAATCCATATTTTGATTGTATTTTATATTTTGAGTATATATGGACTTATAAAACCTCACATTTGACTCCTCACAAATGATAATATCTCATAGACTAAATAAGTGTGAGATTCATTAGCATTAATTTAAGATAATATGATACCATATCATCCAAAGAAATCAAATTCAAAAAGTCCAAATAATATAACACATTATCCTCCGTGTGAGAATGATATTTCCTATTATGTTAATCTACTACAATATTCTCATTCACTGGAGTATAGATTATCTCAAAATTTTAGCCCAACAAAATCAGTAAATAATTCCTTAATATCTAGTTGAGATCTCTCTAGGATAATATATTTTTTGGAACTCCTTTGGTCTACTTAATCAATGAATTATAACCCTCAATAATATTCCTCCTTATGCTTATAGTGAAGATAATAATTACCATATATGTGTAATGTGTTTTGTAATTAAATTCATGGGGTCTCAAACACCACACCACATACACCATAAATTCTTACATCCATATTAAATTAATCCTTATTCTAGCTCCAGAATAATCACAGAACATCATGTACCTTGCCCCATCAAATTTTATCCTTGAAAAGGAACTACTTGACAACATCAGCATCAGATCATCAAGGATACACAAACACTAATTAGAGAAGGTAAATGGATTCTCTTCCTATGTTATGGAATCCAAAGGGCATTCTTTCATGAAAATTATATCATAATACTATAGTAGTAAAATTTTCAATATATAATACTCTTCACTTCAGAAAATTTATTTGGTGGATCCCAAGAGATATCGTCATCAATATTCATTGGATCTAATCCAATACTATTCTCAACAATGATATTTCCTATAAACTGATCCTCATAGATCCAAAACTATCAATATTAGAGTTATAATTTTATAGACCCGGATTCTACTCAATATTTCCTAGAGCCCATATGATCACATAACATCAAAGATATCTCCCCAAATGATCAAGTTTCTTGACTGGAATTGACAGACTAGTTTTTTTCATGGGGAAATTCTTCCCTCATCACTAGAGTGTTGCCAAAAAGATTAAAAATAACAGATAGATATAAAATGTAGTAATGTTAATCAAATAATATAAATCATGTGAAAATATATAATAATGTTAAAAAAATTCGTATACAATAATGCTAAGAATAACTGTCATTTTTCCCTATAAAATATCCAAAACCAGTACACAGTAGATAAATACAATATATGTAGAAAAACAAAGAAAAATTTACAAGAATCCAGCTAGCATTATGATACTCATCTCAGTCCAATTCTTCCCTACTCCTAGGTAGCTATCAGGAATAAGAAGAAGAGAACATTCCCTTATCTAGTGATGCAATCATATATTATATTTTCTCACCCAAGGCATCCTGAACATGTTGTAACACACATTCCCAATAGGCATCAACCAATGGCCATGTTCCATCTATTGTGTAAATACATAACAAATATTGTGTATGTACTAACAGAATAAGAAATGAATTACTGAAAGTAAAAATACAATATGTTGTGGCTCTCATTAATAATAAAGTTCATTTAATTAATCATCATCATTTAATTATTATTCCATTTGACCTCACATCATTCCCAATGTCCCATGTGAAAAAAATAAACAATGGATTCCAAAAATGACCATCCAAAATGTGTGTGATAGAGACCTAATAAATCTTGGTACTTTGGCTTAATAGACACGCCATTTAACTCAATTCATTAATTTTTCAATTAAAAATGTTATCATGTAAATGATATTCATTATCTGGAATCCATGTATCAATCAGAGTATAATATAAACCAACAACGAGTAGTCCAATCTATAGATATTCTCACACGAACATATGTATCACTCTTGGGCTGTTATAACATACATTCCATTCAAGTGATCCCTTGTCAGTCCACATAGGGATCCCAAGTGTCACCCATAACATAATCATCAAAATACATTCGAGTTGGTACTTGGAAATAAATATAGAATTCCATGTATCATTTGACATATATCAATCATCCCCTATCAGTCCACCCTTGGAATTTCATGTATCAATTATGCGTATTCCTGGTAAAGGCCAATTGAGTTCATCCGTGATAGTCTCATATCAATCCATGTGTGACCATGGCATATAATAATTCAACCAGTTCAATACTATTTAATCGACCTCTTTTATACATGTTATGGTATCCACCAATTATGTTTCAAATCATAATCTAACAAATGGTTGCTAAATGCATGAGAAAATTATTGAAGTCTTTCCCTATAATTCTATTCTTCTAAGAAATTCATTATTTCAAGAATCTTATATTTAACCATCCATTGTGATTTAAGATTCTAGTGGCACAAAATCCATACTATCTTCTAAATAAATTGCAATTATCATCTATATAGAAATTAAAATAACATTCATACCACCAATCCAGTTATATATTTTTAAAATTATATGTGACAATTAAATATTAACCTCCCATGGAATAGGGAAAAGGTAAAACCACAAAAGGGGGTGGTCCGATTTCATATGACATCAGAATTAAAAATTTAAATACACAAGTCCCCAAAAGGGGTGGTTTAATTTATTGTTTTTAACCATTAAAAATTTACCAACAAACCTCTTTAATTGGATATGATACACATATCAACTCAGTTTAAGGCATCACCTATGAATTTGGAATGTGGAACAATAACATATATAAAAAATAAAATTTTTAATGAAAATAATTTGACCACATAACATAGTTATGTTGTTGAAATCACATATAGAAATGAGGCGTATATAGGGTATCAATATCGGAAAAGATAGTCTGCGAGAGCTTGTGAAGTCATACTACATCCCAGACGTACAACCTCCTATGATCATCAAATAAAAATGATTTTGTGGAAGATAGGATATGAGAATTTTTTTTCAAAAATTACTATATCACATCATTAACACAAGGATACATCACTTAAATTGTCATATAATCCATTGAGATGACACCCCATTTCAATTCAGTGATGGGTGAATATAGTAAAAGTCTATCTGGTTAATACTATTCAAAATTTATCCACTGATTGATGTAACATGTAATGAAAAAAACAACTATATATCATTCTATAACATGCCATCAGTTCTAGTGATGTAATTCGTGATACATCATGGTGAAATCGAGGTGCACCATCCATGATGAATCAAGAAATTATCCCATAAAATCTTTATGCATACCAACTGAAACTCGTACGCAACCAAGTGTGTATAGACTTTCATAATCATCTATGGTGTAACCATAAGGAGGGTACTCAACTTCATCACTCTGTAATAGGAATAAAACATATAATTTTGATATTTAACTCATCGATACGCCATCCATAATGTTATTGGTCACTCTAAAGGATGAATGGTATGTATTTGAATGAGTGTCATTCACCTCCAAGTGCATCTAAGATATCAATTACACAAGATTCAACTAACTTCTAACCCACTAAATACCCTATATATAATTCATTCTACATAGTTCTTCGACCACTAATTTTCCTTAACAATGTGTGTATGAATTCTTAAAATAGAAATACTCTATATATTCCACCAAACATGGTTGTTTTTGATTCAGATCATTTTGTGTAATTATCTACATGAGGTTTTTGGGACCCGTGTACACCACATGACACTATCCATGTATGAACATTCTCCAACAATGCAGTTCATTAACTACTGTAGCTAACCCAATATGATGAAGTGGGTAATTCTAGACATGTGGCCTCAACTGCTGAGACTCATATGCCACAACAATGTATCCTAGATTAAGGATTCTTATCCTGATACCAGATGCATCAGAGTGAATAGTATAACACATTAATGGATTTGGATAATCATTATCGGAAATGAATTCAATCTGCCTATAATTTCTTGAAAGGATGTATAATAAGAATATGACCATAACAACACAAAATCCATCTTAATCAAGCCCATATGATGCACTTCTAGGTGTGAAAAGTATATTATGAAATTCTTAATGTAACAAGCTATCCCTATGAATCCGCATACATCAATGGCATTCATGGGATGCTCCCAAAAAACTAAAAATATCACCTTCATTGGGAAAACTGATACAACAAAATTTAAGATAATATGTCTCAAAAATTGAATCTAATCTATCCAAAAGTGGAACTTTGTGGGAATAATATATATCTAATGATCTCATAATGAATTCAATATGACCTAAATATGTTGGGAATGGTCATTTTGATGGTGATAATATATCAAGATAAAATAAATGAATACCATGACAAATGAATGTGGATAAGGATGGAAAACCAAGTTCATCATTTCCTTGATGACTACAGGAGAATATGTTTGACATAACGTCATAAAAAGTACCCATATACACCATACCTATGTCAAAATGGTCAGTGAGGAATTTCTCATGGTCAATCATGCATCGAATAATAACGGAATAACAAATAATTCAATTTGAAAAGTCATTCTTCTCCTAGAATCCCAATGTGATCATCTATATATGTTATAAGATAACAGTTCTTAACTGTCACATTGATCAATTTTCGATATTCCACATATAGACAGATTGTACCACCCACATTTCTTCAAAACAAAATGGTGAACCTCATGGAGATTTATTTTTTAGAATACAACACATTTCAAGTAAATCCTCTATCTACCTCTTGAGGTCATTCATCTCATTTGTATAGATCCTATAAGGATGAGTGGATACTAGTGGTGATACTTGAACTAGTTCAACAAATAACTATACATATCACACTCGATGTAATCATTAAATTTAATCCTAAAAAAATCCAAAAATAATCAACTAATATATGGAAATCTCACTCACATATTACCTGGTCATCAAGTAATAAATGTGATATATGGGACGAAATTCTACCCATGACATGATTATTGGGACTTTCTCTACTTTTCTAGACGTCCCAATCACCCTTGTGAATAAACACCCACCCATATTGGGATGTGGAGGTCACAATATGGTGATAAAAATGTTATAATAAATGAAGGGTGAACAAATAGTCCATCCTAGTGATGTTGTCAATAACTGTCATCTCGAGGAAGAAAAGGTCTTATATTATTCTAAACCTACCATTATAAACTAAAACTCCTAAAACAAATGTATTTCATCTATTCTAAACCACAAATAGAGTGCCAATATTTATAAAACCATCACATGTATAATATTTTATCCTCATTCCCTCCATAATAGGAGCTAATATAAAGCTATGTGATTCCCCTTTATCGAAAAATGAAAAAATATAAATTACAGTATACTACAATAGTATATTTAATAATTGAAGGGTTGAGATCCTAATCCTAAAGGGTATATTATATTTTCCATTACTATCTTGAAATGAAGCCATATGATATTGTGAAGATACTCTACGGACACCACATTATTATTACTATAAGATTGGGGACTGACAAAATGGAATAGACGACCACATCGGCATGATCATATAGCTGCACTCATGCTCTCTACATGATGATAATATGATAACCCCACTCCTAATTGTATATTATTGTAGAGATTCCCTCACTGGATGTTAGAGGAAGATTTCATCAAAATTCTTGTAGAAGGCACGTCCTGCATTAGGATCAACACTCGACTGGTTCACTTGTACATTGAGGGGTTATAAATACAATCCTTCCACACTATAAAAACCTCACCTGACCACCCGAGTAATCACTATTACATTTAATGTCACAACATCAAATATCTTGATGAATCATCCAACTAAATTTCAATGAAATGTTATATACGAGTGTTGAGCTACCCTGGATGGCACCCCCATCCTCAATCAGGTAACAACCTATGAAAATAACTAGATTAACTATTGAATAAAGAGTAGTCATCAAAAAGATATTCAAATAAAATATCATTTCATACCTGATAACATCCTCAAATCACCAATATTTTAATAAGGCTCCACCCAATATAATATCTATGAACCACGAGATGTCCGTAAAATGGGATGAGATATCTATAACAGATAACATGCCCTACTCTAGGTTCATGATCTCTCAGGATATGTTTAACATCAATGTCTTCGGATATAAATATTCATATAATTTGGTATGAAAATACCACTATTTCATCTCCCTAAAATTTTCTTTATGTGTTACAACATCCCACCATCTCTTGGTGGAATCAGGCATCATATATGTTATGATATTTACTATTATCTCACAAAATGTTTGTAGATGCTCAAAGATTGATCGAATTTCCCATATTCATTAATCTACAATTGATGGTCCTCTATCCCAAAAATTAGTAGGCATATATTTCTAGTGGAACTCATGCATCAACTCTTCCTTAGTCAGTGCAAGTCATGGTGCTCCTTGATCGGTTAACATGAAACATAGGAATCCATCATGAAATGTTTCCTCAGTATCTATGTCTTATACAACTATATGTTCTTCATCTGATATTTTAGTAGATTCCAATAGGATTTCAGTGCTTACCGTGTCTATAATATCGTCTTCAACACCTTTTTGATGTACGATTGTAGGGAATTGTATGGGAAAACCTCGTGAAATTCAATGTACATTCCTCATGAACAATCCAAGTCAAAGTTCTAAACTCAAATGTGTAGATACAAGAATTGTATAGGAACATGAATTCCTATATATGAAAAAGACCCACATCCTTCTCCAACAGATAGGTCTACGAGACATTAAGATTATATAAAATCATCATATACTACCTACTTCCAACTATTATAACCATGAATATATCATGTTCTATATAATATTTAATTCTACTTCCCAAAGTATTTTTATTTCCTTCGAATTCATATATTGATTTCACACTTATATATCAATTCATTTCTACCTGTTCATCTAATTGATCACTTATTTCATAACATGAACTGCCATGGTATGACTCATGACTACCACAGTCCCACCTCCAATAGTCTAGGGGATGAAAACCATCTTCGAGTAGGCATATAAAAAAAATTAAAGGTATTAACCTAAATTAACAATACACCCTCAAAAATCACCAGGTCCAAACAATGATGAAATTTGAAACAATTGAATAAATTAATTTATACATATACTAAACCACAACAAAGTATGGTAGTAGTGTACAGAAAATAGAGAAAATTTATAGAAAAATTCACAAACAAAAAATCAAAATAGCTTAACCTGCACCAACAGAGATGACTAAGAATCAAGTACATTACTAGTAAACACATTGTTCTTCCATTATCTAGATATGCTCCACTGGATTTGTGTCCTACCATGACACCATTAATGTGTCCATTGTTTGTAAAATACATGACATATGTGGGGAAATATTATGTCAGGATGAGTATAACAATACTCATAAGGACACCCCCAAAACACTAAACATTATTCAAAAAGTATGGAATGATTAGAAGATGATATAAAAACTAATTTATAATAGAATGAACCCAGATATACATAATAAATACACCACACCATCAGAATATCAAAATAATTGTTACCCACATGATTTTTGTTGAAGCAACACTCGTTTTGGGGGAACCCACTCCATAGGTAATTATTTCATAGGATAATCTTGAAGAAGATGTATAGCTTATTGGACCCAACCAACTTATAATTCACATGTCTAATAAATAAATTAATATATAGATATGGATCACACCTAGAACGGTCAAGGGACTCTACAAACCAAATTTGGATCAAACCATTGTGAAGTGATCATACATCAATGACTCCAAAGAACTTACCGATACAGCCATATATTTGGTTTATTGATTCACTACTTCGAGAGATCAAAAACATTCTGTAATCTCAAACTATGTAAGTAATGATGGAATGGGATCACAGTCTATTCTCATAGAGGTAAACCAAAACTCTATTTGAGACTCAACCTCTAGGGGATATCACAACCCCGTGAGGTGGTTGTAATGTCTCACTATACACTTGTGGGATGGGACCAGTAGAACTTGATCAATATATACTAGTTAAAACTATGAAAATAATTATCCTCATGAAAATTTTAAGGGAATAATCAATTTTTCTCATGGGGTACATGGTTGGTCCATCTATCCATAGTTCTACTTATGTGGAACGGCCTCACACAACATATAGATTCCCTAAACATAGCATGTAAAAGGATATACATGAGATGTACTAGAACATGGTAAATTATCTATGTCTCCTGACCATGACTATGTACCAAAACCATTTATGTGTACTAGTACATGTATTCCAAGCCATGTACATGTAAAAGTACACAATGTGTCTGTGTTGGTGTACTCCAACATTTTTCCTCATATTCTATATAATAATTTTCATGTCAATTAGGGAGGGTCACATGGAATGTGATAGAGGTCACATGAAATTTGATCCTTAAATTCCTCCTTATAACTCACCACCACTACTGGGGGACCACATGCTGATTAATAAAAGATCACACATCTGGTGCTGAGGAATTTTCTAAAAATACCAGATCATTATAGACAAACCTTGGTCTATCCTACGAACATTGATCCATCATCAACCATTCCCAAAAACTCATGAACGATCCTATTTTTTCCATTTAATCACAATATAAACATGTTTCATCATTAGATCTTCTTGAAAAATATATGGAATCGACGTTCTTCATTCTATCCCTAAGAACACCAAATAACACGAAAATGCAATCATTTTTCTTCTTAATGACTACATCTCCATCATCACACCTCAATCATGCTATTATGATCCCCTAAATATGATATCAGATCATTTTGATAATAAATAGTTATGAAACAATCGATTAAATGTGAATATTCAATCCTCGGTCCAAATGAAGTGCGCACTCAGTGAATCACAATAATAGTGTAGAGAAGCACAAGAAAAAATGATAAGAAGGATTCTCAATCGATATTCATTTTTATCGTTGTTTATTTGTTTTGGAGAATAATAAAATCAATCAAAATTTCCATGAAAATAATTATTCAATCAAGATTCTCAGAAAATTATCTCTTCTCAAATTGAGACAGATCCATAAATCAATACATTCATCAAATGATTTTCCTTCGTCGCCAAAATTAATAATGGGGAAGTAGTCCAAGTTTGACCAATGCCCCACCATGATTTAGTTTCATCAATAATAATACTGAATGTGAATTATTTATAACTATAAACACCATTCGATTCCAATTTTCTATCGATCATTGATTTGAAAATACATCATCGTTCTCTTAAGAGTTTACCCACAAATATCAATCAATAATCACTCCATTGTTTTTTGGGTTATAAGGCTAACCCTAGAAATCACCAAAAATAATATATTTTAATATTGATAGGAGATGTGTCATATTAAATAGAATTAATTAATATCATGAACATATATTATTCATTTCAGTGCCCATAAATGTATTTCCAAAAGCATCACAGAAATACTAATGTTAAGTTATGACTAGGGTAAAATCATCACTATGAACTAAATGGTTCCTTATATTTCTTATCCAAACACCTGTTAAGATTTTATTCAATTTTTTTAGAAAATCATCTGCCTGTGAAATTTGAAATGTTAATAATAATTAAAATATTTATTTTTTTCAGTCTGGGCCTCCGAATCACACACCCCGACACCAAGTATCAAAAACAATCCATATAATATTTAATAATAATTCATGCATAATATTAGATGTTATATTATCCCAGTCATGTTAATTTTCATCCCTAATGAAACAATGGATACTCAAACTGATATTGGAATGGGGTCGCATCTGTGTATCCCACTCAATGGTGTTGTTTTGAAGGTTCCCATGCTACCCCTAAACACACAGAAGGGGAATCATTCACCCACAAAGAATCTAATCCTACAAGTAATATACCTCCACTGGGTACTTTGAAAAGTTATCTCTATCCTCCATGTCTACCCCATCCTAGTAGATAAAATGTGATGGTTCAGGCACAAAACTCCTCAACTGTGACACATGGATGCTTTCAAGTACCTGGTTGAATTATGTATGTAATCTAAAAGGTATTTCACTTATCCATCTATAAAATATATCTAAAACGGGGTGATGAACATTAGAGATAAATTAACACATCCTAAAAATATTATTAATCCACATCTTAGTGAACCTTTTAGTAACACATGGTCTCTTTCCTCGAATTCCAATGGCCTTTATTTCCTGTCATCATAAGGCATCTGATAGATTGGTGCATTATTATTATACTCATGGATGATTTGTAACTTCTTTATAGTAGTTCTACCAAGATATGGTTCCATGAGTTAGAACTCTCCTATATAATTCCACTAATGTAGTGACCTATAGGGTCACTTCTACAAAGTCTCTAATAGTTCCATACCAATAGTGGAATGTTAGCTCTTGTTGTATGAAAACAACTCCAACGATAGGTGGCCCTCCCATTTCATGGAAAATTTCAACATGAAATCCTATAGCATGTCCCCTAATACATGAATGGTCTTCTCCCTCTAACTATCATCATTAGGGTGTAATGTTGTGCTCAATCGTAACTGAGTATTTATTTCATCCGGTAATTTCATCCATAATAGGAATGTAAAATGAGAATCAAAATCATAAACAATTGAAAATGGAACTCAATGGAGTCAGACTATCTCATAAATAAAAATATGTCCCAATCTATCTAATTAAATATGCTACCAAATTTCTATGTTGTGGTATACCTTTGTGATTTGGTCTACGATCACCCATAAAGAATTGTTCCTCTAGATGATTGTGGTAGTAAATTCTTGAAGATCATGGATATTAAATCCCACTCAAAATTGGTACCTCAACGGATTTAGTTAAACCCATTAGAACATGGTTCTTAGCCTTCACTTTCAGACATAGAAGGAATAAATATAGAATCTTTGCAACTCTCTTATTTATTTCTGGCCACCGAAGCTAATGTTAGAGGTATCAGTACATCATAGCGACATATGAATGCATCATCAAAGGAGATTTTTGAAACACCCACAACACCTCCTCCGACAACACTAAGGGCACCAATATTAATCTTTTAAAGGGTATATCAATATCCATAATGTCAAAATATCAATTAGGAGCATGTATAGTGAATATTTGAATACATAAGGTCTCACATCTAGTATGAAAACATTGAGAATCCATGGCACATTATAGAAGTGTTAGGGTAATAACCATCTTCTATTGATATGAAGTAATATCCCTATTCATAATGGAAAACCAAAATGAGGATTAAATCTCTAAAATGTAGACTATGAACTATAAAAATGATCTTCTATAGAGTGTGTCACTCATCTCATCCCCTTCACAAGAGTATAGACATTATGAAATTCATAGTCCTATAGGATCTCTCTCTATCATCACTTCCACATGTGGAGAACCTTATGAGATATGATAGACATGAGACAATTGTGATTAGAGTATACTATTATCTACTCATCTAATTGGTATTGTATCAATATATTCAATGAAATAAATAATGATGGAAACTCAAGGTCATGGGTCATGTAGTTCAATTGATGTGCTCTCGATTGGTTCAAACCATAGTGAATAATTTCTTTCATATTTATTATAATACAACCATATACGGTCCATTACCCATCGTATAACACTAAAAACTCAACAACCTCCACTAAAAACCTCAATATTGGATTGATTATCAATATTTTCCATGTCTTTTCAATGAAATACTAGCACTTTTCCATTAACACAAAAGGAATCCATTTTCTACAAAAGGCTATCAGATTTTCTTCCTATCTGTTGATGTCAATTATAAACCAATAATATTCTCCAACAAATACATGGGAATGTCACAGCTCGACAACACTCTTGGGTGGATCCCATGAAAAGTGTCCCTCAACATTCACTAAAACCAACATATCTCTTGAATATAAAATGATGTTTCATAGAATGTGGAAATATTATGTAAAAAAAACTCACTTTGGGAGCTTCAAAAAAATATGGCTCTCATAGAGTATGTTCAAAACCATCCTAAAGTGTCTCTAATGATCTTAAAAATATACTAAATAAACTTAAATTTCATCAATTAAATTTACCAGTAACATTTTTATGAAAGGGTGAAGGATCCAAGGATCCAGTTCATGAGTCCATGTAACACTAGTGTGTCTTTCATTATTCCAAGTTGTATCACCAGGTACTAATAATGACCATATTGATATCTAATGGTTGACTTTGGTAGGTCCCAATTCCATATACATAGATGGTGTTAGCCTATTCTATGGTCATTCTATGAGAACCACCACACCCCTCTCATATGGTAGAAGAGATCATTGATTATTTATAGAGGATACATTTTCCTCATGGTCTCTTGGTTTAATCATTGTTTATCTACACACAACCTCATTCTATCATACACCTTCTTAGTAACAAAACATTTGGGATTCATAGGGGGGAAGCACTAGGTCTCAATAACCTCTTCTCTTATAAGTCCTCCAGTTGCATCCTCTGCACTCGATGCTCTGTGGGAGAATTCTGATATGATGGTATAGATATCAGTGTCATCTCGAGGTGTGTGTTGTTGCATAAATATACCTCTCAATGGAGATTTAAACCTGGTTTTCCCCCCATAATGACTTCTTCAAACTCTTCCACCAATATAGAAATCTAAAATCCCGAAGCAACCACTTCCCCTAGAGTCATTCTAGCTAACTACTGTGTATTAATTATAAATATCATATGACTAAGCCTGTACTTCTCTTCCAAACATTCTTTTCAGGCACAATGGAAAGGATAATTCTGTTACAATCTACACACCGCATCTCCTTCCCAAAATAAAAAATATCGGCACTAAATATAGAAAACATTTCCATAATATGAATGTTGTCGTAATGCCTCATTAATGTAGCAATTATATACCATAAAAGATATTATCCTCCTTGAATCAGGTTTCATTGATGGATAAGTTTGAAACCACTGAACTATCTCCTCATAGAGGTTCAAATAGTTTGGGTTGATCCAAAATATCAACCATAATCTCTATTTTTTGAAACATAATTGTCCCAATGAAGGAATGGATAACACTTATGTCTTTGAATAATGAAACTATGTATAAAATACATAGATAAAACCAATGATCAGACATGGACCATGGGTTATTGGCCTTCAAAGAATGTATCTAGACTCCTCCATTCCATACATCCCCTAGGACAATAATGGACCTTCTGGGGTTGGTCGCGGAAGAGGTTGGACCTCCGTCTAACTCCTACTACCTTACAGTCATATCTTCCACATATGTCACCCTGATGACGGCCATTATCTTTCATATGTCTCTGTCTCAACTTTCCATCAACCGTCAATCGATTAGATTTATGATGTGTCTGGAAATCTCATTCCATATGTCCCAGAACATCACAATGGAAACACCACATGTACATCTGCTGATTTGAGCCACCCTATTAGCCCTTCACCAATGAACCTTAAGTCATGGGATCACCTCAAGAAGCATTTGATCTGCTTGATCCATGTCAATATATTTGACTTCCAATTTTTTAGGTCTCTACTACATAGTTCCTATAGGTATGCCACTCTACTAGTGGTTTCTATTCTATAATTCTTTCTACCAATAAGGATCAATCAAGTGCTAAAACATAGGTGGAAATAGTATGTGATTCTATTGATTCTCTGATGTCCCAGTGCAAGCCCTGCTAAAAGTTATGGGCCCTATAGAACAAGTCTAATTATATATCCAAAGAGTAAAGAGATAGAACAATAAAACTCTCTAAAAATTCCACCAAGTTCATACATACCTGTATAAAATATTGGATATTTTTTATGCATACTGATTGCAACATGGATAGATAAAACTCCTGTATAAAGATATCTTCGAAGTCTATCCATGAGAGAGTTGTATCATTGTGTGAATGAGTAACGAAGGTCCTCTAAAGACCCATATATCATTTAATATGTCTCATGTTAATGACATTCACCTGATCATCATGTGACTTCACAAGGAATAAAACACGATTGATTGACTCTAGCCAGTCCTCAACCACCTGGGGGACTGGCTTACCCTAAAACCTAGGAGATCAATGCCACTAAATCTCATGTAATGCACCCAGTATTCTTGCACCCTAATCTGGTAGCTCTAAATCTATAATATGAACTAGGGGTGGTCATGTAACTAGTAAACCAAGCATAGGATATTCCACCAGTACAAGCCCATGTACCGAGGACACATCACTAAGCGGATCATCCTCGAGATAATGTGGTGGAATCCTACATGGATGTTTTTGTGTAGGAATCATGATATATAAAAATATTCCATACTTTAAAAATACTATATCTAGGGTGATGAATCAATAATGACATAGAAACCACAACCCATTCCAATATGATTAATGTACTAAAAATTTCCCATAGAACAAAATATTTAAATGTACGATGTTGAAAGGCAGTTTATTAGAGACATGTTGTATTGATATGTTGAGGACCACATGAAAAATTGAATCCATCACCTGAATTATGAACTCATAATATTAAACATTGTCCCATTATCTAATCTCTTTGACATTGGCCCGTCTATATAAGCCTCCCTTTGAATCACTCTTTCAGAAACTGAACTACCGATGTTCGACTCGTGAATACACTAAGCCCGCCTCCCTTTGTCCGGGGGTTGTTGACCAGTGAAAATTTTTATTATACAACAGTTTTGAGGCATAATCATCATGTAACTATATATAAAATAATATCTACAAGTGAAATGAATTAAAAAATGTAAAATAAGTAAAACAAAGCATTAATGAATATGAGATCCCACAACAGTGTACGATAGTAAAGTAATGAAAATATAAAATTGGAAAAAGAGTCCAACAATAATTGTAGAGTCTATCCTGATTCAAGGGATATGATTATGTAAAATGTATTCACCTAAGAAATACCTCATTCTATCAGGACCCATATATGCTCCACATGATCCTTTTCATCTGAAGACACCATCAAAATGTTATTCATTTGTATAAGAAATGACATGTGCAAGAAAATCCCGTGTCGGGATGAGTATAATAATACTCAGTAGGACATCATGAAAATAGAGAATTAAAAAACCAGATATATTTATATCAACTCATAATTTAACAATAAATTTATATAAAAAACAACACAGATAGAAAAAGGAATGACGCCACACCATTATGAAGTCATAACATACATTCTACAGATGACTCTACTAAAAGGAATGCTTGATCCTGGAGAACACACTCTAAGATCCATGGTATCAATGTACACTCTCTATGATGTTTAGTAGATATATGGGCACAAAATATTTAGAATTTACCTCTCTAATATGTGTTGGATACACAGATTTTGTGTCACACCCTAAACCGTTAGGGGGCACTACAAACCCTTTCTAGATCATCCTGTTATGTTGGGAATCATATGTGAATGATTTCACCAACAATAATGATGCAGCATGAAATATGGAAGATAGATTCCATAATCAATTAGATCATTCTAATTTCACGCTCTCTAATTTCAGAAAGAAGTTATATTTGGTATCACACTCCATTCTCATGGATGGATGCTACATCTCTCTCTCTGACTCAGCCTCTATAAGGGATCAAATCACAGTGATGAAGATGTAATACCACATTTTACCCTATAGGGAAAGGAATAATGGGAAACCCTAAACATAAACTAGTAAAAACTAGGAATATAAATACCCTTAATAACTCTTAATGGGATTACATTGTATGTCCCAAGGGGTACACGACGTATTCACCTATCCCAAGTTCTTAACATGTGGAAGAGCCTCACACTTCATGTATTCTCAATATGCAAGTTGTTTAGAAGGATATATTTGGCATGTAGATACACATGTTATCCTACACATGTATCCTGGATATGTTCGTGTATTGATGCATATTCGGTGTACCGGTTTGTGGATGCAATCCATGTCTTTGTGGGTCCACATGGCATGTATGAGCCTGTGTACACCAACCTGTGATTGTTATCTCTTCGGTGTACATGGTATGTCAAATGGAGAGGATCACACACCATGTTATTGGGTTCACATTCTATGTGATCCTTATATACCTCCTCAAACCATAGTCATCATAGAATGTGGGAGAGAGTCCATGTAATTCTGGATTATATGTTGTGTTCTATGGGATTTTCCTAAAATAATATATCTTCATCGGCATGCCTCATCCAATCAAACAGCCTCTAATCCATCGGTTGTGATGTATCAAAACTCAAATTCCAACATTTTATTTCTATCCCATCATGGAATCAGCCAAATTCTTCACTAGATCTTCTTGGATACAAGATATAATAAATGATCATTATTTCATGCCCATGAACGTAGAGGAAGACTAATTTTTGAATCATTTGTCACCCTAATCACACTGTCTCCGTCATTTCACCTCCATCATGTTGTTTTGAACCAAGATCCATGATATCAAATAGGTGAACTATTAAATGTTTGTACAATGACCAATTGATCTCAAATAGTCAATGCTTGGTCCATAAAATGAACACTTGTTGTGAAATGTGGAACTTGGGTAGATAAGCACAAGAAAAACAATAGTGGAATGAACATAGATTGATGTTTGTGTTGATTAAGGTTTGTTTATATTATAATGTCAATTTAATCCATCAAAATTTTATCAAATGAATTTCTCCCACTAGATGCATACCAATTATTAACTATCCCACAAGGTGACTGATCAGCAAGTCAGTCCATTTATCCACTGACTTGTGTTCATCATATAAATTGTGAATATGGAAGAAATCCGAATAAATCACATAAATTACCTAGATTTGGTTGGATTGTTGTCATATAATGAATTCATAAACACTATCATTAGAATGATCCAATGAATATGAGGTTGTTTCAATAATTGACATGAAAATCCATCATTATTCCTGTGAGATAGAATCTTTGAAGTTCTCTCAAGAGGATCTCTAATTTTTCAAGGGTTATGTAGATAACCATACAAATCCTCCATAAAAATTTATTTAATTATTTTTATTCATTGTGTTATTAAAAATAACACAAAATAATTTCATTGAGTTATTTTATTAATTTCAACTCCCATGATGATTTTTCAATAAAATACGCGTTCTGACTAATGATAAATTTCTCCTAGGATAAAACACCCATTCTAAAATGTATGGTTTCCTTTCATTTATGATTCTTGAAAAAATTTATATATTATTTATCATTTTCCAGAAAAACATGTGTGTGTTCTATATTATATATTTAATATATTTCAAAAATATATTTTTAGTGCACAAGGATTCTAGATCGCTAATGATCTCAAAAACTGGTCATAAAAAAACAATGAATATAATATTTTTAATATATATATATAAAATCTGACCTGTTACACCAAATATATATCTAAGGTTACCAATACTACTCATCAACAAAATTATTGCATCCAATTATTTGACACCATAGAACCCTCTAGAATTTATATTAAAATAAGAAGTATAACTATCTTGACACCTATCAAAATAGGTGGAAACAAGTATTCCATCATCCATGGATTGTAATAATACATGGAATGGGATTCCTATAAATTTCATAAAATTATGAATGAGATGTAATATCATAATCTCATAATGTTGAAAAAAATCCATAATAGTATGAATATTAACATCAGAATTAATGTGCATCACGAATGGAAGAATCAAATAAAATATAGTAGTCATAATCCAGAATTTAGAAATTTCATTCTAGGTAATTTTTCTTTTTCATATATCAATGGTAGATACTGAATGGAAAGATACATTACCAAAACCACATTTCATTATTTACTTAACAATTATCCCCAAATATTAAATAAAACTATTAAAAACCCCTTGATACAAATTTGAAATGTACAAGACCTAGATGCCACTTTGTGGGGACGTAATCTCGAATGGTCACATGGCCTCAAGTGCATCTCTCCAAATTCCAATGTTTGAAGACTAGAAGTTATGTCCTAGGTGTGTCAATGGGGGATTTTATTCCTAATTAAAAATTATATAACAATGGATTATCAATAATAGTTATATATTGGATGATCTAATGGAATTCAGACAATAAAAACCAACATGAATATATAACATTTTCCAATGAAATTATATATACAATGATTATGATATTACATGTCAAATGTATTTATAAAATATTAAAAATTGGAAGACAACAGTACAAAACAATACATTTATAAAAAGTACAGTAACCCCAAGTAATCCACTGAGCATCACAAGCCATAGCTCTGTCCCATTTCTCCCTGATATGAAGTAGTAATCAAGAAACTAATGTAGGGAGCCTCCCATTGTCCATAAATTCTATAATAAGGCATGTTTGTGTACCAAATTCATCGCAAAAAGTTCTGAGACATAATACTAGTTTCTAAGAACAGTATGTTATGTTCTATGTAGTCAGTGAACATATGAAAAATAGTATGGATGTAGTAAAATTCAAGGATTTATTGAATATAATAACACTATATGTTCATGTTTTGAATTATAATTATGTTTATTTAATAATTCAACCTCATTTTATTATTATGTCTTGATACCTAGTAAAATACCTAGTGTCCCCCATGAAATCATAAACAAAGGATACAAAAGAAGGTAATCCATAAAGTGTAAAACAGATTCATACTACTTGATAACTATATTTCATGGATTATGTGTCATAAAACACAATTAAACCATGATACAATTAATTGTATGATTCTTACCATGAAATTAAACAAATTGAATCAAGGTATCGATCCATGTCTAAAACAAACCAACCCCCTACAAGCCCAACAATAATGATCCTCATAATAACCCAAGGATATCAATAGGTGTGGTACACCATTCCTGCCACTTGATGCTATACATAGTGTTTTACTAAGTGAAACTATGCATCTTCGTGCCTTCATGATAAAATTCCATTTGAGTTCATCCATGGATTTCCATATATAATTTTGCATATAACTCGATATATAATTGTCGACTCCTATTAGTATATCCATGGTAGTCCAAGATTCACTATATAATAATTATGTAAAAGGCCAATTGAGTCCATACATGGAATTAAAATACGAAACCATGATTCACCCATGATATATAATCATTTAGGTAGTTAAATTGTATTTAGTCATTTTAATTTAAAAATTTTAAGGTCTTGCAAAATAAAATTTAATTTGACATCACATTAAAAGTGGATACATACATTGTAAAAGATTAGAATTAATATCCACTAATTCTAATAATTTGGGTTATTATTTATATTAAGTATATCATTATTAATCATTCATTGAAAGATAAATGTCTATATGCGTGGAATGCAACCCCGGTTCATATTCAATTCCAATTCCAATTGAAATAAAAATTAAAATACAATTGATATCACCAATCCCATTATATTTGAATATAATTATATTTTAGAAATCAATATTACCCTCCCATGAAAATATGTAAAGGGAACACCGAAATAGGGGCATCCAATATCATATTCCATTAAAAAACAAAATTAAGAAACACAAATCACCCTAAGGTGTTGTTATATTTGGGGTTCTCAACCATTTGAGATTTACCAAAGGGAATCTTCAATTGTATAGGTGAAACCTATCGATTAATTTCAATGATAAAAATACATTCATGGCATCACTCGATAATTGGGAGCATGACACAACAGAAAATATGAACACTTTTAATTTTTCCAAAATGATTTATAGAACCTACAATACATTCATTTTAGATAGATTATCCATTATCAGCTCATGATTTTATAGTGATTAGGATATAATGGAAGAATGGTCAATGAAACTGATAATATGGAAAATTTTCATTCACATTAATAGAGCATAAAATCGGAAAACCAAACTAAGAATGGGACAAAATCAATTCAAAACTCCTTGATTTCGATCCAACGAAATTAGTGATGCTTGATTCCATGCTATAATGAATATGACATATCATTTCCTAAAATACACACGAAAGAGGGATTAAAAATGGAGCCTTTTCTGTGTGGGGGAAAAGTGGGGATTTAAATTTAGAAATAGATTTAATTAGGGATAAAAATATAATTTCATAAAAAACAATAGGTTTACATTTTTTTTGATGCATGGTTTGTCCAAACTATGTTCCTAACATGCACGATTATCACTATGGAAAGGCACACCATGTTCTTTTTCCTCATGGTTTTGAATAACCAGTCCTAAAAATTGAAAAACACCACAATCAATATTATAGACAAGGAATCATGTCCTTGCACCTGATTTGAATTATTTTTTATAAACATTGGGACCTCCAAATGCATTACGCATAGGAGTCACATTGTATGTCAGGCTCTTCAGCCTTCCTAACACGTTTTATTCTTAACATACACTATTCCATTTTGAACCCTAATGACTGTATTATTGATTTGAAACATCCTCAGAAACCATGGAAACCTCTATGGACAAAAAGGGAAATCATATTAGTCCAAAATTTTACATTTAAACAAAGAATTGATGAAATATAATTGAGATGTGACATAATAAAGAATTGGGTTCTTAAAAGAGTGTACCATAAAGATGGATATCCAAAAGGATGTCTATTAAAAACCAAAAACTCCTGGTCTACTCACCTATGATCTGTAGTATATGATAATTTCATTAATAAAATAAAACTATGAATTGGTCCATGAATTGACGTTGTATAGAGTTCATAAGAGCCATGAACACAATAATATAGTTATTAAAAAAATTAATCACTATGAAGTATGTATCTATAGAGATAGATGAATACCTTATTTAGATTATCATCCTCACAAACCCTCAATGTATGGAGACGAACCATATATTGATCTTTACAAAACAACTCTGACCTTTTAAATGGTAAAAATTCCATCAATTATTGGAAATGGGTAATTTTTTTTGATTAATACTGGAACTAGGAGATGATATTTAATGAATAGACTCAAACTATCATCACCCATTTCCATGAATGTTGTAACTTCCTTGATCTGTGTGCCACAAAATGGGTGCCCCATACCCAGTTGGTCAGATAACCTCAAGCATATTTCCCCAAACGCCAGAGGCTGCCAACTAGCAGCGAGGGCCAAAGACTGATAGTGTGGAAACTATGACCTCATTTGTCAAAGTGTAGCGCATCAGAAAACATTATAAACATACAAAAGAGGAATAATTAACAAATATAAACCATAAATGGACATAATAAATGATGTAAAAGATAACCAAAAGTCATATATATACGATGATACAATATGTCTCTAATTCTAAGAAATCAGCCAAAACAGGATACACTGCAATTTGATGCAATACAGCACAAGGTACAATGTATAGCAAAAAAAAAACCCAAACAGTGAAATAGGAACACACCAGCATCACAAACCTAAGCTTGGTCCCATGCTCTCCTACTCCTCTGCAACAATCATGTACCTGTGTAGGGAAACTTTCCCTTATCAACATCTGCAACAATATAATCTTTTTGGGACCAATACATGACCAAAACAGAGTGTGAGAAATAAATCCTAGTAGCCAACCACCGAAGGCCCATGCCCAACTATGAGTGAAAATTTGCAACAATAGTGTGCAATAATGAAATACAATAAACTAAAAAGTACTCAAAAGTAACCATTCCTACTATTTAAATTTCCATTTTAATAATTATTTAATAGTTCAATATAATGAATAACTGTGTTTTTCGAGACTCAGCCTCGACCAACAATCTGCTATACCAGTGACACAACATAAACCACAACATGTTATATAACATGTAAAAGATAACAATAATACCAAGCATGTGATTTATCTTGGAAGGTATAACATAATAAATCACCATAGTGAATATTCAAAGTAAACATTGTCGTTGGACATATGGATCTTTACCCCTAGGTGAATAGAAAAGAAACCCTCATGTGATTTCCCATAGGATAAATGAATATTTCCCTCTCGCATGAAATATCAAGCCCTTAGTCATAGAATATACTAACCTCTGGAATAATAAATGTTTCCCTCAGGCTAAACAGAATAATTCCCATAGGCTAAACAAAACACTGCCCTTAGGCTAAACAAAACCTTGCCCCCGGGCTAAAAAAACCATTCCCTCAGGAAAAAAACATTCCCCTAATCTAAATATATAATTGGGACGATCCCAATGCATAACAATGAAATTTATATATTTTTCCTCTTAATAAAACTCAAAACAAGAAATAATCATGGCATACCCATAGGTATCCTATCCAAACTGCTAAATAAATAGAATGCACCCTCGGGGTTCCCCTAGATCAAAGCAACGATATCAAACAGCAGTTTATACTTATTCAATAGATTACCTATGAAATTATAGGTATCTCAACAGTCAATGTATCAGCCACACAACACCCCGATCATGGGAACGTGCCACAACGGTACACAAAATTAACTCGAATGTTGGAATTAATCACAAGACTACCTACCTAGATCTCCTCTGATCGATATACTTCAATGGAGCCACCTGAAACAAACATGAGTGATGTGGATCTGAGATAATAGATTAATCTTTCAGACATAAATAACATCCCTTAGAGAAAGAATTGGATGAAAAGATTCAAGAAGAGGGAAGAACTTACCCATTCGGTTCAAACGAGACTGACGACGGATGAATCAGAGTCTCAGTGCACGATCAGGAGCTCCTCTAAGTCTCAGACTCCTCTCCCAGTGCACTGGATAGACCTCTGCCTCCTATGCCGAATGAGGAGGCTACTACCTATTTATAATGAAAAAACATAACTACATGGGGAGTACTCTCAAGTACATGGAGTGTACAAATTTTTTTAATTGTTTCTCTGGTGGCTAAATTCCACTCCTTTTAATGTTCATTTGTCGACTGATTACACGGATTGTACTACAAAGTACACGGTGTGTTGTTAGTTTTTACTCCTTAAATTTTTGACAAACCCACATGCCCTATATTCTTATCCCACATATCCAAAGTACACTGCATGTGTTTAAAAGTACATGGCGTGTACCCATTAATTTTTTCTTTTTCCCACATTTCCCTTGTTTTCACAAAAATACTTAAGTAAAATGAAAAAATAAACATGAACCCCAGGAATAAGAATCAGGCTCTTACAAACTTCCCCCCATAAAAGAAATTCATCCCCTGATTTCCCTTACAAGGGTGGTGATGATAAAACCAAGAACAATTCAGGCCACTAAGCACAATCATCGGTCTCCCGCTCCCACGTTTCGTCCTTCACTTGGCCATGCTGACATAACACCCATACAAGAGGAACTGATTGGAATCAAAGAACCTTTGTTCTCCTATCAAAAATAAAAATTGGATTCTCCTCAAAGGATGCATCAACCTGATGTTCAACCTCCTCGGGCTGAAGAATGTGAGACGAGTCTAAGTGATAATGGTGCAGCTGAGATACATTAAAGGTGTCGTGCATAGCCTGATACCACTGTGGTAACTTCAACCGATAAACAACCGGCCCGAATCTCTCCAGAATCTCAAAAATCCCTACATACCTCAGTGAATATTTACCCTATTTCTTGATCTGCATGTGTCCCAACCTCGGTGAATCACACCAGAAAACATGATCCCTGACCATGAAATCCAAGGGCCATCTACGACGATCAACATAAGATTTCTGACAAGACTGTGATGTAGAAATCCACTTTCGAATCAACAGGACCTTCTTTATGGTCTCCTGCATGAGAGGTGGCCCTAGTAAAGCTGTCACACCTACCTCTAACCAGCAAAAGGGTGATCGACATGGCCTACCATATAAAGCCTCGTAATGTGCCATCTCAATAGATTCCTGAAATCTATTATTGTAGGTGAACTCAATAAGGGGTATGTGCTTCTCCCAATAGCCCCCATAGTCTAGAACGCATGCACAAAACATGTCCTCTAGCACCAGTACTGTAATATCTGACTGGACATCGGTCTGAGGGTGGTAAGATATTATCAGAAGCACCTGTTTACCCAGAGCCCTCGGAAAACTCTTCCAGATATGAGATGTAAAACGGGTGTCCCTATCTAAAATGATAGAACATGGTTACCTATGAAGAAGTTCTACCTCTCGGATGTATAAATACATAAGAGGGTCAACATTGAAGGTCTCCTTGATCAAAAAAAGTGATCTACCTTCGTAAGTATATCCCCAACAACACATATGACATCCTTGCCTTGAGGTGACCTCGGTAACCCTATCATGAAGTCCATCGTGACATCATCCCATCTCCACATCAGGATGGGTAAATGTAGTAACAGTCTACTTAGCTTCTGATCCTTCACCGTCACCTGCTGGCAGGTGGAACATCTCGTAACAAAACCAGCTATATCACTTTTCATACCTGGCCACCAATACTGATGTCTAATGTTACAATACATTTGAGAAACTCCATGATGAAATTCCCAAGCAGAAGCATGAAATTCCCGCATCAAATCCTTGTGTATATCCCCTGGAACCCACAATCATCAATGGATACGTAGTACCTCATCCCTGACAATCGTCCAACTAGGAGGAGTGCCTCACGTGCCACCGACTCCCATCAAACTATGCCTTCTGAATCTGATAGCAGTCTCATCCTCACTCTATCCAAGAGGGTAGAAGTCACAGTAATGGATGAAATATAAGCCTGAACTGACTATAGTTCACCTCCAAGTGAATCAATGATAAAAAAATCTATAAGCTGTCACTCACCACTGGCCTCCTACACATCATGTATCTGAGTCCTCCTACTCAGTGCATTTGCTACTGCGTTACCCTTACCGGGTGTTTGGGAAAGTTCAATGTCGACATACTGAAGGTATTCAACCCACCTTCGATGTCTTAAATCCAAGTCACACTGTGTAATGATATATTTTAGACTGTTGTGGTTCGTAAACCACAAAAAATATTCTCCCAAGATATAATGTCTCCCGCAGTGTAACGCATGAACAACTGCAGCCAATTGGAGATCATGCATCTGGTAATTCCTCTCATGTGGCCTCAACTGCCGAGACCCTTATGCAACTACTTGATTTCCCTTCATCAACACTGCTCCCAGCCCAATACCTTATGCATCACAGTAAACTATATAGCTCTTCCATTTCTCTGGAAGTATATAGACAGGTGTTGATGTCAACCTTTCCTTCATCTTCTAGAAGGCTTCCTCGCATGCTTATGAAAAAACAAACTTCATACCCTTCTTTATCAAACCCTTCAACGATTCTGCTAAGTTGTTGAAGTCTTGTATAATGTACCTATAATAACTAGACAACCCCAAGAAACTCCATATTTCAAAAATGTTCTTATGCTTCTCCCAGGAAACTACTGCTCTCATTCTCTCTTGGTCTACTGCAACTCCTGGCTCTGAGATAATATGACCCCAGAAGTGAATCTGTTCTATCCAAAAGTGGCTCTTTGAGAGCATATCATTTAACTGATTCTCTCTCAGTGTACTTAGTAAGATCTCAAGATGGGTGGCTTGGTTGTATGGAGTATTAGAGTACACCAAGATATCGTCCACGAAGACTACCACAATAGTATCAATATAAGGGTGGAACACATGATTAATCAGAGTCATGAAAATTTTTGGTGTATTTGTGAGTCCGAACGGCATGACCATGCACTCAAATAGACCATATCTACTCCTAAAGAATGTAAGAGGTATTTATGATGGTCTAACATGAAACTAATAATATCTGGTTCTCAAGTAAATATTTTAGAACACTCGTGCTCCTTGAAGTTGATCAAAAAGATCATCAATCCTCGGTAAGGAATATCAGTTATTAAACATAAATTGGTTCAGTTTCCTATAATCCACGTAGAGTCTGAGGGTACCATATGCCTTCTAGTGAAATGGATAGGCGAACCACAGGGAGAAATAATGGGTTGGATAAAACCCTTCGCTTGTAAATCCTCAAACTTCCACTTTATCTCCTGCAATTCTATTGTATTCATCCTATATGGAGGAATGGAAACTGGTGTCGCTCCTATAACAAGATCAATAGAGAAATAAACATCTTATTCCACAGGTAGACCAGAAAATTCATCCAGGAAGATGTCCCTAAAATAATTAACCACTAGAGGGAAATCCTTCTAAAAAGTTCCTTATTCATCCAGATATAAGCTCACAATCTGGGCTGTCACTCCACCTCACCCACGATGCTCAGGTCTAGCTCCGCTCACCTAGACGTCCCATTCACCCTTGTATAGAAACTCTCCACCCTCTTGTGACATGAAACTCACCCTACAATGATAGAAATCCATAAAGACCCCAAAGGGTACCAACCAGTCCCTCCTGAGAATGACATCATATCCTTTAATCATTAAGACATAGAGGTGCCATAGAAAATGACACCCACCAACCACTAGGGGGAACTCCTTGAACCGATGCAAACCAACCGTTATAATTCCAATTGGAGTGTTTTGCATCATGACAGTAGAAGAAAAATAAATACAGAGTCCAAGGATCTTCACAACTAGAACATATATAAAGTTATGTGTTGCACCAGTATCAAAAAGTAAAGAAGATAAAACAGAAGAAACTAAAAAGTACCTCTGACAGTGGAATGTCCGAGATCCTGCTTTTGTTGGGACTGTTGCACTGTATAAGACTGGCCAGTGCCACAGAACTGAGAGATAGATTGGCTGTTTGGAGCATACCCGACCTGCAGTCTCTTAGATCCTGGTGTTCGGCTACCATAGACACAAATGCAACCATGGCCTGAACATCATGACATATTCCATTTCCCCGACTGGTAAGAAGCTGTTGACCCTACTCCAGCATGCAGAGTCTGCACAGAACACCTCTCACTAGTCACTGATGGAAACTCACTGTAAAAATGCTGAAGATGAACCCTATTGCCACAATCTTGACACTCCAATGGGTCTTGTGGACACTAAGGTCTCTTCTTCAAATATTTACCACACTGGTAGCACATTACCTGGCCACCAGTAGAATTATTCTGACTAGTACTTCCACCATGGAAGAAATCCTTCTGCCTCTTCCAATTACCCGTAGAAATAGTACTAGAGACCGATGCTGAATCGACCTAGTCTGCACTACTAGATTCCCAAAGGTTCCGCTCAGTAATCAATTCCTGGTTAAAAATATCAGGCATTGTAGACAACCTGAAAACATTCATCAGTTCAACGATGTCGTATAGAAGACCATCCTCGATGCCTCTATCCCTCAACGTCTCATGCCCCACTAGAACAGTTGCAAAACATTGTAGCTCGGTGAAGAGGGAAAAATAGTCCTTCACTGACATGGAGCTCTTCTGCAGAATCATGAACTCTCGACCTCAATATTCCCTTAGCATCTCTGGAAAGAAAATGTTATAGAAGACTCCCTGAAAATATCCCCACGGCATGTCTCGGTGTTTCTCAGTCTGGTTGGTAAAATCCCACCACCTCTTGGTGGAATCACATATCATGTATGTACTGAGATTGACCCTCCTCCTTAGGGGCATCTTCAGATGCTCTAAGATCATCTTCATAGAACCCATCCATGGCTATGTATCCTGTGATCTACCATCCCCTAAAAACGTAGGGGGATGATGCTACTGGAAAATACGCATCAGCTCTGCCATAGATGTGGAAAAAGACGGTGCTCCCTAGTAGGTCTTCATGAATCGCATGAATCCTTTAAGAAACTGCGCTTCCACGCATGCGTCTAGCATAATGGATGACGCCACATATGGAACTGCTAGAGGATCCATCAGTCGCCCATGGCACACTATCTCTAAAACAAAATCGCCACCACTCTCTTAGTGAACAACTCATGTTCTTCTCAGTGACATTACTCTAAAGGGTCAAACACATGACTTAGTTTAATTTACTGTCGATGTTGCTTTATTCCGTTTATGTGTTCTAATAAGAAAGGAAAAAACCACAAGTACTTGCAAAAAAAGACTACACAACATGTATACAGTCTACACAACGTGTACCCTTAATCCCTCACATGGTCCTGTTCTGATTTCGGCTTGGGCGCGTCTCAACCCTAGTTACACTGTGTGTTGCACCCACACACAGCCTGTACACAACCCTTTTTTCCCAGCCACATGGCCAAGTTCACACAGTCTCTCACCAGTCAACAGAGCATGGCGTGTCCCATATGTACATGATGTGTACTTGGAAAAAATATCGAAGACCCATGTTCCCCCCCCCACAAAGTATGTCACACAACCTTATACCACACGGCATGTACATATAATTACATGGAGTGTACTTAATTTTTTTTCATTTATTCTAGAATTGAAGAGTACATAGTGAGTGTTCATAGAACCATACGCCGTGTTGTCTAGGTTTCCAGACAACAATCCTCAGAATCAACACTAGGTCCCCTTTTATTTAATTTCTAGCATCGGTATGCGAAATTCTAATCCATGGGGGCCCATACATCCCATAAACCAATGTTTATCACTCAACCATTCACGTTATAGTAAAAAACGCAACAAGAGGCAGGAACATGGTCCACCAAATTCTGGTCTAAGAGAGCGCATACTTCTCAAGAACCAATGTTTAGTGTCCATAAATCCAACCATAACATGTGCCAATACCCTATCAACAGTAGGAATATCCACCACGGTACCTATCACAATGACATGCATTTTCTAGAACATCTTCTATCATAACAACATGAAATTTCTAATGCACCTACATGGCATGGAAACTATGCATGAAATGTGATTCCTACATGTGCCTAAATGTTACATGAGACGGAATACCCTCATCTAATCGGGTTGCAACTAAATAAAACCCAAATATAAAATATAAAGAGCACACCACAAGTGCATCACCCAATGGAGAAATTCATATCAACTGTAATAATCATAAACAGTAAATCTCTATTTAATTGGAAGCAATATGACCTTTACCTGTACATAAGGTAGCTACTCCTGGGCACATTTTATTACCAGATCCCTTAACAATATTTCTCCATCCGTTGTCTCCAAATAATAAAATATCTCAGAGAAAAAATACTCTAATACCACATTGTAACATCCTAGTTCCGAGTGCCACACAACTGGTGCCCCGAACCAGGTTGGTCACATGACATCAAGTACATTTCCTTAATTTCCAGAGGCTGGCGACTACCAGCGACGGCCTATGACTGATAGTAGGGAAACTATGCCATCATTTGTCAATGTGTAGCACAATATAAAATATTATAAACATACAAAAGTGGAAGCAATAACAAATATGAACCTAAAATGGAAAACAGAAATGATGTAAATGACAACCAACATCCTTATATATATGAGGATACAATATGTCTCTAATTCTAATAAAACTACCAAAATAGGATACACTATAATCTGATGAAATACAACACAAGTTAAAAAGTACAAAAAAATCCAAAAAAATGCAACATGAACATAGCAGCATCACAAGCCTAAGCTTGGTCCATGCTCTCCTACTCCTCTACAACTATCATTTACATGTGTAGGGACCCTTTCCCTTGTCGACACCTACAATAATATAATCTGTTTGGGCCCAAGACATGACAAAAATAGGGTGTGAGAAATAAATCTCAGTAGGCAAACTCCAAAGGCCCGTGACAAAATATCAATGAAAATGTGCCACAACAGTGTGCAATAATGAAATCCAGTATACTAACAAGTACTCAAAAGTAACCATTCCTTCCAGTTACATTTCCATTTTAATAATTTTTTAACAATTCAATATAATTAAAAAGTAGTTTTTCTGAGACTCATCCTAGATTGAAAATATCCTATACAAGTTCCATAACAGAAACCACAACAGGATATTTAACATGTAGAGGATAAAAATAATACCAATCCTGTGATTTATCTTGGAAGGTAAAACATATGAAATCACCATAGTGAATATTCAAAGTAAACATTGTCCTCAAACATGTGAATCCTTACCCTCTAGTGAATAGAAACGAAACCCTCAGTTGATTTCCCTCAGGTTAAACGAATATTTCCCTCAGGAATGGAAGATATCTCCCTCAGGCACATAAGCTATAGCCCTCAGGCATAAGAAACGTTGCCCTCAAACTAAACAGAATTATGTCCTCAAGCTAAAAAAACATTGCCCTCAGTCTAAACAAAACCTTTCCCTTAGGCTAAAAAAACATTCCCTCATGCTAAATAAGTGACCTAGATGAGCCCAATTCATAAGCAAGCAATTTATATATGTGTACTCTCGAAGACATTATATAATCACGGCATATCCATGGGTATCCTAGACAAACAACTAAACAAAGGGAATATACCCTCAAGGTGTACCTAGATCATAGCAATCATCTCAAAGAGCAGTTTATACTTATTCTATTGATTACCTATGCAATTATAGTTATCTCCAAAGTCAATGTCTCAGCCACATGACACCCCGAACATGGGCTTGTGGCACAATAACAAAAAAAATCTACACGACAGTTGGAATTAAACACAAGAACAACTACCTCGATCTCCTCTGATCGATATATGTGTAAGACGCCTCCTGAAACAACCAAGAACAACATAGATCTGGGATAAACTATTTCCCATTAAAACATAAATAACACCCCTTATGGAATTAATAGGAATGAATGATTCATGAATAGGGAACACCATACCTGCTCAGTTCAAACGAGACTAACGACGGAAGAATCGGAGTCCAAGTGCATGATCGGGATCTCCTCCAAGTCTCAGTCTCCTCTCCTACTTCCCTGGAGAGCCCTCTGCCTCCTCTTCCAAATGAGGAGGATACTACATATTTATAATTAAAAAACTTAACTACAAGGCTTGTACTCTCAAGTACACGACGTGTACTATTTTTTTAATTGTTCCTCTAGCAGCTACTTTCCACCGCCTCACTGTTCATCTGCCAACTGGTTACACAGTGTGTATTACTAAGTACATGATGTGTAGTGAGTTTTACACCATTAATCGACAAAAATCCTACACTACATGTATTCTAATCCTACATATCCAAAGTACATAGCTTGTGTATAAAGGTACAAGGCGTATACCCATAAATTTGGTATTTTTCCCACATTTCCCTTGTTTTCTCAAAAACACTTAATGAAAAGAAAAGAAGAAACTCATACCCCAAGGATAAGAACCGTGTTCTTATAAATGAATCTAGAGAAACCCTAGGGGACTCAAATTATCTGACCAAAAACACTCTCCCAAGGTCTTCCAAAAGTAGATCCATCTCTTGAATAATGGTGTGGACCATATGATATTCCATTGAAGATATCCATGTGGTTTTCTGCTGTGAGTATATATAAAAATTAATCTCCCTCATTTTTGGTATTCTAGAATCATCGTCATGAGATATGTCTATATAGTCCTTCACTACCAAGTGACCATGAAAACAATGGATAATTTAAAAAACTAATGGGTTATAGGTTGTATCATTTTTCTCGTGATCCCGAAATTATCATCTATAATATCCATATTTACCAAGAAATATAATTTAATACCATATGTATTTCAATATCCAACACTCTATTGATGAAAATATTTTTTGGAATGACCTATTGAAAATGAACCCATATATAAGATTATTTCATATGTTTTCATCATGAAGGCCCTGAGATCTCACGAGATACTATCTTAACTAAACTGTAACTCTCAATGAAATATGATGTTAGATATAGATTAATAACACTCTGTATAAGCCATTATCACTTTTAGTTCGGGTAAAGACTCAATGGAAAGAAAAAACTCAAAAAAATTGAATATGGTGATTAAGGAATTCCATGAAAAAATGTATCAAGTAATGATATTAAGGTAGAAAAGGATAAAATCTTATATAGAATCCTCCTTTGAATATGTTGGTCATATCCTTCCATATACTACATCATTCCATGTAATAAACTGATAAGCCTCTATGTCATACATGAGGAATGTATTTTTGTTTGTTATAGTACGTATTACAATTGTCTTCTATTTACAACTCCCCCATATAGAGATCTGGTTTGTTATCTATCAACACCACTTCCATATAAGTATCTCTATCCTAAATGGGGATATTCATGATCTTGCCTCTACCAATATCGTAGAGGTCTAGCTACTAATTATCAAACTCTATATAATTTTAGGTTTTCAATAATAATCAATGGAACCTAACCCATCACATGAATAGAATCCCCATTCTCATGGATAACAAGAACCCCTATGCGGACCATGTATTCCAGATTCAGCAAAACAAGAACTTGTATAGTTGTATGGTGTCAGTGAAACAACCACGACCATATAAAATACTCTTGGGGATGGATACTTTTGTTGAGATAGAATATCACTAAAATTGAAAGATATTGATAGAAGAACATATAAACATTAATACAACAAGATCTATACAAGTGTTCAAATATAAAATAAATGATTGCGACATCTAGAGTATATACAATGCATGAAACAACTTTTATGAAATAAATCTAATTAATCATTGGTAATATGAAAGTTATAAATGAGAAAAAAAACATACAAAAAAAATGGGGTCCCAACCTAAGAAAACATGTAAAAAGGTAGACTATAGATAGAATTTATTAAAAATTCCATCAATGAAAACCAAAATATTTTCAACAATAAATATTACCATTTAGTTCATTTGAATCATAGGCTTCCAATGTGTCAGATGATAATTCTACCATTTGAAAAAAATATGACACTTGCAGGATAATCCCATGTTGAGACATGAATATTTATATATATATATATATATGTATTAGGATTCTCGAAAAACCAGAAGATGATGAGAAATGAATAAATCATCATCTCAAACCCTAAATATAGAGTTTAAATAAACCCATCATCATATATGAGAATACTAAAACCGATGTAATAAAAAAGAGAGAAGACTAAATGTCCTTGACCGTCACAGGTTAATGTTTATTTTATGTATATAAATAGAGGTCACATATTTGATTCCTAACACTATTCACAACCTTTAAATAATAATGAAGGATCTTCCACTCCCTGTTATTATGATCCACAATTGATGGTCAATATATACAATAGAGGAAAAACTTCCCAAATGTTCTCGATAATGAGGGCGTGCCACTCGATAGATGAGGAACCATTCCCTATTTAGTATGGGAGATTAAAAACTCTATCACTATAATGATTTTTGGGTCACCTACATCCTAGGTACACTTGAGTACCAACTCGGACGTCTCAATGACCATCAAACCTAATAAATTTCATCGATCACGCATCCATGGATATAGAATATCTCCTAATTCGCCTCACATCATATTAATGATGTAGTAACGAAGTATAGAATGACATTATATATTGAAAAATATTCATTTATGTTATATGTATGATCAAATACATGTTAAAAGAAGGGAATACACAAGGTGGATGATCGTGAGAGTGCACACTACATGTCCTACGAGGTTAGAAACATGTCTCATAAATATAACATCTCTTTTTTTTCATAACCTCAAATGGTATTTGAAAACAGTGTACATAGTATGTTCATAGGGTCCAATGATGTGTAACTCCACCTAGAAACCTAGGTGTGTCCACACTATAGAAACTATTTAGGAAGTCCATGTGACATTACATGTTGTGTACATTGGGACATAGGATTGTACGATGACCAAATTATAATCACATATATACACAGAATATGGCTCAACTATCCATGTTATCTACCACGAAAGTCCCCTAGGGAACAATATGTATATACATAGATGATGACCTGGTAGTGTGACATCGGAATAATGATTGGATTCCCAGGTATAAATTACAAGGTGTGTTGACCCAGAAATGGAGGGTTTGATATTTAACTCTCCAATAATATTATCTACCATGATACACTACAGTAAACTATATGTGTTCCTCTATGATACACATAATACAATAATATTATTTAGTGAATGAATCCATTCATCTTAAGGATATATGATCCACAATTAATTCCACATCATATGTTGTTCAAACATAATGAATTAACCCACAAGTGCAGGTGGAAGCCTATAATCAACCATTAAATTCATTATATGGATAGAAAACATGACTCTCCACTAACATAGGGTTTCTGTGATGCCTCTTGACAATATAATGGGGTACCAATCTATCATTCCATCAACCACATCATTTAACACTCCACAACCCATCCTCAACACATATATATCTATCTCAATAACTCATCCACTCTGACTATGAGGATTCAATTACACGTTAATCAATCAATAAAATTTCAAATATTTGACAGAACAGTGGAATTATGATGAAGGAAAAGAACGATGGTGGGAAAATAACAAGAATGAGGTTATTTTTTGACCAATGTGATCCAAATTAAGGATAATAATTTGTTGAAATGAGGGTCAAATCATGGTTACCAAAGAGAATCAATTCAGTACAAGAACACCAAATAATTATTGTAACATTAGTAGAATGGAAATAAAAGATAAACAAGAAAGGTACAAAAATACAATATTTTCAAATGAATAAAAGGTATGTAAACCCAAGAATGAAACCTAATTAAATAATAAATTGGTCACCGGGAAGGAAAGATTACACTAGGTATTATGGAAAATATCACACTGTATTCGTTGTAGGTCTCTTAATTCTCCCTGATCAATATCATTAATAAACATTCCCAAGATGTCAAATCCAAAAATATATCCATGTCCCCCACATATATAATAATTCATAGTTATGTGGCTGTCCTTTGAGATAATATAAAACGATTCTTATATTGAGGGTGTTTAGGGTTTGGCTATCATAGAAATTAATTAATTCACTTGATGAACCTGCTAATGTATTCCTTTCACTGACATCTGATGCTAATGAGCATTATGTCAATTACAATTTAATTCTTAGGCTATGATAAAAAATTTATTGTGTATTTCCAATTCTAGAACTCGATAAATGTCAAAACAATTTATTTTAAAAAAATATGTACCTATATAATTTTATAAATATATCAAAATTTTATTATATTAATTCATAGATTATTCGATATGAAAAAACAATACATAATCTTCGGAAGAACCATGATATATATAATGAAATTAAGAAGCTATCATTCTACATTTAGTAGAGTCAATACATTATCACTTCTTTCAATTATTTTTATCCCAAAAAAACGTCCAACCCAAAATGGTGTTTGTATTGAAACTGGTTTTCTCTCCTATTCAACTCAATGATCTCATGCATGATTATAAACATCCAATGAAATTAGACTAGTGGTATATACCACACATAATGTATCCACTCCCATCATCCCTTGATTGGATCTTCATACTACGAGAACATTTATCATTACTTGATTTTCAGCTCATAGTATTCAATATCATGTCCCTGGCCATGCACTTACATCCATGTACATTACACATGGAGGATGTCTTGCACATTAGCCATCTATGAGGATAAGGCCGCATGTATGAAAACTAAAAAAATCATATATTTTTTCAAGAATATCCCTATTAACATTGGGGTTAGTTCACATCACCTGACAAATCCCACCAATCATCATAGTGAGGAGACACTAAAAAAAGGATTCCTTCCATTAAATCCAATGGCATATAAACTCATCCTAAATAATATTTCCATTATCTAATAGTTGAGATATTACTCTTATGGATCACTAGAACCATTAATTTCATTAATACACAATATATGGCCTAAATAATATATTTCATTAAATATTATTACAACAAAAGGGTTACCATCCATGTATCCTATATAAGGTCTCAAAACGTGCCATACCAGTAGACGAGTGATAATTTTTTTAGGGAAACACCACCAAAATTAAGAAACCATCCTAACTCCGTCCTCATTTCCTTAAAAATTCTATCAACATTTCACCTGAAATGAAAATTTTATATTTTATTTGGCCATATGTCTAGGGAGATATGCCATACTAATTCATACCCTGGTCTCAAAAAACTCCATGAAATAACTATAATATCATGATGTGAACCATAAATCAGAATAAATGATGTTATTCATTGGGTTAACCATATAACTATGGAATATCGTTCAAACAAAAAAACCCTAACTATCAACCCAAAATTTCTCCCTAATAGATGGAAAGTGTTCCAACTTGGAAAGTTAGTCAATAATCACCTTGATAATGTAATGGAATCCCATTGTTTGTGGAATAACTATAATAAAATAAACTGATATTCATACTCACTACTATTTTTGGACATAGAGAGGTTATGAAAAACTTAATTGAACCCAATGTTCAAAATTATCAACATAAAGTATGGGAAAATGAGAAACAAACTCAGAAACACTTTTCCTCACACATGTACAAAAAACCCAAAACTAAAGATCATTTTCCATATTTATGACACCAAGGATTATATCCAAGGAGGAAGTTTGAAACTACCTCAACACCAAATCATGAAAAATGTACAAAACAACCATCCATCACTAGATATTATTGACTACCACTTCTATTAGAAAAATTATATTTTTCTATCGCTTGAGGATATCTAGGTACACACACCGCATAGTTTATATTCCCTAATTATAATTATCTCACTTTTTGATGAAGTTCTAGGGTCACTACCATTAAATAAAGACAATTCAAACCATTTTCATAAAACAAAATCACTTATAAGTATGTCAAATGATCTAATTCATCATCCACCAATAAAATAATAGAATTTATACTATGGAAATATACTACCACATTACCCTTTTCTAGGGTATAATATATCTCAAATTCATAGCCCATCATGAACAATAAAATATTCATCTATATCATAATAACTTTTATCTGTGAAAAGATATACCTTAGAAAATACTAGTCATTGTAAAAAAATTATCACCCAGATGATAATGACTCCACATCATTAGATTGATGAATACTTACGTCAACTCTATATCATTTTTCATGTAATTATTCTAATGGTATCATAATTTTTTGTAGCCATAAGTGATAACTACCTTCCTCTATATCCAAAATGACATGATCCCAACTCCATATAAATTAGAAAAAAAGATATACCAAATTCCATCCTCTAGAACGCTCTAAACTAGTTCATTGGACTAACTCTTCTGAAACATCTAGAAGATTCTCAAACACTAGTATTTCTAGGTAATGGAATTCCCTGCCTACATAAATGAAGTAAAAGGGACACAATCCATGGGAATTATACCATGAACCACATGTAGTACCACACCGAATACAGAGAAAATCACACCTATATAATTCTCTAGGGTAGTTGCAATGAAATAAATCCAAAAATAAACATTAAATAAAAATTTAAACCATGACCAGGGAAGACAATCCATATAAATTAGATATCTTGGAACAATAACATTCACCTAAAGATCCTACCATAAATTTGGTAATCCTTGAATAATTTTAAGAACACACTCAAACAATCCATATTCTACTCCTACGATACAACATATTTGATCATTTAATCACAAAAGTCAGTTATGAATTTGTCAATGTGTAGCTAGAATTTTTTATTCATAAGAGAAGTGAAAAAATCATGGGCATTATTCACCATAAAAGAAATCACCTGAATCTCATAATGTTTGATGTGACATAAAAATAATATCATTATAATATCATATTAAAAAACCCTCTATTGACGGTAGAATGACGTGGAATTGATATGTGAAACAAAATTTTTACCTTTCTACTAGTCCAAAATGTCATAAATACTTGATTAGGGGTCTATTTTCTTGATTTTTTGTTGATTCAAGTAATGAAATTCAATGTCGAGCATCAAAATCACATAATATTTTTCATGAAACAAACACAAGACACAAAGGGATATATACTTTTTGTAAAAAACCATAATCATGAAATACTTCTAACTACACTATTATCTCCCAAATCACCATGGGGGAGATCTAATATACTATAGAAGATATTTTTGTGGACCTTGGGTGAATGTTAATATGGAAGTCTATATCCCAACTCATTGGAATCCAAATAATAATCCATGAAATTCATAAATATATTAATTAAATGGAAAATGAGTAAATACAATTGAGAAAAACACGAAACCAATGGATTTACACATCAACTAATAGGTCATAGATTATAGATTCATTATCATAATCCCCGCATTTTCACCCCGAATATACCTCTCACCGTAGATAGAAAATATCATCTCCTCTATATGAAGGCATATAACTCTCATATGATAGAAATAAATATGTGTATAAAATGTGAATAAACAATATATAGAGAAGATAATTTCATAAGGTTTCATTATAATCACAAATAGGATCCTCAGGAAAATATGTTCACTAAATATCCACTCACACTACCTACTGATGAATGATATAGATGAAGCACTACATGAATGAACCATTTTCTATAGAAAATCATATAATATATTCATTTAAAGCTATAAAACTCCCAAAAGGAATATAGAGATGAATGAATTATCATAATTAATTTCCATATGTATTGGAGCTAACATATAAACGATAAAAATGTTACATTGAATCATATCATGAGACGCCTAGTCATATCCCATCGTTGAAATACACATTCATCATGATATTCATGATTCTCATTGAGTATATAATTTTAATTTTATTACAATTTAATAAGATTACCTTTCACATAAATCTACCACCTCTTGAGTTCGACATTCTTCTTTATCATCACTATCTCCCTGTGGGCCCCCATAAAAATTCCGAGTCAATCAGTCACCATTAATCTACATATTTAATTGAAGTGTATCTAATAAAATTACATTCTTTTATGTATGATACGTCATACAATAAATAACCATGTAAATTAACAAATAACATGAATAAAATTACTGACCTCCTAGATGATTGGACCACCTATATGAACTCCATAATATCTACACTTGTTTTTGGGACTAGGAATTATTATGCATCAAACTCTGTTTCCATAAGGATTGATTCATGTTATCCTTGGTTTATGGAATATCCCCATGATAGCCAATACATTATATAGCATCATGGAGTCCCTCCACTAGATATTTATTGATAACCAATGTCTACTACAGAACTACAACATATTTGGTATGGCATAGGGATGCCACATTTGCTTATGTGACTCTATGAATGCCCTACAAGAACATAATCACCCATAATTATCCTTATATCAACTATCAAGAATGTAATATATGAGTTTAGTAAACCATGATTCAAACTATGTAATAGACATATCACCCTACTTTATCTCATGATTCTTTAAATCTACAAATCTAATAAGCTATATGGGTAATATTGATAATGAAACTACAACTGAAAAAACAATCCAGTAGTGTCTTGTCACATCAAGAGTCTATGTGTTCTACCAACAAAAGTTCCCATCTTCTCCATGAATAATTTTGGTTAAAAATAAATCATTATCTTGGATGGGTTCTAAATTATCAAAGAGAATTATACCCCTATATCAATCCAATCCTTGGCTACCTATGGTCCTGACATCCCATATATCCAGAGTGGTATCTCTAAATAAAACTCATGTAACATGATGAACCTAAAAGTATGATTTTCTTGACAATCCTTGGTTAAGGATATTTATTGTTCGGTGTTCACCTAGATTTCAAAAATCCATTGATTGGTGGGATTTTTTTCAAAATAATATAATCATTATCTATAACATGTAAATACCATATTCTTGATTATCATTATTGAAGGTTATTTAATTGTATGTTATGGAATATATATGGATTCCTATTTATTTTCAATGATGATATCATTTTATTATCATTGATAAATTTATGAATTATTTCCTTATATGATTCCATTTGATAGAATATGAAACCCAATTTATATCCAATGGATGATAATAATAAAATGTTTGATTGTGTTTAAGTGGCATTCAAATTTATATATGGTGATGGGTGGAGTTCAATATAACCCTCCTATAAATTTGTTGAATCACTTAAGATATGTATATATATGGAAAATATATTTTCTCAAGTCATGCATAATAGTAAGTTACTATAGATGGTGACCTATATGATAGTGAAATTAGGTTTCTTCATTTGTATGGGTATAATTGAGTGGCCAAATAAGGCGATTTTTCACTTTTCATATGGTTGGAAACAAATATCTGGTTTTTTATATTCCCTTTCAATGTATATATATATTGAATATACACGTACTCATAAATTATTAGTTTATCATAATTTGTGAAACATTTCCTATAATTAAAAAATATAATGGTTTTATTAGAAAATGTTTTTTCCTAATTCTCTAAAACATTGTACCAAAATGATCATGGGAATTTGTAATAATGGTTTATTTTTTCATAATTCATTTAATTATGATATAGTCACATGATTTTTCTGTCACATAGCTTCTATTCATATTTGGAACATATTCTTCTCTATAAACAACTGTACATATTCATTGGTCACTAAATATTCCAAAAATCAAATTTCCATGGACTTTTTATGTTTTAGTTCAATTAAATATGAAATATTCATTATTAAAATATTCTAATCACTTTATATAAATCATTACAAAGTCTAAATAAAGTATTTAAAAAAACTAGTTTTTAGTGGAAACTATTGCCTTAATATTCAAAATAATTTAATAAATACATATATGAATTTTCAAAATAGTTTCTTATTAGTTATATAATATTATTATAAAATAGAATAAATATATTTTTAATTTCCTTATTACAAATTATATTTGAAAATTTTCCAAGATGAGGTGGTTTTTTGCTCCCAAAGTAAAATTTTCATTCTCTGTAAAATTCTTCCTTTCATGAATACTTTTATAAATTCATTTTTTAACCTATTATGACATTAATAATCATATAGTTATATGTTTAAGATTTTAACAAGAAAATCTATAAAAAAACGAATTAAAATTCAACAATGCTTTTTAATGTACCCAAAAAGATAAACATATCAGAAAAGATTCATGGAAAAGTCTCATGTTCATGTAATAATTGATCATTTCATTGAAAATAGATTTATAATATATACCTATAAAATAGTCTTCTAAGAATTATATCATCATATTATTTCTTACTATTTCAAAAATCAGGAATCTATTTAGGGGATTATAGACTGAGTGACATCAGAACAACCAACTTGAATAATAACAATTGAGTAATGGAATAAGACATGATTATAACACATTAAAAGTTCAAAATGATAATTGTTTTAATTCATGTAAATAAATAATATAATCGTATGGTTATGTAGGTTAAAGATTCTATGAGGTTATATTGGAAATATTTTTTGGGGATTTTTTTATTAATTTATTTGGAAATATTTGATGTCTTAACATCAACCCAATATGATCTATATTTATTCTATAATTTTCATCTCTACTAATTAATTGTTATTTAATTTAATATTATATGATCATTTAAATTAATAAAATTTATTTATATGGATTTTTTTCCATTCACCATATAAATAATTTGTCAAATTCTATGTAAAAATATGTAAAAATATCATTTTTAATCATTTTTCACAAGCATTGATATTACCAATTTTATAGCTGTTTTTCTTTTAATTATATTTATCTTCATATATTTGGTTTTAAAATTTGTTTTCATTCTTCATTATTTGGTGAAAATATTATTGTTAAGGTAATCAAATGAAAATTTTATATGTTCTAATTGTATTGATAACTTTTCAATTTCAATTGTATTATTACATATTTTTCTTTTATTTTTTATTAAAATAATAATTTGATTCTAAATTTTATATATCTATTTTTTATAAATTGGTAAAATATATTGGTGTTGCAAGTTTACAATCTATTATTGATGGGTTTTTTTGTTAAATGGAATATTATATGTGTTTTATTCTTATTATTTTTCATCGGAATTAAATATGATGATAGGTGGGTCTAATATATTCCTCCAATACATTGGATAATTATTTATTAACTACAGAAAAGTGTTATATATTACTATAATTTACTAGTCTCTTAAAATAATTATTATTGTAATGAATTTAAGAGTGGTTAAAAATATGATTTTCTAAGTAGGGTTCTTGAGTATTATATTATATTATTTTTTATTATGAGTTAGTTGAATTGATTTTTTTAAAGAACACTATTGTTTTAAAGTGAGTTATTAATCTTTTATAAGGTCATTTTTTCCTAAAGGATTTAATTTTTTAGGGGTATAAATTATTTATAATCCTTATGTGAAACTTTATTACATTTATAAGACTTATATATTTGTACGGTCATTGAGGATTTTAAAAAATTCACATTTCATAAAAATATGTATGATTGAATTTTATGTCGTGTTATGGATTTTACATGATGTTCTTGAAGGATGTAAGTTAAAAAATTTAAAATATTATTTTAGTGGAAAGAATATCTTACTATTGGAGTATTAAGTGTTTTTGGTAGGTATTTATTAATTACATATTTCCTAAATCCTAAAAGGTTAGTGGAATGTTTGTAATAAATTTTTTTCTACAAATCATGTACTCATTGAATATAAAATCATGGGTCCTTATAATTAGTGTCAATGAAATAAATATTTTTTTTTATAAAAATAAATTATATGTTAAAAATAATTTATGAAATGAAGATACTAATTTTATTTAAAAATTGTATTGTTAGTCAAAATTCAATTGTGTGTAATATATTTTCTTGGTTTGGATGAGATTGAAAATTTATGGAGATAATTTAATTTTTGGGTGAATTTTTTTTCATAAATATATATAATTTAGTTTTTTATTACCATTAGGATAAACATTTGATTTAGTGTTGTGGTTATTTGAGAATAATTGTATTATATTTCATAATAAAATATAAAAAATGATAAGATTTTATTTAGGTATAAGAAGATATTTTATTTTCACGTAATTATTGTTAACTAACATAAAGGGTTTCTTAATATTAGTATAATAAGTTGAGATGTATAGATATCATAGTGGAATGAAAAGTGATTTCGTGAAAGTATATATTATTTTATTTTTGGAAATTGTTTCCAATATTTTTGAGAGAAATGAATGATTATGGAATTTTTTCTTCAATTTGTGATATTAAGCAAATTTGATTGATATTATTTAATGGTTAACGATTAGGTTAATTTTAATAAGTATATTTAATGTCTGATAAGGTTATATGAATTTTTTGATATAGGGTATTCAAGTAGTATATTATTTTATTAAATAAAAACGTATTTTTATAGAATATACAATTGTGATATTTGACATTATGAATGGCTTAATCTTTTCTAGGAAATGGGATAATATTTATTTTTGGAGAAATTCTTTTTTTTATTTCTACATTCTTGATTTGGATATGCATGGCTTGAAATGTTTTTGTGTTTGAGTATTTCATAAATGATTTCATTAAACATCTGATATCATTTTCAATATTGTTTAATTATAAATTAAGTTATTACTTCATTAAATGATGGGTTATTTATATATAATTATCCATTATCATTATTTATGGTCAACATTTTTTATACATTATTAGTTAAAAATATAGAAAACAACTTATTATTAATATATGTCATCTAACGAGGATCATTATACATTTATGGATATTATGGTCCATTAATAGTGTATTTTAATTCTTATAGAATGAAGAATTAATCTAGGATAGTCGTGATTTCGAATCTGAGATGAGATAGAGTTGGAGAATGGTCAAACCACTCCATCAAGTGGTGAAATTGAACTAATGGAATGGAAATAAAAAATTTATAAATTTTCTATCATTTATTCATTCTTATTAATAAATGATCATGTTAATCAAAATGGTAAGGAAGATAAATCTATCCATTCATATGTGAAAAAAATCAACGAACTATAATGGTACATTGTAGAAAATCTATCATAATTAAAATCATTATATATTTAAAACAATTGTTTAAAATAAATTAAAATAAATTATTTATGATACATTTTGGATCATTAGCATAGAAATTAATTTTTCTTGTACATTGGATTTATTTTTTGACCACAATTATTTTTTATGATGTTATTATATAGCATTACCTCACATAAAATGTATTGAAATGAATATTATACTATTTTAAATTTATTTATAATGTATGTATTGTATCATTTCACACATTATATATATATTTCACACACAATATAGTTCATATTACTTTCTTTCAAAACTATTCCCATTATTTCTGTTATAATCTCTACTATATATATTAATCCTTCTATGTGGGTGTATTATAATGTAATATTTTTTAAAAAAAATATTATTATCATTATGTGGATATTAATTTAGATCTTATAACATAATTTTTTAAGGATTTGTAAATCATTTTATGGGGTTTAATTTTATTAGTTAATTTTTCCTGAGTAATAATATTTATTCATTAAAAATGTTCCTGTATAATTGATTTATTCTTCCTTTTTCACCCTATAATAAAATTTTATCTTTTTCATTGGTGAAAATCAATTTTCATGAAATTTTATTCATAATTGATTAGTTTTTTTCTACCTCTTAAGAATAATTCGACTCATAAATTTTGAACACTTCTCTCTTTTTTATCCATAATTATTTTTACCATCAATGCTTTATTATTCCTATTTTAGATGATATATATGTATTCCATTAAAATAAAGTTTTAAAAAAAATTAATAAAAGAATTCTATGTTCCTTTTTATTTTCCTATATTACTATAGACCATTAAAAATAGTAAATTTTATTTCTGGCCCCTTAGGTATCTATCTTTTTTCATCAGCTAAGATTTTCTTCTAAATTATCATTTTTATAAGATATAATTATAAAATTATGGGTTTTCTTGTCCTATTCCACCAAATGATTATTATTTTTTGAATTTATTCAACTATTAAATCACTATGGAAAGGTTAAATCACCAAACATGAGATGGAATTGTATTGACTAAATCTCATTAGGGGGGACATGACAACCAATTTATTTCTAATATGTTATCACTTTCCTGGTATTATAATATTCATGAATATTAATTAAAATATAAATGATAAATAAAATAGAAGATTGTACCGTACCCAAAAAGATATTATATATTCATTAATTAAAATGATTAAATTTAAAAAATTTATTATATGTTTTTAATTTAAAGACGTATTTTGTTAACTGTTAAAGAAACTATCTTACAATGATTTCTTATGTTGTTATATTTAAATAATTAATTTAATTTTGATAAATTAATATTTATAACAATTTTATAAAATCATAATGTATTTTTCTATGATATTTTTTTAAATACTCATATAAATTAGTGAGGAACGAATATTATTTTAAATTTTAAGACGAAATATATTTTATTCTAGTTTATTTGTTTTATCATGTCATGTATGATTACAAAATTAAATGAATTTTAAATATCTTATAATTTTAATATTACAAAGGATAAATTAGTTTTTATCATCATATATAAATTAACATTCTGATAATTTTTAGGAGTGTTCATAACAAGTTGATTTTTAGTGAATTGTTAAAAAAATAGTTTCTTTGAATACCATGTCATTAATAAAATCATCTTGAAATAAATATAAAATTAAAATTTATTGAAAAATTATAAATATTAATAGAAATATATCATTATTTTATCTTCAAAATATCTTCCATTTAAAGTAAATTTAATATTATACCATGATAAATACCAAAAAAATATCGTTGATGATGTGTTTGTGAAAAGATGGGAAAGAAATAATGAGTGGATTTATGATAATATATATAATTGGATAAGTATAATATCAACAATAATTGTAAATATGATGATTAATAATTAATTTTGAGGTATATTTAATAATTTTATAGTTATATTAGAAACATGATTATCGATACTCTTACCTAGTGGATGTAATAGTTGAGAAAATAAAAAATAATATTTTAAATACGTTTTCCTGATAAGTGTATGATGAAATAAACATTAAATAAATTTAAAATTAAAAATAATGATGGGTAATAAAATTAAGTTATTTTGTAATTTTTTTTATTTTTAATAAATAGCATAACAATTCAAAACAGTAATGAAATGTTCACATAATGATTGTGTTTGTTTTAGAAAATTCAATGTAATGGTTTTAAAAATAATAAACGTGACATGTATCAGATGATTTATTTGGGGTCATGTCTTTTATTGTTGACTATTAAATAGAATTAATTCTATAAATTATTAATATATAATTAAAAATTATCTATATATTTTAAATTAAAATTTATGAAAATAATTATTAAAATGTTTTTAAATGGTAATTAATATTAAAAATTATATTAATATTAATAAGAAATAATATAAAATTATGTTGAAACAATTGAGTTTATTAATGGTCAATAATATGTTTGATTCTCCATTTTTACCAATTTAAATCAATCATATATATATTCTAAACATTATTTCATGACATAATAAATAAACATATAGAAAATACAATCCTTCAACATTTAGAGGCCCACAATGTTTGTATAATTAGACAAATATCACAATAACATGGAACATGAACACTAGTAAATTATTTATAACAAAATTGTATTCCATTATAATACATTGATATTATAATAAAACATGGTATAACCTGAGGATATATGTAATAAAGGGTTTTGTTCTAATGCCCTCTTAGAGAAATATAAAATCATAGAATGATGTAAAAAATTAGAATTTATTCATGAGTAATGTGATGGTGACTTAAAAATTTGAGATTCATTATTATAAATATCATAATCTCACATTAGATGACACAATTTTGGAATCATAACATTGTACCAATGACATATAACATGACATTATAATAATAAGTACATGATAACCTCATTGACATTAATACATAAAGGTATTAGGATAATGACCTGTGAAACATTCATGGTATGTCATGACATAAAAAAATTAACCAATTCATCCTAGTGATATATATTTCTAGGAACTCAAGTAAAAATAATAATATATATATGAATTTCTGTGTGAAATAGATCATACAACCTAAGAAAAAATTTTATAACTATTAATCACATGATTTAAGAGGGTGTGATAAAAACATTTACGTCCCCAATAAATTATTGATAAGTACATTTAAGTCAAGACATGTGTGTATAAGAGGGGATAGGTACTACCGATATTAAATTTTGATATGAAAAGTCACATGATAATTTTGACATCATAAGGGATATATAAAGATGATTAAAATAGTGACTAATTAGAGTTATCATTATTATCTCGTTACTTTGTAATTTTATATTCATTAATGGGTTGTGTAAAAACATATTTCAACATGATCATTTGGGAATTAAAATTCTTTATATAAATATTGTGGACAAGTAATGAAAATGAAGAAGAAAATCCCAAACCTGAGAGTTTGATTAAAAATTAATCCGAGGATGTTCTTAAAATATTTGGATCACCATGGGTTATATAAGAGTGGAAGTGGATTATGAAATTCATTACAAATGTATTGTTATAATAGGGTAATGGGGGTTTGAGTTGGAATTTATCGAAAAAAATGGGGTAATAATTTTTTCATCTGGAAACATAGGTTTCAGAGTCTATGTGAGAACATTTTTGAAAATAAAAAACCATCCCATGGATGTATCCAATGGATTTGACCATGGAAGTGGGTTATTAAATATTTTAATAAACGAAATGAAATCCATAAAATAATATAGTCCATGATGTTGAAGTGATTCATGTTAAAAATAAATATAATTTATATCCATAAAATATAATATTGGTTTTGTAGGATTGATTTATTGTTTTTAAAATTAATAAATAAATTAAATTAAATTAATAATGAAATATTTTTTTGTCGAATATTATTTTATAATTTTTATTCAGTCATTTTTGGGTGATTACAATTCCATTTTACATAATTTATTTATTGTTTTTTCAAAAAAATAACCTTTAATTAAAAATTATGAAACCTCAATCATTGTAAAATTTCCACAATATAATTTAAATAATAATATATTATTTTAAAAAATAACTTCTATATACGAGAAATCGCACATTCAAATAAAAATTAATATTTATAAGAAAATACAACTTTTTCGACACTAACTTCATTGAAACCCTTATTAAAATTTCATTGGTCCGAACTACATTATATTATCATTTATATTTATATAAATATTTTTTAATAATAGTAGTAATGAGAATAAAAATTATAACAAAATATCATTAACTTAACAAAATTGGGAGTTTTAATTGAATCTCTATATTTCATAAAAATACAATTTCATCTTATTCACATCAAAATAAATTATATTCTGTATTAAATATATAATAATATATATATATATACTAAGAAACAATGAAAAATGGATAAATATAACAAATATTTTCTTAAAAATATATTATAAAAATTCATACTACTGGGTTCTACATTCATAACCAATTATTACATAGTTGTATGTGAAAAGTGTAATGTCTTCAATGATGGTATTTTCTATGGGTGATTCAATTAACGTGGTCTGATCCAGGATTCTATTTTATTTAACTCATACCATAAATGGTTACAATGTAGATTTCATTATTTCATATCGACATTGGATTTTTCAATGATAAATCCCTATGCTGAAACATGCCTAAAATTATATGATCATTTGGCTTCATTGGAAACTATCAAATTTATGTTGAAATATCTTCTTTAGTCCATGTCAATTAGAGTTTATAGTAATCCTTGATATATGATAATCATAATTAAAACTATATACTAGAAATATAATCAATGGTTGTGATAAATATAAACTTTTAATTTTGTCAAAAAAATTATGGTGATATTTTATAAATGTTGAAAATAAAAAATTCAAATGTAGTGAAAGCTATTTATATAAACACATTTATTAATAAGTTATTTTCTCATTCAGAATGGTAATTTCATTTAAAAATCTTCGGGTTAATACATTTTCCCCCATTTAGGAAGTATTACCCCTAAAATTCTTTTTCATACAAAAAAATATATGAGGGTTCTTCTCTATTATTGTCCATTTTGGAGACCATGTCAGATACATATAAATGTGGTTCTATAATAGTAAATTGACTATTTGTGAGGTATTTTTTCATAGAACATTGTATCTTTGATCATTAATAATCACTTGATAATTCATGTAGGGGATATCATTCTATAAAGGTTACACCTTTGGAATTAGGGTATGTGGTTGGTCTGAAATTTATATCCATGAAAGGGATACATGGAATATAACATGTACATGAGATATGTTATATTGGAGTGTTAAACTGGGGGACACAAAATTTATATGATCAAGGACCTTAACTACCCTGATTTATCCTAGACTAATATTTCCATTCTTTAAAAACATAATTGTATTATTCCAAAGTAAGAAATGAATGAATAATTTATATGTTCCTCAAACTCTAGGTCTCATCAACCACTATGTGACAACCTAGACCAGGATTCCGCATAATAGTTTCCCCAAGACTGATGGTCCACATGGCGTCAGTCGAATCTCCCCAAACTCCATAGGCCATCGACTAACAGTGAGAGGGTAGTGTGTGTCTGTGGGGAGACTATACCGTCATTACCAAATTTTATCATAGTAGATGAAGATAAAAGTTGTAAATAGTTTATGCAATAAAATTAAATATAAGGGACATGAGAAAATATAGAAAAATGTAACAATAACTAAAATAATTAGAATTAAATTCAAGTATACATAATGTAATGATGATATGTCAGGTCACTAGAAAAATATAAAACATTGATACAAGGAAACATGAAAAACTTGTTTCAAATAAGTATAAAGAAATCAAGAGAGTATCCCAAACATCATGTGACCCAACTCATTCATCTTCTATTAAGATCCATACTAAAAATTAAGCAAATCAGGTGTTTGAAGTTTCATGTTTCCAATTTTCAACATTTTCAACCATGTAATCTAGTCTGATTTCCAAAGGGTAATTAGGGATGGTGCGATATAAATCTCATTTTTCCACCACCAATGTTTTCTATAACTTCCAACATATGTAATACAAATGTAATAGTGTGAATATATATATATATATATAATTTAAATAAATACAATGTAATAAAATTCCCATGTACTTGTTTCATATATCAAATTGTGTCTGATCAGGTAACAATTTCATTACATGATTGATAAAATATTTTAATATATCACATTATTATAATTATCTGGGTTCCAAGTTGTAACAAGTAAAGCAGAAATGATATTTAATAATGAAGTTTGAAGTTAATAGCCATGGAATCATAAACCTCAAGGGTTACCAACTCAGTAATAACAAAATCTTGGTATGACGTAAGAGTGTTATCCAAAAAGAATATCCCCATGCATTCCACTATGAGATTCTTACCGAGTCCTACGATTTCTTCTAATGTTAAAAGGGCAAATGAAATCACTAGGCCTAGTAGTATTTAACCATGGAACATACATGTAAATTTTGGTTATGAGGTGTGTATCCAAGGCTTCCGGTAATAATATTTAAGTGATCTTATAGTGTCATATCAAGAATCCAATGTATAGAGAAGGATTGAGATCTATATGGGTCTCAACCTAAGAAAGTCAAATCCTTGAATCAGAATGGGGTTCTCGAGTGCTCAAGGAATTTCCCGACAAGAATCCAAGGTGAGCTTGAGTTAGGTAAGTCATATTTAATTATGAAATCATATAATATTTTATTTTTTCCAATCCTTTACTTTTATTAGTGTCATAAGGTCATATATCCTGAATCCTTTTTATCAAATCATTATTAGTCAATTTGTACATTTTCTCCAAGACTTTACTTTCATTACTGTGAAAAGCACTAGTATCATTAAACCATTATTAATTCCATGTAAATATTATTCAATAATTAAGGTTTATTCGGGTACCTTCAATTAATGTGGAAAAGGGGTTCTACAGATGAACGTCCTGTTAATCATTCACAATTAATTCGCTCAAGTCATATAATTTGTATAAATTCCAATTTCTATTTCACATTTAATAATCAAATGAAGCAATTTCCTTAGGTGGTTCAAGTGATGAGAATACAAGGATCATGAAATTATGTATTTCACATTATAAAAATTTGTTTTAATATAGAAATTGATACCCTTGGATGTGCCATGCCAGTCACACCCGAACAATGTGTCAAATGTGTCAAATATTAAAAACTCAATAATGGAAGAACATCCTACATGGGATTTACCGTGTTTTAGATGTAACCACCAAAAATTTATCACTTATATGGATAGATAATATCCATTCAATGTTAATTATTATAATCATGGAATATAAATTCTATAAATAGAACCCGATGAAATTTGTGGGCCCCTGACATCAATTCCAAAATCAAAAAACATGAAGGATGGGTTATAAACCCCACTACATAGGGATCTTTTACTATACTCATCCAATATCATCCATTGATTCGGAATGTATCATATTAGATCTATGAAAATAGGAAAAACACTCAAACTATGATAACATGATAGAGAGAAAAAGTGGTTGAGAAATGCTTAAACATAGTCTATTATTTACAGTTGCACATCCATCATGATGAACAGAAGCTCAAATAGATATTATATAAAGGATATCTCTAGATTCATAACAAATGTCTTAAAAAACACCATTTGAGAGTGAAAAAGTTTAATCTTATAGGAAATCATATTAGAAGGAAGGAGGGTTAATTGACCATTATGGTAAAATTTGTAGAATTACATAGAGAAATAGCTTGGGCATAGTTTTTTCAACACGGTTTGGAAAACAGTGTGCCAACTATGCATGGATATCTGGGAATAAGGGGAAACTCCACATTTAGGATTCACTATAATTAAAATTCCATTTGATATTGCTCTTTTTGAAAATTTACATCTACAGGGTCTTCCACATTGTTCTATAATGGTGTGCAAACCATGCGATTGGGATACATTCCCATTAATGATGGGTTATGGGCTCTGGGATTTCCCCAAAAAACCCTATGAACTTTTCTACTACATTAGGCTTCCATATTAGTTCCAAATTAATTATATAGAATAATATTTAAAGGATCCATACCCAAGTGAAAAAATAGGTTCTTTTAGTCTACCCTTAACAGAACATGATCATATGTTCTCCTTTCATGGGTGAAAAAAAACTCATTCTGAGAAAAATTATGGCCTATAAAAATGTATGTTAGACTTGTTATCCCAAGTATCATATTATTCATGGAAATAATGAAAAATAACTCATACAAGATGTACAGACCAGACTAATATAACCTTCATAATCTGGTAGATGATGCGTACTGGATAATCCTCCACAATAACATCAAGATATAACTAAAATTAATAAGGATCAACGATATAAAATGGATCAACTTGATATTAAAGAATCCATGGGAAGTGGATGAAATCATTCATTTAAAAATACCTCTGAGATAGTTTCAATTGATAGGCTATCGGCCTGACTCTCAGTCAAATCTCAAATGTTGCTACATAATGATGAGATATATTTCCATGAATTTCTAACTGTATATTCCCTAGATCGGGATAAACCTGATGAAAAACATTATCCCTGAACTCAAACTGAATAGGTCATCGATGATGGTTATCATAAGAGTTTTTTCATGACTGAATAGTAGTCATATGCAATATGATCAGCTCAACTTATGATGAGGCCTGTGGAACGATAAGAAAAACTAGTAGGGATGCCTCCCTATCCTCTATCCAGTACATTGATGAAAAACGTGACCAATAATACATGGAATAAAAAGGAAACATTTAATTGTCTCTGTAGAGATTTTATTATAGGTTATCTCAACAAGAGGGATATGTATTTCCCAAGGACTGCTAGAATCAAGGACACTATCCAGAAGCATATCCTATAGAATATGTATTTACTATTATGATAGTCTATCATTCTGAGGTAAAAAACAGTGCATTGAAAATCATGTGTTCCCATAGCCTTCTACAATCCCTTCGAGAACTGTGACGTGAAACATGAATTCTGTTATGGAACAATTGTACATGGAACCTCATGTAGTCATTTGATCTCAAAGACATATAATCTTCCCAACTCAGCCAATGAGAATGTATCTCGAGTAGGAATAAAGTGGGATAATTTATTTATTTGGTCAATGACAATCCATACAATGTTTCAACATCAACGAGTCCTATGTAATATGAAAAAGTTGTCTATGGAAACAACTTCTAATTTACATTATTAGACTGGAAGTAGATGTAACAATCCTTTAGGGCACTATTTCTCCACATTCACCTAATTAAAAGTATAACAAAACGTGAAAAATCATGATATCTGACGTTTTTTCTCTAGACACCAATCCTGGTATCAGATGCATCAATACATCATTGAGATTCCTTGATGAACTACCCACAGAGAGGCATGTGACTCTTTCATCAACACCTCTCCCATATCTATAGGAACCAAAAAATCTCCATTGATATGTAGGATTTCATCTTTGTCAATATACCAATCTAGAAGTAGGTTATCTCCTACTATACTCTAATGTATAACCAAGCCTTGTAGATAAAACAATTATCAACTGTACACCTTCTCAAAGAAGGAAGAGGTAAATGTTTAGGATTAGTGTCAATAATTGTCATGACTTTCATGAATCTCGAGATGATACTCAAAAGGATGCCCATTAACATCAATTCATCAATGGCTTCCCATGCTACTTGTGTCTGAGTTTTTTTGACTCCATTCATCTGTAACCACATTTCCCTTTAATGTCATATAAGAAGGTCCAAAATCAATGGATTGTTCATATTTCACCAATATCCATTTTCTAAGGTTCATTTCATGCTGAGAAAACAAATATTCTAGGTTCATGATGTCCACATACACACCAAAGCGCTCACTTAATAAAGAGTGTCTCTAGTAACATATGGAATGGACTATATCTTCAAGCTAATGGTTGTGCATCTGGTTGGTTCTACCATGAGGCCTCAATTGATGAGATCCAAACACAACAACATTTTCCTCATACATTATATCTTCACCTAAGATGATTCCTGATGCATCAAAAAAGATAATATAACCTATAATTACATCTGGAGAAGTCCTAATATGTGCTAATACAAGCCTCCAATTCCTATCCTAGAAGGATTTCTCACATACTTCTAACCACAATAAATTCACTCCCGTCATTATAAGACGAGTATGAGGTGAATAAAGGCTATAAAATACATGTATGAAATGATTGTAATATCAAACCTGGCCTAAGATACTTCTTATTTCAAACATGTTCTGGTGATTTTCCTACAAAACTATAGCAGTAAACATTTCATGGTAAAAAGATACTTCTGATTCTGATATTATATGACCTAATAAGTGGAGATATCATGCGTGGTGTAAAACTAATTCTCTATCAGTGTACCTGGAACGGTCTCAAGATGTTTGGAATTGTTGGTATGAGTGCGAGAATACACTATGATGTAACCAAAAAATACCATGAAAAATAATCGAATTAGGGGTGGAACACACTATTCATCAGAGCCATGTAAATGGACTATACGTTCGTAAGGCCAAACCACATAACAAGGTACTCGTACAGGACATACATGCTATAGAAATTTGTATGATGTATGTCTGGTGGTATGAATCATACCGGAGGATAACCTTATCTCATGATTATTGTAGATAAGTCCCTTTATCATAGTATGGTAAAGATATCATCGTTTCTAGGATTTGGATATTTGTTCCGGACCGTATGCAGGTTCATCCTTCTATAATCCTTTTATAAAAATATGGTTACTTCCTCTTTCCTGGGAAAATCATAGGAGAACCCCAGGAGGATGTGTTGGGCCATATAAAACCTTGGTCCTCTAAATCCACTATCTTCAACTTGAGTTCTTGATGTTTAGTGGGTTCAATAATTAATGGGGGAATAGAAGCTGTAGTTAATCATTGAACATCCTCAATCATGAACTATACCTCTCTACCAGGAGGTAATCCATAAAAATCATTAAGAAATACATCATAGAAACAATAAATTTCTAGAGGGAAATCAACCTTTAGTAAACTATGATCCTCTATATTGAGATTTATAGTTTGGGTGTTCACTCAAAAAATCCCTTGATGCCATAGTCCAGCTCTACCAGCTTTGACATCCCACACAACCTTTTGTTTATAATTTATTAACTCTGGTGACATTAATGATACCATGTGGAATAAATAGTCTACAAAATCTTTATTTTTAACTAAGAAATCCATTCCAATAATTATATCAAATACTTTCATCTCAAGAATGACGGGATTACATAAGAATGTGTAACTTCCAACCACAAGGGGACAATCCCTACATTAGTGTGTATCCTATATTTGTACCCATAATGGTGTTTCTAGGGTCATTACACCCATGTGATATTGTATCTTTTGTACGAGACTCTCCATTATAGATATATAGAGATAATAGTGTTCGAATAACCAGTATCAAATAAAGTAGATACAATAGTAGATTTAATAAGAATAATACATCATACTGTAAATGATCTTGCATCCCGACCTTTGGGTATTGGTGGAAGTGCATGCAACTAACTGATCATTTGGTGTTACTGGTGATCAGGGGAATGGTTACCTCATACATGACCACTTACTTCTCCTTGCCTACTTGTGCTATTCCAACTCCCCGCCTGACACAATGTAAAGGAGCCCGCTCCTGATGGGGGAAATTGTTTAAATCCTATTCCTATCAAATCTGGTGGAAGGGTCCTAGCGAAACAATGAAGACACACCATTTGGATACAATCCAGGTACCGTAGTTGGTCTCTATCACACTGAGGAAACTAATTCCCATGTCATCCACACTGATGACACACTTTAGTGTTATCAAAATAGGCACTCTTGTTGTCACTTCCCTGATGCTAAAAATTGAGGGAACGTTTCCTACCACCGAATGAAATACTATCCTACTAGAAATCTCATCCTATATTCATGGTACTATTTATTTCCCTCAGCTCATGCACAACGATAATGTCCTGATTGACTATAATAGAAAAAATTAGGTAGGAAAAATACATTCAACTGTGTACATATGGAATACTGGAGACCATTCGTAATGCAATTAGAAAGTGAAATCTGATCACCATCTAGAGGCCGTGAAAAGTGTTGGAAGTACATGAAAGATGTTTAATATTCCACAAATAATCGAATACTTCCTGAGATACATGAAAACTCTATATCTATCACCTCAGATCATTTGAGGAATGAACTGATCATAGAAGGTATACATGAAATCAACCCTTAACATACCTTATTTGAGACCATCCAAGGAAATCACATGCCATAAGTGCATTTCTAAATCTAGAATCATATTTTTGGAAATCATGATCCACCCCTCTGCAGATGTCTCTAGATGATCAAATATAGATATGGTGGAATATATGGAATATGCGTCATATGATGGATCACCATCCCCTAAAAAGGTAGGATGATGCTACTACTAGAACTGAAGATTCAGATCAACCATCTCTGTTGAAATCCATGGAGCACCATGCATGGAATATATTAGACATTAGAAACTATTACAAACAAGGATATATGTTCCAAGATCAGGTTCAATAGGTAGTGACTCTATTGGTACTCTTATAGGTAGGACTGGTGGCAAATGGCCCAAAAAATTTGGAGCATGGTTGTCGCCAACCTCTGGGAATATGATACTGGTATTTTGGGATGGCATTGTTCTAAAAATTCCAAGCACATTCCATAAAAAGGATTACGTAGAAAGAAAACATCAGTAGCAGAATATGAACAACGAAAATCAAACTACAAAATGACGCCTGCTCCAACTTCCAACTTTGTCGACCAAGTATCGGTTAGTTCTCAAGAATATCATTTAATTAATTTTATATTTTATTTTCCTAGTTCACAATATTACCATTCATAATCATTAAAATGAGAGATAATGATATTTATCCAATTCATTATAGATGTCGTGGTTCACTTTATAATGGATATCCATTTTCGGTGACTCAGTTCTTATACACCTTATCACTAGAAACAACACCCATATATTTATTACAGAATGACTTGACTTGTTAAATAACTTATAAGAATTCATGATGGCACACACACCTCAAAAATTGAGTCATAAATCACTCAATCACAACCAATACTTATATAAACATAAGCTAACTATCACATCACCACTCAGAAATAACATGCTTATCATGAAATTAAAAATAATGAAATTCACCTATATGGCATGTCATTATGAATAAAATGAGATTTATATGTGCCAATAATGATTCATGTGTCAATGATCCTTGACCCCATATCATCATGAAAAGGATTAAATAAAATAATAAAATAGTGTAATAATCAACAACACCACGGGACATGTGCATCAACCAAAAGTGAAATAATGTCTACTATAATAGAAAAATAGGATAACAAAATTTGGGTAACCTTTATTTTACCATGAACCTGGGTCCACGATGCCCAATCACGGCTTATGAATAATTCCCAAGCATTCTTAATCTCATGATTGTTGCCTACAACTATTAATGAAGGAAATAAAACACCTTTGATACGACATTATGATGTCCAGGACCATGTTTCCAAATAATATGTTCTCCAAGCTCGGGGGCCACCTGGAATTAAGTTCATCTTCTGAACGCCAGAGGCCGCCAAGTATTAGTTAGGGAAAATGGTGTGTTAGTGGGATGACTATTGCCTCAATACCAAAGGGTAGAACATCATATTAATATAAACAAAGGTAAATAGATGATTCAATACAAGTAAATGGGAGGAACAATATAAAATATATTCAACAATAATAATAAATGGAATAACCAGATGAATATACACGCAGACAACAACTGATGATGAAATTTCATGTCAGTAGGAAACTAGAAAAAATGGATACAAGACATCATGCATTACATATTTCACCAAATTATAAAGAAATAAAAATACATTCCAATGAATATTGAGATCTAACTTAGTCATCTGCTATAAAGCATCATACTAAGCCACATGATATAAGATGTTTGATGTTATATTATTTCAATTTTCAACACTGACAATCATTTAATATACTCTATGCACAAAAGGGAACCTGGAGAGGGTGTGAGATAAATAATAGTGGGCTACAACCAGTGGTCTCTATAACATGCGGCCCATGTAATGGAAATATAATAGTGAGCATGAATGCATGTATATATATAGTAAAGTAGATCAATGTTACTAAATAACCATGTACTATCCTCAGTCCTCAGTTGGTGTCTTAACATGTAACCAATTAATTAATTTATTGTTACAATTTTATAATATGTTAAAATATGAGAGGATTGTAGGGTGAAATTTGTAACAAGGAAACCAGTAATGATATTTATCAAATGAAGATCCAAGTTATTACCAAATGAAAATGTTGACCTAAAGTTTCAACAATTTAGTATAGCTATAACCTCGCATGGGGTATGATTTTAATACAAGGATCATACCCCAAGACATTCCACAATGAGACACCAATTAAGTTCAAGGACTTATTCCATGGTAATATGTAGGTATGCAATGACTTGGACCAATTGGCATTAACCATGCAACCTACATGTCAATGTTGGATCCCAGGAGTGTATCCAAAGAATATTATAATAATATTGAATGGATCCTATAGTTTTATATTCGGTTTCCAAATAATATACAATGATCGGGATCTTGGTGGGTCTAACACAAATAAAGCTATATCCTTGAATAGGAATGGGGTTCTCGAGAGCTCAAGGCATTCCTATATAATAATCCAAGGTGAGATCGGGTTATGAAACTCCGGATTAATTATTAAATCATGTAATACATCGTTTTGTTCATGAATTTACATTCCTTATTTTAATAAGGTCATCTAGAATGAAATCTTTTTATCAAGTCATTATTAATCAATTTGTACATTTTGTCTCATCCTTTCCTTTTATTGGTGTGAAAAGGAAATGTAGAATCAAACAATTGTTAATTAAATGTAAATCATTATAAACAATTAAGGTTTATTCCACTAACATTCATTAATGTGGTATGGGGTTCTATGGACATGCAACCTAGTAATCCTTCAAAATTATTCTGGTCAAGTCATATACTCGTTATATATTCCAATTTCAATTTCACATTTAATTGTTAGTTGGCATGCATACCTTTGGAGGTTCAAATACTGATAATACATGGTATATTCCATTATTCAATTCCCATTATAAAACAAGACATTAAATATATAAAATCATAACCTTAGAAGGATCATGTTAAGTCACACATGAACAGTTTTTCAAACATGTCAAATACGAAAAACCCAATTATGGAATAACATCCTACAATGGATGGATAGATTCATAGGTGTAAAAAGTTTCAATTAGTAAAAGATATTGAAATATAATTTTCATATGGTTCTAATGATTATAATTATGTCATATAAATTATATAAACAACACCCGATGAAATCCTAGGGCCCCACATGAAAATTATGAAATCAAGTAACACGAGGGATAAGTTTTAGACCACCCACCTTAGGGTTCTATGACTATCATCCTATGGTATTAGATATTGATTTTTTTATATTAGAGTATATCAACGAAAATAGAAAAAAAAATTAGACCTCGATAAGTTGGTTGAAAGTAAAAGAGAAGGAGAAAGGCTAAAATGGACTCAAGTACATACTATTGTCCATCCAACGTGATGAAAAAAGCTCAAAATTATCATGGATTAAGTGGATATATTTATTCCCACCTTCTGTATTCAAATAACACCAATTTCAAATATAAATAGGTATATCCTATATGAACTCGTATTTGAAGGAAGATGGAGGCTCAATAGATCATTATGGGTAAATATGAAAAAGTATCCAGAGAAATATCATAGGCATGGTTTGTCCACAAAATTTAATGAACCATGAAGAATCAATGTAATGTTACCTAGGATGAAGGTACAGTTTCATGGTTTGGATGCACAGTTGTGCACAAACTGTGTTATATGGTTCAGTTAAAATATTTCCATCGGCACAGTTAGCCACACCAGGCGGCAACCATGGACTAAATGTGTGACATAACTAGTTTTCCCAAATAGATGTTTTATAGGATATAAAAATTACCCAAAAACCCCTAAGAACTTATATAAATACGTAGGAATACATATTAGGTGTAATGTAATGATTTAGACTAGAATTTAATGGATTTATATATTATTGAAAAAATTGGTTCCTACACACTTGATATGTATCCATTCGACCGACTTTGATAAAGATTAATATAATTATAAATTATATAAACATTATCTCTATTCCATTGGATAATATCATGTTCAATCAACATATACTATTTAAAATCATACCATCATTTTTTATTTAGACACCTCTTCACATATAAATCCACCTAAGGATACTTTAGAATGATATAATGTAAACTATTATTGTACCTGAACTCAACTAGGTGGATATTATAATTAGAACATCTATGTATATAAATTAAACATTGAATTGAAATATCCTATAGACTTTGAATTTTTCTCCTAGACTATCAATCTATATTTTGGTGATATGTAGTGTTATATCATATCACTATATCTACCACATAAGGAATGTTTTTCTACAACCTCAGGGTAATTATCAGATGTCTATAAAAAATGGATTTTGGTACTATATAAAATTATAATACATCCCTTTATATATTAGATTAAGTCGGTCAATAAATAATCACCTTTGATCAAAATAAAATTTCAGGATGTTGATAGGTGATCGACTACAACCCAAATGGTGTTATTTTAGATAGATTACATGGGGATTCCGATGATGAAATACATGAATATGTTTTCTAATTTCAATACTATTATAGTTAATGGTTTCATCATACACTAATATTTATATCATTCCACATTCGTTTTTGGAGGATGTTTGATCAAGATACAATTTATTGAATCTATTTCTACATGTTATCCCACATGAATTTTTCTAATGATCTGGATGAAGTGGGAAGTATGAGCTATACATTTCATATATATATTCCTTATTTTGTATTGGTTGTTATAGGAATCATATATAGAAATAAACTTGTAAAAATAAATACTATAATAATACATTTCTATAATATTCCCAACCATTATTTTTTTCTAATTATATAATTTTTGGGCCTCTTTAATCCCCCATTGTATTGCTGGATGAGAAATTATTTGTGCAATTTTTGGTGAAATAAATTTTAATATTGTTTTTTCCATCAATTGAATTTCAATATTATTCAACACATTTAAATTATAATCAATGATTGTGATATATTATTTCATCATTATATAGAGCCCTATAATTAATCTCATTAATAGGATCACATTTTATTGAAAAAACATAATCTATGATAAGATCTAACCATAATCATTTTTTTATTATTTATGTACATTTTGTGAATAAATAATTGTGAATTTTATTTTATTATTATTTTTTCACACATATCACCAAAGATATAGTTTTTCTAAACATTAAAGTAAAGGATCTCTATATATTTATATAGTGACTGGGTTTGGTATATTTTATAATGTATCATTCCTTAACTGGACTCATATGATTTCAATTTTTCATTACTCATGAGTACAGAAAATGAAACATTTTTAATGAATAATTTTAGGTCAAAAACCATTCCCCACTATTGAGTAATTTTTTAATTTTTGTATTGATTCACCACATCAATAAAACATTAATTATATACTCAATTTCACAATCTAAAAAAAATTCATTCTTCTAATATTTCATGGTTAGTCGGATGGAATGTCTTGACATTTTTCTTGAAAAATGATTTTCAAACCCATAAAATTTAAAGAAACTATGGATATATATCACAATTTTTAGGACATCATTTAATTTATAAAATGTTGATCCATGGATATTATAAGTGCTATGATATTATATAGAAACCCAAATATTATCCAAAAATTAACCCTAGTTATTTAGCTTATTAGGAAATGTATATACCTAATAATATTTTTATCTATTAGTTCATCAAATTTTCCCATTATGTTCAACTCATATAAAACCCTTTAAATCATATTATATATAAATATAATATTTATAACATGACGAATGGAAAAAAATAAATGTTAATCTCATGTGTTTATTAAGGTAAAACATATGAGATATGAAACAATGATCGTGAATCATCGTAAGATAAGAATACGATTATGTCAACATGGTCATGAGTTGTAATAATCATGCCTAACCAGTCATAAATATTTAACCATGAAACATGATGCATGGTTTTTAAATAAACAAAATAAATAATGTTGTTGAATAATTAATTTTTAATTATGAACCATGAAAATATAACCTACAAATAAGTGAAAATATTTCCATAATGATAATCATATAAAATCATATACATAGTCAAGGATCACTACTAGGACTATCATAGTGGATTGGGTTCAATCCTCATCCCATATTTTTTATCGTCAAGGTTCACTCTCAAAGGTATCTTGTATGTCAAATAACCGTACTAAATAGGGTTTACAGCCCAATCTAGTCATTATAATACCATGACATATACATCTTTTTCCAATGAATTTGAGTTATATATACTTATGGGACCACATGGAACATAAGAATAAAAATATATTTGTGTTACACATGACCATAGTACCCATCCGTACCATATCATTATATTTTAACCAATTAAATGCATATAGGGTTCAAAAATATAACATTTTAAAATTCATGAAATACCATAGGAATAAATGAAAAATGTATCATTGGATCATATTCATAGTAAATCCTAAGAATCATAAAATTATGTTTTTAATCATTAATTTACCCTGAAGTATTACTATATTATTTTTTGAATGAAATAAACTTTCAATATGAGATCACTGATTTTAAATCTGGAAATTTCTAAAATATTATTCAAAAAATCTTTTTCCAAACATTCCTAAAAATGTATAATGTAATATAAAAATTTATTTATTTTGGATGAAATAAATTTATTTGTCACTATAAAAATGTTATTTTTTGAATATTTTTGAATAAAATATACTTTCATTATGAATTCACTAATTTGAAATCTGGATATTTCTAAAATAATATTGAAAAAATTTTGTTTCAAACAATCCTAAAAATTTCATTCATTTTTTGATTAAAATATATACACTGAGGAAAATATTCCCAACAGAAGTTGGAAACAACAATTTTTTTCATAAAAAAAACATAATATCTTCTTAGAACTTAAATAGTGATAAGAAGCCAAAAAATATGTAATATAAATCAATATACATTGGATAAGACGGTAAATTATAAATTAAAGTGAAAAATAAATTTATTTCATCCAAGAAATATTTAAGTACTATAAATCATAGTAAAAATTATATTTTCATATTAAAATCAACATGTTTGGTTATTTTGAACCATAGCCCCAATTAAATAAATAAATTCAAATTAAACACGAGATAATATTAATAAAAATAATCTCTTGATAAAAATTTTAAAGGAGTAGTATAAAAAACACCTGAAATAGAAGTCTAAAATGTAGTCTGTGTATCAAGTAAAAAAAGTAAGACTAGAAACCCTTATCTAAATTCTGTCTTGCATCGTAAGTGCTTTAACATATAGTATAATTAATTTAATGTTATATAATTATATAATAAAACCATAGTATTACATATAATAAAATATATTTTTTAATTATAACTTATTATAACTCATTGATTATTATTATTTATTTTTATAATCATTTTAGTTTTTAACTAATGTGTTTGTTATCTTTCTTTGGTTATGATGTTATAGTTCTTTGACATTAATCATGTTAAATTAATTTAATTTTTTTAAATGATTTACAAATAATTTATATTTAATAAATAAATATCTAAAAACATAAATAAAAATATGTCATGGAAAATGAATTACATCACATTTTAGATATTGTAGTTCGTACATAGCCATACGTGATGTTTTCAATTTTTAGGGTAGGAACAAAAGAAAAAATATATCAATTCTTGATTTGAAATATAATATTATATAAATAATATCTTATATATTTATTAAATATACCATAATATTTATCCATAAATGATTGCAGTGGTAGATGAATCATATCTCTACGTGGATTCAATAATAAATATGTATGCACGAGCGATGATTTCACCTATAAATCGATATAGAAAATGTAATAAAAATTCCTCCATCATCACAATAAAAAATTGTTATGTTTATGATAACATATTCATCCTTTATTTATGTTTAATAAATTGTATATGATGTTTTGAAGGAAAAAAATATCATGGTTAAGATATATACCTCTTCATTTCAAGATCACTTTTTGATTACAAATGATTCTGTGAAGGATTAATCTTAGAAGAAAAAAAGAAATTAGATTAAGGAAATGAATCATGGTTGTATATTTTTTTGGTATTTTATAATATATAAGATATAAATTGTGAAAAATAATGGGGGAGAATATGTTCTCTGTTATTTGTGTGGAGAGGGAGACACAATAAAATTATTAATATAATTCAATAATATGAGGACACATTCATTGAATATTTCATCAAAATATCCAATTATTATATTATTATTTTAAATAATGCTCAAATATAATCAAACAGTAAGAATTATACAAATTTTAATTGAAATACTACCACTAATCCTTGGTTTTAACACCATGGAAAACATATTTTAACCATAAATATGGTGAAAAAATATTACAAATTATACTATTAAGTAGGGCCAAAAATTTACTTGACCATTTTTAATTATTGTCAATATAAATATTATAAATATTAAATTTGTTTTAATACATTAATTTTTTTGGAATATTTTTTCTAATATGCATTAAAATATCATTGAAAATAAATTTTAGAAAAAAAACATTTTTAAGAAATAGAATAATTTTATAGCAATAATACTCTATTTAAAACCAAAATATGAATGATAAAATATATTATTTTATATTTAATCTATAAATTCATTTATAAAAATTAATCAATAGATATTACATTAATTCATTTTGATAAAAACAAATTGGGTTTATAAATTTAGTTTCAAGAAAACTATGTTTATAAGCTGAAAAGGGACTTATACGAAAATAAAGTATAATGATGGTTCATTTATAAATAATTATATTAAAATTGATTTTATTATTTTTATGTCACATTAATATTTAATTCAAAAAATAGTGTGTTTTTTATAAGAATCCTAATTGAATTTTTGAGAAAAAAATATCGTTATTTCACCATTCAGAAAAAAATAAATTATTATATGAAAATCCAAAAAATTTACCTTAGATAATTATCAAAAAACAATTTAAAAATAAAAATATATTGATAAAAAATAAAAATGTTATAAATTATTTATAATAGTGTTGTGTGAATTTATTCTATACATTGTTTTTGATGAAATGAATTTTTCAAGAAAATGGATTCATTACTAAAAATTATTTTTTTCTATTAAAAATTAATCTATACATTTAAATTATTTCAAAGACATATAAATTATTTTAATAATTATTCTAACACTAATAATTTATTCCAATTTAATATTTGGGTTATTTTGATTTCATTAATATGGTTTCTTTATAATTAGTGCTACATAAAAGGCTTGTTATCGAATACTTCAATATTATTTAAATGAAAACATTTATAAATACTATTATGTTTTGTTATAACATTAATATAAAGATAAAACTATGGCATAACAATAATAATAGGTCATTCCATAAGTAAAACAACATCATATTCTCTTTCAAACTGCGTGGCATCAGGCTTGATGTTTTCCCTTAAACTTAATCCCTTCAAAAGGATACTCTTTCCTATAAAGTAATAATATCCATTATTGAGATGATGATATTAATAGTGGTCCAAAATCATCTATAAACATGATTATAATCATAATATTATTTCGGAAATGGAATGTTATTTCTTTATAAATTACTTATTTTGGAACTAAACTGAGAATGATAATCCATAATAAAAATATAATTTAATTTCTATAAAGGGGATATCATGTGTTTTTCAAGAAAATTACCCATGTACATAATTATTGGGGATAAATAATTTTTAAAGATTAAATAACCAAACCTATTTCCCATTTTCAATAAAAAGTTGACTTCTATGTTTTTAGGTGTTGTTTGAATAGATCTAATAGATATGTGTGATAATAATCAATAATAGGAAGCATAGTCACATTGGAAATCCAAATTTAATCAATGGATGATAACCTTACCTTTAACTGTTTAATTATGATTATAATCATTATGATAATTAAAAATAGAAATTGGGATGTGAATTTGTAGAATATTAATAATATTCAAGGGAAATAAGAATCATTGAATAGATATACCATAAATGAAATATATTCATTAACATATTTATTTATTGGTTTTAATCTAAGTTATCCATGTTCTATTTTTTAAGAAACAAATTTAATAAGAATGTTTATTCCACTAATAATGCTACATAATGTGATATTGAATTTACCATATCATATCCCCCCCTGAGTGTCACACAATATGTGTATCGAGGATACTTTTTTGTGCACCTGGAAATAGTCATATTAATACCGAATGAACTATTTTTTGGGGTTTTACATGGACGTACATTAGGGCTAGAGAGAAATCAACTTGTAGTGTCCTGAGATGGAATTTATTTCATAGAAACCAGTCACTATTAAATTAATAAAATTCATGGACAGTTTTGTAGGTTTTTTCATATATATATATATATATATATAAAGCATTCACTATGGTTCTATATTCTTAATTCTCAAAAATAATTGGATCTTTTTCTAATACCATTTATGGAATCCCAAGTCTTTTATACACATTACTTTATGACTTATTATATAATAATACAAAAAACAAATTCAAAAGATATATAAATAGATTTTTTATTTAGGAAATTAGATATATAAAACAATAAATTGATTTAGGGATTCCATGGAAATAATTATAACCCCATAACATTTTTTCAAAATCAGTTGATCTTATAATACATCCTTGGATAACAAAGGTACACACATTTAAAAGTGGTGAGATATAATAAACTCAAAGGACTAATAAAAACATCGCAAGAAGAATTTTATAATATGTTATTTAAGGGTCATAACATGGGGATAGATAAAATGTGAGAATCATAATCACGAATTTCAAATCATTATATAATATGAATACATTAGTTCATTATAGGAATATAGAGATAGCATATGATATGAAATCAAAGGACTAGGTCATGGATATCAACCCCAAAATAATATCATAGTATTTTGAAGATACCAGAAAATTTTATATACATAATAGCTCATGAGATAATAAAAACCTAGTAAATTATCAGGATATAGAATTCTAAACCTACACATAATAATCTTAACATCAACATAAATTTTTGGTCTACATTTATCATACAACATTTAAATGTCATAAATATCTTTTAATCCCAATATAAAATATTATGGGTTACATATGGAGAGGTATCGAATCAAGGAAGGCTTCATTGCAACTTGGTGAATACAGTTGAGTGTAAATGTGGTTAATAATTTACTAGAACTATGTTTGGAATTGAAAATTAATTATATAATAATGCAATCAAAAAAGGTCTACATAGTGATTTATATAAGGGATTAATGAGATAGAAATGTGGTATTTTAACATATGGAAAACAAAAGGATAAAATTGGTTTGTGTAAAAACATATTAAAACATGACTAATTAAAAATAATACTTCATTATATGAATCAGTTACATGAATAAAGAGGAGGATGAATAGTATACCATACTGGATAGGATGTTTAAAAAGTATTTAAATGAACTTAATAAAATATTGGGGACACCGTGGGAGTGGTTTAATGATTGATAATGAGACTAAATTCGTGAAAAATGGGTTTTTAATGAAGATGAATGAGACATTGGGTTGTAATTAGTAGAAAAATATAGGACAATTCTTAATTGATCTCCAATCATAGGTTATGTACTCTATGTGGGAATAATAATTGTAGATAGAACCCTTTATATGGTTTTTATCAGCAGTTTCAATGAAAAAAAATAATGAATTATATTTTTAATTAGGCTAAGAACCGAAATCCAAAATATAATAAAATCAATGATGTTAAAGTGAGTCATCTTCCTAAATAATTGATTTAAAAAAAATATTATATAATAAATGTTTCTTAGGAATCATTAATGTTCTAAAAAATTAATAATATATACTCAAAAGAATTATTTTACTCGGGAAAGATAATTTTTTTGACAATTCGTTTCATGTTATTTATTACATAACATTTATGATATTATGATTTATTATGAAAAACTATATATTTATATCGTATATTATTTTTACCCAAAAATTCAACAATATCAGGTAATTTTTTAAAACTAATTATTGTATAATTTTATAATTATTAATTAAAAATTATTTTTTATTTTCCCAAAAATAATATTCTAAATAATATAACTTAATATTTAATATAAAAATAATTATTTTCTGAAAAATAAAAGTTCTTATGATAGTTACATATTAATGTACCTTATTATAATTATATTGGATTCTTTAAATAATATTATCATTTAAATTTAAATGTTTATTTTGTAACAATAATATAAATTTGAAATAATATTTTAAAAAAAATATTGAATTTATATATATTAGTTTTTTAGTTGAATCTATATATTTAAAAAAATTACAATTTTTGTTTCTACTTGTCTTAATCAATTCATATCACACACATTCTATACTCCTATATATATATGAAGTAAAAATTAAAATTGTAATTATATAATCATTATTTTATAAAAATGAGAAAATTATACTAATATGGTCTAGAGACATAATGATTTGTTATACCATAGTTTGTTATAAGGGTATATTAAGTGATGGTGGAACTTTCATGGAGTCATTAGATAAAAATTTCTTGAGATTTGGTCTTAATAACAATTAAATTATTCCACAAATGTATTACCTAATGTTTTAGTTATTTATCTTGAATTGTTCTTGTTAAAGGAAAATATTAGTGATTTCAACACCCTCAAAACATCAATAAACACATTTTATAAGTTACATTCATAGTAGTCTTCATTATAACATCATATGATTTTTTGAATTATATATTATCATCAGCCATAATATAAAATAATCATTACATTCAATATATAATAGTTAGGTAATAAATAATTATGCTTTTTAATGGTTTTTTAACACTTACACGAAAAATATGGCTAAATTTTATTATGGTCGTAAATAATTAAATTTAATGTAGTGCGTTTAATTTCCATTACTACATTTCAAAATAATAAATTTATTTTTTTAAAAGTGATATTTAAATTTTTTTTCAATTAAACATTAAATTTTAATATTTCATTTTTTAACATTAAAATATTTATATTATAGTAGAAAAAATTGAATTTTACTATAAAATGGTATTCATTCAAACCTTTCAAAATCACATCTCAATTGATTTTTTTCATAATTATGGAAAATACCTCCTAATACATCCATTTACACATATTAAATCCATTTTCATTTCCAAAAAGCATTTCAATATTAAATATATACTCAATTAAAATGTTTAAATTCAATGACAAATGTAATAATTTCAGAGCCCCATTCTCATTTCTTAAATAATATTAATTATCTTAAAAACTGTTTTGAATATTTCCAGCTTTCCATCAATGATTCCATTCCCATGTTATTGGAAACATTTTTACTAATAAATAATGAAACATGTTCAATTCCATTTCAAAAAAACTCTTATCAATATCTATTATAATGTGAAAAAATATAATTTTCCAAAACAGTATTATTTAATTTCATTTACTCCCTAACATGTGGAAAATTATAACAAATATTTAATATTAACCCAAAAAAACCTATATTTTATAATTTAATTATAAAGTTAATAATATTTATCTGCATCTCATTTCTATTAACCTTTTTATAATATAATAAATCTCAATGTTTGTCTTATGTTAATTATTCAATGCATTCAACAAAATTGATTTCATTATTTAATATAACATTAATATTTCTTTAATTTTATAGTTTTTTTTCTATCAATAAAATAACCATAATAAATTGAATTGAAACTAAACAATATTTGTTTTTTTAGACCTAAAAACATGTTATCATGAAATATTCAATAAAATTATGTATTCCTTAAAAAAATTAATTCTTTTTCTTCGAGAATAATATGCACCCCAAACATTGATAATTTTTGAACTACAATACCATTTTATAAGGAATTGTTACCATTATAAAAATATCTAATCTAATATAGATATCATGAACTGAATTTTCTTATAACAACTATCGTAAAAAATAAAACATTCAATTTTGTAATAGAACATGATAATAAATGGATAAAATTGAATAATAACAAGGAAGTTAACATGAAAATTATTCTGATTTGTGTTAATAATTAATATAATTTTATTATTGAAATAGATAAAGGATGTTTGTGGGTTTTTAGGAGATATGGTAAGGGGATTTATTATACAAAATTATTCTACATATTTATAACTATTTATCAAACAACAATTTCATCCATTATAATTAATTAGTATTAAAAAATTGTTAAATGAATATTTTTGTTTATAGTTCAATATCATTAACTATCATTATGGATATTTATAAGGAATCCATTTACTGGGTTCTAATAGATTCAATTTTAATTTTATTTATATGGGTTCCAAATCAATCTCATTTTTAATTTTTCTCAACATGAATGAATTTTCCGAATTTTATTAACTCAATACATTATTATATATTCTCTAAATTTTTTAATTTTCTTCAAAAAGAGTTTCTATCTACATTGTTTTATGGATGTTTTAATTTTATGTCATTAAATGAAAACAATATTTATTCATGTTATATAAAGTAATTTTCTAATTATTTTATAATATTATATGCAACATATTAATTTTAATGTAAATTAGAATGAGTATGAATAATTAGGAATTGTAACTCCAGATATGATATATTGGTAAGAAATGACTAATGTTTATAATTTAAATTTAGTTTTAGTGGATAAACTCCCAATATATAGAATCAATTTAGATTTTATGTAATGGATTTTAATATTATCTAAACCCTTCCAAGAAAAATAACAATGAACTATAATTAATGTAATAATGTTTAATACGGTCTATATTCATGGTAAAAATTCCTATTGTAATTTATGTATGATTTTTCATTTAATGGATAATGGTGTACTCAGGTTGGAAATATTGAATTTTGGTGTAAGATTTCCAGGGTTCTTTGAGAGATCATACTACAGGGAAATCATGATGTCCATAATTTCTTGTTAATCTCTAAATTACTTGGTAAATATCCTCTAATTATTTTATTAGATAAAATATAAATTTATATTGAGATAAATTTATATCTTCACTAATCACATTTACTAATTGAATAAAATCTCAGCACACATCTAATTAAAACAATCATTTTTGAAGCAATCCATTTTAGATTTTATTTTTTAGTGGAATATGAAAAGTATCACTCTTTTTTAAGTCAATAATGAAATTATCCATTTTAATGAAATGTGATTCAATATTTCAAATATTGAAAATGTGTTATTGGAGGAAATTATTTTTAATATTTCAATAAGGGTGTGTCTAAGAACAATGAAGCTCCATTTCCTAGTACTATGACTAATGTCATTGGTAAGACATATCCTACCACTGGACATAGAGGATTCTCATAGGGTATTAATTTGACGGATATTCATAATTGTGATTATCAAGTCTGATAGAAGGTTTTTGATTTATTTGTGGATATCAATAACCCTATAGAGGAAGGAATATTTAAAACATCTACAAAGATGATGTCTAATGTTATTCTGGATCATAGTGATAGACATGGAATTGTCAATAAGAAGGGTAATATTGTTCAATTATCATCTAAGAGTGAATATGAGATGGATATGGTAGTTCATTGTGAAGATTAGTTTCTTCTTTCTTGATATTTTGATGGTAAACTCCAATGACTATGTTTTCATTCACTAATAACTCAAGTGAAGAATAAATATATTATTTTTCGTATTCCTAATATTCAAGAGAAAAGAAGTTCACTTATGAATGGATATGTTCTACCCTATTGTATTATAGAGATGGATATTTATTATATATTTTCTTACTTCCAATTTTTGGTCATAGGGGTTGATAAATGTGTTATTATATTATATTATTATTCAAAAGAATCTAAAATATATTCTAATGACCATGATTCATCTAATGAAATTATTCACTTTTATAATTTCGATAAATAGGGGAATCATAATGTTTTTCTATTTAAAACAATGGGACATCTAGAAAAATACACAATATAGTGGTCCCCACTTATTATTTTGTTGATGAGGACTGCAACTCTGTCTCCCCTTAGTAATTTGACTATATTAATATTATCTATGATATCATTGTTAAGGGCATGATTTTAGAATATTACGAGGAGGGGTTGAAAAATCCAAATCTCACCAAGTGAAATTAAAGCATCAGAGGTTTCCTTGGTGAATCAGTGATATCATAAAAACTAGTTTTAATCTCGAGAAAATCATATTTTAATTAAAATATAAGAAATAAAATTTAGTAATAATTACTATTTCATGGTAGTAGATTTTTTGACCACGAACAATGAAGAAAAATTATATCCTAATATAAGGTTGTAGATCTATTAATTTTCTAGTAAATATGCTTATCATAAAAATTTGTATTATAAGGAGGTCCAAAATTTTTGAGGCAATGATGACCTATGAATTATGAAAACACATTACTCATTGATGAGTGGTTGGAAACAGTTTCATTGTAGTGTATCAAGGAAAAAGGTAATAACTAATCTATTTTTACAAGTATATATCTTCTTTTTATGTGTATAACTAAATGTGTGAGTATATTATGGATTGGGAATTTCTATTTGGCATTAGTACCTATATTTTTATTTATTTAATCCTATCACTATTTTTAAAATTATTTCACTTCTGGTATTTGGTGAATTTTTTCGTTTAACGGGATTAGACCCCAAATATTTTTGATAGAAACACACATACAATTATAATTATGTGTATATATATATATATTTAGATAAAATGTATATTATGAAAATTAATGTTGAATTTCATAATGATGTACCTACCACTATTTTATATTTAATTATATTGTATATATTTCAATATTTTATAAAAATAAACATGTTTGTAGAATAATGTATATAATTTTATATAGTTATAAACTCTAACTTGAAAATTCTAAAATCTACCCTGCATATATATGGAGTATAAATTTTATGTAGATATGAGGATATAATGTTGATTAATGTCGCCATGTAATTTAATATCAAACCATGGTTCAAATTATGTAATTCCTCAGTGGGGGTGGGGGGTTGTATAAACATTTATGTATAATGATGAAGGAATGTTTTTTGACCCAAATACATGTTGATAAGAACAACATAAGATGTTTGAGAAAGGTATTTGGGTTAATAAAAAAGTGAACTTTTTTCGTCAAATGCTGGCTAATTAAGAATTAAAAACAATAACGGATGGTTATGAATTTTGTCAACCCATGGAGAAGTGCATGCACTATCCTTGATAACTCGTAGATGGTTCAATTGATTCATTTTATTATAAAAAATAGTTCATTAATAAATAAAATTCCTAATTATTCATGGTTAAATAAATAAATATATTTTTATTAAAAGTATACTTTCAATAATATTTTTCATATTTTAAGAAATAATTAATTATATACTAAACTATAAATAGTGTCTTGTAACACCACTAAAAAATAATGATATGAGGTAATTTTTATGTGCTAAAAACACATATAAAATCTGAAACCATTATCAATGGTAAAAAATTGTACATGAATTTTTTTAATTAGGTCTAATAATGGGTAATTCATATTTTTGTTTCAAAATTATGTTGATAAGTGAATCCTTTTATAGATAGTTTTAAAATAATTAATTAAACAAACCATACTATTTTCATGAATCGGTAGGAGTTGATCTTATTAGACCCCACCATTAAAAATGATGATGTAAATTTTAATTAGGAACATAGAATGAGATATGAGGGATACATCATAGATTTTTTCCCAATATATAGTCATACTGTCAATGGTAATGGTCTATTTCACATCTACATAGTAATCAAATTCGTAGAGTGATTACGTATAAGATTCTCTATAGATATGACGGTTTAATTTATGATATTTTTTTCACGTTGAGGAATATACAATAGTTAAATTAAAAAAATGTTACATTAAATAAATAAATTGTAGTAATGTCATTTGGGATCAACAACAATTTTTTTCTGGTGATATTGACAATGGTGTTCTATAGGTCTCTTAATAGAAATTTATTGTTTCATATGGTGGTTTGGGAAGTTAACATGGAGCTTGAAATGGTCATTCGATTTTAAATTGTAGATTAATGGATTATAGTAAAAAAATTAAGATGTTATAATAAATGGTGTTAATAGATATTCTTTTATTTATGTGTGGGAATGCATTACATGATGATGGTGGCTAGGGTTCATGTGTAGTTACCTAATACATTGATGAATATCACGTACATAAATTTACATAAATTTACATAAATTTTATTGTTATTATTATTTAGTTAAAAAATTGTATTTTGTATGTGCTTTCCGTTAAAAAACACAAAATAGTTACATTTATTGAGGCAGTATACTTTTTGCATGTGATGGTGGATCTCATGCAAATAGCCCATATAGGTTTATATTAATGTGAGTTTTCAAGAGTATATATATAATATATGTAATATTATATTTAAAATGAACTGTAATTTTTTATGTCTGTATGTATATAAATAATGTTTAAAAATATAGTTTCCCCCAATTTCCAGTTTCATGAAATATATTTTCACTTTGAAGATAGTCATGGAAATGAGATACCTTAACTCTGTTGATATTTTTGTTGAATTATAGATTCATTTTTTAATTTAACATAGTTAAAGAGATATTTTGTGTGTATTCAAGTGTTTTATTATTTTTCTCACATTAACAATATAAATCATAAATATGTATGGAGTGGAAATGATATAACAATGAGATATGCCATGATGTATTGGTTTTGTTGAATTATTGTATGACAGGGTGTGACATAGACTCTATTCATGGATAATATCTTATCATTTTTTATTATAAATTATATTGATCTTTTTTTGTAATTTTTTTAATAGTATTATACATGGAGTTGGGATATTTTATATGTAATAGATTAACTGATGGTTATCTATAAAACCACGATAGAATACCAAACAATATATGGATCTATCATGATTGACTAATGATTAAATTTTTAACTATTAAGGATTATCCTATGATGGTATATTATGTGTGGAATATGTTATAATAATTTCATGGACAATGAGTAACAATGATTTTTTGGATAGTTCTATAATGATGTGTCCACCAATGTAGATGGTTGTGTTCTGAATGAATGTTAGGAATGGTATGTTAATTTTTTGAAAGATTATAATAACTTGAGACCATATTGGAAAATGTATGATAACAATGTTGTCATAATGAGTTATAAGGTGTTGAATATGACTATAACCTTATAAATAATCTTATGTAGAAGATAAGGGGGGTTTTTGATCATTATATAGATTCTATTATAAAAACTTATGTTAGTAACTAAATTATAGTTATTGGATTTAGTGAATTATGACATATAATTTTTTTTCATTTAAGTGAAGAGAGTATCAAATTATAAAATATCACATGTCACGGGAGGATTATGTGGATGTTAACCAATATTCATATTGGCAAGCTGACCAATGTGATGATGAAAATAGTATACCCTCTCGTAGTCTACTAACTGTATTCTCATGGATATAGAATTAAAATGGATTTATTAAATTGTTTTTTAGACATTAATATGGATATAAACATGGTATTCTATTGAAAGTGGGTTTTTCATACGATGTAAGATAATATTGTAGTGGATACAATGGGTAGAATTAGTATTTTTGGAAACTTATAATTTTTACATCCTATGTTATAATACGAAAAAGGTGTGGACATCATGAAAAATAGTTTTTATTCGTCACAAACCAGAAAATTTATCGATTCATGAGATTTATAAAATATTTTAATAAAATATTTATCAATGTTGACAAGATCACTATATGGATGATATATAATAAATAATTCATGGGGGAAGGATTTAATTGATTTTAATTATTGTTCTATGGTGTATGATTTCATCCATAGATCAATAGATTTTTTAATATCACCCATTGAATTTGATACATTTTCATGGATCACATCCCAATGATCAACACTATTTTTGTAAGGATAAACCATTTGTAATCCACTATAGGAATTTTTTCAATTCTAATAAGGGATTATATTTTATTCTTTTAGGAAGTACCTCAAAAAGGTCTAATTTGAGGGAAACTATGTAATAAAGATATTTTCTCCCACAAATAAATTTTTGTGATATACATGTATGATAATAAGAAAATCTTACACTAGAAATATAAAATTAACATCAGTAAAATTGATGATCCATTTCATTATGCATTACGGATTTATCTACTCGACATACATTTATCATTCCAAAAAAAATTATTCCAAAAAATAGTTAAGAGTAATGGTTTTGTTTTAGTGGTTGATGACTGATCCTGATATTTCATGAGTCATTTTTTCACCAAACTTTTCTCCACCAAATATCTTACTTCAAACATTATTATGAACGTTTTTTATAGTATTAATTAATTAATTCTACAAAAACAATTAATTTATATAAATGATAGAATTCTACTTGCTCTATAATATATAGGGTCATTGGTAATTAAGAAATAACAATTTAAATTTGGTTGTGTTATGTGGTAGAGTCCATAAAATATATTTCTACACAAAATAGAGCATTTTTAATGTTCATGAATAAATTTTTTATTAATTTATTATAACAAAAAAAAAGATCGACAGAATAAAAAGATGAATTATTATTTAATAATATACAATTAAAAAATAATGAATGTGTGGAAATTTAATGTATAAAAGTATTTCAACTTATTTTCAAATTTTTTTAAAAAATGAATGAAAATAAATCCAACAAGTGATCTATTTTTTATGAAAAACCAATAAAATTTTTAAAATAGAGATGTCGATGAAATAATGAAAACACAATACACTATAATCTATTGATGAATCAGTTTGTTAATGCTCTATGAGATGTGTGGAACTCACTACAATGAAACAATGTATACAATAATCCATGATGGAAAACACATTTATACAGAGGCCTTCGGTGAGTGAAGTATTCGAACATAGACATGATTTAAAAAATACAAAATGATTAAAAAATATGGACCACAAAAAGAAACTCTTTGAAAAAAATTGGACAGTTACCATGTATTATAAGTATCTATGTCCTCTGAAATAATTAATCATTATTTATATAAAATTCATGTTTAAATATTTCCACCAGAATAAAAAATTAGATATATTATTTTTAGTGGAACTATATTCCAGTACACAAGATGAAAATCTCTCATAGGAACTTACTATATTCATTCTAAATATCATAGAACTAAATATAAAAAGGTGAAAGTCACCAGTGGAAAATGGGCCTATTAGGTTGGTTCATACCATTTCAATTTCTCCAGAGACTATAATTTAATTTTATTTCCACATTCATGCTTCATATGGCCTCAATGGACAATGGCATTGCTTATTGCCATGGTTTGGGCTTCCTTATAGTCATAGTTATGTTGTAGCTGTAATCCTAGACCACTATTGTAGCTATTTTTCAATGTGAATTTTCACATGGACATAGGCCAACAATAATAAAATTAACATTGGAAATATTCCTTCCAAATAATTGAAAATTTTATATTATTTATGTTGAATACTAATGTTTTTTAATAAATTTTTTTATCATTTAGTAGTTAGAAATATAAATTTATATGTTATTATATATTTATATATATTTTCCTTTAAATAATTATGTATATATGTTTCTTATGAATTGAATAATGACCCATGCTCATATGAACTGTTTCTTTAGGTTTCACTGATCACCATGATAAATGTGAACAATTACATTAGGTAGTAGAATGGAACATAAGTTTGTATTGTCAATTTTTAATATTTTCATAGGTTCACATAGTTCCAATGTATATGTGGGTCATTGTCATAGGTCACCACTATTTCCATAAATAATAAGAAAGTCCATTATACCATAGTTCTACCATAAGTAAAAATATATATCATTAGTGTATCACATTACATGGGACTTCATGTAAATTTATTGATTTCCCACATCCTCATACCACCATAGACCATGTGGATTACAATTTTATGAAATTCTTATAGTGAACTTTATCCACGGTTGATGTCAACCATGGTCATATGTTATCATGGGTGGTATTATATCCAAAATGAATATTTGACCAAGGCTATTGAAATCACATTAATTTGGTTACACTAAGAATTAATATATATTTTTATTTTGTGAAATGATTTTGTTGTGATTCAAGGAAATTGGATCAATGAATGAATAAGTGTTGCAATGGAGACATCACAAGAACCATGTCAGACTAATGATAAAATATGGACATGATCATGGGAGAGGCTATTTTAATTATTTACACTATAATTGGTTTAAAATAATTTAAAACATTGAGCCATCATGGAACACTATATCATGAAGTGGTTCTCCGACCTAGATCACATATAATATTAATAGGGACAAATAAAAATATAAATGAGAATTTTGAATCCTTCACAGTTTTTTGATCTACCTATTAGTGATCATATATTTTCCCGATGAAACCATTGATAACAATAAGGGAAAATGGGACAATAATTAGTTCAATTAAATAAATAAGGGAACACATGAGGCCCGTGTATATTGACAATAATGAAGGATACCAGATAATAAAGTCATTTATAATATAAATAAATTCATTACATAATAATCTAAACATAATGAATTGGAATTATAAATGAAAAATGTAATATATAACATAGAATTTGGAATCAAAAATAATTATAAAAAACTACATTATATATTGAATAAATTATAGAAAAAAATTTGATATTAAATTATATAGATTTCAATGAAATCATTCCACTTCATATCTTAATTGATTTTTTAAATAGTTTTCATCAAATATTAAAATATTATGCACTATAATAAATAGTTATTCATATTATTTAATTTTTATGTACCAATATCTGACATATTTACCCTTACTAGATTTTCTTTCACTCTCAAATTTTATACATGATTATAGTTCAAACGTACTATATGTTATAACTGGTGATTTTTTGTATGATCAAATAATGATAATACACACTGGATGGCAACCCAAATAAAAATATATTTATCATTAGTAAATCAACAAGTTAATATTATCACCAAATAGAGAACCTAGAAAACTTATGTTGAAATAGAACCAATCATGATTATTTAATGTAATGAGCTTCAAATAGATAAAAATTAGTAGGAATCAACACACCCAGTCTCATTTGTGATGCACTTACAATGAAAAAATAGAATCATTATGAGTAACCAAAAATTTTTAATGGTGAAAATGAATTATATACCAAGATAAATGGATTTTAGGGAGGAGAGTGTTTTGAAAATTATCATAAACATCACACCACACACTATACACCCAACATGAGAGGATATCATCTTATTATATTGGTAATTCAAACTATCATTCCTCTTCATAATAAATCATATGAGTTCCATTCTATTAAGATTAATTCTTTTATAATTTTCAATTAAATTAAAGCAATGCCTTTATTCTATTAAAAATTAAGTGATGGGTAAATAAATCTAATGAAATGAAGAATAACTTTATCATAGAAGTATATATTTTTATATATAATATCAAATAATCGCAAGAGTGAAATATATTTTCATCCCATGTTTATATTAAATAAATAATTTATATATATTATATCATATAGATGTATATATCTTTGTCTGTGTGTGTCATTCATCATATGTATATATAATATTATCTCTAATATGCTTATTTTTGTGAACATTGAGTAATATATCACATACAAAAAAACCCTATATAGACATTATGAAAATTCTCTAGAACTCATTTTGAATCCTACCAAACTATTTTAGACAATGTAATTTGTCAGACAATATTTATTCAAAAGAATGAAAATTTCAAAAATAGTATACATATCAACGGGCCAAACTGTGTAACCCTACGAGCCATATGATAATTGAAATAACAATGAAATCCCAATTTAATTTATATTGGAAAATTTATACCTCTTAAAAATCATTATTTATACCCGACATATAATTGGGTATGGAGTGATCACTATCAAACATAATTATATTTACATTAAAACATTTAATGAAGAAGATGCATAATATATATCAAATTTATAAATATATAATCTCTTTTTCAATGAAATCCAAAATCTAGTAGACATAGAATATGTCTATCTATTATATTTATCTAATTATTTATTTATTATATCAAAAAAATTTACCTAATCGATGAATACATCATATTTCATATATATATATGTAGTTGAACACATCATATGTGTGAATTCCAATTACTCTTCTAAAAGGTATACATTAAAAAATGTCATGGTTTTCCATTATCATTGTTAGGGTAGTGGTGATAGAAAATAAAAGGATTTTAGTAATTGTGACATCAGAGAAATTTTGGGAACATCTGGAAGGAAACTATCTTATTATGTAGCATGGTGATGAATTTCACAACATATAATATGGTCAAACGATGTGTATCTAATAAAGGAATTGATTTTTTTTCTAAATGTGGAATATTTCTCAGTTATTATAGAAGTTGAAAATTATACGACATGTAATTGGGTTACACATATTGTAAATTTTCAATTACTATATTTATGTAGGAATCTAGGATGATTCCTCCTTTGTTATTCTTCTATAATTCATCACTCTCGACTTATAGCGATACCCATGGGAATGTGGGAGACCTTTGACCCCTCATTGACTTTTTGTTTAGTGATTAATCCTCATTCTATTTGTTCTTTGAAGGTTTTTGTGTGGTTTGTGTATATATTTGAGGTATGTGGATTTCATGATTTCCATCGTACCCTTTCTTTTAATTTACTATATATTGAGATGTGAAATGGAATATTGGGATCTGTTGATTTTTCTAGGTTTTCTTGTTTATATATTCTATTGTGGGTGTGTGTAGATCATTTTTTAAGGTATGTCTACCTGTATCTATTCTATTTTTGTTAAAATAATAAGTTTGGTATCCATAAATTTATTTATAAATAATTTGGTATGAAATTTTCATCAATTTTTGCATTTCATGTAAAGGGATTTTTAGGAATAGTTTATTTTCCATGAATTATAATAAATTCAATGAAAATGGTTATTTTTAATGCATTTAATGTTATTTTAATAAGTTATGGAAATGTTTACCTTATTAAATGATTAATCACATAAATGGTTCTGAATATTATGTTACAAAATTTATTAGATTTTGAAAATGAGAGCATGGGTTACCATGGGTACAAGGTGGAAAGTTTATCATGTGACCATTTTCTATTGTGGTGGTTCACATTCTAGGTGTTCCTCTTATCCTAAAGTATAGATTATTGGATGTAGTTACAAATATGATGTTGGGGATCAAAATGTCGAGGTGTCACCCTATTCCTAGGGTGTAGATAGTTGTTTTTATGTACCACAATGCAATGTTAATATTTTTGTGGGTATGAGTAGTTTACTGCATGTCATATATTATACTCTTCTATTGTAATACCTATTGAGGTTTCACCCTAGATGCTTCATAGAAAATAGGGCTCCAGCCACAAGCATTAGGATTGAATCAATTTCACTAAGTAGATATGTCTAAAATTGTGGTCAATGCTTGTTCAACGATAGTAAGAGGTACTAAAATTATTGTATCATCTATAGTGATTACTTTATAGGATATTGGTTCCTCCAACTCATTTATATCATCTTGTTTTGTTAATATTATTAAACTTATAATTGGGCTTGTGTCCTCTATTATGGAGTTAGTAACATCATTTTATAATATGAATGATCCGGGGTTTTAGTTTCCTCCTTTCATAACAATATATGGCATGGATTTGTTCTAGTATTTTTTCATCTAGGGTGACACCTCAATAGCTCTCTAGCCACATTCATTAAGAGTGAATCAATTTCACTATGTAGATAAGTATAAAATTGTTTTCAATTCTTTTTCAACGATAGTAAAATGTTCTAAAATTATTGTATCATTGATAGTGAGTTATTTATTGGAAACTGGTGCCTCCAACTCATTTATATCTTCATGTTTTGTCAATATTATTAATCTTCCAATTGAACTTGTGTCCTTTATTATGGAGTTAGTAACACCGTTTGATAATAGAAATGATAAGGGGTTTTAGTGTCCTACTTTTATAACAATATATGGCATGGATCTGTTCTAGTATTTTCTCATTCATTATTTGGATCTATTTGACATCATAATTAGTATGGATTTTCTATTTTATTTTCTAGTTAATCCTGATTTTTATTATTAATGTATTTCCTCTATTGTTTCTCATGGGATATTTCTTGTGTTTTATGTGGATTGGGACCTAAGGTTTTGTCATATAGGGACTTCTCGGCAAGATCTCATGTGATTTTTGTATGGTGTTATGATTGAATGTGATGAAGTTTTATCTACTATTGATCTTACCATTATTTTTAGGCCATTTCTAGTGATTTCCCAAATGACTTAACTGGTATTCTTCTAGGGATATTGGTAGTGATTACAGTTGAATTGGTTCTAGGGACATATAAAATATTAAAAAAAATTATCATATATATTTAATTGATTTGAAATATATTAAGATCATGTTGGCCAAACTTTTCGAAAGTGGTTTTCTTCACTGAAGAGTTTATCCTTCAGAATCCTATATATTCTTTCCCAAGAATGAAGATAGTTCAAATCAATTATTTTTAGTCCATTAGAAGTTGATATGGGTAACGATTAAGAAATAATATCTTATCCTCATGTGGAATTTTATTTATCAATTTGAGGGGGAAAAGTTGTTTTCAAGGATGGATATTCATTTGGGTTATCATCAACCTAGAGTTTCGGTGCCTTATATAATGAAGACCACATTCTGGTGTAGGTATGATCATTATTAATATCATATGATTCCTCTTGTCCGGACGTACATTCATGGATTTTTTTTGGAATTTTATAATCTAATATTCAATATATATCATGATTATTTTTTTCTAGTGTTTTTGGATGATATTTTGGTATAATTTATATATGATATAGAGCACAAGAACTATATGAGTTTTTTCTAGAAATTTTTGAGTTCACTGATTGAATGGAATTATTTCAAAATTAATTTTTTATACAATAATTTAGGTTCCTGAAGAAATTTTTTATGGACATGTATTATTAGTTGATCCTGAAAAGTTGATGGTTGTATCTTCCTTGAAATAACCATAGAATTTTTATGATATTCAATGTTTATTTGGTCTTGTTGGATATTACTGACACTTTATAAAATATTTATATAAACTAACATTTCCATTGGATGACTCTACCATGAGTGAAGTAAAATTCACCCAGGATGCAATGTGTGACTCTTATTTTGGTGATCTAATATAAATAATATCATCACCTTTTATCCTGATACTACATGATCCATGTATGGAATACAAGGTGTTTTGGTCACACTATCTATTTGGGGAGGGGATCCTAGTCTTTTATGATCATAAGAGTCTGAGATATATATTATCTCAAAAATATTTTAATCTAATACATTGATGATGGGTACAATTCCATCATACATTTGACATTGATATCACCTACACCCTGTGGAAGGGTTATGTCATTGTAGATGCATTGAGCATAAATCTTATGAACTAAGATGTGAATGAATCATAAATTTAGTGTAAATTTATGAATGTTTGAGCACAATTTCACATTGTAGTCTACAAATATGTAGAATAGATATCAATGACCATTTTTCAATTAACCTCTTATCTTCTCAAGTTAATTCTTCAGTAACAACATCATGATGATGAGTTCCATTGTATTAGATAATATTTTAATGGGCTGGAGACCATAGATGGTGGTTCCACAATCAGTATGAATAGATTTGATGGGGAATTTCCATACTTCCCAGTGGGAAGTGAACGCATGAACCACATAGATGATCTATGACATGTAGTATTACAATTTTTTAACATGGTTTATATTGGACATTTCTATGTTTTTATCACATTACAATACATGCCAATAGGTGAAATCTAGGCATCAGATGAATTTAGGTTTTCCTTAACCACATTTAGAGCCCACATTAAAGTGGTATAGGATATGTATGCACTTTGTGGTTGGGTTTCAAGTTACCTAGGTAAAGAATAATGTGATATAGTTTGTGACTATAAAAATTACCAAATAGACTCAAATTATAACCATTTGAGATACTACCAATATTTATGAGTTGGTAAATATCTATTTGATATAGATAGTTTGGTTACACGATGTCACATTTGATATAGATTTGGATATGGATTCCAGGATCCCTTATCACTTTTGGAAGAGACTTTAGGAGGGGGTTGGATATCATGTTTGTTTGATTATGGAATATCATCGACATGCATATGAATATACCAAAAGTGCTATAATTATTCGTTAGGATACGACATTCCCTTATATCTTTAGCATTGGAGTGGCATGGGATGGTCACTTGGAGAAGTCTGAGTTATCTTATAAAAACCCTAACAAGTATGTGATCATAATAGAATTTTTTTATTCCTTATATTCCTAGGCTTTTAAATTTCCATTGTGTTGGTTGGAGATTGGGGAAATTTCTTTGATTAGAAAGAGCATGGTTCAAAAGATGAAAAAATTGATTTTTTGATTATTCATAGGATTTTTACATCATAGAAAAAGTATAAGCCAATTTTTTTAATCATCCAAGGTCATATGTTTTTTAGTTTGGTGACCATGTATTCTTAAAATTTTCACCTTGTTTGAGTCATCGATGACTTGGAAGGTAATTTCAACTTTATCCCCATTTTGTTGGACTATTCTATGTTGGGTAGAAATAAGGGATTTATTCTAAAGAAATTCACTTCCACTGTTGATGTCATCAAAACATACCATGATTCAGTAATTTCATCGTTGAACATATTGATATGATTCTGTTCTTGTTCGGTGTTGTTGTTTACTTGATGTTAATGATTTATTATCAAGACAGTGTATGCTATTATGATAGTGTATAATGAAACAAAGATACTTCTTGGGAGAATGATACCTTTAGTTTGAGTACTATGGAATCCCAATTATATTACCCATGTGATTTGGAATTATGGGACACATATGAGAGATTAATGGCCTAATCATTTTAGAATGTTGGCTTCTTCTTAAGAATTCTATGGAAATAACAGTTTTTTTCTGGTGAGGTTGTAACATCTGGTTACACTTTTGAGAGGTAATTTGTATATATTTTCACAGTTCTTCATTTTTCATTGTCTGGGTAGGTCCAATATGTAAATTTGAGGATACCAATAATGGTGATGTTAGAGATTTTTAGGATCATATGGAACAAAACCTACTAGTATTATAGAATTCAGAAGAATTATATTACATGTAATACGGTTACATGATGTGTATCTCATAAATTAAATCAATTTTTATTTTTATCAATATGTGATGGATTTCTCAGTGTGTATGTGATAACACATTATTTTATTGAATATTTTATTGATAATAAATGATACAATTTCCTCACATTGTGTTAAATATGTTTAATTAGAAAGTATATGTGATTAGATCATTCATTTGAATATTTGATGACAATTCCAGTTTTACACCTTATAGAGCACTGTAGTGATTCGAAGATAAATATTTTTTATATTTATTATTTGAATTTTAAATTTTGTTACAGTGTTCCAAACTTAATTGTCTACAACTTTCATTCAGGACACTAGAACTAAAGAGTGCATTTGGATGGAGTAGATGGTCCAATAATCCAATGGTGGGCTGGACTCGGCAGAATGGACATGGGTTCTCTATTTGGGCCATATCTTGTACATCCGGGATTGGATTGAGCCCATATTTGAGGAAAGATTGGAGACATTATTTGAAACAAATCATCCTTCTGGAAGGCCGGTCCAGTCACGCCTTTTGGAGGACAAATGGGCAGTGCAATTTGCATTAAAATATTTGTCCGAGATTTCCCATTCACACTTGAAACCTCTTTAATCCTAGCCTCCCATCTACTTTATAAATTAGTTTTTCCTCATTTGGAGGGGTTGGGACGTGAATTTGGAAGTTGATGGTAGAGAAGAAGTGGATCCACTCCAATCTTCCAACCATTTCAATAAGGTTAGCTCTTGAAGCAAGGATCCCTTCGACCAAGCCTTCTTCTTCTCCTTCATGTTGTAATGATTTTGTTCGTGTAATAAACTTCTTTGTTATTCTTTTATTTCTTATCTTTTTTCTGTTTTGATTAAATTTATTAATCTCTTAATCTTCCTATTTGGGCTGGAATTGTTGAGTAGAAGCTTTATTGGGTTATACCCATTATAAACCTTTGCACATGCAAAACACTTCTACGATGATTACGCCACCCATGGAAGAGTAGTTCTTTTTAGTAATCGATCGACCTCTATCCTTCATCATTAATTTATTTTGAATCAATGAACAACTTTAATTTACATAAAATGATCCATGAATTGTGTTTTTAAATTACAAGAATCTAATCAAGCAATTGAACAATTAATACAAAACACACGAGGTTGAGATTTTGTGTAAATTGTGAGAGCGCGATCTTAATCGGTAATACAAGACAAAACTGGGTAAATTTGTAGAGTTCAAATATAATACCTAAACACAATTAATCCTCATTTCCATAATGGATATGTTCTCTAATTAACCAATGACCATAATCTATCCTTAGAACAACATTCAAAGCAGGGTGCTACGATTGCGTGTTCCGAAGTTAGCCTAGGGTTTAAGTAATTTCATCTTTGTGGTAAAGTTAACTCTCGTAGGGTTCGAGGGATAACAAATTAGTGGATCATAATTAAGTGGATTTTTATTTAAATGAAAATGATTAATAAGTTAATTAATAGGTAGAGTTAGATCGATTACGCCTTTTAAAATAGATTTCTGAAAAGACATCTTCTTGTTGTGTCATGTTAATCGAAATTCATTTCAAAACTAAAAACCAATAAATATACAATCTTCTTCCAGAAAACATTATCTAGATTCATAAACTATAACAAACCCCAATCCTTTAAAGTAGTGTTTTTATTCTATTCTATTTTATTTTTTTAGAATACCTTTTATAAGTTGTTAAATTCACTTCCTCCTTTGAGAGACAACCTTGGTCAGCCACTCTACTGCAACTAAGTAACCCAAAATCACACTAATCATTTGAGGGTGACCACGACAGTGCTCTTTAAAATTGGCACCATTGCTAGGGAGGCAAGTAATTTATTCAACCGTTTAGGGGTATTTCTTGTATTTTTCATTTTATTATTTTCTTCACCTCTCTCATTCATCTTTCCCCTTTCTCAAGTTTTTCATTTTTTTTCATCCTCTTCTTTTATTTTTGGACCATCAACTCAAGCTTATCATTTTTATTTTATTATGGTCTACTTTCTTTCTTTTCATTTTTATTTGATTTATGACACGAAATAATCATGAATATCACTTAGATCTTGTCCCGGAGATTGAACGTAGCCTTAAGGCACGAATAAGACATTCTCAGTCTATGGGAAGTTTCAATATTCAACTAGTTGGTGAATTCCTCTCTTATGGAAACATTGAAATTAGAAGCTATTCAAATTCAAACATAAAATAAAAACCAATGGCTGGAAATAATAACAATTATCTAAATAGAACCATTTGAGAATTGGTTTCACTTGTTATTAACTATCAACCAAATTGTATTGCATACCAGAATCTCGAATCAGACTTTGAGTTAAAATCTGGGTTAATTCACCTTTTTCCAAAATTTCATGGCTTATTTGGTGACGATCCAAACAAATACCTTAAATAATTTAATGTGGTTTTCTCAACCCTTAATCCAAGAAATGTTTCTGAAGATCAAATCAAAATAAGAGCATTCCCATTCTCACTAGATGGAGATGTGAAAGATTGGATGTATTTTTTACAACCTGAGGATGTAACTTGTTGGAACTATTTAAAAAGTCTTTTTCTTGCAGAGATTTTTTCCAGAATCAAGGACCACTTCCATTCACAAGGAGATCTCGGGGATCAAGAAAGCCCAATGGGAGTCAATGTATGCGTGTTGGGAGAAATTCAAGAAGTTTTGTGCAAGCTGTCCACATCACAAAATCAGTGAGGAACTCCTCATTCAGTACTTCTATGAAGGACTCACACCTATGGAGAGGAGCATGGTGGATGTCGCAGCAGGAGAGGAATTGGTGGACAAGACACCAGTATCCTCACATGCATTGATCGACAAGATGGCACAAAACTCCCAACAATTTGGTGATCGAGGTACACCACATGTAAGGGTAGTACACCAGGTAATTCCTTTTTCTCTTGAAAGTCATTTGATTGATACTAAGTTAGAATAATTGACCATTATGGTGAGGCAGATTGCTTTGGCTCAAAAGACATCCCAACCCACTCCTTTAAGGCCTTGTGGAATTTGCACTGAGACAAGCCACCCAACTGACTGTTGCCCACAACTACAAGAGACAGAGGATTGCGCAACAGTATTCCAAGGGAGACCATTTCAGCAGTATCAACAACCATATCCCCAAAAGAAGTTTGATACATTTTCTCCAACATACAAACAAGGGTGGAATGATCAACCGGAAATAAGGTATGGCTCTGGACAACAACAATGGCCACCCTTTCCACAAAACTTCCAACATCCTCCACCTTACCAACATGGTTTCCAACAACCACAAAGGAGATTTGAAGCTCAAAAGTCAACAAACCAACAACAAGGGAATCCCCCACACAAGGTAGACTCTAACACTGATGATCTTTTGAAACTAATTTTTCTTAATCAACAGAATGAGTTGAAGATTCATGGTTCGGAGTTGAGGGAGTTGAAGACTCAAATGAGCCAGATTATCACCGCCCTCCATGACCTTGTGAGTAAGAATTATGGAAATCTACCGTCCCAACCAACTTTAAATCCAAAGGGAAATGTCAGTGCCATCACATTGAGAAGTGGGAATCAAATTAATGATACATCTGTACCTACCATTCCATCGGGATTCACCTCAAATCCATAGAAGCCACATTCCAAACCAACTGATGAGCATTCCAAGGAGAAAGATAAAGGTAAGAAAAAGATTGATGATGTTTCTCCTAAACCCCTTCCTTTTACCAATAGGGTTGTTCAAAACAAGAAGATGGCTAAAGAAGCAATGTAAAAGGAGGTTTTGGACACATTCAAGCATGTGGAGATCAACATTCCTCTACTTGATTTCATTAAGAAAATCCCAAGGTATGACAAATTCATAAAATTACTCTACACCAATCAAATAGGGATCAAGGTAAATGAGAGGATCAACCTTGGAAGGAATGTCTCATCACTCATTACACCAACTATAGCAATGCCAACAAAGTGCAATGATCCCGGTACATTCACCATCCCATGTACCATAGGGGAGTTGCACTTCTCTGATGCTCTTTGTGATTTAGGAGCTTCAATAAATGTGATGCCTCACTCTGTATTCTCTTCCTTGCAGGTTGGTGAGTTGAAGCCAACAAAAGTAGTGGTGTAGTTGGTGAATAGAGCTACGACATATCCAGCGGGAGTCCTTGAGGATGTACTTGTTTGGGTAAGAGACATGATCTTTCCAGCAGATTTCTATGTTCTTAACATGGAGGATGATCAAGTAAGTTCTCATGCTCCCATAATCTTAGGTAGGCCCTTCCTCAAAACTGCAAAAACTATCATAAATGTCAATGAGGGGACACTTTCCATTGATTTTGGAGATGAAGTTGTGATATTTAATGTTATGGATTCCATGAAGTACCCCTCAGAGGATCACTCTGCATTTGTTATCTCCCATTTTGAACCACCAAATAAAAAATCCATGTAATTTTTGATTGTCCTATGATTAGGGAGATTATGAATATTGGTTCGAGTTTGATGTCTAAGAGCACTTCTACACATGTTGCTGATACACAATCCTCTCTTGGATTTGATTTGGATTAATATTATGATTTTGATCATATTCACTCTGATTATGACATGGTTGTTGAGTATGCTGATGGATTTGATGCTTTATTCTCTGATTTTGATGATGTCTATTCTAATACTGATGCTCTTTCTGCACATATTTCAGTTCCTTCAATATCTCCATCCATACTACACCCTCCTTCATTAGAACTCAAGCCATTGCCACTAAATCTGAAATACTCATTCTTTTTGAGTGGTGAGAGATTACCTGTTATCATTGCTAACAATATCCCTTTTGAACATGAAGAAAAACTTTTGAATCTTTTGAGGGAGAACATCAGGGCAATTGGGTGGACCTTGGCTGACATATCAGGTATTAGCCCCTCCATTTTCATGCATAGGATTATTTTGGAGGATGGAGATAAACTATTGAGATAGCCACAAAGGAGAATCAATCCAACCCTTCTGGAGGTTATTAAAAAAATTTGAAAAATTGCTCAAGGCAGGTATAATATATCCCTTTTCATATTCTCAGTGGGTAAGTCCAATTCAGGTTGTGCCTAAGAAAAGTGGTGTTACTGTTGTTAAAAATGAGAAAGATGAGTTAGTTCCAATGAGAGTACAGAATAGTTGGCGTGTGAGTATTGATTATAAGAAACTAAATCATTCCACTCGCAAAGACCTTTTCCTCCTTCCATTTATTGATCAGATGCTTGAGAGACTAGCTGGGAAGATACACTATTGTTTCTTGGATGGATTTTCTGGATATTTTCAGGTTCCTATAGCACCAGAGGATCAAGAGAATACTACATTTACCTGTCCCTTTGGCACATTTTCCTACCGAAGGATTCCATTTGGACTTTGCAATACCCCAGGTACCTTCTAGAGATGCATGGTGAGTATTTTTTCTAATTTTATTGAGACCTCCATGGAGGTATTTATGGATGATTTTACAGTGTATGGGTCTTTATTTGATGATTGTCTAATTAGCTTGGGAAAGGTGTTGAATCGTTGTATTGATAAGAGTCTGGTCTAAAATTTTGAAATATGTCATTTCATGGTCGAAAAGGGAATTGTCTTAGGTCATATAGTGTCACAACATGGCATTGAAGTTGATAAATCTAATGTAGACATTATTTCATCCCTCCAATATCCTACATGTGTGTGTGATGTTTGATCATTCCTTGGACATGCTGGATTTTATCGATGCTTCATCAGAGATTTTAGTAATATCTCTCTACCCTTATCTCGATTTCTTCAAAAAGATATTGACTTTAATTTTGATGATTCATGCAGGGTATCATTTGATGGGCTAAAGAAGTGTCTGACCACTCCACCGATCATACAGCCCCCACGGTGGGACCTTCCATTTGAGCTTATGTGTGATGCCTCCAACTTCATGGTTGGAGATGTCTTATCTTTGAGGGTGGAGGGACGTTCACATGTGATCGCCTATGCATCGAGGACACTAGATTCAGCCCAATCAAACTACAAAACCACGGAAAAAGAGTTTGTTGCTGTCATATTTTCTTTAGATAAATTCCGTTCTTATTTCTTAAGATTTAAAGTAGTTGTTTTTTCTGACCATGCAGCTTTGACGTTCCTTCTAAAGAAGCCAGATGCAAAGCCACGACTTATCCATTGGATGCTCCTCCTTCAGGAATTTGATATTGAGATAAAGGACAAGAAGGGATCCGAGAATTTGGTGGCAGACCACATGAGTAGTCTAACTTACACACTAGAGGATGACACCTTGGACAAGGTACCACTTCAGGACACTTTCCCCAATGAGCATCTCTATACCATATCAGGTACACATCCTTGGTATGATGATTTAGTTAATTACATTGTTTCCTCTGAAATCCCAGAAAATTTGAAGAAGCATCAAGTCCAAAAATTAAAAACTAAGTATAGCTTTTATGTGTGGGATGATCTTTAAATCTGGTGCATGTGTAGTGACCAAGTCATTAAGAGGTGTGTTCCTGATCATGAGTTTGAGTCTGTTTTGCATTTCTGTCATACACTTGCTTGTGGTGGACACTATGGACCCCAACAGACACCTAGGAAAGTTTTAGACATTGGATTATATTGGCCTAGATTATTCCATGATTCCCATGTGTTTTTCAAGTCATGCTCTCATTGCCAACACACTGGAAACATTTCAAGGAGACACGAGATGCCCCAACAACCCATTTTATTCTGTGAGATTTTTGATGTTTGGGGAATTGATTTTATGGGCCCTTTTCCTAGTTCTTTTGGTTTTTTGTACATTTTGGTTTCTCTTTATTATGTGAGTAAATGGGTGGAGGCTAAGGCCACTAGCACTAATGATTCTCATGTTGTTGTGGACTTTTTCAAAGCACATATTTTTTGCAGGTTTGGAGTACCAAAGGCCATCATCAGTGACCAAGGGACAGACTTTTGAAATAGGAGTTTTGCATCCCTACTTTGAAAGTATGGGGTGACACCCAAAACATCAACACCATACCACCCCAAAACAAATGGCCAGGCTGAGGTTTCAAATCGTGAGTTGAAACAAATTTTGGAGAAAACTGTACAGCCAAATAGGAAGGATTGGAGCATGCTCTTGGATGATGCCTTGTGGGATTATAGGACAGCATACAAGACCCCCATTGGTATGTCCCCATTTTAGATTGTTTTTGGGAAAGCATGTCATCTCCCAGTGGAAGTTGAGCATCAGGCATATTGGGCTATAAAGAAATGCAACATGGATTTGGCACAAGATGGAATCCAAAGGAAGGTGAAAATTCAAGAGCGTGAGGAGATTAGATTGTCTTCATATGAGAACTCAAGGATCTATAAGGAAAAATCTAAAGCAGCTCATGATAGAATTATCCAACAAAAGGAGTTTCATGTTGGAGAGAAAGTTCTTCTATACTGTTCACGACTGAAGCTGATGCCTGGTAAGTTGTGTTCCAGATGGTTAGGTCCTTATATTGTGTCTAATGTTTTTCCCTATGGTGCAATGGAGATCACACAAGAGGAAACTGGAAGGAGCTTTACAGTCAATGTGCAACGTTTGAAGAGATACATTGAAGGACTTCCTACTGATGCAGTGGATTTTATCACACTACATGACCCATCATCACTTGAGCACATCATGTTGTTCCAAACCCTTTCACTTTTATATTATTTTTCCTATTTAAAAATTCTGCATTTCATGTGCACATATCATCTCATGGGTTCACATTGAGGACAATGCAATATTTCAAGTGTGAGGGAGTAGTGAACCTTTTAGTTTAGTAAATTCAATTATTTTCTTGTTTAAAAAAAATTGTGTGTTTTTCAAATTTTGTGTGTTTATTTTTTAATTTTATTTTTGTTTTTGAAATTTTTGCGCTGAAATTGTTCTCATCACAATTTTTATATGCATATCAATGAGTGATACAATTTATCACATGAAACTAATCTTAAATGAATGCTGAAATAACTTTGTTTCAAGTTCAAATATTTAGAAATTTCATGAAAAGTACACCGAATTTTGAATCCCATGACACATCTCACTATCTTTATATTTGAAATCACTTTTATGTGAGACTTCTGAACAATTATTTTCATATTCTTTACATTCACCTCACTTCTTGAGAGAACCAAACCTTGCTTGATTTTACCAGAATTTGATTTATTCCTGTCAAAACTTGAGGGTTTGAGGTACTTATGTTAAAATGATTGCAGCATTTGGTTGGTATTAAAGCCCCTATTTCAAATAATCCTTTTTTATAATGGCCTACCTTGAACATTTAATCCTTGTATCCCTTAGAATCCATACACATCCTGTTAGGATAGCCACATTACAAGTCAATTTTCCCTATCCAACAAACTCTTGACGTGAAATTGCATAATCTAGTTGAGCTTAAGTGTGGTGGGAAGCTATCTTTTGTTGTGCTACCACATTCTGTGATACTTTGGGTGGAAAATTAAATTCTTAAGGGATGTTTTTTCTGCTAAATAAAGTCATTATATTGAAAGTTGTGCCTTTTTTGGAGATTTCATGACCAGTTAAGTTGTGCCTTTTCTAGAGCTTCTAATTGAGGTGGAAAGTGGTGCCTATCTGAAGATTTCAAGAAAATCATTTTTGAGAAGATTGACATTTTTTATGCTGAAACGATGAATGGTGTAAACTTTTCATGACTTTTCATGATGATGGATCTGAATTGATACTATGGGGATTGTGGAGAAGACCATATTTAAGTGAAAATTAGATTAATGCAATTTTTCTTCAAAAAGAGTCAAGCCCTCCCCATTCAGCCTCAGATTTTTTCACATATAAATCCTACCAACCGAAAGCCACAGAACAACCCTGAAAAGTCCTCATGATAAACATATGTCCTTGACTCACATCGAGTGGCGATGTAGAAATCTATCAATCCTATGGTGACCCTTGTATGAGGTTGAATGAGAAAGACATTGCAAAAAAATTGATATTTTAGTGATGAGAGAAAATTCATGCGAGGTAAGTGTTTTTTGCATGAGAGGATAAATGAAGTGGAAATATATTGAATGATATTAATAGAGATCTTGAAATAAGGTTTTTTATGAGGCATTATATCTTTTGTTTCATTGTGTGTAATTGTTTGATCTCAAGGATATGTGTTTTAAAATTGGTTTTGATTTGATATTGATGTTTACTTGATATGAGGTTTTGCTCAGTAGTGAAAAATAGTAAGTGTGGGGGAGTTGATAAAACACTATTTTATTGAATATTTTATTGATAATAAATGATATAATTTCCTCACATTGTGTTAAATATGTTTAATTTGAATGTATTTGGGATTAGATCATTCATTTGAATATTTGATGAAAATTCCAGTCTTACCCTTTATAGTGCACTGTAGTGTTTCGAAGATAAATATTTTTTATGTTTTTTATTTTAATTTGAAATTTTTTAAAAGTGCTTCTAAATTAATTTTCTACAACTTTCATTCAGGACACTAGAGCTAAAGAGTGCATTTGGATGGAGTAAATGGGCCATTAATCCAATGGTGGGCTGGACTCGGCAGAATGGACATCAGTTAGGTATGTGTGCCATATCTTCTTCATCGAGTCTTGGATTGAGCCCAAATATTTAGGAAAGCTCGGGGACATTATGTGGAACAAATCATCCTTCTAGAAGGCCATTCAAGTCACGCGTTTTTGAAGTCAAATGTGCGGTTCAATTTGCATTAAAATATTTGGCCGAGATTTCCCATTCATACTTGAATCCTCTTTAAACCTAGCCTCCCCTCCACTCTATAAATTAGTGTATTTCTCATTTGGAGGGGTTGGGAAGTTCATTGGAAATTTTATGGCATATGATAATTGGATCCAGTCCAATTATCCAACCATTTCAATAAGGGTATCTCTTGAAGCAAGGATCCCTTCGACGAAGCCTTCTTCTTCTCCTTCATATTGTAATGATTTTGTTTATGTAATAAACTTCTTGGTTGTTCTTTTATTTATTATCTATTCATCTGTTTTGTTTAAATTTATTCTTCCCATAATATTCCTATTTGGTCTGGAATTCTTTAGTAGAAGTGTTATTGGGTTATACCCATTATAAACCTTTTCACATGCAAAACCCTTCTACGATGATTACGCCACCAATGAAAGAGTAGTTCTTTTTAGTAATCGATCGACATCTATACTTCTTGATTAATTAATTTTGAATCAATGAGGTACTGTAATTCACATAATATGATCCATGAATTGTGTTTTTAAATTACAAGAAACCAAGAGAGAAATTGAACAATTAATACAAAACACGCGAGGTCGAGATTTTGTGTAAATTGCGAGAGCGTGATCTTAATCGGTAATACAAGACCACACGTGATAAATTTGTAGAGTTAAAATATAATATCTAAACACAATTCATCCTAATTTTCCGAATGGATATGTACTCTAACTAACCACTGACAATAATCTATCCTTAGAACAACTATCAAAGCAAGGTGCTGCGATTGCATGTTCCGAAGCTAGCCTAGGGTTTACGTAATTTCATCTTTGTGGTGAAGTTAACTCTCGTAGGGTTCGAGGGATAACAAATTAGGGGATCATAATTAAGTGGATATTTATTTAAATGATAATGAATAATAAGTTAATGAAGAGGTAGAGGTAGATATATTACGCCTTTTAAAATAGATTTCTAAAAAACATATTCTTGTTGTGTCATTTTAATCGAAATTCATTTCAAAACTAAAAACAAAAAAATATAAAATCTTTTCAAGAAAACTTCTTCTAGATACATAAACTATAACAAACACCAATTCTTTAATGTAGTGTTTTTATTCTATTATATTTTATTTTATTATAATACCTTTAATAAGTGGTTAAATTCACTTCCTCCTTTGAGAGACGACCTTGGTCAGCCACTCTGCTGCACCTAAGTACCCCAAAATAACACTAATCATTTGAGGGCGCCCACGACAGTGCTCTTTCAGTATGTGATTTGAAATTTTATGATGTATAATTGTTATACCTTCATTTAATTTCCTGATTGATTTTTATAACTAGGTATCTATGCTAATACATTTTTTTCTTCCTCTATACATCCATTCTCTCGACCTAGATCCATCCCCATGAGATTTTGGGATCCCTCCACCCTCTCCTGGTCTTTTTTCAGCTCTTAATTATCATTCTTGTTTTTATTTATTGGTTTTGGTTCAGAGAGTGTATGTCCATGAGGTATATGGATTTCCTCCTTTACAATGAACTATTTTTTTTAAAATTGGGTCTATATTGAGGTATGGATTTGATTATAGGGATTTGTTGACATTGTTGTATTTTTTGGTGGAGCTTGTTGCAGGCATGTGTGACTAGTGTTTTGAGGTAGACGGTTCCATTAATATAATATTATTGATAAACCATATTGATCCATTTTTATAAATTTATTTTTAAATCAATGATATGAATTTTTTTTGATTGTATGTGTGTTTTTACAATGGATTTTTTCAAAAAAGTTTGTTTGCATGGTTTTTGATAAATGGAATGAAAATGCCTATTTTTAAATAATTTAGTTATTTGAGAAAAATAAGTTGGTAGGGTTACACTATTAAAAGTTGAATTTCATAAATGTATTTAAATTTTATTTCCAAAAATATAATATTATTTTGAAAATGAGAACATGATTTAGTATGTGTACTAGGTGGATTGGTTAGCTAGAATCCATCTTCTATTATGGGGGTTCTAATTATAGGTGTTCCTCTTTTCCAATTGTTTTGATTTTTGGATCTATATTTCTCTATGATTATGGGGATTCAGACATTGGGGTTTCTCTTTGGCCATGGAGTGTAGATAATTGGATTCATGCACTATATTACACTTTTCATAGATTTTTGGTTATGTGTAGTATGATGATCGAAATGCTATATTCCATGGTGTTCTGATACATGGGATTCTACTATATTTTTTTTGACTAATTTTATTTTTATTATTATAGACATTATTTAAATGTTTATCCTTTTTTATGATGATATTAAAAAATATTCATTTAATATGATATACCATATTTAGTTTTAGAACAATTTAAAAATGTAAATGTTTACATTGATTTCTATAAATCATCATTACTACATATCATGTATTATTTTATTTGAAATGAGAATATAATAATTTATATACAGATGCTTGTTATGGATCACCTGGGTGGGATCCTAATAATACTAATAGCTCACACCGTATAAACACCTTTCGTGGTGTGTAGACCTTTTTATGTCTCTCAATGTAGGGAAAGCCAAGAAACCATGATGAGGTTGCGAGAATTTTTGTTAGCTGAGAATGGTACCTAGTGGGGAGAGGGTGGAGGGGATTCCCACACTATACCGTGGAGTATTATCATATTTTTGTTAACCTTTACATTTTAAAATGTCTCTTTGTGTTTTTTTATACTTTAGTTGTTTTACCCTGCCTTCTTACAGTTATGGAACCTAAATACATTAGATTTTAATTGTGTAATTATTCTATGAGTATGTAAATAATATCATGTTCATATTCATATATGGAGATATTGTTCCACTGATGTGTTATTAGATGTCCATTTGTTGGTCGATATCTTATGTGTATCAGAAATTCCCTTCAGTTTTGTAATTGATTTACCTGAGTTCCAGGTTTTAGGGTAAACCCCGGTTGGTTCGTCAAATTTTGTGAAACAACAAAACATGTCCATGACTTTCCTCAATAAAATTCAAAAAAGGGTTAGAGTTATTTAGCTTATTTTAGAAGTGGGAATATACAAGATTGGATGCACTCATGTTGATGAAATAATCATCATCATATCCTTCCACCCCTATATTATCTATGTTCATTTGTTTAATTGTGTATTTTTTGTATGAAAATATGAATTTTCACATTCTATATATCACTCAAACCAGTGGTAAAAATGATTTAAAAGCAATGTAAAATAATAATTTTATTAATTGATGTATCATTAACCATGAGACAAAAAAAAATATTAATTCATGTAACTAGTATATACATAATACCACATGAATATAATATTTGTATCTAATATAAAAATATTTTAAATGAAATAAACATCATATTAAATTAACCCATATCATATCATTATGAACTATAATACTACATAATAATCATTAGAAAGGGAAAAATAAAATAATAGTATTTGAGGATCTATATTCATTGGATTTTTCATGTAAAATAATATTAGAGCACAAATGAATACAGGAAAAATTTAGACTACCTTTATTTTAGTTACCATATTCCCTTACAATCCTTAAAACCATTCTCATTTGTTTTTTTGTACGGATCCGACACCAGTTACCTAGAGCTAGTGCTTTATTTTATTAGATTAGAATATGAAAAATAAATTTTCATCCCAATGGACCAAGTAGTTTATCATCTTTGGAAACATTATAAAAACACTATTTATCCATTACAACATGATAATAATAAAAACATACAGTCTTCTTCAACTACATCCATTACTCCTATGATATTTATCCATGTCATTCATAATATACCTCCCCATGTACTAGAAAAATGAAACATTAGAAAGGGATAAGATCAAACTCTATGAAATGGCATGAAATATAGTGGATGATATCATAAACATAATCTTTAGCCATGTTGAATAACATAAAAACACATGCCTTTAAAAAACATGAACATAATATGGCAGGAATAAGAGCTGGATAAGTTATTCCATAGTAAAATATAATCATGGGTATTTTGTTGATAGAATAACCACATGTTATTTTAATCACTAGTTTCATAACGAGGGATTTAATAATGTGGTACATCATAAACATACCATCAAGTCCTCAAGTCGTGTCCATAGATATCAATTATTTCAATGCCTAATTCAAAGACCTTATTTTGCCTCAAGAGACCTATGGATGCATTGAGGGGCTATAACAGGTCCCACCTGACACTAAATAATTCCAATTTATTCCCCATATTGTAACGACCCAAATTTTCAATAATGGAAATTTTTTCTTGATCCCGTTAAATGTCTCTTTATGAAAAATGTTTTTATAAGATGTCAACTTCATTGGTTTTATGTTAAGAGTTTTGACCATTGTTAATATAGCTGTTGAACAGTGATCACATTTTTAGTATAAATATAGGACCTTAACAAATCCAATTTACTCATTCAAATGAAGTGATTGCCTCGTCCAGTAGAATTGCTCCATACGAAGCCCATTTGTCAGAGCTCGGAAAAGAGGTGGCATCCTTGGGCTTCGCCCTTAACCAAGCCCAAGCTTATCTTCACCATGTCAAGCTCTAACGGGACCGTCTACAAGAAAAGCGGAAGTTGATAGAGATTACCACTCGAGCGATGTTATTCGAGCCACCCCAAGAGTCTGTCCCCATTTCACACCTTAACCATAGGTCTTATGCTGCTGTTTTAAGGGGTTATGTAACAAATAAGTAGTACTATGTTCATGTAAATTATTTTTTTATATAATAATGAATATAATTTCTAGTCATTTTTGACACATTGTAAATAGTTTTTAAAGTACAAATGGTGTTTTTAGTTATTATTTAATTAAGAAATCTATTTTATTAAATTAAGGGATTTTTGAATTAAATAATATTTTAATAAAATAATATTATTATTACTGAATTAATTTTTATTAAATAAATGATCTTCTAATTTTATGAATGCAATTAAAATTTTATATTATGGTTTGAAAGACATTTCTGTCAAAACCCCTGAATTTTTGATAAATGTTGGTTTTTATTTTAAAATTGAAAATTAACATATTTAGAAAAAAAAATTAGATAAAATAAATGTCATTTCTGGAATCAGGACGTCAAAATTTTCCAACGGTGAATTTTTCATAATTTTCTGAGACAGTCAAATTTTTGGGTAAAAATTAAATACCGTTTAAATATATAATGTGTTTTATGACATCATAATGACCCAATGGTGATGTAATAAAATACCATAATCTTTATGTTCGGCCAATATATGTTTTAACATTAAAATAATGTGATTTATGGTTTGTTTTACTTACTTTTCAAAGCATTAATGGACCCCTCAAGACATATTCAACACTTTGCCTTTTTAAATTAATTTCCATGGGAGTGTGACTCATCTCCACATAAGAAACCTTATTATTTTAATAATTTAGGTCTTTGTCTATATAAAATATTGTTTTACTCTTCCCTTTTCCAAAAACAATGGGCAAAAACCATGGGATTGTTTGTGGTTTGGATTAATTTAATGTAAGGGGACCCAAACCTAAATAATAATGAATTCCCCCACCTTTCCTATATAAACCCACCCAAGATCCCACTTCCTCCCCAGTAAAATCCTTTTGAGTTCGTCCAACCTCTGCCCTACTCTCTCTATAATCCTCCCAAGGTGCCCCAAGCTCCCAAGAAGCCTCTCACAAGCCTCTCTCTAGCCTTTGGAAGCACACTTCCATGTAAGGGTTTTTTTATTCCTTTCTCATTTTTGTAAATTTTATTTAAGATGTATTGAAATTTTAATTTCAATTATGAATGTTGGGGTATGGTTTCACACCTCCCCCATACTGCCCTATTATTGTTTGAATGATGGTAGACCCCTTTCTCTCTCATTAAATGCCTCTCATGTACACCTGTTACTATGCCGAAATTCCGAAAGGAACTTCTCTCTCTTCTTTTACATTCAAGCAATAATTTTGTATCATGGATATAAATTCCATTACAATTGTTGGGACATGTGTCTATATGACCTCGTTACTGTCCATTACATGTAAATATGATGAGTAACCCCATTCTCTCTCATCAACCATTTTTTATGAATTCTTATGTCATGCCGTTACGCTGCCGAAATCCCAACGATTTTCTAAGCCAATACCATTGTATAGTGGATACCATGCCCATTTCTCCATCAAGGGTATCCACCTTTATGAACCTTTACTTATTGATTAAAAAGATTCATGTATTAATTCCATATTCCTTTATCGTGGAATAAATTATTCTGTTTTATGAATCCATGTTTTATGATCCATGTAGCACACTTATGCATGAAATGAAATGTTTTAAGAAGGGTGCGCCCTTATGGCGCTCCAATGCATTGGGTAAAGTATAGTATAATGATATGTCATGTGAAATGAGTGTTGAATCATGTTAATTCAAGTGAAACGAGGGTTTACTCATGCTTTATGTGCAATGAGGATTTACTCATGCTTTATGTGAAATGAGCCTTGGCTCATGCTAATTCCATGTTAAGTGTTGTTGCCACATTTCCATGTTATGATTATCATGCTTTATCATGCATTTATGTTCATGTTTCTTTTATGCTCTATTGATATTCCTATTGTCTAAAATGTATTGTACTCCTCATGTTATTCCATGTGTACTCCCTTACCGGGCTTTATAGCTCACCCTTTTCTTATTCATGTCCTCAGGTTATCCCATTCAATGCTAAGTACGAGGGAATGTAGTGGTCATGTAAAAGATGTTTTCAATAAAGATGTTGTATTTCATGTTTTATGTTTTTATGTAATGATCCTAAGACCCAAAGGAACTAAACCTCTCGATCTTCTTTGTTGTATCAAGTGATGTTTTATGTGATGAAACTTGTTTAGGTTGTAATAAAATGCAGGGTTGTTATAGTTGGTATCAGAGGATAGGTTTAGTTATTTTTTGGATTAGGAAACCCTAGTAAAGCCTTAGATACAAGACTAAGTACAATAAAAACGTCCCTAAGTTATGGTGAGTATTGAGTAAGTGGGTTATCAAGCAAATACATCCCTGTCTGGATACGAGCAGGTAGAGGCGGCTCTGGCATAGATGTATCCTAGGGTTAAAACCCGAAAACACCGCTTTGAGCTAGACTCGAACGGGAACTGGTGCACGACAATGGGCCTTGCTGCACTCTTGGTTATGACACTCCTGGGGGATATGTTTTGATAAATTCACAATCTTAGTATGAACCCTTATTAAGGGAAAAATTCCCCTAAGAATATAGGTTAGAATGTAGATCATGAAAATCCAAGATTTAATCCTATAGACTCATGAGTTAAGGAAATGAAAGTTTATTTATGAGTCATCAACTTTTGTCTTTGGGTTACCCTTTATGTGTTACCCCTAAATTTCCTTTTATTCCAGCCAATGGCCGGTAATAGGAGGAATCGGGCTAACAACCGTTGTGAAGATCAGTGTGATGACTGTACTAATGAGATGCCAAATCCTATGGGAGTGGGCATTGCGAACATTGTCACACTTCTCTCTCAGCTAACTCAAGTTTTGAATAGAAACACAGGCTAAGAGGAACATTGAACTCCCCTACGAATGAACAATTCACTATCGAGAGCTCCATGAGACAATGGCCTCCTACTTTTAGTGGATCATCTGATCCCATGATCGCTGAACAATGGATCAACTCCATTGAAATGATATTCTCCATCCTCTATTGTTCTTAACAAGAGAAGGTTCTCCTAGCGGCTTATCGTATGGAGGGTGAAGCTGATCAATGGTGGACGTTGATCAAAAATACAAAGCCTGAGGAGGAGATCGAGGTGTTGGAATGGAAGGATTTCCGGAAGATGTTTTTTGATAAATATTTTCTGTGCACCCTCCTACTTAATATGGAAAGGGACATACTTTCCCTCAAGCAAAAAGATGAAGAATTTGTTGGAGTGTATGAGGAAAAATTCACAAGGCTTGCACGATACGCTTCCGGCTTTGTCGTTACCCCAGAATACAAGGTTGACCGCTACTTTGGTGAGCTGAAGCCTAGCCTACGAAAAGAATTAGCGATACGTGACTTCGACGACAATGAGGAAATTGTCCGATGTGCCTTAAAGGATGAAATGCTGATCGAGGAATCACAGTGGTATCATGGGGACAAGAAGAGTAAGGTGGACTTCAATGCTGGTGGTCCGATGAATAAATCCAACGGTGCTAAGAAGATCCAGCTCCCCACTTGCCAAAAGTGCGGAAAGAAGCACCCTAGAAATTTCTGTAAGGGGACGATAAAATGCTTCAAGTGTGGAAGAGAAGGGAACCTAACTGTTAACTTTCGGCAAGAAGGACCCACGGCTGCGACAGAGGAGAGGAACGCTCAGTTAAAACCTCAACGCGTTGTTCAATGCTACAAATGCAAATAATCGGGTCATTTTGCAAATTAGTTCCCTAATCCAAGGGTTATCCGAGGCAACCAACAACCTCCAAGACAGTAAGGAAGAGCTTTTTCCATCAATTCTACCGAAGTGAACCCTGAAAGCGAAGTGCTGACATGTACGCTAGTTATTTATTCAATAATAGAGAACGTACTTTTTGATTCAGGTTGTACGCATTCTTTAATATCTCGAAAGTTTAGTAGAACAATCCCAGCACCACCACAAATCATGGAAGTAAAGATGTCAGTGAGTACAGAAAATGGGGAAATCATTGCATTCCATGAATATAAGTCCTCCCATGTTATAATCTATGGATTGAATTTCCCGAAAAACCTCGTCATACTCCCTCTGGTGGAATTTGATGTAATTCTTGGCATGGTTTGGATTTCCTTATATAGAGCCAACATAAATTGTTGGGAGAGGGAAATCACACTCCATATAGAGAATAGAACCTAGATTCCATTCAAGTGTCAGGAAGAAGATGAATCTCCTTTAGCTCCATCATCTGATGCATGGATATTAATGCCCTATGAGCACGCGTATCTGGCTCAGATTATTGAGTCCAAAGAAGAAATCATCCTTGAATAAATGCCTATTATGAGGGAATTCGTTGAAGTGTTTCTCGTTGAACTGTCTTGTCTTCCTCCTAGAAGAGATGTTGAGTTCTCAATTGAACTTATAATTGGCGCGCTACCAATATCCAAGACTCCATATAGAATGGCTGCTGTTGAGCTTGAAGAGATGAAGAAACAACTACAGGAGAATATAGATAAAGGGTTTATATGCCCAAGTGCTTCACCATGGGGTGCACGAGTCCTCTTCGTCAAGAAGAAGGATGGGTCAATGCGACTTTGCAACGATTATCGTGAACTTAACAAAATCATGATAAAGAACAAGTATCCTCTCCCAAGAATCGATGACTTGTTTGATCATCTGCGTGGAGCACAATAATTCTCCAAGGAGGATTTGCGGTCGGGATATTATCAAGTAAGGTTGAAGAAGGAAGATGTCCCCAAGACTGCTTTTCGTACATGGTACGGGCACTATGAATTCATAGTAATGCCTTTTGGACTCACCAATTCTCTATCAATATTCATGGAAATGATGAATAGAGTCTTTAGAGATTACCTTGACAACTTTTTGGTAGTCTTTATAGATGATATTCTAATATAGTCCAAAACCAAGGAGGATCATGAAGACCATTTAAAAATTGTACTAGAGACTTTGCGAAAGGAGAATCTCTATGAAAAGTACAACATGTGTGAGTTCTGGTTGAAGGAGGTCTCATTCTTGGGCCATATCATCACATGCAATGGGATATCTGTGGACCACTACAAAAAAATGCAATTGAGCGATGGCCGAGGCCAACATCGGTAATGGATATTCGTAGCTTCATGGGGTTAGCTGGATATTATTGATGATTTGTGAGAAATTTCTCACGATTTTCCAACACTCTTACCAAGCTAACTCGAAAGGGAGTAAAGTTTTCTTGGAGTGATGAATGTGAAAAAGCTTCAAGGAGTTGATAAGGAGGCTTATCACTGCACCCGTGCTCACTTTTCCCACAAGTGGGGAACTTTTTGTTGTATTCAGTGATGCTTTGAAGAAGGGATTAGGGTGTGTGCTGATGCAGAATGATAAAGTAATATCCTATACCTCAAGGCAGTTGAAAATCCATGAGCGAAACTATCCAATACATGATCTGGAGTTTGCGGTTGTGATCTTTGCCTTGAAAATCTGGTGGCATTATCTCTAGGGAGAGAAATGTGATATATATACTGACCACAAGAGTCTTAAATATATATTCACCCAGAAAGAGATTAATATGCGTCAGAGAAGATGGATAGAGCTCATCAAAGATTATGACTGTTCAATACATTACCACCCTGGTAAAGCGAACAAGGTGGCAGATGCCCTAAGTAGAAATGGTCCAGTGATTCTATCAATGATGAGAATTGAGAAGGATCCGATCTTCTTAGACATGATAAAGATGGACGTGGGAATCATAAAGAAGGGAATGCCATCAATCCTTTCACAAATGATTGCTAAACCATCTATTTTGGAAAGGTTAAAGGATGCTCAAAATGATGATGTGGGAATTCAAGAAAAAGTGGAAGCTATCAAAAAGGGGAAATCCTCAGAGTTTAATGTTAATGAAGAAGTAATTGTGCAGTTTGGGAAAAGACAATGTGTTCCATCAAGTCCAGAGCTAAAGAAGGAACTTTTGGATGATGCAAATAGTTCAAATTTTTCTATTCACCCAGGGAGCACAAAGATGTATTGAGATCTCTGAGAAAACTTTTGGTAGGATAATATGAAGAAGGAGATCGCTGAATATACATCAACGTGACTGGTGTGTCAGCAAGTGAAGGCGGAGAGTCAGAAGTCTAATGGGATGATGCAACCATTGCCCATACCAGAATGGAAATGGGAGAACATCACCATGGACTTTTTCACCGGACTTCCAAGGACATCCAAAGGAATCAATGTAATCTGGGTTGTTGTGGATCATCTTACAAAGACTGAACACTTCATTGCTATTCGGGAGGATTTCTCTTTGGATCAACTGGTACGGATATATATCAGGTATGTGGTACGATTGCATGGAGTACCACTATCTATTATGGCTGACAGAGATCCATGATTCACCTATATGTTTTGGAAGAGTCTTCAACATGCTCTGAATACTGAACTGGACTTCAGTACTGCCTATCATCCTCAAACTGATGGCCAATCTGAGCAGACTATCTAAACACTTGAGGATATTTTGAGAGTATGCTCAATGGACTTTAGAGGAGGATGGGATCAACATCTTCCTTTGGCTGAGTTCTCTTATAATAACAGTTTCCACTCGAGCATCCAAATGGCACCATATGAAGCCCTGTATGGGAAAAGGTGCAGAACACCGGCATGTTGGGATGAGTTCGGTGAATGTAAGCTGCTTGGACCAGAAATGGTCGATGAAATGGTGGAGAAGGTGAAAACCATTCAACAGCATATCAAGGCAGCCCAGAGTCAATATTAGAGTTATGTAGATAATCGTTGATGAGACCATGAGTTTGAAGTTGGAGACATGGTGTTTCTACGCATATCTCCGTGGAAAAAGATCATGAGGTTTGTAAAGAAAGGAAAGTTAAGTCCTAGGTACATCGGCCCCTTAGAGATTCTTGATCGTGTTGGGACTGTGGCCGATCGACTATCACTTCCACCTACTATGGAAAAAGTACATGATGTCTTTCATGTAACCCTATTAAGGAAGTACATACCAAATCCTTCACATGTACTCTCTTCTGAGGTGGTACAATTGGAAGACGATCTTTCTTATGAGGAGCAACCAGTGAAGATCTTAGATCGTAGAGAAAAAGTTCTAAGAAATAAAACAATGCCTCTCATCAAGGTGTTGTGGAGAAACCACAAGTTTGAAGAAGAGACTTGGAAATCAGAGGATATGATGAAGCTGAGTTACCCACATTTGTTTTATTGTGGGAAAAGGAAAATTTCGAGGGTGAAATTTCTTAAGGGGGGAATATTGTAACGACCCAAGGTTTCATTAATGGAAAATCCCTCTTGATCCAATTAAATGTCTCTTTATGAAAAATGTTTTTATAATATGTCAACTTCATTGGTTTTATGTTAACAATTTTGACCATTGTTAATATAGTTGTTGAATTGTGATCACATGATTAGTATAAGTATAGGACCTTAACAAATCCAATTTACTCAGACAAAAGAAGCGATGGCCTTGCCCAGTAGAATTGCTCCATACGAAGCCCATTTGTCGGAGCTCGGAAAAGAGGTGGCATCCTTTGGATTCTCCCTTGACCAAGCCCAAGCTGATCTTTACCATGTCATGCTCGAACGGGATCGCCTATAGGAAAAGTGGATGTTGATAGAGATTACCACTCGAGCGATGTTATCCGAGCCACCCGAAGAGTCTGTCACCATTGCACACATTTCCCTTAGGTCTTATGTGGCTATTTTAAGGGGTTATGTAACAAATAAGTAGTACTATGTTCATGTTCATTGTTTTTGTATATAATAATGAATATAATTTCTAGTCATTTTCGATACATTGTAAATAGTTTTTAAAGTACAAATGGTGGTTTTAATTATTATTTAATTAAGAAATATATTTTATTAAATTAATGGATTTTTGAATTAAATAATTTTTTAATAAAATAATAATAATATTATTAAATTAATTTTTATTAAATAAATGATCTTATAATTTTATGAATGCAATTAAAATTTTATATTAAGGTTTGAAAGCCATTTCTGTCAAACCCCGTGATTTTTTTATAAATGTTGGTTTTTATTTTAAAAGTGAAAATTAACATATTTAGACGTTTTTTTTAGATAAAATAAATGTCATTTCTGGAATCAGGTTGTCGAAATTATCCAATGGTGAATTTTTCATAATTTTCTGAGACAGTCAAATTTTTGGGTAAAAATTAAATACCGTTTAAATATATAATGTGTTTTATGACATCATAATGACCCAATAGTGATGTAATAAAATACCATAATCTTTATGTTCGGACAATATATGTTTTAAAATTAAAATAATGTGATTTTGGGTTTGTTTGACTTAACATTCCAGGCATTAATGGACCCCTCAATACATATTCAACCCTTTGCCTTTTTAAATTAATTTCCATGGGAGTGTGACTCACCTCCACATAAGCAACCTTATTATTTTTAGAAGTTCGGACTTCGGGCTTATAAAATACTGTTTTACTCTTCCCTTTCCCAAAAACCATGGGAAAAAACCATGGGATGGTTTCTGGTTTGGATTAATTTAATGTAAGGGGAGCCAAACCAAAATAATAAAGAATTCCCTCACCTTTCCTATATAAACCCACCCAAGCTCCCACATCCTCCTCACAAAATCCCTTCTAGTTCATCCAACCTCTACCCTAATATCTCTAGAATCCTCCCAATGTGCCCCAAGCTCCCAATAATCCTCTCACAAGCCTCTCTGTAGCCTTTGGAAGCACACTTCCATGTAAGGGTTTTTTCTTCCTTTCTCATTTTTGTCAATTTTCATTAAGTTGTATTGCCCTTTTAATTTCAATAATGAATGTTGGAGTATGGTTTCGCACCTCCCCCATACTGCCCTATTATTGTTTTAATGATGGGAGACCCCTTTCTCTCTCATTAAATGCCTCCCATGTACACATGTTACTATGCTGAAATTCTGAAAGGAACTTCTCTCTCTTCTTTTACATTCTAGAAATAATTTTGTATCATGGATCTAAATTCCATTACAATTGTTGGGACATGTATATATATGTACTCATTACTGTCTATTACATGTAAATATGATGAGGAACCCTTTCTCTCTCATCAACTATTTTTAATGAATTCTTATGTCACGCCGTTACGCTGCTGAAATCACACCGATTTACTAAGCCAATACCATTGAGTAGTGGATAGCATTCCCATTTCTCCATCAAGGGTATCCACCATTATGCACCTTTACGTATTGATTACAATGTTTCATGTATGAATTCCACATTCCATTAGCATGTAATAAATGATTATGTTTTATGAATCCATGTTTTATGATCCATGTGTCACACTTATGCATGAAATGAAATGTTTTAAGAAGGGTGTGCCCTTATAGAACTCCAATTCATTGGTTAAAGTATAGTATCATGATACGTCATGTGCAATGAGTGTTGAATCATGATAATTCAAGTGCAACAAGGTTTCACTCGTGCTTTATGTGCAATGTGGATTTACTCATGCTTTATGTGCAATGAGCCTTGGCTCATGCTAATTCCATGTTAAGTGTTGTTTCCACATTTCCATGTTATGATTATCATGCATTATCATGCCTTTATGTTCATGTTTCTTTTATGCTCTATTGATATTTCTACTGTCTAACATGTATTTTACTCCTCATGTTATTCAATGTGTACTCCCTTACTGTGCTTTATATCTCACCCTTTTCTTATGCATGTCCTCAGGTTGTCCCATGCAATGCTATGTACGAGGTAACGTAGTGGTCATGTAAAGGATGTTTTCAATAAAGATGTTGTATTTCATGTTTTATGTTTTTATGTAATGATCCTAAGACCCAATGACACTAAACCACTTGATCCTCTTTGTTGTATCAGGTGAAGTTTTATATAATGAATCATGTTTATGTTGTAATAAAAAGCAGGGTTGTCATACATATGAAAAGGGATAATCATAAAAAACCTGTTATTTCATATTGAAATTCATATATGAAATGTAAATAACGTTTGAATGTCATTAAGAATAAAGAATAATAATTCATAGTAAATTGGTGAATTTTTTGAGAGAGAACATTAATAGTAAAAATAATCATAAACCATTAAATTAAATATTGTATATGATATAATAAAATATTAATCCCAATAATATATTTTAATCAACAATATTGTTTAAATACATGAAGATAGTCTTATAAAATCTTCGAGTACTTTTTGAGATAAATTCCTCTTTTACTTAGAAAAGAATAGCCTTTTTGAAAAAACCATTGTATAAAACCCAAAGTGAAGTAAGGTATAATTTCTTTTATAAAATGATATATTTTATAACTGTAATAGTTTCCAAAAATATATTATATAGTTCCCTTGTAAATAGATAAGAATTTGAGAAATCCCCTTGTTTTCTTCTCGCATTTCGGGAAGAATTTTTGAAATATCATTTTAAAATGTATTACTACCCATATATGAAGTAATGAATATAGTTCATACACATATATCAAATATTAAAAGATAATTTATGAGGAATATATATTAATAAATAATATTTTAATTGATCTTTGTAGATAATAACAGTAAACTGAGTGAAAATGGAGGTTTGGATAGAAAACCCTAACTTTCTTTATGTTTGTATTCCTCATTTGATGTTAATGACCTGATTAATCAAATTTATGTTCATAAATTAATGATTCCAGAACCTAATATACATGTAATTTAGTAATTATAACAATATTATGGTCATTCATTTTCTTTTATGGGTTAAGATATTCAATTTCATTGTTCAGGATTGTTTTCATCATTGGTTTTCATGGTCGGTTAACTTATATTCTTGTATGCATAAACATGTTAAATTAAAATGGTTTCATATAATGGAATATGTCTATTAATGGTGAACTAACTTATGATTACATGGTCATAATTTTTATTTGGTTATTGGGTGTGAAGATTAATCATAATAGAAAACAATAATGACAAATTGTTTGGGTTAATTGGCCGTTCTTGATAATAACTAACTCATTTTGATTTACAAATTAATATATTATGAAAAACAGGATTAAAGAACCTTAAATAAGATATATTACTTATATTATATTATTTTTCTACCATAAAAATGTTTTTATGAGAATTATTAAATATATTAATAGAAATTTAAACATTGCCATCCTTGAATGTGATAAATTAACACATCTATGATACTGCTTTCATTTCTATTATAAATGAATGGGAAATAAGAGATGATGAATAATTATTAATTTATTATCAAAAAATTATAGATATTTTATGTTACTAGTGTCATCATAACATTTATATGGAATTAGGTGAAGAAATAAAAATAAAATACATGAACATTAAGTATAAGTAATGAAAAGACGAATTTACCACATGATGCCTTTTTAGGGGAAAGGTTTTAGTCTTTTTGCGATACCAAGGGTTGAGAGATATGGTGGAGGAGCTTGGGAGGATATTTGAGTATAATTTAGACAAGGCACAGTGCTTGATAGGATTAAAGAGATGATGGAGTGAGGGGGTTTTATAGTTGAGGAATGGAGTGTTTTCCCATTATTTTACTCATTATTTTATTATTTCTCAAAATACAGCCAAAGGTGTTGATTTTGGTGAAAACTAATAGTAATATTTTAATGTGAGTCTGAAAAAAGTGTGATTAATTCATCCATTATACTAGGAATAATGAATTTAACAAATAATACATATATATATATACATTAAATTTTCATATTTTACCATTCATAAAAAATTGTTTTATTTCTGAAGAATCCCAAAATTCACCCTATCCATTTTTATACTTGTAGAATTAAAAAATAAACCTTTTATGTTGAAAATAATTTCCTAAATATTATTGGTTTTATTTTTATATTAAATCAAAATTAATAAAAAATCAATTTCAAAACAATAATTCATTTTATATCACCATGAAAATGTAATCATGATCTCATTATCTTATATCCTTAAGGCAATAAAATAACAACTGATTTTCAATTCATAAGGGTAATATTATTATTCATAAGGGTGTGTTACTATTAACCAAAAATTATTATTTTTTACCAGACTCTAAATATTATACTTAATACAATGGTGTATGTTAGTTTTTCAACATTTTAAAAAAATTATCTGGAAAAATTATTTTTACAGGATAGGGTATAAAAAATTGGTGTTTTGTAGTGACGAAGGGTTTCATGCATTCAATAATAAATTTAGTTGAAATATCATGGGGTGTTATGTTATCCCCTCCCTACAAAAATTTGAACCATGAAGTTAACAGTATGTTTCCTCACAAAAACATTTGGGTTGTTCTTCATCATAAGCACCTTATGTCCCACGTTACCTCTTAAATTTATGTTTTTTACAACTTATAATTACCATTATAGTCATCCTATTCCTCAACACTAGTTCTTTTGTGTCCAAAATCGGGATAATATTTTCACAGTATGATAGGCCAGGTTTAAATTCTATACCTTTATAAGTGAGGACACACGTTTGGTCTATCATATACATTCTCCATAATGGGACACTGAACACACTTTTTACTTTATACAGGCTTGGTGGAATAAACAAATCATATGAAAAAACTCTAATTCACTCTATAATTTAAAATGGGAATATTTAACAAAGTCTTAGTTTCCCTATCTTCACAAATATTAAAATTACCTTCCATCAAGATACTTTCATGAAAACATGTTCTCCCAATTGAAATTAGAAACATTTATTCGATCATTGGAATATGTATTTTTATTTCATTGAGAGTATTTTATATGTGACTGAAAAGTTGTTACCCTTGATTTTTTTCCTTCATCATGTTTTGGTCCAAGTAGCTTCCTTTTAGAAACTTCATCGAATAATGTTAGTGTATGTCAACTCTTTTTGTACTATGCTTCATATTGTGAAATTTGAAAACTTGAATGGAATCTATTAAAGTAGAGAAACTCCACAAAATGTAAATATTGATCCCACGTACCATTTATTATTTCATTAGGATAACCATTATTATACACTAATTGAATATAAAAATCATGTAATTTTCACAAATACAATTAAAAGGTACTGGATGATGATTCCCTACCCAAAAAATTTATCTTCAAATCATTTGGAATCAATGGAAAGGATATATAGTGACCTATAAACCGCTATCACAGAAATGGTATATTAAAATATTAAAAAATGACTCCCTCAATAAAAATTTATCCAAAACATCAACCAAATATTCTATATCCCCTAGACCAACTATCTAAAAAATGAAGGAAATGGGGAAATTGAGAAGTAATATAGGAAGATAAAAAAATGATCTCCAATAATCAATATATAGATGAATGGATTGGAATACTACATGTATGGGATGAATTACCTCTTAAAATATATAAAAATTATCCCATGATTCAAATTAAATGTTTATATGAGGATAAGGTTTGAAGGAATATAGGAATTTACAGAAAAGAGTAGAATGATAATATTATGGTTAAGTAGCTTATACCATGATGAGAAGGTGGTGACATATATAAAAATATGTTGTAGAGGATTGGAACATAACTCAAATATGGGTAACAAACTCTGATTAAGAATAATGGAATTGTATATACCTTATATTTTATTAACTATGAGATCAACCATTGAGAAAGGGAATCCCCACACCAGTATGATAGTCCAGGTGTAAATTATATACCTTTAGAAGTGAGGACACGTGTTTGGTATGTCATGTACATTCTCAGTAATGGGATAATGAACACACTTTGTACTTTAGATAGGCTTGATGGAATAACCAAATTATATGAAACCACTCTAATTCACTCTATAATTTAAAATGGACATATGTAACAAGGCCTTAGTTTCCCTATCTTTACAAATATTAAAACGCCATTTGGTCTGTCATGTACATTCTCAACAATGGGACACTGAACACACTTTGTACATTAGACAGGCTTGGTGGAATAACCAAAAGATATGAAACATCTATAATTCACTCTATAATTTAAAATGGGAATATTTAATAAGGGCTTAGTTTCCATATCCTCACAAATATTAAAACACCCTTCCATGGAGATACATTCATGAAAACATGTTCTCCGAATTGAAATTAGAAAAATTTATTTGATTATTGGCATATGTATTTTTCTCTAATTGAGAGTATTTTATATGTGATTGAAAAGTTTTTACCCTTGATTTTGTTTCTTCAACAAGTTCTAGTCCAACTAGATTCCTCTTAGAAACTTCATCGAATCATGTTGGTGTACGTAAACTCTTTTTGTACTATGCTTCATATAGTGCAATTTTAATACTTGAATGGAAACTATTAAAATTGGAAAACACCACTAAATTTAAATATTGAGCCCACAAACCGTTTATTTAATGTAACAATTCCATCAAAATGTCTTATAAGGTTTGGATCGTTCTATATGATTCCCCATCTGGTTGAGGATGATAAGAAATACCCAATCAATGCTCACAATCAAATGATTTATAAAGAATTTTATAGAATTTCAATGTAAATGTTTTTTCATGATCAGAAAAATTTCATAGAGGTTCTCTAGGAAGTCATACAACTTCATGATAGAGAGTTGGGCAAGCTACTCGAGTTGAAAATCCTACCTAATACAGAGGAAATGTGTACATTTTGTAAGTCGATCCAAAATAACCCATATTTCACCATTCTTTCTTGTAGCTTTCTTTATCCCGGTGGAGAAATCCATGGTGATGCTATCCCATTTACATGTAAAACTAGTTAGTGGGTGTATTACACATCTAGGATGTTGTTGTTCGACGTTTACTTGTTGATAGACTAACAATCATGAAACATAATAAGGAATTTCCCTCCTCATGTTATCCCACCAGATATATTTCTTCAAATATCGAGGTATATTAGTGATACCATGATGTGAAGAGAAATTTGAACTATGACGATCATCAAATAACCCTCTTTTCATCTTGGGTAGAGAGAGAACACATAGCCTATTCCCAAATTTATGAATTCCATCATCATACATGATTTCATCCATCTTCCCATCTTTCAATGCATTAATTTTCTTCTGGAGATTATCTTCATCTGAATATGAAGCTTTAATTCATTCTAATAATGTCATATGGGAAAGTATTTGAAATATTATTGATGTTTCAATTTCTTTGATAATTCCCATATCCATCCTCACTATATATGTACAATGGATCCTTGTAAATCCTCAAATTGTTGAGAACTCTATGATCCTTCCTGTTCATTGCATCAGCTACCTTTTATTCATTTCTTAGGTGGTTGTGTATATTAAAATATTAATCCCAGAGTAGTTTTATCCATCAACATTTCTTCATGTTGAGTTATTTCTATGAGAACATATTCTTTAAAATCTTATGATTCAAATATATCTCAAATTTTTATCCATAGAGATAATGTATCCATATTTTCAGAGAAAATATTAGTACTTCTAACTCAAGATCATGAGAATGAATGTTTTGTTCAAGAATTTATATCTTCCTTGATGAATAAGAAATAGCTCTATCACTCTACGTAAGGAGTCAAACAAGGACTTTATATTATGCATCACTATAAATATATACCATTAATTCCCCAATGGTAGAGTCCAGATCAATGAGTTAACTAATATCATCTTCAATTACTGAAAACATACATCGCATTCTTCAATCCATATGAACATAATCCCTTTACAAATAAGCATTTTCATTGGGTTGGCTATATGGGTGATTTTCTGAATGAAACATTGATAATAATATGATAAACCAATAAAACTACAATCAACAATCATGTTTGTTGGAGTATTCCATTATTAAAAAATATTTATCTTCATAGGATCAATAGATATTTCTTCCTTAGTGAAAATGTAGCAAGGAAAAGAAAATTATTGAAGGAAACATTCACACTTTCTAAACATCCCATATAATTCATTTATTATAAGAATTTTCGAAATAGTTCAAAGGTTACCTTCATGTTATTAATTGATTTTGGATTATAACCTGATATCATCAATAAAAAACACAAAAAATTAGTCACTATATTCCTTAAAATCCATATTCATTAGATCCATGAAAATCGAGGGTTCATTAGTCAGTCCAATATGCATTACTATAAACTCATAATTCCCATACCTGGTTCGAAACACATTCATTATTATTTATTCCTTCTTTAACTGAATATTTTGATATCTATATCTAAGGTAAATCATCTAAAAATATTGGCCTCCATGAATTTTATCCAAAAAATCATCAATTCCTGGTAGGGGATTCATGTTTTTTATTAGTATAGCATTGATCTTATTATAATCAATTCACAACAACATAGATCCATCTTTCATCATGAGAAAAATAATAGGGGCTCCCATTTGGGAAACACTAGGGAGAATAAATTTTGTATCACTCAATTCCTCTAGTTTTTCCTTCATTTATAATAATTCTCCATTATCCATTATATAATGAGTATTTGATATAGGCCTTTAACTATGAATTAAATGAATATAGAGCGTAACTTCTTACTCTGGAGTATGTCCATGTAAATCCTTTGGAAACACATCAACATATTCTTTCACAATATGTACATCCTCCATTTCAACATTAAATTCCTCACCCATAGATATTTTATTCACATCCTCCACAATAATTTAATTAAGTAGAGCTACTGGGAGTGGATCTGGATGAGAATTAGATAGTGATGTTTCAGAACTAAAGATTAGGGATTCCACATAAACATATAAAATTGTAACCTCATTCTTCTTACACTTTATTTTTGCATCATGGTATGAAAACCAGTACATACCGCAGATTATATCAAATTCAATAATGGGTATGATAATAAAATATGTAGATAAAGCACCTTTATAGGCTATAACAGGGACTGACTAACACATCTTTGGTGTAATGATACTTCCCGATAGAGTTTTGATTGACAACTACCTTATTAAATCTTATCATAAAGATCTAATTTTCTATGAAAATTGGGATGATATAAATGAATTCCATGTTCCAGAATCAAATAAGGCATTGGCTATGTTCATTGAAAGGATTAATGTATCGACCACCATATTTTTAGGAAATTAATTCTCTTCAATTGTGACCACATGATCTTTTCATTTCTCCCTTGGCCTACTTTGGGGAATGTTTCCTTGAAATAGAGGAAATTTATGTGAATAATGTCCCATATCCATGCAATTGTAGCATTGATCATTTGTAGCTTCTTTCTTCCACTTACAATACCAATATAGGTGTCCTTTTTCTCCACACTTCTAATAGACACCCATTCCCTTTAGGCATGTTCTTAGGTGTTTCATACCATAATTAATACAGTATTTATGGTCAACTCATCCCTTCATCCAAACTTATTTATTTTCTTTAATAGATTTTTTAGAATCCCTCTTCTTTTATTTCATTCCTTTAATGTCATAAGTCTTAGAAAATTCATATTCTGCCAGGATATCACTTGAGACTATATCTTTATATGATGAGAAATACTGGGTGACTAGAGACTTTCAGCGGAATGGTTTTAAAATAAAAAATAATCAATACATATTGATCCATGAATTATTTCTGAAGTTAGTTTCATACATTTGAAGATTCTAATTATTATTTTTTCTCATATTTTTAAACATCCATTATATATATTCTCGTTGTTCGCGCCGGAAGTATGTTTTTTAAAATATTTTCCTAAAATACATATATTCAATTTCGTATATTTCTTCCTATTTCATTTTTTTGGATTAAAGACCACCAATGATCCAAATCTCTCGATAGTCAATAAACTACTATGACAAACTTCTCTCTTTCAATAAATCACAAAGAGAGAAATATTTTCTCTAATGAACATATCCACTAATCTACTATGACTTTGATTGTTGTCCCATTAAATGATGGAGTCTATTTTTTTATAATGTTATCAAACATCGCTCCCCCACGTTGTCAATCCAGATGCTCTATACAGGTAATGTTATTTTTCATAATCGAAGTATGTGTTTCTAGTATTGTTATAAGTTTATGCACACCCATCATAGCTCCGGATCCATCATCATTATATAGTATAGGATGGAAATCCCTACATGGTATATGCGCGTTCATGTGGTTTCCATTCCTTCCACTTGGAAGAATTTCTAAATAATGTGATACACTAGATTATGTTATAAATCATTTTGTACTATTATATCTTAGGATAAATAGATATCATAAATTGAAATCATATGTATGGATCATCATATAATCATAAAAATGGTTTAATTGAGAAATTTATATTTATATACATCATAATGTGTGATAAAGAAAATTGAAATTACCCTAAGCATATTCTCAGGGAGTGTAAAACAAGGTGAGTGGTAAGACCTATTTTTGTGTTCCAAGATACCCAAGGTCAAGTTGGGAACACATTTTCAGTGTTTTGACTCCTAGGTACATATATTCCAGAACCACATCCACTTGTAGTTTCTTGACATGGTTTAATTTTCTATAATTATAAATATAATATATTCCTTAATTAAAATTCAAGGATGTTCTTGTATATTTATCATCAATGACTATCCTATAGTTTTGTTCCCAAATGTAAATTTTATAAATCTAGTTTCCATGTTTTCTATTAAACATCATCTGATACCAAATGTAAGTCCCTAGCCCTAGTTTCCTGGAGCTGGAGCCTTTTTTTATAACATTGGCATATAAAAAAAGAATATGAATCCCAAAGGATCTGGTTTTTTAGCAGAATTGGAAATTGGATATAATCATGTGTTCAACATTATGACTTAAATGGAATGAGAATAATGAAACTCGATTAACTACATCCATAACTCCTAGGTTATTTCTCCATGTCATTCACTATATACATTATAATGTCATAGTAAAATTATAAATAAGAAATGGGTGAGCTCAATTAGTCAGTAATGGTATGAAATACAATGTAATATATCATAAAATTTACCATTATACATAGTGAATAACATAAAAACACATTAATTAAAAATAAATAAACATCATCCTAATATAATGGGAATGAGTTCTAAATAAATAATGAAATAATATAACATAATCATTGGTATTCTACTTGAAAAATAACAACATGAATGATCAGTTAATATTTCTATAATGAGAGACTACATAATGTCGGACATCATAACCATATCATAAAGGAACCATGCCAAGACCATAAATATACATTTTGTCAAGGCCCTGTGCCAAGACCAAAGTTTGTCTCATTAGACCCATCGACACACTGAGGGGTTATAGGGGGACCCACCAAACAATTACTAAGTCCAATGTATTCCTCATATGAATGGTGAAAAACATAAACAACATTTACATTCATATTGAAATAAATAAATGAAATTTAAATAACATTCCCCGAACAATAAGCATAAACCCTAACCATTCAGGGTATATTGGTGGATGGTTTTAAGAAAGAACTTGCATAGTAAAAATAATCATAAAACATTCAATTAAATATTTTCGATGATATAATAAATATTAATCCCAATAGTACATACGAATCAACAAGAGTGCTAAAATAGATGAAGATGTTCCTATAAAATCATCGGGTAATTCATGAGATAAATACAATTTTACTTTGAAAAGAAGTGTTATGTAGGAAAAATTATTTCATAAAACAAGATATAAAGTAAGATATTGTTTTCAGAATACAATGAGATATTTTATAATGATTTTGGTTCAAAAAAAAATATTAGAGTGTGGCCTTTTATTAGGTATTAATTTTATTAATTCCCTTCAATCTGTCAGACATTTCGGGAAGAAAATTTGACATATCATTTTAAAAAGTATAACTCCCCATACATTATGGTAGGAATATTGTTGGTATAAATATATTTAAAATTAAATCATAATTTATGAGGATTGAATATTATTATATAATAATTATATTGACGTCTGTAGAGAATAATATTAACCCGAATGAAATTGGAGGTTCGGGTAGAAAACCCTTACATTAAGTCTTTTGGTGCTCCTCAATCCATCTTAATGACCTGAATAATATAATTTTAGGTTTATAATGTAATGATTTAAAAACCACATATAATTCAAATTGTTTTATTATAACCAAATTAGGTTCATTAATGGCCTTTTGAGGGGTTAAGGGATTCCATGATTTTGTTTGGGAGTGTTTTACTCATTGGTTTTCATGATTAGGAAACCTATATTCATGTATAGATAAACATGTCGACTGAGAATAATAGTCCGGAATAAAAGTTTTATTTTATTAGTGAATACAACTAATATTATATGGTCATGAAATTCATTTGGTTATTGAGAGTGTATATGAATAATAAAATAAAACAATAATGATAATTCTTTTGGATAATTCGCGGTTTGTAAACACATAAAAATGAATTTTATTTATAAATTAATATAATTTGTTGAAAAAGATCGCATAAACATTAATATGTTATAATAAATATATTATATTTTGGTTTAAAAATAAAAATGGATTCATGACGTGAATTTATTATGGTGATAGAAATTGAAATCCCATCATCCATGAATGTGAGAAAGTAACAAATATCAGATGGTGGTTTCATTTATAGTATAAAAGAAGGGGAAATGATAGATGATGAAGAATTATTAAATTATCATAAAAATAATTAAATATTTGTAAGGTACTGATTTAATCATAAAATTCTTATGAATGTAGGTGAGGAATGAAAATGAAATGAAATGAACTAGAAATAAAATAAATGGAAATAGTAATTTACTTGTTGATGTAATCTTCTTTGAGAGCCTCTTTAAAGGATATATTTTTGTATTTTTAGGAGAAAATGGGATGATTTAATTGTGAGAGGTGGTTCCCATGATATTTGATAATAATTTATTCAAGGAACATGGCTTGAGTGGAGTGAAGAGAATAGGCAGTGATGGAGAGGGTTATAGTGGAGGAGATGATGGTTTTCCCATTATTTTACTAATAATATTATTATTTACAAAAATTCAACCAATAATATTAGTTTTTAGGACCATGAATTATACCATGTTCATGTGAGTTCTAACCAACTATTCTTACATCATCAATGATGCTAAAAATAGTGAATTTGACTAATAATGAATATATATATGGTAAATTACCGTATTTTACTATTTAGAAAAAAATTGAGTATTTTAGAAAATTATCCAAATTTACCTCAACCATTTTTTGATTTGTTGATTTCAAAAATTAACTCCATTTTTTGAAAATAATTTCCTTAATATTATGAAAATAATTTTTATATAAAAATAATATTTATTTGAAAAATAAAAAATTTATAACTTTAATTCATTTTGTATCATGGTGAAATATTAATCATGATATTATTATCTTATAACCTTAAAAAATTAAAACTATAATCGAATTAATATTCATAAAGATCTAATTACTATTCATTATACTATTCATATGGGTATGATACTATTCACCAAAAATTGGTATGACTTGGTAGACTCTAAATATCTTATTGTACTAATTTTTATATGTATGTTTTTTGAAATTCAAAACCCAAAGGTGGAAAATTGATGTTTGCTGGCTAGGTAATAACATAGTACTGATTTGTAGAGACTCAGTGTTTCTTGAATTCATAATTCAATTTATTTTCAAAATCATGGGGTGTCACATCTATAATCGAAATACTATATATGTCCCTCATGTTTTTTTGTGATACTGATTTCCTAAAAAATCTAATACATTATATTTTTTATCCGCCCAGTTAATATTTAGAAAAAACATCTCAATGATCTACCATATATGATGTATCTTCTTAAAAAATAATTTAGTACAAAAATGAGACTCTGTATCCTTATCATAAGAAACAATATCATTGATGTGATAATATGTATTTGATTTATCTATTGATTTTAGTAGCCACACCATGTTCATAAATGAACATCTTTTCCAAAACAGTGGCATTCACAACATTTGATATCGAGATGTATTCTTCACTTTTTTTCGAGTCTTCTATGGTTCATGTATTAGAGATATTCCATAAAATATATTAAATATTTATGAAAAAGAATTAAAATTGATATTTTATACCATCCTTTTCATAATGAAAATTATCATCAATGTAAACCTTTACATAGATCTCATTCTTTACTATAAATAAATTCAATGTATCCTTAGTCATTCTCAAGTAATTTAGGATGTTTCTTAAATAAATATAGTAACTAACATCTGGATTGGATTGATATTCACATATTTTTATTTTTTTTCATAACGGACATCAGGTTGAGTACATAACATGTCGTAGACGATTGATCCAATGGTGTATTCAAAAGAAATCTTGTCTAAACATTATAACATTTTATAATGATCATAGATCATAATAAGATTCATTAAATGAAACAGTTGAAAAATATTACATGAGTTCTCCAGGATCTATCACATTAAAAAACCATACCAATACAAATTTTTATAATCATACCATGAAACATCATAGATATATTCCTATTGATACCTATAAAAATTATGTAAGCAATTTCAATGATTCCTTTCATTAAGGAATGTTTACCCACAAATATCTTAATATAGTGATGTTTTATGATTCCATTTCCAATATGTATTATGTCATATACATATATCATTAAATATAATATTATACTCATGTATTAATAATTGTATACATATAAATCATCAGTACTATTTATAAAACCAAACTCTTTTATATCATCATAAAATAAAATAATCCATCTTATAAAAGCATTCTATAATTGATTAATGGACTGTTGAAACATTCAAGCTATTGAATTGTCATTTATAACATAAAAAATGTTGTTAGTAGCATATTCATAGCCGAATATAAGTTTCCTTTAAGGGATTCATTTTTGACATCAATTTGAATTTTATCTTACTCATAACTAGATACTAGGGTTGGAAAAATTAAAATGGAATTTATCTTTACAGTGGGTGAAAAGTCATTTAATATTTAATACCATGATATTTTTTAACCCTTTAAAACCAAATAATCATTATTGTTATAAAATCTATTATCAATGTTACTTTTCATGTGGATAATAAACATGCAAAATTTTGATATCACCCCTTTACATTTAGACACCATGTTGAAATAATGGTTAGTGTATATCAAATGCATCTCAGATTGCATGAATTTAAAGTATTAATTAATATCATAATTCTCAATTTCATATTGGAAGGATGAATGTTCATAATTTATAAACATTACATCAACATTATTATCCATGAAAAAATACATATATCTTAAATACCTAAAAAATATTACCTTAACATGAAGTCTTATATGTGATTTACTAGTATATTTATCTACAATGGGTTTCATAACATGAGAAAATAAAATCTCAGGAAGAATTCATATTTAGTGGTCTCCAATATATCTATGTTCAAATTTATTCCCCCCAAAATCATGAAATAAATACATAAACACAAATAAAATAGTATCATGGTCCATATACAATTTTTCCTCATTGGGATTCATGAAATAATGTCCAGCACATTCCTTGAGATAATAGAAAATTAAGTTCTTATTAATTATAGGATCATGTTTTTTAAAATCCAGTTATCATATAATTTATTTATGACCCAAAACACTCATAAAAAACATAATGGGATGTAACCAAATCCATATATATTTCTATTCAATTTTTATTACTTTATATGAATTATGGACAAGTATTAATGAAATAGTCTCGAAAGTATAACCCCAAAATTAAAAAGATAGTTCACATAAAATAATCAATTAATAAATCATGTTGAATATGGTTAGATTATTTATTTTAGATACAAAATTACATTATAATATTATTTGAGTATTTATTTGTGAAATAATTATTTAATCCCTCAGATGATCTATATATTAATGCCTCATGTATTCACCTACCATATCAAATAAAAGATAATTAATATAATTAGTGATTAATTATAGTGATCATTTTAATATCATGTGAATTTTTTAATAGGTTCTATAATTTTATTTCATCTAAACACATACCCATAATGATTAAAATGATTGTTAAAAATAAAAAAGATCCTAAAAACACATTTATACTATATATTCATTTGAACATATACATCACTAAGGATGATATCCAAAACTCTACTAGCCAACTCACCAATCCACTAGTAAAGTAACATCATAATTTTTTTCAATAATTATTATTCACATGTGTCAAATGATTAATAATTGAATTATTCCAAAAATATATCACCACGGATTCGTTGAAATCATTTCTAGTTTATATATTCATGGTGAAAATGCCAATGTTATGTGGTACTAAAATTTACATTTTCATTCTTATTCTGATTCATATAGGCTTTATTATATATATTTGTAATATATACATCACTGATTATATTTAAAATTTTAAAAAACATTTCCTTATTATAAATATATATAAAAACTTCATTATTAATGAAAAAAAATCGCATATTATCTACAAAATTTAACAATATCATCATAAAATTTATAGTAGGTACAAAAAATCATTTTTTAAAATAAATGATCAATCTATTTAGAAAATTCGGAAAATATGTTCTGAGATATAATGCATCAAGATTTTCTCTATTTCCATCATGAAGAACTTCAAACCCATTTTTAATTACCTCCAATATATGAGTCTATGATTTAATTTTGAATTGCGAGATGAGCAATTATTATCTAATAATGATGAGTAAAAGTTATAGATATTTATTTCTATAACTTTAATATTTGGGTACTCAAAATTTTTCATCATCATGAATCTTATATATCATATAAAAAATCATTCTTTAATTTATAGATAATAATTATTAATGATAACAATATGATTGTTGTGATGTATTTAATATGCCACAATAAAAAGTCATATCATTATTTTAATATCATGTATTATATCATTTCATTATGTGATTTAAATGAACGTGGTCCCAATAGAAATTTGATTATTTTACATTAAATCTATATAAATGGACAAGATCAATATTTCTCTATGTAATGATCCTACTAGGGAATTCATATAACTACTAGTTGTTTCTGAGTAGAATTATCCAAATAAATAATGTATATCCCATGGATAGTTTAATTGATAATTAGTTTTCAAATTCAATCATATTGATTAATTAAAATATATTCTTCTAGTGTCATAAAAATTAGGATTACATGTTAGAGTAAACTGAAGAAACATCCAAGAGAAATATATCCATGATAATCCCATGTGAATATGTATTTAAAATTAATCTACATGACTAGAAAAATATGTATAATATTATATTTTATTTCTTTACCCACGAAAATATTTAGGAACCCAACATTGGCATGAGACACCACAATTTGTTAAATTAGGGGTTTAAAAGTGTGTCCTTGGATGAAATATAAAAATTATTATTTGAGGGGTGTTAGTCTCTCAATAAAATATACATCATATTCATATTGAATTAATAACTATTACATCATATGTAATTTTTATCACTTCCTATTTTATTATCTTTTAGTTATGTATATTTTTAATAATTTAGATTTGGAAATACCCTTTCCAACAACAAAACTAAGGGTTTCACACCGCGACCATTTGAATTTCTATACAAAACCCATTAGTCTATGATAGTCACCCAATTATATAATTGAAGTATAATAATACATATCCAAATGTATCATATGCATAATTTATATCAATACTTTAAATAAATTAATACTGTAATATGAGATTCAAAATATACACATGTTTAAGCCCATAGTGAAAAATAGCCTACTACTTTCAATTTTATTTCAAATGATGGAGTCTAAGAGTGTAGGTGGCCTGACCATAATTCCCTCTACACAAAGAAACATTTTTAAAGAATTAATTCAATTCATATAAACTAAAAATAATAATATGTAGAAACTATGTTCATCAAAAATTATTATGAACATAATTTGAAATACATAATAAGGATAAGGTATATCGAATCTAAATGTATTGATACATATCATCGGAAAATGGGGTCAAATTTATATAAATATTACATTATTATATAAATTGGGATATACAATATTCATATTTTTTATAAAATAACATTAAATGTGATCTTCTTTGAAATTAAAAAAATGAATAAAATAATTATTTAAATTCAACAAAATCATAGATATATTTTTATTCATATATAGATTCTTATTAAAAAAATTATAATTTAACATTAATATAAATAATTTATATATATTTCAATCTAAACCCATTTATATTTTAAATATTATGGAATTTATAAATTATGTCTTGAATTATAAACATTTAATAATTAATTATCTATTCTATATCAATTTAAAATAGACTAAATATCATATATATTTAAAATTTTATACACATTAAAAATTATTTCTTGTAATTTCTAAATAATACTTTTATGTTAAGGCCATAAGGAATATTAATTTATTTGGAAAATAGTTATTTTAAAATATTATCAATTAATATTTGGTAACAATGTATGATAGTCATCAATAAAATTAAACATATATAATTGGAAATTATTTTAATAATTTAATAATTGAATCACTATTAATTAAATACTGTCGATAGATTTTTTTAGAATTATTTATAAATAATTTATATTCCTTTATAAAAAGTTATTATGTTAATAAGAATAATTTTTTTAATTTTTTTTAATATTACGAATAACCCATATTCTGTGTAGGGGTATCCCCGTATAACCCTAACTCACATCCTCTAAGTTTGGGTAACTGGTCTTTTTTATATCCTATATAATGATAATTTTAATCAAACCATTATGTATCCTGAATTAACACCGATGTTTTATATTGATACATATATTACCATTTCAAAAACCCCTTTTATAAGGCATTACATTATGAAACTCTTTTGCATAAGGTTAAACAAAATATTTCTTATGATATATAATGAAAAAAATATAGAATCCCTACACCACCTCTAAAATTCCATTATGTGTAAGGGAAAGGTATATCTATCAATATTATGTGGGTTTTTCAAATAAATAAAGACAAAGAACCTCCCATAAAACCCTTTTCTTAAGGGAAATACCAGGACACAACACATTTTTGAGAATGTAATATAATAGTAACCCTTATATAAGACATCTATGTGTGGGTAATAACTTCAAAAAGAAAACATGTGTAAGGGTAAATAAAAATAACCCACACACATATCACATAGGGGTTTATAATATTTCCCAATTTTTAAAAATACATGATTTAATTTTTTATGAAAACTATTGATTAAAAAATGATAAACCCATAATGAAACATTTCTACATTACTAATTTTTGTATTTTTCTTGTAAACTAATGATCACTTCTGTTGAATCAAAACCCTATAAATAGGATATATTCCTATAAGAAATATACTTTTTAATAACATCATAAAATATTATATATGGATATGCTGACTTGGAACAACCCTCATCTTCATTAATTTATGGTATGTTCTTGATAGAGAACACATGGAGTAGAAGATAAATGCCTGCACCCAATAATTTGATACAACGACCAATGGATCCATGAAAACAAAATTAATATAAGAAAAATATAGATGAATGGTAGGTCCTTATAAAACCTGATAAATTGAATTTTATAGGATTATAGTTTTAAAGAGGCTCATACACAGCACACAACACACACAACAAAACTAACTGGAGTTGAACTAAACCACTTATATTTTATATTAAAAAAGATCATCATTTTATAAATCATCATATGAATTCATATATGTTTGGTGTAATTTAGTTAATTTGTCAAATGAGTTTAATTAAAATCATTTTATAAATTCATTATTGATTGATGAATAAATCATTATAAAGAAAATAAATAATATATATATCACATTAATTTATATCTTGTATGAGTTATAAAATATTTTTATGCATATAATAAATTAATACTAAATATATAATATCATTTATTATCTATATATCTCCAGAATCATAAGTATCTGTATACGAATATCATACATGAATATTTTAGTGCATAACTAATAATAATAAAAACAAAGAAAATAAAACCACTATTGACAAATATTTTTTATATGTTACATGGATAGATTCTAGTGATAGTGGTTTATATGAGGATCATTGAGCGATTTTAGGTGTTTTTGTGGAGTTATACATATATTTTGCATCTACAAAGTATAATTATAATGTAGATAATTTTTAAATGTTGTGGATGTATTCTAGATGTTTGAATTTTGGAACAGATAAGACATATACAACATGGATCGATGTGAAGTATAGAAATATATATTCTTCCAATTTTATAATAAATACAATTTGTATTTATTATTATGGTGTTAATTCTTACATAGGATTGTTTCTATGGTTCTATTAATTTTCTGATTTCTATTACACGGAAATAAATTATAGAGTGGTCGCATGCATTAGGACGACCTTGTTTTGGTGTGTGGATTCCCTTTCTCAAGGGTTGATCTCATAGTTCATAAAATATAAGGTATATACAATTCTATTATTCTTAATCAGGGTTTGTTACCCAAATTTTAGTTATGTTCCAATCCTTTACAACATATTTTTATATATGTCACGACCTTCTCATCAGGGTATAGGCTACTTAACCATAATATTATCATTCTACTCGTGTATCTAAATTCCAATATTCCTTCAAACCTTGTCCTCGTATAGACCATTAATTTGAATCATGGGATAATCGTTATATATTTTAAGAGGTATTTAATACAATACTTGTAGTATTTGAATTCATTCATCTATATATTTATTATTGTAAATAATTTTGTTATCTTCCTATATTCCTTCTCAATTTCCTCATTTCCTTCATTTTTGAGATAGTTAGTCTAGGGGATATAGAATATTTGGTTGATGTGGTGGATAAAATTTGATTGAGGGAGTCATTTTATAAGATTTTAACATACCATTTGTGTGAAAGTGGTTTATAGGTCATTATATATCGTTTTCATTGTTTCCAAATGATTTGAAGAGAAATGTTTTGGGTAGGGGATCATTTTCCAGTACCTTTTAATTGTATGTGTGATAATTACATGATTTTTTACATTAAATTAGTGTATATTAATGGTTATCCTAATGAAATAATAATTTTTTAGCTAAAAAGATGATAAAGATAAATAATAGCACATGTTTATTGATATCATCATATTTCAAACATTACAGAAAATTAAATTTTTTATTGGATTAAGTTATATAAATTTAGATCCTTTTTTCACTATAGAGGTTTTGAATTATGAGACCTTTACTATTTTGTTGACATAGTTCACCATTCATGAAAATGGATAACCCTTATATACAACTACTAAATTTATATCCTGTTGGAATATTGAAATTTTTGATAATATACATTATATGCGAAATCAATTTTATATCAATTAATTTTTATGATAATGTATAATTATTAGTAATATAGAAATATTTATTATAATAATATGTTTTAATTTTATTTATATGTTTTATTTGTTGATGTACGGGAACATATGGAGAAATTATCATTTCCAATGTTTACCAGATTTGATGAGAAATGTGATTTATATTAGGATATAATTTTTTTAAATGGGATGTAATAATGGATAAAATTCATCATTTTATTTATGTGATCATTGTTATGTTTTTTTTGAAATGGTTTAATTTGGCAGATGGATTGGAATGTGATTCATTTTTTTATTGGTATATATTGGTTGGATGAGCTATAGTGTGGAATTGTTGTGTTAGTTACATGTTTATCAATGTAATGAATTGTACTAATGAAACAAAAATAAAATGTGATGAAATTTATATAAAGTAATTAAATAAATGAATAATGGCATAAATGACTGGGATGTATTAATGGAATGTTAAATGGTTTTGTAAACATGTGTGAGTGGAAACTAAAATATAATTGGAATTGTGGAACATAATATTGGAGAGTTATGTTTTGAGTGGATGTTGTCTGTTATGATTCATTAGTGGTGGAAACAAATAGTGGATGAGGTTTTGAGTTGTTTTGGTGATGTTGTATGACATGTTTCCGATGTTATCATGACACTATATGCGGTGTTTACATGATATTTGTTTATCATGTATATTTTTTATTTCTATAAACCTAAAACTAGTTGTATAGACTTTCGAAAACCCAAAAGTGTTGGGTTATGAGTGTTTTCATCAATATAAAAAATGATGTTAATTTAGTTTTCAGTCTTCCATCTCTCCCCCTCTATTATAACTGGATTATATATGATGTCATGGTTTGGTGTTAGATATCTCTCTATGATAATTTTTGGGATTTGGATATTTGAAAAATATAACTAGGATGTGATATATAGTGGGGGTCTTGCATGGTGGGATTATGGAATAAGGTTGATGTCCATCATATTCATTTTAACCTTCAACTATAGTAATGTGGATGAGGATATGATGCAATTATGATAGATAATATCCCCTAATTCTAGACCATTCCAGGGTTGGTTATGTAGGGATATTTCAATACCCTCATAAGATGTTGAAATATATATATTTAACCAACATAATAGGTACATAAGAATATGAATTTTGACATTAGGTTCAGTGAGTGGTAAATTATCAGGGAACATGTAATAGATTTCCAATTTTTAAATTCTATGACATTATATTATTAAATTTGATGTCATATTATGTTAGATTTATATATTAATATTTTGATAGATTATTTAAACTATTTAGGTTAATTTTTTTTATATTTGATCACATGTGAATTTTCATGCTCATTCCACGTGTGATGTACATATCAAATGAATGATATTAATGAGTATAGAAGATAGACTCAAGATTGGTGTATAGAAATAGTTTTATAGGTTTCCAAGTGGATTTGATGGACTGATAGGGATATTAATATCTTTGATGTTGGAGATAATGTTGAGTAACTAATTAATGTTATGTCTTTTTGGTATATTCTTAATGACTAATAATTGATTTTATTGGCATTGTTCATGCATTGTGGGAGTCCTACTATATTATATGATTGAATTTTTGGGTCGATTTTCATTCTTTCCCCATATGTAAATTATATATTTTTTAGTAATTCCTAAAAAATGCTATAATTTTTTGCTCTTGATGTCAGTCCACAACCCAGGTCCTGCCAAAGACAGGATTAATGGGTCATTATTATTTTTTCGTCATTATCTTCCTGAGAGGAGTAGATTTGGGGATAGGGGTCATAAAAAATTGTTATCAAAGTGTATTTATGAAACATATGTCATATTTTGGGGTTATACACTATAAGGATATCATGGGACGGTAGGGTAACACTACTAGTCGGTCTTAGTACACGGAAAACGAAAATGAGAACAACTATAAAATATGACTTTAGGGACCCTGTTGTACAACCTAAGGCCCTAATTCTATATAATGACCAACACTGGTGGTATGTATTATAGGGTATATACCTAGTAATTGTAATTGTATCATTAATATCTATATTTGTGCATGAAATGGGTGATTTTATGTAAGTTAAAAAAATTATTAAATCAATCATGTTGAAATTTCATTCTAAAAGGATTTGAATTTTCCTGTATTTTTTAGGGAGGATTATATTTGAAATCCATTTCAATCTCTTGAAAAATAGGTTCTATAGGCTAATATAGAATATTATTGGATGAATGGCCTAACAGAGGTGGATGGATTATGAATTAGGGATGTTTATTACTTTTAGAAGTATATATTTGGAATGTATGATGGTTCAATCTATGATATTCATATGTCTCAGTATATACAGGGGAAAATTATTACAATAATATAATTAAGGTTTTATATGAATTTGTAGTAATGTTGGTGGGTTTTCAAATACATAGATATAATTATTAGTGGTGGATTTTTCATCTGAGTTATTAGAAGAAAATAGATTTATCATGGTAAATTTTTTTGAATGAGTTTTGTTTTGTATTATTATTATGGATTATGATGGTAAAAAATAATATGGAGCTTCACCCCCTTCATGAAGGATGAATGGGTGTCAGAGACAATGATGTTATGATCAAAGACCTATTTCAAATTTATCTTAATAAATTCCAATATAATTGGAAAGCGTTTAGTGTGCGGAGGATTAATTTTTTGAATGGATCATATATGTTGTCACCCCATTTATAGATCATATATATTTGGATGCTAATATAATGACAGATATTATTGATAGGAATAATTAATATTGGATGATTTTAGAGTCTATGTCCAATATAAAATAATAAGGATAATGTTGTTAGGTATTTGATTATAGATATTTGGTTAGTCAGGGTTTCTTCATGTCGTAAACCAACTGCATATTTATTATTCATGAAATTCTAGTACTTTTGTCTCAAAAAAATACACCAATGCATTCTAATCTCTATATTATATATACATTGTCCATGATCACTATAATGATAATTTCCAACAGCATAGGTTGTTTTGAATCAGAAGTGTGTTTGGGCCACTTTTCCAAAGAACCATCAATATCCTCTATATAGCATCATAGTGGAAACCACTTACAGTTATAAAAGTATTATAGAAGGATTATTTTTTTAATTGGTGTAATATGCAACTATAAGTTGGAATCAAAAATTTGGACCACTTATTTTAGGACCTACTCTAGAGTGGCTCCATGAAGGTCATCAACAATTATGTAGAGGATATGGATGAGGGAATATACATGGGATGGAGGTTCTAGCAGTATGTGGGCTGAATGATGTCTATGGTACAATCTGTTTATCTTCTACCATAGTCTCTACCTTTTTTTGAATATAGATAATCACACACCATTATTTTTTCGAGGTATGATTTTTTACATTGGGGCTATTGGTGGTGAAATATATAGTTTTATGGGTGTTCTATTTGAAATATATAATCCAGAATAACATGAATGATGTGGGTTATGGATATATAGTATCGATGTAGTAAAATCAGTATGTGGGGGATTTATCGGTGGAATAGATACGACCAAAATATTTAATTATTTTATTGGATTTGATATATTAAATTTGAGAAATTATTTTTTTTGTATAAGTGGATAGTTTTGTTTTCTTATCTAGAGGGCTACAAAATTTTATTTTTTTAATAAGAGTTATCATATTTTTGGTATGTTCATGGTTCTCATTTGTATATGTAAAAAATAATTGGATGATGTTGTATAATTAAATGTTCCTAGGTTTATGGATGAGTTTCATTCATTATTTTTGTATGTTGTTATGACACTAACCGTTCAATGAAACATTTAGTTTTGGATAGAGATATAACATGATTTTTTTCTAATTTCAATGGATTATTTACAATGAAAAACAATTCTGTGTGATTTGAGGATATATATTGATGATATGACACATATTTGTTTTCATACAACCCCTTTAATCTCATTGGAGTTCTTCGATGTTGGTTTCTCAAACAGTCGATGATAGCCATTGGTTGTGCATATACTATAAGAGGGTGACTCATGTGATGGTTAAGAACTATAACTACAGACATTGTTTGGGTGAGATATTAAAATTAATAAATTGATCTAGTTGTCTTTATAATGTCAAGTTATAGTATAGATATATAATAATGAGTCTGAATGATAACTAAATCCTAATGACTACCATTTGGTTTTGGTAAGGGAAATATAAGTTTTTCTTCAAGCCATTTAGTTTCATTAATAAACTAGATGAATCATGTTTCATGTTGTGTATATGGGTCATCAATTTATTCATTCATTAATTTCCTTATAATTTTATATTTTTAGACATATAAAAATTATATAAATTTGTTATTAGGAATCACATAAGAATGTGTTAGAGGATTGATGTTTCCTAATACCAATAGAATAATATCGGAGGTTTGTGGTTAAATATTCACTGATTAAGTGTCTATAAATTGATATAAATATGATGGAAAAAATATTATTAATACTGATTAATGTTAGGTGGGAGTTCTTTACCTGAAAGAGATATTTAGTACTATTGAAATTAAGTAGTTTTTTGAAAAAGGGTGATGTTTGATGTGTTTCTGATGTTTCCTATCGAGGATTCGAATTTGACATAAATTAACAAAGTGTAATATTATCTGAAGAGTCTAGGTAGTTAAATATCTATGAAATTAGGTATTACACCCATAAATATTAGTTAGTAAAAAATGTGTTTTCAATTATGTCATGGTAGTAATACATAATCAGATAGCTCTTTAAGTATCTCATAGAACACAAATTATTGTGGGATATTTTTTTCTTGTATAATATTATTTTAGATCAATAATGATTGATAGAGTTTCTCTTGAAATACTATTTTGATATCACATACACATTACGAAAGGATAATGTATATCCTAATCATATAATGTTGATATTTAGAGGAAAAGTGAGAAAAATGCATGAGGAACAATATAAAGGGATGAATGATATAACAATGATTAATATTCACATTTTAAAAGGTAGTGGTTGATGTTGTATTTATAATATTATAGTGGAATATTCTATTGTGAAACATGTGGAGGAGTCTCATTGTGTTGATACCGATGAAGATATGTTTTATGAACTTTTTGATTATGTTGATGCTCTAGAGGAATGGATAGAGGGTTGTGATAAACAATTTCTTTTTCGAGGTAGGTTATTTGTTCCACCAGTGATACATGATATATTTTTACATGTGTTTTAGAACTCACACATAGAATATTATCCAAGTGGTCAGTGATGTATCTTGGCATCTAGAGACCACATTGGTTTCCTTGGATCAATCAGTCCATGGAATATTTCATGGAAAGGTGTTTCATCTATCAATATGTAAAATTTTAGAACTATGTTACCTGAGTGTAATAAGATTTTTGGATTTACTAAAGTTGAGGTGGGAGGGAATTTTAACGTATTTATTCATCATGTCACCCCATGATCAAGGATGACTTGATTTTATTAGGCTGTTAGTGGGAAACTTAATAAATCTATATTATTTATTAGAAAAATTTGATTCGGTTTTCATAGATGTTTTGATGAGGAGGTATGTTGATAGTTGGGTTAAGAATAATGTTTTAATGAAGACCCTCATTTATTATTGAGATATTATTTTTACCCTGTGAGTTTTGATGGAATTGCATCATTCATTTATATCATAGTATTTCCATAGAAAAAATTTTCATCTATAGGAAGATGGGTAAATGGAACAAGCCATACAAGTACTGAGGATATGTTTTGGTATTTGATTTTGAGTTTTATTATGACTTAGTATTCTCTTTCATATATACTACATAAGAATAAATTATTATTCAATACATTACCCAAACTCATGCATGATTAATGTAATAGTTTAGTGTATTTAGAGTGCCTGTATAGAATATTCTATTTTGATTAAAGACCATTAAAATTTTCAATAATGATCTTACCCACTAGTAATCCACACAAAAATAACCTAATAAAAAAATTTATTCATTTCATAAGGAAAGGAAATAAATGAAATGATGACATCATATTCTATTTAATGTTTTAAAAGATATATTTTTATTAATTAAATAAACATAATGGTATGGTAGCATGATCATAACATATGAAAACCATAACCATAATATCAAGGACCAGAATAAAAAAATCATTACATAATGATTGGATGATCAAAATATATGAATCATAGTGGAATAAAATCGCATGAAACATGAGAACATAACACTATATGAAGACATAAAATGGTAGAATACACGTTACTATAAAAAACATATGTTATAGCAATATAAAAATACATTCATAACATGTTAGGCTTGGTTTAATAACATTTTTACCCTTATATGGCATCAAATAACCTCTCATATACCCTCGTTACTTTGAATTGGGACAACATCACTTGTACCCTATTGTTTTTGTATTGGTAAAAACACTTGAGTTTCATTTGAATCCATAAATAATTATTCATTACACAATGAATTGGATGGATTTATAGGCCCCATTCATCACATAATAGAAATCGTATGTACGTGTACCAAAAGCCCATAAAACGTTATTGATGTCGAAAACTATCAAATAATTTGGTTTTCATAAAAATTTCATGATATTATAACTAGTGGAAAATAGGTACCTTTCTGGGTCATTTCTTCATTTCATCATATAATAACTTGTGAAAATGCTGGTCTAATAATAATATTATCTATTAATAACATGTGATAAAGAAAAGGGTTTCATAAATATAATCTCATGATTTATAATTTTGATCATGTATATGATCATTAGCTTTCATTTCTATACATATACAATCATATGTTACATCAGAAAATTTTATCTGAAATGGAGAATAATTTTTAAAGAATAATAGGAAAATTTCAAGAGAAAAATGAAATTTCTATGAACATAACTTTTTGAAATTAAAATTAATTATATACTTTAAAACATATTTTATTTTGAAATAAAATTTATTATAACTAAATAAATAATAAAATAAAATATTATGGTCATGGTGGTAGGAATGTTTTTTTGATGCCTTACACATTAAAATAATGTCTACTTTAACATTTTCAAAAAATGGATAAGATGATTTTTATGGAAAAATGAAATGTGAATTACATTACAAAAATTAAAAAAGTAAATATTAGATTAAATTTCATTGATATTAAATTTTAATTCCATTAAAAAATTAATTTTTTACAAAACATTGACTTTGATTGAAAAGGGTTTTCAACCAAATAGTCTATATTTCATAAAATGGTCTTTTGATCTATTGAGAATATAAAAAGTTTAAAATAAATGGGAAAGATATATTATCGTGACATAACAATATAAAAATAAAATTCATGTGCTGCTTTAGGTATATATAACAATATTTAATCATTTTAATCGTAGTCATAAGAAACAATGATTAACGATGAGATAGTAAAATACCACTCCTACCACTTTGGTAGCATTTAATCACAATTCCAATTACAGTGAATAATTAGAATAACCCTATAATATCATTTAAAAATGAATATATATATATATATAACATTTCCATGGGTATGTATATACAGATCATTTAATAATCTAGGTGTGTAACATAACTATCATCCAATAGAAGGAACAATTTGATGAAAATCCATCCTTGATTTGTTAACATCTTATCAATAAATCCCAAAAATGGGAGATCCAAAAATTTCTATGTAATCAAAAATAATTTCTAGATTAACAATCATAATATACATTCATGTATAGTATATACACCAAATAAAATAATTGGTGTTGAAAATGGCATTTGTCTCCCAGAAATAAATAATATGCTAAAAATATCATAGATTATATATCAAATTCCATAGTACTCATATGATTATCGAAAATAATAACTATAATCTTCTTATAAATATATTAAATAAACATAAATATAAATATCATACCATTTATTTTTTCCTTATGTCATTTTATACCCTTTTATTAATAGTTCCATATTAAAGACAACTTCTCTTAACAACCTATATAATATTCGAATATGATTTGGTTTTTTCGCATAAATTGATCAATTTAAGATCCCATGAATTTATGGAGTTATCTCAGAAAAAATTTCAAATTTTTTTTATTATTTATATTTAAAAAAAATTGGAGTTATGACTTGTGGTGCATTTTGGTTGAGTTTTGAGAAACATTAATGAAAAGGGATTGTGCATGGTTTGTAAATCGATAGAGAAAATGACTCACCAAATCCCTTGTAATCGTTTTTCCTAGGATAGTGAGGGACAGATTTTTGGTGCATGGATTACCTAATCCTGCACCCATCAAATAAAACTTCTGTGCAGCTTCATATCACATTAAAATTATATTTAAATTCCCTTGAACCCCTACAATAACTCTTATTCGATCATGGCTTGAGAATAGATGTTTTTGGATGATTTAAGAGATTTATGAATGGATTACAAGACTATTTGACCTCTGATCCTCAAGATTCCAAGTCAAAATTGATGATCCACCCTTCTCCCAATAAATGGATCTCATCCTGATGCATGGTCTAATCATTCTTCATTCTTTTCATCAACTATTGGAGAAATTTATCCTATGATTCATTAGATACAAACATTTTCTGTGGAATATATGTATAAAATTATATATATAGATCAATATTGATTAGATATTGATATAATTTTCCTTATTTAGGGATTTAGATCTTGAAATCAGATCTACGTCGATGTGCTACTCGGATTTTTGGAATTTTCATTAAATGAATGCACATCGTCAAATTGAGGTTGGTCATCAAAAATATATTTCCCATAGTAATAGATATGATGCATGAATTAAAAATTGACGAATTCCTCGCATTATTTATAATTTGAATACCTAATTTGGGTTTAATGGGATGGATGGTTATTATCGATGCATTGTCTGAATAGATTAGTAGTTGTGGAATTAATCCTGAGACTACATGGTTGTCCTATTTGATAGTTAATTTGTAGGAAATGGATTGTGGTAATTATATGATGTAATCTAAATAAATAATTTTGTGATTAGTTATGAGATATTGAATTGGATAGACTAAGATATTTAACCATGAATTTATTCTGTTCCCTGATATTATGATCTAGATAATTAAATTTGGAATTAATTATTATGAGTTTATATTTATAATGGTATAAATAATTTTGAAAAAAAATAATTATGGTATATGAATAGTGGTATTGATTAACTAATTGATGAATTAATTAAGTTGATGTGTGTACCTAATTAATTATAGAGTTAATTAAGGATATTGATGTATTTAAATAATTGTTCATTAAATTATTTAATTGATGTTGATAAATAATTATCAATTATTTATGTATGATTAAATGGGAAAATTTTCAATCTACATTGAGATGTTTAAATGAAGACACGCCAATTTACTTGTTTGTAAATGATTGGGAATGTAGTAATTGATGTGAGAAATAAAAATTGTAAAATTGTTATTTTATTTATAGGAAATGGAATGAGGAAATGGAAAATCTATTGTGAAGTATGAATGGTATCAGGGTCATCTTACTTATGAACTTGTTTTTTGCAACATTGAAATTTATCTGTGATTTTAAAGAATGAAAATAAATACACATTGTGATATGGACTCACAAGATGATACATCGAACTCCGTCATGAGTCGAGTTAGGTACTGAGATATCATATCACCATTGAGTATTTCAATATCTATAAAAATTCAACACATGTATTGCGATATGATATTTTTAGGGAATACTATTGGATATGACACTTTCTAAAGCTATTATAGTGGTATATCTATCCCCAGTAACCATGTGGATAATATGATTAAATAATGATTTAATTTAAATTATATAACTATTTATTTATGAAATCAATTATTTTCATTTTTATAATATTTAAACTATATTTTTAATGGAATTGATGTTGAAAAATTTGTTTGTGGATTAATATGTTGTACTGACACCCTACTCGGGTAGACTAATCAGTACCCAAATATACTTTATTGTTTCTGGTCATGTTAAAGGAATGGTCCCTAGATAATATTAATGATTTTGTGTGGGAATATGGATGAGGTTACTAGATATGGTTCATGATGTTATTGTTATTCGTTAGTGTATAGACATTCATTAGAAATTTTGACACTATAGCCCTTAGATTGACATATCATGTTTCTCGTATAGTTGAGTATTGTATAGTATATTTTGGTTATCTTATGAAATTGTTGTTGATTTGATTATATATGATTCTATTATTTCTTATTTACTTCTATTGGTGATTTACTCTGATAAAAGAGTGTAGAGTCTAACCATGACTGACTTACCAAACCCTCCCTACTAGTCTGTTGCCTCTTGCATATGGGGAGGCACACCTGAGGTCATGTGACAAACCAGCTCAAGGCACCATTGCAAGGAACCCTACCATGGATGTTACAATGTTGTATTATAACTATTTTCTTTCTTATTATCTAGTCTTACAATTTGGGGAAATGTACGTTGGAGACTAGGAAGGTTCAGTTCGTTATAATGATGTTTTTCATGGGAGTTTCAAACCCATGTACATGGGACAACCTGAGAATCATGGTGGGATTAATGTAATTGATGTTTTATGTGACACATTAATATTATTTCGACATGGTTATGGAACTTATGATATTATTACATTAATGTTTCTAATATTTTTTTAGTGTTGATTTGTTCACTAGAATGGAACAAGATTTTATTCTGTAGTAGTCATTCTATGAAATCATGGTTTTTAGGATATGAACCATTTAAAAACTCCCATGAAAATAGGTTTCGAGTATGTTTTTGAACATGAACTATTTTCCTTGTTTTATATGTTAAAAATAAAAAATTTATGTCTAAAATGAATTGAATTAGGGTGTAAAAATGATGTTAAATGTGAATATTTATCTTTCTATATGAGAAACATTATTATGATAGTGTGTTTACCCTTGTTATCTAGAACCTAGGAGTAGTATGTTTAAGGGTAGTGATAGCACCTCATGTTTTACCAAGTGGTGATTTTTGGTGAATAAAAAATTATTATCACCTTTTGTTATTATTACTCATTTATAAATTTTATAAAGTTCTATAATGATACCTAATACATTTATTGGGAATAATATAGAATATTCCTCCATGATTCTTATGGTGGGGATACATGAGGGGCATGGCTTGGAATGGTCTTCCGGTTGGTGAACCTGAGGCACTGATGGTCCCATATGAAGATGAATGGGATATGTTCCATGATAACATTTCATGTTTCATGGTAATCATTGTAAGAGACCAATGTTAGGTTGTGGAAATCGTGTCTGAGTTAACAAGGGATTTTTAGTTAGAGCACACAAGGAAATTTATAAAAGGGTATGGGCCTGAGGGTGATTACATGTAGGTTGATACCATTAACAAAATACATTACCATATGGAGACTCATGTTGAGTGGAGGGTCATGATGGATTCTTATATGATACAAGGATCCAAAAATAAATGGAGGCACATTCATACACGATCATTAAAAACTATTGGAATGTTATGGAATGCATTCTTGGAGATTTTAATGGATCAAGTCTCTCTAAAGACACATAGAAAAGAGATATCTATAGATTTCGTGAATCTAATATAGTTGAGAATGTTCAGGATGGATTATATTAGGTGCTTTATAGATATTCAATTCTTTTCTCAAGTGATGGTAGAAGATGATAAAAAATGGTGAATCATTGTTAGGATGGGATTAATTGTGATATTATTTCCTCATTAAATATTTTTCAAATAAATATGTTTACAAATATTGTTGATAGGGATATCATAGATGAAGGGAACATGAGTGATGCATATTGTACTGGATGTGTAGTTATTAAATGAAGATCAGAGGTGAAAATTTAGAGAGTAGAAAGTGCAGTTATGAAAACATTATCCAAGTCAGTGGGTAGAAGAGTACATATACAGGATGGGAAGTTGGTAAATACCTTACATGGGTGATATTTAATCAGTGTGGTAGGTTGGGATAATGTTGTATAAACATTACCCTACCACTACTTGAGGATCAGTCCTATAAATATATTAGAAAAGTATATAAGTTCTATAGGTTATAACGATAGACTGGTGATATGGGAACACCTGGGTAGAGTTAGAGAGTGGGAAGAGTGACATATACACCATATCAGTCCAGTAGATATATGTATAATGGGAAAGTAGATAGAGGTAGTGGAAATTTTTCTCCATGGGTAGAGAACACTTATCAGTAGAGTGGTTCTATTTAGGGGAGTTAGAAAAAAGAATAGGATATAATGGCATGCTAGTTACATGTAGTGAAAATTACACTCATAGATAATGATATTCGGACATAAACATTTTAAGGTTCTATTCTAGTATCTTTTAATTTTTGTATTTCCTTATTTGATATGGGTGCCTATAATTCCTTAACATTTTCACAACTTTTTAATGGGATGAACATGGATTTGGAGTTAATTAGTAGAGTAATGACTGTAGATAACCCATTGGGAACATGATCTAGAGACATCTATCTATATAAATTATGTTTACGAGAGATCATGGAATATTTTTTTTCAATGGGATCCCTATATTCTTGATATGATAGCCTTCGACCTGAATATGGGTATAGACTATCAAGTTTCATACAAAGCCCAAATCAAATGTTACCATTTGAGGTTCACATTTACATCTCCAAATGGATACCCGTACATTCACCATGGAATTTAGGATAACCAGGTGGGCCGAGGAGGGAAAGTTACTTAGAAGTTGGGAGAGATCAATGCCTATGTGTCTAGTCTATTGTTTGATGATGGGGGTGTTATGAAAGATGCATTTCAATGAGTATTAGAACTATTCTAGGATTTCATTACCGATGACATCTCAATGATAGCAGCTAAGCGATATGTTTAATTTACTATTGATCTCATGTCGGTGGTCATTCTTTTATCTCTCCACTATACAAAATTGCACAGACTAAGAATCAATATCTCAGGATACTGTTGGAAGAGTTGAAGGATAAATGATTTATCCACCTAGGCATGTATCCTTGGGGATCATCAGTATTGTTCATAATGAATTCCAACAAAATATTATATTTGTGATTCTATTATAGGAAGTTGAAAAAAATTATTTTGAAGAACCAGTATCATATTCCACATATCGATGATCTTTTTGATCAATTATTGGTTCTATTTAGATTATCAATGATTGAATTGAGATCATATTACAATCAGTTGAGAATTCAGAATGTTGATATACTGGGGATTGCTTTTTGGAGTATGTATGGCCTTAATGATTTTTTAATAATTTCCCTTGAGTTGATAAATTCTCTAATTGTGTTTATGGATTTGAGGAACATGTTCATTCTTTTGTATCTAGACCAATTTTTCATGGTTTTTATGGATGATATTTTTGTGTACTTGAGGATTCATGATGATCTTGCCTAGAATATTGGCATCATCGAGATCAAACTGAGAGAGAATCTATTATATGCCAAATTATATATTTGAAACATTTGTATTGATCTGGTACACTTCTTGGGAAACATAATCTCGAAGGAATGTGTGGAAGTTTAACTAGAGATACTTCAGACAATGGTTTTTTGGGAGAATCCCAATAATGTATTTGATATCATATTCTTTTTGGGATTAGCTATATATTACATGATATTCACACAAGACTTTTCCCATTTCACAGTTCTTATTTTGCAATTGAATGAGAATGTGATGAAAATTGGGTGGTTGTAAACATGCATGAATGATTTCTAGAAGTTGAAGATGAATTTTATATTTACACTGATATAGATCCTACCCAAGTCGGAAAAAGAATACATGATTTATTATTACACTTCTAGGATCGGACAAAGAGCTATGTTGATGTAAGGGGATCATGATGTGGATTATGGGAAACAACTATTGAGACCACATTAACAAAACTACCATAGGCATGACCTGGAGTTGGAAGCAGTGGTTTACGCTCTCAAGTGTAGAAGACACAATCTTTTGGGAGAAAATTTTATTGTTTATACAAGTGAAAAGAGCTCAAAGTATATCATTTCCCAGCATGATTTTAATATTTGAATGTGTATATGTGTAGAGTATATGAATTAATTTTATTTTGAACTATAATATATACATTGTAAAGGATATAGTCTGGCTGATGAATTTTTCATGAAAATTTGGACTCAGAATTTTTAGAGTCACGTGTTGAGTGGAAGGATGATGATTAAGATGGATAAAATGAATTTGGTGGATTCAAACTATATGGAGCATATGAATCTTGTTTCATTTGAAATGGATTATACAATATTGAGATAGAAAATGTATAGATTATATGAGAATTTGTTGTGTGTATCCTTTAGGGAATTATTTTAAGGTTGGGAGAAACCTTCTTAGTGTTTGATGGATGTCGATGAGATCATTTGTGTGAAGAATATTGTTTTTTCTATGATCAAATGAGAGGAGCCCATGTGATAATTTCATACCTCGAAGTGGGCAGTACATACAGGTGTGGAAAAAATTTTCTGTGGCCTATGAAGATAGTTTTTGAGACCATGTTTAAAATTAGGGATTGTAGGTTTTGTGACAAGATACTTCACCTATGAACTTGTGAAGGTAGTGCGTCAATGACCCTAAATGTTTACTATAGTTGTTGCCTCTTGCAAAATGGATGTGGACTGACGTGAGAATGGATTTTTTTGTCTGTCTTCCAATGATATTTAGAATGTTGATTCTATTTGGATCATTGTGGACCAAATGAAAAAGGAAGCACATTTCATACCTACATGGGAAACCATTATAGAATACAAGTTGTGAGACCTTAATGTTTGAGGGATAGTCTGTCAGCATTGGGTGTTGTGGACTATCGTTTTAGATCATGATTCACTCTTTACATCACGCTCCATTAAAGACCTGTAGAGGGTACTTGGTTCATTGTTTTTTTAATTTTACTTGCCACTAACAAATAGATGAGGCTTCTTAGCATAATATACATTTTCTAAAGGATTTATTATGGGAATGTGAGATTGACGTCAGTGATACTTGGGAGAATCACTTTTCTATTGCATATTTTGACTATAAGAACAATTATCTTGAAGCTAGAGGGATGACACTATACAAGGCACTTAATTGTAGGACTTTTAGGCCACTACTATATTGGATGGAAATAGGTGAGTCAATGTTTTTGGGATTGTCCCTCATGCATGAGACAAAATATCGTGTGTACATGACTTGAAAACGCATGGATATAGATCATAGTAGAATAAATTTCATTATGATAGATGATGATGAATAATAGAGTTTATAAAAGGTGAGCATGTGTTCCATCGGGTGTCACCTATTTTGGGTCACCACATGATATATTGGTAGGGAATGTTGGTGCCTAGGTTTGTTGGATGCTTTTGTATAGTGGAGAGAATTGGGATTGTGGAATACCAATTGGCTCTTACACATAAATAAAAAGTAATGCATTATATATTAATTATGTCACAACTACAGAGGTATCACCTCGACCCTTCATTTATGATCAATGTAGATGAGGTTTCCCTAGAGATATATGTATACATTGAGAAGAATCAAATATGTGTGATGGATAACAGTGATAAAGTGTTTCGGGAAATACTATGTCGATAGTAAGAATGTTATAGAATAATAGATATGTAAAAGGAGGAAATTGAGAATCAGATGTATAAATAAAGAACAAATGGCCAGTTCATTTTGGATCAAAATCATAGAAATGATTGGAATTTTATCATGAGGATGAGATGTTATATAGTGGGGATATTTTATTATCCTATTTTTTTGAGTTATATCAGGATAAATTTCAGGTACTTTTATTTGTTTTTACGTACCTTTGATTGATGTTATGACTAGGGATGTGTTTTTGGTAATTTTGGAAAAATAATTATGAAAATGGGGATGTTCATGATTAACACATAGATTGGGAAACTTGTGTGCCCAATCAAAGGCAACCATACTACCTATCAAATCTAGGTCATCACAGTTGGAACAATGTTTACCTAACCATGTGTCATTGCAAAAACAAAATTGTGTTCAGTTTCTATACACTAGAAATATAGATTTAAAATACCCCCAATGATGCAAAACACCTTTTATTTAACATGGGCTCATAACTAGAAATTTGTGGACGATTTCATAGATTTCTGTAAGGGTTCCAGGGACATCATTCCTTCGTCCGTAAATATTCAAAGTGTGAATTTAATATCTTCTATACTCCCAGTAAGTGTATCTCATTCCAGTGAAATTCCTGGCCATTCTTCTCTTTTTTACTTGAACTTTTGGTGGAATTTATTCAATGATTCTTTAGATATAGTCAATTTTTTTTATATAGGTCTATGTTTATAGATCCATATATATATTTATTAGATCTTGATATCCATGATCAAGATTTAGGGATTTAGATCTTGAACTCATATATACGTCGTTGTGTTGCTCTGATTTTAGGGATTATCACTCACTAAATTTGCATCAACTAAAGGATGTTAGTGGAAAAAAATTTAAATCACATATTCAGGGATTTTATTCATGTATGAAAAATTGTATAATTTTTATAATTTTTTTTGATTTGAATTCCCAAATTGGGTTAATTATGTTGAATATTTTATTATAGAAGAATTTTCATAATAGATGATTATTTGATGAATTAATCACTAAACTGATGGGATTTCCTATAAGATAATTTTTTTCAGGAAAATGGATAATGAGAATTAGGTGTACAAATCTAGATATTTAATGAGGGCTTTAATTATGAGATATTTAATCAGCTAAAAAGTGATAAATGATAATGAATTAGTTACGTGTCTTGATATTATGATCTATATAATTAATTGTAGAGTTAATTAGGAAGTTATGAGATATATAATGTGATAATTAATTCTTGGTAGATAAATTGTGGGATATTAACAATTTTATTGATTAATAAATTGATGATATAATTAATGGGATTGAAATAATTAATTAATTGGTTAGTTAATTAAGCATATTGATATTTTAAACAAATTGATGAATTAGTAATGGAATTGTAGTGGATAATTAATTATCAATTAATTATGTCTAAAATAATGTGAACAAGGTTATTCTAAATTGAGATTTTTAAATGGTGACATGGTCATTGTACATGAGAGTAATGGACTGGGAACATTTTCATTTAAATTAGGCCATTGCACTGATGGTTGGAGGAATGGTAACATGATCATTCTATTGAAAATTAAAAATGGTAAATCAATCATATTACTTATGAATTTATGGTTAGTAACTTTTCCATTTATTGTATAATTTAATGATGGGTATTAAAGGAACATCGCATAATGAACTCAAATGATAATACTTCAAACTCTGTCAGAAATCATATCTTGAATGGAGATATCATATCACATTTAAGTACATTGATCTCTAGCATGATTCATAATTTGTATTAACATATGATATTACCTAGGTAACATTTCAGGATCTGGAATGAGATGATTCAACTATAGTGGTTCGGGTACCCTGGCATCGTTGGAGTTAAAATTATTATGTAAATAATAAATTATAATGTATTGTGTATTTATTTATGAATTGGATAATTTTTATTGTAGATCTTCGTACAAAATCATTTTACTAGGAATTTATGAGACACAATTAGTGGTGTCCTACATAGTTTTAGTCACACCTTACAAGGGCTTCTTGATTGGTACATAAATAGACATTATTGTTGCAGGACATATTAAAAGCATGCGCCTTAGATTGGATTGATGATTTGGTGATAGAACATGACTAATGGAACCAGACATGGTATGTGAACCACTTGGGAGTTGTTGGTGTCATTACATTGAATAGAAATTTATACAATTTGGGAGATACATAATCATAGAATGTTTCCCTTTCTTTTGATTATTTTGTTTACTTTTTTGGTTATCATATTACATTGTTGTTTTTCTAGTTACATATTACTCCAATAATACATATTTAATTATATTGGTGTTTTAATCAGAAAATGTATATTTTCAACTCCCATGACCGTATTACCAATCCCTCACTCATTATTGGACTCCTCTAGCATATGGGGAGGAACCCCTAAGGTCATGTGAGTGACCATCTCAGGGTACCATTGTGTGGAACCCAGGATAGAGAGTTACAATTTGGTATTAGTGGAGTTTAATTTATTATTTTGTTTACATGCTATTTGGGGAATGGTATATAAGATTCTATCAAGATATTGGGATTTCTAACGATCTCATGAATGGTAGTTGCAATCCAATTTATGGTGGAAAACCGGAGTACTCAGGGTGGAATTGTTGTTATTTCTATTTTTTGTTATAGTTGAATATTATTTCTCCCTGGGTGACACACTTCTGGAGTTATGTGTAAATTTTTTCTTTGAATTTTTTAGTATTTATTCATGGCCAAGAATGGAACCAGATTTGAGTTTTCATGCATCATTATAGTTCACTAGGGTTATTGTGACATAAATAAAATGATTTAGGAAAATGTTAATGGTTTTTGTGTATATTGTTGAAAATGAACTATTTTCCATGTTTATGTGATTAAAAGTAAAAAGATGGTGCCTAAAAAAATTGAGAAATGTTGCAAATATGATTCAAAAATTAGAATATTTGGGGTTCTAAATTAGAAGCAAGAATATGATAGTGTGTTTACCCATTTTAACAAAAATCTAGGAGTAGGATGGATAAGGGTAGTAATAGAGCCCCATTTTTTATCACGTGGTGAGTATTGGAGAAAAAACAGGATGAGAAATATTTTTGATTATTACACTTTTTGTAAATGATATATGGATATCTTATGAGATGTAAGACATGTGTTTGGAATTATATAGAATGTTCCTCCAGAACGCTTGTTGGGTGGATGACTATTGGGCATGGTTTTGAATGGTCTTCAAATAATATAACGTGAGTCACTTATGGTTCCAGCAATATATTAAGGGGATAAGGTCCAATATTAAATTTATCATTACATACAATTCGTGGAATGAGACCCCGGACTCATTGTGAAAATAATTTCGGAGTAAACTATGGAGTTTCAGTTGTGACATCCCTTAACTTTTGCTACATATGGTGGGACTAAATGAGATTAATTCATGGTTGAGTCCATTGAAAAAATATGGTAACATTTGGAAATCTAGCTGAAAGGATGTTATGGATATATTAATATATTCAACAAGTATAATCTAAGTTCGGGTGGGACATTCTTACATGAACAATATACAATAATGGTTTGTTATGTAACAAATTCTCGAAGATGATCTTGGAGAACTTCTATCCAGAGATGATGATACAAGAGAAAGATATGTAATTCATGCATCTGACCCATGGGAACATGTCTATAATGGGTTATTCTATAAGATTCATAGAATTATAATTATTTTCTCCCGAGGTAGTAAGATATGATCCATCATTGATGAAATGATTTCATGAATAAGATAAGTATGAGGTTATTTCCTAATTATTTGTTTTATAATTAAATTAGTGTATTGATGTTATTTATTAGGATCTCTTATATGAAGGGAGCCTAATGGATTCTTATAGTAATGTACATGTAGTTGTTTCTGGATGATCAGGAGGTGCGACTTCTCATAGAAGGAAGTGTCATTATGATGAATTTATTTATGGGAATGGGAGGGATAATACGTAGACAAGAGGGTTTTTAGACACAACCTCACTAGTTTGATCTATCATCCATGTGGTAGGTCAGGAAAATATCATAAACAATACTACAAACCCCTAGTAGAGTATCAGTGATGCACCAATATGGGAAATCTATGGATGTTTTTCAGGTTGGAGTGACAAACATGTGCTGAGGGGTAAGCAAGGAAGAGTCAGGGTGTGGGAAGGGGGACTTCTACACCATATTTGTCTTGAAGCAGGATTTATGATGTATGAGGTTGTACAGGTAGTGAATATAGTGATATAAGTATATATAAGCCTTATAAATATAGTCATTCTACTAAAGGGAGTCTAACAATATCACATGGAATAGGGGTAGGATAGTTACATGTAGTGAATCATACACTTGTGGAGAGTGAGTCTGGACTATTAACAGTGATATGTACTATTCTAGTAGCATCTACAAGATCTAGTGCCTTATCTGATACCAGTTCCTCTCATGTCTTTAAATCATCACAACATGTTAATGGGTTGAGCCTGGAAGTGGTGTTTGTGAGTATAGTAATGAATATAGATACACTATTGGGATCACGGTCTATATAAATCTATCTATACTAGGGAGGAACAATTGAGATTGGGGAATATTTTTCTTCTATGAGATATCTATATTATTTATATGATAGACTTCGACCTTATTATGGGTATGGACTGGCTATTCTCATATCATTCCCTTATCGACTGTTACCATTGTAGATATATGTGTACATCTCTTATGGGTGACCTGTACATTCACCGTGGATAGTTGAATATCTAGGGTTCAAAGGAAGTCCAATTACACAACAACTGGGAGTTCTCACAACCGATGTTTCAGGTCAATTTCTATATGATGGGGGTTTATTTCAAGATTCCTATAAACTATAATAATAGTTATTCCAATATGAAATTCCTGAAGATTTCTCATTCCTACCACCTGAGAAAGATGTGGAATTCACTTTTGAGATCATGTTAGGAGCTGGTCCAATATCTATTCCCCCAATAATTATGTCGCTGAATAAGTGTCAAAAACTCAAGGCATAGATTGAAGAGTTGAAGGATAATGGATTTATCTGTACAAGTATGTCACTTGGGGGATCACGTTTATTGTTCGCAAAGGATGTCATTTAGTGTTTATGTTTGTCTGTAGCATAAAAAATTTGAACAAAATGACTATGAAGAACTGATATCTAATTTCACATATCAATGGCCTTTTTGACTAGTTAATGGGGGATTTCATGTTCACCAATATCGATTTTAGATCAGGGTATTATCAGTTGAGAGTTATAACTTCAAATATATGGAGGACTAAATTCAATAGCATGTATGGACTTTATAAGAGTTTCATTATTCTGTTTGGGATTAAAAATGATCCCATAGTATTTATGATTTTGAGGAACATGGTCTCTCATCTGTATCTAGATCATCTTGTGGTGGTGTTTGGGGACTCCAACATGGATTACTCCAAGACTCCTGAATATCATACTTGTAATCTTAAAATCATATTGATTACACTATGAGCACATATTTCATTCACCAATATATATTAGTGTTATTTTTGAATTGAAAAACAACACTTCCTGTGACACATCATCTTGGAGGATTGTGTGGCAGTGGAACCAGAGATGGTTTAAGTAGTGGTTTTTTTGGAGTAGCCCAATATTGTTTATGATATCTAATGAATTTTGGGAATAGCTGGATATTACATGAGATCCATCTGAGACTTTTCTCATTTAGTAGAACAACTTTCGGGCATGACCATGATGTGGATAATGTTTGAGTGGATGGATGTATTAAAAAATGACATTCATAATTTGATTAAGATATTAACATCAGAAAAAATATTGATCATACCAATTCCATGAGAGGAAGATGTGGTTTATTGTGTTGATTATATGATCGAACTCAGAGATGTGTTGATGCAAGTGGATCTAATCGTGGAGTATGGGGGTTAGTAGTTTAGACCAAATGAGTGAACCAATGAAAACAACAACCTAGAGATGGTTTTATTGGTATTTTCTCTTATATGTTGGGGATACTATCTTTTGAAAGAAAATTTTATTGTTTTATAAATCATGTGAACTTGAATTATATCATTTCACATTGTGTTTTGAATCTTCAATAGAAGGGACGGTTAGACTATATGTAGTCATTTGATTTTGAATAGTCATATAAACTCATGAATAGTTATAGAGTGTCTTATTAAATTAAAAGGCAAACTCTGAGTCATATGTTTCATGATTCATTTGTATAGTGGGAGAAAATAATTTTTCTAGATGATATTCAAGTGTCATTTCAAGAGATTCATAGTTAGATGGCTCTAATTTCAGTTGTAATGGAGTGTACAATTTGGTGAAAAAACAAGGATACAAAGTATAAGGATCCAGTATGCTTATCCTTGATGGAAATAATTCAATGAAGGGGGACACTTTTTGACTGGTTGATGGATTTGCGTGAGGTCATCTATGAGAATAATCTATTTATTTGGACTATTAGAATAAGATAGGTCCTCATGTGATAATTTCATCCCTAGAAGTCTGTGATGCATCCTAGTGTCACAAAAATGTACTTTTACCTACGATGAAAGTTTTTGTTTCCAGTGATAAAAAATTATATAGAAGTGTTTGTTAAAGGATACTTCACTTGTCAGCATGTGAATGTAGCGCATCAATGATATAGAGGGTTACTATAGATAGTTCATATTCCATAGTGGTTGTGGGATTACATGATAATGGATTTTTATTGATTCTTCCATAGACTCTCAAGAAAAGTGAAGCTATTTGGTCACTGTGGATCAACTGAAAAAGGTAGTGCATTTCTTTCATGTAAGGGAAAATAGTATAGTAGGGAAGATGGGAGAACTATATGTTTGGGAGATAGTCTGTTTGTATGGGGTTCCATATACTATAGGTTTTATGATGATTCTATGTTTACATCTTGTTTCTATAAAGGCTTGGAAAAATAGTTCGGTATAGAGGTTATATTTAGTATGGATTACCACCCATAGATATATGTACATTAAGAGCATACTATAAAAGTGAAAAAGGATATGCTATATGCATGTGTTCCTAACTTTAGTGGGCCTTTGGAGAAGAACATGGTAATTGTGAAGTTATCCTATAAAAATTGTTATCAAGAAAATACATATATGTAATAATGCATGGATATTTATGGTAGACCATGTAGATCACTACTATGTTATTTGGAAGAAGGTGAGTCAGTGTTGTTCGAACAAAGTCTCTTGCACGAGACATTAGAGCAGGTGTAGTTGATTCAAAAAAATTGATGTGGATTAGAGTAGAAACAATTCATATGATGATATATGAATATGATTTCTATAGTTTAAAGAATGTTATAGTGTGTTTATCCTTGTGTATTTTAGCTTAGATCGCCACAGGATGTGGTGTTAGGGAACGTTGGATCCATGGATTGACAGATTGTTTGAGGTAGAGGTGGGAATCAGTCTTGGGGAAAACTGACTAGCTCTTCATCAGATAAAATTTTCTTTGCATGATGTCTTCCATATTTCACATCTACATAGGTATATCACCGGCCCATATCATGTGATCGATGTAGATGAGGTTGACCAAGAGATAGATGCATTGTTTGAGGAGAATCCAATACATGTACTGGATCGTAGGGAGAAGTGTTTTGGGGAAATACATTTCCAATATTTATTTTGTTCATGAAATATATATATATATATATATATATATGTATATATATGTAAGAAGAAACATGGGAATGGTATGCAGACAAGATGAATCCAAGGGAATATCAATTTAGCTTGGAATTTATGACATTCCTAGAAGTATATCTTGAAGATAAGATATTATAATTTGCGAAGATTGTAAGATCCTGACATTTTCTAGAGTTATCTCAAGAGAAATTTCATGTAATTTTTTTACACACATTTTATTAGAGTAGAAACATGGGATCTATTTGAGAGGAGTTTTGAAAAAAAAATATGAAAATGGGTATGTGCATGGTTGACCTACAGTTAGAGATAGTAGTGTGCCCAGACCCAGGTAACGTTGTGACCCTAGATAATTAGGGACACACATTTGTCTCATGGTTAACAAAAATGTGTGTCACTAAATAGAAAAATGTGCTAATTGTTTATTTTAACTAAGAAATTACTGTTAAAACCCCAAGAATCCATGGTACAACTCTTATTCAACCGTGGATTGGTACTAGACGTTTTTTGTTGATTTTAGAGGGTTATCCAAAGGCTTCTAAATATTTAAAACCTCTTTTAATCAAGATTCAGAATGTAAATCAAAAATACTCTCTTCTCCTGATAGGTGGATCTCATCTTGATGCCTATCCTGAGCATTCATCTCTCATTCCATGATCTTTTGGATGATTTTATCCTCAATTTCCTTTGATATAATTTTTTTAGGATCTAGATCTAGGATAATTGGTATAGAACTTGATATATTAGATCATAATTTCCATGATATTGATTTGTGGATTTAGATCTATAACACGTATATATGTTGTTCTTATGGTAAGATATTTTAGATTTAAATTGAATAATCCTTCATCCACAAATTTTGATAGGTGGTATAAAATATTATTCCCATAATCATGGAATTGATTTTTGTAAGAAAATTTATAGAATTTCTATTATTTAATAGCAATTGAATTCATAAATTGGTTAAATTAGGTTGGCCAATTTATTATCGATGAATTGTTGGAATAGATGATTAATTTAAGAACTAATCATTAGACTATGGGGTTTTCTTTTATGATAAATAATTTTTGGGAAATCGATTATGATAATTAGGGGTACTAATTTAGAAAATAAATTAGTGTATTAAATATGATATATTTAATTTGATACATTGAGATAAATAATTATGAATTAATTGTGTCCCTTGATATTATGATCTAGATAATTAATTATGGAATTAATTATAAATAGATGTGATTTAAAATTAAATAATTAATTTTGGAAAATTTAATTATTGGATATGAGTTTTGTTATTGAATCATTAATTTATTTTTTAATTATTTGGATTTTAATTCCTAAATAACTAGGAATTTAACATAGGACATTAATGTATTCATTCAATTTTCAATTAGTAATTGAATTGGGGGGGAAATTTGATTACGAATAAATATTTTGTAAAATAATGTAAATGTCCCAACACGTCCAAGTGGGGCCTATTATGCAACTCCCCATGCATTCCATTTATAGGACAAGGGCAGGTGACTACCACATAGTAGGTATATCACAAACATGGGAGGAATTTCATATGTACCTATACACATGCACACATTTCCAATCCCACAAAAGGCTCTAATGAAAATAACCACTATATTCCAAATTCATTCATACCAATATATAAAAACCAATAGAATATGATAGGAATAAAATTGAAGTAATGTAAACTAGGATAGAATATAAACCCACCAAAAATATAGAGAATATAAACTAAAAAGTCCACCTTGTAAAAAATTATTTACTAGGACGGTTGTTCAAAGCCATAGGAACATCTCACATATCCTGAACTCATAATGAGTTATCTGTTCATGGTTTATCAAAATGGTTTCTCATCATTACAAGACAAAACATGTGCAAGAAAAGTGCATTCACAGGTGAGTATGAAAATATTGTGTAGAAAACCCTGAAACTAGAAAGTAGTACCCAATGAAAGAGGTAAAATAATATATATATATATATATATATATAGTATATGTCTATAGGACTAGTAACAAGATTTTCCAAATATACACCAAACGAAGACACATAGTCTCAAGGTATGTCACACCCACCGCATACCAACACAATAATATCACCCCGATGATTCCATAATGCAGTCATGTGGTAGAAGATAGTACTAAGTATGATAGAATTATTGAAATCCATCGGAGAAGAATAGTTCATCTGAAACCATCATGAGAATAAAACACAGATAGATTTAATGAGACATACGATACACGATTGACGATTACAACTAGGGCTATGGGGTAATACAAAAACTCCATCTGTATTAACCTTCTATGTGTAGGATCTATTCCCATTGAAGTTTTTCACATCATTACTAAGGAATCTACCTAGGAAAGAAATAATGAATAGTGGATCCTGCTCTGGATCTCTCTGATAAGATTCCAACAACTCTATCCAGAAAGTCCTGATGATGTGATAATACACCAATGTGTAGCAAATGATACCAACTAGCATTCAGGGGAAGGATATGGGAACAATCACTTAATGAATCTTGTACATGATACTATGGAAAAGTTTTTCAATCCATGTATAAGAGAGTTCATATCTTGTAGTAGTGTCACACGCTATATCCTTTGACAAATGTTACTTCCTGTGTATAGCTTGCCATATAGTTCATAACATGTCAAGTAGAAGATGGGTACAAGACTGGTAGAAATGTCACATGTTGTGTCCTTCCATTTGGTGTCCACCCATGTACTATGGATGTGTTCTGGTACACAGTGTCAACCTGTGTCCAGCTACCCATGTACCAGTACATGGGGTAACCTATATAACTTTTCTAGAAAAACCAAGGTGGTGGGGTACACACCATGTAGGGAACCTATGTACTCCATCCCATGTTTGTGTGTCCCTTAAGTTACACACGGAGTCATGTGTAATTTCCTGCATATGGTTTGATGAGTTCATTCTTCATGTGGAATTTTACTAAATCCCTAATCCATAGACACCTCTTAGGGGGGGTAAAAAACCATGTATCATGGTTTACACACCATGTTGATCATTAATTTCTATAAACCAATGATCTCCATATCCTCTCTTTGGTCAATCCACTAGTTTTCGATCCAATTCTATGATCACCTCGAAACTAGAGATCCAAATACATCTCACCATTAATCAACAAAATCAGTTGGTTTTGGGATGTCAATCACCTCCTTTAACTAGTTCTGATCAGCCACACAAAAAACACTCAAAGAATTATATCACCAAAATCACATTGATTCCTCCGTCTCCTTCACCGCCGAACCTTCATTAGTCCATCCTGATTTAAAATCTTCAAATTCATATTTGTGCGCCTTGTAATGAAGGTACAATGATCTATCATTTATTATCAATGAATAATAAAGATGATGTAGAACATATGGTGGAGAAAAAATAAACACAAGGATACAAACATGAGGAACGCACATCGACTACTATTTGTTTCAAACTCAATCTATTTCCATAAGAATGATAAAAAATCAAGCAAAAAATCTACCGCATAAATCATGTTGATTAATCTCATCCTTTAAGAACCATAAAACATTAGACATACCTATTCTATTATTGGTTGCGTTAATCATTAAATCCATGAATGTGGAATGAATATCTAAATAACAACATCCTAACTTTGGGATGTATTTTTTATTAAAGAGGATTTTCGTTGTGTTTCTACCATTGGCAAGATCCATCATGAATAGTTTTACATCAATATCTAATGCAAGCTTCATCATATTTTCTATTGAAAGTGTTTTTTAATGTTCCCAAAAAATCATCCAATAAATTGTAGTGTTATAATAATAACCCTAAATCAATGCATTAAAGGGTAGTTTAAATGAAATATCACTGTGTTTATGTGAAATGTGAAAATAAAATAAGATCTTATTTAATTTTATTTTTTGAAATCACCAAATCAACTTTTCATATATGAAATGTTATGGCCAATGTTAGGTAACCCCTATGGTAATTTTTTCACTCTGTATGGAATAGTATCCTCATATTTCTAATCCTAGAGACCATTTATAATTTACTGTACTTTTTTATGATAACTGTTCACATGTATGATTAAATATTTTAATATATTTTAAACAATTATTACGGGAACCCCAAGCCTCATAATTACATGAAACCATAATGTCTTTTCTAAAATTAACTACATATAATATTTATCAAAATAATATATGAACATATCTTGGGCATTACATTCTCCCCACCTTGTGGATTAACATCTGCATGAAGCCAAAAACAAGGGCAATACGAAATGATGTGGGCACTTTGCAGGAATCAAAGCCTCATGCTCCCATGAGCCCTCATAAAGATTCTTGTGCTCCCAATGGACACATACCATTGAAATCAATCACCCACCTATGCTATTCTCTTGTTGATTTTTGATCTCCACTAGGAACTCATCAAAATTAGTTCCATCGTCAATTTTCATATCAACTCATTTGATTGTGATATATTGGTCATGCTCATATGTCCATAGATCAGACTCATGGATATTGTCTTGTACCGAGTCTAACTATGGGGATACTGATAAGAGGAATGAAACCACACCACCTCTACATAGTATATGAAAATTTCCAATGAACTTTAAAGATATATTTCCTCCACAAACATATCTCTCTAATCCACATCGACATGAGACCTGTAGGAACATGTGTTCCCCTTCCATGAACTCCGAAGGCCTCCACCACCTGTTAGCATAATATATTTGATTTCTCTATGTAGTCTACAACTACTCTTAGATGATCTGATCCTTATCATTTGTAGATTGATCCAAATCTGGCCCCATGAGTGGGGACTCTCATAGTTCAGTCTAGTCGAGTGGTGACAAGCATGGTCACCTAGAAAAAGCCTTGAATAGTGCCATACCAATGATGGAATGGTATCTTTGTTCTATGTGAACTCTGAAAGTTTTTGGTGACCCTCCAAACTATGGCTAAAGTACAACATTCAAGCCCACAAAATGTTATCCATGACCTGAATGGTCCTCTCAATTTTTCTATCATTCATGGGATAAACATCGCACTAATGTGTTACAGGGTCCCAAATGTATCTTATAAACCCATCCATAAACAATATTTAAATCAAGAATCATGATTATAAAATATTGTCGACGGTACTCAATAGAGTGAAATTGTATCCTACATGTTGAGGTATCATAATCTCTATATAGAAATATACTCTAAGATAGCTAGGAAGGTGGCCAAAATGGTTAGTTTGTCAATGATTTCCCAAATGAATTTGTTTCCTATTGAATTATTTTATTAACTAGTCATTAATTCAATCGATATCCCATCCCACTTCCACTCCATCACCTTAATGGGTTGGGATACACCTTATAAAATCCCGTGCTAAGGCCTCACTTTCTAGAACATAAGTCATTTAGAATGGAAATATGACACTTCCTTCTACATCCCTATTAACTAGAACATATGTCATAGATCCTAGTACATCTTCTACACTACATGATGTATTGATAAATTAGACAAATAAAACAATCATAGAACCACCATCTACAATTCCACTAGTAAAACTATTCTTCCTTTGAAATAGAAGACGTTCTACCCACGTTTCTTATTTCTATTAGGATCTTTACATGTGGATATCTGGGAACATTGAGTCTCATAGTTGATATCACCAAGCAGTGCCTCCCTAACTCACTATTTGAGTGGAGAGGTAACAACCATCAACTATATTTAAGGTAATCCATATCAATCTATAAAAGATAATTATAATTAGGTAAATTGTTCTGAAACCCCATTTAAAAATTGTAAGATATATATCATAAAGGTAGAGTCGTCTACCATGTTCCCCTTCAAGAAGAGTGTAAATAATCTCATAATAATTGTTCTGGATTAACCCTAGCCATTACCTCTTTATCATTTTCATATCCTCTTGAGAGAGTTTATAAATGAGACTATTGTGATCTGAGTTGATGATAAACTACTCTCCCATCAAGTTGTGTATCAGCATCTTCAATTCGTAGACTACTAATGCTAACTGAATATCCTGGGACACATAGTTCATCTCATGTGGTCTCACCTGCAATGAACCATAATCAATCATCACTTTACTCTGCATAAGGACAAAGAAAATTCTGGTCCCTGATGCATCGCATAACACCACATTCTCAACACCCTCCTCAAAAAATCACAATATCATAATTCTCAAAAACCATTGTCTAAACTAATAAAAATACTAATGTAACATCTCTTTCAACATGTAAGGTTGCACCATTTATGAAAAATCAATCATCGGTTCAGTAACCCTGGAGAAATTTGGTATGAATAACTAATAATATCCTATTAGCCCAAGGAAGATCCTCACCTACGTCACAATCCAAGGTGGCTCCCATGATAAAAATTATTAATCCATGGATGGGTCCACTACCACTAAATCCACTATGATAACATCTCTGAGAAATAGGAACACCAAAATCGTGAACTGGCACATCGTGATTTACTGATAAATATGGTGGCCACATACTATATCTAGAATTATCATTCAGTTCTTCATGTGATGCTCCTAGGATATCGAGTACGCATGGTTATCATTGATGAATACTACCATTAATCAGTCTTAGTAAGGCCGAATGAATTTGATCACGAGTCTCATTAACTCAATTGGTGTGTTCGTCACTGCAATGGGCATCACCATGTACAAATTGTGATTGTAGTGGAATCCAATAGCCATATTTTGTTTGTCCTCATGCCTTAATCATAATTGGTGATTATCAAATAGAAGGTAAAACTTTTAGAACTGTTTCACCCCTCTTGACTGATTAACGAGGACATCAATCCTTTTTAGTGGAATCTAATCGCTTGTGGTCACTTTTTTCAATCACCGATAGTCCACACACATCCTCAATATCATGTCATCCTTTTTGGAAAACCTAACTATACTCTCCTAGGGTGAAACGTTGGGTCTCACCAATCCCTTCCCCTATAAGACCTCCAACGTCATCCTAAAAGAATAATGCTCTAAGAAAGCCATCAGATATTCTAGTGCAGATAATAGTGTCGGCTTAGGGTGTAACTCAATGGACAATTCTGTCTCCTGATGGGTAGGTAAACCTCGAACATCTTCTAGAATGATTTCCTCATACTCGACCAATACTACTAAAAACTAATTAATCCTAACGGTTGTTGATCTGAGGGCCAACATAACAAACTCATGAGTAATTGGCTGCACCATCCTACTCATGAATCCATACTATACTTCCTAGGTTTCCCATTCACCAGAAAAAGAAAAACTCATTCCATCACTGTGATCACGATGTACCATTCACCTATAATAGTCAACCTAGGCATGGACTTTGGATAATCAATCCTTTCCGGGGCTGACATCGTAATGCTTCAATGCTTCTACCAATAGGTTCCAACTAATAATCCCACCACCAAGGTCTATTTCAAATTTTTTTCCATTGATGTGTGATCACTAGGTATTACCAATGGGAGTCTCCAAGCATATGGGCCGAGTAAATGGTTCAACCAGAATCTCTAGTTCTCAAACAAGATATGTCATGAGAAAGGAATGACAAGAAACTATGTCTATTAGAATTGTAGCTAAATAATAGAGGACATGGATAATTAATTTATTCATCCATAGATTCACTTATAAATAAACCTAGACATCATGATGATATCCCATCTCATATTCTCCAATTCCCTAATCCTAGTTTTGACTACCTATGGGGGTGGTAACATGTTAAAACATCAACCTCCTTCTGATGCTCTCCCAGATCCTCTTCTATTTCCACCACCATGTAGATCTAAATGATACTATTGATGTCTCTGCCTTTGTTTTCCATCGACTATCTCCCTCTCCTCAGTATAAAAGGCTGCAAAATCTCAAGATTGATGTCCTCAACCATCACATGAATAGAACCTTCTCTCCCTATGATGTCTGGACCCACCGTATGATCTCAAAATTGTTCATAATCATTCACAGGAACTCATCCCAAAATGTAACCTATATTTGGATCCTTGAGACTAATATTGTCTCCCTATTGTGGAGGAATCTTTACCTACTCGTCCATTATTTCTACCACTGGCTTTACATACTCTTCCTTGAAGCTTTCAAGCACCAATGATAAATTTAGAACTCTAGAATAAGTCATAATTCATAGTGGAATAACTCTATACATTATATATCAATGAAGACCTCACTCAATGATTTAGTCTCTAATTTAATAATCACTTACCATATCTCTAGAGTACATTGATGTGTTGGGGAACCTTGCTGAACTGTCATCCATCATCAATATACCCTACTGGAGCTAAAGAAACATTTTAATATGAACATCTCATAGTGCATCTGTTGAGAAGCAAATATAATGAGATGCTCAAACTTCATACATTAATTTTTCTCCTCGTGATGAGAATGCATGTTGAAACTCTACCATCGACCTATAATGTTGTGTATAAGGCTCACTTTTAGAAGTACTATCTGATATGTTGGTGTCCTTCCTTTAATGAAGATATTAGTCACCTCCCCAATCCAGTCCTCATCCTTCAGAGTGTAGGGATTTATTTTAAACATTAGGGGTAAATGTATTTGAAACTAGTGAATCATACTCTACATGAACTCTACAACTAATAGTAATACATGCACCACATACACCTCTATCATTGGAGTAATAGCTTGTTCACCACCGATAGAAAAAAACTGAGGAACTGGCCCCTGTAGTGAAACATCATCACTAAGGGGGTCATCCTTGGTATCGAGATGATGAATCCTAGATGGTATGTATATCAGGAGTATATTGTAAGAAAACACTATGTACCACGATAAATGAGTATATCTAAATATATAACTCAATAATGAAACTGAACCACAACCCATTCTTAAATGATACATGTACCATTATTTTCCCTACAACCATTGTTATTTTATGCTAATTCAAAAATAAGGATATCAGTGTCCTGATGTATGGATATGTCAATCACCTGCACCAACACTAGATTCACTGGCCGAAAATACTTATTCAAAACACCTTACATAGTTTCCCAAAACCAATTTCACAGACACTTATCCCTATGGTAGAACCTACCACCTATGATACCAATGTCTCAGGCCATGTCCCAATGTGGATTGTGCCAAAACTACCCCTGATCACCTCCTATAGGATATAGGGTGGTGAATGGAACCAGGTAGGCATATCCCTAACATTAGAGGCATTGACAATGTACCTCTATGCAAACACACATCTCCAATCCTGGAAAATGATTAAATGAATAAAACACTAGGAAAAAAATTCATCAAATACTATATATCCCATAAAATAGAGTATGACAAGAAGTAAAGTGTAGTAATTTAATGTGTGCCAAAATACAAGTCCACCAAAAAGAAATATTCTTTAAAAATATCATCAAACCTGTAAAAAATTTGGTATTTCAAATACTTGTCGAATCTGTAGTGACCCGGAGTCCTACGTGAACTCACATTGCATTGTTCAGTCCTTGTCTGTAAAAATATCCCTCGTCTTCATAAGACATGACATGTGCATGTAATTCCTATGCAGGGGTGAGTAAAACAATACACAGTAAGACACCCAAAAAACACAATGTAATACAAAAAAAAAGAGGTATAGTCATATCAACATAGTATATATATACAACACATATAACAAGAATATCCATATATACTGAAATAAAGGCATGTAGTATAGAGTAATGTCACATACGCCACATTCTAACAATAGGAACCAAATCTGAATATTCCCTGAAGTAGTCATCGGAGAGAAAAAACAATTGAGTTAGATAACACTAATTCTATTTGTCTAAGAAGTAATGCACTTTAGAAATAATTATGATATAGATACACTGATATATTTTAAGAGAGATATGATACATATATGAGGATCACATCTAGGTACATGGGGTGATACAAACAACTCCATCATGATTATCCTAATATGTAAAGGATCAAAACCTTTTGATGCTGGTAACATCAATGCCAATGACATTACCCTAGTCATAGAGAATCAATAAAGGATCCTTATCTAGGAATCTAAGAGGGGATTCCAAAAATTATACCAAAAAATTCATACTAGAGGTTTCATACTCTTGTTTTTAGGAAACAATACCAACTAACCTTCAGGGGAAGGATACGAGAAAAAACCCTTCACAAAACCAATCCATGATATGGTGAAAAAGTGTCTCAACCATGTAGAAGAAAATACATGATTTTTAGCAAGGTCACAAGATATGTACCATGAGCCTTGGTAATACTTGTGTACAACAACTAACATTGTTTAGAACATTTCATGTTGAAGATGGGAACACATTGTGTAGATGGGCCGCAGGTCATGTCCATCCATTCGGGGTAAAACAGTGTTATCTAGTAACATGCCAACACACTGTTTCAACCCTTTTTCTCTTACCCATATACCAGTACATGTGGTTACCCAGGTAACATGTCTAGGAGAAGCCATGTTGAGGGTACACACCATGTAGAAACTCATGTATTACACCCCATGTCCATGTATCTCTCTAGATACAGGAAGATTCTCAGGGAAGGTCCTACACACCATGTGACAAGTTCACATGTCGTGTGGTGTTTAAATAATTCCTAAAACCCTAGTCATGTCTTAGTGTGGCAAAATTTTTTGTGACTCCTGGTTACATGCAGTTTTGATCATGAATTTCCAGAACCCAATGTTTTTCCTCCGAACACCTCAGCCTATCATATAGTGTTCCATCCATTGCACTATTCACATTAAAATTTGAGATCCAAGTTTGTATCCCCATTGTAACATCGAATCAGTGGGTTTTGGTCATTTAATCAGCTCCAGAAAACTAATTCTGATCATCTATATGAAAATCAAGTGAAGAATGATATATCTTGTATGTCATCGATTTATCTTTCTCCATCACCATCGCGCCTCCCTTAAGTCATATGTATGGTTGATCTTTAATTATGGATTTTCGATCTCATAAACAAAGGAGAAGAAATCAATCATTCATAATCAATGAAGAACAATGATAGTGTAAATAATTTTGGGGGAAGAAATAATGATAAATTAACAAACCTAAGGAATGTTCCTTTTCCGTTGTTTGTTTTGGTCATGATTTGTTTGAGAAATAACGATAAAAAAAATAAAACAATAAGTCAACCTAAAACATCCCATGGATTAAGCCCACCCCACTTGAGTGATAGAACGCTGGATGAAATAGTTCATTGGTTGGCCCACATTCATCATTGAATCTATGAATGAGGACATAAAAGTCCAAATAACCATATCCTAACATGGGTTTGGTTCATTTGCTGAAGAGGATCAAGTATCACATCTCTGCTAATAGTATGATGCGTAATAAATAGTGTGCGTTAATCTCTGAACAAACATCTGTTCTCATTTCCCTTCGAGAGAGTTCATTAGAGTTCTCTCCAAAGCCTCATGTATATTATAGGGTCATGATACAAAACCTAGATCTATTCATAAAAAGGATAATTTAAATGTAACATTGTCACGCCACTTAAAATCATTAAATTAAAAAAATTGTTTAATTTATTAAAATTCCAAAAAATAATTTTCCTAGATGATCCTTGCTAGCTGATGATTGGTGTCGCCTAACATAAAATTGTGGCTCTAAACACAATGGTGGCCTTAGATTTCGGATATGGGGACCTGTTTAGATGTTATTACACCTTTTCAAGAAAACAATGCATCCATCCAATTTAATATATTAATATATTTCAAATATTTATTGTCGGAAAATTGTTCAAGGAATCACTTAATGTCTCATTTCTTATTATAGAATTAATTAAATATACTATTTAAAAGATAATACCTGAAAAAAATATGGTACATTATAGGGATCATTGTTATTCTAAATTGAGTTTTATAAATGGTAACATTGTCATTATACAAATGAGTATTGGATTGGGAACATGGTCATTAAAATGAGAAGTATAAATGTTAATGTGGTCATTGAACTTATGGGTAAATGAATAGTACATGGTAATTATATTAAAACAATATAATTGTTACGTAGTCATTTGACTAATGAATTTCTCATTAGTTACGTTGGCATTTATGTTTTAATTTAAAATAATGTAAACGAATAAACTTTGAGACACGACCCCAGATTATAATAATTTGATATCCAGCATGATTCGAATTAGGTACTAAGATATCATATCATCTTTGAATACATATTTCATTTCCATGAGTTGAAGAATGTATTAAGTTATGATATTACCTGAGGAATATTTTGGGTTCTGAAAAGAGGTGGAGCTATTATAGTGGTATGGGTGTCCCTAGGATCCCTAGAGACAATATGATTAAATAAATAAGAAATGAAATTTTGATTACTATTTATTTATTCATTTCATTCTATTATTTATAGAAATTATTGCAATATCCCATGAAAATAATTCTTTAAGACACTATTGGTGGTGGCTTACTATTTTTTACTCACACCATACTCGTGGTGCCTGAACAGAACCTGAATAGAAATTATTTACGCATGAAAGGGTAATAGAAAGGGAAATGGATTAGATTTCTAAACTGGGAATGAATCATAAATAAGAGAACTATAAATGGTTCAGGAATCCAAAGGGATTATTCAGTGTATTCACTTTCTGTTGAAATTTATACCCTTTGGAACTTACATTGGCATAAATTTTTTACCCTTCAGTTGAGTTTTGTATATTTCTGTTTGGATTTCCTATGAAATTGTTTTTTTATGATTATATATGCTTCCAATATTTCTTATTTTAATCCAATTCAATTCTACTCTAATAAATGAGGTTATAGTCTACCCATTATAGACTTATGAGACCCTCGATTATAGTCTGTAGCGTCTATTATAAAGGGAGGCGCACTTGATGTCATGTGACTGACCAGCTCGGGGAACTGTTGTGTGGTACCCAAGCCAGGTCGTTAATATCAACATTATATTATATCCATAATTATAATTTTTATATAATTATCATATTTTACATCAATTATAAATTTAATATTTATTATAAAATATTGTTTCGTGATATTATGTACATTACTTTCATAGAGAGGGTAGGTCATATGTAATCATTAGTAACATTTAAAATTTTCAATTATCATTATGGAAAGAATGTAAGAAATAAATTATCTCCATAGAATTATAATAATATATTGTATAAATTATTATTTCATTTTAATAATCCATATGGTGTGTTGATGAATATGTATTCACATCACATTATAAAATAAGTAGTCCACACACACAAGAACAATGTTATCATTTTTTCATGTGAAAAAAAGGGTATGAATGAAATTAATATATTAAATTTTAATAAAGAGAATTTTTTCATTTATATAATGTTATTGGATCTATAAAACATATATTTACCATTATTGTCTTTAATTTAATGAGTTAAGGAAAAATAAACCACATATCTTCGCAAAACGATAATCTTCCATAAACTGGATTGACAATATCATATACCATAAACAATGGAATGTAAAAAAGTTTATCAATTATAATTACTAAGAAGGTATAATTATCTTTTATATATAATATATTAATAATTTATATCCATCATTATACCCAATAATGAGATATGGTAATGGAATAAACAAATAAAATTAGTTCGCAAGGTAGTAGTCTACCGTACATACTATTGCTGATTTCCTAACCCATTTGATGGCAATGGAGTCAGTTATCAGTCATAAAAATAACATAACTAAATATCAATACAGGAAATTTATTCTGTGTTATATATAATTTTTTTAATATAAATTTATGGATTTATGGATGAATTTAAATAAAAATGCTCATTAATGAGATATGATTATTTTTATGGTGTCCTCATTATATTTGACCCATAATCCTTCATTGGTGTGATTTCTACCAAATATAAGGATTAAATTATTTCTGGAGTTGATTTGGTAAGTTAATTTTTCAATAATTTTCTTATCCAGAATAGTATTAAGGTTTTAATAATATAAGATATAGGGTGGTGTTTTATAAGTGTGGTTTCTAGAACACAAGTAATTTTTTGAAAATATTGTGTAGCTATGTTTGTATCCTGAGATAGGGATCATAAATAGATTATTATATACCCTTAGACATTAGAATATATAAATAATACCATAAAATATATTTTACTATTTTTAGGCCATTGTAAAACTTATTTTTTAGATTTTTCCTCTATAATCTCATTTTTACACTTACACTGTAATTAATTTTTAATGCCTTCAGTATTCATTTCATCAAAAAATAAATTTAAAATTATAATATAATTGAAATTATTATGTTTCAATGTATATAATTCATTCTCAAAATACAATTCATAAATTGGTAAAATTTAATTCATAATTAATCATACAAATCTTATGAGTATTCATGTTTTCAAAGGGAATTCATAAAAAATAATTGAGGTTTTTATCCAATTTAATTATGGAATGGATCAAAATGACGTAAATTTGATTAATATATAAAATTTAATTAATTTAAAAAAATATAATAAAAATATAATTTATCTTTATAAATTATATAGCTAGAAATGTAGTTTTCAATTAAATTTATTTATCTTTTACTATCCATAAACAATTAACAATTTTCTAAAAATTAAAAAGAACTCACATTAAGATAATTTTTATACTCTAATTTGAAAATATTAGTATTTTATTCAATAAATTTGCTATTACATTAAAAAATAGTTTTAAAATAAGTTCACAATCAAGAACTAAAATATTTATTCAGAAAAATATAGTTTTTAATAATAAATATAGAATTACAGTTATCTCTTATCTAAAATTTAGATAAATTGAATGTCAAATAGGTGATCAAATATATAAAATATAAATCTCATTTAAATAATTTCCAATTTTATTTAAACAAAATTTATTGAGAGAAAACATTTTCATTTGAGAATAAATATTTTTTCAAAAAAATATTTCCATTATAATCAGATGGGTTTTATTATCATTTTTAATTAATTGTTTAAAAAAATAAATAAATTTATATTAATGTTTAATACAAATATTTTTTAAAATTATTTAATCCTATTTATACCATCCAATCCTATGACCGAAACATAAATATAATTTTATATAATAATATTTTAATTGTGTTTAACATTTTGTTTCTACTAAGAGTTTCCTATAACACATTATAAACATATAATTACCTTTCAATAAATCTAAATATAGTGTTTCTTGTAATGAATAATATAAAAACAATTAAATTCATTTATGTAATATATCTTTCACAAAATATTGTGGTGTTACATTCATCCAACCACAAAATAAATTTCTCCAACTAAATTCATCAGTTTGGAACTATCAAAAGTGGATAATTATTCCTCATTAAATCATCAGGATCTCACACAACAACCTGAATATGGTAGTTTTAATAGGAAACATTGAACACATATGTTTTCTTGTTTCATATAACCTTCTTTATTCAATATATAATCTCTACAGGTGGTTCCTTAAAATAAATATCATGATGTAGAGGTATAATATATAATCTCATTACATGTGATGGACCAGGTATATATTTCCTTAGGAGAGGAACATTGGAAAAATAGTGATCCTATTTTAGGATTTATGGAATTAATAAATTTCCATATAATGTCACTATTTTATAAACTATTTTTATGTGAAAAAATTTTCTTTTTTAGTTTTCCCGTTTTTCATTCATGGTGAAATTTTTACAAATAAATATTATCCAACAGAAAATTCTATATCACATGTATTATTATCAATATTACATTTATATTGACGTTATATTTTTATAACTTTTTTACTATTTTTAATCTTCTATTTCATTTCATTATCTATCTTAGGTCCCAATAAAATTTCATTGTACACATTAATTATAATAAATTGGACTTCAATGCTTGTTTTTATAAAGGGGTCCATATAGATACGTTTTAGTTATCATTTGAATTCTATTATTGTAATAAAATTCAACTTGGTGAAGGATTTTATCAAACCCAAAATTGAGATCCATAGAAGGGGTAGTAACATAACATCTGGGGTATGAGTTATTCCCTGAAATTTACTTCTACCAAAGGATTATACATTGTAAAAACTCATATATTTATAAATTATATGTTGAACACTCATTTAAATCATCATTGTATTTTGTATGTTATTAGAAAAAATGATCATGGGAATCCATGAGACCTTACCACTTATATAATGTATATTATAGAAATCATATCTCATGTTACATGTTCTCTGATAGTAATGAATCCAATTGACATCATAAGGTGATAAATTGTAACCCATAATTATCTAAACAATAATGATTACGAAAAATATAATGGATACCCATGCCTTTAATCATATACTCACAATATGTATTGGAATCCATACTCAAATAACATTTTCACTACATATAATACCAATGGGATTCAATTACAAAAATTTATCATGAAATATACTTAATATTGATATCATCCCATCACAAAAAACCATAATATGTGTTCCAATGAATTTGAATATATGATCAATTATAAACCCATAATCCCAATATTGTATCCCAGAAATTTATGTTATTCATACCCGATGTAATAAATTATTAAAAAATAAAAATAACCATTCATTCTTTAATATGCTCTTGTCTTATTCATAACCATTTCTATTATGAGAATGGTTTCAAAATTGTACAAATATAATATCAAATGATATTTTCTTATTAGATATTTCTAGTTGAGAGATATAATCACATGAAATTATAATAAGGTATGACCAATAATATTTATATATGGATCAGATATAAAAAATAAAACACGTAATTTTCATTTAATGTGGGGAGGATTAGTGTAAACTAATTATTAGGATTCACATCAACCATCGTGATTCCAAAATTCTTCCATTTATCTTTTTTCTTCAGTGGTGGTTATGGATAACCAATCAAATTAACCATTGTATTGGGGAATTTATTTGTATAATTCTCCTACTCCATTAAGTTTACACACCTAAGTGTGGGAGGTTCATATTTTTAGATCTTTCCCATTATTTTAACAATTAGATTGATTTTTTTTCAACATATAGGAAATAATTTTCTCCATGACCTTTCCATCCATAATTAAATCATTATCTATCCCCATTATTAAATTTTCCACTTATTATCAACATCAAGATATTGATACATAACTTTAAACTTTATTTACACCTTCATAGAATGTCAAATTGTATTTCTATTGCTACTTAATCCCTTTATTTTTGACACAATTCAGAGTCTTTGTTATAATACACAAAATAATTGATAAACCTTACTCCTAAGTCACATGTTTATACTAACGTCTTACCTCATAGGTTCTTTAATATTTTCCTCATGCGTACCGATAGATTCATCATCCCTTTTTATTATATGGTGTAAATAATTCTCTATATTTGTATTTATAATTTACAGAGAGTACATATTGAAAAATAATTAATTAAACTCATCTCAATCACGGGGGTCAATTAGATATTTTTTACTCCTATTCATGATAATATTACAACATTGAAGTGATTAATGTTATAAATTGTACAAAATCTAAATTAGAATCTGTTTCTTTAAAAATATTTGTATAGAAAATATCATTTCAAAGATTTTTATCCATTAAATTGAAGCTATCATATTATAACTAAAACTAAACAAAGTTGGATGTTTCCTCCTAAAGGACTAAAATCAATGTTATTCACTCCATGAATCATTTTGGATGTTCATATAGATCATTATATTGAAACTATTCTGTGTTCATGGACACAATAATTTACATTCCAACTCTAATAATTTTTTTTCTTGAGGATAATCATTGAATTTTCTAACAAACTAAAACATATCACGGTGCCTTTTTGTTCCATCTATAAACATAAAAAATCATAGTGATAAAAATAATAATAATAGTGGTCAAACAAATAATAATAATAAAAATTATATAGTGCCTAAATCATGACATCATCTTTTAAATCTATGATAAAGTATGCTTAATGTAGGTTATTTATGTCCATTTTCTATTAAAATCCCTCATGATAGTTCCAAAATAGTTCATGAATTTCCAAAAATATACCTAATAGTGACAATAAATGTGTTTTAGAAGGATAATTATTTTGTACCAGGTTATGATAGGGTCTTTCTTAGTGTTCCATTTTCATATCTATTACCCATATATACATCTATACCAGAGCCACATCCAATTATAATAACTAGACAGGTACAAAATTTCACTGAGATTACATGATATATCCTTTAAAATTGTTCTAGGATATTTTCAAATACTTGGTCTCTTCAATAGACTTATCCTTTGATACATACCTATACATGTCCTTATAAATATCCCTCTAAATCTCATTAACTTCTTCTCATCCTATTTTACTATGTATAACTAAGCATTTCCCCTAATAATAACTATACAAATCCATGGTTCTCAGACATGGATGATAATTAATTATATATTAATATTAAATACATTTAAAAAACATTCCTAAGGATCATATTACTTTAGTTTCATGGGAGACTATGTATAAAATCTTACAATATGATGAGATACGAAATTATAACTTCACATAATTGTATGAATACATGATAACTACTAATTAAAACCTCAAAATAAATATCAATGATGAGAATCTTGATTCATTCAGAAATACTTGAATATCATAAGTCCTGAATGAAAAATGAAACAAATAATAATAGCTAGTGGGGCATAAAATTGGTATAAGACATAAAATTATGGCATAATAATAGGTATAGAAAATTTTATTACTTGCATATCTCTCATGACATTCCAATAATTTTTGGCATAAAAAATATATTCAATTTTATCATGGTTGATATAACCGCCTATGTTCCATCTAATATTTGGATTCAAATAACTTTTCATTTTCACTATTCTTCTGGTCTATATATAAACCCCCATTTACAATCTAGTTTTAGGCTTGCGATAATCTTCCACATACTCTTTTATATCATATAACCGTTATTTTTCACCAATGCATTGATAGGAGATATATGTACCACATATCAAATAATGATACTCAAAGTAATGTGTCCCAAATGATCTCAAAAAAATATCATATTAAACCGATTAAATGAAATATTATTCACAAACATTTCATCATATCATAATTATTTGAAAAGATACAGGAATCATAATCATTTAGCAGTTCATCATAACATAATCCATGTAAAAACATGATCGTTTCACAATAATATTATCCTCATATAACAAATGGAAGTGAAAGTGGTTTCAAAAACATCATTCCATGACAAACCCTTTAGAAGATGAATTATAATTGTATCATTGGTTCATATCCCCATTATATCATATGTTAAAAAAAATGATATCATCATAGATTTAAAAATAATATATAATTATCACATGGGAATTTTCTTCCGGAAGATAACATATCATTGAAAATTTGTTATTAAAAATAAAAATGAATAAAAAATTTCATTGTCTTTATATTTGATTATAGAGTTGAAAACTAATACATTAATATTAAAAAAAATATTGGTAATGATGGTAGTAATTTCTTTTCTTGTTGTACAAGTGAAAAAAAAATTTCGTTTACATTTTCGGTCAAATTAGAACCGGATTTCATTAAAATGAATAATGATTTATTTCATAAAATTTCATATAAAAAACAAAAATTGGAAATAATTTCATTAATTAATCATTATAATAATGTTAATAAATATTTATATCAATTGTATAGAACCTTGTTTTGGAAGGAAATGAAATTTCATTCGAAATGATTAATTTTCTATGAAAAAATTATCATGAATTCATGAGTTCATATTGTTTGAATAATTAAATTAAATAATTTATTAACATTAAATAAAAAATGGATAATAAAATTATATATATATATATATCATATGATTTCATCATTAGAATCAGAATCATGAACAATCCTAATAATCAATGAGATTGAATCATAAAAGTATTCCAAAATTAGTAAAATTAAATCACAATCCCCATGATGTTATAAAAATAAATGAAAAAAATAATATATTTTAAAAAAATAAAGTCATTATAATAAAATTAAAATTAGTTTTTTATAAATATCATAATTGATGATAGATTCTTAAGAAAACATATGTCCCAACGAAGGAAAATTGATACAAAAAACACTTTACTATTTGTTAACAATTGACCTGTAAACCCCATTAATGGTAGTACAAAAAATGGATATGTAAAACCCAAAAAAATTCATGATAATCATAATTAAATATATTCATAGGTTTTTTATACAACCACGAGAAAAATATGTGGGTGAATATGTATTATTTCACCTCAAAAAAAGAGAGTGAGTAGAATTATGTTATTGTAAGTCTCGACTTCCATCATAATCATTCAATCATCCTCTATAATAATTATTTTTATTACAAATTTATAAAAAACAGTAAATTTATAAATATTTCAATATATGATTAACTTATGTTATTTAATTACATATTCAGTTACAATTCTTTGTTAAAGACAGATATCTGGTAAAAATACATTGTTTTTCATATATGTTTTTATTCTTTATTTTCAGTCCTCCTAATTTGACCATGGAAATATTATCTCTAAATTAATAATAATGGCCACATTGATATATTTTGCATATTATATAACTTTAAAAATATTCTTTAATATATTTTAGAGAAATTTAGTATGTTATGATCATAGAGACGGTAGGTCATATGTAAGCATATGAAACATTTACATTTTACAATGATCATTGTGGAAAAGTGTTAATAAATTTCTAATCCTTAGATAATTATCATAATATTATAAATACCATATAATTTATTTAAAAATTGTTATCAATGGTATCCATGTGGTGTAGTGATGAAAAGGGGGTCACATATCATTGTGATGATGGTAGTCCATATGTACTTAAACATCATTATCATCTTTCTGTGAGTGAAATTATAAGAATTGAAATGATATATTACATTATAAGATATATAATTATGTCATGAATATCATAATTATTTCATTTAAATTATATACATATATATCGAAATTGGCATCCCTGCCTAGATTTAGTGAAAAATTTATCACATCACTTTGTGAGGGAGTACTCATATGATCAAAAGGATCGAAATTATCATATCTTTTACATAATTAATGGTAATAATTTTATAGATGATATAATGAATCCATATATATTATTTTTTTATAAATATAATACATTTAATCTTTATCCATCTTCATACCCAACCACAAAATGTCATGATGGAAAAATAAATTTCATTGGTTCTAAAGGTTATAGTCCTCCGTATATATGAACCATGATTTTATAACCCATTTTATGGAAATAAAGACAAATATATTTCATAGAAATAATATAATATCATATATGTATATGGATGATACAGATGTTATTATTTCAACATGGGCAAATAATTTTTTTTCTAGAAAGTATCTCAATAGGGGGTAATTTGAGAACCCAATAAACAATAATGAGAAAATATGATTAAATAAAATCCCCTAAATACATAAAATTGATTAGTTAAAAAATTATATCAATATATGTTAATATTTAACTTAACTTTTTCAAAGGGTGATTATGTCTTAGTAAAAATAATGTAAGAAAATTACATTATGTATTCCAATCAATTTAACTAATCCCATCCTTATATATATACCAGTTAACATTAACAATAAATGTTATGATTTCATTTATAATTATTTAAAAAATCATTTTGTATTTTTGAAACATAAAAAATATAGACGAATAGTTACAAGAGGTTCAGTCTCAATGACGACCAAATTCTCTGCACTTTGATGTCACATGCTATCAAGTATATTATATAAAATAATTATAATTGATAACCTAGATCAAGTACACAAAAAATATAACCATTTGTTTATTCTAATAATATATTAGATCCACCATAACAATAAGAATTGAAAAAAATGGTCATATATGGATTCCTACAACAAAAAAGTGTGAAAATAATAAACATGGGCCGTGTAGGTACCTATTCTCCACCACCATTGGTAACAAAAAATGAGATAGTTAATAAGAGATCATGTATCATCCAGTTATATCACATAATTTATTGTTCATTCAATAAAAAAAATAAGACAGACACTATTAAAAATGTAATGGTAAAAAGCATAAATAGAAAGTAATAATGTAGATATAGAAATTTCACATGATCTAATTTTGTTTAAATATTTCTTCAATAATTATGTGGCATGTAGAGGAACTAGATCCATTTCTATGAAATTTACAACAAAATAGAGTTTCATATGAACCTTTTTATAACTCTAATAAAGGGTATGAATTTTCTAAAATTTCTAATTTTTCATATTCAAGTGTAGGTAAAATGGGGTTTTTAATGATCTTTGTATGTTCAACTCATTAGTTTCATAAAATATAGTTCCATATATCAATATGTGTAAATTTATATGTAATTGTGTTCTCAATAATGGGAGGTCACCTCCCAATATATTTGTAGTATGTAAGAATAATCATTTAGATTATCTAATTCATGTATTGGATGTATGAAAAAAACATTATTGCATACCTAAAATAGATTATGAATAATCATTAAAATAATAATTATCATTTAAATCGATAATACACCCCTTATACTTAATTAATTTAAATATCTAAAAAAGAGTCTTGGAGACTCCCATGAATGGTCAGACAACACTGGTAATGTCTTATGACTGCAATGATTCAGGCTGATAATGACTCAAAATAATGATAGGGCATTCTAAACAATGCATCATATCGATGGTATGACATTACAACACATTAAAAAATTCCCATATTTTGGTTTTTAAAGTATAACAGTGGATCATTTTATGGAGATTAATTTCCATAAGTAACTTCTTTATCAATATATGTATTTTCAACACTTTTAAAATTTCTATGGATCTCTACAGTGTTATATATGATGGTGTTTAATTCCTATACATTTATAATTTCTCATATTGGAGGTGAATCGTCCCTGGTGGTGACTCATCTTCAATGGTGATCAACTACAAGTAATGAATCATCATCAAAAGAGAGTAGAGAGTAAAGATAGGTCTTATTAGTACTTATCCATATATTAAAAAATCATCTGTATATTATTAAATTATATAATAATAAATAAATATCATTAATTGGAAAAAAAAATATGGTTTTTATCATTAAAACAAGGATCCCTATAATATATCCCTGGTTGATGATCACAAACCATCTAATTTAATAATCCTTTTATTAAATTACTTAGGATTTTAAAATATACATTCTTAAAATAATAATGGAAAAAATATTTCAATGATATCAAGATAAAAATATATCAAAGATATTTAATAATGGTGGTATCAAAGATAATATAACATCAAATGAATGAAATAACCATATATGGAATCTAAACTAATTAAATTATTATTAGATAATCGTATTTATTCTATACATTTAAAAAGAAATTTAAAACTGCATCAAAAGGATTAAAAAAATAGAAAATATATAAAAATTATATTTTTTATATTCATTAAAAATCATATGGGATTATTAAAAACAAAAATTCAAGTACGATACTCAACGTAGAAAAATATGAATAGTAAAAAAAATCAATAAGAAAATAAATTGAAATATATAAAATAATAATAGAAAACCCCATGGAAGACTTAATGTCACTCAAACAAATTGTGGGATAATAGAAAGATGTAGTGATTTTACCATTCCCATTTAAAATGCATAAGGTTATTCTGTGATAATATTATTTAACTATAGAAATAGCACTTGGAACTGTAGATAGAGAATGAGTGTCCTTCATAATGATAGGCCTGAGATGCTGCATAGATTCTATTATTGTTATAATATTGTTTTGTAAATTAGTGGGTAAGGGTGAATTTGGATCTCTTGTAACACTATGTCAGAAAAACACTATCTCAGTGCCTGGGGAACTGTGATGAGACTTCATTATAATGGAATACTGAGACACTAATATAGTTCTAGAAACATAAAGAAATGAAATAATCATATTTTTAAAGTCTATAATAATATCCCCAAATTCCATATCATTGAAAATTTGATGTTTCTCATGAATAAAAAATTTTATCACTAGCGTCATCACTTTTAAGTAATTTATTTGTTATTTGAATGCTTGGGTAACTATTGGCATTCGAAGGTTCTCAGTTGTAAATGTGAAATCATAATTGAGATATTGTTTTCAATAAATTATAAAAATAAAATATTTCATTTCAATTTTAATTTTCTCTTCATGAAATTTCATTTCCATCATATATTCCATTACCATTTATGAAAAAAATCATGACTAAAGTTAGGAAAATCGCATGAGGTGTCCAAAAAATCATCTATAACCATTGACTAGATCAAGTCATCATCAATAGGAGTAGCATCAATACAATTAGAATCCCAAGAAGAATGTTTATCCACCCTCTATATAAAAAAATACATAAAATCTTAAATTTAGATCTCATCTCCGCTATGGTTTATCGAAAGGTCTCAAACTAATTTTATAGCCTCCTATTATATATTCCCACTTCTTGATTGTGATGAATCCTTTTGGGTTGGATATGATTTATCACAAGCTCAAACCAATATATTCCAGCTCCCTCACATATATTATTAAACCAAGGCCCATTTTATCTTAATAAAAACCAATCTCTGAGTAATGATTCATTTTATAAGATTCTAAATTAGAGATAAAATGAATGAAAATTAGAATTGATGAGATGGTTGGTACCTATATATCAGAATAATATCCTTATACATCACCTATAAAATCTATCTTCTCTAATGAAGATCCCTTAATATCCGTATATTATAAAATAGTATATCCTCCACGATTTCATTTTCTAAAATCATAATCATTTTTTGATTAGTCCATACTAATCCTAACATACACAATAAACCTATCTAATTAATTTATAGCTGCGGCTCCCAATATTTTAGAATAAACACAATAAGTTTTATCAATTATATCCTTAGTGACTGTAAACTCAACAAAAAGTTATCATCAACTAAATAGTCATAAACTGGCTACTCAGAATCCATTTTCACATTATATGTAGGAATAATAATTACATGTACACTATGTTATCCACCAACATGATCAACATGGAGAAGATACAAGATATTAAATCACCCCCTCAACAAACTATTCATTCTCATCCCTATTATCCCTATCCACATCTCAAAATAATATATTTCTATATTCTGATCAAGAGACAACTAATAAAATGAGGGATGAAATAAGTGCATGATGACTCTCAACTTCCTCAATGGCAATGAGGACACTATGACCGTCTTGGTAAGAACCACAATAATCATCATCTTTGTATAAACTTGGATCTTTTTTTCATGTATGTTTTTCCTTTTCTGGTTGATTTTGAGGAAAAGAAGAAAATATGGAAATTTTCTAAGCACACACAGTGTACTTTATAAGTACATGTTGTGTACTTTGATCCTGCGAGAGGCCGTGTGCTGGCCATGTCCAGTCCACACACACAGTGTGTAGGAGTGATGTGGAGGCCACTTAATGCGGTGTATGGAGAAGGTGAGTACACGCCGTGTACTCAAGAAGTACATGCCATGTACATTTATTTTTATTTCATTAAACGGGGTGGGGTCATGTCTAATCCCTATTTCCATCATGTTCTTCACCTAATTACATCCAGATCATTCGAGGAGGTCGAATCTTCTCTGAGCCTCTGATCTTTCACCAGTTATCCGAATCGAATGTCATCGGTTGCAGTAGAATCGAAGCGTTGAGTTCTTGGTTATTCCATGGCCACTTTTCTGGATTCTTTCTCTTATGAGAGTTATCTATGTTTGAATGTTTTAGATTTTTTTGAAGATCTTATCCGTTCTAGGACGATTCATAGGCCGAGGTTCATGTATATCGATCTCCTAGGATTGAGGTAGGTGGTTTGTTGCCCAACGTTGAATGTCTTTGAGTTTTTGTTCAAAAAGTGTTGGATTCCCATGTATTGGGTATCTCGTGTTAGGGTTTGGAACCTGTATTCTTATCTGCCCTAGATTTATTGTATTCTAGAGGTTATTAGATGATTAATGATTTCGTGTTAGCATGGTTTAGTATCACCCCATGGGGATTTCCCTTGTTTTGGTGGTTTACCGCTGTTTGGATTAGGTTGCCTGGGAGGCATACCTTGTTGCATTGATTGTCTACCTTGTGATATTTGATTGCATCTATTGCCTACTATTTATATGATTTTGATACATTATAGCTATTATCCAAGTAGTTATTGAACTTACTTAGGGATGCTGACATTCGATTACGCATGAATAGACTACTTAGGGCTGTGTGAACCTGGTGCGGTAGACTAAAGATAGAATTGGCAATTATGGGATTCCATAGAGAGGCTTTTATAAATTAGTATCATTTGCAGGACCTATAATAATTGGACATTTTTCTTCCTCATAGTGTCCTTAATTACGTATAGAGAATATAGGGGGAATTAGACATAAGTGCTTCCTCAGAGAGTCTTTACCTATCGTTGCATGGCCGTAGGGGAATTGACAGTGAGTGCTTCCCATAGTGTCTGTGCATCATTATGATTACTTGAATATAGGGTTCTGCCAGTACAATCCACTCAGATATTTAGTGTGAATATTGGTTGGTTGGTTGTGACAAGTACACCAAGCCAAATAACAAGCTTGTTTTTTGTACTACTTCCAGTTTAGGCAGTCTGGTGAGATACTTATTGTGTTACTAGCTAACATTTGGGAATATATAGTTGTTTCTAGATTCCTTGGGTTATATTTATATGACTTAATTAAACTACTAAATAAATGTGAATGGAGATTTTTAGGGTTTTTTACTTAGTGTACTCTTGTTTCTCTGCTGCATTAATTTCATTTACTTTTGCGTAGTTTCTCACTGACACTAGGGCACATATATTGTGGTGATTTCCTACTAGGATTGGTCTCACACCCTGTTTGGGTCCTGCTTTTCAGCCCAAACTGGTTATATGGTTGCAGGTGTGGATAAGGATTGTGGCCCTTCTACTTCAGGTACATGATTTATGGTTGGAGCTGGAGAGCATAGGACCAAGCCTTGTCTTGCGATGCTGTTGGAGTTGCTGTTTACTTTTAGGACTTTGTTCTAAGTTTTTTTCTGCATGTTTTTGTGTTTTATTTTTTCCTTAGATAATTGTACATACTGTATCATTTTCTTTATTTTTATATTATACATTTCTTCCGCTGTTTAGTTTCAGTTATTGTATGTTGTTTACTGCTTCCTCTATTGAATGTTATTTCCTTTTATTTGTATACCTTACCAAATGAGGGCATATTTTCCCCAATGAATCACCAAGGCCCTCACTATTAGTCTGCATCCTTTGTCATTTAGAGAAACATGCTTGAGGTCATGTGGTGAACCGGGTACGGGGCACCAGTTGAGTGGATCCGGATTCGGGATGATATAAAGCTATATCAAAGGAGTTCTTTCCTTTTCAATTGACTTACTATTTAGCGACATTAGATAGGGATAGGACAGAATAGTTAAATGGTAAATAGCTGTGTACGGGAGTTCTAGAACCCATGTATAGGGAAAAATCCAGATTGCCTCGAATGTTGCAATTTTCAAGATTTGGAAATATTACAGTTTACATGATTTCACTATTGGGTGGTGCACTTGTTTTGTGCAGTTACAGTTTATATGATTGTGGTTATAATTTGGTGTAAACCAATGAGATAAGGGTATGAAATATCATGCATTATATAGGAACTTTTTAGAAAATCACATGTCATGAATTTTCCATGCCATCTAGGTTGTATTAGAATTTTCATGCCATTGTGATAGAAATTGTGATAGAAGATGCATGTTGTCGTGATAGCTGTTGTGATAGGATACCTTCCATGTTGATAGGGTATCATTTTTTTAGAGATTGTTTATCATGGACTACAAACTTTGGTCTTAGAGGTGTTATGGGCCCTCGAGGATCGGAATTTGGTGGGTCGTGAGTTAGTTATACTGTTTACTTGTTATATGAATTGTTATGAAGACAAGATTTGATTTGCGGGATGTATGGGCCCCCACAGATCGAAATTTGGCACCTTAACGCTTGTTTTTCTGTGTTTTCTAGGCCCCGTTGTAGTTCTGAGGATACTATCCAGAAAAAACCAGAATACTTGGTCTTTACATCATGAATAAACATTGTGTAGTTTTTATCTGTGTCACTAACTGTGTGGACAGGGACACGAGGTTGTGAAAGTTCTTATAGGAACACGCCGTGTACTGGTTTGAACACCATGTAGTATGACTTGGGAATCCGGCCGTGTCACGAACAACACAGAGCGAGGGTTTTCTTCAAGTACACAATGTTTCTGTCTGGAAAACGCTTTGTAGGGTCGGCCGTGTGTCTGGCTGTGTCGCTAAAAACACAGTCCAGGTAAGGCATGTCTAGTACACATCGTGTCTCCTTTGAACATGAATGTATGTTTTCCATAGGGGAGTCGTGTGAGCACTCCGTGTAGTTGAATACATGGGTTGGGAAAATACACAGGGAAACACGCCATGCACCATGTTTACATGCTGTGTAGTGGTGGTCCATGTATCATTCTGTGTGACTAACGACATAGTCATGGGAAAAATCTTAAGGACACGCCGTGTAGTGGAAAAACACACTGTGTAGTTTCCTGCTAGGACAGACCATGTTCCTAGCTATGAGAGTGATCAAGAAGGGATAAAAAGGTTAGTACATGCCGTGTAGTTTGAGAACACGCCATGTAGCCGAGTGGTTTACACAGCCATTTATGGCCAAGGTACACGCCCAGGGTAAAAATTTCCAGAAAACATGTCGTGTAGTGGTACTAACACGCTGTGTAGTCATGTTTTTTAATATTTTTAAAGTTTTTCTCTCCTGTTCCATTTTAATCTATAATTTTTCAATTGTGTTCGTCGTTAATGATGGTGTGATTTTGACTTTTCTGAGCTATGGCACCAAGACGTCCTCCTGTTGCACGTCATGAACCAGCCAGTGATCGTACGCTTGATACGGTAGACTAGGGACTACCAGTACTTTCACCTATCATTCTGGACATGGCACCTGAAGTGATTCCAGACACTGGTGTTGATTCTCAATTCAGAGAGCGTTTCATGAGATTCACGCAGACCTTCCAGGGATCTCAGCATCCTACCCCATCTATGGAAGAGCTGACGTGGGTTTTTCAGCAATAGAATCCTCCAACGTTCACCGGGGAGGGAGGATCGCAGGAAGTGGAGTCATGGCTAGAAGCCATGATATCCATATTCGAGCACCTGGTGATGCCTCCAGAGAGGAGAGTGAATCTCACAAATTATATGCTGTGAGATTCCCCCAAGAGATGGTCGGATGTGGTTTCACAGGTAGGGAACCAATAGGATATGGCTTGGGATGAGTTCCAGCGTACGTTTTACGACTACTTATACCCAGGGACGCTGAGGGATAACAGAGCTAGAGAGATTATGACCCTACAGTAGGATACACTCACAGTTATGGAGTATTCCTCTCGCTTAACATAGTTATGGCATATCTCTCCCGTTCTGAGAAATTACGAGCTGTTTTTAGTGAGGAAGTTTGAGAAAGGCCTCAGACCAGACATCAGATCGTAGGTGAACGTCTTCCAGTATACTTCTATTATTCTGATATTCAACCAGGAAATTATCACGGAGAGAAACCTGACGGATACTGGAGTTGTGGACCAGGGCGGTTCAGCTTCCAGGGATGAATCATTTAAAGTATACGACATTAAGCGCCACTGATAGTCTGCATTAGGTAACTCAAGTAAGCGAGGAATTATTTTGGTAGACGAGATCATCCTTCTGGAAACCAAGTGGTGTGTTATCAGTGTGGGGAAAAAGGCATGAGAAGCCTCAGTGCTCGAGAGACCCAGTGGAGTGCCGATCATGCGGTAAGATGGTTCATCTACAACGTTTCTAAAAGGTTCTTCTTCCAGTGGCTAGTGAAGGAGTATTAGTTTCGACTTCGCATACAGGATCAGGATTACCAGTTTAGCAATAGATTGGGGGCCAGAGTTCTTCAGGTCATTCAGCCGAGGGTAGAGGCTGTGGACGCATTGGTGAGACTCAGGGAGGGTCAGCTCAGGGATCTCAGGCTGCTACACAGGGCCGCGATGTAGGCCAGAATTTTGTGGTAGAGAAGTTTTATCCTCTACACTTTTTGATATGGGATATTCTCATAGAATAATTTTTGTGCATACTGTGGAATTCCTTAGACTTACTGTTTATACTATTGAGGATATGATGACGCTAGACACTCCCTTTGTAATTAGAACTGCTAGCATGCGTTAGTGCTTAGACTGCCCCCTTGAGGTTGGTCGGTGTCCTTTTCCGTGGAGTCTCTATGTTTTGGGAATGACCGGCTATGATGTTATTCTCTGGATGTACTGGTTAGTTCCCTTTTATGCCTTTGTCGATTCCTATCACCGTTGGGTGAGTTTTACATCACTAGAGGGCAGATCTTTTCTTCACAAGGGTGAATGGGATGTCCAGGAAAGCATAGATGGACCAAAGCATCATGGGTTGGGTGGTGTTATGGCCCATTTTTATAGTTTATATCTGGATGACCATGGGACTTCTCAGATAGATTTTCCTCTAGTGGATAATCGCTTTCTAGATGTCTTTCCAGAAGACTTTTCAGGTTTTCCTATGGAGAGAGAGGTAGAATTTTCTATCGAGCTTCTTCCAGGAGTGGCACCGGTTTCCATTAATCCTTATAGGATGGATACACCTAAGTTGTAGGAGCTCAAGAAGTAGTTGGAGGAGTTGCAGGCAATGGGTTTCATCCGACCAAGTACTTATCCTTGGGATTCGCCTGTCCTGTTTGCGAAGAAGGTGGAAAACACCATTAGGCTTTGTTTGGATTATCGGAAGCCGAACCAGTTGACAGTTAAGAACCAATATCCAGTTCCACGGATAGATGATCTCTTTGATCACCTTAAAAGAACCATTGTTTTCTCGAAGATCGACATGAGATCCGGCTACCATTAGTTTCCTGTCAGACTATCTGATATACCTTTTAAATCCTTCTGGAGTACGTATGGTTTGTATGAGTATTTGGATATTCCATTCGGTCTCACGAACACACCAGCAGTTTTCATGGCATTGATGAATAGATTTTTCCATCCTTAAATGGATTCTTTCATGGTGGTTTTTTGGCCAACATCTTGGTGTACTCTCACACTCGACACAACCATACTACCCATATTGAGATCATTTTGAGTACACAAAGGGAGCATCAGTTATATGTTATGCTCTCAAAGTGCCACTTTTGGATGGACGATATTCACTTCCTGGGCCATGTCATCTCAGAGACAGGAGTATTAGTAGACCCAGAGAAGGTGAATGCAATAGTTACTTGGGAGCAGCCGAAGAATGACTTTGAGGTACAAAGTTTCTTAGGGATGGCTGGTTACTACACGTGGGTTAAACCAGACTTCTCATGCTTAGTAGAACTACTAAAGAACTTGAATACGAAGGGGTGAAGTATGTTTGGTCAGAATCATGTGATTCAGCCTTTCAAGAGATAAAGGGGAGATTGACTTCAGCACCGATTCTAGTTTTACTGGAGCTGAGCAAGAGTTATACAGTTTTCTGTGATGCATCTGGCATCGGGCTTGGGGGAGTGCTTATGAAAGAGGATCGTGTGGTTGAATATGGATCTTGGAAGTTGAGGACACATGAGATGAACTATCCTACGCATGGCCTGGATTTTGCTGCAGTTGTTCATGCTTAGAGTTGTTCGAGACATTATCTTATGGGAGAGCATTTTGTGGTATATACAAACCACAAGAGCCTCATGTATATCTTCACGTAGTGTGAATTGAATCTGAGACAGTGGAGGTGGTTTGAGTACCTACAGTCTTTCGATTTTGAGCTTGCTTATATGCATGGGAAAGGCAACGCTGTGGCAGACGCAGTGAGCAGAATGACACAGATATAGGAAGTTCAGGAAGCCAGAAGCGACTGGCAACTTATGGCTCTGTTCCCTGAAATTCATTTAGAGGTGCATGACAGACAGGGTCAGACTTTTCTGTCTTATATAGCTGTTACCTCTACCCTTCATGACCGAGTTCAAATGAGGCAGCTATCATATTATGAATGCTTAGTCCTACGGGAAAGCGTGTCAGGAGGTGACCCTCTTCCCAGATGGACCATAGGCGAGGATGATATCTTGCGTTTCTAGGGACACGTATGGATGCTAGCAGATATACGCGAGGAGCTGATGTGAGACTTCCATTCCTCTGTTTGGGTAGTTCATCTTGGTGTCACCAAGATTTATCGTGATTTGCACTGCCAGTATTGGTGGCCAGCTATGAAGAGAGATGTATCTGGTTTTGTCCTAAGATTTTCCACTTGTCAGCAGGTGAAGACTGAGCACATGTGACCAGTAGGGCTTTTATAGAAACTAACCATTATCGAGTGGAAGTGGAATGATGTTGTGATGGACATCGTAACAGGTTTACTAAGATAACCTCGAGGGAAAGACGTGGTATGGGTTGTCATTGACAGGCTCACGAAGGTTGCTCACTTCTTTATAATCAATGATAACTTCAGTGTCTATGAGCTTGGATGGTTATACATCTGTGAGATTGTACACTTTCATGGGCTTCCGAGTACAATCATTTCAGATAGGGATGCCCGCTTTATGTTGAATTTCTGGAAAGGGCTACAAAGGGCTTTGGGTACACAGGTACTTCTGAGCACAGCTTACCGTCCTCAGACAGATGGACAGTCAGAGCACAAGATACATATAATATAGGACATGTTATGAGCATGCATCCTTTATTTTGGAGGTTCTTGGTAGAATCATATACCTCTATAGGTGTTTTCCTACAATAATAGTTTTCAAGAAACTATTCATATGGAACCTAACGAGGCTTTTTACGGTAGGCTGTGCCGATCACCCTTGTTTTGGATGGAGGTAGGAGAGGTAGCTATGTTGGGACTTCATCTTGTTTAGGAGACCACAGAACAGGTGGACTTGATTTGGAAAAGATGGATATTGCACAGTCTCGGCATAAATCTTATGTTGATCAGTGGAGAAGACCTTTGGAGTTCAAGGTCGAAGATTAGGTTTTCTTACGTGTTACCCCAAGGTTGGGACACAAACGGATCAGGAGACATGGTAATAATTCACCGAGATATGTTGGGCTGTTTGAGGTTCTAGAGAGAGTCGGGCTAGTTTCTTATAGGTTGTAGTTACCTTAGAGGTACCATGCTATGGATGACCTCTTCCATGTTTCTCAGCTTCGATGCTATTTCTCAGACCCGTATCATGTCTTTGAACCCGAGGAGGTTGAGTTTCAGCAGGATGCATTGTTCGAGGAAAATAATATCAGGATTGTTGATCATAGTGAAAAGGTACTTTGTGGCCAATCTGTTCCTTGGTTATGGGTGCTATGGAAGCACGAACATGTGAAAGACGAGACTTGGGAGAGGGAGGCCGATATGCAATCACACTGGCCAGAGGTGTTCGAGGTCTCTTCTTCATCACCTTTTTAAGGAAATTCAGGAATGAATTTTCTTAAGGGAGGAATTTTTTAAGAACCCAGATCTTTTTTTCAGTTATGTTTTTCCTTTTCTGGTTGTTTTTTAGGAAAAGAAAAAGATCTGGAAATTTTATAAGTACACATTGTGTACTTTCTAAGTACATGCCGTGTAATTTGATTTCGTGTGTGGTCATGTGCTAGCCATGTCCGGGCCACACACATGTTGTGTAGGGGTGATGTAGAGGCCACATAATGTGGTTTACGGAGAAGGCGAGTACACACTGTGTACCCAAGAAGTACACGCTGTGTAATTTTCTTTTTATTTCATTAAACAGACCGAGGTCGCGTCAAATATATATTTTCATCTTCTTCTTCGCCTAATTACGTCCAATGTATCCAAGGAGGCCGGATCTTCTCCGAGCCACTGATCTGTCACCAGTTATCTGAATCACACGTCGTCGGTTGCAATAGAATTGCAGCGGTGAGTTCTTGGTTCATCCTTGGCCACGTTTCCTGATTCATTCTGTTATTAAAGTTATCTAAGGATGAACTTTTTAAACTTTTTTTGTAGATCATCTCCATTCTAAGCTGATTCACATGCCGAGGTTCAATTATATCGATCTCCTAGGATTGAGGTAGGTGGTTTGTTTCCCTACGTTGAATGTCTTTGAGTTTTTGTGCAAAAATTGTTGGATTCCCATGTATTGAGTATCTCAGGTTAGCGTTTTGAAATTGTATTATTATCTACCTTACATTTCTTGTATTCATGAGGTTATTAGATGATTAATTAATTCTTATTAGCATGGATGAGGATCACCCCATGGGTGTTTCCCTTGTTTTGGTTGTTTATTTCCGTTTGTCTTAGGTTACCTGTGAGGCATACCTTCTTGCATTGAATCTTGCCTTGACATAATTGATTTCATGTATTTCCTACTATTTATATGATTTTGATGCATTTTATTTATTAGCCAAGGAGTTTTTTAACTTACTTAGTGCTGCTAACAGTGGCTTACACATGACTAGACTGCTCAGGGTTGTGTGAACCTAGTGTGGTAGACTAAAGAGGTTATTGACGATTAAGGGCTTCACTAGAGAGTCTGTTATAAATTATTATTGTTCACAGGACCTATATGAATTAGACTTTGTGCTTCCTCAGAGTGTACTTAGATACGTATCGAGACTATAGGGGGAATTAGATGTATGTTCTTCCACAAAAAGTCTTTAACTACCATTGCAAGACCACAGGGGAATTGACGGTGAGTGCTTCCAAGAGTGTCTGTGCCTTTGTATGATTACTTGAATATAGTGGTCTTCTAGTATGATCCACATAGAGAGTTAGTGCGAATATTTTTTGGTTGGTTATGAAGATCCCACCAAGACAATGAACAAGCTTGTGTTTTTTACTACTTCTAGTTTAGGTATTCTGCTGAGATACCTGTTGTGTTACTTGCTATGCTTTGGGGATATAGAGCTATTGCTAGATTCCTAGTGTGATAATTAAATGACTGAATTAAATTACTAAATAATTGTGAATAGTGATTTTTAGAGTTCTTTACTTTGTGTACTCCTGTTTCTGTACTATATTTATTTCATTTTCTTTTTTAAAATTTATCACTGACAGTAGGGCACAAATCTTGTGGTGATTACCTACTGGGATTAGTCTCACACCCAGTTTGGGTCCTTATTTTTTTCCATAACAGGTTAAATGGTTACAGGTGTGGATAGGGATTTTGGCCCTTCTACTTCAGTTTCATGATTGGTGGTTGGTTCTAGAGAGCATAGGACCGAGCCTAGGGTTGCAATGCTGGTGGAGTTGCTTTCTACTTTTAGGAATTTATTCTCAGTTTTTTTTCAGCACGTTGTTGTGTTTTCTGATTTCCGTAGATACTTGTACATACATGATCATTTTCATCATTTTTATATTATACATTTCTTCTGCTATTTAGTTTTATTTATTGTATTTTGTTTACTGCTTCCGCTATTAACTGTTATTTCCTTTTCTTTGTATTCCTTACCAAATGAGGGAATAGTTTCCCCAGTGACTCATTAAGGCCCTTGCTACTAGTTGGAAACCTCTGGAGTTTGGGGAAACATGCTTCAGGTGATGTGGCGAACCCGGTATGGGGCACCAGTTGAGTGGCTACAGATTCGGGTCGTTACAATCTTCATCACCAATATAACAATATTTTCCATATTTATTTTATTATATAACTTATTATTATTATTTTTCATCTCCATTTTCATCATTCACATTATTTACATTATTATATATAGATATAGAAGTTATCTATAGTTATTATTTACACAAAAAAATTTATTTCCATTACCTAACATTCATATTTTAAAAGATTCTATTATATGTGGTGATATATTATTGGATTAAGAGAAGAATTTTTTTTAGTGATCCCTTAGGTTAGTCTAGGTCAGTACCATTATTCATATAAAACTCATGGTCCTCATCAAATATGGTTGAAATGTCATATTTTTCTTCATTTGAATACTCATGTACTTCATCTACTATTAATCTAGGATAAAAAATATTTTTATATCGTTACTTGTAATCATCATGGTAAAATTCCCCACAGATCCTTTTAATATCATCAACCCACGGTATCATTAATGGGATCCAATTTATTTTCCGACTATTGCCAATGGACATTGTAATGAAAAACACTCAACATATTAGTTTATTATCTTCTCCCCAACAACCACTCCCTTTGACTCTATAATGGATGAAACAATATTGGGATAAATAATTATACTTGACCTTGAAAACGTCATACACATTTTTATCATCTGAACCATAAAATATCTACATGGAATTATGTTTTCCATTTAATTTTTATTGAATTGTTTTGATAAATCTCCATAACTCTTGGTTGTGAAATAACATTTTTTGGGTCACATCATATGTTTAATGATCATAAAGAATAAATGACATGAACCATCAATATCTACTGCATCTAGTCTTATAACAATCCAAAATCTATTAAAACATTACCTGAAATCCTCATAAATAATGTTATCAATGAAAATGGGAATATTTACTTGATATAAATTTTAAATATCTTCATGGGACACTTTTAGACATATATACCAATGTCTTGAAGAGAAAACAATTTTTTCCACATTTATTATGATTTTAACCCACTCTTCATCCTCCTAAAATGTGAACTCAATAAAATGATTGAAATAGTACACTCAACTATGATACAAGGATCTATCAATATTAGAGAATATTTATACCCTTACATTATATTTTAGAACAATAATTACCAATGACTTTTTGAAATAAACCAGTCAACATGAACTTCTTCACTAGGTAACAATTCATGATTCACAATATGTATATTAATTTGCTCAATGGCTGACTGGCTTGGATATCCCCTCTTCTTCATTGAAAATTCTGACTGATCTGGATAAGACTGATTGGATATCTTCACTCTATCCATGGATATCATCTTAGGAGGTTCTAATGAAGTCAAGGGAAGGTTGAATAGTGGAAGATAAAGGGTTGCATCGATGCTCACAATTATGTAATGAGGGAATAAATGATGAAATTACCAGAGAGTCTAAATTATATCATTAAAGAATTCTGGATATTTTTAATAGAAAATTGAAATAATATTTTGATAATAATAAAAATAAATTAAATATGTAACCCATACAAACAAATCTTGTAGAACAAGATCAAAAACCATTGGTAGGTAATTTCTAATGTTCACTACTAGAAAAACACGTATTTGCGACGGGGCATTTGTGACGGGATCCCTTCGCAAATGGCTTTTTGCGACGGGGGCCCGTCGCAAATAGCCCGTTGCTGAAAATGCGGTCGCAACAACACTTATTTGCGACGGGCCCGTCGCTAAAGCCTTTTTTTGCGACGGTCATTCTCCCCGTCGTAAATAGTATTCCGTTTTTTTGTAAAAAACTTTTAAAATGGTTTTTGCGATGGGACCCGTCGCAAATACCTTTTGCGACGGTACCATCGTAAAAACGATTTTTAAAAAAAAAATAAAAAACTATTAATAATACTAGTATTTGCGACGGGCATAGTATCCCGTCACAAATACGATTTATAGTATTTGCGACGGGACCCTTCGCAAATACTATTTTTTAAAAAAAATAAAAACTATTAATAATATTAGTATTTGCGACGGGCATAGTATCCCATCCCAAATACTATAAAAAAAATAAAAACAATAAATTATTAATAAATTATTTTAATTAATATATTAATAGAATTATAATTCACAAATAAAAATAATTAATTATTTTAATTAATATAATAATAATAGAATTATAATTCAAAAATAAAAAATAATAGAATATTAATAAATGATTTAATTAATATAAAAATAATAAATTATTTTACATTCAAATATTAAAATAATTCAAGTAATACAAAAAATATAATTAAAATATAATATTATAAAATTTTAATATATATATATATTTTAATATTATAAAATATAAATAATATTATTATTAATATTAATATTTTTATTTAAAAATATAATATTATTAATATTTTATAATGAGACAAAAACTAAGAATAGAAAAAAAAAATATTGATTTCCCAAATTTTATAACATAAATACAAACTCTAATCTGAAGGAGGGGGGAGGGGGGAGGTGGGGGATCTGCAGATGGTGGTGGAGGAAACTGCATCCCTAAAGCATGAGTGAGTCGGCGCATGTACTCCATCTGCTCCTGATGCTGCTGCTGCCACCGACTCGTCTGCTCCTCGTACAACTGCTGCTGGCATCGACACTCCTCCTCATGCTGCTGACGCATCTGCTCCTACTCCTGTCGGAGACTCTCTATCTGTGCAGTCTGAGATCGCAACTTATCCTCATACTGTGTAGTAGAAGAAGAAGCACGATCTCTTCTCGAGTTGGACGCCAACATCACAGCACTGCCATAATAATCTTCGGGAGTCAGTCGAGAGCCGATACCAACTACCCGGCCCTTCTCGAAGGCATACTGGGTGGCCTGCATCCATGCCGCCTCATCAAACTGACGGGCAGTGGTCTGATCTGATGACTCGGCCTGACTCTCAGGCCTGGCCTGTGACGCTGCGGCCTCATATGACTCCTATAGTTGCAATTTAAAATTAAAATTGTGAATATATTATATGCAGTAAATTTTTAAACTTGAAAACAAATAATACTGACCACGATGTGATGCTGACGATCACCTCTGAGCTCCCCAGTAGCAGGATCACTATACATCCTCCGATATACATCGTACTCTGTAATATCGGGGTGCTCAACAGCCTATAAGAATAAAAAATAAACTGTTAATATTTATAGTTATATAAAATATTTATAAATAATGTACGTACCAGATGCTGTCTATGAGTACTGAAAGAACGACTCCCAGCTCGATGAGTCACCTCTTGTCTCCCCCGATTCTGCCTCCCCACCGATGATCTCCTCTGAAAGGCATCACTCAACCAGTGCACACATAATCCATCCCATACATGGGATGAAATATACTCTGGTCGGTGTGCTCTACATGACTCCTCAAAATCTGACACTCCTGCTTTCTTCATCACAGCTTTTCTTAAATTGTGCAAAAACTGACGAAGGCGATCACGCATGGCCACCTCCCATGCCTCGTGGATGGCGTCACGCATGGTATTCTCGATCGGATACCATAAACCCTACAAATAAATCAAAATATCAAGTTAGAAATGAAATAATTTTCAACATAAAAAATTTTTATTTACCTACGTACCAACCAATGGCCGAACATGGCCTGCTGCACATCAATGGGAATCTACTCCCATGTGGTCCACGTCTGAGAGAAATAGTTGCGCAAAATAGCGCTGCCCTGTCCGACTGTTATATGCGGAAAACTGAAAAAATAATAAACATTTATTATGTGAATAGATTAATGAAATCTTAGTCAAATCCACAGGTTATTACACAGGTTATCACACCTCCGTGTGCGTGGATGAAACCCAAGACGTGGACGTCACTCGGGGACGGGGTCAGGAATCATCAATCGTGCAAGACCGCGCCCCCTCCGCGTACTCCCTGGAGCGCCTGTAGGCTGAGGGTCATCTGTCAGCAACGCATCCGCATCGAAAGTCAGGTCAGCATCCGCCAACTCACGAAATGTGGCCTCGTCCATCTGAAACAGAAAATGTTAATGTTAGCAAATAATTGATAATTACTATTATATATACATATATACATATATACATATTATGATTGTATATAAATACCATGGAATGCTATCAGTGTTCATCTTCATCATCATCTTCATATATTTTAATGTCATCTTCATATTACTCCTCAACATCATCGATATCAATTCGAGTTACAGTTGCTTCATCTCTTACCATTTCAAATTCATATGTGACATCATTAACATCATCATCATCACCGACACTTAAATGTGGGGTGTCGTCATCGATACTCATGTCTCTTTGTAAAAAAGATTGATTTTGAGTACTCTCTTGAAAAACTTCTATTTTGTGCACATCAGTGAAAGCACATTCACTTTGACTAAACTGATTGTCTTGAATTTGGATTTTTATTATACTCCACCAATCAGTCAAGTCTCTTGATGTTGCACAGTACTTTGCATAATAAACTTGATATGCCTGTTGAGCCAATAAGAATGGTTCATTTAGTGCGAGAACACTTTTACATTTAATATCGATGATTCCATGAGTCGGATGAACACGCACACCTCTCTCTGTATCCAACCACCGACATTTGAACATGGTTACGTAATGTTGTCCAAGATAACAGAGTTCAATGATTTCATCAAGTATGCCATAAAAGTCAACTTCATTTTCTCGATGATGAGATCCTCTCAAGCTAACTCCACTGTTCATTGTTTTTTTCGATTCCCCATATGCATGTGTGTGGAATCGAAATCCATTCACCACATATGCATTATAAGTTTTAACAAGTTTGGAAGGTGGGTTACTCAATACACACAGCCGTTTGTCAATTTTATCAGCATGTCGAGACACCGGAAAATTAGTGAAATAATTATCAATATAGTAAACTATACATTGAATGAGTTGCTAAAAGATAAAGAATTTATGTTACCAGTTTTTGAAACCACTGAGAGGAATTTTTCAGTCGACGTTCTTCGAGAGGAGCTGCTGTAATTTGTGGAATTTGTTTCTTGATATGATTATCATACAACCTATAAAAACCAAAGTTATTTACTGTAACATAAATGATAGAATAAGTGATATAAACACTTACAGTACAACTGATGTCATCTCTTCACAGTTGAGCAGAACATACGTATGAGCTCTCTGATGTTCATCATCTGAAAGCCAGCGTTCATAAACTCCACCAAAACCAAGCTCTGTCTGGTTGAAAATAGATAATTGATTGTCGATTTCATCAATATTCCTCTCGTTCCGTCCCATTCGGTTGTGTTTTGAAGGATACTCAGATTCAAAATAATGGGAGCAGAAAAAAGATATTTCCTCTTGCAAATAAGCTTCTGTAATAGATCCTTCAACAGATGCTTTGTTACGTACTTTTCTTTTCAATTTTTGCATGCATCTTTAAAATGGGTACATCCATAGAAACTGTACCGGACCTCCACATTTGTCTTCATATGGCAAATGTAACATCAAATGTTCCATTGAGTCGAAGAAAGACGGCAGAAATATTATTTCCAGTTTACATATAATTACAACAACATCTTTTTCAAGTTTGCCTAGAGCATCATAATCTGCCGTAGCCGCACAAATTTCCCGAAAAAAATGAGACATGTCTGTTATGGAATCCCAAATCACAGAATTCAACAGACCTCTTAATCCAATGGGTAGAAGTCTCTCCATTATAACATGACAATCCCGACTTTTTAATCCAGTAATATGTCCATTCTTTACACATCTACCCAAATTAGAAGCACAGCCATCGGGAAGTCTCAAATATGAAATCCAATGACAAAATAATAAACGGTTTTCTTTAGACAGTGTATAAGCTGCTTTTGGTTTCAGTAACCTTTCTGTTATGACATTCTCAAATAGTTCCAATTCTGGACGCCTGCAAATTTGGGCAAGATCTAAACGTGCATTTACATTGTCTTTTCTCTTTCCTAGCGTATCCAAAACAGTATGAAACAAATTATCAAAACAGTTCATCTCAATATGCAAGACATCTAACATGTGTCGGACCAGCAGATCAGACCAATATGGCAAATCCCAAAATATGCTACGTTTAATCCAATTGTGTTCTTTCCCAAAAACAGAAATTTTCTGTTGATTTATTGTGGGACCAAAAGTGATGGGAGGTAATGAAAATACAACTGATTTTAACTCCGAACCTGATAGCATTTTTGGAGGTTCATCCCTTTCAACTTTTCCTTTTCTGAAATGAGATCTGTTTCTGTGAAAAGGATGATCAGCTGGAAGAAATCTGCGATGACAGTCAAAATAACAAGGTTTCTTTCCATGAATGAGCATAAATGCTTTGTTCTCTCCCATACAGTAAGGACATGATTTCTGACCATGTGTACTCTAGCCAGATAACATCCCATAAGCCGGGAAGTCACTTATTGTCCACATCAATGCTGCTCTCAGTATGAAATCCTGTTTTGTTGCAACATCATATGTACTGACACCAGTACTCCACAACAAATTTAATTCATCAATCAATGGCTTCAAATAAACATCAATATTTTTCTTCGGATGTCCTGGAATTAGTAAAGTCAAAAAGATACATGGCTCCTTCATCAACATCCATGGAGGTAAATTGTACGAAGTTAAAAAAATAGGCCAACATGAATATTGACTACCATAAGATCCAAACGGACAGAAACCATCAGTGGAAAGGCCCAGTCGAACATTTCAGGCTTCTAAAGCAAAGGATGGATGCACTCTATCAAAATGTTTCCATGAATCACCATCGGCTGGATGATTCAAGCTTTTATCGGTTGAAATATTCTCTTTATGCCATGACATCATTGTCTCTGTATTCTTAGACATGAATAAACGCTGAAGTCTGGATGTAAGTGGAAAATATCTCAACTGTTTTACAGGAATCAAACCAGAATTCCCGTGCTGTCCTTCTTTATATCTCAGTTTCCCACATGTAGGACAACTATCCAACGACTCATTTTCCCCAGAATATAAAATGCAGTCATTTGAACATGCATGAATCTTCTGACAAGTAAGTCCCAAATTTCGAACCATCCTCTTAAACTCATAGTAATTTGCAGGTAAAACATTTCCTTCGGGTAACAGTGTTTTCAGCAAAGAAAATATCTGGTCAAAACAGGTGTTTGACATTCCGTTATCTGATTTGATAGCCATAAATTTTTCAACTGCTTCTAATTTGCTCATCTTCTAGCCAGGATATAATGCATCCTCAGCAGATTTCAACAACTCATAAAATTCATACGGTGCCAACTGAGGATTTGAAGCTATATTAGCCGGAGATTCTGTATGTTGAACAGATGAACCTGCAACATCATGTATTAAATCTTGAAACCGGGATGGATCCGGAATCAAGTTGGTATCACCTGCTCTGGAACTTCGTTCACCGTGTTGATACCAAAAAACATAATCTGGTTGAAAACCAAAACGCAAGAGATGTTCTCCCACTTTGTCAAACGTGTCAAACGTTCTCAATGCACATTTTCTGCAAGGGCATTTTATTTTGCCTTCTGAAACAAATTCTGAATTTGATGCCGCAAATGATAAAAAAATCTCCACACCCTCAACATATACTGGATTTAAACAAGAACCGTTTGGATTTCTACGTTGATTTATCCATATGCGGTCACCTAATAATGATTGTTGACGACCTCGTTGTTCCATATTTCTCTATAAAATATAAAAGCATTACTGGTTTTGAATAATTTGTTAGAAAAAACACTCAAGTAAAGATTGAACATATTGAGAATAAAGCAAAACATGTTACAAATATTGATAATTTTAATATTATATTGATTTTTTATTATTTTAGTAATACTAATATAATTTTTTCATAAACATTAATTATATAATAATAACATTATTACATTATTAGTATATTTTATTATTAATATTAAAATAACATAATTTTTTATATTATATACAATTCTCCTTTCATCTGTGTGTTTAACATTCTGTCTCCACATGTAATATTTGCATTCACTTTCACCTCTCCATTGGCGAGTAGGTTGATAATTTTGAAAAAGAATGCGAATATTACATGTGGAGACATAAAACACACAGATGAAAAGAGAATTTTATATAATATAGAAAATTATATTATTTTAATATTAATAATAAAATATCAAAATAATGTACTAATGTTATTATTCGTAAATATTGGTAATTATTCCAAATTATTGGTAATTATTTCTAATTATTGATAATTATTTCTAATTATTGATAATTATTGGTAACTATTAGTAATTATTGGTAATTATTACTAATTATTGGTAATTATTTCTAATTATTGGTAATTATTTCTAATTATTGGTAATTATTTCTAATTATTGGTAATTATTACTAATTATTGGTAATTATTACTAATTATTGGTAATTATTACTAATTATTGGTAATTATTAATAATTATTGGTAATTATTGGTAATTATTGGTAAGTATTGTTAATTATTGGTAATTATTGGTAATTATTGGTAATTATTACTAATTATTGGTAATTATTACTAATTATTACTAATTATTGGTAATTATTACTAATTATTGGTAATTATTTCTAATTATTGGTAATTATTTCTAATTATTGATAATTATTGGTAACTATTGGTAATTATTGGTAATTATTACTAATTATTGGTAATTATTACTAATTATTGGTAATTATTACTAATTATTGGTAATTATTACTAATTATTGGTAATTATTACTAATTGTTGGTAATTATTACTAATTATTGGTAATTATTACTAATTATTGGTAATTATTACTAATTATTGGTAATTATTACGAATTATTGGTAATTATTACTAATTATTGGTAATTATTACGAATTATTGGTAATTATTACTAATTATTGGTAATTATTGGTAATTATTGGTAAGTATTGTTAATTATTGGTAATTATTGCTAATTATTGGTAATTATTACTAATTATTCGTAATTATTACTAATTATTACTAATTATTGGTAATTATTACTAATTATTGGTAATTATTACTAATTATTGGTAATTAATACTAATTATTGGTAATTAATACTAATTATTGGTAATTAATACTAATTATTGGTAATTATTACTAATTATTGTTAATTATTACTAATTATTGGTAATTATTACTAATTATTGGTAATTATTACTAATTATTGGTAATTATTACTAATTATTGGTAATTATTACTAATTATTACTAATTATTACTAATTATTGGTAATTATTAATAATTATTACTAATTATTGGTAATTATTACTAATTATTGGTAATTATGACTAATTATTGGTAATTATTACGAATTATTGGTAATTATTACTAATTATTGGTAATTATTACTAATTATTGGTAATTATTACTAATTATTGGTAATTATTACCAATTATTGGTAATTATTACCAATTATTGGTAATTATTACTAATTATTGGTAATTATTACTAATTATTGGTAATTATTACTAATTATTGGTAATTATTACTAATTATTGGTAATTATTACTAATTATTGGTAATTATTGGTAATTATTGGTAAGTATTGTTAATTATTGGTAATTATTGGTAATTATTGGTAATTATTGGTCATTATTGGTAATTATTGGTAATTATTACTAATTATTACTAATTATTGGTAATTATTACGAATTATTGGTAATTAATACTAATTATTGGTAATTAATACTAATTATTGGTAATTAATACTAATTATTGGTAATTAATACTAATTATTGGTAATTAATACTAATTATTGGTAATTATTACTAATTATTGGTAATTATTACTAATTATTGGTAATTATTACTAATTATTGGTAATTATTACTAATTATTGGTAATTATTACTAATTATTGGTAATTATTACTAATTATTGGTAATTATTACTAATTATTACTAATTATTGGTAATTATTACTAATTATTACTAATTATTGATAATTATTACTAATTATTGGTAATTATTACTAATTATTGGTAATTATTACTAATTATTGGTAATTATTACTAATTATTGGTAATTATTACTAATTATTGGTAATTATTACTAATTATTGGTAATTATTACTAATTATTAGTAATTATTACTAATTATTTGTAATTATTGGTAATTATGGGTAAGTAATGTTAATTATTGGTAATTATTGGTAATAATTGGTAATTATTAATAATTATTGGTAATTATTTCTAATTATTACTAATTATTGGTAATTATTACGAATTATTGGTAATTATTACTAATTATTGGTAATTAATACGAATTATTGGTAATTAATACTAATTATTGGTAATTAATACTAATTATTGATAATTAATACTAATTATTGGAAATTAATACTAATTATTTGTAATTATTACTAATTATTGTTAATTAATACTAATTATTGGTAATTATTACTAATTATTGGTAATTATTACTAATTATTAGTAATTATTACTAATTATTGGTAATTATTACTAATTATTGATAATTATTACTAGTTATTACTAATTATTACTAATTATTGGTAATTATTACTAATTATTACTAATTATTGGTAATTATTACCAATTATTGGTAATTATTACCAATTACTGGTAATTAATACCAATTATTGGTAATTAATACCAATTATTGGTAATTATTGGTAATTATTACTAATTATTGGTAATTATTGGTAATTATTGGTAATTATTGGTAAATATTGTTAATTATTACTAATTATTGGTAATTATTACTAATTATTGGTAATTATTACTAATTATTGGTAATTAATACTAATTATTGGTAATTAATACTAATTATTGGTAATTAATACCAATTATTGGTAATTAATAATAATTATTACTAATTATTGGTAATTATTACTAATTATTGGTAATTATTACTAATTATTGTTAATTAATACTAATTATTGGTAATTAATACTAATTATTCCTAATTATTACTAATTATTACTAATTATTAGTAATTATTGTTAATTATTGTTAATTATTACTAATTATTACTAATTATTAGTAATTATTACTAATTATTACTAATTATTAGTAATTATAACTAATTATTAGTAATTATTACTAATTATTACTAATTATTACTAATTATTGGTAATTATTGGTAATTATTGGTAATTATTGGTAAATATTGTTAATTATTACTAATTATTGGTAATTATTACTAATTATTGGTAATTAATACTAATTATTGGTAATTAATACTAATTATTGATAATTAATACTAATTATTGGCAATTATGTGTAATTATTCCTAATTATTACTAATTATTCCTAATTATTACTAATTATTCCTAATTATTACTAATTATTACTAATTATTACTAATTATTACTAATTATTACTAATTATTACTAATTATTACTAATTATTACTAATTATCACTAATTATTCCTAATTATTACTAATTATTACTATTTTTTGGTAATTATTGGTAATTATTACTAATTATTACTAATTATTGGTAATTATTGGTAATTATTACTAATTATTACTAATTATTACTAATTATTGTTAATTATTGGTAATTATTCCAAATTATTGGTAAGTATTACTAATTATTGGTAATTATTACTACTTATTGGTAATTATTACTAATTATTGGTAATTATTACTAATTATTGATAATTATTACTAATTATTACTAATTATTGGTAATTATTACTAATTATTACTAATTATTCTTAATTATAGATAATTAATGATAATTGTTCCTAATTATTAGTAATTAAATGAATAATTATAAATAATTAGAAATAATTACCAATAATTACAAATAATAACATTATTAATATATTTTATTATTAATATTAAAATAATATAATTTTCTAATTTATATACAATTCTCCTTTCATCTGTGCGTTTTCTATCTCCACATACAAATAATACATGTGAAGACAGCAAACACACAGATGAAAAGAGAATTGTTAATATATAAAAAATTATATTATTTTAATATTAATAATAAAATAGACTAAAAATGTAATAATGTTATTATTCCTAATTATTGGTATTTATTACTAATTATTAATATTTATTCTTAATTATTAAAAATTATTACTAATTATTCCTAATTACCATTAACTATGAACAATACTAATAATTTAAATTTATTAAGTAATAAAACAATGTAAACATAATTAAATTACAACTAAATAAGAATAATTGAAACTAATAAAAAATTAAAAATAAATATTAAATTAAAATGAACATAAATACCTTGAAAATTGATATGCTCTGATCGTTCTTCAAAACGTTAATATCAGCTCCGGAGAAAAAAATTAAACTAGAAAAAAACTGAACTCTAGAAATATAATTTTGAGAGAAGGAGAAGATAGAGAATGAGAATGAAATGAAAAAAACGGATGGGGGTATTTATAGGTTAGATTATTTGCGACGGTACCAGTCACAAATACCTTAGCCAACATTTATTACGGTCAACGAGTAAATAGTTATTTGCGACGGGACCCGTCGCAAATAACCACCTGCTGACATACTATTTGCGACGGGGGAATATTCCCGTCGCAAATACCTTTTACCGCCGCCGGTTATTTGCGACGGGAATATTCCCCCGTCGCAAATAAGTTTCCCGTGATTTGGCGCGCAAACCGCGCCAGTCCTTTTGCGACGGGGACAGCTGTCCCGTCGCAAAAGGCTACTTATTTGCGACGGGAAAATAACCCCGTCGCAAATAAGTTTTTAACATGGTTATTTGCGACGGGATTTATTCCCGTCGCAAATGCCCTTTTTTCCCGTAGTGGTTGTGTAAGCTCTAATAGAAAGTAAACACAAATGGTGGCGAAAATATTATGGTGGGTAAACTCCAACGGCTGGTAAACTCTGATAGTAGTAAAACAACAATGGTTGCTAAAATCTATATGTGGGTAAACTCTAATGGTGGGATAAATCCATTTTAGCTTAAATCCAATTGTGGGAAAACACCTATGGTGGGTCAACTCCAATGGTGGGTGAACTCCAACGATGGGTAAACTCAGACGATGGGTCTTAGAAAAATATACTTAGTAAAATTTATTCATTCAATATTTGTTTCTAATGTAGTTCATTATCTGAAAATTTAACGTTTTAGTGTAGATATTTGAAATATTATTCACATTTCCATTGTATTAATGATTTATATACCATCATTAAAAATGGTATCTCAATATGTGATTTCCTATTGGTGACTTAACCAAAATGTTAGATGTTTGAGAGGATATTTCTCTATCAAACATACAAACACCAAAAACATCATTTTAATAATTATCTAAGTCTATTTATTATCATAGATCGAAGAAAAATTCTAAATTGGTTTTATACATGAGTAATTTGAAAATTCATTTTACAACATGTCAGTGTGACTCTATTTGTTTTTCATAAAACTTATAACACATACATATAGTAAACATAATGCTAGACAAGATAATAGTTAAATAGATAAGTCTTCCAATCACACATCTATAACTAGATTGATACACTGATTTCCCTTCATATTGAAATTTCATTTAATAGGTGTTTATCAAAGGAGTTTTACTAATCATATTTCTATCAAAATGAGGATATTTTTATCAGTTCATTCGTATGGTTATATTGGTAAAAATAATTATTTATTTGTTTTATGAAATATTAATACAATGAATGACATTCTATTCACCAATTAAAATCATTAAAAATTAATTCTTCTTAATTTTTTAAATTTCAGCACATAAATAATTTTTTCATGATTATAAAAATAGTATTATCTATATATATTTTAATAACTAAAAAATACAATGAAATTATTTTCATAATAAGTGTAGGATCAACTACTCCTTTTGAAAATTAATTTGAAAATGAATAGAGATGATCCTATCATACCGATCTCTATGAGCCTATTTTAAAACATATAATTAATTTATTATGTTGAAAACATGATTTAGAAAATTCAGATTTTAAAATACATTTGGTTATTCAACAAAAAAAAACCACAATTATTTACCAATTCACAAATTCACTTTGTATATCCATTTTATATAGTTTGAAATATATATGCCCTCCCTAAACTAGCAGAATTCTATTGGCATCATGTATTTCCACATGTGAAAATCTAGCTTCAAAAAGTATACCCTCTTCTTGAATATATCCTTGTGAAACGAGTATATCCATATTTATTACTATTCTTACATATTCATCACCAATTTTTCTAATCATTCATTTAGTTACTGTAGTAAAAATGTCTTTTGTTATCTAAAAAAGTACCCAAAATCTATTTATGTCAATTAATTATAATATTACTATAAATCCATTACTTAAAATTCATCATTGATTGCATCATTGATGTTCTTTGGACCATGTTATGATAAGAGATATTAATGTTCAACATTGTTTGTTTGAGAATCTATATACGTTGTACATTTTTGAAAGTATCCAAAAAAAAATATCTAAATGATGGTATATAAGAGTCATAATAGATCTTAAAATATAAGGGTTGGTCACCCTAAGATCCTCTACACGTTATGGTTCTGGAATATTATCAAAACTAGATGACTTTTTGTATTGTTTCATAGCAGAATCAAAAGGTATTGGATTTAAGTTAAAAGTGGAAAAAACTTCATTACCTTTTTCTAAGAGTCATATGTTCATGTGGACATGTGTCATAAAACATTTCATGGACACACTCTTCAAAATTGAAGTTGATTTTTTTAAAAAATATATATGATTTAATAGATTATGTATAACCTAGTAAAAATCCATCATCACATTTTGAGGTAATTTATTTTGGATTATCTTTAATATTTTGAATACATTGTTCAAAACCAACAAAATATAATGTAAATAAAAATTTTATTTCCACAATTCCAATGATCATATGGGTTATTATATAAAACATTTCCAATTAAAACTCTATTAACTATATATAAGGTTGTGTTAACATCATATTTTCAATAGTAGATAAGAATGTCATATTCATTATGTATTGGCTGATTTACCTCTTGAAGTGTTCCATTTATTCTTTTTAGAAATACATTTTTTACGTGTTATTAGAATCATAGAAGTTATGGTTATAAACATTATTTGAGAAAACTGATTCCATGCATCGATTTTTAATCTCACGGACATGGTCACTGCATAATGTCAAAATAATATGCCCACTAATATTTAGTAATGATTTATAATACTTATTAAAATAATAAAATGATTCACTTTTCTCAGCTAAAAAGGTGTACTTACACATAATGAATCACATTGAAACTAAAATATCTAGATGGTCCAAATAGGTACACATGATACCAATCACGAAGATGATAATTAATAATTATTTATTTAATATAAAAGATATATTTTATTGTTTCCCTTTTTGAAATGGTTGCGTACTTTTTCATTTGGGAATGCATGTTTGTGTAGACCCTTAGCTAACCCTTATATAGTGATCTATCCATACGAGTGAATGGTATAGTTGTCTAATATCCCATGCCATAGCCAAGATTATGAATGAAATGAACTTAAATAAGTTATATATTGTGAAATTGATGAATAAACATTATAACCATAAAAAATATAACGTCTCAAATAAGTAAAAATTATATAATTTTTTAAATTTATAAAATTTGAAACACTGTTTTCAAAATTTACAAGAACACCACCATCTCATAGTTGTGAGATAAAAAGTACATTGTATTCTAAATTATCAACAATAATCAAATACGATTGTGAAACTAAGTAAGTGGAACTAATTTAGACATGGACAATGATCGTTCTATTATCATTGTCACAGATGTAATATGACCACCATAAAAATTTATGATGTTCCTAAATCTTGAGTAACCTCTTATAATTTTCCTTGAACTCCCATTTTACATATACCACATATTTATATTGAATGTTTCTAAGCAGTTACATACCAAAATTGTATTTAAGTAGAAATATTTTGGTACCCAGATTCTCCTAGGTGTACATATGATAGTGATTAGTTCCGGATGAGCACATATTTTTATGATTGGTTTCTAATAAGGATATTATAAACACTATGAAAAAAAAAATAAAATTTTTTCTACATAAATTTATACATGAAGTAGAATTTTATGATTAAGGAAAAAAATTTTGTTAACAATTCATTTATATCTAAGATGATTACATTGAACTATAATATATTGAGGATAATTTTTTCCCCATAAATTTGAGTGAGATGTTCCCTTAAATTTGTTAATATATCTAAACCATTATTTAATTTCTCATTTGATAACATTTTTTTAATATTAATTCATTTATTAATTATTCATTCGTCTTTTTTTATAAGGTCTATTCCAACAATAATATTTAAATAATGTTGATTCATTATGAATTTTTATACTAATTTTTATTAAATGTATCATTAATTATATATAAATATTTCAATCTTTAAAATGTTGACATGTCATAAATTTTTTCATCTCCAATATTATATGAATTAAATATATAAGAGATGGTATGTACCTTAGTTTTTTATTCATGAAAAAATATTTTCTTTTTCAGAATTATCTTATTGAGGTATGTCTGAGTAACTAGACCAATCCATAGTGGCACTCTAGGAGGCTTTCATGGAGTTCTAATAATTTATACCATTTTACTCATACTTATTTTTATACATAATCATTGTAGTGTCATCCTAATCATATCCATTTCACATAAAATCATCTGAGGTAATATCATATGTATTGTACTCTAACATCCAATCCTTTTTACTAATTTTAATATTATCATATGTTCTCATGTATCTTGGTATCATAATGATTTTATTCATATTTATATCATCTTAAACATTATAACTATATGGTTTATATCATCATCACTATTGGTCGATGATTCCTCATCATTGGAGCTTTCATCTTGTGAATTTTCTTTTTCAATATTTTTTGATTCCTTAGTATTGAAGAATAAATATTTTATCTTAGATTCATTACCCTCTTCATGGTATCATTATTATATAGTTTATTGATCATTAAATTCCCAATAATTTCGATTCAAGGTAGTATATTTATGTCATCAATTTTTTTAATTGAATCTAAAGTCTCTATCTATCTCTCTTGAAGACATATCAATAGACATTCAATTTGATAATTTTTTAAAAATGGATACAACACTAAACTCATTGAGTTTTTTCTTTCATTAAACATAAGATACAAATTAGAAAATATCTCGTAAAGATTAATTTTCAATGCATCATATTTAGTATTATTAGTTTTAAATCGAATTTCATTCACATTAGATGTTAATTCATGTGAAAAAACTAATGCATGAAAATTTTATTAAAATATTAACTATTAGTTATTATATTATATTGTTTATCTCTTAAATAATAGTAAATGTCATTCATATTTTTATAGTTTTTAACATAATCAGGTTTGGTAGTATCATCCAACATATCTATAGTAGTATTAGGTAATACGTATCTGTCATCTATAGAAAACTATATTTCAGAACCCACGCTTTAAAAGTTTATTTCGATTTATATTGTCCAATGAGCATTATTATTTACATTAAAAATGAGGTCTCTCCATAGAAGAACATTATTGAATATTATCCATTTTAATAACCAAAATTATAATCCATATTAAAATAATAACATTAGTGCATAAAAAATGAGTTGAAAGGATTTTGAAGAATCCAATGATAAAAAATGTTTTTCAGAGTCAAAATCTCAAGATGGGGTGAATTGAGTACCAAAAAAACTCTATTAAAATTTGATTAAAAAGCACTAAAAATTATTTTATGGATTTTTTCATCAAAATATATATGAATATCAGTTCCCATCATTTACCTAATTTCTAAAAGAGTTCATATGTATCAATTAAATTAATATATGTATGTCACTTTTACTATAAAAATCAACTAACTTAGTGCAAACCTTATATAAATAGTAATTAATATTTAATATCAATGTATTTATTTTTTTTGTTTATAAAAAATTTTGTTTAATGATTTGAATACAATAAAAACATAGCATACATTAGAATAAATATACGAGGTTCCATTTCAAGCTAATAATGAAATATATATACATTGAAATAACCTACTTTTATAAGGATTATATTAAAAATCCATCATAAAAAACATATATCTGATATAAAAAAGTTCTAACTATCAATCCCAGAAATTTAGAGACCTATTCCACAATTATCATAGGAAATGAATGAACGTATTTCATATAGGTTCATCTACCAGAAAAACCATAGGAAATGAATAAACAGAGGAATCACATGTACCAGTTAAATAATAATGTTGGTAATAAAACATATATAAATATTTATGAACCATTCAAGTATCTTCTAATATTCGCACATGGGTTAGTTTGCATTCAATAAATAGAAAAAATCACATACTCAAAATTTTATGGTAACATGATGAAATACAATGTAAATATTTAATTAAGGAATTTTATATCCATCTGATATTCAATGATGATTTATTCTTCTAGGATTTTTCTTTAGGAGGATCTTGAATTATTGCTCGGACATTTTCACTAAAATTCATCATCATTAAAAATCATTGTTCTATCTATGAGAAAGTTATTTTATTTTTCTAAAAGATACACTTTTGCCTAGTTTAATGTACAAATGATTCTTGGATTAAATATTTTATTATGTGGAATGAATTAGGTTCTTCCAATATAGTTTCATATCTCTTTACTTGTAAGGGTATCTACCTATTTTTATGTGCATAAGGGATTTTACATCCCAAAATATTTGCAACATGAAAAAATGTACGTTTATATATTATATACCTCATATCTATATTAATGAATATAAATTACTTAAACCCATCAATAGTTCATAAGTAATAATTAAAATTATTGTTAGAATTAAATTTGGTAATGTATCGTTTATAATCACCTAATTTTGATAACATAGAAATAGTGATGATGACCCTTCTGAATAGAGAGATAACTATTGTAGTTACACATGCCAGTGGTGAGTTATTCCAATGGTGAGTCAATATTATTATATGTCATTATAAATGTTTAATCATCTATGTGGTAGGTTATTCCAATAATTTCTGAATTTCCATTATTAATATATGTAATGTATAATAGAGACTGTTATCTGGATGTAACTCCTTTTTAATGGTAGGTGTATTGAGTAACTTTTTGAATTTCATGGTTCAAAGGTGATTCATGTATTAGGTTGGGTCTTTCCTAAACAATTAAAAATTCTCTTATTTATTGTGATTTTTTTATGTGGTGACTCATATTCAATGATGAGTCATTGTTGGAGGTGAATCATCCTCAGAGGGATGTAGAGTCGTATGGTGGGACTTTCCCAAACTTAGAAAAAACTCACCCATATTCCTTTTTTTATAATGTTTATTTTCGTAAATAAATCCAATTAATATTGTAAAAAAAAAATTCATTACTACAAGGGTTCCAATTGAATTTAATATGTGTAAGAATAAATAAAACAAGAACACATGATCATAAACATTTTATATTGATCAAGTTAGTCCCTTATGATTACACCAAATCCTTCTATGTTGGGTTATCAGACCAAAATATTTATTGTAGTATTATGGTAGTGTTGTTGGGAAGTGATTGGGGGAAGTATTGTCTAACAAAATATTTTAATATGGTTAGAAGATAGGAGAGGGTGTTGGATTTTATAAAATATTAGTGTTTAACACATGTATTTTTTTAAAAAATAAAAATATGTACCCATGTTTTGATTATGAAAAATTCTTCAAAATGCATATTTTAGATACATTTTCATTATATGTTCAAATTATGTCCATATTATAGGTTTTATCATGGTTTTTTGGTCATTTTAATCATTTTTATTATTTTATCTCCTTGGTAAACCCTTTTTTACATTACTAGCAATAATTATTTTAAACTTTTTCTACTATTTATTATGGTAAATAATGAAGATAAAATTATTATATAATATATCTTATACTGAACCCAAATATGGAATCCATTTTTCAAAATTCATGCCACATAATTGCAAAATGTTATATTAAAAATAATCATGTAGACATAATGATATAGTAGGTTTTCAATGAGAAATAGATCATTAATTTACATTGTTTTTACATTCAATTTATATTTAAATGATATAAATGACCTAAAATTGAATAATAGATATATAATTGAACTAATTTTACTAAAAAATAAATTTATAATATAATTCACCTTTATAAATAATTTAATGTAAAAGGTAGATTTCAATTAAAATTTGACCATTATTACTATTTGATAGAATGTTAATCAATTTACAATGTTTTGAAAATTTTACCGTAATATGATTTTGATGTTTTTATATCAAATATAATGTCTATTTTTTGAAATATATTTTATATATGGTTTAGAATTTTATTTTTAAAATAATTATGCAAAAAGGTGAAAATCATTGTCTACAATAAAATATTTTTTATTACTAAATTTTTATTTATTCAAATATCATGTATAAATAACACATATAATAAATGATAAATAGTGAAGTAAATATATTATATATACATTTAATTGAGACACTTCTCCAATATTTGTTTGATTAAATTATTATGATAAATTATGTTTGATTTTAAAAATTGTTTTTGAGAAAAATATTTCTTATATTTTCAAATCATTTTTATTTTCATATCTATTTAATTGGTGAAAAAATATTTCATTATATGTATATATATATGTCTATACCATTTTTTATAATTTATATAATCAATTTCAGTTCAATGATTACCATGACATTGATATAATTATGATATTAAATAAAAATATTTTTATTTGTAACATTTTTTTAAAACATGATGTTCTGTAAAAAAAATATAAACCATGTTTCACAAGTAATTCAAGTTAAATTAAGTATTAAATGTTATTAAAATAATCGAAAAGTAAAAATTCAATTGAAAAGAAAAATCAAAAAATCTAGGGGTGTTATAATTTTAGTTGATCAAGAGTTAGGATAATTCCACTGATCTACTTTTCCTAGAACAACAACTACCATTCATCCATATGTATGGATGCATTGGATATGTTTATTGGTCTTTCATGTCATTCACCATTGTTTTGGACAATTTATTCTGTATCTAGGAGACATTTATTGTAATGAAATCATGAAAATGATAGAGTAGATCGAGACAGTCCTACAGTGGATGTTGCTGGAACAAGAAAATAATAACTCATATGATTTTCATAGATATTAGATCCAAAATAATGATGTGAGAGACTATGTGTTATTGATTGTTCGCTTATTTAGGGCATGTAACAATTTGGTAGGGTATGTAAATATTCTAACGGGTTCAACAATGATTTTTAGATATTAGAGGATGTTTGTAAGGTTTCCTGTTTATTGGTTCACCCATCATGGCTAGAGAGAATCCATTATTACCTGGTCATGTCTCAGATCTATCGATTACATCAGGATAACTCCACCTATATCGATTATTTATACATGAATTTAGTGTTTGTAGTGACATTAATGGAGTTACTAGGTGATATTTCTTATCATTGAGAGAAGCTAATTCATATGAGATATATATTTATTATCTCTATGATATATAATAATCATGAATTGAAGATAGTAAATGGGAGAATGAGACACCAATTCATACTAAATAACTTGAGTGATGATAATTTTATTTTCTATTTTTTATTTTTTTCATTGATGATGTTATTCGTAAACATGTCTTAATTTATCACATAGGTTAAACCATTGTGTTTTTTATTCAAGACTACTTGTAGTGTTTTGTTTATAACTAATTCTATAAGAGTTATTTTTAAAGATAATTGATAAAAGACATTGTTTTCTATTCATATAGGTTTTTTTTCTCGATGATGGAAATTAATTCAGTGGAATATAATATGACAAAATGGATTTTCCAAATGATTATATGGTGAGATTCTAGGGAAGGAGGTGTCCAATGGAAATTCTAAGTTATTTAAGGAGATTTTGAGGCGTTGAATTGGAAAATTAATCTATAGAGAATTGTTGTTTTCTGTAGTATTAGAATTTACCAGAAAGGTAATTTTGAGGTTTCTATGGTTGTGTAGGTATGTATTGATTATCTTTATTAGGTCTATGACTATATTATTTTTTACAAAAAAATTTATGATCAATGCATTGATATATCAAATTATTTTTTGGGTTTGGTGATCCTAGAATTAGTTTTACAAAACTGTTAATTTTGTTTTATATAAAAACCAGGCATTAATCATTGAAATGTGTAATATATACAAAACTAAATCTCAGATATGATATCTGAGACAATGGATGAATTTAGAGTGTGGGGTTTACACTAGCCACATCCCAAGGGTAGTTGATGTGGGTCATTCTAGTGAAGTAAATTTTGGTCGATGCATTGGAAAATTTTATTTATTTAATTAATTTATCAAATAAAAGTGACCCAAATAACTCGAAAAATGTGTCAAATGGGAAATATTAGACTACTGATGCATATGAATTGTATTTTTTAACAAAGGTATGAAAAAACCATGGTCAGTTTATGGTGTGTTGGTTGAGTCCATCATTAGAGAACTAATTTAATAAATAAATTATTATTTATTTAATTGTTTCATTTTAATTAAATAACTATTAGTCATATATATATATGGTTATGGAAAATTCTTAGGGATAACCTCAAAACCCTAAATAATTGGGATGATCCAATATATGATTGTCTTGGTGTATTCTTTAATAAATATCAATATATCATGTATTGTGGATTCGTGTGCCAAACAGAGCTCGTGGATCTCACATTTTATAACGAAACATGTTTTTCTTCATCTGAGATTTATCCAAATTTATGTTTACTGGATCATTTTTTGTTTTCATAATTTTTATTAAAATATTAAGAATTGATTGTTAACTACATATAATTTGTTGATATTTTTCATCACATTTGTCTCACAATTTATTAATAATGATATTACCCCTTTCATTATATATCTGACAAAAAATATTAAGTCCAACAAAAAAATAGATTACGATTTTTCATCAATTTTTGTATTATTTTATCAAGACGTTCATCTCCTTATCATCCCCATTGTTTATATTAATCAGCAGTTCAAAAAATCCATAAAATTAAAATATTTGGCATCTTATTTCTTTGTGAATTGATTTATTTAATTAGATATGAATGTGATATTGATGTTTGGATCGGGATGTGATAGAATAAATTAGAAATCTAAATGTATTGGGGGTTTTTTTGGTGGATTATTGAAAAAAATTCATTGGATTTTGTTGGGGTTTCACATACATGTCGATGAGCCAAAATTATGATATGCGGTGGAGGTGGTCCGTTGTAATGCGACAGAGGAAGTCCATGGTGATGCATGAATGGATTTTGAGTTTTAGGGTGGATGATCTAAACATGTGGAGGTGATGGGTGGTTGCAATATTCTACTAGTGAGTAGCCTCTGCCCCTCCTATGGTGGCAGTTATTCAATTGGTTTCCCTAGTGTACATGTGTAATGAATAGTGTGAAGAATCATTTAATAATAATAATTATTGAAAAATTATTATTATTACCATACCTTGTACCATATAAATATTTTGCATTAAATTTTGTATTAATGTATGGTCAGTGGAATCATGACATTCACATTGGCAAGGTAAATTACCGATCAAAGATGGATACCATTTTTTATGGGTGGCACGGCTGTAAGAAAATGACAACGAAAATAATATGTTATTAATATTATTGTTATGGAATCTAGTATATGACACTCCTTTTTCATATTATGATAGAATGAAGAACTGGTTATGATGTTCTGACACTAGTTTTGAGGAAATCATTTCAAAACCAATATCGGATATTTAATTCAAACAGGTGGCTCAATTCCATGAAAATCTGTTGAAGCATATATGTATGAAATATTTTATTTTCATTGGGTTTATTGTTTGGAAATGTGAATAACCTATCACAGAAAAATCTTCCATGAGGGCCCCAATGGTGTGATCTATTTGACCATTCATGGCCATTGACATGTTGGTGGATTTTTGTCTGCACCTATCTGACTGATGAAGATCCTTGTGATTTCCTCCATATTTGGGATGAAAAACATCATTTTGTACACTTAAATATTGTGTTGAATTTAATGGACATAGAACTATGTGTCGGTGGGGACATTTTCAGATAGATGGGTGTGGCCATAAACAATGTATACCATGTAAACATTGTGTAATTGTTGAGATGTTCTACAAATTTAATATTATTCATTTTGAAATATATTTTGGCACTATACTATCCAATCCTAGTATTTTCTCCACATATAACAAAATTGTAACCTTCTTCGTGGATTTTGTGGAATGATTCATGTTTTTAATTTCTACTCTCCATTAAGTAGTGCTCGATGATGATAGTGATCCAAATTATAAATGAATATATTTTATATTGAGATGGCACTCCCTGGTGGAACTTGGGTGTTGGATATATATATATATATATATTCACATTAATGTCACACGATGTTGTGGGTCCTCCATACTCATTATAATTATGGAGATACTACTAGACTGTCTCACTAGGGCTTGGTTCGTCTATTAATGGAGACGGTACTAGACAGTTTTATTATCGTATGTGTCCTCCCCAATCGTATAGTATATAGTGGCAGTACTACCCCATTGTACCTGGGTGTGGTTCCTAAATTCATGTAGGCGGTAATCATCTATCGCACTAGGGAACAGGTCATCTATCCAGCGAGATAGTACTCCACTATCACATTGTAGAGGGGGTCCACAATATGTGATATACATATATAGAGGCATAAATCCCCTATCACATCAGGGAGTGAGTCCTTGACCAATAATATGATACTCCACTATCGCACCTTGGTGTGGGACTTCCATACAACTTCTTTAGAAAGACATGTGATATGATTGGAATCATTGATGATCGATTTGAGCTACATGAAGACTCACTATCATTGGATGGGCTATTGAGATATAGATTCCCTTTAACCCTCTTTTGGGTTTCCTACTGAAAATATATGTGATTTTCAATGTCATTTATTTCTCATAAACTAATGTACATACCATCATTGATATGATTTGACTACTTCTACCATGTCTTATATTACTAAATCATCAATTTTTAGGGCTTCCTAATTGATAAGTATATACTCAACCATCCATAGAGATTTTCTCAACAAGTTATATTGTATACATATAGTGTATAGGTTGGGAGTATGATTCGTGAAGACTAGGGATACACGGTTGTACTTCACCATGTAATATAGTCGGGTCGTAGAGATCAAGAGTCATACACTCTAATATTTATTTCATTTTTTATCATGTTGGTGAATATTTTTTTTGTTAAATTTTTCTCATTTAATTTTTCATTGTGCTATCATACATTTTTTTATTCCATAGAGGTTGTTACATGACTATTTTTTAGTGCCAATTTTATAGTATTTTTTTATTAATCATTTTCAATTCTACATAGATTTGGTGGGGTCAATATATACATGTAAACAATAAGAATGCCTCATATTTTAGTTATTTATTTTGGAACTTGTTTCCAGCCCTCTGCCTATGGATGTGGTCTTAGGATAGTTGTGCCTCAGCCTTCTACCAACATTTTCAGCCTCTATGGGTCAGGATACGATAGATTCTTATAAGTGGAAATTTTACATTGGGATGGTGTTTGGATTTTTTTCTAATTCATATCTTTGATTTTGAATTTATTGAATTTCTTTTAGAGTTTATTGAATTTTGATTTCAGGCTAGGGAACCCAGTGTGGGTATGGTTATCGATGAATCCATACATGAAGTCTCAAACAACCTACTAGTTGACTCATAATTTTAATACATTAGATATATGGAAAATATTTATGTCCATCATAGATTATTGCACCCAATGATTGTTATTTTTTTCAACCCTCCATATATTATCGACATTTTTAGTACAACTTCCTAACATCCAATTTGACTCTCTGGTAATATCAATCCATGATTTTATGATAGTTTTATGATGATGACGTATTGTTCAATTAGGGCCTAGATTAGGTACCCACCAATGATGTTTATTTTAACAGGTGGGAACTATGGTTCTATATCACATTTGGAACAAATAATTGATACCTCTATGTATTATCAACATGATCAACAGTACGATGAGCATTTTATATCACTTGTAGTTCAAGATGAGGGTAATCATAGCCTTAGAATGTAATTTGAATTCTTTTAAAATGGATAATTGAGGATCCATGACAAAATATAATCATATTATTGTTTGGTTTTATCCAGGTGGAGGAATTTATTTTCCTACTTATTCAATTGTCAAAAATTCATATGGTTGTGTTTTTAACCAATGAACTATGTGGTGAAGCTTTGAAATCCAGTAGTACTGACATAATGAAGACCTATGTTGAGATTCTATCGTGAGTTTGATAGATATACAATTCCTAATATTTTTTTCATTGAAATACCATTATCATGTCGTAGGTTATTGGATTGATCTTGTTCTCTGAATGTACTGATTAAATATTATCCCTCTAGATAGTGGTCTTTGTGGAATAAAATCTCTAGGTTGACATGGGGAATTGGTAGAGCCATTTTTTCTTAGGTTTGATGTATTGTAAGATATGAAAGGAAGAGACGTACATCACCCATATATATATTTTCTTATGATGTGATTCAATAGCATGAGGGGGAGTCGTTTTATCCAAATGTGGATAGGGTGTGGCTTTCATGAAGAATTCAATGGCTTGTATGTTTGAATTCATTTTCATGGGAAGGTGTGAGAGAGATCCATTTTTAAGGATAACATGAATGCCTGAGTAAATAATAATTCTTGTAGTGGAGTCTTCAAACCCTGATATTTCGAGTGTAGTTGAGTTGTGACAAGCATCTTATCTTATATCATGTTTCATTGTTTTGGGTGATACCAAAACACATTCAATTTTTTCCTCATTTTTTTAGAAATATAGATACTAGTTTGGGGTATTTTTCTCAACCCTTTTTTTGGAGGTTCCCATATTAGGATCAGTGATCATCCATTTTTGCAGATGGTGTGACTTGATACTATAGAGAGAGTGTGTGGGTGTGTGTGTGTGTCAACTGAATTTTTTTCATTTGGATAGTTGAATGAAATGATTATTTCTTCACTATGTGATTGATATGTACCATCATCGATAAGATAATTTCCACCAAAAATAGTAAAATTGCTTCTGGTGTTTTGGGATTGAATTTTCTCATTTTTATAATGATTGATATATGGGAAATGTAGGATGAGATAATTCGTATGAGGTTACAACCCATTATTAATCAATTTGATAGTGTTATAATTGTATCATAGGTTTTCATGGTCATTCATTTTCCTGCAATGGTGTTGGAAAATTAGGGAATCTATCCTGAGGATATTTCTAGTTTACCACACAATCGATGGCTTTTTTTGCGTGGACTTTCAACATGGTTGACCTGATATATTATATAGAATATTGTATTAAACTATGTTGTTGTGAGATATGGAGGAGTGGTTATAGGAATCCATAGAGTAGGGGATTCATAACATTCAATTTGTTTTCTTGGTCAACAATATGTTCTTAGCCTAAGGGAAGGATGTGATAATTAGGGTAGGTATGGATTACCGTCCAATGATCATGATAACTACCTGGGAAGAGTATCCACCCCCATAAATAAATGGACTCTTCTCCTAGTGTACAAGGGTGTAGTGGATCATATATATTAACCACGAGATGGATTATAAAGAGAACAATTTTTGAGAGGTGGATGCATAGATCATGGATTTATAGGGTCAATATGGTTTTGTTGATACTTTTACTGATACACTTTCACATTTTATATGACCCAATTGAGTTCCGAAGACTTTTGAGATGGATCCTTGACCATTAATGGATGGGTTCATGGTTTTATTGCTCAATGGAACCATTATTTCCAGGAATATTGTGTTAGGTCATCCGATACATAGGAGGATGGTGATGGAAATGAATCAAGAGTTATAGTCCACTGACATCTCTTGTGGATTTTATAATAAATTCCATGTTTCACATTTCATAACATTCCATATCATATGTATAAGTGATAGTTCAAACTATAGAGATTGAGGTGGCCAGTTCCTAGGGCACATTGGGAATGGTTGTGTAAGTAGATCCACATAAAAATATATTATGTCTACTATTTTCATGTGGGTAGATAAAGAAGACGAACTCCTTGTATTTGACTATTTTTTGTTTAGGATGGTGAAACATAACTCTAGTAGACATTAGTAACACCTAAGAATCATCAAAAAAATTTGAACAGTTGGGGTTATTGACTAGGAGATCATGGGTGATTAGATAACTACTAGATAAGTTTCTGATGGATTCCTAGTAGGTGGTACAATGTCCTCAATTCTTCTGGATGTTTCGAAGAACTAATCATTCTATGGGATATAGATTTATGGATGTTATTTTCTTGTTGTAGTATACCCATGTTAAGAGAGTTTCTACCACATGACCTCGTGATTGTAGTTAGACTGGATGCTTGGTGTTATCCACATTCAATATCTAAGAAGTTGTGTTTTAGAATCATTGGGTGATACTAAACTATGTGATTTGGGTTGCGATAGTGTATATTCTAAAGGATCTAGTGGTTTTGAGATCTGATAGTAAATATTATTCATTGGATTGTTTATTATTTGGAAACATGTAATTTGATTTCATAAGATACCATCGAGGGATCTGATTGGAGTGAGAGTGATTGATTATGGCTTAGTGTCCCCACCATTTTCTTGAGTTTTTTTTATTTTTAGGATGAAAATACATAAATAATTTAATAATATAGATAATTAAGTTTTTTTATGAAATTCATTAAAACATATCTAAGAATATATTCAGAGCCAAAGACTATGATTTCTAGTTATTTAGAGTCTTGGTGAGAATTTAAACAATATTATGAAAATATAAAATATATTTTATATCAAGCATGTTATACTTTACTGAAAAAGTGTAATATATCCAATTCATATTCATATATTTAAAATATGAGAAAACTGTTGAAATCTATGAATAGAATGTACCACATGTGTTATTTAAGAGGTATCATTGTCTGACGTTTGGATGAAGAATCCATTGGATTGTTCCTTAGATAAATTAATTAGTTTAAATACATCATATGACAACTCTATCACTAATAACTCATAGAAGGGGGATATTTATGGGATATATAACACTACCATTGAGTTTTAAATTTTTGTTCAACCCTATTTAGGATATAGTATTTGTGCATATTGATTTTTGGATTGAGTACCATTGTGTGTGACATAAATAAATAAATAAATATTTTTTATTTAATCATTTCATTAAAATAAAAGAAATATTAAAAATATAAAAATTTGTGGGTATGGGATATCCCTAGGGTTAGTCAGATATCCCAAGTTATCCAGGATGATTTTTTTAATGATGTTTTTTTGAGGATTATAGAAAAATAATAGTGGATAAAGGATTAATGATTAGATTGGAAATTAGAGATCATAAATCTATACAATGAAATAGACATTTATTTTATCTTCATTGGCGATCTGAATAAATTCATATTGGGATTTTCTGTTTATTCCCTCTATATTAAATTATTTATACTGCATTTTTATCTTCCATTGATCTTAGGAAATTTTTCATCACATTATACCTTTTAATTAGTAATAATTATATTACCTATACATTCATCATTGTAACATAAATTGATATTTCCAAACATAATCAATTTATAAGGGTTGTTATTTGATTCCTTTATTTAATATTTTCCATTGCGTTTCATATATACTTCATTTCCATTGTTTATTTTGGTTGGTGTGTTGAAAATAATAGAAATTATATCACAAGACACTTACTGTTGGTGCAAAGGGTTGATTTGGTAATATCTCTATTCTCGACTGATTTTCAGATCGAGCTGTGATTGGAATGACAAAAATCATAACTGATCAAGGTTCACATGGGTGGTGCAGCATGCAGTTACAAGAGGACTCAATAGAGGTTTCTCATGAGTTTTGATCAGCTAGAAATATGGCGTGTAGAGGTAGTGGTCCATGGATATGTGTTGGTAGTTTTTTTGGAAATGTGGTTGCAGCTAGGGTGGTGTAGGGTAGTTACACTGTCATGTGGTAGAGATCGTCATAGGTGATTGGTTAGAAGTTATTATACCCCTCTACATACAAATACAGTGACTAATGTGCTGTTTCACACCCCACCTGATGGACATTTATTGAGGTAAAGTAGTAAATTAATAATTATTATTATAATACTATTAGTAGCCGTAATAATAAATTATTATTATTATTATTATTATTATTATTATTATTATTATTATTACTATTATTATCATCATCAAACCACAAATCTGATATAACTTCCTCACACAATGACAGAATGTTGAAACATAAAAAGTAGCATGACCCTAGAATTGATATGATAATTTTATGACCAATGTCATTTTAATTATGTCAACCCTTGTATCAGGTCCATGATGTGTTGAATAATAGTAATTTTTTTTTGTAGCTATAGAATCTTGATTATGACATAACTTTGTCCTACAGTGTCAGAATGATGTATTGTCTCTAATGATGCAACACAGATATTGAGGCATAAATTTCATGAATAATTTCTTTATATAATTGAGTTTCATGGATCACGATCATGAAATTCCATTCAACCATGATGTAGTGAAATATATTTTCTCACTTTGTGTCTGATTTGGGAATGGGAATATCCCTTATTCAATGTTTTACCAGAATATTCACAATAGTGTTATCTATATTTCTGTTCATGGCCTTTGGGGATGAAATATTAGTGGCTTCAAAATTTTCAACCACCAGTATGACGATTCTCCTCTTCCTTAATCACAATTTTGGATGAGAATCATCGTTTATTACAAATATATATTATGTAGTAATACAAGGACATTATGTTATGATTTGGTCAGGACACAGTCAAGAAGAGGTGGAGGGATATGAATCTTCCAGACCCATTACATGCTATGTAAATCATTAGAATCATCAAAATCACGCAACATATTTATTTTTATGTAGATGTTGAATTGTGAGAAACCTGGGATTAGTTTTTCCCACATTATACATGATTGTGGCCTCAATAGTGAATTTTGAGAAATGATGATGGATGTTATGAAAAGGATGATTCATTATGAGGTTCTGAATGATTAAAGTGATTCAAAAAGAACCGTTGATAGATTCTAGGTAGAGGAAGCACCCCATTATAGAACCATGATGTGGGTCCTCTATACATGGAGATAATACTTTTTATTCACACTAGCGAATGAGTCCTCTATAATTATTATACAGATAATGAAGGTACAAGACTTTGGAACTAGTGCATAGATATTATATTCACAGATTCGGTACTCTACTATCGTACAAGAGTACGAGTCATCCATACAAGTCTAGTAGATTGAGGTAGTAATAAATTGTGGAATCAGGTCACATATTCTCTATACAATGAGTTAGTAATCCACTGTCACACTTGGTAACATATCCTATATACTCATTTTAGAGATAGATATTGAATTTCCATATAGAATTAGGGCATGGGACCTCTGCCAGTGGAGATGGTACTTCCCTATCACATTATGGTGTTTGACCTTCATACAATATATAAAGTTAAAAGAGGTTCAGTTCAATGTCATGTCAGGGTATGCGACCTCTCCCCATGAAGATAGTACTCCCCTACTGCACTAGGTAACATGTCATCCATAAAAACTCATCTGATTTACTTGGGAGATAATAGGAATTATTTATTTTCCTTTATAGTTTCATGAATACTTATCTTTTTGGTCTAGGATGTGGAGATAGAGATCCCCTATCTGTTGCAATGTAATTTTTGGCATATATGGGTTTCTATATGTCCTTGTTGTCTCACATACTTATTGAAATACCTTAATTGTGATTATATGAATTCTATTATCATGTCTTCTATCACTAACTCTTTAGTTTGCAGGGTTTCTAACTGGGTATGTATGTATTCACCTTGTTAATGGATTTCCCACTCATCTCATCACTTATGAAGATGGCATATAGGTTATTAGTGGTATTGGAAAAGTTTAACACACTGAGATTTAATGAGAAATATTATTTTTAAATACATTGATGTCTTGTGTTGTATGAAACTCCAAGATTATATTGAGATATATGAAACACCATATTAGATTACAATATTCACAAACACTATTCTAGGCTTGTGTTGCACGCCAGAGCAACCTTCCTCGATAGCGTGTGTTGTACGCAATACCTAATTTCACTAGACAACAATATATTGTTATAATGTTATAAACTAGCCGTTATAAATATTATTAAATGAATTTTTAATGTTATAACATTATTATTTATCTTACACTTTTTCTAGAACATCGTATGAGAACAAAATAAATTTTTCAAGAAAAATAAGTATTTTAAAAAAAACACAGTTTTTCCGCTTTTTGATGGAGCACCCACTTTAAATCTAGTTTTGACATGTTTATAAGTTCAATTTAACAAATTAAAATTGTTCGTTGGAATCAGGATATGAAAATTTACTTTGGATATTTTTTTCATATTATTCTGATAACTTTCATATTTTAATGAATAGTAAAAAACAAGCTATATTTTAATTAAAAACAACTTTTTTCATCGTAATAATTTATATGGTTAAATTATAATATTGATTAGTTTTAAAGTATAAATCGAATATATTTTTACCATTTAATATAACTTATATAATTATCATTTATTTTACATTGAATTCATAGGTAAAATCATTTCAATCTTTTGCTATGTTTTAACTTTTTAAACTCGTTTTCTTAACAACGAGATTAATTATAAATTAATTTCTACAACTTATGTGATTTGAATTTGGAAAAATGGATTCCATATTTGGAATCAGTAGGTCCAAATTATGTTAATATTCTACTTTTTATTTTTAGTCATTATGAATAGTAACTACGGTAAATTTTATTTACCATAGTTAAAGGTAAATCAGGTAATTAATGGTAAATATAATATTATAAAATTACCCTAACACTTGTCCTGATATAGTTGGATGATTAAATTTTACCCTAAATCATACTCCGGTCTAAATAGAATATAATTGAACCCACTTGTATTGGATTAAGACCATTTTTTTATTTTATTTAAAGGAATGTGAAATGTCTCACTCAAACATTAATAATTAGATTATTTTTAATATAAGGTTATACAGAACATAAATTCAAATATAAATACTCATTTAAAATCTAAAAAGTTTTTATTTATTATTTTAATTTATTTGTAATTGTTAAGAAATATTTATTTACCTTAATTGCTTATACATTAATGATGAAGAAATTATTTATTTAGTGAAAAATAAATAATATAGTTTTTATTGAAATAACAATACCTATCAAAAGGACCAGAAACTTGACCAAACATTATTGGTCACGTATATATATACCCTAAGCATCCAAGGGTCGATTTGTGGACCATTGTGAGCCTTATAAAACTGATTAGGACATTTATATTATTTTATTTTAAATGATGTCAAAGATGTCACCTTCATAATTTAATAAATATAACAAATTAAATTTTGTTATTTTAAGATTATAAATTCAAGTAAATGTATTATTATAAAATATATGATATTTATCTTCATCATAGGATTTTATTTTTAATTTTTATGCAACAAATAAGTATATTAAATAATTATACAAAAATGTTGTACTAATTATTTTATTAAGAGATATACCAAATAAATGGTTTTAAAAATATTAAAATAAATATTATATGAACTATTTAATGTTATCCACTAATTTTCTGGATAAATATGACATGTTATGAATCTATTAAAGCTTTTAGTTTGAACATATCTTCAGTGTGGATTTTCTTTAAATTCAAATAATTGAATCGTGTCAAAATTGACACTGTTGTTATTTAATAAAAATATAATAATATAAAATTGTTTAAAAATCAAAAAAATATTTTAAAATTAAAAATTAAAATTTATATGGTCTAAAATGTCATAAATAATTCAATTATAGACAATTCACAAAACATAAGTATTTATTTATAACAATTTAAAATTTAGAATCTTATAACCAAAAATACAATTAAATAGATTAAATAAGGATAAATCAGGTTTATAATTTTTAAAATAAATTACCAAAATATATAAATTTTATTGGTTTATTATATTACAACCCTATCTCATCTATGTTCGGATTTGAGTCATTTTGGAAGATTTTATGTACGGTTTGAATTTATTATAAATTAATATTTTAGAGGGTTCCAAAGGTGCCTCTCTCTTCCCTTATAAAAGGGAACCTACTCCCTCTTCTCATTACAGAATTTTGAGCCATCAAGATCGGCCACACCCTACCCAAATTCCAACTCTAGTGCCTTAAGAGGAAGTTAAGAAGAGGAGCGTCAAAGAAGAGGTAATATCCTTTACCGATTCCTTCCAATTTATTTCTTCTTCTACTTATTCTTATTTATTTGTTTAATCATAAATTATTAACATCAGTATCACTCATATACTGTTATTTTATTATAAATATGAAATAAACCTATTTTATCTTCTATCCATCCTATGGAAAATGAAATCACTCTGCATGCGTACGTACAGAATACCGTCTCCACGCCGTGGTGTAATCTGTTATCCACCACCACCTTACTTGGATGGGTATAATGGTGTAAATAAATAACTACATACGATTATTTTAAAGTTATATTGATTATGAAATATTATACATACACTTCAATACAATTCCACAATCATGGGAATGATATCAACGCTCGTGCGTACGTATGGACTACCGTCTCCACGAACGCGATGAGATTCATTTTCCATGTTTAAACATTCAAGTGTAATTAGAAAATATATATAATAAATAATCATGAAATATATTACATAATAATGATACTAGATTTATGTAAATATATTTTTCATTTACTTAATTCTATTTAATTCAATAAGGAAACGAAAACAGTGTTCATGCATACGTATGGCCTACCGTCCCCATGAACGGTGTATTTCATTCCAATTATCGATCTATCATATATATTTATATTATGAATATATATTATATATAAATAATGTTTTACATTATGTAATTATGTAAATCAGGATATAAGTAATAATATCAAGAACAACATGTCGAAACATGTACAATAAATGAAACGATTTTACCCAAAACGCTCCTTTAACATGCAATTTTCAAAAGAACGGGTATCATAAAGTCATAAGTGAACCATATATGATATCATAACAATGAATATTATTCTTTAATAAGTCCATTACATTATTTAAATCATTATAGAGGAGGTTCTAATACATACAAAGCATATTAGAATAAGGTAAAGGATAATTTTGCAATCTCAATTTTATCCAGGATTGCTTATACATAAGTATTTACTGGGGTTATATTTACCATCCATGTCCATGTTTTATAAAAAGGTTTTCATGTGTGTTTAATACCATTTTTACCCATTTTTGACTTTTACCAAATTTTATGGAAGTAATAATTCTTTTGTTTACCATATGAGGATCTTTTTTGACTTTTCTGGAAAAAGTAATAGGAGAATGTTTTTTTAAAACTTATACAGAATGAACGGATTTTTATGGTTTCATAACGCCTAATTTTCATAAAGATTACTCTACAAGATTTCATGAATATTTAAAGAAAATTCTTTTCATTTAAAATTGCATGGATTTTTTTGAAAAGAAAATGATTTTGAAGAAGAATGGATATTTTCCTCAAAAATTCTTTTCAAGTGTTTTGTCAAAACTATTATACATCTAAGATGAAATTATTTAGTATGATTATGTTTCAAGTATAATGTCTCTATGATTTACATGTATTCACTTTTCTTATGATTAAATGATATCCATTTGTTTTATATGGATTACGTTATGATGGGATGATGTTTATAAAACCCATTTTATTCTTTGGGTTATGATGAATGATTTATCTTTATATTGTGGAAAACGTTAGAATGATTTCATTATGAGATGGGTGGGACCTATATATCCCTAAAATACATTGGGTAAAGATTTATATCTCATGAGATAGAAATGGATGGAATGGAAAGTTAATCTGGTTCAGTGATATAGGACTGGAACGAGAAGTGAACTCGATTCAGTAAAGGACTTTGTACATTAAGATGGTCTTGGCAGCAATGCGTTGGCTTCTATGGAAATCATATCAAGTTATTAATGGTTATCCACAATTACATGTTTTATTACCATGCTATTTTATTATGATTAATATTCCATTATGATCTATGACTTCAATACTGCTGAGATTTATTTTTCAAGATTTTTATGTTTAAACTTTATGTTCATGTTTTTTAAAGTAAAATGTATATGATTTTTCTTATTTACCATGCTTAACCTTACTGAGCATTTTAGGTCACCCTTTATATTTTTTTCCCCAGGATTTAATGAATGGTTTTAGGTAAGAAAAAAAGGAACGATCTTTATGGGAGATGTTGAAAATCTTTCACCATGATTTGAAGATTATATTCCGAGTTTCCAAAGACACTAAACTATTACGGTCCTTGAGTGTTGGTTCTTGTTATTTATTAATGATTCCAAAAAATTAATGTAATATCCATGTACATCAATATTGGGTCTCTACACAAAGAATATGGATACTTGGATTCTTTTGACTATGTATTGAGGTTAGATCATAGAGATTAATAGCTAGACTGTACCATTTTTTTCTGGTTTTTGGCAGTTTGGGACAATGTTTTATATTTTGGGGTTATTTTTCTATTTTAAAATTTAGAATAAGATGGAATGAACTTTATTTTCTTCAAATAGGTCATTTAATGCATTTTTTTCACTATAGGTATTTCACCATTTTTTATTATTACTATGCACATTTTCATAGAGATGGTTGGGTGTTTTTATACATATAAATTACAAAATGTACTCACATTTTAAATATATTTTTTATGCTTTTAGCCTTCCCATGGCATGTATTTGCAGGGATGGGGTAGTTTCTACTCATACTATAGCCATCGAAACTATCCATAGTGATTTGATTCATGATAATAGAGGTAAATTACTATGTTTTTTCATGGGATGTTGAGTTACAGAGGACCTTTAGATTTTAGTATAGTTGTTTCATCACTTTTTGGTTTTATTTTCTTTTATAAGAATACGGATTTGGGAAGGTTCTATTAATTTTAATAATATTATACCATAGAAAATAAATGGGTTTTGGTCCATTGCAAAAGGATGTTATTATTTTTGTGTGGAGATTCCCATAAATCATTTCCCTTTACATGATTTGTAGGATTTATTGTTTTGACCATTAAAGGTTTCTATGATAAAGTTTTTGGCCTATCCAATTAAAGTGTGGTCCATTAAATTATAGATTGTTTTTTATTGTGAATACACTTTTTCACATTTTTAATGGGTGTTGTGTCGTAAAATATTAATTCAGGTACTACCTAAAAATTCATTAAAATCTACAAGCAATATCATTCTTTGATATTTTCTTTACTATTGTATAACTAACATGTGATTTTTTGTGCAAGTTAATCTTTTATTAATGTTATTTAATTACATGAATTAGATGATTTGGGGTTTCTAATTTTTAATATGATTTCCCTTTTTTCCTTCCTATATTATCACACATTCATCATTGTGGAAAAATTTTTTACATCGGGAGATGGATGGTTTGTGTAATTTGGTGGTTGAAGATTTTTAACGGTTGTTGATTTATAGGACATTGATTGATCCCTGATGAGTTATTTCTCTAAAATACTTCCAAAATTCATTACATCCTTTCACAATGATTTGGATTGAACCGTTTCAGTAACGAGATCCTAATTATCTCTCTTTTTATTATTTGAATAGAAAAAATTTAATTTTTTCATCCAATTTGTTGATATTAAGGGTATTATTAATGATGTTAATGAATTAGGTTAACTAGAATTGATTTTAATGGGTATTACTCAAATATGTTTGTATATTTCATGAAATCTCCCATATGACACATGTTTGTTTCTATTTCTGAAAATAACAGTTCATTGGATCCTTTTATAAAAAGTAGTTATTTTTAATTGTGATAATATTTCTATGTTATTTATTAATTTCAACATTCATGAATATAAATAATCTCTTTAAGAAGGATAATGAATTTATTTATAAATGTTTTATATAATTATGTGGTAAAATACAGGCAATGAAAGATGTTATTTTATATGAATCCCATTTCTATATTATATTATCATTTTGGTAAATTTGGGATGAAGAATTACACTTATATGTTTTTTTATATTTTTCGATGATGTGTGATGTGGTGGAAACTATTTATGGTATTACAAGGGATATTGAAGATCGTTTTTTGATTTCGAATGTGGTTACAACATTGATATAATTTTTTCATCATGGGAAGTGATGGGGTTTGTTTAGAAAAATATTATTTTTCTGGATGTTAATGTTTGGTTCATGTAGAGAATTGTTTTTTATTGTGCATATTAATTGACATGATTTTTAATGTTTCATTGATAAATGTTATGTAGATAAGTTATTGTTCTGGTTTTGTTGTGTTTTTTTACTAGTTTTATACTGGATGGATTGAAATGATGAGGCTGAAATATCATTTGATGAAATTTGCATGTTGTTATATGATAAATTAGTTGAATTAAAAAATAGTTGGTTTTGTTAATGTGAAATATAATGTATTTGTATATATGAGTTATTTAAATGCCGATAAATATGGAAATGGTGAAAATAATAATAATAATTTGGATTATTGTGGTTTTTGTGGGGAGATTTTTTTGTGATGTATCAGGGTTGGATGTTGATTGAGATTGTTGTTGGAAAAAATTACTATGATGTTGTGATTAAAAGTGAATCTCTTTTCTTGATGATAAATGTTGGTCTTATTTATTTTCTATTTATCGTGATCTATTAAATTATTTTATGTACACCCAAACCCAAAATTGATAACCATACAATTTCCCAACTTATTTTTTGTTTTGTGTGCCTTCCAACCCATATAACATGGTGGTGATTTAGAAGGCGGTCCATCACTTATTTATCTGCCATCCTTTAGTAAAAAAGAATCATGACATGGGTTGGTGTTATAGATAATAATGTGTTAAAGAGTTCGTATTAAAGGACAAACATTGATGATGATGATGACGATATATACCGTGAGGTGTCATGTTATGTAAGAGTTTAGACTTTGGTTTATTCCATTCAAATTCATGATATAGTAAAACCCTATGAATTTAGGAAATAATTGTTTTTCAAAAAAATTAATTTCATTGAAATATTCACTTACACAGAACAACGATTATAGAAAAATTGAGATATATTATAAAAATATTAAAATAAACCTATTTTGGGACGCCTCATGTTTTAATAATATTTTAATGATCATAAATTATTACTCCTGTTTAATTTATCTCATACCATGTGTAGATATTCTTGGCGTATTTATTACTTCAAATAAATTTTCTCAAGATCTTCATTCCTATAATCATGTTTTATTGTTGTAAACTATATTTAACTTTGGTCTATAATGATTTCTTTTATGAATTATTAAGTCTAATTAATTCAGTGAATATAACCTCTTATGTCTATATATAGATATCTGTCTATGATTGAGAAACTGTTAGCCTACCACCGATTATGGTTTTCTAGGAATGGACCGAGACACAATAAAGTTGACACCGTGACCCAGACATCATAACCCAGACACCATGACCCATACACCGTGACCTGGAAATTATGACCAAACACTATGACCTAGACATTGTAACCCAGTAACCATGAACCAGACACGATGACCAGACACCGTAACCAGTTTCAGCTCTCATGATGTTTGTGACCTCAACTCCTTCATAATACATTTTTTGATATTTGGAAAAGGACAATACTCCATGATCCTAACACTGCATTTTTGCCCCCGGTTCCTGATATCAATACAAATATTCCACCATGATTGCCTCACTGATTAAATGAAAAGAAGAAGACACCATTTCCTGATGACACTTTTTCCAATTGAACCCATTTATAGAGAGGCTGTGACACCGTTATTTAATCTGTTTTTTCATTTTGAATTTAATTTCTAACTCTCATATTTAATTCTTTAAATGTAGTAACATAATTAATATTTCTTTGTAGAAATGTCACCTGAAAATATGAGGTATGAGGTGCATGATACATGCATCATGTTGGCTCCAACACATGCACTCCAAGAATGAAAATAAATGTGTGACCCTTAAACAATTAAAAAATAGAATATTGTTTCAGAAGTGAGATTAATTATTTTGAAGATAACTAATACATGAAAAAAAAATATATCTGAATATAAAACAATGAATTCTTGAATCCAATGGATGGAATAAAATAGATCAGATCCGATGAAATAATTGCAATACCAATTCCACGAAGAATAGAAGCTATATCTAACTAGAAAGTAGAGCACCAATCATGCAATGCTTTTTTTTCTCATAAGTTGACTCGATACTTGAATATGATTCATCCAACAAGTCCTAATCTTAATTGAATATCACTCAGAGCACTTTTAACCTTATCTCATCATTTTTTTATTTCGTACTGTTTTTAGCTATCGAGAAGTGTGTGTGTGTTTATGTATTAAATACACAAACTGTCTCATACACTAATCTAAAGGATACAAGATATAATTCCTCTCATATATTCTTACACTTGTGTAATCCCATGAATATTTATGGAAGTGGAAATTGTGTGACCTGGTAGTATTTACCCATGATGAATTTTAAACGAGGTCTTGTGACCTGGACAATATTGTGAACTATTGTTTAACCCAATCAAGGGTGTTGATAAAATTATTTAATAAAAACTACTTTGTGGTAGGTGATCACCACGTGGATTGGATTAGGTAACATCATTAGACTGAACCAGTTGTTATATCTGATGTGATTTTTAATTTAGTCTTTATAATTATTACTTCAAAATTTAGAAATCACTAGATTTACTTTTATAGTTAATCATGGATAAGAGTTAATTTATTTCTCCTTACAAGAATAACATTAGAAGTAATATAAACAACTCATATTGAGATTAATATGAAATAATCAATCTTCTGAGAAGTTATTTGAATATTCAAACATTTGTAACTATATTAAATTGACTAACTAGGATAAATTCAATTTGATTGGGGAACCTATATATGAAAACTTTTTAATAGATATTTTTATAGATACTCAATTACCCCCCCCCCCCCCCTTGAGTAATGTACTCCGACCATCATTTGATATCAATGGAGTTTTTATTCCAATCACAACAATGTTTTTGAAATTATTCAATTGTAATTTTTTTGTACTATAAAGATATATAAATTTATGTTAATTTTAAATTTCTAGCTCTTTTAAATTATTTATTTATTATGGATAATATACTAGAAGGTGCTGCAATAAATAGACCACCATTATTTAATAGAACCAATTATGGCTAATGGAAGATTAAAATAAAAATACATTTAGAATGTATGGTTTGGGAAATTTGGTCTTCAATTATAGATTAATATAATATTCCTACTAATGATATTATCACTTGGGATGAACCATCTAAAACTCCCTACAATAACAATTACAATGCCATGAATTCTTTATATTTCACTTTAAGAGATGAAGAATTTTGTAGAATTTATGCATGTAAAACTGCCCAAGATATTTAGGATAGTTTGTATATTACACATGAAGGGACTTCTAGTGTGAATGAAATGAGACAAAATACTTATACTATTAAATATGATAACGTTAAAATGAAACCTTATGAACCTATTTCTGACATGTATCTCAGGTTCGATGAAATTATCAACACAATGCTTCCTATTGGAAGATAAGTTACTGCCAAATAACAAATCATGAGGATTCTCAAATGGCTAACTCATTATTGGTGAGGAACCTCTGTCTCTTTTAGAGAGTCATGTGACATTAGTAAGTTAAATTTAAAATAACTCATTAGGAAACTAATGATGTATGAAGAGGAGATGAATGTCAATAAGGAAGAGGATGATGAACCCAAAAGAAAATATGTTTCATTTAAGACTACCACCTCTAAACACAAAGAAAAGGGAAATTTTATGTCTCTGTAGAAAGTTCCAACAGTGAAAAATCATCGCCTGACAGTGATGAAGAGATAGCACATTTATCGAAAAGGTTTAATAAAATTTACAATAATAAGGAATTTTTCATAAATCCCAACTTCAATGGTATATATGATCAAGAGGGAAGCTAGATGAAGGATTGGAAAAGAACTAAAATTTATGATGAGATAGTATGCTATAAATATAAGAGAAAGAGACATGTAATGGTTGATTGTCCCAATATCAAGTATAAATATAAATTTGATTACAAAAAATTAATGTATAAAAAGGAAATGAAAGCAACATGGATTGCTTCTGAGGACAGTTCTTGTGACTCAAAATCATCACATGATTAAAAGGACAAAAAAATATGTGTTTTTTGAAAATCACAACTTAGGTAACAATGTAATCTCTTATTCAAAATTCCTATTATTCTAGAGATGAAAGTGATTATAAGAATATGTCTAATGATGAAATGTTTGAGAATTGTAATATTATTGAAGTGACATGTAGTGAACTAAAAGATAAATATAAGTCTTTAAAAAATCATCATGTTATAAACTACATTGTTAAATCTGAACTTACTGTAGAAAAATAGGAAAATGTTCAATTACTAAAAGAAAATAATGAACTAAAGTTATCTAATGAGAAAATTGATAAAGGACCATTAATGGTTTACAAATGGTAAAGAATCCCTAGTAAAAATTATAGTTAAACAGATTTCTCATAAATATACTATTGGTATTGGCTATCAACGTGGAAAAATAAATTTTGGAAGAACCAATTTTGTTTATTTGAATTTAGGACATACATATTTACTCCTAGTTCTAGAAAACATTCACCTAGTTAAAATTAAGATACACTCTCTACGGTTTTAGGATTTTCTTAACTGAATAGAGTTTATTTTTTAAGTACATTACATAATGCTTATAGGAAACCTATGAGGCAGATGTGGGTTCCTAAATCAATAGTCACTGATATTGCTAGACCAAAAAATGGGTACAAAAGTCTATTTTTATATTTACTATATTGTAGGAAAATTGTTTAAAGAGATCATGTAAAAGCATATGGTACATGGAAAATGTTTTTTCAAGACACGTGAAAGGGGAAAATTCATACTTTAATAACATAATAAAAATTGATGGTGGAAATGTCACCTTTGGTGAAAAATCGAAAAAAAAAATTCATTGGTCATCCCCAAATCATTAACTATGACTCAGTTTTAATTTAAAAAGTACATTTTTAATACACTTAAATATAATATTATAAGTATTTCAGAACTATGTGATGATATATTTCATGTTAAAATTGAGAATGATGCCTGCAATGTTTTTAATTCTTAAAATGAATTATTGTTTTTTTTGCTTTGAGAATTTAAATTATATACTCTGTTAACATAGATTCTTTAGTTTCTAAATATGATTCATGAATAAGTGTATTTAAAAAAGAGTCATGGATTTGGCCTAGGATATTAGGAAACTGTAATATTCACTCCATTGGAAGGATAGCTAAAAACGTTTTAGTCAAAGACCTACCCAAACATGAGTTTTCAAATATTAAAGTGTGTAATCTTTCTCAAAAGAAAAAAAATGAATATTTCCTTCAAACCAAAGAAAGAAGTGTCATATTTTCATCTGCTCAAATTGGTTCACATGGATTTGTTTGGACCGTCTAGAATTTCTAGTTAAAATAGGAATAACTGTGTTTATGTTATTTTATATGACTTCACTAGATATACATGCACTTTCCTTTTGACTCACAAAAGTGAAGACTTCTCTCATTTAACCAAATATGCTAAATCGGTAGAAACTTTTAGTAGACATAGAATTAAATACATAAGATGTGATCATGGATGTGAGTTTGAAAATCAAGAGTTTGAATCCATTTTTTCACAAAAATGGCTATAGTCATAATTTCACTTCCCCTAGAACACCTCAACAAAATGGTGCTGTTGAAAGTAAAAAAAATAACATTGAAATAGATTTCATGATAAATGATTAGTGAATATGAATTATCTATTTATTTATGGGTTGAAGCTATAAATACAACTTCCTATATTATTAATAGAGTGTTGATTAATCCTATTCTTAAAAGAACTCCATATGAGTTATGGAACAATAGAAAACACGAAGTAAGAGACTTCAATGTTTTTGGTTTCAATATTTATATTCTTAATACTAAGGAAAATCTTTATAGGTTTAATCCAAGAGTGATGAAAGAATTTTTCTTGGATATTCAATATCAAGAAATTCCTATAGATTGTTTAACAAAAGAAAAAAAATGTGTCGAAGAATCTGTCCACATCAAGGATGATAAGGCAGATCCACTTGATCCTACGAAAACTCTATATAACATATAGGATGATATATCAAATCTGGATATCAATGAAAAATCCATTGACCACCCTGTAATGGAATATGTGAAATCTTCCAGTTTTGTTAATTTCCAAGATTCAAGTCATAATGAAAACAAACCTATTGAAGAACCAAAATTCACTACCACCTATTTTTATAGAGATATTAGAACACATAAGAATCATTTTTATGATGTTGTTGTAGAATATTTAGATAATGGAATTAAAACTAGGGCTTCTATTAGAAATCAGGTTGATCATCTTGTTTTCTTATCACAACATGAACCTAAAAACATTAAGGATTCTATCAATGACGAGTTTTGGGTCATTTCTATGAAAGAATAACATAATAATTTTAAAAGTAAATAAGTTGGGAATATTGTTAATAGACCAAAAGAGATATTTACCATAGGAACTATGTGGGTGATAAGAAATGATGTAGCTGAATCTGGTAACATAGTTATAAATAATGCTAGATTGGTTGCGCAAGGATATTGTCAAGAAAGAAATGACTATGAGGAAACCATCTCACTGGTAGCTAGACTTGAAGCCATCAGAATCTTCTTCCTTTTTCCGCTCATCTGAATTTCAAAATATATCAAATGGATGTTAGTAGTATATTCCTAAATGGGTATATAGGTGAGGATGTATTTGTTGAACAACCCCAAGGTTTATGAAATCTGAACTTTCTAAATGATTTTTTAAAATTATCAAAAGTTTTCTATGGTTTAAAGCAATCTCATATAGATTGGTATGATAAATTAAGTACATTTCTTATTTCAAAAGGTTTTATAAAAGGAATAGATGATCCTACCCATTTTATAAAATGAATTTTTAAGGTTTTTTTAGTATTTCAAATTTATGAAGATGATATTATCTTTAGAGATTCAAAAAAAATTATGTATTGAATTTTATAATATGATACGAATCGAATTTGAAATGTGTTTAATGGGTAAACTAAAATTATTTCTTGGAATTAAAATCCTTCAAAATAATGATGTTTTTATTTTGAATCAAAGAAAACATAATAAAAATAATCTAAAACATTTTGGTATGGATAGAAATAAATATGGGGATACACCAATGAGTATAACTTGTAAGTTGGATCCTGATGATGATGGAAAATTTGTTGATCAAGAAAATTATATTGATATTATTTGAAACATAATCCACATAACAGTTGGCTGACCTGAAATTATGGTTAGTGTATATATGTGTGCTCATTCTAAAGAAAACCCTAAGGAATCTCATTCAAATTTCGTTAAAATAATTTTCAAATATGACAATCATACATTGAATCTAGTACTATTCTATCGCATAAGACGATCATTTGAGATAGTTAGCTATTTTGGTGGTGATTTCAGTGGTTTCAGGTAAAAAAAAAAGCACCTCCAGAACATGTGACTTTTTAGGAAAGTCTATAGTATCATGGTGTAGTAAGATTGAAATCTATGTAGAATTATCTATTGCCGAAGTTGAATACATTACTACTTATAGTTGTTGTGTATGTATGTTTTTGATGATACAGAGATTACTAAAGTATGTAAACATATTCAGCTATGAACCTATAAATTGTGACAATACAAGTGATATTAACATCTCAAAAAAATCATATTTCACACTCAATGATAAAACATATTGTTATAATGCATCACTTTTTGAGAGACCATTATCAAAAAGGTGATATCAGTTTGGAATTCATTGGAACCGAATTTCAGCTTGCTGATATATTCACCAAACCATTACATTATGAAAGGATATGTTACCTCATATATGAATAGGGAATTTTTTAGACCTATATGACATATTTCACGTTTTTCATGATGTGTATCAAGATAATTAAACTAATTGTATTAAAAATGACACTAGTGAGATTTTAAAATAAATAATAATCCATAAAAATATATTGAATTCATCAAAAAATATAACATTCAATAAAATAAGGGGAATATTGTTAAACATAAACCATGATCCATTTATAGATTATTTTTCATTTTATAAATACATTATTTACCCTTAAATGATATAAAATAGTAGTATAAATTAATAATTAAAATGATTAATAGGGGTTAAAAATTAATGATATGTGTTAACACGTGACCCAAAGTTATCCAAATATTATTGGATTAGAAGAATTCAGATCAAACACATATTATATTCTAATATTATTAGTTTTTATCTATTTTTAATTAGTTTTTAATTTAAATTAATTTAGTATGTAATGAAATTCCAAGACACCCCTACCCTTAATTATAGAAGGGAACCATTCTTCCTGTTTTTCGCACCAATTTGAGCCATATAACATTTCCAAACAATAAAAATATTACTCATACACAGACTCATAAATCATATAGGATTTTTAATCAAAAAATATTAACCCCATAGTCTATAATAGGATATACAAAAGAGTCTTTTCAATGAAGAGGTAATCGCTTTAACCGATAAATTTCAATTAATGTTTTTTACATCATATAATTGTAAAAAAATTATTTTTAAAATAATAATTTTAGAATTCTAAATATATTGAAATTTTTTATGATTTTTAAAACACCATTATTAACCATCCTCTAATAAAATGGAAATGGAATGTATCATTTGTGAATATGTACATCATATTATCCCCACATAACGATACAACTAATTTTTCATAACCATTTCTTATGGATGGGTGTTATCATGTGTCTAAAATTCATATTTTATATTTATATAAAAAATTTACATCATTACTGATAATATAATTTCTTCATTCTTGTAACCCATTCATATAGAAAATGAAAACATCACTCATGTTTACAGGTGGACTACCACCTACTTGACGGTATGTAATTCAATTTTCAATAATATATTACATGAATGATAATGATAATGAATTATATATATGTATGTATGATATATATTACATAGTAGTGAAATTTTTAAGGTGATTTAATTTTTTTATTTCATTTGATTAATCTTTTGAAAAATGAATATAATGTTCATGCATATGCATGACATTCCATTTCAATAAATGGACTAATTCATTTTTCCATAACATTTATGAACTCTTATAAATATACATGAAATGAATATATTTTATAAATTTATAATGTTTAAAAATTATTATTTGAATTATATATTATTAATGTACAGGGTTCAAAAAAACCAAAAGAAAACATACCTGAAAAATAAGGCAATTATCAACACAAATCATATTTCTAATGAAGAAATCATAATTAACTCGTGACAAAAGGCAAAAATATATTCATATATAGTTTAATATATATATTTATATTTATATAATAATATTCACAATAAAAATATATTTATTATATTGGTTTTTTAAAAATGTTTGAAAGAATTCAGACCTAAAGTAAGGGTCTTTATGTTACAATATTATTTTTTATCATCATTGTTTATTATTACGTTATAATGATAATATATTATGATAAACCTCAAAAAAATATATATCTTCTTATTGTTATGTTATTTATGAAACAAACATGATATCATTAAATTTGTTTCACCTTATTCACTCATGAGACCAAGAAAATGTTTTATGGAAAATCCACTTCATATCTCTCTTTTTTCTATGAAAATAAAATATTACTCCATATAATTGTTTTCTAATAATACATTGAAGAATAATTTTACTATTATCCTATGATTTTTTGAAAATAAATTTTCAACATCATTGAATTTTTATAAAATCATTTTAATTCTATATTCGTATCATTTTTCAACTATGGTACTTTGTAAATTTAAGGACAAAACATTGGAAGGATTATTTTATTATATTATATGGATGGAATAAAAATTTACAGCATCATGTCACCTAATGTTTTTAAGAATCCTCTATAGTTTCAGATGGTAATTTTCTATAAAATGATATTAATAATTTATTAATGTTTTTATTTTTAAAATAAGTGATTTAAAAATGGAAATGATATTATTATAATTTTTTTTTAATGATATACTAATTCATAAATGGCTAAAACAATGAATAAGGCTAATAATTACTGAGAATATCCTTCAGTTATATTATTATAATTCATTACCCATGTCACTATTTTTTATTGCATGATATTTATTCATTTAATTTCACTTACAATGGTTCTATTTAGATTAAATTATTATGAAATAGATTTATATTTTATGGTACAAATATAATGAATGGATTATGATATTATGAAACTAATCTGTATGATTTTCACTATGTGACGTGTGGGAACTTAATTTCCCACCAATTTATTTTATAATGATCGATATATAAAGTGATAATAAAACCAAATTGTGATTGAATATAATTCATCAAGGTTGTCTTTCCACTATGATATTTTTGTAAGTGTACCATGACTACTGTGAATATTTATAGAGTTATCCCATTACACTATTATTTTCATGTAATAAAACCTTCACTATTAGGGAAATTATTATTTATCTATATTTTTATGCAATAATTCCACTACAATTTATATATACTTCTATCATGGATCATATTCTTTGATAATATTATTATTCATATATTATAATCATCGATGATTTATTTTATAACTGAAGATTATAAAATATGATATCAAGGTTATGGTTTTTAAAATTTAAGCTCTTGTTTTACTAGAATTTTTCTCATATGATGATTATAATGTCATGGATATATACATTATTTAACATTATTAATAATTAGAGCTCACCCTTTTATATGCTTTCATTAAGAGGTTGTGAAATATGGGTTACTATTTGATATGTAAAATAATGGTGATGGCTATGAGGATATAAGTTAAAAATTATGTAGAACAACTATGATATAGTTTTTACTTATCCATGTTTTTAAATACTTTAGTCTTATACAATTATAGTGTTTATATTTAGTTTATATATAGAAAATTCATATAATAATATGTTATATCTATGTTTGAAATTTATGGGTCCTTATAGTTGGTGCAATAGAATGAATAAATAATTAATGGAAACTAGTTTAATAATCCAATATTCTTTACCATAGTGATAAATATTTGAATTGGATATAATCCTATGGTTTTTTATAATGATGGTGAAATGTCAAATTTAAAACTACGTTTTTATATAGAAATGTTTCATGATTTATACATCCCATAAATTATTTCTCATTGTTATCTGGCTTCCATAAATTAATATTTTCTAATTCCATATTTTTTTATTATTAAATAGTAAGAACCCGTGTGAATTGTATTAAAGATGAATGTGATGAAAAATTCATTGATTTTTCTAGTAATACCAAATTCTATGGGTTTTGGGTGTAGAAATATAATTTATATTCCCAGAATATTTTTTCCAATATATGAATCACACTAAGAATCCAGATGAGAAAAGTAGCTAAAAACTAATTATTATGCCCATCATAAAGAAACATCCATATCCATGTATTGGTTCCATTAATCCGATAATCATTGTGTAATGGCTCGATAGTACTGAAATAATAATTTTCAATAACCATTTTTATACATGAGAATATTATATAAATTTAATCATTTTAATGTCATCGAAGATCAATGGTGGACTCTTATCATGAAGATAAATCAACCTGAAAAAATTGACTCTATGAATTTGAATGAAATTTAGATATTTTTAATCAATAAGTATTATCTTTATATAATTCATATAAAAATTGAAACTGAATACTTTGGGTTGAAATATAAATTAATTGAATTCTTTGGTACCTATTAAAAAGCTTTTCAAACATGTTTTAGGCATGCTTGTTGTTTTATTATCAATCCTCAATAAAAGTTTTATCAATTCCCCATAGGCTTAAACCCATTACTTTAATGGGATATATCCTTATAGAAAATCAATAGATATGAAGAAATGGTTTGATGTGATATCATAGTGGATATTGATATTGGATTTACCAATAATTTTGACGTTTTTTTATAAGAAATGATTAGTGTAATTTAATTGAAATTATAATAAAATGGAGAGAAAAATATGATCAATCCATTATCCTGAAAAATGCTTATGGAAATATGGGTGACATGTTACTAAGGGAACTGGTGAATTTTTCAAGTGTGTAAAGTATGGTCATCATGAAATTAAATTATGATGTAGAGGGGAGATTTAGACTGAGTATATTAATAGTGAGAATGAACTACAGAGTTAAATTACAAAACTGTTATTTTTTGAATGTATGTATATTGAGAATTATTCATACTAGTGCTCATATAAGAAGGTTAATGATAATGATCAACGTAAATAAACTATTAAAGATATATTCAATGAGAAATATCATATAGTGAGTATTTATAATGAGGATGTGCTAATATTAGTGTGAAATGTACATTTACCTTACACTATAGAACATATAATATAGTATTTTTTTTATCTATCCATTATTTTATATCTAAATAACATTCTCAGGGTAAAATTTTACCAACTAAAAAATTATATGTTGTGTTTGGATTAAAAACCCTTAATGATATGATTATTACATATCTAGTATATGATTTCCCTATAGTCATTGTTCAAGGGAATAGTTTAACCCAAAATTATGGTAATTCATCATCTAGGTAAATTTGATGAAATTTTGGGAATATATTTGTTTTATTTACATAAATAACACATAAAATCTCACTTAATGTAAGTAAAGATTGATATTATAACCCAAATTATTATCATATTTTAGTTTTATGAAAAATTAAACTTCAGATGATAATTAAATATATCATATGTGACATGATTCATATTAAGAATGGGATCATATTTAATATGGATGAGAAGAAGATAAAAAATAGTTGTACTCTTTATCTGTTGGATTTTATTGATCAAATTCAATAAAAATTGATTCTTCTTACACTGAATTGTGTTGTTGAGTTTTTAATTGAACTCATACCAATATCTACACATATTTTCAATACTCCATAGGTAATGAACTTTACCGAGATTCATTAATTTCATAAGAAACTCTAGGTTATTGTTAAAAAGGGATTTATTTGGTCATGTTCTACCGGGAAAGATTGTTCAAAAAAAATATGGATAAATGTGAATATACATTGATCTTTTAGATCTTCAGAAAATATATATATAAAATTTGATCTTTATACCAATATATGATTTATTAGATCAACTGTGTGGAGATCATCACATTTCAATAATCAATAATCATAATGGATATCATCAATTTAGCATCATGAATAAGGATATATCCTTGATAGTATTCCGTAAAATTAATGGACAGTATTAATTTATAGTGACTCAATTTATTCTGACTAATTCCCTCACAACCTACTCGGAATCAATGAATAGATTCTTCAGAGAACATGTAGATTAGTTTTCCAATGTCATTATATATGAAATAATTATATATTCAATGTATAATATAGATAATTAAAATTAATTATGAAATGCATTGAAATCAAGACGACATATAATATATATGAAAAATTTAAATCATATGAATTTTGGATTTAAAATGTTCCATTAAGTGGTGATATAATATTGCAAGATGGAATATTAGTAGAACTATCAATGATTGATATTATAGAGCATTTTCTAATACTAATTTATTTTGACCAAAATATATAGTTTTATTGGTTTGATATGATATTGTATGTGATTTTTTGAAAACTTTTCATGGTTATAGAATCTACTCACCATGTTAACCATAGTGGGATTTATATTCCATTCAATGGAATAAATTAATGAATGTTTTATTTAATTTTATACATTCCTAGTTATTGAAAAAAATTTTACAACCCCTAAATTTTAGATAGATTTGTAATCTATTATGATGCATCAATAATGGGACATGGATGTGTCCATATGTAGAATGATATAATTATTGCTTATTCCTCTTAAAAAGTAAATGTAGAATAGAAAAATTTCAATGTCATGATTTAGAGGTAGCTATATTATTTTTTCACACAAGATATGTCTATGTTCTCTCTATACCAGATGTTTGTGAAATATTAACTGGTCACAAGCGATTAAGGTATATTTTTACTCAAAATGTGTTGAACATAAAAAAATGATGATTTTTAGAGATGATTAACAATTATTATCACAAAATCCATTACCACTATAGGAAAGAAACAAAAGTGGAAAATGATCCAAGTCATAAGTATAATTATAGCATATCTATGGTGAGGATCACAAACAATGTGATTTTTATGTGAATTTAAATTATGGATCATTAATTATTGTTGTATTTATAAGAATATTATTTTCATCAAAAGATTGTTCAAGTATCTATCTATGAGAATATTTATGTTCTAAAAAAGTAATTTAAATAAAAAAATTTATGTGATAAAAGATTCTAATTTTGCCTAGTATTTTTAAGAATAAAAATTTTATGGAATCTTGTTTGGCCCCCATAAATAATAATTTTGATGGAGTTGATGTATCATGATCATAGTTCTGAATTCTATATTTATCATGGATGCACAAACAAGTTTAGAAATTAGAAAGTATATTTCATTAGGGAACACATAAATGGTTATATTACAGAATATGTTTCATAGTGACTTCTATAATAGAATTTTAAATGTAGGAGATAAAACTATAAGCAAATTTTATTATGACTACCCATATTTTAATGATTTGGGAAAACATTACCATTTATTTTGGAATGAAAATCCCCAAAAAACAAATGGGAATAATTAGGTATGTTTTGTATTTTATATCATTATGATGTTAGAAGACATTATTACCATTATAAAAGATTTATAACATGATCAACATAAATCAATATAGAATAAATATTTATTAAAATTACATGGTGTACGAAAATATATGGTATCTGATATAGATATGAGGTTTACCAATAAGTTTTTTAGAATTATTTAGTGTAATCTAGATATGTAGTTATGATTCATAATTTAAATAATCGTCTAATATATGCTTAGTCCAAGAGGACAAATCAAACTCCTAAAGACAGGTTGAGATATTTCACTATTTATTTCAAAGGGAACTTAGATTAACAAATTATTTTGATGGAATATTTAACCAATAATAAAATTTATTGTAGTATTATAATGGATTTGTATGAATTCCACTATGGAAGTAAGTGAATAACCTAAAAAGAATGGAATTTAGTTAATGAATGATGGATATTAGGACCTGATATAGTGAATTAAATTTAGTAAAATGTAATATCCATTCAATGTCACATGGAAGTAACTTATTGTAAAGAAATAAGTTATACTTCCAATTTAAATAATGATCTACAAATTGAAGTTTAGTGGAAAGGTATTCCTACTAATATCTTCATTTATGAGTGTGTTAAAATTTGGAATCATGGTCATGCTAAACCTAATGTATATCATTCCTTTTATAAATTCTTGATCATGTACATATGGTATATTATTTATTAGCACTCCCAATGAATCTATCTATAGTTGATGATGTTTTCTATGCATCTCTCATGAGGAATTACAAAAATGATACTTAACATTTATAGAATTATATATCTTAAAGAATGAGAATTATAATTAATATAAGAAACAACTAGTGGAGATCCTGAATCATAGATACAATGTGTTCTGAAAAACAACCACTCATCTAGTATTAATTTTGTGTTGGAACGTTCAATTTGAGGAATATATGTGGTAAAACGAATATATAATGAGGTATATGTATCATTATTTTTTGAATTAATGTAATATAATATTGCCCGATAAATTCAATTAATGGGGTTAGAATTTAATACTTTAAGAATTTATGAAATATAATTTTTATGTAAATGTAATTTAATCAATTGATTATGTTACACTAAACATCGTGTTTTGAAATAATCAGAGATACTATTAAAATAATTGTATCATATAGATTCATGATTGATGTGTATGAATAGGACTAACCAAATTGTGGAATAATTTGTGTTACACATATATAAAATTATTTCAATAGATTCCAATTAGTTAGAAACTAAAATTAAAATCATTATAAAATAAATTATCTTTTTTATAAAAAACTATTTTTATGTGTGCAATGTGATTCTATACTAATGAATTAATTTTTTCACTATTGGTGAATTATTTAATGAAATAAATATATTATATATTTAATAAAAAAATTTATCATTTATCTAATATATTTATTTTATATTGTAACCTAATAAGGATAGTTAATTTCCTTTAATTAATATATATAGAAAGAAATTTTGAACATATTTTCACACTTTTTTATATTTATTTATTCTATTTATTGTTTTTTAATTAGATATTATTAATTAATTTTCTAGAATCATTAGTTTGAAATTTGGTGAATATTATCCTTTCCATTTTCTTTATTATGAATTGAAAACGTGGTAAAATATATCCCCTCGGTAAAGGGTATATTGAGGTAATCATTATTAAAACAAAGAATTAATGTAACACCCCATGGTTTAATTCATGAAACACTGAGCCTCAATAAAATAAAACATTGTTAGAAACTATCCAATAAACAAAAATTTTCCGCTTTTATGATTTGAATTTCAAAATGCTGACATACACAATTGTGTTTAGGGTGATGTTTGGAGTATGATTGAATAATGTTAATTTATATTGAATATTCACTAACCCTTATTAATAGTAATGTACCTTTATGTATAGATATATTCCCTTATGAATAGTAACATAACCCATGGATGTATAAAAAAAATTTAGGGATATGATAAATAAAATAAGACATTTTATAATTTATTTATTATGAATTGGTATGTTTTTAGGGATAAAAATTTAATTATATTTTTAAATAATTAAAATTAATTAAAATTAATTTTTATAACATGTGTTCTAGAATAAATATTCTGTTTTCTATGTATTTTTTGATAATTTTTTGATGTCTTGGTTAATTTTTTAATGTATTACAAAATCTGTTTTAAATATAAAATATATAACTTTCAACAAATACTGACTTGATTTAAAAATGATATTTCCAATATTTTAAAAATATTTTGATAAAATGGAATTCATTATTATATTCTAAACATTGAAAACTTTTTATGTGGATTTTAATGATTTTTCACAAAATCATCAACTTTATTGTAATAGTAAAATACGTTAATCTACTATAAATACTAAATACATTATTTATTGAGTCATATGTGATTTAACGATGATTTAAGACCACCTGGTTTTAAATTAAATGAAAAAATTATTATTAAATGTCACATGAATCAATACTATTTTTGGTCTTGAGAAAAATAAAAAAATAATGATTAATATATTGAAAAATTACTCCTCTCCTCCAATTTACCCCCCCCCCTCTCCCTCTTCACCCAAGTCCTCTCAACCCTTTTTCATAGTCCAAATTCTTACCAAATATCTCACTAATATCTTACCCCTCATCCAACATCCATTTTATCCTCAAAATACAAAATACACTACCCTAAAAACTCTCTTAAGGAAGATTAATTCAGGAGATAAATTCCTCTTTTCAATTCTTTTAAATTCTACTCATGTTCCGTTGTTTTTTTCTATCCTTAACTTTCTTAATCAAATATTTTAGTGCAACTCCAATACCTTACATGTACTTTATTTTTTAATTATGATGTAATATGTTGTTATCATCCATTATTTACACTTATTCTAGGATTGTAGTGAAAACAACATCTGAGATGTGTAAATTTAAAACATTCAAGGATGATGGATTTTCAATTTCACTTACCATCTTCAATTCTGGTGATGAAACCATTTTTATGGTTGAACTATATAATAATATATGTATTTTCCTTATGTATAGTTGATTTTTACACATAATATTTATTTAGAAAGAAAAATGCATTTAGTGTGATAAAAAACTACCAATTAACCAAAATGGCCTTCATTAATATTTTATATAATAATTAATATTCATTGAAAATAACTTAATTAACTTAATAACCATGTAATATTCTGGTTGGTCACTAATAACATACACCTTTATTTCTGGATATCAATTTTCATCTTACAGGTTTATCCATACTTAAATATAAGTAAACTGATCACGGGAACCAAGGATGATAATGATCCAAAATAATTAAATTGAATAGGTTACCCATAAAAAATACCATGAATGAATCATATAAGGTTATAAAAAATCAATTAAATATATAGTATTTTATGTAATTTTTAATTAATGATCATTATTATATTAACTCGTGTCATTTAGATCATGTGCAGAACACCTTCAGACTTAATGTAAGGGTTTCAACCCGAAGATCCATTTTCATTTGTGTTACTCATAATCTAAACTTACATAATTTAAATTGTTATTTATTAATATTTAATCATAATTAATTCTGTGTTAATGTTCTATATATGCTTACCATACATAATCTTGCTTTCATTTATGGGGAGTTATATGTTTTAAAAGGATCATTAAAAAGGTCTTCCCAGAATACATGCTCGATTAAAAGGAATTTATCAAATTCAGTATTATATTCAAGAGAAATATATAATATTTTTTTATAATAAATCATCTATATATAATCACTCATTTAAATATGAAAATAATATCCTAAATCACTTCAGGATTTATACAATGAATTTTTTGAAAGAACTATTCATTTTAATGTAAAAGTGTATATATGTCAAGAATTATTTGATGATTTTTTAAGAGTATCTTCATTTATTTTAACTCTATTGTTGATTATTATGTATTATTGTGATTAATATATTATGATATCATATACCATATTTATTTTAATTTTTTTTTATTATTTTTTATATTGATTTTATACCCTTAAAAATTTACCAATTTTCTCTTAATGGTTATTGTTTATGACTAATGTCTAGGGAATGTTATATACATTTCAGATGTCAGTTTCAATATGAATGTATATATTGTTTATGTTTATCACAATTTGAATGATGAATGAATTGTACTTAGTAAGTGATGGTTGGGCCCCACTATATCGTCGCGGTGCATCGGTAGGTCTCAAGAGATGAACTACGGTCTTAGTCTGAGGCCTTAACAAAATGGTTATTTATGGTCATTGCATGAGGCCTTTACGACAAAGTTATGACATCGAGAATTATGAATCCCCTTATTATGAAACATCAAATTTAATGTTCCTATCGTTATTAAACTGGTATATTAACCATTATTATTCATTATCATTTCATTATTTATTCATCTCTTAATCCTGCCATAATGAGGTAAAGTTAATTATTAATGTTATGTGTTTTTTGTTATTGACCATGACTAATGCTTAGGTTTATGATATATTATGTTGTATTTGAAACCCTAATTGAGAAATTGATCTCACCCCTTTATTATGTTTCATTTTTCCATTACATAAAGATGTATATTATGAACGACATTAAGAAATATACTATGATTTATTGGATGTTTTCAATGTAATTTCTTTATTGTATTTACATTCATGTTTTATTGTTGAACTTATATATGTATTTAGTTTTCGAATTTTTCATAACGGTTTGTTCCTTCAAGATACAGATTTCTTTAAACCATGCCAATGTAAATATTTAAGGCACTGGATTTGGGAAACTGGGGACAAGGCATTATAGTTTGTATTAATTGAATTTTAGTAGAAACCATTGAAACTAGATATATAAAAAATTTAATTGGGAACAAAACCATAAGATTGTTTTTGAGGATAAATATACAATAGTATACTATAATATTGGTAAGAAATAGATTATCTAAAACGTTATAAAAATGAATCCCATTCTTGATAGAAGAATTGGATGTGGTTCTGGAATATATGTAACTAATTGTAAGAAATCAAACAAAGAGATTCGGGATTGACATATGGTATCTTATGACATGAATACTTGAATTATTATGAACCTAGTTTGACACTCCCATGGGATATTCTTATGATCATTCACATTTTCGTTACAAGTCATTATGAATTATTTTAATTAAAAATTTCCTCAGTTAAACAATGTTTATGATTATGAGAATAGCTATTTATTGGATTTAAATTTATGATAAGTATTTTTAGAGTTGATATTATAATTTATGATTCATATCATAATCTGTCATGTTCCATTATTTAGAAATTCCTATTATTAGAAGGAATGTAAACTGCCTGAACACATGTATCCTATGTAGGGATTTACCACCTATGTAAGAAAATTATGTTGGCTCTGGAGCTGTGACTATTGTTGAGAAAATTATGAATAGAAAAGGATAGCTAACTTAGGTTATGATCAATACCCATACCCATATGGAGCATCTGGATCCAAAAATTATAGGGGAAATCCTAGACCACATTATGAGACAACAACCTCCATCATTTAGTGGGACTGGAAACCCATTCACTGTGGATCATTGGATAAGAACATTTTAAAAGATATTTATTATATTGGGATGTAATTAAAAAGATAAAGTTGTCATGGTGGTTTATCAAAAATCAGGATATTTGAATTAGTGGTGGTATTTAATTCATAACACAATGGAGTATGAGGAAATATATGATATAGAATAGACCAATTTTAATGAAATAGTCATTGAAAAATACTTTTCATGTGAACAATGAGAAATATTGAAAATAATTTTCAAAATTTGAGGGAAGAATAGGATGTGAATTTGAAATTAATGAAGTAAAATTCACAAGCTAATAAATTCATGTCGTAGACTACATATGTAATCCAAGGCACATGATTGATTGAATAATTTTGGTTTTGAAACCATTCTACCAAAGGGCTCTAGTATCACATAGTTTCCTATAATTTGAAGATATTTTCTCAAGTGATATAAATAATAAAAATGAATTCTCTTTATATTATTATTTTAATGGAATGAAATCAAATAAGAGGTCCACTAAAAACTCTAGAAAAGAAAAGAAGGAAATTGAGTACAAGGTAAGAGTTGACCTATCACCTGATGATAACTTTGGGAAGAGACACCCCGGTACTTTCCAGAAGGGAATGGGTGTTTGTTACAAGTGTGGAGAAAAGGAAACTTTTCCTAATATTTTAGGGGGAAATATTATGCTAATAATTATCAACAATATAATTGTATTGAGGAGGGTCACTAGACTAATGAGTGTCTAAAGATTCAATGAAGCGGGTCTGACAAAATGACATTGGAGAAAGTATAATCTTATGAAATAACAACTACTGATATTAAATTTCCTAATGATGTGGTGGTTGTTACTTTAATGATATCCTTAAACACAAAAAATTTTTATTTTCTTTTTGTAACATCACAATATTTGATATCTTCAGAGTTTTCCAATAAAATTTGACATTTCCAGTTTTATTTAATAATTGAGTTGTCAGTCAAAAATCATAACAGAAGTATCACTACCCCAAATATGTGTTGATTTTCCCCCATATGACGCATACACTTGAATTAGTTTATAACCTAATCATCATAAACATTATAGTATTTGATATAATCCTTCGTATAAGATTTATTTCACGTTGTGATGATGAGATTCATTTCAAGAAGTGGGAAGTTACAATTTTTTATAATACAGTTGAATTATATACCTTTAGAATATAAACCACACCATCTGATTCGCATCTAGATCCTCCCCTAGTAGATATACTGAATTTTTATAATTGGTGAGAAAGAGATTGAAATATATATGGGTGAGTAAGGTAAATTTCAAATAGAGTTTGTACATATTCTGAGAGAATATGTGTATTTGTTTCAAGATTATTTACATGGAAATCCTCTGGAGAGGAAAGTTGAGTTTTATATTGACATATGTAACACCCAAGATTTTATGAGAAATATTTTTTTATTTTATCTACATCACCAAAGGAATCATTCACTGCACACAACACTATCTTTTCTTGCGTTACACGCAAGATCAATCTTCCTCAATAGATTGTGTTGTACGCAATACCGAGTTTTCGCTAAACAACGACATGTTATTAAAATATTATATAAACTAGCCAGTATGAATAGTAATACCCACTTTTTGAAATTTTATAAATTTTATCTTTCAAAATGGACTTCATTTTTTGATTTGTAATATCGAAATTATCCTAGGGGGAATTTTTGGTATTTTTCTAAAAACATTCAATTTTTTATGAATAGTGAAAACACTGAGTTATTGGTTAAAACCGACTATTTATTTCAATAATCATTTATTTTATTTAAATTTATTTTAGGTCAAAATAGATGCATAATACCTATATTATTTCAATGTAAATCATTGGATGAATTTTATAATAATATAGATACATAAAAAGTTTATTGAACTTTTTGTCGTCTTTTACCCACCTCTTAGGAGCATTTGTAATTGTACATAAAAATTGATTTTACCACTTCTATGAGTAGAATTTTGAAAATCCAAGAGACATAGTTAATATTAAGGAGTAAAATGTGGTTCAATAAGAAAAAATAATTTTTGGTGAATTATAAATTTTTACTTTTATTTGACACTGTTAAAAGTAAATAGGGTATTTAAGGGTAAAAATGATATTATTATTACACTAACACATGTAAAAATTCAATTGGATAAGTTTAATTAGAACAAAAATAACCTTAAAAATAAAATATGACCATTTATGTCCACTTGGATTAGATTAGGACACTTATTATTATTTTATTTAAAGAAGAGTTAAAAACAATGTTTAATAACTAAATGTTTTTTAATATAGGGTTATAAATAAGATAAATTAGACTATAAATATTCACTATAAAGATAAAAATATTTCCTAGCTAATTGTGGTTTATTTATAATTTTTATACATTAAATAATTTAATTTATTTATGACACAATGGTGATGCAATAATTACATAATTAATGAAATATTAGAATAATTGATATTATAAATAAACAAATAAATGTAATTTGAGACTTTTTATGAATTAAACTAATTTTATAGGTTAATATGATATGTTATTATTGATTTAATTAACTTTGATTTAACTAATCATTTTTTATGATTTTCACAAAAATCAATTACCAAATAGTGTCATAATTGACATAAAATAGTTTTTTTAAAAAATATTTATATTATTAATTATTTTTTTATTCCTAAAAAGCTAAGTTTCGGTGAAATGACTTAGATAAGGTTATATATATTAATAATGAACCACTTGGGGTTCTTTTGGCTTGTTATTGTACGTTTATCAACCATATATTGTAAGAAAACAAGAAGACACAATAAAAGTTAAATTATTTAACATAGAGTTAAATATAAATGATAAGGTTAAAATAGTAATTTAAGCATGTCTAAAACCTATTGGTTGAGAGTATTTCGACCCATACATACCTTATCTTCTAAATAAATCAATTTTGATCTATTAAAAACCAAATTGGAATTTATTATAAAATAATATTTTATGTTTTTCCAAAGGTTCCCCTCTCCTCCCTTATAAAAGGGCCCCACCTCCCTCTCCTCCTCACACAATTTTGAGCCTTAATGCTGGTCCAAACCCTACCCATTTACCTTATCAACTTCTCTAGAAACATATTAGAGGTCCTGGTGTTCTTCAAATACTAATTTTAGTGTTCTAAGAGGAGGTTTCAAAGAGGCGTGTCGAAGAAGAGGTAATATCCGTTACCGATTCCTTCAAATTTATTTATTCTTCTACTTCATATTATTTAGTTTTTTCATTCTAAAGTAATAACATCAGTATAATTAATATACTTATTTGTTATTATAAATATTATAAAGCCCTATTTTACCTTCTATACATCCTACGTAAAATGAAATCACCGCACATGCGTACGTTCGGAATACCGTCTCCACGCCGTGGTGTAATCTGTTTTCCACCACCACCTTACTCGGATGGCTATAATGGTGTAAATAGTAAATATATATTAGTATTGTAAATTTATATTGATTCTGAAATATTATACATATATTTCAATACAATTCCATGATCTTGGGAGTGATATCATCGCTCGTGCGTACGTACAGCCTACCGTCTCCACGATGTGATGTGACTTGTTTTACATGATCTTCATTGAATAATGATTATATAAATGAATTGAATGAATAAATATGATATATATATTATATTAATACCATTCTGTAAATTATTTATCTATAACCTAAAAATAATAATAAGAATTTATTCGACAAAACACGCATAAGAACATAAAGCAACGAACACCTGAATAACAAGTAGCAATGAAATATTATTAATAAGAAGATAAGAATATGACCATATATGATATCATAACAATTAATATGATTCTGTAATAAGTAAATGACATTATATAAATCATTATATAAGAGTTTCAGATACGTACGAAGAATATCGGACCCATGGTAAGGGAAAATCCTGCAATCTCAATTTTTATCAGAGATTATTTATACTTCAGTAATTACTGGGGCATATTTATCATCGAAATCCATGTTTCGTCAATATGTAATATTTTTTCTATCCTCCTGAGTTTTTTAAATCCAATTTTACCCATTGGTGAGTTTTTATTAAAATATATGAAAGGAGACTTTTGTCATTTTTAGTACAAGGTACTTTCTTTCTTTTCTGGCCAAAGTACCTGAAGAATGTTTTTTTAACATATACGGAATGAATGGGTTTTTATGATTTCATAGAAAATTATTTCCATGAATCTTCCTTTAGAAGTTTTCTTGTGTATTTTTTATTAAATAGTTTTAGTTTATAATTTTATGACAATGTAAGAATGGAAAAATGTTTTTTATGTATAGAGGATATTTTCCTCAAGAATGGAGTCCAAGTGTTTTATAAAAATTATTTTCCATATATGATGATATAGGGTTATGTTTCTATCCCTATTTTTACATTGGTTTGATTATGTTATGATGGAATTGTTTTTATGAATTTATTTTATCTTACATGGATTATGGTAGGTTGGCATGAAGATTAAGAATCCCATTTTTATTACATGGGTTATGCTATGATATTTGCTTTATGATTTTGTGGCACACATAAAAATGGTTTCATTATGAGATAGGTGGGACCTATATCTCCCTCTAATGCATTGGGTAATGATTTATATCTCATGATATAGCCATGGTTGGAACGGAATGTTAATCTAGTTCAGTGATACAGGACTGGAACGAGGAGTGAACTCAGTTCAGTTATGGAATTTGTCTGCTATGATGGTCTTGGAAAAGAGCCTTGAATAATATGAAATGATTTTCTAGGATTATGTGTGTATGCCACAAAGTTTCATGTTTTAAGTTATGATTATTAAGATTATATTTCACTACTATGATTTATCCCATGTTATGATATTATGATCTCTTTTGTAGGTTTAGATTTTCAAATTGTTATGTTCTTATGAATATGATATAATTGATATTTATTTTTTTACCCTTACTTAGCTTTGAGATCACCCTTTTGTATGTTTTGATTTTCCCAAGTCAGGAATAAGGGTATTAAATAGAATATTCCAAAAGGGACTCTAGATATGATGAAATAAACGGGAGACAATGTAGATGATTTAGGAACCGGTTGTTTATGTTTCCCAGTTTCTAAAGACACTATACCTATATGGTCCTATAATGGTATTGTTATATGTTGTAATAATTATTCTTCAATTTTGAAGTAATAACCATGTATGTAAAGCGTGAGTTGTTATAGTTGGTATCAGAGGAAAGGTATAGTCAACCTTTGGAAAGTAGGATGTGAAAGCCTATGTAAGAACCCTAAGGATATGTATAAGCATAGAACACAATATTAGTGTTTTAGAAATGGACACGAGTAACCTATGATAAGACCTAAAGTGTGAAATTTTATTACTGATTATGTTGTTTTCCTGTTATGATTAGTGTTTCTCACACTATGCTTTTTGGTTTTAGTCAATGGTTAGAACTCAAAGGAACCCTGTTAATGCTGAATGCGACGGGAAATGCAACGATTGTCCTCCTAAGAAACCAAACACTATGGGAGATAGAATGCAAAATCTTGTATCTAGGCTCACAAAACTTTCTCAAGCTATGAATCATGCATGACTTCTAAACGAGCAAAGGAAGAAGCAACATTTTATTAAATCCTTCATGAGGCAGCATCCACCTTCATTCAGCAGGTCTTCTGATCCAATAGTGGCTGAACAATGGATCAGTACCACTAAAAAGATATTTTCAGTTCTACAATTTTCTGAACATGATAATATCATCTTCGTAGTATATCATTTGGAAGGTGAAGCTGATCAATGGTGGAATATTATTAAGAATATGAGGCAAAGGGATGAAATTGAGTCCATGTAATGGGACGAGTTCAAGAACATATTTTTCAATAAGTACTTCCCTCGTATTCTTCAAACAAAGTTACAGAAGGTGTTTCTTGAACTGAAGCAAAAAGATGATGAATTTGTTGGTACATACGAAGACAATTTTACAAGACTTTAATGGTACACTTCCATAAATATTATCCAACCTGAGAGTAAGATCAATCGATTTTTTAGTGGCTTAAAACCAAGTCTCCGAAAGGAATTAGCCACAAGAGACTTCAATAGCTATGAGGCAATTGTTCGATGTGCTCTCAATGTTGACATGGAGTTTAGAGTAACCCATCAATCCTATGGGTTTGATAAGAAGAGTAAAATGGAATTCAAAGGAAAATCTAAAGACCACGCTGAAAAGAAGATGACTTTTCCCTTATGCTCAAAGTGTGGAAAGAAACATGGAGGGAATTGTCTTAAAGGGACAACTAAATGTTTTATGTGTGGAAAACAAGGTCATCAGGCAATTGAATGTAGAAATAATCGGAAGAAGATGTCTAATGATGCGAGAAAATAAAGGGATACCAAAAATGCACCTCCTACACATCAATGTTTCAAGTGCAACGAAATGGGGAATTATTCCAATCAACAACCTAATCCAAGGGTTCTTGATGATGATCAATGTCAACAAACTCTTAAGGACAAAGACAATGAAAAGTCACATGAAATTTCTATCGGTGATGTGGTGTATGATAACAAAGTGGTGAAAGGTACACTTACCATCCACTCTAAAGTAGAAAATGTTTTATTTGATTCTATACCCCCCCACTCTTTTATTTCTAAAGAATTTTCTAAGGGTATCTCCATATTACCTTAGCAGGTAGATATTGAGTTAGCAGTGACAACCCCTAATGGCACAACAGTCACATAAAAAGTTTATAATTCTTCTCCAATTTATGTTTGTGGAAAAGTGCTTCCGGAAAATCTTGTGATCCTTCCTAGAGTGTAATTTGATGTGATTCTTGGAATGGATTGGATTTCTTTATACAGAGCTCAAATCAATTGCCAAAGAGGGGAAATTACATTAAATATTCTCGATCAATCCACTATAATCTATTGATGCAAGGATGAATATAACCTCCCAGTGGAAATTTATTCCATCTTATGGGTCTTGATTCCAATAAATTAAGGTTATTTATCTCAAATGGTTGGAGAGAAACTCGCGATTAATATTACACCCATTGTATGAGAGTTTGATGATGTCTTTCTATAGGAATTGCTAGGTCTTCCACCAATTCATGAAGTTGAGTTTTCAATTGAACTGAAACCGGGTGCTATGCCCATTTCAAAGACACATTATAGAATGAACCCAATTGAGTTGATTGAATTGTAGAAGAAACTCCAAGGAAATCTTGATAAGGGATTCATACGCCCTAGTGAATCACCTTGGGGAGCACCAATTTTGTATGTTAAGATGGAATATGGATCAATGAGACTCTGCATTGATTATAGAGAACATAACAAGATCACTATCAAGAACAAATTTCTTCTCCTATGCATTGATGACTTATTTGACCAACTACACATAGATTAGTACATTTCCACGATTGATCTTTGTTCAGGGTATCATCAATTAAGTGTCAAAAAAGAGGATATACCAAAGACAGCTTTCCGTACAAGGTATGGTCACTTTGAATTTATAGTGATTCCATTTGGCCTTACTAATTCCCCTGCTATCTTCATGGATCTAATGAATAGAGTCTTTAGAGGCTATCTTGATCAGTTTGTGGTAGTATTTATAGACGATATTCTTGTCTATTCAAAGCAAGGAAGAACATGAAGATCACTTGAGAATTGTATTAAAGACCCTAAAAAAGGTTAAGATTTATGCCAAATTTGGATTAAAAAAGTTTCATTTTTGGGTCACATAATCTCAAAATATGGGATATCTATGGATCCAAAAAAATAGAGGTTATAGAAATATGGTCGAGACCAACAATAGTAACTGATATCCGAATTTTCTGGGTTTGGATGGATTTTATCGACGTTTTGTGAAAGATCTTTCACGATTATCTAATCCACTCAGCAGGTTGACTCGAAATTGAGTTAAGATAGTTTGCATAGAGGAGTGTGAAGAGAATTTCAAAGAGTTAATATGAAGGTTATCCAGTGCACCTATGCTCACACTGCCATGTAGTGGAGAAAGGTTTGTGATCTACAATGATGCATTCATGAAGGAACTGGGGTGTGTTCTCATGAAAAAATGATATGGTGATAGCTTATGCCTCAAGACAGTTGAAAATCCTTGAGAAAAATTACACAACTCATGATTTGAAGTTAGCTATGGTAATCATTGCATTAAAAATATTGAGGAATTTTCTTTATGGTGAAAGGTGTGATATTTATACTAATCATAAAAGTTTAAAGTATATTTTAACACAAAAGGAGATAAATATGCACCAAAGAAGATGGTTGGAGTTGATTAAGGACTATGACTTCTCAATTCATTATCACCCTGGGAAAGCAAACAAGGTGGAAGATGCATTAAGTCGACAAGGCCATGATAGCTTATCAATGATGAGGATCACAAAAGACCCAATATTTATGGATTTACGAAGGATGGATCTCGGAAGTATAATGGAAGGGGGAAAATCTTATCTTTCTCAAATGAATGTTCAACCATCTATATGTGTGAAGATTAAAGAGGAACAAAAAGAAGATGTAGAGTTACAAAACAAGGTGAGAAATGTTCCTAAATTCAACCTTGATTGTGATGGGATAATAAGGTTCAAGAAACAGGTTTGTGTTCCTCCCATCCTAGAATTAAAGAAGGAGCTGCTGTATGGGGCTCATAGTTCTTCATTCTATATTTATCATGGAAGCACGAAGATGTATATGGAACTGAAAGAGTACTTTTGGTAGGATGTCATGAAAAGAGATGTTGCTGAATATGTCTCTCGATTCTTGGTTTGATAGCAAGTTAAAGCTGAGAGACAGATGTCTAAGGGGATGTTACAACCATTACTCATACCCTAACGGAAATGGGAAAACATCACTATGGAATTTGTCACTGGACTTCCTAAAACATCCAAATTCAATAATGCTATGTAACACCCGAGACTTTTATGTTATATAAATCATCAAAGGAATCTTTTTCTACACAACACTTGCTTGGCTTGCTTTACACGCAATCACGACCTTCCTCGATAGCTTGCGTCGTACGCAATACCGGGTTTCACTAAACAACAATATACTATTAAAACTAGCCGTTATGAATAGTAATAACCACTTTTTGAAATTTTATAAATTTTATTTTTCAAAATGGACTTCATTTTTGGACTCAGAATATCGAAATTAGCCTAGGGTGAAATTTTGGTATTTTTCTGAAAACTTTCAATTTTTGATGAATAGTGAAACCACTAAGTGGTAGGTTAAAAAACTGAATTTTGCATAAAACTAAATTTTACCGCATCTGTGAATGGAATTTCAAAAATCCGAGAGACACGGTTAATATCAAGGACTAAAATGTGGTTCAATGAGATGAAAATAATTTTTCGGTGAATAGTAACGTTTTACTTTTTTTACCGCGGTTAATAGTAAATAGGGTAACTAAGGGTAAATATGATATTAATATTACCCTAACACATGTCCTAATTCTATTGGACAACTGTAATTCGACCAAAAACAAACTTAGGAATAAAATATGACCATTTAGGCCCACTTGGATTAGATTAGGACATTTATTATTAATTTATTTAAAGAAGGGTTAAAATAGTTAAAATCAAAGTTTAATAAGTAAATCATTTTTAATATGGGGTTATACATAAGATAAATTCAATTGTAAATATTCATTAGAAAGCTAAAAAGATTTCCTACATGATGATATTTTATTTGTAATTTTTAGACATCATATAATGTAATTTATTTATGACACAAAGATGATGCAGTAATTATCTTATTAATGAAATATTGACATAATTGATGTTATAAACACCAAAATAAATGTAATTTGAGACTTTTTATGAATTCAACTAATTTTATAGGTTACTATGATATATTAACGTTGATTTAATCAACTTGGTTCGATCATATATTTCTTTTATGACTTTCACAAAAATCATATATCAAATAGTGTCAAAATTGACACAAAATAGTTTTTAAATCAAATATTATATTATTAATTGTTATTTTATTCCTAAAAATCTAAGGTTCGGCCAAATGACTTAGATAAGGATATATATTTTAATAATAAACAATTTGGGGTTTCCTTTGGCATGTTATAGTAAGTGTATTAACCATATAGTGAAAGAAAACAAAAAGACATGGTAAAAGTTAAATTATTTAACTTAGAGTTAAATCTAATTGATAAGGTTAAAATAATACCCTAAACTTGTCTAAATCTTATTGGTTGATAGGATTTCGACCCTTCCCCACTTTATCTTAGAAATAAGACCCTTTGGAACCATTATAAACCGATTTTGACTTTAATATAAAATAATATTTTGAGATATTCCTAAGGTGCCCCTCTCCTCCCTTATAAAAGGGCACCTCCTCCCCCTCCTCCTCACACCAAATTGAGCACTCAAGCTCGGCCAACCCCTGCCATTTTCTCCTCTCCACTTCCCTAGAATAATCCTAGAGGTCCGGGTCTTCTCCAAAGACCAATATTAGTTCCTTAAGTGGAGGATTCAAAGAGGCGTTCCAAAGAAGAGGTAATATCCATTACCGATCTTTTCAATTTCTTTCTTCTTCAACTTCTTCTTCTTTAGTTTTTTCATGATAAAGTAATAACATCAGTATTAATTACATACTGATATGTTATTATAAATATGAAACAACCCTATTTCACCTTCTATCCATCCTACGGAAAAATGAAATCACCACGCGTGCGTACGTACGGAATACCGTCTCCACGCCGTGGTGTAATCTATTTTCCACCATCACCTTACAAGGATGGTTATAATGGTGTAATGAGTAACTAAATATGATTATTATGAAGTAATATTGATACTTAAATAATATATATATATATATATACTCCAATACAATTCCACGATCATAGGAATGATATCATCACTCGTGCGTACGTACGGAATACCGTCTCCACGATGTGATGCGACTCGTTCTACATGATCTTCATTTCATAATGATTATATAAATGAATTGAATGAATGAATATGGTATATAATACACTAATACCATTCTGGAAATGAATTATCTATATCCTAAAGATAAGAATAAGAATTTATTCGACAAAACACGCATAAGAACAAAAAGTTATAAAGACCCGAGTAACAAGTAACAATGAAATATTACTAACAAGAAGCTAATAATATGACCATATATGATATCATATAAATATGTATGATTCTGGAATAAGTCAATAACATTATTTAAACCATTATACAGGAGCTTCGGACACGTACAAAGCTAATCGGACCTAAGGTAAGGGAAATATCACAATCTCATTTTTATCCGAGATTGTTTATTCGTAAGTATTTACTGGGGTGTATTTTATCATCCACATACATGTTACCTCAATATGAAATATTGTTTCCATCCACTTGCAATAGTTTAAATCCAATTTTACCCTTAGGTGAGTTTTTAGTAAAGAATATGAAAGGAATCTTTTGTCGTTTTTCCGTACGAGGTACTTTTTGACTTTTCCGACAAAAGTACGAAGAATGTTTTTTTTAACTTATACGGCATGAATGGATTTTTAAAACATTGTTTCCAAGAAGCTTCCTTTACAAGTTTTCAAGTTTATTTTTAATCAACTTCTTTTATTTTAAAGTTGTATGACATGTTATGAAAGGAAAAATGTTTTTGAAGAAGAAAGGATATTTTCCTCAAGAATGGAGTTCAAGTGATTTTCAAAATTATTTTCCATCTAAGATAATAAAGGGTTCTGTTTTTATCCCTATTATTACATTGATTTGATCATGTTGTGATGGAATTATTTTTATGAATTCCTTTATCTTATATGAATTGATTTATGATGTCATGATGTTTCAAGAATCCCATTTTTGTTTCATGTGTTATGCGATGGTGTATGTTTTATGATTATGTGGCACACATAAGAAAGGATTCATTATAAGATGGGTGGGACCTATATCTCCCTCCAATGCATTGGGTAAAGAGTTTATATCTCATGAGATAGACATGGCTGGAACGGAAGGTTATTTCGGTTCAGTGATACAGGACTGAAACGAGGAGTGAACTCGGTTCAGAAAGGGACTTTGTCCACTAAGATAGTCTTGGCGATGAGTCATGACTAACAAGAAATGATTTTCCATGATTATGTGTGCATGCCACAAAGTTTCAAGTCTTATGTTATGATTTTGGGGATCTCATTTTCACTTCTATGATTTATTCCATGTTAAGATATTATGATCTCTTTTGCAGGTTTTGATTTTCAAAAAGATATGATATGATTTTTATTTCCTTTATTTGCCCTTGCTGAGCATTTGAGCTCACCCTTTTATGTTTTCTTTTCCCCAGGTCAGGAAGATGGATATTAAGTAGAATATGCTAAAAGGGACCCTAGATATGATGAAATAAATGGCAGACACTGTAGAAGATTTATGAACCAGTTGTTTATGTTTCCCAGTTTCTAAAGGCACTATACCTATACGGTCCTTTGTAGTTTAATCATATGTTGTAATAAGTGTGCTTCAATTTTTGAAGTATTAAAAATGTATGTAAAGTATGGGTCGTTATATGCTATATGGGTTATAGTTGATCATCTTACGAAGTCGGCACATTTCATTCCTATTAGAGAAGATTTTTCTTCTGATCAGCTTTCCATGATATATGTAAAGGAAGTGGTAAGATTTCATGGAGTACCACTTTCCATTATATATGATCGGGATCCGAGGTTTACCTTGAAGTTTTGGAAATGTCTTTAGCATACTCTAGATAAAGAGTTGAGTTTCAGCACTGCTTATCATCCTCATACAGACTTTCAATCTGAGAGGAAAATTCAAACTCTAGAAGAAATGTTCAGGGCTTTCTCTATGGATTTCAAAAGTTGTTAGGATCAACACATACCATTGGTGAAATTTTATTATTATAATATATTCCACTCTGGTATTCATATTTCTCCTTATAAATCTCTCTATGGAAAGAAATTCAGAACTCCAACTTGTTGGGATGAAGTTGGGGATAGAAATCTATTAGGACCTGATCTTGTTGATGAGATGACAGAAAAGGTCAGATCTATTCAACAACACATAAGAGCAGCTCAGATTCGACAACAAAGTTATGCCCACAACTGAAGAAAAGACATAGATTTTGAAGTGGGTGATAAAGTGTTCTTACGAATATCTCCTTGGAAGAGAGTAATGAGATTTAGAAAGAAGGGAAAGATGAGCCCTAGGTATATCGGTCATTTCTAAATACTGGATTGTGTTGGGAAGGTAGAATACAGATTGGTGCTTCCACCGAATCTCTCTCAAGTTCACAATGTGTTCGATGTATCTCTCCTAAAAATGTACACACCCGATCCTTCACATGTACTACTCTCAGAAGTTATACCGTTGGAGCATGATCTTTCTTATGAGGAATAGTCGATAGAGATTCTGGATCGTAGTGAAAAAGCTCTACGGAACAAGACCACTCGCTTGGTGAATGTTTTATAGAGGAACCACCAATTAGAAGAAGCTATATAAGAACTTGAAGATATGATGAGGGAGAGGTATCATCATCTGTTTGTTACAAAATGATGAATTTCTAGGGCGGAATTCATTTTAAGGGGGGTAGAATGTAACACCTGAGATTTTATGAGAAATATTTTGTTTTGATGTTATATACATCACTAAATAAATATTTCACTACACACAACACTACCTGGTATTGCGTTACACGCATGATCAATCTTCCTTGATAGCTTGCGTTGTACGCAATACCGAGTTTTCACTAAAAAATGAAATGTTATTAAAATATTATATAAACTAGCTGTTATGAATAGTAATACCCACTTTTTGAAATTTTTTAAATTTTATCTACCAAAATAGACTTTATTTTTGGATTTGGAATATCAAAATTATCCTAGGGTGGATTTTTTGTATTTTTCTGAAAACATTCAATTTTTGATGAATAGTGAAAACACTGAGTTATTGGTTAAAACCGACTTTTTATTTAAATAATAATTTTTTATTAATATTTATTTTAGGTGAAAATAGATACATAATACCTATATAAGTTCAATGTAATTAATTTGAGTAATTATATAATAATATAGATACATAAAAAATTTATTGAACTTTTTACCGTCCTTTACCCACCTCCTAAGAGCATTTTCAATTGTACATAAAACTTAATTTTACTACTTTTGTGAGTATAATTTAAAAAATCCAAGAGGCATGGTTAATATCAAGGAGTAAAATGTGGATCAATAAGATAAAAATAATTTTTGGTGAATAGTAACTTTTTACTTTTATTTACCAAGGTTAAAAATAAATAAGATAATTAAGGGTAAAAATGATATTATTATTACCCTAAAACATGTACTAATTCTATAAGATTAGTTTAATTCGACCAAAAATAACCATAGGAATAAAATATGACCATTTTTGTCCACTTGGATTAGATTAGAACACTTATTATTATTTTATTTAAAGAATAGTTAAAAAAGATAAAATCAAGTTTTATTAAATAATACATTTTTTATATAGGGTTATACATAAGATAAATTTGACTATAAATATTAATTATAAATATAAAATGATTTCCAACCTAATTATATTTTATTTATAATTTTCAGACATTAAATACTTTAATTTATTTATGACACAATGTTGATGCAGTGATTACATAATTAATGAAATATTAAAATAATTGATATAATAAATACACAAATAAATGTAATTTGAGACTTTTTATGAATTAAACTAATATTATAGGTTAATATTACATGTTAGTATTGATTTAATTAACTTTTTTAGAACTAATCATGCTGTTATAAGTTTCACAAAAATCAGTTACCAAATAGTGTCAAAATTGACATAAAATAGTTTTTAAAACAAATATTATATTATTAATTGTTATTTTATTCCTAAAAATATATGGATAGGTCAAATGACTTAGATATATTTATATATATTAATAATTAACCACTTGGGGTTCGTTTGGCTTGTTATTGTAAATTTATTAACCTTATAGTGTAACAAAACAAGAAGACAAAAAAAAAATTAAATTATTTAACTTAGAGTTAAATCTAAATGATGAGGTTAAAATTGTAACCTAAACTTGTCTAAAACCTATTGGTTTAGATTATTTGGACCCATACCTACCTTATCTTAAAAATAAATCAATTTGGAGCTATTAAAAACTGAATATGACTTTATTATAAAATAATATTTTAAGTTTTCCCAATGGTGCCCCTCTCCTCCCTTATAAAAGGGAACCTCCTCCCTCTCCTCCTCACACAATATTGAGACTTAAATATCATCCAACCCCTGACCATTTCCCTTATCAACTTCTCTATAAACATAATAGAGGTACTGGTCTTCTTCAATGACAAATTTTAGTGTCTTAAGAAGAGGTTTCAAATAAGTCTGTCGAAAAAGAGGTATTTTCCGTTACCGATTCCTTCAAATTTAATTCTTCTTCTACATCCTCTTATTTAGTTGCTTCATTATGAAGTAATAACATCAGTATCACTCATATAATTATATTTTATTATAAATATGAAACAACCCTATTTCACCTTCTATCCATCCTACAGAAAATGAAATCACTAGGCGTGCGTATGTAGGGAATACCGTCTCCACACCATAGTGTGAATTGTTTTCCACCACCACCTTACTTGGATGGGTATAATGGTGTAAAGAATAAATATATATGATTATTTTAAGGTGATATTGACTATTAAATAGTATACATACACTTCAATAAAATTCCACGATCATGAGAATGATATCATCGCTCGTGCGTACATACGGCCTACAGTCTCCACGATGTGATGCGACTTGTTTTACATGATCTTAATTGAATAGTGATTATATAAATGAATTGAACGAATAAATATGATATATATTATACTAATAAAATTATTTAAACTATGTATCTATAACCTAAATAAAATAATAATAATTTATTCAACAAAACACGCATAATAACATAAATCAATGAACACTCGAATAAGAAGTTGCAATGAAATATTATTTATAACAAGATAAGAATATTATAATATATGATATCATAAAAACGAATATGATTCTATAATAAAACAATGACATTATATAAATCATTATACAGGAGGTTTGGATACGTACAAAGTATATCGGACCGAAGGTAAGGGAAAATATCGCAATCTCAATTTTTATCCAAGATTGTTTATACTTAGATAATTACCGGGGCATATTTATCATCCACATCCATGTTTCGTCAATATGATATATTATTTCTATCCTCATTCAATTGTTTAAATCCAATTTTACCCATTTTCAAGTTTTTAGTAAAATATATGAAAGGAATATTTTGTCGTTTTTAGTATGAGGTACTTTTTGTCTTTTTCAGCCAAGTTATGAGAAGAATGTTTTTTTAACTTATATGACATGAATGGATTTTTATGATTTCATAGAACATTATTTCCATGAATATTCCTTTACATGTTTTAAAGTTTATTTTTAATTAAATAAATTTAGTTTAAAATTGTATCACATGTTTTGAAAGGAAAAATATTTTTGAAGTATAAAAGATATTTTCCTCAAGAATGGAGTCCAAGTGTTTTATCAAAATTATTTTCCATCTAAGATGATATATGGTTCTTTTTATATCCCTATTTTTACAGTAATTTGATTATGTTATGATGAAATTATTTTTATGAAGTCCTTTTATCTTACACGGATTTTTTTATGATGGCATGAAGTTTAAGAATCCCATTTTTATTACATGGGTTATGCTATAATATATGCTTTATAATTTTTTCGCACACATAAGAATGGTTTCATTATGAGATGTGTGGGACCTTTATCTACCTCCAATGCATTGGGTAAATATTTATATCTCATGAGATAAACATGGCTGAAATTGAATGTTAATCTAGTTTAGTGATACAGTATAGAATGAGGAGTGAACTCAGTTCCGTAATTTACATTGTCCTCTATGATGGTATTAGAAAAGAGCCTTGAATAATATGAAATGATTTTATATGATTATGTGTGTATGTCACAAAGTTTCATATTTTATGCTTTCATTATTGGGATTACATTTCACTACTATGATTTATCCCATGGTATGATATTATGATCTCTTTTGTAGGTTAAAATTTTAAAAAGGTTATGTTCTTATGAATATGATATAATTGATATTTATTTGGTTTACCCTTACTGAGGATTTGAGCTCACCCTTTTGTATGTTTTATTTTCCCAAGGTCAGGAAGAAGGGTATTAAATAGGATATGCCAAAAGAGACTCTAGATATGATGAAATAAACGGTAGAAAATGTAGATGATTTATGAACCAGTTTTTTATGTTTCCCAGTTTCTAACGACACTCTACCTATACGGTCCTATCATGGTTTTGTTATATGTTGTAATAAGTAAGCTTCAATTCTAAAGTAATAACCATGTATGTAAAGTATGGGTCATTATATCTTAATTCCTAGTTCAACATCTAAATCAAAGACTCATTATATAATCCACACTATGGAATTTTAAGAATGAAATAAACAACTATGTTAATTGAGTGATATAAGATTTATTAACCCCATTGTTTCCCCATAGGGAGCCCCTATTCTTTTCAATTGGAATAAATATGGATCAATGAAGTTTTTCAATTACTATGGGTAGATCAATTCTAAAAAAATGAATAAAATGTATCCAATACCATGCAATTATGATTTATTTGATCAAAATTACGGTGCTCGGTATTTTTATAACATTTATCTTCGATCTGCATATCATAAGTTGTGTGTTAGTAAGGAAGATATTCCAAAGAAAAAAATTTCAAAAAAAGTATGGGCATTATGATTATAGAGTAATGTCTTTTCAACTGACTAATTCACTGGCTCTTTTCATTGATCCACATAATATTTGTTTCAATGAATATCATTATTACGATGTGGTGTTATTCATTTACTATATCTTAGAATACTCCAAAATCTATGAATATCATGAAAATCAATAACACACAATTCTTAAGACTATTAGAAGACATGAATTATATGGGATGTTTAGCATGTTTGAATTTTTACTTCAAAAAGATTCATGTGTTGTCCATATGTCTCATGGGATGGAATATATGTTGATCATGCAGAGACAAAGGCTCTGCATGAATGGACTACTCCAACGAACATAAAAACAGTGCTTAGTTTAATTGTTTTAGTAGGTTATTATTTGTTATTTGTTCATAACATCTCTTATTAGACAACTTAATGAAAAGGATTAAATGTAAAGGGGATAAATTCATATGTAAAATGTAATTCGAGGAATTTTTCTAGGAATTAAAGAAGAGTTTAGTGATTTCTCATATCCTAACTCTACCATTGGGAAATGATGGGTTTTTAATTTAGAGTGATGTATCAAAAAAAGAAAATGGATGCATCCTTATATAGAATGATAGAGTTCTTTAATATGCTTCAAGGTTGTTAAAATTAAATGATTAGAACATTCTATCTCATGATCTTCAGTTTGTAGTTGTTAAATTTGTACTAATATTTTATAAACAATATATATATAGTGAATGATGTGATATATATACAGATCACAATATTTTGATGTATAACTTTTCACAAAAATAACTCAACATGAGGCAAAGGAGATGGCTTGAACTACTCATGGATTATAATTTTTCCATTCAGTACTACTCAGGAACGGAAAATATGATTGTTGACACATATAATAACAAGTATCATTGTGTTTTAATGAAAATGATGATTGAAAGGGATCATGTAATCATGGATCTAGTAAGGATAGAAATTGGAATTATCATAGAAGGTAAAAATTCATTAATTTTTCAATTGATTTCCCAAAAATATTTATTGGAATAAATAAATAGTTTTTATCCAGAGATAATAATAATGAAACAAAAATTAGTGTAATAGATGGAAGAATGTTGAATGAATTCTCACATGATGATTGAATTCTTAAATATGGGAAGAGGCTTTGTGTTCAATCTATACCTATGGTAAAAATGGGAATAATATAATGATTTTCACAAAAAAAATATCTCTATGCACCGTGTTAGATATAAAATGTATATATATTTAAGGGACCATTTTTGGTGGGACAACATGAAGTGATCAATTTATGAATATGTATAAATTTGTTTAGTCTATCAACATGTGAATTCCGAACAAAAATATCCTCAAAGAGTCATTCAACCTCAATGTATTTCTATATGTATTTGGGATGAAATCTCCATTGATTTTATCAGCATAATACACAAGAATCCAATGAAGACTGATGTGATATAGGTAATTGTTGATTTAACATATGAAATCTACACATTACCTCACTATAAGGGTGGGTTTTCCACTAGATCACCCAGTAAGAATATATAACAATGACTTTGTGAGACTCCTTGGAGAACTAATACCAATTGTGTCTGATCATGATCCATTATTTAAATATATATTTTGTAAACAACATCAAAAATCTTCTTGATACTATGCTTCAATTGAGTTATGATTATCAATAAAAATTTATAGGAACTCAGAGAGGATGATAGAACCCATAGTGGACATGTTCAAAAGACATGAAATGTATGTGTGATCAATATATATCTTTAGTGGAGTTCTCCAACATTAATAGTTCCAATTAAAGTATAAAAATGGGACTGTATGAAGTATTGTACGGAAAGTGATTTTGTACCCTAATTTGATGGGATGAAGTAGGTTAAGGTAATCTTTTGGTCCCATAGATTATAGAGGAAAGAATATAAATGTTAAATAAAATTCAAACCAATATCAATGATGCTCAATGTAGGAAAATGTGATATGATGATAATTGATGGATGGAATAGGAATTTCATCTATCAGACCATGTTTTCTTCAAGGTATCTTCATGGAATGGAGTTATAATATTTGGTAAAAATGAAAACTGAGCCTTTGGAGAATTGGCCCTTTTTAAATCCTATAGATTATTGGAATTTTATCATATATTTTGGATATGCTTCCTAGCCTCTAAAAAGTACACAATTTGTTCCATGTCTCATTGTTGAGAATGTATATGCAATACCCAATATCTGTCCTCACTTATAAATGAATATAATTGGAACCTTCATTTTCTTACTGTGAAGAGCCTGTTCGGTTTCTAGACACTAAATAATAGGTTTTGAGAAATTAGACTCTTCAACTAGTAAGATAAATTGGAAAAATCATAACATCGAAGATGCATCATTGGAGCCTGAGGAGATTATGATGAAGACCTACTGAAATTCTTTTATGTGGTAAAATTCTGTGAATTTCAAGGAAATATTTTCTGTAAGGGGGTAGAATGTAACACTTTAAGGTTTAATTATTCAAAAACATAGTCTCTAAAAACATTAAATTTTTATACTAAATCCTACTAACTAAATATTACTGCATCCCTGAGTTGAATTTCTAATATCTGACATACACAGTTTCATTCAGGGTGATGTTTGTAGTCTAATAGAAGAAAAAAAATTGCGCAATAGTATTTTGCACTTATGAATAATAATGCACCCTTATGAATACAATTATACCCATATAAATATTAACCTCACCCATGGATGTACAAATAATATTTAAGATCATTGTAAAATAAATATAACATTTTATATATTAATGATTGAGTATTGATATTTTTTGAGTGATAAATATTTAATTGTTTTATTTTATTAATTAATATATTTAAGATTAATTTTTTTAAAATATATTCCTTAATAAATATTATGTTTTAAAATGAATTGGTGATAATTTTATGAGTCCTTGGTTAATTTTTTATAGTATAAAAAATTCGGTTATAAATTTAAAATCTATATTTTTCAACCAAATAAATATTTTATTTAAAAAATAAATTTCAAAATATTTTAAAATTATATTAATAATATTGATTTTTTTTTATTTTACATGTCAATAAATTGTTATGGTTATTTGTTTTTGGTTTTTTCTAAAATACTTTAATTTTAGGTAAATAGTAAAATATGATAACTTATGATAAATACCAAATACATGATTTATTGAGAAATAGGTGTTGAAAAGATGATGTAAGACTATTTAGATTTAACTCACAAGCACATATTCCTATTATAGTTAACTAATGTCATTACAATTGATGTTCTTGAGAAAAATCATAAAATAATGATTATGATATACAAAAAATTATTCCTCTCCTCCACTATAATACCCCCTCAATCCCTCTTCACATCACTCCTCTCATGCCTTGTTCCTAGTAAATATTATTCCCAAATCTGTCCCAAATCTCCTCAGCCACGTACATCATCCATTGATCCCCTAAAAAGACCAAATCCTCTCCACTAAATAGGCATTCATGGAAGATTAATTCTAGAGGTAAATTCCACTTTTAAATTCTTTTACATTCTTTTTAGGTTCCTTTGATTTATTTTCTATCCTCACATCTCCTCATCAAAATGATATGACAAATACAATAATATACATGTAATTTAATGTTTTATTTTTTGATGTAATATGTTATTTTCATCTCTTATTTAACATTATTATATTCTAGTAGTAAAAATAGCATTCGAGATGTGTTAATTTACCACATTCAAGGATGATGGGTTTTGAATTTCAATTAGCATCTTCAATTCATGACATGAAAACATTTTTATGGTTTAAAAAGTAATTAATATATGTAATATGTCTTATATATGTTTGTGGAATCATTTTTAGACATTATATTAATTTATAAAACACAATGAATTCCTTGTGTTAAAAAACAACCAATTAAGCAAAACAATTATCATTAATGTTTTATATAATCATTTGACTTCACTCCAACTAACCAAATGAATTTCAAAACCATGTCATATTTTCATTTTTAATTTATTAAATACATATTCATTTATGTAAAAACCTTATCATCTTACATGTTAATCCATGCATAAAAATAACTAAAGTAATCATGAAAACAAAGGAAGAAAACACACCCAAACAATTAAATTGAATCTCTTAACGAATCAAAATGGCCATGAAAAAACCTAATATGGTTATTATAAATCAAATACATGTAGATATATATTTATAATTTTTAATTAATGATCATATATTTGATTATTCATTTCATGAATATAAAGTGAGGAACACCATTAGAATTATGTTAAGGTTTTTCTACATGACTCTACATTTTCATTAGGGTTACACTTTTAATCTAAATTGCTCAATTAATTTATTATTTAATCATATTAAATCCAAATAAATTATATTTTAATTTTTCAAATATTTTTACTCACCATAATACAAATTTTTTTATGGGTAGTTATATTTTTTAAAAGGATCTTTCAAAAACATTTCCATAAATACAAGCCTTATTCAAATTATTTTCTTGAATTCTTACCTATTTTAAAGGGAAATGTATAATATGTTTTTAGAAACAACACACATTATAGAATATTTTTTTTATTAAAATACTATATTAATTTAATTATGTTTTTATACAATGAATTCTCCAAAATAACTACTCTTTTCATTGTAAACGATTATATATCTCAAAAGTTACTTGAAGATTTAATAAGAGTATTTTCATCTATTTCAACACTATTTTTGATTCTTATATATTATTGGTATTCTTATTTTATGATATAATATAACATATTTATTTTAATTTTTTTATGATTAGTTTGATAATGGATGTTCTATCATTAAATGATTCACCAATTTACTCAAAATGGTTAGTGTTTATTCTTAATGTTCAGGGAATGTTATTTACAGTCTATATGTTAGTTTCAATATGATTGTAAATATTGTTTTTTTATATTCCCATTCTAATGAGAAATGTTTTAAATATAGTAATTTATGGTTGGGACCTTCAATAGAATATTGGTGCATCATTAGGTCTCATGATAAAATTTGTGCCTTGGAAAGAGGCCTTGATAAAAAAATTATTTATGGTCTTGACCGGAGGCCTTATTGGTATGTTTATGATGTCTATAATAATGAATTCTCTCATTATTAAACTAGTAATCAAATTATCTGAGGTTATTTGACAAGGATAAAACATGTTTTTAGGCTATATAATGGAATTATCTATAAAAATATTCTTCCTTTCATAATGTGTTCATGTTTTTTATTAAAGGCATGCGTTGTTAGTTGTTAACCATGATTAAGGTTTATTATTATGATATATTGAATTATATTGCAAACCCTTACTATTCATTTGAGCTCAACCATTTCTTCTATTTCATTTTCCTAGGACCTGAAGCTTCTTATTATGAATGACAAGATGAAAAAGCCTAGGAGTTATGGAATTAGTCAAAGGAATTTCTATATGGTATTTATTTTCAAGTTATAATGTTTAACTTATATATGTATATGGTTTTCTAAAACTACTAAACTATTATTTCCTTCAGCATAATAATTTCTTGTAATCATGCCAACATAATGAATTAAAGCAGCAACATCAAGAAATGAGGATTGGGGTATTACAAGAAACGCCCTAATTTTTCATTGTAATTATTGTTTTATAAAATGAATTCAACATTTATCACCTAATTCATTATATTGATTATTTTAATTTTATCCAATTCATTAAAATGACCTATGTAATATTTAAATAATATAATGTTACAAAATTCCATTATCTTTTTTAATATATATTATATTTCCACGTTTGGGTAAAAAATGTTATCAGTGAAACTACATATATATTTTGAGATTAATGAAATTATTTCCCTGGTATTTATTTAATGTTTTTGTAATTATATTTTGAGCTTAATTTCTTATTCCAGAGTGATCTAATATTTAACTATTTAACAAAAAAAAAATTAGATGATATTATAAATAATTAGGGAGATATTATTTGAAGGGTTCAATATGTCCCATGAATTATTGAGATATATACAAAATATTAGAGTGGTCATAAATATTTACATTTTAATTATACATTTGTATATTAATATAGTTTTCAATTATATTAATTGTGTTAAAACATATATTAACGATATTTTAAACTTACAAATTTTTTATGTAATGATATGAAATTCATAGAAATATTTGATTCAAATAAATTAATTTGAAATGTTATTATAAATAAACCATTTTACATTTATTTGTATTTTTTAATTTTAATAGTATAATTATAAATACATAAAAACAATAAAACATTAATATCTAAAAAATTGTCGGTAAGGTTAACAGGGGTAGTGATAAAAGATAATGGTAAAAATGTGATACGAATTTTACAAATTATATTTTATGAGTTGGGTTTGACTCAATATAATATCATGTTCTAATATTATAAATTTGGATACATTGGGACATCAATGTTAATTTATATTAATTTAATTTTAAAAGAAATCCAAGAGTTACCCTCCTTTCAATTATAAAAGTCCATCCACCATTTACTTCCTCATACCACACGAAGCATTCTAAAATCACCAAATTCTACCAAATTCTATTCTACACATCGCTATACACGTACTATTTATTTCTCTCCCCAATTATAGATCATTTCTATGTAGATGTGATTGAGTCACTTAAAATAAGTGGTAATCAACTTCACTGATCAGATTCTGTTAAATATAAATATAATATCCAATAAAATATTAAATTATTTATTAAAAAAAACCCTAATGTTCATAATCAAGTAAAATTTTATTATTATTATGAATACACCATTATAATAACTTTTTACACTATAATGGGAAGTGTAAGTATGTCTTGTGCGTATGTACGACATATCATTTCCAAATATAAATTCAATTCTTTTTTCAACCCAATATTCTTTAATGGTATTATGTAGGGTTTAATATTTATATATTATATTAATTATACAATTATTTTTATTTATGATAATATCATATATTCCATATTTAAATCTAATCATTTTTAAAATGATAAATTCATTTTTCCGTATGTCTGGATTGACACAACCATGAAGTGATGTGAATAATTTTTCATCTATACTTTACTTGGATAGTAATAAAGATGGATTTGATTATATATATAATATATTAATTAATATAAATAATTTTCTCAAGGTGACATTAAATTTACCTTTCATTCATTCCTTTAGTTGAAAAATAAAAATAAATATCATTCGTCCTTACGACTTACTATCTCCCAGAATAATGTAATTCATTTATCTACTCCTAAATTTTTGGATGTATATAAATAAATATAGATATATATATATTTATATAATGAAAACATTTGAAACTTATACCATGACTATCATTCGGAATATGAATGAATTCTGATCAAAGTACAAGTACCGAAATTACCAAACTGTATCATACTTGATAAGTGAAGTAATTATCTCCCAGAATAGTGATGTTAATAATGAATTGATTATGAAATTCTCATTAAAGGATATAAATAATCATATACAGTTTCATATATGTGATTATTTTTATAGAATACATTGTATAAAAAACATATATTCTCAATATATGAGTTTTTAAAATATGAAAAAAAATTGTCCTGAGGTATGGGGATTTATGTGATAATCTAATTGTTTAACGATATTGTTAATGAATAAGTTGTGATGATTAAATATAATGATATTACTATAATAAATTTACTGAATTTTCTTATACACTATTTATTTACTTAATGATCATATTTTCATTTACTTTTCCTCACCATATATAATCAATAGACCAATTTTTTCTAGAAATTAAATATCAAATAAGGGCTTTACTACTCTCCTATTATTGTTTGAATTAATATTTTTACCATTATTTGAATTTTTAAAAATTTATTTAATGGACTAATATTTTATTTTCCTTATTAATTACATGGTTAGTTTTTTTTGAATTAAGGATGGAATGTTTATTTACATATTTGGTTGGAATCAAATTTCCCACTATCATGTCATGTCATGTTTTAATGATTCTTTTAGATGTTCATGTGTATATGTTTATAGAATATTTATCCATTATATTAATTTAATTTTTCTATTTTAAAGAATTGAATTCAAATTGGAAGGGTTATTTTCCCCAATAATTCTTGTGTGGTCTTTTAATTCCTCAAAATAGTCCTTATATGATTCTCTGTTTTAATGGGAATAATATTTATGGATAACATCCTTATTATTTATGTGGATGTTTAATGTTTATGATAGAATTATGGAGATGAAATCCATTCTAATTCAATGTGTTATTCTATGATATAATTTCAATGAAACACATTTATTTTCACGGTTTATGATATGATTAATTATATATGATCTTATGTCACACCTTTTTTGCTTATAATTTATCAATTCTATTCGACTGGTACATTCTACAAAAAATTGTTAAATATTAAAATATCATGAGATAAACGTGATGGTAATTGTGATAAGAAAAAATTCAGTTAGGGGTTTTTTTCACTCTTATACTATTGGGGGTCAATAACGACTACTATGATGGGTAGAGGAGTGAACCCATTACATAGTTGATTTTCTGAAAAAGGAAACCTTTGAAACTACGGAATTTTTTTCAACAATTATGTTTATTCCACAAATCCTTTTCATGTTGCTATATTATTCTCTCATGGATTGTGTTATTTTATTCTATTATGATTCATGTATTATAAATATTCATGAATAATGTTGTGACCAACAATTATGATCTATGATATACAAGGTATGGTTTTTGATACTAATATCATGTCCTTAAACCCATTTTCTCATATTCTTCATCTAGATCATTATTATATCCCATGATTCCCTTTATTGGGCATCAAATCTCACTCATTATTATGTTTTTCTCCTACATTATAAGAATGTTTTTATATTTTATTTTTTTTAATTATGGTTTCCATTTGGATGAATGATTATCACACTAGATTATAGACCTTGTGTGTGTGAGGAACAAAGGGATGTATCCCAATCCACATATACTAAAAATAAATAAATATATATATATATATATATGGAATAAATGTAAGGGATGAGAGAACATGATTTTTTAGGTTCCAGAATTAGAGAGGAATATATGTGGGGAATTAGTTTCTGGGAAACTACCTTATATTATCTAGTATTATATAATTTTATTGGATGCATTATCTACTGAGTTCTTCATAATATAAATTGTATTGGTTTGTTTAACGAGCACAGTTCATGTTAGTTCTTATGTGTGTTCACTAGTGTATTAGGATTCTTTATTCACATTTTCTTGAAATACCTTGTATATGATCGTATTGAGTATAAATTTATGATAACCCTATTTATATATATATATATATATATTATAATAGGTTCATAATAATATATATTTAAATAAGATAATATTTAATAAGTTGGATGTTAGAGGTGATGTTCATCCACTATAATATTATTTACAATTCTTTATTTTCTTAAAGACTATTATTTGTATCTGGACATTGTGTGTGATTTTTTTGTTTTATTTATACTTATTTATAAATTATATGATACTTTTTTCTAGAGGTTATTAGTCCAATTTTGTTATCCTATATTTATTATTGATCATAATTCCTTATATGTGTGACATTTTTACACCCTTAGTGTTAGTTTCCAACATGGGACTTTAAGTAGTGGGGATTAGGGTCAATATATATCACCCTTTATTTTAATCCATGGATGGGTGACATTGGAGGGTTGATAAATGATAAAACTATATACTAGAGTCCCCTTATAAATATTTGTCAATAAAAAAAAAATTTATCATGAAAACCTTTAACTCATAATAAAATAGAAACTATAAAAATCCATTTTAATTAAAATTGACCTCATGACAAAATAACTAATCAAAAAATTTATATAATAATGAAATAAATAACTTGTCTTTAAAAAACAAAACCTATTGAAAGGATAAATGTCTCTAGCTCGACCTAAATATAAATTTATAAAGCATACCTACACACAATCCCCTTCTAATAATACCCCCTAAAAATCTAATACTGATCCAATCCATTGATCACAAATGAATGAAAACTTAAAGATACACCACAATATTCTATATTAGGTCAAAAATAATCAATAATAAATTATATCAATGGAAAATAAGGTATAACCCGGTATTTTGGCTCATAATATCCATAGACTTATTATTATGAAAATATTTCTCAATATAGAAAGTCTTTAAACACATATATCAAAGAAAATAAATTCCATCCTTTATAATATATGAAGTGTTCTGAGATTAAATTCTAAAATTCATCGTATTGGGTTTGAACATAAGCCCACCAGCTTCTTCCTTCAGACCAATGATATGGAGTCCCCTAGAAAAATATGTCTTCCTTTTTTCCTATATAGTTATAGAATTATGAAAATAAAAATATATATTCATTCAAGGAACTAAAATAGAAATGAAGGTAGTTATAAAACATTATGTTTTTGTCTTAATTTCATTTCATGAAATCTGTATTTTCTAAATAAATGATGAATTATTTATATATTATTAGTTGAACCAGAAAAAATGTTCTTGTTAAAATTTTAAGGTTATAAATCATGATCTTAATATAAATTAACCAATAAAATATTTATTCATGTATAAACATTCTTATTTCTGCGATATCGATTTAACAATAGCCCCTTAATAAACATCATAGATGATTGTATCCCATAGATTCAAATACAATATACAATGTTCCATTTTAATAGTACCATGGTTTGAAATAATCAAAAATTTTGTTGTTTTTCCATCATAGGAAATAATTGTGAATGTATTTATCATGAAAGAATAATTTGAAATTATATTGTCGACATGTAGATCATGTATCATTACCCTCTATAATTTAACAAAACATATTATTATATAACTTCTAATGTTTAATAAAATTTAATTCATTATTAAACTATATATGAATGTTTTATAAAAATATTGGGGGAATTGTGATTTTTTTCCTCTATAAAAAAATTATATCAATGATAAATTCAATTATTTTTTTTTGAAAAAAATAATATTAAAAAATAATGTGACAATAAAACTAGCAGAAAGATGCATTGAAGAAGTAAATAGTGAAGTCTAAATTAAGTAAACATACAATTTAACATGAATCTAACATAATATTTTCTATATTAACCATAATTACACCACATCATAATTTATTTATTATTAAATATAGAAAACAAGTACACTTATAATGAAGGAATGAGAGAGAGAAGACGACATATCTGGCCAAAAAATCTATTCGAGGATCAAGTTCATATTTCTATAGGTATTATGATGAAATCAATATAAGGATTATTTATATGCATTAATATTATATGGACATAATGATTCAAATATATGACAATAGAATGAAATTTATTACCATATATAACCAAAATGTAAAATACAAAATGATTAGAAATTAAGTATTTCACCATGAAGATGCATGTAAATAGCTGAAATATAAATCATAAATGTAGGTTTCATTTGATATTAAAGTAATAAAAATACCATAGATATATAAAATGGTTCATACTATAAATTAAATTATTCACTTGGATTAAATGGAATCTTATCAATTGTCGATAAAATCCCTCGATAGAAATCATTTTTCTGGTCATTAAATGTTTTATCATGAAATATTAAAATCTAAAATATATTTTTGGATTTCAGAGAAGGATAATTTGGGATTGTTTTGATTTTTAAAAGATGATCTATTAAGAATTATTTATCCACATAGTTAAATAAATACACATATAATGGCTTTGTGGTGTAATATTATAAATTTAGGTTATTAAAACAAATATAAAATACTATGAGACCTCAAAGAAAAGTACATGAGTATAAGGGTGGGTTGAAAAAAATAATGAATAATATAATTACTGATAAATTGAAGGAAAAAAACACTCATCTTTTTTTTGGTAAATTTGATATTGGTAGTCAATGTATACGGGTTATTCCCAAGAAAAAATGTATCATATGAAAGAAGAAATATTATTTGAGGAGAAAGTTAATGAAATGAAAAATTAAAACATATGATGTCATGATATTATAAAAATAAGAAGTAACAAACTAGACTGAGAATATATGTTTGTGGGGTAGATCTGGATGTGGTCAGATGCATTGTATGGAATGGTGGTGGAATTCATGTTGACCAGGGATTTGGGTTTTCTATTTGGATTGGGCTTCATAGAAATTGTAATTTGTAATGCAAATCCATGGTTCTTTCCCTCTTGTGTGTGGTAATGTAATGGGATTCCTATATACATATTCAAATAGGATCTATGTTTTTTGATTTCTATTCTTAAAGGGGTTGGTTCCCAACCTGTTTTAGTAATATTATTTTCCATAAAACAATCATAAGACAATTGATGATAATTATATATACGAAGTGTAATATACAACATGGACTAAATATACTAAATTTAATTAATTTAATAAATATCATACTATAAGGAAAATTCATGAGGGTGTACATACCCATATAAAAGATTTTTTTATCAATCTATATCATTTAATATATGAATTCTATAAGAAACATTACTATATTGTCTATTTTTTGATAAAGGAGAATAATTATGCGTAATTGTTTTATATGTAGTGGACTAATTGTTAATACTGTGAGGGACTTAATATATTTAACTCTATTCCATTGACATCACCTATTTTTTTGAAAAAATTAATTCCTTGAATGATGACTAGATATACTAAATCACGATTCATTATAACATGCGACAACACAAATCCCATCACATATAATTGTGGTCAATGATTCCATGCCAAGTACTTATCAAGATGATTTAAATATCATAATACGTCCCATGATACCTACATTTTGTTTTATGAGGTATTTTATTTTATTTTTTCTATTTTGATGCATGTTAATGATGGGTTAATGTACGCAATAAAGATATTATGGTTCCCCTATAGTTGAATACATCAACATGTATCATCTTATGAATATTTATGGTTCCAATATATTTTTTACTGTGTAGAATTCAATAAAACCAATGATAAAGATGACAATTAAATGTAATTCATGTGATGATTCCAAACATATAATTACTACTGTTTTCACTGATAAGTATGATCTTTATAATGTGATTAATAACATATGTTCACACTCAATCAGTTGTACTCTTCATTCATATCATATGATTTTCATTATTTCATAATGAATAAAGTATCATTACATGAAGACATTTATCACAATGTTAAATAATTATGGTCATGTTATATTATTTTCAACAAAGATAAATTATATAGTAAATCACTACTTTTAATCATAGTATTTAATTTTAAAAAAAATTCTGTAGAGATATATTAACATCATTTGAATGGTAATTTTTAATGAGGTCATTGGTGATTTATTAATAAAATATTTTCTGGAAAAAAATAAATTATTTTGCACCAGTCATTTTTTAAGATCATGATAACAATTAGATGAACAATAAGAGAGATAAAAGGAAGAAAAACTAATTTAACACAAGATAAAATTACAATATCTGAAAACTATTTATGAATGTAAAATCAGTGGTGATTTATGGGTATAATCCCTTAAAAAGGTCTCTACTTTTCAATTTTATATAAAAAACTATGGTTGATGTTTCATAACTATTAAAAATCAACAAACTATTTTTTATTGATACATAGTATTTTATAACTACAAACATGATATGATGTAATATAGACCATAAAATTTTATTTCTACAAGGATTATGATTAATGAACCCTTAGTTTTATGACTCTGACCACTAATATTATCTATTACAACCCAGTGTTGATTATATATATGTTATATATAATATTAAATGTTATTTTTATGTAACCATTGCCATAACCCTCTTAATGACAAAAAATAATTATCGCGGATATTTTGGTATTTCCACAACCATTACATTATTTCCTCCTCAAATAATCCAAAGGGCACATTCATTTATCACTAAGATCCATAGTTAGAGAAATATATTATCTTTAATGTCCATCAAGTAGTATTTTTATCATTAATAGAACTATATTATTTTTTTAATCACACTTCATCATGGTCTTCATATTAGTTATAAATAAACAATTAATTTGGTAGAATAATTTTTTGGTACATTATATTCCACTACTTTTTTTATTCCATGAATTTATAAATTTCATTATGCCCTATTTAACTACATTTAATATAAAATAAATATTTTAGAATGATTTTAGTAAATAATATTAATTATTTCAGTGTCTCAGAAATAAAAATAAATGAAATATTAGTCACATTAATCTCCCATTATGACTTTTATGTGAGTAAAAAATTACCAAATATATTAACCTCTATTAAATTACTCAATATCTCAGTGTAATAAAAAATAAAACAATGAAAACGCACATTCAATTACTTTTGAAAACACCTAGGAATCATAAAATCTCATTGAGGTCTCTAGAATATTGCCATATTTTTAGAAACAATTAATAAAATTTATATTAATTTAAAAATGGAATCATATATGAAACTATATTATAATCCCGTTGAATATATTCTACTCTTTTCTATCAATCACTATATCATAGGATTCTCTATCTAATCCCTTTAAAATCCCAAAATTTACATCTACTTTGTCAAAATATAAAATAAAATTAATAAAGAAAAACATTAAACATGTACTCAGAAATATTTTAGAATATGATACACACCCAGAAGTACTCATGTTCTCTAGAAGTATCCTTAGTAATACGTTTCATGAACATATTTTTACATTGAACACTTCATAATAATATATGATGATTTGTATTAATTTTTCCATCATAATAAATGACCATTTTTATGTGAATTCTACAATATTGTCTTCAATTTATAATATTATTTATTAAAATTGAGTTATATATTTTGATTCCAAAACTCAAATAAATATTTTTGACCTAATATTTAGTAATTTATTATTATCAGATTTCCCTGAAACACATAATCCATATAGGGAGGTCCCATAAAGACATATAATGAATCTTGATCTGGATCTAAATACATATATTACCAAATTATTAATATAATGGGACAATATAAATAGGTATTGACCAAAAACCATAAACACATGGACTGGCGTACTAATTGAATTTTTAACAATGTTAGTCAATTTTATAAATCATTATCTTATATTATTAAATAGAACTAAAAATATATTTGTTGATAAATAGTGGGTGAGTTCCATTATGAAAATATCTAACTGTTTTTTAATAAAATAAATTCATAATTTTATTCTTATAGTTTATAATTTTATTGGTGATTTAAATCAATGGTGGCTATTGATTTAAATCAATATAGACGAGGAGGAAATAATGAGCATGTAATGGAATGATTTTTAAGAACTCTTCATGGAAAAAAAATTTCATCGTGACTAATTAGTGGATATATATGGAAAATAAATAAAACTAAAAAATGGAATATGAAAATGATACTATGTATGAAGAAAACATTGGATGGTTATAAAAGGATTATTGTAGACTTTGTGTGTAATAAAAAAAGATTGACCATTAATTTGATGGGATTAATCCATTATATTTAAAGACACTTGTATCATATACATTATAATCATATAAGGATAAAATATATCATCTTTTCAATAAAGAGAAATATTTCTACAACTATTATATATTTTAAAAAATCTATGTGGATAATATGTATTTTCAGAATTGTTGAAAATGATATAAGGAAAATGGGAATAAGGGAAAGAGGGAATTTGAACCAATTATTAAAAGATGAAAAAAATAACATGGATCATATATAATTCAATTGGAATATTAATAATAATTTTAAGTGAAAGGAAACTAGTATCGTTATTTTATGGGAATACAAGAAGATAAAAGAATTTTAATACCTCAAATATATGAATATTTTATAGTATTAAAATTATTTACACTGATATGAAAGGAGAAATCCCCAAAAAACACAAGGGAGGGAGGAAATTTTTATGTGATCAGAACTGATTGGTTTGAAGTACATAATGATTTTTTGTATGGTATTATTATTATATCCTCGAATTTATCCTATTATTTATTTAATAATTCATCATCAAGTCATTTTATATATGTTTTGTTTTCTATTAAAATTTGTTATTTCTCTTGAAACTAAAAAAGAAGATATTATTCAAGACAACTATTTAATGTATCAATGTAACTAGGATGTGTTATTTACTTCCCATTATGAAATATAAATATTACCCATTTGATTAAGTTATAAACATAAATTTGGTGGATTATTATATAATCCTTGGACTGGATATAAATTTAAAGTATAATGGAATATTTTATTACAAATATGATTAAATTATTATTTCTGATGAGGAAGTTGAATTCCTTATTTTCTGTGGGGACACATCATCGAAGTCATATTTTGATCCACCCTAAAAGTTCATATAATTTAGATCATTAGGTAATAAGAGTAATTATAATTAAAAAATGGGAAATGTAATCATCAAATCTAGGATATACCTATCATTCAAGAATGCATTGATTTATATTCTATGTAATTTCGTGGTCACCTTCTAGATTGTGATACTATGTTTTTCATCAATATAATATATTAATAAATCGCTTTATAAAAACATTTATATATAATGGGCACTATCAAATTGGTGTAATTGAAGAAACATAATGATTTATAAAGTTTACTGTTACACATCGATGATCACATATTCTCTTCATTAAAAAAGGTGGATATTTGAGAATGTGGATTAACTTTTGGGAAATAAATAATATTATGATAATGAACAAGAATACTCTACAACACATTGACTAATTATTCAGTAATGTCCTTGGAGATCAATATTTTTCAAATACTGTCCTTTATTTTCAATACAATCAATTATGAGTAATGATGTAATATATTAATAAGAAAACATTATGAACAAGGTGTAGAAATCAAAAGTTATAGTAATGAATTTTGGACTAACTAATGAACCAATAGATTTCATGGATCTAATGTAAATATTATTCAATAAATATATTTATCATTTTTTCATGGTATTTATTAGAGATATATTTATGTAATATATGATAAATTAGGACAACTAAAATCACATTCAAATAATTCATGAGGATCTAATTAAATGATATTTATATGGGATATTAATAAAGTGTGAAATCTAGATTCCAAAATTTTCCGTTATTTTCCATGCTACCTATAAGGAAAGAATCATAGTTGAGCCCATTATGAAAAAAAAATTATGTCAAATAATGTTCTAAACCAATGTACGTAATAAAGGGGCGTAGATTCATTAGTTTGGTGTGTTACAATCAGAAGGGGTTTTAAAAAATCACTAATTATCTAACCCAATATTGATGAATAATCCCAAACTTGTTGAGTATATTCCCTTCAACATAATTATAAATTAATATCATATTCATCTAAAAAGGTATAGAGTCATGAAATTAATCATACCACTCATGATGCTGAGTTAGAATCTAGGATATATTATTTGATGATATAGAGACATTATCTCCAGGTTGAAATATAAGAGATACAAAAATATTATATGTTCAAAAAATACATATTTTCATATAATGTGCTCAATATAAGGAATATGAAATCGATCAAATTACTGAAGGACTATGATTTCATGATACACAACCACCCATGGAAGTAAAATATGGTAATAGATGAATTGAGATGCAAGGATCATGAAAATCTTTCCATAATGAGAATCAACCAGGAACTTATCATCATGGATTCAGTAAGAATGGATTTGGGATTTATAAATTTAAAGTTAAATATATAACTAGTTTTGAAATATTTCATTACCATATTTATTGGGAAAAAGTTCTTTTCGTGATGATGAGACTTTTGAAAATAATAATAGAGCTATAAATCATAGGAAATTGGCCAACTTCATATATGATGAATGATTTATGAAAAATGAAATTTTGGAAAGAGACTATTATTTTTATATTTACATGAACTGATGTGGGAATTTTTATATGATTCTCATAGATCAACAATCTCTTGATACCGTAGTATAAAAATGATGCATATAGAATTTAAGGAACATTTTTTGTTTTAAAATATAATGTGAAAAAATAATGAATTTTGGTCATGGTTTTTGGTTAGTTAACTCATGAATTTTCATTGACAATATCCTAGGGGACATAGAAATCCTCATCCTATTCCAATGTAGAAATTAGATGAAATTATAATGGACTATTTCACTGGATTATCAATGAATCCAAGAATGAATTTAACAATAATGGTTATTTTTATTACCTCACAAAACATATATATTTATTCAGTATGGAAGTAAAAATACATATTTAGAACCTTTAATGGAACAATATTAATGATATTATATGAATTTATGGATAACCTCTTTTTGTTATCCATGATCACAATCAATGATTTAAATAAATATTAATTAAAATTATTCATAATTCTCTCTGTACTGAGCTTCATTTGAGAAATTATTACCATCATCAAAATAATTGGATGTTCCAAAATAATATTCCCAAATTATAAAACATATTATGGTCAATTTATGATAAAATTTAAGGTATGTGGATTATAATTTTATTTTTGTTGATGATTCAGATAAAAATAGAATTCATTCATCTATTCAAATGGTATCGTACGAAGCATTACATGGTAAATGATCATGTAGTCTGAGTTGCTTGTATGGAGCTACTAAATGAAATCTTATATTCCCATAACATTAGAGGAATTAATAAAAATTTGAAATACTATTCAAACCAATATCATATATGCTCATAGTAAAAAAAGAGTGATTCTGATTATCAGAGCGTAGATTTGGAACTCAATGTCATAGATCAACATTTTAAAAATGTATCGTCATGTAATTATGTTATATGGTTCATTATAAAAGGTAAGAAAAACCCTTTTCATATTGGACCTTTTAATATCCTTTATATAATTAAAGATATGGAGTACAATTTCAAAATTTCAACAAGTTTTTATAAAGTAAAAAAATGGGTTTTATATATAATTGTTATAGAATAACATTCTTAACATAACACATTTTACAACCTACAATGAAAGAGAATTGGAACTGGGCCGATCATAATGTTAATGGATTTTATAGATTTTGGACAATACAGAATAATATTTGTGGAATCATACAAATCATCTCCTTATGTTACAGTGGTGAAATCATAATATAGATTAAGTGATGTGGGAAACTGAACTAATTATGTTTAATAACAATCCAAATATCATCATGAATTAGAATTCTGGAAATTTTTAGGATGAAATTTTTAAGAACTCGGAACATGAATTAAGTTATGGATCTTGATGTCGGGTTGTTTTTGAGGAAAAAATAGAAATAGGGTTTTTTCTAATTATGTTCCATGTAGTATTGAATACACTCTGTGTACCCTCTCTCCCGGTATAGTCATGTACTATCCTTGTAACAGTCTAGCACATGGTTGTGTGATGACCTAGAAGATGAATTATGTTTGGAGCCGGCTAATGACACTACTATATGTTTATTTTAAATTAAAATGTAGTCTACCTTTTTAAGTTGATATATTAGTGTGTGGTGATGTATTATGTTTATATACTTCTTCTTCTCCCCGTGGTTCAAAATAATGAGTGACCGAATGGCTGATGAGCTCTGAACCCCTCTTGATTCTGCATCCGAGCTCTGATTGAGGTGATGTCGGGTGTGTTGGAATCCAACTTCTGGGTAATCAAAACCGCTTAATCTTTTCTACATGATACTTTATCTCTCATGAGTTATTCAAGGAAGGGCATTTTTCACTATTTTATAAATCTATGCCGATCTAGAATGATTCATGGGATGATGTTCAAGTTTATCTATCGTATGACATAGTGGTTGGTTGTTTGTGCCATTCGTTGTTAATATTTGGATTACAAATGATAAATGTGCTTCATAACCAGGTTGGGGCATTTCTTGATTTATAATTTAACCATGTTTATTAGGTTCTATGTTTTTATTGATTGATAAGGATTTTTTTCTTATGTTTAATGTTATATACCTTGATACTAGAACCCACATTGGTGCATTTTCCATTGATTGACTATTTATGGTCGTTTGGTCCAATTCGCCTATATGGCATACATTATTTTCCATTAATTTAAAATATTAGGATGGTGTTTGATTAATTATAGGAAATTCATGTGAGATGTAGTGTGAATTATATCCATGTGGTAGATATAGAATACAGACGCTGATTTGATATAATATGCACTCTATTTTTCAAAAAGGCCATTATTGCATTGGACTAGGATAACAGTGCGGGTTTCCATGTTTAATTACAGAGGAACATGAGAAACATGTTGTAGATATTGACCTAGGGGTATTGGTTGTGAAAAATAATAGGTGGTCATATATGATTTATTTATTCTCTGTTGACCTTGGGGATTTGACCATGAGAGAAACCTAGGATATAATTTATAATTAATTAATGCCATGTTGACCCAGGGGTATTGATCATGAGGGCTACACAGGTGGGTGTTTGAAAATGATTAGTACTATATAAGACCTAAGTGGTTAGACCATGATAGCTTCCTAGATGTTCATTATTTTTTTAATTGGTGCTCCGATAATCCAATCGGGTTATCCCGTTAGAGTTTTCCCAAAGGGATGTTTATGAATGATTGAATGATTGTAACTTGTCTTCCAAGGCAAGGAAAAAACAAGAACATGGCCTTACTTGATTGATTATATATAATTTTTAGACATATTTTTTTTACTATTACACAGGGGATATAGAGAATATTGTAGATCCAGGGATTACATGATTGAAGGGATTAATAATAAATATAAACGAATGTAATTGAGAGCTGTAGGATTGTTTACATTTGAGTAAATCCTAGTTTACTACTTTATTTTTCATATTACTCCCTATATATTTTTTCAATGACAGTTAGGCATAGATATTTTGGTTGTTGACTACTAGAATTCATCTCACACCCTATTTTGGTCATGTTTTTGACCCAAACAGATTACATAGTTGTTGGTATAGATAAGGTCAAACACCCTTCCTCATCGGTTACATGATTTCTATTGGAGAAGGATAGCATGGAACAATGATGGTTCTTGTGATGCAACTAGAGATTACTTATTTATTTTGTAATATGTTTTCTCCATTGATTTCCTAAATTGTGACTTGATTGGATATTTTATTAGATACATATTCCATACATGATATATATATATATATATATTGTGGTATCTGTTGGATTTATTTTCATCCTTTCACTGCTTACTTTGGGTTGTATTACTAATTAAACTATTTATACTTATTTTTATATGTTTACTCAATCAGTAGGGGAATAGTTTAATCACTATCACACTATGGGATATCACTTATAGTAAAAAACCTCATGCTTTTTGTGAAATATTCTTGAGGCTATGTGGCCAACCGGGTTCGAAAAACCATAAGGCAGAAGTCAGATCTGGGATGTTACAAAGTGGTATAAGAGGAGGGTTATTTTCTTCCTTGGCATAATAATCGAAGCCTATTGAACGAGAAATAAATGAATATGTGATTTTTAATATTCTGTTCTCGAGAGTAGCTATCCTTTGTATGGTGAAACCTCATAGTTACTAAAAATATCTCAATTTTTTTGGGTTTTCAAAATCATTTTTAGACTTGATTTCTTTGTTGGGTGATTTACTAGTTTTTTACTGATATGATTGATATCATAGAGGTTATATTTCAATAGAAACCTGATTAGATGAGGGTATGGCATCTCATGCATTATATAGTAACATTCGAGAGATCACATTCAATGAATTCTTGTAGAAACATTTTGGGTGCATTACATATGGAACGATATTGTGATGTATGTTTTTCATGAAATGCATGTTTTTATGATAGATACTATTATATAAATACATTATATTTTTATATTGTATTTTTATATTTAATGTTTTAGTTGGATGGATTCCATGATTGGTTCTTGAGGTGTTATGGAACATCTTGTATCATAACTGTGAGGATCATGTTCGAACTGTAATTGATTTTATTTCAAGTTAGGATATGAAAAACAATGAAAATAATTTATTAGTGGGGAGTATGGGCTCTCACATATTGGAACATGGCATGGGATGGAAAAATATTATGTTAATGTGGGTTTTAGAGAAGTTTTAGAGGAAAAATGTATGGAATCCCAAACAACATGGCATCTGATGTTATGAACAAAAGACAAGTGTTGTTGTGTTCTAGATGTGTTGACTTTTCGAAAGTACACTTTTTTACCATATGTAGATGATGTGTAATTTTTGACCACGTGACTAACTATGTGAGCAGAGAAATTGGGTTTTTAGGCATGGGTTATAGACACCGTGTCTATATGATACATGTTGTGGTGTAATCGACCGTGTATTTGGTCGTGTGACTAACATCATGGGTGGAAAAAACATTAGTAGTACATGCCAGGTCTAGGGTGAACATGTCATTATGTTTTGCACTAGAAAACCCGTTTAGTTAGAGTCTTGTATAAGTACATGGGTAGGGGGTAATATCCAAGTACATTCCTTGTCACATGATGAACATTACATATGTATGGGGTGTTAAAAGACCTGGTTGGTAGTGTAACACTCCCATGTTAAGTCTTAAGGGAATAATCCATATAGTATTCATTCATGCCATGTAACCCAATTTGGAAAAAAAATAATTTCTTTACATATTTATTTCCTTTCTAGCACTTCTATGTTGTTGTCCTAAAAATTATTGAACTGATGTGTTCACCTAACCATGAAAAGTTTTCAACCAAGACATCCTCTAGTATTACGCCAGGTACAGGGTAATGAATAGACACTAGAAATAGTAGATCAGGGACTGCCTGAGTATCCTAATATTTTTCCCATCATGGAACCTATTATTATACTAGTCAAAAATTCTAATGAAAATATTTGTGAATTCATAATGAGGATGATGCATTCTTTTTAGGAAGCACCGCATCCTACCCCGACCATAGTGGAGTTGGCAAACATTTCCCATCTACAAAATCCTTCCACATTTTTATGGGATAGAATAGAATATGCTGCATATTAATGATTGTAGGTCATTCATTCTATCATCAATCATCTAGTGACACCTTCTGAGAGGAGGGTGAAGCTCATGACTTACATTCGTCATGATTCCTCCAAGAGATGTTGGGATGTTCCCTCATATGTGGGATGCCATTAGTATATTGTTTGAGAAGAGTTTCATAGGACCTCCTATGATTACATCTACCCTGGGTCGTTGAGGATTAAACAATCCTTGATGTTTATGAATTTAGAAAAGTGTACTCTTTTTGTGATGGATTACCCTTCTCGCTTCATAGAGCTTCATCACATAGCATATTTTTTGGTAGGTGGGGAATTACCGTAGGATATGCGGTTTGAAGATTTTATTACATATGACATTTGATCATAGGTAAATGTTCTTAGGAAAACTTATATGACTACTATATTAAACAAGGAGCTAATTATCGAGCGTAATCTGAGCGAGTTTGGAGTTGTAAACTCGAGCGGTTCAGCATCCAAGGCTTGTATTACATTTTTTCGATTGAAGGAACAGATACATGGAGACTTTTCTCGATGATCACATTAACAATAATATATCTTCACCTAGCCATGTGAGGGGCTACCAGGTTCACAGGGTCGCAGTATAGGCTAGAATTTTACGATGGAATAGACCCATTAAGAGCTGGATCCCGGTCCCAATATGGTTAGCAGTACGATTCTAGTTTCATTAGTTATAGCTACTACTAAATCTTGATATATGGGATTACCATAGTTTCATATATGTTTCCATTGTAGAGATCCTTAGGTTGTGCATCATTAATTTTGTTGATCTTATGATGTTATACACTCTTTCTGGGATTAGAATGAATATTTTACATCATTATATAGATTTTTCTCTTTAGGATTGTTGGTGTCACTTCATATAGATACTATATGTCTTAGAGATGGTAGCATTAGATTTCATTCTTGGAATGGACTGGGTGGTCTCCTTTCAGGTATTTGTTCAATTCTATCACCACGGGGTGAATTTCATGACACCATAGGGTGGGTATTTTCGTCAAGTGGGGTAATGGGACATCCAGCTGAGCATAGTGTGACCTGAGAATCACGGGTTTGGAGTAAATACAACCCAAATTTATAGATTATATCTGGATGAATAGTGGTATTTTCTCTAGTGATGGATCATTTTGTTTACATCATTCCTTAAGGATTTTCAGGTTTAACTCCTTAGAGAGAGATATATTTCTCTATTAAGGTTGTTCTAGGAGAGTTAGTGGTGTCCATTCTTCCTTATATTATGGCTACACTAGTGTGGAAGGAGCTCAAGAAGCATTTAGTTGAGTTACAGGTGACGGGTTTTATCCTTCCTAGATCTTTTCCATGGTGTTAGCCAATCCTTTTGTGGAAAAGGTAAATGGTACCCTCATACATTGTGTGTATTATCAGATGATGAACCAATTGAAATTCAAGAACTGATATCCCTAGTTAACGATTGATTATATACTTGATCATCTTTGAGGGTACCATGTGTTATCGAAGATTGACTGGAGATCTAGTTATAAACAGCTGAACGTGATACCATCATATATACCACTAACAACCTTTTGGTGCAGGAATGGTATATACGAGTATTATGTTATGTTGTTCATTCAAAAACATCCACTGGTAGTTTTCATGGAACTGATGAATTGAGTGTTATATATTTACATGGATTATTTTTGTGTAGTTTTCATGGGCGATATATTGGTGTACTGTCACACTCTACATGAGCATGTCATCCATATTGATATCATATTGATTACACTATGATTGCATTAGTTATATGATAAGATCTCAAAATTACAATTATGGTTGGACTAGATTCATTTATTGGTTCATGTTATCTCATAGATATGAGTATCAGTAGACACCGATAAATTGACATTAATAGTTTCATGGTAGAATCCAAAGAATTCCTTTGTGGCATGGTGTTTTCTGGGTATGGATGATTACTACCGATGGTTTATATAAGACATTTCGTGCTTAGCTACACCACTAAAAGTCCTCACTATGTAGGGATGAAATAAAATATGGATAGATTCCAACAATTCATCCTTTTAGGAGATAAATTATAAATTGAATTCAGCATCGATACTATTTTGTTCAAAGCCGAGAATGAGTTACAACATTTAATATGACAAATCAGGTATCAGGATTCGATTAGTGCTTATGTAGGGGAATGGAGTCATTGTGTATAGGCCTCGGTAGTTGAGGACAGTTGAGAGGTATTATGTGATGCCCAATCTTGATTTGGTTGTATTTTCTAATTCTTTGTGTTGGTGGAGACAATATCTTTTTGGAGTGAATTTCATGGTATACACTGACAACAAAATACTCAAGTATGTATTTACTCAGCATTAAATGAATTTTTTACAACGAATGTGTGTTGTGTAACTTGAGTAATTTGAAATTGATCTTTCCAACTAACTTGGGAAAGGAAAAATAATGGCTAATATATTGAGGAGGAAGAATTTGATATAAGAATTTCAAGGGGACACCAGGGAGTTATAGATTATGTCTCTGCTAACTGAGATTATTTGGTAGGTGAATGAAAAATAATGGAACATGTTTCATTCCACTATAGCTATTACATCTACTCTTCTAGATCATGTGCGATTGAGGCATTTATTAGGTTCTAAAGGCAATTTCCAAACAAAGAGTGGGTCAGGTAAGGACCCTACTCCTGGATGGATTATAGGAACAGATGAGGATATGCATTTTCAAGGGTTGTGTGGGTGTAATTAGACAAATATGAGGAGGTTTTGTGATATTTTATTTTCTATCTAGGGGATGTTCATCCTCAAGTAATGATAATTTTTCAAGAGCTACATCATCAGTATTGGAGTCTAGGCACAAAGAAAAATGTAGCAGGTTTTGATATGAGATGTTCCACCTCTCAGTAGGTGATGACGGATCATCAGCATCCAACATGGGTTTTACAGTAGTTAACCATTCTCTAGTGGAATTTGAATGATGTATTTATGTATTTCGCGATGGGTTCACCATGGCCTCCTAGAGGAAATAATGAGGTACGGGTTTTTGTTGATAGACTCATAAGGGATGCACATTTCATTCCAATCAAGGAAAACACCAGTGTTAATGAGATTGAAATGTACTACATAAAATAGATTATACATTTTAATTGGGTTCCACACACTATTTTTTTAGAAAAAGATGCACTGTTTAATTCTTGTGTTTTTAAGGGAGTATAAAGTGCTTTGGTTACATAGGTACTTCTATGTATATCTTACCATCCCTAGACAGATAACCTATCCAAGGGCATTATTCAGGATTTTGAGTACATGCCTTGGGAATGTGTGTAGGATTTTAAGGTCTCATGGGTGAGACACTTACCCTGAGCTGAGTTTTCATTCAATAAAGGTTTTCTAGAAACTATTCAGATGGAACCTTAAGAGGCCATGTATGGTAGGACATGATGATCACCCCTAATTTTTATGGAGGGAGGAGAGATAGTTATGTCGGGAACAAGTCTTGTTCTAGAGAGCACGAAGTAAGTGGATTTGATTCAGAAGAGGTTGGTTATGACACATTCTCGGTAGAAATCATATCCTCATCGATGGAGATGACCTCTAGATTTCGCGGTTAGATGTTAGATTTTATTACCTATCACACCATGGTTGGGATACATGAGGATTACGAGACAGAGGAAGATTTCACTGACATACGTTAGGTCATTTGATGTTTAAGGGAGAGTTGGACCGTTTTCCTATCGATTACAGTTACTTCAATGTTACAGGGATATGCACGATGTCCTTTTGTATTTTCAGCTACACCGGTACTCTTCAGACCTGTGTCATCTTTTTTAAATCGATGAGGATGAGTTGGATGTGGATTCATCCATCGAGGAGAACCATATTCAGATTGTGGATTGTTGAATTAATTTTCTCTATGGACGTTCATTTCCTCTGGTACTGGTGATATGGCAGCACGAGCATGTACGAGACAAGCCTTGGGAGAGTGAGGCCAATGTACGATTAGATTACACGATGATGTTCACATTTTCTTATTCATGTCCCATGGAAGAGAAATTCAGGGATCAATTAAATTAAGGGGGGGGGATTTTTTAAGAACATGAATCATCATATTATGTATGGATCTCGATTTCAGGTTGTTTTTTAGAAAAAAAAGAATATATGAGGTTTTTTCTAAGTACATGTTGTTTACTTTTGAGTGCACATTGTGTACCAAGTTTCCGCATACAAACATGTACTAGTTGTGTAACAGCTGAGTACATGGGTGTGTGAGGACCTGGAATACATCTTCAGTCAGGGGCTGGTTAAGGCCACAACACATTGTGTAGTTTAATTGAACATTTCATGTAATTTTTTATTTGATATATTGGTGTGGGGTGATTTATTATGTCTGGATACTTCTTCTTCTCCAAGTAGTTCGTATAGGAGAGTGACAGAATGACCAGAGAACTATGAAACCCTCTCAGTTCTCAATCTGAGATCTGATTGAGGAACTACCAATTGTGTTGGAATTGTACCAGTGAGTTCTCAAAACCACTAAAATCATTATTTCTAATTCTTTATCTCTCATGTGTTATTCAATGATGGTGATTTTCACCATTTTTTATATCTATGTCGACCGAGGCTTATTCAAGGCTGACGTTCAAGTATATCGATTGTAATATTACAAGGTATGTGGGTTTTTTTCATTGTTTGTATTGGGTTTATATATACAAAAAGTGACACATGCACATGTTGCGGTATTGCTTGATTTGGAATTTATCACATTTTATTACCTTATAAGGTTTTATTGATTGATAAGGTATTGTTAATTGTGTGTAAGGATAGATACCTTGTTATAGGACACCACAAAGGTGTGTTTTCCATTGGTTTATTGTTTATGGCAGTTTTGTCTATGTTTTCTATGATAAGTGACATGTTTTCCAACTATTTAATTGCATAGTATGTAGTTTTATTAATTATGTAAAATGAATGTGATATGAACTATGAATGTTATCCATGTTGTATTTAAGGATTACATGTGTTGATTTGATATGATATGCGCGCTATTTTTTCAATGGACCATGAAATCCTTTGACCAAGAAAATTGGGGGGGGGGCTTCCATGTTTATTTAAACTAGACCATGAGGGCCTTGGGGTAGGTATTAACCCAGGGGTATTGACTATGATATTTACCTAGTGGTTGTTTATGATTTATTTATGATATGGTGATCTATCGGTATTGACCATGATAGCTACAAAGGAAGTCATTTATAGTTCATTGATGCCATGTTGACCAAGGGGTATTGACTGTGGGATCTTCCCTAGTGATCATTTGTTAAATATTATTACTATGATAGACCATAGGGATTAGACCGTGAGAAATTCCCAAATGGTCGTTATTTATTGAATATGTTCTCTATTAAACCAATGGGGTTTGACAGGGATAGCTTTCCCAGACATATGGTTATGAACGATTGGCTGATTGTGATGCATCTACCAGGACAAAGCAAAATCCTGGACTCAGACTTACATAACTATATAGATGGTATTCTCTGACATATATTTTGTTACTATTATATAGGGGGTATAGTTATTAGGCTAGATCCTAGGATTACATTATTCATGGGATGAATAAAAAATATAAATGAATGTAATTGGAAATTGTAGAAGTGTTTTATTTTGAGTAATTCCTAGTTCAACGTTTCAATTTTAATATTACCTACTATATATATTTATATATATTGAAATAAAATTAGGAAATTATCTTTTGGTTATTGACTACTAAGATTCGTCTTACACACTATTTGTGTCATGTTTTAGACCCAAGCATATTTATGGTTCCAGGTATAGATAAGGGAAAGAACCCTTCCTCATTAGGTAATTGATTACTGTTGGAGCTAGAGAGAATGGGACCATGATAAGTCTTTTGATGCTTCTGAAGTTAAAAAATTTGTTTTGTACTATGGTTACTGTATTTCATTACAGTGTTGTGACATGTTTGGATATTTTTATAGATACATATTCCATGTAATACATATATATATATATATTATGGTCTCTATTGGATTTACATTCATTATTATTCTATTTAATTTTGTTGGTATTACTACTTCCAATATTTCTACTGTTTGTTTATGTGGTGTTTACTCTTCCAATGATGGCATAGTTTCCTCACTATCACATCCTAGGACTCAATGATAATCTAAAGCCTCCGAAATTTGGTAAAATTCACTTGAGGCCATGTTTCCAACCTATTTCAGGTTACCTATTCCCGGTACGTAGATCCGGGATATTAAATTTTTTTTAAAAATATAAAATTATCACCCAAATACATTAGGCTATATTTCGTTTTAAATTATATGTCATTGATAGAATATAGTACAAACAACATCGATTATAAATGATTTGTAACATAGTATACTGATATTAATTTCCAATAAAATTAGTGGAAACTAATAACTATAAATATATTTTGTGATATCTATTGTTTACACAATTATATAATTATTTCATTGGTCATAAATTGATTAGATTTAAATATAAAAACAGTTTATAGTGAAAGATGTTTTGTTATAAGAAACAATATTTATGAATTTAACATATTTGGATTCATGTCAATTAATTAAATAACCATTGGTTAATTAATTTAATGAAATTTATATTCTATATCTTCAAATATAATTTTTAACATTTATATAATATTACTAATGTTCATGGGATATGAATAATCTTCTTTTTTCTTGAAAGACGAATTTTAATAAAAAAAATTCTCATTTTATTCTCACATATTTAAAGGTCAATTTTGAAAAATTATGTATATTTAATTTCATAAAATATATTATATATATCCAATTAGGGTGATAAAATTATTTAATTATGACTTTTTATTTTTAGGCATTATGAATATTTTCCCCGGTAAAAATTATAACATTATAATTTTTCAATCGGTTAAATGTAGCTTAAAACAAAGTTATAAGTCCATAAATTGTCATTATATTTTTTATTGGATAAATTAAACTTTATGCATAGCACATCACGTTTGGAAATTATTTTTTTAATGGACATTATTCCACTAAAATGACCTATAAAATATTTAATGAAAAGAATGACACAATGTATCAGTCTCTATGTTTTAAATAACTCGTATCTGGACACATTTTAAAAAACAATGATATAAACAAACTACAATTTATACCTTCATATTAATGAAAAGAAAATTCTCTATGGTAATTTAGTTATTATTTTTATTAAATATATAAATAATATATATTGTTATGCAGAACTGACACATTATTTATTCAACTAATATTAATATAAAATAAATTACTTTAAAAATGATAAATTATATATAGTTTTAATGAAATATAGTGAAAAATAATTTTATATATGAGCATGACCTAATTTTATTTTAAAATTGTTATATAAAAATTCAAACCTTTTTCTTCTAATATTTTATGTCAAATAAAATTGATAATATCAAACGTGACATCAATGATAATTTTAAAAAATTATCCATTAAGTTATTTAAAATTATTTAAAATATTTAATGAGAACATGGGTTATCATATACGGTCTAGATTGACATATATTTTCCATTAATTCATCAGCAATTTCCTTATATGTAATATTATTACCCTTTATCTGTGAAAAAATATGTTATGATAGTAATGGTTTAAATAATACAAAATGGGGTATGCCAAAATATTATGATTAAACAAACACATATATGTATAATAATTATAATATTATGGTATTTCAACACAATCATATATTTTTTTCAAAATCAATGTATTTTGGACTCATTTAGTCAATATAATGACATTGTTATAATTTAATGTTTTCTGAATCTGCAAAATGTAACACTACATTAATTATAAAAGGAAAAATATTCCTTCATTTTTAACATATTATTTAGAAAAATATATCAAAAAATCACTACCCATCCCTATTCTATCCCATAGAGAAGTCATTTCTTGGATGGTCTCCCTGAAAAACCATCCATAAGTTCATTAGTAAGGATCTAATGGAGGTCAGCCGAAGAAGATGTAATTGTCTTACCCAATAAATTTTAATTCATTCATTATTATAAATCATAAATATAACTCGAATTTAACATAACATAGTATCTTAGATATAGTCCAAAATGTTATTATTATTTGTAAACCATTATTACAAACATTCATCACCATCAAATAGGAACTGAATGTATCACTATTTAGTTAAAACAACGTACCATCTCCACACAATGATATAATTAATATTCCATCACCATATCTTATAGATTCAATTTAATTGGTTTAATTTTTATTTATAATAATTAATATATTTATTCCTTTATCAGTATAATATCATATCTACCATCCAAACTACCAATACATGGGGAAGTGATAACATTTCTCATTGATTCTTATGGAAAACCACAACCACAATGTGATGTGAATCATTTCTCATATCAATTTTACTTGGATGGTAATGGGAATTAATTTTATAAATTTATATAATTTAAATTTTATAATAATTTATTTTTAATGATAAATTATATTTACCTTTCACTTTTCCTGTACATCAAAATGTGAAAATAATGTTAATTTGCACATATAGACTATCATCTCCATGAATTTTGTAATTCATTTTATATCTATAATATTTATTGATTAAAATACATATAAAAATAAATAATATTAATAATATTTATATGTTTATTAACATTACTGAAATTAGTATCCTTGATCTATGTATAGTGACAAAAAACAATGAACAAAAAATGTTTGTAAAATGATGAAGTTAATACTAGAAAAATGTATTTTAAATAAAGAATGAGTCATAAACTGGATATAAATAAATATAACTAAGCCATAAATTATATTATATATAATTATTTTGTTTTAATAAATTAAAAGTAAATATATATTACTTATGTTAGAGGTTTAAACAAGTACTAGGGATAACTGAAGTTAGGTAAGGATTTATTTCACAATCTTATCATTATCCATGATTGATTATATTTTAGTATCAACTAGGGAATATTTATCTTCCATTTATTTGTTTTATAAAAATATATTAAAATATTTTCCATTAATCCTCTCAAATGATAATTAAATGTTATTTTAACACATTTTTGTCTTTAGAAATGGTTCTAATGTATCATTATATTGTTTTATAGATTTTGTTCTTTCTGAATTATCTTACATAAGTATGAAGGATATTATTTTTAACATATATAGAATAAATAGAATATCCTACTATCATCATAAATCATTTATATTAAAAATACCATATATGTATGCTTTACTTTTTTAAAGAAATGTTTTCATAATATCAATAACTTTATTAGTTTATAAAAGTGATTCAAAAAATTAATATGTTATTCATTCAAAAATATTTTAATGATTTTTTTATTTCAATTAATCATTGAAAAAAAATGTAATTATACTTATGATCTATTGGGAATATGTTTTAATGATAAAATATCCCTGATTTTTATTGAATTTTTTTCAATTTTATTAGGTTTGTACTATTTAGATAAATTGCCCTTTATTTCTATAGAGGTTTTTTTATGTTTATTGATTTTATAATTTATTTAAAAAAATTATTATATTTTACATACCTATGTTTATGTTTATTATTATTCACCCATTATATTTTTGGAATTAAATTGAATTAGTAAGTTATAGGAATGGCCCTCTATATCCCCTCATTGAAATGGTAGGTATATGTAGTAAAACTAACTTCAATATTGGTTGAGGTCCCATCCATTTAGTTTAGATGCATTGGTATGATGCATATATGTTATGTTTATGTTTTATGAAATAATCCTTTTCTTTATTATGAGATTATTAACTAATGGACATGTGTTTAATCAATTACATAAAATATATATAGATATGTTTGATGATCATGTTACTATTAATGTATCATTATTATATAACAACTTATTCAAATTATTTGGTTCCTTATGACACAATAATTGAAAAATTTGAATTTTTTTTATATATTTTCCTTTCTATATTATTTTATATTATTTATAATTATACGGTATATTTTATTCATACCCATAATAAGAATTTTAACTCCCCCATGTCTTATTCTTCCATTTTATAGGATTAGAAGTATTTTATTATGATAGGTATTCAGGTATATTCTATAGGTAATACTATTTTACTAGAAACAAAATATATAATGTTATTTCATGTTTTAAAATGTAATATAATTTTCAATTATATATCTACTTTTAAAATACTACTAAAAAATTAGGTAATTTGGGATGTGATTACATGAAACTAATTTCTAATGTAATATCATAACCACTAGATCTGTGCAACTAGAGTTGATGATCGATGAATAAAAATAAATAATACAGACATTATTGGTCTTTTATTATTATTATAATTAAAATGAATCTAATTATACATATAATGTTCAATATTAAAGTAGGGAGTTATATTATACAAAAAACACATTATAGTCATCATCAGAAGTGATTTGGGGATGAAAAAATGATTTCAACAACATTTATTTGGAAAATCATCCATTCGTATTGAATGAGGCATTATATTAATATTTGGAATTAAATTCTCAAGAAAAAAATCATTTGATGATTGTATAAAATATCCAACAACCCTGCTAATAAAAACCTAAACCCCATAGAGAGGTAGATTTTAAAATCATGAACATATCTACTAAGTATTATAGTAAATGGAATGAAGAGTGTACAATATATCCAACCTATAAAAATATATAGTAGAACAAAATATGTGTGATTTATATTAAATTACTACATCCATCTAAAAACATAATAAATCCCAATACGGGTTTAGTCAATACATATAACATAGACACTAGGGGATCACTACTCACCATCACACAACATCTTCATAATAATCCATAAGGAGTTATCCCATTGTAATCTAAATTATCTAAACTCATAAAATATCTCATATTATCTATTACCAACAATATATCTATATAAATTAAATTAATTCATAACCCAACATGCAATTAATCCTCAATCCATAGTATTCCACAATAAATCTTATAAAACTCACTTTGTTTCTAGGAATACTAGTTTGAAAACCCTATATATCATATATATGTATATATATTATTTATTACTACATCATACTCACCATAAATAACCATTTCTATCCACCATTGGGTAAATAAAATTTTATGGGCCCACTCGACATCATTGATCACTTGGACATAAGCATATCATCGAAACATATTCACAGTCATGTATGCCAATTAATTGAATCATATTCCATTATTAAAAGATGGTTATGACTACCTAACTCATATCATGAAGATCTCACTATCCAATAAACATATTCTATATATAGTAAATAAATTCATAGTTCAAAAAATAACAAATACTAAAAAATTAGGTATGTGGAATGGAGGATAAAGACATTGTAAGAGAAAGAAATGTATATGACTATTATTGGGTTAATTGTAACAAACAATGATAAACATAAAAATGAACTCCAAAAATGGATAGTAAATAAGGTAATGGAAATTAATGAAAATAACAGGGGGAAGAAATTGGGTTTGTTTCATATAGCTGATCTGGGAGAAAGTAAACCCAATATTAATTTCCCTCCTACTATAATAACACTAATAGATATTATGTAAAAACTATACACATATCATATTGTGATATTTCCCAATTTTCCATGGTGAAATCTTCTAGTATTGGGATATCATTACATTTTGTTCATTTAAGTTTGGATGGAATAATAATTTCTAAAGATACACATTTAATCGAAAATAACATATTATAGTGTCACTCAAGACATCGCTATGAAATGTAACCTTTTAATAAGAGGAAAAAAACATTAAAGAGAACTCTTTATACATGAACTATATCCTTACTCCACAATAATAAATATTTTTATTCAAAATAAAATAAATATTACAGCATAACAAACACCAACTTAAGAATCTATGTCATTGGTAGGAGACTATAATTCGACATTCCACTATAGTTCATCTTAACCCCTCATATAATGATTATTCTCATCATTAAACTCTAATAAATACACCACTCATTTCGTCATACCATATAAAATATCCCAAATAATCAATATAAATCAAATCCCAAGGTGATTAATAATTTTTAATCTAAATTATCTTAAAATTATAGGGTCTTTATAAACAAAACCTATAAGGGGATTACATACCCAATAAGTAATTTTATGGGTCGTTATTGAATTGAATTAATAACAAAATAAAAAATATAATACATGCTACCAAATTTACATCTAGATGTTATTTTATAACTATATAACATGCATCATGTGTAATGTATTCATTCACAACACATTATCACTTCGATTCAAAATCTATAATAGTGCATCAAATGTTGAATAATTCACTATTATACCAATATTGTAACTATAAATCACATGTACAAGGTCATGTTCAAAAATAAATTGTAGTGAAATGTAAAAAACAACCTAAATTTATTGATATATCTAATTATTATCAAAATAATAATCTATAGTCACAATACCTTCCCTAATATTAATGAAATATAATGAACATTGGTGAAATTATTTCTTTAATCCTCTAATAATAACACTCTAAATGAGGTGATATCCTCTAGAATATGCATTACACAATTACGAAATAAAAATTTAATTTTAATACGGTAGAATTCAATCACTACCTACTCTAATTTGTATCCAACCAGTTCATGGTCAATTGGACCTACTCGGTAGTCTCATATCCCTGCTCAATCTGATAATAATCGACTTTTTGACCTATAAAAAACACTAGGGAATGTATGAAAATTTATCATTTATGTCCCCATCTAGATCCACCTATATCGAAAAATTATTGTTGCCTTATATAAAATGTTGTCACAAGCATATGTTTATCACATTAACTCTCGGGATCTATCATCAAAGCATAGATAATATCTTTATTGATTTGAGTCATCCAATTAGATTTCTAATTTGTATGAGCTTTTTTTATCATAAAAATACTTAGCTGAGATCCTATATCTTTCATCATGATATATTATACTATAAATGTAAAATTTATCTTTTTATCTGATTCAATATGTGTTGTCACACAATGAATCTATTTGATCACCCATAGGTGTAACATTCAATTATCATCCACTAACAATGTATCTAATATTATAAAGAAACATCTGACCATTGAAATCTTTTCTACTATATTACTTACTAAAAACAGAACTTTATAGTCCTCATTTATTTGGTAATGAGGTCATGAGTCACATCATCCAACTTACAATCATGAACTATAAGTGGATCATGTAACACTTTGTTCATTGAAATTTTTCCTATATATTATGGAGGGCCCTGAAAAAAACACAGAAAACTATTATTACATTTTTCAGAAATTGATATCAAAACTATTTCATGATACAATGTTATAATATAGTCATACACTTCTATAAAACAAACTAATAGTAATTAAAGTTAAATATCAACTACTCTCATATGTATGAAACAAATCCCACCTTTTTTATATAGAAATTCACCAACTTCAATAAAATATCTTAGAACATGTTACGCACATGTATTACATTACTTTATCACAGTACACACAGAATAAAACTCATGTATGAATTTCAGAGGATCCTCTAATAATTATATGTTTCCTAATTGAGAAAATTTCACAACAACACACATAATAGTTATCTACAACAACAAACTTACAAAAAAACATCAACATTCATTCATCATTAAATTGTTAAACCACCATATATGGAATATTTGAATTCAAATATTCATCCACTCTATTCCAAATTACCATGGTATACAATATCTTGAAATTTAATCTTAGTAGGTACTGACCCCAATTCATTTGTTATAATTATAGTTTTAATTTAAATAAGATGCACCATAAGATAATATTTTAATGTAGATTACAAATATCCCTTCAAAGAGAAAATTCAACCACTACATTATGGTGTGGACTCTGAAAGTTAACATATGATCATTTATATAACAATTACACTCCTATGAACATAACTATTGTGACACAAAAGTGACCAACCTATCAACATGATCTTTGATATCTCCTAGATAAACCCTAAAATAATAATAATACATTGTATAAAACCATTCCCATATTTTGTAAAATAAGAAATATAGATTATTTAAGTCTCATTTTCAATTCCATTTAGTCTACATTACATTAATCCATCCACTTGAACTTCATCCCCTCTTTTGATATATCTTATCTTCACTGATACTAATAAAATGTATCCATTAATTTATCACCTATTATAATTACACAAGCTTGAAAAACTATGAATATCAACAACTGTTATAGTTATAACCTATGATAGGACCTCCTCCACATATATTGGGCCATCTGATATTCCTCCTATTGATATCACATTCCTTTTAAATCAAACCACATAATTCTAGTAGTGACACTTCATGTACATGTATTATATCCAATGTGATGGGACTATATTCAATATGATATCATAGAGATGAACATGAAAATCTGGGGTGTGAATATATACCAGAATATTTTTGATGAAAAACACAATGAATAAGTCTATTATGGAAGGAAAATCCTTCTTTGGAGTCAATGGAAAACTCACAACACATTTATTATATAAAATAAAATAAAAATAAAATCATATATACAACATATATTATAAAATTATATATTTGTCATATCCTCCTTGGTAAATTGAAAGTGATGACAACATGACCACAAATAAATCTTGGAGAACCATTTTGTTTTTATAAACTACGGTAATAGATCATTAATCTATAATATTTAACATTTTTCTATATTATAACCTCATTAAACATTAGATTATCCATATAAATTATAATGTTACCATCAACATGATATTAAAACAAAACATGAGAACCAAAAGGATTGTTACATGGATGATGGAATGTCTCAACCATAATATCTATGCACTTCACCTTCAACTCACTTAATTTTGATAATAATATCTGATAATAAAGTATGAATATGGGATTCATTTCTCATATAATAATAATAATGATATTGATCTCAAACAATGGTGGAAAAAAATAAGAAATCATTTAAATATATATAATAAATTTAGAATTGTATCCATGGAAAGGAAGATGAAACATTCATTTGAATAACATCAAGAAGCAACCACAAAATCAATACTATAGTGGATTCTATGTAAATGAGTCCATGTAAAGAAAAAGAAACCATAACATTATATTCACAAATGATGATATTCTCCCTCCCATTAATGGATTTCATTGATACCAACCTATGATAGAAATAAAACCAAACACGAAATCACAATATGTATTCGTCTTAAATTTTAAGCGAAAACTCAACATATCAAATATGAAGAAATCCCATAGTTTTTTGGTCTTATAACAATTATAGATCACTATAGTAATATTAAATAGAAATTTATAATCTATGATAATTTACTTATTTTGGTTATAATTATTAAGTTAAATTATGGTTTACATCTCTTTTAGAAAAAAAAATTGTATCCAATTAATGTGAATAACTTGATTAGTATCCTACACATCTTAAAAAACAAAAACTGAATAATATATTCTATGTGGGTTACAACTCAAATAGAGCATCCAATCCGAAATTATATTTTTGTATCGCCAGTATATGGATAAACACTTGTTCTTTCTAATCTAGAATTATGATACTAGTAAATGCTATCCACTTATACAAAGTTAATTATTATAAAAAATAAAACAATAATATATACAATAAGTGTGTCAAAATTATATTAGCTTTTCATTTTTGTACATTATTTATATTTTTCCATTTTCTTCTATTTCAATTATTATTTTTCATTCACACAAAAATTTAAACTCTTTACCCTCTCATAAATTTATAAAAAAATTGTATTTCATTATATTATTGACATTACATATCAATATAGTCCTTCATGTCAATAATTAATATACAAAGTAAAAATATAAAATATAACATTCATTAACTACTTCATAGATTATCTTGATTTCTTTTGGATTATTAGGTAGTTGAGGGCCCAGTAGTAACCACTGAGATGATTGGTGATTATAGTGATTTTTTTTGTCATCATATTCGTGTCATCACCTAATCCATTTCATCATAATTCTTTAATATGTAGATATTCTTCTTAATGATAGATTTTATATTTTTTACACAATCATATTTATATCATTTTAATGGATACTGATTTGAAAATAGTCTTTTAAAAAAAATTTCTAATTTTACATTGATTATGTGAATCACATTATTTTTTCATATAATATATAATTATAATCATTATAAACTTCTTTAGAACATCCTCTAAAATCCTTTGTAAAACATTTTTCTATCTTATTTCTATTTTCTATAGGAATCCATTTCTCACAAATTTTCATTTTCAATAGTGTTATATATTCCAATTTGGTATGTTTTAAAAGAAACCCATTTCAGTTCTCATGACCTGTCCCCTGGGGCCCGTTCCATGACTACCCCAAGCCTGTCTTCCATAGGTCATCGGATGGCGACTTGCACCAAAGGCGTAATTCCAAAAAACATGAAAGGCATTGCCTTTATAACCAATAAACACACACAATAGATCACACAGCTAGATACAAAACACTTGGTAAACATTATAATAAAAGAGTTTTCAAAAGTAAAGGTGATGGAAATACAATTCAAACTGTAAAGTACAAAGAACTAGAGGTACAAGAACAACTGATAAAAGGAAAAACAACTGTTGGGATGTCCTCCAAGATTCCTACATGAAGGGTAGGTACAAATAGCCTCCTCAGCACTCCACATCTGTCAGTATCCTCCGTGTACCGACTCATCCTAAGGTCCACCTCTGGTTATCATCCAGTCCTAATACTCTCAGCCTCGATCAGCATTGTCTGTCGACTGCATCCAACACAACGAGGTGATGGAATAGCCCATACAGGGGTGAGTATAACGATACATATTAGGGACCCTGATACCCTCAAGGTCTCACAAAATCGAAGAAAGATAAACAAAAAATTATGAAATCAACAGATAACCCCACATAGGTATATTGCCATACATATAACAATGTTATCAAGTTATCCATATGAATCACGAGGTAAACACAAAAGTTTCCGACTAAGCTCATCCTGGATTTTATTCACATTATAGAAACCACAACTATTACAGAACTACTCTTCTATCGAGTACAGTGGGCCTGCCGCGACACCAAGGCGCTTCCCAATAACTATGATATGCTGTGGTACTCCTCCTGTAGGGTACTGTGGGTCCACCGCGTCACCAAGACGCTCCCCACCATGGGTCTGCTTCATCACCAAGGCACTCCCCACCGTGGGTCTTCCACATCACAAAGGAGATCCCCCTATTAGCCTGCAGAGGTACTGATCATGTCGAGTACCACGGGTCTACCATCAAATACTAGCGCCCCTCCTTCATGGGTCTACCACGACACCAAGGTTCTACCCACCGGGCTAGTCTAGTCACTCCGAGTCGAATCAGTCAGCAGTCGTCAGGTCTCATCCAGCTACTAGGTCTCTGCACTCTGCTCGCTCTTCCCTGGAAGGATCCTCTCCACGAGCTTTTGGGCGATACTACAACTGTCACGAAGTCCCACGAAGAAGTATACAAAAGGTCTACCACTTCATAGGGGTCCCAATGCAACAGACAGCGCATCAATCAGATGCCTGGTATCTGAGTTATTTGTCTTTTTGTCCTGGGGCCCGGTTGTATTTGTGCATGACCTAACCTGACCGTTTCTCTACTATACCCCAAACTCCAGTGGGGTATTCTCAAAGGGACCATCAATCTCCAAAATTACCAACATCATTGATGGTTAGTCAAAAGGACGTATGGTTCCAAAGATATGTCCAAAAGATAGTAAAGGGTCGGTAGTAGGCCCAAGTCTGATCTGACACGGTCAGACCAGCCCGACCCATCTTAGTCTGGGCCGACCCGGTTCAGGTTGACTTATCCTGACCTATTGAGTCCTTCCTAGCCCGTTGGGCCAACCGACATGTTGGGTTCGGCCCGGCCTTCACGGCCTAGCCCAGTATCCCACAATGGTGGTTCAGCACAGAGGGGGCCGCGTAGGCGGCTCCACTCAGTGATGTGGAGCTGGATTGGCTTGGATCATCGTGTGGGGTGCAGAATGTCGGATCGGCCTAGGTTCCACGAATGGTGAGGGAGGCTATCACTCTCGGTCGCCGTAAGGGGTGCTACTCAGGTAGCTTTGGCAACTCGGCCAGGGAGGAAGGGGCTGGTTCAGCCAGCACCGTGAGGGGTGCGGCTCGAGCAGCTCGGCCCAGGTCTTGGGGCTGGTTCGGCCAGTGCCGTGGTGGGTGCGGCCAAAGCGGCTCAACCCGGGAGCTGAGGCGGTGCGACCAGTGCAGTATGGGGCGTGGCCTGAGTGGTTTGGCATGAGATCCGGGGCTCCTTCGGCCATCACCATGAGGGGAATAGCTCAGCCCGGGATCCTAGAGGTCGGTGTGCAGCCAGGAGGCCGTCAGGCGGCTGGGAGGCCAGGAGGCCAGGAGCCGGAAGGCCGGCGATCGACATGCATCGGTCATGGATGGTGGAGCTGGTTTGGCCGGAGCGCTATGACGGAAGTGCGGGTCGCGTAGGCCGCGAGTAGCGCAGTCGTTGCCTGTTTCCATCGTCGAATTCAATGTTATTTTTGAAGAACATCACAAACATGTTTGGTGGAGGGTTTGAGCCCTGTTGGTTTGTCCCGTATCCTCCGTGCTTAGGGTTGTAGCGAGCGGTTCAAACCTTCTTGATTTTTCTAAGAATTATAAAGGAAGGAGAGTGAAGAAAACACCCCACATCTTCCAACAAATGAAGGTTCCTATCCCAAAATGTAAATATCCACAATGATATGTAGTTTTTTAAAGGAAGCAATATAGGAATAATATCATATTCAAATAAAACCTCTACCTAGTTCGTTGTTCTTCGACGGAGTCATGGGGAATAAGACAGATCATTAGAAAAAGACAGATTTCGGCATTTTCCTCGATCGTCAGTTTGTGTGCGGGCTCGTCATTTTCGAAGATGTCATACGTCAAAGGTGGTTCTGAAGAAGAAAGTCGAAGACACTCCTCGCAGGCATTATTCATTGCAAGAACACATTCTTCATTCTTCGTTGGTGAGATATTTCCTCCCTAATCTCTCTCCAATTTTCCACCAAGATGAATACTCCAAGACAAAAGAAGAGATTAGGTTTATCTATTATATTATTGTTGGAACAAAACATCAAATGGTTTAAACAATTAATTTAATGTGTTAGCTCAAAATAATTAATGAATATTGTTTGTCATAATTAATTTTCAGAGGAGTTGGAGAGGCTCCCTACACATAATGGAAGTGTGTTCGTTTCTCCCCATTAACGGGGAGTTTCAAGGGGGTTTAAAACCCATGTTTTCCCCACCATAATAAACATGAACAGGAGGTTAGGTTTGGGTGGCCCCACTTCCATAACCTCTCATGGAAGGGTTAAGTGTGGTGGGCCCCACCTCAAACATCCACATGAAAGCTTTAACTAACAGAATAAAAATAAAGCTACAAAACATTATTTTCATTTTATTCTTTCCATATAAACCCAAAAACTATCTATTATTCCTGACCATCTGTCGTCGTGGAGAAAGTCTTCTTAAGTGAATATCGACACTACAAGTTCAACGGTGGCCCCGAATTTAAATTCTAAAATCCGGTTCAAATGTTATAAAATCCTGCTTGTATGATTACTGATCGTACATGAAAAAAACATCAGAAATTTATTCCGGGAACACCAAGCCTCAGAATCACTCACCGTCAATTTTCACGGAGTCATAAAATTCCCATGTATTTAAGAAAAAAATTTGGACAGAATTTGCAGGTCTTATCATTCTCCCAAACTGAGGGATTTACGTCCCAGTAAGCTACAACTCAAACTAAGAGAACAAGTGGGGGTAATGATCATGCATCTGAGCCTCCTGCTACCATGTGCTCTCCTAGAGGTTCCCATGCTGCTAGCGAATGCGCACTAGAGTTATTGACCATCCACTTAGGAACCACTCCTTTCAATCCTAAATTTCCACTGGAACCTTCATAAAAGTCGCCCCATCGTCGATGTCTAGCTCTCAATGGTCGATGATGTGTGAAGGTTCATACACGTATCTCCTCAGCTAGGTTACATGGAAGATGTCATTCACCCAGTGAAACTGTGGTGGAAGGCTAAGCGTTATGCCACCTCACCAACTCTGCTGAGGAGCTAAAAAGATCTGATGAAACGTGGAGATAACTTTCCACATTCTCCAAATCTCTATAATCCTCATCGAGGTGAGACCTGTAGAAAGGCATGATCACCATCCTTGAACTCTAGAGTTCTCCATCTCCGGTCAGCATAAGACTTATGTCTGCTCTGTGCAATCTTCATCCGCTCTTGGATGATCTTCATCTTTAATGTGGTAGCCCATACCATCTCTGGTCCCACTAGTTCTGACTCCCTAGGGTAAGTCTAGCACAATGTATACCCGTAAGTTCTCCCGTACAATTCCTCATATGATTCCATCCCTATGGTGGATTGATAGTTGTTGTTGTATGCAAACTCCACCAAAGGAAAGTGATCCTCCCAGCTGCAACCGATGTCGAGGACAGAAGCACGCACCATGTCCTTGAGGGTTTGAATGGCCTGCTCGGTATGTCCATCCGTCTAATGATGGAAGGCGGTGCTCAAATGGTGTTGTATCTTGAAATCCTCCTACAACCCCTTCCGTAGTCGGGATGTAAAACGTGCATCATGATCGAAGACAATAGTATAAGGTACCCCATGTATCCACATAATCACTTGCACATAGGGGTGTCTCATGCTCTCTTCTGAACCCTGATCTCTGATAGGTAGGGAGTGGGCCAACTTTGTGAGTCACTCAACAATTGCCCAAATAGAGTCATGGCCTCTGGATATACGTGGAATTCCTATCATGAATTCCATGGATATCTCATCCCACTTCCACTCTGGGACCTCGAATGGCTGAACCAATCCTGCAGGTACCTGATTTTCCACCTTCACTTGCTGGAAAGTGAGGCACCGAGAGACAAACTATGAAACTACCTTCATCATTCCTGGCCACTAGTGCTATCCTCAGAGATCCGGGTACATTATCTCCACTCCTGGATATACTGCTAGAGTGGACATGTGAAACTCTCTCAACACTTCTTCTTGAAGTGACATTGGTATGATAGTACGTCTTCTGAAGAGAATGACATTCTCCCCACCATTACAAAATCCATTACGTTCCATCCCTGTGGATATCTGAGCACGTTGTGTATCTTAGTCAGTGTCATCATGTTGTGCTTCCCCGACTCACTAAAGAATTGGGGGAGTGACTATATGTGACTTAAGGAAGGAGGATCCATCTGTATCCACAAAGGATATTTGTAATGTAGCCAGCTACTTCGTCACCTCGCCTAGCAGCTGTATACCAGTTCTCTTACTGAGTGCATCTTCAAAAAAGTTCCCCTTTATAGGAGTATATACTATCTCGAAGTCATAGTCATAGATGAACTCAAGCCAACACCATTTTCAAACATTCATGTCCTTCTAATAGAATGTATACCTAATTCTCTTGTGATCATAGTATACGGTAAAACACTCTTATCATCAGATAGTGTCACCACATCTTCATATCGAAGACCACTACTTCTAACTCCAGGTCATGGGTAGCGTAATTCTCCTCATGTTGTCTCAACTATCGAGAACCATATGTGATCACTGCTCTCTCCGGCATCAGGCAACATCTGAGTCTGGTCCCTAATGTGTCGCAGTAGACTAAGTACCCTATGACTTCCTCTGGAAGGCTCAAGATGGGGGACCTAGTCATCCTCTGTCTCGGATCCTGAAAGATCTACTAGAATCTCCCCTCCCACACAAATGGTTGCCCCTTCATTTTCAGTGCTGATAGTGGTGGTGCAACTCTGGAAAAGTCTGGGACGAACCTCCGGTAATATCCAGTTATGGCTAAAAAACTATAAACATTAGTCACACTCTAGGGTGGCTTCTATGAAAGTACCACATCAATTTTCGCTGGATCTACTACAACCCCAGCCTCCGAGATGAACTGCCCCAAAAATTGAACCTCTTGGATCCATCAATGTAACATTGAGAGCTTACCATAAAGACGGTTCTCTGAGAGTGTGTCCAGTACTTCCTGCAATTGGTAGGCATGCTCCTCCTCAGAAGTTGAGTAGATCAGAATATTTTCGATGAATACTATGACAAAGCGATCAAGGTATGGCTGAAAGATCATGTTCATGAGTCCCATGAACACTGATGGAGAATTGGTTATGAAGAATGTAATAACCATGAAAATGCAATGTTTGTACTGACATCTAATGGTTGTCTTCTAATTTTTCTCATCTCGAACTCTGATATGGTGATAGCCAGATCTGAGGCCTATCTTTGACAACCACTGTGCTCCCTTCATCTAATCAAATATGTTGTCAATAATCGAGAGTGGATACTTGTTCTTTACGGTCACCTCGTTTAGGCGCTGATAGTCAACACCAAGCCTCAATCTCCCATCTGCCTTCTTGGAGAACAGAATTGGGGATTCTCAGGGAGAAAACGGGGACAGATGAATCCCTTCCCCTGAAAGTCCTCTTGCTGTACCCGCCGCTCGGGAAGCTCTATGGGAGACATCCGATATGCTAGTATAGATATTGGTGTCGTCCTAGGGTACAAGTCTATGTAAAAGTCCATCTACCTGTGATGAGGTAGTACTGGGACATCATCAGGGATGACATCCGCATACTGGTCCACCATTACGGGTAAGTCGGACTCTCCACTTCAACCGCTCCAAGGGTAAGGTTAGACAACTGATGAGTGACCGACTTCACTCTCCTTGGAGTAAGTCTTTACTATGCTGCAAAGTCTCCCTTTTCATTGGTGAAGGTAAACCTAGTCCCATCTGTGCGAACACACTGCACATTGAGCCTAATATAGTCTATCTGGGCATGGACAATTCATTACTAGTCCAAACCCAAAATGACATCGTAAGGCCTCGACGTCGCTACTAGGATATCCAATGTGAAGATATCACCTCTTATAGTAAGATCACACTGCCAGCACCAGTGCGTGATAGTCAAATATTCTCTTTTAGTAATCTCTAGATGTTAGGATCAAACCAAATACTTGGTTGGAATATTTAAGCTTAGAATGAGGGAAGTGCGAATGAATGAGTGACTGACACATGTGTCTATAAGAACTGCATATATGGTGCACTAGACACGGATCGTATCTCGAATCACGAGTGACATGATCAGAGGCATGAGTTCCCTAAGGATGAGCTCTCACTTTTCCACTTGCTCCCTTCGGTCGAGGTGGACCTCCTGGGGGTGGTGGTGGTAACACATCAAAACTTCATCCACCGCCAGCTGCATGGCCAGCTCCTCTACCACCTCCTCCTGCTCCCTGCGGAATTCCTCGATCGAATCTCTATCTCTACCTAGGAGGTCCTTAGACCGTCTGCTTATCATCGGAATGGTGGTTCAGACAGTTACGAGCCATGTGACCCTACCCACCACATGCGAAACACTACCAACTCCTGGCATGTATGTCTCTGCTTTGGGTGCCCTACACAACCGATCTTAAGTCATGCGGTCAACCACCTGTAGGTATGGTCCTCTTGGACCTCTACAACATCTGCCTACTACCTGCTACAGAAGACTCTACTACGTGTCGACTAGTGGTGGATCTCGCTGCTGGAGACTACTCAGCAAAGAAAACTCTCCACTAGTAGTGATTTCTCTAGCACCCCTGCCTACATCGGAATGTTGAGTGAGTTCATCAGAGATCTGATCACCCGCCTGAGTCCCTTATTGATGGTTAGCACTCAGATTATAGGGTCTCATACCATATCATTGTCGTTGTGTAAGAGGTATGTGAACCTCGCTGAGTACTGAGCTACAGTCATTATGCCTTACTGTAGACGAAATAGCTCCTGTATGCACACTGTGCGAAGAGTTTCTAGGAAAATCTCCACCCAAAACAGGCTCTAGAAGTCTTCCCAGAGATGCGTCATCTCGTCATGAACCTATAGAATCAAGATCCACCATCTTCTCGTTGCTTCCTATAGAAGGATGGCAGCAATAATCGCTATGAGGTCAGCAGGTGTCCCTACTAGTCGAAAAACTCTCCCAACAGCCTCCAGCCAATCCTTAGCTGGTTGTGGGTTAGTCTTTCCCCAGAACCTAGGTGTCCTCTAGCACTGGAACTCATGCAATGTGCTCATGCGGGATGCATCGTCTGCTACTAGGGCTGGTGGAATCAGTGGCCCAACAAGAAGTGGTACACATGGTGCCTCCACTGGAAAAGGGCCCTGCACCGAGGACCTATCGCTCGGTGGGCTATTTGTGCGTACAACTTTTGGGACTCTAGCTTGTCATCTGTGGAGAGGCATCCTTAATGAAGTAGATGTGACATAGTCAAAAGATTAAAACTTCTGAGCTGACGAGATTGAGATAACTTAATGAAAACTTTTGAAAACACAAACGTGATCAGCGTTTTCGTGCACCAAGTCGGAAATCAGAAGTCAGGGTCCTTGTGTATGGATATATCGGCCGCCGCATCAACAATGGACTACCCAAACTGAAAACCACACTCACAGAACTTAACACTATTGCTTCACAGAAAATAAAGATCAGAGTCCTATGTTAGGTCGTAGAATCGACTCATTTGATACCAATTTGTCACGACCCATCCCACGGGGCCTGTGCTGTGACTACCCCATCCCCGCCTTACATAGGCCAGGGGCTCACGACTAGCACCAATGGTGTAATTCCCAAAAACTGGGAAGGCATTTCCTTTATAACTTGTAAATTCACACAACAGAGCACACATCTAGACACAAAATAGTAGGTAAAGTGTTTAAAAAAAGAGTGCTGAAATGTAAAGGGGCGAGAAATACAATCCCAACTATAAATTCCAAGGAACTGGATGTACAAGAACAAGTGATGAGTAGAAAATAAACTAATGATTCATCCTTAAGTATTCCAAATTTAAGGCTAGGTTCACATATCCTTCTATGCACTCCACGTCTGTTAGCCTTATCCACGTACCGACTTGATGTAAGGTCCACCTCGGGGTATCGTCCAGTCTTGATACTCTTAGCCTTGATCAGCGTTGTCTGTCATTTGCATCCAACTCAATGACATGTGGGCATAGCCCACATAGGGGTCAGTAAAATGATACTCAGTATGGACCCCGAGACCCTCATGGTCTCAAAAAATCCAACAAGGATAAACCAAAAAGTATGAAATCAACAGATAACCCCACTTAGTTATATTCCAAAACATATAATTATGTTATCAAGTAATCAATCTCAATCATGAGGTAAACACAAAAGTTACAGACTCCGCTCAACGATTATTTTTATTCAAATTATCGAAACCATGACTGCTAGATAAATCCTCGTATTTCTAGTACAGTAGGCCTACCACAACACCAAGGCGCTTCCCACTAACCATAACTGCTGAGGTACTCCTCCTGTCATGTACCGTTGGTCTACCGTGTCACCAAGGAGCTCCCCATTATGGGTCCGCCACGTCACCCAGGCGCTCCCCCTAATAGCCCACAGAGGTACTCCTCTTGTCGACTACCACTGTTATGCCACCACAACTAAGAGATCCTCCACCTTGGGTCTGTCGCAACACCAAGGCGCTCCCCACTGCTATAGTCGAGTCACTCCGAGTCGAATCGGTCATCAGTCATCAGGTCTCATCCAGATACTATGTCTCCACAATCTCCTTGGTCATCACTGGAAGGATCCACTCCATGAACTACTAGTGGATACTCTAACTATCACTAAGTCCCAAGAAGAAGTATTTCAATGGTCTGCCACATCATAGGGGTCTCAATGCAATAGACGGCACATCAATGGGACGCCCGATCTGTGAGAAATTAGCATTTTTGTCCCGGGGTCCCGGGTTGGATTCGTGCATGATCCAACATGACTGTATCTCAACTATACACCAAAATCTAGTGGGGTATACTCAATGGGACTATCAAGCTCCAGGATTACCAGTGCCGCTGACGGTTTTTCAAACGGACGTCTGGTGCGAATGATATGGCCAAAAGAATGTAATGGGTCAGTAGTAGGCCCGGGTCCTGTCCGACCAGGTCGGACCAACCCGACCTATCTTAGTCTTGGCCGACCCGGTTCAGGTCGACCCGGCCTGGCCCATTTGGTAGGCCGACCTGTTGGGTTCGGCCCGGCCTGCTCGGCCCCGCCCAGTAGGCCGTGAGGGCGGTTCATCCCGGAAGGGGGTGCAAAGGCGGCTCGACCAGGTGACACCGAGCTGGTTCAAGTCGGAGCACCGTAAGGGGTGCGGAAGGCTGGCTCGGCCATGGCGCTGCTAGTGGCGGAGGAGGCCAGCTCAGCCGGGCACCGCAAGGGGCGCGGCTCGGGCGGCTCAGGCAGCTCTTCTTGGGATGCCGAGACCGGTTTGTCCATCGCCGCGAGGGGCGCCGCTCGAGTAGCTCATCCCAGGAGTCGGGGCCGGTTCGGCCAACGCTGCTGATGTGGCTCAATTTTTAATTTTTTTTCCACATATTTCATTTTATTATTATCAATTTAATTAATTAAATTGAATATTTTTAAAAAATAATGGAATATAATTATTTTTAAAACTAAATATGTTAATTAATCATTTTTTATAAATAAATTTGTGTTTTTAGTTATTTAAATAGCTAATTTAGTCAATCTAATTATTTTGAATATATTAAATTACTTTTTACTATAATAAAAATAATTTTGTTTACTTTTAAATATTTCTAAATGTTTATTATTTAATTATTTTTAATTTTTATTTACATCAATTCAGTTTTTAATTTAAGACTTTACCATTTTATTATGATTTTTTTAAATAAATTAACATTACTTTTTAACCTGTTGAATTATTCTGCTAAGTAGATCAGTTTTATTATGAAGTTAATAAAATAATGTGTTTTTAATGTTATGTTTCATTTTATCATCTAAATATTTAACTTCTTCATTTAATTTATTTAGTTAATTCTAATTATTTTAATTTTATGATTGCGGTTAATTATTTGTAGGTGTTCTGCATTTATTTAGACAAAATTTAAGTAAACCAAACATTTATATTCTTAGTTAATAATTAATATACCTTTATTTTTAGTTTTTTAAATAATTTAGTTAGTCTTTGGTTACAGTTAATTTATTAATTTTATACAACATAGTTAATATCACTTTTCTGTTAATTAATTAATATTTTATCATTTTATTATTTGTTATAAATTAATTTTTATTGTTTACGTTTTTATTTTGTACTATCGGAGAGTGAAGCTACGATGTTTTTTCACACCAATCCTTTGTCTCACCGATCTTTTGTCTCACCAAAGATTTTTATAACTATTGGTGAGTCGTGACTCACCGTTTTCTTCGAAAGACCATTTCTCTCTCGCGACACACCGTTGTTGTAACGCACCAATCCTTTTCAATCTGCATAGGTCTCTCATAACATTGGAGTCTTATTTTATTTTAATCTATCAATGAGTTAATGAATCACTGATATCCAAAATCATAATCGGTTTCACGTCGCGCCGATTGCTTTTTAATTTTTTTATTATCAGTGACTCATTTTTTTATTTTCCTGATATCAGGGTCTTGTTTTTCGGTGAGTAATTTTATTGAGAACATTCAGCCTCTCATCTATTTTATCTATCAATGAGTCGTAACTCACCGATCCTCCCATACTCTTCCCCTTTCTTCACACCGATGCATCACATCAGTTCCACCACAAACCCATTCTACAACTGTTCACTACCACACGAACGGTCCATGCAATTCCACAACAACTTTTCAACCATCCGAAAAAACCACCCTACTTGGAGGAGGAACCTGTGGCTCCACTACCATGTTTCCCAGCAACACCATGAACCTCAAACGAGAGTGGTATGACACTGAGATTGAGCGAAGTTCGCCTTGCGGCCACACTGGAAGGCTGAGCATATATAGTGAAGGAGGGTACTTGGAGCCACCGCTTTGAACCTGACCAGATCATAAAACATTTCAAGAATAAAATCCCTTTGCTCCGCCATTCAAAATTGAAGTCATCAATTGGATTTATTGTCGGATCTGACGAAGCCGACGCCACAGATGAATAATTCATCCTAGAAGATCTGCTTTTTGAGCTGCTTTTGTTAATGGTTGAACAAGGTCGAGGCAAGATGAGCTGCTCAAGGGAGTCATCTCCTGTAGGATGTGAAGTTGACCCAGTTGTTTGTGCTACATCTCTAGGAGGAGCTAGAGCGGGTGCCTGATTTTCAGGAGGATGAGGTGCCACCGGAGAATCCTCTATACCTGTCGCGGTTCTCCTGTGGAAGGATCTAATGAAACCTACCCCCTTGTGCCCAGATCGAGAAGAATACATGGGGGAGATAGAGTTTAATAGAAACAAAATAAGTAATTAAAAAATTAATAAATAAAAATGTCAAAAACATATTAATGTTTAATAACTAATTAACTAAAGTATTAAACTAATTAAACAAAATAAATAAAGTCGGTTGTAATTTAATTGAACTCTTCATAAAAAAATTAATAATATTCAAATTTAAGAATTAAATTTACTTACATTACATACTTTTATTAATAATAATTATCAATTATGATATTTATTAATTAACAGTTAGTTAAATTTTCAACAAGTAATATAATTTTAAATTAAAAAGATAACTGCTCTATTTTCATTACATTTCATATATTTGTTTTTTATGTTCTAACATTGCTGGTTCATTAAAGGGACTAAAACACATCTGTATTCATCTTACACACTAACTAGGAGTTAGTTAAGAGGGAATTTATAGCGTGACAAGCCAATCTAAAAAAAAGAAAACATCTGTGATGCACAACTGAGGGACTTTTAAAGTCAGTGGACGCGTTCAGTGACATACAATAGATGATAGAGGGTATAAAAATAGAGATGCAACAGAATTTAGGGGGCACTCTCATCATTCTACAAACACATCTATCTGAGAGGAGATTTTTGAGAGCCGCACTGGAGATGAGCCGGAGACTAAGGAGCCCGAGAGCATAACAGTATTTTTGGGAGTTCTTCTTTCCTCTATCAATAGTTTTTTGTATTATGTTCTTGGATGTTTTTCGCTTCTTTAATCAATATGATCATAGGATGAAATTTTTCTGCTTGGGAATTTTGAAACCTTCTGGTTATGATCTTTAAATCATTATTTTCTTATCATTTTACGAAATTAGAAATAGTTGGCGACACTGATTCTGTTTATAATCTTTTGATATTTCAAACTTTAATGTTTTCAATTTAAAACTTCAATATCTACTGGCGAGGTTGATCTTGAATTAATTTTTCAAATCTTTAACAACTAATACTCTTGAAATATTTGGGGAGTTCTTTTCCAAATGCTATCTTTTAAAAACATCTTACAGTTCAATTATGTTTTTGTGTGGCAAACTCCAAGACTTAATCCTCTGCCTGTTCAGTTTTTTGGAGATGGAAAATATTTAATCATTCTTGATGTGTGATTCGATTGTAAACTGTGGAGAGAACATTCATTCGTAGAAGTAGTTTAAAATTCCCTAGTACTTTGTTGATCTCGATTCTTTGTCTTTCTACTTAATACTAGTAAACTATATTTCTATAGATTTTCACACGTAGTTTCAATATTAGATTCCTTGTAGAAACTATTGTTTCCTCATCCTGTTTCCACATCATCATATAAAAAAAATATAAAATGTAAGAATATGTTCTCCTAGAGCTGACAATAGTGGAGGTTTAAAATTCAAAAACCTTCTAATTCACTCACCTGCCTTCTCTATGGATCAACCCTGAACCACTGTGATTGTGTTGGTTTTTAAATGTAATTTTGAGGGTCGTTATGACATTTGGCATGTTCAAAATTTGGCGCCATTGCCAGGTATGGCACGCGCTTACTGTTCAAAGTTAAATAAAATCATAAAAAAAATAATACTAAAAAAATCTGTTGTCAAAAAAATTACATTGAATAGGAATATACTATTTTTGCAGTTTTTGAAATTTTTGTTTCACTGTGAATTGTTATGTTTTTAATATCACATGTTTTTAGTTTAACAATAGATTGTTTCGAAGGCTCAAACTTTTTCACTGGACATCATTCTGTGTGTTGTGGCTGTTATGGGCACACTGCCTGGAAGTGTGTCGATAACCAGCCACAACAGGTTGTTTGCAATGAAGAAGAAGAAAATATTGAATCTAATCCTGAAATCCTAGAGAATCATGAATTAATTGAAACAAAACTAGATTCTAGGGAGAATAATTGGAACACCTGGGTTAACCAAACCCATGAATTTCAACTTATAGATTCTCAAGAGTAGGATAAAAGAATGAAAATGCTAGAAAACATGTTTTTAGAGTTACAAAAAAGGGTTAAAGAACAATAATAATTTGAGTAAAATGAAAAAAAATGTTTACAACAGATTTGAAAATCAAATTGAAGAAGAAAGTGACAGTGAAACTGGACAACAAACCAATATCTTTGAAAAATATGATTCTGTTGAACTAAATCTAGAAATAACCAACTGAAAATTTCAAGAAAATAACATTGAAAATCCAATAATGAAATTTAATGCTATTGAGTTGGACAATTTTGAAGATGAATTGAAACAGTTTCAAAATGAATGCCTAGTTCTCTTTATAATTCATACATTGGAGAAAAATCAATGTTTTATGAGTTTTGAAATGGAAGTCATTCCGGTAGAAGAGATTATTGAGAATAAAAATTTGAATGTTAAAAACTCATCACCAAAATATTCTATATTTGTAAACATTAAGTTTGAACATGATATTGGGTACTCATTGGATGATAAAATTAAAATGGAATTTAAAGAATCTGATATATTTGAACCACAATATATAATTTCTCATCCATGATTTGAAACCGTAAACCCAATAATTTCATAAATATTGTTGAAGGATAAGGATGAAGGAATGATATTTGATGAAAGAATAACTGATGATTTTTCATTTCCCTATTCTCATGGTAATTTATTTTCTGAAACTTTGCTAATTGAAATTGAAATCAATGTTGATATATCTGGGGGAAAATGTTTAAATTTGAACAATCTTGAATCTCAATTTATTGATGCTGAATTTCATATTACTCCCACTGATTTGATTATTTACAACACTCAAATGACATTGTTTTAGAAAGTGAGACCATTGAACATAGAATTGAGGTAGAGGTTGAGAACCACTTGAATTAGGCACAACTGATTTGATAGAAGTAGTAGATGTTCAATGTGGGTTAATAGATGAAGATCTTTTGGAAAAGATTTACAACATTGTTAGTCCTGAATCTGTTTGTGATCAAATAAATTCTCTTCCCTGTCTGTCACTTTCATCCTCAACTATTTAGGGTGTTTAACTTTCATGTGTTTCTGATAATGGTTAAGAGGGGGAATCACAGTTGTGTTCCATTTTCCATGATTCATTTCAGCAATTAATTGTATTCCCTTTTGAACCTGCTAATCAAAATGTACCCACTTTCACCGTCGAATGTGAATCTGTTATTGCTGATGTTAAAGAAGACAGCTCTGATGACATTTCCATACCCTTTGAAGCACCTAATACATTGCTTATACCTCCTTAAAAAGTTAATATTGTCAAATATGAAATAATAATGGATGTTGAGAGCACCTTTTCCAAAATTATTGAAGGGTGTTTCTTAGGGATTTTTATAATCTATGAGAGTTTGGTTGTGTTTAGTTATGGATCCCACAATTTGCATTGTTATGTTAAAAAATGATGTCCAAACACATGCGGTGGTTCCTATTAATGAAAACCACATCCACCTAGTGACTATGGTTAGTTACTTTGTGATTCTGGCTTGGGATAATAAACCTAGCATTACATGGGAGAAAACCCATGGTTTTTGTTGTGTTAATAATAAAATTTATAATTAAATAATGTCTAACTGAAGACTTTAATTTCAGTGTTTAATTGGAGTCAACTCATGCTATTTATTTGTTTTCATTTTTGTACTGTTTATTGTTGAATAAATTCATATTGTGCTGCCTCCTGTATGCACTACCTATGCTGAATTTTTATACCTATTTTACATGTTCATTGTTTTTTATGTTGTTGTTGCTGTGTCATTAAAGGAGTGGAATTACCTTGATCATTTTTGGAAAATAACATAGTTAGGGAAGTACTTTAATTTTTTTCCTGTATTCCTGCTCATGTTTTTGATAATAAAATTCTGCTCAGTGAAAAATTCATCTTGTATTAGAAAATTCTGCTATATGTGTATTGAAAATTCTATATCATGATTTGAACTGTAGTAAAAATCTGATGTATTTCTTTCATAAAAAATTCTGTTCTATTTGTTGTGGCTTTAAAATAAGTTCGTCTTACTTAAAAAATTTTGTTATATGTGTGTTGCCACAACAAAAGTCTGTTTTTAATAAAAAAAATTGCATATTCCGGTTGCTGACAACTGGAATTCAATGTTTAAAACCCATTAACCACATAAAATTAAGTGTGTGTGTGTGGGGGGGGGGGGTACATGCTTGCTAGTAGTTGTGTTTTTCTTTGGAACCAATTAGTTTCAAAGGTGTTTAGCATGAATATTTCTGCTATATTGAACATCCATTTGAATCGTATGTTGTTAAAATGCTTACACCCAATTAATTGTGGAATTACGCTTCACATTTACGTTAAAACTTTAATGGAAAGACATTGTCACAAGATATAAATGTTAATGAATATACTTGCTATTGAACATGCTGTTAATTTATTCATTGTGGAAAACAATTTTTTTGACTTTCAAAGAGACCCTTTATACATGTCTTAAATCTACTAAATCGACAATCTATTTTTAACTTTAATGTTTATGTTTTCTTGTCCATATTTAGAATTCAGCATTGGGGAAAAAGTTCGGTTTTAGGTGTGGGGGAAAGGGGTCAATTTTTTACTATGCTAAACTATGCTCAGTTGGGTCTTGCCTTTGGACTAGTTCCTTGTTGGTAGTTAAGAACTACTCTGAAACTGAAATTAATGATAATGGATTATTTCTGAGTGATCTACTTAGTGATTTGATAGAAATTTGCTTTAGGAACTATTTATGAATCTGATATGGGTACTCTGCTAATGGAATTATCATCACAACTTTTGGAACTAGAAGTTTGATTTTGATTCTCGGGGCCTCATTCATCTTTTAATTATTAAAAGTAATCATCTTAATGATCCAATGTAAATGGTTTCTATATAAAACTATTGAAACTGGTGTAATTTGGGGATCTAGGATCCCATGGTGAGTCTCTGAGACCCTAGATGCTGGGTGCGTTTCGGTTTACTATAATCCCTCTATTCACCTTTAATAAGTGCTTATGCATAATTCTTAACACAATGATACATGGAATTGGAAAAATAAAAGTAAGTGCCTGTGGTAAAAAATAAGCACATTAAGGTGAGGGAAATGATGAACGCCAGATATGAAGGGGACAATTGGTTTATATGAAAATCATTTAGGTTGTATCAATAAGGTGATTCAGAAAAGAATATTTTTTTGGAACATAGGTGAAAAATTCAAAGTATATAGTTCCAATTGTTATGTTCTCAATGTCACATAAATTTTACCTTTTTCACTCTCAGACATTGGACTGAAGCCATGATTTAAGTGAGTCATTAATTAGTATCATATATGAGGCATGAAATATTCATTGATTGATGATTCATTGCTTTTTTAATTACCCTTGAGTATTTGTTATAGGAAAGATTCATATGAGTAACTCATTTTCTAAATGCCTGCTGTTATTTTTTCCCTCTTTTTTTGAGTGCTAAACATGTTACAGTATGATCTTAATAATAAACATTTTACTGTTTTTCAAAGCAAATAAAACAAAATATTGCTTGAGGACAAAGAATGCTTTTGTGTAGGGGAATTTGATGTGGCTCTATTTTTACATTGTTTTTCCACATCTTTCATTTAATTTTTATCAATTTAATTAATTAATTTGAATCTTTTTAGTAAATAATGGATTATTTGTATTTTTAACACTAAATATAATAATTAATCATTTTTTATAATTAAATTTCTGTTTCTAGTATTTTAAATTGCTAATTTGGTCATTATATTTATTTTAATTATATAAAATTACTTTCTAGTTTAATAATCTTAATTTGGATTAATTTTAAATATTTCTAAATGGTTATTATTTAAAATTTTTCATTTATATTTTCATTAATAATGTTTTTCATTTAAGACTTTAACATTTTCTTCTGATATTTTTTTAATAAATTTACTTTACTTTTTAACCAGTTCAATTATACTGCTAAGTAGATAATTTTAATAATCATGTTAATAAAATAATGTGTTTTAATGTTAAGATTCATTCTATCATCTAACTAACTAACCTTTTTATTTAATTTCTTTAGTTAATTATAATTATTTTAATTTTATGTTTGCAGTTTATTATTTGTAGGTGTTCTGCATTTATTTAAAAAATATTTAATTAAACCTAACATTAATATTCTTATAAAATAATTAAGTTACATTTTTTTTGTTAAATAATATAGTGAGTCATTGGTTACAGTTAATGTTTTAATTTTAATCAATTTATTTAATTTCTCTTTTGTGTTATTTAATTAATGTTTTATCATTTTATTATTTGTTATAAATTAATTTTTATTATTAATGTTTTCATTTTGTACTATCGGTGAGTGAAGCACCAATTTTTTTTTCACAATGATCCTTTTTATCACCGATATTTTGTCACATCAAATATTTTTATAACTATCGGTGAGTCGTCACTCACCTTTTTCTTCAAAACACCATTGCTCTCTCACGACACACCGATGTCCTGATGCACTGATCCTTTTCAATCACCATCGGTCTCTCATATCTTCAGCGTATTGTTTTATTTTCAAATATCAGTGAGCTAATGAATCACTGATATCCTAAAACATAATCATTTTCAAGGCGCGCTGATTTATTTTTAAAATTTTAATTATATGTGACTCATTTTGTTCATTTTCCTGTTATAAGTGTCATGTTTTTCAGTGTGTAATTTTTTATAACTTTTTGTCTCTATTCTATTTTAACTATCGGTGAGTCGTAACTCAACGATCCTCCCCTACTCTTAACCTTTCTTCACACCGATGCATCACATCAGTTTCACCACAAATCCATTCTACTATTGTTCTATGCCTCATGATAGTTCCCTGCAATTCCACAACAATCATTCACCCCTCCGTACAAAAACCACCCTATTTGGAGGAGGAAAATATGGCGCCACTAAACTATTTCCCAACACCAGTGTAAACCCCAAACCAGAGTTGTCTACCACTGAGATTGAGTGAAGTATGCCTTGCAGCCACACTACAAGGCTGAGAAGATCTAGTAAAGGAGGGTACTTGGAGCCGTCGATTCTAACCTGAAGAGATCTTAAAACAATTCAAGACTGGAATCCCTTTGCTCTGTCATTTAGAATTGGAGGCATCAACTGGATTTATTGTCGGATCTGATGAAGCTGGTGCCGTAGATGAAGAATACCTCTAAGAATATCTGCTTTCCGAGCTGATGTCATCCATGGTTGATGAAAGTCAAGGAATGATGAGCCGCTCAAGGAATTTGTCGCCTGTAGGAGGCGAAGCCGACCCTGTGGGTTTAGCCACATCGCTGGGTGTAGCAAGATCTGGTGCCTAATCTTCGGGAGGATGAGGTTTCATTGGATAATCTGCTATACTTGCCACGAGTCTCATGCAGAAGGATCTAAGAAACCTTACCCCCTTACGCACTGATCGATAAGAATACTGGGGGGAAATAGAGTTTAAAAAAATTAATGAGTAATTAAAAAAATAAATAAAAATTTCTAAAATAAATTAAAGTTTAATAACTAATTAACAAAAATATTAAACTAATTAAACTAACTAATGAATGTAAGTTATAATTTAATTTAACTATTTATAAGGGGGTCAATTATTGACTGTGCTAAACTATTCTCAATTAGTTCTTGCCTTAGGAAATGTTCCTTGCTCGTAGATAAGAACTACTCTGAAACTGAAATTAATGATAATTGATGATTGCTGAGTGATCTTACTTAGTGATTTTATTAAATTTAATTTAGGGACTACTTCTGAAAGTGATATGGGTACTCTGTTAATGGAGTTATGGTCAGAACCTTTGGAACTAGAAGACTGATTCTGATTCTAGGGGCCTCATTCATCTTTTAATTATTATAAGTAATCATCTTAATGTGCCAGTTTAAATAGTTTCTATATAAAACTATGGAAACTGCAGTAATTTGGGAATCTGGGATCCCATGGTGAGTCTTTGGGACCCTAGATGCTAGGTGTGTTTCTGTATACTATAATCCCTATATTCACCTTGAATAAGTGCTTATGCACAGAGTTTAGCACAATTATACATGGCTTTTGAAAAATTAAATAAAGTGTCTGGGGTCAAAAATGAGTTCATTAAGTTGAGGGGAATAATGAACACTAGATGAAGAAGGGGAAAATTGATTTATATGAAAATCATTTAGGTTGTATCAATAAGGTGATTCAGAAAAGAATATTTTTTTTTGGAACCTAGGTGAAAAAGTTAGAGTATGAAGTTTTTATTGTTATGTTCTTAATTACACATAAATTTTACCTTTTTTCACTCTCAGACTTTGGACATAAGCATTTATTGAAGTGTGTAATTAATTAGTATCAAATATGAGGCATGAAATCTTCATTGTTTGATGATTCATATCTTTCTTAACTACCCCTGAGTATTTGTTATAGGAAATATTCCTATGAATAATTCATTTTTTAAAAGCCTCCTATTATGTTTTGTCCTATGTTTTTGAGTGCTGGACATGATACAGTATAATCTTAATAATAAAACTTTTACTATTTTTCAAAGGAAATAAAACATGAGATATTCTGAGAAAAAACAATGCTTATGTGTGGGGGAATATGATGTGGCTCTATTTTTATATAGTTGTAACACATGTTTCTTTTAATTTTTATCAATTTAATTAATTATTTTGAATCTTTTTAATAAATAATGGCATATTTTTATTTTTAACACTAAATATGTTAATTAATCATTTTTATAATTAAATTTCTCTTTTAATATTTTAAATAGCTAATTAAGTCATTCTAATAATTTTAATTATATTAAATTTCTTTCTAGTTTAATAATCAGAATTTGGTTTACTTTTAAATATTTATAAATGTTTATTATTTAATTATTTTACATTTTTATTTTCCTTAATTCCTTTTTTAATTTAGGAATTTACAATTTTATTCTGATTTTTTTAATAAATAAAATTTACTGTATAACTGGTTCAATAATTCTGCAAAGTAGATAAGTTTAAAAATAAAGTTAATAATATAATGTGTTTTTAATGTTAAGTTTCGTTCTATCATCTAACAAATTAACTTTTTTGTTTAATTTATTTAGTTAATTCTAATTATTATAATATTATTTTTGCAGTTAATTATTTTTAGGTGTTCTGCATTTATTTAGAGAAAAATTTAATGAAACATAACATTTATATTCTTTGTTAATAAATATGTTGCCTTTATTTTTAGCCTGTTAAATAGTTTATTTAGTCATTAGTTACAGTTAATTTTTCAATTTTAAACAACTTAGTTAATTTAACTTTTTAGCTAATTATTTAATGTTTTATCAATTTAATATTTGTTATTAATTAATATTTATTGTTAATATTTTCATTTTGTACTATCAGTGAGTGAAGCACCGATGTTTTGTCACACCAATCCTTTGTCTCACCGATATTTTTTCTCAATAATGATTTTTATAACTATTGGTGAGTCGTGACTCACCATTTTCTTCGAAACACCATTTTTCTCTCATGACACACCGATGTTGTGACACACCGATCCTTTTCAATCGGCATCAGTCTCTTATAACTTCAGAGTCTTATTTTATATTCATCTATCAGTGAGTTAATGACTCACGGATATCCTAAATCATAATCGGTTTCACGTCAAGCCAATTTATTTTTAATATTTTAATTATCCATGACTCGCTTTGTATCCCTTCCTACTATCATTGTCTTGGTTTTTGGTGAATCATTTTTTTAAAACATTCGGTCTCTCTTCTATTTTAACTATCATTGTGTCGTAACACACCGGTCCTCCCCTGTTCTTTACCTTTCTTCACACCGATGCATCACATCGATTCCACCACAAACCCAATCCACCATCGTTCCCTGCCTCACAATAGTTCCCTACAATTCCACAACAACTGTTCACCATTCCATACAAAAACCACAATATTTGGAGGAGGAAAATGTAGCACCAGTACACTGTTTCCCAAGAACACCATGAAACCCATACCAAAGTTGTCAACTGTAGAGATTGAGTGAAGTACGCCTTGCTGCCACACTGGAAGGCAGATAAAATCTAGTGAAGGAGGGCACTTGAATCCACTGATTCGAACATGACCAGATCTTTATACATTTCAATAATTGAATCCCTTTTCTATACCATTCATAATTTGAGGCACCAACTGGATTTATTACCAGATCTGATGAATTTGGAACCGTAGATGAAGAATCCCTCCTCACAGATCTACATTTCGAGCTGTTTTCTTCAATGGATGAAGAAGGTCGAGGGAATATGAACCGCTCAAGGGAGTCATCACCTGTAGGAGGCGAAGCTGACCCGGTTGGTTGAGCCACGTCACTGGGAGGAGCTAGAGCAGGTGCCTGATCTTCGAGAGGATGAGGTGCCACGGGGGAATCTATTATACCCGCCGTGGGTCTCCTACGGAAGGATCTAAGAAACCCTACCCCCCCCCCCCTTGTGCGCCGATCGAGATGAATACAGGGGGAGATGGAGTTTAATAGAAAAAAATAAGTAATTAAATAATATAATAAATAAAAATGTATAAAATAAATTAATTTTTAATAACTAATTAACTAAAATATTAAACTAATAAAAGTAAGTTGCAATATAATTTATCTTTTTAGAGAAAAAAAATATTAGTCTAATTTATGAAATAAATTATGTTACTTTACAAAATTTTTTTAATAATAATTTTCAATTAAGATATTAATTAATTAACAGTTATTTAACTTTTTAACAAGTGATATAACATTAAATTTAAAAGATAACTATTTTATTTGCTTTACAATTTCATTTGGTTATTTTTCAGTTCTAACATTGTAGGTTCATTCAGGGGACTAAAACACGTCCATATTCATCTAAATTACTCACCGAGAGTTAGTTACGAGGGAATTTTTTGTGAGACATGCCAGTCAAGAAAAAATCACACGTGTGCGGTGCACAAATGAGGGACCTTTAAAGTGGGTGGAAGCACACAGTGACATACATTAGATGAAAGAGGGTATTAAAACAGAGATGCAACAGAATTTAAGGGGCAATCTCATTATTCTACGAACACATCCATTTGAGAGAAGATTTCTGGGAGCAGCACTGGAGGCGAGCAGGAGACTAAGGGTCCTGAGAGTAGAACAATATTTTTGGTATTTCTTCAACCCACTATCCATAGTTTTATTTGTAATCTATTCTTGGATGTTTTTCACTTCCTTAATCAATATGATCATAGATTTAACTTTATCACATCAAGAATTTTAAAACCTTCTGGTTATTATCATTAAATCTTCATTTTTTTTATCTTTTTAAGAAATTAGAATCAGTTGGAGAGACTGATTCTATTTCTAATCCTTTGATCATTCACACTTTAATGTTTTCAATTTCAAACATCAATATCGACTGGAGAGGTTGATATTGAATGCATTTTTCAAATATTTAACAACATAAACATCAGAAATTTATGGGGAGTTCTTTTCCAAATGTTATATTTTAAAAACATCTCACAGTTCAATTAAGTTTTGGGGTGGTGAACTCCAATACATAATACTCTGCCTGTTGAGTTTCCTAGTGAGGGAAATTCTTAAGTCCATCTTGATATGTGATTTGATTGTAAGCTGTGGATAAAACATTCATTCGTACCAGTAGTTTAAAATTCCTGAGTACATTGTTGATCCCACTTCTTTGTCTTGCTTCTTAATTCTAGTAAACTATATTTCTCTAGTTTATCATAATTAGTGTAGATATTATTTTTCTTGTATAAAATTGTGTTTCCTTATCTTTTTTCCACTTCATCATATAAATAAATAAAATATAAAAATTATGAAGATGTTCCCACACAGCTGACAACAGTGGGGGATTAAAATTCCAAAATCATATAATTCACTAACCGACCTTATTTGTGGATCGACCATGAACCACTATGGTAGTGTAGGTTATTAAATGTAATTTTTAGGGTCATGATGACCGCCGTCCTGTTCAGCCGTGAGGGGAATGGCTAGCCCCAGTATATGGGGCTGGTTCGTCCAGCGTGGCGAGGGGCGTGACTCGAGCAGCTTGGCTCGGTAGCCGGGAGCTCAGTGGGGCGACTCGGAGGCCGGTGGGCAGCCGGGAGGTTGGCAGGAAGCCAGGAGGCTGGGAGCCGGAAGGCTGGCGGGCGGTGCACTTCGGTCAGGGATGGTGCAACCAGTTCGGTAAGAGCTTCGCGAGGGAGGCATGGGTCACATAAGCCACTGGTAGCGCGGTTGTTGATTGTCGCCTTCATCGCCTTCAAATCTATTACCGAAAAACATCACAAACAAGATTGGCAGAGGGGTTGGGCCTTGTTGGTTTATCCCTCACCCTACACATTTAGGGTGTTAGAGAGCGATTCAAACCTTCTTGATTTTTCAAAGAATAGTAATGAAAGAAGAGAGAAGAAAACACCCAACATCTTCCAGCAAATTATGTTTCCCAACCCACATGGTAAATATCCAAAACGAAAATTTGTTTTATAAGGGAAGAAAAATAGGAATAATATAAAATTCAAATAAAACCCCTACATTGTTCATTGTTCATCGATGATGTTGCGGGGACGAAGAAGGATCGTTGGAAAAAGACGGACGTCGGTATTCTCCTCGATCGTCGGTTTGTGTGCGGTCTCATCGTAGTTGATGATGTCATACATCGAAGGGGGTTCTATGGAAGATAGTTAAAGACTATCTTCACCGATGTTCATTGTTGGAAGAACACATTCTTCATTCTTCGTTGGTGAGAGCTTTTCTCCCCATTCTCTCTAATATCCAGTGTTACACCAAGATAAAAATGCCAAGACAAAATAATAGATTATGTTTATCTATTATTAATTTTTTGGAAAAAAAATTCAAATAGGTTAAACAATTAATTGAAATCATTGGATCAAAAAAATTAATGAATCAGATTTGGAATAATTAAGTGTTATTGGAGTTTATGAGGCTCTCTACACTTAATAGAAGATTGATTGTTCATCCCCATTAATGGGGAGTTTCAATGGGGTTTAAAACTCAGATGGTCCCCACCATAATAAACATGAAGAGGAGGTTAGGTTCAGGTGAGACCCAACACCATATCATCTCATGGTAGGTTAAGATGTGGTGGTCCCCACCTATAACGTCCACATGGAGGCTTTAAAGAACAAAATAAAAATAAAGCAACACTACTTTATTTTTATTTAATTATTTCACTAAAATCCCAAAAACTATTTTTTATTCCCGACCATCTTCTGTCGAGGTGAAAGTCTTATAAAGAAAATATTGGTTCTGCGAGTTCAACGGTGCCCCTGGATTTCAATTCCGAGCACCGGTTAAAAATTAATAAAAACCCACTCGTATGTTTACTGAACATACCCAAATAAAAGTTCTGAAATTTATTCTAGGAACACCAGGAACCAGAATCATGCGCCATCATTTTTTGCGGACTCATAAAATCACATGTATTTAAGAAAAACGTTTCCACAAAAATTCTGTGTCTTTACATGAATCCCTTGGAATAAATATTCATTATATTTAATTAAATTCTCAATGAAGACACCATTTAGTCACCATTGTGTGGGAATCAACATTTGGAATCCCAATTAATCAATCAATATTTAGGTAAATAAGTTACAATACACATCATAGATAATATTACTATATATCATTCCTTTTACACACATATTTACAAATTTTCAATATATCTACATCATATACCAATGAAAAACATTTTAATGTTTGACTCTCAATAAGTTTCCCTAAAAAATTCTCAACTAAAATTATAAAAAATTTCTCATTTTCGAAATCACCTCTACGTTTTAATTTTGTAACCGTGTCTTCTATAGACCATGTAATATTTTAAGATTCATTATTAAACCATGAATGATAAAAAAATATTGTTTCATATGTATCAAATCTATTTTCTCTTCTAAGACTGTCTTTATGACCATTATGTAATTAATCAAAATTAGTTAGTTGAGTTTAACTATAAACATCTTCATATAGTACATTTAAACCTTAAAAATACATCCATTATCTAACAATCATTAAAAATATTGGAACATACATTATTATAAAGGACTCATTATGAAATATATGGGTTTGAAAAAGATTTATTTGTTAATAGAATAAGTGAATACAAAATAATATCACCTTTATCTCTTACTATCATTTCCTACCATGGGATACCCAATCTTCCCATTTGACATGTTTTGGAAACCTTTGGAAAAATTCACTCTTAAAACACAATCAATGTGAAAGAAGTCATTATTAATAAAATATTATAACTATTGGAGTTTACATGGAGTTGAAAAGAATAAATACATTGAAAATAAAATTTGTCCATAAAAATTCACTTATATATACAAATTTATATTTTCTGGTACTCATAATACCAAATAATAATAAACTCTAATTCATTTTCCACATCTCAAAATTTTTTCCAGAACCTATGTATAAAATGTTATTGAAAAAATTCCCACCAAATAGTTTATAATAGTTTAATAATAACAAAAACTAATACAACACTACCATAGTGTATCACTTCACCATTTTAAAGTATACATCTAGATACTTTTTTCCTATGAAATATATATATATATATATTATATTATGATAAAAAAATATAAATATATTATCCCCAATATTAATGATCCCCCTTATTTGTAAGAAAATTATGAAATGAATATTTTGAATGATTTATTTTCTTTTCCACCATATTTGAATAAAATAAAAATAGTGTGAGAGAGGGGATAATATCCCCATACATTAGCCTTGGGAGAAATGAAGTTAAATTATAATCATTAAAATAAATCTTAAAAATGATATCATTGAAATGAGTTTTGTAAATACATATACAGTTTCCTATTTTTTGTAGAAAAATATAGTTTCAATTAATTTTTCGCAAAATGACCATTTATGAGATTATATTTTTTATCACAATTATTTGATTATTTATTTTTAACATTATTTTTTTCAATTTAATATAATGTTTATAAAGATAGCACATAATGAATTTTTTATTCCCATCTCCATTAATAAAATATATTTAATTCCTCATCCACAATAATTAGTCAATAAATGAGTTTTATATATTGTATGTACATTTTTTAATTGAAACAGACTATGGTTTGGTGAATAAATGAATACAAATTTGAACAATCAATGGATCCAAGGAACATGTCAATTCCATGGTCATTTCTCCCAACACTCCTCTGTATTATTTGGACTCTTCACAACATGGTTCCTAAAATAATTGCCAAATATTTGTGAATTTGAAGCCCCATTATGGTGAAAATATGTAACAATATGAAATCATACCCTATTGACCTTGTGGAATACAAAATATAACTAATTCCTACTATTTTTGGGAACATTTATGTGGTTTATGTGAAGATAATCCTTGAATTCCCCAAACATCTCTTCACTCTTATGGTTACATATAAAGTAAAAAACTATGTAAATTTTCTATAATTTAGGGTAATTTTGTCAATGAAAGTGTTTAGTAAAATATCCTTCAAAAATAAACATACCATAGAATACATAATTAATAATATATATAACCCCATCCATTATAAATTGTATTAGGGTTACAGTGGAGAAACTAATATAGGAAATATTTTTCCTTACACCACACTATTATGAGTATTCTCCCTATGATAGATTATGGAGATAATTTACCAAACCCCCAAAATTGTTAATCCTTCTTCATAAGACACAAATAAGGTTAAGATTTTCCCTCGTAATTATACAAGTGAAAAATAATCCCCTATGTTCCATGGATGATAACATGTTCACCTAGGTCTCCAACCATATCGCCAAACCCATGCTAGTTTCTAACCTAGGGTCCACTCACTCTTAGATATCCAACATAGGAACTTATATTCATAGGACCCTTGTACGACCTCTTGAAGTACATGAACATGCTATGAATATTACCATACAATCAGTCAAAATTTTATTTCAATGACGAAAGTAAATTTTGGAAAAATCATCCACAAATTATAGGACCCTGATGGGTATATAAATCATGTAATTCCTTAATAATAAAAGAAGTTTTTATGTAGATAATTATTAAGCCTTCCTGTGTTAATGAATCTCCTTATGGATGAATTGTATTTTGTTAGGTTTTGGGATATCATTTAATAAACATTAGTAGAAGATGTTACCAATGGAATAGAGTAACAAATACTTAGTAGTATAAAATGAATAATTAAAAAAATTAAAACACTATACATAAATTAACTAAAATAAGGTATATATACATTCATTGATCTTGATAAAGGAAACTAATAAGGCCAAATGGTCTCACCCCCAAAAGTGAATAACTATCATTGTATCTTTATTCAATACAAGAAGATTTTAAATAATAAAAATGGGTTTCAGTACCATATTCCAATGTTAAATAATTACACAAGAAGAATGGTATTTTTCCCTATATCACATTAAATATTAGTGGTATCCAAAATGAAGAATACCATCCTCTTATATATAATGTTTTAATTTAATGGGAATATCTTTGAGTATCATCTTCTATATCTTGGAATCCATGAATTTCATCATATTTGTATTCTTATATATGTTCATCACTATATAATTTTTGTTATATTATGTAATTCCATGAATAAATCAGTAATAATGAATAAAAAATGAATGATCCATGCAATACTATGTATAAGTTACACATACACGTGTATCCCATGAAACCCATATTGAAGGGATTACCGTAATCTACAATAAAATTTAGATGATTTAACCCTTTAAAATTTAAAAAATATAAATATAATCCATGATAATAATCTCATATATGTCTTGTTTTTTAACATAAGCATTATCATATGATACAATCTATCTATATTTATCACATAACTAACAATATTCAAATTGGATTAAATTGGATTTGATTTTTAATACAATGATATATGGAATACCTCTATCATATTTAATACCACTATGCCATTGGTCCTTGGTATTTAAATTTTAATGTAGTGTCTAATGGTCTTAGATATATAACATAATGAATGTAGCACATTATTATTTATAAAATTACAATATCTATGATGGGTACATTTAACTGGAAAATAACTACATGAGATTTGATTACTATTGTAATTATATATATGTATCCTTGATCAATGGAATAATCCTTCATCTATAATACATATTAACTTCTAGGATGATGATAAATTCTAGATCTTCGTCTATGATATTTTTATTCATTTTGTGAGCACTAGAGAAAAAACGTTCTGAAAAAATTATATATATATATAGAATAATACATAAATGTGTGGTATTGATAAATCAAATATATGGTGGTAAAAATAGTAATATAATAATTTTATGTATAAATAATACACTGAAAATCATTAATAGTGCTCTGATGTAGGTCATACAACCTCCAAAAAATGTATGATGATCCCAAACTCCCATTATATTGGCCAATTCATATCCCAAATCATCATTGGCAACGTCTGATTAACTACCTATGATTGGAATGTTGGTACACACTGACACCAAGAATTGTGGTCGATATCATACATAATAAAAAAAATAAACATAACATGAATTCATTATATTTGAATGAACTTTATTTACCATTTTATTTTTTGACATGTTTCTCAGATGTGTTTATTTTTATGGTTTTGGACCATTTTCAAACATTCATTCATCCATTTAGAGTTACCTCATATCCCAATTGATGATTTCATAAAATTTATTATGTATTATCCAAAATCATGAATATAAATTTTCCTTCTTCATGATAAATGTTGTTTCCCACTAATCATGGTGTATGATTCCTCAAATCAATCAAATCAAATGAGTGTTGAATAATCCAATGATCGGAGAGTATTTTCTCAATTTTTCTATCCCAACATTTGAGGTAGCTAATGAAATAACCATATAGATGATTATATACTATTTATCACACTAGTGATGGGATATTAAGTCAATAATGGATTCAATATCCACCTCTTACATTATCATTATCATATCACCAAATTGATATAATACTTAAATTTATTTTAATCGAGTGGTGGAGAATGATGTTACTAGATTCAAATATTTTACCAAAAAAATCTATACAGGAAGGATATAATTTTAATTTATCGACTCCAATTTCATGTGTATCTATCTCTAATAGAATAAATTGGGTGTAAGAACATTATATTTTAATTAATAAATTTCATTAAATGAGCCAAATTTGTTTGAAATCTTTCAACATATAGAGGAAAAAACAAAAATGAAACTATGAAATATTTAGACAGTAATTTAAATAAATTGTATGATCATAATAACCTATAATTTAAATTATAGTGAATCATTATGAGTATCATATTTATATAAAAATTATTTAATGGAATATAACATTTACTTTTAAAACCAATGAAATCCAACTCATATATCTAAAATAAGTAATAGAGCAATTTTATGATTTTTTATATATTCCTTTAATATATTGTCTTTTATGAGAAATAAATTCCTATTTCATGAATATTTTGATAAAATATAATACTATTTATTAAAAAATTATTTATTTTAATTAAATTTTAGATTTTAAATGTTTGTAATTGTTTATGGGAATTGTTAATATTTTTAAAAATCAATTGTCCCTTAGAAAACTTTTTCAGTGTATTATATGATTTTTATTAAAAAAAATAAATTTTTGATATATAGAAATTTAATTATAATAATTGATACAATTTATTTTAATAATTGTATATTTCTATGATTAAAATATTATATTTTTTAGATGTAATTGATCTTTTAGTGGGAAAGGAAAAATACTGATTTTGCTTAAAAATATTAAATATTTGACATTATAATAATAGAATAATATCAAAATGGGTCGGAAAACATTTTATATAAATGATACATATTATTAAGAATTCAAAATGATATAAAAATATTTTTTTATATAATCTCATGAATAATTTTTTAGAATCATAAGAAATAGTTTGTTTTAAAAAATGTTTTTATTCCCATATATTTAAAAATAAATTACATATCTAAAAAATAAATTATAAAAAAATATATTAAATATTTTAGATCAACTTGATGAAATTATCTTGTATGGTCTCATTCAATTTTTGGAATAATAATATTATTACCGAGATTATAGTTAATGAAATTGATAACGGTAAAACTATTATTTCAATGAATTATTATAAAAATATTTCATAATTTTTATCTCATCAATTTGATTTTATTATTTTATCTAATGACATGATATAAATTTAAAATATATATATAATTTTAATAATACACATTAAATTGGAAATCCATGCTAAATAATATTTGGAACACACAATAGTTAAAATGCTTGTTTTTAATAAAATCTATTTCTCATTTTTTAAAATAATTAAAAAAAAAATTTAAAATTTTATTCATAATTAATTCAATTAGATTAAAATGAGATGAAATTTAGTTCCATGACATTAAATTTCATTAATAAGTGTTATTTTTTTTAAAACATAATCTTTTAATTAAAAAATATTTTACCAAAGTATATACAAAATAAATAAATGAAAAAAAGAAAAAATTATTTAAAAAATGATTAAAAATTTTGTGGAAATAAATTGATGAGGATTTATTGACACAATATCTTCCAAATGATGATAATGTAGAACATTCAGAGTTTTATACTATTGAATAATTTAATGATATCATGAAAATAGTTGGTTAAAAAATTTCCATCTATTAACTTATAAAAGAGGAAAATTCCACCCCTTCATATTACAAAAATTCATTGATATTACTAATTCAAACATTTCCAATTTTCCCCTCGAATATTTGTCACTAATTTTTAAAATATTATGTTCTCGGTAACTTTTCATAATCAATTAATTTACATAGACCCTATCAAGATAATGTTTGTCGTTACAATCTGTGTATCAGTTAATAATTTAATTTTTTTTATATTTATCTTTGAAACACAAAATAAAAATATTACTGTAATGAATTTTATAAAATTATTATATTGAGTTTATTTTATATTAATATTAGAATATGATTACTCATTTCAAATAAAAATGGTAAAAAATATAATGTAATCTATACATTTCAAAGGCTACCACCTCCATGGAGTAAAATTTTCCATTTTTTCATCTTGATTTTCATTAACTATTCAAAGACTAGAAAATATGATTCAAACACATAAAAACATATAAATATTATTATTATTATTATTATTATATAACGATATTAATAAAAAATAAAATACTTCCTTACAATATTCAACCATCAAATTAAACCATTAAATTTTTTGGGATGATCTGACCACCATCGTGAACAATGATAATAAAAACACCATGGATTTTAGAGTCCTATTTTATTAATTTTAATTAATTTTAAATGTTTATAAACATAGTTTTGTATCTATTGACCAATAAAACCAGTGATTTCTATGCCCAATGTACTAGAAAATAATTTTCTAAAACTATTAAATGTACATTATATAATGAACAATCTATTTTATAAAGGGAATGTGATAACTCTTAATCAGAATCATTGATCAATATTTTGTTTCCATTCATATGTTCTGAAAAATATTTTTTCCCTTTTCATGATGTAAAATATGTCAGCATCAAGTGTTAAGAAAAAACATATTTAGGTGGTATGATATTGGATTAGTTATTTGATTTAATTAAATAATTAATTAATGTTACATAAAATGATTTATATATAATGTAAAGGAGATAATATTTACTCATATTTTATCCATTATCACATTGGATAATTGAGAGAGTATTTCTCATATTTATGTTTGTGAATCGAAATCAAATGGTGATAAGACTCTGAATCAAAAGAATATTAAGAAATATTGAACAAAATAGCCTCTCATAATCATTATAGAGCGTGTTCTTCAATAAATAATGATCCTATATATAGGTAAGAAACATAATTTCTACATTATGACAAATTTTATTAATAGATTCAGTATGATATTTCTGGATTCATTAATCTATGTCAATTTGGATCCATTTGCATGTACCCATGTACCATATTATTTGTCTATTCAATTTCATATCAACATGGATATTCCTAATTATGTTCATTTGATAGGAACCCACTTCCAAATACTATTCACCTTTTTTTGATTATTTTCTCCCTTTTATTCTTCATGTTCGTCACCAGTAGGCCTGTGGGGCATCAATTTGATATTATAGGGTGGTACCGACCACAATAAGAGTCCCTTAATTCGAAAAAAATCATTTAAAATGGATGGATCATCAAATAATTGATAAAATTTGTTGGATTCTGTTACATGGCTGATTCCACTAATGATAATATTATATGTGACGTGATTTGAAATGATCATCAGTGAAGCGGTGTGAGGTGGTTTGTGTAGCCATTGTGTGGATCAGAGGGTTCCATTTTAGGAAACATAATCACAAAAAATGATGCAAAAGGACATTACTCTCTAATTTTAGTTGAATATGGTTTAATATAGAATGATTAAAATAAAGATATATATGTGCCAGGTCATATACAAATTTCTATAATAAATTCAACTCTATATCATGTTGTCTGAATAACAAATCATTTTTAGGGACATGGTTGTGGAAGCTAGAGTTTCAACAGATTATTAGTATCGCATGAATTGTGGGGCCCCTATATGTTCTGTCACTCAGTTTAGGATACTAAAAATGTACAACATGAGAACATGAACAAGGTAAGGATACACTGTCAGGATGAAGAAGCATGAGAAAACCCATAGTTGCAAGGACATGTTGTATGGTCCGCTGAAATTCAATTTTGGGATATATGGGCAGAGAGATACATATACCTTGGAAAAAATAGGTTAAGTAATGGTACCATAGGTCATGTGGGTCCCACAAAATATATTTTTCTCCTTAATTCCATTTGTGGAGATTTCATCATCTCATGTATCCTATATTTAGAGACATATTATGGCCTTCAATTTTAAAATCTAGATTATTTTTTCGATAATGATAACAATAGTGGAATCCTATGTGAATTTTGGTATAAAATTTTAGATTTTGTGGGAATCATACTTAATTTGGAGGTGATCATTGAAGAATTTCATTAGGTTGGATCATTATAATTGTACCCTCTTACAGACTAGGGTCTTTTTCCTCTATCTATTTATGAAAGAGTACACCCTAGTGGTTAGGGTATAGGCCATACTTACACTGAATGGTAAAAACCTATAGACATTAGTTTTGTTTCATCTATATACTATGTTATTCCATGAATTCGATCATGGAACTGGTCCTATATATACTGAGCAGTATCCTTGTGGTGGATAACGGAATTTTTTTTCATCTACTGAGTTATAATCCTTATGGAATTAGGCTACTGGTTTCATAAAAACGGAGTGGTCCCCATATATGATAGGTTTTATTTCTTCTAAACTCTATGTTGAACAACCCGTTGCCCTAGGGTATGGGTACTAAAGTGATCGCCTTTTTTCCTCTATCAGAATAGAACTTTAATCCTCAATATATACATAGAGTGGTACCCAATGATGGAATAGGGTGAAGGTCCTCTTCTTCGATGTTTTCTCCTGATGAATGTACACAATAGTGGTTATGTATGATCCCTCTTAACATATTTAGACAAACACATGAGATGTTGGGAATCACTGATTGAATTTATGGATTTTATGGAACACTTTTCCTAGGTTGGGATTTCATATGGAGATCTCTTCCTTCTAATTTGGGATTTATTATATTGAGAGTAAATATATTTTTAATCCAGTTCATTGGATTTATCTACTCTCTTTATTTTGGATGAGCCATTTTTCTGTAAATTTCTATTGCATATCTTATTTATCCAAATCTATATTTCATGGAGTCCCATATAGTATGTATATAAACACCATTTCCGAGGATTTACGCAATCATTTCATTTCTTATACTGATGAAGAAATGGTCAGATTTGAATAAAATGGATCATATGGATAAATGGTTCATTGTATCCTATGATATGATTTTTTCTAAGATATTTGGAGTTAGGATTTGTCTATACTACTACATTCCAATTTTTTCAGGATGGCACATCATTCAAATTGGGAATGTATTTTTTCCCTTATCATTCAATTTCCACCATCATACTCTTGTACACCATAGAGGTTTTTTAGATACATGATATAATTTTATATATTTTATTTATATATTATTAATTATATTCAATGCAATGTTGAGATGGTTGGGTGTGTCCATAAAAATTAATTATGCACTATAATCCCAATTAGGATATGAAATTTTATGATTTTTAGTACACCATAACCTATGGAGGTGGGATTGGGGTTGTGGTGTCTTAAGCCCTAGTTAGGTAGAGTCATTAAATATTATTATCATATTATTTCATTCCCTGGGACAATGTTTCCTATAGAACCCTTACAAAGATTTGGTTAGTATTTACGATGACAATTTAAAATTTTTCTGTGTGAAGAACCTTTTCTTGGGATCCCAATGATGTTACATGTGACTAATCATTCCATTCACAATGACCCTGGAAACCTTCTTATAAGCTTTTCATAGTAGGGCATTGGTTACAAGGATAATAGTATAATTAATCAAATTTAATGGTGTATTTGACATTTATTATTCTTCTATCTTCCCATTATATATATTTATTATCATCATAACATGGTAATTATTGATTAACATTCTAAGATTCCCTTGTGATGATATCAATCCATGTTACTAAATTTTGATCTTGATGAGGATGTGATGAGGTACAATGGCTCAATTTAGGGTCTCTCTAGAATGATTTTTTATTAATGTGGATAGGAAAAAACACCCCATACTATTTAGCTACTGATCATACAAACATGATAGTATGATGATACGTGTAGGATTATCACACTACATGATGTTTACTTCTAGAGACCATTGGGGTTTTGTTGAGATCTAGATACCCCAGTAGTGGTGGATTGGCAAGAGTCATTGGTCCTCATATTTAAAATTATATTGAAATTGGGAGAACATGAGGTTGTATTATATACCATCTAATTCCAAGGATAATAAATCTACAAGCTAGTGGATTTATGTATCCCAGATTCAAAATGAGTTAACTCTATAAGGTAAGAACATATTGTAGATATTTGGTGTGGAGTATTACCCCATTTATTACAATTATTTCTAATTCGATAGTTTCGAGAACTATATTTGGGAGAGATGACGATGAATATTTATGGGTCATGGTTCATTGAACATATATGAAAATCCATTGAAATAATAATGTATGGATATTTTTAAGAATATAATTTTGATCAGCATCTCTATAGAGTTATGTTTTCTAGTTTGGTACCCTTGTTCATCCCCACATAAGTCGGGGTATTAGAGAGGATGTTGGTGATAATGATCTTCCTTTTAGATGGATCGAGGAAGTTGGAGTAGGTAATGGATATTACATGGTTGTGATTTTGATAATAGCAAGTTGGATACGATTAGAAGTATATATATGAAGGTCACCTCCACATTACCAAAATTAGTTATATGGTCATTCACAACATCGATAGTATATGGGATCATGTAATACCAAAGTAGAGTGGTTATATACTTGTGAAGACAGATGTCACATGATGTGTGACTGCCATACTAGATCTACTGAAGAATATATGCTGATATAATATGGACCAATTTGGTAGAGTTATTTCCATCATAGATCTCTTATGTGAGGGAAGTGTGACCATTTAGGGAGGCAGAGCATCGGTAGGTGAAGGTGGAGCTCCATGTGGAAGAGTTGTTTGTGGCGTACTATGTAAAGAGATCCTTTAACCACAACCAAAAGGCGCCCCATGTTAGGCTCGGGCAACACGGGTTTGGGGATGTGTATAGCATCAAGCCATCAAGTATTTTCACCTCGTGGCACGTGAGATGTTCAGAAGTCATATTGATGAGTACAAAAAAATTCATTACTTCTAGTAGACATATGTGAGAGTCATTCCTTCATATCTTTACTCATTTTGCAAGATCTAGAGCTCCGATACGAGGATCTATCCCATAATCTTTCATGATGGGTTCCTATTAGGAAAAATTTTATTATCTATATTATCTATGATAAGGGATAGATATTATTTGGAGGAGAGTGGGTCATGTTGGATCTCTTGGTTAACACTATGGAACACTATGATATCACCATGGGTGTGGATTGGTTCTCCATGGTGTAAGCACTAATTTATTGTCATTGTAGAGAAGTCAGGTACATTTTCACGTATGTGATATGGTTTTCAATTTTGGTAGAGATGTATCTTTGGGTGGGGTGACTGGTTTTTATGAGTTGGAGGCAACATCCCATCCCTAATCTGTTGGAGAGTGTATCCCTCGGTGTAGTAGGATCATCAAGCATCTGGATTCCATCAATCATCAAGGATTTTATCGACCTATTACTTCATGGAATTTTTTGACTACTTATTATGTGGTAAATGGTGTTTGTATCAAATTTCATCCCATAAACACTCTCATATCTTTTGAGGTATTTCTGATAATTCTTGTTGAGATCGTGGAGCTATGGTTATTGTTGGATGACCATTGAGAGAAGTTAATTATCATACATAGTGTGCCCCCTTAGGTAGGTCTACTGTTTTCATGAAAAATGGGGATGAGATATTTTTCTTATTTACATGGATTAAATTAATATCAACATCTCCATGAAAAAGATAACTTCACTCTTCTTGATGTTTTATGACCTCTTTGATCGATTATGAGGTGTAAGATGGTTCTAAAATATCAATATATAGTATAGGTATAACCATTTGAGGTTTAATGATGATAATATTATAAAGACAACAAATTTATGACTCTACGGACACTATTATTTCATTGTGATTTTTTTGTGACGGCATACCCTAATGTGTTTATGAATTTGGAGAACTAGGGTTTTTAGATGAAATTGGACATGTTTTTGGTTGTCTTCATTAATTAAATACTCATATACTCTTTATTAGAGGAGCGACATGTATATCACATAAGAATGGTGTATATTTTCTTCTAAATCACCAAATTAGTGGTAGGCTCTTGATGTGATAGTTTTGGATTCATGAGGTTTTATTCCAAGGGAATGTTATCTATAAGTATATTTTGTTGCAGACCTAGTGAAGAATAATAGTGTTCTTTCTTAGGAGCCACCAATGATAAAATTAAATGTTTTATGTTTTCATGGAATGTAGGGGTACATCATGAGGTTTTTGGAAAACATCTCTATAATTATATCCCATTTGAACACCATGAAGTGAAAAGGATACCCTTTTACCTAGACTGAAAATTGATATAGGGCCATCGGGGAGTTGATTTTGAGGGTGAATACAAAACCAATTTTGAAAATATCAAAGGTTGGAATGGAATACGTAGTGTATGGAGGTTCATATGGAGATGGTCTGATGTCCAGGTTCGAGTCGTGGTAAGTATTTATTTCATATCTGTCGAGGTAGATCAGATCTCATGTGTATAAGATGGTAACATGTGGCCATGATCTGGAAATTGTAGTCTTTTCCCAGAGAACTATGAGTCACTATCTTCTTGGAGAGTGATTTTTGGTATACTCATACCATCAAAGTTAAATGAACATCTTCATATAGAGAGAAATAAACATATGGTCGTAATGTTGGATTGATTATTTATTGTCTATTGACATTGATATAGTCTACTGTCCTATAATATAAAACATGTTATTAGATTCCCTTGTAAGTAAGTAACATGTGCATTGGGTGCGTCAATAATTTGAGAAGATGAATTTTTTGTTGCTATACATGTTAGAGTAAGAGGTTGTTGATGTTCTTAAATCAATGGCATGGAATTATTCACCGATTCTTCATGTGAGAGACTCCACATTTGGATACATCCATTGTGAGGTATTGCATGACTAGATATCCTTAGGTGATTCACATGATGAATTTTTGTAAGGAGGCAATCAGGTCATCCCATTATAAGGATGGAAATTTGTCCCATTGAAGATATTGGATGAGTTTATGATGGATTTAATAAATTATTCATTATCTATACATATTAGTGTGGAGATGATTTATATTGACATTTATTGAAAAATTTGGAGGCCAACATGAGATGGGGCGGGGGTGAGTTTGTCTCTTGGCACCTTACCTATCAGTAGGTGAATGGTGGGCACCAGGTTACAATAGTTTTATTACATACCCCTTGTGGTACAATAGTGTAATTGGGATTTACTATATATATAATTTTGGATAGGGATTATGCAAATTTTAAATTTACATGAATCCATTTAGGTGTCTTTTGATTGGCTCGTGAATTCAAGACATGTTCTTTCTTTCTTAGATCATAATTAGGTTATGTTTCAAGAGATTATGTACTTATGAGTGATATTCCACCTTTAGAGGGTTACCTTGACTATTTTCTATGATTTGTGACATATCAAGTAGGTCATGGTTATGGGGAGTCAAAAATGAGAAATTTGGGATGCAAATGAGCATGATTAAAAACAATAAACCCAAAACAAATGGATATACTAAGAACATTATACAAGTATTATGGGATATTCTTAGGTATTTCATATTAGATTTTGGATGGATCTAGGATGATAAATATCCCGGAATAGAGCTTGTGTACAAAAATAGAAACCACTTCACTCCGATCATGAAGCCTTTAGAGTCAATATATAGGAGACCCAATAGTTCCCCATTGCTCCATACATATATAATATCAACGACTCTTATGGAAGTAGATAAGGTATTGGTGATGACAAAAAAATTACCTGTTATCTGTGACTTGATGAGGACAAACTAGAGCCAGTTAAAATCTTTATAAAATCCCATTTAGGGTCCCATAAAGTTAGAGTATGGAGACAAAAGTTTCTCTAGATTCTCCCCATTATGTAAATTGTATAGATTCAACCTAGGAAGATGGTTATCCCCAATGGTTATCATATTTTCTGAGATATCATCGAGGGTTTCCAAAATTTCCTACTGACACTCCCTACCCCATGGTTGATGTGGGTGCATGGAATCATACATGAGTCGTAGAAAAAGAGATATGTGTATAACCCTATCCACATTAATAAATGGGTAGTGATGGAAATTTAGGATGTATCCACTTTAATGGACACTAGATGGATGTCGAGGGTCCGAAAGAGAGCACATTGAATGGAACAACCACCCCTTTAGGTCATGTGGTGTGGTAATAGAGGATAATGTATTAGAGATCATGTATGTAGGATATATAGATGTGGTCTAAGTTTCCTATGTGTTTTTTAAAATGTATATTTTAAGGGTTGAAAATATTAATAGATAGAATGTTGTAGAGGCCAATATTTTTTCATTTAAATATTTTAAATATTTCTACATTAATATTTGGATCTAGGTGTTGAGACAACATAATATCCTGAGGTCATGTGTTCCTTGATTTAGTCCTATCATAATATTATATATATTTTATATTATACATACATTATATATATAAGAAAATAGGATAAAATATATCTGAAATATTAGATCTAGAATATGAGACAATGGTTGAGTTCGAAATAGAATTTTACCATAGAGGTAACCTAAATATGTTAATGTGTGGTGTTCTGAAAAAATTTCCATTGGAAGAACATTTATAGAATTAACTAATTTATCATAATAAATAATTAATATAATCTAAAAATATTCATCTATAAATAATATTTTATATTATTTTCTCGAGGTATATAACCTCTCCCCGGTGATAATTGACAGTGTCTTCTTCGTCCATCATTTGGATAATAAAGATTGATGATGATGATACTATGAATGCAATACGATCAAAAAGTAACAAACATAATTACCCCTCCCGGTTATTGGAGAGATGATTTTATGATGAATAACAACCCAATTTCATTGTAGGACTTTTATCATTTGGTTTCATTCGAATTTGAATGAACTATTGATCCTTGTATTTGATTGATTCTTTAATTTTTGTTAGGAGGTAAATCATTCTATATTCCTTCGTACTAGATATTTTTTTTTCATTTGATTATATCCATAAATATCCATCAATGGTTTTTTTCATTAACTATTTTCCAAAAAAATTAAAACATTGTTATTTTCTATTAATCAATATTTTCATTCATCATTGAATGGATTACCTGGCCTCAAATTGACAATGTTGGGTTCTGAAAAAACTAATCATACCAACAAATTCTTGATGAACACACATGAAAATGATAGATTGATAATTTTTGGATGCATTCAATTATATTGTGGATTATAACTGATTCCATTGATGATAAGAATAATGTGAGTGGACGAGATATGATCTGAGGTGAGGTGGATCGAGGTGGTCCAGGTAGCCTTCGTTTGTATAAAAGGGTACCATTATTCTAAACCACAAAGATAGAAATGATGCACAAGTACATTGCCCTGTTATTTTGTGTGAACACTGGGACTAATTTAATGTGGTTAATCCCATTCATAATGTAGAGGTATAGATCTGGATTTTATTAAAAATTAATAATAAACTCTTTTTTGAGTATGAAAGGACAAGTAGGTCCTTGGCTATAAGGGATATGTTTTCATCAAATTATAATTATCACTGGATTTTTGGGACCCAAACATGATGGGTTTCATGGTGGTGGAAAATTATACTGTACACCGAGAGTACATGGACCTAGCCAAGGTATAATGATGGATCATAGAGCATCAGAAAGACACTAAGTGCCCAATACACACTTAGTAGCCCCCCTACAAACAATATAGGGATACATGCATAGTGATGTGTGTACAAAAATGACTTGTCTAGGCTATGGAGTGGGACCAAACATCTTGTGGGTCCCCCCACATGACATGTACCCCTTTGATCCTTTTTTGGGAACATCAATCATTCATATCAATTTTTTCGACTAATTTTTTGGAAGATGAGTAGCATATCCTATGTGTTTTTCTATTCAGAACATGACTATATACTCCATATGGATTTTGATATATGAAGTGATATAATATTAACATGAATCTTATTTTGGTGGTGCTCAATAATTGTAGTGATCGAGAAAGACCATTAGAGTTGTACCCACTAATATACTTTGGAAGGGGTCCTCTATTTATTAACAGAGTTGTACCCCTAGTTATGTTGTGGTAATCCTAACAATTATTTTTTCCCTCGATGGAATTTGGTTGAGGGTGCTATATTTACTAACTGATTCTCCCATGATGGATTGGAGAGTGAGTCTTTTATCTATTCAGGGTTACACCCCTTTTGTCGGGTAGGTACTATATCTACGTAGTGGAAACCCCTATAGAATGAAGGCATGGTTCATCTACCTATTGGGTGTTACCCCTATTATATAGGGTGTAGGTCATCGATTATTTTAGTGGAACCCCTCAATAATTGTGGTGTGGATCCAATACCCTTCGAGTTGTTACTACTATCAGATAGGGTATAAGTCACTCTTACACTGAGTGGAACCCGATGTTGGACTATGGTAGGGTCCACTTCATAGAGATTATGAATCATCGATTGTATCGCAACGTGGCTAGGTGTTGGCCCCCAACATAACTCATTATTCAGATAGACATGTGGGATTCTAGCGATCAATGATGGAATTTGTGGAACTAATGAAACTCTATTCTTGGTCTGCAATGTCAAATGGATATCACCTTCTCTCTCAAGTTTGTTTCTCTTGTTTGAGCATATATATAAATATATATATAATTAATGTCATTTTATTTTTTTACTCGTCTTGAATTCGGTTGATATTTATAACAATCTATTCCAATCATGTATGTTTCCCCTCACCTTCATCTTTCTAGTAATCCGATTTAGTATGTATGCAGTATCCCTTACATAGGATTTTCCTTCATGTTTCATGTCTTATGAAAACAACAAAAAAGTCATCGGTGAAAATACATTACATTAGTGACACATGATGGATTGGACCATGCATGGTGGTCAGATATTAGAGATCAGAAGATGCTCTCAATTAACATTTTTATTTTTTATTATCGTCTGGTAGGGGCATATTTGTTATTTTGATTGAATTATTCCCTTTCACTTTAATATTTAATTTTCATAATATTTTACACCCTATAGGTTTTTCACATATATTGTTATATTCCATAAATTGAATAATTAATTATTATTCTACCACACTTATGCATTCATTTGGTCAAGTCTGTTCATATCAAAAAAATTTGGAAACATACTAAATTTTAGGATATTCTTTTCAGTGTTGGTCACTACCCCATGCCTATAGAGGCGTGTTTGGGGTTGTTTTGGATCGAGACCAAGTTGGGTCAGGTCGTGACACTGATGACTAATGGAAAATAAGGAAAACATTTAAAATTCATTATAATTCAAAAAATTATCTGTTTTTGGTTCTCTAAATGTTATATTATTTATTTATCTTATTAATATAATATAATGTTTTATCACTAAAATTACTAAAATAAACAGTCATTTATTTCTATTTGATGAAAACCAATGAATCAAATATATGATAAATAAATAGGATATTAAATAAGTAGTTATTAAAAATTAAAATATATATAAATAATGTTGCTAATAAGATATATAATAAAAATTATTTTATTATTCATAATGTTTGGTCTGTTCAATTAATGAATTAGGACTCCCGTTAGGTATTAATTGCATAATTGCCTTCCATTGAGTTACAAATGATATTATTGAAATAAGTTGTTCCATGTTTGATTTATTCTAACTAATGAATCATATTATTTTTGTTACCCTTTTTTCAGTGTTTTTATAATTAGTCTTTATAACCTCATTATCAAATGAATATTTCCTTAGAGATTATGTTTCTCTTAAGGGGGTTTCTTGAATAAAAATATTTTTCATGATTTATAATAAGGCCCTTTGTGTTGGAATACATTACTATTTACATATCGAGAACAATGATGATTTATTTTTGTATTTCAATCATATTTTATTGATTAACCATGTTTTACACCAATGAAATCTTTCTTGAGAAAATAATTTTTCTAATAAAAATTTTATTTTTATAAATAATAATTATATCTTTTAATGGATTTTTTCTCCATATCCATGTTTTCTAATTCCTTCCTATTTTTTCATTTCCCCAGAGTAAACAAATTTTTTTATCTAGCGAGGCTTATACTATAATTTATAAATTATATATCAATGGATTCATTACCATTTTATGTATGTCGGATTTCAATAATGATGTTTCATTAAAAATGATTCCATTTTCCACTTTCATATATTCTTAACATTTAACTTTTTTTGATTGATTTTATCTCTCCTATAATGGTGTCTTTATTAGAATTTTTTTAGTTAACATTTCAATATGTTCTCTCTTCATATTAGAGAAAATTGAAATATTAAAGTGACATGAAAATCATGAAAACAAAAGAATATATTATGAAGAAGATTTGAATAATGGTACAAAATTATGTTGTATCAATTTTATTAAACGAACATTATACATAAATTTAATTATTCTTAAATAAATACAATTTTTCACTTTTTAAATAATTGTTTTTAATAAATTTATGGTAAAAAACTAATGTTTTTTTTATCCGTTAAAATTTGGGAATGTTACAAAACCCATCTAAATCGCCTTGGATATTTATGATATGATGAATGATTTTATTTTATTTGTAAATAATATTTATGGATAATAGTGATTAATTTTTTATATCAGCCTCCAATGTAATAGTTATTATATCTTCCATTCTAATTATTTCATGTTAATTCCTGATGACTATATAAGATTACACATAATTAAACCTACAATTTGGAGATGTATATTGTATTTGGGAATTACATAGATTACCAAAAATCATAATATAATTAATAAATCATATTTATAGAAAATATCATAAACATGGTCATAATTAAAACTGCATGGGATTACAAAGGAAAATACATCAGAAATGGGTGATATATAAATACATTTAAAGGAAAAAACATGGAATAACATGAATAAAGTGATACATTTTAAAAATAAATAATATGTATAGATCATAAAATATTGAAAATTATAAACCATAAAAATAAAGCATCATATAATAGGATAACATAAAGGAAACATCGGGAATGTGGAAACACCTTAAAACAAAGCAACATAAACATATGTCTTGGATATATACCAAGAAATCATGATGAAAAATGTCCACTGATGTATTAGGTTCAATCCAATATCCCAATCATAGTGGACCATGATAGTAAAACATTAAAAAAATGCATTAGAGAACTATATAATGTTGGTTAAACCTGTCACATCCATTAATTATACATTTTATGTGTTCCCCATAGATCATTAAACATGATATCATTTAATATAAGAGTTCATTCCATGATCATGAAATGTGTGAATAAATATATTTAATTACATAATCAATGTGTACATGTGAATAATGGAGAAAACTCTTAATAAGAAATGGGCATGGTTATTATCTATACAATTTTTTGGCATGGAAATACATGAGACATTTCAGTAGCAATGCATCATGACATAAATAATAAAAAAATGGATTAATGAGAGTGAAAATAGTTTCCCATTATATAGATAGAAAATAGAACATAATAAGGATATGTAAAAATATACCCCAACAACATGAATTGGAAATATAGTGTGTTAAATAATGACTAAATGTGAATAATGATCAGAAGGAAGAATACCTTACTAAATTTTAACATTATAACGTCTGTACCTAGAGTTTTATAGGAGGGATTTAATGAGTTGGAAATGGGAAATATATAATTTATAAATAAAATATAACGTAATATAAATAAGTAAGATCATATCCCAATATAATCAAACATGTAATATGTGGCATTACAAAAAGTGGTATTCTTGAATATAAATGATAGGGAAATGGCTTAAATTTTATTGAAAAGTAATGGATAAGATAAATGTAAAATTAAGAGAGGAGAAATGATATCTCTGTAAAATAATATCAGTTAAAATGTAAGGAAATTCTTATATATGAGTTCAAATATAATCAATTTAAATTAAGAACTGTAATTTCATGGAAGGTTCTTGAATTGAATGGAGGAGAGGTTGGTCCCATACCTTGAGTAGGTGAATCAAAATGTTTGGATGAAGATACTTGAGATCAAGGGACACTTTGTAGGATAATATACTCATTATGGTTGAGTAATGATGTCTTAGAAATACTTTTATTAATGAAAAATAGTATCTTTGGTGGGTTTATTTATGAAATCAGTTGGGAAATTTTTTGTTTTCAATAGTTGGTTTTAGATTTTGTATAATAATGTAACCAATACAACAAACTATCCCTTGACTGTTTCCCATGGGTTCTAAAAATTTCAGATTAATTTTTCTTATTTTATAAAAAAAATTGACAAAATATTAAAATAATACTGTTACTGATGTGGAAGTGAGTCATGTACTTAATGAAGTGATTTTATAACAGTAAAATATATTATAGGTTTTCGATGATTCAAAAAGAATTTATGAAATTTAAAAAAAATTAAATCATGTTATATTAAATACAATAAATATATTTGGGCATGGATACCTTTTATGGTATTTAATAGAATAATGTTTTACATTATGATGTCATCATACACACCATATATTTATACTGTATTTAATTGTACCAAAAAAATTCAACTATATTAGAAAAATATGAAAAAATAATTGTTGGATAATTTTGAAGATCTTAATTCAGAAATAATATTAATCATATCAATATAATTTTATTATTATGATAAATTATCCTTATAACATAAAATACCCATTTATTAAAATATATTCATTTTTTATAAAACCAGTTTTTATTGCAATATAAATAAAATTAAATATTCCATTTACAAAATTACATTGAAATTAAATTTCATATAAACTAAGTATTAGAAATCAGTAGTCAAAATATTTATTTTAGTAATTGTGGAATTACAATGAAATAATTTGATGATAAAAATAATATTTTACCAAAAAATAATATTTATTATATAACATATCAAAAATCTAAATTTATCCAAATAATTATTTAATTATTTACAATCTAAAAATATATATAATTTGTATTATATTTAAATATACAAAAATATTCATACTATTAGGGTTACATTATTTTTAATCCTTGTTAAATTATTATTACACATAATTATCGTATTTTCCTTCTATCATGGTGATTTATAATTTTTATAGTTACCATTCATATTGGTGAAAAATAAAGACAACATTATTATATAATATAAAATAAAATTATTCCAAATTTATTATTCATTATATAAAAATAAATTCACTCTGGTGGAATAATTTATTTTAATATAAAAATGACAACCACAGTGATAGCGATTTTAAAATAAATTCATTTTCCAGTAAATATTATTTTATAATAACCCTAGAAATGGAAATATTAATTAGATAAGCTTTAATAGATAAAAAATTAATGAAAAATTCTCCCATTATGAGTTATTTTTATTAATTATAATGGATAAACATTATGCATTTTAAAAGTGATTTCATAAAAAAGTGGTATTTATGCTATGAAAATATCATATATTAAATATTGTAAAAAAGTGATTTAAATTTTATTAATTGAATTATATACCTATAAAAACATATTTTACCATGAAATAAAATCAAAAAACAATTATACTTTTTAATTAATTATTAAAAATAAAGAGCAATTTTCTATAAAAATTTATTTCCGCTATTCATTGATAAATATACATTTTATGAAAATTTTAACTTTTCACCCAATGTAAATTTTGATATGATGGAATAATAAGGAAAATAATTTATATTAAAAAAATTTTTATAAATTTTTTAGATAAATCATTATAATATTTATTTCAGAAAATAAAATAAAAATATTTTTTAGGAAATCATAATTTTAATAACAATAAGGAATTAAAAATTTTGATCAATTATTTTCTAGTTATTTTTCAATATATTTATTAAATATTTATATTTCATAAATTATTTAGTCCTACTCATACCTAAAACCTTAATGGAAAGGTTAAAAAAGTCACATTCAATTACTCATTATTTGTTTCGGTTCAATGTTTTATATCTCATACGCTATAGAACATTGACATCTATTTTTTAAAAAAATTGTGTTATATTATTATCCCATTTTATGAAATTTTACCAGAAATTGTAGATTTATCATGGTAATAAATTTTTCTAATCTTGAAAATATCAATATTTAATAACATATTTGTAAAAAGGATTAGTAAAACATCCACTTGAATGGAGAAAGTGCAATGTATGAAGGCCATTGTATAACTAGGTTTTCCATTTGGATAACATTAGAGGGGAGTGACAACATGGACATGAAAGAAAAAAATAATAACAAATAAATAGTTGTGTGTAATATACACAATGTTAATGAGATATATTATGACCACAAAACTATAAATCACTAGTAGATAAAATGAATATCAGTAAATAAAAAATTATCATAATATGAATACATTTTTTATTCACAATTTTATTCAAAGATTTAGGCAATTTCTTTATCATCTAGACTATAAAAACATTGATATATACATTCATTACAAATGTAATTTATTTCATAAATTAATTTCTACTATGATATAACATTATTAAAAAAAATTAAAAGAAATCAAGATAATTTTTTATGCTTGGTGTAGTAGAATATAATCTTACAGATTTAATACTCCGCCTAAGAATAACAAACTATTCCTTTAATTTCAAAAAATAGATCAGAATAGAAGGTACAATATGGTAGAATATTTTTCAACAATTCATATTAGATAAGGTAATCTAAGGAAATTAATGATATGAAATATAAATAACAATTAATTTTTATCCTATAAATTTATAATCATCAATATATGGTATCCATGATTTTTTTAAAATATATAGTGTTTTTTAAGAATACTTTTTCTCTTAAAATGGTTTATAATTATCATGTAAATTTACCAAAAAAATATCCCATTGGAACATGAAATCAGGTGTGAATCGAGTCATGTTATCAGTAACTAGTTACCGATACAGTCTAGCTCAATCAATTGTTTTCTGGTTTTCTCCTCGGAATAATTCTTTTAGAGCCACATCCATATCTATTATCCAGATTTGGATGTATTTTAATGGAATATAATTACAGTGTACATTAAAAAAATCTATTTATGTCTTATAATGTATATTATTATACATAAGGATTTCACTATATTTTTATAGTCATAATATCAATGATCTCTAATATTTTCCTTTGATTCCAATAATAATGAACCTAATTTTAATAGACATTAATTAATGATTTATTTCATAATATTACACATAATAAAACCACAATGAAAAAAAATTATAATATATTTGGGAATTAGTTACATTACATAACTAATGAAAATAGTAAACACAATATCCTTTTTGAAAAAATTCTTAAACAACACATACTATAACCAGCATGGGATAACCTACAGATATACATAAGAAATTGTTATATATAAAGGCTAAGAATGGAAAAAATGTGCATAACATAGAGAATGTAATACTTCTTATATAATATTCATATCAATGTGGCATAAAATTAGTAATAACTATAAAAATCAATAATGAGTTATGATTGGGAATTATAACGTAAAGAATCATGGGAAATGTCACAAAAAGGTAAAACAATACATCATAAATATAGGTCAAGGAAATATTCTAAGAAATAATGATGAATAAATTCCCTTAATGGATTAGGTTAACTTCATGATCCCATGTATGATGTATCATGAGTCTAAAACATTACCCAATGCATCTTAACACTATATAATTCAGGGAGTACTAGTCAAATTCATTTCATTCTTATGTCAAAGTGATCCACATAGATAATGAATCAAGGAATATTTTATCCTCGCGTTTTATTCCAAAATAATGTAGTGTGTACTATATACATTTAAGAACTTGATAAATAATTATAACTTCATAACATTCAACACCCATTATTGTAAATGAGTATAGGGATTCAATAGACAATTGGTTTTCAGGGAAACTCATAGTGGAATTTTGTCATCATGGAGACATCACATAAAAATTCGTAAAAGAGGATGATTATAGTGAAAGGGTATATCATAATTGTTTAGAAGAGGAATAGTAATTGTTACATGGAAAAATATATCCCAACAATTGTAATTTTAAGTATAAGACATAAGATAATTAATAAAAATTAATACAGATGATAGAAAAAAATCCCATTACTAAATTTCATCTTGGAAACGAGTGTTCATAAAGGTGTATGATAGGGGATTAATTAGAGATAAATTGGTCTCTAATAATATATAAATAAAAAATACCGAAAAGGGGATATGAAAGATAATATCCCAAAATGAAAAAACTAGAAGTAATAGGTATAACATAATAGAGGTTATTGAATATAAAGGAGAGAGAGATCAATATCTAAATACCGACATAGTAATTGAATGCGTAATGTGAAAAGTAGAGAGTATAAATGATATAACATTAAAATAAAATAAATTTCAAATTAATAAAATGATTAAAAATTAATTATAATATAATCAACTGAAATTAAAAAGAATAATTTCAAGGAATGTTCTGGATTTGAAAGAATGAGAGTAAATTCCCTTACTTTTAGAGGGTGTCTCCAAATACTTGGGAGATTCGACTTGAGATCTAGGTGAAACCTTGGGAATATAATTATTTCCATTTTAATTATCATAAAAAATTATTTTTATATAAGTTATTTTTTTAGTTTAAAAAAACATAATTTTAGAAATGGTTATTTGTATCATTTTATTATATTATAATAATGAAATACATACAAATTCTACAGATTGAATATATAAATATGGATACTATTTTATGAATTATTGGGTTAAAATTTGGGTAATATGTCCATTTTAATTTTTACCTCTATGAACAGTAATAATAATAATTATATATATCCTCGGTATGGGTAAAATGAGTATAACATTGTTCAAAAGATGATTTTTGGTCTCAAAATAAACTCATGAGATTTAATTAATTAATTTGATGAAATAAATTCTACCAAAAAAATAGAAATTTTACTATATTCCATTTTTGTACTATTTTCCCTTGATAATGAAATATAAATTATTTTATGTATTGAAATTCATAAAATGACACTCTCTTGTGTATATTGTCTCTAAATTTTTTTTATATTGATAAAAACATAATATGTTTGGTTTTAAATATTTATTTATATAAATAATTAATTTTTTTCTAGCTAGTATGTATAAATGTTTCATGGAATATGAAATTAACATCAATGATTACACAACACCAAAATAATATTTAATCAATTAATTAAAACATTATATAAAATATTTTAAATTTTTTAAAAGTGACATAAATTTTGTTTATTATTTTTTACAGAAAAACATAATGATAAATATGTCATCTTTTAGATGTTGTAAAATACTATATCCAAAATATGTAACTATCGTGATGATTTTAATGTTAAAGTTAATTATTTCCGTCTGAAATTAAATTAATGATATTATATAAAAAATAAAATTTTATTAAATTATTTATAAATCATAAGACTGTTGAATGATTACTAGTTGTATGAAAAATTTTCTAACATTAGATATATTTTCATTGTTTTTATAATGGTTACCTATATATAAAAATTATTAAAATTTTAATATTATATTTTTTTATTTATTGTATTTCCACGTTTTTCATTTCCCTCCATTATAAAAGGACAACCCTTCTATATTTTTTTACCCACATTTATTTATACAGATTAAACAAACCCTACTCAATTCCCTTATTCAGTACCCAATAAATGAATTAGATATAAATATCATATCTAAATACCATTCCACAAGACCCAATGAAACGATATAATAGTGGGATACTAAAGAAGAGGTAATCTTCTTAACTGAGGTCTTTCAATTTATTTATTCATATACCACAGTGGAATATATTATATTTTTCATAAAAATATAAATTTTTTTACCATAAATATCTTTAAATATTATTATGAGTATGGAACCAATATTATTAACCATATTTTTAATTTAATGGAACGTTAATGTGTTCCTCGTGCGTAGATGTGGATTATATCCATCACATAGTGATGAAATTCATTTTATATAACAATATTTACTATATAGCTATTATGATGATTTTAATATTTATATATGATTTTTATAATATTATTATTCTAATCAAATTATAATAGTATATATACATTTTTACATTCCCATCTGATGGAAAATATGATAATTTCTCATGTGTATGCTTACACAACCACCTTTATAAAGCGATGTAATTCATTTATAATTTCTAATTTACTTGTATTTTAAAATGATATATTTAATGAATTTATATTTTTTTGTAATATATATTAATGAATTGATAATTTTGAATTACTATTTACATTTGTTTATTTCCATCATTATAAATGTGAAAAAACCCATCAATCTTACCAATGACTTAATATGTTTAAGAATGATGAAATTAATTTTTTTAGTTGAAATTTTATGTATGAATCTAAATATATATATATAGATATTATGAATTTATATGATATTTATTTCATGTTTAAAATTATTTAAATTATGGAAACTTGACCCAAGAGCTATTACTATAACTACTGAATAAAAATTATATTAAAAAACAAATCACTGAACAACTGAAAACAATATTCTTAATATGAAGTTATTAATAAGTGGTTCTTAAAATAATATAAATAAATAAAATATTATATTATAATTATTTAGATCAACTGTTATATATGTGTAATAAATTTTATTTTTACTATAAAAATGAAAAAATCATTTTCTAGAAACTCTAACTCGTAGTATGGTTGTTCCATCATAGTTTTATTGGTTCACGACATATGACATATATACAAATGGTTTCCTTTTGGAGGTTTATATGTTTTTAATGAATGAATTTTCAGAATATTCATATAAAAATAATTGGTATTTTTAAATCCATTAAAGGTTCAAATTTAATGTGTTTTTGTTTTGGATGTTATAAAATTGGTAATGTTTTATCATATTAGATTTTTTTGGGAACATGTCATATTATTCACCTAAATATATTTATGAGGTTAATATAAAACACATTCCACATTTTATATCATTTATGGCTTTCTTTATTGATATATAATTATATATTTAATTTATTATTTCACGGTTCTATGATTGAATAGTTACCAAAGTAGTAAGGGAATTACATTTAAATATCATTTTAATCAGTATTATTTATGATTGACCTTCCAAAAATAGAAATTACATGATCATTTTTTTGATAAATACCATTAATTTTATTCAAATAATTTTATAAATTAATAACCCATATTTTTCTTTAAATTACCAAAATTTATATACTCAAGAAGATGATAGAACATTTTAATGGAAAAAATAATTTAACTCTCACTTCAATAATTTTTTTTTACTATATATCAATTATTTCTATATATTTTTTCAAAAAAAATCTATTCTTATATTATTTTTAAATTTAATTTTTTTACAAGAAATAATTATTACAAAAAGAATGAAAAAAAAGTCTCTTATTTTTCTCTAAATTTTTTACTTATGAATTTTTATTATAACTTTAAAAAGAATCACTATTTTAAAACACATAACATGAAAAAAATTTCCCTTCATCATTACCACACTATTCATGAAATATTATAGAAATTTTTTCCAAAACAGTTTTAAAATTTTTTTCCTTTAATATTATTTTATTATTATTTTAATATATATTATTTAAAAAATGATTGGGGAATTTCCCTTAATAAATATTCTAGTGATATTTTAAAGAAAATTCTTAGATATGATATCATCTATTGATGTTACATATTATTTACAATTTATATGATCCAATAATACCTTATTTATTCTTGATATATATGGTTTATGTTTATGGAGATGGAATATTGATGAAACCCATTTTGTTTTGTATTTTTTCATTTACTAGGAATTTTTTAATTATATTATAGAATACACATTAATGGATTTTGGATTATGTGACTATTGATTCATGAAAAATATAGCTCTCCATTGAAATGTGTAAATATGGATAACTCATTATATAACAATGTTATCCTGAACCCAATTTCTTGTTCACAATTTTTTTTGAACATAGTTTTTATATCCATTTGATTGTGTTAATATTGTTTTCATGATCATAAGAATATCCATTGACCTGGTTTCTATGTCCCTAAAAATATGTGTAGATATAGTTTCGTGTGAAATGGTTTTTACAGGGGAATTATTTCCTTCCCTCAATATAATGAGTAATCATGTATATATTTTTACATTTTTAGAATTTTATGAAAATATTTTATTTCAATATTAATATTTATATGTTTTTTTATCCTGGATCATGACTTATTATTAATGATTCAATACTCTTATGAATATTTTATAACATTTTGATAATTTTTTATGTCACAACTCATGATTATTATAAATGATATGTTGGTTATGAAATGTTTAATCTATGATCATTATACAATACAATTATTATTATCTCACTCACATATGTGATCATTGATTTATGTCTCCCTTTTGTATTCTTACAGGTAATATGAGATAACCCATTAAAATGTTTTCATTCCCTATTTTATGATGAATGTTTTCATGTATGATATTATTTTTAAGGGTCAATATTATTAGTATCACAGATGTTGATGATGTAGATCATTTATAAACAAGATTATTATGAATAATGGTTTCCAAAGAGACAAAACTTATATAATGTCACGAACCGAATCTGGTCTCCACCAAAACCGGCACCAAACCCAGCCCGTGACATGACCCGAAGGGCGTTCCCTATCCCCACGGGCTAGCACAAGTTCCCGGGTATCATTTATTTAGGTTTGGGAACGATTTACCCGAATATGAAGGCATAAACCATTAAAAACAATCAATAAACTGAATCTGAAAAATTTATACCAAATGATGTTTAAACATAAACCAGAACTGAATACATAGGTTTAGATTCAATAAAAAAGGTCCAAAGACACAATGGAACAGAAACAAAATAGCCCCATGGACTCCACATGACAAGGGGTCATCACCCCCAAGTCGTCTCCACTACTCCGCCTCAAGGATGAGGACTAACACCCTGAACCGCCATCACCCTTAGCCTTTCCTTTACCTGGGTAAAAAAAAGGTCTACTTACACCCAAGGGGTGTAATTAGGGTGTGAGCCTAAGCCCAATAGGATACCACCCTATGATTTCAAGGTGCATGCAATACAAGGTGAAAAAGCAATCAGTTTTAATATGCAATTAAAAGCGGTGACAAATTCCACGAAATGAAACTTTAAATTGAAAACATTTTTCAAGATAAAACTTTCAGAATGTTAACACATTTAAATAGGAATATTAGATACTTCATTATAATTCCAAAGACACCCAAATACAAGGGCAAATACCACACATCCACTGAGCAACAAAACCGGGAACACCCCCAGGCACTAGATAGTCTCAGGACCCATGTACCTCGTACCTCAGTGTAATGCAACCACAGTAATATCCTTTCTCGTGCACGAGCCACTAGTAGGGAACATACCCATAACCTAGTGGTCCCCAATCATCATCCACATAGTTTAGTTAGAGTTGTCGTTATCCAAATGCTAAGTGAAACAGGGACAAAACCCATCTGGTCCACTAGCCGTACTAGTACAAATCCGCCCCACCTAGGTACCCGGGCTTCCCCCTTTGTGCTCAAACAATTTCAGGATTTAACACATATCCATTTTAATGTAAAATACCACTACTGGTCACATACATCAAATACAGTAGCTATCTCATTTCATACCACTTAAAACACACAACAAACTCTTTGAATTTGAATAAATCAATTTCTCAAAATCTCGTGTAGTTTTGCACACAAAACCCCTTAAGAAACCCACTTGTACACGATGTTCACACTTGTATGTTTCCAAAACAGTAAAGGCATCCCAATAAATATCAATTAAAACAAAAAAAATCAATTTTTGGGCATCCCCATGTTAAACAAGAAGTGTTATCTTTGTAAAACCTTCATTTTCACACAAAAGTGGAACCAAAACTTCACTTTCTTTACAAACACAATTAAAACCCATTTTTTGCAGTAATTACCAAAGGGGAAAAACATTATAAACAGTATTTTATGCCTTATTACAGATCAGTAAAAACAACTAAGTATTTATAGGGCATCCCCAAATTAACAAACAAAACACTTCTTTGGAAAACCCCCAATTTCACACCAAATTGGCATTTTAAATTCAATTGCAATAGAAACATCATTAGAACCAATTTTTGAAACAATAATAAAATTATATAAATCTGAAAATATGATAAATACAGAATGCTAATACAAAAAGATTGCATCAACATTGGAATCACCTACCAAATCTAATAAAACCATTGAATCTGTTGTGCGAAAACACAAACGCACCACCGCCACACCTCAAGAAGGGTAGATCAAACCTAAAAATAGAAAATTGGACAACGAAAACCCAAGGTTAAACCATGGGTTAGAACCCCTACCCACTGGTCATTGTTCACTTCAATAAAAAGGCAGGAAACCCTAAAAAAATAGAATGAAACCCTAATCAATTTGAAAGGGGAAAAGAAATGGACAAACTTACTTGAGAAATCTATAATGAATCTCCCCAAAACACTAGTATCTGAAATTGAGAACGGCCAAAACTCAGGGGATTTTCTCACAAGAAATATTAGGTCATTTAGGAATTATAATGGAGGGAAAAGAGTATGAATTGAGAGAGTTATGATTGAATGAACATACCTCATCAAATCTGCCCGATTTTAGAAACCCTAAGATCTTCGTCCCTAAATCGCGATCCTAAGAGCTCCAAACAGGGGGGTAAAGAGGTTGGGGGAGCGGCGGGGTGTAAGGGCCGCATATGAGGCTTGGAATCACCGAAAATACTTAAAATTGAATAAGTTATTAAATAAATAAATTTAATTTTTAAACCTGGATATGAGCTTCTGGGAAGGCCCAATCCCTTAAATAAAAACCCAACTAAACCATGGTTATGGATTTCCAAAGGCTCCATATTCTAATTGTAGTGTTAATATATCAGGGGAGTACATTTAGGAGTTGGAATGAGTGAAAAATATTAACAAAATGAATAAGTTATAAAAGAATCAAAATTTATTTTTTAATCTGGAATTGGGATCACGGTTTGGCCCAATTCACAAAAACTCACCTATTCTCCATAAAACCATTGGAAACCCCCAAAACAAAGCATTAATGGAAAATTAAAATAAAAATAAATTTAAAATAAGCTATGGATGTGACAATTCTCCACACCATAAAAACTTTCTGCACAGGAAAGTCACAACAAAACCTAATCAACAACCAAACCCAACAGAGAAACCAAGAAGTACTCCCTTGTCAGGTTTCTTCCCCAATGGCCAAAACACCTCCAGTGATCAATGAAGGAAGGAATACTCTCACACATCAAACTTACACCACATTCATAAAACCATCAAGAACATTCATGCTTTATCCCAAATAAAAACTCCTCAAATACAATCTGAACAATACTCAAGCAATTCAACCAAACGAACAACAGCTTTGAACAAGGATACACTTACCTTACGTTAACTAAACCATTGGGTGCTCTCCAGTCCCAATGTTTACTCAATAATGATGTTGGTAGCTAGATAGATCTAAACGAGACTATCTACACCAAGCCAAGACCATGGAAAAATCTAAGTTACTGGTATGGGGGGACACAAATACGCTCCCCACCATAAGAGACAACCAATATTTTTTTGAGACATAATCAAGAGACTAACAGGGGAGGACTAAATGGACTCACCGGTACAAAGGATATAATTCCATCAGAAATTTACAAAAGAAATTATATAAGACTCATAGTGGGTCTCCCCACCATAAGAACCAATCATCTTAACCAACCAGCGCTGGCCGGTAAAGAAAGACCCCAAAATTTAAAGAGTTGGGGAAACCACATGGTTAGTTTGCACGGTTTGGGAAGCCATACACTAATAGTTGGGATCCTTCTTTCCGCATGGTTTTCTGGGGCATGGTCACTATTATCCAAGTGAAAACTGTGTTCACAAATATTGTAGACAAACTTCAAACCTTTCTCTAAAGACATAGTGGAAACCAAAAGGGGGAGGGAATAACATTGGGTGATGACATGGGCACACGACCCTCCACCTATTTCAACCGAACATGGACAACAGAAGAATGATTATGACACCATAGGTTTAAAATCTTCCTAAATATCATACTGAGGAAATGACTTTGTACAAGGATTTAAATGACCCTGTGATTTCCCCTGACTACGAGCCAGCTTCTGTTCGAGACCTATGGCTGGAGCTCAAATTATTGAAGCATCTTCAGCCTCGCAGTTAGGCTTTGGAAACCCCATGAACGATAATTCTTCTTTCAATGAAACCAACAACTACAACGCAATCCCAGATAAGTTTTCCAGACATAACACATTCCAAACTCACTTTACCCGATCCCGATATTTCACTGAAATAAGGGCTAAGAAGATACACACACATCACACCTTGTTTGTTTAGGTGAGAAACAATAGAATTAAAGAACACCTACACTCACATTCCTCTAAAATAGATGATTTTGATGTTTTTCACAATGGAGACATTTTCCCAACATAACAGGGACTCTCAGAGGATTTCACTACTTTCACCTATACAATCAATCGAGTACATGACATCATAAGGCATCACAAAACATGACCATTTCAACTGATATAAACAATTCATGGAGAGGGACCTTATACAACATCCCCAAACAGCACACAATTATAGAAAGTGGCCATAATATCCTATCATGACCATATTTCCCACACCAGTGGTTTAACATGAACTCATGATTCAAAGAAACTTTGAAGAACCCAAAGGCCCTCTTAGACACCATCGAGACAATCATCCACACTAACAACCCTAGACCATATCCACCTTCGACGAATCAAGAAACTTAAGAAACTAAGGTCTCTGTCAACCTTCCATGAGCACTCTCCCGTTACAAGAGGATCTAAAAATCAAAGAAAGGAAAGGGTGTAGACTCAATCTAAAAATCTCAAGAAAAAATATTCCTTATATTGATCAACTGGAGGGTCTTCAAAAGGAAAAACAATCTGTGTTGCACTTTAGTTGTGCACAAACCATTAATGGGGTGTACCTTATCCAACGATTGAACCAAAGGACCCAACCAAGATGGTCTATTGGTCACGATATACCACAATCCAGATCCAAACATATGAAGGGAACCACCACAATGTCATCCCAAAACATTTTTCAAAAGAGACCACTAATCGTCCCTACAACACAGCTCACCGACCAAACACAAACCCAAAACACAGTTCAAACAGGAGGGGTTCTAGGACTCAAAACATCCCACAACATCAACATTATCAAAAACCCATAATAAAAACTATACCAAACTATTCATAAATATATCATGTTTTTCTTTAAAACTATTTCTTTGAAAACAAACTGTTTTTCCGTAAGCGTATCCACCAATGGTACCCCATGGGCCTCACACATGCATGTTTTTGTGTCACACCGGGCACCCTATTCATAAGCATCCCAGCACTCATCCAGTCATTCCATCAACCATCCATCATCCCATATAACCCCATACATGTGGTCACTCATGGAAATACCAAAGGTTAAAACAAAAATTCCTTCCACTTTTCAAAAACAAAATGCTCAACCAACCCAAACTTTTTCTCAAAACTGCTAACAATGAGATCAAAATACCAATTAACATCTTACAAAACATTTCATAAGGACACAACCATTTAAAAAAGAACTCACTTTAAAGTTATTCACGTCAATTTCAAAACATCTCATACCATTAAAACACCCTTTAATCGTTTAGAAAACTATATTGGAAACACTTTTGAAAACCAACTTTAATATGGTTTCGGCTTTCAAAAGAGGTGTAAGCATACTATTTTCCATTTCAAAACAATTCTGAAAATTCAGTTCCACCATTTCATAAATCAAAACATTCCATATTTATTTGAAAATAATTTCAAAAAAACTTTATACTTCTTAAAACCAAGTCCTTTTAAAACCAAAGTTCCAAGATTGCAAAACTATAGTACAAAACAATCTGAGAGGAAACTAGTTTCAGTGGGTGAATTGGAAATATGGTTGGAGGCCATATTCCAATCACTTCACTGTCACAGAGAGTGTTCTAGAGAATATCCCCAGCTCCACATGGCTTGCCAGGCCCTGTGAGCTCACTGAGACCATTAACCCAACTCTCTTTTCATTTCCCCTAATCATCATTAAACAAAGAAAATCAAAGAACATAGATAAATCCCGACTTCCCCTAGTGACTCAAATCCCGTCATCAGGTGTGGTGATCAGGAACACTACCCATAACCTAACTACAAAGTCCCAACAATTCTAACTCTAATCTATCCCTATTGTTCCCTAAATAACATGACCCAAAGAGTTAACCAGAACCTCTCTTTGATACCATTTTGCCACGAACCGAATCTGGTCGCCGCCATAACCGGCACCAAACCCAGCCCGTGACATGACCCGAAGGGAGTTCCCTATCCCCACGGGCTGGCACAAGTGCCCGGGTATCATTTATTTAGGTTTGGGAACGATTTACCCGAATATGAAGGCATAAACCATTAAAAACAATCAATAAACTGAATCTGAAAAATTTATACCAAATGATGTTTAAAAAAAAACCAGAACTGAATACATAGGTTTAGAGTCAATACAAAAGGTTCAAAGACACAATGGAACAGAAACAAAATACCCCCATGGACTCCACATGACAAGGGGTCATCACCCCCAAGTCGTCTCCACTACTCCGCCTCAAGGATGAGGACTAACACCCTGAACCGACATCACCCTTAGCCTTTCCTTTACCTGGGTCAAAAAAGGTCTACTTACACCCAAGGGGTTTAAGTAGGGTGTGAGCCTAATCCCAATAGGATACCACCCTATTATTCCAAGGTGCTTGCAATACAAGGTGAAAAAGCAAGCAGTTTTAATATGCAATTAAAAGCGGTGACAAATTCCACGAAATGAAACTTTAAATTGAAAACATTTTTCAAAATAAAACTTTCAGAATGTTAACACATTTAAATAGGAATATTAGATACTGCATTATAATTACAAAGAAACCCAAATACAAGGGAAAATACCACACATCCACTGAGCAACAAAACCGGGAACACCCTTAGGCACTAGATAGTCTCAGGCCCCATGTACCTCGTACCTCAGTGTAATGCAACCACAGTAATATCCTTTCTCGTGCACGAGCCACTATTAGGGAACATACCCATAACCTAGTGGTCCCCAATCATCATCCACACAGTTTAGTTAGAGTTTTCGTTATCCAAATGCTATGTGAAACAGGACAAAACCCATCCGGTCCACTAGCCGTACTAGTACAAATCCGCCCCACCTAGGTACCCGGGCTTCCCCCTTTGTCCTCATACAATTTCAGGATTTAACACATATACATTTTAATGTAAAATACCACTACTGGTCACATACTACAAATACAGTAGCTATCTCATTTCATACCACTTAAAACACACAACAAACTCTTTGAATTTGAATAAATCAATTTCTCAAAATCTCGTGTAGTTTTGCACACAAAACCCCTTAAGAAACCCACTTGTACACGATGTTCACACTTGTAAGTTACCAAAACAGTAAAGTCATCCCAATAAATATCAATTAAAACAAAAAAATTAATTTTCGGGCATCCCCATGTTAAACAAGAAGTGTTATCTTTGTAAAACCTTCATTTTCACACAAAAGTGGAACCAAAACTTCACTTTCATTACAAACACAATTAAAACCCATTTTTATGCAGTAATTACCAAAGGGGATAAACATTATAAACAGTATTTTATGCCTTATTACAGATCATTAAAAACAACTAAGTATTTATAGGGCATCCCCAAATAAAAAAACAAAACACTTCTTTGGAAAACCCCCAATTTCACACCAAATTGGCATTTTAAATTCAATTGCAATAGAAACATCATTAGAACCAATTTTTGCAGCAATAATAAAATTATATAAATCTGAAAATATGATAAATATAGCATGCTAATACACAATGATTGCATCAACGTTGGAATCACCTACCAAATCAAATGAAACCATTGAATCCGTTCTGCGAAAACACAAACGCACCACCGCCACACCTCAAGAAGGGTAGATCAAACCTAAAAATAGAAAATCAGACAAAGAAAACCCAAGGTTAAACCTTGGGTTCGAACCCCTACCCACTGGTCATTGTTCACTTCAATAAAAAGGGAGGAAACCCTAAAAAAATAGAATGAAACCCTAATCAATTTGAAAGGGGAAAAGAAATGGACAAACTTACTTGAGAAATCTAGAATGAATCTCCCCAAAACCCCAGTATCTGAAATTGAAAACGGCCAAAACTCAGGGGATCTTCTCACAAGAAATATTAGGTCATTTAGGAATTTGAATGGAGGGAAAAGAGTATGAATTGAGATAGTTATGACTTAATGAACATACCTCATCAAATCTACCCTATTTTAGAAACCCTAAGATGTTCGTCCCTAAATCGCGATCCTAAGAGCTCAAAACAGGGGGTAAAGAGGTTGGGGGAGCGTCTGGGTGTAAGGGCCGCATATGAGTCTTGGAATCACCGAAAAATACTAAAAATTGAATATGTTATTAAATAAATAAAATTAATTTTTAAAACTGGATATGGGCTTCCGGGCAGGCCCAATCCCTTAAAAAAAACCCAACTAAACCATGGTTATGGATTTTCCAAAGGCTTCATATTTTAATTGTTGTGTTAATATATCAGGGGAAGACATTTAGGAGTTACAATGAGTGAAAAATATTAAAAAAATGAATAAGTTATAAAAGAATCAAAATTTATTTTTTAATCTGGAATTGGGCTCACGGTTTGGCCTAATTCACGAAAACTCACCTATTCTCCATAAAACCATTGGAAACCCCAAAACAAAGAATTAATGGAAAATTAAAATAAAAATAAATTTAAAATAAGCTATGTATGTGACATATAATTATGGTAATGAAAATAAATAATTTTTTTGAATATTCATCTAATTACAAGTTATATTTTTATATGTTATTATTGGGTAAAAATTGTTATATTTTCATATACGGTTTTTTATACGAGAATTATTTTTCTTGTGATATGAATTATTTATTATTTATTCATAAAATTTATTATATTTCATAATCTATAGATATTTATTATAATATGTTTTGTTTTCATGTTTTTTTATTACCATTATAAGTTTCTAGGACACGTTTTTATGAACTATCTATTATTTAATATTCATATTCAATTATCATTAATAATCAATCATGTTTTATGATTTTCACATATGATACTATGAGACTTTTATCAAATAATATCATTTTCTCATGTATTCCACCAAATTTTTATCTTAAATTTTCACATATCTATAAGTATCCCTTATCGATCATTCCTGATCATCCCATTATAATTTTTCCCTTCCCCCATATATAAATAATATTTTATCATATGAAATATCAAGAATAGGGTTTAAATGATCATGATTATAATGAAATTGTATCTTCTTTTTTAAATAAGATTCTAATGCATATAGTATCCAAGAGAAATAATATTTAGGTCCCCGTGTTTTTGGAAATTTTTAGAGATATATTAATTAAATGATGGAATCAATGTATAAATTAGAAATCATTATCTTCAGTGACCATTACACCAAACTAGACACTTTAGAGGATATTATTTGGTTTATAATATGCTATTTAATAAGAAATATGAAGGATTTATTTCTTATCTACATAATCGATTGTTTTGATAAGTATAATATAACCCCACATAATATAACTAAAATTTCAAATATCATTTATAATGTTTGACCTAATAGAAATGTAGAAAATTTGACAATTGATATGAAAAATATGTTTTAGAGTTCAATTCCTTAATTTCTTTCTGATAATTAAAAAAATATTATTAATAATTATTTAGTCATTTCATCCCTTTTGGTTTTATTAACGGATGAAACTAGAGGGAGCCATGAGATTAAGGGAAATTGATGTGATTACCATAATTTACAACATATCATATTGGTATTTGGAGTGATAAATTTTTTATTATGTTAAAATATCTTTTACAAAATATGATTATCTATGTGAAAATAGTAAAAGTACTAAAACAATTAAAAATGGATGGAGTCTCATGAATGATCAAGTGGTAATGAAGATGAATGAATGAATGTTTAATTTATTATATATCAAAAATGTGTGAACAATTAACAACATAATGGTCTTAGTTGGAATGAAATATTATTTACATGTGCTATATTGGGACATCATGATTCATCATATAGTAGGATATCTTAGAGCTCATTTATTGTAATTGGAGTGGAAAACATGTATCCAAATGAACAACTAAGGAATCAATTCCTTAATTCTGGAAGACATGGACATTATAAAAAATAACTTCATTATACAAGGGATCATAATGATTAATGGAATACAAAACCATCATAACCCAAGAATTATTCTAGAGTATGTTAAATGAAAACTGATGAGAAGTATTTTCAAAACTAAATCCTTTGATTTATAACTTTAAATATGGGATCCTTATTATTTAAATCTATTTTATCTAGAATCATTTCAAAATCTTCCACACGATGTTTTGTTTATAAAATAATATATTTATTTACATTAATCATTAATTTCATTGAATTTTTTTTATTAAATAATTATTATAAGGGTCCCATTAGATGGGTTTTAAGTAATTTCATGTAATTGTTTAACTATTTCAAAATAGAATATATATTTAATAATTTTTGATATATTATCTAGGAAATCCTAGTTACATAAAATGGATCTGGGAATAAAAATAATGACTTCTCACTATAGAGAGATATCAAAATCATTAAAAATGTAGATTAAAACAATTAATATTATTCAGTATCTATTAATTCAACATAATTCTGTGAAGGTCATAATGTTTTTAATGAATTTTAAGACACCGTATAAATTGAAAATGTTGAAAAAACCCATTTCACTTTCATTATTATTACACAAAATGTCAGAAAGGATAAAATCATAGAGGGTACAATGTTCAATAAATTATAGGAATAATATTAGTATTTTGAAAAAAATTATATCACATGATCAAATGTAATTTTTGTCTGAAACAATTTAGGCAATGAATGTCCACATTTGGCCACATAATAATCAAAACTGAGTGGATATGGTATGATATACATTAATCACCAACCATTATCCGAGTTTGATTTATATAGTATGAAATTTATTTAATCTTTTAAAAAGTTGGTGAGGGTATGGGTAGTTATCTATTAAAGCTAGAAACAAAAAATAGGTGTAAGGCTGGGAAGCAAAAAGTCAGTTGGTGGAGGTAGCTACTCTAGAATGGTAATGGAGGGGTCTAAATGTGGATTAAAATTAACATTATGAGTATTTATATAAATATTAATCGATTACATTTTTTTCGCAACATTATTTTAGTGATGATCTGTCGATGTAAACTGAATAATTTAAGATAATTTTGTATCGTGTTTATATTATTAGAAAATGTGATCGCATTTCAAACCATATTACAGTTTATGAGAATATGTCCTGAAAATTATAAAATACGGACATATTGTGGAATATAATAGCTATTAACACCAAACCAAAAGGAGAATTTTTGTCAATTGATTGTAAATAAATCCAACATAGTGATATTATTATAGGTTACATACACATCCATAACTATGTTAATAATTTTGATAAATCTTGTAATTTTTAACTTATTGATAACCTAAATTTTTTTACATGAAATTTATATTGTTAGGATATAATTTTTATATGGAGGATGAATATTAGACCTTGATATTTAAATATAATAATTTTATCAAAATAGCCATATTTTTTCTATAGATTATCCACATGCAATATCAAAAAAAATATTGTGATAAATATTAAAAATTATATAAATATTATGTTAAGACATTAAAACACATCCTTTAAATTAGATGGTATTAATAAGAGTAAATTATTTATAAAATAATTTTAGAATGTATTATAATTGTTTCATTTACTAGTTATGAAATAAAATTGATATAGATAAAAAACTAATATAGTCATATTTTCATTTAAATGTATTTTTTAGAATTTTTTTTTATTTTAGTATATAAGAATTTATATTTCAAGAAATTTATTATAAATTATAATAAAATATATTTCATATTAATAATTGGTTAATACTATTTGAAAAATTAAATAATAAAAAATATGGATGAAAAAGGTTATTATTCTAAATAAACTATTTTCTTATAAGAAATTATTAATTATATTTTATGATTTTATTAAATATTGAGATTATAAAATATAAAATTTTAATTTTAAAAACGGAAAAAGAATTTATAATGAAAATAATATTATATTATGATTGATTTTTTGGGTTTTTCATAAATAAATTATTTTTAGGCGAAAAGTGACAAAATGAAAATTTTTCTATAAACTATCACTTTTATGTCATTATCATAATTTCATAATGACCTATAGGTATTTGGAATAAAATAAATAAATAAATAAATATTTGAATATTAAATCATTTTAAACGACTATGTTTTCATTGAATCCATGTATATCATTTTGGAAGCACTAGTAAAATTTTATTCAAAAATATTATTTTAATATATTACATTTAAAATTAATTTTCATCACATTATAAAATTATATATTTCAAAAAATAATTCATTTTATATATATTATTTATCATTTTATTTAATATTTTTAATTAATTTTTTTTATCTCTTATGGTATTATTAAGAATAAGAAAATATTGACTATATTAATGGTGAGACTTTTATTTTCCAAAAATTATCTTATTAATATTACAAAATTTTTGTCCTTTAAATTAAATTAATATTTTAAAACTATAAGAATATTAATATGTCCAATCAAATTTATTATTACAATATTAAAAATTTAATTTGTTACCAATACTATATAATATTAATTAATCATTATTGTAAACCATCATTATTAAACAAAAAATGATTTTCAATAAATTAAATATTTTAGTTTACAAATAAATGTTCTATTGTCCATATATTTAATTAAATTAAATTGATATTGAATTTATATTCAGAGCACCAATATTTTGTAAAGTCTGTAATTTTAGATTTTTATTAAAACAACAATTAATTATATAAAAACTAGTTACAAAGGTATAAAAAACAAAAAGATAAAAGTAAAAACAATAGAAAAAAATAAAAGATGAATAAATTTTTTGTACAAATAAATTTATGAGTAATTTTCCTAAAATTATACCCCAAAATTAAATTTAATTATAATCTTATATTATTTTACCCATTATTTTTTAATTATACCATTGAAAATTTAATGGGTTCTCCAAAAGTGTCATTTCTTCAATTATAAATGGGGAAACCTAAACCCCTTATTAATATTCATATTTTGTAATATTAATTATTTAAGATAAGAAAATTTTTCACTCAATAAACTTATCTCATTTTCTGAAAAAGTTAAAATCAATTACATATCCTGATCCCTTTATTTTTAATGTTTATTTCATGACATGGTTTATGGAACCAAAGTGAGCATTACTTACTAATTACCTATTTATTTAAATTTCTCTTCAAAAACAACCATAAATGTTTAATTAATATATAATAAAATTAATTATTATATTAAATTATAATTATATTTGTGGAAATTGTAAAATTCACTCAGTTATATAACCTTATAAATACAATATGAAGTTAAATCATCATTATGTGGAATACCACCTCCAATAAGTTGAATTTTTAACTTTTTAAAATTGAATTTTATTATTTTTAATAACTATATAATATAAGATTAAAAATATTAAAACAATTAGAAAATAATACAATTCATTTTTACAAAGATTTCATGAAAAAATAAATAGTTTTACAACCATACTTACTGATCAAATTATATCACACTCATGTTTGAGTATGAAAAACCACCTAATCAAATAATTGTTTAGAAAACTCTCTGAAGGGGAAATAAATAAAAAAATTATTATAATTTTATAAAAATAAATTGACTTATTCTGGATTTAGATTTATTATATTTTATATTTAACATATTATTAAAATATATTCATCAAACTTTAAAAATTCCCAAATAATCTGAGAAATATTCTATTTTCACGAATATATATACAAAAAATATTGAATAAATAAATAATATTATATTATATAAATTTCTAATAAATTTAAATATGATTGAATTATATTCATAATATTATATCTAGTTATCATATGATTTTTATTCGGGATATTGGGATTATCCCTAAAATGAGTCAGGACAACATAAAAGGTTCCTTCTCCCTCTATTTTCTCCAAATGAGTTAGAATTTTTTTTATTGAAATATATTTTTCCATTTATGATAAATTATACCTAGTTAATATTAATATTAATATTTTAAAAAATTGTAGTTTCATAGTTCTCAAATTTGACCACATTATTAAATGACTCTTATGTCATATATTATTATTCTTATTAGTTCTATTCTAGACTCAAATCATTTTATTCTATCTGAATCACTCCAATTTGATTAAAATAATTTTTTATATTATTATATAATACTATAATGATATAATATTTAGTTAAATATTATTTTATATGATAAATATTTTTACAATTAAGTATTTTTCCACCATTTTTTATCATTATACAAAAAATGAAATTTTTTAGATATGGATTCAATCTATGTTAATGTATTTTACTATATATCCATGATTATAGTTCTCACTAATGTTCTCCTTTACCTAATTTAAAATAAAACGATTTTGATCTCTAAAAAATCATGTTCCCATTTATGCATTTTAAATATATGTTTATTTATATTTTTATTGATGTCTGTCTTCAATAATGGAATTTTTAATTAAAATGATTCTTATTAACTTGATCTTATATTAATCCCTTTCTTATTCTCATTTTTAATTATTTTTTTTATAAAGGTAAATTTAATATTATTTTTTGAATAATTATTTCACTCATTTATCATTTAAACCTAAAATTGTGTTTTTTTTAATGTGGGTAAAAAATATATAGAATTTCGAATGTGATATTAAGAAACACTTTTAATAAAAATATTTTTTGAGATTTCACTCATAATTTTAATGTATTCCAATCAATTGATGTAATCGTTCATAAATAACCATGTATGTGAACATTCTAATTCCAAATTTTTGGTGAGTATGTTATTGATATTAATTGATGAGTTTTTATTTTTTTATACCATTTGTAAAATATATGACACCCATTTTCTTTGGATGGGATATTTATTATAAAATGTTTAACATGAATTTAAGTGGAACTATAATGTTTATACACTTATATGCATGTAAATATATATCCCATAAATTCATTTATTATGGTTTTATATCTCTTGAGATAACATTGGGATCTGAATAACAAATTCTTACACAAATACGCAATTCACACAGATATTCTTGCTCAACAATTGTAAACTGTTACTGATACATGATTAACTATGTTATGGGAATTTAGTGGTAATGACTTAGCCACTATGTTATATTTATATATTCTCATGTTTTTACCACATCTTATCATATTATAAAATTTAATCCCATGAAATTATAAAATTTTACTGTATCACATGTTTTTGTGATATTTTTGTTTCTTCATTTTTGGTTTCATTTTGTTTGTCTTCCTTGTATGAATCTATTTCAGTTTGTTAAGAAATTTCATTGATATTATTTACAAATACCATGATACTTAAATATTAATAAATATTTATGATTTCTACTTATGATACCAGTACCAATTTTTCTAATAATATTCTATTAATAATATTCTCAGTCATGTTTAACATTATATCCATTTTATATGATTCACATACTATGAATTTTCCCTCACTGTTTTATATTCCCATTAACAAGGTTTTGAATAAGATTATATAATATGAATGTTCAAAAAGATGGGTTATTTTTAGAAATATTATATATAAATTATCATAGTTCTTGTAAAATATGATGTTCTTATATATAGTCTCCAAGACACTCTAGAATTATAGGATTAGGTAGTGTGAATATTTTCTGGATGTTTCATTTAAACCATTATAATAATCTTTTAAATATTTATGTCTATTTTGGGTCACTATATTGGAAACTCCTCTAAAAATATATAGACATGGGTTAATAAATAAGTTCACCCAAATTGAGTTTTCATTAAGGGAGATCAGAAACCGAAGCCATATAAAAAATTAATATTAATTTTCCAACTCAAAAATACAGTTAGTTTGTTCTTGTTATGATTGAATGGAATTTGATTATTTTTAACCATTTCCACCAAACCAAACGACAAATTTATGATGTGATTTAAGAATCCAATTTTCACAAACATGTGGCTACGTATGGTTGAGACTATATAACTAATCTGATTAATATGATTTTCTAGTATAACTCCGTGATGATTAATGATTGATGGTAGAATCATATCCATGTTTATGAAAAATTCAATCAATATACCATGATGATAGTTTTATATTAATCTCATATTACTTATCCCATTAGAGAACATCAAAATACATATTCCATTAGTGACATGTGGTTATGATCATATCAAAAACCATAAACATGGATCTCAATTGCGTAAATACCTCGACCATAGTAGCATGATGTTAGTGGTTATATATTTACATTACTTATAGATATATATAATCACATCCCAAATAAATTAATTGTTTAGTAGTATTGGAAAACTAGATACATAGTTCAATTTCACAATAAAAATGTAATCATAAAACTAGTAATAATTTTTTCTCTAGATACACAATTATTCTTTTGTACATATCATGCATATAAATCATTATAAACATCATTACATCATGTGGAAATGAATAATTGGAAATGATTAAAATAAAATTCTTAGTATGTATTATGTATAATAAGAAACATCGTGAATCAATAATAAAAATTATGTTACGGTATATGAATTATAGAAAACATATGTTATCTAAAAAACATGACCCTAATGAACATGGAATTAGTAATTGATAATTTAATTCCATATACATAATCACATGAGCTTGAATCATATCCATATATTTCTTAAACAATCATATAATCAAACAAACAAAAATAAATAATCTCATAATGAGGGAATGAAAAATTATATAAATCATAAAAAACCTATGCTCATGTTATTAAATATTACATTTGGGTAAGGCCTCACCCAAATACCCATGATAGGTTGTCTTCTATGACCTACCAATGCATTAGAGTGCTATACTCATCCCTTCTCATCACGTAGAAAGTAAAATTAATTATGAAGAGAAATGTGTGAAACATATTCAGTGTTAAAATTCATATTGAGAAACTAGTATACAAAATAAATAATATTTCTCCAATCAAAATATATAATCCTAAATCGTACAGTGTAATATGAAGTATGATATCGAAATATTATATAATATGAAAAAATAATTAGAAACCATAATTAGAAATATGGAAGATGATATCATTTCACAAAAACAGCAATGAATTATAATTAAAAGAAATTTTTTTCATTTATCAATTGAAATAATATAAAAAATATATTAAACATTTAATTTGGAAAATGAACTTTTCACATTGAAAATCACATTTCAATAATAAAAATTTCTATATAATTTTGGAAAATATTTACATTATTAATAAATTTGTTAAAATTGTTTAATGAAATTAAAAAAATTATGGATTATGAATATTGATAATTATATACATTTTGTATGTGTTGAAAATATAATTTTCAAAATTTTATAAAATGCATATTAGGAACCGTGTTTAGAAAACGAATAGAAAATTGCATCAAAAAAAATAATAACTAAATCATTGGTAAAAAATTTATTTTTATATAATTTGGTGGATTTTGATAATAGTTTTGTGATATTTATTGAAATTAGGAATATCGATGTAAAAGGATTTTTAACAGAATAAGGAAATAATTGCATTATTTGTCCAAATCATTTTATCAAATATTTTATGTAACAAAGAAGGGAAAAAGTACTACAAATTGACCTATAAAGGAATGAAAATAGTATTATAAAACATTTTATGTTGATAATATATATATATAATAAAATTCCCCCAAGGGATACATAAACATAAACAATCTTAAATAATGATGTAAATTTGTATTGAACACTTACCACTTTTGAAACTTATCATCCATAATCCCTATAAATAAATTGAAAAAAATGAAAAAAAATAAATTCTATGTGTATATGGATATTCATGTAATAAAATATAAATGGTTTACGAAATCTACAACACATAATAATTATGTGGTTAATAATTCAAATTACTTAGGGAATTAAATGTCAGAAATGAGACTGTTACCTCAGACATAATTTCATTCATATATGTATGAACCTCATATATAATAAAAATATATTTGTTATAAATATATTTCAGTACAAAAATATAATATATCATACAATATATTATATACTTATATCCTTTTATCACTTTTTAAATAATTATTTATTAAATCAATATTATAGATGACAACTGTTCATTTTTTAATAGATGTTTTGATTTGGGAGTTTTAGTGTTCTTTATTAATCATGGTAAAAATTAATATAATTTTAAAAAATGATAGTATTTTTATTTATATTACTTGTATATGTATTTATAATATTCCAAAAAATCATAGAAAAATGAGTTATACCACATATGGAGATGGTAGGTCATACCTACGCATGAACATTGTTTTCATTTTTTTGATCGATGGAAGGAATGAATATTAAATAAAAATTAAACTTTCTAGAATCATTGCTATATAATATATATCAGTTATATTCCATAAATAATTAATTATTACAAACCATTTCTGAATAAAATAATGAGTACATCACTTAACAAAGTGGAGGTAGTAGTCCACACATACACACGAGTGAAGTTATCATTTTACAGTGGATTAGAATATATAAATGTGTATGGGATACTAAAATTTAAAATTATAAATATTTACTATTATTAATAATTTTAAAATTAAATCCATATGTACAAATATAAATTAGATGAAATGATAGTATATGAATTACATGAGTTCGTTAAGTGTTAGTCTTTCGAACTCACAATTAATCGATTTTTCCATTTGATGGAAGAGGATATGGATATTTTTTATTTAGTTAACCTAATAACAGATAATAATATTTAATATACTGGTGTTAATATACTAGTATAGATTTATATTACATTTTGGTGTAAAATTAACAAATAAAATAAAGACACAACATTTAGTATTATTCCCCTTATTCAGAGAACATCATCATGTTTAGAACAAGATGAATCCTTAAATGGTTCTATGATCAAGGAAATGACTACATAAAATCGTTTGGGGTATAATAAAGTGACTTGGGCAGGTCTTGGTCAAATAAAAGGACTTTTTATGTGATGATATTAGAGGGGATGAGGTTCCCCATTACAAGTGGAAGAGTGGATTATCATTTAATATTTGAAAAATAATAAATTATACCCACATTTTTGACAATCCAAAGTGCACAAAAATGTATTCATTTAGAACGTTATATGATATAAGGTTGAAATATGGACATCAAATATGAGTTATATATGCTTCATTTCATTTCAATGCGTGTATTCTTAGTACAATACTAGGTAAACACGTTTTAACTATAACCATCCTATTTAGGTTTCATAGTTATTAATAATAACAGTAAAACAAATTAGTTGAAAATATTATATAATATTAAATATTATTATTATATATATGTATTCAATTTTATGAAATTAAACATACATAATTTCTCTGATTAGTTTTAAAAATAAATATATAGAACCAAATAAAAACTAATTTTCAAATTAATGTTTTTCAAATGATTAAAATGTGGTGATAGAAAAAATTAACATATGAAATATTACAATGATCTTTATTTAGTTTCTAATAATATAATTGATCATATTTTTTACTTGTAAAATTAAATAATTTGTGAATTTTTAAATCATTAAATGAAAACACAGTATTCGATAGTAATATGTGTTTTCACCATTCATAAAAAATAACCACTTCAAAATATTCTCAAAAATTATCTTTATGTTATTTATGAAATGATTATGAAAATAATAATATACATTTTTTATTCAATTTTATTAATGATATATAAAATAATTTCATTAAAATTATGAAAAATGAGATGAAATCATTTTTTAGAAAAACCATATTTTTAAGAAGATATCTATATTCATTATTATCACAAGGATATAAAAAATATTAGTTGAATGATTAATATTTTGATTGAATATGTATTATATATTATTCATTATGTTAAATCAAAAATAGAGTCTAATTTAATTTATTAATATAAAAATACATTACCCACATAAAATTAGTGTTTCAAAAAATTAATTATTTCAGATTATATTATTAATTATTTAAATTTAAAATCAAATAAAAGCAAATGAATTTATTTTTTACATGTATAAAAAATATACCTTTAATGATTTTGTTTTTATTATTCATACCTTCAAATATAATTATTATTTTATAATGATCATAATTAAATAATATATTTTGTGGGTCATTTATGATTTTGTGTGTGTATATATGCTATTAATATAATTTTTAAACTTTCAAAATAATGCGGTGTTACATTATAATGATCTTAAAAAATTATCCTTTAAAATTTATAATGTTCTTAAAAATCCATATTTAATCAATTAATGAATAATTTTATGAATTCCATTTATATAAAAAATTGTAAATATAACATCCTATTGTTAATATTGACATTCACGTACAATAATCATATTGAATAACATATTATTAGGTTTCCTATTAGGAAAAATAGTTGTGACATTGAATAAATTTTATTGACAAAATGATATGATATTTGTAATGATAATGGCCACAATGAAATAAATATATTATAGGTGAAATTAATATTTTTCTCATGCGATATTTAGGTAAATGTATATGATTTTTTATTTCAATGTCCTTTTTGTAATGTTATAGTATTTCTTAATAATCAAGATAGATAATAAAAAATATATTTAATTGAGATAAATTTTTGAAAACAAAAAAATTATTAATTTCTTATTTGATCAATAACCAATTCATTTTTTATCCATAAAGGAATATTTAAAAAAATTTATAAATAACATTAGTTGTGTTTTAATAGATCATAAAATCCATAAAATAGTGGAGGGTCATTCCATCTCTCTATAAATATTCACTAATACAATAATGGTAAAAAATTGTCCAATATAAAAATTTAATTTCTAGAAAAAGTTTCAATAATAATATAGTTCAACATTATTCATTTTATAAATAGTTAACCTCAAGATTCCTCAAAACTATGCTAGGGAAAAAATAAGGTCCTAAAATATAGATGGAGGGTCACATAAATTTAAAAATATACAAATCATTAGATCCCCCTACAACATAATTAATCCTTTAATTTTTTATACAAATTATAGAATACCTTGATCACATTAAATTCTCAGTATAAACATGAATGCTTACAAAAATAATATATCATATTATTGAATATATTCTATAAATCCAAGAAGGATGTAATATATTGTTAACATTAAACACCAAAACACTAATAATTATCTATTTCACAAATAAAATATAATAATAAACCATGAGGATCCCATAAATGTTATCGTATTATTGGTTATATTCCCATAATATTGTTTTTTTCCAAAATGAGAAACATTGTAACACCCCGAGATTTTATAAGATATATTCTTGTTAATCTCTTTAATATCTTCTACTATATGCTACACCATGATTATCTTGCGCTATACGCGACACCGTATTAGCTTGCAGTGTACAAAACATTATTCTTGGATCGTGTTACACACAATTTCAAGTTCGTTTTGTTGAAATTATTCTACGTAACATTAAGTATAGATTTTGTTTAATGTATAAATGAAATAAGTTTTGAATTATGTTATACACAACACCAAAGGGATATTTCAATACACTCAACCCTGACCTGGCATGCATTACACACAATCACGACCTTCTTCGATAGCGTGTGTTGTACACAATACCGGGTTTCACTAAATAATGATATATTGTTAAAATATTATTATGGACTAGCCGTTATGAATATTATTAGCTAAAATTTTAATTTTATATCATTATTATTAATCTTACACATTTTCTAAAACATGTTATGTGAACAAAATATATTTTTCGGGTAAAATAAGTATTTTTAAAAAAATGCATTTTTCTCGCCTTTTGATGGCGCTCCCACATTAAATATAGTTTTTTACATGTTTATAAGTTTAATTTGAAAAACTAAAATTCTTATTTTTGATTAGGATATAAAAATTTACTTTGGATAAAATTCTCATATTATTCTGATAACTTTTATATTTTAATGAATAGTAAAAACACGCAATATTTTAATTAAAAACAACTTTTTTCATCGTAATAATTTATATGGTTGAATTATAATATTGAATGGTTTTAAAGTATAAATATAATATATTTTTACCATTTAATATAATTTTTTTCATTATCATTGATTTTCCATTGAATTCATATGTAAAATCATTTCAATATTTTGCAATGTTTTAAAAAAAACCCATTTTCATTCGACAACGGGATTAATTTTAATTTAATTTCTGAAAATTATGTGTATTGAATTTGGAAAAATGGATTCCATATTTGGAATTAGTTGGTCCAAATTATATTAAGAGAGTATTTTTTATTTTTGGGCATTATGAATAGTAACTACGGTAAATTTTATTTAACATAATAAAAGGTAAATGAGGTAATTAAGGGTAAATATAATATTATACAATTACCCTAACACTTGTATTAATACAATTTTATGATTATATTTTGTCCTAAGTCATATTTCGGTCGAAATGGAATCCATTAGAACCCACTTGGAGGTGATTAAGACCTTTAGTTTATTTTATTGAAAGGAAAGTGAAATATGGCTCACTAAAACTTTAATAATTAAAGGATTTTTAATATAAGGTTATACAGAATATAATTTAGGTTGGAAATACTCATTTGGAATATAATATTTTTTTCTTTATCATGGTAATTTATTTTTAATTTTTAAGAGAAATTTAATTACTTTATTAGTTTATTCATTAATGATGCAAAAATTATTTATTTAGTAAAAAATCAATAATATTGTTTTTATTGAAATAGTAATACATATTAAAGGGAACCAAAATCTGACCAAAACTTATTTTTAGTGTATATATAGACCATAATCATTCAATTTAGAAATATATGACCGTTTTGAGTCTTATAAAATTGATTATGACAATTATATTATTTTATTTTATATGATGTCAAAGTTGTCACCTTCATAATTTAATAAATAATATATTTTAAAATTTGGGTGTTTTAGAAGCTAAATCCGATTAAATGTATTATTATGAAATATATAAGAATTATCTTTATCCTAGTACTTTATTTTTTATTTTTATGCAAAAAATATGTATATTTAATAATTATACAAAAATGTTGTAGTAATTATTTTATTAAGAGAAATATCAAATAAATTGTTTTACAAATAGTAAAATAAATATTATATTAACTATTTAATGTGCTCCAATAATATTCTAGATTACTATGACATGTTTGGAACCTATTAAATATTTTATTTTGAATATATCCTTTGTGTGGATTTAATTTAAATTCAAATCAATGAATAGTGTCAAAATTGATACTATAGTTATTTTATAAACATACCATATTATTAAATTGTTTAAAAATCACAAAAATATTTAAAAATTATCAATTGAAATTTATATAGTATAAACTATCATAAATTATCTAATTTTGGATAATTCACAGCATATAAGTAATTATGTATAATAATTTAATATTTAGAATCTTATTTCCACAAATAACGTTTAATAGATTAAATTAGGATAAATCAAGTTGATAATGGTTAAAATAAATTCCCTACATGTCTAAATTTTATTTTTTGATGATATTAAAATCCTATCTCATATAATATTCGAATATGAGTCATTTTTGGAGGTTATTAAGTGGGGTTAGATTTATTATAAATTAATATTTTTAATATTTCCAAAGGTGACCCTCTCCTCCCTTATAAAAAGGGAACCCCTTGCCACTTCTCTTCACACCCTTTTTACCCTTTAATCTCGTCCAATCCCTTCCCATTCCTCTTCTCCAATTCCCTAGCAACATTCTGGAGGTTTTGGTCTTCTCAAAAGACCAACTCTACTTCCTTAAGAGAAGGCTTAAAGGAGGTTCGTCGAAGAAGAGGTAATCTCTTCTTCTGATTCTCACATGTTTCATCCTTTTTCTACTTATTATTATTTAGTTGTCTCATTATAAAGTAATCACATAAGTATTAATTATATACTGATATGTTTTTATAAATATGAAACAACCTTATTTCAACTTCTATCCATCCTACGGAAAATGAAATCACCACGCGTGCGTACGTACGGAATATCGTCTCCACGTCGTGGTGTAATCTATTTTCGACCACCACCTTACTTGGATGGGTATAATGGTGTAAATAAATATCTATATATGATTATTGTAAATTTATATTGACTCTGAAATATTATATATACACTTCAATACAATTCCACGATCATGGGAATGATATCGTCGCTCGTGCGTACGTACGGACTACCGTCTCCACAACGCGATGAGATTCATTATCCATGTTAACCATTCATGAATTATTATAATGTATATATAATGAATAATAATGAAATATATTAAATAATTAAGCTACTGGAATTATTTATATATATATATATGTCATCTACTTACTTCCATTCAAGTCAATAAAGAAAGGAAAACAACGTTCATACGTACGTACGGCCTACCGTCTCCATGAACAGTGTGTTTAATTTCATTTATCTATCTATTATATATATATATACTAAATATATATGATATATAAATCATGTTTTACATTCTATAAGTAAATAATTCATGATATAAGTAATAATAATATCAAGAACAATAATTCCAAACACGTAAGATAAATGAAACAATTTTACCCAAAACGCTACTTTAACATGGAATCGACAAATGAACGGGTAATATAAATACCTAAGTGAACCATATATTATATAATACCAATAAATATTATTCTGTAATAAGTCAATGACATTATTTAAATTATTATATAGGAGGTTCGGATACATACAAAGTATATCAGACATAAGGTAAGGGATAATTATTCAAATATCATTATTATCCGAGATTATTTATTCATAATTATTTATTGGGGTTATGTTTATTATCCAAGTCCATATGTTCTCAAAATGTTTTCATAAAATGTGTACTTTTCTTCCATGTAATTTTAAAGTCATTCTTGCCAATTTTTTTCTTTTACCACATCGTATGGAAGGAATTTTTCTTTTGTTTACCATACGATGTACTTTTTGACTTTTTCGACAAAAGTACGAGAAAATGTTATTTTTAACTTATACAGCATGAACGGACTTTTACGGTTTTGTAACGCCTAATTTCCATGAAGCTTACTCTACAGGATTCTATGACTATTTTCAAAAAAATACATTTCTTTTAAAATTTCATGGAATTTTGTGAAAAGAAAATGATTTTGAAGAAGAAAGGATATTTTCCTCAAGAATTAATTTCAAGTGTTTTATCAAAACCATTTTCCATCTATGATGACATTATTTCATATGTGTATGTTTCATGTATAATGTCACTATTATTTACATGGTTTCACTTTTCTTATGATGAAATATCCATTTGTTTTATATGGATTATGTGATGATGAGATGATGTTTATGAAACCAATTTTCTTCTTTGGGTTATGATGATTGTTTTAAGTTTATTTTCTGGCACAAGTAAGAATGATTTAATTTTGAGATGGGTGAGACCTATATCTCCCTCTAATTCATTGGTTAAAGATTTATATCTCATGAGATAGACATGGATGGAATAGTAAGTTAATCCGTTTCAGTGTTACAGGACTGAAACGAGGAGTGAACTCGATTCAGAAATGGACTTTGTCCACTAAGATGGTCTTGGCAGCAATGCCTTTGCTACTATGGAAATCATAACATGTTCTGAATGGTTTACATAATGACATGTTTTATTCCTATTATATTTTATCATGATTTAGGTTACATTATGATAGAGGCCTTACGTACTTCCACGATTTATTTCTTTGCTAAGATTTTGATGTATAAATTTCATGTTCATGTTTTTGCTTTCAAATGTTTATGTATTTTTTTATGTGCTCTATGTTTTCTCTTACTAGGAATTTGAGCCCACCCTTTTTTGTTTTATTTTCCCCATGAAATAAATAAATGTTCTAGGTAAGGAAACAAAATGGGGAAGATCATTATGGGAGATGTTGAAGATCTTTCAACATGATTAGAAGTTTATATTTGAAGTTTCCAAAGATACTAAACTATTACGATCCATTAGTGTCTATATTTTTTATGTATTAAGTATTATAAAAAAGTAATGTAATTTCCATGTACGTCAAGATTTGGGTCTCTACAGTTGTTATCAAATAGAGGTTTAGTTAACCTTTGGAAACTAGGATGCGAAAACATCAGTGAGATCCCTAGAGATATTTCTATGGTATGTCTAGGGATGTCCCTAAGGTTAAGGATAAGTATAGGTTATAATCCTAGAATTACGGTAAGGATATTATAATTGAACATAAGATGTTAGATATTGAAGGTACTCCCCCTTTATTATGTTGTTTTCCCTAGCATGATTTTTGCCTCTCACGCTATTCTTTTTGGGTTTTAGATGATGGCTATAACCTGAAGGAACCATGTTGATCAATGTAATGGACAATGAAATGATTGTCCTCCTGAACTTGTGATGGGAGATGGAGTAAAAAATCTTATTGTTATACTTACACAATCTATGAATCATTCTGGACTTCTAAATTAGCAGAGAAGGGAACAATATTTTATTGAGTCCTTCATGCGGCAATGTCCACCTTCTTTCAGTGGGTCTTCTGATCTACTTGTTGCTGAACAATGGATCAGTACCATTGAAAATATATTTTTCATACTTCACTATTCAGAGCATGAAAAAGGTATTTAGGTTGTTTACCGTTCAGAAGGTGAAGCAGACCAGTGGTGGAATCTAATTAATAATACAATGCCCCGAGATGAAATTTAATCCATGGAATGGGATGAGTTCAAGAACATGTTTTTCAATAAGTACGTCCCTCGTATTCTTTGAATAAAGATGGAAAAGGATTTCCTTGAGCTTAAGCAAAAGGATGATGAATCTGTTGGTATATACAAGGCGAATTTTACAAGGCTTTCAAGGTATGCATTTGGATTTATCATCCAACCTGAAAATACAGTTGACCGATTTTTCAGTGGCTTAAAACAAAGTTTTCGAAGGGAATTGGCTATAAGAGACTTTAGTAGCTATGAAGAAATTGTGCATTGTGATATCAAGGTAGAACTGGAAGATAGTGTTATATATCCATCTCATGGTTTTGACAAGAAACAAAAGATGGAGTTCAAGGAGAAATCTCATAACCATGGTGAAAAGAAGATGAATATTTCTTTATGCTCAACGTGTGGAAAGAAGCATGGTGGAGATTGCCTAAAAGGTACTAGAAAATGTTTTAAGTGTGGAAAAGAAGGTCATCGAGCAGTTGATTGTCTATGTAATGGGAAAAAGGTTGCTAATGATGTGAATAGAGAAAAGACTACAGAGAACTCTCCCCCAACACTTCAATGATTCAAGTGCAAGGAAATGGGGAATTATGCTAATAAATTCCCTAATCCAAGGGTTAGTGATGATCTACATGAGCAACCACTTAAGGCAATGGACAAAGGGAAGTCACATGCATTCACTACTAGCGATGTTGAATATGAAAACTATGTGGTAGAATGATTAAGTGTTTATGTAATGGGATTCCAAAAAAATGTTGTATATAGTATCGTGGAATATTGGAATATTGATGTATTGGTCTATTGTGGTTTTTTATAAGAATATGGTACCGGTAACCATGAAAAGTGATTGAAATATTTTTGGAAAGCAGATGATAAGCGCATAATGACGGGATAAAGAGGAAATGAAATGAGCTCATTACTGATAAAAGGAAAAAGTTATATCATGGTTTGAGTATATAGAAATTTTGGGATTTTGGTATGTGGAAAGAGTTACCTTTTGACAGTATTCATGTTTTCACTATGGTTCTATGGTAATTTCAGTTTCAAGAGAACACAAGATTATGGAATTCACATGTTTGGAATGTGACCAACAAAATATATAATATGATAAAATGATGTTATTCACGTTCTTGTTATGTGACCTTTCCAGTAATCATTTTCTGTATACTATAATATTGGATAGATGTATTTTGGATAAGTCTAAAGATTGGTAAGGGTTATGTTAGACATCAGATAGTATTGTTTAAGGCTAGGACATTTTTCAATATTATTGCAGGAATGTTATTATAATTTAGTTTTAGAAAAAGGGACAACCTGTAAGACGGGCGACAACCCATAGCGTCAGACAAGGCTGTGGGAATCGAACCCACAACTGAAGTGCAATAATCCTTTATCACCTACCACTGTCATACAGGAAGTCCCTGGTTAGTAGAAACTAGTTTTATTATATTAAAAAGTATGATATATGATGTATAAGTCCATATATGATTAATCTCACTATAGATGGACTTATGTATATTTGATAACTTTTGATAACCTTTTGTTTGAGATAGATGGAATGACCTATCATTCTATCACATGATCTACTAACACTTCACGAATGACAAATTCAACTTCATTTCTTTAAGAGATGAAGTGTAAATTTACCAAGGATCGACCAACGGTGATATTGTTCCAAAATCAAGTAAGTATTTCTTTTTCAAAAATTCTTCGACTTTAGGGAAATGATCTTGAATACAAAAAAAATGTTGTCATAATGCCTTTATATCCGATGAATCATATGTTACCTTATATCATCACAAATTTACGGCTTTGTGACTTTTGGCTTTATCATAGCCATGTCCTCTACAACTCTCCATCAGAACTTGATGGTTATATTTCTCATCCATATCCATATTTTCACCTATGTTCTCCTATGTGGAAACCCAGTGATGATTCAATTTGGGGATCCAATATGTTTCATACTTCACTTTTTAAAATTATGTTTTTGTATTCCTTTTTAAGATGTGGGTTTCTAGTATAACATTCGAGCAGTAAACCATTTATAACTCCGACAAATTTCGAGGGCGAAATTCATTTTTAAGGGGTGTAGAATGTAACACCTCGAAATTTTATAAGATATATTCTTTTTAATCTCTTTAATATCTTAAAATGTACTCTACAACAAGATTATCTTGCACTATACGTGACACCGTATTAGCTTGAAGTATACACAATACTATTCTTGGCTCATGTTACACACAATTTCAATTTCGTTTTGTATAAATTATTCTATGCAACATTAAGTATAGATTTTGTTTAATGTATAAATGAAATAAGTTTTGAATTATGTTATATGCAACACAAAAGGGAGATTTCACAACACACAACCCTGACCTGACTTTCATTACACACAATCGCGACCTTCATTGATAGCGTGTGTTGTACGCAATACTGGGTTTCACTAAAAATTATATATAGTTATAATATTTTTATCAACTAGACGTTATGAGTAGTATTAGATAAATTTTGAATTTTATAACATTATTATTCATCTTACACATTTTTTAAAACATTTTATATGAACAAAATAAATTTTTCGGGAAAAATATGTATTTTTAAAAAAATGCAGTTTTGCCTCCTTTTGATAGTGCACCCACTTTAAATCTAGTTATTGACATGTTTATAAGTTTAACTTGAAAAAATAAAATTATTATTTGTGATTAAGATATAAAAATTTAATTAGGGTAAAATTCTCATATTATTCTGATAACTTTCATATTTTAATTAATAGTAAAAACACGCTATATTTTAATTAAAAACAACATTTTTCTTCGTAATAATTTATATGGTTAAATTATAATATATAATGGTTTTAAAAAATAAATAGAATATATTTTTACCATTTAATATAATGTATTTAATTATCATTGATTTTACATTGAATTCATAGGTAAAATCATTTCAATCTTTCGCAATGTTTTAAACAAAAACCCATTTTCTTTCGACAACGAGATTAATTTTAAATTAATTTCTGCAACTTATGTGTATTGAATTTGGAAAAATGGATACTATATTTGGAATCAGTGGGTCTAAATTATTTTAATAGACTAATTTTTATTTTTGGGAATTATGAATAGTAACTACGGTAAGTTTTATTTACCATAGTAAAAGGTAAATCAGTTAATTAAGGGTAAATATAATATTATAAAATTACCCTAACACTTGTATTAATACAATTGGATTATTATATTTCGTCCTAAGTCATATTTGGGTCGAAATGGAATCCACTATAACTCACATGTAGGTGATTAAGACCTGTAGTTTATTTTATTTAAAGGAAAGTGAAATATGTCTCACTCAAACATTAATAATTAAAGTATTTTTAATATAAGGTTATAAAAAATATAAATTCGGTTATAAAAAATAATTTGGAATCTAAAATGTTTTTCTTTATCATTATAATTTATTTGTAATATTTAAGAGTTATTTAATTACCTTATTAGTTAATACATTAATGATGCAAAAATTATTTATTTAGTAAAAAATCAATAGTATTGTTTTTTTAAAATAGTAAAAAATATTAAAGGACTCACAAACCAGAAAAAACTTATTGGTAGTTTATATATACACCATAAGCATCAAATGACCAAATATATGACCGTTTGGAGTCTTATAAAAGTGATTATGACACTTATAGTATTTTATTTTATACGATGTCAAAGTTGTCACCTTCATAATTTAATAAATAATACATTTTAAAATTTGGGTGTTTTAGAAGATAAATCTGACTAAATGTATTATTATGAAGTATATAAGAATTATATTCATCCTAGTATTTTAGTTTTAATTTTTATGCAACAAATAAATATATTTAATAATTATACAAAAATGATGTAGTAATTATTTTACTAAGAGAAATATCAAATAAATTGTTTTAGAAATAGTAAAATAAATATTATTTGCACTATTTAATGTTATAAACTAATTTTATAGATTACTATGACAGGTTAGGAACCTATTAAATATTTTATTTTGAATATATCCTTTTTTTGAATTTAATTTAAATTCAAATAAATGAATAGTGTCAAAATTGACACTATTGTCATTTTATAAAAATAACATATTATTAAATTGTTTAAAAATCAAAAAAAAAATTATAAATTATAAATTGAAGTTTATATAGTCTATAATGTCATAAATTATCTAATTATGTATAATTCACAGCACATAAGTAATTATTTATAACAATTTAGAATTTAGAATCTTATTACCACAAATAAATTTTAATAGATTAAATAAAGATAAATCAAGTTGATGATGTTTAAAATAAATTACCTACATGTCTAAATTGAATTATTTGATGATATTAAAAATATATCTCATATAATATTTGAATATGAGTCATTTTTGGAGGTTTTTAAGTGGAATTATATTTATTATAAATTATTAATTTTAAGATTTCCAAAGGGGCCCCTCTCCTCCCTTATAAAAAGGGAACCCCTTCCCACTTCTCTCCACACCATTTTGAGCCTTTAATCTAGGCCAAATCCTGAAAATTCCTCCTCTACACTTCCCTAGAAACATTTTTAAGGTTATTTTCTTCTCAAAAGACCAACTCTACTTCCTTACGAGAAGGCTTAGAGGAGGTTCGTCGAAGAAGAGGTAATCTCTTCTTCCGATTCTCTCAAGTTTCATCCTTCTTCTACTTATTCTTATTTAGTTTTATCATTATAAAGTAATAACATAATTATAACTTATATACTGAAATGTTATTATAAATATTAAACAACCTTATTTCACCTTCTATCCATCCTACGGAAAATGAAATCATCGCGCGTGCGTACGTACAGAATATCGTCTCTACGCCATGGTGTAATCTGTTTTCGACCACCACCTTACATGGATGGGTATAATGGTGTAAATAAATACCTATATATGATTATTTAAAATTGATATTGATTCTGAAATATTATATATAAACTTTAATACAATTCCACGATCATGGGAATGATATCATCGCTCGTGCGTACGTACGGACTACCGTCTCCACGACGCGATGAGATTCATTATACATGTTAACCATTCATGAATGATTATAAAGAATATATAATGAATAATAATGAAATATATGAAATAATTAAGTTACTGGATTTATTTATATATATATATATCATCTACTTACTTCCATTCACATCAATAAAGAATGGAAAACAACATTCGTGCGTACGTACGACCTACCGTCTCCCTGAACGGTGTGTTTCATTTCATTTATCTATCTACTATATATATATATAATGAATATATATGATATATAAATCATGTTTTACATTCTCTAAGTAAGTAATTCATGATATAAGAAATAATAATATCATGAAAAACAATTCCAAACACGTACGACAAATGAAACAATTTTACCCAAAATGCTACTTTAACATGGAATTGACAAATGAACGGGTAATATAAATACCTAAGTGAATAATATATGATATAATAACAATGAATATGATTCTGTAATAAGTCAATGAAATTATTTGAAACAATATACAGGAGGTTCAGATACATACGAAGTATATCGGATATAAGGTAAGGGATAATTATTCCAATCTCATTCTTATCCGAGATTGTTTATTCATAAGTATTTAATGGGGTTGTGTTTATTATCCATGTCCATATGTTCTCAAAATGTTTTCATAAAATGATTACATTTCATCCATGTATGTTTAAAGTCATTCTTACCCCTTTTTTTACTTTTACCACATCGTATGGAAGGAATCTTTCTTTTGTTTTCCATATGAGGTACTTTTTGAATTTTCCGACAAAAGTACGAGAAGAATGTTATTTTTAACTTATAAGGCGTGAACAGATTTTTACGGTTTCATAATGCCTCATTTTAATGAAGCATAATCTACAATATTCTATGACTATTTTCATGAAAATACATTTCTTTTAAAATTGCATTGAATTTTGTGAAAAGAAAATGATTTTGAAGAAGAAAGGATATTTTCCTCAAGAATTCATTTGAAGTGTTTTATCAAAACCATTTTCCATATAAGATGAAATTATTTCATATGTGTATATTTCATGTATAATGTCTCTATGATTTACATGGTTTCACTTTTCTTATGATGAAATATTCATTTGTTTTATACGGATTATGTGATGATGGGATGAGGTTTATGAAACCCATTTTATTCTTTGGGTTATGATGAATTTTTTATGTTTATTTTTTTGGCACAAGTAAGAATAATTTCATTGTGAGATGGGTATGACCTATATATCACTCCAATGCATTGGGTAAAGATTTATATCTCATGAGATAGACATGGCTGGAACGGTAAGTTAATCTGGTTCAGTGTTACAGGACTGAAATGAGGAGTAAACTCGATTCAGAAAGGGACTTTGTCCACTAAGACGGTCTTGGCAGTAATGTCTTGGATACTATGGAAATCATAAAATGTTCTGAATGGTTTCCACAATTACATGATTTATTCCCATTATATTTTATCATTGTTGATGTTCTATTATGATATATTCCTTATGTACTTCCACGATATATGTCTTTGCTCAAGATTTTGATGTTTAAATTTCATGTAATTGTTTTTTCTTTCAAATGTTTATGTATTGTTTTATGTTCTCTATGTTCACCCTTAATGAGAATTTGAGCTCACCCTTTTTATGTTTTATTTTCCCCAGGAAATAAAGACAGTTTTTAGGTAAGGAAACAAAAAGGGGAAGATCATTATAGGAGTTGTTGAAGATCATTCAACATGATTAGAAGTTTATATTCCATGTTTCCAAAGATACTAAACTATTCCGGTCCTTTGGTGTCTAAATTTTTTATGTATTAAGTATTCTGCAAAAGTAAGGTAATGTCAATGTACGTCATGCTTTGGGTATCTACAAACATCCACTGAATCAACTTTTGTGGTCATCAGTACCATTCATTATATTATTACTAGTACATTATGAAAAACGACTGAAGTAAAATACTTATATTTTTTATTATTATTATTACCCTAATATCATTATTAAAATAATTATATGTATAATTGATGAATCTAAATATAAAAATAATTATTTCCACTTAGGAACCAAAAATAATATAATGAAAACCTCTATCCCTATGCTTCATCTATGGTATATTCCATTAGGGATTGGGGAACTATTTTTTGTAGTTATGTATCTCCTTATTGTAAACACATTTAACATTAGAGTTTTCTTTCATAAATTTTAATTCACATGACAGATGAAATTTCCTTATAAACATGAAGTAAACACACATTCTCATCCTGAATATTCTAGGTTGTTTTATTTTGTATTTATCCAATGATGAAAAATCATCATTACATCTCCTCCCATTATCCATTTTATTCTCTAACATCATATTATTCTTTTGGTTCTTATAAAATTCATAAGACTTGGATAAATATTTCTCTATCATGATGGAACATGATATTATGATCACAATGATGAGAAGGTTTGTGAAACTAAAACAATTAATGTATTTCAATTAATACCATTAATAAAATAGTCCATATTAGTATTTCGATTTCATATTTATTCTAAAACATGTTTAGATAAAAAATTAAATTTGGATTTTTTCATACCAAAATTTGCATCCTCATTTTTTCTTAGACTTAGTAATCTTCTATACATATCATCTTGTTTCTCCTTAGATAAATATTTTTCAATAAGAGTACCTTAAAATAATTCCATTCATTGTGTTATATTTATTCTTAATCATTATTGTTTTCTATTAATGAAAATTATTGATCTTAATCTTTTATGGGATGATAAAATTCTAGTACAACATTACTCATTTCTTTACTTACTGGAGTGAGAAATATATCTTCAATAGAGATTATAATTTCATAGTTAAAAATGGATTGGTTTCCCATTAATAGAATAATTTTACTAATTCATAAATTAGTATATCATTAATATAAGATGTTGGTAATATATAGGTGTCACTATTAGGGAAAAGATACTGGTCAAACCCTTAGTCAAATAACACAATATAGTTATAATTTGATCTCTCCTATTTATTTCAAATGCATCAACTTCATTGTCATTCCCAAGAATAATATATATACATGTATTGTATTTGTTTATATTCTTATCATTCCATCCACTATTAATCATTTTTAAACAATATAAAATACTATATTATCTCATAATATTATGAAACATAATGTATAATCCAAAATCCAACACTAGTTGTCACACCCTGGTTTTAAAGTTTTCAATAATTATATTTCATGTATGGTTCTTGGTCATTTTCACATTAATAGGGTGTGATGGGTTGAATTTTTTTTTGTATTCAACCCTCTTATTTTTGGTATATTTTTTTCAATGGTACACTTTTGATTTTTTTTAGAAAATGACATTTTTTTGGTTCATATACCCAAGAACACGGTTAGTGTATACCATTCACCCAATGTAGGTGATAATGCAGTAGAAGGAAGAAACTGCTGCACAGCTACTGCACTTTCTTCAACCTCATCCCTAGTAATCATGAACTCAAGATAGAGAATATGGAAAATTTGTTCATGGTTCATTTAACTATGAGAACTAACCTTGGGAGATACATCTGATTACAAAAGTAAATTTTCACATTTGGACTATTTCGGATTTAACACTTATTTATCCCTTCTTATTCCCCAATTACGATTTTCAGCCATGGGAGCTTCCTTACCTCCTCAATGAATACTTGGATACCCATTTTTTAATGTTATTTTGTGGGGAAGCATAGTTATTCTACAATTATGTATGTTCTTTCTAGTTTTTATCATTTCTATTAAGGGATTCGTCCCAATTTCTTATGGATATAATTTTACTATATCATGGGATTCATCATTGGGGTTTAATCATGAGTTTTTTAGTTTTTATCTTCATGATTAAGGTTAGTTTCTATCTTATAATGTTGTTGTTGAGGTGCGGTTGGAGATTCAAATCTGTTTTTGTGGATTTAGACACATATCTGATTCCTCGCATAGAAAATAATTGAAGAAAAATTATGCGTGAATCAAAATTTTTCGATGTTTTTTGATTAATATTTGTGGTGAAATATTAGTTTTGGAATGAATTTGATATGAATTTAGTTTTAAATTGTTTTCTAAACCCAAATGTGGGTGTACTTATTTTGTAAACCATTATTAATCATTTTTAATGTGCTTTATAAATTGTCATAATGATGGTTTTAAATGGATTTCAAAGTTTTAATAATTATTTGTAATGGTCATGATGTGTGGTTTGTTTTAAAGTTGTGATTTGATATGAAATTGGGCATTATTTTGGTGTAAACATTTTTTCTACTAATTTTACGTGTTTCATAAATTGTTTTATTGATTTATTAAATTATATGTATGCTAGGAATATGGTATTCAACATTATTAAGCATGAATTTAATTTTAATGTGGCACTATTATGTGAAATTTGGTGTTTTTCTTGTGGAAAACCTTATCGTGTAAATAGATGTCATTTTATAAATCATAACATTAGTTTATTAAATAATGTATTAGATGAGAATTTATTTTTGATATAGCACTGATGAGTGGATGAAAGTGGCTTTCAGGTTCACTTTTGGTGTAAAAGAATTGGGGTTTTTATTAATGTTGTTTTATAAATTATATAATTATTTAAAAAATTATTTAAATAGCTTTAAAGAATAATTGGGAAATTTTTTGTGGAGAGGATGTTTTCAAAAATGGATATCTTTGGTGCATGTGTTCGCTTTTGATATGGGGTTATTAGTTTTGTTGATAAATTCGGTATGTTGCATTATATGATGTGTGAATCTTGATTGAAAACAATAAAGGGAATCCCAAGTATCATAGTTAAAGGACTAGGATTAGTACACCCATGATTGAGAAGTGGCTATAGCCTAATTTCAATTAGAGTGATTGATGATGAAAATAATAAATGGATAATGATGATTAAGTGGATACTAATAGCTTATGGGTGTGTTTCCTTCTAGTGGATGGTACATGAGGACGTGGTTGGTCATTGTTTTTATGACACATTTCACGGAAATATGAGGTACCTAGTGTCCCATCATAATAAAGTGACTAAGGTTAATTTTCATGACTAGTTCTCATTGGTTGTATTTCAACTACCATCAACATATACTAGTATTGTATTGAAATTTAGTAGCCTGTGTTATTTCCTTAAATTTGTTTCTACTTTATGGTTAAATTCATGAAAACTATTTATCATTTAAAGTTTCATTCCTTAAAATTGTTACTATGATATTATTTTTTATGAAAACTATAATCTTTCTAACATATAAAGCTTACTAAATAAAATATTTTATAGGTTAGTTTCCTACTGGGATTTGGATCGCACCATAAATAAAAATTTGTTTGTATGTAGACATAGTAATGTTTGACACAGGTAAGGGTAACGTTTTTGGAGATGGTGGTTCAGGTTCCTATGGGATTTTCTTGGTTTGGTGTTGTGGAGGTTACTCCAAGGTGATTGTACATTTCATGTGGTGTTTTTTTGATATAGTCTTATTACCACTTTTATTTTATCCTTCTTGTATTTTTTTTTTAAATATGTATCTAAAATATGAATAATGTGTAAGAATCAATTTTTGGATATTTCATATCTGGATATTTTGATTCTATTTGGTATTTTAATATGATTAATTCAGGTAAATTATTCCCTCTTGTTATATTTGACATCGTTTCACTTGTTCCATCCCTTATAGAATTGGATTACCCTTTGGGTCTTTCTTTGGACCTGGTCTAGTGCATGGATGAAGGGACAACTGACATGGATCATGAAAAAACTGTATCATTTGAGGTCATTCTACTTAGGAATAATTATGGGGGAATGATTCTGGATATACTAGAGATATGATTCTTAGGTATTGACATTCAAGTTACATGTAGGGTTCTTGGATAGAATACTTTATGATGTGATTCACGTTACTAGGGGATGTATTGTTTTGTTCAGGTCATTTGGTCCATGTGGTTTTTCGTTTTTTGGGAAACGAAATGGGCGGTGGGATAATGGTCTCAGTGAACTTGAAGGGCATAATATACCATGTTGTGACAAGGAAAACATCATATGACACTCTCTATTATGGTGGTATAAATGTAATATGGTCACCCACCATATTTCATAGTCACCCATCGACACTTGTTTCCCTATTAATTTTTTGATATCTCCTCAGATTCTGAGAATTATTTTGAAAACCCCCTTTTTTGGAATTTTATAAATCAGATTTTAATGTGGGTGTTTATTTATTTGGGAAGGTGGAAAACGAATTTTAAAAATTCACCAAAAGGAATCCTTGTAATTAGGACCCTTTTATGGAAATTTAAAAATAATGGGATGGAATTATTGAGGATTCATTTTTATGAATATAGTTAGTGGTTTATCGATGTTGGTTGATTTTAAAATGGAAAATTATTTTTGAAAAGTTTGGGAAATATTGTTTTAAAATGATAACAATTGAGTTTTTAATAAAAAAATTTATTGATTAAGTAGAATATTTTGTTTAATCAGAATCATTTTGAAAATGAATTAAATGTTTGTAAATATGTGAATGAGTTTTTAAAATGAGTATCTATTTTAATGTTTTTTGTTTTTTTGAATTTTTTTGTGATATAAAAAATGAATGTTGATGTTTTTGGGGTATTAGTTCATGAAATTCTGATTTAGTGAGTACTTAAAAATGAATTTTTTTTAGAAATATTATTTTAGAAAACATGATTTTTTATTTTATAATAAAATATTAATTGAAAAATACATAGTACTTTATTAAATATAAATATAAATATATATTTTGGCCTAGGATTTGGAGGATTAGAGAAACAAAAATATAAATAAATATTTATAATATCAATTAAAAAAATATGTAATTGGTTTTTTCTTCACTTTCACCTTAATTGCCCTTTTAAAGCCTATGGAATCCAATTTTTTTTCAAAACATGGGATGAGATAAAAAACTCAATAAGTGATAAATTTTGAAGAAATGTTCATCTATAAATATATATAAAAATATGAGTGATTTTCACAAAGGCATTCTTCATACCCATAATGTATCATATACATACATTGAAAAAATATAGAAATATTAATAAAACATGTAGGTAACATGGGGAATTACATTCTTAAAATATTAACCCTCAAGACTCATATAGGATTTCTTACCATCATGAATAACTTTCAATATAAACCTCATGAATACCTTACAATGTAACACTCATGGATGACTTATGGCGTAACCATCGTAGCTGCACGTGGAGTAACCATACAACCGACATCCAACATAAATGCAACCAATTAACTAGAGAGAGATATATATCCCACACATAATTATAAAAATTTCCATGAATTTTAAAATAATCCTAAAAAATGAATAATTTTATAGAAAAATTAGTTTAAATTTCATAAAATATAATTTAAAAATCGGATATTTAATGAAATGTACCTTACAATTATAATATAATTTATTACAGAATTAAATGAATGAATTGAATATGTTTATAAACTATAAATAATTATAATAAAACCTAAAATAATCTAAATGCATTATATAAACAAACTTAGTACCACATAATCAATGAATAATATGGTTAACCCAAAGAATGAAAATTTTGTTAAGAATCCCCTTAACTCGAGATCGTATTACTTAATATGTGCTAAAACCTCCTTTATAATAGATAAAAGGTTATATTAATTCTATATATAATCATATTTTTTTATAACATCATATATGTTTATTTTCTAACAACATTCCACCCATTTATTATTATATTTTGTTCTTTACATTGTATTGGGTCTGTTTTTTACACTGTTTCCATGGGAAGTTTGTAATGAATTTAGTTGATGAATGAAAGAGAAACTCCAAAAGTGGAATTAAATGGAATTATTATGTTTTAAGAATATCAAATTATACCATTAATCATTTTTTGTCATATATGATGATGAATCATTACATAAATCATTAATGATGATTAGATAATTTTGGCAGTTCTTCGATAATCACGACCTTTTGTCACCATATATCATTAATATTGGGAATATAAGAAAATTTAAGAACATAATAAAAGTTATAAATTTATATTAACAATACTTTACAACAATAATAATTGTTTTACAACCATATTTTACGTAATTAAATGAAATTGAAGACACATTATCCATGATGTCGTTTAATTTTCACATCATAGTCAATGATTTTATTTTTAGAATAAGAGGGATAAGAGAAAGAGTATGATGATGAATTGATTCATAATAATGATAAAAAGAAATCATATATATAATACAACAGATTTTATTACTCTTGGATAAGGGGAGTTTAAGAGAGTATAAGAAACAAAAAGAATTGAAAATAAAAAAGAAGAAAATGAATGAGGATTTATACCTCAAGATATCTTCTCATTGAGATCCTTCATAAGGTCATTGCTATTGGCCTTTTTGTGAGACAAGATGTTTTTGGAATAGGGGGAGATACTATGGATGAATATTGGGAAGAATTTATACAACTCTCAATGATTTATAGGTTTGATATGAATTGGTGGAGGGTGGTATTTATATGGGATGAGAGGATGGGTTTTCCATTATTTTTATCATTAGATTAAAAATATTCTCAATACATGAAATATTATTTATTATTGTCAAGAAAGAAAATAAATATAGTGTGTTATTTTCTAAAAATTCTCCATTACATCAGCCATCACTCATGCATTATGAAAATATACTTTTATATAGAATATTTTGAAATTACTCTATTTCACTATTCACAAAAAAATCACCTATTAATGAAAAATCGAAAAATACACCCTAACAATTTTGTAATTTGTATAATTCAAATAATTAAATTATTTTCATCAATATAATTTGATAAATATTATTTATTAAAATCTTAATTAATATCAGAATGTATTAAACAAATAACAATTTTAAAACTATTATTGATTTTATAACACCTTGAAAATTTAATAATGGTATCATAAAATTATATTATTAAAATAAGATAATCGTTTATGATTACATTTATAGAAAATAAATTTTCATTTATATTATTGAATTTTTTATTATATTGTAATAAAATAATTATGACCTACTAAAAAGATATTCAATTATATGATGATCATATTATCACTTCTAAGATTACTTTTTTTAGAAATTAATTGTTTTTGTTATTATTAATTTGTCCATTTAATTATTAATAAAGGCTATATTAATATTCATAATTTTAAAATAACTATTAAAAGGGTTAGATTATAATTCACTAATAATTATTTTGGATCTATGAGATATCAAATAAGTTATTGATAGCAATTATTTATGCATGTTTTTTAAAATTAAAATCACTTAAGATGAAAAATTATGTTTAATGACTATGTTATAAAGTTGAAATTAAATTTAGTTGTATATTTATGAATGATGTGGACTTCTATTTAATTAAAATATATGGGTGTTATTGTTTTGGTTGAGAGTATAAAGACAAATGTATCGGGTTTATCTATTTGGGATAAATGATGCTAACCATTTTGGTTTTGATGATAACTAGATATAGAAATTGTAAATTATAAATAATTTAATGATATTAAGATAAAATAGAAGACATTTTTTTACATCATAACTAAAATATATTCGTGAATATTAATTTCTTTGAGTAATCGATGAAATGGAAATTTGTCAAAGAAAAAGAAAAAGGAATGAAATTTTCCATATGAAATTGAAATAATTTAAGTAAAATTAATGATTTTCTCTATATTGATATTAAAATAATCCCAAAACATTAAAAAGGAATCATGAAATAATATTTTTATATGTTTACATTAATTATTGATTAATTGATTCTCACTTCTACAATCATAATTTTATGGTTTTATTTTCATTAAATTTCACTCAACTGTGCAATCAACCCCCCTACTAGTCATTAGACACATGTTTTTCTCGTTATGTCTATAATTTAACATCCCAAAAATTTTATTCTTATCTGGAAATAACATTACATGAAATTTTGGTTAACCATTATATTTATACTTTCCCATTTAAAAAATATGTTTTGTTCTCCCTCGATGAAATTATGTTATTCAATTAAGGTATTTTCAAATATCAAACCATTAATGACTATTATAAAATTGTTAAAGTTAAATTTATTTAAGATAATAGGATAATGTAACACCATGTAAATTTATTTTAAAAGAATAATAATTTTCATACATTTCATAACACACACTAATGAGTTTCTACAAACTGTGATTTATTATGAAAATATTATTATTAATATATTACTATTTTAATATAGTAATTGAATTTGTGACAATGATTATCAGTAACCCCATTATGAAATTTATTAAAACATTTCATACAAAAAAATGTTGATTACTTATATGGAAATAAAAACTACAATTTTAGTAAGGTCATTTTATGATTCAGAAATGCATTTCAATCAAAAATGATTCTTATTATGTTGAAATTATAATATATTTATGAGACATAGAAATTTTATTTTATAATATAATAATCACATTTTAAAAAATATATTTAGAATTCACATAGGTTGTAACGATTTAATTTTTCATAAAGGATTTTTTTTCGTGATTAATACATAATAGAAATATTTTCCCAATATGATCATTTATTTTAAAAAAAATATTAATTTAAAATTCCTAATATATTTTTTGATTTTTTAATGTGAAATATGATCTACTTGATTATTAATCATATAATTATTTCTATTTTAATTATCATAACAAAATATTTTTATATAAGTAATTTTTTATGTTTAAAAACACATAATTTTAGAAATGGTTTTTTGTATCATTTTATTATGTTATAATAATGAAATATATACAAATTATGTAGATTGAATATATAAATATAGATACTATGTTATGAATTATGGGGACAAAATTTGGTAAATATGTCCATTTTAATTTTTACCACTATGAACAGTAATAATAATAATTATATATATTCTTGGTATGGGTAAAATGAGTATATCATTGTTCATAATATGATGTTTGGTCTCAAAATAAACTCATGAGATTTAATTAATTAATTTGATGAAATAAATTCTACCACAAAAACATAAATTTTTGTATATTCCATTTTTGTACTATTTTCCCTTGATAATGAAATATATATTATTTTATGTAATGAAAATCCTAAAATGACACTCTCTTGTGTATATTGTCTCTAATTTTTTTTCATATTGATAATTACATAATATGTTTGGTTTTAAATATTTATTTATATAAATAATTAAATTTTTTCTTGCTAGTATATATAAAATTTTCATGGATTATGAAATTAACATCAATGATTACACAACACCAAAATAATATTTAATAAATTAATTGAAACATTATATATATTATTTTAAATTTTTTAAAAGTTACATAATTTTTTGTGTATTATTTTTAGAAACACATATTGATAAATATGTTAGTTTTTGGATGTTATAATATATTATATCCAAAATATGTAACCATCTTGATAATTTTAATGTTAAAGATAATTATTTCTGTCTGAAATTAAATTAATGATATTTTATGAAAAATCAAATTTTATTCAATTATTTATAAATCATAAGATTGTGGAATGATTACTAGTGGTATGAAAAATTTTCTATCATTAGATATATTTTCAATTTTTTTATAATTGTTAACTTATATAAAAATTATGATAATTATAATATTATATTTTATTATTTATTGTATTTCCACGTCTTTCATTTCCCTCCATGATAAAAGGACAACCCTTCTATATTTTTTTACCCCACATTCATTCATAGAGATTAAACAAACCCTACTGAATTCCCTTTCTTAAGTGCCCTATAACTGAATTAGATATAAATTTTATATCTAAACACCATTCCATAATTCCTAATGAAAGGATATAATGGTGGGATACTAAAGAAGAGGTAATCTTTTTAACTGATGTCTTTCAATTTATTTCTTATTATACCATACCTGAATATATTATATTTTTAATACAAATATAAATTTTTGTACCATAAATATCTTTAAATATTATTCTTATCATGGAACCAATATTATTAACCATATTTTAAATTTAATGGAACGTTTATGTGTTTCTCGTGCGTAGATTTGGATTATATTCATCACATAGTGATGAAATTCATTTTCTGTAACCATATTTACTATATAGGTATTATGATGAGTTTAATATTTAAATATTATATTTATAATATTATTTTTCTAATAAAATTATAATAGCATATATTCCTTTTTTACATTCCCATCTGACGGAAAATGTGATAATTGCTCATGTGTATGCTTACACAACCACCTTTATAAAGCGATGTAATTCATTTATAATTTCTAATTTACATGGATTTTAAAACTGATATATTTAATGAATTTATATGTTCTTTTGTAATATATATAAATTAATCTATAATTTTGAATTATTATATACATTTATTTATTTCCATCATTATAAATTTAAAAATAACCCATAAATCATACCAACGACTTACTATGTTTATGAATGATGAAATTAATTTTTTTGAGTTGAAATTTTATGGATGAATCCGAATATATATAGAGATATAATGAATTTATATGATATTTATTTCATGTTTATCATTATTTAAATTATGGAAACGTGATCCAAGAGCTATTACTAGAACTACTAAATATAAATTATATTAAAAAACAAAGCACTGAACAACTGAAAACAATATTCTCAATATGAAGTTATTAATAAGTGGTTCTTATAATAATATAATTAAATAAAATATTATATTATAATTATTTAGATCAACTGTTAAATATGTGTAATAATTTATATTTTTACTATAAAAGTGATAAAATCATTTTTTAGAAACTCTAACTCGTTGTATGGTTGTTCCATCATAGTTTTGTTGGTTCGCGGCATATGCCATATCTACAAATTGTTTCCTTTTTAATGTTTATATGATTTGAATGAATGAATTTTCAGAATATTAATATAAAAATAATTTGTATTTTTAAATCCATTAAAGGTTTAAATTTAATGTGTCTTTGTTTCGGATGTTATAAAATCGGTAAGGTTTTGTCATATTAGATTTTTTTCTTGGGAACATGTTATATTATACACCTATATATATTTATGAGGTTAATATAAAACACATTTGACATTTTATATCATTAATGACTTTCTTTGTTGATATATAATTATATATTTAATTTATTATTTCACTGTTCTATGATTCAAAAGTTACCAGTGTAGTAAGGGAATTTCATTTCAATCTCATTCTAATCAGTATTTTTTATGATTGACCTTCCATAAATAGAAATTATATGATCCTTTTTTGATAAATACCTTTATTTTTATTCAAATAATTTTATTAATTAATAACCCATATTTTTCATTAAATTACCAAAATTTATATACTCAAGAAGCTGATAGAACATTTTAATGGAAAAAATAATTTAACTCTAACTTAAATAAATTTTCTTTACTATATATCTATGATTTATATATATTTTTTCAAAAAAATATATTCTTATATTATTTTTAAAATTAATTTTTGTACAAGAAATAATTATTTCAAAAGGATGACAACAAATTATCTTATATTTCTCTAAATTTTTACTTATGAATTTATATTATAACTTTAAAAAGAATCTCTATAGTAAAACACATCACATGAATGAAATTTCTCTTCATCATTACCACATTATTCATGAAATATTATAGAAACTTTTTCCAAAAAATATTTGAAAATTTTTTCCTTTAATATTAATTTATTAGTATTTCATTATATTTTATTTAAAAATGATTGGGGAAATTCCCTTAATAAATATTATGGTGATATTTTAAAGTAAATTATTAGATATGATATCATCTATTGATGTTACATATTATTTACAATTTATATGATCCTATAATACCTTATATACACTTTATATATATGGTTTATGTTTATGGAGATGAAATATTAATGAAACCCATTTTGTTTTCTATTTTTTCATTTATTATGAATTTTTTAATAATATTATAGAATACACATTAATGGATTTTTGATTATGTGAATACTGATTCATGAAATATGTAGCCCTCCATTGAAATGCATAAATATGGATAACTCATTATATAACTATTTTATCCTGAACCTGATTTCTTGTTCACAATTATTTGTGTGTATATAGTTTTTATATCCATTTGATTGTGTTAATATAGTTTTCATGATCATAAGCTTATACATTGACCTGGTTTCTATGTCCCTAAAAATATGTGTAGATATAGTTTCGTGCGAAATAGTTTTTACAAGGTAATTATTTCCTTCCCTCAATATAATGAGTAATAATGTATATATTTTTACATTTTTACAATTTTATGAAAATATTGTTTTTCTATATTTTTATTTCTATGTTTTTTTATCATGGATCATGAATTATTATTAATGATTCAATACTCTTATGAATATTGTATAACATTATTATAATGTTTTATGTCACAACTCATGATTATGATAAATGATATATTGGTTATGAAATGTTTAATCTATGATCAATATACAATACAATTATTATTATCTCACTCACACATGTGATCATTGATTTATATCGCCCTTTTTTATTCTTACAGGAAATATGACTTAACCCATTATAATGCTTTCATTCCCTATTTTATGATGAATGTTTTCATGTATGATATTATTTTTAAGGGTGAATGTTATTATTATCATAGATTTTGATGATGTAGATCATTTATAAACAAGATGATTATGAATAATGGTTTCCAAAGAGATAAAAATTATATAATTATGGTATTGAAAATAAATATTTTTTTGAATATTCATCTAATTACAAGTAATATTTTTATATGTTAATATTGGGTAAAATTTATTATATTTTCATATACGGTTTTGTGTACAAGAATTATTTTTCTAGTGATATTAATTATTTATTATTTATTCATAATGTTTATTATATTCCATAATCTAAAGATATTTATCATCACATGTTCTTATTTCATATTTTTTTATTACCATTATAAGTTTCTAGGCCACTTTTTTATGAAATATTTATTGTTTAATATCCATATTCAATTATCATTAATAATCAATCATATTTAATGATTTTCACATATGATACTATGAAAATGTTATCATATAATATCATTTTATCATGTATTCCACCAAATTTTTATCTTAAATTTTCACATATCTATAAGTATCCCTTATCGATCATTCCTGATCATCCCTTTTAACTTTTCCCTTACCCCATCTATAAATAATATTATATCATATGAAATATCAAGAATAGGGTTAAAAGGATAATGATTATAATGAAATTGTATCTTCTTTTGTGAAATATGATTCTAATGAATATAGTATCCAATAGAAATAATATTTAGGTCCCTGTGTTTTTGGAAGTTTTGGTAGATATATCAATTAAATAATGGAATCAATGTATAAATTAAAAATCATTATCTTTGGTGACCATTAAACCAAACTAGAAACTCTAGGGTATATTATTTGGTTGATAATAGTCTACTTAATAACATATATGAAGGATTTATTTCTTATCTACATAATCAATTTTTTTGTTAAGTATAAGATAACCCCACATAATATAACTGAATTTTCATATATCATTGATAATGTGTGAACTAATGGAAATGTAGAAAATTTGACAATGGATATGAAAAATATGTTTTAGAGTTCAATTCCTTAATGTTTTTCTGATAATTAAAAAATATTATTAATAATTCTTCAGACATTTCACCCCTTTTGGTTTTATTAATGGATGGAACTATAGGGATCCATAAGATTAAGGTAAATTGATGTGATTAATATAATGTACAACATATCATATTGGTATTTGGAGTGAGAATGATTTTTATTATGTTAAAATATATTTCAATAAATATGATTAACTATGTGAACATAGAAAAATTACTAAAACAATTAAAAATAGATGGAGTCTCATCAATGATCAAGTGATAATGAAGATGAATGAATGAATGTTTAATTTATTATATATCAAAAATGTGTGAACCATTAACAACATAATGGTATTAGTTGGAATGAAATATTATTTACATGTGTTATATTGGGATATCATGATTCATCATATGATAGGATATATAAGATGTCACTTATTGTAATTGGAGTGGAAAACATGTATCCAAATGAACAACTAAGGAAGAAATTACTTAATTATGGAAGACATGGACATTATAAAACATTACTTCATTATACAGGGGATCATAATGATTAATGGAATAAAAAACCATTACAACCCAGGAAATATTCTAGAGTATGTTAAATGACAACTAATGAGAAGTATTTCCAAACTAAATCCTTCGATTTAGAACTTTGAATATGGGATCCTTATTATTTAAATCTATTTTATCTAGACTCATTTCAAAATCTTCAACATGATGTTTTGTTTATAAAATAATATATTTATTTACATTAATATTTCATTTCATTGATTTTTTTTATTAAATAATTCTTATTAGGGTTCCATTAGATGGGTTTTAAGTAATTTCATGTAATGGATTGACTATTTCAAAATTGAATATATATTTAATAATTGTTGATATATTATCTAGGATATCCAAGTTACATAAAATGGATATAGCAATAGAAATAATGACTTCTCACCATGGAGAGATATCAAAATAATTGAAAATTTAGATTAAAAAAATGAATATTATTTAGTATCTATCAATAAAACACAATTTTGTGAAGTCCATAAAGTTTTTAATGAATTTTAAGACACCATATAAATTGAAAATGTTGAAAAAAACCATTTTAATCTCATTATTATTACACAAAATGTCAGATAGGATATAAAAATAGAGGGTACAATGTTCAAAAAATTATAGGCATAATATTAGTATTTGGAAAAAATATTATATAACATAATCAAATTCAAATTTTGTTGGAAGCAATTTAGGCAATGAATGTCCACATTTGGCCACATAATAATCAAAATTGAGTGGATATGATATGATATAAATCAATCACCAACCATTATTCGAGATTGGTTTACATAGTAAGAAATTTATCTAATGTTTTAAAAAGTTGGTGATGGTATGGGTAGTTATCTATTGAAGCTAGAAACACAAAATAGGTGTATGGTTGAGAAGTAACAAGTCAGGTGGTGGAGGCAGCTACTCTAGAATGGTAATGGAGGGGTATAATGTGGATTAAAATTAACATTATGAGTAGTTATAGAAATATTAATTTATTTCATTTTTTACTCATCATTATTTTAGTGATGACATGTCGGCGTACAATGAAGAATTTTAGATAATTTTGTATCGTGTTTCAAATATTAAAAATGTGATTGCATTTCAAACCATACTTCAGTTTATGAGAATATGTCCTCAAAATTATGATCTATGAACATATTGTTGAATATAATATCTATTAACACCAAACCAAAAAGAGTATTTTCATCAATTGGTTGTAAATAAATTCAACATAGAGATATTATTATAGGTTACTTATATATCCATCACTCTGTTAATAATTTTGACAAATATTGTAATTTTTAAATTATTGATAACATTAATTTTTTTCACATGAAATTTATATTGTGAGGATATAATTTTTATATGGAGGTTGAATATTATACCTTGCTATTTAAATATAATAATTTTCTCAAAAAAGCCATATTTTTTTATAGATTATCCACATGAAAATATCAAAAAAATTATATTGTGTTAAATTTTAATAATTATATAAATATTATGTTAAGACATTAAAACCCATCCATTAAATTAGATGGTATTAATAAGATTAAATTATTTATAAAATAATTTTAGAATGTATTATAATGGTTTCATTTAATATCTATGATGTAATATTGATATAGACAAAAAAATAATATAGTCATTTTTCATTTTAATGTATTCTATAGAATTTTTTTCATTTTAGTATATAAGAATTTATATTTCAAAAAATGTTTTATGAATGATGATAAAATATATTTCATATAAATAATTGGTTAATACTATTTGAAAAATTAAATAATAAAAAATATGGATGAAAAAGGTTATAATTCTAAAAATCTAATTTCTTATAAGAAATTATTCGTTATATTTTATGATTTTATTAAATATTGAGATTATAAAATATAATTTTTTTTTTCCAAAATGGAAAAGGAAATTATAATGAAAAAAATATTAGTTTAAAATTGATTTTTTGGGTTTTTCAAAATTAAATGATTTTTAGGTGAAAAGTGAAAAAATACAAATTTTTCTATAAACTATCACTTTTATGTCATTATCATAATCTCATAATGAATTAAATTTATTTGGAATAAAATAAATAAATATAATTATATAAATATTGGAATATTAAATCATTTTAAAACATAATGTTTCCATTGAATCCATGTATATCATTTTGGAAACACTAGTAAAATTTTATTCAAAAATATTATTTTAATATATTATATTTATAATTAATACTCATCACATTATGAAATTATATATTTCAAAAAATATTTCATTTTTTATATATTATTTATCATTTTATTTAATTTTTTTAATTAAATATTTTATCTCTTATGGTATGATTAAGAATAAGAAAATAGTGACTATATTAATGGTGAAACATTTATTTTCCAATAATTATCTTATTAATATTACAGAATTTTTGTACATTAAATTAAATTAATATTTTAAACCTATAAGAATATTAATATGTCTAATATAATATATCATTACAATATTAAAAATTTAATTTGTTACCAATGTTATATAATATTAATCAATCATAATAATAAACCTTCATTATTAAACAACAAATGATTTTCAATAAATTAAATTATTTCTTTTACAAATAAATGTTCTATTATCCTTATATTTAATTAAATTTAATTAATATTGAATTTATGTTCCGAGGAACAATATTTTGTAAAGTCTGTCATTTTAGTTTTTTATTAAAACAACAATTAATTACATAAAAACTAGTTACGAAGTTATAAAAATCAAAATGATAATAGTAAAAACATTAGAAAAAACAAAATAAGAATTAAAATTTTTTAGAAATAAATTTATGAGTATTTTTCCAAACATTATCCCCCAAAATTACATTTTATTATAATCTTATATTATTTTACCCATTATTTTTTTACTTATACCATCGAAAATGTAATGGGTTTTCCAAAAGTGTCATTTCATCAATTATAAATGGGGACACTTAAACCCCTTATTAACATTCATATTAATTAATATTCATTATTTAAGATAAGAACTTTTTTCATTCTAGAAACTTATCTCATTTTCTGAACAATTTAGACTCAATTACATATCTTGATCCCTTTATTTTTAATGTTTATTTCAAAACATGGTTTATGGTACCAAAGTGAGCATTACTTACTCATTACCTCTTCATTTAAATTTATCTTCAAAACCAACCATAAATGTTGAATTAATATATAATAAAATTCATTATTATACTAAATTATGATTATATTTGTGGAAATTTTAAAATTCACTCAGTTACATAACCTTATAAATACAACATGAAGCTAAATCATCACTCTGTGGACTACCACCTCCAAGAAGTAGAATTTTTAACTTTTTCATATTTATTTTTATTATTTTTAATAACTATATAAAATAATACTAAAAATATAAAAACAAATAAAAAATAATACAATTCATTTTTACAGTGATTTCATGAAAAAATAAATAGTTTTACAACCATACTGACTGATCAAATTATATCACACTCATGTTCGTGTCTGGAAAACCACCTAATCACACTCATGTTTGTAACAAGCCAAAATGCACAAAAATGTATTCATTTAGAACATTATATGATATAAGGTTGAAATATGGACATCACATATGAGTTATATAGGATTCATTTCATTTTAATTCTTGTATTCTTGGTACAATACTAGGTAACCACGTTTTAACTATAACAATACTAATTAAATTTTTGAGTTATTACTAATCACATTAAAAAAAATTAGTTGAACATATTATATAATATTAAATATTATTATTATAAATATGGAATCAATTTTACCAAACTAAATTTACTTTATTTCTCTGATTAAATTTAAAATTAAATATATAGACCCAAATAAAAACCGATTTTCAAATTAATGGTTTTCAAATGTTTAAAATGTGGTGATAGAATAAATTAACATATAACAGATTACAATGATATATATTTAGTTTTTAAAAATATAATTGAACATAGTTTTTACTAGTAAAATTAAATAATTTGTAACTTTTTAAATCATTAAATGAAAACGCAGTATTCGATAATAATATGTGTTTTAACTTTTCATAAAAAATAACCACTTCAAAATATTCTCAAAAATTCACTCTGTTATTTATGAAATGATTATTAAAATAATAATATACATTTTTTATTCACTTTTATTAATGATCTATAAAATAATTTCATTAAAATTATGAAAAATTAGATGAAATCATTTTTTAGAAAAACCATATTTTTAAGTAGATATTTTTATTCATTCTTATCACAAGGATATAAAGAATATTAGTTTAATGATTAATATTTTGATTGAATATGTAGTATATAATATTAATTATGTTAAATAAAAAATAGAGTCTAATTTAATTTATTAATATAAAAATACATTAACCACATAAAATTAGTGTTTCAAAAAATTAATTATTTCAGATTATATTAATTATTATTTTAATTTAAAATCAAATAATTACCAATGAATTTATTTTGTACATGTATAAAAAATATACCTTTCATGATTTTGTATTTATTATTCATACCTTCAAATGTAATTATTATTTTATAATGATCATAAATAAATAATATATTTTGTGGATCATTTATAATTTCTTGTGTGTATATATGCTATTAATATAAATTTTATACTTTCAAAATAGTGTGGTATTACATTATAATGATCTTAAAAAATTATCCTTTCAAATTTATAATGTTCTAAGAAATCCATATTTAATCAATTAATGAATAATTTTATGAATTCCATCTATATAAAAATGGTAAATATAACATCATATTGTTAAGATTGACATTCATGTACAATAATCATTTATAATAACATATTATTAGGTTTCCTATTAGGAAAAATTGTTGTGACATTGAATAAATTTGATCAACAAAATGATATGATCCTGGGAATGATAATGACCACATTGAAATAAATATATTATGGGTGAAATAAATATTTTCCTCCTGTGATATTTAGGTAAATGTATAATCTTTTTATTTTAATGACTTTTTATAATGTTATAGTATTTTTTTACAATCAGGAAAGATAATAAAAAATATATTTAATTGATATAAATTTTTTTTTAAAAAAATTATTAATTTCTTATTTGATCAATAACTAATTCTTTTTTTTCATAAATGAATATTTAAAATCAAAAACAAATTTTATAAATAACAATAGTTATCTTTTAATAGATCATAAAATCTATAAAATAGTGGAGCGTCATTCCATCTATCTATAAATATTCACTAATAAAATAATGGTAAAAATATTGTCCAATATAAAAATTTAATTTCTAGAAAACGTTTCAATAATAATATAGTTCAACATAATTCATTTTATAAATAGTTAACCCCAAGATTCCTAAAAAATATGCATGGACAAAAATAAGGTCCTAAAATATAGAAGGAGGGTCACATAAATTTAAAAATATACAAAACATTAGATCCCCCCTATAGTATAATGCATCCCTTAATTTTTTATAAAAATTATAGAATACCTTGATCACATTAAATTCTCAGTGTAAACATGAATGCTTACAAAAATAATATATCATATTATTGAATATATTCTATAAATCCACGATTTTTGTAATCTAATGTTAACATTAAACACCAAAACACTAACAATTAACTATTTCACTAATACTATACAATAATAAACAATGATAATCCCATCAATGGAATCATATTATGGGTTATATTCCCATAATATAGTTTTTTTCCAAAATGAGAAACATCCACTGAATCATATTTTTTGGTCATCATTACCATTCATTATATTATTACTAGTGCAGTATGAAAAACAACTGAAGTAAAATACTTATAATTTTGATTATTATTATTACCCTAATATCATTATTAAAATAATTCTATATATAAATGATGAATCTGAATACATATATAATTATTTCCACTTAGGCACCAAAAATAATATAATGAAAACCTCTATCACTAAGCTTCTTCTATGTTATATTCCATTAAGGATTGGGGAACTGTTTTTTTAGTTCTGTATCTCCTTATTTTAAAAGCATTGAACATTATAGTTTTCCTTCCTAAATTTAAATTCACATGACTGATGAAATTTCCTTATAAACATGTAGTAAACACACATTCGTATCCTGAATATTCTAGGTTGTTTCATTTCATATTTATCCAACGATGAAAAATAATTATTCCATCTACTCCCATTATCTATTTAATTCTTTAACATCATATTATTCTTTTGGTTATTATAATGTTCATAAGAGTTGAATAAATCATTCTCTATCATGATGGAACATGATATTATTCTCACAATGAAGAGAAGGTTTCTGAAACTAAAAAAAATTAATGTATTATAATTAATACCATTAAAAAAATAGTCCATATTAGTATTTGGATTTCATATTTATTCGAAAACATATTTTGATAAACATTTAAATTTGGATTTTTGAGTACCAAAATTTTCATCCTCATTTTTTTCTTAGAATTTGTAATCTTCTATCCATATCTTCTTGTTTCTCATAAGATAAATATTTTTAAATAAGTGTACATTAAAATAGTTCAATTCGTTGTGTTATATTTATTCTGAATCATTATTGTTCTCTATTAAAAAAAAATATTGATCTTAATCTTTTATGGGATGATAAAATTCTAGGACAACATTCATCCATTCTTTACATCCTGGAGTGAGAAATATCTCTTCTATAGAGATTATAATTTTGTAGTTAAAAAATGATTGGTTTCCCATTAATAGAATAATTATACTAATACATAAAGTAGTGTATCTTCAATATAACATGTTGTTAATCTATTGGTGTCACAATTAGGAAAAATATATTGGTCAAATCCTTAGTCAAGTAAAATAATATTGTTATAATTTGATCTCTTCTATTTATTACAAATGCATCAACTTCATTTTCATTCCCAGGAGGAATATATATACATGTATTGTATTTGTTGATATTCTTATAATTCCATCCACTATTAATCATTTATAAACAATATAAAATAATATATTATGTCATAACATTATGAAACATAATTTATAATCCAAAACTCAACACTATTTGTCACACCCTGGTATTAATTTTTTCAATAATTATATTTCATGTATGGTTTTTGGTCATTTTCACATGAATAGGGTGTGATGGGTTGACTTTTTTTGTATTTATCACTTTTATTTTTGGTATATATTTTTCTTAGTGGTACACTTTTGATTTTTTTAGAAAACGACAATTTTTGGGTACATATACCCAAGAACACCGTTAGTGTAAACCATTCGCACAACGTAGGTGACAGTGCAGTATGAGGATGAAACTATTGCACAGCTACTGCACTGTCTTGCGCCTCATCCCTAGTAATCATGATCTCAATATTGAGAATATAGACAATTTGTGCATGGTTTATTTAACTATATTAACTAACCTAGGGAGATACATCTGATTAAAAAAGTAAATTTTCACATTTTTCCTCTTTCGAATTTAACACCTATTTCTCCCTTCTTCTTCCCCAGTTATGATTTTCAGCCATGGGAGCTTCCTTACCTCCTCAATGATTACTTGGATACCCATTTTTAATTGGATATTGTGGGAAAACATAATGATTCTAAAATTATGCATGTTCTTCCAAGTTTTCATCCTTTTTATTAAGGGTTTCGTGCCAATTTCTTAGGGATCTAATTTTACTATAGCATAGGATTTATCCATGGGGTTTAATTATGAGTTTTTTATGTTTTATATTCATTATTAGGGTTAGTTTTAATCTTATAATATTGTGGTTGAGGTGCGGTTGGAGAATCAAATCAGTTTTTGTGGATTTAGACACATATGTGATTCCTTGCATAGAAAATAATTGGAAAAAAATTATGCTTGAATCAATATTCTTCTATGTTTTGTAATTAATATTGGTGGTGAAATATTAGTTTATGAATGAATTTTATATGAATTTAGTTTTAAATTGTTTTCTAAACCCAAATGTGGGCATACTTCTTGTGTAAACCACTATTTATCATTTTTAATGTGCTTTATAAATTGTCAAAATGATTATTTTAAATGGATTTCAAAGTGTGAAAAATTATTTTGAATGGTCATGAAGTGTAGTTGGTTTTAAAGTTGTTATTTGATATGAATTTGGGCATGATTTTTGTGTAAAATTTTTTTCTGCTAATTTTAGGTGTTTCTTAAATTATTTTATTGATTTATTAAATTATATTTATGCTGGTAAAGTGTTATTCAACATTATTAAGCATGAATTTAATTTTAATGTGGCACTATTATGTGAAATTTTGTGTTTTTCTTGTGGAAAACCTTATCGTGTCAATAGATGTCATTTTATAAATCATAACATTTGTTTATTAAATAATGGATGGGATGAGAATTGATTTTTGATATAACACAGATGAGTGGATGAAAGTGGGTTTCGGGATCAATTTTGGTGTAAAAGAAATTGGGTGTTTATTAAATATGTTTTATAAATTATGTAATTCTTTAATAGATTAGTTAAATATCTTCAATGAATATTTGGGATTTTTTTTGCGGAGCGGATGCTTTCAAAAATGGATTTCTGTGGTGCAGGTCTTCACTTTTGATATGGGGTTCTTAGTTTGGTTGATAAATTGGGTATGTTGTATTATATGATGTGTGAATCTTGATTGAAAACAAAAAGGGAATCCCAAGTATCATAGTTAAAGGACTATGATTAGAACACCAGTAATTCACAAGTGGCTATAGACTAATTTCAATTAGAGTGATTGATGATGAAAACAATAAATAAATAATGATGATTAAGTGGATACTACTATCTTATAGTTGTGTTTCTTTCTAGTTTATTGTACATGAGGACGTTGTTGGTCATTGTTTTTATGACACATTTCACAGAAATATGATGTACCTAGTGTCCCATCATTATAAAATGACTAAGGTTAATTTGCATGACTAGTTCTCATTGGTTTTATTTCACCTACCATCAATATATACTAGGATTGGATTCTAATTTAGTATCACGTGTTCTTTCATTAAATTTGTTTCTCCATTATGGTTACATTCTTAAAAACTATTTCTTATTTAATGTTTCATTCCTTAAAATTGTTACTATGATATTATTTTTTATGAAAACTATAATCTTTCTGAATTATAATGTTTATTGAATAAAATATTTTATAGGTTGTTGTCCTACTTGGCTTTGGATCACCCCATAAATACAAATTTGTTTGTAAGTATATGTAGTAATGTTTGACAGAGCTAAGGGTAACATTTTTGGAGATGGTGGTTTGGGTTCCTAGAGGTTTTTCTGGGTTCAGTGTTCTTGAGGTTACTCCAAGGTGATTGTACATTTCATGTGGTGTTTTTTGGATATAGTCTTATTATCCTCTTTTATTTTATCCTTCTTAGATTTAGGTTTAAAATATGTATCTAAAATATGAAAATTTTCTAAGATTCATTTTTTGGATTTTTCAGATCTGGATATTTTGAAACTATTTGTTATTTTAATATGATTAATTGAGGTCAATTTTTCCCTCTTGTTATATTTGACATCGTTTCACTTATTCCATCCCTTATATAATTGGATTTCCCTTTGGGTCTTTCTATGGACCTGGTCGAGCATAGGAATGAAGGGATAACCAACATAGATCATGAAAAAATTGTATCACTTGAGGTCATGATAATTAAGAATTGTTATGGGGGAATGATTCCAAATATACTAGAGATATGATTCCAAGGTATTTACATTCAGGTTACATGTAGGGTTCTTGGATAGAACACTTTATGATGTGATTCACATTACTAGGGGATGTTTTGTTTTGTTCAGGTCATTTGGTCCATGTGGTTTTTCGTTTTTTGGGAAACGAAATGGGTTGTGGGATAATGGTCTTAGTAAAATCTAAGGGCATAATTGACCATGTTGAGACAATGAAAAAATTCCTATAACACTCTCTGTTATGGTGGTATAAATATAATATGGTCACGCACCATATTTCATAGTCACCCATCGACACATGATTCCCAATTAATTGTTTGATATCTCCTCAGATTCTGAGAATTATTTTGAAAACCCCCGTTTTTGGATTTTTAGAAATCAGATTTTAATGTGGGAGTTTATTTGATTTGGGAAGGTGGAAAATGAATTTTATGAATTCATCAAAAGGAATCATTTTAATTAGGACCCTTTTTATTAAAATTATTTCATGAAATTATCTAGGATCCATTTTTATGAATATAGTTAGTGGTTTATCGATGTTGGTTGATTTGGAAATGGAAAATTACTTTTGAAAAGTTTAGGAAACATGGTTTTATAATGAGAAGAATTGAGTTTTTAATAAAATTTTGATTGATTAAGTGGAATATTTTGATTAATCGGAATCATTTTGAAATTGAATGAAATGTTTTGAAATATGTGAATTTGTTTTTAAAATGAGTTTTTATTTTAGTGTTTGGTGTTTTTCTGAATTTTTTTTGATATATAAAACGAATGATGAGGTTTTTGGGCTAGTAGTTCATGAAATTCGGATTTAGTGAGTTCTTTAAATTTACATTTTTTTAGAAACATTATTTTGGAAAATATAAGAGTATAGATTTACCTTTAGGTATTTCGGTGAGTGATCATGTTCATAGGATATGTGTGGGAATTGAATGGGTGCCCGATTTGGGATGAAAAAAGTGCATTTGAGGGGATTTATTGGATACATTGGTGATCGTGCGACCTCGTAATCATGTTTTATATATAAATTCTATTTTGAATGATAATTTAATTTTTTTATAACTTGTTATTTCGTGATGTGACTTGTTTTATTTTAGAAGTATTTTTTGCGAGGTGTTTTGACACTGGTAAATCATTATCATCAACTCGTGTTTCAATTCTTAGTTCTTCATAGTATTTTAGTTTTGGGATAAGGGTTAATGGTATCATTATGGGAAATGTTTTGTGAAACCTCTAAAATTATTCCATTTGCATGTTCGAAGTTTGTTGTGGAATTTATTTTCTAGTGGTTGATTTTTTTTGGAACCTATCTTTCTTATTTTGGCTAGAATATTCCCCCATAATGAATTAACACATGTTTAAAGTGAATCCATGATTTATTCACCATTGGATGATCCTCTATTTAATCAATTTAAATACTATTCTACTAGGTTATTTGGTTAGGTCTATTTCTATTCTTTTTCATTTAAGTGAACCCTATCCAAACTATATAGAGTTTGTGGGAAATTGATAGAGACCTTTGTTTCTTGACTTTCTCATGTCACTTAAGGTGAGGTACAAAACTAGTGTGTATGATGGTCATGTATGGAGGTGGTCAAAGCAATTCCAATAAGGAATGGTGGATGATTTCCATAGTTTTCTATGCTGGCTGCCATTTTAAAGTGCCATTAGGTGTTTGATTTGTTTCTTCTAATCAAAGATTAATATTTGGACACTAATGTGGCATACCTATTATTAAGAGGTTGTTATGTCCACATAGAGTAATATCATATTGTTTGGGACTTAGTTCAAGGTCCACCATTTCAAATTGTATTAGTCAATTAAAAGGTTTAGGTTTTGTGATACATTCAAGTGTCTTGTTCTCACTCAACTAAAATGATGAAGGATGTCAAATATCTAAAGAACATATATTTTAATAATAAGGGGTTTTTCGTCAGGAAACTCCGAGTTTCTCTATTTAATGTTAAGGTTCCATAGATTTTGTACTATTTACTGTTGTTTATAGTTGGTTTGAATTGGATGACATTAATTCATATTTTAAGCCCTTGTTATGGTAAAATTTTAGTAGGTGAGTATGTGGATGCAGGGGTGTGATATATTTATTGTTTTTGTCTAAATCATGGTATGGCTTTTATGCAACCATTAGGGGGAGTTTCATTCAGGGGTTTTGATGTCTAACTATCTGAAATGTTATGCTTCATGGAACAGAGCTCCAGTAACATGTCCCTGAGTGAAGCAAACAAGTAGTAAGTAACCCCAATATTGTAAGGGATCCAAACATAATCACTATAATTGTTGTTGTAAATGGAGATGTGCAATTAGTATTTTGTAGCTATTTCATTCAATGTTGTCCGGATTGGTGGAAGAAGTGTTGGGGTCCCCTTTTTTTGCGAATCACATGGGTGAAATTGTACCAACTTTTTTGTAAATTGGATTGTTTGTCTCATTTTCATGAACCTATTTGGTTGTTACATGTAGGGTGTGAATATCCATGAGTTTATCCCTATTTATTCATCCTTATATGTCTGTTTTGTTCCTAGATGTTGTAGTTGAAAGTAATCACGTCCTGTGGAAGTGGAAAATCTTGTAGTGCTTCTGTTTGGTTTGGATTTTATTTTCCAAGACCCTTTTAGTGGAGGATTTGGATAGTTCATGATATCCTCAAGTAAGACTGTTTCGGGATCCCATGCTGGACTACATATGTTTAGATGGTAGGATGGTTCTTATGGTGGGGATACCCAGGATGGGCCTTGCTGGAATTCGATTAAAATAAATAAATTCTCACCTAATTTTTATGGTGGGGAGCCCATTTGTTCTTCCCCATTTAATTTTTAGGATTCATTCTAGGTGTTCATTGGGTGGTGGTTAGTATCATTTAGATCGATTTAACCTAGAAACTTCATTGAGAAAATATTTGGATTGGATTGCATGCTTTGTCTTTGTTGAAGCAGGGTTGTGGTAGCCTCATTTGGATTCAATTTTCATTTAAGGTGGACTACATGATCTACATTTCAATGCTAATGATTATTTTTATTGTTTGTTGGATGATTTTTAGAGATATTACACATTCCTTGATTGATCAATTAGAGGTGTTTTGGCATTTGGGGGTGGTGACACTTAATAGGGACTCTATTTCTGTCTCTAGAGATAGCTTCTAGAACTATTCTCATACTAGTAGTGTCCCTACCATTTTTTTTATGTTTGTTCGGAAACCTTTATAATTTGGAAATAGTATTAGTGTTTTCTTTTAGATAAGGACTTTTTATGGATTTCTAGAGGCACAAATCATTATGGTGGGGAGAATTGTCACACGGTAGTTTTAATCTTTTCCTTCATTCCAGTTAGGTAAGGGTTCTTGGTCATTTTCTCATGAAATAGGTCTGATTGGTTTAGAATGTTTGGGAATTCTACCATCCAGTTTGTTGCCTATATTTTCCCTAAGTATACCTTATTAATTATTAGTGTAAATGGACAATTTTTGGGTGGACATACCTAGGTGAATTTTTGGTAGATTATTAGTCTAAACCCTATATACAACCTAGGTAACCCTTTGGTAGAAGGTAGAACCCACCACATAGATTTTGCATGGTTGTGTGCTCTACGCTGAGCATGTGCACATTTTCTGCATGATTTATTAAACTATGTAGACTATCCCCGTGAGATGAAAACTCAAAAAAATATTAATTTTACTATTTTATTTTTAAGGATTTAACCACTTTTCTACCTATATTCTTCCCCATTTATTATTTTTCTCCATGAGATATTCCATGTCTCCCCTATATCTCTCGAAACCCATTACTTAATAAGATTTGGTGGGGAAACATCAATATGCACTATGCATGTTAGTTATTCTATTTTCATTTTTGATATTTTTATGTATTCATCTCTATTTATTGGGGTTCTAATTTTCCAACATCTAGGGTTTGTACCTTTTCAATTAATGTTTATTATTTGGATTAGATCATTATGATTAGTTTTTTATTACTTATGGTTCCATCGAGGTTCGGTAGAAGATTTAAACCAATATTTTAGAGATTTTGACACAAAACATAGTTTATTTCATGCATATACATCATTAGATGAGTAAATTATTCTTGTTTGATTATTTTGGTGTGTTTTTGTATTAGTATTTGTGTCAAAAACTAGTTTGAGAAGTAATTGGATACACATATGGATTGAAATTGGTTTCATAATATGAATTTCACTGTTATTATTGTGAAAAAACTTTTTATTCCTTTGTAGGGTGATTTATAAATTGTGAAAATGGTTTATATTAATTCATTTAAAGGTGATAATCAATTTTTGGAGTGGTCATGATGTGAAACTTATTTAATGTGTCATTTTGATATTAAATCAGGATTGTTTTAAATGTAAAAATTTCTGGTGATATGTTTATGTTTTTCATTAATTATTTTATTTATTCACCAAATTACATGTGTGGGGGTAATGTTTTATTTTACATGACTATGAATGAGTTTAATTTTAAATTTTAAATTTAATGTGAAATTATGTATTTTTCTGCAGAAAACCTTTTTTTACTGAATCTCATATTATAAATCATTAAATTGGATCATTAAATTATTTGTAGGCTGTGAATTGAGTTTTGATATATTATTTATGAGTTGATGATTTTTAAATAGTGTTTTGGGTTCACTTTTTGTATGAACGAGTTGGAATTTTTATTGATGTTGTTTTATATAATTTCACAATGATTTATTAAATTATCTTAAAAGGTGAAAACCATATTTGGATAAATTTTCAGGTGTATATGTCTTAATAGATGGATTTCTAGGGTAAATGTGTTGTCTTGTGATATTTGATTCTTGGTTTGGAAGATAAATTACATAACATGTATTATCTGACATGTGTAACATGATTGAGCACAAAAAATTGAAGCCCAGTTTTCTAGGAGTGTGGACAATGACTAATATGCTTGTGATATAGAAGTGGTTGTTGTTCGGTTTCACTTAGTGGGAATGATAATGAAAAAAATAACTAAATATAAAAGATTCAATAGATACCACTAGGTTATGGGTGAGTTTCTTACAAGTGTATCATTCATGATAATTCATTTTCACATGGTTTATATTAACATTTAATTGAGCTATCGTGTACCTAGTGTCACATTTTTAGATTGTTCCTAAGGGTATGTCCCTTGACTAGTTATCATTGGTTAGATCACTCCTACCTTCAGAATACAGATGATCTAGCTGGTAATTTCAGTATCATGTGTTATTTATTTAAAATTTCTCATCTTTAATGATTCATTCTCAAAAAAAATTTCCCATTAAATTTTTCATTCCATAAAATTGTTGGTAGAATGTAATTTTTATGAAAACTTCCATCAATTTGTCTTAAAATCAATATAGCATGGATTATTTTTTCAGGTGTAATTATTTTGGGATTAGGATCACACACTACATTCACCATTGGGTTCATGTAGTCTTGGTAATGTTTGACACATTTAAGGGAACAATTTTAGGAGATTCTAGTTTGGGATTCTAGAGGTTAGTTTTGTTATGGTGTTATAGAGATAGATCTTGGGTGATGACCCCCATGCCATGTGGTGGGTTTTTATTGTCATATACATCCCTTTTTTGTATCCTTTTTGGATTATGATTTAATGATTGTAACTCAAATAAGAAAATTGTCTAAGGCATGTTTGTTTGGAATTTTCTAATATGGGTTTTTAGCTGGTTATTTTTATATTATTAATTCATTTAATTCATTCCATATTTTTTATTTGATACTTGGGAACTTGGTCTATAGCATGGGGATCAGGAATGCCTTTTGGGAATTTCCACATACCATATCCAGCGCCAGGATGAATTGGGAACCATTTTGGTTCATGACACTAGTATCCCAGATTCTATGGTAACCTTATTTTTTTCAAAATATAAGGAATCACATCCAAAAGGAACATATTGTTTAGTAGTATTTGAAAACTATATTAATAAATGAATTTAATATTATAATTAAAATAATAAAACTATATATAATATTTTCATTGGATACCCCATTACTCCATTCATCATATCACTTCATCACAACCATAATACATTTTATGGTTACCTAGGGAATGGAATCAAAATAAATTGGTGAGATAAAATGATTACTATTGGTTATTTAAAGGAGAATCAACAATGATGAAATAAGATATAATCAATCTGTATATGTAAATGACTTTGGAAATGTGAAATTTATTCAATAACTATATAATAAATAATAATATGGTAGGATGTAATGTTCAAATATTTCCATATACAAAACCATGTGAGCATAGAGTTCCTCCATGGATACCATAACTAATCAAATAATGATAAGGTCATTAATAACTAATATCATAATCAATGAATTAAAAATTTCCGACCCCATTAACATAATATAAAATATCCATTAATAGATATATTATATAAATGTGTATGGCCATAGCCAAATATCCATGGTAGTTTGTTTCATGAGACTTACAAACAAATATATGGGAAATAGAAAGTCAAGATCGAAAAATAATAAAAAATATAGATTCCTTATATTAAATAGGTGAAATATAATCTATCTAATCATTCATATTAGAACACTATCATAAAAATGTAATATCTTCTTGTATCATTAAAAATAGTCATAAGCCACTCATAGTAATATATAGAATATTATCAAAGTAGTACATCCCCAGTATAATTGATCATAAACAGTTCATATAAATAAGGTATATTATATCATTATAAGATATCAATAATTTATCATAGGTAAAATAATATTTTATGTCATTGATGTATAAAAATACAATAAAAATACCCCAAAAACGTTGTCGTGGAAAATACATTTTTCACTATTAAAATAGTATTTAACCTATAAACAACTATAATATTTTTTAAAACATTTTATTTGAAATAAATTATTTTTATAATACTTAGTAATATTATAATAATTTATTCTTTATGATAAATTCTAATTCCATACATGCCATATAATTTGAAAAAAAAATATTTTTTTTACTATTGTAAATTTTGTTAGGGGTACCTCACTCTAAAAAAGACAATAAGATAATTTTGAAATAATTAATTATAATAAAAAAATTGGTAAAAATTTATATATAAAATATTTTTTAGTATATTAAAATATAAAGAATATATTTTTAAATAACTTGAATGTGAAAGTAAAAATATTTTATACTGAATATATAAATATTGATAAATTTTCATAAAAACTATTATTTATTAATTTTAACTTCCAAGTGGAGTTATGTTGTAATATTACATGAATGTTTCTTTAATAAAAATTTTATATGAAAATATAAATATTTTGATATAGAAATATCAAGGAATTCTCCTGATAGACAGTTAAAAAATAAAAATACTGAATGTTGATGAGATTTTGAAATAAATCATTACCACATTGTTACCTTTGACTAGTTTGCCTTATGAGAGACAATAAATTAATTGAAATTTTACATAGAGTTTAGATAATTTAATTAGGTATATATCATACCAAGGAGGGATTATATAGAAAAAAACAAATATGTGTTGAATATGGCATATGTGTTGTCTAAGTAATAGTATGAAGAGAAACCCTTACATCATATATGAATGTCTGGGTATGTGTATTTAAATTCAATATAACAAATAAATAGTTAGAAAATATATATTAGATAATCATAATTTTACATAAAAAACCATATATTATTTACTTATATCATTTTATCACATTTTTATTCGTAAATATTTATTAAATCACTATTCGGGGTGATGACTCCTCTAATTTTTCATTCATGTTTTGGTTTAGTAGTTTCATTCATTGTACATTGATAATAGAAAAATAATCTAAAAAATTTATAACATGATATAAATGTCACATATTAATTATATAATTATTTATAATAGTCCATTCAAATAATAAGATATGAAAATGAGTTACACCATTCTTCTTTATAGTAGGTCGTATATACACATAAACCTTATTTACATTTTTTTGACTGATGGATCGAGATAAAGGAAAAAAATTTAATTAAAGTTACTAAATTTATTATATTATATATTTAATATAGATTCATTAAATAAATTTTTATTATCACCCATGTTAAATAATGAAAAAAATATGACATCGCTAAATGGTGGTGGTAGTCCAGACATATGCAAGAGAAAAATTATTGTTTTATAATGTATTAGAAATTAAGAAGGTAGGTGTGATATTATTATTTAAGAAATATTATAATTAAATATATAATATTTATATATATATATATCCGAATTAAGTCCATCTTAACATTCTTATATGATAGCTGGTGGTCGAAAACGATACACATCTATTCGTGAGGTTGTAGTCATCCTTACACATGATCAACAATTTTATTTCCCTATTGATGGAATACTATATTGATATTGGATATTCAATTATCATATTTCCATGTTTGTATAAAAAATATAACTTTTATATAATTTTACATTTTTTTATCATATTTGAAGAGGATAGAGGATAAAATGTTACAAATATGTGTGGTTATGAACTATAATAATTATTTAAATAACCTATTTATGATTATTAATAAATCATTATGAGAATGGATTTATGATAAAAAAACTAGTATAGATAACAGATAGTTTTTTAGGGAATATCATTGTGTTGGTAATTTCATTATCAAATGTTTTTAAATGTGTTATAATGAGAGGAGAGGGTTTTCTGTTTTGTTTGTGTGGGAGAGGACGCACATGTAATTTCTGAAAATAAAACATTATAACAACGTTTTTCACAATTAAAACGGGTCCTAATTTTCCCATTATATTCAATTAGATGTTATAATGTCTATATATTAAATAAAAAATATGGGTTTTTCATGTTTTTTGGTAATTTGTACTCGTATCATTTTAGTTTAACCCATCAGAAAGTCATTTTAACATTTCCCACAATAATTATTTATTATTGTTTTTACCTATAATTAGGAAAAATATTATGTTACTATTAATCTGAAATATTATTTATAGTTATTAATGATAGGAAATAAATTTTACAAAACCCAATTCTCTTATTTGGGAGCATGTAATTTCAAATTCAACCCAAAAACAAGGTGAAAAATTGGTTTTGAAAAGACAATGTTTTTAAAAGTATAAAATTAATTTATATAAAAATAGAAAATATAATTGAAATAAATGACCTCAATTGGATTAAGTATAATATATTTAAAAAAATTTACATTATAAATTAATTTTATAAAATGAATATTTTAATCACTTTAATCCAAAATGTATTTGTAAATAAAACATTTTATTTAAACTATTCATAAAAAAATGACCATTTTCTTACAAATTGTAAAAAAATAATCAATTATTATTTTTTAATAAAAAATTAAAAAATAATTTTCAGTTTTTTAAATTAGCTTTCAAAATTTTTAAATAATAGATTTTATCAAATGTTCACAAAATCCTAATTTAAAAAAAATAATTTTTAAGAATAAAACTTGGGTTATACACATCCCATGACCATAAAATGTATTATTTAAATGGTAAAAATAATTATTTTATATATAGTATATAAAATAAATATAAATATTTCACTAATATTGAATAATTTATTTTATTAAGACAAAAATACAAAGGGGGCATAAAATTGATTTTTTAAAAAATTATTATACATTGAATGTAATTTTATTTTTGTTTAATATCATTTAATAAAAACGGAATCTATTTATTACATGTCTAAATATATTAATTCTTAATTTATTTAGTATTATTTATAACCACAAATTTTATAATGGCCTGGACCACTCTGGTCCATTACATTGTAAAAAATCCAGTGTATGAGGTGTTCTGGAGATAACGGGGACTCATTTCGGGAGTTCTACAAAATTAAAAAAAAATCAGCATTAGCTCATCTGACAATGAGTCTCCCAATGATCAGTATTGACCAGTGTTTCTAAATGGTTACTCAAACAAGTGACTCACAAATATGACTCACAAGAGTGTATCAGGAATGATAGTTCAGTAATTGTGAGTCAGGACCAGTGACTCGCAATAATCACCCAATAACGGTGGGTAGAGACAATGAGTCGTGATAGTGACTCAATAAATGGTGAGTCCCCGTATGGTATCTCATTTAATGGTGTCTCACCAAATAGTACATCAACGAATGGTATCTCACCAAACTATTTCCCATTGTCCGATGACATGTCATTGGTAGCCCGTCACAGGTAGCTCCCATGGTTGACTTGACCAATTGTGAGTCACCCAACGGTGCCTAACCAACCAGTGACTAACGACGGTTACTCTCCTAGTAGTTTGTCATCCCCAACAATTTTTCATAATCCTAGTTTTCTCTAGTTTTTTTAGTTTCACCCTTTATCATTTTATTTGACGAATATTGAGTTTACACCTATATTTAATTATTTATTACAATGTCTCAATTTCTATAATTCATATCATTTATTTTTTAAAAATTAATTGTCTTCCAAATTACTGAAATGTGTTGTCTTTATCACGATCTGGATTTAATGGGTTTTGATACATTAGTTTCCATTGATTTTGGATCTTTCCATTCTATAGTTGACACCCTTTCTTCCTTGTACGTGACTAATTTACTCTTGATATTAGGTATACATGAACCTTTTGCACGCAAATCATAGCATTTTGTGGTCTTTAATTGTGCATATATGATGGATTTTGGATGCATAGTGTTAGTTTTATGTTGAATGATCAAATATTTATAAAACTAATTACCCACTTATATTTAAGGAAATAAATGGATTCCCTAATATTTTACACCTTCTGTGGTCACCCCTTATTTATCTAAGATTATATAAATAATGAGTGTTTTAATATATTAATACACGTTGACATATTTCAATTGGTGTTGTGAAGTATGTGTATTAGTTTTGAATTCAGTTAATGTGGAGTTGTGGGAATGGCTATGTGATTTGTGGTTGATAGGGTGGTGTGATAAAATCTCTTGTTGTGTGAATAAATGAGAAATGTATAACAACATATCTATGATAGGATTTTGATGAAATGTGTTTTTGGGGTGGATGAGAAGCATTATAAAGTAGGGTTTCCTAGGATGGTAGAGAAGCGTTGTTCAGTTGGAATTCACTGAGTGGTATATTATATTGTTTCTAGATGTGTTAGGGGAGGTGTTTTTTTGCAGTGGGGATGATAGAATGGATGTGATGAGATGCATTTCTAGGTGTGGATGTGATTTATGGATTGGTTCCATTTATGGGATGGTTTTATGTGGGATATATTTTAAGAATGGTGATGAATGTTGTTGGGATATGTGTTGTGTGGGGATGGACATTGTTGTGGGTTTTTTCACCACGGTTCTTCTTCATTTTTGGGTTTATGCTATGTGTTTTTTTGTGTCTTGTAGCTGTTAGTTTCCCAGGAAGGAATAGAATGAATAAATTTAATTCTTATTAATGAATGATGTCTAGTTAAATGAATTGACTGGGGTTTTGAATTTTATTTTTGGCTGGATTTATGTTCATGCATTTAGAGTTATCACCAATGGTGATATTGTGGGAAGGTAGTTTTATATGAAAATATTATTGGATGGAATGAGTTTTTCCTACCTATATATATACTTGTACATTCATGTGATATCAATATGCACCCCCACCCTTGTTGAACAGTATGTGTCAAACAACCTCATTATCATGGGGAAGGGTGCATTCTCAACATCATGTTGGAAGGATAGATGAATTGTTATTGGCTCTTCCCTGCTCCCACTTATAGGCATTGGTATCCCAAGACTCAATGGAAAGGATGAGGTTTGGTTTGGGAGGTATAGGTGTTTGCATGTGTGTTGTGCATTCCTAGGTGTCCTCGGGATGAAATTTCCTTATGACCTAGCTATATGTGGGTGGGATGAGGTATGGTTATGTCATAGATATCTATGGTAAATTTATGGTGAGAATTTTTCTAAAAGGAAGTGAGAGTAGCTCCAAGGACCAGCTATGTGTGAGTGGGTTTTGACATCGGGATTGTTGATGGGTGTGGAAGAGTCATGATGATACCTATTTGGGTATGACCATTTAACTAGTGGGTTGTAGTGTGGGGTATAGAAAACATCGATGTGCTCATTATATTACATTACTTGACATGTGATTTTTTTGACTGTACAATGGTGATGCTGAGGTGGATAATATACCCATTTATTTGTTTTTGTTTATTGTATTTTTCTTACAGGGACATTTTTATTATTATCCACTAGTTAACAAGAGATATTTTATATTCTTACTGAGTATAAATTTATTCTCACCGTACGTATATAAAACTATTTTCAGGTTTCCAGGTGGATTATGTGGACCATTCTAGACATTACTACCTCAGAATTCGGTAAAGTTTTTGTGTTGTAGCACTGTTTTACATTAGGGTAATTAATTTATAGTTTATTTGTAATTGTATATGTTTTAAATTTTAGCATTCTTGTTGTATGATTTTTGAATTCCATTATATTTATGTATTTGAGTGGTTATGAGGTTGATTTATCTAATGTCCTTATATTTTTTACTATAAAAAGGTTAATGCAACCTATTTTGTGATATTTGTATACCCTTTGTGTCTAATTCCACCTTGGGGCCTACTAGAGGTAGGACCAAGGGGTCATAATCCCTCTTTCTTTGTTGTCAGCACAATAGGTGGTTGTAACCGAGTTTTATCAAAGGTGATGGGTGAGAGATAGGATTGGGTTTGGAATTAGGTATAGTGAGGGTTACATGGTTTTCTAGTAAAAAAATATAATCTTATCATGGTGTGTAACATAATCAATGGAATATCAGCTAATAAATAGGAATTTAATAAACCCCATGATTCAATGCAAGGACTCTATGTTTACTGAATGAAAAGGGAAAGCTACATAAAATACAGGGTAGAGGACCTAGAAACTATACATGAACCATTATTACTGGTTTTTTTAATTTAATTGACGGTCTTTAAAAATTTTAATCAAAATTTTAATTATATTTTTAAAATTGAATCCTAGTTGATATTCTAAAAAAACATGATTATGAGTTCCTTTTTCACATTTTCATCTATAGAACCTGGCATTTTCCATGTGTGGATTAGGAGGTTGATGTTTGGTAATAATATTTGGTTGATTCGTGGAGGGTTAAATGAGAATAATAGGATTATGAGTGGTACAATATTATACGTTCTTTTCCGCATAAGACATGGTGAATGAATAATGTCATCATTTTCCATCTTGGAGATGAAGGGTTGTTTCAACGAGCTTGAGAACATCGTTAGTTGGTTCCCTGATCTTATGGAATAATGGATCCATTAGCAGTGTTTTAGATGAAGGAAAATACGACATTGTGGTGGATGATGTATCTAGGGAATAGGAACAACAATGATGTTCTTTGGATCGATTTTGAGAAGGATTTATATGACAAATTATTTTCTTCAGAAATTATGGCTAAGAAGTGGTATAAGTTACTCTCCCTCAAGAAGGGGTGTGTTTCTGTATGGGATATGGGGATATAGTTCACGAACATCCTTCATTGTTTTCCTATATCACTTTCCAAAAGAGGTTTCTTGTGCGAGTTGCTTAGAGGAGGCTCTTCTTCCTTCCCTCATGCACATAGTTACTCATTTTACGTTACCTACATACATAGAGGTCTATATGAAATAATAGGTTTTTGAGTGGAATCATTTTCCAGGAGGATTACAATCAGAGGTGAGTCAACCTAGTCTTGTAAAGGGAAATGATGATAGTAGCATGTATCCTTCTTCAGGACCTTCGAGGTTCCGATCATCCGAGATCCAACCTCAACAGTTCTTGTTTTGGCCTTCAATTCCTAATGCTTTTCCTGTCAACTTGGAAATGAGGTGTTTCACATTTAGAGCATGTGTCCATAATCAGAGATAGATCTCAATGGATTTTCTATATTAGTATGTTGGGGGACATAAGTTCTGATTCCCTCTTCAGTAGAAATTGATAGCCAATCCTTTTAAGTCGTAGGGGCAGTAGGTTCCTTCACCACCAAAGGGAAATAATATAGGTGGAGGCCGAACACATGTGTTCCTCTGGGAACTCGACTCAGATGATTATTAGAAGGAGATCATCACTAGATGGGATGAGGAGTTGTGGGCGGTAAAAATCATTCCATAGAGGCTGTAGTTCAATCATGTTCAGAGATAATTTGAGGTACAATTCCATTCTCAACTTCGATAGGTTGCATTCCATTCAAGCCATTATTTACTGATTCTAGAGAATTATCATGTTTTTAGAGGTATATTGTCAATGTGTGGCCATTATCATTGAGATAATATGTCAGGTGAAAAGTTAGTGTGTGGAACATATTATTTATTTATTGGATGATCTTTCTGTGGAATTGGTGGATGCTGAGATGGGGTATGTTCACGGTGTTGGTGGGGGGTTCATGGATGCCTTCTAGAGGAGGGAGTGAGACTACCCACCTCGATGTCATGTTTAGTTTTATATAGCTTGATAGCTTGATGCTTGTGCTATTTTTAGAAATCATTAATTTATGGAACCTTTTGAGTTGTGGGGTCTGAGGATTCATATTGGTGCCCTAATGAAGAAGCAGTTTATCAAGGCCAGTTTTTCGTTGTGGGGTTCTCCATTTTTTCATGAAAAGAATAAATATAGTGGTATGGGGTCATGCATTGAATTCTAGTGGATGAATTAGGTAATGGTAAATAACTATTATCCACTCTCGGTGATAGATGATTTTCAAACTATTGAGGTGAGAGTGTTAATTCATTAAGACCGATGTGTTGTCTGAATATCACTATTTGTGGGTGAAGGAGGGTATGATCCCTAAGACTAATTTCATGTGCAGTTATGGGAACATCTTATTATTAGTTATGTCATTAAATCTTATGAACACACTCTCTATTTTCATGGGGCTCATGAACTCCATTTTCTGTGAGTTCCTAGATTTGTTCATCATTTTATTCATCGAAAACATCCAGATCAATTCAATGTCAGAGGACGTGCATACTGAGAATATCAAGACTGTCATTAAAGTCATCCGATGCCACCATATCTATATGATGTTTTATAAATATTTTTTTTTGACACTAGAGGTAAACTTAGTTGGAAATTTTTGGTCTCAGTTGGGTTTGGTAGTGGAACCGTTGAAGGCCTAGACAGTTTTTTCTTGGGATGATCCCACGAAATTAGCAGAGATATGGAGTTTTTCAGTCACGTAGGATATTACCTGAGATTTATACTGAATTTACATCATGTTTCAAATCCATTGAAGATATATACTAGGAATTTCTATTTATTTGTGTGGAGTGTGACGTTTTAGAAACCATTCAACTATTAGATGGTGAAGATAGTTAATGCTCTAATTCTGTGGTTATTAGAGGAGGGGATGATGTTCTAGGTGTTTTGTGACACTTCTTGTCTAGAACTAGGATGAAAAGTAATGAAACAATAGGGAGTGATATCTTATTGGTATAGGATGTTACATCTCCATACACATAACTATGACACCCATGACGTAGAGCTAGTAGTAGTCATGTTTGGGATTACTGTAGACGCCGGAAAAGTCCGTTGTTCCCAAACGAAGCTCCGGATGCGGAAAGCGAGGTCATATTTGGAGTCGGAAGAATGTTTCGGGGGGCCCGGAGGCCTTGCGCGGAATTTCAGAGGCCTGCGCGCAAAGATGATGATCCGCGCGCAAAACCCCCGGGATGCGCGCAACTCCCTTGCGCGCCGTGCCCAATTCCGCGCCCGCGAGGAGAATTCCGCGCTCGCGCCTTGGATTCTGCGCCCGGGGTTGCCTATAAATACTAGGCGACCCCCAACGTTTCAAAGGTTGCTGGAAGTCGAACAGTCTCCCGCGCGCGCAATTCAACCCCTTCCACGCGCAATGCCGATCTTCAGGTAACCTCCTTTCTTTCGCGCAATAGAGCCTTGGGGTTCGCCTTCGCGCGCAATCCCCTTGGCTCCTTTCCTTTGAATAATTCTTAAACCCGAAGGCCTTTGCGCGCAAAATAAGCCTCTTGTGCGCAATTGCCCCCCGGGTGCGCGCAATCCAGCCCGATTGCGCGCACCCCCCGTTTTCAAAGTGGCCATTCGTTAGAGAATGAGCCGTTGCCCCCGCGCGCTACCCGAAGCCCGGTGCGCGCAATCCCAATCATCCGCGTGCGAAGCGCTGGCCCAATTGCACGCCAGCCCGCCATTTTGTGCGCCGACCCGCAGTTTTGCGCGCAAAGCTCCTCTTTTGCGCGCAATCCGCTAGGGTCGCCTCCCTTGACCCCCTGAGGGTACCCGCCTGTGTGGCGCCCGATGGTCTTCATCCTGGGTGCCCGCACCGTGCGTTGTCTTTCCGTGCGGCCCCCCAGGCTTGCGCGAAGTGACACGGACCTATGTCCAGCATGACGTTAAACTGCCCACATGTCCAGCATGACGTTAAACTGCCCACATGTCCAGCATGACGTTAAACTGCCCACATGTCCAGCATGACGTTAAACTGCCCACATGTCCAGCATGACGTTAAACTGCCCACAGGTCCAGCATGACGTTAAACTGCCCACACGTCCAGCATGACGTTAAACTGCACGTTCGTCCAAGCTGCACGACGCTAAACTGCCTAGCCCCCCATCGTCCGCGCTGCAAGACGCTAAACTGCCAAGTGTTTCGTCCTCAACACACGACGTTAAACTGTGCTTCGTCCGGCAAGACGTTAAACCGTCCGCTTCGTCCTCAACACACGACGTTAAACTGTACTTCGTCCGGCAAGACGTTAAACCGTCCGCATCACCCGATCCCATGCCTTGCACGCAGGGTCTCCCCCGGTTTGGATGTGGCCCCCACCCGCTCGTCTCTGCAGGGATGTCGGGATTGTCCCGCTTTTGGGACGATTTAATGGGAGTGGCTTTTCCCTACGGGGGCAGGGTATTACAAACCCCTAGTTTCTTGTGGGGGGCTGCACATGTGTATCTCCATTGCGCTCCCCCACTGCCGAAGCCAGTAGAGGGTGTGAATGGGATCGAGGTGTCTCCTACTTTCGGTCCAAGTCCCTTTCAACTGAGTTTTGCCGCATCCGGGCTGCCTCAAGTGCGTAAGTCCTGACAGAATGAACTACGTGGACTTTGATCCCTGTCTTCTAAACAGGGTACGTAGGAAGCCTCCCTGAGGTCCAAGCCCACCACCTGGTCATCCCGGTCGTATTTACGTCGGTTCGTCCATCAGTGGACCCCTCCAGGGTTCACGCTTGCGTCGATTCACCTATGAATCCGCCCCTGTGGGAGACTGCCCGTGTGTATCTCCACTGTGCCTCCCCACAGCCCCTTTTTCCATTTCTCCTTTTATCGTCCAGCATGACGTGAAACTGTGATCCACCCGGCCGTTCCATCCCCCTCTGTGCGAGGTGGTTCGGTTCAATCCTCCGCCCGGCGGCGTAGACTTCTTCGTGAGTCGGCTTGCCGACGTCCAGCATGACGTTAAACTATATACTTGAACTACGTTGACTTTGATCCGTGCTAACGCGCGGTACGTAGGAAGCCCCTACGGGGTCCAAGCTCTTCACTCCATCATCCATCCTGATCCTTACCCGGGCCGCCACATCCCGGTGGGGTCATGCCACTTCACTCCACTCCACATCATTTGGGAAGCCGCCCATGTGCTGGCCCCAGCTTCGGAGGTTCCCCGCAAGGGGTTCTGTCATCTGATCCACTTTTCGTGTTGATCGGTCTGATGCCGTCCCCGCTGGACGTTAAACTCGCGGCATACCCCGTGTTAAACATGGGAAGCTGAGGAAAACCTCAGGTGACACAGTTCCCCGCACCCAGTGCGGGATGCCTCAGGCCATCATGCCTTCGAGAAGCCCTATTAGGGACGGAAGACAGACGTGCAGAGCCGCAGTGTCACGACACGCCCCCAGCACCCAGAGCCACCCGACCTTCTCACTGCAGGTTGCTACCCCGCCCAGACTCCTTGGAGCGTCCGGGCGGAAGCAGCGTAATTAACCGGTGTCCATGAAGATATGGCGCCGGGAACGAGATTCACGAACATTCTTAAGTCTATGAGGGAGACCCGGATTAGGCGACGAGTTCCGAGGAGACGTCCAAGGAAGGAGGAGCCGACATCCCATCATCCCGGTTTCGATCAAGGAGCCGACGCCCCTGAATAAGGGACGAATGCCGCCCGCCCTTGGAAAGCGGGACTGCGGGACCACAAGCCGCGCGCCCATCCCCTCGGGTTGACGGGTGCACGCGCGAACGCGTCCTGGCGGAACAGCGTAACCCGACGCACATCCGCACCGAAACAGAAAAATGGTGAACCCGACGTGAATCTCTTCTCCTCGATACGAAGACCGATGGCTTTCAGAGGTGTTGGAAGACCGGCGTGTTGCCCGGCCAAGCATTCAGTCTTACCCGCCAGGGGCTGGGGAAGGGACATCGGGCACTCCGTCTCGCAACGTCGAGGGCCTGGGTTCCCCCCACGGAAGGCGTCGTGGCGCTAATGGTTGGTTGTCGATTCCTTTTTCCTGTCAGTGTTAATGGGTCCTTCTCCCTGCTTTCAGAAATCAGGTCGCCCGATCCAGTGCCCGATCTCCACCCGCCCACTGGCGCAGAGGTAGGGGAAACACCGACGCGGCTCCTCCGCGCGGTCCCGCCCATTCCACAGCCGTCCCAGCAGCCGCAATTGCGGGACGACCACGCCCTCTCTCCCCCTCGGAGGTCATCCAGAGAAGGGTGATCTACACCCTGGTGCGGAGATACGAGGAAGAGGGAGTCATCCCCACTAGGGAAATGGCTCGCCTAGGCCTTGAGGAGGCTGCGCCTCGCCACCACCGCCGCCCCCGAGGGCCGCGCAGGGAGGCACCGCTGCCTACCTCAACGTCCAATCGCTTCGGGAGTTTATCCCCGGAGAACTCTGACAGTTCTCTTCCCTACGCGGATGAGGTGGAAGAGGCCCGGGATCACCCTATCCGGGATTCGCTCCAGGGATCTACGGTAAGGACTCCCGCCAGGCCACGGCGACACCGCCGCTAGGCCTCTCCAGTCGAAGAGCGGGCTCTCCACCTGCCCGCGCCGCTCATCCCGACTCGTCTGTCTCGACGCCAACGTCGGGCACGAGCGGAAGAGGATGCCCGCCTTGGGGCTCTAGCGGCAGTGGCCGCATCGGCCCAAGCCACTGCTGGCTCCAGTCGCCAGGCCTCTGCGCATCCTGAGCAGGGGAACTCCTATGCCCGACCTGGATCGAGGCCCCGACCGCCCCAAAGGCAGGTTGGGTCGACTCTCCCGGTTGCTGCCACTGGCAGTAGCCACCGCAGACCACCTCGCGGTAGCGCTATTCACCAGCAGGATTTACTCTGTGTGGCCGATCCATGAGGCATGGGCCATCCCACCTTCCGATCCCGGCCCTGAGGCCTGCTCGGAATCATCTCTCCCCGCGTCCCCTTTGATATCTGTCCCGGTGCCACTCACACCTTGGTTCCCAGTCCTCTTGGCCCCAGTACCAGTGCGGCCGGAGGACGCCAGGACAGAGATCAGCCCTGCCCCGAAGAACCACCCAGGGGCAGGAAGGCAAGGCGTCGACGCCGAGGGAAGAATGTTACGGAATTCCGAACAGAGATCCGACCTGTTCGCTTCTTTGATTCAGAGGCGGAGTACGATTCGGCGACAGAGCCCTTCCCCCTGTCCCGCCAGTCTTTTTCGGCAGGGATGGGAATGCGGCACGTCAGCCTCGTACTCCCCGAGAGCGAGATCGATATGATCCCTGCTTCTCTCAGAAGGTATATCCGGAGTAGCGAGGGCCTGGTAGACCCCCAAGGATCAAGCTTGCGGTTGGTACCGGCCCCTCCGGAAGTGCCTTCCGCCTCGATCGGAGAAGCCGGAGACTTTTTCTGGGGATCGACGGTCGAACCACGATCTGGTGCACCCTCGGCGAGCACCGATGCCACGACAGGATGTTCGCTCGCCGGCCCGTCCTATCGTGATGTGGTGGCCAGGGCACCGCCACCCTCAGAGGGCGGCCCGGGATATGGAGGCCAATCGGCCTGTTCGCCGTATTCACCGCCGGCCAGCCCGTCGGCCCGGCGGCCCGCCTCGGCACCACTGCCGGTTCCCCGTCCGTTCCCAGCCATTGAAGAGGACCAGGGAGACCTGGGTCCCGAGTTTGAGTCGTGGAGATTCTGGACCGTCCTTGCAGAGGGCCACTTCCCTGAGAAGTTTTGGCCAGTCGCAGGACCGAGCTTTGATGCACCCGAATCACTCACCCCGGATGAGTTCGAATGCTTCCGCCGAACTCTCCGGGAGACTCACTCCCGTCTTCACTGCCTACAAATGCCATACCCCGGGAGTCAACTACACCTGGAGGAGATTGGTGAGCAGTGCCGTCAAATTGACCTGGCCATGCTCCCCGCGGTTCGGCACCCCGGGTCATTTGAGCGCCACGAGGCCCTCCAACAACGATGCGTTGAGTGCTTTCAAGTACTCCGCAAAGTTATCGAGGAAGCCACTTCCCACGTGTATATCCGTGGATGGGGGCAGTACGCTGCACTACGCTTCAGTATGATTCGCCGATAGCCCGATTCACTGGGTGGCCCTGAGGGTATATCCCCAGGGACAGAAACAGTCAATATGGCTGACCTGTCGGGAGAGGGGAACGACTTGGAACTTCTCGACGGGGGCTTCCCCCCCCCCGAAGACAAGCCGTCGTCAGATCCATCGGTGAGAGTTACTCGTCATCAGAGGAACCTCCTGGGGCTCCCCGCACCCACTGAAGCACTGACGTTGAGCCGAAACGTCAGCAAAGGAAAAGAGCACAGCGAGGCTATAAAGCCCGCCGACCCATCTGCCTCCATGCAGAGGACAGAGGAGGATCCCGAGAAGGCTACGCTACGTCAGCAGCTCGCCGAACAGAAGAAGCTGGTTGACCAGCTCCTCGCCGAGCGCGCTGCAGAACGGCGGCCTGACTACGGTGATCCTAGGCCAGGACAGCAGGGACCGGAACAACCGCTCCTCGACGAGACTCTCCCGGGCAACCGTGATTACGCCGTGTTCGCCGACAGGAGAGAGGCCATTGCCTACGGCAAGAGGGCGCGGTATGTTTCGCCTCACCCTCCCGAGCGGCGTGACTACCTGAGAGATCCCGCTCGGATTCCTCCCGCTGCCCCAAGGGCCGCTCCGCCCGCCATCCCACGAGCTGCTGAGTTCGACGATCCGGTCAACGACCCGATTGAAGGGCCATGTAACGCGCTCGTGGTTAGAGATCCTCGCCAGGACTGGAACCCATGTCCGGACGATCCGATGGAGGCACTCATCGCTCGCTTGGAGGCCTTGGAGACTCGGCAGGTGGCGATCCCACCGGACGGCAAGCCCTACTCAGCATGGGTGGATGACATGCCGGCGCCTCCGGGATTCGGGAATCCCACTTTTGCCCCCTTCAACGGAACTGGAGATCCGCCACAGCATTTAGCCCACTTCAACTCGAGGTGCGGGCCTATGTTGGGGACTCCGGCGCAGCAAGAGGCCTCTAAGCTTCGCTGCTTTGTTCAGACACTGGAAGGGCCAGCATTTGTCTGGTACAGCCAGCTCCCCGTCGGGTCAGTAACCAGCTGGGAGGAACTCCGTAGACAGTTCCTCTTCCAGTTCAGTTCCACGACCCGGAAGACAAGTATCGCAGACCTCTTCAAGTGCAAGCAGAGGCCTGATGAGCGAGTCGCGGACTTCATCGCCCGATGGAAGGGTCTCACGTATTCCCTTGACATGCCATTGATTCAGGAGCAGTTGCTTACAATGTGCGTCGGGAACGTCAAGACCGAGCTGGTCCCTTCCCTGATCACTCAAAATTACCCCGGAGGGTTCAGGGACTTCTCAGACAAAGCTCAACGTCTTGAGGAAGCCCTGCAACAGGCCAGCCAGGCACACCCGCTGCCTCCTATGATTCCTGCAAGGAGAGTCAGCAGGGCTGAGCCCGCTGGTGTTGCCCAGATAGAGGCCCCCAGGCCATTGGAGCTGCTGCCGGCGAGGCCAGCTCCACAGCCTCACAGGAATCTGCCTCCACGGGCTCAGTTCCCGGCCCAGCAGCGGCAGCCTCAGAACCGGCCGGCCCCTCCGCGTAATGTACCGCCGCAACCCAGGCGAGATAATCAGGGTCCACCTCCTCGGCCGGCCCCTCCAGCCCCTCGTCAAGACCACGCTCCCAGGGGCCCGCGACACCTGACTTACTCATTCCACGAGGATCAGGTCCCCGGTTATTTCTGGAGCGCCCTGGAGCAGAGAATTGTGCGACTGCCTGAGTGTTGGAGGCCAGAGGAGGCACATCTTACGAATAACCCCCGCTATTGCCCCTACCATCGGGCCCTGGGGCACACCATCCAGCGGTGCTATGTGTTTAAGGATTGGCTCCAAGACCAGATTAACAACAATGTAATCAGGTTGGGCCCAGCTCCGGCACAAGTGGCGGGCGTGTTCGTGGGATCAGATGACGATAGTGGCAACGAGGACGAATGGCAGCTGGTCTCCAACCGTTGATCCCAGAAGTATAATAACTGGATGGCCCGCAAGACGACCATTCGCGCCCATGGAATCATCCATGCGCGCTTGAATCAGCCTGAGTCCCCAGAATCTGCGGGTGCCGCTTCGGCATCGTCGTCCCAGCCTGCCTCTTCCAAGAGGAGCAAACGGCGGCAGCGCAAGAAGGAAGAGCGCGCCCCGCCGGTTCCGCCACTATCCCGCACTCTCGGCGATTTCATGCCCCCGTAGATGGGGGTCCCTCCTCGGATCCGCCCGGTGATGGATGATTCGTCCGATGATGGTATTGGGTACGCTTCGGTTAACACCGTCGAGCTGGTAAATCCCTTTTCGGTTCCCGACGTTGAAGAACACCAGGTGGACCTCCCTAGTGTCCCCGGTCGTCGCTACCGTCGGAAGAACCGCAGCAACAGGAGTCGCCGGGGCACAGCCGTTGGTACCTCCAGCCAGGCCGTGCACGCCACTGAGACTAGGCAGCAGGCTCAAAACCAAGCACAACGTGCGCCGCCCCCCCATTCGGGGATGACAGATTCGCCTCCGCCGCTGTTTGTGGTGTGGGACCAGGCAGAACCGCCTCAGCCGCGTCACGAACAGCTCCTCCCTGCCATGGGTCCATCCCGGCCTCCTGACTCCAGTACGGTGACCATTTCCCGGACTGCGACCATTGAACAGCGAGATGCGCCAAGTACCAGTCGGCCGCCGATCCAACCGGCAAGGCCCGTCATGCCACCAACCGCAGAGCAACCTCCTGCAACCAGGGGCTCGCGCTTGGCCAAAAAGTATGATGTCCTGAAGCACTTGGCTGACATCCCAGCAAGGCTCTCCATCCTTGAGGCTCTGCGCATGTCATCTGAGATGCGCGAGGCACTCGCTGAAGCCCTGAAAAGCCCCCTCCAGTTTGAGACAGAGGTTGCGGCTGCAGAGGCTTTTCACGCCGAAACGATCGAGGACGCCGAATGTCAGGCAGTTATCTCGTTCTTTGGTAAGGATGAAGACCCTCCTATACAGGGACATATCCGTCCGCTGTATGTCACTGGCCAGTTCAATGGCCTTGAAGTCCGGCGCTGTCTTGTCGACACGGGGTCCGGGATTAACCTGATTCCAACTCGGACGCTCCGGAGATTGGGGTTGTCTGAGGATGACTTGATTCCCTCCGACCTCAGGATCCAGGGGTACGACCGCACCGAGCAAACCCCGATCGGCAAGATACGTTTGAAGACCCAGTTCGGTGACTTGGTTGCCGACACCGAATTCATGGTAGTCTCTCAGGACATTGCGTACAACGCATTGATGGGCAGGCCATGGCTCCATCTTCACGCGGTGGTTCCCTCGTCATACCACCAATGCCTCAAATACTCCCTTAATGGTCGAGTAGGCGTGCTTCAAGGAGATGCCTCTCCTTTTGCCTCGTGTGAAGCCCGCTATCTGGACGCGGACTATTACAAGAGCAAGGATAAGCAGATCCTGGAAGGTGAGGTTGAGCCTGTCGCTGTTGCAAGCGATCCCTGTGCAAGTCTGGATGACGCTTACGTCCTCCCGATTCACCGGTTGGACGTCGCCATGGTCTTGACGGTCCGCGAGTCTCCTGATGAGATGGCCGCGACCGCCCGCGCCAGCACCAGTGGCCCAGCAGGATCTGGTAGCCCCAATGCAGTTTCCAACGCAGTCTCTCCCGTGGACGATCCCTCCCCGAGAGGAGAGGACGTGGAAGATGCACCCCCAGCCTTTGAGGAGGGCGTCCCCGCCACGGTCGATGAGTTAATACAGGTGAACCTTGGAACCGAGGCCGATCCAAGACCCACATTGGTTAGTGCCGCCATGCCCTCTGAGGAGCGGCAGCAGTACGTGGACTTTCTCAGGCAGCACCGTGATGTGTTCGCTTGGGGCTATGACGAGATGCCGGGGCTAGATCCTCAGGTAGCCGTCCACCGCCTTGGTCTCCCGGCGAACCATCGCGGGTTCAAGCAGCCTCCCAGGATGATGCACCCATCCCACGGTGCCATGGTTGAGGCCGAATTTGACAAGCTTATCAAAGCCAACTTCGTGAGGGAAGTTCAGTACCCCAAATGGCTGGCCAACATTGTTCCGGTCAGGAAGAAGAACGGGCAGATCAGAGTCTGCATCGACTTCCACGATCTCAACCACCACTGTCCGAAGGATGATTTTCCCCTTCCAGTGAAAAAGCTGTTGATTGATGCCACGGCAGGGTTCCAAGCCCTCTCCTTCATGGATGGATACTCCGGATACAACCAAATTCGTATGGCCCCTGAGGATGAGGAGTTCACTGCCTTCAGGGCCCCCCAAGGTACCTTTTTCTACCGGGTCATGCCCTTCGGACTGAAGAATGCAGGTGCCACCTATCAACGGGCGATGCACCGCATATTCAAGCCAATCCTCGGCACACTGGTGGAATGCTACGTCGACGACTTGGTTGTCAAATCGCGCCAGCGTCAGGACCATCTCAAAGATCTTGAGAAAGTGTTCAGCTTCCTTCGGTCTCGATGCCTGAAAATGAACCCGTTGAAGTGTGCCTTTGGGGTCACCTCCGGAATGTTCCTTGGATTTGTGGTAAGATACCGGGGTATTGAGATCGACCCAGAGAAAATCAGGGCGATTAGCCAGATGCCTCCCCCAGGTACCGTCCGGGAACTGCAAGGGTTCCAAGGCCACTTAGCCTATATACGCCGATTCATCGCGAATCTGGCCGGCAAGTGTAAGCCCTTTTCTCGGCTCATGAAGAAAGGTGCCACCTATGTATGGGATAAAGAGTGTCAGACCGCTTTCTAGGAGATCAAGCAGTACCTGCTTCAACCTCCGGTCCTGATGCCGCCTGTATCCGGGAAGCCGCTGGTCCTCTATGTGACCGCCCTGGAACGGTCCCTGGGTGCCCTTCTCGCCCAGAAGAACAACGAGGGAACGGAGAATAGCCTCTATTACCTCAGTCGCATGCTCCTCGATGCGGAAGTTAGGTATTCCCCCATCGAGAAGAGCTGCCTGGCGCTCGTATTTGCCGTACAGAAATTACGACACTACTTGCAGCACCATGAGGTACAGTTGGTTTCTCGAGTAGACCCGTTGAAATATATCCTGAGCCGGCCTATGTTGACTGGCCGCCTAGCGCGGTGGGCTGTGATTCTCCAACAGTTCGACATCAGGTATGTGTCTCAGAAGGCCATCAAAGGGCAAGCATTGGCTGACTTTCTGGCAGCTCACCCGACCTCCGCGGATCAGCCACTGGATCTAGGCTTTCCTGATGAGACCATTCTCTCGGTTGATCGAGCCGATCCATGCTGGCAGATGCACTTTGACGGTGCCTCCCGGAGCCCCACCGGTAGAAGACTCGATAATCCTAAGCTCAACAGAGTGGGCTTGGGCATCGTCTTCATCACCCCGGAGCAAGCCGTGCTGCCATACTCTTTCCTGTTGTCAGAGGGCTGTACCAACAATGAGGCGGAATACCATGCCCTCATCACCGGCCTCGAGTTGGCTCTCGAGATCGACGTGCCCCGTCTGTGTGTGAAAGGGGACTCCGAGCTGGTCATTAAGCAGATCAATGGCGACTACGTAGTCAGGAAGCCGGAACTTGTGCCATTGTTGGAGTGCACCCTCCTTCTGATGGCTCGGTTCCCTTCTCGGCCGGAAATTGTCCATGTTCCCCGGTCGCAGAACGGTCGAGCAGATGCTTTGGCCAGCCTCGCTGCGTCACTTGCGGAGCCTGAACAGGACAACCTGATCGTCCGCGTGACGCGCCGCAGGCTCATCGCTCCCGTTATCCCGGAAGAAGATCGCGGCCCGTTGGTAAGTAACCTCACCACAGTTTCCCCTATGCCCGGAGCACCGAGTATCCCAGATATGACAGTCGGATCAGCCCCTGATCCGAGGACGCCTTTGGTTGAGTACCTCCAACATGGCATTCTTCCATCGGATCGGGCCGAGCGCGAGCGAGTTCGACGCCGCGCATCGCAGTTCGTCCTCCAGAGCAGTCCCGGCCTGGAGCAGATCCTCTACAAACGCGGATTTGATGGTGTTATCCTCCGTTGCCTTCAGGGAGTTGAGATCCCACGGGTCATGCAAGAGGTTCATGCTGGTTCATGTGGCGCCCACCAGACTGGGCCGAAGCTGTCCCACCAGATTCGGAGGTTGGGATACTTATGGCCCTCTATGATCCATGACTGCATCGAGTATGCCAGGAGGTGCCATGCGTGCCAGGATCATGCGAACTTTGTGCATCGGCCACCGGAGCCTCTCCATACCACAAGGTATTCCTGGCCCTTTGCAGTCTGGGGACTGGACGTTGTGGGACCTTACCCGCCGGCGACAGCTCGCCAGTGCCGGTTCATTCTGACCGCCACGGACTTCTTCTCCAAATGGGCAGAGGCGATTCCGCTCAGAGAGGTCAAATCCTGTTCGATCGCTGACTTCGTGACCTCCAACATCATCCATCGATTTGGAGTGCCTCACGCTATCCTCACGGATAACGGAACCAATTTCCGAGCAGCCGAGTTGAAGAAGTTGTACGCCAAGTATAACATTCGCTCGAACCATACATCTCGCTATCATGCGCAGGCAAATGGACAGATCGAGGCGTTCAACAAAACCCTCTCTAACATTCTGCAAAAGATGGTTGGTCAGAACAAGAAGAGTTGGCCGGACAAGCTCCCCAACGCCCTCTGGGCTTATCGGACGACGACTCGCAATTCCACCCAGATGACCCCTTATTTCCTGGTGTACGGAGCTGAGGCCGTCCTGCCCATCGAGATCCAGTTGCCATCCTTGCGCACTGCGGTCTACGACCAGCAAGCGCCGGACAGAGTTGCTGAAGCCCGTCTAGTCGAGTTGGAAGCACTGGATGAGAATAGACTTCGCGCTTTGCACAACTTGGAGAGGCATCAAAACAGGATGGCTCGAGCTTTCAATAAGAAGGTTCGCCTCCGCTCCTTCCTGCAGGGTGATCTAGTGCTGGCCCTAAGAGCACCGATGATCCCCGGCAGGAAGCCACCCAAGTTGGAGCCCAAGTGGGAGGGACCTTTTGTTGTCCACAAGGTCTATCCCAATGGCGCGTACTCCCTAGCGACTATGGATGGTGAGCGTGTCACTCCTCCCACCAACGCTAGGTTCCTCAAGCAGTACTTTGTCTGAGTGTACCCACGTCCTACACGACGTTAAACTGCATTCGTCCGGGCTACAAGACGTTAAACTGTTCAGCACTCGTCCGCACTGCAAGACGTTAAACTGCCAAATGCTTCGTCCTGCATGACGCTAAACTGCCCTACGTCCGAGCTACAAGACGTTAAACTGTTCAGCATTCGTCCTTCATGACGTAAAACTGCCCCTCAAGAACTACGTGCGGCTTGATTCCCATCCTTATGGGATACGTAGGACCGCCTGGACATTCATGTTTCAGGCCCAGCCCCATTTCCCGGGAATCTCTATCCCGCGTTGGGCCTCTTGCCCCAGTTCCCCTCCTTTTTGTGCGAGGCGTATCGCGTGAGCGGGGGATTATGTCCTCATTCACGTCGGTCTACTGGCCGCGCCGTACGCCTCCCCCGTGTGTGGGACTACCTCACACCCCTCATCGTCCTGCATGACGTTAAACTGCCTCTCAAGAACTACGTGCGGCTTGATTCCCATCCTTATGGGATACGTAGGACCGCCTGAACGCTTGTGTTTCAGGTCCAGCCCCGTCCCTTGGTTGATCACGGGGATCTGCCCTCTTTTGGTTGCTCTCAGGGTGAGTCCTCCGACCCTTTCCTGAGATCTGTTAACATGTTTTGGGTACTTCGGTCTATGACTCGTAGTGTCAGATTCAATCCCGACAAGTCCTGTGTTGCTTGTCAGGCCTCGCGCTTCCTCTTGTTCGAGCCTTCACTCAAAGGGATCCTCATTAGCGGTTTGGGTACGATGCCTCAGTGCTCTCCTACCGCTCCGGGTCGATTTACCGGCGGGTCTTGGGCCGCAAATCGATATGAATCATGCGATTGAGCGGTCGATGCTCGTTTGCTTTCCCCGTCTTAGGCTGACTAGATCAGATGTTGTGTTGCGAATGCGTCAGTAACATCCTTGATCGCCATGTCAGCTCCTTCAGGCTCTGAACATTGGTTGCGCAGTCCTCATCACACTCCGCCTTTGCGCGTTGTAGTGGAATCTTGACACTCTTTTCATACTGACCTTCAGTACACCTCTACACGTTAGGCAGGCCAACCAAGGTAATGATGTCGTTCGAGGCTCCCATGATCTGAGCACCAAGGATATATGCGGATATCCTCCCTAAGGGCCATGCGTAGCTGGACCCTCGTCCCCATAAGGAGGAAGGAGTCGCCCGAACAATTGCGTTCTGGGCCCAGTATATCTGGAGGCTAGCATCTCTGCCCCTCGGGTGATGGACATACGCAGGCCCCTATCCCAAGACTCTTCTCCTGGAATCGTGCGTGACCGCAGGGCTGGGTATGCTCCCACCTCCGTCGTGTCCGCCGTACCGCGATAAGCGGATTCCTCCATGGTCCGAACCACACGACCTTAAACTGTGTTGTCTGGTCCTACCACACGACCGTAAACTGTGATCGTCTTGGCTGCCCGACGAGAAACGGCACTGCATCGTGATGTTCCCCTCAGGGGGCACTCATGTTGGGCGCTGGTTAATAACCACGCCATTCATCAATGCCTTCCGTGGCTTGATTATTGTGGCGACGCCAGAGATCTCTCAATCACTGGCATGTCGCCGCACAAAGAAAAACCATTCATCTTTAAGGACAAACAAGAAATATCAAATGCCGCTCCTTCTGTGTGCGAGGGTCAGACCCGCACTCCTCCCCGCGCTGGTTCCCAATTGTGTTGCACCGCGCTTCAAGAACTACGTGCGGCTTGATTCCCATCCTCATGGGATACGTAGGAACGCCCGGATGTTTGAAACTTCGGGTCCAGCCCCCCACCTCTTAGAGATTCCCCCTTCTCTGGGGAATCCGCCGCCATCAGGTCACCCTCAAGGCGTGTTCCCCGACCCCTTGCAGTGGTCCACTGGTGTCAAGAGTACTCTGGTTTATTGCCAGGAGGGTCAGGATCCGCTTGGTCAGGTTTCCTCCGCTTTTCAGGCTTCGTGCTCCCTTTCATTCGGACCCATCGTCTACGCCCTGGGTGGAGCCCCCGTGAACGGTTCGGACACAATGCCTCAGTGCTCTCCCACCGACTCGGGCCGGTACCCCCAATGGCCTCGGGCAGCAAATCGATATGAATCCTGCGATTGAGCGGTCGATGCTCGTTTGCTGCCTCATTCCACCAACGGTTAGTGCGATGTTGATGCTGCTTTTCCGCCACGGTCGGCAGTACTCTCATATCGTCACGCCGGTGCTCCCGGTCCTCGAGTGAATGGCCGCATGATTCACATCTTCCACCTCCCATTCCGGCCAGGAGAAACCTCGACACTCTTGACACTATCCCTCAGTGCATCTTCGCATATCCAGGGGATATGACCAGATGCGGCGTACTTTGAGGTCTTTATGGTACGATCTCTAGGACCTTAAACTAAGATCTCTCTTTATGGTCCGAGCTCTAAGACCTTAAACTAAGATCTCTCTTTATGGTCCGAGCTCTAAGACCTTAAACTAAGATCTCTCCTTATGGTCCGAGCTCTAAGACCTTAAACTAAGATCTCTCTTTATGGTCCGAGCTCTAAGACCTTAAACTAAGATCTCTCCATATGGTCCGAGCTCTAAGACCTTAAACTAAGATCTCTCCTTATGGTCCGAGCTCTAAGACCTTAAACTAAGATCTAGCCCTTATGGTCCGAGCTCTACGACCCTAAACTATGATCTCCCCAAATGGGGTCCTACGTCCTGCATGACGTTAAACTGCACTCTCAGAACTACGTGTGGCTTGATCTCCAGCCTGATGGAGTACGTAGGAACGCCCGGGCATTCCGACTCAGGTCCAGCCTCAGGGATCGTTAAGTCCCGCCCCTCCTCGTCGCCGGCCGTCTGTCCTGACTTCGGGTAGAGTGGTGCAGTTGTGATATTCTCCCCGATTCAACTCGGGATGCCCCATCGCAAGGATGGGAAGAGACGGTTTCCTCGTCAGAGAGGTGCTGTCTGAGAATTGAGGTGACTCACGGCCAGGTTAGTGCATCCACCTAATACGCTTTCCCCACGGTGGCGCAATTTTGAGAGCGTTGGATTCTGTCCGAACAAATCGTCACTTCGCCCCACGCTTCGCATGCCCTGTTGATCTGGATTTCCACCATTGTGTCTGAAGGAACCCCAAAGCGGTATTCATGATGACATGTGGTCCGCCTCCTGCAATATGAATGATGGCCTTTTTCGGTCCGTCTATTGCAGTTGTTATGGTCGATCCACTATCCGCCTACCGTCTTGGGCATTTCCTGAAAGGCCGACCGTTGTGGATGTCCGGATTCGGGACACGCGATTCACCCTTTCTCATTTCCCTATGTTCGGATAAAATCTCAACGCCCCTAGCGTTGTCTCGCTCGTGTGTTGGAACAAGTTGGGGGGATGATACATTGATTAGGTCTGAGGTCTCCTTTCCTAGGAATGACCTCCCTCTTTTCTCCAGAAATCCAGGCCCAATTATGGATGCATGATGCTTGGTTAACACTCCCGCAGGACAACGAATTGTGGTTGGGCATGTTAAGCCAAAAGACGCAGGTAAATATATTGATTCATACAAATGGATCTAAATATTGAGTAGCGGAAGTAAATGTTCTGGGAATGGCAAAAAACAAAAGCCCCTAGGGGTTAGCGTGCTGGATAAGTCTTTCTAATGCCGCTACCCTTTGGCTGGCGGCCTCCAGAGCTGCTTCTCGCTCTCTGCGTGCCCTCTCTTCGTCGGCGGTCGTAGCACGCAGTTCGTCGATTCTGGCCTGTGCACGCTCCCGCTCGACTTGAATTGTCACCATCTGTTGGCCCGCCTCCGTCAGCTGTACTTGGGCGTCAACCAGCTGGGCTGCTAGTTACTCCACAAGCTCGGTGCATGTTCCGACGAAGGCCTCCTTCTCTGCCGCCTGCCCTTCGATACGCCAGACTTCCTGCTCCGCCGCGAGGAGCGCCCGCGTGCTCTCCGACATGTCACGACTTTGTGTGACGTCGGCACGCCGGCAGCTCTCGCGCAACTTTTCGGCCATGAAATCACGGACCGTCAGATGGAGGCGTTGAGCATAACCTCCCCCGGCACACAGGAAGCGCAGCCAGGTTTGAAGTGATCCCATGCGCCCCAGGCACTCCGATGGGTCTCTCTTGAGGAAGCGCTGGATGCACTTCCACCCCCTGCGGCGCGTTATCCGGCTCTCCTCGACCGCCTCCGCGTCCGAGTCGTCCATCTCCTCGGGGTCGGCAGGCCGGTAGGCAGGGAAGGCAGCCAGCAGGTCTGCTGCAGGGTCCGCCCCTGGGAGGTCCTCACGAGGGATATGTTCCCCAACATCCGGGCGACCTTCTTCTCTCTCCCCAGCGGCGCTGACACCCTCGTCAGCCCCCAACCTATCTCTGATGGCAGCACCGCCGACGTCCGCAGCCCCTTGATCAGCAGTTGGTGGGGCCGGCTCGGTTTGGGAAGTCTGTTCCGGAGCAGGCGGCATGTCTGCCACCGGTCCACTCGTGGATGGCCCGGGTTCGGCAACCCGATGAGCCTCCAGTGTTGAGATCACTGCGCAGGGCATGCCATGGTTAGTCACGGATCGTCAACGGCAAGCACCAGCAGTAAAGTAGGGAGACTTACGGGAGTTCAGAACATCATCTTCCGCTGCCCCGGCCGCCGCAGGAACAGTTGCGGCAGGGGACCCTTCCGCGCTTGTCAGTTCGATGATGGGTGTCTGGCCCCCCGCCTTGTCCCGCTGGCGCCTCTCTTACTCCCGCTGAGGACGCCTGACCAGCATCCGTGTGCTCCTGAGAAAGGTGGAGAAATGGGTTAGAAGCTGCATAAGAGAATGGATGAAGCAGGTTGAGTAGGGATAGAAGCGGACCTCGAGGAGCTCAGCGACATCAACGTTGTCAGAGCCGGCCACCTCGCCGCTCTCCCGCGGGCTCCCCCGATGAGACTTTCCCTCAGAGCTTTCATCCTCCCCCGTTTCCTCCTCCTCCTCGGAGTCGCTACTGTCATCTTCTCCCGGCGACATCTGTTCTGGAGCGGGCTCGAGACCGAGCATCACCTTCACCAGAAGGGATGGCTCCGCACGCTGACCACGTTGGCGCGCGTACTCGTCCATGGCCGTCAGATACGCATACTGCCGGTTGAAGTCCACCCTGCCGGCGATCTGGAGGCGCCCGACCTCTGGCAGATCGATTCCTTCTCTGAGTATCTTTCGCCAGATGACGTCGGTCCCCAGTGACTGCCGCAGGGTCATCCAGGCCGACCACAGCGCCAGGAAGACTGCATCGTGGGAGGGTTCGAGCAGACGCCTCACCTGCTTCCCGGGCTGCTCCCCGACCGCCGCATGTGCCCCCTCTCTGGGCGCCGAGGTCGTAGCGGCAGCCTGCGATGTGCCCGCCGCCGAAGTCCCTGCTCACGCCGGCCCCGCTGCTTGGCGCGCCTCCGTTCTCCCCCGTGTGGCGGCGCCTCGCCTCCTCCCATGACGCCCGGTCTCTGCACGGGTGACCTCGAGCCGCCGAACTGGCTTCCGTAGAAGCCCCTCGGGGTACGCGATGGCCCAGTGTTCGGCGTACTCGGTTGCCAAGCCTGCGTCGATCCCGGTAGGAGGGAGAGTGATGACGTCGCCAGAGCCGAAGGCGACGAACATCAGCCACATCTGACGAAGGACGCAAGGGTTCGTCTCCTCCCGGACAGCAGTGAATACCCTCTTCGGCATCCGTTGAAGGCACCCGAACTGCCTGGCGAACTGGGTCGGCACGTAAGGCTCGCAGATCACCTTCCCGTCGATCCGAGCCGCGAGCACCCCGCCCCGCATGTTCAAGAAGTATTCATGCTGCTCCAGCGGGCCCTGTCCATTGTCGATCATCTGGCCGACGGGAGTGGGGAACGGGCTGAAGTTGAAATTGGCATGATTTCCAATCCGAACCCTCACGCCCTCCTCACTTAGGGTCATCGGAGCGACCCCCGCGATGTTCAGCAGGGAGGGTCGCAGGCCGTTGCCCGGAGGAATGATGGCATTTGGGAACGTATACCCACCAAGGTGAGCAGCCACCCACCCGTGGAAGAACTGAAAGGGCCCACAGATCCTTCGTGGCGACCCCCCTCGTGAGATGCGTCCCAGGATGGCATACAGCCTCGCCAACACTGGGACCCCGAGGTTGTATCTCTTATTGGCAGCCATGGCGCCCGCCATCGCCAGTGTCGCCGGGCGGACGCCCATCCTCGCATCCCGCACTGGAAGGAGCCACCCGCTCAGAAAGGCGGCCAGGAATGCCGCGTACCGGACGTTTGGGTCCCGGGCCTCAATGACGCGGTACCCCCATGAGCGGTAGTCGCCCGTCTTCAGGACCCGCCAGTATGACCCGTTCCGGCTCCTCTGAGCTGCGGTCGGGCACCGCTTCCCCCTGCCTGGCATCTTGACCGCCGGGTCATGCTCCAAGAACTGGCCGAACCATTCCTTGTAGGCTATGTCCTTTTGGAAGTCCTTGATCCCGAGCCGCTGCGTAGCCAGGTCAAGCAGATGCCAGGTCAGGATGGGAGTCCGTGACCTGTCCTCCCAGGTGTTCTTCGGTGGCAGGAACTCATCGTATTGGTAGCCCTCCAGTGGGATACCTCCGATGCAGTGGATGTCCCAGAGACCAATGCCGACCTCCCCATGGTGAAGATGGAAGGTGTTGGTATCCGGGGACCAGCGGGTGAACAGCTCCGGCCCGAGCTCAGACTGCTGGTAGAAGTGGAACTGCGACGTCCACACCGCCTCAAACAGGCCGATGTACCGCAGCTCCTCTGCGAAGTGATCGCAAGTGTGGCGTACCCAGAATGCCCAGGCCCATTCACTGGTGAAATTGCCCCCAGACCGCAAGTCCCAGTCCTTCAGCCAGCCCTTGGTGTCGTCCGTGACGCTATGGCGATATATGCTCGAGTAGAGGGCTGGAGAATTCTCCGCAGTAGGCTCACCCCCGTCAATGGTTCGCGTCCTCGGGTTCAGGACATAGACGTCCAAGTGCCTGGTCTCCCTGGCAGGATGCCCATTGTTGGTGATGTTATAGCGGGGAAGCTCGTCCTCCCGAGTCACCCAGGTCCGCGGCGCATCAATCTCGAACCCTGGCACCAGGACCTCATCTAGGATGCCGAAGTTCCAGAGCGGCAGGTTGTCCGACAGCGGATATGTCTTCTGGGCCGGCGTCAGCAAGTCGAACAAGGATTGATTGTTGGAAACAATCTCCTTGGCTCCGTAAACCTCCTCGTTCGTCGCCATCTCAGCCCTGCGAGTGGCGGCATCCCCCTCATTTCCTTGATTCGCGGCCATCTCATAAGTTCCGGGGGTCGTGCGGGTTAAGGGATGAAGTGTGCGGAATCGGACGAGGCTGGTGGAAAAGTTTGAGAGTCGGCGCGCAATCCTAGTGGACGGCGCGCAATCGGGAAGTCGTTCGCGTAAAACCCCGGGTATTCGCGCACAGACAGAGCGAAATCCGGACGGTTTTGCGCGACGAGCGGGCGAATTCCGCGCCGGAAAAGGCAATTTCACGCACGAGAGCAGAGATGCTTATCGCGCGGAAGGCCAGTGTACGGCACGGAGGGACCCAGTGCCCCTATTTATAGGCGAGGCCGGGGTCCGCGCTGCGCGGAAAGCGCTTTGCGCGACCGCAGCGGCGAATTTCGCGACCGGCGCCCCTTTTTGTGCGCCTAAGTCCCGCGCCGCCCAGGACTTCGGCATTCCGGCATCTCCCTCGGAACCCGATCGTTGCGACCTCTCGCCGATCACATTCCGAGGGGGGGCTTTTGTAGACGCCGGAAAAGTCCGTTGTTCCCAAACGAAGCTCCGGATGCGGAAAGCGAGGTCATATTTGGAGTCGGAAGAATGTTTCGGGGGGCCCGGAGGCCTTGCGCGGAATTTCAGAGGCCTGCGCGCAAAGATGATGATCCGCGCGCAAAACCCCCGGGATGCGCGCAACTCCCTTGCGCGCAGTGCCCGATTCCGCGCCCGCGAGGAGAATTCCGCGCTCGCGCCTTGGATTCCGCGCCCGGGGTTGCCTATAAATACTAGGCGACCCCCAACGTTTCAAAGGTTGCTGGAAGTCGAACGGTCTCCCGCGCGCGCAATTCAACCCCTTCCGCGCGCAATGCCGATCTTCAGGTAACCTCCTTTCTTTCGCGCAATAGAGCCTCGGGGTTCGCCTTCGCGCGCAATCCCCTTGGCTCCTTTCCTTTGAATAATTCTTAAACCCGAAGGCCTTTGCGCGCAAAAGAAGCCTCTTGTGCGCAATTGCCCCCCGGGTGCGCGCAATCCAGCCCGATTGCGCGCACCCCCCGTTTTCAAAGTGGCCATTCATTAGAGAATGAGCTGTTGCCCCCGCGCGCTACCTGAAGCCCGGTGCGCGCAATCCCAATCATCCGCGCGCGAAGCGCTGGCCCAATTGCGCGCCAGCCCGCAATTTTGCGCGCCGACCCGCGGTTTTGCGCGCAAAGCTCCTCTTTTGCGCGCAATCCGCTAGGGTCGCCTCCCTTGACCCCCTGAGGGTACCCGCCTGCGTGGCGCCCGATGGTCTTCATCCTGGGTGCCCGCACCGTGCGTTGTCTTTCCGTGCGGCCCCCCAGGCTTGCGCGAAGTGACACGGACCTATGTCCAGCATGACGTTAAACTGCCCACATGTCCAGCATGACGTTAAACTGCCCACATGTCCAGCATGACGTTAAACTGCCCACAGGTCCAGCATGACGTTAAACTGCCCACACGTCCAGCATGACGTTAAACTGCACGTTCGTCCAAACTGCACGACGCTAAACTGCCTAGCCCCCCATCGTCCGCGCTGCAAGACGCTAAACTGCCAAGTGTTTCGTCCTCAACACACGACGTTAAACTGTGCTTCATCCGGCAAGACGTTAAACCGTCCGCTTCGTCCTCAACACACGACGTTAAACTGTACTTCGTCCGGCAAGACGTTAAACCGTCCGCATCACCCGATCCCGTGCCTTGCACGCAGGGTCTCCCCCGGTTTGGATGTGGCCCCCACCCGCTCGTCTCTGCAGGGATGTCGGGATTGTCCCGCTTTTGGGACGATTTAATGGGAGTGGCTTTTCCCTACGGGGGCAGGGTATTACAAACCCCTAGTTTCTTGTGGGGGGCTGCACATGTGTATCTCCATTGCGCTCCCCCACTGCCGAAGCCAGTAGAGGGTGTGACTGGGATCGAGGTGTCTCCTACTTTCGGTCCAAGTCCCTTCCAACTGAGTTTTGCCGCATCCGGGCTGCCTCAAGTGCGTAAGTCCTGACAGAATGAACTACGTGGACTTTAATCCCTGTCTTCTAAATAGGGTACGTATGAAGCCTCCCTGAGGTCCAAGCCCACCACCTGGTCGTCCCGGTCGTATTTACGTCGGTTCGTCCATCAGTGGACCCCTCCAGGGTTCATGCTTGCGTCGATTCACCTATGAATCCGCCCCTGTGGGAGACTGCCCGTGTGTATCTCCACTGTGCCTCCCCACATCCCCTTTTTCCATTTATCCTTTTATCGTCCAACATGACGTGAAACTGTGATCCACCCGGCCGTTCCATCCCCCTCTGTGCGAGGTGGTTCGGTTCAATCCTCCGCCCGGCGGCCTAGACTTCTTCGTGAGTCGGCTTGCCGACGTCCAGCATGACGTTAAACTGTATACCCGAACTACGTTGACTTTGATCCGTGCTAACGCGCGGTACGTAGGAAGCCCCTACAGGGTCCAAGCTCTTCACTCCATCATCCATCCTGATCCTTACCCGGGCCGCCACATCCCGGTGGGGTCATGCCACTTCACTCCACTCCACATCATTTGGGAAGCCACCCATGGGCTGGCCCCAGCGTCGGAGGTTCCCCGCAAGGGGTTCTGTCATCCGATCCACTTTTCGTGTTGATCGGTCCGATGTCGTCCCCGCTGGACGTTAAACTCGCGGCATACCCCGTGTTAAACATGGGAAGCTGAGGAAAACCTCAGGTGACACAGTTCCCCGCACCCAGTGTGGGATGCCTCAGGCCATCATGCCTTCGAGAAGCCCTATTAGGGACGGAAGACAGACGTGCAGAGCCGCAGTGTCACGACACGCCCCCAGCACCCAGAGCCACCCGGCCTTCTCACTGCAGGTTGCTGCCCCGCCCAGACTCCTTGGAGCGTCCGGGCGGAAGCAGCGTAATTAACCGGTGTCCATGAAGATATGGCGCCGGGAACGAGATTCACGAACATTCTTAAGTCTATGAGGGAGACCCGGATTAGGCGACGAGTTCCGAGGAGACGTCCAAGGAAGGAGGAGCCGACATCCCATCATCCCGGTTTCGATCAAGGAGCAGACGCCCCTGAATAAGGGACGAATTCCGCCCGCCCTTGGAAAGCGGGACTGCGGGACCACAAGCCGCGCGCCCATCCCCTCGGGTTGACGGGTGCACGCGCGAACGCGTCCTGGCGGAACAGCGTAACCCGACGCACATCCGCACCGAAACAATTACGTTGTGGGGAAAATACCTTATTGGGCATATAGTTTTGGTCATCAAAGAACACAAGAGTTTGAGGTGTATATTTTCCCAGTGATATATGAACATATGAAATTGGAGGTGGATGGATATTCTCTAGGATAACGATTTCATGATCTATTAGACCATAGGAACTAGGAATTTTGTCACGACCTGTCCCTTAGGGCCCCTACCGTGACTACCCCAAGCCCAGCTTCCATCGGCCAGGGGCTGGCGACTAGCACTAATGGTGTAATTCCCAAAAATGGGAAGGCATTTCCTTTATGTCCTTTAAACATACACACAATAATATACAATCATGAGTAAACTATATAACCAAAAGAGTGATGAAAGTAAAATGGTTCGTAATACAATCCCAACAGTAAAGGATCAAATACAACTGAGAACAATACAACTGAAGAAAAAGAATTAAAAGCAGCTACTGGGTCATCCTCTGAGATTACAACCTGATGGGTAGGTATAGATAGCCTCCTCAGCACTTTGTGTCCATCCGTATCCTCCACGTACCGACACACCTTATTGTCCACCTCCAGGCATCATCCAGTCCTGGTACTCTCAGCCTCAGTTAGCAATGTCCGTCGTCTGCAACAAACACAATAAGGTGCGGGCATATCCAGTGTAGGGGTTTGTATAATGATACTCAATAGGGACCCTGAGACCCTCAAGGTTGCACAAAAATCCTCCAATGATAAACCACAATGTATGAAATCAGCAGATTACCCTACATAGTTATATGCCCATACATATACCTAAGTTATCATGTAATCCTTCTGAATCATGAGGAAAACACAAAAAAACTAACTCAGCTTAAACAAGATTTTATTCCAGGGGTAGTATCAAGTAACATCCGCAGTCACATTATCGAAACCTCAGTTGCTAGAGAACTCCTCCTTTGTTGAGTATAGTGGGCCTACCACGAAACCAAGCGTGCTTCCCACTAACCATGGACTACTGAGGTACTCCTACTGTCGAGTACTATGGATCTAATGCATCACCAAAAGCACTCCCCATCGTCAGTCTGACGCACCACCAAGCTTTCTCCCACTCAAAGCCAACTGAGGTAACTCTCCTGTCGAGTACCATGGATCTTCCACGACACCATGATGCTCCTAACTGTGGGTCTACCATGACATCATGGGGCTTCCTAGTGGTCTAGTAGAGTCACTCCATGTCAAAAAAGTCAGCAGCTGTCAGGTCCCAACTAGCTATTGGGTCTCTGCACTATGCTTGCCCGTCTCCGGGAGGATCTGCTCCATGAGAAAGTGTTTTATATTTCAACTATCGCGATGTCCCACTAAGGAGTATCTCAATCTTAAGCCACGTCATAGGGGTCTCAATGCAACAGACGGTGCGTCAATCGGACGTTCAGTCTGTTAGTTATTAGCCATTTACTACCGAGGGCCTTGTTGGATTCATGCTCGATCCAACCTGATCATTTCCCATCTGAAACCAAAACCCTTGTGGAGTATACTTAAGGGGACCGTCTCACTCCATGATTTCCAGCGCTGTTTAAGGTTCATCAAATGGACTTCCGGTGACAAAGATATAGCCAGAAGAAGGTAATGGGGCGTAGTGGGCCCGGGTCCGGTCCGACCTGGTCGGACCTACCCCACCTGACCTTGCATAGGTCGACCCGGTTCGGGTCGACCTAGAGCAACCTGTAGGGTCAAGCCCGGCCCATAATGCGCCCCGGTCTGCGGGGAGGTCCAGCAGGCCGCAAGGTGCCGCAAACCGGCCGAAAGGACGCAGATCGGTCGCATATTGACGCGAGGCCAGTTTGGTTCGGAGGGCACCGCAAGGGCGGATTATCCCGGAGGGCACCAAGAGGGCGGCTCGGCCCAAAGGATGGGTGGCACGTCCGAGGTCGATTCAGCCGGGGCACCGCAGGGGCGCAGGAAGCTCGGGATGCCAGAGTGGCCAGAGTGGCCCGACAGGAAAATGACACCACCAAGGAGGTGCGGACGGGAGGTCGGGGCGGCAGGGGGCCTGTTCGTCCAGGATGCCATGGGGGCACAGGCTAGTTCATCCATGGCCCCTCGAGGGGAATGTGCCGGTTCTGCCGGGGCACCACAACGGGTACGGGCCGGTTTGGCTTGGGCCCCTTGAGGAGCGGCCTGGGTCACTGTGGCCACGGGTGGCGACACCATTTCCTTCATCACCTTCGTCATCTTCCATCATTCCGATGAACACCACAATGAAGAATAATGGAGGGGTCGGGCCATGTTGGTTTTTCCGGAACCCACCACATTTACGGTGGTAGAATTTGGCTCAACAAGAAAGAAGAACGATGATCTTTATGTTTTACAACCTCCATAATGATTCATTCCCAAACCGCAAAAGAAATAAAGGAAAGAATTATCAATCAAACAATCCCCCAACCTTGTCCGTTGTTGGTTAACATTAGCGCAAGAAGGAAGACGTCGATTCTTTGTAAACAAACATGTCATATGTCGGAGGATGTTCCGAGGAAGAAAGTCGAAGTCGATTTCATTCTTCGTAGTCGAAGACGTTCCTTGCCGGCATTCTTTGTCGGTGGAGCATTCTTAATTGGAGAGTGTAATCTTCCATGTGTTGGGAATCATGTCACTTTACTAATGCTTTGTCGCTTGGTGAAGCTGTCCCAAATCCTCCTCCCAATCTCTATATTAATAGAGTGGTGGAATGGTATGTAATGATCATGGAATTTATGGTGGTTCATTTATTAAGAACCATCCAAAATTCCAACAACACAGTTACATAACATTTAAAAAGGGATCAATCCAATTAATTTACATCGGAATAATAAAGCATAAGGATTGGCTCAATTAAAATATGTATGCATGTTGGAACAATTAATGGGGAGGAAGTCAAGAGGCTCCTGCACTTTAATGAGGGGGGGGGGGTTGAGAGTTTCTCTCAATTAATGGACGGTTTACTGCTGGGTGGTCCCCACCACCATAACCTCTCATGGGAGGTTATAGTTCGGGTGGTCCCCATCACAATTACCTTTCATGGGATGTTAAGGTCTGCTGGTTCCAACCTCCAACTTCCACATGGAAATTTATTTCTGGTAGACCCCACCTCTCAACACCCACATGGGTGTTGCAAAGAAAAATAAAAAATGTCACACACTTTAATTTTTATTTTATTATTACACAAAAAACCCAACAACTAAAATTCACCCTCGACCAACTGATGTCGATGTGAATGTCTTATTAAGCAAATATTGGTGATACGAGTTCAACAGTACCCTCAGATTTCAATTCCATGCATCGGTTCAAAGGTTATTAAAACCCGCTCGCAAGTTTACTAAACGTACCCAAAAAAAAGTTTAGAAAATCATTCGGGAACTCCGTGACATGAAATCATGTGCCGTCAATTTTCATATACTTGTAAAATTTCCATATATTTTAAAAAATACATGGAAATTCCGGGTCATTAAATTCTCCCCACCTCACGGATCTATGTCTGCGTAATCTACAACTCAAAAGTAGGTAAATAGGAGGGGGGTACTGAGCATGCATCTGAGCCTCCTTCTCCCATGTGCTCTCCTGGAGGTTCCCATGTTTCCGGAAGACACGCACCAGAGGTATCAACCATCCATAAAAAACATGCTCTTCTCAATCCTCAATCTCTAATGGAACCTCCATAAAACTCTCCCCATCGTCGACATCCATCTCGCCATGGTCGATGATGTGAGAAGGGTCGTGCACGTATCACCTCAGCTGGGATACGTGGAAGAAGTCGTGCACACGGTGCAACTGAGGTGGAAGAGATAAGATGTATTCCACCCCGCCAACTCTACTGAGGACCTGAAAGGGTCCGATGAACCTCAGAGTTATCTTTCCTCTCTTTCAAAATCTCCCCAAACCTCGACTAGGTGAGACCCGTAGAAAGTCATGGTCACCATCCTCAAACTCCATAGGTCTCCGTATTCTGTTGGAATACGACTTATGAATGCTCTATGCATTCTTCATCCACTCCTATATGATCTGCACCTTATTTGTTGTAGTATGTACCATCTCTGGTCCCACTAGTGCTTAATCCCCCGAGTCAGTCCAGCACAAAGGTTATCTGCAATGTCACCCGTACAACGCCTCGAATGGTGACATCCCAATTGTGGAGTGATATATTTTGTTGTATGAAAACTCCAAAAACTCAAGTGATCATCCCAACTACGACTGATGTTTAAGACACACCCAAGATGCATGTCCTCGAGGGTCGGAATGGTCCGCTCAGTCTGACCATCCGTCTGAGGATGGAAGCTAGTGCTCAAACGAAGTTGCATCCGGAAAGCCTCCTGCAACCCCTTTCATAGTCGGGAAGTAAAACATGTATCATGATTGGAGACAAACGTTGTGGGTAATCCATGTAGCCGCACAATCTCCAACACTTAGAGGCATCCCAAGCACTCTACTGAACCCTACTCTCTAATCGGTAGGAAGTGGGCCGACTTGGTAAGTCGGTCGACGATCACCCAAATTGAGTCATGTCTCCTGGATGTACGTGGATGTGTTGTCATTAAGTCCATGGATATCCCGTCCCACTTCCACTCTGGGACCTCTAAAGTCTGAAACAAGCATTCTAGTACTTGATGCTCCCCCTTCACTTGCTGACAAGTAATACACCATGAGATATACTCTACAACTGCTTTCTTTATTCCTGGACAGTAGTGTTGTCATCGGAGATCCTACTACATATTCTCCACACCTGGATGTAACGCTAGAGGGGATGTGTATAAATCTCTCAACACATCCTCCTGAAGTGAAACTGGTACCACGATACATCCTATGAAGAGGATGACGTGCTCCCCACCTTCAAAAAATCAACCAGGTGCTCTCCCTGTTGATATCTGGGCACGCTGGGTCTCGCAGTCAGCGTCACCACACTGTGCTTCATTGACTCACTGATGAAGTGGCAGAGTGACTGCAAGAGACTATAGAAAGGCTGATCCATCTCTATCCACAAAGGATATCTGCAAAGAAGCTAGTTTCTCTGTCACCTCACCTAGCAGCTATATACAAGACCTCCTACTGTGTGAATCTGCTACAATGTTCCCCTTCTAAAGAGTATCGACTATCACGAATTCATAGTCCTTGAGGATCTCAAGACAACATGATTGTCTCATGTTCATGTCATTCTAATAGAATATATACATGATATTCTTGTGATCATAGTACATGATAAAACCGTCTCCTATTAGAGTGAACTGCCACAACTTCAAGGAGAAGACCACTGCTGCTAACTCCATGTCATGGGTAGCATAATTATTCTCGTCCAGTCTCAGCTGCCAAGAACCAAATATGATCACTGCCTGCTCCTACATCAGGACACATCTGATTCCGGTCCCTGATGCATCATAGTAGACTATTTACCCCATGACCTCGTATGGGATCCTCATGATGGGGGAACTATTCAGCCTCTACCTTAGCTCTTGAAAGCACTGTTGGCATCTCTCCAACCACACAAAGGGTTTCCCCTTCTTTTTCAACGCCGATAGTGGTGTTGTAACTTTGTAGATATCTGGAACAAACCTCTAGCAGTATCCAGCCAACCCCAAGAATCTCCATACCTCTGTCACACTCTTGGGTGGCTCTCAAAAAAAGAATTGCCTCAATCTTCGCTGGATCCACTGCAACTCCATCCGCCGTTATGAAATGTCCCAGAAAGTGAACCTCTCAGATTCAAAACTATAACATCAAGATCTTGCCATAAATATGGTGCTCTCAGAGTGTGTCCTTTATGACCCACATATGATAGGTATGCTCCTCCTCAGTATTCGAGTAGATTAGAATGTCATCAATGAAGACTACTATGAAGCGATCAAGGTACGACTGAAAGATCCTGTTCATGAGTCCCATGAACTCTACTAGAGCGTTGGTTACGCCGAATGTAATAACCAAGAACTCATAATGGTCATACCGACATCTGAAGGACATCTTCTACAAATCCTCGTCTTGCACTCTGAATGGGTGATAGCCTGGTCTGAGGTCTATCACTGAGAACCACCATGCTATCTTCAGCTGATAAATGAGGTCGTCATTCATCGGGAGTTTGTACTTGTTCTTCACGGTCACCTGGTTTAGGTTCTAATAGTAAAAACAAAGCCTCAAGCTCCCATGTTTCTGCATTATGAACAGAATTGGGGTTACCCAAGGCGAAACATTGGGCCGAATGAATCTCATCAGTTGTAATTCCTCTAGGTGTGCCTAGATATCGTGAAGCATTACGGAAGCCATCTGATACATTGGTGTAGATATCAGTGTCGTCCTAGGGTACAAGTCAATGTAAAAGTACACCTCTCTACGATGAGGTAGACCTAGGACATCAACATGGAAAACATCTTCATACTGGTCCACCACTATAGCATAATTTGGACTCTCCACTTCTACAACTCCAAGTGTAAGGCTACCCAACTAATGAGTAATCGGATGCACCGCCTTCCTGCTAACTCCATCCTATACTGCAAATGTTCCCTTCTCGCAGTGAAGGTAAAATTGGTCCCATCTATGCAGACACACCACGCATTGTGCCTAATATATCTTATATGAGCATGAATTGTAGATAACTAGTCCATACCCAAGATAACATTGTAAGGACTCAACACCACTACTAGAAGATCCTAGCCGAAGGCCTTGCCTCCTAGAGTAAGCTCACACTCCCGACACTAGTGCTTAATCACCGAACATGATCCCGTAAGAGTCTCTATTCGTAAGGATCGAACTAACGGCTATGTCGAAATCTCCGAGCTTCGAACAGGGGAAGTGGAAATAAATGAATGACTGGAAAATTTGTCTATAAGAACTGCATCTAAGGTAGAGTAGATAGAGAAAATACCTCATATAATCTCAAGAGCTCCATGGTAATAGGCCTCAGCTACCTAGAGATGAACTCAACTTTTTCCTCCCGCACCTTGCAGTCGGGTTGATCCTCTTGGTGGTGGTGGCGGTAACATCTCGAACCATCTCCCAACGCCAGCTGCATGACCAAATACTCTCACAAGTCCGCCTGCTACATATGGACCATCTAGATCGAATCTATGTCTCTGCCTGGATGGTCATTTGACCGACATCTTATCATCTGAATGGTGGGACAGACAATCACGAGCCATGTGACCCTGACCGCCGCATGTGAAGCACTGCCATCTCCTTGCATGTCTATCTCTACCTAAGGTGTTCCGCACAACCGAACCTGAGTCATTCGGTCATCCACCTATAGGTCTAGTCCTTTTGGACCACTGAGACATATGTCTATTACAATATGTAGAAGACTCTGCTACATGATGACTGTTGGTGGATCTCGATGTTGGAGACTACTCAGTAAGAAAACTCTCCACCAATCGGGCTCTCTCTAACATCCCACCTACGTCGAGATGCTAAGTGAGATCAAAAGAGCCCTAAACTCCCTTCCAAGTCCCCGATTGAAGGTTTGGGCCCTGAAGAATGGGTCACACACCATATCAGTGGAGTAGCATGAGTGTTCAGTTAACCTCAGTGAGTACTGAGCCACAGTCATGCTGCCCTACTGTTGATGAAGTAACTCATGAATGCACACAACGCGAAGAGTTGCTGAAACAAACTCCATCTAAAACACGCTCACAAAGACTGCCCAGAGAAGCATCACCTCATCATGGAACACAAGCATAAAGCTCCACCATATGCCCACTACTTCCTATAGAACACTGGCAACACGAATCACCATGAATTATGTTGGTGTCCCTACCAGTGAGAAAACTCTCACCACAGCCTCTAGCCCATCCTCAGCTGCCTGTGCACCCATCACTCCCAAGAAACTAGGTGGCCTATGTTGATAGAACTTGTGAAACACGCTCAAGTGTCCTGCACCATCTGCTGTTGGGGCTGGTGGTGTCGGTGGCCCAATGGGTATGGGTACCGCTGGTGCCTTTACTGGTAGGGGGCCCTGCACCAAGGCCTCATCGTTTGGTGGGCTGTCATTGCGTACAACTCTTGTAACTTTAACGTGCTATCTACATGGAGGCATCTTGAAAAAACACAGATGCAAAATGTTCAAAAGTTATACTTGGTTAGCTGACCTGGTGAGTTGAATTAAAAAATCACAAAAGAAAACACACACACAATCAGTGTTTTCGTGCACTGTGTCAGAAATCAGAAGTCAGGGTCAGGGTGTATCGATACGTTGACTGTTGCACCAACACTGGACTCCCTGAACTGAAAACCACACACACTACACTTCACAGTATTGCTTCACAGAAACTATCAGAGTCATATGATCTACGGTAGAATTGACTTCTCTGAACAATTTTTTCACAACCCGTCCCCTGGGGCCCGTGCTGTGACTACCCTAAGACCACCATCCATAGGCCATGGGGTGGCGATAGGCACCAATTGCGTAATTCCCTAAAACCGGGAAGGCATTTCCTTTATAACCTGTAAACACACACATCAAGATACAAACACAAGTAAACTGTATAACCAAAAGAGTGCTGAATGTAAAAGGGGTTGTAATACAAGCCCAACAGTAAAGGTAAAAATTCAACGAAAATAATAAAACTGATGAAAAGGAAATAAAAGTACCTACTAGTTCATGCTCCGGGATTCCTATAAGAAAGGGTGGGTACGATAGCCTGCTCAGCACTCCACATCTGTATGTCTTCCCCACGTACTGACACATCGTATGGTCCACGTCTAGGTACCGTCAATTCCTCATACTCTTAGTCTCAATAAGCATTGTCAGTCGTCTTCATCCAACACAACAAGGTGCAGGGATAACTCGTGCATGGGTGAGTATAATGATCCTTAGTAGGGACCTTGAGACCCTCATGGTCTCACAAAAATCCACTAAGGATACACCACAATGTATGAAATGAAATAATAAAACTACTTAGGTATATTACCATACATATACCTATGATATCAAGTAATCCATGTCAATCATGAAGAAAACACCGAAAAACTGACTCAGCTGAAACCAAGAATTTATTCCAGGGGAAGTATCAAGTAACATCCCGAGTCACATTGTCAAAACCTTAGTTGCTGGAGAACTCCTCCTCTGTCTAGTACATTGGGCCTTCCGTGACACCAAACATGCTTCCTAGTAACCTTGGAATGCTGAGGTACTCATCCTTTCGAGTGCCTTGGATATGATGTGTCACCAAACGCACTCCCAATCGTGGGTCTGTTGCGTCACTAAGCGTGCTTCCCCTCATAGCCTATTGAGGTAATCCTCCTATCGAGTACAGTGGGTATTCCATGAAACCAAGGTGATCCTCACTGTTGGTCTTCTGTGACACCAAGGAGCTCCCCACTAGGCTTGTAGAGTCACTTTGAGTCAAAACAGTCAGCATTCATCAGGTCTCAGACAGCTACTAGTTCTCTGCACTATGCTCGCTCGTCTCCGAATGGATCTACTCCATGAGCTACAAGTCGATACTCCAACTATCATTAAGTTTCAAGAATTGGTATCTCAAATGTCTGCTATATCATTGGGGTCTCAACGCAACAGATGATACGTCAATCGGACGCCCGATCATTGAGTTATTAGCCATTTAGTCCCTGGGGCCCGACTAGATTCATGCTCAATCCAACCTGACAGTTCCCCATCTCAAACCAAATCTCGAGTGAAATATAATAAAGGGGAAAAAATTTCTCTATGATTTTTAGTTCCACTAATGGTTCTTCAAAAGGACCTCTAGTTCCAAAGATGTGGCCAAAATAAGGTAAAGGGGCGTACGGGGCCTGCGACTGGTCCGACCTGGTTGGGCCGACCCATCCCGACCCACGGGGTCAGGACCAACCCATAATGCATCTCGGTGTATTGGAAGATCCAGCAGGCCGCAAGGGATGCGAGGGGCTGCAGAGAGCCATTAGGGAATGGACCGACCATGAGGGCGCAGATCAGACGCGGGTCGGTGTGGAGGCGGTTCGGCCCAGAGGGCGCCATGAGGGCATCTTGACTCGGAGGGCTCCGCGAGGGTGACTCTGCCCGAGGTGTGGGGACAGTTCACCCCGAAGGGTCGTGGGGTTGCGGCATGGCCCGGAAGCCGGGGTGGCACACCCGGGGTGCCGCAGGGTTGCTGGCGACTAGGGAGGAAGGAGTGGTCGGGGGGCTCGACCGGTAGATGGTGCTGCCAGGGTGGCTCGGGCGAGAGGTCGGGGTGGCCAGGGGCTGGTTCTACCAGGATGCCATGGGGGCGCGGGCCAGTGTGGTCTGGGTTCCTGTGAAGGGCACATGAAGGTTTGGTTGGGGTGTATTACGGGGTGAGGGCCGGTTCATCCATGGTGCTATGAGGTGCGGTGCGGGGCACAGTGTCTGCGGGTGGTGGCACCGTTGCCTTCGTGGCCTTCATCATCATCTCTCATTCTGATGAACACAACAATGAATAACAATGGAGGGTTTGGGACATCTTGGTTTGGCATGCACCCTCCGCATTTATGGTGGTAGCATTTGGTTCAATAAGAATGAAGAACGATGAACGTCAAATTTTTCCACCTCTACAACGATTCATTCCAAAACCACAAAAGAAATCAAGGAATGAATTATCACACAAATTAACACCATACCTGGTTTTCTGTTGGTTGACATTAGCACGAGAAAGAACATGTCGCTTCCTTGTAAACAAACACATTTTACGTCATAGGAAGTTGTTAGAAAAACGTCGATATTGAGGTCATTCATCGTAGTTGAAGGAATTCCTGGTCGGCGTTCATCGTCGGTGGAGCATTCTTCATTAGAGAGCATAATCCTCCATGTGTTGGGTGTCGCGTCACTTTACCAGCTCTTCTTTGCTTGGTGAAATCATCCCAAATCCTCCTCCCTATATCAATATTTATAGGTGAGGGGACAAGGTAGGTAACGATCATGGAATTTATGACAGTTCATTTATTAGGAACCTTCCTAAATTACAATGATGCTATTAAATAACATTTAAAAAGGGGTAAAGACAATTAATTTAGTTGGCATAATAAATCATGAGGGATGGATCAAATAAAAGATGTATGTGCATTGGTACAATTAATGTGGAGGAAGTCAAGAGGCCCCTTTATATTAATGAGGGGGGGGGGGGGGTGAGAGTTTCTTTCAATTAAAGGGCGGTTTATTCCGGGGTGGTCCCCACTACCATAACCTCTCATGGGAGGTTATGGTTTGGGTGGTCCCCACCACCATAACTACTCCTAGGAGGTTATGGTCTGGTGGTCCCCACATCCAATAGTTACATGGATGATTAGTTCCAGTGGACCCCACCTCCCAACACCCATAAGGGTGTTGAAAATTAAAAAAAGTCATACACTTTCATTTTTATTTTATTCATACACAAAAAATCTAAAAACTAACTTTAACCCTCAACCAACTGTTGTCGAGATGAATGTATTATTAAGAAAATACTGGCGTTGGGAGTTAAGCGGTGCCCTCAGATTTCAATTCTGAGAACATGATCAATGGTTATAAAATCCCGCTCACACGTTTACTGAACGTACCTAAAGAAAAGTTCAGAAATTCAATCTGGGCCCTTCAGGCCTTAGAATCATGTGCCATCAATTCTCACAGACTCATAAAATTACCTAATATTTAAAAAAAATAACATGGAAATTATGGGTCTTTACCAATTCTGTAGATGATTCATTGGGAAATAATTCATATAATGAGTTTGTTCTGGAATCTATAGATGCATGGAATGTGTTGGAGGAGTTGGTTTCCTTTCACCTATATGAAAAAAATGGATGGTGGAAGGGTTGTCTATATTAGATGAAAATGCAGTCATCTATAATGAATCATTTGGAGGTGTCTCAGTGGGGAGACTCATAGGATGATGTGATACATAATTTATTTTATAATGGGGTTGTTATAGGGGGATGGTTTGACAATGGACATAATCTAATTTTGTTCAGTGGGAATATATTTTTTCTAGTATTAATGATTTAGGCAGTCCTCCGTGAGATTCATAGCTCACCCTCATTAGAACACCCATCAGTTTACAATATGTATTGTGGCTTAAGGATGTAGTTTTGGTTGCCCATAATGATGTGGGAAGTAGAAGAGCTTATGGAGACATGTGTATTGTACCATAAGGTGAAGGTTATGCACCAGATTCCCAATGGTATGTTGCAGCCCATATATTTCTCTAAGTAGATGTGGGATGAAATCTCGATAGATTTCACCAATGGGTTACATAGGTATCAGTGAGGATGCAATTAAATATGGGTATTAGTTGATTAGATGACGAAATATTCTCACTTCATAGTGTGTAAGGAGTTTGGACAGTGGATGCCTCTAACCATAGGTATGTGGATGATGCGGTGCAGATTCCCGGAGTCCCAAAAATAATAATCTCAAATCGTCATGTATGGATTTCCTCACGAACCAAGATGGGATTGCAACATTATTTTGGACTCAATTATTCCTCATTACTACTTTCTATCACCACAAGGATTGATAGATAGACATGACCATCTAGATGTTGGATGAAATGTTGTGGGGCAATATCTTTGACATCAGTGGAACATGGGATTGAATCCTTTCTTGGGTATTCATTTCTTATAACAATATCTACCATTATTCCTTTAGAATATCACCATTTGAATCATGGTATGGAGGAGCAGGTCTCTATCCCTTATTCTAGACATATTATGGATAAACTGATGTTCTTGGTCCTGAGGAAGTGGATAGATCTATAGAAAATGATCACCATATACATGAGAGAATTAAGGCAACACAAGAATTGGATAATTCATATGTCTATTGTAGTATGAGGCCCTTTGAGTTCAAGGATGGGGGCCTTGTTCTCTTGAAGGTTTCCCCTCGATGTCTGCATACAATCTTTGTAGATAGGCCATGCTTTCTATGAGTCTCATCATACCATTTTAGGATCTTGGGTGAGTTGGAAGGTTGTCATACAAGCTATATTTTCATCTATAGTTAGAGAGTGTAAATGATGTATTTGATGTCTCTCAACTTCATTGGAATCATCAAGATGACATACATTTCATTAAATATGGACATTTTGATATCAAGTATGATGTGACATGTGTGGAATGACTATTGGAGATCTAGGGACTTTAGGAGAAAGAGACGTGTGGATGGAAAATTCCCTTGGTTCTTGTGTTGTGGAGGCATGGTGGCATAAAAGAGAGTAATGGGGAATGATATGCATAGATGAATTCCAATAATAATAATTTTTATGAGTTTTTCAATGTCCTATATTTCATTTTAATGTCATTCTTAAACCTTCTTTCTACGAGATGACTTTTTTCCATATCCTAAAATTTGTGATAAAATCATGAAATATAAAGTTGGGAGGACCCAATTCATAATCAATAAAAAGTAATTAATTTGTGGTTAAATCCGTGCGAGAGATTCTATATTATCCAAAGTGGGAAGTATCCTGATATGGAGTACTGGATTCCCTGATCTTTTTTTTCTAATAGTGTGGGGAGTAACCTAGTCAGTTGGGTTAGCATATATTAGAGGAGATGTTCTTGGATTCTGACATTCCACCCTAGATTTCGAACAACATAGGGTGGTTTATCATTGATTCTTGATGTTACTAGCTATATTTTAGGTATAGAAGATTCATGAGAGGTTTTTTTGGGTGGACGTTTAGACCCATAAATTCATTATGGTTTTGGTTTTTGAATTCTCAAGGGAGAGAATAGCTTGATAGGTATTTTATGTAATTTCAAACACCACTCCAATGCATTACATTATCAAAATTCAGTGTTAGAGGTTTTCTTGAAATAAAAGTGGCTCATATATGGTGTTTTCCATAATTACTATTTTCCCAATGCTAGATCATGAGATGGTGAATTTTTTACCTATGAGTCAAGACCAGTGAGTCACAATGAAGAATTCTAACAGTGACTCATAACAGTGAATCAAAATGGTGAGTCAATAACTGTATGTTTCTAATGGTGAGTCGTGATGGGTTACTCACTACAATTACTCATTGAAAGTGGGTCACGATGGAGAGTTTTTTTCTGACTCACTGAACATTGACTCACCAAATGGTAGCTCAACGAACAATGTCTCACCAAATAGTGACTCCCCGAATAGTAGCTCATCATATGATGACTCACGAAATAGTGTCACAACAAACCATGACTCACTATCAGTATCTTGATATTGGCAGTTCTAATCTGTGACTCTCAAAATAGTGAGTCACCAAACAGGGCCTCACCCAATGGTGACTCATGCTGGTGACTCACCCATTGGTGAGTTAACCCCAATAGTTTTTCAAAATCAAAATTTTCTCTTGTTTTTCCACATTCACATTATAATAATTTATTTGACATAATTTGAGTTAATACTATATGTAATTTGTTTTCAGTTGTTTCATGAACGGTAAATAATGAATCTTCCTTTTAAAAATTCTGAATTCTTTTAAACAACCAAAATGTGTTTTCATTATTATGATCCGACATTATCATCTTTTGAAACTATTTTTTCCATTGATTTATAATTTTTCCCTTATAAATATGATACCCATTTTCCCTTGTACATATTCCATTTAATATTGATACCGGGTGTCCCCAAAACATTCATCCCCTAGGACCTGTGAGTTTTTGTTTCTCCCTTGGATTTCATTTCAATGGATCCTTTCACTCCACCTATTTGGCGTATGGAGAAGGTGATGATCATATATTTCTCAAGGAAGGGAACCCTTTATCTTTTTTTTATTTTTGTATCATGTGGGGTGGGAGTATTATTATTTCTATTAAGAAGATAGAAGAATTATGAATAAATAATGATAATTGAAACTATATAATTGCAGTGTATAGGGGCTATAAAAAAGATGATCATGCTTTTGTTTTATTAATTCATAGTTTATGTTGGGTTTTTTATGGGATAATCACCCATTGAGAATCATATACATTGGTGGAATTTTTTTTCACATCGGTGATGGATTTTTGATTCATGATTTGGGTTTTATGTTGAACGAACATTCATTCATAATTCTGATCAATTGCTTATATTTGGTAAAATAAATGGACTCCCTGGGATTATAAACGTTCTATTATCACTAATGAATTATTATAGTGGAATTAATGAACAAGTTTTTGTTAAATATTAATAATTCTTGATTTGATTCATTTCCTTGTGTGTAGTATGTGAATATTTTCAAACTTGTGTTGTAGTGGTGTTGTGTGCATTGTTGCATGATGTGGGGTGGGTAGGGTGGTGTGATGGAATCTATGGTTGAGGGAATGTATGAGAATTGTTTCAAAAAGGGGATGTGATCAGGTTGTGTTGAAATGTTCTTATGGGGTGGATGATAAGTGTTATACAGTTTGTATGATAGGGATAATTGAGCTGTTGTGTAGTGGGACTACAACAAGTTGTGTTTTTCTTGTTTTTTGAATGTCTTGGGTTTTGTGTGTTGGTGTATAGATGATTACAGAATGGTTTTAATGAGAGGTCATACTAGCTGTGGTTGTGATTTATGGATTTGTTTTTTATGGGATGTTTTTTTGTGGTATGAATATGAATAATGAAGTTGATATTGGTTGGAAAATTAGTAACGTGGGTAGGAAATGTGCAGTGGGTTATTTCACCATGGTTATTCTTCCTTGTTTGTTTAGTGTTTTGTTTCTTGTTGTGTGATGTGGATAGTAGTTTCTAATGTAGGTATGGAATGAATAGATGTATTTCTTAATAAATAATTATTACTATTTAAATGAATTGTCTAGGGATATGATTTTCAATTGTTGATGGGTTTATAGACATTATTTTAGAGGTACCAAATAAGGTGTTTTTGTAGGATGGTAGTTTTTACAAAAACAAATAGGATATGTATATTTTTTAATACCAATGTATATAATTGTACTTTATTGGGATTTCTATACACTCCCACCCAAGTTGAGCTCTATGTGCCAAACACCACCACTGTCTTGGGGGAGCGTTTCATCCCGACATCCCTGTGGGAGGATGCATGGATGATTATTGGATCTTCCCTTCTCAATATTCTAGGAATTTGTATCCCATGAATCTTTTTGTAGGGTATAGTGTGGTTTGTGAGGTCTAGATCTTTACATATGAGTTTTACTTTCTTAGTTGAATTTCACAAGAGTTATGGTTGTGGTTGAGGTGTTTTTAGGTGGGATGATATATGGTTGTGACTAATGAGCCTATGGGTGGGATATGGTGATATTTATTTTCCCATGTTTCAAGTCTAGTTATGAGGACTAAATGTGAGTGGGAGTGATGTGACAAGGGGATTATTAAACAATGTGGAAGTTTCAAGACATTCGATGTTAGGGTTTGAGTAGATAACTAGTGGAAACTTGTGTGAGGTTCCAAAAACATTAATCTTCATATTATATAACATAACGGAACATGTGATTTTTGGTGATTGTGCCCTGGAGTGGCTGGGGTGGATAGTATATATTGTTAGGTTTTGTTGTATTCTGCTATTTTTCTACTAGGTAATTAGTATGCTCCTACACTTTTGAATGACATACTAAAGAAATTCCAATAGAGTATACTCTTATACTTTTCTTACATACAAAAATATTTTCAGGTTTTCCATTGGATTATGTGGACTTTGTTGTACCTTAGTAATTCACTATTTTGGTACATCTGAGGTGTCTCTACATATAAATACATTTGGGTATTTACTATAGAGTTCATTTTTAATTCTAATAGTTTTACATCTAGAAATTCATGTGGGATGGTTTTTGATTTCTATATATTTATTTATTGGATTTTTACTGAGGTTGATACATCTTATCTCTCAATATTTTTTCTATAAAAAAGTTAATGCCTCCCATTTTGTGATATTTTTATACCCTTGGTGATGTTCGACATCATGGGCCATACTGGATATGGGACTTGAGGGGTTATAATATCTCTCTCTCTATTAGAAGAAAATGAGGGGAATCTTTAGAGGGTGTGTGAGATGAAAAATTTAATATATATACTTTAATGGCTATAATTATATAATTTATTTCACGGATGGTTCAAAATTAGTTTCTTCTCTCATATATTATATCAATTATAAAGTTTTTATTTTTCGATCTCGAGTTGTAACAAATGAAATGTTTTATTGGTACATGTGGTGTAATATTAAATCTATTCCCCTATATTGTATGAATGTAAAAAAATTAGAATTAGTGAAACAAAGTGAGAACATTTACCATATTTTTTCTAAAATAATTTCCAATATATTTCAATGGATAAACATGTGTATTCCTATATAAACAATCTAAATTATATTCCAAAGGCACATAAGTATATTCTAACATTGATCATTGAGAAATTTCATATCCATTTTCACATGAATGGATCATATTGTCTTATTTATATGGAAGTCGTAGATAATTACTATAGTAAGGTCCACTTTCTAGAAATTCATTGAAACATATTAGTAAAAACATAGGATTCAACCAAGATGGATCCCTTTCAAATTGGTCACTATCAACCATGATTGACCCCATTCATGATAATGGTTCAAACCCTTGTAACCAAATATGGAATATAAAATTTTATGTCTCTCCAAATTAATTCTTACATCTAGGAGGAGAATTATATCCCCACCTTGATCTATACTAGTATAATTACTCTAAATCATCATATACTGGTATAATTCTTTGAGTCATACATTAATAGTAGAGAAATTTATCCATTTCCATTTGAGATCCCAATATAGTTCCCTAAATAATAACTATAGAGGTTATCCCCATTGAAAATATGATGGATTTCCTCACCATGGTGAAATAAATACTAGCCACTAATGTTCACCAGTTAACACTCATTATGGGGTTCCTCCCAATATTATTTATTTAGAGAAGCTGGGAGGTCCTCCCCCTATTATCCCAACAAAAATTGTTTACCATTAAGGACCCCTTTGGGAATACCAGGTAATATCCATGGATATGCTACTAAGGGTGTCCATTATAATGCTCCTTCTAGTAATGGTTCCATTTTAGAAAAATAGAATGAATGAATGAAATCAAAATTGCTTCGTGGTTAATCTAGTATCAAGTAAAAAATTTCAATGTGTGGTTGGACACACACATTTCCTTATCAAGAGTGGTTGAGGTCTGTTCTCTGGTAAAGAGAATACTAAGGTAAATACAATCAGTTTTTAATCCCCAATACTATATAGCAACAAATTATATTATAAATGACACAAATGATCATTTTCAAATTGAAAATGTAGTTATAATGTGACATTTTTTTACATTACGTTTTGAACCCCTTTTTTAAGATAGTGGAAACTAAATGTATGTGGAACCAAGCCGTAAACATAATTTATTTCATAATTTATGACATAAATTCAAAAAAATACAACCACATGATCTATTGTTATAGTGTTTTTATAATATTTGATTCATATGATAATTATGTCGAATATAAAAACAATACCCTCATATAACATTTTTATATGTTCTCCTAACTCCCATATATATTCCAAAATAGTGTAGGATACTATGGGAAAAATACACAATTAAAACAATGAGCTTGATAGGAAAATAAGGAAAAAAATATTGTGATGATGAATAACATGAGTATCATGAGGTATTACATGATATCATATGGTGGATAACCATAATTAGGAAAAAATTCCTTACGTAAATAAAATAATAAGATATAGGATTCAAAATAAATTGAATAAATTATAAATTATTAAATCATAAGCATGTGTCAATTATATCTTCTATGTAAAATTTTTATTAGATAGATACAATAAAATTAATCACATACTCCATGTGACTAAAACCATAATACATTGGTCATAGCATAACCACCTATATATATTACATTGGTTTTATAGGTTAATATCACAGGAACCAAAAATATAATCTCACGAGACCTTAAAATTTCAAAATGCATTAGAGGGTTGTAACATAAAAAACCATCACAATATAAGCTAACAACTTTCAAAATACTGAGTACATTTTAATAAAAATGAAAAAAAACAACAAATAAATAATATGAATGTTATATCCTATAATAATGAAGTGGGTTTCATAATTGTATAACAATACATAAAAAAGGTTATATCTTATAGATTCCCATTTAAATCTGGAATTATTTATTATAAAACATTTTTAATCACATGGTAGTGAGTATTGATCATGGATAATTGATGTATATAATTCATGTGGGGTATCTAAAAAATAAAGAATGAATGTGAACCAATTGTGATGTAAGGATCCGACCGTTAAAAACCCACATATTCTCGTATCTTTATACTTTATTTCATTTTATTATACTTTCAATGATCTTTTATAAATAATGATTTAGATAATCATCTCATAAATCATATGAAAAAACTAAATATATATATACATACAATGTTTACACAAAAAATTTGTATCTATTTTCCCTACAATATAAAAATTTTAACATATTATATGATTTTCATAAATGGAAAAATATCATTCAATTCAACAACAATGATTGATTTCCCTTAACAATCATTAAACCCTATTAAAAATATTAAAATTATGGATGACCAAAAAAATATCACAAATGGACAATAGAATAAGAAATAAATTAATCTAGTTAAGAACATGAAACCCCATGAACATAATTTTGAATAAAATATACAAGTTCATCTATATAGATTATCTTTTTCCTTTCATAAATATAATTATGATACCTTTCGAAAAAATATTATTTCAATAAAAATCATGATAAAAAATATATCATTCGTGTTGGTTCCTTGGTATATCATCATCTGAGAACCCCTAAAAATCCCAAAAGATGGAATAACTATTTGACCGACTTCCAATATAATTAACAAGATAACATAATATTTACTCAAATCATTTGAGATCAATCTCGGAACACCCATAATATAATTAATATTGATCTCACATGGGGTTAACAACATCATAAATTCTTTGTCCAAATAAACGGCATGCTACCAAGGAGCTAAAACATTCTAAAAAAATGTATATGGATGAAGTTATGAATAAAATCGTAGAAATACTCTAATAACCGTGTATGAAAATCTACTATTGATATCAAAATACCACTTCTTAATAAAAATTATCTTCAATACCAATATTGTGAGAATATAGGAATGATAGATTCACATTTAAGAAAACATGAATGTTAATGGATGAATCCAAACATAAAATAATAATTACGGTGGTGAGACAATTATTTCTTTTTATTTATCTTAAAATGAATCATTGAATTTCTTCTTTGTTAAGAATTTCAAAATATTCCTTAAAATGAATAATTTTGAAAATAACATAAGTATAGTAGGATATAAAATTTCCAATAAAAATATTTTATATCCATATATAAACACAAAAAAATTTATTTAAAAAATATGTATATGGGACAAAAAGACATTTTGAAAGAAAATGTTGAATGTGTATTTTTAAAATAATGTTTCTAACTTCATTATAAATCGTCAAGTATGTTATTTATCATCATTAATTAAAAAATTATCTAAATTATTTATTTTATTGGGAACAGATTTTTGTTTTTTTATTTTTTTCATGTATTACAATATCATAAAGATTAAATAATTATTTAAGTGCTCATCAGGTGTTTTGATGATATTTAATTCATTTGTCCAAATTGAATCTAGCAGGTTGGCTTTGACAAATGTGATCCTTATTTGATATTATATATCTTAAAAATAATTAATTAATTATTATGTTTATAAAATAAGGATTATTTTAACTAAATTCATTAGATATGATTATGAAATATGTATTACGTTACAATCATGGGGCGAAGATATCGTGTGTTCGCTTGCATAACATTTCCATTATTCAGAAATCATGATGGAATATAGGTATATATTATTTTAAAATTTTTGAAATAAAATAATATCATAAATACCAGATTAATATAAATAAATATAAATATCATCAATTTAATTTTGGTTTGTATAATGATTAACATTACTTTTTAGAGGTGGTAGTCCACACTTACGCACAAATGATGTTATCATTTTTCAATTAATGGAATATATAGTATGTATTGATATTGTCTATATTAAAAATTATAAAAAATTAATTGATATCATATATATATATATATATATATATATATAATTTCAATTAGTATAATCTATCCATGAGTGATTGCGATAGAAAATAGATTACATCAGATCGTGAGATGGTAGTCGACCATACATAAGATGGATAGTTTTGTTTCTGATTTGAAGGAAGATGAGATGAATATATGTTTTGAAATTAACATAGTAACACATATTTATTTTTAATATATTTATTTTATATTATAATAAAGGATATTAAAAATTTTAATTTCTTTGGATGAAAATATTAAACTGAAACGCTTGCTTAATAATGATAACTCGTATTTAAAAAACCATATTTGAATAACACATTATGACCATTGTGGTGGTTGTTATTCATTAAATTTTATTATAGTACATGGGGATAAATTTTATTGAGGTATATGGGTATATATAATTTGAATAAAATTTATTTTGGAGTGTTAATCAACAAAATTATGAGAAACCCATTTACGAGAGAGTGAATGGGAACTCTCGAAATTTCACAATACATTAAATTAATATAAGTTAAATATCATGAAAGAATCAAAACTGAGTTTTTTAACATATATGATGAAATGGAATAATATAATATCATTTACTTATAATTATAAATGTTTTATTTACTATTTATATATCCATATCTGCTTTCAAACATACCCAAAAGATGGATTTTTACACTTTAATGACGATTATAAATACAATAAATTGAAACAAACTACCTTAAATGAACTATAGGGAATATTAGAAACCATATCCTAATGATATATATGAATGATATATTTTTATTAGTTTCATATAATTATATAAAATATTTTTTATTTTAAAATATCATTAATATCAATTTCAAAAACTATTCATTATGTTGACTCTATAAAGTTCAAAAAAATGAAATTGAAAACAAATTTATTAAATCTATAAAATTTTAAAACCCTATATAAAATAAATGAATCAAATTAATTCTATCAAATTATATTTACTCTCATTTTTTCTTTGATTTTCACATAATTTGAATAATTTCACCGTTAATGTTTTTTACGTATTTATTACACTGTTTGTTCATTAAAACTTAAAAATTAATCACCATGATTAATTAAAATATATTTTTTGAATATATATATATATATACATACATAAAATATGTCATTCCATTTGTTAATAACATTATAAATTCTGAAAAAAATATTTCGAGTGTTTTTTCTATTTCTTATATATAATATTAAAAAGTATACAAAGGATTCCTAATGGAAAATCTAATATTAATTATTCATGTATGATTATAGAAAAGTGTAATCTTAAAATATTATTAATATATGTTTTATGTTCATTTTCTATTTCTTATCATTATATTTTCAGCATAAATTATTTATTTTATCATTTACCATGGAAATAAAATTTTGTAAGATTTTGATTCATATAGAATAAAAATAAAAGAAAAATGTATACCAAATATATATCCACTCCCTCAAATTTTTTTAATATAATATAAAAAACTAAAAATAAATTAGCGGTAGAATTTAATTTAAAAATCAAATGGAAATATGCGCTGAAAAACTGTCTTTAAAAAAAACCCTTTTAATGTAATTTTTTTATACTAAATTAAGTTATATTATGTATTTAAAATAAAATAAAATTAATATTATAAACAAAAATAATATAATGGAATTTTAAATGAAATACCAACTATAATTATAGTTTTCCAAATTTAAAAATAAAAATGTACCGAAAAAATTCAAGATTTACCTCAATTATATGAAACATAAATATTTTTTGAACTGTCTAAAGGTACCAAACTAAAACAAAAAATAAATTATGAATTAAAAAATTATATAAAAATTTATAATAATTTTTATAACATTTATATAAACTATTTATAAAATTAACTCATAAAAATAAATAATCCTCATTTTTAAGAAATCATATTTTTTAACAATAAAACCACTACATAGAAATTTGAGTGCATATTTAAAAATAAGTAATTCATAAATTTGAAATGTTTTGTAACATTTTATATATCAAATTTAATTTCACACAATTCATAGCCACCAATTTATTAATTATGTTATAACTATCACATTTAAATAACAATATTTTTTCATTTATGATCAATTTTGTGTATCATTTATTCTATCGAACATAATTTCATTTATTAAAATATTTGGATATTAATTCCTCTACCAGTTAATAAATTGAATCATCAAAATTTTAACGTATCCCCCATAATCAAGCAATTGATATTTCAAACGACCGCTGTTGACATAGAACATTGTATAATGGGCTAATAGTACTTCTTTTTAAAATTGGTAATGGGATATATTAAGTGTAACAACCTATGATTTTATGAGAATTATTATTTTTAATTTCATTGATATCTTGTGTTGTAAGCAACACCAAAAATTAGCTTGTTCTATATGCAACACCGTATTAGCTTTCAGTATACACAACACTAATCTTGGATCGTGTTACACACAATTTCAAGTTCGTTTGATAGTAGTTATTCTACGCAACATTGAGTGTATATATATAAATATATTCAATATATAAATGAAATATGGTTGGATTATATTAAACACAACAACAATGGATTCTTTCACTACACGCAACCCTGACTTGGCTTGCGTTACACGCAATCGCGACATTCCTCGATAGCGTTTGTAGTACGTAATACAGGGTTTCACTAAAAAATGATATATTGTTATAATATTATTATGGACTACCCGCTATAAATAGTATTAACTAAATATTGAATTTTAAAATATTATTATTCATCTTACACATTTTCTAAAACATGTAATGTGAACAAAATAAAGTTTTTCGGGTAAAACAAGGATTTTTAAAAAAATGTAGTTTTGTCGTCTTTTGATGGCACACCTACTTTAAATCTAGTTTTTTACAGGTTTATAAGTTAAATTTGACGAAAAAAAATTATTCTATGGAATCAGGATATAAAAATTTACTTTGGATAAATTTTTCATATTATTCCGATAACTTTCATATTTTAATGAATAGTAAAAACACGCAATATTTTAATTAAAAACAACTTTTTCATCCTAAAATTTTATATGGTTAAATTATAATATTGAATTATTTTAAAGTATTAATAGAATATATTTTTACTATTTAATATAATTTATGTCATTATTATTGATTTTACATTGAATTAATAGGTAAAATCATTTCATCCTTTTGCAATGTTTTAAATAAAAACCCATTTTTTCGAAAATGAGATTAATTTTTAAATTAAATTCTGAAACTTCTGTGATTTGAATTTGAAATAATTGATTCAATATTTGGAATCAATAGGTCCAAATTAGGATAATAGGCTACTTTTTATTTTTGGGCACTAAGAATTGTAACTACGACAAATTTTATTTACCATCGTTAAAGGTAAATCTGGTAATTATGGGTAAACATAATATTATAAAATTACCTTAAAAATTTTCATAGTATAATTGGATGATTATATTTTGTCCTAAGGAAAATTTGGGTCGAAATGGAATCCATTAGATCCCAATTGGGTGTGATTAAGACCTTTAGTTTATTTTATTTAAAGGAAAGTGAAATATGTCTCACTCAAACTTTAATTATTAAAGTATTTTTAATATAAGGTTATACATAATATAAATTCGGTTATAAATATTAAATTTAAAGATAAATTTTTTTTATTTAACAATGTAATTTATTTGTAATTTTTAAGAGTTATTTAATTACTTTATGAGCTTATACATTAATGATGGAGAAATAATTTATTTAGTGAAAAATCAATAATATAGTTTTTAATGAAATCTTAATACATATAAAAAGGCACAAAAACCTGAACAAAACTTATTGGTAGTGTATATATAAACCCTAATCATACAATGGCCGAATTTGTGACCATTTTTATTCTTATAAAGGCGATTATAACACTTATAATATTTTATTTTAAATGATTCCAAAGCTGTCACCTTCAAAACATAATAAATATAACAATTTAAATATTGTGCTTTTAAGATGATAAATTAGAGTAAAAGTATTATTATTAAGGGTAATATATTTATCTTCATCATAGGATTTTATTTTTAATTTTTATGCAACAAATAAGCGTATTAAATAATTATACAAAAATGATGTAGTAATTATTTTATAAAGAGAAATATCAAATAAATGGTTTTAAAAATATTAAAATAAATTTTATATGAATTATTTAATGTTATACACGAATTTTCAAGATGAATATGACATGTTAATAATCTATTAAATATTTTGGATCGAATATATCTTCTCTAGGGATTTTATTTAAATTCAAATAATTGAATAGTGTGAAATTTGAAACTATTGATATTTTATAAAAATAACATATTATAAAATTGGTTAAAAATCACAAAACTATTTAAAAATTACAAATTTAAATTTATATGTCTGAAAATGTAATAATTTACCCAATTATGGATAATTAAAATTACATAAGTAATTATTTATAACAATTTAAAATTTAGAATATTATTTCCACAAATAAAATTAAATAGATAAAATAAGGATAAATCAAAATGATAATGTATAAAATAAACTCAAAACATGTCTAATTTTTATTGGTATATGAGATTACAACCCTATCTCATCCCATCTTCAAATTGAGTCATTTTTTTTTGTTTTTATGTGGGGTTTAAATTTATTATAAAATAGTATTTTAGAGGTTTCCAAAAGTGCCCCTTTCCTCCCTTATAAAAGGGAACCTCTTCCCTTTCCTCACACCATTTTGAGTGTTGAATCTCGACCAAAACCTGCCCATTTATCTTCTCCACTTTTTTAGAAACATTTTGGAGGATCTGGTCGGCTCAAATGACCAAATCTACTTCCTTAAGAGGAAGCTTAAAGAAGGTGTGTCGAAGAAGAGGTAGTCTCTTCTTCCGATTCTCTCAAGTTTCTTTCTTATTCTACTTATTCTTCTGTAGTTGTCTCATTATAAAGTAATAACATCATTATTACTTATATACTGATATGTTATTATATATATGAAACAACCTTATTTAACCTTCTATCCATCCTATGGAAAACAAAATCACCGCGCATGCGTACGTACAGAATACCGTCACCACGCCGTGGTGTAATCTTTTTTCGACCACCACCTTACTTTGATGGGTATAATGGTGTAAATAAATAACTATATCCGATTATTGTAAAGTGATATTGATTCTGAAATATTATACATATACTTCAATACAATTCAATGATCATAGAATGATATCATTGCTCGTGCGTACGTACGGACTACCGTCTCCACGACGCTATGAGATTCATTCTCCATGTTAACCATTCATTAATGATTATAAAGTATATATAATGAATAATAATGAAATATATTACATAATAATGATAATTGATTTATTTATATATATGTATGTATTTAATCTAATTAATTCCATTCAATTCAATATGGAAACGAATCTAGCGTTCATGCGTGCATACGACATACCATCTCTATAAACGGTGTATTTCATTCCATTTATCGATATATCATATATATATGTATATGATGAATATATATTATATATAATTCCTAAGGTAAGGGATAACTTTTCCAATCTCGCTCTTATCCGAGATTGTTTATTCGTAAGTATTTAGTGTGGTTTTTGTTATCATCAATGTCCTTATTTTCTAAAAGTGTTTTCATGTATTTTTTAATGGAATTTTTACCCATTTTTTAATTTTACCACATGTTATGAATGGAATCTCACTTTTCTTTAGCACACGATGAACGTTTTGACTTTTACGACAAAAGTACGAGGAGAATGTTATTTTTAACTTATACGGCGTGAACAGATTTTTAAAATTTTATAACGCCTCGTTTTCATGAAGCTTCCTCTACAAGATTTCATGACTATTTTCAACAAAACCCTATTATTTTAAAAGTTCATTTCATTTTGAGAAACGTAAATGATTTTTAAAAGAAAGGATAGTTTCCTCAAGAATTCATTTCAAGGGTTTTATCAAAACCATTTTTCCATCTAAGATGAAATTATTTCATATGTGTATGTTTCAAGTATAACATCTCTATGATTTACATGGTTTCACTTTTCATATGATGAAACAATATCCATTTTTTATATGGATTATGTTATGATGGGATAATGTTTATAAAACCCATTTTTATTCTTTGGGTTATGATGAATGATTTATGATTATATTGTGGCACAAGTAAAATTGATTTCATTATGAGATGGGTGGGACCTATATCTCCCTCCAATTCGTTGGTTAAAGATTTATATCTCATGAGATAGAAATTGCTTGAACGGCAAGTAAATTTGGTTCATAAATACATGGCTGGAATGGTAAGTAAACCCGGTTCAGTAATGGACTATGTCCACTAAGATGGTCTTGGAATCAATGCCTTGGCTAATATTGAAATCATAACATGTTATTAATGGTTTCCACAATTACATGTTTTATTCCCATTCCATTTTATCATGATTGATTTTCTATTATGATCTATGCCTTATGTACTTCCATGTTTGATGTCATTGAAAAGATTTTGATGTCTAAATATTATGTTCATGTTTTGAAGTTCAAATGTATATGGGTTGTTTTGTTTTCTCCATGCTTTCCCTTACTCTGCATTTGAGCTCACCCTTTTTATGTTTTATTTTCCCTATGATATAGAGAAATGTTTTATATAAGAAAACCAAAATGGGATGATCTTTATTGGAGATGTTGAAGATCTTTCACAATGATTAAAAGTTTACGTTCTGAATTTCCAAAGACACTAAACTAATCCGGTATTTGGGCGTCTATTTTTGTCATGTATTAAGTATTCCGCCAAATTAATGTAATGTCCAGGTACGTTAGGCTTTGGGTCTCTACAGTAGGTATCAGAGTGATGGTTTAGTTAACCTTTGAAAACTATGATGCAAGAACTTTAGTGAGATCCCAAGAGATATTTCTAAGGTAAGTCATGGAATGTCACTAAGGTTAAGTATACGTATAGGTTATATTCCAAGAATTACTTTAATGATCATAGAATTAGAACTAATATGTTATATATTAAAGGTAATCCCCATTTATTATTTGGTTTTCCTATCATGATTTTTGCCTCCCACACTATTCTTTTGGGGTTTTAGAAAATGGCTGGAAACATGAAGATTCACGATAATAGAGAATTTGATGGACAATGGAATGATATTATTAATGAGAAACAAAATGAAATGGTATTTGGAAGTCCAAACATTATTATTATTCCTAATCAGCAATCTCATAATATGATCAATAATATCAACTTTGGTATGTTTCCTGACTCGACTAATAAAAGAAATATGGAGTTTCATTATGATCATATAGGAAAGAAAGTTCAATTTCCATCATGTAAATCTTGTGGGACGAGGCATCAAGGAGAATGTTTCAAAGGAACTAGAAGATGATTTGGGTGTGGAAAAGAAGGACACAAATCCAGTAAGTGTAAAGGAAAAGGCTCAGTTAACACTATGGACAATGATAATGGTATTGCTATGACATTAAAAACGATAAAATGTTTTAAATGTGGAATGTATATGCATTATGCAAACCAATTACCTAAGGGAAAGTATCATGAAGAGAATCAACATGGTCATATGCGTAGTATTTATGTTGATGATGATGAAGAGACTACAAATGATATATGAGATCAAATAAATGACGAAGCTCAGTTAGTGGTTTAAGATGGTAGTGGAATGATTCTATGTTTATCAAGAGTTATGTTGTATAGGTAATTTAATGGTACTATGGAATAAAGACACTTCTAATGATTGTTAAACTATTGTTTTTCTTAAAGTATTTGAAAGTATATGTTTAATGGTACCAGTAACCATGAAAGGTTAATTCATATATTTTTGGAAAGTAGATGATATGCGCATAATGAAGGGATTAAAAGATAATGAGATGTTTTATAGTATTGGTGAGCTCATGGCTGATATAAGGACAGTGTGATATCATGGTTTGAGTATATAAAATTTTAGGGATTTTTTTATGTGGAATGAGTTAACTTTTGACAGCATTCATGTAATCATTAAGGTTCAATGGGTATTCAATTTTCAAGAGAATACATGATTAAGGTTTTCACATGTTTGGAATGTAACCAACAAGATATATCGTTTCATAAATGATGGTATTCACATGCTCGGTAGATGAAATGTCATGTAATCATTATCTTTATACTATGAGATTGGATAGAAGTATTTTAGATAAACCTAAATATTGGAATATATTAAGGTAGATATCAGATAGTATTTTTTAAGGCTAAAATTTTTGTTATGTTATAAAAGTATAGTATTAGAAAAAGGACAACTCATAGGACGGGCAACAACTCGTCGCGTCAGACAAGGTTACGAAAATCGAACCCACAACTAAAGTGCAAGAGGCCTTTATCACATACCACTGGCCTACAGGATGTTCTTAGTTAGTAGAAACTTGTTTTATTATATTAAGAATTATGATCGATGAAGTATAAGTCCATTTTTGGAATCATATATGATTAACCTCACCATAGATGGACTTATGTATATTTGATAACTTTTTCTAAAATTATGTTTGAGATATATGGAATGACCTATCATTCTATCTCATGATCTACTAACACTTCACAGAAGACAAATTCAACTTCATTTATTTAAGAGATTAAGTGGAAATTGTTCACGACACGAACAACGATGATATTATATGAAAATAAATTAAAAATTTCTTCTAATTCAAATTAGTTAACTTTCGGAAAATGATCTTGAAAACCAAAAATTTTGTTCTAGTGCCTTTATATCCAATGAATCAGATGTTACCTTTTATCATCACAAATTTATGGCTTTGTGATTGTTTGATTTTTCATAGCCATGTTTTCTACCACTCTCCATCAGAACTTGACAGTTATATTTCTCTTCCATATCCATATTTTCACCTATGTTCTCCTACGTGGAAAACTAGGGATAAGTTAATTTGGGTAACCGTTATGTTTAATACATTAGTTTTTAAAATTAATCTTTATTATTTCTTTTTACAATGTCATTTTCTATTAAAGAAAATTTCAAGTAGTAAACGATTTATAACCCCGACGAATTTCGAGGGCGGAATTCATTTTAAGGGGGGTAGAATGTAACAACCTGAGAATTTATGAGAATTATTATTTTTAATTTCATTGATGTCCTATGTTGTACGCGACACAAAAATTATATTTTTCTATACACAAAACCGTATTATCTTGCAGTATACACAACACTAATATTGGATCGTGTTACACATAATTTCAAGTTCGTTTGATAGTAGTTATTCTACACAACATTGAGTGTATATATATATATATATTCAATATATAAATGAAATATGGTTGGATTATGTTATATGAAATAATAAAGGAGTCTTTCACTACACACAACCCTGACTTGGCTTGCGTTACACGCAATCACGACCTACCTCGATAGCGTCTGTAGTACGCAATACCAGGTTTCACTAAACAACGATATATTGTTATAATATTATTATGGACTTGCCCCTATGAATATTATTAACTAAATTTTTAATTTTATAACATTATTATTCATCTTACACATTTTTTAAAACATGTTATGTGAACAAAAGAAATGTTTCAGGTTAAATAAGTATTTTTAAAAAAATGTTGTTTTACCACCTTTTGATGGCGCACCCACTTTAAATATCATTTTTGACAGGTTTATAAGTTCAATATGACAAAATAAAAATCTTATTTGGAATCAGGATATAAAAATATACTTTGGATAAATTTTTCATATTATTCTGATAACATTCATATTTTAATGAATAGTAAAAACACGCTATATTTTAATTAAAAACAACTTTTTTCATCCAAATAATTTATATTGGTAAATTATAATACTTAATTATTTTAAATTATATTAAGAATATATTTTTACCATTTAATATAATTTATGTCATTATTATTGATTTTACATTGAATTCATAGGTAAAATTATTTCAATCTTTTGAAATGTCTTAAATAAAAAACCGTTTTTCAACAAGGAGATTAATTTTTAAATTAATTTCTGCAACTTCTGTGATTCGAATTTGGAAAAATGAATTCCATATTTGGAACCTGTAGGACCATATTAGGATAATAGGATAATTTTTATTTTTGGGCAATATGAATAGTAACTACGGTAAATTTTATTTACCCTCGTTAAAGGTAAATCAGGCAATTAAGGGTAAACATAATATTATAAAATTACTATAACACTTGTCTTAATATAATTGGATGATTATATTTTGTCCTAAGTCAATTTTGTGTCGAAATGGAATCCCTTAGAACCCACTTGGGCATGATTAAAACCTTTAGTTGCTTTTATTTAAAGGAAAGTGAAATATGTCTCACTCAAACATTAATAAATAATGTATTTTTAATATATATGTTTATAGAGAATATTTATTCGGTTATAAAAACTAAATTTAAAGCTAAAGTGTTTTTTTATCAAGGTAATTTTTTTGTAATTTATAAGAGTTATTTAATTACCTTATTAGCTTATACATTAATGATGCATAAAATATTTATTAAGGGAAAAATCAATAATGTAGTTTTTATTGAAATAGTAATACATATCAAAAAGCCCAAAAACCTGACCAAAACTTATTTATAGTGTATATATAAATCCTAATCATCCACTGGACGAATGTTTGACCATTTGGATCCTTATAAAGGCGATTATGACACTTATATTATTTTATTTTAAATAATTCCAAAGTTGTCACCTTCAAAACTTAATAAATATAACAATTTAAATTTTGTGATTTTAAGATGACAAATTCTAGTAAAAGTGTTATTATGAAAGGAAATAGATTTATCTTCATCATAAGATTTTATTCTTAATTTTTATGCAACATATAATCATATTAAATAATTATACAAAAATGTTGTAGTAATTATTTTATTAAGAGAAATATCAAATAAATGGTTTTATAAATAGTAAAATAAATATTTTATGATTTATTTAATGATAAAAAAGAATTTTATAGATGAATATGACATGTTAGTAATCTATTAAATATTTTTTATGGAATATATCTTCTCTGGGGATTTTATTTGAATTAAAATAATTGAATAGTATCAAAATTGATACTATTGATATTTTATAAAAATAACATATTATTAAAAAGATTAAAAATCAAAAAACTATTTAAAAATTGAAAATGAAAAATTATATGATATAAAATTCAATAGTTTAACCAATTATGGATAATTCACAACACATAAGTAATTAATTTTAATAATTTATAATTTAGAATATTATTACCACAAATAAAATTAAATAGATTAAATAAGGATAAATCAAAATGATAATGTTTAAAATAAACTCAAAACATGTCTAAATTTTATTGGTTGATGAGATTACAACCCTATATCATCTAATATTTTAATTGAGTCATTTTTGGAGGTTTTTATGTGGGGTTTATATTTATTATAAAATAGTATTTTAGAGGATTCCAAAAGTGACCATCTCCTCCCTTATAAAAGGGAACCTCCTCCCTCTCATCCTCACACCATTTTGAGCCTTGAATCTTGCCCAAACCCTGCCCATTTCTATTCTCCACTTCTCTAGAAACATTCTGGAGGATATGGTCTTCTCAAAATACAAACTCTACTTCATTAAGAGGAAGCTTAATGGAGGTGTGTTGAAGAGTAGGTAATCTCTTCTTCCGATTCTATCATGTTTCTTTATTCTTCTAATTATTATTCTTTACTTGCCTCATTATAAAGTAATATAATAAGTATTACTCATATACTGATATGTTATTATAAATACTAAACTACCTTATTTCACCTTCTATCCATCCTACGGAAAACGAAATCACCGCGCATGCGTACGTACGAAATATCGTTTCCACGCCGTGGTGTAATCTGTTTTCAACCACCACCTTATTTGGATGGGTATAATGGTGTAAATAAATATATATATATGATTATTTTAAATTTATATTGATTCTAAAATATTATACATACACATCAATAAAATTCCACGATCATGAGAATGATATCATCGCTCGTGCATACGTACGGACTACCATCTCCACGACACGATGAGATTCATTCTCCATATTAACCATTCATGAATGATTATAAAGTATTTATAATGAATAATAATGAAATATATGACATAATAATGATATTGTATATATATATATATATATTTATGTCATCTACTTAATTCCATTCAATTCAATAAGGAACCGAAAACAGCGTTCATGCGTACGTACGGCCTATCGTCTCCATGAACGGTGTATTTCATTCCATTTATCGATATATCATATATATATATATGTATATTATGAATATATATTATATATAAATCATGTTTTAAATTCTGGAATTAATTAAATCAGGAAATATGTAATAATATCAAGAACAACAAGTCCAAACATGTACAATAAATGAAACGATTTTAACCAAATCGCTGCTTTTACATCGAATTTACAAAAGAACGGTTAATATAAAGTCATAAGTAAACCATATATGATCTCATAAGAATGAATATTATTCTAAAATAAGTCAATGACATTATCTAAATCATTATATAGGAGTTTCAGATACATACAAAGCATATCGGACCTATGTTAAGGGATAACTTTTCCAATATCGCTCTTATCCGAAATTGTTTATTCGTAAGTATTTTTTGGGATTTTGTTATCATCCTTGTCCCTTTTTTGTAAAAAAATTTTTATGTATGTTTAATGTAATTTTTACCCATTTTTGAATTTTACCAAAATTTTATTAAAGGAATCTTACTTTTGTTTACTACATGAGGAACTTTATGACTTTTCTGACAAAAGTACGAGGAGAATGTTATTTTTAACTTATACGACATGAATAGATTTTTACGGTTTCATAACGCCTCATTTACGTGAAACTTATTCTACAAGATTGTATGATTATTTTAAACAAAACCCTTTCTTCTAAAATTTCATGGCATTGTGAGAAAAGAAAATGATTTTTAAAAGAATGGATATTTTCCTCAAGAATTCATTTCAAGGGTTTTATTAAAATCATTTTTCAATATAAGATGAAATTATTACATATGTGTATGTTTCAGGTATAATGCCTGTATGATTTAAATGGTTTCACTTTTCTTATAATGAAATGATATACATTTGTTTTATATGGATTATGTTATGATGGAATGATATTTAAAAAACCCATTTTTATTCTTTGGGTTATGATAAATGATTTATGTTTATATTGTGGCAGAAGTAAGAATGATTTCATTATGAGATTGATGGGACCTATATCTACCTCCAATGGATTGGGTAAAGATTTATATCTCATGATATAGACATGGTTGGAACGGGAAGAAAATCTACTTCAGTAATACAGTGCTGGAATGACATGTAAACCCGGTTCAGTAAGGGACTTTTTCCAATAAGATGGTCTTGGCAGCAATGCCTTGGCTACTATGGAAATCATAAAATTTTATTAATGGTTTCCACAATCACATGTTTTATTCCCATTCCATTTTATCATTATTTATGTTCCATTATGATCTATGCCTTATGTACTTCCATGTTTGATGTCATCGCTCAAGATTTTGATGTTTAAATATTATGTTCATGTTTTGATGTTCAAATTTATATGGTTTGTTTTATTTTCTCCATGATTACCCTTACTGAGAATTTTAGATCACCCTTTTTATATTTTCTTTTCCCCAAGATATAATGAAAGGTTTTAGGTAAGAAAACCAAAAGGGTAAGATCTTTATGGGATATGTTGAAGATTTTTCACCATGATTAGATGTTTAGGTTCTAAGTTTCCAAAGACACTAAAATAACACAGTCTTTGGGCATCTGCTTTTTTCATGTATTAGGTATTACACAAAATTAATGTAATCTCCATGTACATCATGCTTTGGGTCTCTACATTAAGTAGATTTGGAATAAAAGATAAAATGGTTTTAAAATAGGAGAACATTAGGGGGAAGTGAAGACATAGACAAGGAGTACAATACCAACTCGTATGGATTAATATATAGTGATATAGAATGTGGTTATAGGAAAGATAACAATAAAAACATTAAAACAATAGGGGCTATAACACCATTGATTTACCAATAAGAAATGTAAAAAAATTTATTTAACGATACATTCAATATGGTTGAGTAATTTAATTACCAAAAACATAAAATAATAAATATTATATAATTACGTTAAAAGTATAATTTTATCTTTTAATCCACTTATACCACATCCTCATCTCTTCATCCAAATGATGAGAATTCAAGATGACCTTTTTTATACATGAAGTAGTGACATCAATTTGAAATAGATAATATAATTCCAAAAAATAATGAAAAAATATTCCTCCTATATATACATATTATATTTAAAAAAAATATTGAACATGTTTTGATAATTCCAAAAATACAAATATAATGAAATTAAATAATAGTAATTTAATATCTTAAATTAAACTGTAGTACCAAAAATTCATCTTAGCAGATTTGATAAATAGATATCTAAAATGTATCACAATAATATTATAGTGTGTGATTTAAAAACAAAATTTAAATGTATTTTAAAACATACTCTTGCACAATAAATATAATTTTTCTCCCCCAAAAAGTTAGTCACTTATAATTTCTCATAGAAAAATAATATTTAACAAATCACATTATCATAAAGATAATATAATCATTTATATTAATAAAATTAATGACCATAAACTAAGAAAAATACCCCGTATTCATTAAAAATATAATTTTACATTTATTAACAAAATAAAAAACAAAATTTTTTTTGTTAACCATCGTAGTAATTGGTTTTCTAAAATTGTAATATTATTTTGAAATAAAATTTATCACATAATTACCATATCAGTTTTAAGTCCCATTGGTATCAACATGAATTTTTTTCCATAAAATGAACTTATCTATTATTATTCTAGTTGATTAAATAATGAATAAAATGATCTACTAACCAGGAAATCATAAATGATAGTGGTATAAAATTCCACATTGTCTCTATTAAGTTGTGGGTTCATGTCCCATGGCTTTTTCAGATAAGTTATATTGTCACCCATCATATGGGTTTTCCTTTATCTTAAATTATTATAGTATAATTATAATAAAATAATCTGAAATATGATAAATATCCTAAAAAACATAATAATTAAAGAATTTTGAAATGCTATATGTTATCAATAAATTTTTTCTTGTGTCAATGAAATTAGAATATCATTCTTCCTCCAATAAAATTTTCACATATTAAGGATAAGGGTTATATATACAAATAACATAAATGTATCCCAATGTTATTACCCAATATATAACACAAAAATATTACCAATTATTATAATAATCCATAAATCGTAAGTCTCAATTCAATATATGTAGACACAAAAATCATTCAACCTTCTTCAGAATCAAAAAATAATTGTCTTTTGATCATAGTCCTAATCAGTACATCCTACAAATAATAAGATAAATCATATACTATGATTTGAAACTAGAAAAACATTGGGAAAAAAATAATTCATACCATTGATATTTCATTTTACATTTCATTATCTTCAAACATAATATATGTAGGCATTGACAGACTATTTTTTAGAGTATTTTGTTGATTTTATTCAAGATCTTCCCCCACATGAAATTGATTTTTATAATTCCCATACTCCAAACATGTAATATATTAACTGTATTCCTTGTGAAGAAAATTATTTCTCTTCATAGTGTTTAATAAATTCTTCATTTTTTAAATTTATATTATTTTATTGTACCCTCATTTTCTACATATAATGAATATTTATTTATATAATATTCCTAGGTGTTTCAAACCATATTATTGACTCATATTTCACTAAATATGTTTACAATTATGTCGAATATCAGTATACCATCAAGAAATCGTTATTTATTTAACATTTAACTTGTTTTAAGACTCACTTTGGATTATGTTATTACTGATAACTACTAATTGTTGGTTAATACAAACCACATGAATTTTTACCATAATTCCAATTATTTCTATTTTCCATTCAAATCAACACTTAATTTCCCATAAAATTCTCTGTGAGTTTGGTTGTGTAAGGATAAATGTATTTAATAAACAAAAAAACATTGGTATAGATTCATAATAATATCACAATAAATTATCTTATGTGTATTATGAACACTAACACATCCTTAGCCATGATATTTTCAACACCAGTTTATTTATCTAAAATAACCATAATGTTCCCTAAAATAATATCTTTGGTTGATTTATTGAAATTTTAATTTTTTTTAAAATTATAGTCGACTATATAATGTTTTTAAACAGTTTTATGATTCAATAGATATGGACGTGAACATAACCATCACATATTATAGTGTATTTTGAATAGATTATAGTTTCATAAATTCCAAAAGTTCTTTTTTATTTTGAGATTTATGGATTTATTTCAAAAATATTTCAAAATGAAACCACATATAAAAAAATATAAATTAGTACATATTTTATAAAAATATATATCAATTAAAATGAAACATTATTTCTGTTCACAATAAATTATCAAAACATTCACCTTCACTTTTTTAATTTACATTCCAATATTTAATCCTCATGAGATTTTTAAATATGTTGGATGAGAAAAAAATGATCAGTATGTGAAATAAGAAGTCTAAAAATTTTAGTCCAAAGAAAAATAGTACATCTCGCCAAAAACCTTTTAAAAAATTGATTGGATTTTGTCTAATAGTGCATCATTTATCCTTTAAAAATATCATTATATTACCATTCAAAATAAAATTATTTCCTTTAAAACTCATTAAAATTAATACCAAATATTTTTGGTTTCTTAGAATATCATCCTCTTAAACCAGTAAAAACATAAAATTTAAATAATCATATTGGTAACTTTTAATAAAATTCTTGAGTGACTATAATTATTACCCAATTCTTTGGAGCTCTATAAGGGTTAACGATAAACAAAGAGATATTATAATAACGTATGACATATAATTGGGAAAAGTAATTATATAAGATCTATGAAGTATAACCATGATTTATAATGTGTCCTTAGATGAAAAAATAATGTTTGTGGACAACATTATGACTAAAACCATTGAAAATCACTTTTAAACATGTATGAAGAACAATATGAAATATTAAAATAATTTTTTTGGTAAAAACATTTTCAATACCAAAATACCTAATAATGGGGAAATGTGTTATTTCAATAAATAAAAAACTAATTCCTTTCAAATGGATCCGAACATTCAATAACTGTTATAGTGGTAGGAATTTTTTTTTCTCTGTATATAATAAAGATAAAATTACTTTTATGATCATTAAAAAAACTCAAAATAGTCCTTAAAATGATTATATTTCAAGACTAATAAAATATATTCAGTTGGGACATAAAATAACCTATATAAATAGTTAATGTCCCAAAAAATATTCAATAAAATAATTTTTTAAATAAGGATATTTAAGGAAAATATAGTTTTAACAAAAAATTAAAAGGGGTTTTAAAAACAAATGTCCCTTACATTGAGTCTGAATAATAGTTTGTTCTTTATCATCAATAGTAATAAATTTTGATAATTATATTTGTTTTTTTAAAACATTTTTCAATATTATTATTAAATTTACTTCACTTATTACCTTGTTATAAAAATTACAAAATTATTGATGTTCACGTCAGATTTTTTAATGATATTATATTTAGAAGTCAAAACAGACATCAGTTGGTTTAAAATTGTAAATGTGATAATTATTAGATAATAGATAGATTAATTATAATGAAATATATATAATTTTTATAAATATAATATACATTTAAATCCATCCATCAGATTTATTTAAGAAAAATGAACTATGTTACAATAATTGAGACGACACACCATATATAAAAATAAGTGACATTTCCATCATTCAACCATCATTTTGAAAATATGGTAACATTTAAATTTTTATTTTAGGGTGAAAATAATAATAAAACACTAATATTAATTCATTAAATATAAATATATACATAATACATGTAATGTGGTTATGAAATATAAATCACATCTCTTTTGGACGTTGTAGAATACACGTTCACAAAAGGGTGTTATAAATTTTTAGTCAAAATATTTAAATGAATGTAATGATATATTTTATATTAAAATTTATATTTATATAATTACTATCATATATGAATTTTGATTACGTTATTATAATATATCCATGAGATACTATAATGGATAAATAATTACATGGTCTTGTGAGGTGATAGTCAGTCATTCACGTGATATATGGCATCGTTTCCAATTTGATGATAATGATATGGATATAGATTTTGTCATTTTCCCAATGAAAGCTATGTATATGGAATATATTGGTTTCATCATTTATTCAATGGTAATTAATATTTGAATGAGTTGGAAGGATAAATAAATAGATACACTCAATTAATAATGATAACTCTTCTTCAGACAACCTCTATTGATTAACAACATATAAGTCCCATATATATTTTAATTATAATATTAATATGGGTTAGTGAATAAAACTGAATATATGTAATACAAATATTGAATATTATTTTACCCTTATATTTTGTTTTTAACACCTCTTTAACCTAATTAACACGTATGACGAGAACACGAATTTTTTACTCTTTTAGTGTATTGATAGTTAGGTTAAATTATTAAATTTCTCATAAATAAACCATGATTGATATTATCAACCATATAAAAATAAATATTCTTAATAAAATAATTTTAGTAATTTATATCATTTAAAATATATTATTTTTTATAAAATACCATTACTGTAAATTTTAAGGAATAATCATTAGGTTGACACTAATAACATCAAATGTAAACAATAAATTCGAAAAATTTATTTAATTAATTTGTATAATTTTATATTCATCTATATATTTCAAGGATAAAATTAATGAAATACTATTAAATTTATTTTAATATCTTTAACCTCATTTATTTTATTTCCACAATTTTTTAATAGCTACTATTTAATCATTGTGAAAGAGTTTAAGGTAAATTTTTAACTATTTTTTTAAAAAATATGATGATGATAAATAATTTATATTTAAAAATTATATTTTGAAAATTATATATCCTCTACTGAACCATTTTTTACAAATAATATATTTATTAGATAGGATATTGTGAATTTATTTTACTTTTTTTAAATAATATAATATTTGGATATAATAGCATTCAAATGGAAAAAAGGATATGTACCTAAATATTAGAATACAATGGATGTGTTTAATTTATGAATAAAAATTAAGGCATGTTTAGGGTCATTTTATTGGCATTATTAATTTTTTTCAATATAATTAAAATTGTTACTCATTGTCATGGTTAAAAAATTACTAATGTTTCAAATAAAATTTGATGAAAAAAACGCCTTTCATATTTATGTAGTTTCTAATGTAAAAAGGGTTTTCATATTAAATTAATATATAAAATCCATTTTAGAAATCATATTTTTGTTTCTTAAATAAAAATAATCTAAATAAAATTTAATAGTAATTCAAAATGAAATTTTAATTTATATATATTTTTTTAAAATTCACTATTAAATTAAAATTTTATGTATCATTATTCATTGAAAAAATTTAGAAAATTCCCAAAAATTCATCTAATGATAATATTTACATGATAAATTCAAAAATAAAATAAAACTTTCTAAATAAATTATAAAATGTATAATATAATTTATCATGTTCTCTTTTTAAAATAAATGATAACCATTTTTTTATGAAAACAATATTTTCAAAAATAAAATTTACGATCCAGGCTTTTTCTAGGGTCATATCAAACATTGTTTCTGGTACTTTTTAGGTTTTTACGTACCGTTGTTTTGGATTAGTGGTTTAGAGTGTGTGTGGGTGAATTTTTATAGAAAAACTAAAGGAAAATGGGTTGTGATAGGTTTTCACACGATTTTACAAATCATCATACTAAACCATGCCAACAATGCAAACCTAGATATAGAGGTATGCACAGTTTGCACACAGTTTGAAAAATAGTGTGACTAAACTATGCCAAAAATGAAAACCTGGATATAAAGTTCTATACGGTTGGAACAAAATTAGCTCTAACTATTTGTCGATACCTAGGAAACATTGCGTGTTGGATTAATTATCTAAAAATATATTTTAAAAACAATTGAACCCCTGAGAATCCCATATTTCAACCTCGGGTCAGGAATGAGAAATTGTTGTTGATCCCATATTTCATTGATCTTTTCATGGAATATATCCAGTGTTCCCATGGATCTAAACTTCAGAGTTTAGATTTATATTTATGATTTTTGATCTTGATCTAGTTTCAAAAGATCATGATGCCTTTGATCATAATTTTGGTTTAGGGATTTAGATCTGGAGTTTGATTGATGATGTTGTACCACTGAAATTTTGGGGATTTATGTTTGGGTAACATCCATAAATAAACTAAGGTTGGTGGTCTAAATCAAATTCACATGGTTTTGGATTTGGTATTAAAATTTGGGTTTATAGATTTTATAGTATTTCTTGATAATTAATATCATAAATTTTAGTAATTAAGAAATGTTGAACTGTACTATTATTGCCTTGGTGATTAATTTATAATTGAATCACAGAACAAACAAATTGGGTTTAACAAACATGTATTTTTTTTATAGATTCGACATTGGTTGAGATATTGTAATTGATAAATTTTATTTATTCTATAAGACAATTAATTATGGTAAATTATGTATAATATCAATTTTGTCTATGTAAGATAATTAATTTTAAAAATTAATTTTGTTCAATGATAATGGTTGAAGATAATTAATTGTGGGAATTAATTATGACATGTTGAGATTTGATATTTACAACTAATTGTGTGGAATTAATTATGGAATTTTAATTAGGTTAATTGATTAAATAATTAATCAATTAATGGGTTTTGTGCGTAGTTAATTTTTTATTTTTCCATTGAAATGTTTAAAAAATCATTGGATTAGTAATGGAATGATGTCACCAATTCTTGTGAATTAAAGAATTATTAAATGTATGATATTTTTGTGCTGATATAGATGGAGTTATAGACCGATTAGATTTTGTGGAACTAATTATGTACCATGATGTTGATAAAAGATAATTAATCCTAGGAATTAATAATTAAAAGTTGAGATTGATATGGATAATTAATTATGATGAATTAATTGTGGAATTAATATTTGTTTTGATAGATTAATTTATCGATAAATTAATTAATTAGTTATGTTCTTAGTTAATTATTGAGTTAACTAATGCCATTTGAATTGTTTAACTAATCATTGTATTATTAATGGAATGATGTGAATAATTATTATGAGTCAAAGAATTATTAAATGGTAGAGATTTTTGTGGTGTTATACTTGGATTTATATACTAATTAGAAGTTGGAACATAGACATGGCATTCCTCCGACAAATTTATTCAAGCTTGAGATTCTGGGTTACATGGAATGAAGACCTACATCGAATGAGATATAGAGGGTTAGGCATGGAGACCTAAACTGAATGAGATTTGAGGTTCATGACATGACATTCAACACCAAAGGAATGATAATAATGAATGACGACTCAAATAGAAATCAATAATTGAATCTATGAATAATGTTTTGATTAATAATTGACAATGTGATAACTATTTAATTATGAATCATATTTATTGCTTCATAAAGATGAATATACTATCGGTTAACTGAAGTTGTTTTAAAAAATGTTGGTGGTGGCCTACTATGTTGTACTAACACCCTGTTTGGGTTTCCTGATCAGCACCCGAGTGGACATTGTTGTTTCATGAAAGGATACGGGAAAGGCCTTAAGAGAGGTTTTTGTTTTATAATGGAGAATTGGATGGAGAACCTGATAGGGTTTGAGACCATCTTTAGAGTCATGGTGTCTTTACATTTATCTGTATCAGATACCCATGAAATTTGAATTGTCATAGAATATTTTTCCATTCTGTTGAGAATTGTGTTTTCATGTTTTAAATATCAAATGTCCTGGAGTTGTTCATGTATTTATATTCTTCCACAGATGGTTATTGTTTTTTCATCCAATGGTGCTTTATTCTAATAAAAGAGGTTATAGTCTTCCCAAGATTGGCTTACCAGACCCTCGCTCCTAGTTGGAAACCTCTCGAATACGAGGAGGATCACTTGATGGAATTTAGCTAACCGACCTAGGGCCCCATATAGTGGACCATGAGTCATGATGTCAAAAAAATTACTTTACTAAATATAGAGTGATTATTTAAAAATAACAAAATCAATACATTATCAATATCATAGAACATTTTATAGTTTACATTTTATTCAGTACTAATAATACTCACAAGAATATGGTTAGGATAGATGGGAAACATTTACAGAATAACACTTCATTTTTCATTTGATCTTTTTGTTATGTATCATATATCCTATCAAATATATTTTTATTTAAATATTATGATATTTCGTTTGTAAACATTATGATATAAATAAAGTATATTTGTTATGAAGGAAACATCATATCACATTTTACGAAACTAGAATTGATACAAGGAGTTTATAAATAAAATTATATCAGTTTTTATTCTATATTTATGACTTAAAAACATTTTGGAATTGTGATTCATCCCATTATATCATGAATAACAATGTTCCATAAAATTTGGATAGTTACAATTCATAATATCAATAGGATTAAAAAATTTTATAACTTGGGAAATAGAAATTATATTCAACTAGTTATATATTTATATTTTATATATTAAAAAATATAACATGTATATTTGAAGAATATTTAATACATATTGTGAAATAAAAATATAATTTGTAATAATTAAGTCTTGAAGGGTTAATGAAATAACATTTTTTAACTTTTAAATCACATTTGGTTAAAAAGAACACCATGAAATAAAATAATATAAAATTATTCATAAAATTCTACTAGATAAATATAAATGTTACGTGATTTTCAACATAATATAGTTTCTAATTGAAAAAGATGCTATTATTGGGGAGGTAAATTATGGAAAAGGAGAGAAAATCATTATTTAATTTGATGTAAATTTTTATTTCATAGTTGAATTTAGAAATGTCAATAAAAATAAATGACAAAGAAAAATTGAAAAATATTCAATCTTATATGATTGAAATTAGGTATTATGTTTTTTTAAAACATGAATTTTTGGCAAAAAAATTTGAACCAATGAAACTAGATAGAGTTATGAAAGACAATAATAGATTAAAATTTTTTTGAATCATACAACAATAGAAGATTGATAATCATATTATTAAATAAATATAATTTATTAAATCAAAGAGTGTGAATGCATACATTAATGGGATGTTTACACACATTAAAAATATGAAATTGTATCATAAAAGTAAAAACTATATTAATAAATATAAATTTGATGAAAACCCTTAACTCTTACTAAATGTATTTTAAATTTTCACTTAACATCATTTCCATTGGATGTTCTCCCAAAGTTAAATATCTTTGACACTTTATATTGGTATTTTAGAGTGAAAAAATTCAATAAATCCAAATTTAATTTTCTAAGGAGATAATATGGAAGACTCTTGCTGTATCCTATGCATTAGATAGTGTTTACAGAGTGGGAGGAGGTGGTGTCGATTTATATGTAATGAAAATGTGAATTTTGTGGAAGCTCATAATTTTTCAATGATATCACTGCCTTATTAATGGTTCAATGATAAAAAATGTTAAATAATAGGGTTATGAGAGATAACATGAAATGAAACCCTCCAATTTTCAATATAATACACGTTTTACACATTTTCTATCCACTTCCACATGATTTAAAACATTTTTCCCTTATGTACCCATACACATGACTCTCCACTTCCACACATCAAAATTAATATTAATATAATACATTTTAAATAGAAAATATTTAATAATTTTAACATATTTAATTTAAAATTGTAAAAAATTTATAAATTCTTAGTAGTATGAGAAATGTTTTTCATTATTTGACCACGAAAAACATAAAATTTTATATTTTTATAAATATATATATCCAAAAAAATTACCAATGCTAAATGATTAAAAATGATATTAATATTCATGAAATAATTTATTGTTATTAATGAAAAATTAAATGCTATTTTCATTTCAAATCTTTTTGACCCAAAATTTAACAATATTATATATGATCAAATTAAATTTCAATGAATTATTATTTATTAAAATTAAATTATTAAATTTTTATATTGATTTTAAATTTTTTTTTGTGAATTTTAATAAATATTTTTACAAATAATAGAAATAAAATGTAAATAGAAAAAGTAATAAATAAGTGGTTTTAAAAAACATTTTGTCTTACATTTGTCCTGCTAAATTTATAACTGTCATTGTTTTAGAAAAAAATATATTTTCCACTATTCATCTAAAAATAAAATATTTTTATAAAATTTCCATAAATTAGTACTAATATTAATTTATAATAATGAATAAAAACATGGGGGTATTTTTTTTATATTTGACATTTATATATGAGTAAAATTAATTTTAATTTACATAATGTATAAATCATTAAAAATTATTTTCTGAAAATTTAAATTACATTCTATAATGAATAATATGGTATTGAAAATTGAAACCAAGATAATAAGAAAAATAAATCCACATATGTATATATTTTAAATTATATATTTTTTTAATTCTAAAATTCATACTTATATACTAATAATGTAATCAAAGTGTAGTTATTTGTAAAAATAATATTTGTAACTTTTTACCTTCAATGAAAAATTTTATACAAAACCCCAAAAAACTCATAAATTAGTAATTAAATTACAAATCCAAAAATTATTTTCACATTATAAAAATTTATTATCTCGAATTTAATAATTATATTTTGAAATAAAAGCGTAAAATACAATGAGAGAGAATTATATTGAAAAATTTACATTTTTTTATTTCTTGTGGTTAATATTCTTATTTTCAATAAAACACAAATAAATCTAGAATTAATAAATATATATATTATTATATAGAAATGATAATATAAAGTTAAAATACTTGTATTTATTTAATAACATGTAAAATAAATAAAAAATAGATTGTTAAACATGGTAATTAAATTTGTAAATTTAAATAAAATATTTATAATATACAATCCAATAAGTTGATATATGTCATAATTTTGGTACTGTAATTTGCACGTAAAAAAATTAATGTATGTTTATTTTTAAATAAATATGTATCATTTTATAATATTAATTTTTTTAATGTGTGGTAAAATTATCAAATATATCTCACTTAATTAGAGGAATACATATATTAAAATATCTTGTCATTATATTCTTCCACAAAAAAATCATCCTAAAAATTATAAAACTCATATATATAGAGTAACTTCCATTGGTAGATCATAATTAAACTATAAATTTATTTTATCATTTTATTATTTTTGAGATTATATGCTATTTCAATATACTCCATTTGATATGTTCACTTTTTAATGATAGGTATTTTTTTTAAAATAATTGAAATATGAAATGAACAGAGAAGTACATAATGTGTAACATTCCTAAACCCCAAAAAATTTCCATATACCATTTATAAAATAAATATGAAACAATTTTTATTATTTAAATATTAACAACCAATATGGGAAATGTTAAATGGAACATCATGAAAAAAATATATAATAAAAAATCACTATCAATTTCAACAAAAGTAATTGTTTAGGATCTTCATTACTCATATGATCTAGGAGGTGGTTTGTGTTAATTGTAAAATTTACCGCATGGATTGGTGAATCAATTTTATTAGTGACCAAAGTAGTCAATTTGAAACATCAAATCATTAGTGTATCCTTAATAATACCATTAAATTTATCATTATACCATAATTTTTCCCCAATATCTTATTTCTTAATTACCTAAATTACCACATGAAAATAATTTTATGACCCCATTAACACAATACCATTCATAGATATTCACATATTTTTGACATGTAGGATGTCGATTCATACTTCCCTCATTGTCTTCATAACACAAGTTTCCATTAGACTCCATTAATATCATAATTTGTGGGTTTTGGAAATAAACTATTCATAAGTGGTCAATAATATTTGTTGATATTTATTTTGTAACAATGACCATATTTCCTAGTAAAACTCTCACTTTAGTGGGATCATTGTTTTCAAAATAACATTTTCACTCTCTCTCCTATTGTAATATCGGTTACTTATAGTTTTAACCCTCAGGGAAAATAAATTTTTTTAATAGATTTCATACAAATTTTGAATCATAGTATAATTATCACAACAAATAAAATAAAACAAAACATTTTACAACTTTTAAAATTTTCATGTTAGATCGTAATTCCTTTAATTTTCCCTATATAATACATAGTTTGTTAAAGGAGGAATTAGGTTGAAATATAATATAATTCATCACCAAGAACCTGAATGAAAAAATTAAACAAATACAAAATAGAAGATTTCAATAACAATATGAGTATCTAATGCATATCCCCTTGTTGTGTCAGACCAGCTATGTAGTTGGGACTCTTTTTCATGTACAAGGTAATGCTCTATATTATCTCTAATCCATATTTTTTTGCATTTATTACCCCTACTTACATATTCTCTAGAACCTACAACCTCATATAGTATCCAAATAAGGATTTATTTTCTAGGAAAATGAGATACAAAAAACATAAAAAACAACCTCATGTTGTCTAATAATTAGACGTATATGTTTAACGTGTCACTGGTATTATCATAAATGTTATGTAAACCAAAAATTAATATATAAACGAACAATTATCATACACAAGGTAATGGTTCCGAAGACTTAAAAATAATTTATCTAATGTCTTATTAAATAAGTTCCAAATAATAAATCCCATGGATCTAAAGGTCTAGTGTAATTATAATATTAGATATATATATATATATCAGCAAAAATGGAAAAATAACATCATTACATAAAACTCCAACAAGTTATCCTAACACCAATAGATATTTTAAAACCACATGGGATACCCTAGAAAAAATATTTATTGATATATTTTGAGCTATAAATTTCTTTATGAGAAATAAATATTTCAAAAATTCATTAAGTGATAGTCAAGAATCATAATATGACATAATACGTAATATATTTATTTGAAGTGAAACATATAATAATAAACCTAAAACAAAATATTATGGAATCATAAGTTTGTGGTAACATCATAAAGCACTAAATCATAAAAACATGTCAAGGATTACAATTATTAAAACATAGTATTGGCTACCCAACATTATAATAAGTCTATTTTCAAGCTAACCACCTTCCAAAAATATTTTTTGTTACATAATTTCCCATGCACCATATATGGGATCCAATGATACATTAACATTATCAAATGTATAGGATGTCAATATCCTGATTTTTACAAAATAATGAAACTACTATCATAATATTTATATTAATATCTATAATAAAAAATGAAAACAATTAGTCCATATATAATGCTTATGCATAATATATCCATGAATTAGAAATGTGGCTTTCCTAATATTTCATTAAGACATAACAGAAGACTATATCATATATATTCTCAAGAGAAGAGAGGATTAAATGACATTTAACATTAATTATATTTAGATAAACATATTAACTATAAATGGTGTTTGAATGTAACATATTAATATGAATCATCAGTTCAAGAAATAATGAAGGTTGACCACTTGTGTCAATATTTATAAAATAATTAAGGGTATTTTAAAATAAGTTCATATAATATCAATTTCCATAAAACTATAATTGAAACAGTACAGATCTCAATAAAATAATTTGGGGTTTAGACAATATTTAGATTTCAAAGCCAATTTATAAGGGTTATGTTTACAATAAGATGTATAATCTAAATGTTATCTTAAATCTAAATTAAATAAAAACTCTAAATATAAAAGGGAACTAAAACATCAATTACCACATAATTACTAATGTAATTCATTTATGTAAATATATTAAGGTAATATAAAATATATATATGATTTTATTTTTAAAAATATTACATAAACATGAAAATTAATATAGGTATTGTTTAACCATAAAGTCATAATGAAGATACAAAAAGTATTTTTTTAATTCAAAATACATCTGTGTAAATCTAACACCGTAAAATGAAATAATAAAAAATTCTTATGGATTAGGTAGAAGTAATGTATGATTTAACAGGAGATCACACATATTTATATTTATAACTAACAAGGATAACATTGGTGGGATGCACATTATATTAAAGAAGGGGTAACCATATTTTAAATGGATGTAAATTATTCATAACATAATTTAGTTTTTTTAAAGGATTATAATTAACTAGTAATGAATAAAATAATTGAATATTAATACCATAACATGGATATAGTGTATAATGTATGAAATGTATGAAAAAACTCAATGAAAATTATAATTAATCAAGAAAAACAATAGATTTAAAAATGACCATGAAATCGTCAGAAATTTGTCAATTATAATTCATATGAAGATTGAATATCATATGGTTTTCTAAATAGAATAAATTCAATCATTGAGTAACCTAAAAAATTATTAGGTAGAATACACAATATATTAATATAAAATAGTTTTTTATCATTTTAAAACCACCCAGTGAAGATAATTTGAAATGAAAACCCTTTTATTAGAAATCATTTTTTTTCATGAACATAAAATCCTTACCCATGGATGTTTTAAAAAGGGTATGTCCTTAAGATTAATTATCTTTATTTTTAGGAAAAAAAATCAATCAAGTTTATACTATTTATTAGAGACATTGTTAGATTTTTGTGCTAGACAATGCTTTGGAATGTGTAAATAAATGGGTAGGAAGGTGGTTTCCTTTGTAATTCATGTAAATGGAACATTTGTAAAAAATCGTTATTTCTTAATTATATAACAAGATTATTTTGCTGCCAAAGGCTCCATAAATGGTATATAATGGTTTTATTTTATGTATAATATTGATCATCCCTCCATCATTCTATATAATTAATGTTTTAACGATGTTGTATCCACATGGACAATTATTAAACCACTTCTACCCTTATTTACCATTAACGTTGTAAGTTCACTCTCACGCATGGAAATAAATTATAAAGGGAATATTTTAGATTTATATAATATACCAATTTTAACATTATAAATTTAAATATGTAAAAAAATTTAAAAAAAAAATTTATGTGAGATAATTAATTTTTTTTGTAATTAAATCACAGAATGCATTAAAACGCATATTTAAAAAAGGTAATTTTAAAATTAAAATTTATTTATGGGACTATATTATCATTTTTTATTTTAATGAAATATTTTCTTATTAAATAATTTTTATTTAAAATAATATTTAAACAAATTTTTACAAAAAAAATTGATAAATAAAAATATAAGAGAATTTTTTTTATTATAAATATTATATTTATTCAATATGGTCAAATGTATTTTTTATAAATATAAAAAATATAGATATAATATACATGAATTAATATATTACCTACAAAAAGATTCATTGAATTAAGAGGTTTTATGAAATCTTTGAATTTGTTGTATTATGATAATGTAAACGGTAACCACTTTAACCATAACATGAATATTAAATATTCATCTAAAATATATAATTTAATGAAAAATAAATAAATCAATCTTATGATTTATTTGAATTAATTCTTCCAAAAAATGGAATAAATTTTTTTAAATCAATCATTTATTTTTAATTGCTTTTTAAATACTATTTATATAATGTATTAAAAGTAATTTTTTGAAATTTATAAAATAAGTTCAAATATATCATATATATGATAATTAATTAAAAAAACATTTTAGTCATCCCAATTTAGCTAATCAAATATATTTTCTTCATATAATATTGTTCCATGAATTTAAAATTCATACATACATACTAATAAGGTTATAAAATTCTTATTATGTATAAAATAATAATTTTAACATTGCACCTAAAGATTAATTATTTTTGAAAAAACAGAAAAATCATATTAATCTAAGATTAAATTTATAAATTTAAAAAATTATTTCCATATTTAATTTCAAGAATTATCTAATTTAATGATTAAATTAAATCATAAAATATAATGAGAATTATTTTTATAGGAGTATAATATTTTTAAAAATAGTAGTTTTTCTTATTCATCATTTTTATAATAATATATTAATCTCGTGATTAATCCATCAACATAATATTTTACTCATATTATATTTTAATAAAAATATAGATATTTTTTAAAAATGAAATTATACATTGCATAAAAAAATGTTTTTAAACCGAATAATGAAATTAATAATGTAGTGTAAAATAAACTTATTATAAAATTATATAAATTACTATATTTCTTATTTTTTTACCCTTATTTATACCTTATTAATAAATTAAATGTTTTTAGATATCTAGACATATAAATGTTTTTAATTAGTTTGTTTTGAATTGTTGATCAAGATATAAAATATATTTCTCATAATTAAAGGATACAATGAATTAAAATTTAATGTCATTACAAAATGGGTATGTGGAAATAATTGGATGAAGGAAGAATACTAGTCATGTAGCAAATTATTCTCACCCCTAGCTATGATGTTAAATATATACTAAAAGTAGATTCCTTACATTTTCTATGATATGTATTATGGGTGATTATCTAACTCCCCAAAGGATATCATTTATCATGCAGGTTTATTCAGACCACCATAATACATTGAGTGAATTATGTCATTGATTCTATAGGGCCAGTTTTATTATTTCATAAAATCCATTTTGGAGATGAAATATAAATCTTTTAGAGTGATTTTATAAAAAATTACAAGTAACTAAAATATATGTCCTCAAATTCCCCACTAGACATGCATATATGATGGTGGAGTGAATGTTGAGTTTTATAGGACACTCCAATCAAGAGAAAAACACATTACAGAAGGGGTCATTTAACTCAAATGATTTGAAACAATTCGTAGAAGCCAGATATAATTTTATTATTTACTAACTAATGGAATATTCATATACATGTGGACTAGTAGAGTCCCACTCTACAATTTCATGAATTTCACTCTCTCAAACCTCATCTTACCGAGAAGGTATGATTTTCCTCACAATAATGTTATACACATATTATAGTAAGGTAAATTCCCTCTATTGTATGAAAAAAGTGTCCAACATTTCATTTTTATCCATATTAAGCTTCAATAATGGGACAAAATAGAAACAAAACAATAATAGAAATTAAAACCAATTAAATAAATGAAGAACCCTATCTAATAAGGATTTGATCATTTCTACTACTACCACCACCCATTTTATATTTAATTTTATATAATACCTAATGTGTCAAGGTAGAAAATACAAATAAACACAAATTAATAGGACTAGGTGAATTAGTATTCCCCCATATCTAAGAAAAAAATCCTTTTAAAAAAAGGGAATGGATCCATGTAAATCTTCATCATTACTTCTTACATTATATGACCAATGCTAATCATTTTGGATATTCGTAGTGATGGTTTTTAGATAACAATTTAAGATCATCATTCATAAACATTTATGATGGAACTCCCAAGAGAATAAGTGAACACTCCCATGGGTTGTAAGCCAAATAATACCACCATGATGGAAAATATCTTGGATGATTTCAATTTATGACTATATGTATATTGAAATTGGGAAACTCTATTTCATACTATGAGATAAATGATAATATGATTCTAGGTTCATGTTTCAAATTATTTAATTTTATTGACTTTGATAACAATAACATAGAGAATCTAAATAATGTGGATGAATTTGATAAGGATGAAAAAATTGAAAATGTGCCTTTAGTAAATATCAATAAACAAGTTGTCAATAACCAAATTTAGAGGTTTACACATGATATGTGAGATTCTCTATATACCCTTTATCATTATATTGGGAAATATTATACCACATATAATGTGGAATAAAATTCTATATACAACCCTTTAGGGCCACATTCATCAAAATAGAATCATTCTAAATATGAAATCATGATGGTCAGATTCAAGTAACTATGTGAATAACTACACAATCAACATATTATAGTTGAGTACCACTCCCTCAATAATAATAATTCTTATCACATGGTAGATATCAAAGAAGAAGAACCAAATAATATTATAATAATAGATTCAAATAATTTTACCAGCTCAATATCCAAATAGTCCTTTATTATAATCACTTTAGAAATGTTCAATGTCAAATTTCATAACAAAATTGGAAAAAACATAACAATTCAATCCAGTTACCCTAGGATATCTGAAATTAGATACAATTATCTAGTTCGAGAGTGATGATTATATCAATATATACATAGCACTTATACATGATCATTAATAGATGGCACATTTCCACAATATATAAAATAATCCATCAAGTCACCTTTCACTCTAATGGATGCCAAATTTATAAAATGTAATGACCCAATGTTTTATCAATGGAAATTCTCTTCTTATAATTATGTCATATAATAACATGAAATCACAACACAATGAACTAATATGTACTATGTGACTTTTAAACATAATTTTGTCTGTCGGAATGGTCCAATGGAATTCATGTTTTTTCCAACATTGTGATTTGAATTTTGAAAATCAGATATACACAGTTTCAAATAGTAATATGTCTGGAGTGTGATAAGGAAATCATAGTTTTTTGTTTAATAGTAATATAACATTATAAATATTAACTTACACTTATTAATTGTAATATGACCCTTATGAATATTAAATCATCCCAAAATAATAGTATCCTCCCCAATGAATGTTTAAATAAAATTTACGCATGATATTTGTCATAATATGGTATTATGATAATATTTTATACCGTATGTAATTGTTTAATGCATTATAAAATCAATTAAAGTTTTAAAATATGTATTCTTCATGTAAATTGGGGTTTTCATTTAAAATAAAATTAATAATATTTATAAAATTATTTTCCAAAAATGGATTTAATTTTAGGATTCTACATGTCAGAAAATGATTATGGTGATTTTTGGGATTTTTCACAAATACATGAATTTTTTTATGAATAGTAAAATATAGTAATTTAAAATATATTTAGAACCCTAAATTCAGGCATCATTATTGCGTCATGTATGATGTAAATGGCCATGGAATCAAACTCACATGAACATATTACTATTTTTGGGGACAATAATTATCACTATTTACTGACTCATGGAGAATTAATAAACTAATGATTAAAAAATAAGGAAAAGCCTCCTCCTTTCTATTATAAAAACACTAACACTTATCTTTTCTCTTCACTCCTGTCAATACTAGTTCCTTCCCAAAATTCTTCCCAAATTTCTTCCAAATAACCTCCCCCACGTCCATCATCCTTTGGACTCCATAAAAGACCAAATCGTATTCCCTTAGGAGGCTCTCAAGGAAAACTGATTCATATGCTAAATTCCTCTTTTCTTTTATTTCATTTTCTTTTCATATTCTTTTGATCTATTTCTTTCCTAACCTATCATCATTAAAATGGATAGAAAATACATTACAATACATGTAATGTAATTTTTTATTCAAATGGATTAATTAATTATCATCTCTATTTTCCCCTCCTTTTATACGAAAAAAATAAAAACATCATCAGAGATGTGTTAATTCATCACATTCAAGGATGAAAGGTTATAAATTTCATTTAACTTATTCAATTATGGGTATTGAAAAAAAAATTATGGTTGAAACAAACTATTATATATGTATTTTATCTTATGTCTTATTGTGAAATCATTTCTCACACTTGAAGAAATATAATAATACAAAACAACTTAATTAAGAGGAAAATGTCCAAATTAATTCGAGCATTTATCATTTAGGTTTTATATAATGATTCACCATCACTCTAGAAAAACAAATGAATTTAATATCCATGTATTCTCATTTATGTCACATAATTTCATATAAGTTAAATTCTAAACAACCAACCTCATCATACATGTGTGTAATAAAATTAATATAAGTGATCTGATCATTAAATCAAGGAATAAAATAGACCCGAACTATGAAATTGTACCTCATAACCAATCAAAAAATGTTTTGAATGTACTCAAAAATTATAAAATAAATAACTTTCATTTAAAACTTTTTTCTATAATTAATAATTAAAAAACCCATTTTTATTATTCAAGTAATTTAGATCAAGCAAAGAACCCCGTCAGACATAAGGTAAGGGATCCTCTATTTCTCACATTTATTCAATTATATCCTCTATGTTATTCCATTTTACATGGAACTGATAATTATGAGGAATAACTTATTATCTTCCCCATAAATACCTCATTATTTATAAATGATGTTAAATCCATTTCTCTCTCATTAATCCCTCTTAACTACACCTGATAACATGCCTATATTGTGTAAGGGATTCTACCCGAACCGACTTTATTATTTCTGGTTGCTATATAATTATTTTTAGTCAATTGAAGTTGTCTATTCAGTTTATGAAAAAAAATCTACATACTATTTAGTTTCCCCAAAATCATGTATCATGATCCATCCCTCACATCTTTTTGAAATAATTTACCATGGTATAATCCTATTTTACATCATTATTTTTCATATATGTTTAATTCATTTCTCTCATGTAGATATTTAAAATACTCCAATTCATTATGCTTTGTTTCATGGATGTGATACCCATTTCTCTACATGGGTTCCCATATGTTTATGTTTGATTGATTTATGTGTGATTGTTTATGTAGAAATAATAATAAAAAACATGTTAATATGGTTTCACCCCAGATAAAATTGCAATTCATTGGGTATTGTTTAGTCTCATGAGATGTTATATGCAATGGTCTTGGCAGATAGCCTTTAACTATCCTACCATGTGCACCAGTCTTAGTGGTTAACCTTAAACTGTGATCCTCTATGTGAAAGAAGCCCTGAATCATGTAAAATTCATGATATATTCTATTTGAAAAATACTATTAATTCTTGTTTATATGATACCATTTTAAATGTTATGATTTCTTATGTTCCATACCTTTTATTATTATTATGCCATTCCTTTTAAACCACGTCCTAATCATTAATTACTATTCTTTTCATATACTTGTATATTTAGCTATTCCCTTTATTCTTGTGTTCCCCAGCGTACCCTATATGGATGTTAGGTATCAATTTAATTTTGGATATCTTAATGATGATTAATTATTGATGTTTTTTATTTAGTCCAATGTTTTTAGTTGTATGTTCCTAGTCTTCAATGACACTAGACTTCATGATCCTGGTCTTGTACTCTTATGTTTAATTATTCATGAATTCATGTATTGTTATGTGAAAAAGTTTAAGGTATCAATAGTTTATCCTTGGATGGTTTAGTTATTTTTGAAGATTATGAATATAGAACTTTATTAATAAAATTTAGGATGAGACTATGTATAAGAAAACACCCCTAAATTATGGTATGGAAAAAGTAAGTGGTTTATCATGAAAATACATCCCTGTATGGGTACAAATTGGTAGCAGTGGATCTGACTCAAGTGAATCTAGGGGTAAAACCAGAAAACACCTCTCTGAGCTAGACTCAAATGGGAAATGGTGCACGGAAATGGGCTTTTATTACTCCTGGTATGAAACTACCAGGGTATATTATTTATTAAATTCATGATCTTGGTACTGACCATTATTAATAGAATTAAAAAAATACCATAAGAATATAAGTTAAGAAATATATGAAGGATAAATTATATTGAAACATATGGAGTGATGTGTAATGATATACTTATTTATTACATGTTTATCATATTATGTTCAATGATTAATTTTTATGCTCAATAGAAAATTATTCAAGCCCTCTAATTATACAGCCTTTTCGTAGTTAATGGTCGGAAATTGAAGAAGACATTCCATCAAATATATGTGACAGGTAATGTGAATATTGACTTAATGATATGAATGATATGATGGGAATGAGTGGTCAAAACATCATGAACGTACTTTCACATCTAGCTCAGGATAGGAATAATATATTGATTCATGTGGAACACCCTAATACTATATGGAATGATTAAGTTATCATTGAATACATCATGCACAAATGAATCCCATGTTTAGTATATCTTCTTATCCACTCCTCTCAGAATAGTGGATTAACTCCATTAAAAAGATATTCTATATCCTATAGTTCATAGAACAAAGGAAAGTCGTACGAGGAGTGTATCATTTTGATGGGGTAGCTGATTACTGGTGGAAACTAATTAAGAATACAAACCCCCATGAGAAAATTGATTCCATGGTTTGGAAGGAATTCAAGAGAATGTTTTTTCAATAAATATTTTCTCTGAACCCTCCATTTCAATATGGAAATATAGTTTCATGGACTCATGAAAATTAATGATGATTCAATCAAGGAATATAAAGAAACTTCACATGGATTTCACGGTACGCCTCTAGCTTTGTCATGAACACCAAAACCAATGTGGATTTCTTTTTTGGTGGACTAAACTTTAGTCTACGAAAGCATTGGTGGTTTGAGAAATTAACAATTATGAAATGGATATTGGAGACTCTCTGTGGTATCATGGTCCCAATGACAAGTAGAGGAAAGTGGAATCCAATTTTGGGGGTCCAGGAAATAAATTCCATGATGGAAAGAAACCTGATCATTCAACGTGTAAAAAATTTGGGAATATGTATCTTGTGAAATAACTAAACGGAACCATGAATTTCATCCAATGTAGACTGGTGGGACATATTGTGAAAACTGCTAAAGAGATATGATAAATAACACCAATTTTGAAGAAGAAATAATGGTTCAGATCAACACTCAGTCTAAAGTGCAGTTTTACAACTCTAAGGAGCATGTGCATTTTGAGAAAAATTTCCCTAAGCTGATGGTTATCATAAGTAATCAACAGTATCCTCCATTGGAACATGTAAGGGATTATGATTTCACAACTCATGATGTTTCGCTGAATAATGATGTGATGACACATGCGCCAGTTATACATTCCAGAATATCGAATTTACTATTTGATTCTGGTTCTACATATTATTTCATATATAGAATGTTTAGTAGAAATATTCAGACACCACCTCATAATTTGGAGGATATGTTATTTATGAGAACAACTAATGGGGAAATTATTTCATCCATGGTTTATTACTCCCCCCAGTTATCATTTGTGGACTAAACCTCCCAGAAAATATCATCATACTTTATTTAGTGGAGTTAGACGCTATCTTGGTAATGAATTGGTTTATCATTATACAAAGAAAACATCAACTATTAAGAACGGTATATCACTCTTCACATCCCAAATCATGCTCAATTATTTACAATTGTAAGGAGAAATTTGAACATCCATAAGAATCGTTGTCTCATGTGTGGGTATTAATTCCCAAAGAGCTATCATGTTTTTCTCAACTGATTGAGACAATGGAGAGAATTATTCTAGAAGACATTCCCATCATGCGGGATTACACTGAGGTATTCTCTAAAGAGTTTCCTAGTTTTCCACCTGATCAAGAGGATGAGTTCCTAATTGAACTTATTCCTGGATGTTTTCCTTTATCAACAAATACTTATAGAATGTACACTATAGAGCTGAAAGAGATTAATAAATAGGAATAATAGAATCTAGAGACGGGTTTTATAAACATGAGTGCTTCACCATGGGGTGAACCTATCCTCTTTGTTATGAAGTGGGATGGATCAATGTTCCTCTACATTGATTATCATGAGATCAATAAAATCATAATAAAGGAAAAGTATCCCCTTATAATGATAGATGATTTATTTGATCAGCATTGTGGGGCCAGTTATTTTATATTAGGTGGAACTTCTATCGAGATATCTTTAATTAATAGTAAAGAACAAAGGTATTCCCAAGAATTCCTTTCAAACGATGTATGGATATTATGAGCTTATAGTGATGCCCTTCGGACTCACTAATTCTCCATCAATTTTAATGTATTTAATGAATAGTGTCTTTATAGTCTAACTCAAAAAAATTGTGGTTGTCTTTATTGATGAAATTAGGATATACCCAAAGGGAAAGGAGGAACATTAGGAGCATGTGAATACCATGATAAAGTCATTGTGATGGGATAAACTATTTTCAATTTACATTAAATGTTAGCTCTGAATAGAGGAAGTATCATTTTTAAGGGATATATGTAGACCCTTTGATGATAAATATAATTGAAGAGTGGCTCAGACCAACATCAGTAACGGAGATCCGCAACATTCTGGGTCTATTCGTTTATTACGGACGATTTTTGAATAACATTTCATGATATTCTAACCCAATGAAAAAGATGGCATAGAAGGGAGTGATGTTGTTCTAGATTCGAGAATGTGAATTGTAAAGACCCAGGAATATCAAGGAATTTTTTTTCTTAATTTCATTGGGATTTTACAAGAACTTAGTTTCTGAGAGCACCTGATTCCAAAGACTTGTGTGCCCGTAATCAATTTCCAATGTTTAGCTCGGGTATGTTCAGTGAACGAACGAGCGGGTTTTTCTAACTTTTGAACCATTGCTCGGAATTGAAATCCAAGGGCACCGATGAACTCGCAGCGCTGGTAATTTCTTAAGGGGACCTTAAGCGCATATTCTTTTTGTCGCATGAGGTAGTTAATTTTGGGAATTTGATAAGTCTTAACTAAATTGTAGTGTTACAATTTATTTTTAGTGGAAGTTAATTTCTCCTTAAAGAAGTTGGAGGTGGGGCCACACCCCACCTAACATCCCAAGAGAGGGTATAACCAAGGGTGTTGGGGTCCGCACGAATCCCCAACCCTTCACCTTCCCTTTAACACCCACAAGCTTTTCCCCATTTAACACCCCATGTCTTTAATTGTATAACTCCATAGCATCCCAATGAATTGGGTAACTCATTATCTCCATCTCTCCCTCATAACTCATGCCAACTCACACTTTAATGAAGTTATTGAAACACTTAATCAATGAAGTATTTGAAATTTTATCTTTTTATGCACGGCATGGTTAAAATAAAATAAGCGAGAAACCTTATTTTATTTTTTGTTGGGTTGTGTGGAGATTTTGGGGAAAAAGATATTGAGTTGTGAAGAGAACTTAATCTCCTTCGTTGAAGAACTTCATACTACAGTGAATAACGGTTCTTCATCCTCTTCTTCCTCCGCAACAAGGGAGAAGTCGCCGACCGTTGTGATCATCGCCAACGACAACGTACCTTCTTCATCACCACAACAAGTGAGAAGGCGTTGTTTCCTCCTCGAACGCACCCTGATGTCCACGAAATCTACGTCCGACCACCACAACGCTGTTCTCCGTGACACCTGATGTGCGATGTCAAATTTCCAGGTAGGGGTTGATTAATTTTTGTTAGTGAAATTTCCTTTGTCGTTCATCATCTTTATTTTTGGGCCGCTTGTTATCAACTTATCGGGAGGAGGTCGGACTACACGAACATGGCCAACTATCCTCCCCCTTTGTTGTTTTGTTCATTGCGGCTCGAACAAAGGAGGCGTGGTGCAACGACACCGCACAGAAATAAGAAAGAACATGACAAAGAAGCTAGCACCGTCGCTCTGTGCCATTGAGGCGGAACGAAACTGCGGCTGTAGTCGGGGCCATAGAGGTGATTCAAAGACTCCGTTAGTTGATCGTTGTGCACATAATGACGTGAAATGACAAACGAGGCCGCAAAGTCAACTTGAAGCCTTCACAAAGATGTCCGGGTCCCGGGAGGACCGTTTGCGAAGACGAAAAGCAAAATGGACCACCGGAGCGCGTCCGGTGGTCCAAGGAAGACCATGCTGGCGCGCCACGCCGGCACGGTGGCACCGGCCGGCTGCCCGGAGGAGGCGGCGCCCGGCGTGCCGCCAGGAGGGTCTTCCGTGGCTGAAGCCGCGGTGGCAGGCTCTGGTCCCGCGGCCGCGCGAGACTCAGGGGAGACCGGGGGTCATAACCCCCGACCGGAATGAAGAGCAGCCCCCACGTGGGGGGTCACGGTTTCTCAAATAGGGGGGCAGCGCCCCCCCCCCCCCCTCCACTCAGCTCCGTGTGGCCGAGTCGGGCCGCGCCGGATGGGACGGGCCGCGCCAGCCGTGCCGGGCCGCACCCTAGTTGGCGCGACCCGGACTCGGGTCGGGTCGACCCAGTTCGGGCTGACCCCGGGGGTCTTGGGCCGAGTCAGACCGGGCCCGAAACCCCCTATTTTCAGACAGTTTTCGTTCAAATGCCCATAACATGGGCAACAGACCTCCAATCGACGCACCATCAGTTGCGACGAGAACCTTGGATCGAGACATTCATTTCGGTATATTACACTCAAGGTTTCAGAGAACATTGGGTACGGCGGGTTGGTTCGATCACGAAACCAACCGGGCACTCAGAACGAAAACACTTATAACTCAAGCTCTGGATGTCCGATTGATGTGTCGTCAACTTTGTTGGATTCCTCTTGATGAGACAGAACTTTTGGCATACTTCTCCTAATATTTGAATCAAGTTGGATAGTTTACGGGTTGGATTGAACCTGTAATCCAACCGGGAACCTGTAACGAAAAAGCTGATAACATTAAGACCGGACGTCTGTTTGATGAACCGTCAGCGGAGTTGGTGATCATGTTAAGAAACTGTCCCTATGAGTATACCCTATGAGAGTTCGGGGTACATTTGAGATACGTTCGGGTTGGTTCGCACACGAAACTAATCGGGTCCCTCAAACGAGAAGGCTAATAACTCACAGACCGGGCATCCGATTGAAGCACCGTCTGTTGAGTTGAGACCCCTATGACATGGCGGTCCTTTAAGATTCTTCTTCATGGGACGTTTTGATACTTTTAGTATCGACCTGTAGCTCATGGATCGGACACTCTTGGAGAAGAGCGTACTGAGTATGGAGACCATGTAGCCGGATGAGACTTGACGACTGCTTGACCGACTCGACTTGGAGTTAGTCGACTAGCCCAGTGGACGGAGCACTACTATGTTGGGGTGCAGACCCATGGCGGATGGAGCACTACTGTGTTTTCTTGCAGACCCGTGGTACTCAACAGAAGGAGTACCTATGTAGGCTATTAGAGGGGGGTGCACTACTGTGTTTGGGTGGCAGACCCCGGAGGGAAGCACTACTGTGTTTGGGTGGGTGACCCACGGTACTCAACAGGAGGAGTACCACAACAGTCTTAGGTTAGTGAGCAGTACCTCGGAGTCATGATCGGATCACTGTACTCTTCAGAGACGGGGCTCTTCAGCAGTTACAATTTCAATAATGAAAATCCAGGTTTGAGATGAGTCTATGACCTTTATGTTTACCTCATTATTGAGATGGGTCACTTGATAACTTAGGTATATGTGTGGGAATATAACTGGGTAGTGGTTATCCATTGATTTCATAACCTTTGTTTTTACCTCATGATTGAGATGGGTTACTTGATAAAATAGGTATATGTATTGTCATATACCTAAGTAGAGGTTATCTGTTGAGATCATTCATTGTGGTTATCCTTATTGGATTTAGTGATACCATGAGGGTCTCGGGGTCCCTACTGAGTATCGTATAATCACCTCTGCACGGGCTATGCCCGCACCTCATTGTGTTGGTTGTAGACGACATGCATCGCTGACATAGGCCGAGTGTTCGAGGACTATACGGTACCTGGAGGTGGACCTCACGACGAGTCAGTATCCGGAGGTGGACTCACGACGAGACAATACTCGGAGGAGGTTGACGGGAAAGGACATTGTGTTGGATATATGTACCTACCCTTCAGGTAGGATCCATGGCAGACGATCCAGGAGATGCGCTATCTATACCTACCCTTCCGGTAGGATCCAAGGTGGACGACCCAGGAGATGCTTCTATTCTTCCACCTGTTTGTATTTCCTGTTTTACATTAGTTTAGTTGTAGCTGTACTTTCAGTTGGGTTTGTATTCTGGCCCACTTACTTTTCAGCTCATTCTTTTGTACTTAGTGTATTACTTCTGCTTGCACTATGTGGTGTTTTGTTTACTTTTATAAAGGAAATTCCTTCCCAGTTATCGATATTTACGCCTTTGGTGCTAGTCGCATGCCCCTGGCCTATGGAAGGCGGGTTTGGGGTAGTCACAGCACGGGCCTCAAGGATGGGTCCTGACAAATTGGTTTCAGAGGAGTCGGTTCTACCGCAGAACATAGGACTCTGAAATTTTCTTTCTATGATGCAATAGTGTTAAGGGTATCGAGTGTGGTTTTCAGTTCAGGGAGACCAGTGTTGGTGCGGGCGGCCGACGTATCCAAACACCAGGACACTGATAACTGATTTCCGACATTGTGCATGAAAACACTGATTGCATGTGTGTTTTCAAAGGGTTTCCCTTAAAATAGCTCAAACCAGGCCATCTCACCAGGTATAATCATTTGACCATGTCACATATGTTTCTATCAGGATGTCATTCCACGAATAAACAACTAGAGACTTGAGAGATATACGTACTGACAGCCTGCCGTGTGACGAGGCTTCGGTATAAGGCCCTCTTACAGTTGAGGCACCAGCAGTACTACCATAAGTTGGGCCACCGATGCCACCAGCCCCAGCAGCAGGTGATGCACGCTGCTTGAGCACGCTGCATGAGTTCCATCACCAGAGACCACCGAGGTTCCAGGGAGAGATGGACCCACAGGTGGATGAGGATTGACTAGAGGCTATGGTGAGAGTTTTCAGGAGAGTAGGTACTCCAGCAGACCTCATGGTGATCCTTGCTTCCATCTTCCTTCAAGAAGAAGCTGAGAGATGGTGGAGACACTTGTTCCAGTTTTGCGACGGGATGACCATCACCTGGGGATACTTTGAGACCATCTTCAGGGTGGAGTTTGTACCAGTAGCTCTACACCCCAAGCATGTTTAGGAGCTGCTGCCTTTGCCGCAGGATTTTCCATCAGTAGCTGAGTCATCTATAGGTAGTAGACAGATGATGCAGAGGTCCAAGAGGACCAAAAAAGTAGGTGGACAACCTCGTGTTATAGGATCTGTAGTGCGGGGCACCTGGGGTGGATTCAGAGCCAGGCATGCCAAAAGCGGATAGTGTTATTCCTGAGGTAGGAAGGGTCACATGGCACGTGACTGTCCGACTCCCCGCACAGTTGATCCACATGCATTGGAGGAGCCACCGAGGCAGAAGCAGCAGCGAGTGCTTGAGAAACTGCCAAGCCGTGAACAAGGCAATAGAGATTCGGATGTAGGTGGACAGGAGTGGAACTAGTGGATGAATTTTGTTCTTGGTACTTCTAGTTCCATGTTGCTGTTGTATTTGTGTCTTTGTACTATGAGCTGTAATAATAAAAGACACTTATCTTAGTGACACTTGCTTTTATGTCCTTTTGTTTGGTTGATACTAAGAGGTCCTGGTTAAAACTGTTGACTTGACCCTCAATTTCTAGATTTCTACTGGAGGAGACCCAATGACCTCACACTAATGCCGACAGTGTGACTCGACCCTTGGAGGTGAGAGTGATGGTTGGATCTCTTGGTAGTAACGTCGAGGCCTTACGACATCATCCATGGCATGAATGCATCATTCATGTTAGGATTGAATTTCTTAGGCAATGGGTGGTGTTCATCCAGGGGATAAGAGTGAGTTTCTCTTTTCGGCAAAGGATAAATCCTAGCAGCTCTTACAGATCGTAGGAAAAGAGGGTGCAGATCATCCAGGAGAGGATGAAGACTGCAATGTGCAGTAAGAAATAGGAAACTGGCACCAATCATAGAGACTCTGGCATGTTAAATGTTTCATGAAGAGAACGCTTTATGGAGAGATGAGTCTGTGAAGCAGCAGACGTGGAGGCAGAGCTAGGAGAGCAGCATGAGGTGGTGTACATTTTAACATTCTACAACCACCTGCCATAGTTGTCCCCGCCAGGCTTAGGGAGCTGGAGGGGAGGGGAAGAGTGCGGCTTCATGTAGTCAAGGGGTGTGACCCAATGGATCTAGAAATGATTCGAGGTACAGTCTGTGTCCACTACTAGCTTCCATAGTAACAGACATTGATATGAATCATTCCTTCCTTCCACGAATCTTGTCCCAAACCTGCAGTTTCCTGTAAGTCGTAGACTTGACCCTCATGTCTGGAGATATCTTTGGGAGGAGACTCGATAATCACACTTATGCCGACAGTGTGATCTGACCCTTGAGGTAAGAGTTTCGGTTGGAGTCTCTTGGTGGCAACGTCGAGGCCTTACGACATTGGTCTGAGTATGGATTGGATCTACAGTTCATACACAGATTGACTGTATTAGGAAAAAGGTTTTGGTCTAACTACAACGTCTGGATGGGTTTTCCTTGGTCGGTGAAAAGGAAACCTCAGGCAGTATAGGAAGAACTCATGCATTGGAGGGTTTGGCTGATCACTCTTAGGTCGACCAACCTTACCCTAATGGAAGCATGAGTTTTGAGTTTCAATTATAATAAGGAAGTGGAGGCCTCTAGAGTTCGAGGATGGTGATCAAATCCATAAATGGGTCTCACCTCGACAGAGATGTGGCCGAGGTGACACGTTATCATTGAGGTTCGATGGACCTTTCTAGGTCCTCAACAGGGTAGGCGAGCTGGTTTACCGCTTGACCCATCCACCTCAGTTGCACCAGCTACACGATGACTTCCACGTATCTCAGCTGAGGAGATACGAGCACGACCCGTCATATATCATCGACTACGGGGAGCTGAACTTTGGCGATGGGATGACATTTGGGAGGTTCCAGTAGAGTCTGAGGATCGACAGGAGCGGATCCTACGAGAACGGCCGATTCCTCTTGTGTGCTTTCTTTGGAAGCACGAGAACCTCCAGGAGAGCACATGGGAGCAGAAGGCACAGATGCGTGCTCAGTACCACTTTTGTATCCCTAGTTTCTGTTAATTCTTTACGGGGAGGTGAAGCCCTAAGATGGGAGTAATATAAACACCCTGAAATTTCAAGGAATTTTTTTTCTTAATTTCATTCGGATTTTATAAGAATGCAGTTTCTGATGGCACCGGATTCCGAGGCCCAGTGTGCCCGAAATCAATTTCCGAAGATTAGCTCGGGTACGTTCAGTGAAAGAACGAGCGGGTTTTTCTAACTTTTGAACCGATGCTTGGAATTGAAATCCGAGGGCACTGATGAACTCGCAGCGCTGGTAATTTCTTAAGCAGACCTTAAGCGCAGATGCATTTTGTAACATGAGGTAGTTAATTTTGGGGATTCGATAAGTCTTAAATAAATTGTAGTGTTACAATTTATTTTTAGTGGAAGTTAATTTCTACATAGAGAAGTTGGAGGTGGGGCCACACCCCACCTAACTTCCCAAGAGAGGGAATGACCAAGGGTGGTGGGGTCTACACAAAACCCCAACCCTTCACCTTCCCTTTAACTTCCACGAGCTTTTCCCCATTTAACACCCCTTGCGTTTAATTGTATAACTCCCTAGCTTCCCCATTAATTGGGTAACTCCTTCTCTCACTCTCTCCCTCATAACTCATTCCAACTCACAATTTAATTATGTTATTGATAGTCTTAATCAATGAAGTGTTTGAAATTTGAACTTTTTATGCATGGCATGGTTAAAATAAAATAAGGGAGAAACCTTATTTTATTTTTGGTTGGGTTGTGTGGAGATTTTGGGGAAAAAGCTCTTGAGTTCTGAAGAGCACTTCATCTCCTTCGTTGAAGAACATCATTCTCAAGAGAAGAACGGTTCTTCATCCTCTTCTTCCTCTGTGACAAGGGAGAAGTCTCCGACCGCGGCGATCATCTCCGACGACAACATACCTTACTTCTTCATCACTGCAACAAGTGAGGAGACGTCGTTTCCTCCTCGGACGCACCCCGACGTCCACAGAATCTTCGTCCGACCCCCGCGATGCCGTTATCCACGACACCGCATGTGCGATGTCAAATGTCCAGGTAGGGGTTCATTACTTTTTGTTCATGAAATATCATTTTTCGTTCTTCGTCTTTATTTTTTGGCCGCTTGTTATCAACTTATCCGGAGGATATCAGACTGCACGAACACGACCGAATCTTCTCCTACTTTGTTGTTTTGTTCATTTCGGCTCGAACAAAGGCATCATGGTGCAACGGCACCGCACGGAAACAAGAAAGAACACGAAGAAGAAGCGCGGCCCCATCGTGCCGTGCCGTTGAGGCCGAACGAAACCATGGCCGGAGTCAGGGCCGTGGAGGCGATTTGAAGACTCCGCTGGTTGATCGTTGTGCGTGGAATGACCGGCGATGACAAATGGGGACACAACGTGAACTTGAAACCTCCGTAGTGATGTCCTGGTCCCGGGAGGACCGTTGGCGAAGATAGAAAGCAAAACGGACCAACGGAGCGCGTCCATTGGTCCGCAGAAGACCCTGACGGCGCACAACGCCAGCACGGCGGGGCCGGCGGCCGACCGCCAGGAGGGTCCGCCATGGCATCAGCCACGGTGGCAGGCACTGGTCCCATGGCCGTGCAGGACCAGGGGGAGACCGGGGGTCATAACCCCTGGCCGGAAGGATGAGCGGCCCCCACATGGGGGGCCAAAGTTTCTCAAAAAGGCGGGCAGTGCGACCCCCCTTCCGCTCAGCTCGGTGTGGCCGAGCTAGCCACGCGGGCCGCGAGCGCGCGCCAGGCAGGACCGCCCAATCCGGGTCGGGCCGCGCCGGAGGGGCTGGGCCATGCCAACTGGGCCAGGCCGCGCCATAGTGGGCCGGACCCGTTCCTGGGTCGGGTCCGACCGGGCCCGAATCCCCTATTTTCGGACAGTTTTCGTTCAAATGCCCATATCCTGAGCTATAGACCTCTGATTGATGCACCGTCAATTGAGATGAGATCCTTGGATTGATACAATCGTTTTGGTATATTACACTCAAGGTTTCAGAGAACTTTGGTCACGGCCGGGTTGGTTCGATCACGAAACCAACCGGGCCCTCGGAGCGGAAACACTTATAACTCGAGCTCCAGACGTCCGATTGACGTACCGTCGACTTTGTTGGATTCCTCTTGATGAAAGGAAACTTTTGGAATAATTTGCCAGAGATTTGGACCTAGTTGGATAGTGTCTGAGTTGGATTGAACCCGTAATCCAACTGGGCCCCTGGAATGGAAAAGCTGAAAAATTTCATACCAGACGTCTGTTTGATGAACCGTCAGCGGCATTGTTGATCACGTTGAGAAACAGTCTTTATGAGTATACACTATGATAGTTCAGGGTATATTTGAGATACAGCTGGGTTGGTTCACACCCAAAACCAACCGGGCCCCTGGGACGAAAAAGCTAATAACTCACAGACCGGGCGTCCGATTAACGCGCCCTTTGTTGCATTGAGACCCCTATGATGAGGAGGTACTTTGAAATACTTCTTCGTGGGACCTTTTGATACTTGGAGGATCGACCTGTAGCTCATGGAGCGGACCCTCCCAGAGGCAAGCATACGGAGTACAAAGACCGTGTAGTTGGCTGAGACCTGACGACTGCATAACCGACTCGACTTGGAGTGAGTTGACTAGCCTAGTGGACGGAGCACTACTATGTTTGGGTGCAGACCCATGGTGGATGAAGCACTACAGTGTTTGGGTGCAGACCCGCGGTACTCAATAGGAGGAGTACCTCTGTAGGCTATTAGGGGGGGTGTACTACTGTGTTTGGGTGGTAGACCCCAGCGGGAAGCACTACTGTGTTTGGGTGGCTGACCAGCGGTACTCGACAGGAGGAGTACCTCAGTAGTCTTAGGTTTGTGAGCAGTACCTCAGAGTCGTGACAGGATTACTGTAGTCGTCAGAGACAAGGCTCTTCAGTAGTTACGGTTTCGATAATGAAAATCCTGGTTTCAGCTAAGTCTATGACCTATGTGTTTACCTCATGATTGAGATGGGTAACTTGATAACTTATGTATCTGTATGGGAATATAGCTGGGTAGTGGTTATCCTTTGATTTCATAACCTTTGTGATTACCTCATGATTAAGATGGGTTACTTGATAACTTTGGTATATGTATGGGCATATACCTAAGTATAGGTTATCTATTGAGATCTTTCTTTGTGGATATCCTTGTTAGATTTAGTGAGACCTTGAGGGTCTCGGGGTCCCTACCGAGTATCGTATACTCACCCCTGCACGAGGTATGCTCGCACCTCGTTGTGTTGGTTGCTGACGACGGGCAGCACTGATAGAGGCCGAGTGTTCGAGGATTGGAGGGTACCTGGAGGTGGACCTCAGGACGAGTCAGTATCCGGAGGTGGACTCATGACGAGACGATACTCAGAGGAGGTTGATGGGAAAGAACGTTGTGGAGGCTATCTGTACGCACCCTTCAGGTAGGATCTGTGGTGGACGGTCCAGGAGCTGCGCTATCTATACCTACCCTTCAGGTAGAATCCAAGGTGGATGACCCAGGAGCTACTTCTATTCTTCCATTTTTTTTTCTTTCATGTTGTACTTTCGTTCAGTTGTAGTTGTACTTTCAGTTGGGTTTTTATTCTGGCCCACTTAATTTTCAACACTTTCTTTTGTACTTAGTGTATTACTTCCGCTTGCACTCTGTGGTGTTTTGTTTACTTTTATAAAGGCAATGTCTTCCCAGTTATCGAGATTTCTGCCTTTGGTGCTAGTCTCCAGCACCTGGCCTATGGAAGGCGGGCTTGGGGTAGTCACATCACGGGCCTCGAGGACGGGTCGTGACATGAATAATGTTTTTTTCATTTGAAAATGATTCTTGTCACTACGTCAATACTCACACTACAAATAATTTGAGAACTCATTGTGATTTATAGTGATTCTTCAATGATGGGATTACTTTTTGTGCGAATGAAAAATGATAAAGTGATATCCTACACCACAGGGTAGATGAAAATACATGAGTAGAACAATCCTATGCATGATCTGGAGTTGGAAACTATATTCATTTAATTATGAATCTAGTGGAATAATTTTTATTGGGAGAATTGTGATATATATCATTATAACAAGAGTCTAAAATATATATTCTAACAAAAATAGTTTAATATATATCAATGAAGATGGTTAGATCTCATCAAGGACAATGACTGCTCAATCCACTACTATCTGGGTAAGGCAAATAAGGTGGAGGATTCTCTAAGCAGAACGGATCTTTCATCATTATCATTGATGAGAAATAAAAAGGATCCAATAATCTACGATTTGTAGAAGATGAACATAATGATCGTTAACGGTGTCATATCATGAATACTTTCTCAAATGATAACTCATCCAAACTTCAGGGGCAAATAAAGGATTATCTAATAAAAGATGTGGAAATTCTAAAATTGTATTAATCCATTACAAATGGGATATCCTCAGAGCTTATGATTGATGAGGGTGAAGTTGTGAGATACAGGTCATGATTATGAGTAGCATCCAATCCAGAGATAAAGAAGCAGCTTCTGAATTTTGTATATAGCTCAACCTTCTCTATCTATCCAAAGAGAAAAAATATGTATTGAGACATTCAAAATATCTTTTGGTGGGTCAAAATTAAGAAAGAGATTTCTGAATATACATCAATGTGCCTGTTATGTCAATAAGTGAACGCTGAAAGATAGAATTCTAAGGGGATGATCCAACCACTAAACATACGAACCTGGATGTTGGAGAACATCACAATGGACTTTTCCACTCGGCTTCTGAGGAAATCTATAAAAAATGCTACATGGGTAATTTTTGAGCATCATACCGAGGAAGATCACTTTATCACAATTATTGAGGACTTCTGATTTGATAAAAGTTTCCCTATCTATATCAATGAATTGGTATGGTTTCGTGGAGTACCACAATCAATTTAATCTGATCGAGATCCGATAATCACATCCACTTTATTGAAAAGTCTCCAACATTCTCTAAGAACTGAACTGAGCAACAGTAATGCTGATCATGAAAAAAATTATTTTTGATCTGAGCAGATTATTCATATACTATAATATATGTCGAGATCATTTTATATGGAATTCAAAGGAGGTTGGGACCATCATCTTACAATTGTTTAATTCTCATACAACAACATTTTCCACTCAAAAATATTAATGGAACCATAAGAAGACCGTTTTAGGAAACAATATAGAACACCCTTGTGTTGGGATGAAGTCTATGAGAATAATATGTTCGGATAAGAAATGGTTGATGAAATGTTTGTGACGATAAAGCCTAATCAGCCGAAATTCAAGTAAACCCAACGTCGATAAAACAGTTATGTAGAAAACTATCGATGTTACATTGAGTTCAATGTTGGAGACATGTTATTTATACTCATATCTCCATGGAAGAAGGTCATGAGGATTGGAATGAATGGAATGATAAGTCAGATGTATATCTTCCCCTTCGATATAATTGATAAATTTAGAGTTGTGTCCTATCGATTGGAACATCCATCTACCATGTCTAATTACATGATTTGTTCCACATATCCCACTTACCAAAGTACATACCAGATCATTCACATGTACTCTCTTCATAGGTGTTAGAATTAGAGAAAGATATTTCTTATAAGGATCTTCTAGTGAAGATCATAGATCATAGATATAATATTCTACGAAACAAGAATACACAGCCGAACAATTAATTGTGGTAGATCTATATGTACGAAGAGAGAATATAATAATTGGATGATGAGATGAAGTAAAATTATCAACTATTTATGTTTTATAATGAAAAACAAAATATTGATGTTCAAATATCATAATGAGGGAATAATGTAATGACCTAATGATATATAAATGGAAAATCAATTTCTATAATAATTCCATACAATAAAATGAAATCACAACACAATGAAATACTATATACTAAGTGACTATTAATCATTATTTTGTCACCTTTGTGATTTGAATTTCTAAAATCCGATATACATGGTTTCGAACAGTAAGATGTTTGGAGTTCAATAATGAAACCATAATTCATTGTTGAATAGTAACATAAGGTTATGAATAGTAAAATACACTTATGAATAGTAATAAGATCATTATGAATAGAAAATCATTCCAAAAGAATAGTTACGTCACCCAAGAATGGATAAAAAAAATTATGTTTCTTATAAGTGATAATATGACCATAGTAAAAGTATTTGTATTTATGAAAGTCATAAATAAATAATTAAGATTAATTAATTAATTTATAATAAAATAAAGCTTCCAAAATGTTTTCCATAAATTAACAATTTTTTCATCTTATTTTAATATAATTTTATAAGAACTTATGTAATTTTTGAAAGAATTTTAAAATTAGTTATAGTTTTAAGATATGTATTTTTCATGTATATTATGATTTTAGTTAAAATGAAATTAAATATATTTAGAAAATTATTTTGGAAAAATTAAGACACTTTTTGTATTATACATTTCAAAAAATACTCTGGGTGATATTTTGGGATTTTTATAAAAAACACGATTTTTTATGAATAGGAAAATACGATAATTCACAATTAATACAAAAACCTAAATTTATGCATCATGCTGGAGTCATGGATGATGTTAATGGAAATTGGTTTGAACTCACAAACACATATTACTATTTATTTTCCACATTATCCATCTCTATTTATTTTCGTATGAAATTTTTTTAAACTAATGATTAAAACGTTTCGAAAACACTCCCCCACACCACTATAAAAACTACACACACTTCCCCATTCTATTCACTCCTATCAAGAATTGTTCCTTCCCTCAATAAAAATAATTATTCCCAAGATCCTCCCCAACATCCATAATCACTTGGTATACTTAAAATTCAAAATCCTCTCCCATTAAGAGGCTCTAACAGAAGACTGAATCAATATGTAAATTCCACATTCATTTCATTCATTTTCATATATTTCTTTTTTATCTTTTTATTCATAAAATCTCCTAATTCAAATTGAATATAAAATATAGTAGAATACATGTACGTGATGTTTTTATGATAATGGAATAATTCATTATCATCTCTCATTTTCCCTCCTAACATACCAAATAAATGAAAACATCATCCGAGAAGTGTTAATTCTTCAAATTCAAGGATGACGAGTTATCAATTTCTGTTATCATCTTCGGTTATGGAAATGAAACCATTTTTATGGTTGAACCATAATAATAAATTTTTATTTTATCTAATGTTTTGATCTGAAATCCTATTCCACACATGATTAAAAATTGTAATACAAAACTTGTTAATTATGAACAAAATTTCCAAATTCATTCAAGCGTTTGGCACTAATGTTTATATAATGACTCACATTCACTTCAAATAACCAAATTTATATTATAACCATGTAATCTCCTGGATTTCCAATAATTTCATATACCTTCATTTATGGAGGAAAACTCTCATCATACAAGAGTATACGAACATGAATATAAGTGAAGCGATCATTACAAACAAGGATGAAAACAGACAGTAACAATAAAATTGATCCTCATAACAAATGAATAATGTTATGTATGAACTGAAAAAGGTTATAATAGATCAATTAAATGTAAAATAGTATCGTTAATTATTTATTATTTAATATAATTTGGTAATTCATGTCATTAAGATCAAGCGAAGAACACCATCAGACTTAAGGTAAGGGATCTTCTCTTTTTCACATTTATCCAATAATCTCATCTATGTTATTACCTTTTACATATAATTCATAATGATGGGGTATTACTTATCACCTCCCCATACTTTCCGTAGGATTTATAAATGATGATAAATCACTTTCTCTATCACTAAGCCTTCATATGTACTCCTGATACCATGCCGATATGTCGTAATAGAATCTACCCAAGCTTCCTTTATTCCTTCAAGTTTCTCTATCATTCATTTCCCCGCAATGATGTTTTCTTTTAATATTATGTAAAAATTTAAAATAAACTCTATGATTCATACTCACATTTCATGTTCTATAATTCATTCTCTTTTGGGGATATACTTTATTTTAACTTATTCCCAATCCAAACCTCCAAATAAGCAAACCTGTTTTAAGGGAACATCCAAAATTTTTACCGAATTTCAAGTCCACTATAACATTTGATTTAATACACTATTATTTTTATAAAATAAGTATTTTTATTATGAAGTCATTTATATTAACTAATGTTTTTTATGAGTGATTATTCCCCTTTCTATATTAAATTATCTTTTTTATGTTCTTTAAATGACCAGTAAAATGTTTTAATGTTATGAATTTCTTAAAGAATCTTCTTACATGTTGTAACTTCTATTTGAAATCACATACCATTATATATGACTAATTTTCATTATTAATTTCCATGAATGATTTTATTCCATGCTATCTAGGAAACTTTTATGATACTCTTATCTATTATGCTATATGACATGAATCTGATACCCAATTATCTCCATGATATCCCTAATGTTTATATATGATTGATTATATATGATTATTTATGTGGAAATCATATTCATGAAAATTTTAAGATGGGTGCGCTGAGATAACACTCTACTGATTTTTTTATGTTTACTCTCAGGATACGTTATTTGTAACGATCTTGGTGGTTATCCTTTACTCATGATACAACATGCAACATTAATAGTTGATAACCTTGACATGTGCTCCTCTATTGAAAAAATCCTTGAATCATTCTAAATTCATGAGTTATTCTTCTTCAACATTATATTGAATTCATTTTCTTAAGATTCCATGTTTATTATTTTTTTGATTCCATGTGGTCCATGCATTTTATTTTCATTATACCATGAATATTAACCCACGTGTTAATGATTAATTACTATTTTTTCCATTACAAGGATATTTAGGTCATCCTTTTGTTCAAGTGTTCCCCAGGGTACCCTATTCTGCTGGAAGGGATAAAATGTAGTTAGGATCAGATTATGAAGGTTAAATAACTATATGTTTTATTTATACCATTGTTTTCTGTTTTATGTTCCTAGACATCGAAGACACTAGACAACACGGTCCTTGTATTGTACTATGATGTATAATAATTCTTAAAATAACGTAATGTTATGTTTAAAATGACATGTTTCTACATAAAACTATAAAAATTATATATTGAAAGGAAGATATATCATTAGTGGGTTGATGTAGATCTAAATCTACTGCATGTTGTGAATCTCAACTACCCAATCTTGAATAATGCATGAGACATGATTAAATATCATACACACATTTTATCGTTATGTCCCCATGATTGGAATAATATAAAAATATGTTATCGAAAAACACTTTTTCATTGTACATACCCCAATGTGGTTACTACTTATCTATTTAAGTAATCTACGAGAGTAATCTTTTATAATTTGGGACGACCGGTGATGGTAGTTCATTTAAATTTCATTCTCCATGATGAAGAAGAAAAAAACTGTTGATCTATTTAACTATAGAATGAATAAAAATTAGATTATATAAGGTTTAGTTTGTTAATGTAATGGAATGAATTTATTTTAATATATAACTCCCTCAATAGATACTTTTATAAATTTTTAGAGAAAACCTTCTTGATTAGTTGTAGATAAAATTATTCTCTTAATAAAATATTAATTGTTATTGGGTAATCTAATTAGTAAAAATATTCTAGAAGATTAAAAATAGTGATCCAAGTCTAAGTATAATTCAAATCTATCAGCACCATAAATGATTCCTTATAGATTGTATATCACAGCTATCCTAATGAATCACGAACTAGAGCCATCTCTATCTCCAAAAATTACATAATATCATGTGTTATGTCTATATAAATGGTATTAATATCAATAAAATACTCATAATAATTGAATGTAGGTTAAAATTATAACTATGTTGTAGGATTTAAATAATAAAATAAAATACTTCCAAAGACAGTGGATTCTAGGATATGTCATTACACCCATGGTTAATAACATGGTCAATGTTGTTTATATATAAAATCCTAAAAATTCTTGGTTTAATAATCATCAATACTATTTTATATTCTATTATAAACTATGTTACACCGTATAATATTACATTATCATCAATGTTTTACTCTATATGATGGATGAATCTTGGGTGGTAAATATAAGAAGAACCCAATCATAAGTGGATTGTGTATCTACAACCACACCATAAGAAATAGATTGGAAAAAACTAGAGATATATGTGAATGAATTTAATAACCGATGACTAAGAAATCCATTAGTATGGAACACTACATTCATAGTGGTTAACACAATCCACTAATTGTGGACCAAATTCTATCAACAAAACTTAATGTTCCATCATCATCACAACCCCCCTAGAGTTAGTTCAATAGTATCATGAAAACATGGAATTAGAGTATGAGAACATACTCATTCCAAGTCAAATTCATACAATTTCAAAATACATACCCCAATCACTAGTAGTACAATAACCACCCCACCCATATATACTATCCTCAATTGGTGAGACAAAATATTAATCATCAAATTCCATTCAATTGACTCACCCAATTAAAATTAAAAAACAATTAAAAACTCAATATACCCATAAATTATTGGGGACGAGGTCCTAAAGGATTCATAGTTCATGAAAGATGTATTTTTTTGTGGAACTATACATTCTAAAATATTTATTTTAAGGGATCATATACAGTTTTTATATCCATTAAGATGTATATTGATTTTTTTTCTAATGACTGAGAGGTTATATTATAACATTTTTAAACATATAAGGATTTATATTATTTTTGAATGTCTGTGAAGGGTTATATTCAATGATTTTTATTAGGTTATATTGAAATTAACCCTCTATTTAGTTGAAATTTTGATGTATGGATGTGTTCATTCGTATATAAAAAATAAAAATTTATGCAATATTTTTCATTAGTTGGACGATAATCGACGAGGAATCATTGAAATTTAATTTTGAAGGATGTTAATGGAACCATTTCATTATGTTTTCGTATTATTTAGGTGAAATACAGGTTATATTCTTTTGATATTCATTATATTTAAATCTCAAGATGTATTGAAGGAAGACGGTGAAGGAAACATTCACCATGTCTTGTACAACAGTGTGGTGAATTTTACAATTGAATTGTCAATCAAGAAAACACTATATTGTTGGATCATGGAGTGTTCTCAATAGAATTATAAATTTTAAGTATAACTATAAAAAATGGTGATGGGTTTGTAACTATGACACATAGGATGTAGTTATAGAGCTGGATACTGACCTTATAATGTTACATAAGGAGTAATGTAATGGTTACTAGGGGACTCTTCATAAAGGACAACCCTATAGATATGTTTTGAAAAAACATATTACCATAGAATATATACAATGAAAATGTACTTTATTTTTATCTTCATAATTTTAATACAATATTTTATATACTATTCTATTATTATATTGGATTTAGGTAAAGGTAAATATTATAAGTAACAATTTATTAACCCATATTGAAAAAGTTCAAAGATATGACTAAATTAAAGTGATTCTCTAATGTGTCATTGTATGGACCATGTTATACTTTAATGGAATAATCATGTATCCAAGATTTTTCCAAAATGAGAAATATTATGAGACTATTCCCTATATATTGTCATTTTGACTTAGATCTATACTAGTTGAAATTGATGAATCCCAAAATTTGAATAGTCGATACCATAATAGAAGTAACTGATGTATCTCAATTTATATTAAAATGGACAATAAGATTACCCTACACCATTTATGTGAGTAATTACTGTACTATGATATTTAAAAATGATTAATCATATAGAATTAGTGATGATGTGGATGAGGGATCATGGAAAAGAATCAAAATGAACATGATGGTTATAATTACGATTCATGTATTATATAAAATTTATTATGATAATATAAACCTATTTACATTATGATAAGATAAGAATGATTATAAATATATAAAACAAGATTTTGGGTATGAGTTGTGGATAGATCATGACATTATATTCCAATTGATTTATAAAAATAGAAATTTTTATAGAATGGATCAAGTTGATTGAATATAGTCAAATAATCTAGGTAAAATAAAATTCCAATTTTTAAAACACTAAGGAAATTTTTTTTGATGTAAATCATGATAATTATAGAGTTTTTTTAATATGATTTATTTAAATAAAACTTACAAATTTATAGTGTGGAGGTTTTTTTTCATTTTAATTTGATCATAATTTGACCACACAATATGCATGGACTGTAGAGAAATTATTATAGAGATTCATTCATTATATCAATGTAAAAAACTATGGAAAATTAATTCAAGTTACATATGGTATAAATTGTTATGTGTGGATAGAAAAATGTTATAATCTAGACCATATATTATATTACATGAAATAATTAAATTGATAAAATATATTTATTAAAGGAGTCTATGACAAATTGAGAGATTTGTGAGATTATTTAAATATTGACGGTTTATGAAGAAAAATAGGATCTTACAAATATTCATAGACAATTTTTTTAATTAAGAAAATGTAAAGATATTGATGAATAAAAATTCCATATATTTTTTAATTTATGTTTATTTAATTACGTATGATGAATAAGAATGTTGAATGCTTTATATGGTTGTTGAATGATATAGTGAATTATGATAATGAATGATTGAATTTATCTTTATGTAGTTAAGAGTAACTAAAAATATAATATCATTTTATTAATTCATAGAGACACCATAACCCAAAGAGGATTTTCACATTTGGTATTGGAAGAGGAATTCACAAGAATGTGCCCCCTTCATGTAGTAGGTCTAATTTGGAATAGAAGAAAAGAATTAAATAATAACATCTTAATAGATTATCATCCAAACAATAATGATTCAATGGTAATATAATTTCGAATAGAGATACAACCCCATGTTAACAAATTTATAGTAAATGTCCACCATCAATCTGATTTCCTAATATTACCTTTATGTAGTGTACTCATTATCAATAAGTGTTATTGTTACTAAGATCAATAAACCCATCATTTATCCCTCCTTACAACCATAGGAATAAAATTCATCTCAGGTGAATCAAAAATCATTTTTTAAAACACTTTGGATTATAAACTTGTTAAAAGAATGTAAAATATACTAGTCTTGAGAAGAAATTCCAAAATGGTTTTCACTAAAAATAATTATGGAGGTATTGTTCAAAAATTCAATAATAAATATAATGTTCTATTACAAGTATCATGTGGATAAAATCCAGATGAAATGTACTAAAGAGTTAATGTATCAATATATTTCGACCTTAACATTCACCTGCTCTCTCATAGAATCCTAATATATAACAAGTGGTATCCAAGTATAATGGTTTTGAATTGAAATTAATTCAATCTATTTGTTATATTTGTTTTTGAAATGAAATAGATGATAAATACTCCATTTTTAATATGAACTAAATATTAATATTGGAAAATAGACTTTAGGTTTTTCTTTTATCATTTATGAAGGGGTCTGAAGGAATACATACTATTAGATGCCGATATGACTAAAGAAAAGTAAGATAATTATAGATTATAGTCCATTGAAAACAAAGGATAGATCTCTGGTGAATGTATAACTCATGAATTACAACCACTGTGAAACTCTAGATATTATAGAGATATATCAGAGTAACATTTTTTTTAAAAAAATATTGAATTCAATTTTTCTGAAAAATTCCCTTAAAAAGAATAATGATTTTTCAAAAAAGTATTACAAAATAAGAATAATAAAAAGAATCTTTAATATTGATAATAATCAATCAATGAAAATAATTATAGTTATATTTATTTATGTGATTCAAAACATGGGTTGTAATCTTCCATGTATAAAAAATCATGGATTATAATGTGTACATAAAAAATACATTGACATAAAAATATTGAATGTTCAACTATAATACTAAAGGGGATATCCAATACAAAATAGGAAGGTGAATTAGATAATAAATATTCTTATGGTGGACTATATTTTAGAAAAATATTATTTGATGTAGAATAATATGGTGAAATGTGTATTGGGGAACACAAATTCAAACGTAATTAATTTTTCTGAAAATATGATGTATTAAAGAAGTATTATTAAGTAATATTTGTATTATAGAGTTAATAAAATGTCAAAAATATGATTTGACGTAATATTTTATCCAAGTTAAAAAATTATCAACAAAAAAGTGATCATATTTAATTTCTGCATACTCATATATATATATATATGATATCTATTCAGGTAGAGGAGAATGATGTGATGATCCTCAATATATATAGGAATTTTAAATACTATATTGTGAATATATATTTTGTTACATTTATGAAATTAGTGATTCTATTAAATAAATATTCCTATATTGAATTTATTATTAAATAAATATTAGTTCTGAAATCATAGAATAAGAATAAATTTTCTAATATATCCATATGTGGCGGCTCTTAGTTGAACATATAAAAATGAGATAAAATATTGAAAAAATGGGACATATCAAGTGTTTGTGTTAATAATCCAATGGGATAAATAGTGGGAAAATATTTCAACATCAACATCTCAACGGATAAAATTTTAATTTAGTTTTTATCTTGATGAGATATTATTAACATGCCTGGAAATTTGATATATGGGAAAATGTTTTAAAAATATGAAATCTTTGATTATAATAAGGTAATACATTTTTTCCAATGAAATGGGATGTAATGAGATTCCATGTAATGAAATATTTTAATATGGAAAATATATTAAATTTTTTTTGGATAAAGGTTAATCGCAAATGAAGGATACTAAAAAATCTATCAAGTTAGAGTAACTAATATCTCTTGGAGGTAAAATTATAAAATATGGATTTTAATAAGATAGGAGTTGTGTTTTCAAATTTTTCGAGAAGGTAGAAAACAGACAATGAAGGAGACTATATAAATAATTAAAGTTGATCATGTTTATAAGGACCGATTAAAATTATGGACATAACAGTTTAAGTTGACTATAAAACTGGCACAATAATAGGAAAAAAATTCCATAACAACCATGATAGATAAAAATACAATAAAATATAATTTAAATGGAGACTTCTAAATAGAAATCCATAAAAATTGTTTCATTAAAAATTCTAATGTGGTGACGACTTGTAGTGGAATCAGAGTTAGAGGTTTGGTCAAATATGACCAACCAAATTCCAAGGATTGTGATTCATAGAGTTACCTCTCTCCCATATCATTTAATTTTTTATTAGTATTTTTTTATTACAATGAGATATTAATATATTATATGTTCCATGGTTAATATGTGCTTCAAAATAAAATTTAATTTGATTATAAAAAACTATTCATTATAACAAATTTTTTGACATGTATGGATATATTTCATTATTACATTATAAATAGATGAATTTTTATTCTATAAAAAGTATTTTATGAGTATTTTTGAAATATATCTATTATTTTATGCACGAATCAATTTATATAGGATGAAATATATAATAAATAGTTTGTTTAAAGGACAGTAGACATTTTTCATGATTTAAAGAAAATGGTTCATTCTGACACATAATTTTTTGAATAATTTAGAAGTTCTTCCTTTGATATCAAACATCATAAAATTTAGGGAATCCTAATAGATTTCATGAAATAAAATGTATAAGTAGTAAAAAAATTATTTCATTGGTTTTGTTTCTGTTTTAGTATTATAGTGTCATAAACATGTTTTTTTCTCAATAACCCAAATTAAGGCGACATAGAAAATATTGTCAACAAGTGTCCTTAACATGAGCCTCCCATGTTATAACCATTTCATAATGTTGTGTCAATTAGTTGAAAAAAATAATGGTAATTTGAAGATGTGACTTTACAATATGATTAAACCACTTTGAATGAAGGGAGATGATTTTTGGAGAATTTTTGATATAGTTTTCCTAAAACATAACATGGTTTAAATTATAAAGCCACATTAATTGATTTATAAGGAAAACCACATTTGATATTATTTCCAAAAAAACGTTTTTCATTAATGTTAGTAATAAGGATAACATTGAAATTATTAAAATAACTCAAAATTTTAACATTCACTTCCAACTAAGTAGGAAATTGAATTTTATGTAACTTGTTTTCTATGATTCATAAATCACTAATTGGAAGTTGTAAGGATGAATGAAGCCTTGGAGTTAAATCATGATCAAATAGATATGTTTAATGGTGTTCACATGGAGAGTATAGTGTCTTTAATCTATATTTCTCAAAGGAATGTTAAAATGATATATGACCATGTTAATTTAACTTTATTATGTTGATCAATCAAGGTAATGTAATATTTATTGAATACTCACCAATAAAATTTAGAGAAAAATAAGGTATGAAGACATGATGTTTAAATTTAGTGAAACCAGAATGGGGTATATTGGTATAAAAAATATGGAATCCGAATTTTATTTTATAGATAAATTTTTAATTATATAATAAAAAAAGTTTGAGCTAATTTAAAGATTACTATGTATCAAATAAATATCATTGAATTTAATTTACATAGGGGTATGGTGTCAATAAAAAGTATGAGCTTCTTATCATTGATTATAAAATAAATTGTGATAGTTTATTTCAATATTTTATCTAAATATTATGAAGTAATTTCTGAAAAATAAAATGTGTGGAATACCATAAATGAATAATTATATGTTATATTTGACAAAAATAACTAAGAGGTTATACGATTTCATTAAAGATGTTAGAATATATTTTATATTTTTGATGATTATTGACGAGATAATTCATTATGAAATTATTTTTGGATATTTAAATGTTTTCTAGATTTAATTGCATTACATAAATAATTTTTTTATTTTGGATACCAGAATGTTGATTATATAATGATAGTATTGCCTTGGATGGTGATTTAATATTTTTGATTAATTTTCGTTGTTGAAGGATGTTTATGGAAACATTACCCTATGTTTTGTAAATTATTTATAAAATGTTATTGAGAATAAAATGTGATGTTAATTGATTGTAAATATATGGATAAATAATTAGATCATAGTTATAAAAACATTGACAGAAATATTTATTATCTCTCATGGAATTTATAGAGTTCATTTTGAATCATGATACAAATGTATTTCTGGAGAAAAGAGTGTTTTTGGTGAATCTAACACTTTAATTCCATATATTTTAAAAATTAATTAGTTATTCATCACCTTGGAGAGAGAAAAATTTTCAAAAGGGAATATGAGAAGAAAAATGGTAAATATAGATTTAGTTATTGGTGATTCCATTTTCTATATAAATGAATGAAATACATTGTGTAAAGGGAATACAATTTTCATTTAGTAATGTATTAAAATAATATACAAAATATACATAACAATATAAGCAAATATCCATGATTGTGTAAAGGTGTGTGAGGTATTTATTCAATATGATCATAACCATTGTAGTATATTTTTAATGATTGTGTTTCATAGGAAATTTTAAAAAGGAAAAAAGGGAGTGATAATGGTATAGGTCATGATGTTTGGTTTTATAAGTCTATATATGTGAAATAGAAAATCACGAATTGGAATAGTTGATTATATAGAAAAAAAGGGGTGTCATAGATCTCGTAAGATAATTTTAGTATAATCAATGTGAAATTAATTCACACACTACTAAACCTAGAGAATCATTATAATCACATACTGAGGGGATTTGATAAGAAGGATCCCCAGATATCATTCATCGTTGGGGAAATATTTCATGCACTAAGGAATCATTTTATAGATGTGAGTAATTTACATAAACTATGGTTGAAATGTGAACAACCTAACACCATAACCACCAACTAGTATAACATAGTTTACATATTGATTAGAATGGATAAATAAAGTATTATTCCTTCCCTAATGTATTTTTATTTTGGAATTAAACATTATTATTATTTTATGGGATTATAATGCCCCTCTACTTGAATACAATTTTTTTAATGATACTTGTCACCATATTACATTAATCTGAAATTTATCTAATACATTTTAACTTCATCATAAAATTTACATTATATTATCTATCCCATATGAAATTATCTTATTTTAATTAGTCCAGTGTATATGATCATAATTTATTTCAAATTTCTATTATATGTAACCTTGATCATTATGCCTCTCCCCTATTTATGAGGTATATCCACATATGTGTTCGTTTTTTAGTGGATATTGAATGGATATATCTATATTATAAAATAAAAATTTTATGGTTTACCAAACATGTGGAAAAAATATTACCTTTTTTATCAATATATGTTGTATTACTTTTTCTTAATTAGGATATGTAGGGATACATGCCTCTCTTATCTTAGAAATAACTATAGCATTCATTATGAATATTAGTTCTTGTTGGGTGATCTGGACCCAAACAATTCATGAATGTTCTACAATTAATGATTCATGTAAGTGTAGAGAATATATACCATGTGAAAATACATCTCTTGTCACAAGAATATGTATATCATCTCATATTACTTATCATGTTCCCAAAAATAGATTACAATAACACCAGAACTATTATTTTTCTTCACATCCATTATTTATTCATTTTTTTCATTCCTTAGTTTAAAATAATATATAATTATCTTATTTTCTACACATGAGATAGATATATATATATATATATAACCTATGTATATAATTGTACTCCTCATACCGTCATAAAATTCAATAAATTTGATTCTTTATAAAAAATGTAGCATTGCATGGTAATTGATTCGAACGACACAAAATAATAAAAATTCATCATTATTACATATAATTGAATTCTATGAAATTTTTAATATTAATATAAGACATTTGAGCCGTTATTTTAAATCCATGAGACCCATAATGGAGTTAAAGTCACTTATCATAGGCTTAGCTATAAATTTGGTAAAGTTATAAACCCTAATTTTATATTCTATGTTATTTTACATGGGTTATATCAATATAAATCTCAATGTTGGGATGATATATAAAGTATATGAACTATGTGTGGATTGAATGTTATTATTACAAGATACGTAGGGACAATAAAACACCAGATTTCAGGCCGACAAAAAATATATTTTAATTTAATCTTGTTCATCATGTTTTTACTCAACTATATTATGTTTCACATAAATTTATTATATAAAAATATACCACAAAATATTACCATTTATATGAGTTAGATAATTATGAAGACCTCATAAGAAATAAATTTTGGTTGGTTATTTTATTTAGAAACATATATTATATATAAGAAATATATAGCGTACCTTATAAAAAATATTCATCCATTCCCAACATTTTTTAGTGGTATATAATAGCCCAACTCTAACAAGTTTGAGAATAGATAATAAAAACTAAATTAAAATTTCACTTTTTATAGACAGATCATAATACCTTTTATATTATGATTTTCAAGAAATAATTCATGAAAAATATTATGTATAAATTTTTTCTCATAGGGATACCACTACCAATTAATGATTTTCATGCCACCCTATTTGGAACTACTAAACATTGAAATGTTATTTTCTAAAGGATAAGTTCACCAGAACCCCATGTTCTAAGGAAAAAATTATTGTGTAACAAATCTTTTAAATACGTGTTCATGATCATCATAAAAATGTTTCTTCCATTTTACCACATCCCAATATGATTATCTATGGATAAGGATTAAATTTTTTTCATTCCTTATAAAAACATTATTATGAAATAAATTTTCTATAGAACGACCTATGTTTTTTTATCACACAACTATCCTTATAAATAGAATATTGAAATTATATTGTGTTTACACCTCTTTGAGATTGTTTATATCAGCATTATGATCATAGTAGCACCATGTTATCTCCAAGAGTTTCATGTACATGATTTCTCGGATTTTAGTTCTTATTGTGTGATAATTAAACCACATCCAAAACTCATCTACCCATTATAAATGTATATGGTATATACCCTTACGTGAGTAAAACGATACTATAATTGAACTCATAAATTGACATTGAGTTATCTTACCCTTGATAGATATATTAGGACACCATTTAGTTAAAGATATACATCCTTAAAACAGAGCATCATTTAGTCAAATCTCTATTACCCTAAACTATTTTCCCTGATTGACGAAATCAAAAATTTCTTAAAATAAAATGTATTATATCAAAATGAATTGAAGTTTTATATAATTATTAAAGGATACCATAGATGAATTAAATTCTTTGTTTACTAGGTAATACAATTTTATTATTTAGGAAAAATTAAAATTAATATAGAAAAGTCGTAATGATTTTGTAACAAAAAATACGACCATATAAATATAATTTTTTATGACTAATATTACTAATACTAAATTGAAAAATGATAATGTTGACAAACCTTTCATTATGATCCGTTCTCAATAATTCTATTTCTTGTCGTAAATATTTTATATTCAATGAACCATTATTTTCTATCTGCAATGAATTTATTCAAATCTAAGGGAATCCTTGATATAGTAATGATTTTTGTTAAAGATATATATAACAATTATATATATTGGAATTTATTTTTCATGGGATAAAATTTACTTTCCTTGTAGGCCTATGAAAATATCAATGTATAACCATAATTTAAATATGTTCAATATCCATCCATTCACATTTATGTTTCACCAAATATTTCCCAACTAAAATTTCATGATTCATGATATACTAATCTTAAAATTCCAAAATTTACATGAATATGAATATCTTCAATGATACACACATATTCATTATATAAATGTTCAAGGAAATAATTTTATGCCAAATTCTTGATCAACTATTAGAACTCATAATTTTACCTAAAACAACAGAACAAAATGATATAAAAACTATGAATTTAATACTAATTCCCCCACATATGGCATAATTTACACTAGAAATAGAGTATATATTTTTCTTGGTTGTCTATACTGTTTTTAATATCATATATCACCCTTTGATAAAATATTTATGGTTATAATCTTCATGCATTAATGTTCATATCATCATGTACCTTAAATTTAATCGACAAATCTAAGAGGTGGTTAATAGTATTTGTATTGGAAAATCATTCTCTTTGGGTTATCCTCATAAAACCCTTGGGTAAGGTGACAATAATTTGATAAAATATATATTAACATTAAAAAATTTAACTAGACCATTTTTAATAACCTCAATCATCCAATGGATATATACATTTTACACAACATATTCTTCAATCAATTATGACGACCTGATAAAAAATAGAGTGACATCTCATTAGACCTACATCTTTCATCACCTAGGATAGAAGATAATATAATTAAATTATAATGGTATAAATATTATCTATAAAAATAAATATAAAATAAAATCGGATAATAAGGATTTCTATTACCCACTAATCATCTCTCTTATGAGGCATAAAAATATGTTACCTATAAATTGATAAGACACAATGATTTTGGGGTCCACCATATGACCCTAAAAAATTAATTATATGTTCACTATGTCCTTATAAATATGATATCATGAAATATAATTCTATTTTCACCCATATATTTTTGTATCACATCTGAATGATATATATGTTCGCATAATTTTAGGATATGTAATCCAATATTAACAACAGAATCCTTTTTCCAAAACACCCCTTCACGCTGCTTATTATCCATTATCATTGTACTGTATAATATTCAAATAGAAAAACCTTTGGTAAAATTGATGGTACATATATCTTCTTACATACAATGATAATGTTCATGTTATAGCATGAATCCATGAGGAATATTACAACCCTTATATTTAATACACAATAAATCATGATTTATTAAATAAAGGCTCACATGATATAATCCAAGATGATCATGAAGGATAGTGTCTTTAAAAAGTTATTTAGGTAGAATAACATCTTGGAATAATGATAAAATTAAATTACATAAAAATTAATGAAAGGTCTCCTAAAATTCCATCATTCTTTTTAAAATTAATGAGAATACCTAGGGATGTACTAAAGGAAGGGTATAATTATAAATCCCATTATTGAAATAACCAAATAGTATCATATGGTAAAGCAATAAATGTGATCTGGGATACATATAAATGTAACATAAAAGTGTTGAGAATCGTATTTTTTAACAATGAGACATTTTTTTACATGATAGAATAAATTCATCATTACATTGAACCAAAAATATAATACATTACATCATTAACATATTTTATGTATAAAATTAAAGAAATAATAACATATTTTTCATAGGATAAAATATATTTATCATATGAAGAATATCATGGGAAAAATACCCAATTCAATAGAATACTATATAATTCTATCCCACAAATCAAATTCTCATCATGTACATAAATAAGTGATCAATATAAATCATAAAAATAAGGATTTAATTAATCAATTATTACCCCATATTTAAGGGGTAAAGGATATATACCTATATATCCAAAAAATTAATGATATTTACAACTAGGTAAATATCCATTAGTGTAATTGGAGAAAGGTGTTATGTTTATAAATATTTCGTAATGAAAATTAATGGATAATTTCAATAGTATATAGAGTGTACATAATAGATTATTGAAGGTGTGAATGATTGTGAAAGGGGTATATCATTACATTATAATCATAAGTAAATTAATAATGTTTTTCTAAAAATTCCAATCAAGAAAAATTGAAAAGAAATTCATGAAATAACAAAGGTGATTTAATAAATATTAGAAGGAGATGACACATTACCTTTAGAGAGTGCTTTAGAAAGGTTGTAAAAACATATTAATAGAATGGGGGGATTCTGGGGAATCTGTAGAGGTAATGGAAGAGTTGTTTTTTTCTAATGAGATTTTAGTTAATATGAACTTTGTTTTGGTGGGTTTATACTACAACAGATATGATAATTATTTAATAATTTTGAAATTTTAGTTATATAATATATATGGTAATTTATTAAAAACCAGTGAACATATCTTGGTCTTTTAACAAATTTTCAAAATAAATTGGGCTTTATTCATTAATTAACATGTTTAGGATGTTATATCAATAAAAATTAAAATTCAGTTATGTTAATGTGATACATGATTATATTTTTTTTTAAACATTTAATATAGAATATTTATTTTTTAGGATTCATTATTTCATTAAAAAAATAATCTAAAAACATAATTTTTTTAAATGGTAGATATATATTTTCAAATAAATTAATTTTCTGGAATATTGGATATCATTTCGGCTCATTATGATTTCGTAATTAACATCATATATTAATACTATATTGAATATATAACGACCCATACTTTACATACATTGTTAATACTTCAAAATTGAAGCACACTTATTACAACATATGACAAAACCACAAAGGACCGTATAGGTATAGTGTCTTTAGAAACTGGGAAACATAAACAACTGGTTCATAAATCTCCTACAGTGTATCCCATTTATTTCATCATATCTAGGGTCCATTTTAGCATATTCTACTTAATATCCATCTTCCTGACCTAGGGAAATGAAAACATTCAAAAAAGGGTGAGATCAAATGCTCAGTAAGGGAAAATAAAGGAAATAAAAATCATATCATATCTTTTTAAAAATCATAACCTGCAAAAGAGATCATAATATCATAACATGGAATAAATCATAGAAGTGAAAATGAGATCCCCATAATCATAACATAAAACTTGAAACTTTGTGGCATGCACACATAATCATGGAAAATCATTTATTGTTAGTCATGACTCATTTCCAAGACTATCTTAGCGGACAAAGTCCATTTCTGAACCGAGTTCACTCCTCGTTTCAGTCCTGTATCACTGAACCGAAATAACCTTCTGTTCCATCCATGTCTATCTCATGAGATATAAATCTTTACCCAATGCATTGGAGGGAGATATAGGTCCCACCCATCTCATAATGATACCATTCTTATGTGTGCCACAAAATCATAAATCATACGTCATTGCATAACCCATGTAATACAAATGGGAATCTTAAACATCATGACATCATAAAAAAATTCATATAAGATAAAGTAATTAATAAAAATAATTCCATCACAACATAATCAAATCAATGTAATAATAGGGATAAAAACAGAACCCTTTATTATCTTAGATAGAAAATAATTTTGATAAAACACTTTAACTCCATTCTTGAGGAAAATATCATTTCTACTTCAAAAACACTTTTCTTTTCTTAACATGTCATACAATTATAAACTAAAAGAAGTGGATTAAAAATAAACATGAAAACTTATAAAGGAAGATTCTTGGAAATAATGTTTTAAAAATCCATTCTTGCCGTATAAGTTAAAAAAACATTCTTCGTACTTTTGTCAGAAAAGTCAAAAAGTACCTCGTACGAAAAACGACAAAAGATTCCTTTCATATCCTTTACTAAAAACTCACCGAAGGGTAAAATTGGATTTAAACAATTGTAGGTGGATGGAAATAATATTACATATTGAGTAAACATGGATGTGGATGATAAAATACACCCCAATAAATACCAAAGTATAAACAATCTCGGATAAAAATGAGATTGTGATATTTCCCTTAACTTAGGTCCGATTTGCTTTGTACGTGTCCGAAGCTCCTATATAATGGTTTAAATAATGTTATTTACTTATTCCAGAATCATAAATATTGATATGATATCATATATGGTCATATTCTTAGCTTCTTATTAGTAATATTTCATTGTTACTTGTTACTCGGGTCTTTATTGCCTTTTGTTCTTAAGCGTGTTTTGCCGAATAAATTCTTATTATTAATTTATGGTTATAGATAACTTATATCCAGAATGGTATTAGTGTAACATATATCATATTTATTCATTAAATCCATTTATATAATTACTATGTAATGATGATCATGTAGAACGAGTCGCATCACGTCGTGTAGAAGGTATTCCGTACGTACGCACGAGCGATGATATTGTTCCCATGATCGTGGAATTTTATTTAAGGTTATTTATACTATTTCAGTATCAATATCACTTTATAATAATCATATATAGTTACTCATTACACCATTATACCCACCCTTGTAAGGTGATGGTGGAAAATAGATTACACCATGGCGTGGAGACGGTATTCCGTACGTACGCACGCGCGGTGATTTCATTTTTCCGTAGGCTGGATAGAAGGTGAATTAGGGTTGTTTCATATTTATAATAACATATCAGTATGTAAGTAATACTAATGTTATTACTTTATCATGAAACAACTAATGAAGAAGAAGTTGAAGAAGAAAGAAATTAAAAAGACCGGTAATGGATGTTACCTCTTCTTTGAAACGCCTCTTTGAATCCTCCACTAAGGGAACTAAGATTGGTCTTTTAAGAAGACCAGTACCTCTAGGATTATTATAGGGAAGTTGAGAAGGGATTTTGGCAGGGGTTGTCCTAGCTTGAGTGCTCAAATTGGTGTGAGGAGGAGGGGGAGGAGGTCCCCATTTATAAGGGAGGAGAGGGGCACCTTAGGAATATCTCAAAATATTATTTTATATTAAAGTCAAAATCGGAATATAATGGTTCCAAAGGGTCTTATTTCGAAGGTAAAGTGAGGATGGGTCGAAATCCTATCACCCAATAGGATTTATACAAGTTTAGTGTTTTATTTTAACCTTATCAATTAGATTTAACTCTAAGTTAAATAATTTAACTTTTACCGTGTCTTTTTGTTTTCTTACACTATATGGTTAATAATCTTACTATAACATGCCAAACGAACCCCAAGTTGTTTTATATTAAAATATATATCTTTATCTAAGTCATTTGGACGAACCATAGTTTTTTAGGAATAAAATAAAAATTAATAATATAATATTTGATTTAAAAACTATTTTGTGTCAATTTTGTCACTATTTGATATATGATTTTTGTGAAAGTCATAACAGAATTATATGTTAGAACCAAGTTGATTAAATAAACACTAATATATCATAGTAACCTATAAAATTATTGGAATTCATAAATAGTCTCAAATTTCATTTATTTCGGCATTTATAACATCATTAATGTTAACATTTTCTTTAAAAGGGTAATTACCACATCATCGTTGTGTCATAAATAAATTAATTTATTTAAAGTCTAAAAATTATAAATAAAATATCATTATGTAGGAAATATTTTTATCTTTCTAATGAATATTTATAATCGAATTTATTTTATGTATAACCCCATACTAAAAATGTTTTATTTATTAAACTTTGATTTTAACAATTTTAACTATTCATTAAATAAAATAATATTAAATGTCATAATCTAATCCAAGTGGACCTAAATGGTCATATTATATTCATAAGGTTATTTTTGGTCGAATCAAACTTATCCAATAGAATTAGGACATGTGTTAGGGTAATAGTAATATCATATTTACCCTTAGTTACCCTATTTACTATTAACTGCGGTAAAAAAAAGGAAAAAGTTACTATTCACGAAAAAATTATTTTTACCTCATTGAACCACATTTTACTTGCTGATATCAACCGTGTCTGTCGGATTTTCGAAATTCCATTCACAGAAGCGGTAAAATTAAGTTTTATGCAAAATTCAGTTTTTAACCTACCACTTAGTGGTTTCACTATTCATCAAAAATTGAAAGATTTCAGAAAAATACCAAAATTTCACCCTAGGCTAATTTCGGTATTCTGAATCCATGAATGAAGTCCATTTTGAAAGATAAAATTTCAAAAAGTGGTTATTACTATTCATAACGGCTATTTTAAATAATATTTTAATAGCATTTCGTCGTTTAGTGAAACTCGGTATTGCGTACAACGCAAGCTATCGAGGAAGGTCGTGATTGCATGTAAAGCAAGCCAAGAATGTGTTGTGTAGAAAAAGATTCCTTTGATGATTTATATAACATAATAGTCTCGGGTGTTACATTCTACCCCCCTTAAAAAGAATTTCACCCTCGAAATTCGTCACTTTGTAACAAACCGATGAGGATACTTCTCCCTCATCATATCCTCAAGCTCCCATGTAGCTTCTTCAAGTTGGTGGTTCCTCCATAAAACTTTCACCAATCGAGTGGTCTTGTTTCGTAGGAATTTCTCGCTACGATCCAGAATCTCTATCGGTTGTTCCTCATAAGAAAGATCTTGCTCCAGCGGTACAACTTCTGAGCGGAGTACATGTGAAGGATCGGGTATGTACTTTCTCAGGAGAGATACTTGGAACACATCGTGAACTTGAGAGAGATTCGGTGGAAGCGCCAATCGGTAAGCTACCTTCCCAAGACGATCCAGTATTTCAAAAGGACCGATATATCTAGGGCTCAACATCCCCTTCTTTCCAAATCTCATGACTCTCATCCAGGGAGATATCCGTAAGAACACTTTATCGCCCACTTCAAACTCTAGGTCTTTTCTTCAGTTGTCGGCATAACTTTTCTGTCGACTCTGAGCTGCTCTTCTGTGATGTTGAATAGATCTGACCTTTTCTGCCATTTCATCAATGAGATCAGGTCCTAATAGCTTTTTTCCCCAACTTCATCCCAGCAAGATGGAGTCCTGCATTTCTTTCCATAGAGAGCTTCATAAGGAGCCATCTGAATACTGGAGTGAAAGCTATTATTATAAGAAAATTCCACCAAAGGTAGGTGTTGATCCAAACCTCCTTTGAAATCCATAGATCAAGCTCTCAACATATCTTCTACGGTTTCAATTGTTCTCTCAGACTGATCATCTGTCTGAGGATGATAAGCAGTGATGAAACTCAACTCTGTATCCAGAGTATGCTGAAAACTTATCCAGAACTTCGAGGTAAATCTCGGATCCCGATCAGATATAATAGAAAGTGGTACTCCATGAAATCTTACCACTTCCTTTACATATATCCTGGAAAGCTGATCTAGAGAGGAATCCTCTCTAATAGCAATGAAGTGTGTAGACTTTGTTAGATGATCAACTATGACCCAAATAGCATTATTGCCTTTGGATGTTTTAGGAAGTCCTCTGAAAAAGTCCATAGTGATATTTTCCCATTTCCATTCGGGTATGGGTAATGGTTGTAACATCCCCTTAGACTTCTGTCTCTCAGCTTTAACTTTTTGACAAACCAAACATTGAGAGACATATTCAGCAACATCTCTTTTCATGACATCCCACCAGAAGTACTCTTTCAGGTCCCTATACATCTTCGTGCTTCCAGGATGAATAGAGAATGAAGAACTATGAGCCTCATCCAGCAGCTCCTTCTTTAATTCGGGGATGGGAGGAACACAAACCTGATTCCTGAACTTTATTATCCCATCACAATCAAGGTTGAATTCAGGATCATTTCTCACCTTCATTTGTAACTCAACATCTTCTTTTGGTGCCTTTTTAATCATCACATGTATAGATGGTTGAACATTCATTTGAGAAAGAAAAGATTTTTCCCCTTCCATTATAATTCCAAGATCCATCCTTTGTAAATCCATAAATATTGGATCTTTTGTGATCCTCATCATGGATAAACTAGCATGGTCTTGTCGACTTAATGCATCTGCCACCTTGTTTGCTTTCCCAGGGTGGTAATGGATTGAGCAGTCATAATCCTTAATTAGCTCCAACAATCTTCTTTGACGCATATTCAGCTCCTTTAGTGTGAAAATATACTTTAAACTTTTATGATTAGTATAAATATCACACCTTTCACCATAAAGGTAATGCCTCCAAAACATTAATGCAAAGATTACTGCAGCTAACTCAAAATCATGAGTTTGGTAATTTTGCTCATGTATTTTCAACTGTCGTGAGGCATAAGCTATCACCATATCATTTTGCATAAGAACACACCCCAATCCCTTCTTGGATGCATCACTGTAGATCACAAACCTTTCTCCACTACAAGGCAGTGTGAGCACAGGTGCACTGGATAACCTTCTTTTCAACTCCTTGAAATTCTCTTCACATTCCTCTGTCCAAACAAACTTAACTCCTTTCTGAGTTAACTTGGTGAGTGGATTAGATAATCGTGTAAACTCTTTCACAAAACGTCGATAATATCCAGCCAAACCAAGAAAACTTGGGATCTCAGTTACTGTTGTTGGTCTCGACCATCTTTCGATAACATCTTTTTTTGCTGGATCCACAGATATCCCCTCTTTTGAGATTATGTGACCCAAAAATGAAACTTTTTGAATCCAAAATTCACACATGGTAAATTTGGCATAAAGATTCTCCTTTCTCAGGGTCTTCAATATAATTCTCAAGTGATCTTCATGCTATTCCTTGATCTTTGAATAGACAAGAATATCGTCTATAAAGACTCCCACAAATTGATCAAGATAGTCTCTAAAGACTCTATTCATTAGATCCATGAAGATAGCAGGGGCATTAGTAAGACCAAATGGCATCACTATAAATTCATAGTGTCCATACCTTGTATGGAAAGCCGTCTTTGGTATATCCTCCCTTTTGACCATTAATTGATGATACCCTGAATGATGATCAATATTGGAAAAGTATTGAGCTCCGCGTAGTTGGTCAAATAAGTCATCAATGTGTGGGAGAGGATATTTGTTCTTGATAGTGATCTTGTTAAGTTCTCGATAATCAATACAGAGTCTCATTGATCCATCTTTCTTCTTAACAAATAGAACAGGTGCTCCCCAAGGTGACGCACTAGGGCGTATGAATCCCTTATCAAGATTCTCTTGGAGTTGCTTCTTCAATTCCTTCAACTCAATTGGGGACATTCTATAAGGTGTCTTTGAAATAGGCAAAGCACCCGGTACGAGTTCTATTGAAAACTCAACTTCACGATTTGGTGGAAGACCCGGTAATTCCTCCAGAAATACATCATCAAACTCCCGTACGATGGGCATATTCTTAATCTTTAGTTTCTCACCAACCATTTGAGATAAATAACCTTCATTTAGTGGAATCAATACCCATAAAATGGAATAAATTTCCACTGGAAGGTTATGTTCATCCTTGCATTGATAGACGATCATAGATTGATCTGGAATATGAAATGTGACTTCCCTTATTTGGAAATTGATATGAGCTCCGTATAAAGAAATCCAATCCATGCCATGAATCACATCGAATTCCACTAAAGGAAGGATCACAAGATTTGCAGGAAGAACATTCCCACAAACGTCAATTGGAGAAGAATTATAAACTTTTGATGCGATTGATGTGCCATTAGGTGTTGTCACAGCTAAATCAACATCTAATTGTTGAGGTAATACGGTGATACCCTTAGAAAATTCATCAGAAATAAAAGAGTGGGTGGATCCAGAATCAAATAAAACATTTTCTACATTAGAGTGGATGGTAAGTGTACCTTTCACCACTTCGTTATCGTACTCCACATCGCTGATAGAAATTGCATGTGACTTTCCTTTGTCTTTAGCCTTAAGAGTTGGTTGACGTCGACCATCATCATCAACCCTTGGATTTGGGCATTGATTGACATAATGCCCCGTCTCCTTGCACTTGAAACATTGAAGTGTAGTAGGTTCATTCTGTGTATCCCTTCCTTTATTTGCATCATTAGACATCTTCTTCCCATTATCGCGGCATTCAAATGCCCGATGACCTTCCTTTCCACATTTGAAACATTTAATTGTCCCTTTAAGACAACTCCCTCCATGTTTCTTTCCACACTTTGAGCATAAGGGAAAGCTCATCTTTTTTTCAGTGTGCTCTTTAGATTTTCCTTTGAATTCCATTTTCCTCTTCTTATCAAACCCATATGACTGATGGGTTACTCCAATCTCCATCTCGACTTTGAGAGCACATCGAACGATTTCCTCGTAGCTATTGAAGTCCCTTATGGCTAACGCCCTTCAAAGACATGGTTTTAAGCCACTAAAGAATCGATCGATCTTACTCTCAGGTTGGATAATAATACCAGAAGCGTACCTTGCAAGTCATGTAAAAGTTTCTTCATATGTACCAACAGATTCATCATCCTTTTGCTTCAGTTCAAGAAACTCTGTCCCCATATTTGTTCGGAGAATACTAGGGAAGTACTTGTTGAGAAATAAGTTCTTGAACTCGTCCCATTCCATGGACTCAATTTCATCCCTTTTCCTCGTATTCTTAATAAGATTCCACCATTGATCAGAATCTCCTTCCAAACTATACACTGCTAGGATACCTTTATCATGATCAGAACATTGAAGAACTGAAAATATCTTTTCAGTAGTACTAATACATTGTTCAGCAACTAATGGATCAGCAGACCTGCTGAAAGAAGGTGGACGCTGCCTCATGAAGGATTCAACAGAATTTTGCTCCTTCCTTTGCTCGTTTGGAAGTCTTTCATGATTCATAGCTTGAGAAAGTTGTGTGAGCATGGCTACAATATTTTTCATTCCAGCTCCCATATCGTTTGGTTGCTCAGGGGGACAATCGTTGCATTTCCCATCGCATTCTGCATTAACACGGTTCCTTTGGGTTCCAGCCATTGACTAAAACCAAGAAGAATAGTGTGAGCAACACCAATTATAATAGGAAAACCACATAATTCAAGAATAAAATTTTCACGCTTAAGGTCTTATCCTAGGTTATTCATTGCCATTTCTAAAACACTAAGATTGTGTTCTATGCTTGGACTTATCCTTAGGGTTCTTACTAAGGCTTTCACATCCTAGTTTCCAAAGGTTGACTATACCTTTCCTCTGATACCAACTATAATGACCCATACTTTACATACATTGTTAATACTTCAAAATTGAAGCACACTTATTAAAACATATGACAAAACCACGAAGGACCGTATAAGTATAGTGTCTTTAGAAACTGGGAAACATAAACAACTGGTTCATAAATCTTCTATAGTGTCTCCCATTTATTTCATCATATCTAGGGCCCCTTTTAGAATATTCTACTTAATATCCATCTTCCTGACCTGGGGAAAATAAAACATACAAAAAAGGGTGAGCTAAAATGCTCATCAAGGGCAAATAAAGGAAATAAAAATCATATCATATCTTTTTGAAAATCATAACCTGCAAAAGAGATCATAATATCTTAACATGGAATAAATCATAGAAGTGAAAATGAGATCCCCATAATCATAAAAAAAAACATGATACTTTGTGGCATGCATGCATAATCATGGAAAATCATTTCTTGTTTGTCATGACTAATTGCCAAGACTATCTTAGCGGACAAAGTCCATTTCTGAACCGAGTTCACTCCTCGTTTCAGTCCTGTATCACTGAACCGAAATAACCTTCTGTTCCAGCCATGTCTATCTCATGAGATATAAATCTTTACACAATGCATTGGAGGGGGATATAGGTCCCACCCATCTCATAATGATACAATTCTTATGTGTGCCACAAAATCAAAAATCATACATCATTGCATAACCCATGTTATACAAATGGGAATACTAAACATCATGACATCATAAAACAATTCATATAAGATAAAGGAATTCATAAAAATAATTCCATCACAACATAATAAAATCAATGTAATAATAGGGATAAAAACAGAACCTTTTATTATCTTAGATGGAAAATAATTTTGATAAAACACTTGAACTCCATTCTTGAGAAAAATATCCTTTCTACTTCAAAAACACTTTTCTTTTCTTATCAGGTCATACAATTATAAACTAAATTAATTTGATTAAAAATAAACATGAAAATTTAGAATGGAAGATTGTTGGAAATAATGTTTTAAAAATCCATTCTTGCCTTATAAGTTTAAAAAACATTCTTCATACATTTGTCGGAAAAGTCAAAAAGTACCACGTACGAAAAACGACAAAAGATTCCTTTCATATCCTTTACTAAAAACTCACTGAAGGGTAAAATTGGATTTAAACAGTTTTAAGTGGATTCAAATAATATTATATATTGAGTAAACATGGATGTGGATGATAAAATACACCCCATTAAATACCAAAGTATAAACAATCTCAGATAAAAATGAGATTGTGATATTTCCCTTACCATAGGTCTGATTTGCTTTGTATGCGTCCGAAGCTCCTGTATAATGGTTTAAATAATGTTATTGGCTTATTCCAGAATCATACATATTGATATGATATCATAAATGGTCATATTCTTATCTTCTTATTAGTAATATTTCATTGTTACTTGTTACTCGGGTCTTTATTGCCTTTTGTTCTTATGAGTGTTTTGCCAAATAAATTCTTATTCTTATTTTAAGGTTATAGATACCTTATATCCAGAATGTTATTAGTGTAACATATATCATATTTATTCATTCAATTCAATTATATAATAACTATGTAATGATGATCATGTAGAACGAGTCACATCACATCGTGGAGACGGTATTCCGTACGTACGTACGAGCGATGATATTGTTCCCATGATCGTGGAATTGTATTTAAGAGTATTTATACTATTTCAGTATCAATATAAATTTATAATAATCATATATAGTTACTCATTATACCATTATACCCATCCTTTTAAGGTGATGGTGGAAAATAGATTACACCACGGCGTGGAGACTGTATTCCGTACGTACGCACGCGCGGTGATTTCATTTTTCCGTAGGATGGATAAAAGGTGAATTAGGGTTGTTTCATATTTATAATAACATATCAGTATGTAAGTAATACTGATGTTATTACTTTATCATGAATAAACTAAAGAAGAATAAGTTGAAGAAGAAATAAATTGAAAAGATCGGTAATGGATATTACCTCTTCTTTGAAACGCCTCTTTGAATCCACCACTAAGGGAACAAAGATTGGTCTTTGAAGAAGACCAGGACCTCTAGGATTATTCTAGGGAAGTGGAGAAGTGATTTTGGCAGGGTTTGGCCGAGCTTGAGTGCTCAAATTGGTGTGAGGAGGAGGGGGAGGAGGTCCCCTTTTATAAGGGAGGAGAGGGGCACCTTAGGAATATCTCAAAATATTATTTTATATTAAAGTCAAAATCGGTTTATAATGGTTCCAAAGGGTCTTATATCGAAGGTAAAGTGGGGATGTGTCGAAATCCTATCACCCAATAGGATTTAGACAAGTTTAGGTTTTTATTTTAACCTTATCAATTAGATTTAACTCTAAGCTAAATAATTTAACTTTTACCTTGTATTTTTGTTTTATTACACTATATGGTTAATAAACTTACTATAACATGCCAATCGAACCCCAAGTTGTTTATTATTAAAATATATATCCTTATCTAAGTCATTTTTCAGAACCATATATTTTTATGAATAAAATAACAATTAATAATATAATATTTGATTTAAAAACTATTTTGTGTCAATTTGTCACTATTTGATATATGATTTTTGTGAAAGTCATAAAAGAATTATATGTTCAAACCAAGTTGATTAAATCAACACTAATATATCATAGTAACGTAGAAAATTATTGTAATTCATAAAAAGTGTCAAATTACATTTATTTGGGCATTTATAACATCAATGATGTTAACATTTCCTTAAAACGGTAATTACCACATCATCGTTGTGTCATAAATAAATTAATTTATTTAAAGTCTAAAAATTATAAATAAAATATCATTATGAAGGAAATATTTTTAGCTTTCTAATTAATATTTGTAATCGAATTTATCTTATGTATAAACCCATATTCAAAATGTTTTAGTTATTAAACATTGATTTTAACTATTTTAACTATTCATTAAATAAAATAATATTAAATGTCATAATCTAATCCAAGTGATCCTAAATGGTCATATTATATTCATAAGGTTGTTTTAGGTCGAATTACACTTATCCAATACAATTAGGACATGTGTTAGGATAATAGTAATATCATATTTATTCTTAGTTACCCTATTTACTATTAACCGCGGTTAAAAAAAGTTAAAAGTTACTATTCACCAAAAAATTATTTTTATCTCATTGAACCACATTTTACTTACTGATATCAACCGTGGCTTTCCGATTTTCGAAATTCCATTCACAGAAGCGGTAAAATTATGTTTTATGCAAAATTGATTTTTTAACCTACCACTTAGTGGCTTCACTATTCATCAAAAGTTGAAAGTTTTCAGAAAAATACCAAAATTTCACCCTAGGCATATTTCGGTATTCCGAATCCAAGAATGAAGTCCATTTTGAAAGATAAAATTTCAAAAAGTGGTTATTACTATTCATAACGGCTATTTTAAATAATATTTTAATAGCATATCGTCGTTTAGTGAAACTCGGTATTGCGTACAACGCAAGCTATCGAGGAAGGTCGCGATTGCGTGTAAAGCAAGCCAAGCATGTGTTGTGTAGAAAATGATTCCTTTTATGAATTATATAACATAAAAGTCTCGGGTGTTACAGAATATTTACCTAAAAATTCAATATTCTACCAAATGTAATAAAAATTAATATTATGATTATTTTGAAATGATAATTTAATGGTTTATATTTAATTTAACCAAATAATTATTAATGTATGGGATTTTAAAATTTTAATTCTAAAATCGATATTTATTAAAAAATTAATATTTTGTTATTGATAGTTTTTTTGTCATTAAAACACTGATTTTCATATTTTTAATATTAAATTATAAATTATATTTAATCTAAAAAATTAATAATAATATATTATTAAAATTTAATTGAATTTAAAAATTCATTATTTCATTAAAATAGAAGTCTTTGATTGAAATTATACTTTTCAAACAAAATTAAATTAACTTTTTATCATATCAAAATATAATTTATATGAAACTCATTGAATAATAAATTAATATGTAATATTAAAATTACTAGATAATTATAATAATTTTTTAAATAAAATAAAATATAATAATTCATACTATTATGGTCTATATACATTACCCTTTATTCCATCACTGAATTTCATAAGGGTATGTCATGATATTTTGATATTTTCATGGGGTAGTTCAATGTACATTGTTTGGGACACGATATATATTATCCTAATCATATAACATAACTAGTTTAATTTATGAATTTTTATTCTATATATTCTTCATCCAAATGAGGGGAAAACCCCATGAAATTATCTCATATAGATTCCCTGATAAATCTGATTGATAGGGCAGAATCCTATTGGTACGGAACATCAATTATTATATCCATGTAAATTGGACATTACCAAAAAAATTTCAATGTAATTACAATATGATCAATGTTTAAAATCTATAATATCATCTGTTATGATGCTTAATGAAATTTTAAATCTTATTGGATATAATGTTTAAAATTCATCAATGTAGTAAATATTAGTTATAAAGTGCATTACTTAATGACAAATACAGTCATTTAAAATTATAATTTCATTTCTAATTTTTTTTCATTACATTATAACCCATATAAATTATTTTTCAATCCAAATGTTATTTTCATATATTAAAATAGAATAGGGTAATTCTATTTTATCACCCCCTTCTATTCCAATGTCAATTTATCAAACATTTGGTTCCACCATAATTGTTTGACCATTCGATTTTTCATGCTTCGTAAAAACATGTAGTTGTGCTCTATGCTTTTCAATGGTTACTCTAAAAAAGAAATATCATTCTAGAATGGTACAACCTCAATATTTAGTACTTATGAGGGGTCATGTATATATATATTTATGAGGGATACATGGAACACATCATGTACATGAGATAGTTTTGGAGGGAATTGTAGTTTATAGGCCACAACTTCAACATGATAAATGACCTAAAATAGGGATGATGAGTCTAATAATACGATTTCCCATTTTCACTAACCTCATTAATTTCTTCCTTGGATATATAATAAGTAACACTTTATTATTGACATCAAAATCTATGGATCATCAATGATTGTATGTCTAGTTTCCAAATAAAATTTATGTGGATTACATATGATAATAAAATGATTGAGACATATTTATATTTTCATGGAAAATATCACGTCCCTTATCCTCCTTCTATCTATGTTCTTCCCATCATTCTAGATTCTAACAATTATTCTCATACAATGGATTATAAGGTTATATTTTAATGATATAATGGAAACTATGTTTATATGATAATTACAGTATGGGAATTTTTTTAAAAAAATTCATGGGTATCATACTAAAATGATCTTAGCATAAAATATATAGTTATAATAATTATTTCATATAGATCATATATCAATGGTTAATATATATTGTTGAAACACATTTCTCGGTCAAATTCATGCTGAAGGACTAACTAGAACATTGTGGTAGGCCTTATATAACGATCATATATAATAAACAGTGGATCTACATGTAGTTTTACTAAAAACCTTATTTATTTCTTAGTGATGTGGTAATGATAAATCATTTCATGATAGGAATGAAATGATATAAATTTTTATGGTGATCAACTACCTCCCATTTGTTTTTAATGCATTTTGGTATCCCTAGAATTCCTATAATGAAATCAATGGTTATACTTTGTTGTTTCCATATTGGTATGAGAAATGGATTCATCCAACCATTAGACTTATTCTATCCAAACTTGATTTTTCGGTATACCAGTCATCGAGATTCAAAATTTACAACCTCCCACTTCATGTTATCCCACTCGATGATTTGCTTTAAATCATTGTAAATTAGATTTCATCATGTACGAATAGAGAAGGATGAGATTTGTGAACCAACAAAAAGGTCCCTCTTTAACATTAGTTTTATGGGACACTTATCTAGGTTCCAAAAAATATATCTCCATCTTCATTAAATACGAAATCTGGAATATTCACTACCTTCTTATGTAAAGTAACAACATCATTATGATCCTCCTTTATCCTCTCAAGAATATACGAATGAGTAGTTATTTGGGTGAGGTAATATAAATATAATTGTATTATTTCCATTTTCATCATTAGAATGTACATAAAATTGGATCCATGTCAGTATTTTTCATGGATATGGTTGTAAGATTATTTTTTATATGATAATCTTCCACTTTTTTTCATTAACATTCTTCTAATGGATTAAACAAACATAATCCATGATATAATCGACCAACCTTCATTGGTTCATATTAATATCATTTTTTTGTGAATATATAAATGAGGATTTTGTGATCCATAAATATTTCATACATTTCACCATAGAGTTAATTTTAAAAAATCATCAATGTTAATATCAATATAGCCAATTTGAGATCCTTAGTTAGGTATTTCACCTATTAGATCATTAATCGGTGGTACGCATGGACGATCACTTTACTATATTGTATGAGTACACAAAACAATATCTTTATGGATTATTCCCTCTTGATCACAAATCCTACCCCAATATTGGGTAATTTTAGAACATGTTCGAATGATTAGTATCTTCTCAATATCTTTATAGCATTCATCCCAATTTTCATTCCAAACATACATGACTCCAACCTGATTATATATTTTACTAGAAATCATGAAACATATCACACATATCCATAATAGTACACAATTAATTGAAGGGAACTATATATTTTCATAAAATATATTAGTATGGGTCATCCTATGAGTGCAATTATTTTTTATGGATCCAGAGATATCCCATTGTTGGTGACAAAATACTCCCAAAAAGAAATATTCTACTTCCCAAACTCACATTTAATATAAAATCCATATAATATTTCATTATAATAGGTCCTTAGTATAGTATTGAAATTATCCTCATGTTTACCCATTCATTTATAGTATATGAAAATATCATCTATAGTACTATAACATATTTTTGGAGGTTATCCTTAGTGACACTTTTAAACATGTCAATTAAAATTTCTGGAGCATTAGTGTGTTAAAATGCAGACACTATAAGCTCCCAGGGCCAATACATTATACAATATTTAGACTTGGATATATCCTACATCTTCAAAAATAATTATAAATAGTATAACCTCATCCTTTGAGATGTATTGGGATCTATGTAGCCAATTGAAACGTTTATAAATCCATGTAAGAGGGTAATTTTCCATTTCCATGATATTGTCTGGATGATGAAAATAATTGCAGAGGAACACTAACCAGTCCTTCTTCATGATTAAGAAGATCAGTGCACCCCCTGGTAAAGCACTTAGGGTTATAAACCCTTTATCGATATTAAACTGTGATTATTTATTTAGCCATTAAAATTCAACAATGAATGTTCTATATGGAGTATTAAATATGAGAAATTTTCTTGTTTGTGAGATCGATTGAAAACTCATAATCATGGATATGAGGAAGGCTGCAAATTTATTAAAGAACCACATAAGCATATTCCCTATCAATGAATTTTTAATTATATAAATTCATTTATTTAATATCAATCATTTGTTATAAATATTATAACATTTAAGAAATTAATATACCTTCTTGATATTTTGGATCCAAAGAAGATTCATCCTCACCCTTGTACATGAATATAATCAGAGGATGATTTTTGATATAGAGGGGGGCTTCAATTTGATGAAATGTACGATTTATCTATACAAATAAATTCAATCCATGCCCATAATATAATCAAATTTAACATAGGAAAGAATGGCCTGGTTTTTTTTATAAATTAAGCCTCAAAATATAGAAATATGGTACATTATATTATTAATCATCAATAAATGGTAAATTCATTATCATGATCAATAATGTTATTATCATTTTATGAAATGGTGTATGAAATGTTCTGTTAAATGTGCATGATCTGATGAAATTTATAAACTATAATAAAAAAGTACATTTTATATTATTTAATTTATAAGAACAATATTTAAAAACACTTCAATCATGGGATCCACCATGGATGTTGTGATTTTATAATCACATCATACCTTGTTGTATTCATTTTTCATCTACAAACACTAAAACAGGGAATTAATTTACATTGTGACCTTTCCAATTGTGATTAAATAATTAGAAAACTAGTTGAGGTTTAAATAGAGCCTCTTTTTTCACATCATTATTGGGTTTCACTTATAGAAAATCATTTTTAGGTTCCCTTACTTCCTTCCCAAAATGGATTTTATTGTTCCCATTAGGATATTTCTTGGATGATTTCTCTAATTATTTTGACATTTGGAGTATTTTACCTTCATTACCTGATGAAATTTTTCTATCAAACCGCATGGAATACATTTCATTCTTTGATTTATGTATGCAGTACCTTGACTGTATTGAGATTCAATAATTTTCATCATGAATTTTATGGAATATCTTACAATTTTCTAAATGATATTGATGTATTTTATTTCCAAATATTTTTATAGACTATTCCTTTCCCATCGAAGAAGTGAAAAAAAAATTATATTCAAGGGAAATGAAACATCCATTTCCCAATCATTCATGACATCTGATGTTTCCCTCATATGTATAAAGGTATTTTAGATCTTTCTTTAGAGTAAAATTATTTCTTATCACATTTGTAGTGATCTAGTTTGTTGAAAATATTTATTATTATTTTTGTGAATACTCCACACACATACACTTATAATTCATAATCGTACATAAATTTTTTCCCCAACATGCACCACTGATGAGACTCTACCCTTATAAGATTAAAAGAAACTAATTCCATCCATTTCACAAATAATTTATGGATGGGAATATATTTTTAACGAAATTAATCCTTTAGAATGGGATAAATGGGTTAGAAAATTCACAGAAAGATAAGGGACTATTATTCAATGATGTATTAGTTAAATATCACTAATTTGTATGAGGATTTTGAAATTTCTATGGTTATAGGTTTTCGTTCAAAAATTATGTTAATTGGGAATTTATTTTAATTATTTTTTCAATTCTAACTCCCATAATTTTAGACATTTCTATTAAAAATTCGTTATATTAATCATTACACTAGTTTTTGACTTGGTTTATCATGTTATAAGATATTAACATAAAATAAATTAATATTTAAGGATTCCACTTAATAAAAAATCCTATACATAAACTGGATATCATTACCAATAAAGTAAAAAAATTACAAATAACATATATCCTTTAACATGTGAGTTTTTGGGATTCAGTCAAGGTTATCTCAGATCAATTTCCTAACATAAAAACATAAATGAACTTGTTTGTGCGCAAAAAATGGATCTTATAATGATTATAAATTAAATATATAATATCCCCTACGTTAGTAAAAATAGGTGTGTATAAAGGAATTTTTTCATTCACTAGTCAAATACATCATCAAGCTCAATTTTCCATTTTTGGGGTTTGTTACCCCTATTGAAAAACATTCCAGGGGAACATCCAGTTGTTGTTCCTAATCTGGGATTTTTTTAATCCACCTTATTTACAACATACCAAAATATATCAATGTTTTATTATGATTATTGTTATACCCAAATATTTTACTAGTTCTTTTCAAGTCATAATCCCAAAATTAAGATGCTTTTACCCTAATAACAACTATGAATACTCATATCAATAAAAAAATTATGATTTATTTATAAAAGGTACGCATTATGAAATCCAAGATGATCCAGAAGCCATGCGACATTGGGTAATTAGTTATATACATTAAAAACATGAAATATAAATTCAATTAAATAATGGAGACCTCCATTACATGCTCTTATAATTTAATTATTCTTCTAAAATTGTGCGATATATCCTAGTGACATATATAAGAATATTGTGTTATTTAAATAAATCTATGTAAATAAAAATCGTAGAATATGTTATATAAGTTAATGTGTTAAAGAATATATATCAATGTAACAAATGATGTTTGATAACTATATTCTTGAACTATGAGGCATTATATAAAATTATAACATAAAGACAAAATGGGAATGTTGGAAAAAAATGTGGAATCATAAACAGATTTTTTGGATAATTACTAAGAAATAATGATAGATTGTTTTTAATATAACATATCATGCACCATATATGACATCTAATGAGATAAAAACATTACCCAATGTATTGGAGGGATATATAATTTTTCTCCCACCCACCACTTTTATACCATGTATATACAATAGTTTGATGAATATATCATACAACCAAATGATGTAATTCATCAATTTTATCCCATTTATTAATTAGTGAGGGTTAAAAAAACATATTCACTAAAAAATTATTATTATTAAAAACTATTTAAATACAATTGATTTAAAATGGAGATGGGTATTTACAAAATAAAATTTTTAGATAGAAAATCATATGACAATTTATGCAGCTTTATAATGGAAAATAAAAATATATAGAATGTGTGACTATGATGGAAATGGGACACTAATTTAAAGTGAATAATAAGTAATAAAAAAGGTATATGATGAAAAAATATCCTATCATTCTCAATTATAAATTGAAATGAATGGCGTAAAATGGTTCTTGGATTTAAACAGAGCGAGAGGATCCCATACAATTATAGGGTGCTTCTTAAATATAGGATGGAGTTGTTTATGATCATAGAGGAATGATGGGATAATTATAGATTTGTAATGGTAGTTTAATTTCCAACATTATACTTTTCGAGTGTAGGGGAAGGTAGCGATAGGAGGGACCATTTAGAAATGTAGATGAGAAATTTTTAATGATATCAGACTTTTGGATTTGGACTCGTTATGATGATATAATTAAAACAAAATCCCATCTCGTAGTTTTAAAAAACTGTTTCTGAAAAATAGGATAGGTTTTGATTAGTTTACATGATTATTAATAAATATCATTATAATAATACACATGGTTATATGTAAATTTTTCATTTTTTTAAATAATTGATTTTAATATGTTGACATTTAACATAGAATCTAGAGCATTCATTAAGGACATATAAAATTAAAAAGATAAACATTAAGATCATTATAATGATTTCTAAATGTATATTAATCCTTGTATACCATTATTGATTATAATACACCACATTGGTGTAATTATAATTTCATAATACACACTGAATATTTATATATTATATAATTTTGAACAAAAAATTTAATTATCTAATTTTTTTTGAAAAAAATAACCATTGGATAATTTTGATGATATGATTTAAAAATTAATATTTTATATTAAAATTAATCTCATAATTACATGAATTTATAAATTTAAATTGAAAAAAATATTTAAAAATATTGTTCATTAAAAAATAATTGTTTTCTAAAACATATAAAAGTTGTTCTTCAAATTGTTTAATTATATAACAATAATTTTTTTAAAAAATAAATTACAATAATATTTTATTAAAATATTCATTATTTATATTTTTTTGAATTCATGAAAACATATTTTCTTTATTAGAAGTAAAAAAATTTATAAAAACATTATATTATCATCGTCTTGGTAAAATATTACTTTTATCAAACTCCTTAAATAATATTTTAAAATTAAATAATAATAGTAATCAATAAATATAGTAATATTATGATAGAAATAAAATATTAATAATCATATTTATGGGGTTTGGATACATAAAATGTTATTTCACTATCGAATTCCCTACGGGTAATGTGATTTATAGAGATATTTTCCTAGGGAGGTTTAGTTAACATGATTTAGTCCATCATTTGGATGAGATTGAAGTAATATAGAAAATGATTTTATTCTTGTTTTAGTTGTCGAATCTCACCATTGGGTTTATCGAGGAAAAATACCAATGATTCTATCTCCCATGGAAGCGCTAATAAACATTATTCATAAGGTATAATCATTCTGGTTAATATCATTGATTGATCCTTCTATATCCATTGGTGTTTACCAGAAAACATTTTATATAATACTAATATAATCACCTTTAAAATGATATATTTTCAATTTTTATGTTTTTTAACATAAATATAAATATTAAATGTCCTAAGAGTTTAAAAAAACCAAGGTATTGTATATTTTATCTATAAATACATTACACAATAATGTTTTTACTAGTTTAAAAAGATAATTTCATTTATAAATATTCATGTCATTTTAAAGAAACCATATATATTTTATAAATAGAATTCTAATTTAATCTTATAGTAATCGTACACATAAAACTATTCTCATCCAACCTATTTCTAAATAAGAATATATGAATAAGGGGTAGCCAAATTTCATAATCCCATATCTTAATGACTCAACCTGGCCTATAGTCAAGGTATATACATTCAAATATAGGACACAACAATATTCATCCAAGAACACGTGTATGATAAATAATAACATGACAATATCTCACCATTCACTCAATATTTTAGTGGTTACAATTTACTTGATTAATACCCATTATATGTTGGGATTTATTCTCTTATCTTGATATTTCTCTTAATAATTTTCATAGGATATCATTAATTTATAATTTTGGTGGGATAGACGTATGAGAATTCAAAATTATTTAATATAAAATATCTAATAAATCAATATTACAATAATGTGAGAACATAAAAAAAAATCTGTATATCATAAATCTAAAAAAACATATCATTTTTTTTCAAGAGTCTTTATGATCTAGTTAGACACATAGTCTATCAATTATTCTATTTGAGACATTTATTTTGTATCAATGTTCTACCAATATGGTGTCTTCAATTTTATCAACAATTCAAAGGTTATTAAGCCATACACAAGCCTTTATCTCATAATTTTTTGTTTTTGTGAAATATTTATCATTTATCAATATATCCTACGATTGAAATTATTATTTTTATGAATATTTCTTACCATATAAACCATATCGTCAGCTAATATTAATTTTCAATAATTTCATCTAAATAGTTGGATTGTTCTTGATGATAATTCGCTCAAATATTAGTATAATACACATATGATTTCTTTAAGGCTAACCATAATTGGTTAAACATATCCTTATTAAGATCATTTATGAATTTGATCATGATGTAATTGATGGATATATAGTATATCCCACCATATCATATGATCCAGAATTGATTGCGGAGATTTTACAGTTTTTTGTAGATCCTCTTTGAGATTGATATAAATATACTTCTACATATCTATCAACACACACAATCATGTGGTCCATGAGATGTCATTAAACTCTTAATCTTACTCAAAATGGATACAAGATATTGAATCATGTTATGGAACTAATTCAATCATATATATCAATCAGTTGTAATTGTCTGAGAATGGTGGCACTAGGATTATAGTCAAATATGTGTGCATTTTTTTTGAAGTGTGTTTTTGAAAATATACTTTGTTTGAATATCTGTAACATCCCAGACCTGGAATCCACATAAATGGTTCCCCAAGTCGAGTCATCACATGACCTCAATTGTGCCTCCTTGTACACCAGAGATTGACAACTAGTAGAAAGGGTTAACTAAGTCATGTGGGGAGACTATACCATCTTTTCTCGAGTATCCAACAATATAACACAATATAAATAGAGAAATAATATGATCAACCATTGATCATTAATAACCAAATGTTCCCAAATGGTGTAAAAAACAAATGTAAAAGAACAATGTCATGCCATACTAGCTGTAAAAAATGAATAAGACCCAAAAAAAACTACAAAAACTCCAATTGGGTCCTGAATCTAAGATTGGATCCTACTCCATGTATATCTCGAGCCCAACTCAGCTTCTATGTGTAGGGCATATTCCCTTGTCCTCACCTACACCCAACAGATCTACTTGGGTACCAAATGGCGGCGCGAGTATGGTGTGAGTACAAAACATAGTAGGGCACCACCAACAGTGTCTACAAAATATCCAATATAATATATATTTCATGAAATTAAAAAATAAATTGTATATAAAAAATAGAGAACTGGGGTGACAATATATTTTCATGTATCACTTAATTAACTCTAAGCATTTATCCCAATTTCATTTCTTATACTATATCCATTCATTAATACAATTGGAACACATATTCCATGGGTTATGAATAATTATCATCTATAAAAGTGTTTATGGAAATGAATCACAAATCATAGGAAAAATAAATCATGTCCCTATCTCACTTGGGATACAAAAATAAAATAATCATATTATCCTCACCTCAATGCCTCTGTCCTTGTGGAATGCAACTGTTAGGGTAATATAGCATTTGTCCCCTTCCCTATCCTATTCATTTTTAGTGAATTTTAAAGACTTATCCAAACTCAACCTCGGGTCATAGAATCTCATTTCAATACCCCACTCTACCAAGCCTTGTTCACATACTTATTTATTAAATCCCCAAAAGCATTCCATAACAAAACATAACATAACCAATTGCATTTGAAATCATCATTCTCAAATCATAACAAAAATTTGGAATTAATATTATTCTATAAGCTATTAACACATTTACCAATCACAATTCATTGTCATTTAGCAAAATTACTATTATCATTCATCAACCCTTTATGATTATTTAACAATCCCTAAGACATAGTCAATATTCATCAATGTCCATACATTAACCCATTTATCCCTTTTATAATTCTAGAACATTTTTCATGTATTAACTCATTCCATATTTATCAATTACCTCTTGAAACACTATATATATTGTATATTTGAAATTCATTTCTAATTTTTTTATATCATAATTTCATATGTGCAACTCTTATTGGCATTTCAACATAAATCATATGCCATTCGACATAATCCCATTTAACCTGATTATCCCATCACTAAGCCATACCAAACAACCCCTTATTCCATTATTAAACCTAGGAAAAGCGTGGATATTAAATATTCAATCCAAATATCCATAATAACATGTTTATATTGTGATATATGTTATTATGCTTCAATTACATAGGATTCCATGGTAATTTATTTGTTCCAAAAGGTCAGCACGACCCACAGGTGGCCCCATGTTGGTAAAATCTTCCTCGACACATCCCATGGGGATCGTGAGGGTTTCAAATTATTATTTGGATGATCATTCTACCAAATAAAACCTAAGGAATCTAATGAACATGAAGATAAAATAAAGAACACAAACTCATATGATAAAATATCCTTAATAATATTAGGATATAACATGTAGACCACCTACCACCAATATGTTGATGAACACATTCATAATCATGGACATAAATATTGATTCTATCACCCCGTGAATCCCTAACCTACGTTACATCAGAAAAAGTTTGTTTGAGGGTTTTAGTAGAAGTCTGAATAAACCCAATACCCTAATTCTAAAAAGAGAAGGAAGCATAGGATTAGACTACCCAAATATTCAATCCACAACCAAGGGCATCCAAAATGGAAATGAAATGAGGGATACTGATCCATGGGTGCTCATAAAGGTCTTGGTTAGTCAATATGATAGAGAGGGGAGGAATAGAGGAAATCCCGAGTTTGGGTTTAAAATCATGGAGTGTAAATTTTGATATTTTCTCTATGTTTTAAGGCTGCACAGTTTACCAGAACGATTTTCCAAAGTGTGAGAAAAAATTGTAGAAGCTACTTCCCAGAAACCCTTCTCTCGCATGGTTTTTTTTGGACGTGCAAAAACCATGGAGATTGATAATGTCTGTATAGTCTCTCTTTGTACAATTTTCTAAACATTTCTCAAAACATGGAGATTTCTTAGAAAGCCCTATTTATATATTTTTCATGTCCTGAACCCCCAAAAAACCCTTGAGCCATATCAACGACTTGAAAAAACACTTAATTATCCACAAACATAGGCTAAAACTGAATCATAAACATGAACATACCTTATATTGAAATCCTAGATCTAACAACAGCTACACATTATAACGGCTTGATCTCGATCTGTTCTTCCAATAATCACTATGATTCCATATCTAAATGGAATTACACTAGTCCTACATATCAATTTACATCCTCCATGCTTTTTATTATGGATCACAATTCCCATTGAACATGGAACAAGGTCACATACTTGACCCACGAGCCTTCCTTACTACTTCCAAACCACGTGCTGAAAACTCCCCAAGGATGCATCCAAGTCATCAATTACCACCACATGATCTTCATAAGAGAAACATAGGTGGAAACACATAACATGAAACACATTGAAACTTAACTCCATAAATAACATCATCATGGATGAAACAGTCGGAAACTCATCGTCATGATTTTCTATAAAACTCATGACCCAAATCACTGGCATTGGTTTCCTCTATTGTTCAAACTCTAATGGTCACCCAAACCCGATATGAAACAATGGGAAACACATGACCCAAACATCCATGTTTAAAGATGATTTCATTCCACAACAATACAACCAAATTCTACCCAACACTCCTGGGTACTCAACCAACTAAAGTTGTGACATGGCTCTCTACTAGGGCTAACTCACCCAAACGATGACCACTCAAGACCTTCCCACCCGAAACTCTGATCATGTCATCAACCATATATTCGAACATTATGGTTACCTAAACTAGCATCATTTATTTGGAACCTCCACTTTCGATAAAAGTCATCCAGAACACAACCTAGCATTCTTGTAGTCTAACATGTTTTTACTCACCTCACCCAGGAATCCATAGGGAATTACCCTACTTTGGCATCCAGTCTCACCATCAAAAGAATTCGGTGGACATTTTGACATTATCCATAACAATAATAAGATCAAAATGGCCTCACCCAGGTACATCATCATTTAAAAAGAATCATTCTACTATATAATGAACCTGGAGGTGGTCACTATCACCACACCCATTCATGTTTACCATTAATGGTTGGACCATCTCTGACTATCTTTTCCTAGAACACCCACCTTCCATTGATGGTATTCTACTACTTTCTCTAACCATCCCAAGGTGATTAATGACTTTAATCCAATCATTATCATACCATACACCCACTTAGTTCATTTATATAATTCTGTTATAACTCAAACCTCATAGAATTACGTCCCTCTAGACCGTAATCAGGGTTAACACATTTCATGACACAATAGATCTTGGACAATGTGCACACAACATTGTGACATTTCCAAACCAAAAAAGGTAATATTAACTGATTGTAACCTAAATTTTCATCATAGTTGTAGGACCAAAATATCAAATTCCACAACCTCTTTTCATATCCAAACACACCCTTTCTCAACTCATCATATACATCACAAGCATCACTTGGAACTACACTGAGCCCAAGGAAACTCATGGCTTATTATACATAATTTAAAAGGCCCACATGCCTCTCTATTTACCCTATTATTCATGTCACATGTCCCTCATTAGAACCCTAGTGAAACTACATTTACATGATATTCTATTATCCACATACAATATTGAATTATCATTCCCCACCTTAGTAGTGTAATTCCCATTTCTCACCATGAAAGATTCTAATGACTGCTTCCTACACTAAATCACCAGATTAACCCAAACCATATACATGGCCATCCCGATTTTACCATTACAAAAAAATGAACATCATGCAGTGCTCATTATCAAATTCGGTGAATAGATCCCATGGTGTTTTTCATCATTTAGTCCATCCTGAGGCACTTACCCTAAGCCATCAAGGGTGTACATCCCACCATCATGTTCCAAATATACCATTTCCATGATAATAAACTCCATGATGTACCTCATCCAACCAACAACCTTCATTTCTCTTGGTGTGAGCTAGAGCTTCTCAACATACCCGGGACGACGTCAATATGATCCCATTCTTTTTTCTAGTTCTGGTATTCTTAGAGGTTTTCAATGAACACCACCACAAACTATTCCATTTCTGATGTCTAACTACGGGACACCATGATCTGCTAATGATTTCAAGCCTCCATAACAAAAACATCTCATCAAAACAAAACCAAAACCACTCATGTTTTATTTCCAAGCATATATAAAAATTTATCCATGAGCAAATCACCAGGAATCTGTGAACCATCATTTCATGTGGTACTACTCCCACCACACAACTCACATATTTCTAATGTGTCCTCGATAGCAAACAACTGATACAAAATGGTCTACCACACCAATCACCCAATAATCTCTCACAAAAAACAACCTCATATTACATATATCCCATTTTGTTCTTACTTACCTTACCATGCCACTTGTCTTTTAGACCTCATCAACCCTGATGCATCCTCTGTATCTCACCCAATGACAAACCCATTCATACATACAAGTTCAACCATATAACCAACCTCACCATGGTGTCACTATGGGGCAATTGTATATAATAACACATTATCCACCCTCATATTTTCATCTCAAAAAATCTTTTTAACATCGATTTATCCTCACCCAAATAGGGGAGTAGGGAATTAATATGTTTAAACCCTTAAAAATAATACTTACCTCATATAACAATCATTAGGGTACTCTTATGAAAGATCTAGGTCACAACTATACAATTTAATAAATTCAATGGTACTCATCATTCATTATAACCACCTCTTAAGAATCTCCCATGCTTCATATTCATAGGATCTTACACACTTGGATAACCTCCAATGATGTTACCCTTGACTTGATGAGATTATCAACGCATTATCATCACGCGAGTTGAAAAACCATTCATCAACCATTGACCATAGCCCTCAAGTCCAAACCAGTACCGTGGGAGTCTCCCAGTCCCACTTCCAATGTCAAAGAAATTTAAAGGCATAGAACATACCCAAAGGCACTAGAATCCCATACAAACCACTCTTAGTCTAGAGTCACAGCCAAGAAATCCATTGTCCCTCTCTCAAAACAATTCAAATCAAGAAATGAACTTAGCAATCCTCTTGAATGGCACTCTCACTCCAATTTTGATGCACATTATTCCTAGTGCACAAAATAACCATTTACTCTAGGATAAACACCAAAGGTTTACACATTCATATACACTATTTTCCAAACATCCTAATAATGATTCAACACACAACTCGTAAGGTATCTACTCACAAGGTTACCATGACCCGGTAACCATCCTTACGGTCTGGCATGCACTCTGTACCATCACGAACCATGATAGTTTCCTCACTAACATTACCAAACAATGCCTCACAACGAAAATTCCACAACCCCACCATGGTTTTCCTAAACATACAACCAAGGAAATACCATAATCGTTAAGGATTCAGAATCCTAAATGAAATTATAGATCTAGAGTACTCTCATTTCCACAAACCACACATACAAGGGTCATGCCGACAACCAAAGGTATACCATATTCTAAACTTAGTCATTCCCATTTTAAAAATATCGTTCACCCGACGCTTCAAAGAACGACCGGTATGATTTAACTATTGATTGAAATGGCCTCAAACTATCAAAATTAAACAACCCATTCTTCATAATCGATCACAAAATTCATTATCACACATAGAACACTACCCAATACCTTACCTAACATATTCATGGTCATCTTGGGGTGTGTCGTTCTCTAAATAACAAGCCATTCATCAATATTTTTATACCCAATTCTTTATTTGAAACATGATTCCTTCCCTCTTAGGCACATTCCCAATTTAAAAACACATTAAAATCATCATTATAATTCACTTACATCTTACATTAGGGAAAAATAATTAATAAATATACCATCATTCTGAAATCCTTATCTTTTAGAAACTGAATAAATATTTGAAATTTATCACAAATCAAAAGTCTAACCATAATAACACCATTTATTTATACATGATATTCCTTAACATTTCATTTTATTTCTTTTCCTTCACCCATTTTCATTACCATTATTTGGAATCATTTTCTATATATTTTTTAACTATGTATAATTTATTCTACTTTGTATTCCCCATACACTCATCTCATGTGTGAATTTATAATGATACATTCCACCTATATCTTTAGGTGACTAAAATGATGCATCAATTCACAACCTTTTTAAATTTGGTGCGTGGAAAAAATATATAAAATTAGTCAAATAAAACAACTTTTGCATCAACAAATGGTGATATAACATTCAATTATAACAACACACATCAAGAACAACAATTCCTACCAAGGGTGACTTGGGAACACCTTTGTACGTGGGTTTTCTACTCCCATGAAAGAGCTCAATACCAAGTCTTGATAGTGTCATAATCTCTTATATACTACCCCCATATAGTAAAAAAGATAAAATAACTCCTATGATACCAACTTTTAATATCTACGACATAGAAACCACTAAACCGGTGCCCTGAGTGGAGTCATTACATGACCTCAAATGTGCCTCCCCGTATGCAGTGGTGGTCGACTATTAGTGAGGGTCAACTAAGTCACGTGTGGAGATTATACCCTCTTTACCATAGTAAGTCACATCAGAACACAATATAAAAAAAAGAATAATATGAACAATAGGTGAACATGCATAACCAATCATTTCTCAAATGAGGTAAAAATAAAAATCAAATACTACAATGTCATGAAATAATAGTGTTGTAAAGTGCAAGAAAACCCCAATAAATAGACAAAAATCCAATTATGTAGATAATATATGATCGGGTCCTTCTCCATGTACAACTCTATCCCAACTCATTGTCTTAGTGTAGGGCCTCTTCCCTTTTCCTGACTTTTAAACATGATATCTACCTGGGTACTCAACGACGACCCAAGCATGATGTGATTACAATACTTAGTAGGCCACCACCAACGAAGTCATCTAAATATAAAGTTTAATAGATAGTTGTTGAAAGTAAAAAATAAATGATATTTAAACAAAGTAATACTCGGGTGACATTAGATATCCAATATTTCACTTAATTAACTCCTAGAATTTATGCCAATTTTATTTCCTATACCATCTTCATTCCTTAATGCATTTTTATCACATAATCCATGGGGTTGGAAGAATTATCATTTAAACAATGGTACAAGGTAATCAATATAAATTAATAGTTAAATTCAATCATATTACTATCTCACTAGGGAAACACATCTCACATCAATACAATATCCTCACCTTGAATCCTCAGTCTGGGTGGAATGCAATCATTAGTGGAATAGATCCTCTTTACCCTTCCTTAACCTATGCATTTTTGGGTGGAGTTTAGAGACTTAATATAACATGACCCATGCACATAAAACCTCAGGTCAATACACCACTATACAAAGACAAGTGCACTTTCGTATTTATCAAATCAATACAATCATTCAATAACACCACATTACATCAGCAATTCCATTGGAAATCATCCATCAAAAAGAATAACAAAAAAACATGGCAATTAATACTATTCAAAAACCCATTAACACATTTACCAACTAATATTAGTAGTAATTTATCTGCATGCCCAAAATCATGCCTTAACCCTATAAAATAATTTAACAACTCCTATACATTATTCAGTATTTTTAATAGACATACATTAACCCATTTAGCCCATTTATCATTCATGTACATATTCATGTATTTCCTCATTCCATATTTATCAGTTCCCTCATGAAAATCATTATATGTTCTTGATTAAAAATTCATTTCCAATTTAAAATTCTCATAATTTCTCTTGTACTAATTTTATTTTTCATTTCCACATAAATCAAATTCCATTCGACATAATCCCATTTGACCTGATTAACTGGTTACTAAGACATGGAAAACAACCCCTTAATCCATTATTAAAACTTTTAAAAAATGGATATTCCATATTCAATCCAGCTAACCATAATAACAAGTTCAACATGGGATATATGTTATTACACATAAATTCTCAATGTGACCTTGGAAATGTCTAGGTTCGGAATGGTCGACACACCCCACGGGTGGACCTAAATTGGTCAAATAATCCATGACACATCCCATGGGGATAGTGAGGGTTTCAAATAATTTTTTAGATGATAATTATGAAATATATCCCCAATGGTACATAAAAATAGATTGAGGAATGAAATAAAACATACTCATATGCACAAATCTCCATAAAAATATAGGATATAACTTGTTGTCCACCAACCTTAAATCAGTTCGTGAATGTAATGTTAATCATTGCATTATATCTAGATTCATGAATCCCTTGAATCCCCAACCTAGTTTCCAAAAAAGATGATTTAGTGTATCAAAACAATATGGAAGAAACAAAAAATCCTAATCCGAAAAAGAAAAGGAATGAGAGTATTAGAAATAGCAGGAGATTCAATAAGCAACAAATGACATCCAAAACAACCTAAAAATGAAGGATATTGATCTATGGGAGCTTCCTAAGGTAATAGTTCATCAGTAGGGTTGAGATGGAAGGAATATAGTAAAATACTGAGTTAGGGATTAAAATCCTAGATTGGAAAATTTGTAATTTTCTCAATTTTCCTCAGGACATATTTTACCCGCTAGTTTTTTTGACCTGTGCACAGACCGCGAGGTAGCGACTGCACACACACCCTACTCTCTCATTGTTTTTCAGACCGTGAAGATTTTTAGTACCATCATTATCTCCCTTCGCATGGTCTTCCTAATTGTATGCAAACCATGCCAATTTCCCAGAAATCCCATTTTTCCCCTTTTTGTGTCACGAACCCAGAAAACACCCCCAATCCTTCTCATGGGCATTGAAAAAAACATATTTAACAGAAAACATATACATAAATAGGAAAATAAACACAATGATACCTTAAGGATAAATCAGGGATCATACATTATTCACTTCCTTAAATATTATTAATTTTCATTTAAATTCATCAACATTTGAATGAAAATTTCAATCAATGGATTTATAGGTGGTCATATTATCTTATTGGGGCATTTAATTCCTCAGAAAATATTTCCCCTTTAGAAAAAACACACTGTTATTTTCATTTCAATAGGTGATTCCACATCTTCTAATGTATAAATATTAGACATCATTAGAATCTTATCATCCTACATCACTATGAGGTCCTCTCCACCTTTAGTGGCCTAATTTCATGGAATGTTATAAACCTCTCCTATGATATTTTCATCATCAATTTATTGGTGTATAATGAAATTTAGTTCTAAAATAGTAGTTGTATGTTCGAGGCCAATATCATGATGGTCGAGTGGGTCTATTCATATTAACTCTCGGTTATGGGGAACCAATACATGAAGAGGTATGATTCTCTTACTCTCCCACTGGATGATCAATCTGTATATGTGTAAATGGACATATTTTTTCCAAGATGACATATAATATTTTTAAAATTAAAATTACATTAACTATACAAGGGTAAAAAGGAATGTTTCAAAAGAATATGTTGTTAGAGAAATTTTTCTAATAATTTTGATAAGCATTGATTGTGGCATTTTCTATTTGGATGATGTAATATATAATTTTCATAATGATGTGGTATTGAGAAAAATTATAAAAAATTAAATATATTAGTTTAACCCACCCTAATTTATTTTGTATAGAATAGTTGTATATATATTTAAACATATATCACGTGTTATATTGGTAAATTGAAAAAATGGTTGATCTTAGAAAAAGGGAATTTTATAAGGATAGTATCAATTGTTTTCACACCAGTATACATAGATGTTTTTTATAGATGGTGAATTATTTTATTAATTTAATTTATAATTTTTATTAATTACATTATATAATTATTATAGGGAAAATTTAACCTCCTATATTTAATTATATATTTCATTTCTATCTAGGTTTATGTTCCATAACCCTAATATACCAGTAAAGGTGGAGGAAAATGAGGAAAATATGGATGAGATGATAAAACCATGAATCAATGAATGAAATAATGATGGAAATGATTATTAGATAATGTTTTGACAAAAAATACAACCACAATGAAAATTATTGATTGAATAACATTCGATCCAGAAAGAGGCAAGGAATTTTTATTTTCATCACTTATTTAATTGATAATTTTATAGTTGAAAATAATTTTCTTCATTATGGATTTAAATGGAATATTAATTAAAGAGTTTTCATTATATAATTTTAATTTTTTAATGTTCAGTTTCATTTTTTTAATTCATATTCTCTATTTCCCATGACCTAGTCCATTTAATTTCACATAAACCCTTAATATTTTAAATTTACATTTTATCATATTTATGGACTGAATTTTTATCCACCATTTTTTATAACATAAAATATTATGCCATGAATTATTCAACAATGTTGATTGGATTTTATTTATAAATATGTATGATTTTCCAAGACTGAATAAGGAATGATCAGAGATAATGAAATAGTTATCTTTGGTTTATTATATCTTATATCTCACTCCCATCCCAAACATTTCTACATTCATGGTTATGATTTAAAATCAACCATTCTAATTTTCAGAGGATGGGTCTTTTTTGGGTGATACATGGGTTTTAGAAATAGTGAGATATAGTGTGAGGTGTCAAAGAAAAGGTTACTATAATGTAGATTTTTATTTTGAATATGATGATAATTCATGTACATTTGAGTCTAGGATACACATTGGCATTGTGATGATGCATGTAGGAGGTGTGGCATGTGATGAAACATGTAGTTTTGGAACCTTCCACTAATGGAGGGAAGAATACGAATGTTATTAGTACTTGCACGAGATGTGAATTGATAGTTGGTATGAGATGACTGGTAGAACAAAAATCATGCATCGTATAATGAATGTAAAAATGATAAAAACAATAATAAAAATATAACAAATAATAAAAAAATATAATGTTTTTGGGGAGGACTTTTATTAGTGTGGGAATCACTAGGTTCATTTTATGTAGTTCATCCCCAGTATTATGAAATTTTTACGCTGTTATCAATTAATAAAAATATTAACAATCAAAATATCTCTATCATTATTTTTATTATTTTTATCAAATTTGCAGTGTTTTATGTTTCTATTTAGTATTTAGACTAAAAATTCGTTTTTGGAATTGTTGTAAATATAAGAAATGGTTGATCCAGGGACAATAAATTGTTTATAATTTTGTATAATGGGATGGGTCATATGTCTCATCATTTATCTTCAATGTTATTTGATATGAGGAATTCTATAATTTTTATATGATTATAATTTTCCAAAGTAGAAACTATGTCTCAATTATTAATATAAGTTGGAAATGTGGTCATGATCAAACAACCATATCACTCTATTTTTAGGAAAATTCACGATCATTTATGATTTATTTCCATAACATCAATAGAGAGGTCTAGGTGTGAACTTCACTAGGAATTTTGGACTTTTATCCTTATATGGAAATTATTAGGGATTTTTTTCTCATATATTAGTTATACAGATAGGGTTGGTATCCCCAAAAAACATGATGCATGTGTTATCTAATAATAAAGTCATTATCCCTCCATCTAATAACTTAGATAGGGGGATGGTCCTCTATCAATGTTTCTATCCTTGATAAAATTTTATTCCATTTTAAAATTAAAAAGTAACCAAGTATAGTTCTGGAGGTTTCATGGATTAATGACATTATCACTTAATAGGATGGATCTGTGGTATGGTATTGATGGGCCACATGGTGTAGTGCTACATTTTCACGTGATTAGGAATTTGTGAGTATGTGGATCAAATTAATGACATTTTGGTTATTTTAATGTTTTCTCACTTCTTATTAGATTCATATTATGTGAAATAGTAGTATTTTATCTAAGATGGAAAAGTCTTCTGTGTGTCCCTAATGCATGTAGTGAAAATGCATTTCAAGGTTATTAATAATTAAAAATCATACAGTTACACATTAATAGATTGAACTATGAGTTTAAATGGTGTTCTAGTTTCTCCACTATATATTCATGATGGATACTAATCATGATAGGATATGATTTGAATAATTTTTTGTTTTTTCATTATGTTTTGGAGGAATATGATTGTCAATATTTATACTCAACCTGATACAAAATTTTTTCACCAAAGTGTTATGAATGTTGATATAATACAAAATTTCCAGGATAGGATGATTAGACACGGAGTATGAACTTTTTGGTCATATTTGGTACCCATTTATGATTTGTGATAAATTATGGGTAATCAGTAGATTTTTCTGATGACCATTGAGGTTTGGGTACAATCTAGGACTAAATGTATTAAGGAACATCATCTTAGTGCATTTTATATCAATGTCTTATCAACTATATATATTTCCTTATACTTTAATTATATGTAGTAATTTTTATTATATTGTTTTTTTGTTTAAACTATGTATTTAATTTTTTGTAAAAAAATTTCGATATATTTTGTGGTCAATTTTTATGCAGTGTTAATACCAGTAGAATTTTAATTGTTGAAGTGGTCATGATTTGAGAATTATTATTGGTCCTTATTAAATAATTGGATGTGACACATGGAATAATATTATTTATATGTAACTATATGTCCCTCTTAGATAATTCATCTTGTTATAAATGCAATGGTTTTATTGATTATCTTTATTGTATTTGAAATGTATATATATCGGTAAATATTTATTGAAACGTAGTTTTAGAGATTAAATAAGGACCATCTATATGAATTTCATTTTACACGATGAATCATGTGAAGTGATGATGAAATTTGGATTATTTTTTGATTTATTTATTTTTATATCTATTTAAGAGAGTATAATAAAAAATGGGGACCACCCATCGAGGTAACATGAGGGGCCCAAGTATATCCATTTATGAAGTAGGAAAAAGGGTCTAACTCAAGATATATTAAAAGAGGAAGGGGTTATATAAAGGTCAATATAAATTAAACCATCTATAAGTGGCCCAGTAATGCATGAGGGACCATGCATAGGTCCCACATAGAGTTCACCCAGTAGCATGCATGAGTTAGGTAGAAGCCCACAGGGCCACGTAAATATAGTGTGTGAATTTGTAACATGTGAAACTCCCTGATATCCAATTTAGGGACAATATTACATGACATTATTTATATACCTAAGTTCTTATCATGGTATAATTTGATGTGGGTTGAGCTCTAATAATGTACCATTCCCATATTTGTTAAAAATTTAAAAATATCACCATGTGTATGAGAAATTTGATTTTATAATTATGATTAGTCCAATCAAGATTTCATTTATATTAAACCTATAGAAAATACCCTTTAATGAATTTTCACTTCACAGTTGAGTTTTTACAGACAGAGAAACCACAAAAAAACCCAGTTTTATTTAGAGATCATCAACGATACATTAGGATATTGGACATAAGCTATGTATATATTTCTAAAAATAGAATAATATTGTTTGAGATGATGAATCCTACATATTGAGTGATTCATAATTATTTTTTGAACTTCTTAGAGATATTTATGTGGTTGTAAATTCAATGAATATGGCGAGTGATACACACATGTATATGATAAAATTAATATTAAAATTTTCATAATAAATTATATTATTTGAAGATGAGAATTCATCTTCTTAAAATTATTTATAATCATTTCATTTATATAAATTCAGTTTATTTATTATTATATGAGTATGATTAATGAAATACTATGTTGGAAAATAAATTATCTTGTTCCACCACAAAATTACGCGATGTTCTTGGTGAATCACTTATGTCGATGGACTATTATGGTAAGGTGGTCATGTGTGAAACATGGAAGAGAGTAATTCATGGTTGAAATTTTCTATATACATAAAATATTCTTAACTATAGACAAAATTCATTAAAAAAAAATCCCAAGAAGTATTATTATTTTATAAACATATTTAATAACTTCATATTATATTTCCTAAAAAATAGGTTTCTTCATAAATTTTAAAGAATGAAAATTGGGAAATGAACTGAAATTGAGATAATTTCTATGATAATAATATATATCTTACATGTTCATTTCATGCTCATTGCGCAATAAAATCATATGTAGTATGTATATTGATGTATATATTATTGTAGACATATGTTCATGAAGGATTATTTTATTGTGTAGACAATGAACTTAATGATATGTATGATATGTGATATTCATTTAATCACCATAAAAATAATTTTTCCTGATGTATGACGATTATATCGTTGACGTAAAGATGAATAATTTTTGGGATTACATTTTTAGTGATTTTTTTCAAAAAATTAGAATGTTAAATATCATCAATCATAAAGGGTCAAATGAAATATCACCCGTAGTTATTGTAACAAAATTCATGATTTTGATGTGTTCTTTCTAGTGTTTTTCTATATCATTTTTCAAAATATTTATTGTGAAACTATTGTTCAGGATAGATTTTGGAAATTATAGTGGGACTCTATCATAGTGAAGACATGTATTTTGTTACTTATTTTTAATATAGTATATAATCTCTTATTGTGCATTCAAACAAATCAAAACAAAGAAACATCCGATTTTGAGACTCATCATTGAAAAAAATTCAAATTCTTATTTTTTTACTTCATTTGAAATTTTATATGTTATAATATGAGTGGATCATATCCTAGTTGAAGAATAGATATTACTTTCAAAAGAGTAGAATATTGTTTAAAATAATCACAGATTCAACACCCCCCCCCCCACTCAGAGTTGCAAATCTTACAGGGAACCTCAACTGGTATCAATGTATAAAGTTCCCTCTGTTAATATCCATTATATAAAAAGATTGTAGAATCATAATTTTTTCATAATAATGTATGATCATGCATTCAATGGAAAGAAATGTCACAGTTTGAAGAATACGACGTTTCCCAATCCTTTATCTCATGGAATTGATGTTTATGGTATTTTTTCCATCGATTGTTCCTTATAATGTAATAAATTTTACCCATTTATAAAATTTAGAAAATGGTGTAAAATATCAAAATTCCATTAAGACGTATCATTCAAAAAACATATAAATAATTCTTATTGGACTCAAAAATGATAAGAAAATTTTAGGTAAATTGGTATTTAGTAATGAACGAAATGTGAGACTCAAGGTGGTGAAATCTCAAATTTGGTAATGAAATGTAGATGATATCATGATTGCTGAAGAAGAAAATGTTAATTTGTATATCAAAAAATTCGATAAAATTTTTAATAACAGTTAGGATTTTTCTTAAATTCTCAATAATTCATCTTTCGTCCAAAAATTAATGATATATTTTCCTTAAAGGAATGATCCAAATAAATTATCTTTATAAATAAGAGTTGATATTACTGACAATGAATTACATAAAAAATCATTGAATATAAAATGTGAAATATTCCAATCATAATGATCATGTTCAAGGATGATATGGTTTAAATTCCTTGAGAAAGAAGAAATAATAGCTGATGATATTCCATAATAATCTGAATTTGATGATGAAAATGAAGATAATGATTTTAACAAAATTATTTTTCATATATCTAAAAGATTCAATAAGGTACTGTTTTTGGGTAAATGTATATTACCCTGTAGGTATTACAACTGTAATCAAATTGTACATTTTTTTATAGATTTTATTAAAAATATGTCTATGGAACTTAATATAGATGATGAAAAACCAAAGAAAAATAAATGTTAAAAGAGTTCAAAATGTATAAACATATTTGATAAAATAAAAAATATGTGATTTATAAGTTAACAAAAATGTTTTCTGAGTATAGAAAATAACAATATGTTCATCAGAAGTTCCAACCATTGATGAAATTAACTACATTGCTCGTTTTGAAAAGGGTTCTAACGGCTTTTGATGTGAATAACATAAAATTGAAAAAATAGAGATATAACACATGATCAGAAATGAAAATGTTGTTCATCATGATCCAAAAAAAGATTTATTAAAGGATATGTGGTAATTATTGAAACAAAATTAAACGATATCTAAGGAAAAGTAAAAATGTGAAACGAAATAGTTTATTTATATTCATGAAATATAAAGTCAAAAAAAAAGTTGGAAAAAATGTAAAAGATCATGATGTACATTAAACAATAACATTCCATCAATGAAGAAGAATAATTAGAGAATCTATTTTAATGGTATGAATCAAAGAATAACATGAAAAATATTAGACATGATTTCTTCATTTTTGTTGAGGTCGGTGTATAATCATCACAAATTGGTAAAAATAGGGTTTCCAAGAAGCTTCATAATTTAACACTCTATGAAACTCAAAATAATTTTATTCAATAAGTCAATAAGAATTCATCTGATCTGCCAACAATTTTTTTTTAATATTTTATAATAAATGGTTTTTAGATGTGATCAAAATGACCATATTTTGAAAAATAAAGTATTATTATCCGTGAAAAACAAATAATATTAATAATGGTAGTGTTGTCCAAGAAATATATGATGAAAAATCATTTTTTGATTGTGTTTATATGAAATATAATAGTAATAAAAATTAATAGAATTGTCATAGTGGATGTTCATCTCACAAGACTAGTGAAGATAAAATTCTAAGAAACATTGAGATTCATGAAGGAGGAGCATTGACTGTTGGAAATTAATAATATCTAAAAATTAAGGGAGTTGGGATACAAATAATGAAACCAAAAATATGATGTCCAATATTTTTTTAGTTGTTATAGGCATGAAGCAAAATTCTCATTGTGACATCTAAAATTGGGATGATCAAAATTAATTTTTTTCACAATTGATTCATGTATAATTTAAAGAACATATTTTGTTAGAAATTATACTCAATAAAAAATATACAATGGTAATATATTTAAGATTAATGATTCTATAAATTCTTGTAATTTTACTAAAAAAACTAAAAATATTAATTGGAATAGAGAGCTTATACTTGATTTTCAAATGATTGTAAGATAAATCATGAATCTTGAATTGTGATGGATTTTACATAGATAAATAGTAAAAGGGTTTACTTATGTTAAACCTATCAAAAATTTAAATTATCCTAATGTTCTCACAGAGGAGTTTACATACTAACATCTAGAAACCATAATCATATTCCTACCGACATATGTAGATGAATGAGAAAAAAGATACTAGAGGTGATCAATATTTAATAACATTTATTGATGATTATACATGGATGCATAATTTCATGGTTATTAATTAAAAATAAGAGGTAAATAAAATGTCCAGAATATTTGTAAGGCATGTTGAGGAGGAGATGGGTCTTTTAATCAGGAAACCAATATTAGATAATTTTAAGGATTTTACATGTGATTATTTTTAAATTTATCATTCAAGATATTTAATAATGTTTCTTTACAGATTACCATATACTCTATGAAAAAATGGACAACCAAAACTAATGAAAAAGTATAGTTGAGAGGGGAGTAACTATAGTAGATAGACATAATATCAATATGTATTTGTTGAGGGAAGATGTATATACATACATAAATGTACATAAAAATGACTTCAGATACCAAAAAAAGGCATCATATAAGACACGGTACAAAAAAACAATATTAAAGTTCATTAGGGATTTTATATTCCCAAGAATAAATAAGATCAATAAGATCAATATACGAAAATTTGAATTAAAATAAATAATGAGATTTTTATCAGATATCTATATAATTGTAGTATAAACATATATTAGAATAAACTGATGAAAAATTTAGTTGAATATAGTGATAAAAAAAATATAGAAAAAAATAAATTAAGATATCATAATTTTACAGAACCAAAATTTTCTATAGAAAATTGTTTTAAATTTTAAAACATTAATGAAAATGTTACTATTAAAGATACTAGAATTGCTTGTTTTAATTTATAACATACTAATGATGAAGATGAAGAAGATAAAAAAAAATTGGGACAAAATTGAAGGAAACCTGTTGAAACTGAAAACATAATTGGCAATAAGAATGATCTAGTTCAAACTAAAGGAATATTGATAATTGATGTTCAAACTGCACTTATTTCCTAAATTAAACATCCTACGGTGGAAAAATCTATTGATATTGAGGAATCAATAAATCATATTATTGGAAAACTTGATCAGATTGTGAATAACCCCGCATGATATTTTCTATAAGGATATTAAAATAAATTTTTTATTAGAACAATTTCTGTTTTCATAAAAAAAGTAAAATGGTAAAGGTGATGTATTAATAAATATTTCTAGGATTATGGGAACTGAATATTCTCCTATAGAACAAATTGACTGCAAATAAATTTTTTCACTAATAGTGTGTCTAGAAACCATGGAATGTTTATAGAAGTAGAAGACCATAGAGATTGAGATTATATCAAATCTATGAGATATAAAATATTATAAATGGTGATCTTCTTGAAGTAGTTTATATTGAATAACCAAATTGTTTTTTGTAGGAATATTATTGTGAAATAGTATATATATAGACGAAATCTATTAATTATTTGAAATAGGCTGCAAGAGAATAAAATTAAAAATTAAATTATTTTCTCAGAGTTGTTATTTTTGTAAAAGATAATGATCAATGTAATATTTTTTTAGATAAATGGCATTAGGTACTCTTATAGTAGTTATATAAATGGATTACATCATATTTTTGGATAATAAGGATGGTATATATGAATACTTTTATGAGAAAATGAAATGAAATATTGAGATATACATGTTTGTTAAGATACAATCTTATCAGTGATTACAAATAGAATAGTAACTAAATTATATATTTAAAGAATGAAAAAAGTTATTTTAAAGTATTCCTAAAAAATAATCGAATTACAAATAAAAATTAATTTTCAAAAACCATTTCAATTTGTACTCAAATATTTAAATATGGTGTTTGAAAAAATTATAATCTTACATAATATTGAAGAATCGGTTGAATTTTTATTTATCTTAGATAAATAAATAAATATATATTTATTATGTAGTGATTCTATGTGCATGATATCAATGCAATTTTAAATTTTGTAACATTTTGGCTCCTAAAACAATTCATAGATTTGTGAAAGGAGCTCCAAACACTAGGACATTATATAGATATAATAAAAATTTGAAACTATTGGGGTTTAAAAATGATGATTGGGAAGGTTATCGTATAGACAAGAGATGAAATTCGAGAAGAAACTTATTAAGGGAGAAGGATGTGTTATTTATTATTGAAATGAAGATAATTTCAGAATCAATGAGTATGAGGGATGATGAATATGCTGCATATGCACATTAGTATACACAAATAAATTATGTACATCTAAAATTATTATTTCTCAATATTTATATTGAATGACCTTTGAAATGTCAATGTGAAAAAAATCATTGGATTATCTAAAAATATAGTAAACATTTCAAGATCCAAACATAGTGATATCAAATAATATTTTTTCAATGAAAAGGTTGCATGTCAAAATATTATGTAGTAATATATTTATACTATGGATTAGGTGGAAAATATTTTCACCAAAGAGAATCCAAATTATTGTGTTATTGAGTTATGTCTAAGAATTTGTTTTCATCCCACTACTATAACATGAATATGATCAAGGTCTATGTTCTTATTACATATCAATTAAAGTGTTTTTTGCTGATAATGATGGGAAATTATGATAATTGTTTTCCAAAAATTAGTTCATTTAGTTCTATTATCATAGAATATATTGAATATATTTTTGGGATGAATTTATGTTGATTTATTCATTAGTGACACTTTTAGATATTATGATTTAAATAAATTTAAGGTGAGTTCTAGATTTATAGAATGATGATAAAAGTGGAAAGTATTCCAATTAACTAAAACATTTTTATGTGGTTTATAATGTGTATTGTAGTATATTTTATTTTATTTAAGACATTCTTAGAATAGATATAGGGATTATCGACTAAAGTTTATCTTCCCTTAATCATGTTATGCCATTTATATTTAAGGAATATAAAAAATAGGTTTTTTGAGATGCAAGGTGAGATATGTATACACAACTTACACATTTAATTTAATCATCATTAATGGAGCGAAATTATAATACACACATGCTTTCTTCTATATGATAGGATATATGTAATGGTATACTGATAACAACATACATTGGGTGAGACTATTGACGTTATTTATTCCACTTATTTTTACAGTCTGTAAATATGTGTATAGTTAGTTTTGTATAAGTGGGGATTCATAGATATTTGTTATGAATTTTTTAGTTATTCTTGATGAATTCATATGAATCAATCATATAGAATTGGATGACATTCTTTAACCATTTTTATTTATATTTTATTTGAAATCAAGATTTCAAAATTCTTCATACTATAAATGTGAAAATTATTTTTCCAAATATTAAATTTCTTAGGCAATTGTTAATAAGGACTCATTTTTCATGAAGACTCTTTAGAAGAGAATGAGAATAACGTATTTTTTATCTTATGTTTATTAGATAACCCTTTAATAGTTTACTAAAAAAAATATTTAACGAATCCAACATGGTACTTTAATGGTCCCATGTAACACCACAATTTTTTCAAATGGAAAACTATGTTCAATAGTGTATCAGATACATAACGTTAAAACCAAAAAAAAAAATTGATTATTTAAATGTGTTTGTTTTAAAAATTCAATAATTATTTAGATATAATTTTGAATAAATAATTTTACATATTTATATAATTCATAAATATGTTGATAAATTATTAGTAACTGATCAATCAATATTTTGGTAAAGTATATTTTTTGTTAAAAATATATTTTCCTTTAAATTGTTTTTAGTTACTTTTTGATAATATTATTATATTTATTTTTTAGAATATAAAAAAATTATTTATTAAACTAACTCCATTTATCCATATCATAATATCAAAATTTACTTTGGGTGAAAATTTGGGGGTTTTCGATGATATAGATCATAAGTAAATACTGAAAATTATTATTTTTATGTAAAATTTCCTATGCATAAAAACATGTTAATTAAAAATTATGATTATTCTATTAATTTTATTTAATGATAAAATAATAAAATAATTATTATTTTTATTTCAATTAATTACATATTATTCATCTTTGTATAATATTTTATATAAGTTTTTTTATCATTAAAACATATTTTTTCCTAAAATTGTTTTAAAGTGCTTAATTATTCCCCATAATAATTAATTTAAATAACCGCTAACAAAAAATAATTTAAATAAAAATTTTATATTATATATATATATTTTGTGTATGTATATAAATTCATATTATGAATATTACTAGTTATATAATTAATATAAAATCATAACATAATTTTAAAATACATTTTTTTTGTAAAATTTACGTTCCTTCTTAATTGTCGAAAATATATTAAATTTAATTTTTCCACCTATGTGAATTTATTTTGATGAAATTTAAATCATATTTAGAATCAACTTAATATTTTTTAGTTAATGTGATTAACCTAATTTTTAAACAATATAAATACTAACTATAATAATTATAATTTACCATTGTAAAAGGAGAGTAGGGTAATTAATGGTAAAAATAATTTCAAAAGAACTATATAAAACTAAACCTAATGGTATTAATATTTATAATTTATTTTCAATAAAATTTTGATTATATTTATTTTTTATTATCTTTACATTATAAATGAATATCTAATGAGTTCAATAAATATTATATGATGAAACTCAAATTATATTTTAATGTGTTATGTAATTTCAATTAAATCGTTATTTATGATAAATTTCTGGATTTTTGAATTATATTATATTTTAAAATATATTATAATTTATTATTTTTAATAAATATAAATTATTATATAATTTTTTATGTTGTCAAATGTAATTTTTTATAACTGTTTGAAAATTGTTATTTTCCAAAAACCCGAATTTGTTAATGAATCGGCATTCTATTTTTACAAGTGAAAGCATAAAACATAAAAAATTTAGATTTATAAAATAAATATTAATTTTGGAATCAGAAATACAATATTATCCAACAATGAATTTTTCATATTTTTCCAATAATGTAGAATTTTTGGGTTAAAATGAAAGATCGTATTAATATAGGGGTATTATTAAGACATTATAATGACCCAAAAGTGATGTGATAAATAATACAATGTTTATTTAAAATAAAATATATTTTTTTTATTTAAAATGAATGTCTTTTATTATTAATCGATTAACATTATAAAACATTATTTAGTCCTCTAAAATACCAATAATATATTTTATGATTTTGAAATCATTTCATTAATATTATGACTCACTTCCATAATAGTATGGGTATTATTTTATAAATTACACATATGGCCATATAAAATAATAAAAATCCCTATCCTTTGGATGAATCCTTGGGGAATTACCATGATAATGTTTGTGGTTTTGGTTATTTTTATATATAATCCAAAACCTATGTTTGATAAATTATAAACAATCCCCCGTTCATTTAAAATATAAACCCACCCATGCTACAATTTAACTTCACTAAAAAACATTTTATCACATCCTTACTCATCCCTGTGCTTCCTTTTATCCTACCAAGATTCCCCAATTCACTCCATAACATATTATCTATCAGTTGGAATCACACTCTCATGTTAATGGAACTTATTTTCCTCCATCAAATTCAAGATCATTCTTTGAAATTAGACTATTTAATTTCAATTATATATATTTCTATTCAACTATTAAAATTTTAATAAATTACAATTTATGTAATTATAATGATATACAATTTATCCAATGTCCTTTTGACCCTTCCCTAATTTGTTAGTAAGTTGAAATTTAATAAGGGATTTGTATCTTCTCATTTCAATTCAATATCCAATTTTATGATGTTTTTATTATTTTTCATTTTCCATATTGAGATATGTTCATCCTTGTCTACCTTACCATTCATTTTATATGATATCACATTCAATATCATTAATCTAACCCATAATCCTTCATTCACACATGTTACCATGATAAAGGTTTGTAAGGAATGTTTTCCAACTCTTCTTTTTTATGGTTAATTATATTTTTATGCCTTATACATTCCATTTCCTATTTTTTGGATATTTTTTTCTTGATCCCTTTTAATTAAATTTTTTTACATATTACTAGTGACCCCATTGTCTAACATCAAAAAATTTTATGAGTTGTTACATGGAATCATTATGCTACTGAAAATTCACTTAGATCTTCCAATTCAAAAATATGGTATTGAATACTTGTACCCATTTCCTATCAAGGGAGTTGAGAATTACTCAAATATATGTTTTTATTGTTGAAATACAAGTATTTAATCAAAAATTATCAAACATTTAATAATATTAAATGATAATTTATTCAATTTTTATTATCTATGTGGCACACCTAAACATGTGTTTGAAATTAATATGACAAGTGTGCAATGAATTATAGATTAATCTAATGCATTGGCTAATGATTACCCATACACGATTTCATGGTGTGAAATAGAGTAATATTAATTCATTTATAATACATTTTCCACCATAATTTCTGGGCTTTGATCCCTGGCATATGTTTTTTATTCTTTTTATGTCTTTTCAAATTTCCATTATATTCATTAGGTTATCATTCTATATCATGTTTTATTACACATATTTGTTATTCTCACCCATTTCATGAACCATTTCTATTCTTATAGTATATATATTATTAAATTTTTCCTATTAATCCACTTTTATTACCTTACTGGGCTTTATAGATCACCCTTTTCTTATCTATGTCTCTGGTTATCCCATTCGGTTTTATGTAGGAAGTAATATTATGAACATGTTCCTAAGGTATTCAATAATTATGTGTATTCATTATCTTCAGTTGTTATTTAATATTACTAATTAACTAATACACCATAAATATTAATCTTATTTTCTTTAATATAGTTATTATTATGTAATAAATCATGAAATTGTGTATAATAAATAGTTGGGTTTTCATAGTTTGTAACAAATTAAATGTTTCATAATTTTAGGATTATGATTAGAAAACTCCATTGAAAACCTCATGGGAAAATAAAAATAATAATATATATCAAAATATTCGTAAATTATGGAGTATATGTTATCAAAGAAAATAAATCCATTTTGGGATACTACAAGCGGATGTGGCTCTGTCATAGATGTACCTATGGGTAAAACATGAAAACATTACATTGGGAATATAAAATCCCGAACTGGTGCATGAAAACAGGCCATTATGAACACCTAGTTTGACACTCTTGGTGTATATTCATTTTTAAAATCACAAACTCATTATGAAAAATTATTATTGAATAAAAATTACAACAAATATCAATAAAATAATATAGATTGTAGATATCAAAATTGAATACTATAAATTCTTACATTAAGGAAATTATATCACATATAATTTAACTTTATAAGAACATATGATTCCATTTTATGAATTTAAATAATCTCATCATTTATTTTTAGCATTTTATTCAAGAAAATGTATGGAAATAGGAATAATTGAGTAAAAATTGAATTTTAAGGAAAATATGATGATTTACTAAAAAATATTTTCAGTCATATGGGAGATCAGGTATGATGTATTGTGATTTTCCAAACAATCTATCAAAAATAAAAATAAACAACTGGTGCTTTGTGGAATACCTAAATAAATCAATTAAGATAAATAATATATCTCTAGTAATTTCATCACATAACGGTTTTAAGGGAAGGAAAAATAAATTTTCCTTCTTTAAAGATTTGAAAATGCGTATCTTAAAGAAATTTCACAGAGTCTTGGAGATTTTTTATGTGAGAAGTTATCAGGAATGAGGTAACATTTTTCAATGAAAAAATGGATAATGTGATCAGTAAAAATAATATTAAATATATTGAGACCTATAAAATTCTATGTAATAAATGTTGATATGTTTGTAATTATCTAAGTTAAATATCTATTACAAGGGATGAGAAGCATGATGAGAATCAATAATAACTAAGAACAAGGGAACAAGGAAAGGTTAATGATGAAATGGATCATATTGGTTGATATACATGTAACCTTTACTCCGAAGTAGTGTATGGAATTTTTTATTTTAATTCATTCATAATTATAATTATTGTGAGTTTTTTATTAACATCGAGTTACCACTCAATATAAATTTACAACATCAAAAAAACATCTATAAATATGTATAACATGTTGATGTTTTTGGGAATGTTCATCTTGAAAGTATAATCATCTTCACAAAAGGTAATTTTATGACCTCGTAGTTATATAATGGGTTTCCTCGAAAAAATGATACGTAAATTGATTGGATATGTAATCTATAATGTTTACCACAAATCACCCAACAATTCTATATAATTTTAAGTATTATAATGAATATTCATTAGTATGTATATTATTACACTATATGAAATCATATTTTTCACAAAAATTTAGTAACAAGAAGGACCAATACTATATAAATTATTGATGGGTTAAATTTAAAGTGTTAATGTAGGGGTATTTAAGATTTATGTTCTAAAGGTAAAATATCAATGGCATTATATATATATATATATATATCATAAAACAGCAATGTATTCATTCATTTTAGGTATTCATTAAGGACTAGAAATTGAAATTGAATGACATTGATAAACTATAAAAGTGAATTAGCAATAATATGTTATTTTTTAAATAAATATATTTTATTATTGATAATACATAATATGTTATTAATATTGGTAAAAAGATGAGTATTCTTTGGATGGTGTTTCTATATATAATCATATTTCTAAAATCACTGACCCATCTTTTCATGTTTTTTTATAAATATTTCATATGATATTTTGGTAATCATATTTCTAGATAAAATCAATTTTACCATGAATTTATTAATTATATTTATGGAGTTATTTTACTTGGTTAATATAAATATACCCATTATAACTATTTGTGAAGGATTATATTTTGTTTTTTGATTTGTTAGAATAATGGAATGAGACATCATTTTATGGTATAATAGTATTTAATATTGATGTCATTAGTATCATATATGGGTATTTATTTAAGGCATGATAAATGTTAAACCATTGTCATTAGTTGTGGATTTTTGGAAATTTATTTATTATGGTTTATTCATTTACGGTATAATATTACAATATTATATGAAACTTTGTTTTATTAAATACATGAGGTATAATATGTAATTTATTGGTGGATAATGTGACCCATTAGAATTATAATTTTTACAATAGAAATAATTTTTTTGTGTTCTCATCATTTGGATAAAATACGTGATTTTAGTTGAATTTGATTAAATTATGAAATTATACTTTTAAAGTATTTAAATTTCAGTATTTTCTAAGTTCATATGATGAAGAAATTACCTAGATCTATGAAAATATTCTTAAAATAAATATATGGAAATATTATGATAATTTTGAGTCAATTTATAGTCATTTATCTATCACATATTTATGGGCAAGTGGTCGTTGACCTACTCTTAACTATGTTCTCTAACGATCTCTATTTGTTCATTGGGTAATCTTTTCTCTTCCATTTTTATGTTATTACCTCCGATAAATGTTATCTTACATGGAAGCAGAGTTCCTGATGACCTTGGTATATATCATTCTCTTTATTAAAGGGGATTTTTTCTATTCCATTTTTACAATGTGATTTTTTTAGAAATATATTTTCATGTGTCAAAATAATTTATTCCAAGGTCCAAGATTAAATTTCATGGGTGGAATTTATTAATTGGGGGAACAATATACCACCAAATATTTTTAAAAGGGAATACTATGTTTAATATCTAATGGGATACACAATATCGATCCCAAATAAAACAATGATTTTAAATATGACAATTTTATCATTTCTTTTAAATTTTAAGTTATTAGAATAATTAACTAATTTATGATATATATATCATAAATATATTTAAATTTTATTTGTAAATAAAAATTCAAATTTATGGTAATTTCATATTGTTCTTCAAAATATGTTTTTCTTCAAAAATAATTTATTCTTGTCTCTATAAAAAATATTGTAATTACCTTTTATAACAATTATAACTATTTTTTGATAAATGAAACTCAATTTGTCGATATCAACATTTCAAAATTATCTTAGGCAGATATTATTTGAATTTTTATTCAATATTTAATTTTTCGGTGAATAGTGAAAAATAAAATTTATATATAAAATTATTCTTTCATTTGAAATATAAATTAACATAAAATATATTTATTAATTTATTTTTATTTGTGGTTAACATATTTATTATTTAATTATATATAATTTAATTAAGTACAAAAAATCTTCATTATACCAGATTTCATTATATGACTCTTTTTATGCTTCAATGCTCAATTTTTTTTAAAATATTCTAAATTAGATAATGCTTCTCCATAATATTTAATTTAAATAACCCATAATGAGAAATTATTTAATATATATGTTTATGTTATATATAAAACTTTTTTACATAAATTCATATAACAAATATTACAAAATATAGATTATGTAAAATCATCTATTAATTAAAAAATAAACTTTCAAAAAAATGAATTTTAGTCACAAGTATGAGTTTTATATTAAATTTATTTATTCCTACTATATGAATTTATTTTTATAAAATTCAATCCCAATTTGAAATCATATTAATTAATAATAGTCATCACGTTTAACATTATTTTTGAAAACTAATAATTGTGTTTATTATAAATCTTATTTATGATGGTAAAAGGATATTAAAGTAATTAATGGTAAAAGTAATTTAACAAAGACTATACAAAGGAAACCCTAATATTATAAATACTTATCTTTCCTATTCCTTAAAATTATTTTAATATTTATCCATTATTATTTTTACTATACAAAAGATTAGAAAATCAGTTTGAAAATATTTCTACTATAAAACACTAAAATCTTATTTATGTATTATTCAATTTAAATTATGTAAATTAATTTAGATGGATTAATATATTTTTTTCAAAATGAATTATATTTTTATAAACTATATTTATTTAATATTTTTTTCTTAAATACAAAAAAAAATATTTAATTTTTTTTTGAAATTAAATATAATTTTTTATAAGGATTAAAAAACTAAAGTTGTTAAAACCCCAATATTTTTTAAATAAAAGTACATTATATTTCTAAAAAATAAAAATCCTATATTTATAACCATAATTTTATAAAATTAATATTTTACTTCTAATGAAATTGAATAATTTTCTATGATAGTGCGAATTTTGGGTAAAAATAAAATGCTGTATAAATATACGATGAGTATTATGACATCATAATGAAAAGAAATATTTTTACTAAATACTCTAATGTTTATTAATGTACAAATCAATGGTTTTTCATTAATACAATGTGATTTTCTATTTATTTGATAAATTTTATTTTTCCATCATGAATCCTCCAATAAACTAGTAAATATATTTTACAGTTTTTAATTATTTCATAAAAGTATGACTCACTTACACGTCAAAAAGTGTATTGTTTTATTAGTTTTTTTCCTTGTCCCATTAAAATGATGAAACCAAATTCCCTTTGTTAGGAACCATGGGATGTATTATTTTTTCGGATATTTTATTATATGAAGTCCTAAACCTATGTTTTAGAAATTAAAAATAATTCATCCAAAATTTCCTATTTAACACCATACAATATCCACATTACCCTCTCTAACAAATCAAGAGCACATCATTATTATTTAATCCCCTCGCTAGATTCCCCCCAGGGTTCCCACATGATTTTTATAATATCCTCCCAAGTATTTGTAATCAAACAGTCATGCTATAAGACCCTACTATCCTCTTTTCAATTATAGAATATTTATTGAAATTAGTCATTTAAATTTCAATTGGTTATATTTTCATTTATTTATGAACATTAAATTATTATAATATTCATTTTATTTGAATGAAATACCATTTATACACTCTCATTTTTAACAATACCCAACTCGTTACATTTCCAAAATCTAGTAAGGGGTTAATATATTCAAATATCAATTGAATCACCTCATTAATGGTGTGATTATTAATTTATATTTTTTCAAGTTAGGATATGTTCTTCCATATCCACATTACATTCCATTTGAAGATATACCCCTTTCTATATCATTAATCTTACCCATGAACTATCATGAACATTTGTTACAATGCCAATATTTAGTAATGGATATTTTTTTATCCTATATTTTCATATTTCACCCTTATATTATGCCTTCTATTTTAAATTATATTGTTGAGATATGATATTACATTTACCTATTACTCTCTATCTCATTTCAAAATATTGAGGGAACCAATTCACTCTAAAAACAAATTTATTGAATTTTTACATGATGTTGTTATACTACTGAAAATCCAGAATGATTTTTCATGCCAGACAATTGTGTAGTGAATACTCATACCCAGTTTCTATCATGGGTGTTCACCATTATTCACTTATAATTATTTATTGGGGAATTACATGTATTTTTTTAAAAATAATTTGTTGCGAAAAAAATTTAATCATAAACGATTCCATGTTTTATGATGTATGTGGCACACATATTCATGAGAATGAAATGAAATTAGTGAGTGGACATAGAATTTTATAGCAGTCCAAAGCATTGGATAATTCATTGTCTAATGATAAATCATGTTGGAAATGTGAGTAAACCTAATTCCATTATGGTACTTTTTCTATCATGATGAGTTGGTAGTTATTCTTATCCCATGATTGTGATATCTTGTTATACGTTTTCACAATTTCACATGATTACATTATCATATGATACTCTATCATGTCTTATTATTCATTTCTATGATTATCACCCACTTTATGACCCATTTTTATTCATATTGTATAATGTGTATTGCATTTTTCGTTTAACGCCATGATTATTTTTTTCTTGAGATGTATAGCTGAACTGTTTCTTATGTGTCCCCAGGTTATGTAATGTTTTTACTGTATGGAATAATATTATTAACATGCAATTTAGGATTTAAATATTGATGATTTATTCCTTGTTTTAAGTTGATATGTAATGTTCATAACTGAAAAGACACTAGAAATATCAATATTCCAAGTTCTATTATATTTAATATTTTGTAATAAATTATGATATAAATTATAATAAATAGTTGGGTTGTTATAGACAATGTGCCAGTATTTTTGTGGTGGGCAGAGTGGTGTACCTCATGTCATCCTAATATAATAGTGGGTTCATGCAGAGGACTATATATTGGGTTCACGCATAGGCCCTAAATTTAAGAGATCCATAATATTATACTACATAGTGATATTTTGTGGAGGATGACATTGAATTCTATATTTACTACCTGTCAATTGTGGAATGCATTGGGCTTCCTAAATATCTTCACACTAGGCACATTAAGAGTGTATGAATTTCTAGATTTTTTTTCAGAATTCCTTTTAATGATCATGATTATGATCACCTTTACATTTTGTGTAATATTTTATTGTGTCTTCCAAATTTTAAAACCCAGATTTTTTTTCTTTGGTATATGTATCAATCTGAGGATGAATAATGGATAAAAAAATTAAATAATAAATAGTATATATGATGGTTGATAGAACGTAATTTTAGGTAGTCATTTACAAATACATATTCAATTTTAGAATAAATTCATTTGTTATCCATAGGACAAAGTGTTCATGTATTATCATATAATTGTTTTTATAAATAATGATTATATGAATTATAAAGAACTTAAATGCTTTGGATAATTCATAGTATCATTAAACATCATGTTGGGAATGAGAGTATCCCTGATTGAATTAGGGGATGTTTTCCATCATGATGTGTTTGTAGTTATCCTTTGCCCATGATTTTGATGTGGTGTTATACATTCATCCATATTTCCAATGTTGCCTTTATGTTATGATACTCTATCATGACTTATTATTCATGTCGATGTTGATCATTTACTTTATGCCCCATTTTTATTCCTATTGAATAATGTGTATTACATTATTAATTTCATGCCATGATTATTAGCTTGATGAGATTTATAGCTCAACCCTTTAATATTTGGAACCATGTTAGGTAATGTAGTATTATTTATTAATTAATATTATGAACATGTATATGATGTCATGACCTATCCCCCGGGGCCCGTGTCGTAACTACCCCGAGCCCTCCTTCCATAGGCTAGGGGCTGGCGACTAGCACCAAAGGCGTAAATCCCTATAACTGGGAAGGCATTTCCTTTATAAAACGAAAACTCACACAACTAGAGAACGAGAGGAATAAAACACTAAGTAAAGAAGTATAACAAGTGTTCTAAAAGTAAAAAGCGTCCGGAAATACAAACCCAGCAGAAAGGTACAACTACAACTGAAAGTAATGTACAACTAAAAAGACAACAGCTGAATGGTGAAGAGGCTCCTGGATCATCCTCCGGGTTCCTGCCTGAAGATTAGGTACAGTTGTCTTTCTCCTCACTCCGCGTCAATCGGTCTGCTCCATGTGCCATCACACCGAGTGTCCACCTCCATGTACCATCCAGTCCTCGTACACTCTACCTCGATCAGTGCTGTCAGTCATCTGCATACAACACAACGAGGTGCGGGCATAGTCTGTGCATGGGTGAGTATAACGATACTCAGTAGGGACCCTGAGACCCTCAAGGTATCAATAAATCCTAAAAGATAAACCACAATGAATGATCTCAACATACAACCTTTAGTTAGGTATATACCCATACATATACCTAAGTTATCAAGAAACCCATCCCAATCATGAGGAAAACACAAAGGCCATTGATTCAGATCAAACCATGATTTTTATTCACGATGTCAAAACCATGACAAATGGAGAAATACTCCTCTATAGAGTACAGTGGGCCTGCCGCTACAAAAAAGCACTTCCCACTAACCTTGGACTACTGAAGTACTCCACCTGTCGAGTGCTATGGGCATACTGCTACAACCAAGCGCTTCCCACCATGGATCTTCTGCTACAACCAAGAGCATCCCCTAATATCCTATTGAGGTACTCCTTCTATCTAGTACCGCAGGTCTACCGCTAAAACCAAGCGCACCTCCATCGTGGGTCTGCTGCTACAAGCATGCACACCCCACTAGGCCATCCAAATCACTCCTAGTCAATCGATCAATAGTCGTCAAGTCTCAACCAGCTACAATGTCTCTGCAATATACTCGCTCTTCACCGGGAGGGTCTTCTCCACGAGCCTCAAGAAAATACTTCATGTGTCCCGAAGTCTCATGTTGAAGTATCAATAAGGACCGCCTTGTCAATGGGTTCTCAACTCCACAGACGGTGCGTCAATCGGACTCCTGGTCTATGAGTTATTAGCATTTCTGTTCCAGAGGCCCGATTGGATTTAGGGTACAATCCAACCTGGGCATGCTCAAAAAAACATCTGAATAATTTGTAGAGTATTCCAAAATAACCATCTCATCGGGAAGAATCCAACATAGTCGATGACACGTCAATCAGACGTCAGATCCTAAAGTTATAAGAGTTTCTACTTAGAGGGCCCGGTTGGAATTACGTTCGTTCCAAACCCTGCCATTTTTTAAACTCGTCTAAAACTCACTTAGAGTATCAAAAAAGGACCACCTCATCATGAGGGTCCCAGTTCCACAGACGGTGCATCTATAAGACACACAATCGTGAAGATATTTGCATTTAAGCGTACAAGCCCGGCCAGTTAGCCCCAGTGGGCTGGCGGGTCGGTCCAACCCAGTTCGGTGGGTCCAACCCGACATGAGGTGTTGGCCCACCCTAAAAAAACGTGACTTGGCCCGGTGGCAAGGCCAGCCTGGTGGGGCCCAGCCTGACACGGCACGACGGGCCACGGACCGGCGCGGCGCGGCCAGGGGCGGCTCGGCCTGCTAGTCGAGCTCTCCGTGGTGGGGGGGGGGGGGGGGGGCGACCCCCCGGCTATCCGAACCAGCAGCGCCAGGCGGCACCGCCCTCCCTAATCCGCCGTCCAAAGTCGACCAGCCTTCCTGGCACAAGAATCCCACACGGGCGGGCCTTGGTTCGTCCGGTGCGGCGCCCTCTAGGCGTCGTGACTCTCCGACTCCAAAAATAATAAAGATCCAGCAGAGGGTCATTGGGGTTCCTTCCTTCGGCCCACGCCCTCTGTGTTAGGAGGTAGCAATAGGCCAGAGACAAAAAAAAGATATTTAAAGACGAACAAGGCACAATTTTAATTCAAATAAAAAAATTTCATAACCCCCTACCTAGAAAAGACGTCGCACATCATCAAACCGTGAAAGACGAACGTCGCAGTGATCGAGCATCGTATAAGAAAGGTGTTGATTCCGATGACGTCAGAGGAAGATCCGTCGTCATTGGAGACGTTCCCCGTAGTGGTGCCTCCTCCCTTGACGCGGAGGAAGAAGAAGAGAAGGCACGTCGTTGTTGACTTCACGTTCCTCATCAGTGTCATTCTTTCTCGAAGGTCGGTGTTCTTTGTCGGAGAAAAACACTTCCTTATAAATCCTCTCAAGATCTCTCCCACCAATATTTCCAACCAAAATAATAAAATGGACCTCCCATAAGATAACATTCCATGTATTTTCAAATTAATTCAAAATGTTAATTGAATTAATTAAGACATTAGGGTTGGGAACATAAATGGATAATAGATGGAGAGGCCCTACAAATTTAAAGATGGGGAGTTAACAAACATAATTAAATAATATGTTTGTCAAAATAAAAGAGATAGAGAGAGATAGAGAGAGGGAGAGTTCCTATAATTAATGGTGGGTTGCCACAATAAATACAAGGGAGTGAAAAGGGGGGTTTAAGGGAGGTTACAGGAGATGAAATGATGGGGCTTGTAGAGACCTAAATCATAACATTCATAGACATTACATTACTTTTTCAGAATACTTAGTACATAACAAAAATACACACACAATGACCGTAATAGTTTAGTGTCTTTGGAAACTTAGAATATAATCTTCTAATCATGGTGAATGATCTTCAACATCTCCCATAAGGATCTTCCTTTTTTTACCTAAAACCTTTCTTTATATCCTGGGGAAAAGAAAACATAAAAGGGTGAGCTCAAATGCTCAGTAAGGGTAAACAAAAGAAATATCAATCACATCATATTCATAAGAACATAACATTTTAGAAATCTTAACCTGCAAAAGAGATCATAATATCATAACATGGGATAAATCATAGTAGTGAAATGTAATCCCGATAATCATAACTTAAATCATGAATCTTTGTGGCATACACACATAATCATAGATAATAATTTCTTATTAGTCCAGACTCATTGCCAAGACATTCTTAGTGGACAAAGTCCAATTCTGAACCTAGTTCACTCCTCGTTTCAGTCCTGTTTCACTGTACCCGTTTAACCTGCCGTTCCAGCCATGTCTATCTCATGAGATATAAAATCTTTACCCAATTAATTGGAGGGAGATATAGGTCCTACCCATTTCATAATGATACCATTCATATGTGTGCCACAAAATCATAAATCATCCATCATTAAATAACCCATGTAATAAAAATGGAATTCTTAAACATCATTAAATCATAAAAATAATTTATATAAGATAAAGGAATTCATAAAAATAATTCCATCACAACATAATCAAATCAATATAATAATAGTGATAGAAACAGAACCCTTTATTATCTTATATGGAAAATAATTTTGATAAAACTCTTGTACTCCATTCTTGAGGAAAATATCGTTTCTACTTCAAAAACACTTTTACTTTCTTAACTAGTCATACAATTATAAAAAAAAGAAGTTGATTAAAAATAAAATTGAAAACTTGTAAATTAAGATTCTTGGAAATAATGTTTTAAAAATACATTCATGCCGTATAAGTTAAAAAAACATTCATCTCGTACTTTTTTCGGAAAAGTCAAAAAGTACCTCGTACGAAAAATGACAAAAGATTCCTTTCATATCTTTTACTATAAACTCACAAAAGGGTAAAAATGGATTTAAAAATTGTAGGTGGATGGAAATAATATTACATATTGAGGAAACATGGATGTGGATGTTAAAATACACCCTAGTAAATACCAAAGTATAAACAATCTAGGATAAAAATGAGATTGTGATATTTCCCTTACCTTAGGTCCGATTTGTTTCGTAAGTGTCCAAACCTCCTGTATAATGATTTAAATAATTTCATTGACTTATTCAAGAATCATAATCATTGTTATGATATCATATATGGTTCACTTATTACTTTATATTACCCGTTCTTTTGTAAATTCCATGTTAAAGAGCGTTTTGGGTAAAATCGTTTCATTTGTCGTCCGTGTTTTGACTTGTAATTATTAATATGATTATGTAGATCATGATTACATAGTTCCAGAATATAAAACATGATTTATATATAATATATATTCAGAATATACATATATATAATAAATCTGTAAATGGAAAGAAATACACCGTTCATGGAGACGGTAGGTCGTACGTACGCATGAACACTGTTTTCATTTCCTTAATGAGTTGAATGGAATTAAGTAGATGACATACATATATATAAACATAAATCCAGTATAATTATTATGTAATATATTTCATGATTACTTATTATATATACTTTATAATCATTCATGAATGGTTAACGTGGAGAGTGAATCTCATCGCGTCGTGGAGACGGTAGTCCGTACGTATGCACGAGTGATGATATCGTTCTCATGATCGTGGAATTGTATTGGAGTGTATGTATACTATTTCAGAATCAATATCACTTTAAAATAATAATATATAGTTAATATGTACACCATTGTACTCTTCCAAGTAAGGTGGTGGTGGAAAATAGATTACACCATGGCGTGGAGACGGTATGCAGTACGTACGCACGCGTGGTGATTTCAATTTCCATAGGATGGATAGATGGTGAAATAGGGTTGTTTAATAATTATAATAACATATAAGCATATGAGTGATACTGATGTTATTACTTAATAATTAAACAACCTAATAAGAATAAGTGGAAGAAGAAATAATTTTGAAAGAATCGGTAACAGACATTAACTCTTCTTTGAAGCGCCTCTTTGAGTCCTTCACTTACGGCACTAAACATGGTCTTTGAAGAAGACCAGGACATCTAGGATGTTTCTAGGGAAGTGGAGAAGAGAATATTTAAGGGGTTTTACTAGATTTAAGGCTCAAAGTGGTGTGAGGAAGAGAGGGAGGAGGTTCCCATTTATATGGGAGGAGAGGGACACCTTTGGAATAACTAAAAATATTGTATTATTATAAAGACATATTCTGTTTTTAATAGATCCAAATTTAGTTATTTATAAGATAAGGTGTGGATGGGTCTAAATCCTATCATCAAATAGAATTTGGACAAGTTTAGTTTACTATTTTAACCATATCATTTATTTTTAACATTAGGTTAGATAATTTTACTTTTACCGTGTCTTTTTGTGTTCTTACATTATAAGATTAATAAACATACTATAACAAGCCAAACGAACCCAAAGTTGTTTATTATTAATATATATAACCTTATCTAATTCATTTGTCCGAACCTTAGACATTTAGGAATAAAATAACAATTAATAATATAATATTTGTTTTCAATACTATTTTATGCCAATTTTGACACTATTTAGTAATTGATTTTTGTGAAAATAATAACAGAAGTATTATTTAGAAAAAAGTTAATTAAATAAATACTAACATGTCATATTAACATATAAAATTAATATAATTCATAAAAAGTCTCAAATTACATTTATATAGGTATTTATAACATCAATTATGTTAATATTTCATTAATAAGACAATTACTACATCATCGTCGTGTCATAAATAAATTAAATTATTTAATGTCTGAAAATTACAAATAAAATACTATTATGTAATAAATCTTTTTATCTTTATAATGAATATTTATAGTCTAATTTATCTTATGTATATCCCTATATTAAAAATTATCAACTTATTAAACTTTGATTTTAATTATTTTAACCCTTCTTTAAATAAATTAATAATAAATGTCCTAATCTACTCCAAGTGGGCCTAAATGGTCTTATTTTATTTATAAGGTTGTTTTTTGTCGAATTAAACTTATCCAATAGAATTAAGACATGTGTTAGGGTAATAATAATATCATTTTTACCCTTAACTACCCTATTTACTTTTAATCGTGGTAAAAAAAAGTAAAAAGTTACTATTGACCACAAATTATTTTCATCTCATTGAACCACATTTTAGTCCTTGATATTAACCATGTCTCTTGGATTTTCAAAATTCTACTCACAGAAGCGGTAAAATTAAGCTTTATGAAAAAATTCAGTTTTTTAACTACCACTTAGTGGTTTCACTATTCATCAAAAAATGAAAGTTTCCAGAAAAATAACAAAAATTAAGCCTATTCTATATTTGTTATTATGAACTAAAAAATGATGTCTATTTTACCAAATTCAAAACATATCAGTTTCATTAATTAATTTAAAAATTAATTCCCGTCGTCAAAACAAATAGCGTGTTCTTCAAAGATAATAACTATCAAAAGATTAACACTTGTTTATGTCTGGTTTAAATGTGAAATTACATCCAATGACCAAAATTGTATTAAATTGTTAAAATATATTGTAAATATACTTTAAAACCACTCCAATTAATAATTTATCACTATTAATTATTTCGATTAGAATGGTTGCTTTTAATTAAAATTTAGTAATTTTCACTATTAATCAGAAAATGAAAGTTATCCGAAGAGTACCAAAATATCACCCTAAGCTAAATTCGATATTCTGAATCCAAAAATGAAGTCCATTTTGAAAAATAAAATTTAAAAAATTTCAAAAAGTGGTTATTACTATTCATAACGACGAGTTTTAATAATATTTTAATAGCATATCGTTGTTTAGTGAAACTCGGTATTGCGTACTACACACGCTATCGAGGAAGGTTTTGATTTGCGTGTAATGCAAGGCAAGTCAAGGATGCATGTTGTGAAAACACCTTTTTGTGTAGCGTACAACACAAGACATTAATGAAATTAAAAGAATATTTTTCATAAAATCTCGGGGTGTTACATTCTACCCCCCTTAAAACGAATTTCGCCCTCGAAATTCGTCGGGGTTATAAATGGTTTACTACTCAAAAGTTTATTTATTAGAAACTCACATCATAAAAAGGAATACCAAAAACAATCTTTAAAAACAAAAGTATGAAACGTAATGGTTACCCAAATAAACTAATCACTGGGTTTCCACATAGGTGAAAATATTGATATGGAAGAGAAATCTAACCATCATGTTCTAATGGATAGTGGTAGAGAACATGGCTATGGAAAAGAAATCAATCACAAAGACATAAATTTGTGATGATCTAAGGTACCATCTGATTCATCATATATAAGTGCACTAGCAATACATTTTTGGTTTTCAAGATCATTTACCTAAAGTTGATGAAATTGGAATTAGAAGAAATACTTTCGTGATTTTGGTACAGTGTCACCGTTGGTCATTTTTTGAAAAATTTACACTTCATCTCTTAATTAAATGAAGTTGAATTTTTCATTCGTGATGTGTTAGCAGATCATGTGATAGAATGATGGTTCATTCCATCTATCTCGAACAAAAGGTTGGAAAAGTTATCAAAAAATACATAAGTCCATCTATAGTGATATTAATCATATATGGTTCCTAAAATGGACTTATACTTCTTATATCATACTGCTTCATATAATTAAACTAGTTTCTACTAAACAGGGACTTCCTGTAGGCCAGTGGTAGGCGATAAAGGTCAGTCACACTTCAGTTGTGGGTTCGATTCCCATTGTCTTGTCCGACACGATGGGCTGTCGCCCATCCTACAGGTTGTCCTTTTTATAACATCCCATAAATAATATTGAAAAAAAATCTATCCTTAAACAATACTAACTTATGTCCAACATAATCCATTCCAATATTTAGTCTTATCTAAAATACTTCAGTCCAAGCTCATAGTATAAAGAAAATGATTACTTGAAATGTCATCGACCAAGCATGTGAATACCATCATTTATCCCCCATATATCTTTTTGGTCAAATTACAATCATGTGAATACATTAATCATGTATTCTTTTACTAAATTAATACCCATTAAACCTTAGTGAAAACATGAATGCTGTCAAAATTTATCTCTTTCCACATACCAAAATCCAGAAAATCTATATACTCAAACCATGATATAACCTTCTCTTTATATCAGTCATGAGCTCATGAATACTATCAAACATTTAATTTTCTCCTTATCCCCTCATTATGCGCATATCATCTACATTCCAAAAATATTTGAATAACCTTTCATGGATACTGGTACCATTAATCATACACTTTCAAAATTCAAGGAAAGACAATAGTGTAACAATCCATAGATATCTCTTTATTCCATAGTACCATGAGATTACTTATACAACATTACACTCGATAAACATGTAATCATTCCACAACCTTCTTAAACCATTGACCGAGCTTCAACAATTTTTTCATCTCACATATCATTTGTAGTCTCTTCATCATCATCAACATAAATACTACCCATACGACCATACTGATTCTCTTCATGAGACTTTCCTTTAGGGAATTGGTTTGCATAATGCCTGTACATTCCACATTTAAAACATTTAACCATTGTTGGTGTTGTAGCAATACCATTATCCTCATCCCTAGTGTTAACTAAACCTTTTCCTTTGCACTTACTAGCTTTGTGTACTTCTTTTCCACACCCAAAGCATCTTCCAGTTCCTTTGAAACAATCTCCCCGATGCCTCTTCCCACATGATTTACATGAGGGAAATTGAACTTTCTTTCCTCTATAATCATCATGAAACTCCATCTTTCTCTTATTATCTGAGTCGGGAAACTTACCAAAGTTTAGATTATTGATCATATTATGAGATTGCTGATTAGGAATAATAACAATTTTTGGACTTCCAAATCCTGTTTCATTTGGTTTCTCATGAAGAATATCATTTCATTGTCCGTCATATCCTCCATTATCATGAATCTTCATGTTTCCATGGATTTTCTAAAACCCAAAAAGAATAGTGTGAGAGGAAAAAATCATGCTAGGGAAATCAACATAGTAAAGGGGGAGCACCCTAAAAATCTTACATCTTAGGTTAAATTCTAAGATCGTTACCATATTTCTAAAACTATATCCTATATGTATACTTATCCTTTGGTACATTTCTAGACATACCATGGAAATATCTCTAGGGATCTGACTAACATTTTCGCATCCTAGTTTCCAAATGTTGACTAAACCTTTCCTCTGATACCAACTGTAGAGACCCGAAGCTTAACGTTCATGGACATTACATTACTTTTGAGGAATACTTAGTACATAACAAAAATACACACACAAGGACCGTAATTGTTTAGTGTCTTTGGAAACTCAGAATATAATCTCCTAATCGTGGTGAATGATCGTCAACATCTCCCCTAAAGATCTTCCTTTTTTTTACCTAAAACATTTCTTTATATCCTGGGGAAAAGAAAACATAAAAGGGTAAGCTCAAATGCTCAGTAAGGGTAAACAAAAGAAATATCAATCACATCATATTCATAAGAACATAACATTTTGGAAATCGTAACATGCAAAAGAGATCATAATATCATAACATGGGATAAATCATAGTAGTTAAACGTAATCCCAATTATCATAACTTAAAACATGAAACTTTGTGGCATACACACATAATCATATAGAATAATTTATTATTAGTCAAGACTCATTGACAAGACTATCTTAGTGGACAAAGTCTATTTCTGAACTGAGTTCACTCCTCGTTTCAGTCCTGTTTCACTGAACCGGTTTAACCTGCCGTTCCAGCCATGTCTATCTCATGAGATATAAAATCGTTACCCAATGCATTGGAGGGAGATATATGTCCCACCCATCTCATAATGATACCATTCATATGTGTGCCACAAAATCATAAATCATACATCATTGCATAACCCATGTAATAAAAAGGGGATTCTTATACATCATGAAATCATAAAACAATTCATATAAGATAAAGGAATTCATAAAAATAATTCCATCAAAACATAATTATATTAATTTAATAATAGGGATAGAAATAGAACCATTTATTATCTTATATGGAAAATAATTTTGATAAAACACTTGTACTCCATTCTTGAGGAAAATATCATTTCTACTTCAAAAAAACTTTTCATTTCTTAACATGTCATACAATTATAAAATAAAAGAAGTTGTCTAAAATTAATCTTGAAAACTTCTAAAGGAAACTTCTTGGAAATAAAGTTTTAAAATTCCATTCATGTCGTATAAGTTAAAAAAACATTCTTCTCATACTATTGTCGGAAAAGTCAAAAAGTACCTCGTACAAAAAACGACAAAAGATTTCTTTCATATCTTTTACTATAAACTCACCAAAGGGTAAAAATGGATTTAAAAAATTTTAGGTGGATGGAAATAATATTAAATATTGAGGAAGCATGGATGTGGATGATAAAATACACCCCAGTAAATACCAAAGTATAAAAAATCTCGGAAAAAATTGAGATTGTGATATTTCCCTTACCTTAGGCCTGATTTGCTTCGTAAGTGTCCAAACCTCATGTATAATGATTTAAATAATGTCATTGACTTATTTCAGAATCATACTCATTGTTATGATATCATATATGGTTCACTTATGACTTTATATTACCCGTTCTTTTGTAAATTCCATGTTAAAGAGCGTTTTGGGTAAAATCAATTCATTTGTCGTCCGTGTTTGGACATGTAATTATTCATATGATTACTAAGATCATGTTTAATTAATTCCAGAATATAAAACATGATTTATATATAATATATATTCATAATATACATATATATAATAAATCAGTAAATGGAAAGAAATACACCGTTCATGGAGACGGTAGGTCGTACGTATGCATGAACGCTGTTTTCGTTTCCTTATTGAGTTGAATGGAATTAAGTAGATGACATGCATATATATACACATAAATTCAGTATCATTATTATGTCATATATTTCAGGATTAGTTATTATATTTACTTTATAATCATTCATGAATGGTTAACGTGGCGAAGGAATCTCATCGCGTCGTGGAAACGGTAGTCCGTACGTACGCACGAGCGATGATATCGTTCTCATGATCGTGGAATTGTATTTGATTGTATGTATACTATTTCAGAATCAATATCACTTTACAATAATCATATATTGTTATTATGTACACAATTATACCCATCCAAGTACGGTGGTGGTGGAAAATAGATTACACCACGGCGTGGAGACGGTATTCCGTACGTACGCACATGTGGTGATTTCATTTTCCGTAGGATGGATAGATGGTGAAATTGGGTTCTTTCATACTTATAATAACATATCAGTATATGAGTGATACTGATTTTATTACTTCATAATAAAACAACCTAATTAGAATAAGTGGAAGAAGAAATAATGTTGAAAGAATCGGTAACGGACATTACCTCTTCTATGAAGCGCCTCTTTGAGTCCTCCTCTTAGGGCACTAAACATGGTCTTTGAAGAAGACCAGGACCTATAGGATGTTTCTAGGGAAGTGGAGAAGAAAATTTGGCAGGGGTTGGCCGAGCATGATGACTCAAATTGGTGTGAGAAAGAGAGGGATGAGGTGCCCTTTTATAAGGGAGGAGAGGGGAACCTTTGGAATAACTAAAAATATTATTTTTTTATAAAGTCATATTCGATTTTTAATATCTCCAAATAGAGTTATTTCGTAGCTAAGGTGGGGATGGGTCGAAAAAATCTCATATAATAGAATTTGGACAAATTTAGTCTACTATTTTATCTTTATCATTTAGTTTTAACTTTAAGTTAGATAATTTTACTTTTACCGTGTCTTTTTGTGTTCTTACACTATAAGGCTAATAAACATACAATAACAAGACAAACGAACCCCAAGTTGTTTAATATTAATATATATAACCTTATATAAGTAATTTGACCGATCATTATATTTTTAAGAACAAAATAACAATTAATAATATAATATTTGTTTTAAAAACTATTTTATGCCAATTTTGACACTATTTAGTAACTGATTTTTGTGAAAATCATAACAGAAGTATTAGTTAGAAAAAAGTTAATTAAATCAATAATAACATGTCATATTTACTTATAAAATTAATTAAATTCCTAAAAAGTCTCAAATTACACTTATTTGGGTATTTATAACATCAATTACGTCAATATTTCATTAATAAGATAATTACTGCAACATCGTTGTGTCATATATAAATTAAATTATTTAATGTCTAAAAATTACAAATAAAATACCATTATGTAGGAAATTTTTCTAGCTTGCTAATTAATATTTATAGTTTAATTTATTTTATGTATAACCCTATATTAAACATTATCTACTTATTATACTTTGATTTTAACTATTTTAACCCTTCTTTAAATAAATTAATAATAAATGTCCTAATCTACTCCATGTGGGCCTAAATGGTCTTTTTTTTCTAAGGTTTTTTTTGGTCGAATTAAACTTATCCAATAGAATTAGGACATGTGTTAGGGTAATAATAATATCTTTTTTACCCTTAACTACCCTATTTACATTTAACCGTGGTAAATAAAAGTAAAAAGTTTCTATTCACCAAAAATTATTTTCATCTCATTGAACCACATTTTAGTACTTGATATTAACCATGTCTCTCGTATTTTTGAAATTCTACTCATAGAAGCGGTAAAGTTATGTTTTATGAAAAAAATCGTTTTTTTAACTACCACTTAGTGGTTTCACTATTCATCAAAAAATGAATGTTTCCAGAAAAATACCAAAAATTAGGCCTAAGATATATTTGATATTATGAACTCAAAAATGATGTATGTTTTACCAAATTCAAAACATATCAGTTTCATTAATTAATTTAAAAATTAATTCCCGTCGTCAAAACAAATAGCGTGTTCTTAAAAGATAATAACTATCAAAAGATTAACACTTGTTTATGTCTGGTTTAAATGTGAAATTACATCCAATGACAAACATTGTATTAAATTGTAAAAAAAATATTCTAAATATAATTTAAAACCACTCAAATTAATAATTTATCACTATTAATTATTTCGATTAAAAAGATTGTTTTTAATTAAAATTTAGTAATTTTCACTATTCATCAGAAAATGAAAGTTATCCGAAAAGTACCATAATTTCACCCTAAGCTAATTTCGATATTCCAAATCCAAAAATGATGTCCATTTTGAAAAATAAAATTTACAAAAGTTCAAAAAGTGGTTATTACTATTCATAACGGCAAGATTTAATAATATATTAATAGCATATCGTTGGTTAGTGAAACTCTGTATTGTGTACTACACACACTATCGAGGAAGGTCACGATTTGCATGTAATTCAATCCAAGTCAAGGATGAGTGTTGTGCATGATCCTTTTGGTGTAGTGTACAACACAAGGCATTAATGAAATTAAAAGAATATTTTTCATAAAATCTCGGGGTGTTACAGGGCTCGTGTGGTACCCACCTCTCAAATATCCACACATGGGAAGTTGGTTGGTTATGGGCCCCACCAACAATTTCCCATGGGAGGAAATAACTTCCACAGAAATATAAAATTGTTCCAAAAATTTTATTTTACTATTTCCAACTTCCCAAAAAATTAACTCTCAACCCGCATAAAACGCAACTGCAGTAAAGGTCACCTTAAGCAATTACCGGAGCTGCGAGTTCATCAGAGTCCTCATATTTCAATTCTGAGCACCGGTTCAAAAGATAGAAAAACCCTCACATACTTTTACTGAACGTACCCGAAAAAAACTTCAGAAATTGATTCCGATCACACCGGGCCTCGGGATCAAGTGCCGTCAGAAGCCACAGACTCAAAAAATTACAAGATTTTTATGAAACAATTTCCTTGAAATTTCTACGTCTTTACATTACTCCCACCTCAAGGATTTACGTCCCTGTAATTCACCAACACACAGTAAGATAAAAAAGAGGGTAATGAACACACATGCGAGCCTCCCGCTCCCATGTTCTCTCCTAGAGGTTTCTGTGCTGCCATAGAAAGCGCACCAGAGGAACCGACCATCCTCATAGGACCCACTCCTGTCGATCCTCAATCTCTAATGGAATCTCTGTAATCATGGCCCCATCATCGATGTCCAGCACCCCATGATTGATGATGTGGGTCGAGTCATGCACGTATCTCCTCAAGTGAGTTATGTGGAAGATGTCATGGACCCGGGGCAACTGAGGTGGAAGGGTCAGGCGATAAACCACCTCGCCTACACTTCAGAGGACGCGGAATGGTCCAAAGAAAGGCGTAGATAACTTGCCTCCCCGGAAAAATCATCGTAGACCCTGTCGAGGTGATACCTGTATGAAGACGTTGTAGCCATTCTCGTACTCCAGCGGTCTCCGTCTCCTATTAGTATAGGACTTCTGTTTGCTCCTTGCAGTCTTCATACACTCCTGGATGATCTTCACCTTCTCCATCGTAGACTGCATCATCTCTGGTCCTAAAAGTGCTGCTAAGATTTCCCCTTTTCCAAAAAAGTGAAATATGGTCTCATCCTATTTATGAACCATGTTCTTTGCCTAATAGAGTCAATCCTGACATTAATGATGCATTCATGCCATGAATGATGTCGTAAGGCCTCGATGCTACTACCAAGAGATCCAAATGCTACTATATCCTCCAATGGTCGATTCACACTGTCGGCATCAGAGTGTGGTCCCTGGGTCTCCTCTAGTAGGAATTTCGAATGTGAGGGTCAAGTCAACAGTTTAAAACAAAACCTCTCAGTATCAACCATACAAAATGTACAGGGAAGTAAACATCACAAAGATAAGTTTCTTTTATTATTGCAGCTCAATGTTCATAGACACAAAGGAAACACAAGAATGATAACATAGACACTAGAAGCAAAAAAAAATTCCTCCATGCCTGAAACTAGTCCCACTCCAATCCACCTGCTTCTGAAGCTCCATACTCATATGCTTCAGTAGCTTGAAGTTGTTCTCTCCCATATCCACCCATTCCATGTGGTCGGGGTGGACCTCCTGGTGGTGGTGGTGGAAACTCCTTGAAGCGTCGTACACCACCGGCTGTACGTCCATCTCCTCTGCCTCGGTCTGGTAGGTTCCTATACTAGCTTCTTCTCATCTTCTAGACAGGTTGGGCAGTCTCAAGAAAAGTGACCCCACCTTCCCCATGCATAGCACTTCCTGCTCCTTGTATGTCTGGCTCTGTTTCGTGTGCCTCGCACAACCAAGATTGTATCCCGAGGTCGCCGACTTGTTGGCCTAGTACGCTTGGAATTCTGTGTCATTTTTCTACTACCAGCTGTAGAAGACTCCACTGCGGACAGAAATCATTGTGGAGAGAGTAGTATCTCCTGATCCCGCATAGAGTGTAGAGTCACTGGTATAAACTCCGTCCTAAAAAAACCCTCGACGTCTCCCTAGGGGAAGGTCTTATCATTACAAAATTGGAGAATCTGGCTCCACCACCTCTCAGCTAATCCATCAAAGAGACTAACAGCTAGGTACACCATCAAGTCAGTGGGGGTCCAAGCTGTGTTGAATGCTTGTGCTACAGACTCCAGCCAGTACCCAACTATATGAAGATGTGACTCTCCTCGAAACCTCAGAGGCCTCTGTTGCTGGATCTCGTGAAACGCGCTCAAGCGGCGTGCATTGCCTGCTTCTAGGGATGGTGGCATCGGTGGCCCAACAGGTGGTAGTACCGCTGGTGAGCCCGCTGGTGCCTCAACTGGATGAGGGCCATATACTGAGGCCTCGCTGCTCGGTGGGCTACCATCAGGCTCTCCACCCAGAACCTTCACTGACTGACTAGGTGAAGAAATCATGAAAAGAAATAGATGTGACCCTGTCAAAAGACTAAACCTAGTGAGATAACCTGGTTTGAACTGACTTAAAGAAAACTATTGAAAACACACATGCAATCTGTGTTTTCGTTCACTGAGTTAGAAATGAGAAGTCAGGGTCCTGGTGTATGGATACATCGGTCGTAGCACCAACACTGGACTCCCTGGACTGAAAACCACACTTAGTACTCTTAACACTACTACTTCATAGAAAAGAAAATATCAGAGTCCTAAGTTCTGTGGTAGAAACGAATCCTCTAATACTAATTTGTCACGACCCATCCCCGGGGCCCCTGTCGTAACTACCTCATGCCCGCCTTCCATAGGCCAGGGGCTGGCGACTAGCACCAATGGTGTAAATCCCTATAACTGGGAAGGCATTGCCTTTATAAAATGAAAACTCATATAACCAGAGAACAAGTGGAAGTAAACACTAAGTAAAGTAGTATAACAAGTGTGATGAATGAACAATGGGGCCGGAAATACAAACCCAACAGAATGGTATAGCAACAACTGAAAGAATAGTACAACTAAAAAGACAACAACTGAATGGTGATGTAACTCCTGGATTATCCTTTGAGTTCCTACCTGAAGGGTAGGTACAGTTGTCCCCCTCAGCACTCCGTGTTAATCGATCCGCTCCGTGAGCCGTCATGCCAAGTGTCCACCTCCGGGTACCGTCCAATCCTCGTATACTCTGCCTCGATCAACATTGTCTGTCATCTATATCCAACACAACAAGGTGCGGGCATAACCCGTACAGGGGTGAGTATAATGATACTCAGTAGGGAACCCGAGACCTCCAAGGTATCACTAAATCCAACAAGGATAAACCACAAAAAATATCTCAACAGATAACCTTTACTTAGGTATATACTCCTAAATATACCTATGTTATCAAGTAACCCATCTCAATCATGAGGAAAACACAAAGCTAATTTACTCAGCTCAAACTATGATTTTTATTCACGATGTCAAAACCATAGCTGCTGGTGAACTCCTCCTCGGTCGAGTACAGTGGCCCTGCCACTACAACCAAATGCTCCCCACTAACCTTGGACTGCTGAAGTACTCCACCTGTCGAGTACTGTGGGCCTGCTACTACAACCAAGCGCTTCCCACCATGGGTATGCTGCTATAACCAAGCGCACCCCCTCATAGCCTATAGAGGCACTCCTTCTGTCGAGTACCGTGGGTATGCCACTACAACCAAAATCTTTTCCACTGTGGGTCTACTACTACAACCATGCGCACCCCACTGCACCATCTGAATCACTCCATGTTGATCGATCAATAGTCATCAAGTCCTAGACAGCTACTATGTCTCTACAATCTGCTCGCTCATCACCAGGAGGGGCTACTCCACGAGTCTCAATATGATACTCCAAGTGTCACAAAGTCTCATGTAGAAGTATAACTAAGGACCACCTTGTTAAAGGGTTCCCAACGCAACAGATGGTGCATCATTCAAACGCTCTATTTATGAGTTATTAGCATTTCTGTTCTAGGGGCCCGGTTGGATTTTAGGTACAATCCAACCCGGCCATGCTCAAACCACATCCTAATCCTGTGTAGAGTATTCCAAAAACCATCTTATCAAGAGGAATCCATCATAGTAGACGACACATCAATCGGACGTCCGGTCCTTAAGTTATAAGTGTTTCTGCTCCGAGGGCCTGGTTGAATTACGTTCGTTCCAAACTCGGACTTTTTTCAAAGTCATCGGAAACTAAATAAGAGTATCCCAAATGGACCACGTCATCATGAGGGTCCTAGTGCCGCAATCAGTGTGTCGATCAGGCGCACGGTCCTGAAGATATTCTCATTTAAGCATACGGGCCTGGCCCGTTAGGCCCAGTGGGATGGCGGGTCGGTCCGACCCGATTCGGTAGGTCCAACCCAGCATGAGGTGTTGGTCCAGCCTAAAAAAACACATCCCAGCCTGGTGGATGGTGTGGCCCAACCCAAAGTTAGGTGTGGCCCGGCCCGAGGGGGTGCAGCCCATCCCGGGATGGCGCGGCCGAGCCTGGCCCGGCATGGCATGGCCCGACCTAGCGCGGGGTAGCCCGACGCTGTAGGGTGTGTCCCGGTAGGCCATGGCTCGGCTGGTGGGCCGAGCGGCTCAGCCTCAAGGGGCCGAGCAGTCTGTGGTGGGGGAGCGTGGCCCCCCGGCTATTCGAACCGGTGACACCAAGCAGCGTCGCCCTCTCTAACCGGCCGGTCGAAGCCATCCAGCCTTCGTGGCACAAGCGGCCCACACAGGCGGGCTGCGGTTCGTCCAGCGCGGTGCCATCATGGGGTCGCAGCTCTCCTCCACCCGGCCGGGTGATGTGCGGGTCGGTTCTCCTGCCGAAGCGGCCCGTGAAACCTACCGCGGTTCCTTCTGCACAGCCAGCGCGATGGCGCTGACTTCCTCCTCCGCCGCCTGCCCTGGCTGCGGCTCCACATCCCAAGCACGGCGCGACGACATCGTGCTTCCTCCACCGCTGCCTTCTTGGTCACAACTTTTCATTGCGTGTGCGATGATGGACCTTGCGCCGCCGACCTCTTCCGCGTTCCGCCTCTGGTCTCCAACTCCAAAAATAATAAAGATCCCGTGGAGGGTCATCTGGCCGCCTTCGTTCTGCCCGCGCCCTCCGCGTTAGGCGGTAGCAATAGGTCGGAGAGAAACAAAGATATTCAATTATGAACAAGGCACAATTTTTATTCAAATAAAAATAGTTCATAACCCCCTACATCGAAAAGACGTCACACATCGTCGAACCTCGGAACATGAACGTCACGGTGGTCGGGCATCGCGGAAGAACAGTGTCGATTTCGTTGACGTCGGAGGAAGAGATGTCATCTCTGGCAATGTTCCCCATGGTGGTTCCTCCTCCCTTTATGCTAATGAAGAAGAAGAGAAGGCACGTCATCAGTGACTTCGCGTTCTTCGTCGGTGTCGTTCTTCGTTGAAGGATGGTGTTCTTCGTCGAACAAGAACACATCCTTCTAAATCCTCTCAAGAGCTGTCCCACCAATATTACCAACCAAAATAATGAAAAGGACCTCCCATAATTTAACATTCCATGTATTTTCAAATTAATTCAAAATGTTAATTGAATTAATTATGACATTAGGGTTGGAAACATAAATGGATGGGAGATGGAGAGGCTCCACAAATTTAAAGAGGGGAGTTAACAAACTCACTGAAAGAGGATGGTTGTCATAATAAAGAAGAGAGATAGAGAGTGGGAGAGTTCCCATAATAAATTAGGGGTTCCCACAATGAATACAAGGGAGTAAAAAGGGGGTTTTAAAGGAGGTTATGGGAGATGAAAGGTTGGGGATCGTGTGGGCCCCACCTCTCAAATATCCACACTTCGTAAGATGGGTGGGTGCGGGACCCACCAACAACTTCACATGGTAGGAAATAACTTCCATAGATATATAAAATTGTTCTAACAATTTTATTAAACTATTTCCAATTTCTCCAAAAATTTACTCTGAACCTGCATAAAACGCCACTACAGTAAAGGTCCCCTTAACCAATTACTTGCACTGCGAGTTTATCGGTGTCCTTGGATTTCAATTCCAAACAATGGTTCAAAAGATAAAAAAACGCGCACGTACATTTACTGAATGTACCCACACTAAACATTAGAAATTGATTCCGGGCACACCGGGTCTCTGAATCAAGTGTCATCAGAAGCCACAGACTCGTAAAATTCCAAGGTTTTTTTGAAAATAATTTCCCTGAAATTTCCAGGTCTTTACATATCATGATTTAAATATATATGATTTATTTCTAATTTATTGTAGATATATAATCTTCCTAATTCCAAATACACTAGACTTATCAATAGTCCGTGTTATATTATATGTAATATTTTGATTTATAATTCGAAAAAAATTTAATAAGTAGTTGGATTTTCAAAGCCTAAGTACAACCACTACTAAGGGGGGAATAATGGTGTACCTAATATCATCCTAATATAATATTTGGTTCATAAGTAGGCCCATATATTCGATTCATGCATAGAAATGAAATTTAATACATCTATAATGTTGTACTACCGAGTGATATTTTGTTGAAAATGTCATTGAATTATATACTGACTACCTAACAATTGTGGAATGCATTGTCCTACTAAGATATTTTCACACTAGGATTCTTATGGGTGTAGGAATTTCTAGAATTTCATATATCTCAATTTCTATTAGTGATCATGAGAATGATCACCTTTTCATTTTAGGTAATGTTTTATTATGTGTTCGATGTGTTGAAACCCAAAATGTTTTTCTTAGGTATATGTATCAATCCAAGGATGAATGATGGATATCAAAATTATATAATCAATATTGTAAAATATTTTTTTAGAAAATAATTTTAAGGAGTCATTTACAAATACATATTCAATTTTAAAATGACAACAGTTGATATCCATAGGAAAAAGTGTGCATGTATTACGTTATATTGGTTTTGTAAATAATGATTATATGTTCTATACAAATGAACATGATGAATGAATTATCATGAAAAAATTATAGTTAAAAATATGTCTGATGTGATGAATGTATATAGTAATATAGAAATTAATCTAATTTATGTGAATTTATCAAAAAAATTTATCATAAAAAAATATTTTTGTTGGTTTGTACGACATTCCATGTTCAAATATCTCATCTCAAATGAGATCATAATTGGATTTTATTTAAAATGGATTAAATGAGATTGATGAAAGAGGATTTTAGTTTGGTTGGGTAAAAGGAAGTACTATTTATAATGACATCACAAATAGTATTAGTATTTTATGTTATAGCTCTTATTAATGGATTGTGGAGAGTTTTTTATATTTTTGAATAGATTCTGTGAAGGGTAAAATGTCAATTGAAATAAGGATGACCATTTAATAGAGTTGTTACAATCACCATTGTGGTCCAAATGTGATGGTGTCATATATGTAATTAGAAAAAAATGACGGATTCGTATAGTCGGTAAATCTAACAAATCCCTTCAAGTATTATGATCATTGTGTTCTATATTCTGGTAATATTTTCATGTAATATACATTAGGTTACCTCATATTATTATTGATTCACATATGTATTTTCATAATACAAATTAAATGTTCATACTCATCAATTGATAATGTATATTTCACATAAAGATTCTCCCAATATTGTGGAACAACATGTTTCTCAGCATACAGATTCTTTTAATGCCATGGAACAACACAATTGTTTATATAATGATTCTACAAATCGAAAAAACAAATTATAAAAAAATGACTGGATTTTAATCCCAAAAGGCCATGGATAGATGATATATAAGGATCACCAAATGAATATGAATTCTTATCGATGCTGATTCAGGGAAAAATGTTGTTCCCACTCTTAAAAAACTAATTTGGAAGAGATTAATGTAACATTATGATTTACATTATTTACCTCACATAAAAATTAAATGAAAATTTTATTTAATCATCATTACCCCTTGATTAGTTCATTAATTATAGATTAATCCTAAATAAAACATTTATTAATTGTATATGGATGGTCTTACAGAGACTTTAATATTGTTCTTGTTAATAATCATCTTAATGATGTTGAGGGTAAAATAGTCCTGAACACCTCACAAATGTATACACACAAGATAAACCAAAATTATATAGATTTTTTTATTGGACATTGCGTGTTTACATCATTTATTGTATATTATGATCGATTACACATTAATTGAAAATATATGTATTAATCACATTGATTAATAATTATTAATTAATGAAAAAAACTGGGTGTTGAAATAAATGTGTTACAAATACAATATTCCCCTTCTATAAATCAAGGATGGGGTATACATCACATGAATAAAATAGTATGTTTTTAAATCTAAAGTAGTGAAATACCCCAGAATACCATGATAGGGGAGAGGTGAATCAGAGTGTCAAATTTTTGTTTTAATGTGATGTATCTTATTCCCATGTTGGTAGAAACCTATTAATCTTGTCAGATGGAAACATTCTTAAAAACAAAAAAGAACATACAAAAAGATAATACAATATTGATATATGGTTCACCACTAAGAGATATTCTATGGATCATATACCTAAAGTGAGTTGGTATTATTAAAATAAACCAATATTTACTCATTTTGGAATAATAATGTTAAGACACTGTCATAATGTGTTAGAAAGACGTCCTTAACAATATTATAGGTAAACCACACTACATACCTTGGATATTATCCATCAACATTCTCCAAATATCACCAGTTTTTGTAAATTATTACTCAGTTTAATGAATTCAAGATAAATTTAGTATATTTTTATTTATATATGTTTTCCGGGTTGGCTTGAGACTCTTCATGAACAATAGTTTTGAATTGTTTCACTTAAAAGCACTGAACAAGTAAACTGAATTTTATAAACAAGGGAGTATCATACCTCATCACTTTTTCACAACAACAGTTATTAAATTCAATATTCAGGATTGTCCCACAATATTTATTTTATAGAAACCTTATATTTAACACATTTACACATCAATTTTTACATGGTCTAGATTGATAGAGGGAAAATTCTGTGTGAAAAATTCATTTCACGTATCTCTTATATGCACAAATCATCCGCACAGAAGAGACACAAAATATTAAATGTAAAATATTCTATGACTGGTGGTGGTGTACCCACTAATTTGAATATTTGGATTACAATGAACATAAGTTCCTTGTTTTCTTCCTTTGTGAACATAAGCATGATTTTCACTTTGTAATTGGTGTCTGATTTACATCATGAAAATTTATCATTTCCGTAATTACAATGCCTTAGTCATATATTTACATTACTATATCAAAACTATACATGTTTTTAACTTAATATTAATGTTGTATTTGTAATTTATGATAACATTAACCCTTTACCTTTATATCCAAAACATTTTTCTACACACATCATCTTTAATGCAAAAAAAAATCCACATGTTTTATCCTTTTCCATATTTTTATGAAATAATCCTTAAATATAAATTCTAGACAACAACTATACTCTCCTATTTTTTTTTTCTACATGAACATTAATACCAGTTACCTTGAAAACTCCCTGATCATCCAAATGTGGATAGAAAACAAACACAATTCTAACTCTCTTTCCAGCAAAAAGCATCGTCGGTTTCAATAATTAATAATTTATTGTGACATGAAAGAAAATCATAACTATGTTCCATTGTATATATGTAGCTTTATGAATCAAAATCATAATCTAGTTCTATCACATATCATGTTCAAAAAAATGAGGAAAATTTAAATAAATATGTGATATTAATTGATGAAAAAATAAAATAATTGTGTGATGAATGTGTAATTATGACATAATAAATTTGTTTTCCTATAATCCAGTATTAAAGAAAAATGATTAAATATATTCCTATATATTTTTATCATCCATTGAAATATGAATCATCATTAGATATATATGATGAATAGAAACTATTAGTGGCCTTAAAAGAGCATGAAATGTATTGTATCATCTCATGTGTGTGTTTTTGCGAGTCTCCATAAAAATTTTATGAAAAAAAATACGAATAAAGATTTGAAAATTTATGTGATAGAGGTAAAACTAGCTACCCATTATGAAAAACATAATTTGAAGTATGAATATTTTAAAAATGCTATTTAATGGAATCAATGATAAGAAACAAGAAATCCACAATAACTATGGGAATATCATCCACCCCGACCATATTAGTGGTGATTAATTCCCAACAATGGGATTGATAATAATTGGTTACAAATATTATCATTACCTTTTCTAACGAATGTGATCCATGAAGACACAAATAATTTTCTGGTACTCATATTCATTAGGGTGAAAATTATTTTATGTTATAGTTATCAACACCCACTCATCAACAAGTTGTTAGGGGTAAAATTTAATATATCTATTGAGATATTATATACAATTGAAAACATTAAATTTTTCATGTGATTATAGGGATTCACATTAATCACATGTCTACGATTGGATACATTTTCTATATGATGATTCATATATTCATCAGGTCTACCACGATATTGTATAATTCATCTCATAGTCGATAGATCACGTAAAAATACAATTGGACTTATAGTTATTCATTTCAAATTCACATACACATCAACAAATAATGAAAAAACCTCGAATCGATGAATCTTATTATTAACAGGAAAAGGGATGGAGTGAAATTTAATGTTGCATAAAAATTATCTCAATCATAAAACAACAAGTAAAAATTTTATTCTTGATGTATCGTCCCCACACCCATTCTAAATTGAAATTTACTAATACAAATAGATCATAAGGATTCAATGTTAGAAAGTCATGATAATGCCATAATTAATTTTTATGAAAGTATGTATGGAGTGGCCATTATAGATTATATTTTTCATCATAATGAAATTAATTTCATGAAGAATTATTGTCAAGGATTCTTTGTTTTGAATTTATGATTGATGTTTTTTTCAATTGTTTTTCGTTATACAACTGATATGAAATTTTAATTATGACTATATATTGGTCGTAATTTTTTTCATGTGTATATATTGATCCTATTAGACAGGAAAACACTATAAATCAATGTTTTGACTCAATATCCCTCATATCAAATCCAAGAAACTATTCTCATAGGAACCAATGTAATACAATGTAATAGTGGAAAATATTTCAATATTATTTCAATGAAAATTTATAGTGGATAAAATATTCATAATAAAAATGATTCTAGGGTAATAGTATTAATTTTTTATTATAATTTATATTTTCAATCAATTCATTTATTATTCTTTTAATTTTTATGAATCATTTTTAAAAAATTGTAATCAGTTTTGATAACCCAATGATTTATTTCTAGACTTTATACATGGATACCAAAAAATACATTCACATATGATCACATTTATCAATTTTAAATACACTACATGGATCATTTAACAAATAAAAATAAATTTATAAATTTGATATTATTTTTTAATAAAAATTATATAATGATAGAAAGATATAAAAATATTTTAAAAAAATGGAAAACGGAATGTTGATGAGAATGAAAAGCCTATTGAATTCTAAAAATGGATAACTATTAGGGAATATTTAATAAAATTCCACTATCAAAATATATAAAAAAATAATTTCTTATTAATCTCAATGATTCTTTAGTTCATTGAATTATAAAATAGAATATATTGGGGTCATTATGTTTTCAAAATTATGAAATATTTCATATTATATAATCCAATTATTATTATAGAAGTGGAATTTATGTTGATATTTATAATTTCATTTAAAATATTTATTGATCATTTTTATTTACATTTTTCATATTCTACAATGACTATCTCTAGTCATCATATTTAATCGAGAAATGATATTTTTCTAGAAATTAATGTCCAATGTTACATGTGATATATTTTATATTGATTTCAGGAAGCGGATAATTACTACTACTTATTTTGTGAATTTTCTCAATATTTTAACTACATTTTAATATTAATTTCAATATATTTTTTATCACATACTTTTTTTTGATAATTATCACATAGTTCATGATAATATGGCTTCCTAATCAACGATTATAGAAAAATGTACTATGATCATGTATTCAATAAATAATATTCACTCATGATCATGTACTTTTCTATTCAATTCTACAATTAATTAAACATTCTAGGTTATCAAACAAAAATATTATATGATAAACCGAAATACCAAATGCATTTTAGAATGAAGATGCATGGTACTATTTTTAGGAATCAACCGAACCTCAATCCAAAAGATTTTATTACTAGTTTGAATTTATTTAATTTAGATTAAAATATAAATTTGAGTTCAAAAAAATATAAAAAAGTAATAATGAAGAAAAAAATCATATTATTTTGAATATTTATGAGATCTATTCTTAAATCATTTCTGGCCTATAATAATTATCCACAGTTCAATCCTATATGAATTATTCTTTGTATGACTGAGATCATAACACGTTTTATGATTTTCGTGATCATAAGAAATAAGAATTTTTGGATTCAATTAAGAATATGATGATTAGGATAACTTTATTGATTTTATATATTCGTCGTGAAAATTTGATTTTTTACTAATGATTTTGTAATTTTTGTAATAATTTAATCAATTATTTTATGATAATTCCCTTTTTAGTTTTATCTCATACTTCATGTGTGTATTTTTATTTTAAATTAAATTTTTAGTAAAAAAAAATCATTATATTAAAAAAAATTAATTTTTTTTATTGTTTTTATACTTTAGTGGAATGATCTATATTTCATTATTGATGTGTAGTAATTTTCTACCTCAACCTAATGAAATGTTATATTGTATGACTCATATTTTACTTTTTTTTTAAATTTAAATATTAGTTCATAACATAGGTCACAAACATAATTATATTTAAATGCAATTTGATTGTTTGAATACACTAGGAAAATGGTATATAATTTATTTGTATCATACAATAATCGACCATACCTAAATCGAATCAATTTTGTGTCTAGTTTCAGTCAATGTTTCTAATGTAAATATAAATTTTAATATTTAGTTCAAAACATGTGTTACTAACTGAGAAATGAGATAGATAGCATGGATTGTCTTTTTTACATTGAAAAATAATTCTCATAAGTCCTTTTTAATGTGTCTTAATTACACTCACATCAAAATAAAACACTCTATGACTATTATGCCTCAATATTGAAATTTTCAAATTAAATTTAATCATTAGTAAAAAAGATATGTTACTTGATCAAAAAAATATAATTTATTTTCACTTTAATCATATATTTCGAAAATTATATTCTTGTTATTTTGGACATGTTGGAATTATCGGAACATCAATTCGACGCCTAGTGTAACTGGTATGACTCCAATTGGGTCCTTTTATATAAAATTTCAAATAAGTACAAAACACATGTCACATAATGAAAACTAATAAAATTATTTCATACTGTTTTTATGATTTATGAATAAAATAAATAGGTTATTTGCGACAAGAATGAATTGTCATCACCTCAACTTGTTACATGGTGTGTCTATTTAGACAGAAATTGTCAGTTATCAGTTTAATAATGATAATTTAGTAAAAAAATATGTGTTACTGTAGTACCCATTTATATTGGTATGTAACAATTGATTCCTTTTATGTATGGAAGATGTTTTCGAGAGTTGGGTAACATTTAATAAGTTTTGGGGGGGAAATTAGATGTGAACGGGCTATGGACAATTTCTCTAAACCATCAAAATATCCTTGTAGAAACTGTGGGAAATTGCAGTTTTGAGGCAGTAGATTCAGTAAGTTATGATCATATTTTGGGAGTCCATCAGAGGGGACCATGAATGGGTTTCCATAAGAATATTTCTAATGCCTGGTTAGGTCATGGGTTGTCTACTGGTGTAGTCTGACTGTACATAAAGAAAAAGAAAGATCCTATTTTTTCAGAGCTTCATCATTTTTCTCATACATGATTGTTTTTTATCCTAAAAAAACATAATACGATATTTCTCCCCTTTGATGTTTTGGAAATCATTACCAGGTATTTGGAACCAATCAAGAGCCATCCATTGGTGTCTTCAAGGCCGATTCTCAAAATATGTGACATTCTGCAGCATTCATCCTCATTTTTTAGATATACTTAAATCTACTACTCATATGAACTTTTTTTAGATCTATTCTTGTTATGGAAATATCTAGGTTATGGGATTCCATATATGATGTTATTTGTGTTCATTGATCAAAGGTGAAGACATCTATTGACATTTTGGGGGAGTTTCAACCCGGTTGTGTGACCATTCTCTATCTGTTTTCATTTCCAACAAAACCATCATTCTAAGTGGATTCTCTCTCAACACCTCTGACTATAATGGATTTTTATACATTAAGATTGTTTTATCTGAATGTAATTTATTATGAAAATAATGAAAAAATGTTTTCATGTGATGATTTATGGTTTTTGGTGAAATTGTGTGATCTTGGTGCATTTTTGTGCAATTTGATTTAGTATCTTGAATTAAATATGGTTATTTTAATTTATGGTTTTTCTTGAATTGATATATGGTGCATTGGAAATGTGTTTTAGAATGAAAATTTTCTTTTATTGAATGATTTTTTGGCAAGACCCTTGGTGATATTGGTATGTGTTTTTACATTGAATTTATAGGGATCAGTGGAATTATGACCTTGTTTTTAGTTAAAAATGTAACCTAGAACATGGGATATAATTATCTTTTTATGAATTGTGATATCTATAATAAAGAACTGATGAGTATGGAACGATGATAGTGTATCTTTCATTGTTTTGTGTGTGGATGTATGGAATGGATTAGGTATGCGAATAAAATATTGAGAAATTGTTTCACCAAATTTTATAGTTATTATTCTGGGAAAAACATGCATAAAATTTTGATTCAATATCACTTTTAGAATTTTGGTTTTAAATGGTTTTTGAAAAATGTTTATATTTAATTATAAATTGTTTTGAGAAATTGTTTTTTTAAAACTATTTTACTTTAATGTTGTTAACTCTTCTCTCCTAGTGGCATGAGTTGAGAAGTCATTAGGAAAAAACCTACTATGTTTTATACTCACACTTCTTTGGGTTAGTAGTGAATTTTCAGATACTATCATCCTAGACATTGGAAAACGAAATATTATCACATTTATTAGATCCATCTCATGATATTTGGGAATTTCAGAGATTGTGGAGCTTGGTGCTCGTGGAGTATGGAGTCTTGTACTATTTTGTGAATCACTAGATTTTATTATACTATTTAATATGATAATTATTTTCTCTTCTAATTTATACACACATAGTAATGGTTTTTATGTGATCAAATTAGTTGTTTTGTCTTATTTTTCGTGCATCATTTAGTGAACATGTTGGTTATGGATTGTTGGTTTATTGGTTTATTTCATAAAAGGTAAATAATCCCCCACTTGTAATTGAAACCCTTAGGAATTTATTTCCATCATGTTTCATCATGGGGATGTCACTTAAGTCTATGTAATGATGCGTTTACACTTAACCAAATTAGAATTAGTAGGACATTAACAATGGAATAAGTTTGTTCAGTCTGTTCCTAAATAGTACTTTTTAGTTTCGTGTTCATGGATTTCATTCATCCATATCAATTAAATGGGCTGTGATCCTATAATGTTTCTCATTGTAAGGGGTTTAGAAAATGACACTACCATGACATTAATTGTTGGGGAATTTCATATTATATTTGGAGTAACGATTCATGATTTTTAAAAGCATGATGTTTTAAAAACTACATAAATTCTTTTTAGATGATGGACTTTTAAAAAGGTGATTATTTTTGTATTTTTAAAATGGATTGATTTTCAAAATAAATAATTCAATTTAAATAATGGTTTTACATGAAAATTTTGTGTTTGGAAAAAAAATTTGTTGATGTTGATGTGATAAAATTTTAAATTCTAAACGAATCATTTTTTATGGAATGAGACATACTGAGATGTTATTGTTTACAAAATGTATCCAAGTAGTCATCGTAGAAACCAACCAGATATGATATGGAGAATGTGGATTCACTTAGATCATAGTTGAACCAAGAGCTAGTTCAATGTATCGGTGAATCATTTCATGCTATGGATATACGGAACCAGAGGGATGATCCATGACAAATGGATCATTCCATATAGTTTATGTACCATAACTACCAATCTTAGCAGGGTGATTATGAATCGAAAAGGGAAGAGGTGTGGATAAATATGATAAATAATCTATTTGATTTCATCAACACACAATTAGAGCACATTATCAAGATGGATACTTATATTTTCAAGGATTTTTCATGGTAGTGGTGGGAACTAGTGTTGCATGATAAAGGTGACCATGGAATCATGTTGGTGGATTTTGAGGAATTTTTCAAAATACAATTCTATCAACACACATTCAGGATTGAGACAAAGAAATCCTTATTTAAAATAAAGATATAAAATATCTCTATCACTGAGTATGAAGCTAAATTCAAAAATTTTGTATGGGATTCACCCAATGTTATAGAGAATGCTTCCTTGAATACACGAATCACCAAATCAGGGATAAGGCAATAAATTAATTTTATGATTGTAGTGATATATATTACAGATTATACCAAGATGGTGAACAGAGGAAGGGTAGATGAGTGAGACATCTCCAGATCTATTGTAGGATGATTTATGATGATTTTTACAATAAATTGTGGAAACTCAAATGCTGGGATAAAGAGGAATAGGGACATCTATTTCCAAGGATGGAGTAGAACAAAAAATCAAATGTGTTGATCAGTTAACCTTCCTCCATGAACAAGTATCAAGGTAGGATGTTTCCAATGTGGATCCATTGACCACATAAAGTGGGAGTATACAACACAACCGAGAGAATTCCATAATTGATATAATATGTGACATATTAAGCACTTTTGTTGTCGTTCCCTGAGGTCATTTTCTCGAGACACTTCTAATCTGTTTCAAGAATCATATGCTATGAAATGAAGAGGTTAATAGAATAAAAATCATTAACAATGAAGATATAACCTTGGTGATTCTCAGAATACCATCATTCCTCATTAATGGAGATAAAAAAATGGAATAAAGAGTATAGTGAAGTAATGAAGAAACCGTTTAATGCTAAAAATGATGGTTGTCGATGACTAGGATGGACCATATCTAGTGAGAGGTATGATTTTCTTAAATTCTACATTTTTAGAAGTCTCATTCCTTCATTGGTTATCATGAATTTTATATTCTATTCATAAATCATTAAATGATACATTCTGTGTTAAAACAATAAAATCATCGAAGTGAAAGAGAGTATCATGATTTTTAATGTAGAGAATATGATATGACAATTTTTGGAGCTATGATAAAATGGGACTTCTCAATGTTGGAAATGGATCTCTATTATGTAGTCATGGGTAGTATCTATATGAAAATGTTTAAGTCTCACATCAACTGTTATAGGAGTAATGTTAGTTTCATGAAAATGGATGGTGTAGAGAATCTCTTTAAAGGTGGAAAGGTTGTAATAAAAGATGAAACATTCTTATTGGCTCAAATAGTGCGAACAATTTATTATCAGTTGGTAGTGATGACCATAACATTGATGGAAGAGATATGGGAATATAGATTTCTAGTATTTATGAATAAATTTCCAAATTTCATTCCTCATATCATCTGAGTGTTACATCCTATAAGGGAAGTTGAGTTTAAGATTGATCTTTTTCTAGGGTCCATCCCTATTTCCCTTCTGTCTTATATGATGGAATGAAAATAGTTAAGGGAAATGACTATGTAGTTGGAGGATCATTATGGCAAGGGATTCATTCTAAGATGTTAGACACCATGGGAAGCTCTAGTCTTGTTCGTGAAGAAAGCATATGGAACTCTAAAGTTGTTTCTGGATTATCATAAGTATAACCATGTTACAATAAATCATAATTATCTAGTTCAATGAATTGATGATTTGTTTGATCAATTGAATGGTGTTTAGTCATTATCAAAAAATGACTTCCGATCAGGATATAATCAATTTCAATTTCAAAAGGAGGATATTGTGAATAATTTATTTAGAGGAAGATATGGATACTATGAATACTTATTCATTCATTCTTTTCACATAAATTCACTGACAGTCATTATTGAATTGATGAATCAGATATTTCAGAAATATCTGGATTCATTCGTTGTGGTGTTTTTAGACGACATATTGATGAATCAAAGTACATGTGATGAGCATGAGAAACACTTGATGATAGTTTTGGAAATATTTAGAGGACATATTTTGTATTCAATATTTTCAAATTTTTATTTTTGGACACAGTAGGTATGCCTTCTTCTTCATGTAAAATCAAAAAAGGGTGTTTCAATGGATCAATATAAGATAGAGGCTGTTATCACACAGAAACCACTAAAGAATTTTATTGTGATATGATGTTTTCTTGAACATGCTGGCTACTACTGAAACTTTGTTCATGATTTCTCAGGACTAGCTTCACCAATGAAATTTCTAACAATGAATAATTATCCATTGAAATGGGAGGAGGAATGCCAGAATTCGTTTCATGTGTTGAATACATAGAGACATTACCTCTTTTGTGAGAAATTTAATGTGTTTACATATCATAAATGGTTGAAACATATTTTCTCACAATGTAATTTTAATCCAAGGCAAATAAGATAGATATAGAATCTACAGATGTTTGAATTTGACTTGATGTATACACTGGGAATGGGAAATTTGTTGGTATATGCATTTTGAATAAATTCATATACTTAGTTTAAAAAAAATTCTTCAAATTATTGGTTGTTGATGTCAGACCAAGATTACATTCATGTGGAATGTAACGATATATCTGGTGTTGTGGTTTTATATTATTTTTTCTGTTGTTCATGATTTGGTAAATCGGGTCAAATAGGCACAAACATATGATGTGGAAATATGGTTATGAGTTCAAAAATAACATGTTGTGGGAATATTGAAGGATGAAAAAATTCTTGGATATTGGTTTTGCATTTCAGAGATCATATGGTTTTACGTATGTATTTTAATGAATAACTCATTAATACGTACCTCCATTCCATATGGGCTGTACACCCGGGTATACGTAGATTTATAAGGCATTGAAGGTGGAGTTTTGGATTAGAAAATTGAAAACATATGTGGATGACTTCATTTCAAAGTGCGCACCTTTTCAGAAAGGTTAGGCAGATCATCAATGACTAGTAGTTAATTTTCAGTCTCTACCATTACCAATATAGAAATGGGTGATGATAGTGATAGATATTCTAATGGTCTATGAATAATAGTTCAGAAACATGATTCCATATAGGTGATAGTTGATCAAATTACTAAGTCAGCTCATTTAATTCCCATTTTTGAAACTCATATGGTGGAGGATTTTTATAAAATATATATCCTAGATGTTGAAATGATACAAGGAATAGTAGTTTCAATAGTATAAGATAGATATCTGATGTTAATGTATCGTTTCTAGAATCCCTTGCAGAAATCCAATCAAGCTCAGTTGACTATTATAATAATGTATCATTGTTAGATGGATGGCAAATCCTAAAGGATGATACAGACATTGGATGAAAAGTTGTGGTATTCTGTAATGGATTTTGGTGTCTCATGGGAAGAGTATAAACCATTAGTATTGTTCCTATACAATAACATATATCACGCCTCAGTACTTATGATTTTGTTTCATGAATTGTATTTGTGTCCTTGTTATTCACCATTATTCTCGGTTATAATAGAGTAGTCATAACTCATTGGTACTGGTATTTTCCTTATAACCACGGATAATATTAAGTTGATCATAATAAGGTCGGAGATGCCTATGAGATATCATAAATCTTGTTCAGATCATCAATGATGATTGTTTTCATTCGTTGTAGGTGATCATGTGCTCATGAGGATCTATCCATAGATTGTGGATAATCATTGTGTGAAGTGGGGAATGTTATCTCCTCAATACATTGGACCTTTAAAGATAATGGTATGGGTTGGAGTGGTGGAATATCTATTTCAGTTTCCATCATAGTTTAGTTTAGTGCATATTGTGTTCCATGTATCTCAATTTAAGAATTATCAGCTTGATCTTAATAATGTGATCAGATTGGATAATGTTTACTTAGAGATAGATACCTTATTGGACATATAAATGTTCAGATTGTGGATAGGAATTTTATAGTCTTATATAGAAAAATAAATGGCCTTCATCAGTTTTTATGTAAACATGGTCAGATTCGGGAAGAGACATGGGAACACAAGAAGGAAGTGAATAATATTTGGAAGTTACACTTTCAGGGAAGTGTGAGATTTCTACATTATGAGGATGGGAAGTCAAATGGTTTGGTGAATTTAATACACTTGGTTTTTGGCGTGTATCTCTTACATGATGATTTTTATGTTAGTGTGTAGTTCAGGAGAGTTGGTTAAACATTTAATAATTTTTTTTGGATAAAGAATATATGGACGAGCTTCACAGAGTTTTTCTATACCATGCATATCTCCTTGAAGAAACCATGAACATTTTCAATTTTTAAGGGAGTATCATCAGCATGATTTGATCATTATTAATGAGATCATTGAAGGATTTCGGGTATGGGTTCCCTTATGGTAGTAACTAGTGCATTGTTAGTGCACAGTTTGTCTAACCATGTGATCTAACCATGCACATGGAAAAAGTAAGATCCTATTTTGTAAGACCATATTTTTTCTAATAATTTATTATTATTTTTATTATAAATGGAATAATTTGAGATTTCTATCCTATTAATGTAGGGGAACCACTCCAAGGTTTATTGTACCTGATGCAGAGCCTCCCTTTTCTTTTTCTAACCTGATTCTCATGGTATGTGACGTTCGTCATTATTCATGTCTCGTTTTGTAGATCTATATATATCTACTTCTGGAATCATATTTTTTCATATCTTATACAATTATGGGTATATCAATGTTTTGGGGTCCAAATATGTTGTTATTTGGGTTATTTGGTTGCACTACAAGATATCTAAGGCTAATTTGGGGAGTTTTCACCCTGTTTCAATAGAGTTATTCATCCTTTTCTGTTTTCTCCAAACCATTGATGTGTGTGGCTTATATCTCAAATCATACTTCTAGAATTTTTATTATTATTTTGAATTTTTTTAACGTTATTTCAATTTATTTTGAAAATAATTTAATAAATCTTTTTTCTAGTGTCGATTAATGGTTTTGGGTGAAATTTTGTAATATTTGTTAATTGGTGAGCAAAGTGATTTAATTTTCTTAATTTAAAATGTTGATTAAAAAAAATATTTTCTAAAAATTATAAATGGTTTTATAGAAAGGTGGTTTTAAATTAAATGGGAGTTCAATTTAAACTGATTGGAATTGAAATGTTTTTGATGAAATGGTTTTCAATAAAAGGTGTTTTTATTGAAAAAGTTTATTTTGCATGATCTTGGAAATATTTGTGTGTGTACTCATATTTAATATATGGGTCTTGGTTGAAATATGAACTTTTTCTCCCTAAAAATATAAATCTACCACATGTGGTAGAATTACCTTTAATGACTTGGATTGTCAATGAGAATCCACTATTGAGTATGGAACTATCATAACATAGCATGCATGATCTATTTGTTTTCACGTGTTGAATGTATTGGGTACTCCAAATAAATATTGGAAAATGGTTTTAATTATTTATTTGGTTATTATTATGGAAAAATAACTTTTTGGATAATTGGTTTCAATTGCAGTTATATGATTTTGGTTACAAATGGTTTTTGGGGTCTTGTTTATATTTAGTTTTAAATTTCTTTTAGAAATTGTTTTATATAAAATATTTTATGTAAATGATGTTAAATATTCTATCCTAGTGGCGCGAGTAGGGAAATCATTGAGGAAACCCTGATGAATTTTATACCCACCCCTACATTGTTTCATTGGTGATTTTATAGATGATATTATCTGGGACATGAGAAATGGTAATATAGCACATATTTTCAGCACAACATCATGATATTTGGTATTTTCAGTGATCGTGGAGCACAAAGATTTTGAAAAATTGAGTCTTGATGTATTTTGGGTATCTTTACTTGTTCTTTATCTATTTACTTTGATAATTATTTTCCCATATGATGTTGCACACTATGGAGTTGTTTTGATATGAAAAAGAGTAACTTCATTATCTTTCTTTTGTTCTTACATCATTTAGTGAAGGGTTTGGTTATGGTTTGTTAGGTTAGTGGTTTATTTCATAAAGGATAAATAGTCCCTTCATGTAATTGAAATCCTTCTAGATTTATTTCCAGGCGTTTTCATCTTCAGGATGTTTCTTAAGGCCATGCAATGACTTGTTGTACTCTAAAGACAAAGAGAATTAGTGGGTCATTACAGTAACTCACTGGAAAATAGGAAATATTGTAGTATTTTACTCAAAAATTAGGAAAATTATTAATAAGTAATTTTTGACTTGTAAGAATCAGTGACATGTCAATCTAACACATGATGTGACCAATATGATTCAAATTGCATGATTCTGTTTAAATTTACTTTTTTGTAATAAGGAAATGTGATATACTAAAAAACCAAGAAAAAACAGTTGGATTTATTTGACTATTTTTTAATTAGATATATATATTATTTATTCCATGTAGAAGTTATCCTCACCTCGATTTGATTCACTGTGTGACCGATATTACTCATTCTGTGTTTTTCTAAAATTTACATTTTAATTCAAATCACAAATCACATATTTAAAAAAATGAATCAATTTTTCATTACTTTGATCATTTAGTGAAACTATATAAAGTAATTTATGATGTGTAGTAATTAACATCAACATTATATGATCAAAATTATTTATAATATGACACAATGTTACCTTTATCAATTTAAAATGTATTATATAGTTCAAAACCTATGTCACTAACTGAAAAAAAATTAAAACACAGTCATGTTGTCTTGGCCATTTTGAAAATGATTCGTATGTCATTTGTGATTTTTTGGACCTAGACCCACATCAAAAAACATTTCACATACTGAAAAATGATAAAATTCATTTAGATTGTTTCGATACATTATGAAATAGATATATATGTCATTTTTATCATTTAGAAATTATCCTCACCTCAATCTGATACATGATGTTCGTAATATTTCTAAATGTGCATATTCTTAATCTATATTTATATTATTGTGAAAAACAAATTCAAAATATTAAAAACTAATAGAAAATTAATATTTTATGATGCATTAGAAAAAACATTCATAAGTCATTTGGGATGAGTAGGATCCATTTCCCCTCAAGACAATGAACGGTGTGATAGGTATGAATCACATCATTCATCATATTTAAAATTGAAATTTTAGATCAAATCACAACCCACCCACTAAAATCAATTCAAACACATTCATAATGTTTTTATACATTATTAAAACGATATACTAGTCATTTTTTACATATAAGAATTAAACTCCCCTCAATATAAACTATGTTTTTCCAAATATGAGTCAAACTGTCTATTATTAGTTTAAAATTGTGATTTTAGTTCAAAATGTGTTTCACTCATTAAAACCCATGAAAATGAATTTTTATTATCTTGACTTATTATGAAAAAATTTCATACAGCATATGTGATGTGTTGGAATATGTATCACATCAAAATGACAGTGGATGTGACTAGTAAGACTCAATTTTTCTATTTGTAAATATAAGTTATTTTTTTAAAAAAATTAAATACTAAAACATGAAAACAAAATCATACATATTATCTTGACCATTTATGATGGTAATTCATAATCCCTTTATGGAATATAGGAATCATCTACATGTTAATCTAACACACTGTGTGGCCTATATGACTCCAACTTTCTCCTTTTATTTATAATTGACATTTTATTAATATATTTTATAATATTGTTGTTTAATATATATATATATATATATATTTGTTATATTTAAAACATAATAATTTTTTAGTATATTGGTGGATTATTTTTCTCGATTTGGGGTTGGTTTTTTAGCAAATGACACCATGATCATGCATTTTTAGAGGTGGTTGTGTTCCAATTACAATGGAACCATTATTGTTTTTGAATGTTTGTGATATTAATTTCTAATTTAATTATACAATATTGTTTATAAAATTTATATTATATTTTTTTTCTAATACTTGTGATTTAATTTTTTTAATGAAATAATTAATTTTTTATATACAATTTTATTTTATGTTGCCCTATTCCATAATTGGAACCCCACAATAGAAAAATACATCCTTTATCAATGGTTCTTTTAGAACTAATTAAAAGAACCCATTACCATTACTAAAAAATGTGCTAATAAGGAAAACCCTTTATAAGTTATTTTATAATTGTGATAAATTTTTAATCTTTAATTACTTATTTATTACATAGATAACTGTGGATAATATTTAATGGCTCTTAAGTTATCCTCACTTTTTCAATGATGATCTAGGGTTTTCATGGGATTTTAAAATCCTATATTATATTAGTGTAATTTAAAAAATATGAATTCAATATATTATGATAATTGATTAATTACCAATATGTGGTACATAAATCCAACTCCATGCATGGGACCTATGGCCCATCACCTTTTTTGTTTTATTTTATGAAATCCATAATTCTCATATAATTAAAATATATAATTAATAAATAACTTATCTGAAAAAATTATCAACCAAGATCCTTATAATGTATTCAATTAAGCCATATAATAACATTATTTAGTCATTATTGTTATAAATATGATTTAAATTATTATGAACGACATTATGGTTTTGATATGATCATTAATGTAATTTCTATCTCAATATATTCATGGAGGCGTGGTTGGGGATTAGTTCTCCCACATTAGTTGTATTGATTTTTTTAGGATCACATTATACACTCAGAGGGCTTGGGTCTACTATATTTCAAGTCATTATCATATTTTCTATGATGCTAAGAGGGTTGTGGGCCGTACATCATGCTTTGTATCCCCTCCATTGTTTAATTACCATCAACATGGAATTATTCTAGAACCATATCTCTAGAGATGTTTTATTGATTTTTGGATTAAGTAGTTTTGTGGGTGGATCAACGGTAGATAATTGAGGGATTACATGGTGTGGTGAGTCATTAATTTTTAATATAGATCAATGAATTATTTCTGCACCTTCATTGATTCATCTGGATGTTAGATAAATAGAGTGATATGATTTTGTGTGATTCATAGAGCCTTGTAACTCCTTTACAACAATTCATGATTCCATTGGGATTCAGACTATAATTGTGTATTTACATTTAGTTCTATAGAAATTTCACTGTATAATGATTCCATTATTACTTGTATACTATGAAATATGTTTTTTGGTGCTATTATGAGATATACATATCAATGCCATTAATACATGTATTGATATAAAATATATGGGATATTCAACCATAAAATTATTCTCAATTACTCATTTGTATCGAGGGTTATAAAAATACACAGTGTTATGTTTTCCTCTTAAGTTCCCCTTATCAAATCACAAAATAGGATTTGAGTTTTTTTCTATTTCCATTATAATTCCATAGACTCATACTGAGTACATTTATACTCACCAATGAATGGTCCGTGTTCCCAATTATGTAATATTTATGATGATGATACATAAGTTAAGAAATATGATGAAAAGGGCTAGATATGGAAAGTTTTATTCATACTTGATTCATGGTAAATCATAGGGATTCATTATATATTACAATAACTCATGTTAGTGATAGTTACCAAAATGGATGGAATGTGATCTTGAAGTACATGTGGTTAGTAATAAATCGTCATTTTATTTTGTTTGATATTCATGTTATGTTTATAATTTCTAATTTATTTTCACTGAGGGGATTACCTGTTAATGTTTTTCTAATGTATCATTTATTTATGTTTATTGGATTACATATATATCATTCTGGTATTTGAGAATTATCATATGTATCAGAGATTTTAATGTTTTAGTTTATTATTAAACAAATTTATCCTCTATTATGAGATATGCCTACTATATGAATTTCATTGTCCCTTTTGCTAATGGATATAGGATTTGGGTGCCACTAATTTCATTCATCAACCCATGGCGTGGATCCAATGGATTAGGTCATGTCTGAGTACTACAAAATTTAATTCTTCCTTGGGGAAATGTATGATGCTACTATTCATATTGGGGGATGGTTTTGGAATATATGTAAACTATACAACATGGGTCTTGGGTTTGGTTATGAAACTAGGGAGAGTAGTGTAGGTCTATAGTCCAACATTTAATTTCATTATAAATATCACAATATGATAATAAATATATAACAATAATAAATTATCTCAAGTTTCATGTATGTCAGTAATTGCATATATATTATCAAAGTGTAATATTTTAAATCATATCAATGTCATCTGATATATATGTGTGTGTGTGTTTAAATATAAATTTGTTCACAAATTTGAATAAACGATGATTTATACTAATAACTATTTTTACATTGGTAGGTACTTGATGAGAATGTTATTATATTTGGGCCTCTTTCTATTGTTTAGTGAGTGATGAATAACTTTTTTTAGGGTTCGATTGAGAGACATTATTCCCACATAATCCAACACTTTTCATATCCCTTTCATAGTTATCATATTTTTGATTTAATTTAATTAAATGTAGTTATGACATAGTAATAACAAGATACATATATTCAAGATTTTTTTTGTTCATTATGATTAAAAATTTATCATGGTTTTATATGGTGTATGATCCTGAAGTAGAAGATATTTGGATAGAGCCTACAAATTTTGATTCCATAAATCTGATACCTTTTAACTTTAAATCCATTAAATATTGTTTCTAAATTAAAATATTCTATGGTAGGATGTTTTTTTGAAGAAACTTTATTAAATACATGATGGGAATTATATAATATGACTCAATTTTGTAGTTCTATATATTTTGAAAGTATTATTTTATAATTTTGAAACCTTAATGTGTGAATTGGCCACAACTTAGAGCACAAAAAATTCAATAGATATCATGATGAGTATTACCGACATGGATCATTGTGTCATTATTTGTTATTATAAGATTTTATAGATACTAAATGGGAAAAATATATCATTATTACCATTATTATGGGGTGTCTTGAATATGATCATTTTCCAAACAACATAGATCCTTATACTATTAAATGTCGAAATGAGTTAATTATATTCAACTATATGGTCGGGTGTTTGAGATTAAAATGGAACCCTTATCTAGAAATTACATAGATACTGAGTTTCATTTAAAAATGAATCTCGTCCACTCTACCCTTATGGGGAATTGAGTATTCCTAATTGGATTTGGAAGTATTTTTATACAATTCCCCATGGAATATGATAAGTTCATTATTACACACCTCATAAATGATTGACTATCATAAATTTGTGTTAACTAATGGTATTCAATTGGGTTGATAATTTGGGATTTTTCTTAAATCATATGTGTGACCCACTTCTGTGTGGAATGAAATTCCAATCAATTATTAGTAACATTCGACTACCGAGTGAGTTCAAATAATTGATTTGGTAACTATGTGGGAAAATGATAATTATATTTTTCTTTATGTGGAGGAATATATATATATCTCAATGTGTAAAACATGGTATAATTTTATTGAAAGGATTATATGTTGATTAAAATTCATTCCTAGGATAATGTTTTATGTGTCATAGTGGGATGATTAAAACCCATGTCACATTTTAGGTAATGTTGTTATGACCCTTCTAGTTATTTATATTTATTAAATCATTTTTCTAATTAGAGGGTTTTCCATTTTCATTCCCTATGACTTCTATATAAAAAATAAACTCTTGTAGTATGAAATTCAGATTATTGAAATATGGTTTTAGGGAATATTTTTTGTGTTATTAGAGTATTTCATTATAAAATTATTGTGAATTATTCTATTAATGATATCTACGTGAGGATGAAATAAGATATGCTTGATTATATGGGTTTCACTCTTTTTTCATCTTGGAGAGATATAAGTTTCTCACATTTGATTAATGATATATGGACCCACATTAATCCCATGTGTGAGAAATTTGATACTACTTATGGTTGATTTAGTAGACTAATGTGACTCATTGATCTATGGTGGTGGACATGGTGTGTTTCTTGATGCAGGGGAGAATTTTTCAAATTTTATTTAGTTTATTGTTTTTTTCCTCAGTGTTTATGGTGAATATCAAAATGGGATTCCATTGTGGGGTTGGAATAATGAATCATGTCCCGTATTTAGTTATATCGTAAAGACCATTGGACATCTAAATGTTTCCTAGATAATTTTACTAAATTCTTGAGGAAGACGATTTTTTTGAGTTTTTTGAGTTTTTATTATTCGGTATGTGTTATCATGGGGTCTAGAGTCTCTCGATTGGGTTTATCTAAATGGTCCAAACAATTAACTTTTGATGGCGGTATATATGGACACCCTAAAAGTAGTGGTATTATTTTTATGTTATTGAATAATTTTGGTGTTATGTTGAACGTGATATATGGTATATATTTTGAGTGAAAAATAATGAAACATAGAGGATTTATTCAATATATAATATGGAAAAATTTGTAGGATGAGATTAATATTAAGGATTACCTATAATATCAAGGATGTAAAATAAGGAATATATAATCTTTTGATCCATTTTCTATCCTTATTGGTACATTTGACATTCTAGAATATGATGTAAGAGATGAAGAAATTGAATTTGGAGAGAATGAAACATAGAATCCCTTCTCATGTCAATGTCAAATTTTGTTATTTTCATGGTGATTTGTAAATAATATTTGAGTTTTATAAAGGCAATGATCATATTGAACACTCTATAATAATGAGTAATTGAATATTCCAATAAATATTAACCCTATTAATATAACCTTTTCCGGTTTGTAAATGGGGACTAAATATTTATTTCATTTCATATGGTAGTATTCCCATTCAAATGAGAATGGTTTCTAGTGTTTACTCATGAATAGAGAAACAAAAAATCGTATATGTGTTTTTTATTACATATATCATTGAGATGGTTGTATTCTATAAATTTTTGGCTGAATGAAATTCCACTTATGAGGAAATATTGTTTTTATTTTTTTTAGGGATCAGACCATTTGAGTTGAAGGATGTTAATGGGATGATTGGAAAGTTTCCCATTGATGGTTATCTGTGACCCTCCCTTTTTATAATACAAAGTTTTTTCGCATTTAGGGAGACATTTTATTTAATGCGAGGAGGACTTTATAGACCAATTATAAAAAGAATTAAATATATCAATATTTAGTTAGGAATTTTGAAACATATCTTGGGAGGAAATTGTAAATTTATCCTTTAAAAAACCATTGAGATATTAATAACTAATTATGTTCACTCTATTGATTGGTTTTTACCCCAAACATGGTTTGGTATTGGATTATGAGCATGTTAAAGCATTAGAATAAAAAAATTATAATTTTCTTATTTTGGAGGATATGTATTTTTAATGACTTATTTAAATCATAGTAATATAGAGTTACATTGGAAAAGTAGGACCATAGTTCATTTCGATTTTTGAGATTTTTTGAGGGATGGTATTTATTTTTTCTATTAGGAACATTGGTTGTTTTCACTCATAAGTGGATTAATTAGAAAATTATATTTATTTATCAAAATTAAAAAATTAATTAATTTATCATGTAGATGCTATATTATCATATGATTAGTATAAAACAATATTCCCTTTTAGATTTGAACAACTTTAAGTCTATATTGTTATATAGAGTGGGATGTAGGATAGTGAAAATAAATATTCTAACGAACCGATGAAAGTGGGTATCAAATAAAAAAATAATGATAGCAGTGATGATAATATCATGTTTTAAAAATGATTCTAACAAAAATAAATATTTTTTATTGAATTTTAGATGATCCTTTATTAGGTAAGAATTTTTAATTGTTATGTCTACATTCTCCCTATTTTTTACATTTTGAAATAATTTCATTCCTATTGATCTCCATGGAACATTATTTTTGAGATTTATCTTTTTTAATTACATTATAAAATTTATATTTCACTTAGATCATATTTCATATATTGAACTCGCTAACCCCATGAAATGTAATTTCATTTAAAAAACAAAATGATATTATTTACAGTTTATCACTTATTAATGTGTGATTATACTCAATTTTTGATTCCATAAAATATTGTGACTTGTAATATCCAATGGGATGGTTTAAAAGTTATCTCTATATATATTTATTTACGAAAGATTTAGTATAAAATGATGAATGGAACCAAAATTCTTCTCTCTTAATTAGTCTCCCCCCTCTATAACTCCCCTCACATACATTTCATATCATTTATGGATGATTGGACTACATCCCTTGGTTTAGGAAGAAACACATCATCCAAACCATATTATTGGATGAAACATTACTCAAACCATCAAATAGGGAGGCACCTCACCCTTACCCATACTAGGGTGATATTTTTCACTGCCCCATATAAGGGCTATAATTTTCCATAACCCATAATAGTCGGAGCCTTCGCATATTACCCCATCATTATAGACCATTTACTAGGGTCACCTATTAGGGTTCTATATCTACATATTCATTATACTAGGGAAAAATATCACCATGGATCTATAGTTGTGTGGAACTTATCATATGTCTTTTACATTGGTTTTATATATATCTATGTTTCAATGATTGAGTTCCAATACAACATTAGTCTCCCATTTAGGTGACTATTGAACTTGGTCCACTCCTTGCAACCCAAAATTACATGAATATGTTGTTCAAGTTATCACCGCATCAGTCATGTATTCAATTGATAAAAAATTTCTCCCTCTAAATTCTAAACAACTGATATAACCCACAAGGTAATACAAAAATTAAATTGTATTAATAACATGTGTCCGAATAAAGATGATAACGATGAGGAATACCAAGGATCATCATTCTCATCTAGAATAACTAATATTCATAATTTTATAACTTATAAACATTTATATAAAAAAAATTCCACTCAATGATCAAGGGATATATCAATGGACTCCAACTATATGTAAGCACAAAAACCTATCATATCTGATGTCAATATCATGATTATAAATATCTATAATTTTATTTGTAATTTTTAATTCTGAAATTATTATTCATATCATAGTACATGTAATCATCAATCATATATCTGTTATTAATATTATCTATTTAATAGATTTATAATTCAAACACATATATGCAATTTTCATGCATAATCTCTGACACTTCATCTGTATTGTATATCCCATCTTAAAAATCATTACATGATATAAAGTATTATCTAAAAAATAATTCTTCAAAAAGTGGTAATCTTAATAATGATCCATTACTCCTAAAATGTAAATATTAAATGAAATTCTAACCATTACCTATACAATTTTCTTTTAAGAAACTGGTCAGATCGAAAAAAATTGTTGTTTAACATCCACACCAATAATTATTAGGAACACTATTCATATCATTATTTATAAGTATGAAAACAAAAAACCTATAATTTACACATTAAACATTATTTTAACGTGTATGGAATATTATTTATATTTTAACATTAAATATACAATATAAATTTGTGTGATTTTATTATTACTAACCAAGATGTTTTGGATACCACTATGATTCTCAATCAAAAAATTTTATTTCTCCAAATAGGAAAATTTATTATTATGAATAAATTATCATAAAATCATTATTATAGGATTCTAAAAATTAGTACTTCTACCATTTCCACTAATTGTATAACCAGAAATATTTAGTTGGAATTAAACTATTCATGTATTAACTCTCCTCGTAGGGATTTTCAAAAATCCTCTATCAAGGGATTTATCCTTACTGCCCAACACATAAGACATTATTATATTGAGATATATTATATACATATCATCTATGTTGAATCAATCCTTAGTATAAATATGTTAAAAGATTAAAGGATAACCTATTATACAAACAGATGTCCACATCATTTCATGGTTATGATAAATCTATTTGAAAGTGGTTACATGTAGTATTTTTATTCTTAGGAATTATTTATGAATATTTCTTACATACTTAATAGTGAGTTATAATATGTAATTATCCCCCCAATGAGTGTAATATTATTTAACCTTTTAAATCTTAGATAACGAGTTACCTAATAAATCACATGTAAATTCCAAGTTACATCCATCCATTGTACAATATGTCTATAGAGAATTATAATTACATTAATATATAGGTGTGATAGAATAAACAACCTCATATTATTTATTAGTAGTCCTCAATTTCATAAAGGAATGTTTTACATTCCTTCGTAATACACTTTTGGTAAAAATAAAACTCCACTAGATATTGAACGTTGGTCATCTACATTTCTAGACAAATCTATATATGTATATACAAATTATCATGTTTTTAATAGCTATCATATTATTTTATATAGTATATTATAAATTTAATACACATAGGAACTCTTTTTTTTTGTAATGGAATGTGATTCCTTTAGTTCCATTACATATAAATTAAATTACATAATATAATACACTATTTCTGTAACACCCCAAGCTTCCACGGTACGTTTCCCTTCGAATAATCTGATAGCGTGTGTTGTACGCAACCTCGAGTTCTAACACACACCACAACTAATTAAACTAGCTGTTGTGAATAGTAATACCTAATTTTTGAAATCATATATATTTTATATTTCAAATGTACTTCATTTTTGGATTCGGAATGTTGAAATTAGCCTAGGGTGAAATTTTGGTACTTTTTGGATAACTTTTATATTTTGATGAATAGTGAAAATTACTAAATTTTAATTAAAATCAACTTTTTTAATCAAAATAATTAATATTGATAAATTATGAATTTGAGTGGTTTTAAAGTATATTTAGAATATATTTTTACCATTTAATTTAATTTTTGTCATTGGACATAATTTCACAATTAAACCAGACATAAACAAGTGTCAATCTTTTGATAGTTATTATCTCTTAAAAACATGCTTTTTATTTTAACAGCGGGAATTAATTTTAAATTAATTTCTGCCACTTCTATGTTTCTAATTTGGAAAAATGGATTACATATTTGGAATCAGGATTTACAAATTATGTAAATAGGTAACTTTTTATTTTTACACATTTTGAATAATTACTGTGGTAAATATTTTATTTACCATGGTTAAAAGGTAAATCCGGTAAATAAGGGTTAAAAAATAATATTATAATAATACAAAATTACCCTAAAACGTGTCCTAACCTTATTGGTGGACACATACCCGACCATGGACATCCTTGGGTCGATTTGGGGACCCCTTAGAGCCACTTGTATGTGGTAGGGACACATTATATTAATAAAGTTAAAATAAAAATAAAAATGGCATAAGCTTACATCTTTTAGAAGAACAATTTTTACATAGGGTTATACATGTTGGATTTTCGATTATAAATTTTCATTATAAAGCTAAAAAGATTTCCTACATAATGATATTTTATTTATAATTTTTAGACATCAAATAATTTAAATTATTAATGACACAATAATGATGCAATGTTTACCTCATTAATAAATCATTTAAATAAATAAGATTATAATGATTAAAATATTATCTAAAACCTGTCCAATTCTTATTGGTTGATGTTATTTATAAAATTAGTCATCCTATCTTCGACCTCAATGATTTTCGGACCATTATAAACCGAATATAATTATATTATAATGTAATACTTTCACTCTTTCCTAAAGAGCCCCTCCTCTCCCTTATAAAAGGAGACCACTTCTACTCATTCCTCACACCTCTCAAGCCACTTCGCTTGGCCAAACTCTACCCAAATACTCTCCCAACATCCCTCACCACAACCTAGAGGCCTTAGTTTGATCAGAAAGCCAACCTATGGAGCCCTTTTGATCAAATCAAAAGGAAGAACCCGAAGAAGAGGTAATGTTTTCACCACCCCTTTTCAAGTTCCTTTCTTATTCCACTTCTTCTTTCATTGTTCGTACCATTCTAAAATAATAACTCCAGTATCTCACTTATACTGTGATGTTATTATAAATATGGTACAACAATATTCAGTATTCTATCCACCCATTGAATAACATGTCACCATACGTGCGTACGTACGGCTTACCGTCTCCACGTCGTGGTGTAATTGTTATTCAATATATTATTATTTGGATGGGTATAATAATGATGTTCAACTCATGTAAATAATAAATATAACATGTTAATTATTCTGTATATATGATATAACATCCATTTATATATTATTTTAATATCAAATGAATGATATTGTCGCTCGTGCGTACGTACGGACTACCGTCTCCACAAACGCGATAAGATTCATTCTCCATCGTATCCATTCAAGTATAATTATCATTTGATGATTTAAAAATGATGCTTAAGGACTTGATATCATTCTGGATATAAATAATATATAACCTATCCATTACAAACATGGCTTATGTAACAAAACTTATAAAATAAAACAAGTAAGTTAACACCCGAACAACGATAATACTAAGATATTATTATCAAATCAATATTAAAAGATCATATATGATATCATATTAATGTATATGATTCTTTTATAATTTAATAATAATTATTTCACCATTATACAGGAGGTTAACCTACCCCAACCAAGGAAAAGTACAATGTAAGGGTTATTTCACAATCTCTTCATTATCCGAGGTTGTTTATACGTAATAATCTACTGGGATCTTGTTATCATCCACATCCATGTTTCTTCAAAATGTATTTCAAAACATTTTTAACATTTAAAAGAATATGGGTTAAAGTTATTTATACCCTTGTTTGACTTTTTATAAGAGGTTTATAAGGGAATCTTTCAGTCGTTTTCCAAACAAGGTGCTTTTTAACATTTTCGACAGAATTAAGATAAGAATTTTTTTTAACTTATACGGCGGGTGCGATTATTTTCCGCCGTTATAAAATCGTCAAAGCTTCCCTTACAAGCTTATAAGAATATTTTCAAAGAAAATGTTTTATTTTATAAATATATGTCTCTTAAATGATTTCAAAATAGAAAGAGATATTTCTTTAAAAATAGTTTTGATTTCATCTATGTCAACATCCTTTAATGGATTTTACTCTTATTTGAGGATGATATATTACGATACAATACTTTTATATTGTATTGAAGGTTTTTTGATATGTTTGACTGTGGATGTGCTATTTTTTTATATACCATTCATGGTTTATGGTGAAAGTATTGACATTTCATATGCTAGTTTTAATACGAATGTTTATGTTATGTTTAAACCTTTTCATATGGGAATGCATTGGACTTAATATGTGACGGGTGGAGCCCGCTATAGCTCCTCGATGCATCGGTAGGTCTCATGAGACCAACTAGTGTCTTGGAATAAGGCCTTGGAAAAATCTTATTTGTAGTCTTGGCACGAGGCCTTGGCTATGTGGTTATGATAGTCTAGCCATATGCATTCCATCATTATGAAAGTGGTTATTGATATTGAATGTGATTATTCGATTAGTAGTATATCCATGTGAATAAGTAAATGGCATTATTTCATTTTATTTATGCCATACTATGTTGAAGTTAACGTTTAAAAGGCATTTGTTTTAGTTATACATTGCCTTAAATGTTTATTCTAATTTTTGAAAGTTTCCGCTATATTGTTATCCTTACTGGGCATTTGAGCTCACCCCTTTTCTATGTTTTATTTTCCCAGGATGTGAAGAAGTAAATTATGAATGACTTTCAGGGATATTATGAGGGGTTAATAGTGTGGACTATGGAGACAATATTTTGTTGTAGTAGTTCTTTTTTTTTTGATGATGTAATGTAAAACTTATGAATATATCTATTGTTTCCAAGGCTACTAAACCAATCGGTCTTTCGAGATTTGATCTTTCTTGTGATCATGCCAATGTTATGTAATTAATGCCCCGACTCTGGGTAGCTGGGGTCGGGGCGTTATAGTTGGTATCAGAGGAAGTTTAGTAAAAACCTTCGAAGCTAGATTTAGATAAACTCTGATTAGAGCACGTAGACCTAAGATGAACTTTGAGGATTAGTATATAAGAACTTCCTAGAATTTTGGTATTGTAGAGATTTTGTGAGTTTTCCGAGCAATACATCCCTGTCTGGATACGAGCAGGTAGAGGCGGCTCTGGCACAAATGTACCTAGTGGTAAAACCCGAAAACACCGCTTTGAGGTAGACTCGAACGGGAACTGGTTCACGACAACGGGCCTTGCTGCACTCTTGGTTACGACACTCCCGGGGGACATGCTTATGATAAATCTCATTATCTTTACAAATCATTATGAAGGATTTATGAGTATATAATTCCTCAAAGAAAACATTTTTATGATTATGGATTATATCCATAAATAGTTCAATTTATGTGAAGTGTTTTATAAGTATGGGATTATGTATTTTGATTCATAAACTAATCTAGTTTATTCCATTGTTTAGAAATGGTGCCTAGTGGAAGAAATGGAAACTGTATCAATGCACGAACTCCATGTAGGGATTTCCCTCCTGCTCAAGATAATTATAGTGGGGCTGGTGATGCAACTGGTTCCGATCAGCTAATCACCATACTCGGACAACTTACTCAGGTTATGAACAATAACCTTACCCGTATGGAGCACCCTGATCCGCAGCGTGGAGGATCAATGTTAGATCGATTCATGAGGAAACAACCACCAACGTTCAATTGGAGTACAAATCCCTTAGTAGCTGAGAAATGGAAAAATTCCCTAGAGAAAATATTTCAGGCTTTGGGGAGCAGTGAAAGGGAAAAAGTTATCATGGCAGTTTACCGCCTCACTGGAGATGCTGATCAATGGTGGTCATTGATTCAAAACATGAAGGAAGATGATGAAGTATCAAATATGGAATGGAGGGAGTTCAAAGATCTGTTTTTAGAAAAATTCTTTCCTCGCAACCATAGAGCATATATGGAAAGGCAATTTCTAAGTCTGAGACAGAAGGAGGATGAGAATGTCACAAAGTATGAGGCTAACTTTACAAGGTTAGCAAGGTACGCTGGTGATTATATACGTAACCAAAGAAGTAAGATTGATCGTTTCTTTTATTTGTTAAAACCATTTCTCCGTCGAGCATTAGTCTCACAATCCTTTTCATCGTACGAAGACATTGTCTCATGTGCTATCAAGACCGAAAAGGAATTCTCTAAGTCATATGACTTTAAAGAAAAGCAAGAGAAGAAGAGACCTGCTGATCAATCTGGGAATGGAAATAAGGGGAAGAAGGGAAAGGTTGAATATCCATCCTGTGGTAAATGCGGGAAGAAACACCCTGGTACTTGCTTGAAGGGAATGGGATTCTGTTACAAGTGTGGTGAAAAAGGCACCCAAGATCGTGATTGCAAGGGGAAGAAGGAAGCTACCAACGTTCAGTGCTACAATTGCAAGGAGATGGGGAATTATGAAACTGAATGTCCTAAGCGTCAGGAGAACTTACCTCAGAAAAGTCCAAGGGATCAAGGCCAGGCTTATGCTATCACTACTGCTGAGGTAGAAGCTCCGAAAGACGTGGTGGCAGGTAATTTAATGGTTTCCTCAAGTTTAGCAAATGCATTATTTGATTCTGGATCATCGCATTGTTTCATATCTTCCCAGTTTGCTAAGAAAATTAGATATTTCCAATTTGATTTAATAAGGGAGTTGTCAGTTAAAACTCTTAAGGGAAGTATCATTGCAACAAAGTTTTGTGAATCAGTCCCCATTAGAGCACATAAATTTTCTTTATCTTCTGATCTCATCGTCATACCTATGATTGAGTTTGATATAATCCTCGGTATGGACTGGATTTCGGACTATGATGCGAAGATTTATTGTAAGAAGAATGAGCTTACGATTCTTGATGATAATGATAAGGAACACCTTATTTTTAGAGCAGAATCGTCACCACCTAATTCTTATTTAGATCCACCCCCAGTAGCTCAACTTAATTCAATTATTGGGGAGGAAGATAATGAAATAACTGTCGGTGAGGAAAGGAATGTTCAAATAGAGGATGTACCTGTTGTGAAAGAATTTGTAGATGTATTTCCGGAAGATTTACCTAGATATCCTCCAGAATGAGAAGTTGAGTTCTCCATTGATTTGATTCCTGGATCAAGGCCTATATCGAAGACCCCTTACAAAATGGCTACTGTAGAGTTAGTCGAACTAAAGAAACATCTAGAGGAATTGAGTAATAAAGGATTTATTCTCCCTAGTGTTTCTCCATGGGGAGCCCCTGTTCTTTTTGTTAAAAAGAAAGATGGATCTATGAGGTTATGTATCGACTACAGGGAGATCAATGCTATAACGATAAAAAACAAGTATCCCCTACCTCGCATTGATGATTTATTTGACCAACTGCATGGAGCTCAATACTTTTCAAAGATTGACCTTCGATCTGGATACCATCAGTTGTGTGTGAAGAAGGAAGACATTCCGAAGACAGCATTTCGAACCAGGTACGGGCATTACGAGTTTACTGTAATGGCGTTTGGATTGACTAATGCACCCTCTGTATTCATGGATCTGATGAATAGAGTTTTCAAGGAGTATCTCGATGAATTTGTGGTGGTATTTATTGATGATATCTTGGTATACCACAAAACCTACGAAGATCATGAAAATCACTTGCGCATTATCTTGAAGACTCTGAGGAGGCATGAATTATATGGGATGTTTAGCAAGTGTGAATTCTGGCTTCAGGAGATTTCTTTTCTTGGCCATATTGTCTCTAAAGATGGAATCTCTGTTGATCCTTCTATGACCAAGGCAATCCAAGAATGGCCAGCACCTACGAGTATAACTGAGGTAAGCAGTTTTATTGGTTTGGCAGGTTATTATCGACGTTTCGTCCAGAATTTTGCCCGATTGGCTAACCCATTAATGAAGCTCACACGTAAAGGGGTTAAATTTGTTTGGACAAAAGAGTGTGAAGAATGTTTTGAAGAACTGAAGAAAGGATTAGTTAATTCACCTATATTGACTCTACCATCGGGGAATGATGGGTTCATTATTTATAGTGATGCATCGAAGAAAGGACTTGGTTGTGTCCTTATGCAGAATGATAGAGTTATTGACTATGCATCACGACAGTTGAAAATTAATGAACAAAACTATCCTACTCATGATCTCGAGTTAGCAGCTGTGATCTTTGCTTTGAAGATATGGAGGCACTACCTCTATGGTGAAAAATGTGAGATTTATACTGATCACAAGAGTTTGAAGTATATTTTCTCACAAAAAGAACTCAACATGAGGCAAAGGAGATGGCTTGAATTACTCAAGGATTATGATTTTACGATACACTACCACCCGGGGAAGGCAAACAAGGTGGAAGATGCTTTGAGTAGAAAAGATCATGGAGTTTTGAACAATATGAGAATTGAAAGGGATCCAATTTTCATGGATCTAGTGAAGATGGACATGGGAATAACCAGGGAAGTTGAAACATCAATGCTTTTTCAAATTGTGGCCAAACCATCTTTACTAGAAAGGATTAAGAGTTCTCAGACCGATGATGAAGAATTTCAGAAGAAGATTAAAGCTGTGAATGATGGGAGATTGAGAGACTTTGTGTATGAAGATGGAATTTTGAAATTCGAGAAGAGACTTTGTGTTCCTGATTTACCTGATCTGAAAAGGGAATTGCTGGATGATTCTCATAGTTCCAATTTCTCTATACACTCTGGGAGCACCAAAATGTATAGAGATTTGAAGGAACATTTTTGGTGGGACAACATGAAGAGGGAGATTTCTGATTTTGTGTCAAGATGTATGGTTTGTCAACCAGTGAAAGCTGGAAGGCAACAGCCTGGAGGAGTCATGAAACCTCTTCCCATACCGGAGTGAAAATGGGACAATATTACGATGGACTTTGTCACGAGGCTACCAAAGACTCCTAGAAGGAATGATGAAATATGGGTTATTGTTGATCGTCTTACCAAGTCAGCACATTTTCTTGCTATAAGAGAAGATCTACCCCTGGAACGTCTAGCAAGACTATATATTAATGAAGTTGTGAGACTTCATGGAGTACCCTTATCAATTGTTTCTGATCGTGATCCCCGTTTTACCTCAAGATTTTGGAAAAGTCTTCAGAAATCCCTGGATACTGAACATCATTTGAGCACTGCTTACCACCCTCAGACAGATGGACAATCAGAACGGACTATTCAGACCATAGAAGACATGTTGAGATCTTGCTCACATGACTTTCAGGGTATGTGGGATCAATATCTACCACTGGTAGAATTTTCCTATAACAATAGCTTCCATTCAAGTATTCAGATGGCACCATATGAAGCGTTATACGGAAAGAGATGTTGTACACCAACCTTTTGGGATGACGTCGGTGAAAGAAAACTTGTAGGCCCAGAACTGGTGGAGGAAACGGTAGAAAAGGTGAATGTAATCCAAAATCACATCAAAGCAGCTCAAAGTAGGCAGAAGATCTATGCCGATAATCGAAGGAAGGATTTGGAATTTGAAGTCGGTGATCATGTTTTCCTGAAGGTATCTCCATGGAAGGGAGTCATACGTTTTGGTAAGAAAGGTAAATTGAGTCCCAGGTACATCGGACCTTTCGAAATTCTAGAACGAATTGGGGCTGTATCTTACCGATTGGAAATGCCGCCAAGTCTCTCCAAAGTTCACGATGTGTTCCACGTATCTTTGTTGAGAAAATACATGCCTGACCCAACGCATGTACTCACCTATGAGGAATTAGAACTGGAACCTGATCTGTCTTATTGTGAAGAGCCTGTCAGGATTCTTGATACAAGAGAACAAGTACTGGGAAACCGGACGACGCGTCTGGTAAAAGTTTTGTGGAGAAATCATAAGATGGAAGATGCAACGTGGGAACCCGAGGAACTTATGGTGAAGAACCACCCGAGTCTTTTTATGCAGTAATACCCTAGAAATTGCGAGGACGCAATTATTTGAAGGAGGGGCGAATGTAACACCCCAAGCTTCCATGGTACGTTTCCCTTCGAATAATGCGATAGCGTGTGTTGTACGCAACCTCGAGTTCTAACACACACCACAACAAATTAAACTAGCCATTGTGAATAGTAATACCTACTTTTTGAAATCATATATATTTTATATTTCAAAATGGACTTCATTTTTGGATTTGGAATATTGAAATAAGCCTAGGGTGAAATTTTGGTACTTTTCGGATAACTTTTATATTTTGATGAATAGTGAAAATTACTAAATTTTAATTAAAATCAACTTTTTTAATCAAAATAATTAATATTGATAAATTATGAAATTGAGTGGTTTTAAAGTATATTTAGAATATATTTTTACCATTTAATTTAGTGTTTGTCATTGGACATAATTTCACAATTAAACCAGACATAAACAAATGTCAATCTTTTGATAGTTATTATCTCTTAAAAACACGTTTTTTATTTTAACAACGGGAATTAATTTTAAATTAATTTCTGACAATTCTGTGTTTCGAATTTGGAAAAATGGATTAAATATTTGGAATCAGGATGTCCATGTTATGCAAATAGGTAACTTTTATTTTTACACATTTTGAATAATTACTGCGGTAAATATTTTATTTACCATGGTTAAAGGGTAAATCCGGTAAAAAAGGGTTAAAAAATAATATTATAATAATACAAAATTATCCTAAAACGTGTCCTAACCTTATTGGTGGACACATACAAGACCATGGGCATCCTTGAGTCGATTTGGGGACCCCTTAGAGCCACTTGTATGTGGTAGGGACACATTATATTAATAAAGTTAAAATAAAAATAAAAATGGCATAAGCTTACATCTTTTAGAAGAACAATTTTTACATAGGGTTATACATGTTGGATTTTTGATTATAAATATTCATTAGAAAGCTAAAACGATTTCCTACATAATTATATTTTATTTATAATTTTTAGACATCAAATAATTTAAATTATTAACGACACAATAATGATGAAATGTTTACCTCATTAATAAATCATTTAAATAAATAAGATTATAATGATTACAATATTATCTAAAACCGGTCCAATTCTTATTGGTTGATGTTATTTAGAAAATAAGTCATCTTATGTTCGACCTCAATAATTTTTGGACCATTATAAACCGAATAAAATTATATTATAAAGTAATACTTTCACTCTTTCCTAAAGAGCCCCTACTCTCCCTTATAAAAGGAGACCACTTCTACTCATTTTTCACACCTCTCAAGCCACTTGGCTTGGCCAAACTCTTCCCAAATACTCTCCCAACTTCCCTCACTACAACCTAGAGACCTTAATTTGATCATAAAGCCAACCTATGGAGCCCTTTTGATCAAATCAAAAGGAAGAACCCGAAGAAGAGGTAATGTTTTCACCACCCCTTTTCAAGTTCCTTTCTTCTTCCACTTCTTCTTTCTTTGTTATTACCATTCTAAAATAATAACTCCAGTATCTCACATATACTGTGATTTTATTATAAATATGGTACAACCATATTCAGTATTATATCCACCCTTTGAATAACATGTCACCATACGTGCGTACGTACGGCTTACCGTCTCCACGTCGTGGTGTAATTGGTATTCAATATATTATTATTTGGATGGGTATAATAATGATGTGCAACTCATGTAAATAATAAATATAACATGTTAATTATTCTGTATATATGATATAACATCCATTTATATATTATTTTAATATCAAAAGAATTATATTTTCGCTCGTGCGTACGTACGGACTACCGTCTCCACAAACGCGATAAGATTCATTCTCCATCGTATCCATTCAAGTATAATTATTATTTGATGATTTAAAAATAATGTTTAAGGACTTGATATCATTCTGGATATAAATAATATACAAACTATCCATTAAAAACATGGCTTACGTAACAAAACATATAAAATATAACAAGTAAGTTAACACCTGAAACAACGATAATACTAAGATATTATTATCAAATCAATATTAAAAGATCATATATGATATCATATTAATGTATATGATTCTTTTATAATTTAATAACAATTATTTCACCATTATACAGGAGGTTAACCTACCCCAACCAAGGAAAAGTATAAGGTAAGGGTTTTCTCACAATCCCTTCATTATCCGAGGTTGTTTATACGTAATAATCTACTGGGATCTCGTTATCATCCACATCCATGTTTCTTCAAAATGTATTTCAAAACATTTTTAATATTTAAAAGAATATGGGTTAAAGTCATTTATACCCTTGTTTGAATTTTTATAAGAGGTTTATAAGGGAATATTTCTGTCGTTTTCCAAACAAGGTGCTTTTTAACCTTTTCAACAGAATTAAGATAAGAATGTTTTTTTTAACTTATACGGCGGGTGCGGTTATTTTCCGCCGTTATAAAATCGTCAAAGCTTCCCTTACAAGCTTATAAGAATATTTTCAAAGAAAATTTTTTATTTTATAAATATATGTCTCTTAAATGATTTCAAAATAGAAAGAGATATTTCTTTAAAAAGAGTTTTGATTTCATCTATGTCAACATCCTTTAATGGATTTTACGCTTATTTAAGGATTATATATTATGATACAAAACTTTTATATTGTATTGAAGGTTTTTTGATATGTTTGACTGTGGATGTGCTATTTTTTTATATACCATTCATGGTTTATGGTGAAAGTATTGACATTTCATATGCTAGTTTTAATACGAATGTTTATGTTATGTTTAAACCTTTTCATATGGGAATGCATTGGACTTAATATGTGACGGGTGGAGCCCGCTATAGCTCCTCGATGCATCGGTAGGTCTCATGAGACCAACTAGTGTCTTGGAATAAGGCCTTGGAAAAATCTTATTTGTAGTCTTGGCACGAGGCCTTGGCTATGTGGTTATGATAGTCTAGCCATATGCATTCCATCATTATGAAAGTGGTTATTGATATTGAATGTGATTATTCGATTAGTAGTATATCCATGTGAATAAGTAAATGGCATTATTTCATTTTATTTATGCCATACTATGTTGAAGTTAAAGTTTAAAAGGCATTTGTTTTAGTTATACATTGCCTTAAATGTTTATTCTAATTTTTGAAAGTTTCCGCTATATTGTTATCCTTACTGGGCATTTGAGCTCACCCCTTTTCTATGTTTTATTTTCCCAGGATGTGAAGAAGTAAATTATGAATGACTTTCAGGGATATTATGAGGGGTTAATAGTGTGGACTATGGAGACAATATCTTGTTGTAGTAGTTCTTTTTTTTGATGATGTAATGTAAAACTTATGAATATATCTAGTGTTTCCAAGGCTACTAAACCAATCGGTCTTTCGAGATTTGATCTTTCTTGTGATCATGCCAATGTTATGTAATTAATGCACCGACTCTGGGTAACTGGGGTCAGGGCGTTAAAATTTCTTTCTAGATGATGTCATGTATAAACAAATACGAATAAATTTTATTAATTAAAATAAATTAACTTGTTTTATTTTTCATTTATAAAATTAGATCCAAAAAATATTTTGGAAATATCTATCATTGTTTCCTACATGGAACGCATTTTAAAAAATTATTAACTGTATTTCTCTTCAGATAGAAAAAAATGACCATCCTATTATGAAATTTTGATTCTTTGATTGTATATTAATTATATAAGAATATACATATTCCAAAACATGTTTCATTCTATAGAAAATTCATTAAAATATCATATTTATTTATAGTTATACTTAAATTTACTACATAGATTATAAAAATATATATTACATTATCAAGTTATTTTATGTCAATATTAGTGCCCACCCTACATTTATAAAATTTTCTCATCTTCATGATTGTTTATAAAATAAAATTTAATTATTATGATAATTTTATGAACATTATAGAGACATAGATAGCCTGAAAATATATTATATATATTCTCTATGAAATGAACAACATGGTATCTCAATATATATCCCATCCTATAAATATCAATTATGGAAATCTGACATGGAATCCCTTTAAAAAATCATATATTGTAATTGTTGTATAATAGTAATAAATATCGTAATTGACACAAACATAGAATCTTGTGTTAATTTCTATTATTATAAATTTCAACAATCTATGAGTACTATAAAAAAATAAATTTTATATGTTTCTTGAAGTCTTTATCCCATTTTATCTATATTTTATGAAACAATCAATTTTTTATGACATTAAAATATTACACATGGTTTACTATTTCCAAAGTAAAATTACTCTTGATTTTATACAATAATTCATTCATAGCATCAATTACTTGTTGATACTACAATATTTTGTTAACATTTCTTTGTTCAATAAGAGAAAACAATCATGTATGTTTTATTTCATACAATATTCTTCTAGTATATACCAACATAAATTCTTAAGAAAATGGAATCAATAAATATTATGATAGCCTTATATTATATGATAAAAATTTCTCTTCAACACTATAAATTATTTAATAATTATATTTTAGAGTAACTTATTCGAAATTCTTTTTATTTTCCTAAATCTTCCATGTTTCTTAGAAAAATTGCATCATCATCACTTCTGAAACATGTTTCATGTTGTGTGATTTAATACATTGAGTGATACAATAAATTAGAATATTTAATATCTATAATAATCCATTTGAATTTATTAAAATATAGTATACCCCACCATTTAGATGATAATTTTGGATGAATCTATCTACTCTCCTTTGGTCAATATTCTTTTGATTTTTTCCATTAACAATATTGAAAAAAGTGATTAAAAATTCCCATAATAATAAATTCATGGAGAATTTTTACATTTCACATGTCCTGGTGTCATATTATTATTTTTAAAAAATAATTATTGGTTTTTAATTATATCTTTTTTAAAAATTTCTTATTTATGAAAAAAATGAAAAGTATCATTCCCAATTAATTTATAATGAGATATCTCAAATAGTTTTCATTCATTAATTATAAAACATAATTTTTGTGATGAGTATATAGTGTAAAACTATTTTAGTGAATAAAAAAATTCTATAGATACTCTTATAGTCATCCACTAAAATATTCATTACAACTATCTATCCAGATCATCATTAAGATGACATTACACTATTCCAACTGAATTCTACAATTCTAGATCATTTTTAGAGCCTCTAAATATACTTCATGAAAATAATACTTTTTATATGATTAAAATCATCTATAAAATATTTAAATAACTTATATCTATTTATATATTTATTCCATATAGGCCTATAAATTTCTAAATGATGGATCATTAATGTATTAGAGGTTTGAATCAATATATTCCAATCTAGATAATTATTATTTATCTTTTTTGACATGTATATAATATCATACATCTTTATATTTCTTATTAGTATAGGGGAATCCTTTATGCTTCGTCATTTTTAATAATTATCATCTTCTATTTTCCCACATGACCTTGATTTTGATGCCCATGTTGATATTTCTTCTTTAAGTTTAGAATGAATGATTTTTAAAATATTTAAATTTAATTAAATTTGGATTCTATTTGTTGTCCACTTTTTAACAAACATCTATATTCCAACCTATTCACTATAAATAAAAAATTTAATGTAACTATATAATTTTAATAATAATGATGATGAAATACATTTTAATAAATTCTGTTTCATCCCATCAATATAAATATATTCCTGGGCATTATACTATCCATTGAAATAAAGACTAATATTATGATATTAATTTCATGTTTCCCATTAATTAAAATATATATATATACATCCAAAAATATTCAACAACCCCTGGAGAAATAAACTCAAGTCATATGTAAAGAACAATACCTACATCTAATTCATAAAAATAACCATATATAATTTTTATGTTAGAAAATTAATGTAATGATTTTATTATCAGTCATATTTCTATTTCATGTATCATAAGTTTTATTATTCAAAATAAATTGGTTTGGAGTAATGGTTATAAATTCAACATTCTAGTGACCTAGTGACCCATATATTTCATTGTATGAACCTGGATCTTCTCTTTCAGGTATGCGACCCTTGGTTGATGTTTTTCATGTTTTTAAAGTTAAAGTTGATGTTTGGCAGAGTCAGGGAAACTTTTAATGAAGTTTTGAGGAAAAATGGGGAGCTGCACAGGCGGCGCACGGTTTGTCTAACCGTGTGGCCATACCGTGCGTAGCTGGAACTCAAGACATTGGGGACTACAAGGTTGTTGCAGAGTTACAGGAAACCGTCCGAAGAGACCATGAGAGGAGTGTTTGAAAAGGAAGAATCTAACACATGGTTAGGGCAGAGTTTGTCAAACTGTGCGGACTAACCGTGCGAGCACCTAAATATAGATCCTAAATTTGTGGAACTAACTCGTTTTTGCCCTTAATCACCTTGTTTAAGCTCTTAAGCAGCCATAACTCTATATTAATCACCGTTGAAGGTTGGGAAACTTCTCCCAAGTGTTCCAGAGGTGATTTGAAGGCTTCTCCTGGAGAATCAAAGCCGGATTCTTGAGTTATGTGATCGTTCTCCTTCATTCTTGAACTTTTTCTTAGATCTAATTAGTTCTACTTCTCCTCTTCCCGCGGTTTCTTAGATCTATGCCTGTTATGGGTAAATCTAAGTGTGTAGATTCCAAATCTGATGAGTTGGGGTCTTGGACTTGTTAGGAGAAGGGATCTAAGGAAGGTTCTTGGAGAATCAACCTGAGCATCTTGTGCATTCTTTGTTGTTGGGGTTTTTGTCAAAACCTTCGAGGTAGGTGGTTTGATGCCTTACATTAAATGTCTTTGAGTTCGGTGAAAAAGCACCGGATACCCATGTATCGAGTGTCTCGGGTTATGGTTTTGATCATGTAATATTATCTGCCTTAGATTTCTTGTGTTCTTGAGGCTATTAGATGAATCATGATTGCTTGTTTACATGTCTGAGGATCAACCCATCTGTGTTTTCCTTGTTTTAGCTGTTTATCATCATTTGGATTAGATTTCATATGAGGAAAACATCGTTACACTAATTGTCTACCTTGATATGAATAATTTCATGTTTTGCGTGCATTTTAAATGTTTTTGAAGCATTGTTGCTATTAGCCAAGTAGTTTTTGAACATACTAAGGGATGCTACAAATCAGTTACGTACGATTTCTTTTACTCAGGGCTGCGGGAACCTGGTGTAGCAAGACCATAATGGGAATTGACGTCGAGTGCTTCCTCAGAGGTCCGGTTTAATTATTACCACTATGAGACAATAAGGGAGATTGAATTTTTGAACACTCAGAGGGTCTGATAATTATCTAATTGAGAATAAAGTGGGAATTAGACGTATGTTCTTCCTCAGAGAGTCTGTAGTATCGCTGTAAGACCATAGTGGTAATTGATGATGAGTGCTTCTTCAGAGTGCCTTTGTCTTGTTGAATACCTGACCACAGGGGTCTTCCCACGTGAGCCACCCATAGGGTCAGCATGACAAATTAATGTTGGTTTGTTGTGATGAGTCCACCAAGACAAAGAATAAGATTGGTTTTGTACTGCTTGTTGTTAGGTAGTCTGTTGAGATACCTATTATGTTACCTGCTATGGCTTTGGATTATAGTGTTTTTTGCTAGATAATTTTTTTGATGATTAAATGATTGAATTAAATTAATAAATAAATGTGAATGGATATTTTTAGGATTGGTTACTTAGTGTACTCCTATTTTTAAACTGCATTTATTTTCATTAATTTTTCTATATTTCTCACTGATAGTAGGGTATAGATCTTGTGGTGGGTTTTTACTGGGATTAGTCTCACACCCTGTTTGGGTCCTCATTTTATTCCAAAATATGTTATATGGTTGCATTTGTGGATTGGGATTGTGTCCCTTCTCACTCAAGTGCTTGATTGCAGGTTAGAGCTGGAGAACATGAGACCGAGCTTAGGATTGCGATGCTGCTGGAGTTTACTATTTACTTTTAGTACTTGGGTTTCAGTTGTATTTCAGCATGTTGCTTTGTTTACTGCTTCTACAGATACATGTACCATGAGTGGAAATGGAATGATGTTGTGATGGACTTCTTGACAAGGTTACTGAGATCTCCTCGAGGTAATTATGTTGTTTGGGTTGTACTGGACAAGCTCACGAAGGGTGAACATTTCGTGCCGATCAAGGAGACCATCGGTGCGGATGAGCTTGGGAGGTTTTACATTTATGGGATTTTATGACTTCATGGTGTTCCAAACACAATCATTTCAGATAGGGACACCCACTTTACATCAAATTTTTGGTAGGGGATAAAGAGGGATTTGGGTACGCTGGTACTTCTGAGTACAACTTACCTTACCTAGACGGATGCCCAGTCAGAGCGCACGATTCAGGTGCTAGAGGACATGCTGCGAGCATGCCTCCTTGATTTTGGAGGTTATTAAATGAAACATATACCTCTAGTGGAGTTTGTATATAATAGTATTTATCAAGTAACTATTCAGATGGCACCTTACGAGGCTTTGTACGTTAGGTCATGTTGTTTTCCCTTGTGTTGGCTGGAGGCAGGAGAGGCAGCTATGTTGGGACCTCGTCTTGTTCAGGAGACCATAGATCAGCTGGAGTTTATTCGAAAGAGGATGTCTACCGCCTAGTCTCGTCAGAAATCTTATGTTGATCAGCGGAGATGAACTTTTGAGTTCAAGGTCAGAGATCAGGTTTTCCTACATGTTACCCCGAGGATGGGACATAAGAGGATTAGGAGACAGGAAAATCTTTCACCGAGATACGTCAGGCCGTTTGAGGTAATGGAGATAGTCGGGATGGTTTCTTACCGGTGTAGTTACCTCAGAGGTACCATGCTATAAATGACATCTTCCATTTTTTTCATCCTTGACAGTATTTCTCAGACCCGTCTCATGTTTTCCAACCTGAGGAGGTTGAGTTGGAGCATGATACATCTTTCGAGGAGCATCCTATCAGAATTGATGTTCTTAGTGGAAAGGTTCTCGGTGGCCGGTCTATTCCTCTGGTATGGGTGCTATGGAAGCACGTGAGAGTACAAGATTAGACTTGGGAGAGGGAGGCCAATGTACAATCGTAGTGGCTAGAGTTGTTTGAGGTTTCTAATTAAACGCCGTGTTAGGAAATTCAAGGATGAATTTATTTAAAGTTGGATGTTTTTATGAACCCGGATCTTCTTTTTCAATTATGTGACACATGGTTGATTTTTTTTCATGGTTTTAAAGTTAAGGGTGATGTTTGTGAGAGTCGGGGAGAGTTTTAATGATGTTTTGAGGAAAAAAGAAGAGCTGCACGGGCGGCACATGGGTTGTCAAACCGTGCGGCCATACCGTATGTAGCTGGCACAGAAGGCAGTGGCGACCGTAAAGTTGTCACACGGTTGAGGGAAACCGTGCGAAGAGACCATGTAAGGAGTGTTTGATGAGGCAGAAGCTAATGCATGGTTAGTTCATGGTTTGTCAAACCATGCAGACTAACCGGGCGGGCACCTAAATCTAGATCCTAAATTTGTGTATCTAACTCTTTTTTTTCAATAATCACGTCATTTAAGCTCCTAAGCGGTTATAACTCAGGATTAATATCTCTTGATGGTTGGGAACCTTCTCCCACGTGTTCCGGAGGCTATCTAAAGGCTTCTCTTGGAGAATCGAAGATGGATTCTTGAGGTATGTGATTGTTCTCCTTCGTTCTTGAACTTTTTCTTAGATCTACACAGATATACTTCTCTTCTTCCCTCGGTTTCTTATATCTACGTCTGTTATGCATAGATATAACTGTGTGGATGCCAAATTTGATGAGTTTGGGTCTTGGTCTTGTCATGAGAAGGGATCTATGGTGGGTTCTTAGAGAATAAACCCGACCTTCTTGTGTGTCCTTCATTGTTGGGGTTTTCGTCAAAACCTTCGAGGTAGGTGGTTTGATGCCTTACGTTAAATGTCTTTGAGTTTTGTGCAAAACCGCCGGATACCCATGTATCAAGTATCTCAGGTTAGGGTTTTGATCCTGTAATATTATCAGACTTAGATTGCTTGTGTGCTTGAGTCTATTAGTTGAATAATGATTTCTTTTTTGCATGTCTGAGGATCACCCAATGAGTTTTTTCCGTGTTTTTTATTTTTATGGTAGTTTGACTTATGTTTCTTGTGAGGAAAACCTTGTTACACTAATTACCTACCTTGATATGAATAATTTCAAGAGTTTCCTACAATTTAAATGTTTTTGATAAAATTTAGCTATTATCCAAGTAGTTGTTGAACATATATAGGGCTTCTACGAATCAGTTACGTATGATTTCTTTTACTCAGTGTTGTGGGAACCCGATGTAGCAAGGCCATAAGGGGAATTGACATTGAGTTCTTCCTCATAGGTTCTGTTTAATTATTACCACTATGAGACCATAAGAGAGATTGAATTTGTGCTCTCTCTGAGGGTCTGATAATTATCAAATTTAGACTAAAGTGGGAATTAATCACAATTGTTTCCTCAAGGAGTCTGTAGTATCGCTGCAAGACCATAGGGGGAATTGACGATGATAGCTTCATCAGAGTGTCTTTTCCTTGTTTAATACTTGACCGTATGGGTCTACCCACGTGAGCCACCCCGAGGGTCTTCATGATAAATTAATGTTTGATGGTTGTGATGAGTCCACCATGTCAAAGAACAAGCTTGGGTTTATACTTCTTGTTGTTAGGTAGTCTGCTGAGATACCTGTTGTATTACCTACTATGCCTTTGGATTATAGATATTTTTTCTAGATTATTTGTTTGATGATTAAATGATTGAATTAAATTAATTAAGAAATGTGAATGGATATTTGTAGGATTTTTTACTTAGTGTACTCATGTTTCTCAGCTGCATTTATGTTCATTACTTTGGATATATCTCTCACTAACAGTAGGACACGGATCTTTTAGTCATTGCCTACTGGGATTAGTCTCACACCCTGTTTGCATCATACTTTTCGGCCCAAACAGGTTATATGGTTTCATGTGTGGGCAGGGATTGGGGCCCTTCTACCTCAGGTGCATGATTGCTGGTTAGAGATGGAGTGAATTGGACCGAGCTTACGATTGCGATGGTGCTGGAGTTTACTGTTTACATTTAGTACATGGGTTTCAGTTATATTTCAAAATGTTGCTTTGTTTACTTATTCCATAGATACATGTTACATACTGCATCATTTTCTATATTATACATTTCTTCTACAGTTTAGTTTATGTTGTTGTATACTATTTACTACTTCTGTTATTGTTTATTATTTTCTGTCCGCTGCATACATTAACAAATGAGGGCCTGGTTTCCCCACTGACTCACCAAGGCCCTTGATTCTAGTTGGTAGCCTCTGGCATTTGGGGAAACACGCTTGAGGTCATGTGGCGAACCTAGTATGGGGCACCAGTTGAGTGGCTCCAAATTCGGGTCGTTACATCAATGACTACTTAAATTATTGGAATCTATTTAAAAAAATCTATATTGAATTTCTTCCAAAGCTATAAACATTTATTTTTAGCGGGTCTATCCCTATAATAACATTTTTAGGAATCTTTCATATATCAAAGATATATTAAAAATAAAACAATCCTTTTTGTCAGGTTCCAATAATGACCACTTTTACAAAACAATATAAAACATAAACAACCCAATGATACTACTTTTTTGTCGACATGTTGACATCAAATTTTTTTTATTCCTATAGCCATCATGTTTTGGTCATTTTTTGAACATTTTATTTTTAAATTCAATGTTTTTTATTCGCCCAGATATTATATACTAAAAAATTAAAAAAAATTTGATTATTTAATTTCATTGAAGTGTTATTTTGATATTCATCTATCAAAGAATTATCTTATTTTCCAATGTCTAGGAAGATATTCAATTGTGAATTATAATGAGATTAAATTAAATCAATCCCTTATATTTTTATCCATTTGAATTTAATAATTTATAATATACTTGATTGCCATTATTATGGTTTATTTTACCTTCATTGATAGTCTACATCACTGAAGTTTCACAAATTTCATGAATAATATTTTCAATGATTAAAATGTAGTTTTCTTATTCCTTTTCATAATTGATGTACCTTAGGTAAAATATGTAAAAATAATTATATTTAAATTTAATACATAATGTCAATTAAAATTTTGAATTAGTATATACAATCTCATGATATGTTATTAAAAAATAGTTTTAGTTTCTTTTGTAGTTTAAAATTATAAATATTCATAAAAGGTGAAATCTTCCACATCACATTTACAATAAAATTATTTTTATATATACACTAGATGTCTAATAAACATTTTAATTTAGCTACATTTGTCTTCATCAGTATTTAAATAATAGTTTTGTAGTTTTTTATTTTAGAGATATTCATAACATTATATTATGATGAAAACATTGAATTTAAAAATTATGTTGAATATTTGTTTAAGAAAATATTTTCCATATCATCTTTGTAATCAATATTTTCATATTCTATTGACATAGTAAAATGTACTAAAATATATAGATATACACATGAAACACATTAGTGGAAGTTGTACCCAATAATTTATTTTTCTAATTAATTAACTTCCCAAAATATGTTTTTACTATTTTTTAATCATTTTTTAAAAAGAATTTTCATCATTAGAATATTTTTCTTCCAAAATTGTTTAAGTATGAAAATATTTTTTTCTCAATGAAATAATTAAACATATATTTACAACCTTGTTCTTTGTTTAAGTCACATCAAATTTTTAACTCGATGTCAATTTTAATATAAAAAATATAATTCAATATGAGTGTTTTTGGATAATTAAAATCATGTAACATGACATTTTAATCAAATATATATAGATAAATTGTTACATCTTCTAAAAAACCATAGTATCCATAGAATTTTCACCAAAATCACAAATAGTAAAATATATATCCAACCATAATTAATGAATTCACATATTGTTTTATCATCAATATTCTTTAAATATTCATTCATCATCCAGAAAACCAATAGATTAACAGTCTTAATTTTTTTATTCCATTAGAAATATTTTATAACTTATCACATAGTACATTTACGGTCTTTTTTCTCTTCTAATTTATAAAAAAATTCTTCTTGTGATGGAAATATAACGTTATAAGAAGAAAAAACCGATCATTATGTTATTTTTATAAACTAGTATCATATTAATACCTTAATCAAGATGAATCAAATAATTTATTATCTTAAATGTTATTTGTACATAGAGATAATAATTAAAATAACGTTCAATCTTTTTGTATATAATAACTTCTTCCAAAAGATATAATACCCCTAATTAAACAAAACATAACATTGTACATATTTAGTAAATAAATTATATAAAAGAATATTAAAATTATAGAAAATAATTATCTTCAATAATTGAATAATAGATAATCCTAAAAGGAAGCCTAATAAATATGACATAAGTTTACAAGAACTCTCATGATCTGTGATAATTCATTGATATGGTTAAGGATGAATCAATGAATTCAACTTTTTAATGGTCATTTTTTTAAAAATAATTTTTAAAATTTAAAATTTAATGATTTTTAAAATATCATACACAAAAATATTTTTGACCGAAATTATAAAAAATATATTTATTAATGAACACTACTCAAAATGAGTAACTATTATTTAAATTGTTATATAATCACTAAGGACTATACAGTATAATATTATCAACCGTACACATAAGAAATGAATAATTTTTTCACTTAAAATCAAGATATAAAAAACGACTCTTACCATGAGAAATATTTTACCATGTAATATTTAATATATAATTTTTTTTCATCCACATAATATGATTTAACTGTAAGAGTCATCAAACTAGTAGTATTCATGATACATAGTATCCACTTTTAAATTTGTTTTCTTTCTTCGATAATACTTATTGGTAAACAATTATAGCCGTATTAAAATATTTATTTTCTAAATAAATTTTATATATTCACATTATGAACATTATAGAGTAATAAAATTATCTTAATGTTAAAATTAATATTCATGAAAATAAATTCCTTAAACTACTCTAAACTATATCTCATATCCCTAAGATAATATGGATCATTAATGTCTTATTATTAATTTTCAAAATGTTTGTAGATGTTAAGGGATCTGTTTTTCCATCCCTTTGAGTATTCAAATAATCCATTCATTTCATAAACACAAAATATGGGAACACTTTTTGGCATGACTTTAACATTCTTCACCATGAATTGTTGTACACAATTCATTTCACAAAATATTTTACAAGGTAATGTTGACAAAATTTCAAGAATTTAAAAAATAAAAAATATCAACCACAACATTCCATACCATGTTTTAGTGTATCCACCTTGAATTTATATAGAAACACATCCAATACACCTTATTTTATGATGTTTTGTCCCATTGTCTTTTTAGAGTGTAATCCTATTCTTACACAATAGCTTATTCCATGACATGTTAAATCATATTTCTAACCATATAAAAAATCATTTCACTCCCTTGGAATAGTGATAATTATTTTTCATGAATTTTTTGAAATTGAAAAAATTAATTAACCATAAATTATGAATACCCATTTACATTCAATGATAATTACTCGACGTTTTTAAAAGGGCGTATCCTTATAAATCAATAATCAGAAACCTACATATTAATTCTTATATGTGGAATCATAAAATATTCCAAAACACACACACCATCCATCATGACACAGATCATTATTTGTATAATCATAGTCATTTGTCAAAAAGAATAATATATTATAAAACGACAACTAAAATTACCATTCAAAAATTAATATCATATTTTCAAAGATAACTATATTCATTATGATAAAATTTCTTGGTCAAACTTTAAATCTTGGAACATTGCTTTTCAAAAATCATACTTTCATGTATCCTATGTAATTTTGTATTCTTTCACTAGAACATAAAGTTTTATCTGACTGATAATGATGAGGTTATTTAACTTTCAAAATGAATATTTTATTACACCATATTTGAACTCAAATTTTCTTCGGTTATTATCAAATCATTAAATTACTTGGGAAATAGAATTATGATAAATTATTGAGAATGAATCACCTGATATTAAACATTATTTGGATATTGAAAATAAAACAAGACAACATTATTATATATACTTAATATCTTGATATATAGATCATACATGGTCTATAAAAACTAAATACATGATCCACCATCTTACCTATGGGAATATAAAGAGACAAAATACATAGAAAAACTAAATTGATAACCCCAAACTATATAAAAAACAAAAGATATAAAATAATTAGATTTATTGGTGTGAAATAAACTATTAGATAGTGAATAAGAAATAGTAATTAAACTATTAGGTTGGATGTTTAATCTTTTATATCAGATAGAATTGGGTATATAATATAATCAATGCATACATTAGATATGTGACACATAGATCATGATCCATAACTAGACTTAGGAATTGGAACATGAGTCATCTATGACTTATGTTACCTCTATTACCCACTATGTACTTCCTAACACAATCACTCATGATTTATTGGATAATATTGTTGGGTTCCATTTTTTTTAAAATGTAAATTTTTTCTCTGAGGCTCCTCTTGACCCCTAAATATATATTCCCTTAATAAACCTCTATAGGTGGCCCATAATTCTACATTTATAACACTCACTACTAGAATGATTCAGTTTAATGGAAACTGTTATTCATATTTTTGATGAGTTCAAAATTACATTTCGTGTAGTTAAAGTAAAATGTAATGTTTTAATATCAGTAATTAATAATCGATGTTATATTTTTATTTAGATGATATTCAAAATAAAAATAAGTTTTCAAATTAAAACTCTAAATGAATATAAATTTAAATTAGCTATCAGTTTTTCATAACAACAACATCTAATGTCACATTTATCAACTATTTATTTTAAAAATCATTTCAGAAATTATATTCCCCATCAATAATTAAAAAAAGTCATTCAAATATAAACAAAATATACACATAGTTTACTACTATATTTCAATTTGAAGAATTCAAATTTTAAACATTATTACTTATTTTAAATATATAAATATATATATATATATATTAATATTTAATAAATAATATCCTATCAAATAATAAATAATGTAGTATCAAACAAAAAATTTCATTGAAAAAAACATTTCAGCATCTAAATATTATATATACATCATTAGAATAATAAAACATACAGTGTTATATATCAAAAAGTCATGGTGGAATTTTATATAATCTTATGAATATGATAAAAAATAAAAAAATGTCATAAAATAGCCAATGACCATGTACCAAAGTGGTAGAGACTAATGTTTGGCATCCTAAAGACCCAGTATCAAATTCTATTGTGGGTGGATTTTTAGGGATACTATAGAACTTTTTATAGCATATACTATATGGTATTGTATCATTTTCATCTATTCATCTAATTTGGCCTATTAGGCTAAATTTTCGGTATATTTGTCCCTTGTTCATTGGACCACAAAAAGCCTTCGATCCACTAGGCCTCTTGTCCACAACGGGCCATGTAGCTACCCTAGTAGATCATAATAGATTATGCCCTAGATAAGGATTTAGATCACGTAAAATCCATGAGAGATGAGCTAAAAATATTTGATTCAAGATATTGTTTATAGATATCCATTTTCACCTGGAAGTAGAGAATTCTGTATGGATTAATTATTGTCGATCAGTCAAGCATGGTAGGAGATATATTTTTTCAATGAAATTGTATTTTGTGAGGCGAATTTCTTATGATGTCTCATCTTGGGCCATCAATTCTTGTATTATAGAATTTTTCTTGGTCCATTGGTCCATGAAATTGGCCATGTGCCTCTTTTATTACTTTTCATCTAAGGTATCCCCATCAACCCTTAAAAAGATTATTATCCAAAAGTAAATAGCAAAGTCGATGGTGTTTGGGTCGGGTTAGGGATAACACCACCACCTATTAGAATGAAAATGTTTATAAAATAATAATAAATCATGTTGCTTTAATAAATGGTAGTTTTAATATAACTATCCTTATAATTTTATTTATATTTTTAAATTTTGGAAATATCAGAAAAAATCACAAAAAAATAGTTATTTTAAGATCCCGATTTTTATAGTAATCATTAATCCCACTTATGATATATTTATTTGTGGAGAAAATATAATTTTTTAGAATTGTTTTTATTTTTTTTGATAAATGTATCAATAAAGGGTAAAAATCACAATTAATACTTTGAAATATTCAATTCAATAATTGAATAGTTAACAACAGATTTAGTGTAAGTTTCTGAGGACTTCAAAGCCTCAACAAATAAATGATAAAAATATTTAATGTATTATTAATTGTGTGGACTATTTATTCAAAATAATTCGATATCTACATTATAGTACATCGTATGATAAAACTGAGAACATTTTTAGGTCTGAAATGCTATGTTTACCCTATGAGGGGTATAACATTCATAGGCATATGACGTTTGGATTCCTCACTAGGTATTTAAAGTTTCTAAGGAATATTTCATATTTATTATATTGAAAATAATTATATATATCACAATTGGTGCATCATATGTGATTTCTGAGATAACTGATAGGTCTGAGATGTGGTTTTTACCCTAAGCGAGGTATAAAATTTGTTTGCATTAGACTTTTGAATGTCTCACTAAAAAAATAACCCTTTTATTTTAATTAATTATTTAATCAATTTTTTGAATGTGAAATAATTAATATCTATCAAATATTGAATTCCATTACAAATATGAGACAATGGTTAGGTCCAAAATGGGGTGTTTACCCTCGGAAGTGTAAAACATTCGATGGAAGCACATAATTTGTTTCCCCTCATAGAAGATAAGTTTTTTATGATGATTAACATTTTAAATTATTTAAAATAATTTATATCTCAAAAATGGAATGTCCCATAAAAATTTCAACAATTCCATTGTATCAGGAATTCAGTGATTACCCTAGGAGGGGTATAACATTAGATGGATGTGGGAATTTAGATTCCATGCTCCCAAGTTAATGGTTATTTAATTATGTTAAACAGATAAATTTATTAATTTAATTATAAAAAAATGATTTTTCTATTCATCATCATCAAAATAAATCATGAGTAACAATGTTGATGCATGAAGGTATAAAGAACCTTCATTTATTCACTAGTTTAATCATTTTTCATAGAATTACATTTGATTGGATAAACAAATGACTATTTATTTAAATCTGAATTATATAGCTTATTGAAAATAGGTTTTTAATTTCAACCAATAATTTATTATTAGGTTTAAATTTAGTTGTAGATTTATACATAAAACCCCCAATATAAACCCGACATCCCAAATTATATCATCATCGCAACATGATTTCATTGATTTGGTTGTGAAATCGACACCAAAAATTTGATCGACGATCAAACTCATCCATTGTGGCATGACGAGCCCCCTACCTTTGTATCATCTTATTCTTTTTTTATTAATATATTTTATATGAAATAAATAATATAAGATAAAAATGGTCAATAAAATAAAAAAATTATTTAAATGGAATTGAAAAAATGGTTTTATAAATAAAATAAATAATCCTTATTTTGTTTTATTACTACACATAGTTTACTTATTAAATATGGATTGAATTTTTTGATAAAAGTACAATGATGAATAATTTTTTAAAAATCAATTTATTAATGGGAAATTATATAATTTTTTCAAATAGAACCCACCCCAAAATTATAAAATATAATTAGATGATATTATCTATCGATGATTTTAGTGGTTTATTGAATAAAAATATAGGGAATGATTTTTTAAAAATATTTAAAATATATTTACTTTGTAATTATCACATCTAAATAATAATGAGACGATCAATGGATGATCAATTTAAGTATTAAATTATAATTTTGGTGACTTAATATATATAAATTCTAAATATTATCAATAGATATATATTTATATGTGTTGTTATGACCCCCTCCTCCCTATGTGTACCCATCATGGGTCGACAATGTGAGAAGTGAGATAATGACCCCTGAGTCCAACATCTAGTAGGCCCTCGGTTGGTGACTAGCACCATGGGTGTAGTAAACACAAAGATGAGTGGCATTAACCTCTAAGAGAACACATACAAAATAGAGAGATAAGATAGAAACCAAACAACTCATACTCAGACTATAGTATAATAGAAACCCATGTTCACATATGTGATTTCACGAATGAACTACTACAACTATGTTTCTTTATCACCATTGGGTCGTGTATGGTCATGAATCTTATGGGTCAAGTACAGGTTACACATCAACCCATAAAATAGGGATAATAAAAAACAAATAAATAATGATTCCATTGAGGCCATTTAGGATGGAAAAGGAAAACTACACATACTAGAAGTAAGTAAAATGGAAGAAACCAAGAGACCCGAATAACTCCTACAACCCTAAGTTATTATTAGCCAGCCTAATCTCTAACCTAATCCATGTGACCCTAAATTATTTTATATTACATATTTTTAGTAAAATAGTATACATAATAGGATCCAACCGGGAGCCTCTTGCGAAAAAGTAAAGAAATCATGTTGCAACACTCTAAAAAACATGTTAAACTAACACATTACCATAACCTGAAAACAAAGATCACATCCTCACCATAGATACACTAAACAAGTTTCACATATAAGATTATATCATATAATATCATGACAAGGATACCCCATTGCCACTTCCCCACTAGTTTCCCACTTTTCTCCAACATCACACTTCTTGATAATCACTCTACAAAAAGGTTAGCCTAAAGAAACATGGGACAAGCTAAAAAACATACACCTCATGTAACACATCACCATGAAATCTACATAACAATAAATAACATGGTAGTTTCTAAGAGACACTATAGTCTACATTAAATTTATCAATCATATGGTATTGTACCTCAATCCACTGACACTAACAAAATGAGTAAGTATCCCTAATCCATAAAAGCATATACATGTTATACCTATTGTAGCAGAATGGATACTATATCTAGAATATATGTTTGTAAAATTTCTACAATACATTACAGCCCTCTACACACATAAACGAGGAAAACTAATTGTTGTTATTTCCAGCACTAAAAATTAACATTATAAGAGAGTGTACCACAGGGGGTGGTCATCCACTCATCCTCCCATGAGGATGCTAGGGAAAAATCAGACAAGGATCAGAATCCATGTCGTGTCAGTTTCCTTAACCGTTAGGGTGTAGTAGATTGCATATAAATGAAAATTACCAAATATTATATTGCTCAAAATCACACTATGGGCATAACCTTGTCTTATTCTAATCTTTAGGTAACATATATCAGACTCCCAACTACAACTACTATGACTAGGATTCCTATAAGCACAAAACCATTTAATGAGCTTCATTATATTACTTTACCCATTTATATGTGTTTTACTTTATGTTAATTAGATATTTAACCATTAATTAACCACTATCATTTCCACATTACATTTCATAATTATAACAAAAATATTCCACTCCATCTAGGAAAAACCAAACCATGTCCAAAATTCTTTTAAATTGTATCCTCAACATGTCATCCTAGCAAACTCCAACCCCTTGTGTTAACATCATTTAGAAATCATTTATTAAGATAATTATCACTTGTATAAAATTCCAGTTATTCTAGAAAATCATTCTATGATTCCAAATACTATGGGATCAACATGGGAGTAGATGAATTACCAATAGAGTCCTTTCCAAATATAGATGGAGTGCATGACCATCCATTCTAAAGAAGTATAACACATAAATCATGTTTCATACCCCGTGTGCCTTCACCAATTATGGAAGATGCGTATGAAATACGATCTTCTTCATGTAGTGGGGAATTTTAAGCTCATAAAAAACATAAGATTCAATAACAACCACCTATATATCAATATGTAGTCCCACCATCAACCTGATCCATCAACCCCAATATCCTTTGGGACATCATTATACATAAAACGATGCATCTCTACACTCTAGGTGTCAACTTCTTCCACATTCACATGGCATCCCTACCCCCACATATGACCACATCCCTTCAGGATCATCCATCCTAGACTCACAACAAAACACATGTAGTAGGAAATAAACAACATTGAAATAGTGATATTGTCCCTAAACAAGGCATTCAACCATCACACACAACAAACACTCACATATCTAAATAATAAGGTTCATGGAATTAAATATCAATAGATTAAGTCAAAAAAATCAAGGAATTGTTTATATTACAGAAGCAATACTTAATTATGAATTTGAAATAACAATTTCAAATAAACATATATAAATGCATCAATTAAATTTATCACCATTCCCAAAACAACAATTAGATTGAATATAATAGGCCAACACAACAGATAATGATCACATGTACCAAAAAAATTACATCCATCTGAGGGTTCCACATCACAACTGGATCAACCAAAACCCCATAGCGGTCCATTAGAATCATGGAGATCACAGTTCATAACCTGTAATGTATAAAGGGATTAAATGAATCTAGGAACCTAGATGAATGGAGGTATAACGTACCTTATATCACTAACAGATAGTCACCTCCATGTTTTTACAATACAAGGGGTGTACATGCCAAAGGAAAAAAATTAAAAGATAAGTTATCATAGGATAGAGAAATAAAAAAACTTTGTAGGAATAGCTATTTGGGGGACCTAACACCAAGAGAAATGATATTTAAGATAATGGAGGATATATCTTGTCAATTTTAAAAATCTAAAAGGTGCATAGACTTAGATAATTTTTTTATTTATCATTAAATGAGGATATCGTCATGACTAAATGGTTTGACAAGGTAAATGTATCTAGAAAAGTAGGAATAATAATACATTAGTTATGTTCGCTGAATCGGCCAGAAAACTGTTAAAATAAGGGTTTTAATACATTTAATGTCAAATAAAACATCAAAGGGGAGAAATTGATAGAAGTTGGAAACAATATTATCAAATTCCACAAGGATTACAATATTCACAAATATCTCACCAAAGAATATATTAATTACTATATCACAAGAAGTCAATGTTAAAAAATGTCTCACTAAATAATCTGTTAATAAATTTCTGAATGATTACATACTTCACAAATGTCTAAAAAATGAAATTATTATCAATTGAATGACAAATGAAATTGTTACCAAATGTCTCACCAAGGACAGTGTTCACAAATGTCGCACTAATGAAACTGTTCACAATGGGCTCACAAACAACATAGGTAACAAATTTCCCACTAATGAAAATGTTAAGAAATGTCTCACAGATGAAACTATTCACAAATGTCTCCAAGATGAAAATGTTAACAAATGTATCACTGCCGACACTGTTCACAAATGTCTCACCAGAAACAATGTTCAAATATGTCTTACGAAGGAAACTGTTCACACATGTTTGACGGTCAAAATTTTTCAAAAATGTATCATTGATGACACTCATCACAAATGTCTCACTAATGGGAATTTTCAAAAATGTCTCATGGAAAAATCTATTTACAAATGTCTCCCTAATGACATTGTTCGTAGAACTTGAAATTTGACAGAGTAATAAATAAGTCACATTGACAACGAAGAACACCTTAAACATAATATTTTTGTAATGGAACAGACCAGAGAGGTTTGAGTCATTAAATCAGATGCCTCTAAAAACATTCTCATCCACAATAAATCAATGACATTAATAAGAGGAAACCAAAAAAGGTGTCAGATCATCCGGTCTTTGATATACCTATCATTTTTATCTCAACCAATGGATATCAACAACCCCACTAAAAGAAAAAGTGTAAAACTACAAGACAACTACAAATTGCTCGAAAACACTCCCCTAGTTGAGATAACTCTAAAATGAGAGAAATATAGAAGAAGAAAGGAGAGAAATACATATCATAAAAAGGAACGATAAAAAATAACAAAATAAACATCATTATTTGAAATGGTCTGAACATAAAATATATTAGGGTACTATCTGTGTATCTATGACTCACATTACTAGGAACTCTCATCCTTTCCATTGTGCCACCATAAGACATGAACCATGGGAATAGCATGCATGTGCAATGCCTTCACCTTTCATTCCTGGATTTCTACATGCCACTCCTCGAAGGTTGCATAATTATCAACATCTATCTCACCCCAATCGATGACACGAAGGTCTTCATGAAGATAACAATGAATCTAAGACACATGAAAAACATCATGTATCATGCACATATGTGGAAAAATTTCTACGCAATCTGCCATAACACCAACACTAACCAACACCTCAAAAAGACAAAAACAACTAGGAAGAAAGCATACTCCCCTGACCAATTCATCAAAGAACCCTACCAGAAGACTCCATTAAAAACACATGATCCCTAACATCAAAGTATAATAGTATCCTCCTTTGATCGACATATGATTTCTTAGGATCATGCACTGCCTTATTTATCTCATGAATCACTCGAACCATATATATTGTATTCAATAATTGTTTTGTCCTGATAATTGCTGACTCTCCCACCCATGTCCTGCACAATAGAGAATGGAAAAGGCGTCTATACAAGGCTTATAAAATTGGCATACTATTGGTGGAGATGTATTTATTGTTATAGGTGAACTCTACTAAGGGTAACTACCACATCCAGAAACCGCCAAAATCTAGGACATAAGAGCACAACATGGCTTCATGATTATAGTTGTTCTACTCTTTATGATCATCCATATTTGGATGAAAATAACTTCTATGGAATAGCTGAGAACAAATACCATACATTAGACCTATCCTCACCATAGTGGTAAAATGGTGATCTAGATCTGAAATGATCATACTAGGGACCTTTTGGAGTCCCACCACATCATTTATATATTTTTTCAACAAAACCACCACTATTCATGACTCCTTGATTTCTACAGAGTTGGATGATTTATGCAAGATATCAAAAAATGTAGTGAGGAACATCTAATACCTATCATGATGTACACCCACATGCATTGAGGAACATCTAATGCCTTGAGAAAATGATCGGTAACACGATGCTCAGCCTTCAACTTCTGGCACACCAAACATAGATACACAAACTCTATAACTGAACTCTTCAACACATACCAATAATACTGACTCCTCAATTCTTGGTACATCACTATTAATCCAGGATATACTTCTACGGTTGAACTATGAAAGTCCAAGAGAAGAATATCACAAATCACTAATGGAATGAAAATTCTTCCATGAAACAAAAATTAATGTTATTCATCCTCAGAGTATCCGTTAGTGGGATCATCACTAACAACTCGATCTCTATAGACCTTCTCCTCAATATCTACCAAATGGAAATCTCCCACTTGCATCACCAAATATGATTACACTGTCATCTGTAAAAGACAACATCTTCCTCCAACAACTGCCATATATCAATGTAATGTTGAATGTTCTACTATTATTCTCTAGGAATCACCTGATTCATGCACTGAATCTCTATGTGACTTCATACATAGTGCATAGGCTACAACATTACCTTTACTATGTGTATATTAAATTTCAATGTTGTAAACCTATAAAAACTCCATCAATTTAAGTTGTCTCATGTAAAAAATCATGCTAGGATAAAACATACCATAGACATTTATGATTAGTGAAGACCACAAATCACTCTCTGATGATGAAATGTCTCCAAAATTTCACTGAAAACAACACTACTAAAACATAAGATCATGGGTGGAATTATTCCCATGGGGATGTAACTGTTTATAGCCATAAAAAATGGTGGATCCCTGATACATCAGAATAAATCCTAACCGTAGATGTCATGCATCATAGAAATACTCAAAAAACATCTTCTTTTGGTAGAAAAATAACTAGAGCACAGACCAACTTCAATATTAGATACATGAAATATTTCAGACACTAATCGACCAATAATAATGGATAATCATTTATAGTCAATGTTGTTAGAGGTTTTAAAAACCTAGATAAATATGATATGAACCTCCTCTAATAGCCGGAGACACCAAGGAAACACCAAAATGCATCCACCGTATTAGGGATTATGAATACAAAAATGGTTCTATAATCAACATATACACACCAACACCCATTTAGGATATAATTTTCCCAATGAAACATAATTCCTGAGCTAAAAAATAACAATTCAACAGCATCCAAAATAGCTGTTGTCGTGAAGAAGTCAAAAAGAAGTATACAGATGCTCTACATGCTCATCCGTAGATGAAGAGTATACAAATATTTCATCGTGTATGGACACCACCAAATTATAGAGGATCTCAGGGAACACAACATTCATCAACCCCATGAGAATGGAGAGAACATTCCTTACACCGAAAAGCATCCCAAAGAATTCATAATTCCTATGAAGGAAACATAAGGCAATATTATGAATACCCCCATCTATCACTCACATTTGAAGATATATTGACTAAAAATTGATAATAAATAACAAACTATAACCCATATGTTGATTAAGAAAATCATTAATTCATGGAAGAGGTTAGAGGCTCTTCACATTCAATTGGTTCAAGTGATGACAATCGATACACAATCGTAAACTACCCTTACCCTTCTTCCTGAAAAAAACATGTGTTCCCCTTGGAGAAACACTCCACAAAAACAATTGTACTGTAATAGATTATCATTATGTATAAGTAGCTCTTGCAACTCAGAATACACCATCATATATGGATACATCGAGATAGGAGATGCACCATTGTTGCAGCTCGTGGTTGAACTCGATATCTATTCAAGGGGGTAACACTAAACCTATTCTGTAATAACATCTGGTTTTTCTTAATATACCCTAGGAAATGACAACTATTGATCCTCTGAATAACATAGAATCACATCTTCCATTATTGATGACAAGGATAGAACACACCTGTAACCCATCAGAGGGTCTCACTTTCCAACATTCTCCACTGGCTCTCCATGAGCATCTTTGAACACCACCTGCCTCCTATAGAAATATAAAATAGCCTTCAATAAATAAAATCATATGATGTAGATTATTACATCATATGGTTTTATTTGTAATCATTGGAAATATCCCCAAGTGCGTTTTTTCCCCATCAATTTATCTCAATCTCTATATACTTCAAACAGTTCAGCATGACCTCCATCTGAAGTGGTCAATGAAAATGGAACTGGAAGCCTCTATTCATCTTGTCCTAATTCAAGGTCAAGTGTAGGTTATATGATGGAGTGTGTAACTCCAAAATAAAACAAGGCACACACCTAAGTAAAAAAAATGGTACATCGAATGATGTTCGGCTCGCCTGACCCTGGAAAAGACAAAGAGGGAATCTAGACAGGACATGTCTCATGGCCTATCTGACCCTATCAACGACCACCAACATGGTTGCGCTATTCAATTTGAGGAAAGGGAGAATCATGTAGCTGTCCTTTTCCTTCCCTATCTGCTCTATGTGTATCCATAACTAGTGTTATAACAACCCTAGTCTTTAGTAGACACATAAACATGATTTATTTTATAAAAATGCACTCAATAATTCCAATAAGATCAAGAGGTCTACTGTCCTTGGGGATTTTGATCATTATATGACAACAAAAGTCATAAAATAAAACATCCTTCTTGAAAAAAGCTTTCACATGACCAAAACATTCCTTGGTACTAAAATTACAAGGGATAACCTGACATAATATATAAGAAAAGACTGATCTATAAAGGCCAGTAAAGGAGTAAACAAGGAATAAAATGAATAATACAATACATTATATGAAATAGAAATATCAATGAAACATAACATAAACATGAACATAAAGACATGATATAGCATGATCATAATACATGAAAATTTTGCAACAAGTTAAAATATTTCATCAAAAACGTAAAGGAATCTGGAAACCCCTATCCCACAATGGTGGAAAACGTAATAAATGAATTAGGAAACCATATTCCCAAAATTTTGTATCATGATAAAAAAAATTACTCACTTCATTAGAGAGCTATCATGGCATAGCCTTCATAAACATTTCAATCTAATGATTAAGTGTTTCACGTAGATCAAAAAACATGGATTCATTAAACAATATCATTTATTCCATGATAATGTTATGTCAAAAACAAAAATAAATTTAAATAATCAATGGTTATATGGTAATAAAGTTTAATACCCATGATAGATAAATGGGCATGGAATTAACTATATGATGATTATGGAATGGAAAATCACATATCAATTTTTGCAACCTAACGACATGACATAAAACTAAAAAAATGGTTGGTGAGATAGAAAAGTGTATAACATTATATATACAAGAAATTGACAGTAAGGGGGTCATATTAATAGATGATTCAATAGAAGATATTTTGTAATAGAATCCGTAATGAATTAAAGAAACATGATGAAATGGGAGAAATATAATATCTGCTACGAAATTTAGGCATGGTAACAGGTGTGAATAAGAGGGATTAATGAGAGATAAATATTGGGCACCTAATAAAAACCTAATTAGGAAATTTTGGGGATGTTTCAATAACATACCTTGTAACACCCCAATATTTCATAGTAAGTTATTTTCTTTAAATTCAATAGATTGTGCTACAAGCAACACTGAGCACAAGTGCACCATGACTTTCCAAACTAGCCTTTCAAAAGCGGTTATGAGTAGTATTAACTGGATTTTATATTTTATATACTCCATATAATCTTAACTTATGTATTATTCTTTTTTATACATATTATAAAAACAAATTCAATTTTTTCAGTTGAAAATTGTATATTTAAAAAAAATCAATTTTAAAACCTTTTAATGGAGAACACTTTTTAAATTAAATAATTCACCCTTTTACATATACATTTTGACAAAATAATAATCTTTTTTAGAATTGGGACATAAAAATTAACTTTGAATGAATTTTTTTTTATTTTTCTAATAATATTCAATTTTTTTATGAATAGTGAGAAATAATGCATTATAATTAAAAATTTCCTTTTAATGTAATTTATTTATATGTTTAGAATATATTTTTAATTGTATTTTTAGTGTAATTAGATTATATTTTTACCCTTTAATCCATCTTAATACACTGTAATTAATTTCTCTTTAAAACTATACATAAACAAGTGTCAATATTTTTATAGTAATTGTTTCATAAAAACAAGCTATTTGTTTTGACAACAAGAATTAATTTTAAATTAACTAATCCAACTTCTATGTTTTTAATTAGGTAAAATAGAAAAAAATTACTTTGGAATATAAAATATATATTCCCCTGAATATTTGTTATTTATCTGAAAAACATCAATTTTTGAGGAATAGTGAAACCACTATGTAGTAGTTAAAAATCTGACTTTTTAATTAAAATGAAATTTTACCGCTTCTATGAATTGAATTTTGAAAATCTGAGATACATGATTTTTAATATTAAGTAAAATGTGGTTCAATAAGATGAAAATAATTTTTGGTGAATAGTAACTTTTCACATTTATTTATCGCAGTTAAAGGTAAATGGGGTACTTCAATATAAAAAGATTATTTTAATAATACGCATTTACCTTAACACTTTAAATAACCTTATTGGATGAGTGAAGGTCAGAAATGGGAATCCTTGGGTCGATTTTGGGACCCCATGGAGCCACTTATGAATGATAATGAAACTTTATTTTAATTAACTTAATGTATAGACACAAATGACATTAAAAAATATATTTTAGTATATCAATTTTTACATGGGGTTATATAAGTCATATTTTTGACTATAAATAATAATTATAAATCTAGAAAGATTTCATACATTATGGTATTTGTTTATAATTTTTAGACATCTTATAAATTAATTTATTTATGACACAATAATGATGTAGTATTTATCTCATTAATAAATGATTTAAATAAATATGATTTTTAACATTAAAATAATATCCAAAACCTATCAAATTCTTATTGGATTTTTTTATTTCGGCCAAGAGTCATGTTATTTTAGACATTATATATTTATGGACCTTAACAAACCTAATATCACTATATAATAAAATACTATTTTCACACATTGCTAAAGAAACCCTTTTCCCCCTTATGAAACGACACCACTTATAACCCATTCCACACACCTCTTAAGCCCCTTGGCTCATCCAATACCTGAAAAAATAATCTATAAATATACCCCTATTCCTCCTAGAATCCATAACATAGGAAGAATTTACTTCAAGAAGTCCTTTTGGTTCAATCGAAAGGAATTTACCCAAATTAAAGGTAACCCTTTCTCTTAAATTCTTTTGTTTTATTTTTTTATTTTATTTCTCGAAACCATTAAACACATTTTATTAATTTCTTTTAAAACAAAACCAGTATCCTAAAAATAATAGAACGTTTTTATAAGAGGTATTATATATACACATACAAAAACCTTATCTAATGGGTGAAAAATATACTTTTTCTGTAGATGGAAAATTAACGCCTCACGAAACGATGATTGTTCGATTATCTCCTACCGCCTCTCATGGTGGCCATTAAGATGGAATTGTATTTATATATTATATATATATTATGTTAATGATTTATTTATTCTTATTTATTCTCCATTTATATCATTATTTTATTGTTTCAATTATGGGTAAAACGCTACAATTTCATTTGAGGATGTGCAGACTACCACCCCCTCAAAATGAAGTGAATCGTTAATGCCTTATGTGAGACATATAAAGGATGGAATTAATGATATTATATATGATATTATAATTATAATTATAATATAATAATTTATCATTATGGTTTAAATCCATTATAATAAAAAATGGAAATGAAATTAGCGTTCATGCGTACATACGGATTACTGTCTCCATGAACAGTACATTCCATTTCTTATCTCCAAATGTTATGTATTGTTATAAATATATAAATATATATATATATAATGGATATATAATATATATATATGATATCTAAATCATGTATATCAATCTTTAGATAATGTACTTTTGACCACATCGAAAATTGTAATTATAACAAGTTCATTTTCCTCATGTTCCGAAAATCGATAATATATCAATTATGAACTCAAATTATTAACTAATTGTTATTACAAGGTAATAAGTGATATAAAAGGAATAATAAACTTGAAAAATTTTCTTAATCAAGTAGAAATTAACTTATGTTTTTTATTCACGAATAACAAGGAACATACAATACAAGTCGGACTTGAGGTAAGGGGTTTCTTATCTCACTTTATATTAAGCGAGATTTCCATTGTTCCCCACTTATTTATTGAATTTGGTGTATTTTGTACTTCCATTTGATATATATTATCATTATTTTCTTAATATTAATTATATTATGTGATTAATTTGGTGGTTATTAACTTTTTTTCATACGACTCGATTGATTACAATGAAGTAAGAGTTTTTTCATCTCAATTTTATTCCCGTGTGATTCATGCAATATTGGCCAATATTTCCTTTTGTGAAGAGTATGTACTACCCTGGATTGTTTTCTTTTAGTCATTTAATTTAATTTATGGGTATTTCCATCTTCATTGTATGATACTTCTTTAATGGGGTTTATGTTTCATAAGTAACCAAATAGGTAAGGGAATTTCAAATTTCAATTTACACTCATTGGGCATTACACATACTTGATTGATTATTTTACTCCATGACTATTTGTGGAATCAGTATTTTTTGTTGTTGTAATTTCTAGTCCCTTTTCTGTAGATAAAATTTTTATACACATAATCGCTCCATTGATAAATTCTCAAGTCATTGATATGAACTTGATAATAATAATTTTAACTCAATCTCTATTTATTGAGTTAAACACCCAATTCATTGGTGTTGTTTTTACAAGAATATGTCTGAATGTCCATTGAATGGTTTACACTAAATATCCAATAATATTAGGTTCATTTATATTTTTTACACATAATTTTGTTGTTGAATTATCTTTAAACTAAGGATACGATCTTTATAAGATATTTAATATCAGTTTACATTGCATTGAGATTTCATTGTTATTATACACCAATTCACATTTATATGGTGTATATAATGTACTTTGACATAGTATATCATTCATCTCTTTATTCGCATGATATTATAAAGCCTTTATTACCTCAATTATTTTTAATCATGTGTCTCTTTTTTGGTTATGAACTATAACAAAAATATAATTTTAAATGTTTTAAAGATTTATTATTCTAAATCATTCTGATTAATGTCCATGTTTTAAAATTGGTTTGATGGATTTATTTATATGGAAATTAATGTTTTAAAATTAACATTCAATTTAAATGATTCAAATTGGAATGGGACACTTTGATTAAAAAAACTTTTTTTAAACGGCTTTTTGACAAATAATATGACTTTTAAATGTTTTCAAGAAAAAGGGGGATATTTCTCTCAAATAGTTTTGATGATTATTTTAATCTAGGTAAATATCCTTCATTATTATCTATTGAGGTTAATTTCTTACAATAAACTATTTCATATTTTATTGAATGAGTTATGTTTGAATATGGATGTACAATTTTTATACCATTCAAGGTTTGTGGACAATGTAGTGACATTTATTTTGCTAGTTTTAATACGAATGTTTATTTTATGTTTAAAAAATTTCATACGAGTAATGAATTCGACTTAGTAAGTGATGGGTGGAGCTCGCTATAGCTCCTCGATGTAGCAATAGGTCTCATGAGACAAACTAGTGTCTTGTAACAGGGCCTTGAAAAAATCGTATTGTAGTCTTGGAACAAGGCCTTGACTATTTGGTTATGATGTCCATAATTATGCATTCCATCATTATGCGATTAGCTATTGATATTTCATATGGTTATTTGACTAGTATAATTCACATGACAATGTTTTATTATGGCATTATTTACCCAGATCATATTCCTTCCATAAAGTGTTCATGTTTATTATTTGTAAAGTCATGTGTTTTCAATTATTCAACATGCCTAATGTTTATATTATCTTCCTCTGTATTTCTTACTCTTACTGAGCGTTTGTGGTCACCCCTTTCTCATGTTTCATTTTCACAGGATATGAAGAAGTTATTTATGAGTGACATGCATGAATAATCATGGAAGCTTCGATTTTTCCAATTGAATAAATTAGTGTTGTTTATTTTTCAAGTTGTAGTGTTGAACTTATGTATGTATCTTGTTTCCAAGACTAGTAAATTGATCAGCCCATTGAGGATTAATTCCTTGTAATCATGCCATTGTATTAACATAATGCACCGGCTCTTGGATTCTGGGGTCGGGGCATTACATACCCCATCATTTTGAATAGAAAATTAAATGTTTATAACAATAAAATGAAACTTGGAAAAAAATGAGGAAGAAAGGGACCCTTAAAAGGATCTGTGAGCCCAATGTCTTGGTAGAGGATTCATTGTACCTTGGGGGAACATTTTGAGGACTCTAGAAAGTGAATAGAAGAGACAAGACATAATTATTGATGTTTTGCTGATGAATAATTGGTGAATGGCTGGGTTTATATAGGAAATGTGGGAGAACACTTTATTATTTTGGATTTCAAAACTACACACTAAAATAGTCAAAACCACTAACCAACCCATTGGCTTTCCCATTGTATCTAGAAAATGGGAGCAAAAAAATAACTTTTTTAGGAAAAGGGCTGATGGTATTGAAATTCGTCCCTTTTTATATATAGAGGTAAATCAGATTGATACAGAAATGAATTTAAAATCATAAAATATATTATACATTTTAGAGGATTCGCTATGGAATTTTAACATAATTATAATAAATATAAAATCAACTTATTTTAATTTTAATATCTATTTTTGGTGCAATATTCAATTTATGTAATTTATTACATCACTATTGGGTCATTATGATTTAATAAAATGCACTATATATGTATATATAAGTTAATTTTTACCCAAAAAATCAACATTCTCAGAAAGTTATGAAAAATTCATTGTTGGATAGTTTCCATGTCCTGATTGAAATAATAATATTTATATTATCTAAATAATTTTTAAAAGATGTGAATTTTCACATTTAATAATATAACCTACATTTATTAAAAATTCATTGGATTAGACCAAAACAATTTTTATACCTTATAAAATGACATTTTAAATAATAAAAATTATAAAATCATTCATTATTAATAAAATTAATTTGATAATAATATTTTTTTAAATATTAATTACATGAAAAACTCATTAGTTCATTAAAATTAATTCATTAAAATTACATTTTTCTAACGTATAATAATATAAATCTTATCAAACTGTTTACCTGGTCAATTATAGATAATGAATAATAATTTTTATTATAATTTTATAAATAAAAATCATTGTTTAATAGAATATATATATATATATTTCTCAAAGTGATTTTTGTTACGTAAAAAATCATATCATCAAATTCATCAAATTTTGAATGAATGGAAACATCAATAAAAGAATTGGTGAAATAAAAAATTTCTTTATATGAATGGATTACACAATAATTAACTAATACCTTGTTACAAAACACCTTATAAAACCACCATAAGATCTAAGGGTAAGGTGTGCGATGGTGACAAAATCTTTGGGAGAATTGGATACCATCACCGAGACAGTAATCTCAATTAACTTGAAATTCACAGATATTTGATTTTTTTTAAATCATAACGTGTTGAATCTCATATTGGCATTGGTCAAGAGAGAATCTCAATGATTCCACCTCCTTTCTGATTGTTGAAAAATGAGTATCATACAACCTGAGTCTACTTGATGATGTCATCCTCTCTTATTTCTATTTTAGAAGGACGTGATAAAAACATATATTTATATTATATGTGTTTTCACTATTCAATGGATATTTTATAAAAGGTAAAGATGCTTAGATTTCCGTTACATAGAATTTTAGAAATAAATTAATTAAAAAAGTGAAATTTTTTTCTATATACATTCTAAATATAATTAAAAGTATGGGAATTTTATACATAAATGACTGGGTCATTACAACCCCCACACCCTTTATGAAATTATACCGTTGAAATATGAGGGTATCTCTGCCTCATCACTTTATCTCGTTCCCATGATTCTTCTTAAATATTTTGGTTTCTCCACAAAACATTGACGATGGTAATTGTATTATTTCATAGAAAAGTTTACCTATGATATGTGAACTAAACTATATTATCTTCATAGAAGTGTTCATTTTCAAATGGTACCCCTTCTAGATTGAGTGCACATGATGGGTCAGGTATGTACTACCTCCAGAGTGATATATGGAATAAATCATGTACATAAGACATGTTTGGTGAGAGTGATAGTTAATAGGCCACCACTCTAATGTGATCAAGTATCTTAAAACTGATGATGTACCTTGGAGTAAGATTTCCCTTATTTTAAAATATCATCACTCTTTTCTATGGAGATATATGGAGGAAAACCATATTTCGAACATCAATCTCTTGGTCTCATTCACGGTTGTAAGAAAAGCTCAATTTTCAACTTTTAGAAGCTTTGATGAGCTGTTGTATGGTATTAACCACCTCTACCATGTATTCGACCATTTATAGACTTAGAAGTTTTCTCTCACTATATTTATCCCAAAATGTCGGTGTAATGTAATTATTCCGATAAAGGGCTACATAAGTATCCATTTTGATGCATGATTGGAAACTCTTGTCGTAAGAGAACTCAACCAGTTGAAGATTAGATCGCATCCTCCTTTGAAGTCCATTGAGAATCTTCTCAACATGTCCTAATTTTGATTTTATTTTCTTCTTTGATTGGCCATTATTTTGAGGATAATTAGGTATAAATATGTTCATATCAGAAATTATAGTGAATTGGAGACTTTTCATGAACATAGAGGTGCATCATTGATTTCGATCAGATACAATCATTAGTGGAACATCATAAAGTCATACAAAATCTATGATGACTATCCATTCCATTTGATCCAATGAGAAATCCTATTGAATTGTAATGAAGTGTGAGGTAATTGTATGATTTCCAAAACTATGTAGATATCATTGATTCCTTTGGATGCATTTGGTTGTCTGGTGACAATATCAATGGCGATGTTTTCCCATTTCCATGTTGGTATGGGTAATGCTTTCAATATCCCCATATAACTTTTACCCTCATCTTTCACTTGTGGACATTCTATGAACATTTATGTATACTCAACGATAACCTATTCATGTTATCCCACCAATAAGTCTATTAGAGATCTTGATACAACATTGTGTTTCCTCGGTGAATCTATAAATTCAAAATATGTTCATCATCAAATTTATTTTTCTATAACTCCGTATTTGATGGAACTCGTAGTCTTTAACCAAATATCAGAATTTCTTCTTCATTAACATTGAACTCTAGTGATTTAAATTTTTTGATATTTAAAACATTCTTCTGACTCCCCACATTGCCTTTTTGATCATCCTTTAACCACTCCAAAAGAGACAGTTGACCAATCATTTGTGAATGGATTGATGATATAACATTCTTTTTTATTCCCATTTCCATCTTCATCAAATCAAATAAGATTGTATCATTTTCAATTCTCATAATTTATAGAATCATTTGGTCTATTCTACATAAGGAATCCACGAACTTTTTTTCTATACCAGGGTTTTAATGGATTGAGTAGTCATAATCTTTGATGAACATAACCCATCATCATTAGGGAATGTTCATCTATTTCTGTATAAATAAATATATCCGACTATTCTGTGATCCATATATACTTCACAAATATCCCCAACAATATAATTCCACCATATTTTCAACACAATTTTTACATATTCCAACACCATAGAATGTGTGGGATAATTTTCAAAATTACTTTTGAACTACACTGAGGAATTGGTGATGATTTTTTCATTTTGCATCAACAATAATCCCAACCCCTTCCTCGAAGTACAGCTGTTGATTACAATAATCTACCCACTTATGTATAGTGTTACTACATGGGAAGTGATAAGCCTCTTCATCAATTCCATGAATATTTATTCACATTCTTTTTTCTATGAAAACAAGACTCCCTTCTGACATATATTAGTAAGAGGGTTTGACCATCGTGAGAAGATTGTCAAAAATTTGTGAAAATATCCAGCTAACTGAAGGAACCTACAGATATCTACCAATGATGTTGGCCATGAAAAACCCAAAATGTTCTCTTTTATTGTATGGATAAACATATATCACATTTCTTGTGATGATATTCATCATTAATGAGACAACCATTAACCAGGACTCACACATGAAGTACTATTCATAGAGCTTCTCCTTTTGCAAGGTGTATAGTACATTGCATAGATACTCCTCATGTTCCTATTTTGTTTGGGATTATATTAGAATATTTACTATAAACTCTAACACAAATTGTTCGATGTAATCATTAGAGACTATATTCATCTATCCATGAATAATGATGGGTCATTAGTTATTTACAAAGCAATTAACATGAATTCATAGTGCCCATACCTTGTATGAAATGTAGTATGGGTAACATCCTCCTTCTTCACTGTTAAATAGTCATATCCTAACTATAGATATTCCATCATATGTATTGTGCTCTCTGTATCTGATCGATAAATTCATCAATTTTGGGAAAGGGATACCTTTTTTATAATGAATTTTTAAGTCACGATAATCAATGCATTGGTGCATTGACCCAACCTTCTTCTTGACGAAGTGGACTGGTACAACCCATAGTGGAGCACATGGGCATATGAACCTTTTATCCAGATTCTCCTATAGCAGTTTCATTATGTCATCATCCTCTCTAACAAATATTCAATATGAAGTCTTTTATATTGGAAACACCCCATGTATGAGATCAATCGAGGATTCAACATATATTCTTGGAGGAAGACCATGAAATTCTCCACATAACACATTAGCGAATTCTCTCACAATATTCATATCTTCTTATATGTCTCCTTCATTAGACTCAATAATCATATAATGATACGTGTTCTTATCTGTAATAAATTTCCATTCTTGAAATTTTGTTTCTAAAGAAGGTTTGTCCACCTCTTTGCACTTGTATAGACTCGACGGTCGATTCACCATATGAAGGGTGATTTCTATATCCCGACAATTTATGATTGATAAATATAAGAAAAAAAATACATAACATTAATTTCCTCAAATTCCACCATGGTAGGTATGATGAGGTTCACCAAAATGATCAATCCACAAATTGGGAATGGGGTGGAGTTATTTTCATGGGATTCAATAATTATCCCATTTTTTGTTCTCACCAACATCTCTACTTTCATGATTTGTAGTGGTCTTTGGGTTGTTCTAAAAGCCTTAAAAAATATAAAATAACCATAGAACAAGAATAAAAAATTATGTTCAATATTATGGATTGTCTTACTAGCGCGCCTATCACATCTTCATTTTCGGGATTTTCTTCCGTGGTAGTAATGGGAAAAATCACCCTTACTACATTAGAGGATTTTGGTTTCCTTTAAAACCATTAGTTTAGGGAATTGGTTTGAAATGATCCCCAGTTATTTATACTTTTAGATATGAACAATGTGATGAGGGTCGAACAGGTCATTCTTTTCTCCTGTCACAAAAGCAGTTTTTTTATGTTATCAATCGCTAGCTTAGTTCCCTTCCTACCCGAACATAAAATATTTCCCCAGGCTCTACCTAAAATATCTATGTTTCTTCTTTATACACCATATTCATGTGGAATGATGGAATTTATTATCATCTTCAGATTTTTTCATTGATCCTATAAAAATAAAGTCAAATTTTCTCTTCTTATCCTCATGATACCCCTAAGATTTTCCCATATAAATCTCAACATTGAGTGATCACTAGAAAATATTCTCATTTCAATCAAAGTTTCAGATCAATAGGTTATTACATAGGTTGGGTTTTATCCCAAAAATTAATTATTAAAACATGAATTCATGGGTGCTGAGTAAAACAGATGTGTATCATGAATTTGTGGTTTTGTTTTACTTATACACCCTTCAAGATTCGTCATCCTATTTATCAAGTTCAAGGAAGTATAATTACAAATTAATATAGTGGGATTGGGAAAAATGATTATCAAAAAACAATTTTTGGAAATACTTCAACCCCATCACATCGATCTCATCCTTATGATTCATATTTTTATCACTATTCAAAATTGATCATATTAACCCTCCATATGATATGTAGGAAGAAGAGCCATTTATTGTTCATAAAAATAATGGATGGAGAATATATTCTAAATAGATTGATATATTTTTCAAAAATTGAGGGAGCAGAAGATCCATTGAATGTGTGGGTCTTTGTTTCATAAATTACAAGATTTTGAGTTGTTAATTCTAGGGGGTGCATATTCCTCTTGACCCATGTTAATATTCAAAAAGTGTTTAAAATGAGAGAGAATCGTGACTATGTTTGTGATTCCTGCTCCCATTGGATTGGGAATCTCATTTGAACAGTCATCAGAATAATCTTCACATCATTTGTTTGCCCGAGTCCTCCAATTATTATCCATTTTATTTAATTAAAGGATGATTTGGTTAATTAATTTAAACTGTTAAACACATAAATGAGAATTCAATTAAAAAAATTGATAACATATAAATTACATCTTTTCCTTAACTTATTAATTTCTAGGATTCAATATATGTTATCCTTGATCTATTTCTTAATGTATATTCTTTTGGTATTTTTTATTCTTAATCCCATAATAATGGTTTATACAATGCATATGAATTTAAAATATAATATACCTAATGAGTGTTGAACCATGAGTGCAACATGGCTCGTTTTTGTGTACTATTTACCGTTCGAGTGTAGCTAAAAGAGGTGTTTTAGATTTACCGCTTGATACATCAATTCCAAATCCACCTATAATTTTTTTTATCTAGATAGGGATGTATTTTTTGATAAAAAAAATAAAAATACACTCCAAACATTAGGGAAGTTTTTCTTATACACAGTCTTATCCATAATTCATTGACAAGGGTTTTCTAATTCTAATCCCAAAATAACTAAACCTATCCTTTGATACCAACTATAATGAACATAGTCTTTATTACACACATAAACACTATTTATTATATAATCATGCACTTAATACAACCTAGGAAATAGATATTTCTACTTAAATTTGGGCTTAGAAACACCACATGACAACATAATATATAAAATATATCATCAATATTAAAAACATCTTTTACATGACCACTACATTATTTTTTACAAAACATTGCATGGGATAACATGAGCACAAAAATATTAAAATGGTGATCTAGAATTCCAAGTAAGGGAGTAAGAAAGGTATAAATTGAATAATAAAATACATGTTAGGAAACATACATTTTAATTTATTATAGAAGAAAAATGAAAATAAAGGCACGATATAACATGATCATCATAACATGGAAATGTGGAAGAAAGTTAAAACATTGTATCATAAACATAATGGAATCAGGGAACTCTTATCACAAAATGGTGCAAATGAATCCTAAAAGGAATTAGGTAAACCCCTCTCACAACATGAAATATTGTGATTCTAAAACAATACAATGTATTGAATCGCTATCAGAACACACCCTTCATAATAAATTCAAAATCATGCATTAGTGTTCCACATTGATTATATAACATTGATTCATTCAAAATCATAATTTATTCCATGATAAAGGTATGTGGAATAAATATATGATATTAAATAATCAATTCGTATATATATATTATGTTGAATACCCGTGATAGATAAATGCAAATGGTATTCACTACATGATGATTTGGAATGAAACATTGTGGTGCAATTTCGGTAGCATAACAAAGTGACATAAAAATTTAAAAAAATTATTGATTTGAGAGAAAAAGAAAATTTTTCATTTATATATGAAATGGAAAGTAAAGGGTTATAAGAATAATTGTACCAAAACATGTAATTTGGATATATAAGGCATAAATTTTCAATTAGGCATGAATATAGGGGACAAGTTGAACAACTGTTACAAAATTTCAGCATGGTAATGAGTGTACTGGGGAGGGATTAATGGGTGAGAAAGAGGTATCTCATCATAAAACCATAATAACAGAATTATGGGGGAGATTAAAATACACACCCCATAATTTTTAATTGAAAAATATATGGGTATAACAATATAATAAAACCTGGAAAAAAATGAGAAAGGAACTAGCACTTACTTGGACATGTGATCCCAAAGGTTTTGGAGGGACTTCTTTGGAGCATGGGGGATCCTTGGGAGGAATCGAGGGAGTATAGAGTAGATTTTGGATGTGATACAATAATTTTTACTTATGAGGAATGATTTATTGGATGGATATATATAGAAAAAGAGGGGGAATTCATTATTATATACGTTTAGGACACTACACACTAGAATTTTCAAACCCACAAACCAACCCATGGTTTCTGTATAAGGGTGGTGAATTTTTTTTGGAAAAGAGTCAAAGATATGAATATACATCCCATTATTAAAGGAAATCATATACTAATCCTCTAGCATAGATGTTCTGATAGATAGAGACATTTAGGATCCTCTCTAATGATAGGATAAACAATAAGAGGATTTTTCCATCTATTGAGGTAGGAAGTTAATTAACATTTTGGGATTGCATACAAATGGTTTCTATAAATATGATTATGTGAAAACATGGTTACTGAACATTCATTATATTTAATTCCAGTGGGTATGGGTGTATCCAAGGAAACGGTATATTACACTTGATTCCATATGTACTTGTAGATGTTTATCACATTACTATGTGATTACATGTTCATTGTGTGTCACATTTCTCATGATATTGTGTTATTCATTCATATATATATATATATATATATATATATATATATATCTTTTCATGATATGTTTACATTGTGGATTTTTTCTTGGAGCCCTGACATGTATAATTTCATCTTACATTATCCTTTTATGTATGGATGTGTGTGACTGATGATGAGGGTCCAATATATGGGGTACGCCCGTGATGATGCCTATGCGGAGCCATGTAGGGGACCATTGCGACAACTATTATCCCCTGGAGGGGGGGGAATCATGAATTATAAAAAGGGTCTAATAAATTATGAATGCACATGTAGATGTCTTGATATGTACATGATTGACCACCCAGGATAAAATGATGCCTTGGGAGTAACATGTAGCAGACCATCGTAACATTTGTTATCCTTCGGAGGAGGGATTCACATGACTGTTGATAATGGTTAAATTAATGAGATTGGAATATGCGGAATCATTTGGATTCTCTCAATAAATTGTTGAGTAAATAGATCTTGATCCCTAGTATGTCTTCTACACTGTGTGATTCAATTACTAATGGACATTATTATCTCTCGGTCTTTTGTATTTCAACTCGACAATTAAGAGAAACTGATCTTCTCTCATTTCCCCTTCACAAACAGAGAAAAATATCTTATTTGAAGATCATCGATATATTTTCAGGATGTCATGATGAAACATGATTCATTATTATAATGGATAAAAATTTATTTATCTAACACCGTGTCTATCCATTCTGTCTTAGATACAAACTAGGTATGGCCAGGGGTTTTAGGAGTATGGTGAGTTCACAACATCATGGTTTTGTATTTTTTTTGTTTATTCCTCATTATTTTTTATGGAATACAGTAGTATTTTGAGCAGATAATTTTAAGGACACATTGATGATGTCCTACTGAGTCTTTTACTCACATCCTACATTGTCACGTTTGTGGGCCTATAGATTTCATCACCATAGATCCAATTATTGGGAAGGGCCCTACAACGGAGAGTTGAGCAGTGATTCATTGAGTTGTGGTGGACAGGTAGTTGAATAGAATCACTCCACATGCAATTTTTTATTTACCTTATAGAGTAATCTACTACATACTTGGGTTTTATTTCAACTTTGGGAATCCAATACATTGTATGTATTACATATTTACATTATCACATATTAATTTGGTGATCTATATTATTTTTGTTGATAATCAATGATATTAGTAGATAGAGAACATATATTCTTCCCAATGTTTTACCTGAGACCCCCATTTCTATTAGGAATCCTCTTTCATACGGGGAGTCATGCATGAAGTTATGTATAATTCCATCTCAGACACTATGATTAAGGTTGGGAAGCTTCAAAATTTAATCATAGGATCTGGTTTTAACATATTGGATTCTCCTCATTGTCTAGAGTTGGGGTCAGTTAGAAAGGAGCTATGATGGTGGGGTCTCAGGCAGTGGAACTATCAATGTTTTCCCAACACTACACAGTGTACCTCTAATTTTCCAAAAAGTAGGAATTATTTATTTCTTTTTTATTAAAATCTCTCATTGTGACACACATGACGTTATATGTAATTTATAAGGTTTCTAGTATGATCATGAATCACGAATAAGCATGTAGCATCACATGAAATATATATACCCATTTGTTTCATGCATATTATACCATTAATTAAATTCAATGTTTTTTATTATTTTTTCGGGATAGACTGTTCTGTGTGATATATCTGTGTTTTCAATTTCTGTGATATGTCTTTATCAAAATTAATTAATTGAACCAATAATTTTGTTTTCTTGTATATATATATATAATGACTTTGAATAACATGAAGATACATTGACAAGGTTTAATTCTAATAGGGGTATACCTTGGGTTAATTGTATACTCCTAGGAAATCGGTGTTTGATCAAATATGATGGTTATGAAAAAAATGGGTGACCCAATAGACTAATTAATATTTATCCTATGGACTCATTTTATTTTTTTATGTGTTTTCATTCTCATTAATGAATATGTATCCTATGTAAAGTCTTATGGGACTACATTATAAGTATGTAAAAATTAATCTTTAAGGTAGTATGTGTCTGTATTACCACAGGATATGCAGGTGAATGCATTTTATCATTCTCCAATACACACTCTATATTTTAAGAAGCTAGGTTTCTTAAATCAAATGTTTTTATCTAGTTATTTGATATGAATAGGAGCTCATAACTATGATCAAGTATTCTATGATTTTAATGATCATCATCCTTTATCCTTCCAGAGCACGGATGAATTTTAGGATTCTGAATAATGGGTTGAAATATTATCCAAATCAATGACCTATTAAATAAGCTGATGTATTGACATGATAAGTTCATATTGAGTTCATGATAGGATTGAATGCTCTCGGATACCCTATGTCATATTTTCTAAATTGATTTTTAAGAGGTTAAGGTTCAAATGAATGAATTGGAGGGGATGAAAATCAAAAGGCTAGATACATCCATATGGGACTCACGAGTGGTTCTCCTAGAAAATGAAAAATAGTCCTTGGATATATGTTGATAAACAAAATCATAAAAATGTGATGGTGAAGAAATAATATCTACTTTCTAGATTGATAATCATTTCAATCAGATATTAGAAGATAATTTTTCTCCTTGTTTGACCTTTAATCTGGCTATCACTAGTTATGATTTAGAGTGGAGGAAAAATTAAGGGAGATTCTTTAAAATATGTATGGACTGTATGAATACTAGGTAATAACATTTGGACTAATTAATTCACCAGATTTGTTCTTTTCCCTAATGAAAAAAACAAATCATCAATAGTTGGACCTTTTTGTCATAGTGGTTTCCAATTTTATAATCATATACTGACCATCATTGGAACAACATTATAGGAACCTAGAGATCATTATGAGTAAAATACAGGATATCATACATTATTCGATGCTCTCAACTTTTGACTTATGAATTAATGTGGTGATGTTCCTTGGATATGTGGTTTCTGAAACTGGTTTACCTGTAAACCCTGAGATGGAAGAAGCAATAATATCATAGACACATCCCCAAATAATGTTTCAAATTCAGAGTTTCCTATGATTATCTTGGTATTACTAATAGTTTAGTCAGGACATCTCTTGACTATGTGCACATATTATAACCTTGATGATGAATGGAATAATGTTTCAGTGGTTAAAACAGCATGAAGAGGCGATCCTAGAGCTAGATAAATGGTTGATGACATCTTTAGTACTAAAACATCCATTATCTAGTATTAGTTTTGTAGTGTACTATTATGCCTCAAGAGTTTGTCTCGGAGACGAAATGATGCTTGTAGATAATGAACTAGACTATGGGTATCATTAACAACAACCCCAATGAAATGAACAACCCTATAGATGACATGTAACTGTCAGCAGTGGTCCATGAACTGAAATTTTGGAAACATTATCTCTTGGGTGAATGGTTTATTGCTTTCAAGGATCACAATAGCCATCTCTTTATCTTCACCCTGAGGTAACTAATATGAGGTAGAGACTTTATATTGAGCATATTCATAAATTCTACATTAGGAAGAAATATTTCTATAGAAAAAGAAATGATGTAAATGATGTACTTAGGTGTACGAAATTGGATTATTATGAACATGGTGTCAAATCCATAGAGGAGTATTAGTGATTGATGTGTTTTTTGGAAGACCGGAGGGTTGATGCTTTATAGGATCATTGCTATATTATTTTTTCCTTACTAATTAAATACTACCATTTAAAGGATGAGTTCTGATCTTGATTCAACCATGGAGTGTACTATAATGATAGAATGGATCGCTGGAGGCGACCCGATAACCGAATGATCATGGGACAATAATGACATGATCTTGATCTATGACAGTGTAGTAGTTCATACTTAGTTTAGAGACAGACTACTGATACATCACCATACCTCTATGTGGAGGGTAAATCCTGGTGTATTGAAAATGTACAATGATTTCAAATGATAGTTTTGTTGGTCAGGGATGAAGAGGTACATTTCGGGATTTGTTTCTCAATTCCTTACATTCTTGAAAATGTAGGATGAGTACTATCATCATGGAGGGAGGTTGAATGAATTTTTTATGCCAATTTTATAGTGATAGGCCATTACTATTGACATTGTGATAGGATTACCCATCACCCCATTGATTTATGATGTAGTTTAGGAGATCCTAAATTAGTAACAAAGGCATCCCACTTCTTATTGATCAGAGATACTCACTCGGTTGAGGAGTTGACCAAACATTATGTCCGAGATATTTTTCACTTACACAAAGTTCCCTAGATCATTGTTTATTGAAGAGATGCATGTTTAACATCGCATGTTTTTTTAGTCTTGTAGAAATACATAGGGACTCCACTAACATTGATAATTGAATAACACCCACAGACCAATGAAAAACCAGATCATAATATATTATTTTCAGGAATGTTCTATAATTGTGGGAAATGGTAACATTATAACAGCTCATAAAAGATGTCAACAATAGACTACCACCTGTGTCGAATGATTTTCCATAATAGATTCTTCTTCACAAGGGTTTCCTCGAGGAGTCATATATGGTTGTAAATGCTCGAAATTGAGAAACATAGAAGTGGATATAAAATCCACTGATGATGAGGACTCAAGAATATCAACGGATTGATCATGGATATGTGGAAGGAAATGTATAAGGAATGGACCTAAAACTGACTAATGGTGATAATGATCTTGTTTGATTTTCAAGGAATGGTATAAATAACATCCTTTTGATATTATTCCATGTTTTAATAATATTTTATTCCCAATATATACGGGCCATGTTTGGACGTATTTTACATGTAGTGTTACAGGTCCCTAACAAACATTTCTCTAATATGCCATTAAATAATGAAGATAGACCTTAGTATATTATAGATCGATGGTTAGTACGTATTTTGGTAAGAAATTGATATGTGACTTACATAGTGGATAGGGGTAGTGGAATATCATCTTGGCCTCCCATTTCGCTATTGAATCATGTATGGAATCTTCTATGTGTCATGGTTTAAAAGGTTCATGCCTAACCCTATGCCGATCATTTATTGTGAGGATGCTAGGTTAGGGATTGATTCATATTTTGAGGAGCATTTGTGTGGAACATATTTCTATATGAGGATGAAATAATAGGAATCTCAACACCCCTATTACAGATTTACTAGAAACATGGACATATTTAAGAAGAGATAAAAAAAATGTGTGGAAAATATGTGATCTCAGTGGTAAGATTTGTATGAGAAATACCATTACATATGCTTATTGAGGATGAAAATTTATTATAGGGGGAGAATTATAACTTTATGATTTTAAAAAAATCATAAATCAATACATTAATAAACTAAATGTTGAAAAAAATACTTTATTGAAAAAGAATCTCAGTTTTTTGTTAAACAGGTTGAGGAATCATAAAAAACTAGTGAACACTCAGGAATATTGAATTGAGTATTTTCAGTGTTAAAAACTGAATTAGTGCATGTTTATGAGTTCCACATGGCCTTAGTAAAAACTTTATAAAAATTTGAAATATATTATTTTATGCGACTGAAATATAGTAAAAAATAATTTTATAACTACAATAATGTATGTCATATGATAATGATGAGACCACTATTAGGTATGAAATATATTGATTACCATAGGAGGGGTTTAAAAATCAAAGGTGTTGGATGTATGGATTACTCTATATTGGGATAATGCTGTTAAATATTATTTAATATAAAACTTTTTTGAAAATAATTATATATCACCCAAACGATGCGTCTTATGAGAAATAAAATTCCAAAAATAGGTATGGGACTCAATATTTATGCTAGGTGGGGTATATCATTTGAAGGTGTTGGACATTTGAATATCTCACTTGAAAAAATGAATCTTTTTTAATTAGTTATTTAAAAAAAAAATTAAAAAAATTATTTAATTAATATCTCTCAAATTTTGATCTATATGATAATTCTGAGATAATGAATAAGTCATTAACAGGTTGTTTACTCTAGGAAGGGTATTACATTTGAATGAAGTAGGAATTTCTGTCCCCACTCACAAGTTAATGTTTATAATAATTTTTAATATATTTAATTATTGAAAATAATTTATATCTCACAAACAATGATTCACACAGAAATTATAACACTTTTATTGTCTCTAGAACTATGTGTTTACCCTAGTAGTGGAATATCATTTGGTGGAAATGGAGATTTGGATGCCGCAGAAAAAATATAAAATTATATAATTGTGTTAAATATTTAAATAATTAACCTAATTATAAAAAATCTGATTTTATGATTCATCATCATCAAAATAATTCCCATCCACCGTTGATGATGTGTTATGGTTTTAAAAAAACATTGTTTATACGTCCTTTTAATTTGTTTTTTGGAAACACATTAAATAATAGAAATAAATGACTATATTTTCAATTTTGGATTGAATAGATAATTAAAAATATGGGATTAATTTTACTAGGAAATTTATTGTTAGGGTTAATTTTTTCCAGTGATTCACAACGCCAAAAAGCAATATTATCCAAGAATCCCAATTGATATAATCATTACATAACAATTGAAGAAATTTTGGAGAGAAATCAGAACATAATATAGGATTAATGGGTGTCCTCCTCCCTTGGGGAACAACAATCACCCTTCCCATGTATGTTGTTCTTATTCATTTTATTTATATTTTATTATTAATTTATTTCATATGATCAATATAAAACAAAATAAATAGGTTTTGTAAAAGAAAAAAAGTTGAAATGGGAATGGAAAAAATAGTGAGTAAAATTAAAAAAATTCATTATATAATTTTATTACTCCACATGTTTTGTTTCTGAATTATGGATATAATTTTTTTCCAAAACCCCAATGATTTTTTTGAAAACTGTTATTATTAATGGAAAATTAATTTTTTTCCAAATTGAAATCACCCAAAATTTTTAAAGATAATTATATGATATTATCAAGTGTTTGTTAAAGTGGTTTATTGCATATAATTATTGGGAATATTATTATAATAAAATTTGAAATATAAATATGTTGTGATTATCAAATGAAATGAGTATCGAAAATATCATAGGGTGTTCATTTTAATTTTTACATGATAATTGCAGTGATTAACTTAAGATAATTTATCAGAATTATCAATATATATATATATATATTTTGTCTATATATATATATATACACCAACATGTGTATATATGTATATAACCTGAAGAGGATATTTTTTAATTAAATCATCAAAGTATAATTTTAATGAAAGTTTCAATTTTTTATTATAAAAATCATGTCTTGATTTAAATGTAAATTAAAAATTTATGATTATAAACACACATAAGAATTTATATATGATTTAATGTTATAATTATTATTTCATTACATAGTTCAATGGTAGTAATTTTCCTAATCATTACACATGATGACATAAATGATAATTTAAAATTTTTATTTATCATTTCCTATGTCAAAATGATAATTTAAATTACCAACACATGTGATATAAACATTATCATTTTAGGTAAAAAATCTAAATGGAAAAGATATTAATTTAAATTATCAACATATACGTTAAATTAAATAAAAATTAAAATATTTTAATTTCATGTGATATTTTAGAAATAATAAATGTAATAGTTTTATTTATCAGCACAAGAAAACAATTTCATTAATATTAATATATTATCATTTAATGTGATATTTTAGAAATAATAAAGGTATTAATTTTATTAATAAGTACATGTATGACATTAAATTAAAAGTTATATATTATCATTTCATGTGATAATTTATAAATGATAAGGTAATAATTTAATTTATCATCGCATGAAAATAAATTAATTAAATATAATAAATTATCATTTCAGTGACCTTTTTGAATTGATAATATAATAATTTAATTTATCAATGGATGTAAAAAAATTAAATTAAAAAAATTAAATTATCATTTAATGTAATTTTTTAGGAAATGATAAAGTAATACATTAATTTAACAGCCCATGCAATAAAATAAAATTAAATGTGATACATTAAAATTTCCTATTTTTTTAATAAATTATAAAATAATAATTTATATTATCAGCACATACGATAAAATTAAATTAAAACTCATGAATTATCATGTCATGTGACTTATTAAAGTGTAAGGTGATAATTAAATTTCATCAGTGTGTGTGGTATAGTTAAAGATAATTTGAGAGTCATTCCATAAAGAGAAGGAATTACCACATGGGATGAGTTATCTCTTTTTAAATAAAATAATTGTTATGATTCTAAGAAATCCTCCACAAAACCTCAAGCATTGATGTGCAGATAGATTGATACTTTTATGTACTTCTCTAATATCTGGAAAAATTTCAAGAGTTTTTTTCAAATTGTTATCGTAGGATGTTCCTTAAACCATTTGGATTTTTAAAAAATTATTTCCAATTATTTAATTATGTATAAACATGTTTAGTGAGCATTCTAGATAGAGAATGCATGTGGGTATGTGTGTAGCCCGGGAAACAATACATTACACTTGATTCCAGAAGTACTAGTTGTAGTTGATTCATGTTAATTTGAGATTATGTGTAAATGTTGGGATACATTAGTCTTAATGATGTTCTATTCATGCATACATAGGCACACACACACACACACACACAGATATATATATTCTTACATGTTATGTATATTTTTTGGTTTTGTTCTTGGTTCTACGAGAAGTGGACTATAACTAGTGTTATCCTTTAGGGGAGGGATGTGCATGATGAATGATGATGGTAAAATTCATGGGATAGTTACATGATGATGCGTAAGGAATTCCGTGTAGAGGACTATTATGATTTCCTTAATCCTCTTGAGGGGGGATTATCGTGACTAACGAAAGGGTTCCAATACATGAGGAATGCACAAGATGATGCCATTTGATGCACATGTCTGACAATGATAAATATGATGATGCCTCTGGAGTATCGTGTTGCTGAACATCACAACTTTTTTTATCCATTGGAGGTGGGGTGTACATGACTGACGATGATAGTTCAAAGCACTGTATGGTCATAAGAAGATTCATTGGGATTCGGTGAATTAATAGGGTTTTTCATTGATCTTAGTCCCTTGTATTTCTTCTCGACGACGTCCTTTGATGACTAAGGTACAAGATTAGTTGTCGTTCGTCAATACTACAGCTTGAATATTAGGGGTAGATGATTAGCCCTCATTTCCCTTTCACATATAGGGAAAAATATATTATTTCAACGAATCAATAATATTGCATAACAACATCAAGAAACAAGATTCATTTTCCTAATTGAAAATCATTGATTAATCTGACACATTGGTTATCCATTCATCCATAGAGTCAAAAAAGGTACATATGGGTATTGTATCATCTTTGTTAGAGAAAAACCACTCGTAATTAGATTTTTGTGTTTATTGTGAACTATTTATTATTGAATACAGTAGTATTTTGATTTAATCAGGTTGGGGATGCATTGAGGGTGTCCTACATTGTATTGTAATCACATCCTAAATGGAAATTTTGATGCGCTTTTAGATTTCACCCCTAGAGATTTGATGATGGTTAAGGGCACCACGATGGATGGTTGAGCAGTGATGGTTCGATTAGTAGTAGACTGAGATAGGCATCTGAGCACTCCACTGATATTTTTTTTACATTCTATATTTCTCTACTTCTTACTAACTATTCAATTCCAATTTTAGAAGATGTTACATTTTATATATTTAATCATTACATTTCATCATTTTAATTTCATTATTTGTATTATTATTGTTGATCAATGATCCTATGACTCTATATCAAGGGTATAGTCTCCCCAAAATTCCCCTTCATACCTTCATTACTAGTAGGCAAACACATTCATATTGGGAGGCCCATAAGAGGTCACATAGCATTCTGGTTTGGATCCAGTTATACGGTATGGGACATTACTATAACCACATTAAATTATTTCTCTTAGATTAATACATTGCAGTTATGAAATGAGAATTTATAGATATAAAATATTGTATATTTAAAACAATAATATTATTATATAATATAAAATTAATAAACCTACACTGATAAATAAGTAATTTAATTTGGATTCCTTGTGGACAAGAAATCTTTATTAAACACATTTAATGACCTATTTATATATATATTAATTATGAAAAATAAAAATGATTAGAAGAAAATTTAATATTTTAAATCCATAAAGAGTGAATAAAACCTACATATATTAATAATCATTATGATTTTCATTGACGTCCACCAATGAAGACAATAATATATTTTTTGTTTTTTTTGGATGACTATATAGAACTTCTGAGGAAGACTAAATTATAAAAGGATAATCATGATTGATATTATAATGACTGTTTGTTCAAAATTTATAATTATTTAAAATTTTATGGAGTGAAGTAAACCAATAACTAATAATTTTATATTTTAATAATTAAAATAAATACATTACTCTAGATTATTATTTTTTAAATATTGATAAAAAACTAAATAAATTATAGATATATATACTCATTATATGTTATTTTCAATTTTTATATTTAATGAGTTTGGAGACACATGATAAGAAATGTGATAATTAAAATAAAAATGATTTAAAATTTATTAATTTCATGAAATTAGAAATTTAGATTTACATATATAGAAAACAACTTTATCTTGATTATCATAATCTCATAAAAAATATCAATACCTAAAAATAATTAATAGAAATTTATTATGAATAGTCTATTTATTATATTTACACATTAATTATTATATCCTAAAAATTATCCAAATATTAAATAATGTAATGCTGAATTTTTTTTCAATGATAATTTAGATATTTATCTATAGATGTTGGTTCATAGTACTTTGGATTAATTTATAGTAATTCATACAATATCAAATAATTTTATATAAATTAAATGTAATAAAATAGTAAATTTAATAAAATATATAAAAAATTGAATGAAAAGATATACGTTATATGTCAAATAATGACCATGAAATTTTTCTGAGTAAAACATAATAATATCTGTAATTTTTTACATGCCCATGATTGTAAAATACTTATGATTAGTTTGATAAAATATATCATGTACCACTAATATGAATTAATATATCTTTATAAACCAATGATATACATAGTCCCCAATAGTGTGTGATTTTATACGATACATTGTGTAAATTGGTATATCAATTGTGAATGTCCTATTATACATTCATGTTTACATAATGTGGTGGATTATATGGATAGTTAGCCTAAATCTATGTATCCATTTATAGAATCATACAATCTATCGATTATTTAAAGTTACTTTTTATTGATAAAATTTGTAACCCAATGATTATATTTCAAGAAATAAATATCACCATTTGTTTACTCCTTCCTTAATTCCATACTATATATATATATTTTAAATACTAACAAAGGTATCCAAACATCTATCAAGGACAATCTATTCTTACATTAATAAATGGGTCATAAAAATATTCATCATACAGATGGAGATAAAGATACTCAATATTTATTTCACTTAAAGGGAATCCTAAATTGATATATATAAATTTTATTTTTGTAAAATGAATATATAAACTAATAAAATTAAAGAAATATAATAATTAATTTCATACAATATTACATCCTACTTTTTAAATTGGATTAACTAGAGAAGTACCATTTTAAAAATATCACTATTTTCAATTATACTTATAGAGATTTTTGGTAGTGGATCAAATAAATACTCTACATATACACTAAATCATTCAAATCCTAAATCATAAATCATTTTTAACCACTTTCACCGATAGTAATTTATCCCCCCAGATGACTAAATATGAAGGTATATATTCTACGATTTTATCTCTTTATGAGATATCCATGATTCCAAATATATACAAATAAATGAATATTTCATAGAGTAATTAAAAAATTTCTAAATTAATTTAGTGGGATAAAATAATCAAAAGAGAAAGAATTATTTCTATTTATTACAGGAAAAAAAGTCCACAATATCAGCATCATGAAATCCTTAATTAAGATTAATTAATTCCATTCCCTATTTTTCTCCAAAAACCGAAGTCAACATTAACTTAAAATTAGTATATATAATTTAGTATAATTCAATAAATATATTATTACTAACTTTATTATAATTAAATTATAAGGTCATCTATAATTGAATGGATAAAATATATTACATGTATAAAATATAATATTTGATCATTTTTAAAAAGATAAATTAGTTGATATATAATTATATTATACCATTGCCATAACAAGCCATTCATCCTCAAGACAAAAATATTTACATTAGTATGTGATTTTTTAATATTAAAATTTCTCATTATATCCACGAAACACCTTAATTTCATTGAATGTTGGGATACTAGGTCATTATTATAATTAAATTAAATTAAAAACCTCAATTTAACTTGAGAATGTCAAAGTTTTAGGAAAAAGAATGATATAAAATATACTATAATTGTGTATTTTTATCAATATAGTGGAATGGGTCGTTTAAATAATATAAAAAAATACAAGTTCAATTTCAGTAGATAAAGAATTGATTTATTTTTATTAATGAAGAAATACACATTCTTTATTGAACATTCCTATACATTTGTGTTCATTAATTTAATATATCCATGGTTTAGAAATTTATTCCCATTTCATATATATAATTATAATTAAATTAGTATTTGTGTAAATAAACTTTATTATAATGTTAGTAATAAAATATATATATTACTTTGACTAATACAGCTGAAAAAATAGAAATGCTGGAAATGATGGATTCAATGAAACATACAAGGATACAAAATGATATCATTATTCTTTGACAAAAAATATTTATTAAAAAAATGATATAAAATTTTTATAAAATATTTTAAAATACAATCCTAATAAAAAAATTATTTTTATCCATTAATTATATTAGAATTTATTTAATTTTAGTAGATAATATTTTAATTTTATATAAGGAGTAATATAACATCCACTATGTTAATTAATAAATGAAAATAAAATTGCATACTTGGAATAAGGGATGTACATATATATTAGAAACAAAATAATTTTTTTTGGGATTCATTCACACCACAATGAGAAAGATTAAATTTATTTATATAAAAAATAATAAATGATACAAATCACCAAAATATTATTATTTTAATTTTTATGAATGTCTATATGACTATAACTATGTTATTTAACGAAGTAAAAACATTTTATAGTTCATAATAGCATGAAATATTTATAACATTGGACATATAATATTATTTAATTAATGTGTATTAAAAAATGATAATGGTAATGAAAAAATCATATAAAAAATTATGGTTGTCATATTTTCTAAGAAAAATTACATGAAATTTATGTTCACTAAAATTAAAACAATAATTAATGAAACGATTAATATTTTTAGATTTAATTTTTTTTTATAAAAATAGTGTTCATAAGTATGTTTTTTTCAAAAAAAATTAAATATATTTATTTACCATGAATAATTAGTAATAAAAAATCCATTTCTACATAATAATTTCATAAAACATTTTTTATCTACATCACCTTCATTGTTATATTCATATAAAATATAAATAAATAAAGTGATACCAAATGGCCAAACTATATCATCGACATCCAAATGACTAAAATATTTTTTCCCACATAAAATTGCATACAACTAATAAATAAATTGGTCAATAACATTAAATATCTAAATTTAATGAATCAAAATGACAAATATTCCCACAATGGTACTATTGTTTTCAATTCACCAAGTAAAAATACATAATCATTATGTCTTCAAACAATATTAATTCCATCCCAATTACACATGAACAATAATAATAAAATTAATATAATTACATTTTTGTTATCTAATTTTAGTGAAAATTATGTTCAATTTTTAAAATTTGTACTTACCCCTTTCACTTGAAAAACACATTACATCAGTGATGACAATTACTCAAATATTTAAATAATAATATTATAGTCGCTTTTTTAATCTCAAATATTTAACCGCTGAGGTATAAAATATATGAAATGTTCACATTGAAAAAGGTTCTCTTTATAATATATTAGTATTATGTCCTTTCATACATAAATAATAAATCATAATAGATAAATATTTTATATATCTTACAAATAAATACCTGAGGAACCTAAATTTTTAGTTTCCTTGGAGAATAGTTAAACAATACTATTCACTAAGGAATGATATACAAATTCTATAACAATAATATTCCAACAAACTACACTTTTTATATATACACTAAGTAAATCCTTTATTCATAACACGAGGAAAGGAAATATAAGAAAAAGGGAGATAATATGATTAATAAAGGTAAATATAGGATATATCAATGAAAAAATAAACCAAAAAATAGAATAAGGTTTTGAGAAACTGAGCTTAACATTTGAATACTTTTACACAATATATTATAGCTCATACCATTGAATCATGGAGTGATGATTTAAAATTCATTATTCATGAATTATAATGAATAAAAAATATTATTTTAGAGAAGAACATTGGAACATGACATATGATTGTGGAATACACATTAGTATAGGAAATAAATTACATAGTAATAGATAATTTCTGATATTGTCTTACTATATTAGGATCAATACTTATTCAATCATACCATTAATCATGGTTCACTATAAATTCTATCATTTTGGATAAATTCCATTATTTAATTACGTAGACCCTGCATTTTAGTCATTATTATATCATGATATATCTATTTTTAAATAATTAATTAGAGGGATATGTTATTTTGGGTCCACTAAAAACATTAGAATAATAAATTAATATGTGTTCAACAGAATCATAAATTTTTTATTATATAACAAAACAAAGGAAAAAATAAATGATTTTCGTATATATTTAAAAATTTCATCAAAATCCATTGAAAATATATAGGTTTCCTAAAAATCTCATCATCATAACAGAAAATAATCCAAAAAAATAATATGTGTTATATATGTGGATCATATCACTAGTATAGTATTATAAACATACTTTTTTTTATAAATGAAAATTATTATAAAATTCATTATTAAAGATTTAATGGGGGAGAATAACATTTTCATTTCAAAATATATTCCTTAAAATAAATAAATTACAAATTTTTTTCGAATAAATATTCATTAAAAATAACTATAGAACCATTAAATGGTAGATCCAATTTACTGTGTAGTTATGATATTAAGAGATGTTCTTCATTTCGTATATGTTAAAAATTGACTTTGTTCCCACACTTGGAAAAAAACATCTGTTGTAAATCATCTATAAAATAAAAATAATAAACCATTTAATCATTTTTTTTCAAATATAAAATAGGGGAATAGATTATTAAAAATAATTTTATGAGAATGTTAAATCAATTATTAAAAAAAATTAATGAGAACATGGAAATGGAAGAAAACTATTCCCAACCCTAGACGATTTAAATATTGTTTTCATAAACAATTTTAATCATATATGTTACCAAATAGTGTAAAATTTTTCTATTACATTAAAATTACAATAATAATAATAGGATAATAAAATTAAATTGTTATATAAGAAAACATTATTTAATTTGATTCAATAGAAATTCAAGGACAATCAATTCTCATTAAAATAAAATTTGAAAATAAATCCCTCACAACATTGGTAACATTTGAAAAAATATTTGTAAAATATAATAATATAAAAAATTGGATATAATTATAAAGATGATATGCATAATATAAAATGCAAATGAGGATATATATAAACATCCTAAATGGAGATAAATGCATAACATTACTTATATAAAAAAGAATCCAAATTGATATGTTAACCCCTTTCATCAAGATATAATTACATAAAATGTTCCCTAACATGATATATAAAAATTTAATTTTTTTTATAATAAAAATTATGTACATACTTTTCGTAAGATATATGTTTCTTTTATATCAATTTAAAACTAATTTACTAATAATTCCATATTTAATTCATCATGTCTGGGTGTTATCTTTTTTTAATGGAAGTCTTAGTTTGACATTTATAGTACATATAACTATACAATGTTTGATTCATCGATTTCAGATAATTATATTTATATAAATATTTTTTAATTTTATGCATATTTATAATCATCTCCTGTTGGTAGAGAATACAAATTACACCATTCACAGAGATGGAATGTTGTATGTATGAATTTGTTATTAATTTTGTAAAGAAAATAAATGTAGAAAAGAATGTATTATTATATAATTATATACATATTATTATGAAATAAATAATAGATATATTTGTGTACACTAAATCTATACTTATTAACATCCAAGTAAATTTTAAATGATATAAAACATTCAACACATCATGGAGGTGTTAGACCACATGTAATAACAAATGAAATTATCTATTATCTCTGGATTTTAAATTAGAAAGTTAGAGAAGATATTATAACTATAAGATATATTTGATTTTATAAATTTAACATATAATCATTAATCAAATGATACTAATATTCCTTCTATATGGTGATGTAATGTGAATTGGGTCTATATGTGGAGGTAACTATCCATAAGTTTTCAAGATAAATATAATCACCTCTCATTTGATGAAAGATATGGTAAATTATGGTGGTAACATAGTCATAATAATTTATCAATTTATTTAGTATAGTTAATTTATTTCTCTGTGATGAATACCACAAAAATAGAGGAGGTATAATAAGAAACAATTTAAATGGTAAATTAATAATAAATGTACCTGTAAATATTGTGTATGGATGTTTAAAACATAACTGGGTACGTTTTTGTTGATCCATATGTCTAAATTATTTGTTATATAAGATAAAGTTGGGGTGACCTTTTATAAGTGTCGGATTAGACACACTTGTATGCAATAAAAATATTAAAATTTTATAACAATATATCAATGATTTACGCTTCCATGTATCCAAATAATATATGTTGGGATTGGATGAGGTCATAATATATCTATAAAATAGGATTTAAAGAGGTTTAATTTGAAAATTTCCCTTAACTCTTGGTCTAACCCCAGGAAACCTCATCTTAACCATCACCATGGTAATGTATTTTTTATCTCATTCATTATTCACAGAGACAAAGAATTAATTAAAATATTAAAAATATTAATAAATATTAAGATCATAAGTGTAGAATCCATATTACCAAATTCAACTAAATAAATTTAATGAAATTAGTTAAATATTAAAAAAAATGAAATGAAAATGATATATACAGAAAATATTTTTTACAAATAAAATGATTTTATATGAAAATAAAATAGAAAATAAATTTTATTGAAATTAATGGAATAATAAATAATATAAATTAATTAATTTAAATTCTACAAAAGAATTATACAAAATATAATGTTTTTTAAGTATTAAAAAATTTTATTAATTTTCAAGGGGAAATTATTTTTTTCACTATTCATTTTAAATTTAATATTTTAAAAAACTCTTAAAATATTAATCTTTGTCAATTTCAACATGCCTATTTAAAAAAGGAAGATCAATTTTTTTAAAAAAATATATTCTTTTAAAGATAATTATTACATTTTATCATAAAAATGAATATAAATAATTTTGGGAAAATGTATTTTTGTAGAATATTAATACATTACTGAACATTTATTAGATAGTTATAATTATATATTATTTATGTAATTAATTATATGAAATTTAAGGAAATGAGTTTATTATAACTTATATCACCAATTTACTTATTTTTTGTAATCGTATGTTATATTAGGATTCATTTAGACTCTAGTTTACATGTATCATAAGAAATCAATGAAATAAAAAAAATTGAAGACAAATATATAAAAAATATTGGGAAATAACATTTATCACGATTAAAAGAATTCAAAATGTAAAATTACATTAATCTTATACACAAAAATGAGGATATCTCTATTTTATCACATCATCATGTTCCAAAGTATATGCTCTAAATTTTTTATTACTATGTAGAATGATAACTGGGTGAGTAGTCTTCATCATCAAAACATTATATCTACAATCCTAGATATCTAATTGTTTTCCATTATAGAAATTACGATTCTACGGTAGTAAAATTTCAAAGTTTAGTACCTATGAATTATCATGTATTTACTTCCTCAAGGGAGATACACAAAACACATCATGAAAAAATGTGACGTTCTATATATGTTATAATAAATAAGCTACAATCCATGCTCAATAACGAATCAACAAATTTTAGATATACAAAGGGATTAGCATTAACTTCCTTTTAAATCTCATAACATTTTTCCATGGAGATATTTGTGGGAATACCTTCTCACAAACTAATAATTATAGTATTTTTCAAAAATTATCACCATATATTTTCTATCAAATTAGAGCCACCCTTATATGTATCTTAATAACTATAGATTTGTATTTCATCTCCTCAACTAGAATAAGGACCATTAACATTATCTTTCTAACAATATATCATAATGTTCTATGTCTCTATGTTTTTTCATATAGCTATTCATAAGAATCTATCTGATCGTTTTAGTGAGGTATATTGTAAAAATTAAATTGAACTAGATTATAGGGTATATAAAAAACCACGTAAATCCATATAAAAGGAACTCAACACATCAAACAGGGATTGATATGTTCTCTTAGACTTACCATATTAATGATGATGATATTTATCACTGAAAAAAAATTGAAACTTGTTGTTAAATGAATATTTTTCTCAAAAAATCATGGAAGACCACATGGTCCCAATAAGCTGTAAATAAATGTGGTACTTCATGAAAAGATACTAATCCATTAATGTATATACTAAAATGTTGATAAAGAGAGAAATCATATTTCATGGGAATGATTTTTTATGGTTTAATAAAGTAATAAAAAAAGAAAACTAACATTATGACCTTTATTGATATTTTGGAGCCCAATGAAAACATTCATGGTGATGTTTTTTAATGATCCAAACCATCTGGGCCTTGATCAAGACTGCCCAAATCCCATCTTCAATAGTTGATGGTCTTGAGAAAAATAATTGTTAATAAAATAACAAAAATGGAAGATATCATCCTATTATACTCATACACAACCATCAAAATCCAATACCATACAATGATGAAATTTAAAACAATAGAAACCCATGCAGGAAATCATCGATCACCACATATTCTGAGTACAAAACTAAATTGTTGAAAGAAAAAAAATACGGGAAAATAAAATCCCAACAAAAAAATTAATATATTCCAAACATATTTATGTTTGAAGATTAATATTTAATTAAAAACAAAAAAACATATCAATTTAACTAGATAAATATATTTATAAAAATCTGTTTATCCGCCTAGGATACAATCAAATGGTTTTTAATTTTTCCATGACGTAATACGTGTATAGAGATCCCATATTGGGTTGATAATAATAATACACATTAGTAAACCTCAAAACTCTAATCATGCAATATAAAGATTATAAAACTCATAATATATAAATATATATATCAGTACTTTAAAAAAAATAGAGATATACTTTTGGAGGACATCATTCCATAAGGTAGTCACAACCAACAGCCGACCATAGGAGTATATTCAAAGAAATTATAATTCTAGGATAGTATACTCAACATTCCGTGATAAAAAAATATAGAAATAAATGTGTACATGATCGGTGGTCCCTTTTAAATAAAGGCAACATGAATCAGAAAACATTGATAATCAGATAGGGGGTCACACCTAGGATCACTCAGGGAATCCATAAAACAAATATGGATCAAATATCTATATATGGGATCATATGATAATATTATCGTGGACCCTACCAATAAAAACATCTATATGGACAGTCGATACCCTATTTGAGGAGCTCACAATGATTCCTCAAACCTCTCCATGTTTATAAAACTGATTGAGGGTCAATCTCTAGTCACATTGAGGGAAACCACAAACTATATTTGAGACTCATCACAAAGTGGGGATCACAATCCATATATTTTGAATTCATGATGCATTTTCCCCTTGAGGTAATCGAAAAAAGGAACACACTCAATCAATAATATTATAGACAAATGACTTTAATGGTTAGAAATACACTTTAAGGGGATAGCCAACTCATAATTGGGGTACACAATGTGTCAATCCAACCGCTAGTATATGTTTGTGGCACTTCAGCACATGTCATTTAAATCTCCAAATACATGAAATGTAGGAAAATTAAATTGTGTTTAAATATATCCTAGTACCATTCATATGCCATCATTCTATTCACAAATACCACTTTTTGGGCTCGTGTACTATCCATTGTACACCGGATAATACTAGTGTATACCATGACATGTATTCTAACCACGTCTATGTGCATGTCCTTCTTGTGCCCATGTATCCTCTAATATACATGTTGTTCCACTAATCACGTGTCACATGGCATGTGATAGGATCCCACAACATGTGATATTTATCTCATCGGGTAAACCATAATCCTACTCATGGGGACCCCACCAAGCATCTAATTTCAGATTACATGCTATGTTTTTCACGAGTTTATTGAATCAACAGATCATTGTATATTATCATATGATTCTTCTATGATGATTTCCAATAGGATATCGCCAATAATTTGTCTCCAAAAAAATTCCATCATCGATTATTATGATTTGGTTTTAGGTAGACTCATAAATCAAAAAATCTCAAGAAATATGTCAGCACATCATATCAAAACTATGAAGAATGGAATTTCTCCACTAATTTTGATCTACCTTTGATCATACCCTTTTATATATGAACCTCTATAAAACCATATATCATGATCCACACCAACATTATCAATTTGTTGTTCCCAATAGTATAAAAGAAATAATTTAATACTATGTATTCATCAATCCAAGGAGAAAATAAATTTCCTCCAATGATCATTCATTGAACGGGAAGATCCATAAACCACAAAATGTGAGGATCAAATGGCATGAACTATTATTTCAGCCTCATTTTATCAATGTAGAGGTAGAAAACAAATAGGGTTTAAAATCAATAAATAAAATAATTCTATCAATTAATCTAATATAAATGTTTGTATAAATTATGTCTATGGAAATGATTTATGAATGATTGGGATTAGAGAAGTTGATTGAAGTAAAAATTAAATATATATACATGGATTTAGGATTGATTGACGCTTAATAAGGACCCTAACATGCCATCAATGGTGAGATCCATGAACTCATTTGGCATAATGATAGACGAACATCATATGATCCAGTTTAGTTTCCATGAACACTCTCTAATGGATTACATGGTCTTATGGGTTTATCATCCATACATGTGAAATCAATATCATTATATCATTATATTTTATGTAATTCTAATGATAAAAAATTAAAAAAGATATTTTATTCATTTTCATTTGTAAAAACATTTTCAAAATCAACATGTACCCACAACGGTTATGTACCCCTTTGGCTAAAACTCACATTATGAACCCAATGTTTCCATATTATATCTTATATGGGAACTCATTAAGTATTAATTATAACTAATCCGGGAAACTAAACATGTTCATTTTTTAAAACATTTAATATCTTTTCAATATAAAATTGGGGAATAATGTTCATCGAGCTTCCATGTCGTCTAGGAACATAGCTCTAAAATTAGACCATAAAATTTCCAAAATAATTCATTGAAATATTTATTCATTAAAATCTCCCCACTATATGTATTTTACATGAAACGAGAAATAAATACTCAAATAGATTACGGTTTTATGCTTACATCTTGGTCTCCCACTCAAAGGTTCTCTTCTAAAGATTCACATGATTCCATCTGATATGAACTAGGTCAATCAATCACCTATGGAGGATACAATCATACTTAACCTTGATATTTTCTGGTTTCTCATCAAATTTTTAACCATCCTCAGTGGCCACCATTCCCTAATTCATAACATTGAATGAGTCCTAGATGTACCTCCTAATATGTGACATGATGTGGACCACATATACTCATTAAAACATTAGTGGAATAGATTAGATATATTTCATATATCCAACTCAATGTAGTATCAATAAATAGATAATGGAACTCATAAAATTTTATCCTACCTGATAATTATACACAATCCACATAAAAATTAGACCCCTAATAGCATATATATTCCATCCTCAAAATATATATGACTTTATCATCATATGACATAAGAATTGTTATGGCTATGTGAATCCCTTATCAACTCTGACATTATCTTCACCTTTTCCATAGTCACTAAAACCAACACATGTCCTGTCATTTCTAACTCAGATATAAAATTACAACAATATGGTGACATATAGGGTGTCCTATACAAGGCCTACAATAGTTACATACCATTGGGGGAATGATATTTTCGTTTTTACACAAAATACACCAAGGTTATGTATTCTTATCAAATTTGTATAATTTGTAACACACATTCTCACATAATGTCCACTAATATATAAATGGTCTTTCCTATATAGACATAATTCTGGGGATGAAATAATATGCTCAATTAAAAATTATTCACAATGGCCTCCTGCACTCCCCTCCACAATCATAACATGAAATGAACACCTTGTTCTGAAATGAAAATCGAGTAAAATACAACGAGTCACACTATCTATTGCATGTACAAGTGTCCTAATCTCTTTATTTTGCTCTTCTCCTGAATATCTAGAAAGTAGCGTGACTTGGTGAGTCATTTTATGATATCCTAGATGGAATCATGTACCCACAAACTGTTTTGTAAATAAATAACTATATCCATTGACATCTCATACTACATTAACTATAGAACCTCAATTGATTGGGATGAACCTCATGAAACCTCATGTTCAGACTCCACTTTCTAAAAAGTTTGTCATCGGGAAATATACCCTACAAAAAACACCTTATTCGTGTCCACCAAAACTGATGTCAGTGATCATGAATCATCTTTTTTTCACCATAATTTCCCAATAATGAGAATAAATGAAACTTCCACCCCACCACCCCCAAAAACTCAAATTTTATCATTGTCCATCCTTCAAAAAGAATATCAATCTCCCCCATTAGAATATATTTTAGGACAATGTCCCATGGATATCTATGTGTCTATAGTATTACAATAATTATATACCAAAAAATTTATCCCAATCGTGATATAAAACTAGTGGGACAAAATCATCGAATGATGATATGAATCTCCATCCCGGTCCATAAAAGAAAACATAAACAGGGATAACAGAATTGATACCATAACCAAAAAATAAGAATAAAATGTCTTACCGGGGTCTCTTTCTCCACATTCTCCTAATGACGAGTATATAAAATCATTAAGTCATTGATTTAGAGAAAATATATCCATCTCAATAATATAATGATATGATGCCTCTAATAGAAGATATACATGATACTCTTATAGTCCAATTAGATGATAAATTGCACACCCATTAGTATTTCTGGCCACATTATTTGTATGACGACTACTACTAACAACTCAATATTGAGGGTCACATACTTCTACTCAGGTGGTATCAAATAATGTGAACCATAGTCAATAACCACATTCAACTACATTAAAAAACAATTAATCATAATCAATGATGCGTTTAAAAACAAAACAATCTCAACACCCTCCTCTGGTAATCACAATACGGCAGTAAACATCAACCGCTTACTGAGCTCCAAATATTACAACTCAACCCATTCTATCAACATTAATGTCTTCCCCATATCAGGATATTTTTTAAAGGGTCCATCCACTATATAGAAATATGTCACAAAACACTAATTGTACCCCTATATCCTAAGGAAAATCATTACTATAGAAAGATAATTCGATGGATCCCATGCTAGAAATACCTCAACCATACAATGCTCAACAACCACTCATGCCTATGAGGTTATGCATCCTTTGATGTGGACCTCTCTAATCCATAACTAACACTTTGAAAACATCCGTTAATTATTTTCCTCTAAGAGTGTGTCTAGGACCATCCTCAATGGCCTCACGTTCTCTTCATCAAATGAAGTGTAAACTAGCATATCATTGATGATGGCTTCAAAAAACTGGTTAATGAAAGGATTAAATATATAGTTCAATAGTCACATTATAACAAATAGATAAATTTTTCATTGAAGGTAATAACTAATTAATCTTATTGTACAAATAAATATAATAATTTCATCTTATGTACAATCTTTCCCTATACTCATAGATCTTGATAGCATTATATGAGTTCCATCTTCATGAGGCATTACACACCTCCCACAGATCTATTATTTCATTGATCCACATTATATTCTACATGGTCACCAGGTTCAAGCTGTGTTAATCCACACATAACATCGAGATCTCACCCACCATCTTGGTGAACAACACCGGGGCTTCTAAAGGGTAACAATGTGTATCGAAATTCCTTTTCCAATAAGTCGCCTAACCACACACTCAGCTATAAAATATGTATGGTATCCTTATGATATATTTATTTACAAATATAAAACAACATATTGTTTAATTCAATGAATAAATCTAGCTCTCGAATGTCAGGTATGCTTCGAATGACATTAGGAAAGATTTCCACATACTATACTATGACTGTAATGAACTGGTATCCAATATAATATAGTAAAACATGGTGGACTGTAGATATCTAGTGTGTAATTGACATCGCCCTCCAATTTTAGAGCACTTAATACTATTCCATGTTTCCTTTTCATCCTTGAAGTAAGACATCAACCAGTCACTATATACACACAACATTCTCTACATAAATATGTTTATCTGGGAATGAAACATTGATATCTAGTCCTTATATATGAGGATGTTAGAATTACACATCACTACTACTAATAGATCCCATAAAAATCCCCTACCACCAATAATTAGATCTAGCTATAGGAAGAAGTGAACAATCACTGAGTCACAACCTATTTGAGTCTCCAACCACAAGTGTTGATCTAAAGCCTCATTTGGAATCTCTATGTCTCAAACCAAAAAAATGGGAAGAAAGGTATGACTCACACCAGTGTATATGAATTACAATATGAAGATATAAAGAACACAAATTATACCTCATATCAACCCGGGATCCTTGGGGACATTTGAATCTATATCCTACAGTAGGCCTCGTCCCAAACCATCTACTCCTTGAACCTATCATGGAAAATCTGTTGGTGTTGGTTATATTAAGTAAAACCTTTGACCTGCTACTTACTAACTACCATCCACTCTTTTTGTACGATTCACTACAAACCAGACTTACTCATCGCTCTGTATCTACCTCAGTGGACCACCGACCATCTCCTAACGAGATTTTTAACTAGCTAAGAAAATTTTATTCTAATCATCTATGACCATAATAAAAGAAACCCTACCTCTCCCTATGATAATTCAATCCATTATAAGATCCCTTTTCGAATGAACCTATGTTCCCTGATCACCTCATGAAGCATCAGACAAGTTGTATCCTTGCGATGGTCTTCAACATCCTCCTCCTTAGGTATCAACTTCTAGGTTCCAGATACTACCACCCACTATGGGATCAAGTTCTTCTAGGAATATTTCCATTTATACGGGATGATAAATAACATTATTATAAGTTTGAATACAAATGGATATAACTAAATCCATCATATACTAGTGTAATCTATGTTGAAATGGTTGTTATCTAATAATAGGATCCTAAATCATATCGACTATATATTGTAAGATACCATTAAACATATATAAGTACTATTACAATATAAATATAACATAATATATATATAGAATATAATCTATTATAATTGAACAAAAATTTACAAGAAAATACACCTACCAGAAGAGGAACTCCATGTATTACATGGAGATATTTTCCTAATAATGCGGATGAGACTCTGATATAAGGACCCAACCTTATTACATTACATAATATTGATTTTAATCAAGAAATAACTTCCTTTTTCATAGAGTTCCTTTTCAATTATAGTGCATTACAGAATCTGGACATGACACATTCATAAAATTGCACATTATTATAGATTGGATACCATAAAAACAATACTCAATTCTTTGAAAATATAAAAATTTAAAATAAAACAAGATTTCATTGAAAATTCTTAAACAATATAACATGGATTCCTTAATTTTACAACACATCCTTATAACATGTGAAAATAATTTAAAAACATGGGATGAGAACAAAAATCTCAGTAATGGATATAAAAAAAGTTAAGAGTACATTATTCTATGAACACTTGTAACGTATGAAATCATTTTAAAAATACATGCTTGTCATCCATATATACTCAATATTTGGAAACATAGATTTAAAAAAGATCCACAATAAACATGAGAACATAAATATAATAATAATTTTATCTGGGGCATTATATATCTAATCTTGTAACCCTATCAGCTAAAATATAATTTGTAACCCTCACAGATACCTTAAAATTTGGGTACCCGTCGTAGTTACACTTGGAGTAGCCATACAACCAGCCTCCAACATAAACAAACCCATTTAATTGGAGAAAGATATTGGACCCACCCATCATAAAAAAATTCCCAATAACAGGAATACAATCATACAACATGAATAATATTATAAAAACATTGCTTTTGAATTTTTAAAATTGAATTTCAAAAGAGGATTGTAAAAGAAATGTCTGTTATAAATTTCATATTATTGAAGATAGACATAGTATCGAGGATGGAATATGTATATAATCTGTAAATAAAAATAATAAAAAATAATATAATCATAATTCATCACACAAAAATTTAAATACCACATAAATAATGAAGACTAATGTTATCCCAAAATATGGAAATCGGGTAATGATTTCCATTACCTTGGGGTTTTCTTATGTCCAACTCATATAAAACTCCTATATAATAGTTCAAAGAGTTTTATTAATATATAAAAAAATAATATCCATATTTAAAATACCTTATATGATCATTTCATTACATCATTTCCCGCTTTATTTGTCATTATTTTGTTCCTTGAGTTTTTTTGGTAGAGTTCTTTACATGATATTCAAGATCCGTTCATGATTGATTGATCTTGTCGACTGGACGTGAAAATATAGAATGGGAATGGAGTAGTATTTACATATTTACAGTACCCTAAATTTTACCATTTATCATTTAAATTATTACATGAGTATGACTCATAAGTTAAAACATTAATTATGTTCGTTTAGATCATATAAGTTGTTCTTTGATAAAAATGACCACGTTTTGTTTAATAAATCAAAACCATGTGTCAAAAAAATATAGAACCATGGATGATAAAATACATATATTAATACATGGTTCAACCATAAATAATATATCATGACCATCCTTTATAAAATTAATAAAAATTGAAATCACATCGTCCATGATGTCGGTAATTCGACACATCATGATCTATCTTTTTAATTATTTGAATAAGCATGGTAGGAGACGAAGAATGATGTTGAATTTTTCATGAACATAAGAACATATAGAATATAAAATATTCTGGTGCTTTTATTCCTATTTAATAAGATTATATGGGTAAATAATAATAAAGAAACTCAGAATAAAAGAAAATTTGAGAAATCCCTTATGAAAATTTGGCAGCTTAACGATGTCCATTAAAATTGCATAAAATTAATTATTGATAGAAAACTGGAATCTCATAATTATTACATTATCTGGATATTATGGGGGATATGGAATGAAATATAATGACATGAGACAAAGGGAATGAAAAATAATACAATAAAATGAATGAAATGAATGAAATTAAAAGAAGATGTTTACGTCTTGATCTCTTCTGCTAGAGATACTTCATATGGCCTTTGGGTATGGCCTTTTAGTGAGACCATCAGCTCTAAGACGTGGAGAAGAGTCCAAGTAGGAGTTTTTTCTAGAACATAGGTAAGGCTCATGTCCTTAGAGATGTGGGAGGGAGAGGGGAACGATGGTTATATTTATATTAGAGGAGGGGTGGTATTTCATTATTATTTTAATAATTATTATAATAATTTCTCTCAAGACAATGACTAATCTTAATTCCTGTGACGAAAAATTGTAATAATGGCATGTGAGTTCAAACCAAGTGGCCTTACATCACTTATGATGTCATAAATAGTGTATTTAACTGATAATTTGAATATTCGGTATTTTAATGTATTTCACTATTCATCAGGAATTCCAGAATATCAGAAAAATTTCAAAAATTCACCCTTACCATATTTAAATGTGTAGAGTTCAAAAAAGAAGTTAATTTTTCAAAAATAATTTTATAAATATCATTAATTGAATTTTTCAATAAAATCATACTAAATTAAAAAATTAAAAAAAAATTAAATTATAACTCCTCTTATATAACATTGAAAAATTAATCAAGATTTCATTATCACAATGCCCTAATTAAATAAATTATTAATAGAATTTACTATTCATTAGTTTCAAATTCTATTCATATGAACATTCATAATGGTATATTACTATTGGCCAACAAAACAAGTTGTTCTATTTTAATCCTAATAACATACTAAACATAATTGTAGATGTCCAATTTTCAAAAATCAAAACATAGAAAATAAAAAATTATTTTTAAAGGATTATTATAAAACCTACATCAAAACAATTCTTCATGCATTTCAAATTATATTTTAAACCTTTGGGTGTTACATTTAACCAACCTTCTTGAAATGGTGTTCTCTCAATTTTATTTAATTATTAAACAACTGAGGATATTTCCCCCCTCACGTCATTTTAAGACTCCCATGTTTCTTCTTCTACCATGTGGTTTCTCCAGAAAATATTTAACTCGTGACTTAATTTATTCCTCAATACTTTTTCCCTTAGTTCAAGAATATGAACTGGTTTCTCTTCATAAGAAAGGTTCTCTTCTAGTAGAACTACTTCTGGACTAATGATATGTGATGAATCTGGAACATACATCCTCAACATCGAAACATGAAAACAATTGTACCTGAGATAAAATCATAGGCAAATCTACATGGTATGAAACAGGTCTAACATTTTCTAGGATTTCAAAAGGAATGATGAACCACATACTATGCATCCCTTTCATAATGAAACAAATCATTCGTTTCCTAGGAGAGATTTTTTGGAAAACATGGTCACTGAACTCGAAAGAGAATTCATTCCTTCTATTATCTACACAACTTTTTTGCCTACTCTGAGCTATCATCAAGTGCTACTGGATCATCATCACATTCCTAGCCTCTTACTCTAATAATTATGAACCCATTATCTTTCATTAACCTACTTCATCCCAAAATGATGGAGTAAGAAACCACTTCACATAATGTGCCACAAAAGGTGTATTCTATATACTGGAATGAGAACTGTTATTATTAGAAAACTCATGTAAAGAAATATGTTGATCCTAACATCCTAGGTATTTAATTGAACAAGCTCAAAGAATATCCTCCAATGCCTGAATCGTTTGTTCTGACTTCCCATCTGATTGATGATGAAAAGTTATACTGAAATTTAATTATGTTCCCAATGACTTCTGATGTCCCCTTCAAAATTTAGAAGGGAACATGGGATCTTGGTAAGATACAATGGGAACAGTAACTCCATGTAACATGACAATATATTTAAGGTACAATTGAGAAAGTTGATCCAAAGACATTTTATCTCAAATAGAAAGAAAATGTGAAGACTTTGATAGGTGATAATCAACAACCCAAATTGCATTGTTACCTCAATATGCCATTAGTCCCACCATAATATCCATGGTTACATTCTCCCACTTCAATTCTACCACTAGAAAAGGATGATTCACCCCCTTCGGTAACTGCATCTCAAGTTTAACATGTTTACATGCCAAACTATTCATAGTAAAATCAGTAATATCTGTTTTCATTCAATCCATATAATAGTACTCCTAATGGTCTCTGTACATATTATTACTACTTGGATGAATTGAAAATGGATATCTATGAGCTTCACTTGACAAGTATTTCTTCAGCTGGGAATCACAAGGCATGCACAACCTTTTTCCAAATCATAAAAAAAATATTTATAATGATTAAATTTTTTCAACATACCCATTTTAACCAATCCTACCTTTTTTGTAGCTCATGATCGTCCTTATGTGCTTGTATAATTCCTTCTAATAATGATGACTATAATGAAACCCAAGACAAAATAGATTCATTCACTACAACAACTACTTTTAAGAAAAAATTCCTCAAATTTCTTATCAAGGGATAATGTTCCAAAAGTAACATGGCTAGTGATGCATGGTGTTTTCAACTCAGGGAATCCCCCAATTTTTTTCTTCCACTGATGGTAATTGTTCATGAAATCATAATTATTTATAAGTTCAAGCCATCTTACTCGCATTATGTTTAGTTATTTTTGATTGTTTATATATTTTATACATTAATTGTAAGTATATAATTGACATTAGGCTCCATATAAATGATGCCTCCAAATTTTCAAAAAAAAAACACAGCTTCCAATTACAAATCATGTGTGTGATAATTTAAATAATTATGTTTCAGTTGAATTGAGGCATAAAAAATTACCTGATCATTCTGCATCAAAGCACAACCAAGTCCCTTAAAATAAGCATAAGTGTAGATGAAAAAATCACCATTTTGGGAAATAAAGGCCAAAACTAGGGTATTCTGTAATATCTTCTTTTGTTCGTAAAAACAAACATCACATTCTTCAGTTCAAATAAATTTATCCCCTTTTCATGTTAACTTAGTTATCAAGATAGATAACTGAGAAAAGTTCTTAACAAACTGTCGGTAATAACCTGCTAACCTAATAAAACTACAAATCTCTATTCCATTTGTGGGTCTTGCACATTCATCAACCACTTTTTTTTGGAAGTATCAATCATTATTCCGTCATTATTTAAAATGTTCCCATGAAATGAAATCTATTGTAACTAAAAATCACACTTTCTAAATTATCCATTCAATTTATTTTCATTTAAGGTTTTTAAAACAACCCATATTTGTTTTTCATTCTCATCTTTATTTTTTAAAAATACAAGAATTTCTTCAATAAAAAAACTAAAAACTCATTGAAGAACACATGAAATATTCTATATATAAGATTCATGAATACATAAGGTGAATTATTTACTTCAAATGACAGAACAAAAAATTCATAATTCCCATAACTAGTACAAAAGGCTATTTTCAGGATGTCATATTCCTTCACCTTCTGCTGATGGTATCAAGATCTCAAGTCATTCGTGGAAAAGTGATAATCTCCCTAGAGCTGATCAAACCATTCATTGATATGCTTCAAATGATACTTTTTTAAAAGTTATGTTATTAAATGCTCTATAATCAATGCAATATCATATGGAATCATCTTTATTTTTAAAAAAATTATGGGCACCCTATGGTGATGTTATAGGATGAATGAAGCGTTTAGCAAGAAAATCCTAAAACTGTTTTTTCAATTTAGAAGTTCTATATTTTCCATACAATATGAAGGGTTTGAAAATTTTATTAGCATCAGGAACTATGTCAATTGTGAATTCAACATCTCGGTCAAGTATGACACCAAGAAACCCATGAGAAAAAACATCTAGGTATTCATTTACCATTGGCTCATCGTTAATCAGAACAATTCCCGTGTTTTGAACGATATGAGAAAGATAAAATTAATTTACATAATTCAATAGTTTCTAAGCTTCCTAAAATGTTATCAATTTATTGGTTAACCCATATATAAAAACTCTAAATCATTCTGAAAAACAACTTATTTATCTCTACATTCAATCTTAGCATGATAAAAAGAAACCCAATCCAATCCCAAAATAACCTCATACTCGACTAAGGGAAATGCAATAAGGTTTTTAGGTAAATTCATTCCATATAACACAATAAAAATATTCTTATAATTCCTCTTTGCTACAATATTTTCCCCTGGTGTATTAACAACAAGTTCTGGTCACATTTCATGAGGTGATATTTTCAATTTACCAGAAAATTTCTCAAAGATGAAGGAATGTGTAGACCTTGTATCGAAGAAAAACTATAGAAGAATATGTGTAAACAAAGTACATGATACCACATCATTGGATGGCCCGACATCTGCTGATATAGTCACAATTGATCTCACCACACATTTCTGGTTATAGTCGGGCTTCATTGCATCTTTCAGATCTCTATTTGGGAAAGTATTTTCTTAATGACCCATCTCACCACATTTAAAACACATTACTTTTTTCTTAATATGAATATTCTTAAGATAATTTTCAATACAATCTCATGTCGTATGTATAAACTTACCACATTTAAAACACTTCCAAATTTTGGTAAGACATTCCCTAGGGTGCTTCTTGCCACACTATTTACAAAATGAAAACTAGATTTTCATACTATAAGATTTCTTTTGTTTATTATTACCCATAACATCCCATCTGGGATTTTCCTTCTCCTTATTTAAAAAATTCATGTGATCATCAAAAAACTCTATCGCTACCCTTTTAGAACATCAGATATGTTTCTAACAACATTTTAATTCATGATAGGCCAATTCCATTTGATATATTAGCTTGAGTCCTTAGTAAAAGTGGTTGATTTTTCTATCAATATCCAGAATAATATTTGGACCATTCCTCTCCAGTCGGGTGATCTTCATTTCATACACTACTACTAAATATTCCTCCTTATATTTCAACTCAAGGAATTGCTTACCCAAACTAAGTCCCACTACCTTAGGAAAATACTTTACAAGTAAAAGGCTTTTAAATTCTTTCCAATCTAAGGCATCAATATCCACTATATCCCATATATTAATTACCATTGACCTCAAACGATCCGATTCGCCTTCAAAATGATAATTGGAATAACTTACCATTTGATTATCTGAGCATCTTATAACATCAAATATATATTTCATGGTCTTCAAGCAATCCTTCAGCCGCTACTGGGTCATAAGACCCATTGAATGCAGGATGGTGTTGTCACACAAAATGTTCCACTATCATCATTTTTCATTTTGGTACCTATGGTTGTTATATTTAATGGATTCCACAACCATTTATTGATTATGATAGCTGATCCATTACAGTAACAAACTACTCGGCTCCAATCCCTACCATTCCAGACTACATATTTTAAAGGATGTCGTTCTGTCAGTTCCTCTCTTCTTCAACTTCCCTGTTTCTTCTACGGAAAAAAAATCTAAAAAAACATATATTTGATGAAGAATCATGTTATTCATTAAATTCTATTGCATTTAAAATTAATCATCAAGTAAAATCATTTATGGTATTATTTTAACATCATCCTAACCGCTAAAGTTATCTAAACCATCCTCTGATACCAACTATAAGGACTCAGCCTTATTAAATTACATAATATTGATTTTATTAAATAAATAACTTCCTTTTACATTGAGAATAATTTCATGTTGATATCATTAGAGAATTGTTACATAACACATTCGTAAAATTATACATTATTAAATAGGGGATACCATACAAACAATACTTTATTCATCCAAAATAATAACATTTCAAATAAAACATGATTTTATTGAAAATTCATAAAAAATTTAACATGGATTCCATCATTTTACTACAAATTATTAAAACATGTGAAAATCATTTACAAACATGGGATGAGCACAAAAAGTTCAGTATGGGATACAAAAATATGGAAATAATACATTGGTCCATGAACACTTCTAACATATGAAATCATTTTCAAAAGGCACGCTTGTCACCCATATATACAAACATTTTGAAACATTATATTTTTACACTATACAAAAAACAATTAGAACATAAATATAATTGTAAAGTTATCTGGGGTATTTACTTAAGTAATCTTGTAACCCTCTCAACTACCTTATAATTTATAACTCTCACACCTACCTTACAATTTGTGTAACCATTGCAGTTACACTTGGAGTAACTATACGGTGGAACTCCAAAATACACATATCAAATGAATTGTAGGGATATATAGGTCCCACAATTCATCGTAAACAACTCCCAAGAACCATAACATAGTAATAAAACATGAATAATAGAATAAAAATATTGCCCTTGGTTTTTTTACAACATAATTTCAGAAGAATATTTTAAAAGAAATTATGTTAAAAATATCATATAATTAATGTGAGACATAGTAGAGTTGAAGAAATATGTATATACTATGTAAATACTCATAATTAAACATAATATAATTTGAAGTCATCACACATTCAATTTATGTACCATGTAAATAATGAAGAATAAGGTTAACCCAAAGGATGGATATCGGGGTAAGAATTCCTTAATCTCAGGTTTGTCATACTTCAAACTCTTTTAAAACTCTTGTATAATAGTTAAAATAGTGTTATTAATATATTACAGAATAATATCCATATTTATAGTAAATTATATGATCATTTCATTACATAATTTCACCCTTTAATTTTTAGTATTTTTTTCTTTCACTTTTTTGGATGAGTTTTTAAAATGATTTTTATGATAGGTTCATGATGGATTCTTCATTTCGATTGAAGAGAAACAACATAATTTGAATGGATTAGTATTTAAATATTTCAAGTACCATAAATTATAACATTAATCATTTTAATTCTTACATGAGGATTATTCATTGGATAAAACATTAATGATGTTCATTTAGATCAATTTAGCGGTTCTTTGATTATAATAACCTCATTTTTTTAATAAATTTAAAAAATATGTTAAATAATTCAAAATCTACTAATGAGACATAATCAATATTTTACAAAATGGTTCAACCATAAATTTTTTTTCTTTACCATCCTTGAAGAAATTAATGAATATTGAAATTACATCGTCCATGATGTCGGTAATTTGTCACATGACATACAATGTTATTAATTCCTTGAATAAGTGGGGGATTTAAAGATGATTGATGATGAATTTTACATGAAAAATAGAAAATAGAAAATATAAATGATTTTGGAGTTTTCATTCTTCTTGGATATGATTAGATGAGGAAAGAAGAAGAACGGTACTCAAAATAAAATACAATTTGAGAAATCACATACGAAAATTCTGCAGCTTAACGACGTCGGTTAAAATTTAATAAAATAAAATTCTGAGAGAAAATGGGCCTCTATTAATTATTAAATAATTTGGGATGTAAGGGTTATATGAAATGAAATATCCCAACATAAAACAAATTTAATAAAAAATAATAACATAAAATGATAGGATAGAAAGAAAATAAAAGATGATGTATACCTATTGATCTCTTCTCCTTGAGATCCTTCTTAAGGCCTATAGTTTTGTCTATTTGGTGAGTCCATCAAATAAATGATGTGTAAAAGTGACTTGGGAATTGTTTTGGGAAGAACATAGATAATGTAAAAGATTTTATAGGAGTGGGAGTATGAGGGGAACATGGGAGGTATTTATATTGGAGGAGAGGGTGTATTTTTCATTATTTTAATCGTTATTTTCATATTTTTGCTCAAGAATATGAAGAATCATTATTAATGTGACCAAAATAATTAATAATGGCTTGTGAGTTTTAACCAAGTGGAATTAGATAAATTATTATATAATAAATAGTGTATTTAAATTAGAAATTTAATGTACGACATTTTACCGTGTTTTACTATTTATCGAAAATTCAAGAATTTCAGAAAAATCCCAAATATTCACCCATACCATTTCTCGACATTTAGAATTAAAAATTGAACTCATTTTTATAATAATTTTATTAATATCATTATTATTATTTTTAATTAAAATCACACTTAATTCAAAAATTAATAATTTAGAAACTGTAACTTCTTTTATATCCTTTGAAAAATTAATCATGTTTTCATTATCAAAAATCCCGTTGAAAATATAATAGTAAAAAAAATTACTATTCATTAGTGTCATATAACTATTCATATTATAAAAAATTAGGGATTGTTACAATTCACAAAAAAGTTGGTTCCATTAGACACCAAATAACATATTGATCACAATTGTAGAAGACCGTTTTCTGAAATTCAAAACATAGAAGTTGAAAAGTTATTTTTAAAGGCTAGTTATAAATATCTACTTCAAAAAAATATTCATGAATTTAAAACTATTTTTAAACCCTTGGGGTGTTACACCTGAACTCCACCATCACCCAGAAGAAAAATGTATAAAACTTACTTGAAAGACCACTATATGATATGTGGGTATCCTAACAATGTATAAAATATGATTTATTACCTCAATTTGGACCTAATACACTGAATCATCTGGATATCTTGAAATCCTAGAATTTAATGTCTTCTATAAATCATTCATTGCACTTATCCTAATTAAATCATTATATGTAACAACTATCATTGGCTAATAATCAATGATTGGTGGTATATCTAGTAAACCACGAAGAACTTATATCTTTATAACAAGACCCTATACAATAGCTTCATCACTTTGAATATCATCATCATTATCATTTATTAGAATCATGGTTGGTAGTATTAATGGAGGAATCTTGAATTAAGCAATGTTTTATTTCCTCAAAGAGTATATCATGGGAAATGACTAAATAAGGACATGGAAACCCCAACTCATTACAATATGATGCATGAATAAATGTCTTCTCTAAAAAAATTACTACATGTACAATGTCAAAAGGTTCATGATTAGAGTCCTTGTGTATGGATATTTAATCCACAAAAAATTTATTTCGTAGACTATGTGTTGAACATAGAAAACATAATACTTCTTCTCCAATTTAATCTCTCAAACTATGAAACTACGGTATAATTGACCCACCTTGATCCAACTTTATCATGTTTAGTCCTAATGGGGCCCAAATTGGGAATAAAAATGCCTAACATCAATAGGACAATGAATTATAACTAGAATAGACTAATAATATCACAAAAATGGGAGTCAATAGCCTATTGTACCTATACACACAGACATACCTTTAATATCACACAGTGATGGAATGTAAAAATACATAATAAAATTTCTGTATTCATTTATGAATCCATAATCAGAGTACAAAATTAATCAATTTAAATTGAAATTCAGGTCCATCTACATGTCCAATAAAACTTCAATGTTTACAACGTACTCTAAGGTTGATGACAATGATCAAATAAAATCAAAACTAAAACACCATTATACGACCTCCACGTTCAATAATCCACTATATCTTTGTCTTTCGTGGAAACTAATAAATGGATAGTCATAATCATAATATATGAAACAATGAGGATTATTCCATGAAAGGTTGAGTATAAAAATACCCAATATGGACCCCCTAAAACAATATAAATAAATAATCAGGAATAATTAGCTGATAAAATGATATAAAAATCAATTCATAGAAAGTAAATCCTAGATATACTCAAGAAGGCCATCGCGCTATCAAGTGGTCACAACTAACATCCAGCCATATAATTCGCTCAAAATTTTTTTCATTACTGGAGAGTCAACTCCACAATATTTTCCATCAATCGATACACTAATTCATGTGTTCACGATCATTGGACCCCACCCATAAAATATCAATATTCTCAGAGGAAACTAATACTCATATAGGGGGCCACACATAGGACCATTGGAGACACCACAAACTCAATATAGATCAACATGTTGTATAAGGGATCATATGACAATGATACAAAGAACCCTACAGATTCAAATTTCTAGACCGAGGATTGATTCCATTCTATTAGATGTCACTTCAATTCCAAAAAACCCCACCCTTGGAATTTAAATGATAGATGATCACACACCAGTATGATAGGGGAACCCACATCATTATTTAAAACTCATCCTCTAGAGGGGATCATTGTAACACCCCAATTTTTTATAAATGGAAATTACATTATTATAAAATTTTCATATAATAAAATGAAATCATAACAAAATTAACATCTAAGTACTATGTTACCTTTAATCATAATTTTGACAGTTCTATGTTTTGAATATCAAAAATAAGACATACCCAATTCTGATCATTAATATTTTTGGAGTCTGATAAGAGAATCATTATTGGTGAATAATAACCTACCCATATGAATAGTAACCTAACCTTATGAATACTAATATGACCCTTATGAATAATAAATCACCCAAAATAATAGTAACCTCACCCTTGATTTTATAAATAAAATTTAGGCATCTTATAAGTTATAATATATCCATAGTAAAAGTATTAGTAGTTTTTTATGTCATAAATAATTAATAAGAATTAATTAAATAATTTATGAAAAAATATTTTCCTAAGAAGTTTTCATATATTAAAAATTTTATGACTTATAGTATTAAGATAATTATATAAGACCTTATGTAACTTTTTACTGAATTATAAAATCATTTATAGTATAAATATTTATATTTTTCATTTAAATTATGATTTTAATTAAAAATTTAATTAATCATATATGGATATATTTTTTTTGAAAAATGGTTTTCATTTTTGGATTCTATACGTCTAAACATGGTTATAATTAATTTTTTTTATTTTCAAGAAATACTTGAATTTTTTATGAAGAGTAAAATACGATAATTACTTTTAAATGCTAAAACCTGACATTTTTCATCATGCTTGAGTCATGGATTATGTAAATGGAAATTTTTTCGAACTAACATGATCATATTAATTTTTAGGGATCAATAATCATTACAATTTCTTATCATATGAATAAATAACAAACTAATGATTAAAATATTAATAAAACTATCATCCCCTCTAATTAAAAAGTGACCCCCAATCCCATATTTTCTTCACTCTTCTCAAGCCTTGTACCTTACCTAAATTACTTTAAAGTCACTATACATGATCCTACCCCACATCTAGTATCCCTTGGTATCCTCAAAAGACTTAATCCTCTCCCCACTAGAGGTTCTCATAGGAGATAATCTCAAGAGGTAAATTCTTCTTTACGATTAATTTATTTTTATTCATGTTCATTCATATATTTTTTCTCACCTCACCACCCTTCAACCAAATTGTGTGATAACTATTATAACATAAACGTTATACATGTTTTTTATTCTAATGGTATGATTCATTATCATCTATCCTTTCCCCTTATTTTATACAAAAGAGAGGAAAACAGCTTCTATGTTTTGTGAATTTATCACATTCATGGTTGACGATTTATCAATTTCTATTACATTGTTATAATCATGTAATGAACCCATTTTTATGGTTGAATCAGACTATTTAATTTTTATTTTATCATAGCTATTGTTATTGAATTCAATTTCACAATTGATGTAAAATAATAATACAGAACATGTTAATTGTGAAGAAAATCAGCATATTAATCCAAGCGTTTAACATTAATGTTTTATGTAATGATTCACCCTCAATCAAAATAACCTAACGAATTTTAAAACCATATAATATTTTTTATCAACACCAATGTATTATGAATTCAATTTTTTACAACCACCTTCATCATAAATGTTTTTCTAAACATGAATATAAATGAACCGATCATTAGAACCAAGGAAACAAACGTTCCCGAACAATGAAATTGATCCACAATACAAAAAAAGGATATTAATGAACTAAAAAAGGATATAATAAATAATATAAATGTAAAAATAGGTTCTGTAATTATTAAGTAATTATCCTAATATTATTTTTCATGTCATTAATATCAAGTGGAGATCATCATCAGAATTAATGTAAAAGATCCTCTCTATTTTACTTTTATTCAAGAATATCCTCCATGTTATGATCTTTTATGTGTAATTAAAAATGATGGGGTATGACTTATCACCTCCACCATACTTCCATAAGGATGTATAAAATATGATTTAACTCAAATTAATCCCTCCCAAGCACACCAGATATCATGCGATATTCTATAAGGGATTCAACAAGAACCGCATATTCTCTTTCAGTTTTCTCTTTATTTATTTTTATCCAAATTAATTTGTATTATACCTTTGTTTAAAACTTATACTTGATATTTATATTATAAAAAATAATGTTTCAAGATCCATACCTTATTCCTATTCTGTGAAATACATGTTTTTAGGGTGATTCCCTCCTCAATACTTAACAATAATCAAACATGTTTTATGGGAACTTCAGGAATTCATACCGAATTTCAAGTGAACACTATCCTAATTTTTAATCCAACAATGTAATTATAAAATAATTTATTTATTTATTATTTAAACCTTCTTGGTTCACTTCTGGTTTTATATAAAATATTTTTTCATTTATATTTAAATGGTTGTATAGTGTTTTAATATAAACCACACAAAAATGATTTAATGCTATAATTTTATAAATACTTTTATTAAAAGTTTTCACTTCTAAATGGAAACACTTACCAAGATACACGAATGTTTTCCCTTATTAATTTCCATGTATATTTTAGTTCATTTCTTTCTAGTAAACTTTTTTGATATGCACATTTGTTATGCTATATTATATGATTATGTTACCCAATTCATTCAATGGGTATATCTTATGTTTATGAATGATTGATAATGTATGATTAATTACGTGGAAAAAACATTAATTAAACGTTAAGATAGATGTTCCTAAATAGTGGTCCAATACATAGTGTAAAGTTGAGTCACATGAGACATTATATAAGATGGTCTTAGAGGTTATCCTTAACTAGTTCTAAAGTCATTTTTATATTTCTTCCCCTTTTATATGACTCCATTTTTATATGATTCCATATTTATATGTTATGATTACCTAAGTAAAATCATTTTTATATCATCATTCCATTCCTTCTTTTCCAAGTGATAATGCATTTTTCTTATGGTTTTTTCATTATTGGGATATTTATCTCATCCCTTTGTTTCATGTGTTTCTTAGGGAACCTTATATAGATGTTTGATCACAATGGAACTTAGGAGCTAAATTTTATGATTTAATAGATATATATATATAATTTAGTTCGATTTTGTTAGTTTTATGTAACTAGCTCTACAAGAAAATAGGCATTACAATTGTTTGCTTGAACTCTTGTGTATAATTATTCTTAAAATCATGTAATTTTATATGTAAAATTATAGGGTTTCTATAGTTTTTATCAGAGGATGGTCTTGCTATATTTGGTTCTTAGTAATAGTGAAATTTAGTATAAATCGTAATAATGAGAATAAGTATATGTAAACACCCCTAAATTTTGTTAAGTATAGAATAACTGGTTCGTCATGAAAATACATCAATGTATGGGTATAAATAAGTAGTGTGGGCTCTGGTATAGATGTATTTAGGGGTAAATATAGAAAACACTGCTTTTATCTCGACTCTAAAGGGAATTGGTGCATGATAATTGGACTTTTTTTACTATTGGTTTGACAACCCATGGGTATATGATTTGGTAAATTCATAATATTGTTAAAAAAACATTTTTAATGGAATGAAAAAATTAACCATTACAATATATGTTATGAAATAGAACGTGGATAATGTATATTTAAGAAAAGGTAATCATAATGTAGTTTACAGTTCTTGTTTACAATTTTATCCTCTTCAATTCAATGTTTCATTTTCATACTCAATAGTTATTTATTAGAGCCTTCTAATTGAACATTATTTTCCTATGTTAATGGAAGGAAATAGAATAACATGTTCCAACATTCAATGTGATAGATAATGTGAATATTTACAAAATGATATTCCTGGAATGATAGGAATTAGTGCTCAATAATTAATTAATGTACTTGCTATGTTGGATCATGTTATGAATAATAATGTTAATCAAGTGGGACACCATCCTCATCCAATGAAATATAAAATTTTCATTAAATCCTTCATGCAGAAAGGGCCGCCTGTGTTTAATAGATCTCTTAATACCCTCCTTTTAGAATAGTGTATTCACTCCATTGAAAAGATATTATTTGTACTCAAATGCTCATTATAAAAGAAATATGTTTCAGTTTTATTTAATTTTGATAGGGAGATGATTAGTGGTGGACACTAATTAAGAATACGAATCCTCAGGTAGAAATGTATTCTAGTGTTTCAGTTTAATAGAATGTTTTTCAATAAATGTTTTCCCCAAACCCACCATTCATGATGGAAACAGAGTTCCTCATACCGAAGAAGAAGTAAGACAAGTCAATCAAGTCGTATGATGAAGACATCACAAGGCATTCAAGGTACACCTATTTCTTTTTCATGAACACCAAAAGCATGGTGGATCACTTCATTATAAGAATAAAAGTTGTGTCTATGAAAAGAGTCATTGATTTGAGATTTGACAGCTATGATGAGTTTATCTATTATTCCCTCATGGTTGAAATGATGATCAGAGACTCTAAGTGGTATCATGGTCCCGACGAAAATTATTGGAAAACACTATATAATGTGGGTGGTGCCACAAATAAATTACTTTATGGAATGAATCCTGACCATCCCACGTGTAAGAAATGTGGGAAGAAGCATCTTGGGAACCGTCTAATGAAATCTTGGAATTTCATCAAATGCTGAAAGATGGGACCTCTGGATAGAAACATCCAATGGGATATGAATAATACTAATAATTTGGGAGAATAAATGAAGGATAAAATAAACACTCATCCTATAGTCTATTGTTACATCTTCATATAGAATCTTCATTATGAAAACAATTTTCCTAAGCTGAGGGTTGATAGAGGTAATAAAAACCACCTCCAAGGCTACAAGGAAGGGCTTCTGCTATCACTAATTCTAAGGTGGAGCCAGAAAATAATGTGGTGACATGTATTGTAGTTATTAATCCATGAATAGATAACATACTATTCTATTATTGTTCTATAAAAAGTTTTATATCATGAATGTTTATTAGAAATATTCAAGAACCACCTCAAAATTTTGAGGATAAGTTATATATGAGAACAGAGAATGGGGAAATTATTGAGTTAATGGTTTATAACTCCTCACTAGTCAATGTTTGTGGACTAAATCTCCCATAAAATCGAATATACATCCTTTAGAGGAGTTTGATGCATTATTGGTCAGGGATTGACTATCATTATAAAAATCAAACGTCAAATATCAGGAAAGGGATATAACTATTCACATTTTGAACCATCATCAAATTTATTTCAATTGTAAGGAGAAATATTAATATACATTTGAATTAGTGTCTCTTTTTTGATATTAATTACTTATGATCATGTATTTAAAGATGAAATAATTAATCCAATGGATATAATCCTTCTTGAAAACGTGCACATCATGATGTATTACACTGATGTATTCTCTGAACAGGTGAATGGTATTCTTTTAAATTCATAGGTTGATTTATCAATTGAAAGTATTCCTAGATGTATGAATATATCAAATAATCCATATATAATGGACACCGTAGAGATGAAAGATATGAAGAAGATCATACAAGAGAATTTATAGAATGATTTTTTACTCCCGAGTGCTTCATAATGGGGTGATCCATTCCTCTTTGTCAAGAAGAGAGATTTATCATTTTGAATCTTCAATGATTATCATAAGATTAATAAAATAATGATAATAAACATGTATACACTTCCATGGATAGATGACATGTTTTATTAGCTTCTTTGGGCCAGTAATTGATTTATGGTGGACCTTCGATTGGGATATCTATAATTAAAGGTGAGAAAGAATGATATTCCCAAGACTACTATTTGAAAATGTTATGGACATTATGATTACATTGTGATGTCCATTACGATAACTATTTATCAAACAATTTCTATGGATTTAATGAATAGTGTTTTTAATGATTACTTTGAAAAATATTTGGTAGTCTTTATCGATGATATTCTAATATACCCCATGAGCAAGGAGAAATATGAGGAGTATATGGATACTGTGTTAATGTCTTTGTGTAGGGAGAAGATATATGAAAAGAAAATTAAATTTGATTTCGAGATTGAGGATTTAACAATCATGGGACATGTTATTACCATCAAAGGGATATATGTGGACCCTTCAATGAAAATGGAAATTGAAGAGTTGTCCAACCAAACATTTGTAATAAATATCTCTAGATTTCTGCATCTAGACGAGTATAACAGATGATTTGTGATGAAATTTTAAAAGATCCCTAACCCAATTAACAAGTTGAAATTAAAAGGAGTGTAGTTTTTCAAGACTCAAGAATGTGAAGACTGTTATTAGGACATAAAAAAGTGGACAATCACTATGAAAGTACACACACTCCCAACAAGTGGAGAACTATCTGTGGTGTATAGAGAGGTTTCAAAGAAAGTATTAGGCTGTGTAATGATGAAAAATGGTAATGCTATAGAATAATCCTCATTTTTTCTGAAAATCAATGAGAAAAACTATCTTACGCATCATATGGAGTTGGCAGCTATGAGTTTTGTGTAAAAAAATATGGCATCATTATCTATTTGGGGAGAAGTTTGAGGTATATCCTGATCACAAGAGACTCAAATATATATTAACACACAAATTGAATAATATGCACTAGTGAATATGGATAGAGAGAATCATGTATTTGGACTTCTCAATCCACTTCCATTATGGTAAGGCAAACAAGGTCGATGATTCTCTAAGGAGAAAGGATCTGGCATCTTTATTTAAAAAATAATGGATTTATAAAGAAAATATGTGCATGTTCAGAAAAGTGTGGAAGCCATTAAAAATGGGATATCCGCAATGTTCATAATTGATGAGTATGGAGTTGTAATATTTGTGTCATCATTATGTGTACAATCTAATTTGGAGATATATAATGATCTTATAAATGATGCACATAGATTTACATTATCTATCCACCCATGGATCACAAGGATGTTTCAAGATATCATAGTGATCTTTTGGTCGGAAAATATAAAGAAAGAGATAGCTGAGTATACATTAAATATCCTCGTATGTAAACAAGTGAAGTATGAAAAATATAAGTATATGGGCATGATTCGACTAGTACCCATACCAAAAAAGAATTGGGAGATCACCACCATATAATTTTTCACTAGACTTCCAAGGATATTCAGTGAAAATAACGCTATAATGGTCATTGTGGATTTTATTACAAAGATAGAACATTTTATCACTATTTTAGAGGACTTCATATTAGATAAACATGCATGGATATATATCAATGATGTTGAAAGGTTGAAAGTATTACCAATATATAATGTATCTCACAGAGATCTAAGATTAACCTAGATGATCTGGCAATGTCACATACAATCTATTTGCATTGAACTGACCATCAATATGTCCTATCATCCTAAAAATGATGGAAAGATGGGGAGGACTATTTAGACTATAGATGATAAATTGAGAACACATTCTATTGAATTCAATGGAGGATGGAACCAATATCTACCACTAGCTAAATTCTACTACATCAATAGTTTCCACCTAAGAATTTGAATGGCACCATATGAAGGCCTTTATGGGAAATGGTATAGAACATCGGCGTATGTGGATGAAGTCGGTGAGAATAATATATTAGGAGCTTAAATAGTTGATGAAATGATAGAGAAGGTAAAAAATATTCATTAGCACATCAAGGAAGCCCAAATTCGATAGAAATGTTATACAGACAATCGTTGATGATACCTTGAGTTCAATGTTAGGGACATGGTATTTATATGCATATAACCATGGAAGAATGTTGCGAATTTTGGGAAGAAGGTAATGCTAAGACCCAGGTACATCATCCGCATCAAGATTCTTGATCATGTTGGAGTTTTGGCCTATCGACTAGAACAACCACCTACCATGGACTATGTAAATAATTTATTATATTTATCACTCTTATATAATTACATAAGAGATCATTCAAATGTAAGCTCGTCAGAGGTTGTAAATTTGTATAATGATCTCTCTTACTAGAACCAGCAAATGATGATCTTAGATTGTAGTGATAATGTTCTACATAACAAGACTTCTCACCAGTTAAAAGTAATGTGTTGAAACCATATGTATGAAGTGGAAAAATTGGAACTATAGGAGTATTGAAGGAAAATAACCCTGGCTTGTTAATGGCGTAGAATTTAAAACAAAATTTTTAGGGAGAAATGTTATAAGGGGGAAATAAATTAACCACCCAATGTTTTATGAATGGAAAATCCATTCATAAAAATAATTCATTTAATAAAATTAAATTCCAACACATAAAACTAATAAGTACTACGTGACCTTTAATCCCAATTTCGAAACTTTTATGTTTTGAATTTCAAAAATATGACATACACGGTTGTGATCAGTAAGATGTTTGGAGTCAGATAAGACACGATTTTTTTAGTCAATAAGAAACTAACCTTTTGAATATTATCCTATCTTTATTAATATTAATATGAAAAATATAAATAGTACATCCTCCGAATGAATAGTAACTGCATCCTTTATTGTATAAATAAAATTTAGGTATCATATTAGTGATAATATTACCATATTAAAAGTATTGGTATCTTTATAAATAATAAATAATTATTTATAATTATATATTTAATTTAAAATAAAGTATCTTTTGTTAAAATATGTTCATTAATAAAAAAAATGTATGTCTTATAGTTTGAAGATCATTTTTAGACCTTATGTAATTATTTAATGCATTATAAAATCAGTTATAGTATTAAAATAAATATTTCTCATGTAAATTATTATTTCAATTAAAACATAAATTAATCACCTTGAGGAAAATATTTTAAAAAATCGTTTTCATTTTTGGATTCTACATGGTGATAAATAGTTAGAATAATTTTTTTGGATTTATCTAAAATACTTAATATTTTTTATGAATTTTAAAATACAATAATTCACAATAAATGAAAAAATGTGAATTTTTGCATCATTTTTGAGTAATGGATTATGTAAATTTCCATTGGTTCAAAATCGCAAGACCATATTACTATTTTTTTCACGTGAATCATTAATATTTCTTATCATATTAAAAAATAATAATCTAATTATTAAAATAATAAGAAAACCCTCTTCCCCTCAACTATAAAAACCACGAAATCATCCCCCTTTTCATCACTCCTCTCATGCCTTGTTTATTCCCTAAATTCATCCCATATCTCTCTTCATGATCCTACCCCATGGATAGAATACTGTGGACTCCACAATAAGTCAGATCCTCTTCCATTTAGAGGGTCTCAATAGAGATAAACTCAAGAGGTGTATTCATCTTTCTTATTCTTTTTTTTCTTTCAACTACGTTTATTTTCGTTTTTTATTCCTCACCTCCTTTCACACAAATGATTTCATAACTACAGTAAAATACATGTACTAGAATTTTTTTATAAAAATGTGAAAATTCATTATCATCTATCCTTTCCCATTATTTTATAAATATGAAATGAAAAAACCCTCTAAGATGTTTTAATTTTTCACATTCAAGGATGAGAATTTATCAATTTCTATTACCATATTCTATTCTAGTAATGAAAAATATTTATAGTTAACTAGACAATTAAATATGTATTTTATATTATTTTTTGTTTTGGAATCCTTTTCCACACTTGAAATAAAATAACAATACAAAAGAATTTAATTATGAACAAAATCTCCAAGTTAATTCAATCCATGAACATTAATTTTTTATATAATGATTCACCTTCAATCCAAATAACCAATTAAATTATATAACCATGTAATCATCTGGATGATAAATAATTTTTTGTAACTTAATATATGTAAAAAAACATTAATCATACATTAGTCTCTAAATAAGAATATAAGTGAACCGATCATTAAAATCATGGAAACAAATGAACCCGAAAAATGAAATTAAACCACATAACCAATAAAAATGGTTATAAATAAACTCAAGAAGGATATACTATATAATTTAACCATAATAGTAATTTGGTAATTATTATTTTAGGAACCTAATTTTATTTTTCAGGCCATTAATATCATGTGGAGAACATCGTAGAACTTAAGGTAAGGGATCCTCTCTATTTCACTCTTATTCAAGAATATCCTCAATGTTGTGATCGTTGATGTGTAATTCCTAATAACGGGGTATGATTTTTTACATCCCCCATACAATAATGGTGATTTATAAAATATGATGAACTCTATTATATAACATTATTCCCTCCTAATAAAACTTGATACCATGACGATATTATGTAAGGGATTTTACCCGAACCTCATATATTTCATTGGTTTTCTCTATCATTCTTTTTATCCAAATTAAGATGTATGTTCCATTTGTTTAGAACATATATATACATTATATATTCATAAAAATCATAATTAATGATCCATTTATCTTTCTCTTTCGGGTATATACTTGATTTTTTTTATTCAATTCTCAATAATATTCTATAAGAATACATGTTTGTATTGATCTTCCTGAATTCTTACCCGATTTCAAGAGCACTCTGTCCAATATTTTATGAACCCATTTTATTTATAAAGTCAGTTTTTTTGTTATTAAAATGAATTTTTTTTTACTTCGGGTTTAAAAAAAATATATTTTACCCTTTTCAAAATTAAAGGCTCTATAAAATTCTACTTAAAAACACACAAAAATGTGTTAATGATGAAATTTATTAAACGCTTTTCTTACATGTCATATCTTATACAGGATATCACATATTATGAAAAAAACCTATTTTCACTTATGAATGTACATATATATTTTAGTTCCTTTATTTCATGGACACTATTATGATACACCCAATTGTTATTCATTGTGAGATGATTTTGGTACCCAATTCTATCCATTAGTATCCTTTATGTTTAGGAATGATTAATTATGTATAATTATTTATGTCGAAAACATATTCAAGAAAATTTAATATTGGTTCCCCAAGATAGTGCTCCATTTCATTGGTTAAATATCGAGTCTCCATAGTTTTATTGTGCGATAGTATTTCCAGTTATCCTAGACTCTTTCTAATGTCATGTTTTTTGTTCCTTTCACATTATTATGACTCCATGATTATATGTTATCATTCCATAGGTAAATTCCTTTTTATATCTTCATTTCACGACATCTATTCCATGTGTCATTGAGTTGATATTATGGTTATTCCCTTGCTGGTATATTTATTTCAACGCTTTGTTCATGTGTTCCCCAGGGTACCCTTTTAAGATGATTGAGAACAATTGAAATTAGGAGATACATTTCATGACTCAATAATGAATTGTATAATTTAGTTCCACATTTATAGTTTTATGTACCTTGTCTTACAATAAATTAGAATTTATGATCCTTGGGTTGTAGTCCAATGTATAATTATTATTAAATTCATGTAATCTTATATTTAAAAGGTTATTCTTATTATAGTAGGTATCAGAGGAAAACCTAGATATTTTTGGATATTAGGAATAGAGATCATTATTAATATACATAAAGATGAGACTTAGCATACGAAAACAAACAAAAATGATTTTATGTATATATTAAGTATGTTATCAGGAAAATAAATCCTTCTCGTAATACAAACAGGTAGTGGTGGCATTGGAAAAGATGTATATAGGTGTAAATCTTGAAAACACCGTTGTGGGATAGACTCGAACGGTAACAGTTTCACAACAACATGCCTTGTTGAATTCTAGTTTTGACACTCTCGGGGGATATGCATTGGTAAATTCCATTTTTTGGTACAACCAACTATTATGGGAATGATAAAATAGCACATAAGAATATAAGTTATGAAATAGATCAAGGAAAAACAATATGTAAAAAAAGGGAATCATAAGTTCATATACACATATCCTATACAAGTTTAACCTCTTATGTTTATGTTTAATTTTTATTCTCAATATAATTATGTTATATCCCTATAATTGAATGTTCTTTTAACTAGTTAATTGGGGAAAATATAATAACATATTCTAAAAATAAATATTATATAGAATGTGAAGATTGACCTAATGATATTCTGGGTATGATGGGAACATGTTCTCAAAACATAATGACATTACTTGCTCTTCTAGCCCACATTATGAATAATAACATGAATCATGAGGAAAAACATCATCCTATATAGAAAGAGAAATTCTCCATTGAGTCTTTCAGGCAGCAAAGGCCTCCCATGTTTATTAGATCTTCTGATAGCTTCCTCACATAATAGTGGATTAGCTCCATTGAAAAGATATTATTTGTCCTCCAGTTCTCAAAAGAAGGTAATGTTGTGCGGGAAGCCTATATTTTTTATGGGGAAGGAAGATGATTCTATCATTTCTTATAGAGAAATCCTCCCAATGCATTAAAGGTACACCTCTAGCTATGTGTTGATCAATAGAAGCATGTTGGGTTGCTTATTTAGTGGACTAATTTCTTTTCTAGGAAAACAATTATTGATTCAAGACAATGAGAGTTTTGAGGAGATTCTTTATTGTTCACTTAAGGTTGAAATGGATAACATAGAATCTCAGTTGTATCATGTGCTTTGGGACAAGAATAGGATAATGTAACCTAATGTGGGAGGCTCCATAAATAATTTCCATGATGGAAATAATCCCACCCACCCCACATTTTAATTTTTTGGGAAGAAGAATCCTGAGATTAGTCTAAAGGGAACCCTTAATTTGTACAAATGGGGAATGTTGGGACATCTGGCTAGAAACTACCAATGGGATATGATGAATCTTATAAATGTGGTAGAATAAAGGAATGTTAAAAAACAACATAAATCATGTATTTTTGTGCTACAATTACATGGTTATTGGTAATTTTGATATAAATTAGAATATGATGATGGTTTCCAGGGGAAATCAACAATAACCTCCATGGAATCCTGAAAGGGATTATGATATCATTACTATTGAGGTGGAGTTGTACAATGATGTGGAAACATGTACAATAGTTTTTCATTCAATAATAACGATCATACTATTTGATTCTAGTTCAATATATTATTTCATATCCTAAATGTTTATTAGAACTATTCACACACCACCTCAAAAGATAGAAGGTATGTTAAATGAGATACAAAAAATGGGGAAATTATTGTGTCCATGGTTTATAACTCCTCCCCATTTAATGTTTGTGGACAAAAACATCCATAATATAATACCATACATTCCTTAGATGAGAATGAAAATATATTAGGCATGTATTGAATGTATTTTTAAAAATCCAACATCAATAGTCGGGAATGATATATCACTCATCACATCTGGAAGCATCCTCTAATTATTTACATGAGTAAAGAGAAATGTGAATCTCCTATAAAATTAGTGTCTTATACGTGGATATTAATTCCTTGTGAGAAATAACTTCTGGCACAAATTATTGAGATAATGGATAGAATCATGTATGAAGACATTCAAATCGCAAGGGATTACGCTGATATATATCCGGAAGAGTTTCCTAGAATTCATAAAAATCATGTAATTTAGTTCACAATTGAACTTCTTCGTAGATCTCTGCCTATATTAATGAAATCTTATAGTATGAAAACTGTAGTTCTAGAATAGGTGATGAAGAAGAAAAAAAAGAATCTAGAGAATGATTTTATATGCTCGAGTTCGTCATCATGTGGTGAGATAGTCCTCTTTTTCATGATGAAAGATGGATCAATGCGACTCTATGATAATCATCTTAAGCTCAAGTGAATCTCAATAAAGAACATGTATACCCTTCCACATATAGATGACTTGTTTGATCAGCTTCATGTGACCAGTTATTTCTTTAAGGTGGAACTTCAGTCAGGATATCACCAATTAATGGTGGTGAATTAGTATATTTCCCATACATAATTTTGAAGGAGGTACGGAAAATATAATTTCATTGTGATTCCATTCAGACTCACTAAAGATCTATAAATTTTCATGGATTTAATGAGCATAGTATTTTGAGATCACCTAGAAAAAGTTGTGGTAGTGTTTATCGAAGATATTCTGATATACTCCAAGAGAATGGACGAACATGAGGAGTATTTAAATATAGTGTCAATGACATTGTGAAGGGAGAATATGTATGTAATGTATAGTACATATGAGTTTTGTATGGTGGAAGAATCATTATTGTCACATTATATCTACTGTAAAAGGAAATCTATGGACCCTTCTGTGAAAACTTCAATTGATGTGTGGCCTAGGATAACATCTGTTATGGAGATACGTATATGTTTTGGTCATTATAGGTATTACAGACATATTTTGAAGAATTTTTCATTATTTTCAAACCCAATGACCAAGAAAAAATGGAAGGGAGTGAATGTTTTCTAGACTCAAGAATATGAAGACAATTTCAAGGACTAAAAAAAGCATAATCACTATGCCAGTACTCACACTCCCAATAGGTGGAGAACTCTTTGTGGTTTAAATGAATTATTCAACAAAGGGAATAGGTTGTGTGTTGATGAAAAATGATAACGTGATAGACAAAACCTCAAGATAGCTAAAAATCCATGAGAAATACTATCCAACACATGATCTAGAGTTGGAAACAATGATCTTTGCATTAAAAATATGGAGATGTTTTCTCAATGGGGATAATTGTGAGATATATATTGATCACAAGATTCTAAAAAATATATTCACACAAATTGAGCTTAATATACACCAAAAAAGATTTATAGTGCTCATAAAGCATTATGACTGCTCAATCCCCTACCATCTCAGAACGACAAACAAGGGGGAAGATGATCTATGTAAATAGAATCCTGAATCATTATCAAGGATGATAATTGAAAAGGATACAATCCTATTATACATTTATTTCATAGAAATGTGAATCATTAAGGGAGGAACATCATCAATACTTTCTCAATTGATAACTCAACCATCCCGCATAGAGAAAATATTGGATGATCAACGAAAAGATGTGGTAATTGAAAAGGTGGTGGAATCCATAAAATTTGGAAATACATTGAGTACATGATTGATTATGAGGGAGTTGTATGATTTGGGTCACAATTATGTGTACCATCCCATCCATTAATAAATAATTATCTTTTGAATGACACACATATCTCAACCTTCTCTATCCACTCAGGGAGCACAAAGATGATTCGCGATCTACGAGATAACTTTTGGAGGGACAATATGAAGAAAGTGATTTTTGTTTATAAATCAATGTTCATGGTATTTAAACATGTGTAGGATAAAATAATTGAGTCTCTGGAGATGATGCATCCACTACCAAGACTAACATGGAAGTGGGAGAACATCACCAGGGGCATTGCCACTAGACATCGAATGACAGCATAGGTAACAATTCTATATGGGTTATTGTGGATCATCTTACAAAGACATCTCAAATTATATCGATTCAAGAGGAATTAAAATTGGATAGAACTGCATAGATATATTTAAAATAATTGGTAAGGATTCATAGAGTACCACTATCAATTTTATCAAATAGATATATGAGATACACCTCAATGATCTAGAAATTTCTCAATATTTTTCTAAGCGGTGAACATAACTTCAGTATGGAATATCAGCCCTAGAAAATAGTGAATCAGAGTGGACTATTCATACACGTAATGATACGTTAAGATAATGTTATATGGAAATAAATGGAGGTTGCGACAAACATCTTCTCCAAGAAGAATTCTTTTATAACCATAGTTTTCACTTGAGAATCAAAATGGAACAATATGATGGAATTTATGTGAAAACGTGCAGAACACTGGCTTCTTGGGATGAAGTCAGTGAGCATAAGCTACTACGACCTGAATTGGTTGAAAAAATGGTGGAGAAGGGGAAAGCTATTCATCAACCCATCCTAGAATCACAATGTTAATAAAAGACTTAAGTTGACATTCATTGATGATGCATTGAGTTCAAATTTCGAGACATTTTATTTCTACGCAAATCTCCATCGAAGATGGTCAAGAGGTTTTGTAAGATCGGAAAGCTATATCCCAGTTACATCGATCCCTTCCATATTCTAGATCATGTTGTAGTTGTGGCCTATAAAATATAACTTCAACCTACCATGGACAAAGTCCACAATTTCTTCCATGTATACCTCATAAGGATTTACAAACCTGACCCTTCACATGTACTCTTTTCAGAGGAGGTAAATTTGGAGAATGAAATTTCATACGAGGAGTAGCCATTGCAGATCTTATATCATAGAGATAACGTTATACGAAACAAGACTACTCATCTGGTCAATATCATATCGTAGAACCATAAGTATGAAGAGGAAACTTTGGAACTGGGGGATTCAATGAAGGATAAGTACCCACAGAAAATTATGTCTTATAATGTAAAACATAATTTTCCTGGTGATGTTTCATAATGGGGGAATGTTGTAATGACTAAATTTTTTATAAATGGAAATTACATTCTTATAAATATGTCATATAATCACATTAAGACATAACACAATGAACTAATAACTAATATATGTCCTTTAAACGTAATCTTTACACTTCTTTGTTTTTAATTGGGAAAACATGACATACAATGTCGCGATCAGTAAGATATTTGGAGTCTGATAAGACAATCCTTTTTTGGTGAATATTAACATACCCTTATGAATAATAACATAGAATTATGCATATCAATATGACCCTTATTAATAGTACATCATCAAAATGAATATTATCCGCACCCTTGATTGAAAAAATAAAATATAGGTATCTTATTTTTCATAATACGACCATAGTAAATGTATTTTTATTTTTGTACGTCATAAATAATTAATTACAATTAATAAATGAATTTAAAAGAAAACATATTTTCCTCAAATGTGTTTTTAAATTTAAAATTTTATGTATTTGGTTTTAATGTAATTTTATAAGACATTATGTCATTTTTGAAAACATTATAAAATCAGTTATATATTAAAATCTATATATTTTCTTGTAAATTAATATTTTCATTAAAAATAATATTAATAATATTTATAATAATAAATTTGATAAATGGATTTCATTTATTTATTCTAAAAATTGAAAAATTATTTGGGTGAATTTTTGGAATTTTTATAAAATACTAGAATTTTTTACAAATAGTAAAATACAATATTTCACAATAAATACTAAAACCTGAATTTATGTATCCAAATTGAGTCATGGATGATTTAAATGGGCATCGGTTCAAACTCACATGCTAATATTACTTTTTTTAGTAACAATAATTGTTACTTTTTCTCTTCTTATGATAAAATAATAAACTAATGATTAAGATATTATAAAAACCCTCATCCCCTCAACTTTAAAAACAACCCACACATCCCTCTTCAATTCACTTCTCTAAAGACATGTTCCATCCCAAAATGCTGCACAAATGAATCCCTATGATCACCCACCATGACTTACAGCCCTTGAACTCCTCTAAAAACCAAATCATATCCCCATAATAGGTTCTCTATGGAGATAAACTCAAGAAGAGAATTCCTCTTTATGATTCTGTTATTTTCTTTTGAGTTTTTTTAGTTTTTATTCCTAACCACGATTCAACAAAATGGTATGAAAAATATAGTTACGTACGTGTATTTGTATCTATTTTTGCAAATGGTTTAATTCAACACCATCTCTCCTTTCCCCTTCATTAATAAGAATGAAATGAAAACACCGTCCAAAATGTGTTAATTTGTAACAATAAGGGAAGCTGGATTATCAATTTCTATGACCATATTATATTTAGGTCATGAAATCATTTTTATGGTTGAACCAGACTATTAAATATTTATTTTATCTTATGTGTTGTTCCGCATTCCATTTTCACACTTGATGTAAAATAATAATACAAATAAAGTTAATAATGAATAAAATTACCTAGTAATTCTAATCACAAAACATTAATGTATTTTATAATGATTTACCTTCACTGCAAATAAAAAATTGATTTGTATAACCATTATATCTAAAAGATGATAATAGTATTTGTATAAATTAATTTATGTACAACCAAATTTATCATAAATGTTTGGTCGAACATGAATATATGTCGACAAATTAGTATAACAAAAGAAAAAACCAACCTAAATAAAGAAATTTAACCACACAACCAATACAAAATGTTATGAATGAAACCAAAAAGGTAATAAAAAATCATTTAAATGTAAAATAGGAACTGTAATTATTAATTAATGATACTAAATTTATTATTTAGGTCATTAAAATCAAGCGTAGACCACCATTCGACATAAGGTAAGGGATCTCCTATCTTTCAATTTTATTCAAGAATCACCACTATGGTATGCCATTTTATTTGTAATTCCTAATGATGGGGTATAATTTCACACCTCCCCCATACATAAATCTTTATTTATAAAAAATAATCAACCCATTTATCTCACATTAATCACTCATTGGCAAAATCGTTACCATTTTTCTATTCTGGTACAGATTCTACCTGATATTCATATATTCCTTTGCGTTCCTTTATCTTTGTTTTTATCATAATGATTCTGTGTTTTATATTTGCGAAAAGCCTTCACATATATTTTATATTCTAAAAAATCATGTTTCAGGCCCCATCCCTCATTCTCTTTCTGGGATATTCATTTTTTCATGTGATTATCACTTAAATACTTCTTTGTAAGAAAACATGTTTTAATGTAACTTTCTGAATTCATACAGGATTTCAGCTGCACACTATGCTCTATTTCAAGACACCATTTTCGTTATAAAGTATGTATTTTTTTATTATTAAATTTTTTTTTGTTCACTTCTGGTTTTATATAAAATATATTTTTTATATTTTTATGGCTATATTGTATTTTCCATAGAACTTCACAAAAATGTTTTAATGATAAAATTATTAAATATTTTTGTTACATGTTACACTTATACATGAAATCACATACCATAATACATACCCATTTCCCTTATGAATGACCTTTTATATTTTAGTTTCATTCATTTATGGACCATTTTATGAAACACCTATATATTATGTTCTATAACATGATTTTGGAATCCAATTCATTACATGGGTAACCCTTATGTTAATGAATGATTGATTGTGTATGATTATTTATGTTGAAATCATATTCCTGAAAATTTTATATGGGTTCACCCAAATTGAACTCCAATTCATTGGGTAATTTTACCTCTCATCACACATTAGGTGTGATGGTCTTGGCAGTTTTCCTTGGCTTGTGCAACCATGGGTGATGGCCTTGGTAGTTAGCCTTGGCTTGTGATTCCATGTGAAATGGTCTTGGAGGTTACCCTTAGCATGTGATAACTTCTTGTTTTATGTTGCTACCAAATTATTATGATTCCGTGTTTATATTTTTCTATGTTTATATATTATGATTCCAAATGTACAAGCATTTTTAATTCATCATTTCATGCCATTCATTACATGTGATAATGCTTTTTTCTTATGGGAATTTCTCTTACTGGGATATTTATCTCATCCCTATTTTCAAGTGTTACCCAATAAACCCTATATGGATGGTTGGTCACGATGGATGTTATGAAGAAAACATGGAGTTTACATTAAAAAATGTTATATTTTATTCCATGTTTTCAGATTTACATTCCTAATCCTCCAAGACACTAGACTTCATTATCGTTAGCTTATAATCTGATGTATAATTATGCTTAAAATCACATAATTATATATATAAAAGTATAGTGTCTCTATAATAATAATCCAGATATGTGGATGGAATCCAAACTATACCCTCAAGTTAATGGACTAAGGAAATACAATCAAATTATACAAGTCCCAATTGAAGAAATGAAGGGATACAAGAATCATTAATAGAGATATACGATATATCCATCCAACCCCTAGTCTTACCAAGTGATATTCTAACACATGACATAAAAATATCTAATTAAATAGCGTGTAGTAAAATTACATGACATTTAGATATCACCTATCGCAATGAATATTATTTCTGTATAACCTCATGTATCACTAGTAGTACAATTATACCAATCATGTATTTTGGGCCATTCCAATGTATATATTCGCTTGTCTGTTTACATGTCATAATCATTCCTATTTATCCACAACGATTTGGGATGATCTTCTGATAATTTATCACATGCCATGTGACTGGGTTACATGATGTGTGATATTTAACTGACCGTAGAAACCCAAGTTTCATAAAGGGGGGAACACAATGTGTAATTAAATATTTACTTCAATGTTCTACAAGATTTTATAAATATTAGTGGTCCCCTATACATCACCTCTAATACATCCTCGTTCATGATATTTTTCATGAAATCACTAATAAAGGGACATCACACCTATTACATCATCGATCACCATGATTGAAGTTCATACCTACTCCAAAAACACCACCATAGACCTACACACTGCCTCATATTCTAATAACCTATAAAAAAAGAATCAATAAAATTTTGTTTGAACATACTCTATTAATAATCCAATAAATTAGTACATCTATTTTACCCACAATCATGAAAATCTCATGTAGTATTGATATATTTTAACAATGAAAATTCATGTAATGATTAAATGTGAGTTATTTTTCACACTATTGGACAATTAAAATTCTATTGATGAACATGAAAATTAAAGGGGTTCAATTTCATAAACAATAAAAATTGAGGAAGAATCCTAGAAATGTTCTCAATACTCCCCGATATATCATCATATAAATTGAATAGGGACAAATTATATGATCAATGAATAAAATAATTCAATAAATTTAAGTTAACATTAATGTAAAAATAAATTTTATATCAGGAATTTATCAATATTAAATTTATATAAAAGAACCAAATATAAATCACAAAATTTTTATCCTAACTATAGTTTGGATTAATCACTGATGAATAAATTTCATAAGTTTTCATTTTTGCAGTGATTCATAATAACCTATAACATTATGAACCTTAATCATGATTTGATCTACTATAATCACCCAATAATTCTCTCAACTAGTTCTGTAGGTATCCAGGGTTGAGAGGAAGACCTTGAGACATATCAATAACCTAATATTTATAGAATATCTATCATTTTGTGACAAAAAAATAATTTATTTATTTATTTATTTTGTTCATTGGTGTTCATGAAATATATTTCACAAACACCTTGTTTTGATAATGTAAATGTCATATCATGTGTTTCCTTCTATAGAGATATCCAAAAATAATTTATCGACTAATGATACTATTTCACAATTTGATCTATTTTCATCATCCCAGAATGATCTCAAAAGTTTATCATTGTTTCTAGGTATTAACAGACAACCTAGAAACATATGTGTAACCGTGTATTTATAAAAGAACTAAATTGTTTAAAAAAATTAAAAAATTAATATATTAATTTTATTCATTTAAATTTGTCACCTCAAATTCAAAATCATTCATCACTAATAATGGTTATGTAGCTACATGTGTAAAAATCACATTCACAACTCAAAAGATTCATTAGATTTATGATCCCGACCCCCATTCAAGAGTTATTCCTTTTTTATATGAAAACTGAAATGATTAATATTTAATATATTTATGAATGTTTTATGGGTAACACCAAGCCTTGGGTTTTTATTCCTTCTTATCACCAAACTCCAAAAGTAATCCTTATAATATTAAAAAATAATAGATATAAAACATATGTAATTAATAATTTTCCATTTCAATTCAAGAACTGGTAATGGTTGTAATATACCCTTTGGATTATGTCTCTCATTCTAACCTTTTGACAGACCGACCACTGATATACAGACTATGAAACAAATTTTATCATGGTTTCCCACCATAAATTATTTGTTAGATATACAAAAATCATTGTCCTGATATGATTAACCGAGAAAAATAGATATGAGATTAATATAATAAATCATTATTCATGTCAGTTATTGATAGGACACATTAGTGGTTCCCAACACATATCATTCCATAAAAATATTGGTTGATCATAGAATAATATTTGCAATATTTTATCATTGAATCTTACTTATGCTCGTCTATAATCCAAACATGGATAATTGATTGAAATAAATTTATTAAAGATAACATCTCTATTAGTAATTTATTATTTACAAAACAATACTTTAGAAATTTCGAAATATTCGATCTTTTTTGTTCATAATCATATATTTTCTTGTTTTATCATTTTTATTCAGATCACCTTCCACAATATTGACATTCCTATAGTTGTAATGCATTGATAATAATAATGGTTAGTAAATTTCCAACATATTCTGTGGAACATATTTATTTAATTATCAGTTGATATATAATTTTAAATTTTATGATCGGTGTATATCACATCCCATTTTATGAAAATATAAGGTAACAATATGGTTAATAAATAAATTTCTAAAACTTACTCTAAATCAATATATTATAGTTGTTTTAATAAACACTGAATTGTGATGATCAATAATCAATAAGATTATTATTTTTCATGAGGATTCATAAAATTACATTCATTTATGCTTAAATATAAACCACCTTCCCCAAAATCTCTATGTTATTTTGATCGCATGTGTTCCAACTAAAAATATCTTATGACCTTTAAATTTTTCACATGTTCATTTATCCAAAGGAAATTGTCTCCCGTCTAAAATATCTATGAGATTGGATTAGATTTCCATGATAAATTCTCTCTAACATGTTTATAATATCTATAAAGACTACTGATACTACGTATCAAATTCATTGTTGATATTCTATTACAAAAACAAATGATATCAGTCAATGATGGATCCATTAATAGTCCATCTTTTGAGATTATATGACCAAAAAATGATGCATTTTGTCTTAAATTTAACACTTGGTATATTGTTCATACAAAAAATCCTTCCTTGGTGTCATTACTAAAAATTTTCAGTGAACCTAAAACTTGTATTTTATTTAGGAATATATAATTATATCCTATATAAGAAGAATAAATAACTGACTAACGGAATCTCTAACAACTCTATAAATTAAATACCTGAAATGAATTGGTGAAATAATAATAACAAATGGAATAACTATAAATTGACAGTGTCAATACATTCTATATAATGGTATCATGGATATATATAAACATTTTACCTCAATTGATAGTTTCCATATTGAAGATCAATATAGGAAAAAAACTGACAAGAAAATTTTATTTGATTGGAAAAGTCTTGAATATGAGTCAAAAGTTACATATTAGTGATTCTGATCATGCTAAAGTATCAGTAATCAATGTAGATTCCAAATGATCCAACATTATTATTAATAGAATGAAAAATTGAGACTTGTGGTTATGTACATTGATGGCCTAATTACCCATAATTATTCTCCTAGAGTTGATTTTTCAACTCATACAACTCTACTAGGGCCATTATATATGGAATATTTTAAATAGGTTTAGAGAAATGAATTAGAAATATTGGAAGCTAAAAAAATAAAGATGATTACATTGACAGTATTATGTATATAAATCAATAAATGTTCCAAAAATACCCATATAATTGATATTGTGTCTCTCCCAGACCATATGAGATAATAACCATTTTTTAATTGGAATCATGACCCAATAAAATGATATAATTCTTATTGGATGTTTATATATGTCATAGTACTAATAAATTATTATGGTATTGTTCATAATATCTAATTTTACATATCTAAATTGATAATTAATCTATTATATATATAATGAATACAATTACATGAATAAAATAAAATTACTTTTATTAGAGGGAGGATAATTTTTTTTAGGAAGCACATTTAAAGAATAATCAATCATAGAATAATGTTAGACATGAGATGTGTTTGTTACACCATTATGATTTTTCACTCTTATATTATTATCTAATCATAAAGGATGTGTTATTATTCCCAATGAAAATAAATCAAATTTTGAAGAATTGGTAGATCTAGTATCAAATATGAAATTTGTAGTTGCATAGTGGATAATAGTTGTAGAATTCATCACATTTTTATTCAAATCAAATATAGTTATTTAAAATAATTTCACATTATAATTTCTCTTAGTATGTTCTTTATGTTGATAATATACAATATCCATTGGATTTTAAAACTACTTAGAATAAATAATATTCTCATTTCCCTTGAATCTGTAGAATTTTTGTGGAATCATCCATGATTTTTTCCTCCATTCATTAGAATACTTATTCTTCCCCTAATATTGGTATTTGATTATAGTATGAATTTATTTTCAACACATAAATCATTTTCATGTCCCATTAAGGAAATTTCCTACATGTTTCTTTATACAGATCAGTTATTAAGAAATTATCATATTCTTCTATCTGTGATTTTATAAATATAGTTTTCATTTAATTGTATCTTTATATTCATATCCAAGCCATTTTATTTAAGGGTAACAGAAATATATATTTCAACCTTCATAACATATCAAAATACTATTTTATAAATAATGAGAATTATTATATATAAAAACATTTATCAACATGGTTCTACGCCACATAATAAAAAATTTATATTATATTAAGGTTAGAGTATAATACATGTTTCATACATTAGAGATCTAATAAAATATATATTATATTTACTAATGGATCCATACTCCATATAATTTAGAACAAGTATTTTGTTATCACTTATTAGATGAATAATATGAGTAATTTTATACAGATATATATATTAATAAACTCATTAATCTTTATAGATTTTATTGATTATAATTGCCTCATGTTTTTTATTAGAGTCCATTATTTATGTTCATTTCTTTAAAAATAAAATTATGTAAAATAACTTTTTCTTTTTCCCTGAATCTGGAAGAGGGGATAATTCTATTTAGTGTTATTGGTCAATCTCTCAAAAAAAATTGTATCATTGTACTGAGTAAAATGATTTAGTTTTTTCCTCGTTATGGAATTAAAAATAAATACCCATACTTTCCTTTTCATGATATCATCTCAAAATATAGCTTTTTAAATTTTCATTATCATAAAACATTATAATATTTTTAGTACCCTGAATACATGGTTTATTAGGAGTAAACACATAACATTATCCATCAAATTAAACATTTACAAGATTCTTTTGGGTTCATTTCATTTACTAAAAATGATATTGTGAGATATAATAATCATAGAGGTATGTAATATAATCCTGATAAATCATTATAGCATGTCAATATAATGATATATTCATTTCAACCTATGAACCCATAGGTTTAAACTAGTCAATTAACAATCATCATTATTTCAAATAATTATTTATTGTATATAACTAAAATCTAATTTTACATTATCATATACCTTTTGAGTTCTATATTCACTGGGTAGAAAGGGGACAATCATTGTGCACCCGCATGATGTTCAAGATATACTAAAAAGCTATTTTCACAGTTATTATCAAAAGATTATTCATTAAAAATAGAATATCAAGATGTAGTATCCAAACAATGATTTATACATAGGAACACAACATCATATACTCATTACCAATAGATTTATCTTTTATCACACACAATGAATTATCTTTATTGTTTTCAATAATGATCTCTAATCATTATCTCAAAATATAGATTATCCAACATATAATAATATCAATAGAGACCAGTACATTTCATACATTGATATTACATCATTAATGATAAAGGATCTATATATTTTTAACATACGTAGTAAATTACAAAAATGGATTTTTGTATTTGGAGACTAGTTACCCAATAATCATTATTTCGGTAAAATTTATCAACGTATCCAACAAATATCATCCACTATAGTACTATTCATAGATATAAAATACAAAAAAACAGTAATCAATTCGCTAAGAATTTTAACACAAGAATGTTTTCTTCATATTCTTAGTAAGGGTATGTAAGTGAGATATTAATGACAATTTGAACAAAACATGTTCATATGTGTTCAAAAACCTATGCGTGGAAAATACAAATATCAAGAAAACATATCATAGATCATAATCATGAATTATAGAATAAATAAAATATAGTTCATAAAACATGTATCATAAAATAATTTAAGAACATGATCCATTGTGGAGTAAAATTCATAGGATAATATTTTTAATATAGATAAGTATAGAAAAAATTAGGATCATTCAAGGCTCATTCAAAATATTATAAATATAGATTAGGTTGACTACACATTCTATTCATTATAATGTCATGAGGTATCCAGATTTAGTAAAACAAATTGGGATATATATTTGATGGCTTTTCTATCACATAATAAATATCATTCCATATTTTTTAAATAATATAATATATCATTAATTATATATTATAACATATGTAATGAAAAAAAGGATTCATAAAAATGTCCCCATTTAATTAAAATTGATGGAAAATAAATGAGTTTCATTGAAATATCATCTTAATAATCATCTAGCGTTGTGATAATGAATATGGATTATATTCATTGGTCTGTTCAATAGTAAAATATAAATGATTTAAAGGGATGTTAACATAAATAAAAAAACATTTAACTGAAAACATGCATTATTTCATGTGGACTATATAAAAACCATTTATAAATCTATTTATTATAATAAAAAATTAAAAAAATAATATAGAACATATTTTTATTTAAAATCATCTTAAAACATGTAATTTATTTTTAAAAACATTTACTATTCATTAATGTTATATGTTTCATTCATATCGTGCAACATTAAATATTGATTCCTTTCACATTTTGGGATAAAAGTAAAAAATATCATATCTAAATAATTTAATGAAATTTTTTTAAGGAATTATATAAAATGATATGAAATTGGTTCCATTAAATGAAATATTCATATTAGATTATAAAAACATACATAGAAAATAGTTTAGATATAATATATTAATGGAATGAAAATATTATTGACCAGGGAGGAAATAACTTGAGATTATCATAAAAATTTCTCACCAATTTTAGTAAAAAATGTTGCGATATTTAAATATTACATGAGAAAAATATTATTATACTAATTAAAAAATATTAAAATAAATTATCAGATAATGATCTTATAATTTCCTTCAATTTAAATTATTGTACTAACAATCCCAGATAAAATGATAATATAACATTACTCATATTCTAAATTTTAAACAATAGAATAAAAAGATCTATGAAACAATAAACAAAAATTAATCATATAATATGATTAATTCTTTATATGACTATTAAAATAGGATTTATATGAACCTCATAAATTAATATAGCTACATAATATAAGAAATTCTTCAAAGAAGACAATTTGAAATGATAAAACTTGGCAACAAGCATGACTTAATTGGAAAGTGATATAACTTCTAATATAATAAATTTAAATATTATATGATTATATACAAGAATAAGAAATAATAATATTTGGTCATATATGTAACGACTATAATATATAACCCGCCATAATAAATAATTTCTAATTAATATCATTATTTCCTTGGGATAATTGTTTCGTATTTCATGGATATTTTGTTTCAGCAGCTCCCATATTTGACCTTCTATAATAGTTCAATAATTTGTTGTTTTTAATTCATAATATACATATATTTATAAATATTATATATATATATATATAATAATATATAAATATAAAGGGATTTAAAAATTATTTACACCATACATTGTGATGATAATCCATGCACATGAACGAATATAGTTTTCCTTTTAAAATTCAATGATGGAAGGAAAAAAATATTTTTTACCATTATAAAACAATTACAATATCTTGATTAAAAAAATATATTTTAAATTTTTTCATTTTATAATGCATTTAAAAAGGAAATAGAATAAATTCACATCACTTCGTGGTGGTGGTAATCTACATGTATGCACGAGCGACATTGCTGTTTAAAAATGGATTGAATGATATGAGGGATGAAATGATATATAATTTATATGAATAGTTTTGTAAAAAATATATCATATATACTTTAAACCCATCAAAATAATAATACCTTAAAATGGGGTTGGAGAATTATTTTTATCCCTACGTGGAGTTGGTAGTCCACACATACACATGAGTGAAACTTTTTCTTACCATTTTACATAAAAGATATTGAATAATAGTGGAATTATTATAATTATTAATCTTAATATTAAAAAATTTATTATTATGTATATTGAGTATAATAATTTTTTAATAAAATTATTGATATCATATACTTATAATAAGTAGAATAATAAATTAATTGAAATATTTCGGGTAGGATGATTATATATTCTTTAGTATGACTCTATTATATGATTTTATGTACCCTTGTTCTGTTATTTGAATTTAGAATAACAGAACCCACATATATGAATTTGGGGAATATAATTGTTCTAGAGTTTTTCAATATATATTTATCTATTTTGGTTAATCAAGTGAAAGGATGGGAGACTGTTTATATGTGGTTCGAGATGAAACACATGGAATTTATGGAGGGATTGTAATATGATAATTACATAGTCAATAAAAATTGCAAAAAAAATCATAGATGGGATATTATGTGGTCTAAATATTTCGATGATGTGTGATTTAGAAAGGATTATTTGGATCAAATAATATTACATCTATGTTTAATCCCTTGTAAACTCATTTTATCCTTAACCATGGTAATAAATTTTTATGTCCAATTATATATATAATGGAAGAATTTATTTATAATTATTTTATAAGTTAAATTATTATTATCAGAAATATGGAAATTATTTTATCAAATCCAATTCACATTTGTGGAAAATTAAATTTTAACATTAAATATTCAAAGGATGAATTTAATAAATTATCATTAATATATGTTTCCTAATGTATAAAATATTTGAATAACAAAATCAAAAAAAAAAATTAATTTTAATGTGCATAATTTGATTCGTCAAAGTACTAAAAACCAAATTTATGTTTATAATTTTTTGAAAAATATAAAGCATATGTTATTTTTGTAATGAAATTCAATTTTCAGTTAAAATCAGTGGGTTTTACTATTATTTTAAAATTCAATCAGTTTAAAAAATTATAAAAACCATAAATCGTAGAGAATAATGAAATGATGATTTCAAAAAATAATTTTATTTTTCCAATTATTTATTCCCAAATTACAAATTATAATTTGAATATTTTATCATAATAATAAATCCCACAATTTGTTTAAAATTTATCATCATTGAGGTTGACTGGGAACCACTAAAAATCAAAAAAGTAGATAGAAAAGAATCAAAGTCTAATACGTCAATAAAATCCATGAATAATAACAAAATAATATAAATCAGAATTTAAAATTTCAAATTCGAAACCACTTCTTCGAACCCCCACCACACCTCAATCATCCACAACTCGACATTTCTAAATTCAAAATTCATAATCCCATATAATAATAGATAAAACACCAATCCTTTTCCACTAACAGGACACATATTACCATGACATGTGAATTTTGACACTAAATCGTTATAATTTTTACCTAGGAAACATGTGATAGAATCCCACTACATTGATGTCCTTAATAGAAAAATACATTGTTGACCATAATAAAACAAATCAGAAACACACTAATCTATTAATGATGAAAAGGAAAAAAATATAGACATAAATCCAAATCCTTAACATTTTAAGGCAATTATCCTATTTTGGTCTAGAAACCATAAACCACAAAGACTATACAATGATCACATCTATGATCATCCATCCAAATAACCACACTAGATAAAACTATAGAGGATAAATGGAATCTGAATATAGTGTATAGTTGGAATTTTTTTTGACCACAATAACCATCCAATACATTCTCCAAAACCTCACATCCATTACATAGATCCTCCAAATTCCTTAAAACTAGATCCACATAGATTACAAAATGAAATAAAACCCACTATTATGGAAAATGTGTTTTAGATGCTTATAAATATATTACATAAAAGTGTGTTCTTAATTTTCAATATATTGTCTTTATCTAAGCCCTTTATTTCATATTTTAATATTGGGATTTTTGAAATTTATATCATCAATTTCATGGAAATGCTACAATATTATATTATATAATTTTTTATTTAGAATTAATTTTTCACATTAAGTAAGCTATCAAATAAATTTAATTTATTTAAGGATAAATATAACATAAAATCATGAGGTATTACAAGGAAAATTTCAATATTTACAATTCAATTAAAACAATGGCGATATGATTAAATTATGAAATAATTTTTTTTACATTACATTCATAACACATAATTAACATTATGATATTATGACCTCAATCTAGAAATATGTGATGAAATAAATAGTTTAACCACAGTTATGTTGTTAAAAATGAATACATATGACCACATAACTAAATAACATGTTATTATATAAAATTTTAATCCAATTACCCCTTCTACATTACTAGTTACTATCAGAGGCATATATTTATAGAGACTAGAATTATGCACACCAAACATGTTTTTTGTACAAAAATCCATCATGTTATTCAATATGTATATTTAAAAATAATAGGTCATTGGTGAATAAAGTTTGTTAACAAGTTCATTTAGAATTATCATATATCATTTCAAATTATACATCCAACATAAATATGCATACCTATATATACATATATATCTCAAAAAATGAATCCTTAGATGCAAATTTTAATCATTGAATATTATTGAAAAATATTATAATTTTTTATAATTTATAAAGAAATATTCAATTTCTAATGAGTTTAAAAATTTGGGTTCAGTGAATTTTCTAAAAATAGTATTCAAAATGTAGTAGATATTTATTTTTTACAATATAAATGTAAAAAAGAAATATAGTGTAATTAGTTATAGTTATTATATCAACACATATCATTCCTGATAATTTATTCCTAATAACATCAAATACATAAATGAAAGAAAATTGTTCAAATATGAAGAGTACTAAAAACATATGTCAACACCATGAATACATTGATAGAAATTATCCTTTTAGGTTTTAATTTATATATGAAAACCAAAGGGTTAATATGTCATTTTTCAATATATTATGGGATATAATTCAAATGTATTTCTATTGATATTGGGAGTAATCATGCATGAAAAATATCTTTATTATCTTATTATATATATAAAAATGTTGAAATAAAATGTCCATATATGGATTTATCCACATTGATAACATCAATACAATGTTTTAACATTATAAATCTATTTACTGTTAGATTAAATATATTATTTGTATTTGTTATCTAACCTGAATATTTGTACTTCCCAAATTTGACATTTTGGGTTTTCACCTTGTTATAACATTCTTAAGTTGACAATGGTTGTGGGGGAGGATTTCACTCTTTTAAAAAATTTAATTACATTTAAAATTTTCTCCAATGGTAATCTATTTAGAATATTCCATGATGAAAAATGTACAATTTATTTCACTTATTATGAAATAAGTGATATAAGATACATTCTTTGGAATCTTGTCATGATTTATGACTCTCGACACTGCATCCAAGTATGTTTCAATATACAAATAATTTAATTTTAGTGAACATTATCCTTTGATGACAAAAACATTATAATTATTGATGGATTAAGAAAAATTTAAATAGATCTCCTATATAATTTTAAAACCATTAATATTTGGTGATAGATAACCATTAATATAATTTCAAGAATATTTTAATCTAATATTCATGAAGTCCATTATAATTTTTTCTCACCATGAATATTTTTTGATATAGGATATTACAAACTGATATAAAATATACTGATTAATGATTACCATTATGTCCCTGTTTTGGATCCATTATATATATGGATAGTACCATTTAAACAAATATTAATTTTTCTATTAATTAAAAAATTATACATAAAATCACTTCTATTAGGGTTGATATGCATTAAAACATCGATTTTCAATGAATATAATCACAAAAACATGACATATCTTTCATTTGAATTGTTTAAATTTTTAAATAGATAATTAAAATGAATAATTTCTAAATTATTTCATATTTTCATACATGTATGATTTGATAATAACATTGACAATGATAAAATTTTAGATATCACATCTCTATTATAAAGTGATATTTTTTAGTTTGGAATATTTGATAAACCGTCATTTTTCATCCAATATAGTGTATTGGATTTTTTTGAGGGAATTTATTTTTTTATTCTCTAGTAAAATTAGATATTTTTTTAATTAACAATTAGAATAATTAATATTTTTTACATTTATATGTAAATCATTCCAAAAATTACGAAATTCATAGAAACATTTATCAATAAAATAATTTATTACTTTTCATTTAACCAATATCAGTTTTGTTGATAATAATATATTTTTAATTAAAATTGGGAATAATATTATTTCAATACATGTATAAAATAATTTAAAATTTTCTATTCTTAATGGGTTCAATGCTAATATATGTAAATAATCCCTTAATAAGATCCCTTATCGCGTACTAAAGATCATCATCAATTCTAGATCATGAATTATTTATTATTTCAAAATTCCATATCTATAATGAATAACCATTATATAATCTTTAGAAAATTATATGGAATTTGAATTATAAAAACAATATTTTCCCTTATTCTGACACATCAAACACTCACATAAAATTAGAAATTGGATTTTATGATTTATGTTAGAAAATTTAAAAATATTATCAACCACTTTCACATGTTAATGACTAGGTTATAATATATTTCACCCATTATAATCATGTCATTATTTAAAAACACTTTAAAATATATTATTATATTATCGTAAAAAATAATTAAATTTAAATAGACGAGTAAATAAATTTGAAACATATAAGAATGTAATGATATAAAACATATATATTTGATTTATATATTCACATTAAAAAATTAAATATATAAGAATATAATTTTATTAATAGAATTTATATTAACAAAAAATAATATATAGATATATATGAGGCCTATAAAACACATAAAATGAGAATACATTGGATATGAATAATTTAAGAATAAATGTTATAAAAACGTATAAAAGTCTATATAAACATATAAAAAATATATAATGTCATATAATAAAGTATTTATAAAACATTTTATATTCATATCATATACATATCAATTAATCAACTGATAAATTAATCTACTGATAAATTAATCAACTAATCAACCAAAAGAAATAAAAGGACAATATTATTTTAATGAAATTACATTAACATTTAATCATGTAACACACACACACATATACATATATATATATATATTAGAAACATTAATAATTTATTATAATATATATAAACATTTAATCGTGTGTATCTATCTAATAAGTAAAAAATATTATCTTATAAACATTTAATAAAAATATAAAATAATATTTTATAAACATAAATATTATAAATTAATAAATGAAAATGATATAAATCAACAAAACATTTATGTTGAAAATAAATAAAGGAAAATAATTTAAAACATATAATCATATAATAAATATCTTAACCATAAATAAATATAAAAAATATAAAAATAAATATGATGAAGGTATCATATTTGTACGAAAAAAAAGAAAAATATCAATAGTTTATGTTGTATTGCATATAATATAAGAATAGTGTGTCAAAAATGGAAATTGGTTGATGATGATAATGAAACATGGATATGAGATGTGGAACACCCCTGATGATGAAGGTGTTCCATTGAGGGTGATGAGACGAGGAATAAGAATGTGGATTGTGGTTGATTGGGGATGAATTCTATAAATCATGGAGGAATTATTATGAAGGAATAATATAGATGTCACTTGTGAGTTATTGATTATACAATTTGAAAAAATAATGTATTGATATATTGTTAGGAAATGATATACATGTTCCGCTTAATATTTTAAATTTATTTTAAATATATATATATATTAATAAATTGAAATATTATTATTTTATAACATCAGTTATTTTATAAATGATAGTAATATACTTTCTCTTTAACATCTATAATTTTTTTCCTCATGAAATTTTTTTATTAACATCAGTTGTTAATATATCTCATTCCAAAAAAGAATTTAAAATGTTTCATCATTATAAAAACAAATAAAAATTATTATTATATAGTTATAAAGGGTTCTAACATTTGTTATCACATGACCATCAATAAAAATGGAAGTAAATATATAATTATTCTTCTAGTGACTACAATTGTTTTATAGTTCATGTATTTTTAAACTTTTATTGGTTCACACACTATAGTACATTTCTGAGTTTCACCCCACCATGTGGATTCAATTTCATTCTACACAACCAAAATTTTCTATTATATTCCACACATTTCTTAAAATTTAAAAATTCTTCATCTAAAAAGGTTCACTGAGAAGCACATGAAGTCCCAACACTACTTTCATTATCAAAAAAGTTATCCTGATTCACACTCCTATTCAATCATTTTCTCAATGGGGAGATCCTTTATAACCCAATCAAAAATAAATATCATGTGATGATTCTTCACCTAAGACATTAAATATCGATAATGACTACTCCTAACTCAAATATTTATTTAATCCTCATTCTAATCACTAAATTGTGAAAACACAAATAACTATGAAAAACTAGTGGTGTAGTCTAAAACAAAAAAAATCCCACGGTTAATCAAATATAAATTCATTAACATAGACTATGTAGACTAAACCAAGGATGAATTATTCAAATATGATGTAATTAATGGACTCCAAATATTGTACCTTGTTCCTTCATGAATAAACCATCACTCCACATTATATCATTGTTTTCCTTGAAGCATACATTTTTCTAGTTCTTCATACTATTAATCAGTGGTATCTACAAGAATTATGAAAAAATATATGTTTATAGTCCATAAAATCTAATTAATTCCTTCATGTATATGAAATCCAATAGATTCTACCTATAATATTTATAGAAAAGGGGTATAATAACATGGCTACCTAAATGTGTTCATTTTCCACCAACTAGATATCTATAAAACACCAATTGATTATGGTTATCTATTACTAGAACATTGATAACTCACTTAAAGAGAATCTTTATCTATATCCTCCATCTCATATAATTGAATAAAAAATACTTATAGACCATAGGTTCATACCTAATTGTATCTCTTGGTGGAATCATGCAGCGTTATTGGTGATCTTTTCCTATTTTAAGAAACTATAATAATATGAATTTATTATATATGTTAAATATTAAATATTTTTATTCATAAATAGGTGAATTCATATAAAACAATGATTAAGTATATCCACTAAGAGCCTTCTTTGTAGAAACTAGGTAATTCCACCTTCTAATTTCCCAAGTCCTAATTCATATTCATAAAAAAAATCACATTTTTCATATACATATTTATATAATGTAGATACCCAAAGAATATCATGTAACATTAGTTGTAATACCATAATAATTTTTTTTGTTAAAATAAAAAATATATTTTAACATGAATTAAATAATTAAAACCTCTATTATTCACATATAAGTTGTTGCATAAAATTTGAACCTATATCATAAATCATGATTCAAGAAATTTAAATCCCTCAAAACTAAAAAAATTGAAAGAATACATTAAATATAAACTCATTATATCACATCATGAAAAGAATGAAACTATCACCTCAAAACTAATAAAAACAATCCAACTACATTGGAAAATAAAATGTCAAATATACTATTTTTTTTGTAGAAAGATGTAATTATTCCCATCTGATTCATCAACCACTAATATACAACTTTAAAATTCAAAAATATATAAATTAGAAACCATATTTTTGATATACGACTTTAATTCCACAAAATTTTTCACCTAATCAAATCCATGGTGCTAAATGGCCTCATGAATTCCTCCCTATATACAATAGACTTCTAACTTAAAATGAGTTCAAAAACCAAATTTACAGACAATATACACTTTATATCACATATTTATAATGCAATTTAATTGAAAATTTTTAATAAAGAATGAGATAAAATATAGAAATATAATGATAAATGAACCATAAAAATAACAACACATTTAAAATATAACTTTACTAAGTCCGCCATATATCTCCCAAATAGAGTGATAATCATTATTGGTGGATCATTACATATACCATATAGAAAAATGAAATATCAAAAACATTATGAAAAAATCGAACTTAGTATAAGTCTATGTGTATCCATTATCCAATCCAACCTCTACCGTATCAAGTGAATCTAATCAATTCCATTCCCATATAATGATATATTATATTATTTTTTTTAAAAACATTATGGTTCCCAAATATGGTTTGACTAATGAATCCCAATAGAACAAAACAAACACATCATTATAATTATTAAAATAATATCTATGTGACATCATACACATAATGAAAATAAGTAGTAGTAATTAGTTATGAAAAATATTTAGACATCATATACTAAACATGATTTTATATACCTTAACTATATTCAATGTTGTAAGAATATAATGATAGTGACATCCAATACATATAACCCATTATAGTAATAATAGGAACTGATCCGAGGAGTATAAAATATTCCTAGCATCTCACAAAATCTATAAAATCCCAATATGTTTTTTAATATACAATTAACATATTTATTATCCATTGGTAACATAGGTGGTGTTCTAATAATGAAATAATTTAGAAAAACTTCCACAGAAGTTGAAATATACGCATCCTCAGTGGTATTACAATAGTGAAAGGATATATATACTAATATTCATAAGCACTAGTTTAATGGAATGACATGGAAATCCCCCCATTCTAGATAAACCAATTTACTTATTATGATTCTAGTAAAATGTATAAATCTATCCCATTAAAAAATAAACTTATAATAAAAGTCAACCAAAACCATCATTCGGGTAATTATGGAAAAACATTACACAATAGTAAACCATCTCTATAAAACTCGCGAAGGATATAACCATTATTATGTTCTTTTGTATCATCAAATTAAGTGATAACATAATAATTATTCCTTAGAACACAAAATTTATAATTTAAATGATTTCATAACCCAATTAAAATTCCTAACTACAAATCTTTTGAATCCATTCCCAATACAATAAGGATATATATTTTCACAGTTTTCCAATTCAGAAAACCCATTACAATAATAATGAAGTTTCAATGATTTGCTCACACTCAACCTAGCACACTCATGGACACCACTATATTGTTTATTCCATGTTTATATCTATATTACAATGATACCTTATGAAATGTATAACATGGAAACACAATAAATTATATGAATGATTTGTTATTTAATCATGATACAATTTCCAAAACAAGGTAATGCCTTGTGATAATAAGACTTGTATCACTCACAGCACAATCCACCAGACTCAAACAAATCCAAATAAAAAAATAACCATTAATCTGAAAAAAAACATTCACATTAATTATTTAAAATTAGGGAAGAAGGAATATAGATTTAAAGAATGGGCTAATGCTCCCATAGTATTTTATACAACATTTATATATGGTTACATTGAATATCACCTCATTTAAAGAAAAAATGTAGAAGGGTGGTCCTGAAGAACCAAGGAGGTCATATTGGGGTGGTGTTTGAACTAGGGTTTTGGGTGGATCAAAAACCATTATAAGTTTCTACATAATTAAATATATGAAAATGTAATAATAAATAGCGTGGGTGGCCATATTATATTCCCACCTTTAACCATATTCAAACTCTCATGGAAAAATGTTATCTATATTGTGTGTGAATATATGGGAAAAATAATTTAAAATGTATTTCAATGATACAGAGTTTGACCAATGTGGAATGATCCTTCCATTAATAGTTTACTGAATTGTTTTTCAAATGGGTGTCTGATACATTAAAAAAATACTTTGAATAATAACATACATCATGATAAAATAATTACCAAAATAATTGTATAACCAAATCCATTGCACCTTGATAAACCCAAATAATTTAATCTACATCACTAGAATTACCATAAGACATGAAAACCCATTAGAGGGTTATAATCCCCTTTAGGTTGTGTATTCTGATCCCCAAACCACAAAAAAATCCTTAATTATTAAAGAATTACAACTTCTAAAATTTTCATTTGTTAAATTCAATTAAAAAATTAATGGATTAATAAAATATAATCCTATTATACAAATAAATTTGTGGGTGGTTACACAAATTAACATAGAGATAGATATATTCTTGTAGAATATTTCTAAAAGAAAACATGTATTAATGTATATAATCTATGTATTAGACTTCTATAGTCACCACAATACAATTCAGATGTCCCCATAATTAACTTTATGTTTCTTAAGTAAAAAAAATATTCTATTCTATTTACATAAATGGTATGTTCAATAGTTAAGCAGGGAATATTTTAGTGGGTATACGGTTCTGAAATTGTTTTTATTAACACACATTTCCCCATATATATATATATATTATAAAATTTATTTATATACACAGCCCCATTATCACCTCTATTTCTATTTAATGAAGACCGACATTATTATCTATTCCTCTCCCAATTTCTTTTAAAACTTTATCCCAATGAATTATTCTTCATAATTAAAATTCATATAATTTTTGTAAATTCATAAAAAAATAGAGAAATTACACAACCTTATTTATCTTATTCATTCTCATAAAACAAAACAAATCAAAATAAATATTATGTAACTAAAAAGATGATTCAATATCCTCTCTAATGAGAAATATAATACAAAAATTGAACATTTAGTGTTTTGGAAAACAAACTATTTCATATTCAACTTTTCAATTCAACCATGATGAAAATTATCTCACCAGGTAATCTTCTCCATGTATTTTTGATTAAGGTGACCAATCCTTCTTATTGTAGATCATTTTTGTTATTTTCATCAAATTACCAAGATATCGATATATCCAACATGATTTTATTTACCCATTACTAATTTTAAATTACATATAATATTAGAATCCAAAATACTCATGATTGAAAATTAATATTTAGGAAACCAAATCATATCATCCATGTCATAAAATTTTTGCGAAACACATAAAATTATATACCTCAAAGAAATAATATAAAGATAATTCTTTGATGTTTTCATGTTCTATAGAAAACATATTATACCAAAAACCCTTTTTAAGTTACCCATTATTCATGACTATTAATAAACATTATATGATATTATAAAGTCTCTATGAGTCTAATATTAACCTTTCATATGAGATTAACATCAGATGTTTAGAATATAGGATAATTCCTTCTCGGAATCCTTTTCCTGAAACATCAATTTCTGTTAAAATCTCTTTTTATTATTTATCATTTCATTGAAAATATTATTATTAAACATTATATGTAACTAGATAAATAAAATGTTATTATAATTTTCAACATCATGAACATGATTATCATATCTCTCATAATATTATATAAACATGTAATATATTTTTTGGATGATCATTAAGTATTTTTTAGATATCTTCTAAATTTTTTATTTAATAAAAAATAATTACTGGAATATTATACCATATAATTATTATTTGTTTATATTAATATACATCAGTATATGAAAATAATCATTTGTCATGTTCGAATCCTCTGAAGCACCAAAACTATTCCTAATGTATGAAGCTCCCCAATAAATACAAGATGTTATAGACTATTGAACATAAATCAAATTATTATTTAGATAAGTAAGTTAATATATTATTATAGGAATGAAATATTCATATAATTCAAGAATGATCACATAGAAATAAACATTATTCCATTAATGTTTTTATAGTATAATTTTTATTTGAGTTATCAATTATAAAATTTCAATATTTTATGAATTTTTCATCTTTTAATATAAAAATAAATTTATTTGACTGAAAAATAATATAACTTTTTTAAAAATATAAATATAGATACCTATTTAAATATTCCTAAAATAATAATTTATAATACAACATCAATAACCATTAAATTTTCATTCTATATTTTCCTATATTCATACACATATTTCATAATGATTAAAATGATCTTGATCATTTTAATTTCTACCGTTAAAATCCTTTACAAATATTTTTTAAATATTCATATTCCTTTAATAATATTAATTTATCATTCATTGTATTAATAAATTAAATTTAATGTTTAAGATTAATCAATTAAATCCTTATTCAAATTATATAATATTTTTTTTAATTTAAATGAGACTTAGTCGACTATCATTTCTATATTAACTGCATTTTAGTTTCTTTCAATTTTTCATCACCATCAAAATTGTCTTTGGTTTTAGTTATTTTATCATAATTTAAATTTATAATCAAAATATTCTCCTCTACATAAGTTACAATATTAACTCCACCCACATTAACACCACCAATTTCAATATCAAACATAAATATGAATGATATAGTATAATATTTTTTTAATATAATAATCTAACACATTAAATAATACTTCAATTTGATACACATTAAATAAAAATACATATTATATCTTATATATTACATATATTAATAATAAAAATATTCTAACATATTAAAAATTTAATTAGTAGTGACATGTATAATATATATTTTCATTTGAAAAACTTGAATGGATGATTCTCATAGTACATTGATTTTCTATTTTGAACAGTTATTATTGTCAATGGTACCATCATGTTAAATTTACTTCAAAATATTAACATGAAAATGAATTTAATTATCCTACCATGAATAAAAAATTACTATTTAGATTTATATAATATCTTGAAATAATTTTTATTTTATTATTTTGCCTTAATTTTTGGTAGAATAACTTTCTATTTCTCAAGTGAAAGCTAAATTTATTTCCAACAATGTACTAGAAATTTCAAAATAATTAATTTTCTAATCATTGGTCTATTATATAAAATCTATTTTATATAATAATATATATCATTTCCAATACAATTGATTGTTAAAACATACACTAAAACAAATAATTTTTCCTATTAATTCATGAATTATGCACCTATGTCATTACAATTTTCAATTTAAAATGTGTGAAGGTATTGATGCATTATTTTGAAAATTTTAAATTTTCATTCATAAATATTTTAATTTAATTCTTATATGTTCTCAATTTATCAATATTTAAAATTTTCAACATAATCCCTATGATCTTTATAATTTACTTCTATTAATGTTATAATAGAATGCAATTTTTTAAATGTCCTTCATACTAAATTTTCTATTGAACTCAAATGGTTATTTTAAACTGATTTCATGAAGAACAGATCCATTTAATATATGATCATTTAGGTACATGATAATAAAATATATTTTTGCATAATAATACTAATATATAGGTTGTAATGGCCCATAACTCCCTAGTCCATTACATTGTCAAAATCCAATGATTGGGGTGTTCGGGGTGAAAAATGTGGCTCATTTCAAGAGATAGAAAAATTTCCAGTTTTTCCATCAGTGATTCAGGTAGTAGTGAGTTACATCGGTAGGATGGAATCATAAACTCAGGGCTAGTGAATTAGGGGAACAGTGACTGAAGTTGTTGATAGGTTGATGCAAGATTAGGTCAAGGCATCCGTTGGTCAGGCACCAATGTGTAGCGTCAGTGTGAGGAGTCAGTGAGTGGATTTTGTGAGTTGAGTTAGTGATTGGATTCAGTGTGTGGAATCAGTGAATGTCCCATATCAATGGAATCATTGAGTGGCATCAGTGAGTGGATTCGGTGATTGACATACATGAGCAGCATTAGTGAGTGGTTTTGGTGAGTGGTGTTGATGAGTATCATTAGTAACTCATGTAGGAGTGTCACATTGGTGATTCAAACATCGGTGAAAAACTATCTGTGACTTGTGTCAGTGACTAAATCATCTGTGAGTCATTTAAATCTTTTCCATGTTTTCCAATTTCTTGCTTCATATATTTTATTTGACGTAAATCAAGTTTCTATTTCAATTTGACATTTTATAAAGGAATTCAAATGGATATTAATCATATCAATAATAAAATAATGCTTAGTGGGAATTTAAATATTAAAACCATGTGGTATTGAACATTATTCGACATTCATTTCCCTTCAAACATTTTCTATTTGTTGATATAGGATCTAGAGTTTCAGAATTTCGGATCCTCTATTCTATTTAACCACTCCATTTTTTCGTGGTGTGTCTAAAAACATTCTTCCTCACAGATTCATACACATATGTTGCAGAGGACAATTTGTTTTCCCCCTATATTCTTTCATTCTACTCACATGACCACTTGTTTTTTGTTCAAGGAATAATTTTTTTGTTTTTTTCCAGGTAAAGATTTTCGGCGTCTATCCTTCCATTGAGTATCATATAGGGTTGGTGTACTCATTTAACCTTGTGAATATTTTTGAAACAAAATTTAATGAATATAATAATAATTTACAATTGAGGGTATCAAATTAATATGATGAAGATTATGTTTTTAACTATTATCTATTATACATGTTTTGAATTGTGTAGGGTGGATGCCTTCAAAAAATCATGGACATTGGTGGTCTCTTATTTCATACAGGTCCCATGAATGATTTTTTCTAGTATTTTTTTGAATGAATGTGAATATGAAAAACATGATTAATAACATATAAATGTTTAATTAAATGGATTACCAAGGATCCAGTTGTTTCATTTTTATGTTAATGGGTGCTATGGGTGTGGTGTTGGTATGTTGTGAGGTTGCCGAGTGTAGTAGTAAAAAGGTTTGTTGGGGGATTTCGTTTTGAGATAATGTACATGGATGAATTACTTTATATAATGACAGTGTAGTGGTTGAACGGGTTTTTTGGATAATGAAGTGTGTAGTGGGATTGCAAGCTAGAGTATTTTAGTTTTTTTGAATGTGGTGACTTTGGTGTAGTGGGGATACCAAGGTTGGTTTAGGATGGATTATTTCAATGAGGGATGGTGTTACCTTATGTGGTCCTTTCACTCGGAGCATCCAGGGACCATTTTTTATAAATAGGATTTATAATGGAATATTTTACATTGACCTATCACTCTTTATTTGTATTTGGTGTTGGTTGGTATGATTTCATTGCCTTATAACATTTGTAGTGTTTGGAAGATTCTCAAGTAGGTATGGAATTAATAAATGAAATACATGACAATGTAGAATGAAAACATGTTAAAGAGTTATTGGTGGTATTATTCTAATCAAGGATTATAGTTAAGTAGAATTAATTTGTATAATTTTGGAAGTGTTTGTTGTTCGTGGTGGTATTTGAATGTAGGGTTGGTAGTACGGGTAGTTCTGGTGTGGGTTGGTTGTTTTATTGAAAACCCATCATTTGGTATTGGTTTCTCAAACATATATATATATATGTGTGTGTGTGTGTGTGTATTTCATTATGCTTTATATATGCATTGCACTAGTGTTGAACAATACATGCTAAAAACCCCATTGTAATGAGTGATGGTTTCCTTTCCCGACATCCTGGTGGGAGGATGGATGGATTGTTATTTGATCTTCTCTACTCACACTTATAGGAATTGGTACCACTAGACCCATCTAGTAGGTTGTGGTTTAGTTGTTAGGCACAATTCTCTGTGGATGAGGTGTGCTTCCTTGGTGTCTTTAGGATGAGTTACTTTGTACAATCCTAGGTGTCTTTGGGATGATGTTATGGTTTTTTTCCACAGGTGTTTGTGGGTGTGATGCGGTATATAGAATAGGTTTGTGCAAGAAGGTTTTCAAAGAGGGGATTGAGTAATAGTGGGGTAGCGTTAATATGTTCACCATTATAAATGGGCAGTTATGTAGTGGGAAGTGGTGTGGGGTACCAAAATATAGACTTGATTACTACATTACTTTATTTTACTTGCATTATTTGGTGATAAATAGGTTTCAAGGTTAACGGTGGATAATATACCTTGTTATGCGATTTTGTGTTTCTACCATTTTTCTGATAGGGAATTAGTATGAATCTTGCACATGTGCAAGACTGACTTTTTATTTTCCTACTAAGTATACTCATATTTTCAATGTTTTTATATAAAAATATTTTCATGTTTTAAGGGTGATTATGTGTACCATTCTGGACCTTACTAAACAGACTTTGGGGGTGGTGAATGTGTTTCTGCTAACTTTTATTTGAAAACATACTGTAATGTTTTTCTTGTATTCATATAAGTTTGAAATTAAACATTCGGGTGGGATTTATTTTTGATTCATTATATATATATATATATATTGGAGTTGTTTGAGGTTGATAGATATTATATCCTGGTGTTTTTCATAAAAAGGACTTCTGTATCTCATCACATGTGAATGAATACCTACTCTTGCAGCTAGTGTCCACCCTGATGCCCATTAGAGACGAGTCTTAGGGGGTCTTTATATCTCCTTCATCTTGGTGAAGGAAGGCCATGATAAAATTGTATCAAAGTCATGTGGTTTAGATATTTGATGGATTTTGGAGTTAGTAATAGGGATAATCTCTTGCGTTGGTAGCGAAATAGTGTTAGCTGATCTTGGTGTGTGACATTGGACAAGGAAGACAGGCTAGGACATTGGATTTTAGGGCCCTGTGATAATATGCATGTACATTGATCTTACAGAATGGCCATGTGAAGATACACTAATTGTATGGTAGAGACCCTATGGAGGGTACATGCATCATGATCACGTTTTCTTTGTTTTTTTGGGTATTCTCAGTATGATTAAATAAAAAACGAGTTCAAATGAATCCTAAAAAAAATTCCATTCTACTAAGGATATGGAATTCCTCATTTACCTTTCATCTATGAAACCTCTTCCTAGTCCAAGAGTGGCTAAGAAATGATGGCTCAGTAGAAAAATCATGCTGATAAGTGGACAGATGATCCAGAGGAGGACACTCAGTGGTAGGAGACATTCATTATTTCTAACTGTTGAATTTAGGAGTGTAGGAAAGAATTATTACAAATATAGATATAGATAGTTGGAATTAGTAGATGGTGAACACTTTTACCTTGATCCAGGCTACAACATAGTATTGATATCCCCTCGTAGTGGGCCATATGATGGGATCAATGCATAAGTGGTGGATTATTTACCTTAGTGATATTAGGGATTCTAATGTTATGCAGGTTCATTTTGAGTTGTTTCGGGTTGATTTACATTCAAGGAAAATTACTTCTACGAGGAAGCATTAGCTACTCTAAATCCTATATGGGAGTATGTTGGTGAGGGAGTTAGGGATCAAAAATAAGGATCTCCTTAAAATTTTGATAGACCTCCATCTAGATGAGTAGTCATTGGCATGATTTATAGAGGTGGCACTCCATCCTTCACTCGAATATGCAACTACACCCTTCAGCCAACCAACATATGTGGATCTTATGAAGAAGTATGTGTTTATGGAAATGATGAAATAGAAAGTAGGTATATCATAGGAGGGGATCCAGAAGTGTTATACAAGGGGAATGGATTCCAAAATCATGTTCCAAGCATCATGGACATTGAGCATTCAACAAGCAAATCGTCATCCTCGGTTATTTTAGTTGCAACCCTTTACCCCTCTTACATTTCTTATAGGCCTGTGAACTAGGTGATTCCATTGTGGAGGCCGCAGTCACCTGCAGGTTCAGTGATATGTACGAGACCAGTACAGTGGATGGGGTCAAGTCCAGTGCCTACCTCTATAGCAGTTTCCTACTTGGAATTTTCAGCAGTAAGGACTACAGTATCATACTCTACTAAGGGGAGTGTGACAATGATGTGGCCAATATAATGGTGTTCCATATAGAACTCAAATCCGGTATGGTTGGGGAGGTTTCTTATAGTATATTTTAAGGGGGCCTTGGTGTTGTATGTTGCATGTCGTAGAGTCAATAGTTTCAGTAGGGCATAAGATATTTCAAGGTATGATCAGTTTTTATAGTATTATTGTTTGTTCCTTAAATGATTTAGGATTTTCTCACTCCTTTGTAACACATAGAATAACCCATTAAAAGAGACAAGAAATAGAGTGAATTTCTATTCCCTTAGTGTTGACTAAACCAGATGGAGGTCAGAAAAGATTATTTGATATTTTTTGGGATGTAGACCGATGATGGTACTTCATCAGTCTGGTGGGGATCATTTCATGTTTCATATGAAACATTAAGATGGAATAATTGGAATCTAATGGTTGAACTCAATGTATACTTTTATTGAATGAATCTGGAGGTGAGTCATGTTTTCAGACATGGGTGGAAAGAATATAGCTTATTTTGGTGAGAATTGTTTTTAGATGAGCATATAGAGTGTGGGAACACTTATTTCTTAGTTGGACAAGAAATTGGTGGAATTTATGGTTGTTTAGATGGTGTATGTTTTGGGATTATTCATGGGGTTCTCGGATTTCTCCCTGATGATGGTTGTGACTATAACCCCTTAATATGATACTGAGATATGGATAGAAATAAAATATAGTGGTAGTCTGATTTTGACGGATCCTTATTAGATAGCACTTTATGAGATATGGGTGTTGCAGATCTAGATATATTAACTAGTGAAGAATTGGTTCATCTTGACAAGTTTATCACCATGGGTGCTTCCATCTTATTTTCGAAGAAGGAATATGGTTTTCATAGGGTGTTTATAGACTAAAATAGGTTGAATCAGGTAACAGTCAAGAAATATTACAGTCTCCAAAAGATATATGACCATTTTGACCTACTAATATGTGAAATTTTTTTTATATGCTTGATATACAATTCCAGTATTACCATATGAGGGTGAAGGAGGGTGACATCATTTAGAATATATTGAGCTGCAGGTATGGTCACTTTGAGTACATGGTTTTGTAATTTAGTGTAATGCCCCGACCACAGTAACCCAGAGTTGGTGCATTATATTAATACATTGGTAGGATTACATGGAATCAAGTCCCGAAGGACCGATTATCTTAGTAGTCTTGGAAAATAGATTACATACATGAAGATCTACATTACCACTTGAATATAAAAACAACAGTAATTAATTCCATTAGAAATGCCAAAGACTCCTAGATTATTCATGAATTACACTAATAACTACCTTCTTCATATACTGGGAAAATAAAGCATAAGAAATTGGTGATCTCAGATGCTCAATAAGGGTAAATAATTTAGTAGAAGCTATAAACTATTAATCCAAGATGTGTAATAAATTAAAACATCCTTTTAAACCTAAACAAAAACATATTATGACATAAATAAATCAGAAATTACCATATAAACAGTCAAATGTATATTATACTAGTTGAATAATCACGTGTAATAAATAATTTCATAATGAGGGAATGAATAATGTTGGACATTCTGAAACATCTTGTCAAGGCCTCAACCAAGATGTCTAAAAATGATTTAGGCATGGACCAAAAACATATATCAAATTGGGAAAGGCATTGGACAATTACACATCTAATTGTCTAATGAGACCAACCAATGCACCGAAAATATATAGCGGGCTCCACCCATCACTTACTAAGTCCAATGCATTCTCATATAAAACGGTTTAAACATAACATAAATTTTTTTATTAAAACTGGCATACGAAATGTCAATACTTTATCCATAAACCATGAATGGTATAAAAATAACACATCCACAGTGAAACATATCACAAAACCTTCAATACAATATGGAATATTAATATCACAATTAATTAACTTCAAAAAAGTTTAAAATCCATCAAAAATGATGGCATATATGAAAATGATTAGAAAAATTCTTTAAGAGGAATACCCCTTTTTCATGAAATTGTTTAAAAGTCTCACAATTTATAAAGGAATTAATTTAAAAGATATTTCTTAATAAAAGTGTAACATACCACATTGAAAACACAGACATTAATTAAAAGGGTTTAGAAAAATAAATCATTAAAACATTCCAAATGATGATATAGATAAATATACCCAAACATAAAAAAATAAAATATTCTTTTTGAAAACATTTTTATGAAATATGGTTATAAATGATAGGTATGTCCCAGTAAATACTTACTCATAAACAGTCTCGGATAATAATGAGATTGAATAAATAACCCTTATCTTTCACATTCATTTGGACGAGGGTACGATTAACCTATTGTATAATACCATAGTATGTTATTAAATGATTAAATAAATATTTTCATATTTATTATGTCATACATGATTCATTTATGGCATTATACTACCCATTTAACAATAATTTCCATGTTAAATAAACATTTCAGGTAATAATCACTTTCTTTATCATAAGTGTATTAACTTATAATTATGGATCATATCTTATAGATCATGATTTAAATACATCCAGAAAATAAAACATTATTTTTTTTAATATGTATTTAGAATATAAATATGTATCATAGATATATATATATGAAATGGAAAACACTTTTTATGGAGACGGTAGGTCGTACGTACGGATAAATGTTGTTTCTGTTTTCATATCTTATTGAATGGAAGCAATTGAATAATATAAATATAAATACATGCATATATATATATATATATATTTCTAGTAGAATTATTATTTCATACATTAAATTATTATTAATAATATATATTTTTATAAATATTGTTGAATGGTGAATGTGGAAATGAATCTCATCACGTCATGGAGACGGTAATCCGTACGTACGCACGAGCGAAAATATCATTATATTGATGATAAATTCATAAGAAATTGAATGGAATATCATATATACAGAATCATTAAAATTTATTATTTATTATTTACATCAATTATACAAATTATTATACCCATCCAAATAATGAAGTGTTTGAATAACAAACTACACCACAATGTGGAGACGATATATCGTGTGTACGCATGTATGGTGATTTTGTCATTTATTTGATGGATAAAATAAAAAATATAGTTGTATGATATTCATAATAACATCAAAATATGTAAAAGTTACTGAAGTTATTATTTTGTAATAGAATCACGAAATAAAGTGTAAGTGGAAGAATAAAATAACATGAAAGAGGGAAGTGAAATTATTACCTCTTCATTGGGTGTTTCCTTATGAATTGATCATAAGGGCACTGTAAGATGGATTTATTCTCAAGGGAATTACACTAAGATGAAGGTTGGGTAGTTGGGAGGATATTTGGGCAGAGGTTGGGGGAGAAAAATGGATTTTTTGGTGTGATTTTGAGAGAAGGGGAAGTGCCCTTTTATAAGAGAGTTGAGGGTCACTTTAGGAAAAGCGTGATATATTATTTTATAATAAAATTATTTTCGATTTATAGTGGCTACAAAAGGATTTTTTCGAGGGTAAGGTGGGGTTTAGTCTAAATAATCTCAAAAATAGTTTTTATTCATGTTTATATAAACATATTATCCTTGTCTTTTAGATTTAACTCTCAGTTAAATAGTTTCGCATTTATCATTTATCTTTGTATTTTTATATTATATGTTCAATAAACATACTATAAAATGGAAAGACAACATAGAGTGGTTAATTAATGTCAAATATATTATTATATATTTTCTTTGTCAGAACCATTTATCTTTAGGACTATTATATCATTTAGTAATATAGCATTTGTTTTAAAAACTTCTTTATGTCAATTTTGACACTATTTGGTATTTTGTATTATTGAAAGTCATAGAATCATGATTACTTCAAACTAAAGTCATTAGACCAACCATAACATGTCATATTCACTTATAATTTTCGTGGATTTCATCAAAACATCCAAATTATATTTATTTTAATATTTATAATATCATTCATTTGATTCTTTGATTAGTAGAAAAAGTACTGCATCATTATTGTGTCAGATATAAATATATTTATTTTATGTAAAAAAATTTATAAATAAAATATCATGATGTAAAAAACTATTTTATAATTATAATTACTTTTTAAAGTCGTATATATCAATTATATACCCTCATATAAAAATTCTTTTACTAAAAGATATTTGTTTTTGTTATGTTTGTCTTTATTTTAGATTATTTAAAATAAATGTCATTATCACTCCAATGTGGCTCCATGGGGTCCCAAAATCGACCCAATGATGAACATGGTCGGAAATGTATCATACAATAGGACTAAAACACATTTTTTTTTGTAATTTAGTATTATTATATTATTATGTTTTTACCCTTATTTACAGGATTTACCCTTATTCCATGGTAAATAAATTATTTACCTAAGTAATTATTCTTAAATTCTAAAAATAAATGTTTCTTATTTACATAATTTTGACCTCCTGATTCGAAATATTGAATCCATTTTTCCAAAATCAAAACACATGAGTGGCAGAAAATAATTTAAAATTAATTCGTGCTACCAAAATGATAAGAACGTTTTTAAGAAATAATAACTATCAAAAGATTGACGCTTCTTTATTGCCTGTTTAAATGTGAAATTACATATAATGAACTAAATTATATTAAATTATAAAAATATAATCTAATAAAATATTAAAACCACTCAAATGGCTAATTTATCACTATAAATTATTTCTATTAAAAATGGTGTTTTTAATTTAAATTTACTATGTTAACTCTTCAACAAAATATGAAAGTTATCCGAAAGATACCAATAATTTATCCTAATATAATTTTTATATTCCAAATAAAAAAATGAAGTCAATTTTGAAAAATAAAATTTATATAATCTCAAACAATTGTTATTACTATTTATAACTACTAGTTTGAATGGTTGTGGTATGTTAGAACTCGAAGTTGCGGTTTGAACAAGTTATTGAATTAATTTGATAAGATAAAGTACTATGAAATAATGTGGTGATACCTTATACTATACTTTAATAAATTTCATCCTCGCAATTTGAAATTGTTCTTAGAAAATAAAAGGTTAAAAATGGACAAAATCATTTGTGGAATACACACATCGAAAATTGCAGTAATAAAATTTATTCTTAATAAGATGGATAGAAAATGTTAAAGTCACCACAAAATTAGGGTTTTGAATAGGAGAACAATTATGGAAATCATAGACACAAAATTTGAGGAAAAACATAAATATTTATTGGTAGTCATTGAGGTCATCAATAAAAAACAATTTAACAACAAATTGGATATTGAGGTCCTCAAAGCTATAAAACTATGATGATTTAAGTACCATAGGTTCTACAAAATATAAGGTATTAGGAAAAACATTTTTGGTTTCTAGGATCTCTTCCATAATGCTTAATAGTTAATTTATTCATAGAATAAGATGAAAAAAATATACTTGATGAGTAGAGTATCATCCTTCAACTAATTTCTACCACAAGCACATCGTTCACACCATTGGATAATAGAATTAAAAATTATTATATTTATCATAATAATATAGGGTTCTAAAAATAATGTATTTATAATTCATTTCTCAGACTATTAAAAAAACTACATTACACAAACTAGGACATCACATAGGCTAGTGGTAGGTCATGCACCCTTATTGCCCTTCGGTTGTGGGTTTAAGTCTCACGGCATCGCCGGATGCGACTGATTGTTTCCTGACCTCCAGGTTGTCCTTTTTATAACAATCCATTAATAATCTTAATAAATGATTTAACCATAATGGCAATAATAATTGTCAAACATAATCCATTCCATCCTTTATTCATATACAAAATACTTTTTCCCAAACTCATAGTCCAAAATTAATAAGGAAGGTAAACACAATGAAGATCCTTTTTTCCACGTAATAACATGAGAATACCTTCATAATGTATTCTCATAAGAAATTGGAATAATTTGAATTACCATAAAACCATATTTGAATAGGTATGTACTTCCATATTCCTTCTTTAAGACATAGAATAATGGATATACTCCTTAAATCCAAAAATTTTGTAATCTCCAATAATGATGGAATAAAAAAACCATTAATCAGTTCCAAGGTAGTAAAGAATATCCAATTAAATTTATCCAAATCAACCTTATCTTATTCCAAAATCACTACCTCAGTATCAAGACCATATTAAGGTTTATCTTTCCATCAACCATGTATTTTCTAAAAATTTTAACATTCTCTTGATTCACTTTTCGTAGTACCATATAATCTCAAATCCTCAATGAAATAGTACTATCATACAATCCTTATTTATTTCCATAACTCATATAAAAAGTACATCGTTGACACAACACTCAAATGAAATAAATCATTATTTATAAAACAAGAACACTAGTCATTCTTCTTCATCTATAGTAGTATCATAACATGATTATTAAACAATAACATCATTTGGGGAACACTCTGATGATTTTGCAATTGATTCCTGTAGTGTCTCAATGCATTGAAGATGAATAATTGTCCATTTGAAACCTTTTTCTTACCCTTGAAATCACACACGTGGTGTCCTTTTTCTCCACACTTATTACAAACTGCCATTCCCTTCATGCATTTACCAAGATGATTCCTTCAAAAGTTATCACATATGGGAAAATCGTTCTTTCGCTTATTCCATTTTACCATATTTCTCTCTACCATAATTTTTTTCTTTGGATTCACTTCAAAGCCATAGGACTCAAAATATTCTTTACTTATCATATTAGCACATGATATTATTTATTAATATGATGATAATACACGGGAGACTAATTCTTTTCTAAATTTTGTCTTAATACCATGAAATTTATGATCCTCTTTACTCTTTGGATCAAGCGGATTGTTGGAGTCCTCATTCCTTCTACTGGTCGCTATTTCTAAACAATGTCATACACTAGGTTCGTTTATGATTCGAAATTCATAATTCCAAACTTTTAAAATACCTAACATAAATTGAGTTGTTTATTGATATACTCCTTAATCATAAATATTTTTTCTATGAAGAAATATTTAATCCTAAATCCTCCATAATTTCATGTAATTAAAATGTGAGTTATCTTAAGAATATCCCCCAGGAGTGACATTACCAAGAGTGCAACATGGCCCTTTTTCATGTAGAAGTTCTCATTCGAGTCTAGCTCAAAGCTGTGTTTTTTGGTTTTTACCCCTAGGTACATCTTTGCCAGAGCCTCCACTACCGGATCGTATCTAGATAGGTATGTATTTTCATAGAAGTCTAAAAAAACCTCTAAATTAACAAAAATCTAGGAATTTCATCTATATTAATCCTCAAAGTCTATCTTAGCGTAGTGTTCTCTAATCAGATTTTTTTCTAAATCTAGTTTCCTAGGATTTTACTAAACATTATCTGATACCAACTATAACGCTCCGACCCCAAATACCCAGATTCGGTACATTATATTAATACATTTGCTTTATTACAAGGAATCTTGTCCCAACGGACCGATTAGTTTAGTAGTATAGGAAAATATATTACATACATGATGGTCAACATTTAATCTTGAATAGAAAAACCATAGTAATTTATTTCATTATAAACATCCAAGCCACCATGATTATTCCTTCAATTCACTCATAGGTAACTTCTTCATTGTTGACGATCCTTTTCGTAACATTGCCTAAAATAATGGAAAGGGAAATGACTTTGCACAAAATTGATTCATCCTTTAAAGAAAATATAAAAAATCGACAAAGGCATGCACAGGGCTTCAAATTCACAAGGGTCGTACAAGTTCCATCATTGTCGCACAAGTATACTTGCGCACCACCTAATGATCGCGCAAGTGGCTTGCGCACCCTAAAATATAACCACCAAGGGTCTTCTCCAGCCTATAAATAGACCCTTTGGGCCCCCCATTTCGGAGAGAAATTTTTCCAGAATTCAGATATAGAGCTCTGAACTCCCAAGTCTCTTCTTCAAATCTTCTAAACACTTCTATGGTAAATCTTTACATAGAATGCAAGGTCTAAATAAGAGGAGTAAGGTATAAGTGTTATAATTCACTAACACTTGCACACCTAAGGTGTTTTACCCTTAAGGGAAATGAGCATACTTTCGTGTCACCTAACTTATTCACCAAAACTTGCGCGCCTCTCTTCTGGAAGTACCTCAAGATAATTATAAAGGCTTTGGTCAAGGATTGCCCAAGTGTCACCCTACTGGTTAACAATCATGCAAGTACCCGTGTGTCGCGTAGGTATACCTGTGCGACCAAGACTTGCGCGCCCACGCAGTACCTGCGCGCCTGCTAGGACATGCGCGCCCCTACCCTTTTGGGTTCCCTTCTTTCCCATTTAACCCCTCTTATGCCAGTCCACCTCTCCTATTCAAGATTCAGTCTTCAAGACACTCTTCAAAGCCATTTTTGGCATGTTTTCTTGATTAACTTCCTTATGTGAAAGGAATTATGTGGAACATTTCTTAAAAACAAAGTGATTCACATATCTTTATGTCACTAAAGTTATAGATTTCATTCATTCAACCTCATCCTTTAAGATGAGAGAATCATTAAACAATGGGCCATCTTTTTAGGAGTATTCCCCAGTCAAAATTCCCCTTAATTTGGGCCTCCATTTTAGGAGTAATCCCCAGTTCATGTTCTCTTAATTTGGGCCTCCTTTTCAGGAGTAAGCCCCAAGTCCCGTAATTTGGGGATCCTCCTCAGGAGTAATCCACAAGTCCCCTAATTTGGGCATCCACCTCAAGAGTAAGCTCCAACAAAGTTCCTTAACCTGGGCCTCCTTTTCCGGAGTAAGCCTTAGTTCCAAATTCTCATTAATACAGGGCATCCTCCTTAGGAATAATCCCCAAGTCCTCATTAATTTCTCAAAGTCCCTTAACCTGGGCATCCTTCTCATGATTAAGCCCCAGTCTTAATTTCTTTTAACCAATCCTAGTTTAACTTTGATCAGGGATACCATCTCCGGAGTAAAACCCAATCATAAGCTCTCTCCTAATTTGGGCCTCCTTTTTAGGAGTAAGCCCCAAGTTAGAGTATTCAAATCTCCAAGAAGCACATATACCTTTATGGTCCTTGTTCCTGGATTTCTTCCCTGATGTAAATCCTAATCTTCATTTATCTGGGCAGTCATACATACATAATCCCCTAATTTTTTCTTATGATTGCATCTTTCATGGAACAATTGTCTGGTTTTTACCAATACCTCTTGTTTCTCACACCAAGCATGACTCACCGGAGATTAGAGTGTAAAAGTAATTATGACATCCTTCTTTGAGCCATCAATCATAAACATCATACTCCCTTACTCGAACTACGTGTGTTCTGATTCCTTTTATAAACAAAGGATACATAGGTAGCCCATCTGCGGGTTCGATCCCAACTCTGAAATAATCCATGTCCTTCTAAATGACAATAAACTTAAAGTGCCCCACTGAGTGGATTTAAAACCTTCATAATCATCATAATGACCAAGAGACTTCTATATAATGTGTCAAAGGACACCATTGAACAATAATCTCTAACAAATACAGATGATTATCTATTGATGAAGAACCTCGAATACATATAAAAGATTCTCTAAATTCCCTACATATTAATCATTGATTGTCATATCTAAAGAAAAGCCCATTTTATACATGGTAATGTAATAAGGATTCACAAACATAACTTAAATCTATAAAGAGAGTCTCAGATTAGACAATAATTCCCCTCAAAAAGGTGTGATGAGTCTGACCTCCCATCCTCTCGACCAATGCAAATTCCAAAGCCTCATTAGTCCCCAAACTAATGAGCGCCTACCTTTGGAAAGGTGGTCCAAATGGATGTGGAATCATTGGATGTTTCCGGTTCTATGAACAAACCCATTAGAAACCAATTGGAATGTTTGAACCTTAAATTAATAAGGTCATCCCAAATTCCACGGGAAAAAAATGGGGAACCCGACGTGAATCCTTAACCAAGTTAAAATGATGCTTTACCTATTTGTTTGGCCCCTATTTAAAACTCAATGACAGGGCCAACAAAAAAAATCATTGATATATGTGGTCATCCAAAAGATGTAGTGGATGAATTTATCTGGATTACATATGTTATATCAAACACGCACTTTTTCCCATGATTCTTTGCATTCTAAGAAATGGCTGCTCTCAAGTTCACACCTGTGAATACCGCTGATGCGAATGCCACTGCTGCTACTCCTGCTGGATCGTCGTCCACTCTGAGGATGACATCACCTACTCAGCGTCATCAACGCTAGGGATCAAATGCGCTGGTTAAGGAGTACCGTCAACACTGTACCATCCCAACTCTGGAGGCTTCCCAACAAGCCCTCCAAGTGAACAAATCACACAGGTCATATGGACAATGAATACCAGTGATCAAGAAGCAGGCGGTTCTAACCACCGTATACAACCATTTGGGTCGTTATCACTGGAACACAATCACCATTACGTCCCTTATTCTGGGGAGGTGAATGAGCTGGTCCCTCAGGGCCCTAATTCAAGTAGACAAAAGTCCTTCCCGAGGTCTGCCACCAACAATCTCCACAAGACTCATGCGGAAGTGCACCCTCAACATGATGGGGGTACCGACTCCAGGTGTTAAGCTTAGGTTACTCGAACCCGAGCAGGCAAGACGAATCTCTAGAGGCTAAATCCGGTTAACAGTGAGTAGGTTCTCATCTATTCCATCTCCGGAGAAGTCCACCAACCTATCTTGGTGGCAAGGAACGAGTGGGCACACACACGTGCCCATTTTAATTCCTCTGTCCAGCAGACTTGTCTGGAAGCATCACGCCAATCCCGCCAACCAATTCCGGTGGAATACTATAGGCAATAACATATACCTATTTATACATCATTAGCCAGCCATCATGCTCTTCTGACTACATATGATGGATCCCGCCAACCCAATGTATTGACCACTGGTAAATAGGAACATACACCTACTTACACTCATCAATCCTGTCAGTAGCCTCGTCTGTTAGTGTTGAAGGAAGTTCGTCAACCATGTTTGGAGGAGTGCAATCAGCATGCACATACATGTACTAGTATTGATCAAGACTACCAACAGTCTCGTTTGGTAGCGTTCAGAGAAGTCAGTCGGAAAGCCTCAGCAACAAATAGGAGGCAGACTCAACTCTCTGCCCACACACTTGAGTACTATCAGGATTCACTAACTAAAAAAGGAGGACAAGAGCTGGCACATACACCTACTCCAAACAAAGAAAGGGAATATATCCCCGTTCCGGCAGCTGAAGCCACCAAGAATATTCTATCAATGGTGAAAGAGTAGAAGCAAATCCCTACTCATATTCTAGATGCCTGCCAGGATATTATAACAGCTTTAGCAGCATCACAGGGAAGGAAATGAAAATATGTCCCTACCAGTGGAGTGATATATCAACAGTTCACTCTGGAACACACACACACACATCTGTTACTATCCAAGAGGGTTGTGGGGCGTAATCCCCCATATCATACGGACAACCAAGTCAGGAACATACACCTGGTTTGAGCGGAGATAATTAGCCTAACCTGATCATTTCTTCTAAGTAGGCACACATACCTGCTAAATTGAGTAAGAAGGTGTCTAAAAAGAAGACCTTCCTAGCACATTCAAGAAATCAATAGACAATCTGTAACAAGGCCTTAATCGATGCTGGAGTTCTTTATGCACTCAGATAACTATCTGTTGCAACTCAAGATTCTTCTCTTTAAGTTCACAATAGTGTGAACATTAATTCTGAAGGTCTGCATTAGATACTTCCTCATGAAGGCTTTCTTCATGACTATTTGGTCGATCTCAAAGTTTCAACTTCGGATGAGAGCCACAGGAACCCTCTGTGTGGTCAGAAGACCAAGGAGCAAGAGATCTCATCTTTTGCTATAACCCACCATGGTGGTCCTCCCCATGATGATGAATTTCACTGTGAAGTCATCTCTGCAGTAGTGATGCACATTTCCTAGAAAATGCTTTATTGAAGAATGTAGTGCCGAGAAATCCCTCTTATCTTGAGGCACATAAAAATGTGAAACCAGTCATGTCTGATGCTTTATCGCTAGCAGGTGAAATAATTTCTCAATCAGAAGATAGCCTAGGGTGTAGGTCATTCTCTGAACCACCCTTAAGTCATGCATCTTCAAGTTTAATCAGTGATATCTCTAACAATCTTGTTGAATCTGATGAAGAAACAAGGAAGCACCAGCTCTGGTCAAACCAGGTAGAAGAATCATCATTGAAAGATAAAGAGGAAATGCTAAAAATGAGAAAAAAACTGAGAAAAGGTGTAGTACCAGTCATTTTTTGGCCTCTAGATGACTCTTAGTATGGCATTCCAGAGATGTTGATGGAATATGGAATTCCTGATATTCATATCAACATATGGAAAAAGATTTTTCAGTTGAAAAAGAAAGTATTATCTTATGATAAATATGAAAATCATGTTAAGATAATAGAAGGGTTACAACATCAAATTGACTTGGCATGTCTATCAGTCTCTCGATATCCGAAGGCTGAAAAGCATCATAGAGCCCCACAGCGTTCATGCCTTGGCGCATTAAGAAGATTCCACCAGTTAATTGCCAATGCCCCATCTGGTATTCCTGTCAGAGGATGGGGTGTTCATGGAGCACTACATTTTACTGTGCTCTCCAGTCATCAAAGCCCGCCGAAAATGGTCTCATTCAATGTTATTGCCCATGGCTGGCCAAATTCAATAGGATTTGTTTGTAATCAAAATCTTGACCAAGAATAGGCTTCAACCAGTTCCTCTCAAAATCAAGCATACATAGAACAAGTTGTTGAATTACTCCTGCATCAAGAGAACGAGAATATTGAATAGGCCTCTCGTATGGAGCAAGTTCATCACCAATTGAAAGAAGTGCCAGAAATCATCCAATAGTCTTTTGAGCCGGGTGATAAAAGTGGATATAGGTTGATGCATATAGCTAATTTATGGACCAAGGTCCTCAATATTAGGAGAGCCTTCAATAAAGTCTCAGACATAGCATGTCAAGAGCCACCCTAGCTTACCAGACTGGGGACTCTTTTAAACCAAACCTCATAATTAACGAATAGGATTCGAGGAGTTGAGCAAAGACAGCAGGAATAGCCCCAGTCCACCGAACTGGGGTCTTTTCCAAATCATCAATCACCTCCTCAAAGAAAATCGGTCTTTTCTCGATTGGGGAAGAAGCCACAAGAGGAACGAAGAGCCAAATTATCAGGAGATTATTTCCAAATTACGGTTCACCAAGAAGATCCGGAGGGATCGAATCAACAAAAGGAAATGACTCATCAAAGACATGGAAGAAGATAATATCCCAGAAATGCTGATAGAAGGGATGTGATGCGTTATGAATCAATCAATGGAATCAATTCCATTGTTGTTGATCCACTAGATGAGGGTCACTCAGGGGACTCAGATGAAGAAGTTCATGCTCAAGAAGATGTATGCACATACCCAAATGAAGAAGGTGTGCGTACACGAAATCAAAGGAATACTCAGAACCTAGGTAATCTTTCAAGTAACCCACATCCCCCTCTCCGAAAAGGATCCAACAAAGGGTGGGGAAAGAATCAGGTTACATATCCTTCCTCTAGAGAAGGAAAATTACTCTCACTAGAGAAAAGGTTTGCAGAATAGGAGGAAGAAATGAAATAATTGAGGAGGTTCAACGCAGAACTATTTCAAGGTAGTCTTCCTCCTAAGCGTGCTGGAGTCAGTCAGCCAAGGGAGTCTATTGCAGCTAATTAGATGGATCAAGAATAACCTCGTTTATCAGTACACCCTCACATGTCTAATCCTACGGGTCAAGTGCAACAACAATTAGCAGTGTTTCCATCATTTGCAGTACCTGATGCCATACCTGTCCAAACTCCAGTCATTTCACCTGCCCACATCCAAGTTCAACCGGATGTTTCTCAAAATTTAATAACTACCATTGAGTCATTAACAGCTCGGTTAGAGAATAAGGAAGGGAGGCGTGCAACTGTTCAACCAGAAATGAAAGTTTACCCTGAATGGGTAGATTTAATCTCTCCCCCATCCAGTTTTGGAAACCATGTATTCCCTATTATCAATGGATTAGGTGATCCTGAACAGCATTTGACACATAATGTGTCTTGTTGAGATCCTATGATTGGAACTCTGGAACAGTAAGAAGCAGTGAAACTTAGATGCTTCGTGTGGACCTTGCAAGGACCATCATTTGTCTGGTATACAAGCTTGAAATCTCGGTCAATTACCAGATGGGAGGATCTTTTCCAAAATTTACTTCTTCAGTTCAGCTCAACTTTTCCAAAGACAACAGTTTTCGATCTTACAAACTGTAAGAAAAGGGAAAATGAAAGGGTCTCAGATTTCATTGTTCCCTGAAGTGATTAACATATTCTCTAAGATTAGCACTCCATCAAGAGGAATTGTTCCCAATCTATGTGGAAAATCTGCGTGATGAATTACGCACGCCGTTGATCCCTGTGAAATACACAGGAGGGTTTCGAGACCTTACTTCAATTGCTCAACAGATTGAAGATTCCCTTATACTGGCTAAGTCTAAATCTCGTGTAATTCCATTATCTCCAGTAAAAAAAATGGGTAAAGCATAGACTGCTACAGTTATGCTTAAACAAGCACATATACCTATTTCTACTTCAAAACCTTCATATTCTCAAAGGGCTCCACCTCTTGAGCGCCAACAACAATGCCCATTTTGTCCAGATGATAAAAGAGATCAAAGAAAAAAACAATTTGAGAATTTGATGAGCAAAACATACTCTTTCCGAAATGAACAATTTCCTGGTTACTTCTTTTCGGCTCTGGAAAATAATCTGGTTCAATCGCCAAGGCCCAATAGGCTAAACAAGGAAGGAGATGAACACCGTCCCAATTATTGACCTTTTCATCAAATGTTGGGGTATCCCATCTAGGAGTGTTTTGTCTACAAAGACCTCCTGCAAAATATTGTCGACTCGGGACAAGTCAAAATGAAATTTTCTTTAGCTCAGGTTGCATGAGTTACTGCTACAGTTCCAGAGGAGGATGGAAAATGGAAAGAAGTCAAAAGAAAAAATGCACAAAAATATGATGATTGGATGGTCAGAAAAACGATCAATCGAACTCATGATATTTTGCGAACTCAATTGAAGAAACCAATTGTACGTTCTTCCATGAATGTTAAAGAAAAACCGACTTCATTAGAGAGAAAATCATCAAAGAAAAGGGATGATTCAAAAAAGAAAAAGAATCAGAAGAAGATGAGTATGTGTCACAGCCTATATTTTATTTGACAATGGCCGACTTCATGCCATCTACTTCAAAGCCACAGGCACCGCCCCACCAAACGGCACAACCTAAACAAGCTAATCAGGCAGAGTCGTCATCATAAGAAGAGTTAATCTTCGGTTCTGTTAATATGATTCAATTAACAGATCCCTATGCCAGTCGCAGTTTCAATTTTGATGAGCCCGAGTTCCATGTATCAAACAGAGGAATCTGAGGAAGTTCCATAGGCTCAGGATACAGGGGAAGACGTGGATCATTCAGAGGACACTACTCCAATTATACTCATGCTAGAACTGTTTATGTGGCAGAAACTCGTGGTAGGGCCCTTCGGCGAGCTCAACAAGAACCATCATGTTATTCCACCAATAGAAAACTCATTCCTTGCACAATTATTCTGGAAGAACGGTTAAAGATTCCACATTCTTCTTATCAGCATGTAAATAGTCCTAATTGGTCTGATCTTCCAAGGCCAGGAGTATTACCAACTTCTATCCTGATACAAGATGCATCAACTTCCAAAACATCAACTTCCAAGCCACCTGCTAAACCACATATTCTTGTTGTAAAACGCAGACCTTTGGATCAAAAGTATTATATATTGAAACACCTGTCCCAAGTACCGGCCAAGATATCAATTTTGGATGCCATTAATTTATCAAAGGATCTTCGGGAGGCACTCATTGAGGATTTTCCTAGTCCTTAGGAGTTTGAAACTGAAATCGGTGCAGCTGAAGTCTACCATGTAGAGAATAATCCCACAGAATTCCATGCAATGATATCTTTTACTGAAAAAGATGACGATGATGTCGTGCATGGACATATTAGACCTGTGTACTTATTTAGAAAGGTTAATGGCGTAGATGGCCGAAGAGATTTCATTGATAATGGTTCAGGAGTCAACCTCATGCCCATTCGTACACTTCGTCGATTGGGCCTCACGAAATCTGATTTATCTCCTTCTACCATGATGTTACAAGGATAAGATAAAAATGAACATGAACCACTGGGCGAAGTTACACTCAAAACTCAGTTTGGAGATCTTATATCCAATTCAGATTTTATGGTTATTGATCAAGACTCAGCCTTCAACATCCTGCTTGGAAGACCCTGGCTACATCAGCAAACAACTATCCCTTCATCATACCGGCAATGACTCAAATATTGATTCGATGGTCAAGTTGGGACATTGTATGGTGATAAGGCCCCATTCAAGACATGTGAGTCTCAATAAATTGAGGCGGAATTATATCACATGAAGGGAAAGGATAAATCGACAACCAGGGAGCTTACCAAAGTTAATGCCCCATATGGTTTGGAGAAGATTCCAGTAAATCCATTTGCGCATGTGAGTACAAATTATGTGTTTCCTATCAGTCAAATTGACAGGATAGACCCAAATCAAAATACACTTATAGACAGATCCATAATGTCAATTACGGCAATCGAGCCAAACAACGTGGGAGAAATTGGTAACCCACCAGGCAATAATGAAAGCTCAAATGGAGATGTCTTCATTTCATCCGTTGAAATCCAGAAAGTCTATACTTCTCCAATCAGGCCAGAAGAAGTTATATCAATGTCATAGGTGAACGATGATTTCAATTCAAAATCCATCATCTCCACTATATTACCCAAGGAAGACCCTTCATCGTCTATTGGGTCGGAAATGGATGCCTCTTCTTCATGATGCTCAAGTTTCAACATCTCCTCTGATCATTAAAATTCTGCTTCATCATCCACTATGCAAGTAGAAATAGAAGAAATAACACATGTTGAAGAAGAAGAGGAAGATCTCATGGATGCTCCTCCAGCATTTGAAGAGGATATCTCTACCACCGTGGATGAACTCAGAAAATAAATCTGGGTACAAAAGAAGATCCACGACCCACTTTAATCTGTGCATCCATGACTCTTGAAGAACAAGAGATTTATATTTCCTTTTTAAATCAAAATCGAGTCATATTTACTTGGAACTGTACGCAGATGCCAGGGCATGATTCTAATGTTTCCACTCATCATTTGGGTTTACCAGAAGGGCATCAGGGATTTAAGAAAGTCGTGAGAAGAACACACCCAACCTATGCTTCCAAAATTGAAGTCAAAGTGGATAAGATCATCAAATCTAACTTCATCAGAGAAGTTAAATATCCTAAATGGTTGGATAATATTGTCCCAGTAAAAAAGAAGAATGAAAAAATTAGAGTTTTCATTGATTTCAGATATCTTAATCAGCATTGTCCCAAAGATGATTTTCCGGTTCTGATTACAGAACTATTAATTGATGCAACAGCTGGCTATGAAGAACTTTCCTTTATGGATGGATATTCCGGATATAATCAAATCTGAATGGCTCTAGAAGATTAATAATCCAAAGCCTTCAGGGCCCCTCAGGGTGTTTTTTGCTATCGGGTAATGCCCTTTGGCTTAAAGAATGCAGGGACAACATATTTGGGTGTCATGCATCATATCTTCATAACCTTTTTAGGAAAGTTTGTTGAATGCTATGTGGACGATTTGGTGGTCAAATCCAAACAACGTTCTAATCACTTGGCTGATTTAGAAGTCATATTTTGCAAGCTTCGACAACATAATTTGAAGATGAATCCCTTAAAAGTGCTTTTGGGGAAACCTCTGGAAAATTTATCATCTTTGTTGTACTCCATCATGGTATTGAAGTCGATCCTAAGAAGACCATGTCAATCCTTGGTATGTCACCATCTCAAAATTTGAAATAATAAAGAATAATTCAAGGAAACTTAGCTTATATTCGGTGTTTCATCGCCAATTTGGACGGTAAAATTTTTCCCTTCACCAAATTAATGAAGAAGGGAGTTACATACAAGTGGACTAAAGAATTTCAAGAAGCATTCGATATTCTAAAGAACTATCTCTTGAGTCCACCAGTACTTATGCCACCTGTTGAAGGAAGACCAATTATCCTCTACATGATGGCTTTAGATTGATCTTTGGGTGCCTTTCTGGATCATAAGAATGATGCTGGGAATGAAAACAACTTCTACTATCTCAGTCGGACTATGCTTGTAGCAGAAACTCGGTATTAAAGTACTGAGAAATGATTCTTGGAATTAATCATTGCAGTTCAGAAGTTGAGACACTACCTGCAACATCACGAGGTCCAATTGGTATCTTGTAATAACCCACTCAAATTCATCCTTAGTCGTCCAATGCTTATAGGACGTCTGACAAGGTGGGCAGTTATTTTGAAGCAATTAGACATTTAGTATGTGTCTCAAAAGGCAATAAAGGGCTAAGCTCTGGCTAATTTCCTGGTTGAACACCCTTCAGTGAAAGACACATCTTCAGATATTGAACTCCCATATGAGGAAGTTTTCTCTATTCAAGAATGTCCTCAAGAATGGGAAATGTATTTTGATGGTGCATCCAGAAGTCCAACAGGGAGAAAAATGGAAAATCCTAAATTCAACAAAGATGGCTTAGGAATTGTGCTCATTTCTCCAGAAAAGGAAGTATTAACTTATTCCTTTTTATTATGGGAAGGTGTACCAATAATGAATTAGAATACCAAGCTCTTATCACATGCTTGGAATTGGCGCTTCATACACAGGTGAATCACTTAAAGGTGAAAGGTGATTCAGACCGGGTAATCCAACAAGTCAATGGGGATTATGACATTAGAAAAGAAGAACTAATCCCTTCATATGATTATGTTAGGGAGTTAATGGATGAATTCCCTTCAGAAGTGACATTTTCTTAGGTCCCAAGATCACAAAATGATCAAGCTGATGCACTAGCTAATAAAGCCACATCTCTGGCAGATCCAAATTTGGATGAGACAACCTTCAATATTTCCCACCGTCGTGAAATTTCACCTTATGTTTGAATCAGAACAGAAGAGATCAATGAAATTAGTCCCATTCCTGAACCATATGGTCATACTACAAGATTGATGACACCTATCAGGGAATACCTTCAAAATGGAATACTTCCACCTGATATAGCTGGGAACGGACAAGTCCGGAGACGTGTGGTCAATTTCACTCTTTATAATAGCTCAGATCACCTAGAGAAAATTATCTTCAAACGTGGTTTTGATGGGGTTCTCTTCAGATGAATTGATGGTGAAGAGACAATGGATGTCATGAAAGAAGTTCATGCAGGAGTCTGTGGTGCACACCAGTCTGGACATAGACTGTCTGATCAGATTCGATGACTTGGATACTTTTGGCCTTTAATGATACAAGATTGTGTTCATTTCACAAAGAAGTGTCATTCATGCCAAGTACATTCCGAATTCATTCATCAACCTCTAGATTTTCTTCATACAGCTGAATACTCGTGGCCATTTGCCACATGGGGAGTGAATGGGGTGGGACCTTACCCTTCAGCTACGACTAAGCAATTTAAGTACATTATTACTCCTACTGACTTCTTTTCCAAATGGGTAGAAGCAATACCTCTCAAGGAAGTTAGTTATAAATTTATTGTTAGCTTCATCAAGTCTAACATCATTACTAGATTTGGTGTCCCTCATTCCATATTGACAGACAATGGCACCAACTTCTGTTCATCTGAGGTGAAGAAGTTGTATCAAGAATACAACATCAAATCCCACCATTCATCTCGGTATCATGCAGCGGACAATGGCCAGATAGAATCCTTCAACAAGACTCTTTCAAATATACTGCAAAAGATGGTTGATAAAGATAAGAAGTCATGGCCTGATAAAATATTTCATTCTTTATAGGTATATCGGACCACCACCCGCACTGCAACGCGGTCAACTCCATATTCACTGGTGTATAGAATAGAAGTTGTATTTCCCATTGAAGTTCAATAACCCTCACTCAGAGCAGCTATTTGTGATCAGTCATCTACGGATGAAAAATCTCAAAAGTGATTGAATGAATTGGAATGGTTAGATGAGAAAAGATTGTGCACTTTTCACCACTTGGAAGTCTATCAGAATCGAATAGCATGAGCATTAAAAAAAGTTCGTCTTCATTCATTCACTCATGGAGAATTGGTATTAGTTCTGATAACTCCAATGATACCATGAAAGAAACCTCCCAAACTTGAGCAAAAATGGGAAGGGCCTTATTCAATGCATAAGGTCTATTCTAATGGAGCTTATTCATTAATCTCAATGGATGGAGAACTCATCACTACTCCAACCAATTCTAGATTTCTGAAGAAATATTTTGTATGAACACAAAATATGGTTCAATGGTCCATGCATATGACCTTAAACTGTTTGCATCCTTTACTTCCAACATGACGTTAAATTGTATTGTACCTATATGGTCCTGCATGAAGATTAAACTGTACTGCTCATCGTCCTTGATATATTTCGTTAAACTATACACCCATGGTCCATGCATATGACCTTAAACTATTTTCATCCTTTTTGTCCAACATGACGTTAAACTGTATTGTCCCTATATGGACCCACATGACGATTAAATTGTACTGCTCATTGTCCTTGCTATATGATGTTAAACTAAACACCCACGGTCCATGCATATGACCTTAAACTATTTGCACGTCCCTTATGTCCAGCATGACATAAAACTGCATCATCCAATGGTCCATGCATATAACCATAAACCGTTTACATCTTCTTTAGTCCTACACGACGTTAAACTGTATCATCCAAACTACATGACGCTAAACTGTACAGAAGTCCCTTACGTCTCGAAAGACATTAAACTGCATAACCAATGGTCCATGCATATGACCTTAAACTATTTGCATATTCTTTTGTCCAACATGACACTAAACTATATCGTCCCTTTTTCATACAACATGACGCTAAATTGTGAAAAAATCCCTAATACGTCCAACATGACGTTAAATGGTGTACTCTTTTGTCCTCACTACATGAAATTAAACTGCACATTCCTCTTTTTTTCCAACATGATATTAAACTATATTGTCCCCATTGTCCTAACTACATGACGCTAAACTGTACAGAATGTCCTTTAATACGTCCTACGTGACATTAAATTGTGCATCGTTAGGGTTTTTGCTACCTCTTGTTTTCCCACCGAGTATGACTCGCATGAGCTTAGAGAAAACATTAACCATAACACCCTCTCTGTGCCGCTACCCATGAGTAAGTCCCAACACCTTTTTTTAGGTCATTGTCCCCAAGAACAACTTGATCATTAATTCATTCTTTAATTGAACTATGCGGACTTTGATCCTTGCCTCCCAGGCTGGGTATGTAGGCAACCTCTCACGGTTCAAGCCCAAAACCAATCTCTTCACATCGGTTCACCTCCATCTCATACGATGTTGATTTGTGAAACCACCCCAAGAATCAATATCTTTACATCGGTTCACTTTCATCCTTGCTATATGATGTTAAACTATAAAACAATTTTTTCCAGTATGACAATAAACTACAATATTCCTTGATATCCTCACTTGAGAGAAAATCATTATTTACATTGATTTTTCAATCATGTTTCATTCCAAAGACTACGTGCATACATGGAAATTCCAGAACCTGTTATTTTGGGTCAAACCATCATTTCACTAAAGTCTCCTTTCACCCATCACTTGTACAAACCAAATTTGTATAGAGGGTGTTTGTAGAACTATGTGGGCTTGATTACCATCATTTTGGGATACATAGGAACGTTTGAGTGTCCCTCGAATCCATCCTCAAGTCTTTTGGGCCTAACCGAAAATTCATCTTTCAGTCCTCTGGCTGAAAAGACCCCATGGAAACACACACTGTGTATTTCTTACAATAGTCCAAGCTCTATGACTGAAAACTAAGATCTCCAATCCTATCGTCCCACACGATAGAAAACTGTAGTTCATGAACTATGTATGGCTTGATTCCCATCCTTATGGGATACATAGTGAAGTCCAGTATTTCAATTCAGGACCCAAACACAACATGATTATGGTTAGAATTGATCTATGTATCTCTGCATACATTGAAAAATACCCATTTCTATGTGTTATAATCCTAACCTTAAATATTTTCAGATCATCAAAACCCTTTTCTTAGCTTCTAATCACAAAAGCCCTAAAATTCTAAGAGTTCTTTTTCCTGGCTATGCAGCACGTGCCCTTAGGCAGCCTTGCATAAACAGTCTCCATAACATATTTTTCAGCCAAAAGATAATATTATTTGACTATACAGCCAATTCCCTTAGGTGGCCCTGCATAATTCAACCCCCTAACGGGTTTTTCAGATACTGCTAACTTCATTCATGGAAAGAAAGACTCTTTTGTCCTTATTTGTCATAATGACAATATGTAGGGATCTGCCAAATTAGCCATCCTTAACAGACTTGTCCCATATCCTTTTTCATGATCTGAAATTATTCAAGTCTGTGTGTTGTATTTTCTTTCCCTACGTTTGGGTCAGACCTTCATAGGAGTGATATCCATCTAGTTCTTCAATAATCTTTATTGGAAATATCTTCTCCATCTTCAAGTACCTCTTTCCATACAGCAAACTCTATACATTGGAAAATTTGAATCTCCATAAACATTCACTGGCTTTTTAGCAGAAGAAAGGTAAATTTCTTAGAGTTCTTTTTCCTGACTATGCGGCACGTACCCTTAGGCGGCCTTGCATAAACAGTGAACATAACAGACTTGTTAGCCAAAAGATACTATTATTTGACTATGCATCCAATGCCCTTAGGTGGCCCTGCATAATTCAACCCCCTAACGGGTTTGTTAAATAATGGTAAATTCATTCTTGGGAACTACTTCTTTTAATGCCTTTTAGCTCTTTTTCATATCATTCCTTAGATTAAAATATTCTTAAGTCATAGTTTACATATTTTTTCCCTCATACTTGAGTATGGTAATATGTTTTCAGATAAAATGTCAAGGAATTGAGTCAATTTTAATCCATTTTCGGTCAAAGCTATTTTGACATTAAACAATATCCTCTTTATGTCCGACGTGCATGACTTTAAACTGCCCACAAAAGACAAGGTAACTCTGAATAAAAGTCATGTTCCAGCTCACTAAACATACATTTTGTATGATTTATATAATATTGAGAAATTATAAGATTCAAAGTTTGTAGGGTTATTTATAATAATTCTAGTAAAAATAAAACTATGCTTACTAGGCCCATTGGATTAGGTAATATTTAAAGCAGATAACCAAAGAGAATGCAGGTACAAATGATTGAAGGTGATAGTGTTTATCATTGATGCACAAGAGTTAGAAGGACATCCACAGACTTGAGTCTCTTCTCTTTTTCAGGAATTACAAAAGACTTTCAACACAACTTTTCATTTGATTTACGGCATCCTGAGATTCATCAGCAGCCACCTGTAATTCATTTATTCAACTGGATACCATAAGAGATGCAGTGATACCAGCTCTTCTTGGAACAATTGTAAAATAATGTTCTTGAGTGATGTTTGAGAAAATTTTCTGCTGATCAAACAGTGACTCTGTTTCTGTCCAAGAGACTTGGAAGATGGATACATGGATTTGAGAATGAAGCATTGGATGTAAAAGATCCATTTGAAGAGAATACTATTTTCATATATTGTTCTAATACCATATTTTTCTTTTCTCCACCAACCGGTAGTGGAAAACATTTCAGCCCACGGGTTTTCCATTTTCATATCTGCAAGGAAATGTCATGGATGAAAAATTTGAGAGTTCATGCCAATGTTGTTTCTCTTAATGCACAGCATAACCGAAATAGAGGAGTAGCAGTGCAGCTACATCTCAGGCATATAGTTATTTTCATTTGGAACATTGAATCCTTGCAGATGGCCATGACCATACAGGGGCAGATATATGCTCTGTGGGATGTTAAGATGATATTTCTTCAAGTACTTAGCCAAATCTGGAAGAGTGCTTTCATAGATATCATAATAATCATGGCCAACAATATTCATTATTTCATCTATCCACTTGATAGCCAATTCATTAGCCATTCCAATTCTCTTGGGATCCATTGGAACTGCACAAAAGTTGAGTAATTAACTCTTAATGTAAGTTAATTTTTCATAAAATTTGTGAAGGAATTTGAAAAAAATGGATAAGGAATTAAGGTACGCAAGTATAATTTTGGCGAGCAAGTATAGATATCCCGCACAAGTTTTTGTCATGCAAGTATCACTGCACAAGTCCAAAATACCTATACAGCAATGCGATAGAAAATAAACATCGGAAAATAGATCAACTTGCGCAGTGAAGGCAACTTGTGCGGCGAGAGCTCGAAAGTTTGAAATCAGGATGCTTTGTACGGAAATGGGGCCACATATTTATAGGCCAGGCCAGCCACCTGTGTGCCTATAGCTAGCACACTCCATCCAGGGTGCTCCAGCCCTGCGCGACTCGCACCTACGCGAGTCGCACCTGCACGCCTCTTTCACTTTGGTTTTCTTATTTTCCTCAGAGTCACATCCTTATTCTTTTGGATCTAACTCTGAGGGGGGACTTTTGTTGACGCTCCTTTTCGTCACATTGTCTCAATGAAAAGAAAGGGAAATGACTTATCACAAAATTGATTCATCCTTTAAAGAAAACATCAAAAATCGACAATGGAATCAACATGGCTTCAAATGCACAAGGTTCATGCAAGTTCCATCACTGTCACGCAAGTATACTTTCACGCCACCTAATTATCGCGCAGGTGACTTGCGCGCCCTAAAGGATAACCACCCGCGGTCTTCTCCAGCCTATAAATAAACCATGTGGACCCCCCATTTCAGAGAGGAATTTTTTCAAAATTCAGATACAGAGCTCTGAACACCCAAGTCTCTTCTTCAGGTCTTCTGAACACTTATATGGTAATTCTTTACCTAGAATGGAAGGTGTAAACAAGAGGAGTAAGGTCTAAGTGTTATAATTCACTAGTACTTGTGCACCTAAGATGTTTTACCCTTAAGGGAAATGAACATACTTGCGTGCCACAATACTTCTTCAACAAAACTTGTGCGCATCTCTTCTGGATGTACCTCAAGATAATTCTAAAGTATTTGGTCAAGGATCCCCCAAGTGTCACCATACTGGTTAACAATCTCACAAGTACCCGTGTGTCGCGCAGGTATACCTGCGCCACCAGGACTTGCGCGCCCACACAGTACCTGCGCGCCTGCCAGGACTTGGGAACCCCTTTCTTTTGGTTGCCCTTCTTTCCCATTTAACCCCTCTTATTCCATTCCACCTCTCCTATTCAAGATTCAGTCTTCAAAACACACTTCAAATCCAGTTTTGGCATGTTTTCTTGATTGAATTCTTATCTGAATGTAATTCTGTGGAACATCTCTTAAAACCTCATTGATTGACACATCATTATGTCACTAAAGTTAGAGATTTCATTCATTAAACTTCATCCTTTAAGATGATAGAATCCTTAAACAATGGGCCTTCTTTTCAGGAGTAAGCCCAGTCATAATTCCCCTTAATTTGGGCCTCCTTTTTAGGAGTAATCCCCAGTTCAAGTTCTCTTAATTTGGGACTCATTTTCATGAGTAAGCCCCAAGTCCCCTAATTTGGGCATCCTCCTCCGGAGTAAGCCCCAAGTCCCCTAATTTTGGCATCCTCCTTAGGAGTAAGCCCCAACCATGTTACTTAACCTGGAACTCCTTTTCAGGAGTAAGCCCCAGTTCCAAATTCTCATTAATATTGGGAATCCTCCTTAGGAATAAGCCCCAAGTCCTCATTAATTTCTCAATGTCCCTTAACCTGGGCCTCCTTCTAATGATTAATCCCCAATCATAATTTCTCTTAACCAGTCCTAATTTACCTTTGATCCGGGATTCCTTCTCATGAGTAAAACACAATCATAAGTTCTCTACTAATTTGGGCCTCCTTTTCTGGAGTAAGCCCCAAGTTAGAGTATTCAATTCTCCATGAAGCACATATACCTTAATGGACCCTGTTCCTGGATTTCAACCCTGAACTAATCCTAATCTTCATTTATCTGGGCAGTCATACATACATAATCCCTACATTATTTCTTATGATTGCATCCTTCATGGCACAATTTTCTAGTTTTTACCAATACCTCTTGTTTCTCACACCAAGCATGACTCACGTGAGCTTAGAGTGTAAAAGTTATTATGACATGCTTCTTTGAGCCATCAATCAAAAACATCATAATCCCTTACTTTAACTACGTGGGTTCTAATTCCTTTTCTAAACAAATGATACCTAGGTATCCCATCTACGGGTTCAATCCCAACTCTGAAATAATCCATGTCCTTCTGAATGTCAATAAACATCATGTGCCCCGCTGAGTGGCTTTAAAACCATCATGGTCATCATAGTGACCAAGAGACTTCTATATAATGTGTCGAAGGATACCATTGACCAAGAATATCTAACAAATACAGATGATTATCTATTGATGAAGAACCTAGAATACATATAAAAGATTCTCTAAATTCCCTACATATTAATCATTGATTTTCAGATCTAAAGGAAAGCCCATTATATACTTGGTAATGTAATAAGGATTCATGAACATAATGTAAATCTATAAAGAGAGTCACGTAGGAGACAATAATTCCCCTCAAAAAGATGGGATGAGTCCAACATCCCATCAACTCGACCAATGAAAATTCCTAAACCTCATCAGTCCACAAACTAATGAGCGCCTACCTTTGGAAAGTAGGTCCGAATGGATGTGGAATCATTGGATATTTCCGGTTCTATGAAGAAACCCATTAGAAACCAATTGGAATGTTTGAAGCTTCAATTAATGAGGTCATCCCCAATTCCAAGGGAAACATTCATATAGTGGGAAAATAAATCATAAGAAAAGGGTGAGCTCAAATGCTCAATAATGTTAAATAAATTAGTATACTCCATAAACATTTAATGAAAGATGTCTAATAAAAACAACAACCTTTTAAACACAAACTAAATCATAATATGGAAAAATTAAATCAATCAATACCATATAATCATTAAAAAGGATATTATACTAGCTGAATAATCAAATTTAATATCTAATTTTATAATGAGGTAATGCATAACGTCGGACATTCTGAAACATATTATCAAGGCATCAACCAAGATTTATATAAATAATTTAGGCCTCTGCGAAAACCATATATCAAATTCGGAAAGGCCTCATCCAATTACACATATAATTGGATCATGATACCTACTGATGCACCTAGGATCTATAGTGGGCACCTCCCCTCACCTACTATGTCCAATTCATTTCTCAGATGAAACAGTTTAAACATAACATAAATATTCGTATTAAAACTAGCATATGAAACGTCTATACTTTATCTATAAACCATGAATGGTATAAAAATAAAACATCCACACTAAAACATATCAAAAAAACATCAATAAAATATGTATGATTCATATCATAATGAATCATCTTCAAACAGGTTTAAAATCCATCAAAGGATGTTGGCATAAATGAAAATTATCAGTAAATTTCTTTGAGTGAAATACCCCTTTTTTAATGAAATTGTTTTAATGTATGAAAAGTTATAATGTCTTTTAAAATATATTTTTGAATAAATTTTTCTCATACCACATTGACACTTTTAAAAAGATTTATCATTTCAAAACATTCATGTCCATATAAATAAATCCTTAAAATCATTTTGAAAACATTGACATTAATTAAAAGGGTTTAGAAAAATAAATCAGTAAAACATTTAAAATGATGATCTAGTAAAACAAACCCCCACATAAAACCGTAAAATATTCTACATGAAAACATTTTTTTGATATATGGATATCAATTATAAGCATCTCCCAATAAATACTTACACATAAACAATCTCGGATAATAATGAGATTGAGGAAATAACCCTTACATTGCACTTTCATTTGGTTGAAGGTACGTTTAAACTCATGTATAATGACAATATAATGATATTAAATTATACAAGAACCATTTTTATAATTATTATATCGTAATTTATTCATTTATTACTTTATACTACCCATTAAATACTGTTTCCATGTTAAATTAACATTTCAGATAATAATCGCTCTCTTAATTGTATGTATTTTAACTTGTTTTTCTTGATCTTATCATTTTGATCATGATTTAAATACATCCTGAATATAAAACATGATTTATATATAATATATATTTATAATATAAATTTTTATAATATATATATATATATATATATGAAAAGTATAACATCATTTATGGAGAGGGTAGGTCGTACGAATGCATAAATGTTGTTTCTATTTTAAAATCACATTGAATGGAAGTAAGTGAATAAGATATATATATATATAATTAAAGTAGAATTATTTTTTCATAAATTATTTACTTATTAATAATATAAAATTTTATGATCATTGTTTAATGGTGAATGTGCAAAAGAATTTCTTCGCGTCATGGAGACGGTAATCCGTACATAAGCACGAGCGAAAGTATCATTATATTGATGATTAAATCGTATGAAATTGGACTTATATCATATATTAAGAATCATTAACATGTTATATTTATTATTTAAATAAATTATACTCATTATTATACCCATCCAAATAATGAAGTGTTTGAATAACAAACTACACCATGACGTGGAGACGGTAAGCCGTGCGTACGCACGTATGGGGACTTTTTCCTTTATAGGATGGATAACATAATTCATGTTGATGTAACATATTTATAATAACATCAAAGTATATATAAGGGATTGTATTTATTATTTTGTTATGGAAAAAATAAAGAAAGAGGATGTTGAAGAAGAAAAGAAATTGAAAGAGTGTGGTGAAATTATTACCTCTTCATCAAGTGTTTCCTTATGAGTTGATCAAAAGGGATTCGTATGATGGATTTATGTTCAAGGTAATGACTCTGGGATGCTGGTAGAATAGTTGGGAGGATATTTATGTAGTTAATGGATTAGAAAAATGGTTATAGAGGCGTGATTTTTAAAGAAGTGGAAATACCCTTTTATAACAGAGGTGAGGCTCACTTATAGAATAACATGAAATATTATTTTATAATTAAATAATTTTTAGTTAATATTGGATCCAAAGGGATTTATTTCTAGGATAAGGTGTGTTTGGGTCTAAATACTCTCAACCAATAGGTTTTATATAGGTTTAGGTCACCATATTAACATTATCTTTTAGATTTAACTCTCAGTTAAATAGTTAATCATTTACCATGTGTGCTTGTATTTTTATATTATATGGTTAATAATCTTACGATAAAATTCAAGAGAACCCTAATTGGTTCATTAATTACATTTATATTTTTATATATTTACTTTAGATGAAACTTATATATTTAGGACTATTATATCATTTAATTATATAATATTTATTTTAAAAACTCATTTATGTCAATCTGGACACTATTTGGTATTTTGTTTTTGTCAAAATAATAATAGCACGATTAATTCTTAATAAATTCATTTAATCAACCATAAAATGTCAAATTAACATATAACATTCTTTTATTTCATCAAAACATTCATATTATATTTATATTAATATTTTTAAAATCACTAATTTGATTCTTTTATTATTAAGGAAAGTGATTCATCATTGTTGTGTCATATATAAATATTTTTATTATATTTTTTAAATTTATAAATAAAATATCATGATGTGGGAAATAGTTTTATCTTTATAATGAATATTTATAGTAAAATATATCAACTATATAACTACTTTTAAAATTTGTTTAATAAAAGATATTTGCTTTTGTTATTTTTGTCTTTACTTTAGATTATTTAAAATAATTGTCATTATCACTCCCAAGTTGCTCCATGGAATCCCAAAATCGACCCAATGATGCACATGGTCAGAAATGTATCATCTAATAGGATTATAACACATTTTAGAATAATTTAGTATTATTATAATATGCTTTTTTACACATATTTACCAGATTTACCCTTTAACCATGGTATATAACATATTTACCGCAATAATTATTAATATTGTCTAAAAATAAAAGTTTCCAATTTAAAAAATTTATACCTAATGAACCCAAATAAGGATTACATTTTTTAAAATTCAAAACACATAAGTCTAAGAAACAAATTTAAATTATTTTCCGCTGTCAAAACAAAAAGTGTATTTTTAAGAAATAATAACTATCAAAAGTTTGATGCTTTTTTAATTCCAGTTTAAATGGTAAATTAAATATAATGACATAACCTATATTAAATGATATAAATATAATATAATGATATATTAAAACGTGTCAAATCTATAATTTATGACTATATATTATTTCTATTAAAAGGTATTTTTAATTGAAAGTTCGTATTTTTCACTATTCATCAAAATATGAAAGTTTTCAGAAAAATACCAAAAATATATCCTATGATAATTTTGATATACTGAATCCAAAAAATGAATTACATTTTGAATAATAAATTTTTTATAATTTCTAAAATTGTGTATTACTATTCATAACTACTAGTTTGATTGCTCATGGTGTGTTAGAACTCGAAGTTGTGTGTTGCATAAGTTATTTAATTAAACTAAATAGATAATGTACTATGAAATATTGGTTTGTTACATTAGGTGTTCTGAATGCACCAGTCATGTTCATGGGTCTTACAAACCTCATATTTGATGAGTTCCTAGACCAGGTTTTCATCATATTCATTGATGAAATCCTGATATTCTCTAATACTATAGGTGAAAAAAACCGAACATATCATTATTGTCCTATAATACTTTTGACACCACTAAATCTATAGAAACCTATCCATGAGTATGTTTTGGACATGGGAGGTGCACTTCCTTTAGGATGAGGTGTCTCAACATGGTGTAGATGTGGATCTATTTAAGGTTGAGATATTTGTTTATTGGACATCAGTAAATAATGTTGCATAGATTCATAGTTTTCTCAGTTTTGAAAGATATTAGTAGAGATTAATACCTAATTTATCTTGAGTAGTAGCTCCATTGAAATCTTTGACTAGAAAATGCATTGATTTTGTGTGGATAAAGAAGTTACTAAAATATATTGTCTATCTAAAGGGGATGTTAGTAAGTGATCCATTGCATAGGATTCCAAAGGAATGTGTGATGTACGATGTGTTTTGTAATGCATCCCATCTAGGATTGGGTTCTGTGATGATTCTGTAACATGGAGTGATCTCTTACTGGTCAATGATGTTATGTCCCCAGTAATGTCACTACTTCAACAATGATATGGATCTAGTAGTGGTCGTGTTTGTCCTAAAGTTGTGGAGACAATAACTCCATGGGGAGCTATTTGTTGTCTTCACCTATCCCAAGATCTTGAAGTAGATCATTTCATCATGACATCTATAATTGATATAGTATATGTGGTTGTAGATTATCCAAGCTTATGATATTTATATCTACAACACCTCATGAAATTTGAATGTTTTATTCGATGCTTTGAGAAGAATGTCCTATGAGGAATTGGTTAGGGAATCTTTGAATTATTCAGAAGCAATTGTGGATTCCTCTTCCTTGAACATAGATGTTCCTGCATATAGTGTAAGAAGCATTCTATATTAGAAGACAATATAGTCATCTCTAAGACATTAGGTGGAGGATTCTCTGCCGGGATCTTCATAGGAAGTGGTAATCTGTGATCTCTTTGGCTAGGGTAATGCTCTAGAGGAAAGGTTAGAGCATGGTTGGAATATGATGATGTCACACAACATAATATTTGTTCTAGCAGAGATGGTTGATGGATTTCTATTTTCTTTTTGAAGATCACCCATATAGGTACACCATTGAGATTCCATGATGTACTGTGGCTTGAGGTAACATTTTTCAATGCCTAGGATGATGCTGGAAGTGGTGGAGATTGAAGAACTGTTCATAATGTGAATGTAGGTGAAGGATGAACATCATGTTCCTGGTGGTTTGTGGTGGCCCTTATATATCCCTAAGTGATTTTTGTATGACATATCAATGTATTTCATCCAATGGATACCCATGTCTCATGGAGGAATCTATGAAACATAAATATTATTGGATTGGATTATGAAATCTACTCACTTCATAGCGATCATGGAGCCGACCACAATGGATGACATAACACAGAGGTATGTGGATGAGATGTTGTAGCTGTATGGGGATCTAAGAACGAGTATCCCATATCATGATTTTCATTTTACCTCGTGGGTATGGAAGGGATTGAGGTATGATTATAGTAATCAGTTACACCTCAGTACTACCTTCCATGGTCAGACAGATGAGCAGACATAGTGGACCATCCAGAAATTAAGGATTATACATCTGGCATGCTTAATTAACATTGGTGGGTATTGGATGCAACATTTTTCCCTTGTATGTGTTTGATTAAATTAATATATATCACTCTTCCATTAGTATGGCTCTGTTCGAATCATTATACTGTAGTCATTGTCATTCATACTTATTCTGGATGGATGTTGGGATGGTAGCTTTTATTGTTCCATATGTGGTGCAGAGTATGACTGAGAGTGTGCATCTTTTTTCATGAGAAGTTAAATGTAGAACATGACTGGTAGAAATTTTATACTTATCACTGGAAATGGACCCTGTAGTTTGAGGTTGGTGAAACATGTTCTTGATGGTTTCCCCTTGACGTGGGTAACAAAGGTTCTGTAGAGAGAGTAAGAGTTCTCGTATATTTATCAGACCCTTCTAGGTGTTGGGATGAGTTGGAGAGGTGTAATTCAAGTTTCCTTTTCATCCTCAGTTGAGGGGGGTCCATGCCACATTTCATGTATCCCAGCATCATCGGTATCTTAACGATGACTCTCATGACATTGACTTGGGATTGTTAGAAATTGCGAATGATGATACATTATTAAAGTAGCCATTGGAGATCCATGATTTCTAGGAGAAGTTGATGAGTAGATAGAAAATTATATTGGTTTTATTTCTCTGTAGGCGTCGTGGAATGGAGGATGGTACTTTGGAGTGAGAGACACAAATGTGTTCCCGGTATGTAGTGTTTTGTTTTGAGTTTTTATTGTGTCTTTTAATTTGTGATGTTCTGATTGAATTTTTTTTCCATAAGATACGATTCTTCCTTATTCTATATTGTGTGATTATGCCCTAACATTATAAAATAGGGTGACACGATTTATAATTGATACACACTAATTCAGATATGAATAATCTAATGCGGGGTGAGTCAAATCCTGCAAGAGCCGATAGTATCTAGACATGGATGAACGAGTTCCCTAATCAAATGTTTTTATAGTTGGTAATTTTTTGGGGTATCTTGAGGAAGTTGGGGTTAGAAGATGTGGGTTGAGGTGTTCTTTCATGTTGAGGATTCATTCTAGTTTTCGATAAACAAAAGATTTTTTAACCTTGAGAGCTATCTTATAGGGTGGTTGTTCGGACACCTCTTTCTTATAGGTTTTGTTTTAAATTATCTTGGGAATGAATAGTCTAAGAGATATCTAATGTAATTTCTCCTACCTCCTTGTTCCATTAAATTTTAAAAATCTAAATCTTGGGGTGTTTTAGGAGGCAACAATTGCTCATTTCATGAGTTTTTCGAATTTACAGTTTTTCAATCAGTGAGTCACGTCAACAGCTCAACATAAGTGGGTTAGTGTTGGTAAATCTACATCAATGACATAGGGCATCAGTGACTTAGGGAATCAGTAGTTCAAGGAGTCATTAGTTCAATGCTTGGATAGTTCATGCATCCGTAGGTAGTGTTGGTGAGTTTCGTTAATGTGTCACATTGGTGAGTGGCGTCCTTGAGTGGTGTCCATGAGTGGAATCGGTGAGTGGTGTTGGTGAGTGTCATCTGTGAGTAGCATCAATGAGTTGCATCGGTGAGTAGCGTTGGAAACTCATGTTGGTAAGTTGTGTTGTTGAATCATTTTGGCGACTCACTCTCGGTGAATCGTGTCGGTGACTCACCCATCAGCGTGTCATTTTCATCATTTATGAGATTTTGTAGTATTTCAAATCATAGATTCTTATTGAATTAAATAAAGTATATTTTTTGAGAATTTATCAATGCGTTACAATGGATATTAATCATATATTTAATATCCTAATGTTATGGGGACTTTGAAATTGTCAAACTACATGTTCTTGAATACTATCTGACTTTAATAACCATTTGAACAGTTTTTTTGTTGATATAGGATTTGGATTTTCTAATGATTTGATCCTATCGTTATTTGAAACCTTTTATTTTTTTCTTGGTGCGACAAAACCTTTATTCCCAAAGGGGTAATGGAGATGTGCAATTGTAGTCTGTTCGGTTCTCCCTAGGTGTCTTTGTTGTTACTCGTGCGACCCCCTGTTTTTGATGCAAGAAGGAAATAATTATCATATGTTGTTCTAGGTAGAAATTTTGATCTTCTATCCTTCCTTTGTATATCTGGAATGGATGGTGTACTCATGAAACCTTTTTAATATGGTTGAACCCAAAATTAAACAAAGTTAATAAGAAGTAATAAATGACGGTTTGGGAAGATGATGATGATTCTTGAATTGTTTTAATCTGGTATCTTTGTTGTGTGTTTTGAATTGTGTTTGGAATATTCCTTTAGATAAATCACGTAATTTGCTGGTCTCATTTTTCACACAATAACCATGAATTATTGTTGTTAATATTTTTTCGATTGGATGTAATCATGAAAAACCTGTTTAATCAAGTACATTTGGATAATTGAATGGATGCTGCAAGATGTAGTTGTGTCATGTTTATGTTTATGGGTGTGTTGGGTGTGGGGTTGTTGTGTAGCTGCCCTACCAGGTGTGGTATTAATAAGGTGTGTTGGTGGTTTTTCTTATTGAGGTAATGGACATGTCGACCTTAATTTGAAGAATGATGGTGGCAGTGGATGAACAGGTGTTCAGGAGAGGGATGTGTGTAGTGGAACTGAAAGAATTATGAGTTCTTTTTGTGAATGTGGTGCTTTTGGTGTTTCTGGGGTGCCAAGGATGGGTTTGTAGGGTTTATTTTGAAGAGGTATAGTGTTACCATTCATGTTTATTTCACTCGGAGTTTCCATGGACCATTTTTTAATGAATGGGTGTTAGAATGGATTCTTTTAACTTGTCCCTTATTTCATTATTTTTCATTGGACGTTCTTGGTAATGTTTCTTCTCCTTATAACATTTGCATTGTAGGTTGTTTCCTAGGTAGGTATGGAAACAATAAAAGAATTAAATGATAATATAGATTGAAAATTTGTTAAATTAGTTATATGTGAGTATATTTCATGTTGTTTTTTGTAGATATTAGGATTTAATTTATTGTGTTATGGAAGTGATCGTCATTCGTGGTGGTATGTACATGTATGTTTGTCAACAAGGGTAGTTTTGGTGTCGAATGGTTGTTTTTTTAAAAACACATATCTTAGGATGAGTTTTTTATACATATATATATATATATTTAGTTCTATGATATTCATATATGCATTTCACTTGTGTTGATCACTATGTGTTGAACATCCTCATTGTTATGGGGGAGGGTGTCCTTTCCCAATATCCCAACATGAGTATGGATGGTTTGTTATTGGATTTTAGATGAACCCTCTTATAGGTATTTGTTGTTGTAGAATCTTCTAGAAGGTTTTGGTGTCGTTGTGAGGCCCAAGTGTCTACGGGTGAGGCGTTCTTATCAGGTATATTTAGGATGAGGTGCATTGTAGTTTCCCAAGAATATTTTGGATGAGGTTGTGTTATTTTGGAACAGTTTTTTGTGGGAGGTATGTAGAATGTGGATTATTTGTGTGTGTGTAGGTTATTATAGTGGGGATTCTGGAAGATTAAAGTAGAGTCAGGATGTTTACAATTTGGGATAAGAAGTTTTCCAGTGGGATGTGGTGATGGGTACCTAGATATTGATGTACATACATATATACTTTACATGACTTTCATTATTTAGTGTGTGTTCCATAGTGAGGTTGGGGGTATATTGTATACCTTGATAGGTGGTTTTTAGTTTATTAAATTTTACTTATAGGGGCATTAGTATGTATCTCCCACATTTGAATGAGTGAAATTTTATTTTCCTACAGAGTTTTCTCTTATTCTCACCCTATGTATATAAAATTGTTTTCTACTTTCCATGGAGATCCTCCAAACCATGCTTGACCTTACTTTCTCAGATGTTGGGGGTGGTTGATATGTCACTATGTCATTTTATTTTGGTACTTACATTGGACATTTCCATGTATTTCTCTCATTTTTTCATTAAACATGCATGTGGGATGGATTTTAATTTCTTTATATCTAACAGTCATGGAGTTTTTTTTATGTTTATAGATTATAACTCCCAACGTTTTTTCACTAAAAATGTTAATCCATATAATATTTACTAGATTTTTCTTACCCTTGGTTCTAGTTACCACCACATTGCTTATTAGAAGTGGTAATCATGATTCATTATCTCTACATCATCTCAATGATTCGCAGTTGTGACATATTTCATTTTATCCCATCATATTATTTCCTTAATTATTCATATAATTTAATTAATCCATTACATTATTAAAAATTCATAGGTATCACATCTTCAAAATATATAATCAATTTTTCTTCTAACATGAATCAATGTTATTTTTCTTGACGGAATCCTGATAAAAAAATATGATATCTATTATGGATACAAAGACTTTAAAAGGTATTATATTAGAAAATATTCACAAATATTGTGGTGTGAATCAATAGACCTACTTCTTTAATATAATATAATCTAATATCCATTATCATTAGTTATTGTTGTTAATTTACATATATCCTTGAATATTTCAATTACTCCCTAATGAATTTTCAATAATAAAATAATTAAATTCATAAAATTTACCCATTAAAAATATATTATTATTTATTATAGATATTTACATTTTTTAATTCAATATGAGTGACTAAGTTCATCAATATTTATTTTTAATAAATACAAATTAATAAATTTATAATGGCCATTGATACAATGTGTATATTTATATCCATGAACTTATATTGAATTAGTATTTATATAGTCTTATTGATTGTTTTACCTTGGGGTATATATAATTTATAAATATGAAAATCAATGATAATTGTTTAACATTTTGATTTTGTTCTAAAAATAATAATAAAATTCTGTTGCATCTTCTCATACTCTATAATAGTTGAAAATATAATATTTATTAATCAAACACAATATATAGACTAATGATAGTAATATAAAAAATATTAACAAAAAATAATTGATGAAGAGAAAGTCTATAAATATTAATCTACGATAACAAAACCATATGTTCATTGAAAAATACATGGTACCCAACATTATATTTTATAAAAATATTAATATTATAATTGGAGTTTTAAAAAAAAATAGATCTGGTTAATATTATTTATCATTGATCACTATGATTGGTACAATATCCTCCCACACACTCCATTACATACAAAAAAATTCATGAAATTGTATCACACTACATCTAACATTAAATGACATCTTTACAATAAATTTTAGATTAAAATTGATTATAAAAGTATTTACATATCATAAATACTCTAATAATTCATTCCTTTATATTAAATAAATGTTTAACTCTAAATGAAATTTAATATGCTTATTTTTTTTCAAAAATAATGGATATAAATGAATCATACTGAGAAATTTAAGGAAAAAAACTAAGAAATTAAAATTTTCACAATTCATGGAATATTCACACGAATTAGAACATAATAAATGAAATTATCAGTGGTCAAATTAAACATTCCTTATATGTGAAAAAAAATAATGAAATGTATTTCATTGTAATATTTTATTTTACATCTTAATAACAATATTAACTATAGAATCACAACATGATACTAGAACGATATTCATTAAATATACAACACATATATTTTTATATGGTTTTGATTATCCTGACATAGAAACATTCATCAATAACTCAACAATTATATAAAAAATGATTCTTCAACACATTTAAATCAATGAATGAATCATATGATCTGGAAACTATGTTATAAAATCATATACTGGAAACATACCCTCTATTTAACCCACCACAATATAAAAAAAACTATTATTTTGCGATTTTATTGACTACACCAAAAACACCGCAGAAACTATGTAAACCCTTCCAATTTGTCGAAACCCTTTTTTAGAAAAACACCAAATTTTATCATGTAACATAAATACGTCAACTAACTTGAATTTAATGACTTATAGTTTAATTCATTGACAATAAGTGGAAGGAAAGGATTTTTTTCTATTAAGGTAAGTTAACATATAAATTTTTTAATCTTTTTGTCCGCCTAAATTAATATTCATTCAATAATATCACAAAATATGTTCTTCAGTAAAAATATTTTTTATATTATATAATGTTTTTTATACCTTTTTTTTCAAGACATCCTCATAAAATTTATTTTTACAATAAAAATGTATTCATAAAAACCATATATATTGATTTATGTTATACCATGATGATCATTTTTCCACCACGATCCACTTTACTATAACATTCAAAATAAAATGATATTTTGAATTTACCTTGTTCTTCAATTGTGGGAAAATAAATTTTATAAATTATTCTTTTGATATTCAAAATATGACACTAATAACATCGTCATTTAGGTGTATCGTCATGAAAATACATTGAAAGGATCATAAATCTTCTTTTTTTCAAATGCATTCAATTAAATTTTATAATGTAAAGGGATGATAATGTTTCTTTTTATCATAAATGTTTCATTTATTCTAAATGGAATATTTATTGGATTTCCACTACACCTTTAAATGAAAACACTATATTTTCATGAAGAATTTATTATTTATTCACTTATCAAAAAATTTAAATGAAATTATATAAGTTAATCACATGGATTATAAATTTTTTTTCAAAACTATGATTGTTCCACTTAAGAACTATATTGTTGTTAGGGTTTTCTATTGAGTAATAATGATTACTTATTGAATATTTCTCTATATATAAATCAATCATATTAAAAAACTATTTGAATCAATTATATAATAAAACATATTCTCATTATATTTCAGTATATATTTTCAAAATGAAGTCAATAAATATTAAATCAAAAATGGGATAGTGGTTTAATCACCATTAATGAAATATATGTCATACATGTAAAATCTTCTTAAAATCATAAGGAAATATTATCTAGATTATTTTATTTCAATGTTAGGTTATGTGCATTCCAATGAATGAGTTCTAGAAGATTCCATTTTTTATTCAATGTCAAAATTTGAATATTTTTCTATATTAGAATTATTAAAAAAAATTTATAATCTTAACCTATTATTATGTTTAATATTAAAAAAATGAATTTTATTTGATATTACTATTAATTTTATATTTGAAAAAATACCAATTGTGGGTTGATATGATTATTTCCTTTACTTTATATACAAATAAAATTAATTTTATCATCACAGATCCAAAAAAGGAAATATATTTATGTATTACCATACCATGTAATTGTAGCCCTCATAAAACCTTTAAATACATGTATTTTTGTAAGTATTTACTCTTTTTCTCTTCAAATTATTATGATATACTAAAAATTCATTTTTCACATTCAACCAATGATTAAAAAACGTGAAGTTATTTTCCTCCCACCAAATTGAGTGTCTCGAATGCCTTTTAGATTAATGAGATTTGGTTTGTTAAATAATTAATAAAATATATAAAGTATTTTAATACAATTTAATTTATTCATTATATTTTTTATGTGTGATTAGAAACATTAACAATGATCCAAGGCTAATGATGTTTTCATGGTTTGTATGAAACCAAATTAAACATTTATTGTTCTTATATTTTCCTACAATTATGTGATGGATTTAAAATTAATATTAAAATGATAATATATTAATATTTTATAGTAATTAGTATTATTATATTTATTTTCATGACAATTGAATGTACCCACATATAGATTGAAACCACATAATACATTCAAAACAATTTTTGTCTAATCTGGAAGTTTTTGTATGATTTATTAAATCTTTTCACACATATATCGTTCCCTATATAAGATTAATAGAATAGATTATTATGCTAATATAACTAATATTTGTGTCAATAAAATAAAGAAAATTAACATATTTATTATAATTTTAATCAAATCATAGAATTCTATTTTTATTAATGAAGATATTAATTTGTTATATCTATCGATATTAATTTTTTCTTGCACTTCTTTCTTCCTAATACTTTATTCTATTTATACATGAATTAATTATTAAATATAATATCATTATTATTTATTAAAATAATATTCTTATTATTTTAATATCAATTACCATATAAAATTAATTTTGAATATTCTAGTCCAAGTGATGATATTATTGTGTATCAATCTATTTCATTACTTCCATTGAGTTACCAGCAAAAATAAGTGTCCAAAATTAGTGTTCATTACTTTCTCAAGAACGTTTTCTTTTTGTATTTAACAAATCAATATTGTTATTTTGAAATTTTTTTCGTAACATTATTAGTATTGCAAAATTAACCTAATTATTCAAAAATAATTTTATCTAGTTTATATATATATATATTATAACATCTATAAACACACATTTTAATTTATATATTTATAAATTATAACATTTATTTGTATAAAAACCCCCATTATCAACTCAAATTATGCTTAATAAAGACCGACATTATTATATAGACCTCTCCAATTTTTTTAAAACTTCTATCCTAATGAATTATTATTCATAATGAAAATTCATATAATTTGTGTAAATTCATCAAAAAAATAGTAAAATTACACAACCATATTTTTTTAATTAATTATCATAACACAAAAAAATTCCAAATAAAAATTATGTAACTAAAGAGAAGATTCAATAGCCTCTCTAAATAGTAATATATTACAAAAATAAAACATTTAAGGTTTTAAAAAAAAAATACTATTTCATATTCCACTTTTTCATTTGACTATGATGAACATTACCACACCATGTATTCTTATCCATGTATTTTTTTTAGGATACCAATACTTTATATTGTTGCTCATTTTAATTATTTTCAATATAATTACCTAATATATTGATATCTCCATCATGATATAATTTACCCATTATTAATTTTACATTACATATAATATTAGAATCGATAATCGTAATGATTGAAAATTAATATTTTGGATACCAAATAACTTCATCCATGTCATAATATTTTTGTGAAACACATAGAATTCCATTATTCAAAGAAATAATATAAAGAAAACTATTTGTGTTTTTCACATTCTATATAATACATATATGACTAAAACCCTTTTTTTAGTTACCAATTATTACTGACTATTAGTATCAATTACATGAGATTATAAAGTCTCTATGAGTCTATCATCACCTTTCATATGAGATGATCATAACATTTATATAATATTGGAGAATTAATTCTAATAATCCAATTTATAAAACTTCAATTACTTTGAAAATATCTTTTTCTTATTTATCAATACATTGAAAATATTATTATTAAACATTATATGTAACTAGATAAATAAATTGTAATCTAATTTTCAACATCATGATCATGTTTATCAAATCTCTCATTATATTTTATAAACCTATAAATTATATTTTGGATAATCAATAAGGAATTTTTATATAACATAAAATTTTTATTTAATCAAAAATAATTACCCCATGATTATACCTTATAAATAATGTTGTTTTATATTAATATCTATTATTATAAAAAATAATCACACATCATGTTTGAATCCTCCATAACACCAAAATTACTCATAAAATATAATGCTCCCCAATAAATACAATATTTTATATACTATGTCACATAAATCAAATTATTATTTAGATCAGTAAGTTAATATACTATTATAGTAAGGAAATAATCATATAATTCAAGAATTATCACATAAAAATAAAAATTATTTCATTAATTTATTATGTTATTATTTAAATAAAAATTGTTATTCTAGATATCATTTATAAAATTTCAATATTTTATGAATTTTTCATTTTTTTACTATAAAAATAAATTTCTTTGGCAACCAAATATTATAAAAATTATTAAAAAATAAACATATATACATATTTATATATTCCTATAATAATAAATCTTAATAAAACGTCAATAACCTTGAAGTATTCATTCTGTATTTTCTTATATTCATACACATATTTCATAATGTTTAAAATGATCTTGATCATTTCAATTTCAACCATTAAAATATTTTAAAAAACATTTTCAAATCTTCATTATCCTTTAATAATATTAATTTATCCTACATTATATGAATAAATTCTAGTTAATGATTAAGAGTAGTTAATTAAATCCTTATTCAAATTCTCTAATATTATGTAATTTAAGTGAGACATAGTCAACTACAATTTATATATTAACTCTACTTCAGTTTCTTTCAATTTTTCATCACCATCAAAATTACATTAGGTTACAGTTTGTTTTATCATTATTAAAATTTATAATCACAGTATTCCACTTTACATCAGTTACAATATTAACTCTAACATAATTAACACCACACAATTCATTATCGAACATAAATATGAATGATATAGTATTTTATTTTCAGAAATAAATAATCTAACACATGGAATAATACTTCAATTTGATATACTTTAAAGAATAATACATATTATATCTTTTTTATTAGACATATTAATCATAAAAATATTCTAACATATATAAAAGGTAATTTGTAGTGACATGTATAATATATATGTGTTTGAAACACTTAAATGGATGATTTTTACATCACATTAAGTTTTTATTATGAAGAGTTATTATGGTCAATGATATCATCATGTTAAATTTATCTCAAAATATTCACTTGATGTTGAATTTAATTATCCTTCCATGAATAAAATACTCATATTCACCATTATTTAATATTTTGAAATATTTTATATATTATTGTTTTTCTTTATTTTTTGGTAAAATACCATTCCCTTTCTCATGTGAAATCTAAATTATTTTCAAATAATATACTAGAAATTTTAGAAGAATAAATTTTTAAATCATTGTTTCATTATATAAAATCTATTTTATGTAATATGATATATAATTTTGAATACCATTGAATCATTAAAACATTCAATAAAAACCAAAAATTTTCTTACTAATAAATTAAATTATACACCCATGTCATTATAATATTCAATAAAAACGTGGGATTGTATTGATGCATTATTTTTAAAATATTAAAAATTTAGTCATAATTTTTTTAATATAATTCATATATGTTCACGATTTTTTAGTATTTACATTTTCTCCACTTAATCCCTATGATCATTATAAATTCCTCAAACTAAATTGATAATAGATTGTAATTTGTTTAATAGGCCATCATACCCAATTTTCCATAGATATACAATGGTTATTTTAAATAGATTACATGATGAGAAATTCCATTTCATAATACATCATGCATATATAAGACAATAAAATATATTTTTTTATAATTATATTAATATTTAGGTAGTAATGTCCCATACATCCCTGGTCTATTAAATTTTCAAAATCCAATGTCTGGGGTGTTCTCGGTAAAAATTGTGGCTCATTTCAAGAGAATGAAAAATTTCGAGTTTTTTCAGTAGTGATTCATGCAGCAGTGAGTTGCATTGGTAGGTTGGAATCATTAGCTCAAGGCTAGAGAATCAGGGAAACATTGACAGAATGTGTTGATTGGTTGATGTATCGGTAGGAAAAGGCATCAATTGGTCGGGCGCTGATGAGCAACATTAGGGAGATGAGTCAGTGAGTGGAATCAGTGAGTGGGGTTGGTGAGTGGATTCGGTGAGTGGAATCAGTGAATGTCCTCCATCAGTGGAATTCGTGAGTGTCATTAGTGGGTGTAATTGGTGATTGGAATCCTTGAGTGGAATTAGTGAGTGGTTTTGGTGAGTGTTTTTGATGAGTATCAATAGTAACTTATGTCGGTGAGTCACATTGGTGATTGAAACATTGGTGAATAACTATCAGTGACTTGTGTTGGTGAATCACACATCAGTGAGTCATTCAAATCTTTTCTATGTTTTCCAGTTTCTTGTTTCATATGTTTTATTTGACGTAAATCACGTTTATATTTTAGATTGAGAGTTTATAAAGGTATTCCAATAGATATTAATCATATTAAAAATATCCTAATGAAAAATGGGCATTGAAATATTTGAACCATGAGGTATTGACCAGTAATCGACTTTCACGACCCTTAAAAACTTTTCTATTTTTTGGTATAGGAGCTAGAGTTTCAAAAGCTGGGATCCTCTCTTTCAATTACCCAATCCACTTTCTCATGGTGTGTCCAGAACCATTCTTCCCCAAAGTGTCTTGCACCTTTGTTGTAGCGGTCTGTTTAGTTTCCCCTAGAGTCTTTCATTCTACTCACACGATCACATGTTTTTGGTGTGCAGAATAATTTTTTGTTTTTTTTCTAGGATGTGATTTTCTTCGTCTATATATCCTTTGAGTATCATGTGGGGTTGGTGTACTCATGTACCCTTGTGAATATTGTTGAAAAAAATTATGGAATATAATAATAATTAAAAAATTAGTGTATCAGATTATTATGATGAAGATTATATGTTTTTATCTATTGTCTATTATCTATGTTTTGAATTGTGTTGGGTGAATTCAGTTAGAAAATCATGGACATTGGGGGTCTCTGTTTTTGTACAAGACCCATGAATTATTTTTTCTAATCTTTTTTTGAATGACTCTAAACATGTAGAACATGATTAATAATGTATATATCGTTAATTAAATGTATCACCTTGGATAAAGTTGTGTAATTTTTATTTTTTTGGATGTTGTGAGTGTGGTGTTGGTATACAGTGAGGCTGCTGAGTGTGGTAGTAAAAATATTATTATGGTTTTTTAATTTTGAGATAATTTACATGTAAGAATTACTTTAATGAGTGAAAGTAGTAGTTGTTGAATGGGGTTTTAGGATAGAGTAGTGTGTGGTGGGATTGTAAGCTAGAGGATTTTAGTTTTTTTTAATGTGGTGATTTTTGTGTATTGGGGCTACCAAGGTTGGTTTAGGAGGGATGATTCCAAAGAGTGATGGTGTTACATTTTTTGGTCCTTTCACATTGATATTTGAGGGAGATTTTTTTATAAATAGGATTTATAATGGATTATTTTACATTGACCCTTATCTCGTTATTTTTATTTGGTGTTGGTTGGTATGGTTTTGTTGACTTATAAGATTTGTAGTGTTTTCCAGTTTCTTAGGTCGGAATAGAATGAATAAATGAAAGACATGATATTGTAAAATGATAACTTGTCAAATGAGTTGTTGGTGGTATGATTCTAATTATGGATTTTACTGAAGAAGAGTTCATTTTCCAACATCTGGAAGTAATTGTTGTTTGTGGTGTTATGTGCTTGTAGTGTTGGTATTAAGGGTAGTTCTGGTGTTGGTTGGTTGTTTTATTGAAACCCCATAGATTGGGATGGTTTTATGGTACCTATATATATTAATGTATTTCATTGTGCTTTATATAAGCATTGCACCCATGTTTTGTAGTACATGCTGAAAACCCCATTGTTATGGGTGAGGGTTTCATTTCCTGTCATCCTAGTGGGAGGATGGATGGATGATTATTGGATATTCTCTACCCCCACTTCTATGAATTGGAATCCCTCGACCCATCTAGTAGGTTGTGGTGTGGCTGTAAGTCCCAGAATTCTGCGGATGAGGTGTTATTCCCAAATGTCTTCGGGATGAGTTACTTTGTACAATCCTCAGTTTCTTTGGGATGAGGTTGTTGTTTTATTGGACCAAGTGTTTGCACGTGTGATGTGGTGTGTGGAGTACGTTTGTGTAGGAAGGTTTTGAAAGGGGGGATTGTTGAAGAGAATGGTAGTGGGAAGATGTTAACCATTATAAATGGGTAGTTATATCGTGGGAAGTGGTGTTGGATACCAAAATCTTGATTTTTTTAATACATTACTTTACTTTACTTGCGTTATGTGGTGAGAGATATTTTTTGAGGTTAGTGGTGGATAGTATAGCTTGTTATGTGATTTTGAGTTTCCACTATTTTTTTCACAAGGGAATTAGTATGCATCTCCCCCTTCTGCAAGTGTGAAATTGGAATTTCCTACTAAGAGTAGTCATATTTTCAATGTTTTTATATAAAACTATTTTCATGTTTCATGGGTGATTATGTGGACGTTCTGGACCTTACTATATTAGCTGTTGGGGGTGGTCGATGTATTTCTTCGAAGTTTCATTTTGGTACAAACTATAGTGTTTTTCTTGTGTTCATAGTAGTTTGAATTTAAGCATGCATGTGGGATTGACATTGGTCTCTTTATATATATATGTGTGTGTGTGTGTGTGTATTGGAGTTATTTGAGGTTGATAAATCTAATCTTCTAATGTTTTTTCATCAAATAGGGTTATGTCTCCAATTAAGTTTGAATGATTACCTACCCTTGGTGCTAGTTTCCAACCTGATGCCTATTAGAGGCTGGACTCACGGGGTTATTATATCTCTTTCATCTTGATGAATGAAGGTCATGATAGAACGCAACAAAAGACTTGTGGTTGAGATATTGGATGGATTTTGGAGTTATGAATGGTGATAATTTCATGGGTTAGTGGGGAAATAGTGTTAACCAATCTTGGTGTGTGACATAGGAAAAGGAAGACCAGCTTGTACATGGGATTTTAGGGCCCCTGTGATAAGATTCATGTACATTGATCGTACGGAATGGAAATGTAATGCTCCACCAATTGCAGGGAAGAGACCCTAGGGACGGGACATATAACATGATGAATTTTTATCTTTCTTTTTTTGATATTCTCATTAAGATAAAATAAAAAATGATTTAAAATGAATCTTAAATAAACTACATGATACTCAGGCATATGAATTCCACTTTTACCTTTGATCTTTGTTACCTGGTCATCTTTCTTGAGTGGATTAGGCAGTGGAGGCTCCGTAGGCCAAAAAAGAATACCATTAGAGAGATGATCCAGTGGAGGAGGACATTCAGTGGCAGGAGACCATTCATTCATTCTATATGTTTACTCTAGGAATATATAAAGGCATCATTTCAAATATAGATACATTGAGTTGGAACTAGAAGACGGTGACCACTTTTACCTTGATCTGGGCTCTAATAGAGTACTGGGTTCCTCTCGTAGTGATCCATATGAGGGGATCCGTGCATAATTGGTGGATTCATTACCTCAGTGATAATAAATATGCTAATGTTACATAGGTTCATTTTGAGATGTTTTGGGTGGATTTACATTATATGACAATTACTTCTAAGAAGACACATAAGATACTCTACATCATGTAGAGGAGTACGTCGGGGAGAGAGTTGGGGATCAAGATTAAAGATATCCTCATAATTTTCTTCATGCTCCTTCAAGATGAGTAGTCACTAGCATGATGTTTAGAGGAGGCACTCCATCCTTCCCTCTAGAATGCGGTTAGTCCCTTCACCCAACAAATATAGTTAGAGGTTATGATGAAATATTGTGTAGTGTAAATGATGCAATAAAAAGTAGGTATATCATAGGATGTGATCTAGATGTGTTATACAAAGGTAAACTCTTCTACAAGAATTTGTAAAGCATGATGGACATTGGGATTTCGGATACCATTTAGTCTACCTCAATTGTTCTAGTTGCAACCCTATATCCTTATTACTTTTCTGGTATGCCTAATAACTAGGTGATTCTATTTTTTAGGTCGTAGCCACCTTCAGGATCAATGATTAGTCTGATCCATATACAGTGTAAGTGGTCATGTCTAGTGCCTACCTCTATAGTAGTTTCTGACTTTTCCCTTTTAGCAGTAGAAACTATAGTATCATAACCCACCAAGGGTAGTGTGAGAAGGATAAGGCCAACCTAATTGTGTTCCACTGAGACCTTGAATCAAGTATGGTTTGGGAGGTGTCTTATAGTATATGGTAAGGGGACATGGGTGTGGTTAGTTGCATGCCGTAGAGTCAACCGTTTCATTGGGGCATGAGATCTTTGAAGTTACGATCTGTTTAATCAGTACCCTTATTTGTGCCCTTTATGATTTAGGAGTTTCACAATCCTTTGTTTCACATAGTGTAACCAATTCAATGGGACAAGACATATAGATAATTTCTATTCTCCTAGTGTTGAGTAAAACTAATGGAGGTCAGAATAGTTTGTTTGATAATTTTTTGGGATGTAGAGTGATGTTGGTACTTGATCAGCCTTTTGGGGATCATTTCTTGTTTTAGATGAAACAATATGATTGAGTTATTGGAAACTAATGGTTGAAATATTAGTAAACTATTATTTGATGATTCTGGAGATGAGTTGGGTGTTCAGACATTGTGGCTAGAATATAGTTTTTATTTGGTGAGAAATGTTTTCAGATATTCATACAGTGTGTGGGAACTCTTATTTCACCCTCGGACTTGAAATTAGTGGTATTTATGGATGTTTATATGGTATAGGTTTTGGGATTCATCGGGGAGTTTAATAATTTCTTCTCGGATAAGGTTGTGACTATAACACCTCAATATGATATTGAGATTTGGATGGACATACAACCTAGTGGTAGTCTGATTTTGATGGATATGTATTAAATAGAACCTTATGATATATGGTAGTTTTAGATCTATATTGATGAACTAATGTATAATGGGTTCATATGGACTACTCTATAATATGGTGGGTGCTTCCGTCTTATTTGCGAAGAAGGATGGTGGTTTTCATAGGCTGTTTATAGACTACTGGAGGTTGAATAAGGTAACGGTCAAGAATTATTACACTCTACAAAAGATAAATGACCATTTTGACCAGCAAATAAGAGAACATTGGGTTTATATGATCGCACAATGGTCTGGGTATCACCATTTCAGTTTGAATTAGGGTGACATCCTTTGGAATAATTTTAGCTATAGGTATGGGCACATTGAGTACATGGTTAGGTCATTCAAGGTTATGAATGCACTATCCATGTTCATGGGTCTTATAATCCTCATATTTCCTAAGTTCATGACTGGTTTTTCATCATATTCATTGATAAAATCCTAATCTACTCTAATTCAGAGGTGAAAAAAACCATAAAATCTCATTACTGTCCAATAGTACATTTGACACCAACATATTTATAAAAAACTATCCATGTGAATGTTTTGGACATGGGAGGTGCACTTCCTTCAGGATGAGATGTCTCAACATGGTATAGATGTTCAATTTTTTATGGTTGAGATAGTTGATTCTTGGTCATCACCCAATAATGTGGCATAGATTAACAATTTTCTCAATCTGAAAGGATATTACTAGAAATTCATACCTAATTTCTCATGAGTAGTACCTCCAATGAAGGATTGGACCAGAAAATGCCTAGATTTTTTGTGGATAAAGAAGTGACCAAAATCCTTTAACTATCTGAAGGGGAAACTGGTAAGTGATCAATTGCATAGGATTCTAGAGGGAGGAGTGATGTTTGAGGTGTTTTGTGATGGATCCCATCTAGGATTTGGTTGTGTTATGATGCATCAACATAGAGTGATCTCTTACGGGTCTATGATGTTACGTCCCTAGTAATGTAACAACATCACCATTGATCTGGATCTTGTTGTGGACATGTTTGTCCTAAATTAGTGGAGACAATAACTCCATGGGGATCTATTTTTGGTCTTCACATATCACATGATCATGAGGTTCATCTTTTCATAGAAAGATCAGAAATTGTGATAGTAAAGTTAGATGGAGAATATCCAAGATTATGATTTTTATATCTACAACACCACATTATAGGGGAATGATTTAGTCGATGATTTTAGAAGAAATTCATAGGAGGACATGGTTAGGGAATCATTGAATACTTCAAAATAAATGTATGATTATTCTTCCTTGAACATAGATGCATCCAGGGACAGTGTAAGGGACATTCAATATTAGATGACTGTGTAGTCATTTATGAGATAACAGGTGGGGGAGTATCTATCAGGATCATCATAGGAAGAGGTAATGTGTGATCACTTTGGCCAGGGTAATGCTCTAGAGGAATTGTTAGAGGATGTTCAGAATGAGATGATGTTACAAAAGAAACAATTTGTTCTATCAGAGATGACTAATGGAGTTCTTGTTGAGTTTTGTAGATCACCCATATCGATATACCCGACAGATTTGATGATGTACCATGGCTTGAAGGAAATTTTTTGGATGCTTGGGATGAAGCTGAAAATGGTGGATATTGAAGAAAAGTTCCTAGTGTGAATGTAAGTGAAGTCTAATCACCTTGTTCTTGATGGTTTGTTGTATCCCTTTTATATCCCTGAGTGGATGCGGTTTGAAATATCAATGGTATCATCAAAATGTTACCCAAGTCTCAGGGAGGAGTCTATGAATCCTAACTATTATTGGACTAGATTATGAAATTGACTCAATTTATAGTGATCAAGGAGCTAATCACAATGGTTTCCTTAGCGCATAGGTATGCAGATGAGGTGTTGTAGATTCATGGGGATCTATGAACCATTGTACCATATCGGGATGTGCATTTTACCTCGTGAGTTTGGAAATAAGTTACACCTCAGTACTACCTTCAATGCTCAGACAAATGAGCAGACATAGAGGACCATCCATAAATTAGAGGACATTCTTCGAGTGTACTTTTGGACTTTGGTGGGTATTGGATGAAATATTTTCCATTGGTTGAGTTTTCATATAATAATATATATCACTCATCCATTGGTATGGCTCTGCTTGATTTTTTATATGGTAGTCCATGTCATTTATCCTTGTTCTGGATGAATGTTGAGAAGGTATATTTTCTTGATCCAGATGTGGTGCTGAGTATGATTTGGAGAGTGCATCTTTTCCATGAGAAGTTGATGGAAATACATGATTTGTAAAAATTGTATTCTGATCACTAGATATGGACCTTGTAATTTGAGGTTGGGGAAACGTGTATATGAAGGTTTACCCTCAACGTGGGTAAAAAAAGTTCTATAGAGAGTGTAAGCTTTCTCGTAGGTTTATCAGACCCTTATAGGTATTGGGTTGAGTTGGAGGAGTGGAATAAAAGTTTTCCTTTCCACCTCAGTTGAGGGGAATCCACACATCCTTTCATGTCTCATATCATCGTCGGTATCTCAACGATGACTCTCATGACATTGACTAGGGATTATTATATATCAAGGATGATGAAACATTATTCAAGTGTCCATTACAATTCAATGATTTTTGGGAGAAAGTGATGAATGGATGGACCATTACATTGGTTTGAGTGATATTATGGAATGGTGGATTGGATTCAAGTACTTGGGAGTGAGGGACACAAATGTGTGCCTAATAATCAATGTTATTTTTAGTTTTTATTCTGCCTTTTGATTTGTGATGTTGTGATGGAACATTTTTTGTTATAATATGGGTTTATTCTTTATTATATAGTTGTTGATGACGTCCTAGCATTTAAAGATGGGGAGACATGATTCATAATCGATACAAACTAATTCAAATATGATTAATACTATGAGGGTGAGTCAATTCCGGCCAGAGAGGATTGTATGTAGACATGGATGAAGGAACTAGATAATCATATGTTTGTATAGTTGGTGGTTTTGGGGGTATCTTGTGGATGTTTGGGATAGAATATGTGGGATGAGGTGTTCTTAGATGTTGAGGTTTCACTCCAGTTTTCAAAAACAAAATATTTTTTATCCTTGAGAGGTATCATACATGGTAGTCGATCAGGAATCTTATTCTTATAGGTATCGTTTTGAATTATCTGGGGAAAGAATAGTGTAATAGATATGTAATGTAATTTATTATACCTCCCAGTTCCATTACATTTTAAAAATCTAGGGTTTGAGGTGTTCTAGGAGGAAACAATGGCTCATTTCAAGAGTTTTTTTCAATTTACATTTTTTCCATCAGTGTGTCACGTCAGCAGATCAAGATAAGTAGGATCACATCAGTAACATATCATCAATGAATTAGGGTGTCAGTGACTCAGGGTGTCAGTAGTTAAAGGATTCATTATTTCATGGTGTCGATAGGTCAGGCGTTAGTAGGCAGTATTGGTGAGTAGCGTAAATGAGTGGCATCCTTGAGTGGCATTCTTGAGTGGTGTCTGAGAGTGGCATTAGTGAGTGGTGTTAGTGAGTGGCATCAATGAGTGGCATCTGTGAGTGGCATCTGTGAGTAGCGTCGGTGAGTCATGTTGGTGATTTCTGTGGGTGAATCATGTCGATGACTCACACTCGGTGAATCTTGTCGGTGAATCACCCATCAGTGAGTCATTGCCAGATTGTCCTTGTTTTTCTAGTCTTTCCCATCAAATATTTTGTTTTATGTAAATAGAGTTTATTTTTTTAGCATTTATCAATTCATTACAAAGGATATTAATCATATATTTAGTATTTTAATGCTATGGGGCCTTTAAAATTGACAAATTGCATGCTCTTGACCACTATATGACTTTAATATCCCTTGGAATAGTTTCTTTTGGTTGTTATAGTATTTGGATTTTCAAATGCTGAGATCCTATAAGTATTTGAAACATTTTATTTTCTCTTGGTTGGCCAAGAACCATTCTTCCAAAAAGAGTCATGATGATGTGCTATTGCATTATGTTTGGTTCTCCCACGGTGTCTTTCTTACTACCCGTTTCACCCCCTATTTTTTATGCTCTGAGGAATTAATGATCATATATTTTTCCAGGTATAGATTTTGACCTTATTTCCTTCTATTATATATCATGAATAGTTGGTGTACTCGTGCACCCTTTTTAATATAGTTGAACCCCAAATTTAACAAAGTTAATAAGAAGTAATAAATGAGGGTTTGGAATGATAATTGATATTCTTGCATTGTTTTTATCTGGTATCTTTGATCTATGCATTGAGTTGTTTTTGAAACATTCCTTGGAAAAAATTGTGTTACTTTTTGTCTATTTATTCACACAACACCCATGAATGATTGTCGTTAATATTTTTTTGATTGGAGGTAATAATGTAAAACATGATTAATCATGTATATTTGCATAATTGAATAGATTTCGTAAGATCTACTTGTGTTGTGTTTAAGTTTGTGGGTGTGCTGGGTGTGGTGTTGTTGCATACATATTCTACCAAGTGTTGTAGTAATACGATGTGTTGGTGTTTTTCTTATTGAGTTAAAGGACATGTTGACATTAATTTGAAAAATGATGGTGGCAGTGGTTGAACAGGTGTTCAAGAGAGGGCTGTGTGTGTTGGAACTAGATGCATTATATGTTTTTTTTGTGAATATGGTGTTTTTGTTGTTAATTGGCTGTCGAGGATGGTTTAGGAGGGTTTATATTGAATAGGTGTGTTGTTACCTTGCACATGTATTTCACTCGGAGTTTCCTTACGCCATTTTATTAAATTAATGGGTGTTAGAATGGATTATTTTATGTTGTCCTTTCTTTCATTATTTGGAATTATAAGTGGTTCGTATAGATTCTTCTCCTTATAAAATTTTCATTTTAGGTAGTTTCCTAGGTATGGATTGAATAAATAAATGAATGAATTCATTATACAGAATGAAAATTTGTTAAATGTGTTTTATGGGGGTATATTTCATGTTCTTCTTGTAGTTAATATGATTTCATTTATTGAGATATGGAAGTGATCGTCATTTGTGGTGGTATGTGCATGTAGGGTTGTCAGAAAGGGTAGTTTTGGTTTGGATTGGTTGTTTTTTTGAAAACAATATGTTATGATGAGTGTTTTATAGCTATATATATACATGTATTTCTTTTTTATTTCTCTACGCATGGTACCTATGTTGAGCACTATGTGATGAACAACCCATTGTTATGGGGGAGGGTATCCTTTCCAAACATCCTAGAATGAGGATGAATGGATTGTTATTGGATCTTATATACACCCTCTTATAGGCATTGGTATCCATAGACACTTTTGGATTGTTGTGGTACAGTTGTGTGGCCCAAGTGTTTCTGTGTGAGGTGTTCTTATTAGGTATCTTTAGGATGAGGTACATTGTTCTTTCCCAAGTATATTTTTGGATGAGGTTGTGGTATTTTGGAATAATTGTTTTTGAGATGTATGTGGTATGTGGATTATTTGTGTGCAGGTAGGTTGTTATAGTGGGGATTCTGGAAGACTTTAGTAAAGTCAGGATGTTCACTGTTAGGGATGAGAAGTTATCTAGTGGGATGTGGTGCTTGGTACCTAGATATCGATGTGCATACTACTTTAGTTTACATTACATGAATTATATAGTGAGCATTCCTTGTTGATGTTGGGGGTATATTGTATACTTTGTTGGGTGATTTTGAGTTTATAAAATTTTACTCGTAGGGGAATTAGTATGCTTCTCCCACATTTGAATTAGTGACATTGAATTTTCTTACTGGTTATACTCTTATTAACACCCTCTGTAATTAAAATATTTTTCTAGTTTTCATGGAGATTAACCAAACTATGGTTGACCTTACTAGCTTATATGTTGGGGGTGGTTGATATGTCACTATGTAGTTTTATTTTGGTACTTGAATTGTACATTTCCATGAATTCGTAGCAGTTTGAAATTAAACTTCCATGTGGGATGGATTTTTATTTCATTATATTTAAGTGTCTTAGAGTTGTTTTAAGTTTATAGATCATAACTCTATATGTTTTTTCATTAAAAATTTCAATTCCTCTCATTTTCAGTGAATTTTTCCTAACCTTGGTGCTAGTCGGCACCACAGGGCTTATTAAGGGTGGGTATGATGATTCATTAACCCTCCTTCATCTCAAAGATGTTGGGTTATGACATATCATATTTTTCTCATCATATTATTTCCTAATTTTTTCATATAATATAAATGATCCATTAATGTCATAATAATTTAAGGGTATCTCATTTACTAAATATAAAATACTTGTTGATTCTAACATCAAACTATGTTATTTTTCTGGAAGGAATCCTGAAAAAAAATATGATAACTATTAATTATACAAAGACTACAAAGGGTATTATAATACAAAATATTCACAAATATGGTGGAGTGAGTATATAAAACTATTTCTTTAATGTTCTGTAATTTAATATTTATTGTCATTAGTTATTATTTTCAATTTACTTATATCATTGAATATTTCAGTTACACCCTAATGAATTTTCAATAATAAAATAAATAAATTCAAAAAATATACCCATTTAAAAATTATTATTAGTTTTTATAATTATTTACATTTTTAGAAATCTATATGAGTGACTGAGTTCATCTAACTTTTTGAATAAACAAAGATTAAAAAAAATTAATGGTATTTGATACAATGTGTATTTGATTATCCTCAAAATAGTATTATATCATTATTTATATAATTTAATTTATTGTTTTCCCTTGTGGTATATATAATTTATAAATATGAACATCAATGAAAATTCATTAACATTTTTTATTTGGTTCTAATAAAATGATAATAAAATAGTGTCACATCTTCTCATTCTCTATAATAGTTCAAAACATAAAATTTATTAATCCAACAAATTATATAAACCAATTAATGTAATATCAATAATATTAACTAAAAAAATTGATGAAAAGAATGTCTTTTAATATTAATCTATGATTACAAACTCATAATTTGAAGGAAAAATACATTGTACCCAACATTATCTTTTATAAAAATATTAATATTTTAATTGTAGTGTTTCAACATCATTAAATGATTTGGTGAATATTATTTATCTTTGATCACTATTTTGGGTACAATATCCTCCCAAAAACTCTATTATACACAAAAAATTTCCTGAAATTGTGTTACACTACATCTAATATTAAACAACCTCTTTAGTCAATTTTAATTCCAAATTAACTATAAAATAATATATTGATCATCAATGCTCTAATAATTCATTCTTTTATATTAAATAATAATTTAACTGTAAATGCTATTTAACTTACTAATTTTTTTTAAAAAAATTATGAATATAAATGGCTCATACTAAGACATTCAATAAAAAATATTACAAAATTAAAATTTTTATAAGTCCGGGAATATTCACAAGAATTAGAACATAACAAATGAAATTATGAGTGGTGAAATTATACATTCCTTATACCTGAAATATTTAAAGAAACTTATTTCATATTAATAATTTTTGCATCATAATAATGATATTAATTACGCAATCACAACATGATAGTAGAAGGTAATCTATTTTATAACACACATTCATTGTTACATGGTTTTGATTATCACGACAATGAAACAACTATCAATAAGTCAATGATTATATAATAAATGAATCTTGAACAAAATTAAATCAAATAATCAAACATATGATGTGAAAGCTATGTTATGAAATCATATACTGGAATCATAACCTCTAGTTAACCAATCACAATATAAAAAAACCATTATTCAGTGATTTTATTGACTACACCAAAAACACCAAAAAAACAGTCTATACCCTTCTAATTTGTCAAAAACCTTTTTTATAAAAACATCCACATTTTATCATGTAATATAGATACCTAAACTAACTTGAATTCCATAATTTACTGTTAAATTCATTTATAATAATTGGAAGGAAAATAATTTTTTCTATTAAGGGATGTTAGCATATACAAGTTTTAATCTTTTTGGTTCCTTGAGTTAATACTTATTCAATATTATCCAAAAATATGTTCTTTAGTCATAACATGTTTTCTATGATCTAAATACTTATATACCATTTTTTTCGAGACATCCTCAAGATATGAATTTTTAGAATAAATATGTATTCATAGAAACTATATATATTGACTAATGAAATACCGTCACTATCATTGATCCAACATGATCATATTGACAATAATTTTCATAAGAAAATGATATATTAAATTAACCATGTTCATCCATTGTAGAAGAATAAATTTTAGAATTTATTCTTTCGATATTAGAAATTTGACACCAATAACTTCTTCTTTGAGGTGTATAATTATGAAAATTCATTTAAAATATCATAAATCAACTATTTTCAAAAGAATTTAATTAAATTTTATAACGTGAGGTATGATAATGTATCTTATTATCATATAATTTTATTTTTTCCCAACCAAATATCTATTGGATTTTTACTGAACCATAAAATGATAACACTATTTTTTCATGAAGACTTTTTTATTGATTCAATTAACGAAAAATTTAAATGAAATTTTATATGATAAGTAAATGGATTTTAAAATTATTTTCAAAACTATTATTATTCCACTTATGAATTATATTGTTTTAAGGGTTTAATATATAGTAATAATGATTACATATTGCATATTTCCTTATATATAAATCAATGATGTTAAATAACTATTTGACTAAATTATCTAATAAAAATATTCTTATTATATTTCGTTCTATATTTTGAAAATTTAGTCAATAAATTTTAAATCAACAAAGGGATAGTGGTTTAACCACCATTGTAAGAACCTGGTTCTTATTCTTGAGGTACGAGTTTCTTCTTTTTTCTTTTCCTTAAGTGTTTTTTTAGAAAATATTGAAAATGGGGAGAAATCCCTATTTTTCAGATTGCACACTATGTCTATTTCCACACGTCATGTACGTTGGCCACTTGGGATGAGTACATAGGTCGTGTAGGCATGTCGACTGTGAAAGGTGTAAAAACTGACTACACACCGTGTACATTGTATTTACACACCATGTAATCTATCGGCAGGTGAACAGTAAGGCGGTGGAGGTAGCTTCCAGTAGAGCGACACTATGCGCCGTGTAATCAGGAATACACGTTGTGTACTCATGTCGACGGATGAACAATGCCGCGATGGAAAGAAGCCACCAGAGGAACAGTTTAAAAAATTGAAAAGTGCACACCATGTACTTTATATTACATGTCGTGTATTTTGTAATCTTTTTCTTAAAATGGGTAGTAGCCTCCTCATTTGGTAGAGGAGGCTTTGAGTTTATTTTGGAGCCGGGAGAAGAGGTCTGAGCTTCAGAGAGCTCCCAACCGCACACTGGGAATCCGAATACTTCTCAGACTGACTCGTTTGAATCACACGGGTATGTCCATATTTCTCCTTGAGTAGTTATTTCCAATTATTTCACAAGGGAATGTTATTTGAGGAATATTGTGTGAATGTTTATCCCAGATTCACGTCATTCACGGGCGTTTCAGGAGGCTTCATTCACATATACCGATTAGGGGCGATCGATGTAGGTGTTATGGTGTTTATTTCAAACTAGTGAGTTGAATTTGTGTACTGTTTTTCTACGTACCCATGTTTGGGGTGTCTTATGGTTGTTTCCTTTTCTAAAAATTATCTAGAATTTCATAAATAAACATTTGATAAGTTAAAACTGATGTTTTGGGTCACTACTTGGATCTAGGACCACCATGAGGGTGTGTTCCTCTATTTAGCCGTTTGGCCAGAATACCTGTGGTTATACCATGAATTTTATCATGATTTGAGTTTCCTTGAGAGGAATTGTATATACTTTATTGCTTATGTGTTGGTCTCGACCTGGTTACTTGTATATCCTAAGGACAGTGTTTCGTTTAGCCTACAGGAATCTTTTATCATGCCTGTGGGTAGTAGTTCATGTGCGTGTGGGTAGTAGTTTAGGTGCCTATGGGAGACACCTCATATGCCGGTTGGCAGACACCTGCGGGTTTCGATTCTGATTACCTGAGGTTAAGAATTGTTTGTTTGAGGATAGTGTTATCATGAATATTCATCGTGGTGATTTTCATATGTTTTACCTACCAAGTTAAAGGAAAGTCTTGGCAACTTTAAATAAATATTAAAATGGAAATATAACTGTAAGATTTTGTTACTTTTGAGTACTTCTTAGTTTATTGCATTTACTACTGCATTATTTTGTTGTACATTTTCACTGACAGTTGGGAACGAGCCTCTGGTGGTTGCCTAATGTGATTTATTTCTCACACCCTGTTTGGGTCATGCATTCGACCAAAACAGATTACATTTCTAATGTTGTAGATAGAGGAAGGGGTCCCTATACAGGTATATGATTGTAACAGAGGAATAAGAGAGCATAGGACCGAGCTTAGCTTGCGATGATGATGTGTCTGTTTACTCTACATTGTTTGTTTGGTTGTACCTTGTATATTGAGTTGTATTGTTTTGTTTTGCAGTGTATCTTGTTTTAGATACATTTATAGACATAATGACATGTTACATTTTTATATATAACTATTGGTTATCTTTTACTGCAGTTGTTCATTTCTGGTTAATGTTCATTGTCGTTTCTATGGTTGAATGTTATATTTATTTTCTGCTATGATACACTTTGACAAATGAGGGCATAATTTTTCCACTATCAGACCTGGCCCCTTTCTGCTAGTTGGATACCTATGGCATTTTGGGAAACGCATTTGAGGTCATGTGGCCAAACGGGATTGGGGAACCTGTTCTGTGGATTCTTGATATGGGGCATTCCAATCTAGTATCAGAGGGGTTATTTTCTTTGACATACTATTTATATCTTGAGATAGGGATAGGACAGATATAGTGGTTGGTAATAAGTTGTGCCCAGTAGTATCTATCCCGTGTATAGGGAAAAGCATGTCTACCTCGGTTCTTGCAATTATTCTGATTTTTCAAATATTATAGTTGATTTGATTTTCACCGTTGGGTGACCCACTAGTGATTGTACTGTTTATATGTTATACATGGGTTCTATTTAGTTTCAACCCGATGAGATGAGGGTATACCATTTCAGGAATCATTTAGGCACATGCTACAAATCACATGTCATGCATTCGTTCCATGCAATGTTGGTGAATTAGAAATTCAATGTGGTTGTGATAGTTTTTGTGCTAGAAAATTATGTAGTTGTGATAGCTGCTTTGAGAAATACCTGTTATTTGATAGGGTATTTTTGTGTGAGGTTGTTGATAGGATGAACACCGATATTTGGTTTTTGGGGAGTATGGGCCATCAATGACCAGAATTTGGTGGATCCTTCACCAGTTTACTATGTTATAACATGTTTAATATGCCAAGCATTGATACGTGGGGAGTATGGGCCCTCACAGATTTGAATATGGCACTTAGTTGTTTGTTTCAACGTTTTTCTTAGTTTTGGAGTAGTTTCTTGAGGCTTACTTTCTGGAAAACCCAGGATAGAAGCGGTGTAGTTCCTTGGACACACGTTGTGTGTTTTTTTCAGGAATAAATGAAAATATTTTAAGTGCACGCCGTGTACCCTCAATACAAGCTATGTCGCCTCTTCCCATGTCATAGACTATGTGGGCGGGGACACAGGGTAGGAAATGAATTGGGGAAACACGCTGTGTACTGGTTGTACATTCCATGTCACTAAAAACACAGATAGAGGAAACCTTATGAAATACACGTTGTGTCTACATTAAACATGCCGTGTAGTCTGACCTAGGTACCCGACCGTGTCACGAACAACACGAGTCAGTGTTATCTTTCCAAGTACACTCCGTGTCTACCTAGAACATGTCATGTAGTGTCATTCCTATAGACTTCCGTGTACCGAGAAACACAGGTCCGTCTGGGGCTTCTTTGAACACACTGTGTCTTTTAAGAACACGCCTTTTAGTGTGACCAGGGAACACAGGTCGTGTCATGAACAACACGAGCCGGTGAAAGCCTGTCAAGTACACGTCGTGTTCCTGTGGGACACGCCGTGTTATTTTGATTTAGGAGAGTCATGTGGCTTAAGTAGTTTCAATGGACTCAGGTAGGGAAGAAGGATTCAAGTATATGTCGTGTTTTAAGACAACAATCCATGTAGGTGGGGTGTTACATGGAAAATTTGGCAGAAGTACACTACCTTGTGAAAGGCAGACTAGAACATGTCGTGTAGTTACAACACACACCATGTAGTCTTGTTTTGTAAAACATGAATGCTATTCTTCTATTATTCCCTTCATTACCTCCCCGTTTTCAATCATTGATAATCTTGATCTAAGTTGTTCATTTGACCATGTAGATTCATGTCACTGAGACAACCACTGGTTGTTCTTCAGGAGAGCGGCGACGATTATACTATTGAGTTGGTGGGCCTTAGGCAACCAATGTATGCTCCAACAGTGCCAGATGGGGCGACAACCGTTATAAAGGACACAGGCGTAGATGCACAGTTTCATGAACACTTCATTCGGTTCATGAAAACATTACAAGGAGCACCGCATGACGCCACATCGTTGGTAGAGCTGACACATATCTTACAACAGTAGAATCCGCCATAGTTTTTAGGGGATGGTGGACCACAGGCTGCGATGCCATGGTTGGATTCGATGCAGACGATCTTAGAGCATCTAGAAATGCCTCTAGGAAGGAGGGTCAAGCTAGCTACATAAATACTACGTGATTCCATCAAGAGGTGGTGGGATGTTACCACCCAGTCTGATCATCACCGTGACATGGAGTTGGACAATTTTTAGGCCGCCTTCTATTACATCATATTCCTAGAGATGATGAGGGAAGATTGATCTTGAGAGTTCATGAATCTACAGTAGGGTTCCATGTGAGTTATGGATTATTCTGCTCACTTCACCGAGATTCAGGATTTTGCAGCCGTTCTGGTGGGTGATGGGAGGTTGAGGGATAGAATCTTTGAGAATGGTCTTCGATATGACATTTGAGCACTACTGAATGTTTTCTGGTTGCCTATAGTTCATTCTATTGTTAACCGGTCACTGATTACTAAGCAGAACCTACAGGAAGCTAGTGGTGTGGGCCATGGAGGTTCGACAGCAATTTCTGTTACAATTTCTACCAGTAAGAGGGAAAGGCCAATGGACTTCTCTCATGGAGGTGGTACTAGCCAAAATAAAACATCAGGTGGTAAGGTCATCTGCTACTAGTGTGGTAAAGAGGGGAACAAGAGACTGTAATGTCCACATGACCTAGTGGAGTGCCGAGCTTGCGGCAGGATGTGTCATCTCTATCATTTTTGTAGGGCGTTTCCAACAGTGGCTAGTGAGAGGGGTTCTGTGAAGACTCCACGTGCGGGAGAAGGACCAGTAGCTTCTTAACAGTTTGAAAATTGAAATATTTCAGGGCCTTCAGGATGAGATAATGGTTGTGGCAATGGTAGCCAGACACTAGTATCTCATAGGCAGTAGGGCGGGACAGCTCAGGGTAGCCAGGCTGTGTCGCAGGGCCGCGACACAAGGCAGACATATGTAGTGCAATAGACCCAATAAGAGTATGATCCTAGATCTTCTGCTGTCAGAGGTACTATTCTAGTAGATTCTGTTTTATCTTTGTTACTTTTCAATATGGGTGCTACACATATCATTATATTTGTTCCTGTTGTGGAGTTCTTTGGGCTCCATGATTCTTCTTCTTTGTATGTTATGATGCTAGACACTCCGTTGGGAACTAGGATGACTGGTGTGCATCAGTGCAAGGAGTTCCCCTAAAGGTTGGTGGGTGTCATTTTCTATGGGACCACTATGTTTTGGAGATGATGATCTATGATTTCATTCTTGGGATGGACGGGTTGGTACCCTTCCGAGCCTTTGTGGATTTCTATCGTCACAGGGTGAGTTTCACATCACCTGAGGAGTTTCAGGAAAAAAGTTTTATCCAACCTAGTATTTCTCCTTGGGGTTCCCTGGTCCATTTTTCAAAGAAGGAAGATGATACCCTTTGACTCTGTGAGTGTTATCGGATGTTGAACCAGCTGACAATGAAGAACCGATATCCCTAAACAAGGATTGATGATCTTTTTGATCATATTTAGGGAGAACGAGTGTTCTCAAATATTAAATTGAGATCCAGATATCATCAGTTACATGTTAGACCATCGGACATAACACTTACTGTTTTCGAAAAAGTTATTGTCTATACAAGTACTTTTTTATGTCATTCAGACACATGAACGTGCCAGTAGTTTTCATGGCCCTAATGAATCATTTGTTCCATCCTTATCTGGAATATTTTTTGCTAGTCTTTGTGTACGATATCTTGGTGCACTATAAAAATTGATACAACCATGCCACCCATCTAGAGATTGTACTGAGTAAACTTAGAGAGCATCAGTGTTATGCTATGTTATCAAAGTTACACTTTTGGATGGATCAAATTCACTTTGTAGGTCCTGTTATCTTAGAGGAAGGAGTTGCAATGGAACCAGATAAAGTGAGAGTAGTAGTTTCCTAGGACCAGCCTAAGAACGTGTTTGAGATACAGATTTTTGTGGGGCTGGCTAGTTACAATAGGCACATTATACAGGACTTATCCCGCTTTACATCCCTATTGACGAGTTTTACTAAGAAGGGTGCAAAGTTCGATTGGTTAGAAGCTTGCGAGATAACCTTTCATGAGCTGAAGGGAAGGTTGACAACAACAAAAATCCTGATACTTCCAGAGAAAGGGAAGAGCTATACAGTTTACAATGATGAATAATGTATTGGTCTTGGAGCAGTGTTGATGTCAGGAGATCAAGTAGTTGCGTACAGGACTCGCCAGTTGAGGCCACATGAGAGAAATTACACGGCGCATGATCATGAGTTTGCTACAGTTGTTCTTACGTTACGATGTTTGAGACATTATCTCTTGGGAGAACATTTTGTGGTGTTCACAGAACACAAAAGTCACAAATCTATCTTTACCCAATGTTACCCAAATTCGAGACAGTGAACGTGGGTTGAATACCATTAGTCCTTCAACTTCGAGTTTTCCTATGCACCTGGTAAGGCTAAAGCAGCTACTGATGCACTGATTAGTAAGACTCAGATACATGCATTTCAGGAGGCCAGTGGTGAGTGGAAGATTATGGCTTTGTTCTCTGAGATATATATGGAGGTGCATCATAGTCAGGGGAAAACCTATCATTCTTCCTTATATATGAATTCTATCCACTGGATAGAGTGAGGATGAGAAAACTATCAGATTCATAAGGACTAGTTCTATGAGAGTCACTGGCAATTGAGGACCCTCATCATAGTTGGATGATAGGAGATGATGAGGTATTGCGTTTACATTGACTAGTGTGGGTTCCAGGGGACATACACAAGTATTTGATGCAGGAGTTTCATGTTTTAGCATGGGAAGTTCATCCTGGAGTCACCAAGATGTACCGTGACATGAGACGCCAGTATTGGTGGCCAGGTTTAAAAAGACAAGTAGCTGGTTTTGTTATGAGTTGTCCCACCTATCAGCAGGTGAAGGTGGAGCATCAGAGGCCATCTGGACTATTAAATCAGTTACCCATTCCGGAGAGGAAATATGATGATGTCGCAATGGTCTTCATCACTGAGTTTCTGAGGTCACCTCGAGGCAGTGATGCTGTGTGGATTGTTGTGGGAAGACATACAAATGTATCTCACTTTTGGCCAATAAAGGATACATTTGGTGTAGATGAGCTCATGATGTTTTATATCTAGGAGGTAGTACGTCTTCATGGGGTTCTACGTTCTATAATTTCAGAGAGGGACGTCCATTTTACATCACGTTTCTGGTAGAGTTTTCAGAAGGAACTTGGTACCCACATGCTTCTGAGCACAGCTTACCACCCTCAGGACAATGGCCAGTCAGAGCATATGATATAGGTGCTTGAAGATATGTTGCGTGCATGCGTCCTAGACTTTGGGGGCTCTTGGAAGAATTGAATATGTCTGGTCAAGTTTTTCTACAATAATAGTTTTCCGGGAACTATTGAAATGGAACCTTATGAGGCTTTATATGGAAGGCAATGACGGTCAACTTTTTGTGGGATGGAGGCAGGTGAGCTAGATTTACTAGGACCACGTCTCACGAAGGAGACATCAGAGCAGGTGGAATTTATTCTAAAGAGAATTCCTATTGCGCAGTCTCGTAAAAAATATTTTTCTGATCGCTGTAGATAAACCTTAGAGTTCGTGGTTGGGGATCCATATTTTTTACGTGTTTTTCCACGATTAGGACATAGGTGGATCATGAGATAGGTTTAATGTTCACCAAGGTATGATGGGTCGTTTGAGATTCTAGGGAGAGTCTGGCTGGTTGCCTATTAGTTGCGGTTACAATAGAGGTACCATGCCATGCACGACATCATCCATGTATCTCAGCTGTGCCATTATCATTCAGACCCGTCACACATCTTTCATCCCAAGGAGGTTGTTCTTTAGGTCGATTCATCCTTTGAGTAGCATTCAATTTGTATTGTTGATAGGAGCACGATGGTTTTCTGAGGCCAGTAAGTTCCTCTCGTACGGGTTCTCTGGCAGCATGGCTGAGTGTAGGATGAAACCTAGGACTGGGAGATCGACGTATGTTCTCAGTGGACAGAGTTGTTCACAGCTTTTTCTTCGCCACCCTTGGAAGGGAAATTCAGGGACAAATTGCTTTTAGGGTGAAATTGTTAAGAACTCAGTTCTTATTATTGAGGTACATGTTCATTATTTTCCCTTTTCAATAAGTTTTTTTGAGAAAAAATGTAATTGGGGTGAAATACCAATTTTTGATAGTACACGTCGTATACTTTTCCACACGTCATGTACGTTGGCCGTGTAGAATGAGTACATAGGGTGTATAGGAAGGTCGAAAATGAAGGGTGTAAAAACTGACTACACCCCATGAACATTGTATTTAGACGTCGTGTGATCAGTCGGAAGGTGAAAAATATGGTAGTGGAGGCACCTCCAATGGAGTGACAGTACATGCCTTGTAATCAGGAATACAGACCCTTTACTCATGTTGATGGATGAACCGTGCCATGATGGAAAGAAGCCGCCAGAGGAATAGTTTTATAAAATGAAAGTACACACCATGTAATTGAGATTTAATGTCGTGTAGTTTGTTTGTTTTTTTTTCATAAAACATGCAGTAGCATATTAATTCATTAGAGGAGGAATTTAGTTCATTTTGGAGCTAGGAGAAGAGGTCAGAGCTTTGAAGATCTCCTAACCGCACACCGGGAATTTGAATCCTTCTCTGACGAACTAGTTTGAATCGAACGAGTAGGTCCATAATTCTAATTGAGTAGTTCTTGAAATTTCATTCCTGAGGGAATGTTATTTGAGGTTGAATGTGTGAAAATTTATCCCAGATCTATGTCGTTCATGGGCGTTTCAGGAGGTTTCATTCACGTATACCGATTAGGGGTGATCGAGGTAGGTGGTCTGGTGTTTATTTCGAACTGTTGAGTTGAATATGTGTACTATTGTCCTACAAACCCATGTTTTTGGTGTCGTATGGATGTGTCCTTTTATAAAAATTATCTATAATTGAATAGATAATCTTTTAATAAGTTAAAATGATTTTTTGGGATCACTGCTTGGATACAGGACCACCCCGAGGGTGTGTTCTTCTATTTATCCATTTGTCCAAAATAGTTATGGGTATACCGTGAATTTTAGCATGATTTGAATTGACATGAGAGGAATTGTATATAATTTCTTTCTTATGTACTGGGCTAGGCCCAGTTACTTGTATATCCTGAGGGAAGTGTTTCGTTTTGCCAGCATGAAACTTTTCTCATGCCTGTGGGAAATAGTTCCTTTGCCCATGGGTAGTAGTTTCTATGCCTGTGGGAAACACCTCATATGCCTATGGTAAATATTCATTATGCATGAGGGTAGACACATGCGGGTTTCGATTCTAATTACCTGAGGGTAAGGTTTGTTTGTCTAAGGACATCGTTATCATGAATATTCAGAGTGTTGATTTTCACATGTTGTACCTGCAAAGTTAAAGCACATGATTGGAATGTATAAATGAATATTAAAATGGCAATATAATTGTAATAGTTAGTTAATTTTTAGTACTTATTAGTTTATTGCATTTACTATTGAACAATATTGTTGCACATTTTCACTAACAGTTGGGCACAGGCCGTTGTTGGTTTCCTATTAGGATTTATTTCTCACACCCTATTTTGGTCATGTCTTCTACACAAACAGATTACATATCTACAGGTATTGATAGGGGAAACGGTCCTTATACAGGTACATGATTGTAGAAAATGAATAGGAGAGCATGAGACCGAGCTTAGGCATGTGATGCTACAACGTCTGTTTACTCTGCTTTGTTTGTTTGGTTGTACCTAGTACTTTGAGTTGTATTGTATTGTATTGTAGTGTATCATGTTTTGGCTGCTTTTATAGAAATAGTGACATGCTGCATTTTTATATATAACTGCTGGTTACCTTTTACTGCAGATGTTCATTTCTGGTTAATGTTATTTTTCGTTTCTGCTGTTTTATGTTATATTTATTTTCTGTTGCGGTACTCTTTGACAAATGAGGGCATAGTTTCCCCACAATTAGACATGGGTCCTCACTGCTAGTCGGCAGCCTCTAGCGTTTGGGGAAATGGGCTTGAGGTCATGTGATCACCCGAGTCGGGGTACCCATTGTGTGGCTTCCGGATCCAGGATGCTATAAACATTAAAGAAATATATGTCAAACATGTAAAATACTCTAAACTTTTATGGAATAATTATCTAAATTATTTTATTTCAATGTTAGGTTATGTTCATTCTGATGAATGAGTTCAAGATGATTCCATTTTTTATTCTCCATCGAAATTTGAATATTTTACCATCTTTGAATAATGTCAATAAAAAAAATCCAATCATTTCCCATTAAGATGTATAATTTTTTAAAAATTAATTGTATTTGATATGTCTATTAATTTTATATTTGACAAAAAGACCAAGTGTGTTATGATATAATGCTTTCCTATACTTTCTATATAAATAAAATTAATTTTATCATCACAGATCTAAAAAAAGATATATATTTATTTATTACCCTACCATGTTATTGTGTCCCTCATTAAACATTTTTAAAAATTTATTTTGGTAAAAATTAACTCATTTACTTTTCAAAGTATTATGATATACTAATAATATTTTTTTCTCATTACACTAAGGAAAAAAAATTGATGTGATTTATCTCCCACCAAATTGAGTGTCTTTAATGCATTTTAGATAAACGAGATTTATGTTTTAAATTAATTAATAAACTATATCAAATATCTTAATTCCTTTTAATTTATTCTTAATAATTTTTACGTGTTATTGGAAAAATTATCAATAATCCAAGGCAAAGGATTTTTTTAGGGTTTTTAGGAAACCAAAAACAACATTTACTGTTCTTATTTTGTCCTATAATTATGTGATATATTTAAACTAACTATTAAAATGATAATATATGAATATTTTATAGTAATTATAATTATTATATTTATATTCATGACAATATATTGTCCATTCATGTAAATTGAATCCACTTAATACATTCAAAACAAAATTTGTCAAATCAAGTGGGTTTTTCATGATTTATTAAATCTTGTCACGCATATATCATTATCTATATAGGATTGATAGAATAGAATATAATACCAATATAAATAATATTATTTTCAATTAATACACATAATTATCATATTTATTATAATTTTAATCAAATCATAGTAAAATATTTTTATCAATCAGTAAATTATTTTTTTCAATTCTATAGATATTCATTTTTTCATGAATTTTATTTTTCATAATACATTATTCTAATTACACCTATATTTATTATAAAATATAATTTCATTATTATTTATTAAAATAATATTCCTATTTCTATATTATCATGAAATAGATAAAATTATTCTTTAGTATTCTAGTCCAGGTGATGATATTATTTTCTATCTATATATTTCATTACTTTAATTGACTTACCAAAAAAATAAGTGTACAATATTAGTTTTCATTACATTATCAGGAATTATTTTTTTGTATTTTTCATATCAATATTGTTATTAAGAATATTTTTTCATAACATTAGTACAATAAAAGTATCCTAACAGATCTTATTTAATGGAAATATGATGAAATTTATATTTTTAGTCTTCTTCAATAGTTAACCTTCCATCATAAAATCAATGTTATCCTTTGAAGGGTAATTTTTTCATTCCAAAATGAATTATTATACTCATGTTTTGAAAATGAATTTAAATAAACCATTAAATAAAAACTCATTTCGAATTACTTTTCCACTCATAATTAGTCATAATTATCTTCCTCCTATTAATTTATAGTTATATATTCATCAGAGTGAATGTTTTATCCAGAAAAAAGTAATTTCATTATTGTATAAATATTTATCTTCCTCATTAAATTAATCATCAGAATGAAACTGTATTTTTAGATAAACAATTTCACATTATATATAAATTATACTTCATATTTACTATAAAGAAATTCCATCTTGTTTTTCTAGTATCCACCTTCTTTCATCATTGATTTTCATTTTAGTTGATCATCCTCTTGCTCTTCCAAATTCCACTAATGATGATTATCTAAATAGTATATATTCATTCCATGTTTAATATATATATAATAAATTTTTAACTCATACATAACTTTATATATTTGAAATAATTTTTAGTAAAATCACATAAAATCATTTTATTCATGAAAACATCATAATCCTCATATACATTATTATTGAAAATATTGGGTTCATTTCTTATAAAATTTGAGTGGTACATAATTTTTTTTCCAAATCCCTGTATTATTTAGTTTGGTATGGAGGTAAAAACTGGTTTTAGTGAGTAATTAATAGCCTTTTTTAATTTCTTAGGGGATTTGACTGATAAAATTGAAACATCGGAATCTTGGAATAAGTGAATGTGTGGACACACGAATAATGCCTATGATAGTATATATTGAATTTGTATATTTTAATATATTCTCATAAATGTTATATTTTTACAAAAATACTCAATAATATCAGCCATTTTTGGAAACACATGTAAGAGGCACTTTTCTTATGATATAAAAATTTAGAATTAACAACACCAAAATTAAAAAAATATTTAAAATATAAAATATCTCTTTTTCACTTTCATTACATAATATTTAAATGGTGATTAAGATGGTTATTTTTTCAAGGGAATTATCATATGATATATAATTTTGAATTATAGAATCTATATTTCTTGAATAAAATATGCATGTGAATATTATTTGATGATTTCAGGGGATAATATTTTGTATAAAAAAATACTTAATTAAGATTACACAATGTGGTTTTGATTAACTACTTCTTAACATTTAATTATTATTATATACATTTATTATATTTTAAACATTACATTAACAAGATTTTTTAAACCCCTATGTTTCCCAAAATATTATTTTTATATAATAACTCCAACTCTTAAATATTATGTTAATAAATTTTTTTAGATTATATTTTATACAATAATTAATTTATTTATAATGTTAATATAATGTTATTGATTATTAGGGGTGGTTTTTATGTACGACTATTTTATTTTTTAGTATTACCTTCTATATGTTTGGGGTTAGAAATATTTCTATAGTAATTTATTAGAAATTCAATTGTTGTTATATTGTACGACACACATTGATTTTTATGTTGATTATTTTGGATTGAGGTTGTTCCTTTGATCATGGGTGTGGTTTTATTTTATATTTTAAAATAAATAACCACATTTAAAATATGTAATTGTATCAAAAGTATTTAATTTATATGATGGTAACCGGTGTCTTTGACATATCCTATTGGTTATTGGCATTAGGAGATAATCTAATTCACATGTTTGATCTGGGGTATAAAATAAATAGGTACATGTAATGATAGAGTGATATTATATATTTTTCCATAATATATGTTAAATTATATAGTTCATCACCCTTAAATTGATTTTTAATATAATATTATTCTCTATTGATAGCTTATCAAGCAAGATATAACATTTAATAAATAACTATATATACTAAAAAATATTATAATTTAGATGTGACTATGATATCCAATACTATAAATTAAATAGAATGACTTAGAATAATAAAATTATGATGAATATGTATATTATTTTTAAATAATTTAAACGTACTGATTATTTCATAATAAAAAATTAGAATATTTTCAATTGTATGATTAGGGGTCAACAATATGATTTCTCGAAATAAGGATTTATTTTAATTTTTTCATGTAAATTTTAATTAATTTATTCCATTATTAAATTTAAATTTATGAAATTAATTTCACTTTTTAAACCTTTATGTCAACATTATCTTACTATATTTTTTTAATATTCTTATAAATAGACTTCTTTTTCTATGAAAGAATGTATTTTCTAAAATCACATTTAATTTTAATTACAATTTTCATTATGTTTTGAATTTAATCATAATGTCAAATAATTCACATATAATTATAATAAACCTATTAATTTATTTAGGAAACATCATTAATATTAATTTTTTTATATCTTTATTTTTTGGATTTAATGTACATTTTGCTAAAAACTCTTAATATGTTTGTGGTGTGTTTTAACCTAATAAATTATTTTAATCAATATAGATTAGTTTTTTAATAAAATTATTATGTTATATATTAAATAATGTATGTTTATACTAATTAAATGGGTTTAAGATGTTATATAATAGAAATAAATTTGATATTATTTTTTAAAAACCATATATACAATACTAGTTTATTGTTCATTTTATTTTTATATTGAAAAGTCAATTCTTAAAATTATTGAAATTTAATTTTGTAAGTTGAACTAAATTTTTTTAATGTAAATAATTATAACTATTAAAAAGGATAAAATTATTTATTTTCATAGGGAATAAAAGTAATTATAATTGGTGTTTACCAATGTTGACGTTCAAAAGTGATTACCGACAGGTTTAATACAATAGATAAGTGTTCGAATTCAACCCATTCTGTTATAATTATAATTTTTAAAACTTATTTAAAAATTATATTATTTTTTATTTGAATCACTGAAAATTTGATTCAACATTCACCGAAATGATACCTTATATTATTGAAATGTTTTGGGAAATTTTTTGTGTTTCATACTCTTAAATACAAAAGGGATCATATTTTTCTCCCTTATTAAAAAATTTGAGAATTATATCTCATCCACTACCAACTAAACACCACTACAAATTAATTTTCATCATCATAGATCATTTTTTCTTCTCATTATATAAATCATCCGAGGACTAATTTTTAAGACAAATAATGTTTTCCAAAGATGGTGTATAAATATTAAAACAAATATTTATTTATATTTTCAACTTTATCTTCCAATAAACCCATTCTATCAATCATAATATTTTGAATATAATATTATATATAAACTGAGATTTTATTTTAATTAGTTTTCAAACATTTCAAACATATTATACATGATATGGGAATAAAATCATTTCCCATTTTTTGTCTCGACTACATCTTCCATGTGGAGATATGAATCATTTTCAATCATAATATTTATTGCATTTTTTTTATGATGGATTTAATTTTGATATATTATATTTATTAAATGGTTTTTTTAATATAATATCGTACCAACATTATTATCATCATATCCATCATAAAAATAATATGATACTCATGCATAACTGTGTACATCCACCTCCATAGTGTAACGTGGCTCATTTTAAATATTTATTTTACTTGGAGGATAATGAATTTATATAAATGTTTTGATATTATAATGATTACTTTTATGGTAACTAACCTTTATTTTTCTTCTATTCAGTCCATTAGTAATATAGAATCATTACTCATATGTATGTATGGATCACCATATCTAGAATGTGATGTATTTAATATTTAATCACCACATTGTAATAATGGTTATATATATTATTTTAATATTAATATGATAAAATTAAAATTATTAAAATTTTATTGATTATTGAACCCTCATCAAACTACATCTACTGAATATTTCGAAACAAAACATAAATGTGAAAAGCAGCGTTTAAAATCTGAAATATTGACTTTAATAAAAAATTATTAAAAAAAATTAAATAATTGTTTTTTAATGATCATAAATGTTCATATATTCATGAATATGAATAAATTATTTAAATTATAATAAAATATAAATTTTATATACATTATATCAGAGCACATACAAATCATGTTGGATATAAGGAACAGATTATTCGACACAATTTGTTTCGTTGATACATGAAAGAATATATGCTCTAATTTCTGTTTATGAAAAATATTTATTGATTAAATTAAATATAATATCATTTATTATTATTAAATCATAGTATTGCAATAAATAAATCCTATTAATTTCTTCAAGGGTATTTTATTTGAATGTCTCAAAAGTTTTAAGGTTTTCCATCTCGAATTAACCTCTTTGAGACATATGTTATGTTGTACAACTATCTAATCTATTATGTATTATATAATTAAAAATTGATACATATTTTAATTTATATAGTTAGGTTAATGATATTTATTAATTTGTTTTAATTTATTTCATTCATGGGTATTATGAATCAAAAGTGACCAAAGTGGGTCGTGTTGGAAGTAAAAATATTACTTTTTTATCTGGATTATTTTTTATTAAAATTTCAATAAATAAATTTATTATAAATCTCTAGAAATTATAATTTTTTAACTCCATCAATTTTTTTAATATACTAAATTAATTTAATTAAATTTCATTTATTCAATTACTAAAAAAATAGAAAAAATATTTTTAATGAAATCGTTATTTATTTATATATTCGATCGGGAATATTTTTTTACCTGACCTTATGTTCATAAAAATAATTTCTAGATTATTATTAATATATTATAAATATTTCTTATATAAATTTATAACCATTAAATCAATTCTATATTATATAATTTATTTTTCTTCTATCTTTGAAATGACATAACATTGAATTTTTACAAAAAAAGTGAATAGAATAATTTTTTTTAATATACTCAAAAATAAATGTTTTATTTTTATCAAAAAATAAATTTTCTTTGAATATTATATTACATGTTTCCATGATTTTTAAAATAAATATATTTTCTATATTATTGTTGGAATATTTTATATTTTTATTAAATGATTTCATATTAAAAATGGAATATTCCTCAAAAACAATTCATGTGATATTTCAAATGTATTCTCATATATAACAACATTATTTGTTGTTTCATGTATTATAATTAGTGTAATTATCCAATTTTTCCATCATTTATCATTTTCTAAATTTTTTATTATGATGACGAAATTTTTATGAAGCCCACATTCTATCGATATGTTATAGAATGATGAAATGATGCTATTTTTTGAAAATGTACCACACAAATGCGTGGTTTACAATTAAGTGATGAGTGGGGTTTTTATAGATCATAATTATGGTTGGGTCCATTAATCAAAAAAAATTAATTGGGAAATGGTGAAGGAGATGAAAATATCAAAAGAGATGATTTAGTTGAGATACTAATAAGAGATAATGGAGTTGGGAAACTCATAACAGATGATAGAGTTAACAAAAATATATGTGGTAAATAAGTTAACTATATTGATACTCATCATAAGAAAATTTATAACATAATCAGTTAATAATTTCCATTGTGCAACTTTGTCCACAATGATATTCATAAGATTTAACATTGATTATGAAACTGATTTTTTATGTTTATACTTATGAAACAAACATATCTCTTTTTAAAATGGTATGTTATAATTGATTATTAATGAATATTTATGAATTAATAATCTTATGAATTATATATATTATTTTGAAAAATGACTTATATCATGATTTATGAATAATGATCTTTTACTGATTGGGTAAGATTTTCATATTAAATGATCATTTTCTATTACATTTTCACTTTTATTATACCCAGTAATTATAATTGATTTATATTTATATTTATATTTATTACCCTTGATGAGGCTTTGAGATCAACCCTTCTTATGAATATTTTCCCATAGTAACATAGAAATGATATATGTAGAATATTACTACAAAGGTTTATGGTAACTAAATTTTTAATGGAAAATGATGAAAAGATTCAATGAACATGATGTTTATGTATCCATTTTTTCCTACAAAATATCATCATACTGATTTTACCTATAACATATTGATATGTTTTGAATATACAAAAAATGTGATGCCATATTTTTATTTGTAATTTTTTTTCATATGTAATGTTTGTATCATAACAAATATTAGTTAATTTTGGAAACTACAATGTGAAAGAATTATTGTGATCCCTTAAGAAAAGTATAAATATAGAAGATAATAATATGATATAGTATGAAAATATTTTTTTCCATTATAATATATATGTCTACAAGATACAATGTGGTTATAGTTGTATCCCAAATTCACATAGGTGTAACAAATCAGAATGGGTAATATTGAGAATTATCTCAATAGTCACTAGAGATGAGTGGGTCCAAAACCACAAAACTAGTTTAACATTCGTAAGGGGTTATTTTTAAGTAAATTAATATTTAAATAAATTTCCAATAAGAATTATTTTATTATATAATGAATATATATTTTATAACACAAAGCTTAGTTAATTGAGAATTAAAAGGAGTAAATATTCTGATATCCAATTATTTATTTTTACAAAATTATGATATTTACATTATTATCATTATTTTCAAAGGATTTTTTTTAATTTATGTAAATAATAGGAACCTAGAAGAATATATATAATGATTAATTTTATATATGATGCAATGATTTACCTCTTGAATAATCAAATAAATTTTTTTACAGAATATAATTGATTCTGAATTTTTCTAATCATGTATCTCCATATATGATTTATGACATGAAAATAGGTTTTCTTATGAATGAAACAAATAATATAAAAATATAAATTCATAAATATCATGGATGAATGATGATTTAACATCCTAAATGTCACGAATGTGGAATGAATTCCTTATGGAAATGTATCAAATAATTGAGAAGATGCATAAAGTAAGGAATATTTAATCATAAGGAAATTTATTTACAAGGAAAAATAAAATGTTTGGTTAAGATAATAGATGAGAATATTAGTTTTTAAAATGTTCCAACTAAGAAAAATATATTAAATAAGTAATTCATGGGAATTGGAAATATTTGATTCCTTGGGGGAATGCTCGGGAAGAGTGTCAACAAGATCATATGGGTAATTTTTATACTATTGATGACAACAATACTACAAATATCATAAGTTAAAAATTATTTTCAAACCATTAATTTCATTATAATTATGAAACATGAATAAAATTAGGATTAAGAACCTTTTGAAATGATGATTATTTCATATTTTTGGACATATGTATAATGTACTATGATTACAAATCGTGGTCAATAGTATATAGTATAAGGGGAATGATTTTATATATTATGCACTTTGACCCTAGAATTATGTTACATTTGGGGTTGAGAAATGATATTTTTTTATAAGAATAATGTAACATCAAATTATTTTTCTACAATAGTTCAGATTTCAGGATTTTCAACTTTTTTTTTGTAATAGTACCAATATCATAAAAAATAAATTTAGTTGTTTGGGGGTATATTATGGAAGATTCATATATTATGGATAAGAACACATTATGTGATATTGATGTTGACAAAATAATTATTTTTTTGGATAATAATTCTTTTGATACTGATAATATATATTTTATGGTTTTGACAACCATCAAAATGATTATCGATTTTTCTAAAATGTGAATTATGATAATTTTTTTTCAATTTTTTATTAATGGAATGTATTATATAATTAGAAATATTATTTATGGAATAATGTTATAGTAATTTTTTGGAATAATTTGTGTATTCATTGAGGTTTTATATTGATTTAGATTATAATCTTATTTTAGGGGAATATTTGATCAATTTATTTTGATGATTCATATATGAGCTTTAGATAAATATTATATTGTTTTATAAAAATATAAATTTATATTTGAAATATTTGATTCATAAAATATTCAAAATTTTATTTTGGGGTGTTGAATTTGATCACACATATTTAAAAGATGATTTGGGGACTAATATTTATCAAATTATTTATTGTAAACTCTGCCTATTATTGATTATGTCACAGAGATTAAAATTTCATTTCATCAAATTAATATATATCTATATTAGATAATGTATGGTAAGGATTTTTTTAATAAGTATCTTGACTAAGATTTAATGAATATAAATTCTCTGATATATTATATTATCCTTTAAATGTACAATTTAGTTGTTTTGTGAGGGAAAATTCCTCCTCATAATAAATTTCATAGATTAAGAGAGGATATGTCATTAAAAATTGATCAATGTGAAATGAAAGGATAAAATTATTATTATGATATATAATGAAACTAACTATGTATATTTTCTCATATTACATTGATATAAAACCTCGTATATATGGAAAAGGATCTAGAAATTTATTTTTTTTACTTTTTTCAACTATTTAAAAGGAAATTATTTATATTTAATAACACCGCTTTTATATGGTTCTATAATAAATAAAATTATAGATTACATATTCTATATCACTATATTTTATTCATTTTATAATATCACTCTCCTCATATTCCATATTTTCACATACAAAAAATATTTAACTTATATGGTAAGTCAATTATGTGTTATTTAATGCAAACTTTATATTTTTCAATTTTCCTTTTAGAAAAATGATTTCAAATCCCCCATTACAATGTGTATTTTCCAATATGGTATTTTAAATTAATAATCAAATATTTACCAAGGAATAAATAGTGATGATTAAATTTCGTAGGAGTTTTGGAGAATATAAAAAAATGATTAAAAAACACAATCTTCTTCATCTATTTCTTATAATGAAACATCAAGACTTAAGAAAAATATATTATAAAAAATATTTATTTAAAGTTAAAATTATATCAAAACTATTAAATTGGGAGGTTTGAGTAGTAATAATAATATTAATAAAAAAATTGTAAATTTTTAACAAAATTAAAATATATTTTTTATTGTAGAATATATAATTTCACAATTTTTTGTAAATTCATTTTTTGAATGATGAAAATGTTTTCACCAAAAACTATTATTGTTTAATTTTCAAAATAATAATAATAAATAAATAATATATATTTATATATATGTATATATTAATTTTAATTTCATAAATTTATTATCATTTTTGAAATGACCAAGTTAGTAATATATTAGGCTATATTTTTGGATTTTTCTCCAAATATTTGTTTTTTAGTTAATAGTGATAATACACACTTTTTTAACAAAATAACTTTTCATCAAGTATATTTCATGTTTTTTTTAAACAATTTAACATCATATAACATTTATATCATGTTAATATAAATAGTTTAAATAATTTTACATGAATTATCGTTATACTTACCGTTTGAATACATTCATTTTTTGGTGTCAAAAAACATCTATCTAAAATAAATTTTTATGTATAAAGTGTATTTCATACATAATAAATTCAATTTATAACAAATTGTTATTGTTTCTATTGAATTTAGTAGAAAATATTGTCAATAATTCAATTTAAAAATTATTTTATAGTTTTTACAGGTCAACAAAATGAATACATTTTGATTTTTTATTCTGTGAGGTTTCAATTTATTTTGTACAGTTTGTTAAAAGTAAGTTATGATAATTATATAAATTTATTCTAATAAAATTTTAACTATATTTTTAATCATAATGATAAATATAATTTAATAAAATTAATAATATTTTTGGTCATAGTGAATGGTAAAAATATTAAAATTTTGTTACCATGGTAATTTTTAAAATAGAGTTTCTATTTTTAAAACCAATAGATAAAGGTTGTAATATGTCTCAAAAAATAATAATAATTATTTCAATAATAATATTTAATCCTTATATTATCATAAATTTTAATATTTTTCCATTTTATCCCCTTTCACATGACGGTGACCTTGTATTATTAACACCTTTTATAAAATTCCATCTATTTATGTCACCTCAAATTTAAAAGGTTACTTATTCTCCTTCCTTGATCACATAATTTTGTACATCATTTTTAGAAAAATAAAACTCCAAATACATAATATATTACCCTCATTATACCAATATCTTATTTACTTATTTTATGACAATTCATTCTTGACTGAAGGTGTAATCCAATGGAGGTCTCTCATAGAAGAGGTATAAATCATAACCAATAATGTTCAATTTCTTTAATTTTTCTACTTCATATAAAATTATATTATAAATAATTTCATTTTAAAAAAATTATATTATATATTATTATATATTATTACACTGTATTAGAAAAAATTTCTCACATCTTATTCATTATATGGGAAATAATAGTATCTTCTAATTTTGTACATGGTTTATCACAAACATGCATAAATATGATTAATCTTCCATTACAATATTTCATGGTTTGTTATTTATATTGAATTAATGATAATATATGATAATACAGTGATAATTATTATTCAATAAATACAATATCCCTCCTACCATATTACCTTATGATCCATTGGAAATAAAAAATGACTCTTGTGCGCATGTGTAGACTTCCATCTCCATTGGACAATGTGGTTCATTTTACAATTCCATATTAAATAATTTTAAAAATATTTTGAATAATGAATATATATTATATTTATGATATTTTAATGATCCCTAAAATTTTTATTTATCATTATGTAACATCCATTTAACCATAAAAATGTGGACATTTCACTAATATGTACGTATAGATTATCATATCCACATAGTTGTGTCATTACATTTTTCTTAACTATTTATAATAATGGTTTAAACATATTTATAATTATTAAATATTTATTGTAATAAATGATTTTGAAACTTGTGATTATGGAACCATGGATAATGTACAAGGATCATAAATTCCAAAATAAAACCAACATGAGAAACGATGCAGATAAAACCTATAATGAAAATGTAAATTAAATGTTTATAATAAATGTGTGTTGAAATTTTTTTAAGTGGATCATATATGATATTATAAGTATAAATATTATTATATTTGGTAATTATAATAAATTTAAATTTTCTTTATTATAGGAATTAACACTTATGAATCATGTTATATATTTGTAAAGGGTTCCTCTTATAAAGGTTTTTCACTGAAACTTATTGAATGATATAAACATATTGATGTTAAGAGGTATATATATAGATAACTTTATATTTTATAACATTAAACCTTATTAATTAATGTTAATTAAATTAATTATAAAAAATATATCATTGATTTGGATTTAATTATAATTTTACCAATGTTTCAAAGGTTTACCATTTCATATTATCTAATTTGGAATATATGTTATGTTATACACCTATATTATGTCGGGACATGAATAGACTATTCCATTGAAATGTTTTAACATAATTATTATTATACTCATAGTATTTAATAATTCAATTGATGGTTTATCTTTTATAGGGGCAAGGAATCAAATATTACGAATGTGTTAGATGTTCTATTTCACATTATTTTTATTTACTGTGATTTTTTAGTTACAATTTTCAATTATGAAATAATATGATAAATCACCCCCAAATATTATTGATTTCATACCCGCCAATTATTTTTGTAGATTAAAATCCTGCCATTAATTTACCTATTTTTTTTAGTGAAATAAAATGGGATATTCTTAAAATATGTCCTCGAATTGACCCAATATATAACCGATGGGAGTTCTTCATCCACACTGGCTGAAAACTGGCACCTCAAGAATCAAAAAAACAATGGGGGAATGATATCACTAATCCTGAAGAAAAAATCATTTCATATATATTAAGGAATTAAATATCATAAGATAACTAGAAGAAATAAATTACAAAACTAATGAAAAACTATGATAGTGATACAAATCAAAGTAGCTAATCCAAGACACAAATTAACAAGTCTGATAAAAAATGAAAAGTAAATCAGAAACCTTCTACATGGTGAGAAATGTGTAAAAACTCCCACTATCTCATAACAAGTTACCCATAACTTGTTGAATTAAACCTCATTTCCTAAATTTATATTCATTTTATTTAATAATCAAATGAAAATTCCTTGTCTACAAACTACCTTATTGTTCTTCAGTGTGTGAGATAAACATTTTCAATAGAATCCCACATAAGTGTTCTATATCAAGGCTCTGTAACTGAATCCCATATTCTCAATTTATAAATTGTGGAATTACAGGTAATATATGTGTTTATTTCAAAATAATGGAATCAAATTTCAACATTACCATATCTGTAAAACAAATACAAGTAAAAAAATTCAAAAAATAAATATAGAAATCAATTAAAATTTTATCATAAAAAGTTATAACATGTCAATGAATTATAACGATAATAGACAATATATAATTGAAATGGTGAAAAATCATGGTAATTTTTCCTACAAAAATAATTAACTAATCATTACTAGTGTGTAGTATATATCCCAAGTACAAAAAAATTATGGTCTATATAATATAGGAATAAACTAGAATATAAAAACTTATACAATGTGAAATCATGTCGATGATCTAAATTCATCTCTATCTAGGAATATAATAACACCAAAAATAACAAACCATCTAAACAATATTAGAAGGGTTTTTCTAATATTATAACTCCCACAAATGTTCAAATGGATCACATATGTGTCATGTAAAGATATTTCAAATGGATTGAAAATTTACATTAAAATTTCAAATTCCAATAACCTATTAGAACGTTGTTTGAAAAGCCAATTCACATTCCATTTTCACACTACTGTAAAAATGGTTTCTCTATTAACGAATCATTGGGAGAACCATATTTTTGTAAAACCCCCATTTCAAGAAAAAAATTATTATATCATTAATTTCTCTTATAAACCCATTTAAACACCATGATCTATTAGGTATTCAAATCATATAGGAAACATATAGAACAACCACCTTAATCTCAAGTCATAGACCACCTGTAATAAGATTCAACAATAAAAAATTATTATAGAAAAAATGGAGGACATAATTTTTAATCTCTAGCATATAATTTAAATCCAAAATAATTATTTTATGGGGATATATTATTTCACACATACAAATTGTAATATACATGAAATACCACAAAAAATCAATGTACCCCCTTGAATACGGAGAAACAAGGGATCTGAATTATATAAAAGGAATCAATATGGGAATAATTAGTAATATTAAATAAGATAAATAACACTATTGTGACAATTGGAAGTAAATATTAAGAAAAAAATCTTACCAAGAAAGATTTAGAACAACCACCCATTTTATAGAGTAAAAAACAATAAAATCTCGATAAAACACAGACACCAAAAATCACCTTGAACAATGCCAAGGGTCAATGTTGGGAAAAAATGAATTAATTAGGAATCATGATTTTAGAAACTAATACATATAAAGAAATAGTTGATTATGTCATAAATAATGCATTCACAGTATAAAATCCCCATGATTGTCTATAACATACATTGTTTTCTATAAGGAAACACAATTTTAAAAAATGTACAAGATACACCACGTCGAGCTTAAACCAACAACAAAATATTGTTATTTAATATGGTTTTTTTACATATCCTTTAGAATAGATGGAATGAATATTGTTAACAGAATTAGGAATATGTGGTTGTCACAATATTATATTATGATTCATTTGTTATAAAATTAATTGAAAACTAAAAATAAAAATAAAATCAATATAAAGGATGTGTATTCACGATAAAATATAATAATGTGAATAATTGTGTTTATGAAATAGAATATAAAATCACCAAATTTTGAATTATATTCATGAAATTTAAATTCAATATAATGTTTAAAATTCATATTATTTTGTAGACATTTTATAAGAACCCTAAAATTTTATTGATAAACTGAGTATTTTTCAAACAAGATCGCTTTACCACCTTTTAATGGAGAATCTATTTTAAATTTGATTTATGTCACTTTCATATATTCTATTTGAAAAAATAATCATTATACATGGAAGTGGTACATAGTTATTTACTTTGGTTAATTTTCTTATATTGTTATGATACCATTGATATTTTAATGAATAGTGAAAAGTACTTCATTTTATTTCATTAATGCTTTTTTCATAATTTATTTATATTGATATATTATGCATTTATTTGGTTTTAAAGTATAATTATATTATGTTTTCATAATTTAATCCAATTTTACTGATTTTAATTATTTTTTAGTTGAAACTATATATATAAAATTATTAAAATGTTGAATGTCTCTTTTACCCAACTTTAGCCACATATGAAGGACCAGCATTAAACATAATTTTTCTGCTTCATGAATTGGATTTTGAAAAACAAACAGAAAATGATTTAATAAATATGACAATTTTGGTCTAATAGGAACAAACTAATTTTTTTGAATAGTATATTTATTATATTACTCACTACGGTTCAAGGGTAAGTTAGGTAATTATGGTTAAAAACAATATTATAATTTTTTAAAATTAACCAAAAACTTATCCAGATTGATGGTTTTTTATTTTTTAACCAAAATATTAATTATTATTAAATTATAACCTCTTTACGCAACTTGGGATGGATTATTTAATTTATTATGTAAGTGTTAATGATATATAAAAAAGGTTAAACTCATATTTTTAACAAGTAAATAATTTTAAATACAGGGTTATGAATAAGTTTATATAGAATATAGATATTAATTTTGAAAATAAAATTTTTATCAACATCATGATATTTTTTTTAATTTAGGATCATTAAATTATTACATTTAATTATGACACCATGATGATGTACTAATAGATTAGTTTAAAGAAGAATTTTATAAATGATATTTATGATTTTAAAATAAATATACATAGACCTATTTGATTCCACCATGAATTTCATGGATGATATTTCATGTTAGGTATGAAATAATTTATTTTTTTGGAAGTAATCATGTTGTTATGTTTTATAAAAAAATTATTGTAATGAAAAGTGTAAAATTTGATATATTTAATATATTGAATTATCAAATATTTAACTAAATGAGATAAAACATTGAAATAATTATATTATTCGCAAAAATTTATATATAATTATAAAATATTAATTAATGATTCATTCATTATTCAATAGACATGTTACAGCTATTATTTTAACACTAAATGTGTTAATTACTTGATAAAATGGTAAGAATTACAAGGAGTTAAAATATATTTATAAGGATTTAACAAAATACTAAACACATGTATAATTTTAATTTTATGATAATAAATCAATCCAAAATGATAATATCGTATAAAATAGTTTAAGATCATTTTGAAAAGAAAATGAATTTATATTGATTTATTACTTTTATTATTTCTATTAGTGATACTACCCTCTCCTGTAGAATGGGAATTATTCATTTCTATTACACAAAAATAAAACTGCATTTTACATCCAATATCTAGATAAACCCTTTACTAGAATTTACACCGAAATTATATAGCCCTTAACTAAGGCATAACATTCTCCAAAGAGGTCGTAATGTGTTTAGAAAGGTGACCATTTGAAGGAAAGGTGACATATTGAATTAAGTATTTATATATTATTTATTTTTAATATTATATTAAATACTATCCAGCCATGATGAGATAAAAACTAAATTATAATAAATATATAGATATTTTTATGTTAATATCATCTCCTAAATCCATCTCAACATCTATTACATGGGAAAGTAATTAATCATTCATGTGTACATGTGAACTATCACCCCCACGAATCGATATAATTTGTTTTCCATAAATGTCTATAATGACTAGTTATTATGATTAAATTAGTGTTAAAATTTAATATTCATGACGTATTAATCATTATAATATAACAATATTTCAATTATGTTATTTATTTACATGATTATATAAATGACAACGTCGTTCATGGGTACAAGTGGTCTATCACCTCCATGAAGCTATGTGATTCATTTTTTTCACTACAACACTTGTATGATATATATAAGTATATTTAAATGATTAATATTATATTAATTATTATATTATAATTACGGAATGGAAAAATTATTCTTACCTTTTTTTCAGTAATGAGTAATGAAAAATGGAAAATGATCCTCTTGCGTACGTATGACCTAAAACAACCATGATTATAACATTGTTAATTTTATATTAAGATAAATAATTGTTCCATTTAAAAATATAAATTATATAAAAAATTGATATTTATTTCATGGATATTATTTTGGAGATGATTCACTTATGACCACATCAATTATACATCATATGATGTTCTTTTTCCACTAATGTACCAAATTGATTCATAATGTCTAGAATGAACTCAAATAATTATGTAATTTTTTAACATAGAAATAAGTGATATAAAATTAGTAAGAGAAATGAAAAATGTTATAATGAAATTAAAAATTAACCTATCATTATTATTGAGGAAAATTATGAAATTATGAGTTTATTCAGACTCAAGGTATGGTATTTCGTTTGAATCTCATTTCATTGATGCATATCCTAGTGATGTAAACCATTATTATCCTATAATGTGTATATACAACCATTTTGACATGTTATGTCATGAATTAGTATATTTATATGATATTTCTAGTATTTTTTAATGTTATTCCTTAATTATTTTTAATGAAGTGTTTCTCAAGGGAACATGACACTTTATCTAAAGCATGGTTTTAAATGTAATAAAGACTTGTTCTCATAAAACCTTCTATTAAAATGTCCATGTTTTCAAAATGGTTTCTATGTTTTAATTTATATTGAATATAATGCCTTAAAATTTTATTTTAAGTCAATATTATCAATGTGGTATGACACACTATGATTAAAAAATGTATTTACTAAAAGTTTTATAGGGTTTTGGAAATAGACTGAATATTTCAATATATGGAAATAATATCTTGTGATTTATGAGTTATATGTTGATAATTGATATATTCTATGTGTTATGATTAGATAATGTTATATGAACATTTTAAGGATTGTTATGTGTTAAACCAATTATGTGTGGTTCCATAATAATGTAATGACATGTGGTTCCATGAAAAAACAAGGACGGGTGGTAACGTTATAACCTAAACTAAACTGGGTACAGAAGTATGACATATAGCTATTCCATTTATAATATTGATATATGTGGAATTAGACCTTAGTATTATTACATTCATGTATTCTTATTTCCCATGTTACCTTAATATATTATGTGTGATTTTTATGGATTTTATGGATATTATTTGATTACAAAAGCGTAAGCATTAATATTATATTTAGTGAAGAGTATTTACTACTTCTTAAAGGATAAAATTATAACAATATGATAAAATATTCATGGTTTAGATGTTTTTTCAAGGATAATATATTTCATTATTTTTGAATCTCTTAATAAAATTTTTATACCAATTATGTTATTACTTTCCATGTATAGAAAAATGATAACGTCTTTCGTGTGTACATGTGAACTATAACCTACACGAATCAATGCGATTCATTTTTATTCACTACATCACTTTTATTATATATATAAATATAATTAAATGATTAATATGATATTAATTTTTTTATTACCATTCTGGAAAGGTATAATAATACTACCTTCTTTCCATAATGCTCAATTAAAAATGGAAAACATTACTCATGCATATGTGTAGTCTAATATCTCCATGATTATAATGATGTTCATATTTCATTATAATAATTTTTTAATTTAATTTTATAATTGGTATATAAAAGTGATCATTTTTTCATGAATATTATTTTTGAAATGATTTAATTATTACCACCTGGAATGCTGACATCATACGAATTTCATTTTCAACTAATGTAGAGAATAATGTCAAAACGTCTGAAATTGACCTAAATAATTATGTAAGTCTTATAACATGGTAATAAGTAATATTAATGTAATAATAAGAATGTAAATGGATATCATGAAATTATAAATTATCATATGATTAATATTCTAGAAAATAAATATTGTACGTGATGAGTCAGACTTGGGAAAAGGGACTTCATATCAATCTTCATTAGTTATGGCATATCCTGATGTTATAAACCTTTATTATACTACAAGGTGTATATAAATCCCATTATACATGTTATATCAATAATTATTATATTATCATGTTATTTTAAAAAATCAATGTTATACCTTAATGGTTTTTATTCAATTGTTTCTCAAAGTGTTAGGGAAACTTAATCTAAAACAACGTTTAAATTTTTTAAATATTTATTCTTATAAAACAATCTATTTATTTGTCCGTGTTTTGAAAATTATATTTATGATTTTATTTATATGAAAATTACGGTATTAAACTATTATGTTCTATCTAAATTTTCAATGTTTAATGGGACAATTTGACTCAAAAATATATTTATTAAATATTTTAAATGGTTTTTAAAATTGATTAAATATTTTAATATCTTGAAATGATGAATTGTGATATATGAGTGATATGATGATAATTGAAATAACTTATGTGTAATTATTATATAATATTGGTTTTACATTTGATGGGTGGTTACAAGAAAATACGAAATATGGGTGGTTTCGTGATGAAAAAATGATGTGCGATTCCATGATAAACCAAGGATGTGTGGTTTTGTTATACCATCCAATGAATTGGGTACAGAAGTCAGATGAATGGATGTTACATTTGAAAGAGTGATATGTGTGCATGTGTACAATATGGTTATTCCATTTAAGTATAATTATGTACCAATTTACCATTATAAGTCATTTGTTATTTATATGGGTTTTGTGGTAATCTATTGATTACAAAAGGAGTAAACAATGTGCTTATATTTATTGAAGATTATTTATTAATTATTAATTTATGATCACTTATTCATGGTTTAAATGTTTTTTCAAGGCTAATATTATTCCTTATTTTTGTATCCATTACATAGATATTTATACTAATCCCCTGCTAATAAAATCCTACAATTTAATAGAGAATAGAGATAATGATGAGATCAATTAAAATTCATAAACATGAAAATAATCCATGTTTCATATTAAATAGTTTTTTCTTATGGAATAAATAGATATTTTTAGAAGTGTCCACATTTCATTGACGTGTTTCTTTTTATTTATGACGTATTGCATAATTCTCAAAATCGTTAATCATAAAAATATCTGCAATGTGATTAGATGTAAAATGATTTACATAGTTAATTTTTTATTGCTTATTAATGGTTCATTTTACTAATATACACTAAAAATCATGTCTCCACAACTTAATAATCTATGGTTATTTATTTTGATAAAAAATAAGAATATTTTATAATTGATTTATGTGGAATATAGTTTTCATCTCTTGTTCCCCATGACTTATTTACAATAAAAGATATAGTATTACTATGTTAAAACCTACTGCAGTATACAACCAACATTGTTTATATATAATATTCTAAAAATAATTCTTAATTCATACCAAACTCAAAAAAAAAGACTCTAATGAATAATAGATCGTACCATAAAATCAATGATGTTACTATGTCACATATATATAATGTTCCATTCTAGGGAAGTAATAAAGATGAAGGGTGATCTGGAAAAATATGTAAGGCCACTACTCCCCCACTAAAAAATCAGTATCCCATGTCTCATGAGAACCTAATTCATTTATCCATGCCACTCGGTCCAATAGAATGGACATCCACTCTATGTCGTTTAAATGTCAATCAACCATTTCCAATAGATTCCCCAAAATTGATACACCATGATCTAATTTTATCACTTCATAACTAAAAAAATAGTAGGATAATGATGATAGATCATAGGCCATGTTATAGGAAAAATTTCATGTTTGCATAATAATTGATCCCGTAATAATAATGATAAGAATCCTAGGACAACTACTCCATCATCTCGACTGGTTTGTCATATTTCAGATCCAACAGTCCATATTTCCCAATCCAATGATGACCCATCTGAAATTATAAATTCATGGATGTTTGTTCACTAACCAAAAACTCTGATTTAAAACATTAACATTCAAAAAGTTATTTTTTAACAAATCAATGCTATTACAATAAGAAAATGTATATCAAAAAACCTCTCTGTCATCTCCTGAGCGATGTTATAACCCATAATAGACACTTCTCAAACCTCATCAGAAGAAATATGTCACCTACAAAGTAGAACAAAAAAATAACCAATGGGTGAAATATTAAATTTTGACTTGTAATAATTTAAATATTAAATATCATCAATTTTTAATTAGATATCATATGATAAACTAAAATCCAAAACATTGAAATGGAGAAAATCATAATGGATATAAATTGATATCAATATCAAAATATTATTTGATGGATGATTATCTATAGTAAACAGATGTTATATCCCTATCACCACATAGAGACTCTACTGTAATATATATGAAAACTTGGGATCCAAATATAAAATATTGGAAGTGGTAACTCTATCCAATTTCCCAATATGAACTATAAGAGGTTATAGAAAATAGAATGTATTAAATTCATAAAATTTATATTTAATAGGGTATAATACTAATATATAAAATTATAAATATAACCATTCATAAAAAAATAGAAATATGGTCTCACGTCCAAATACATAGTCTTTAAACCAATATGAAATAGAATAAAAAAATTGTGTAAATAACAAAAAATAAACTCCTTATAAAAGGTGTGGTGACATACAGATCCAGAAGTGGAAAACAACTTTATAAGGGATAGAATAGCCAAAAATTGTATCAACACTGAAAATGGTCTCACATGTTCCTCTGAAATTATCTTTAAAATGTTAACTCATTAAAATATGATCTATAAGAGATGATGAAAACTCAATTTTTTTAAAAGTCTTACCTTGAAAATGTTCGACTAATACATTGATTCCATTATTCTATGCAGTAAAACATTGTATGTAAGTGTGTCCAACATGACATTCATTTTCATGGTGTTTTGGGAGATGATGATATCGAAAATCTGAAGGTACTCCACCAACCATCTCAAATTGAGATTTCAGTCCTTCCTCAAAAATACATAACTCACCATCTTATTTTAAAAATATGATCTATATATCTCACGAAAAGGATAATACCAGCACACTTATGTTCAGAAATGACTATTAAATGATCCAAATCATGCGTGGAATAATTATTCTCATGTAGCTAATTTTTTTGTGACACATATTCTATTTAACATCCAGATTTATATTACCACTATGATGGTTGGTAGACCCATCACCACATGGCGTCATGATCGCTTCACCATGCACCAGAGTCTACCGAATAGTAGCGAGGGATTAAACATGGTTCAGTGGGGATACGATACACTCATAATCAGAGTGAAACAATAAAATAATGGAAAATAAACATGTACATAATGTCATTCAATAGTTAATAAGTGAAATAAAAAAACATATGAATTATATAATATTTGATTAAAAATGAGCAATTCCTGTTTAAAGGAATGCATTAATAAAATATAATTATACAAATGAAACTAATATTAATTGAAAAATAAAATTAAACCCATATGTTATAATCCTCAATAATACTGAGGAGTAGTCTAACCATGTTCCCCCTATCTCCCATGTACACATCACATCACATGTAATGAATCCATAGACCTACAACCCAGAATATTTAATTAGTTTCCAACAATGCCCAAGAAGGATCTGTGATGATAATATCAGTATACCAACACCCATATTGTATAACACAGTCCATTAAATTATGTATAATGTAATGTAGTGAGAAGATATATGATTAAAAATAAACATGTAGTCTGTAATGAATACACACCAACCTGACTAGGTTCATATGGGTAACCTACAATTTATAAACACTTTGACACCATGTTCTGTGTCTATGTATGTGGTCAGATCCTATTTTATAATGATTTATAACACAAACCGGTGGTGTATTCTCCATCCAAGGATGAATCACTATTAATATACCATAAAAAATGGGCATCTACCCTCATGCTGGCCAAAACATCATCCTCACGAATAACTAAAATCTATCTATCTGGAATCGTGTGATTTTGAATATAGACCATAGGCATTGAGTACCAGTACAAATGACCCTGTGGTGGTTCGAAAATGAGCAGAAATACCCTAGGCATCAACAATAGTCATGATTCCTCATAATTCTTATATAAATATATAGTCTTCCCCTATAAATCATAAACTTATGTTTTGTGCCCTGATGTGGTTTAGAATAACATGAACCATACCCTCATGTGTCCACATTAAACATTAATTATGTCCTAAAAATCTCAACATCTCAATTATCATTGTCCCATCATGTATCAACAACATCGATAACACATAATATAAAAATCTAATAAATAAATATAACATGTCTAGTTTCAAAAATAACTCATTTATAATCATAAGACAGAACATTAAATTTAAAAAAAATATGTATGAACAAATTATTTCATTAATCTAGTTTGGTAATTATCATCATAATTATATCAACTCAATTTAATTATTCATTTAAACGTGGGGTCATTAATATATATATTAACCGAAATTATCCATGGTCATTCATCCATTATGATTTACAAAAATTAATTATTATTCCAATTCAAATGTATTATATAGTAACAAAGAAATATATCAAATTTTTCTTTTCATGCCCACATCATAGTTTTATGACCAAACTTATAACAATTGCTATATATAATTTTATTAGATAAAAGGGATTTAGATTATACCTCAGAGTTGTCGCACCATGAAGTAAGAATAAATTGTGGAATATGGTGTATGAAATATATTATTATTGTTAATTTAATATATGATGAAAAATAATATAAATCATATCATTAACCAAGGAAAAATCCATTATTCCAAAACATTTAATTATATGGATTTTCGTTTTCTTAATTAAAAGGGGTCGGTAATACCATCACTTAGGGTCAGTCCATTTAATTCCATTCAATTCGTTTTAAGAATGTAATATTTAACTTGAAATATGTGTTAATTTTTTAAATAACTCTTTCAATTTATCATAAAATGGTTCAAACCCATTTTCAAATCATTCAATCAATTTAATAAATTCAAACAAGGTGACACAAAAATAACATGGTAAATTCCACATTTTAGTCAAAGGGACAAAGGGCCAATTTGGAATGGCACAGACAATAGATATTTCCATGTCCATGTAGAACACCCCAAGTGGGTTTCTCCTTAATATAAGAACATTATGGAAATGAGAATGTATAATAATTAAATTTATATGATAACAAAGGCTTTGGCAGATTGATCCCATAATGACACCATGACACGATGTAAAAAATGAATCAAATTTTTGGAAAAAAAGATAGGTTTCCCATATTGATAATTATAATCTAAAGAGAATGATATTCAGATTATAAAATAGGACATGTCCTAAAATGGTTATTTGGTTCAATGAAATAGTTCTATTAGGGAAGCTTTTTTTATTAATATCGAAAGAGGCCTTAGATTAGCATATCACATTGTTATCACTAACTTGATGGAAAAAGAAATACTCCAAGCTATAAAACAAGTATTCTAAAAATCATAAATGGTAACTGTGAGTCTATGAAGACATCACACCTCTGTTAGATGGGTTGTTTTTATTGAAACAAAGACATTACATATAATGCAAAAAATATATCATAAATGATTTTTTAAAACTAATTCATCCTGATTTAAATTTATGGAACAATGAAGGGATATAAATTATGGAATTTATAATTTTAATTAATTGGAAAGGGATCATACTTCATATAATAAAAAATGAATGATTCAGCACTCAATAGTTTAATCATCGACCACTCAAAACCCCATACACTACTACAAATATATGTTCCTCCAATGCTAGGGAATTAATTATTGTAGATATTAATTCTATTAAATAGAACCATTTCATCATTACTATAAAATTACACTTAAATGGGGCACATTATATGTGGTTTTAAAAAATCACTGATAATGGAACCCCTTTATCAATGCTCCTATAAAGTTGATAATGAAATAGTGTTTTTATATATGCATTATAGAAGTGTAGATAAAAGGTAATATTATAATATCTTTATATAGGAAATAAATAAGGGTATAATTTTTAAAATAATATTTCATTAATAATAATATAATATATTATAAATATAAAATATATTTTTAAAAAGATGTAGTTAACAATAAATATTAATTGTCACTTAAAACATTAGATATTAAAGGGAAATATCTTAGGTAAATTTTCAAGAAATATATGTTTTTAGATATTTTAATATTATTATCAATTAATAGTAATTTAATAACAATTTGAATCTAAGAAAACCAAAAAATTATTAATCAAAGATCTAAAGTATGTTAAAAATTTAACTCAAACATTAATAAACCATAACATTTGATCTGAGTGTATTCTTGGGCTCATACAAATACCTATAGATGATTTCGAAGATATATACACCTTGTTTACTCGGGTGACCTTTTTCACTGTATTTTGAGGCCCAAACCGGACTAAAAGGCCTCCAAAACTGAGTTTTTAGTTGGGGTACCCCAATTTGTTAACATTCTATGGAATTTAGACCTCGATTAAGGGGGTATTAATTCTTATATTTAGTGGGGAATAAGTCTATACCTATGTCATACATTCATAATGATATAATGGTATTCATATTTTTATAATTTTTCCTTATTTAATATTATTTATAATTAAACATATGTGTATTTTATTATATTTATTTATAAAATATCACATGTATATATACATATATAAATATATATATATAAATTTATTATTGACTATATAAAATTAAAATTTATTGCCAGTTTTACTTAAGTTAAAAAATTATCCATGTAATGTATCATATAAAAAATTACACAATATGTATAAATATAATTATAAAATTAATTTTTATATATAAATATTTGTCTATAATTAATTAAAAATAATTTTTTATATTTATATTCAAATATATTTAAGTAAATTCATATTATAAAATTTTAGTTAAAAAAATATATAAGAATTTTTAAATTACATAAATATATTTATAATGATTATATTTTTATATATATTTGTTTATTATTTATTGGATATATTTTTATATTATGTTCTCGTATATATAAATGAATATAATATTAATATATAGAAAAATAAATATATATATATATATAACATACACATACATATATTTTATAAATTTATTTAAAAATTGTTATACAAATATATTAATAAAAATTATATATGTGATTATATATATATATATAAATATCATTAAACATACTTCAAAAAAACACGGGTTAGTGGTAAAAGTGTTTTTCATTCAATGGATAGATGTAGGGGTCAAATCATGGCAGGCACACATGAGGATGTAAATTTGTAATGTGATGAAAGAAGGGGTGGTGGTGTAAAAACCATTAATAAAGGGGTGGGGGAGCTCTATAAATGTGTCATAGAAGCGATGGGAAAGGGAGATGTCCAAAAAATGTAATATTTACCTCCTTTTAAAGAGATGCCTTTATTTTAACAAAAAATATTTATTAAAAACCTCATTTAACATCGCTAAAAATGAATTGTTAAATTTGTCCTTCAACAATGCTAAAAATGTGATATTAACATGGGACTTTCACAACACATTATAGCACCGATAAAATCCCATAGATTTTTAATAGATCCTTATTAGTTAGAAATTTTTTGGAACAATGAAAATAATATTCTTGCACTGTAAATGGCCTATTTTGAATATTTGATGTCAAAATTATATGGAGTAAAAAACAATATAGGGACTAAAAACACTTAAAGACACTAAATTAAAGACATAAAACTGAACAACAAGATGATAAAACCTTACCTGAAGTTGTAATGACACAAAAAATATTTTTAACTACCTCCTTATTAGGTACAAACAATGAATCCTTCATTAAGAGGTCCTAAGGGCTAAACCGCTTGCCGAAAACACTGAATTAATAGAAATAAAATATTTTCCCAAAACCTAGGATCATCCATATGATATTGGGTTACAGGGAAGGATATATCATCCAATTCGAGTAAGGATATGGGATCTAGATACCATACATAGTCAAATCCAACACAATTTGTGATGAAATTGAATAAAATTTGTGCACGAAGAAGGAGTGGATATGATGAATCTCACGTCGAGGATAATAGATGGGTGATGCATCATGTAAAAGATGAAAGGGGAGACCAATTTGGGTCTCTAAAAAAATGACAAACTATTAATAATATTAATAATATTATTATTAAAAATAATAAAACAATCCTAATCACAGTCATAATCATAATTAAATTATAATTAATATTAAAACGAGTATGTATTTATTTCATTTTTTCATTTAATAAAATTTATTTATTTTAATTTTAATTTTATTGTATTTAAGTAATTATTTAGCAAATAACACACATCACTATGCTCAAACTCTTGAAATTATTTTCTTAATCTTTCATTGTAAAATAGCATGTCTAGAATATGAAGATTTCAATTTCATTTGTATATATCATTGGTTCAAAAACATTGATTTCTAAAACATCTCCACCTTATAAATTTCAATTTCTAAGAAGACTTTGAGGACTATAAAAACATCAACCTTCCTTCAAGGTCCATGATGTTTCATTTAATCTTCTGTGTAGAATTTCTAATATACCAATGCACCTACAAGAACATCTTAACCATGAAACCCTTATCTATTAAAAACTGACCCAACACTCATTTTATTTTCAACCGAAACACATGGATGGTGTATTTCAGAGTTTTTTATCTCTTTACACAACAATGAAAGAGTCTCAGGAAACAACATATTGGTGGTTCTCACCACTATAGGTATCAAACATTCAAAAAGTGGTAAATTATAATCCATTTCACCACCACTATCAAAATTGTATGTGAATCCTGCATCATGATTTATAGATATTCTCTCGCATAAATTGGAAATAGTTAGATGTTTGATTCCCCACTGACATTATTTAGTCAGTTCAATCTGTCTCCTCATTCAAAGCCCTGAATGGCACAAACTGCACTCATCTCACCTGATGACGTTCAAAAAAAGTTCTTTCAATAACCAGTCAATTAAAAAATAGAGAAAACTACTTAATACACTTCATCCAAAACATCAAGAAGACGCACTATATAGATCGATGTAATTTTACAACATGAATTGTGATGACTTTTATCAATACATCTCACATTCACCATGAAAATGCTCACATAAGTGCACACATTATTTCTGGTAAATTTACTTAGGCAATAAATCACCTCTAACCCTGATGATAAGTTTAGGATAACTGCAGATTGAAATTACTGGAGTGTAAGGAACAAACTCAAATTAGTCTATAATATGTGCTCATTACTATAAATTATTAAAAAAAATTCAACATAAAATCATTTACTGAGCCTAAGGAGACATAATCATGGAAGATGAGTTAAGAAAACAACTATTGTATATGATTTCATTTAATTCATTCCTATACAGGAGTCCCAGAGTCACTCAGGATTAGCCACACATCAATAATAACCATGTGATTAGCGTAAAACACTAGGAGACCAACTAAACTACCCAATAAATTATAAAATCTAGAATTTTGTAATACCATCACACTCCTACTATATCAAATATGATGTGAATATAGGAGAAAACTATTATCTTAAGGAAGAGTACAATAATTGGATTTTAATTATAACCAAAAGGGAAATATCCAAAATAGTATATGTTGATACAATTGAAGAAAAGTGGTTTGATATCCAAATGAACAATTATGAACCAATAACTAAAACATTACTACCAAAGGAATCCCATGATAATTCAAGATTAACCACTAATGTAAATGAATGAACAAAAATTGTTTCTCAAAGTTTTTATACATCACCAACCACACCTATATCATTATACGAAGAATGCATCAACTTCATTTGAAGTTAAAAAACCCCACACACATTTAATAAATCATAAATAATCTCAAATATTTCTTTTTTGTTTTCAATATGCCTACTCAAAAGGACATGTATTTAATAGAACAAACATGATGCTTCCTAACTTATAAGTGTCATAGTTATATGAGAAATAGAATGGTAATACTCTTTTATGTGTGATAGATAAGATTCATCTTTAATGAATTTAATATATATACCTAATTCAAACTCAAAAACGTCAATCCATTTGGCATAAAAAAGAAAAACATCTAGCGTGTTACACCACAAGTGTCTTTGAAATTCATATCAAAATTTGGGAAGAACATGATGTATTTATGCTGATGGAACTATACAGTATATATGGACATATACCACATACTAAAAAACAAGGGTCAATGATTCCACCACAATTGAAAATCTCATTACAATATTTAGAAACCTAGGAGTTCAATATACGTGAATGAATAATAAACCATTGTTTTAGAAGCAAGATGATCTGCCATTAAAACTATCCATACATTGTCCTCTTTATGCATTAATGTATCAGATGGTATATACAATATATTTAACCAGATGTCTTATTTACCTACACATCCCTTAGACTAGATGACTATATACCATTTTATCCATCACTATGGATGAAGAGAGGGTCGAGAGACCTAAAAAGAGACCGACCACACCAATGGAATGTCTAACCAGCTGAATTTTATCATTAATCAATGATGAAGCAAGTAAATATTGTCGAAATATCAAGATCACTCCTCCAAACAATAGTTTCAACTAATTATAATAGTCCTACTAGGGAGACCGACACCCGAATGACACCAAACATTAAAAATCGCAAATCAATATCAAGGAACTAACACACCATGGGGGATACCTATCATGGACTAGGAACTTACAATGGAAAAAACATAAATCTAAACACTATATCAATCCATAAAAATTTCAAAACGTTCAAATGTCAAATCTCTAATCCACTTCAAAAAATAAATAATCCCCATAGATAACTCACAAATTTCTGTTCCAAATAAACTCAAATAGAAAATATATCATGGCCATTTAACAATGGTTAAAGTAATGGAAACCTCACAGGGATCCATTTTATGGAAATTAAATTTATTCACATTTAAATATTTAAATATATAAATGATTTAGTTCCCAAAATTAAATACCATTTGAAATGAATATTACACAAATAATTTTATTTAACCAACACCCCATGGAAAAACATTAAACATATATAAATAATATTTTTAACATTATAAATTCATTAAAATCTCATCATTATTAGGATGATTATCATTTAAATTCCTTTTAATAAAGAAGGTGACTTACTAAGGTCCCACTAAGACATCCTTGTTTAATCAGAAAGAAACCCAATAGAAGTATCATAATTTAGTAAAATCTTAAACCCCCATTATGTATTTGGAATAAACATTAAACATTACATAATAACCAATTAAGATAACAATTCATATTTTGGATCATTTAAGGTTTATAGATTTATAGGACTAAGTTATAACTTATACATAAAAACTTTAATGTTACATGTAGACACTTCTACTCAGTATTCATTTTTTTATAAAAAAACTATTCAAAAAGAGATGTGTTATTTCCATGATTTAAACAACATGAAATTTCCATGACCCCATCCTTTTCCCTATTCATCTTTAAGTCTGGTGAAAACATTTCAAAACATGGTAAGGGAATATATAATACTTAAGGGATACATAAACATGGAAAATTATTAGTTTTTCAAAATGAAATTTAAACCATGAATATATTATCATATGTAATAATTTTCACAATCATGAAGTAGTAAATACTCTTAACTAAATACAAGATCAATTATTACCCTTTTTAATAAAAATATTAGCACAAAAACCATAGAAAGAAACATATAACATATAAAGGTAACCTGGGGCATTATCATAATCTAATGGAATAACCATACAGTCAACTTCCACACATATATCAACATAGAATAGCCATACGACCGAATTAAATAACCAATTAATTGAAGGATATAATGTAACCTCAAGTAATTTGGTATATCATATAACCACACATCATATTTCCAAGTACAATTACATAATCATAACACATAAAATATTGAAAATATCAATATTTCAGAAACAAAATTTAACTTGCAATCACAAGATAACATCTCACGATATTGAAATAATAAATCCATTTGAAAAACAATTTTAAATACCCAAACTCTAAAAAAAGGAATAATGGGTTTATTTTTTCCGTTTTAAAACATTAAGGCTTATAGAGGAAGACAAATAATGATTACGGTGGCATAGAGGTCATTTTTGCCGAATATGATCAAAACATTACTTTATCATTTAGAATAAACCTTCGATAAAATATATTACCTTTGGATGAATGTAAATGTAAATTAGTTTTTTATACATAATGTAAATTAAGGATGTTTATATTATCAAAACATGCCTCAATGAATGGAGATTGAGACGAAGTCCCTTACCTCTTTTCCGACTTGACTCGTTTTTCTTTAATTTCCTGAATAATAAACTTAAGTCAATTTAAACATTACTAAGAACTTATTTCATGTTTATTATTCCTATTATATCACTTATTAACATGTTATAAAAATTAGATAGTTATTTAAGTTAATATTGTCCATTTAGTCGATATTGGGTTCTTGAGTAAAAATGAACATATGATAATTGCAAATTATCCATGTGGTAAAATGAAAAAAATATCCAAAATGATATTTATGATTTAGATATCATATATATCATATATATCATGTATATATGTATTTAGAGTAGTCCATAATATTCAGATATAAGAAATTAAATGCACTATTCATGGAGATGGTAAGTTGTATGTACGGGTGAATGCTAATTTCATTTCTTTTAAATATTTAAAAGAATAAGAAATATATTATACAAAGATATATTATAATTTAATTACAATATATTTGTTTTATATGTTAAATTAGTTAATAAATATTAACCATTTGTTGTTCCAAGTATATCATGAACGAGTCATATCACATTGAGGGGTGGTAGTCTGCACTTCTTCAATTGAAATTATCGTATTTATACAACATGAAAACCATAAAGGAATTTTATAAATGAAAAATAAATAAGCATAGAGATATAATAGATATAATAGATATCATAAATAATTTAATTTCAATCATTATGGACAACATGAGAGGTGGTAGGGGAAAATCGAATAATCATCATTTCGTGAAGCAGTAGTTTGTCGTACACAGAAAAATAATGTTCATATCCATTAGATGGATATGTGTGTAAGTTAAGTTCAAATAATTATCTAAACAATAACACAATATATTTAGGATACTAGTGTTATTATGTAAATAAAAAATAATAATATCATAGATAGTGTAGAAGAAAAAAATAATGGAAAGGAACTTGAGATAAGACATTACATCAAATATGGTAAATTCTATTCATTTGAGCCAAAAGGATTTCATGAATTTCATTTTGCATGTGTGAAGTATTCCACGAGGAATAAACGGATTATTGGAGCTTATTCAAGTATTGGTTTTATGATCCAAGGGTAAAGATAGTTTTTAGTAAGGGTTAGAGGTGATGTCCTTTTAAAAGAGAGGGGAGGGGATCTTTAGGAATGATTGAAAGAATTATTATATTATAAAATGATTTTAGGTTTTAAAAGGTCCATAAATCATTAAAGTTGAATATAAGATGAATTGTTTTCTATTTAATATCAACAAATAGGTTTTATACATGTTCTTGTTTCATATGTAATCTTTTATTTAGATTTATCCCTTAGTTTACTAATTTATCTCTTTTCGTGTCTTCTTGTATATTTATACAATATAGTTAATATAGTTTTCATAAAATTCCAGTAGAAACACATGTGGTTAACTAATGACATTTTAAACCATATATATGTCACTTGGACTAAATATTATATATTTATGATTGTTATATCATTTAATAAAAAAATATTTTTTAAAAAATCTAATTTATGTCTATTTAAATACTATTCATATCATGACTTTTAAATAATCAATAAAAACATTATTATTTCAATAAAACATCATTAATTCAATGATAAGAAGTCATAATAATCCCTGAAATTCGTGGATGGCATAAAAAGTTTTATAATAAATGTATCTTAATATTTATTATCTCATTTATTTAAATCCTTGATTTATAAGGTAATTAATACATCACCACTATGTCATAAATAAATTCATTTATATGTTTTTTAATAATTATAAATATAATACCTTGATTTATGAAATATTTTAATCTTTTTAATTACTATTTATATTCTAATATAACCCTTATATATCCCCATATAACATATTTTTAGTAAAAGTTAAATGTTTGGGTTAAATTTTCCTTAAAATTAAATTAAAAGTAATTAAATGTCATTTTCACACACAAGTGGCACGATGGGGTCCTAATGTAGACCCACATATGATCATGGTCAGAAATATTTCATTCAATTGCATTAGTATATGTTTTTTTTCTAATTTAATATTATTTTAATATTATTTTTACACTTATTTAACAGATTTACCCTTGAACCATGGTAAATAAAATGATTACTGATGTTACTATTCACAATTCTCAAAAAATAATATATACATATTTAAAAAATTTGGACCTCCTGATTCCAATTTTGGAATCCATTTTCCTATATTCAAATCACAAAAATGTCAGTAATTAATTTAAAAATAATTCCACTTGTCAAAACCAAAATATTGTGTTTTCAAGAGGTAAAAACTACCCAAATATTAACATGTGTATATGTCAAATTACAATGTGAAATTACTTCCAATTACAAATACTTTATGAAATGATATACATATAATCCAAAAACACTTTAAAAAAAATAAATATAAAATTTAATCATATAATTAAATTATATGAATAGACAATTTTGAATTAAAATATAGTATTTTTCACTATTTATTAAAAGTTAATATTATTAGAAAAATACCACAAATATACCAAAAGTAAATTTCGATTTACAAATATTAAAGAAGATGGTTATTTTTTCAAATAAATCATATAAAGGTGTCAAAAAACTAGATTTGAAAAGGCATCTCCATCAAAAGGAGGTAAAAATATATTTTTAGAAAAATACAACTTTTATCTGAGAAAATGAAATTATTATTATATCATATAAGAAAAATATGAATTTAATACATTAAATTGAATATATATCATTTATTTTTCATTAAATAAAAATAAATAATTAGTGGTATTCAAACACAATTAATCTCTTTTAAATAGGTTATCTTAAAAACACATCTATTATATCATTTGGATATTATTTCAATTCCTAATAACTATGTTAACCAATAAATCATCATTTTAACATGTGTAAAACATATTTAAAAATTATGTTCTATTATTCATTCCCAAAATTTAAACATCTATGCATTAACTACCATTAAAAATAATAATAATAATATATTATTTTCATTATTACTCATTGTTGTGTGAATTGTAAGATTTTGGAGAATCATGTTGTTGTGTGTCGACTACGCTATCAGAAAAAGAATCCCCATTAACATATATATCATATTAATAAGTATTAATAGAAGAAAAAAATTATTATTCTATAAATATATGGTTCATTACATCCTTCCGCATTTTGGAAATTATGTCATCACAATTTTAATATGTGGCTCAGAAACTTCATTAAAAGTCCGATATCGGAAAACGAGTCTATAAAACTATCATATTAAAATAATTAAAGAGATGTAGAAAGGTAACCAAAGATAACATATACTAGGTTTCCATGAGAACATGGATATCAAAGAGAAAACAAATCGTCATTCTCTTATGGAGAGTGATAGAAAACATGATCAGGAGAAAGTTAACCACTAGAAAACCACAAACTTATGATATGTTAAATGGCCTTTGATTCCACATTAGGAAAAGTAAATAGACAACTTTTTTTATGTTCTCTTTCATAATGATAGGGAATTGTTTTTTTATGGAATAAAACATAAGTATATATACTTACTAATCGAGTAGTGTTTCATCATTTAATAGGTTTCTACCAAAAACTCATCTTTTCTCTAAATGATGAGTATTCAAGATAACTTGGTCACACCTAATGCACTAAAATCAACTTCTAGAGAATAAAATGAACCAAAAAGATGAGTTATATATTTCCTCCATCTTTAGTCATTATCAAAAACCATAAGTCTTTTTAGAAGTTAAGATAATCCCCAATATGTATAATCTTTTTTATGAAGAATTACTACTCTTAATATAAAAATTTTAAAAAACTATACCCAATCCTCAAAAAAGACCATTAAATCCACAATTAACCTTCAATTTTTTTAAAAATAATCCAAACTATGATAGAAACCCAATTATTAGAAGTATATTATCATATAGTCTTCCACAAAAATCATAATATTTATATCCAAATAACTATAGCTACTCTTATAGTCTCATACTGAAATGTAATTAACTTAATCACATATTATCTATGATAGGATATTCATTTCCATAAATCACCAAAATCAATATATTTTTAAAAAACATATATTATTTAAATATAAAATTACAATATTACTCCTCAATTGAAATTCCATGGTATTATATTTTCATTAGGCATATAGTGTTCCCAAAAGAGAAAACCCCTTCCAAAATAATGTTTATCACTTAATCAAAAAATAATTTTCATAATCAAAGGATACTCATTTGATAAAACATATGATCCCAAATAAACTTATTCTTGATCCATAATATAATTTAACAAAATATAATGTGTCATAATAACAAGGTAAATCTGATTGGTTAGCGGTAGGAGACAAATCCTAGATGCACTTTTGTTATGTGTTCGGCTCCGATGCTCTTTCTAGACAGAATGGGTTGTCACCCATCCTGCATGTTTTCCTTTTTCTAAAACCATATTATTTTGATGAAATACACAAAAAATAAGATAATTTTCTAAAAAATAACCATAACCTACATTATCCTCAATAGTTATCTAATAACTTTCATTTTTCATCTAAAAATATAATAACCATTTATGACCTCAAAAAATAATCATATAAACCTATAAGGTTTTCCATCATGTCACACAAGAAAACATAATTCATTATTGAATAACATTTTCACATATAAAACATTTGTGTTACACATACAATAAAAAGTTATCCAATGTATTCCCATCTTAAATATATATTTAATACTTATAATTATTTCATAATCCTAAAATCTACCATAACTCATGGATCCCTTATAAATGGACTTCTTATTCATTCAACATTCTTTTTGATAAATTAAAAATGATTTTCCAATTTATTCCTCAATACTTCTTTCCAACACAAAAATCATGAATCATATCCGATGTTTCAATAATTTCAAAACATAAGCTAAGAAATAATCCATACCATTCATTGGTCATATCGAGTTTTCTCAACCTCAATTTTATTGGAATTATGTATTTGTAAACATATATTTTTACAGGCTAGCAGATCCCATTCTCAAACCATCATCAAATGACATATATTTATGTAATGACCATGCAGAACTCATTCAAAACATTCAATTGATCCATATGGATGAACTTATTTTCCTTTCCAAGAGTAAATTGGATGATTCCTTTTTATATGGAAGGTTATTTCTTTATGATCTTCATTACCAAATCTATAGCATCTTCCCGTCCCTTTGAATAATTTTCCTAGGTGTTTCATTACACAACATTGAAACATAGATTTTTTAACATACTTATCATTATGATTATTACCTGAACGTTTTTACTGATTTTTTTCTAGAATATATGATTCCATATAAAAGTCAATAAGGTACAAAATGTCAATCATGACTCTAGATGGTTGGATGAGAATAACCACAAGAGTTTTAATTTCATCAACAATTTCATAGGGTTGGTTATTTATAAAACCATTATAGATTGTTTTGCATCCATTTCTACTTGTGTGCCTCTGAGATCCACCCATTTACTAAAACCAAAACTTTTAGTGTGAGTATATCCGTAAAATCATCATATAATATCATATTTGGAGGTTAATAACTATGGTATAATTATTAATGTTATCTTAAACTCATTCTATTTATTTAAAAAACTATGACTCTTTCTAATATGATAACCATTATGGTTATGTCACTTATGCTTTAATAACACACATCCCTCTAAAGTTATCTAAACCGACCTCTCATACCAATAGTAAGGCCCCAAACATAAACATTACATAATCTTGAATTATGTTAATAATTTACATTCATGATCTTTTCATGTTTTGATATTTAGGAAATTAGGCCATAACTTATACATATCAACCTGAATATTAGATGTAGATACTACTACTCATTATAAATTTTGTATAACACAAATTCTCTTAAAAAGTAAATGTGTTTAGTTCCATGACTAAAACAACATAAATTTTCCTCGATCCCATCCATTGACCAGTTTATCTTTTATTATTGTTAAAAAAATTCAAAAAATCATATTAGCATAAAAATCTCATTAAGGGTTACATAAATAAGAAAAATTGATTGTTTTTCAAAACAATATGTCAACCATGAGTACATTATAATAATTAATACTTTTCAGCTTTATGAATAATTAAATACACTTTATTGAGTAGACATTGCTTGTCGTTTTGTAACCCAAATATTACCATAAACCCCATCGAATGAAACATATAACCTATATAGGTATGTTGGGAGATAAACAATATGAAATGAAATATCCATACACTCGACTTTCACACATATCAATAAATGGAATAGACATATGGTCGACATCCATACACAATTCATTAGAGTATAAAATGTAGCCACATGTCCATTTTTTATCATGGAACCACCCATTATTTGGTTTATCACATAACCACCCTCCATATGTCCAACTACCATTACATAATCATAACAAATAAAATATTGAAAATATCATAATTTTAGTAATAACATTTAATTTTTAATCAGAACATATTTTTTCAATATATTGAAAGACTAAATCCATATCAAAAACAATTTTCAATACTGAAATGGACAATAATGGTATAAGGGGTTTATTTTTACTTTTTAAATACATTAGGGCTTATAGAGGTAGCCAAATAATGATTACGACAGCGGAGAGGTCATTGTCGCATCATACGTTAAAAATGTTCATCTATCATTTGGTCAAATGATTCTTAAAAACATATTCTCATTGAATTATATTAAAATTTTAAGGTTTTTATTATTAAACATGTAAAATAAAAAGGTTTATATTATCAAATCATGCCTCAATGAAGGGAAAATGAGACGAATTCCCTTACCTCATGTCTGACTGGAATCATATATTCTAGAATATCCTAAATAACAAACATAAGTTAATTTATACATACTTTAAAACCACTTTCTAGTTTATTATTACTCTTTTATCGCTTATTACCATGTTATAAAATTATATAATTATTTAATTTAATATCAGTTGTTTTTCCGATACAGGGTACTTGGGTCAAAAATGAACATGTTATAATAACAAAATGTCCATGTAGCCTAAATAAAATTATACCCAAAATGATAGTAATGATACAGATATCATAGATATAATATATATCCAAAATATATGTATTTATATTTTTCCATAACATTCTGATATAATAAATTAAATTCATAGTTCATGGAGATGTTAAGTCGTATGTACGTATGAACACAATTGTCATTCAATTTTCATATTTTAAAGAATGAAAACTAACTAATATATAGGTATATGATAATTATATTATAATATATATGTTATATATATTACATAAGTTCATTAGTTCCATCATTTATATGTTCCATGTATAGCATTAACAAGTCATATCACTTTGAGGGGGCAGTATTCAGCACTTCCTCATATGAAATTTTCATATTTTTACAACATGAAAGGAAAAAAATAGTTTCTAAATGAGAAATAAATAATAATAGAGGGAAAATAAATATAATATATATCATATAGAATTATAGTTCAATGATTATGAAAACCATGAGAGGTGGTAGGGGAAAATCTAACAATCATCATTTTGCGAGGTAGTAGTTCAAAGTACATAGAAACAATATGTACGTATCAATTAGATAGTGGTGTGTGTAATTGTATTTCCAATACATCTCATAAATAAAAAAAAGTATATTTAGCACACTAGTTTTTTATGTAAAGAAATAATTAAAACAACATAAGGAGTGGATAAGGAAAATTAATGGAAAGGAAGTTGAGAGAAGACAATACGACAAATATGGTAACATCTTTTGATTTGAGCCATAGGGATTTATGAAATTTGCTACCTGTTTGGTGAAGAATAATAGGTGGAATAAAGGGATTTCAGATGATTAGTTTAGAAGATTTTGGATTAAGTATGGGTCTTTATAGGTGTTAGTAAGGCTTAAAGGTGATGGACATTTATAAGGGGGAGAAGGGGCTCTTTAAGAATGTTTAAAATTATTATTTTATTATTAAATTATTTTCTATTTCATAAGGTTTATAACTCATTTATAACATAGTTAAGATTACTATTTTTTGAAATCCTCTCAAACAGTAGGATTAATACAAGTATTGGTTTCATATAAAACCATTTCATTTAACATTAACCCTTACTTAACTAATTTATCTCTTATTATGTCTTCTTGTATATTCATACTATATGGTTGATATAGTTAACAGAAAATGCCAATAAAACCAATAGTGGTTCATTAATATTATTATAAAACATATATATATATATATATCATTTTTCTGAATGGTATATTTTTTTTATTATTGTCTCATATAATTAAATAATATTTAGTTTAAAATTTCATTTATGTCAATTTATTTACTATTCATTTCATGACTTTTAAAAAAACCATAACAACATGATTATTTCAAAAAACATTCATTAATTAAAATATAAAAACAAATAATCATTCCTAAAATTATTTTATGGAAAAAAATGGATAAAAATAAAATTATTTTAATATTTATAATCTCATTTATTTAAATCATTCATTAATAAGTTAATTACTACATTATCATTATGTGATAAATAAATTCAATTATTTGATGTCTAAAATTTATAAATAAAATGTTAAGATGTAGGAAATATTTTTATATTTTTAATGACTATTTAATGTTGAATATATCAATTATACATCCCTATATAGAAATTCTTTTAGTAAATTCTACTTGCTAAGGTTATATTCTCCTTCGCTTTAAATTTAAAGAAATAAAATTTCATTTTCACACACAGGTGTCACCATGGGGTCCTAAAATAGACCAAAGGATAAATGCGATTGGACATATCCCATCCAATAGGTTTAGTACATGTTTTAGGGTAATTTGAAATTATTATAATATTATTTTTACCCTTATATACAAGATTTCCCTTTACCCGTGGAAAATAAAATAATTACTGAATATACTATTCATTATGTCCAAAATATATAATTTACCTATTTAAACAATTTAGAACTCCTAATACAATGTATGGAATCCATTTTTCCAAATCCAAAACACTATAGTTTAAGTAATATATTTATAATTAATTTTCGTTGTCAAAAACAAAAAGTGTGTTTTAAGAAGTAAAAACTACCCAATGAATAACATGTGTTTATGTCAAATTTCAAAGTGAAATTACATCCAATGACCAAAATCAGATTAAATTATAAAAATATAATAAAATTACACTTAAAAACAAAATAAATGGAAAATATAATTATATAAATAAATTATTCGAAAAGATAGTTTTGACTTAAAATATAGTATTTTAACTATTCATTAAAAAATGAACATTATTTGAAAAATACCAAACATATAACCAAAGTAAATTAATATGAAATGTATCTATATAAGAAGTTTATTTTTTCAAATAAAATATATAATGCTGTAAAAAAAGATTTAAAAAGGGTTCTCCATCATAAGGAAGTAAAACATCATTTTTAGGAAAAATACTTCTGTTATCCAAAAAATGAATTTATTTTTTATATAATATATAGGAAAAAAGAATCTAAAGGATCAAAAATAATATATATAATATATTTTTAATTAAATAAAAATCCATAATGGGTGATATTAAAACACAATTATTCTCTTTTTAATAGGTTTCAATAAAAACACATCCATTATATTAAACATGTTTTTATTTCAATTTCTAATAAATTTGGTTACCAATGAATCATCATTTAAACATGTATAAAAAAAATTCCAAATAGATATGATACTATTCATTTTATCCATTCCAAATTATATGAATTATCTATAATTTAAAATAATTATATTATTATTGTATTATTTTTCAGTATAACTCTATGTTCTGTGAAATGTAATATTTTAGAGAAGCATGTTGTTGCGTGTTGAGTACGCAATCAGAAAAATCATCCCTTTTAACATAAATGACATATTCATAAGTATTAATAGAAATCAAAAAGTATTATTCTATAAATAACTAAGTCCTTACATCCTTCCGCGCTTTTCAAAATTTTGTCCATTCAGTTTTAAAATTTTGCTCGGAAACATCTTTGAAATTATCATATTAGAAAACGACTCAATGAAACGATCACGTTATATGAAATTAAGATAATGATAAATGTCACATGAGATAACACATACTAGGATTACATGAAATCATAGACATGGAAGTTAAAACTAATCATTAAGGTCTGATGAAGAGTGATAGAAAACATGATCAAGAGAAATTTAACCACTAGAAAACTACAAACTTGTGATAGGTTAAATGGTCTTTCATTTCCCTATTGAAAACGTAAATGAATTTTTTTTAAATAATTTCCCTTTCATAATGATGGAGAATTTATTTATTATATTGAATAAGAATATATAGAAATATACTTACAATTCAAGTAGATTTTCATTCTTTAATTTGTTTCTTCAAGAAGTTCAATATTTTCTCCAAACGATTAGTATTTAAGATTACTTGGACACTCTTGAAGTGATAGAATCATCTTATAGAAAATAAAATGATCCAAAAATTATGAAAAATATATTTCCCTTGTATTTTAAAATTAACCAATACCAAATTGTTTAGTATAAGATCATATAATCCCTAAAAAGGATAATCGTTTATAAAAAGAAATAATAATCTTAATCTTAAAAATTATAAAAACAACACTCAAAACTCAGAAAATACTATTCAATACCCAATTTACATTACATTTATTCAATATAAACCAATATAAGTAGGAAACCCAAAATTCCAAAGTATTTTATCACAAATCCTTCTATAAAAATCATAACATTTATCTCCAAATAACATCAACTACACTGAATGTCTTATACTGAGAAAAAATCATCATATGAACCCCTAAGTCGATAAATAATTTCAACATAAGAAAAGATAATTATTTCCTGAATAACATTTTCACATATCAAACTTCAGGTTTACACATACTATAAAAAGTCTTCCAAAGTAATCCTATCATCAAAACAGGCTTCAAAATATTACACATTTCATCATCCTAATGTCTACCATAACTCTTGAATCCCTTATATTTATACTTCTTACACATTCAACACTCTCTATGAACCATTAATGATTCATTTCAAACTAATTCTATAATACAACTTTCCTAAAAACAAATCGTAAATCATATCCTCTATTTCAATAATATCAAAACATCAGCTAAGATATAATCCACACCATTCATTGGTCGATGTCAATTTCCTTATCCAAAATTTGTAAGACATTAGATATTGGAAAACATATATTTCAATGGTCCTGCTGATCCAATTACCTAACCTTCTTTGTAGGAAATCGATTTTTTTAATTACCATACAATCCACTTTTAAAAGATTAATTTTATCCCTTTAAATGAAATTCAATCCATTTCATAGATTCAAAAGGACACATCCTTTTTCCCTGGAAGGTTCTTGATTTATGACCTTCATTAAAAATTCTATAGACTCTTCCTGTCCCATTGATGAATTTTATGTGGTGTTTTTTCCATATACTTGAGACATAGGTTTCCTAATATATATACCTTTATGATTATTACCTGATCATCCATTGGGATTTGTTTCTCACATATAAGATTCCATATAAAAATAACAATGGAGCATGTGGTCAATCTTGACTCCAGATAGATGGTTGAGAACAACCAAAAGAGTTATAATTTTTGTACCCATTTAATATGGTTTCTTATTCAGAAAACCATCACATTTTTCTTCACATCTATTGTAACTTTGTTTCTTGCTAGATCGATCCATTTACTAAAACCAAAAATTCCAGTGCGAGTATATCAGTAAAAACATCATATAATATCTTATGATTAGCGTAAACAATAAGATATACTTATTCAAGTTCTCTAAAACTAAATTAATTAATATAAAATAACAATGAATCTTTCTAATATGATAACCATTATGGTAATTTTAGTTATGAATAAATGACACCATAACCTATAATGTTATCTAAACTGACCTCTGTTACCAAATATAAGGCCTCATCCATAAACATTACATAGTCATGAATTATGTTAATAATTTACATTGAGGATCTTTTAAAATGTATAGTTTTAGATAAATAGGTCATAAAATATACATAACAACATGAATATTAAATGTATACAATTCTAATAACTATCTATTTTATTATAGAACTAAAACTCTTCAAAAAGAGGGGTGTTTAGTTCGATGATTTAAGCACCATAGTTATTCCTTGATCCCATCCTTTTCCTTATTCATCATTATGTCATGTGAATTTTTTTTAAAATATTGGATTGGAATAAAAATCTAAGAAATGGATACATAAATAAGGAAAAATGTTAGTTTTTTAAAATGACATATAACCCATGAATACTTTATCATAAGTAATAACTTTCACCCTTATGAAGAATTAAATACTTTTTACGGAATAAAAGCTAATTTCATACCCTTTTGTAACCAAAATATTACCATAAAACCCACGGAAATGAACATATAACATATAAAGGCAACATGAGACAAAAAATTACTAAAATGGAATAACCATATGGTCGACATCCACACAAATCAATAAATGAAATAGCCATATGACCAAATTCCAAAACCAATACATTGGAGGTTATAAAATAACCACCTGTCCTTGGTTTATCACAGAACCACCAATTATTTAAATTATCAATTAACAACCCATCATATGTCCAAGTACCATTACATAATCATAAAATATAAAATATTCAAAATTTCAATATTTTAGTAATATCATTTAATTTTCAATCACAAGATATCATTTTATGATATATAAATACTCTATAAAATTCAAAAACAATTTTCAATTACATAACACCAAAAATAAAAATAATTGTTTTCGTTTTCTTTTAAAAAAAAATTAAGGACTATATAGTATTCCAAATAACGATTATAGATATGGATAGTTCATTATATCCGTATATGGAATGATTTAAACATTATGAATATTCCATGATGACATCCTTGTTCATATTAATCTTTAATTCATGTTAAAAACATTTCAAAACTTTGGATTAGCATAAATCTCTTGGTATGGGATACATAAAGATTGAAAATTGTTAGTTTTTCAATACAAGATGTAAACCATGATTACATTATCATAATTAAAACATTTCAACTTTATGAAGTAGTAAATAAACATCAATGAATAAAACCTCATTTATTTTCTTTTTGTAACCAAAATATTACCATAAAACCAGTTTAAAGTGACATCTAACATATAAAGTTATGTTGGGATATAAACATAATGAAAAGGAATAAAAATATAGGTGAGTCCTACACATATCCCTACATCTAATAGCCATATGGCCAACTTCCATACCCAATGCATCAGATGTTATAATGTAACCACATGTCCTTTGTCTATCATTGAACCAACCGTCATTTGGTTCATCACGTAACCAATTTCAATACTTAAACAACGATAAATGGAATAAAGGGGTTTATTTTTTCTATTTAAAAACATTGGGTCTTATTAAGGTATCCAAATAATGATTACGAAAGCGTAGAGGTCATTGTTACTGCATAACTTAAAAACATTCATTTATAAATTAATAAAACAAATCTAAATAAAATATTCAAATATAATGAAATTCAATTCAATTTTTTTATGCACCATCTAAACTAAGGAGTTGTATATTATCAAAACATTACTCAATGAAAGGAGATTTTGGACGAAGTCTCTTTCCTTGTGTCTGAGATGACTCATTCATCCTTTTGTTTCATGAATAATAAAATTAAGATAATTTCAACTTTTAATACGAAATTTTTCATGTTTATTATTCCAATTATGTCACTTATTATCATGTTATAAAAATTATATGATTATTTAAGTTAATATCTGTCGATTAGTCGATATTGGGTACTTGAGTCCAAAATGAACATGTTATAATAAATAATTATACATTTATTCAAAATTACTTCTATAAAAAATGATATTAATGATTTAGATATCATATTTAAAATATATTTTATGTATATATGTATTAATAATAGTTCATTTCATAGAGATATACGAAATATAATTCATTTTTCAAGGATAATGTAAGTCGTACATACATATGAACGCTACATTAATTCATTTTACATATTTTAAGGAATAAAAACAAAATTATACGTTGGTATATTATAATTATATTATAATATATATGTATAATATGTTATAGAAGTTCATTAATTCCATCCTATATATGTTCCATGTATAGAATGAACGAGTCATATCACTTTAAGAGGGTGGTAGTCCGTACTTTCTCAAATGAAGTTATCGTATTTATATAACATGAAAATAATAAAGGTAGGTCTTAAATGAGAAATAATTTATCATGGAGATAAAATAAATATAATATACAATTATAGTTCTATCATAATGACCACCATGAGATGTGGTTGTTGAAAATAGAACAGTCATCATTCGGGAGGCAGTAGTTCCCCGTACGTAGAAACGATATGTTTGTATCCATTAGATGGAGGTGTGTGTTATTGTAGTTTGAATCCATATCATAACAAAAATATATACTATTATGGATACTGGTAATTTTGTGTAAACAAATAATTATAATATCATAGGGAGTGGAGATGGAAAATTAATGGAAAGGAACTCGATAGAAGACATTACCTCAAATAGGGAAACATTTTTTTATTTGAGCCAAAGGGCTTTATGAAATATACATAAATCTAATTGAAGGATTATAGGATTAAGGGAGGGATGTTGGGATATTATTTTAGCAATTTTTGGATTAGAAAAGTGTATTTATATGTGTGAGTAGGGCTTATAGGTGATGGCCATTTATAGGGGCTCTTTAGGAATGTTTGAATGTGTTATTTTATTATAAAATGATTTTTATTTTCAAAAGGACTATAAATAATTAAATTAGTATATAAGATTACTATTGTTATAAATAAACTAAAAATGTAGGTTTTAGACATTTAATGGTTTCATATAAAGCATTTTTATTTAACTTTAACCATTAGTTAACTAATTTGATTCTTACCATGTTTTCTTGTATATTCATGCGATATGGTTAATATAGTAACCATAAAATGACCATCTAACAAAAAGTGGTTCATTAATGTCATTTTAAGCCTTATATATTTCATTTTTCTTAATATTAGATTTTTAGGATTACAATATCAATTAATAAAATATTATTTTTTTAAAAACTCATTTATGTCAATTTATAGAATATTCATATACTAATTCTTAAAATTCCATAACAAATTGATTATTTCGAAAAACCTTCATTATGTCAAATATAAAAACTCATAAGCATCCCTAAAATTCGTGGATGGAATAAAAAATTTTAACATTAATTTATTTTAATATTTATAATCTCTTTTATTTAAATCATTCATTAATAATGTAATTACTACATTATTACTGTGTCATAAATAAATTCATTTATTTGATTGATAAAAATTATAAATAAAAATCCATGATTTAGGAAATATTTTTATATTAATAATTACTAATTTTAGTTTAATATATCAGATATATATAACATTATATTGAAATTGATTTAGTAAAATTTACTTTCTTAGGTTAAATTCTCCTTCACATTAAATAAAAAGTAATAAAATTTCATTTGCACACACAAGTGGTTCCATGGGGTCAAAAAATAGACCCAAGGATGACTAGGGTGAGACATATCTCATCCAATACGTTTAGTACATGTGTGAGGGTAATTTAATATTATTAAAATATTTTTTACCCTTATTTACAACACTTACCCTTTAAACATGGTAAATAAAATAATTAATAAAGTTACTATTTATAATGTCCAAAAAATAAAAGTTACCTATTTAAAAAATTTGGACCTAATGATTCCAAATATGGAATCCTTTTAAAAATTTCAAAATATAGGATTTTTAGAAATTAAATTAAAATTAATTCCCATTGACGAAACCAAAAAGTGTGTTTTATGAAGTAAACACTATCCAAATATTGACATGTCTTTATATTCAATTTCAACGAGAAATTACATTAAATGACCTAAATTGTATTAAATGATAAAAATATAATACCATTACTATTTAAAATAAATTTAAAAGAAACTATAATCTCGTAGCTATGTTATTCAAAAAGATAGTTTTTACTTAAAATGCAGTATTTTAACTATTTATTAACAAATAACATTTATCAGAAAATACCAAATATATACCCAAAGTAAATTTTGATTTATAATTTCTAAAGAATATGTTTATATTTTGAAATAAAACATATTATGGTGTAGAAAGATATAATTAAAAATAGTTCTCCAACAAAAGGCAGTAAAACCACATTTTTTGAAAAATACTTCTTTTATCTGAAAAAAATGAATTTATTATTATACCATATATAGAAAAAATGAATCTAAAACATTACAATGAATATATATCATATGTTTTTAATTAAATAATAAAACATAATGTGTGATATTGAAAAACAATTATTCTCTTTTAAATAGGGTTTCATAAAAACATATCCATTATATTCAATTGTATTTGATTTCCATTTGTAAATTTTTTTTATCCAATGAAACGTTATTTAAAAATTTATAAACCATATTTCAAAATTAATTTTATACAATTAATTTTATTCATTCCAACATCTAGGCATTGGCTAAAATTTAAAATAATAATAATAATATTTATTATTTTTCAGTATAACTCAATATTGTGTGAATTGTAATATTTTGGAGAAGCCCATTTTTTCTTTTTGATTATGCAATCAAAAAAATCATCCCTTTTAACATAAATATAATATTAATAAGTATTAATATAAATCAAAAAAGTATTATTCTATAAATACCTGGGTCATTACATCCTTCCCCCATTTTGGAAATTCTTCCCTTTCAATTTTAAAGTTTGGCTCGGATAATTCTATGGATGTCCCTTATCGGAAAATGAATTAATAAAATTATCACCTTAAAAAATAGGTATAATTATAAAGGTCACATAATATTACACATAATAGGATTCCATGAAATCATATATATGGAAGAGAAAACTAACCATAAATTTCTGATAGATATTGATAGAAAATATGTCCAGGATTACGTTAACCACTATAAAACAACAAACTTGTGACAAGTTAAACGTTCTTTGATTCCCCATTAAGAATAGTAAATAGAATTTTATATGTTATAAGTTCCCTTTCAAAATGCTGGAAAATGTATTTATGATATTTACAATGAACATTAGGAAATATAAAAACTATTCAAGTAGAGATTCATCCTTTAATATGTTTATACCAAATAATAATCAATTCCCCAAAATATTATTATTCAAGATGACATGGTCACTCCTAATGCTCTATAATAAATATCTAATAAATAACATGATCCAAAAATGGTGGAAAATATTTTTCCCCTATCTTTTTTCATTAAAAAAACGAAATATTTTAACAAAACATCATATAATTCCCAAAAAGGATTATATTTTATAAAAATAAATATTACACATTTTCTCCAAAATTGAACAAAAAAAACTGAATATCACAAAAGAATTTTTAATACCCAATTATACTTAAAAAAATTCAAATTAATCAAATCTATGTTGGAAAACAAACATTTCAATGATTTTTATCACATATTCTTCCACAAAAAGAGTATTATTTATCTCCAAATAACATCGGCTACTCTGAATGACTCATACTAAAAAGTAATTATCCTTATCACGTATTCTCTATGATATGTAAATCATATACAAACTAACACAATTCTATATATTTTCTAAATAAAAACAAATATTCTTCAAAAATAAAATTTCACCCTTACTCCTCAATTAAAATCCCAATGTATTCTATATTCCGTAGGCATATAGTGTTCCCAAAAGAGAAAACGTATTCAAAATTAACTATTATCACTTCATCACCAAATAATTTTCCAATAATATAGATATCAATTTCATAAAACATATTGTTCCGAATCAAATTATTCATGATCCATATAATCATTTAACTAAAAATAATCTTGTAGGTTAGTGGTAGGAGATAAATCCCAGTTGCACTTTGGTTGTGGGTTCCATTTTGATGGCCTTTACGGATATAATTGTTTGTCACCCATACTAAGGGTTTTTATTATTCTAGTAGTATATCATTCATTGAACATTCTCAAAAAATAATATATTTTTCTCAAAAATAACCATAACATATTTTACCCTCAATGGTTATCTACTACCATTAATTTTTCATCCCAAATGTAATAAACATTTAACTACTAAAAAAAGATTAAATGAACCTCTATGGTTATCCATTATGTCCAAAAAATAATATACAATTCTTTCATGAAATGTTTTTTCACATATCAAACTATAGGGTTACAAATTCTATATAAAGTCTTACAATGTAATCCCATCATCAAAAGAGCCGTAATAATTTTAAGAATTTCATCATCCTAAAATCTACTTAACTCTTCAATCCCTTATATGTAGACTTATTATTCATTCAACACACATAATGATCCATTAATTATTATTTTCATACTAATTCAATAATACTGCATTCCTATATACAAAATCATGAATCATTTCCTACATTTCATTAATTTCCAAACATAAGCTATGAAATAATCCATACCTTTCATTTTTTGTTGTAGGTTTTCCCTTATTTAATTTGAATCGAATTAGGTATTAGTAAACATATATATGTATGGTCTTGATGGTCAAATTATCTAACGTTCATCATTGGACATCTATTTTTGGATTGACTAGGCAAACCACATTTAAAAAATTCAATTGATTCCTCAAAAATAACATATTTCCCTTCCTAGTTTCAACAAGACACATTCTTTTCCATTTTCGTTTCTTGATTTATGAACATTATTACCACATCTATAAAATCTTCCCATCCAGTTGAAGAATTTTCCTAGGTGTTTATCTCCACAACAATGACCCATTGTTTTTTTATTACACTTACATTTATGAATATTACCATAACATCCCTAGGGATTTATATCTCACATACATGATGGATAATAAAAATCACAAATGTTCAGGTGGTAAATAATGACTGTAGATAGTTCGTTGAGAATAAAAACAAGAGTTATCATTGCATCACCCATTTAATTTAGTATCATATTCATAAAACATTCACTATTTTCTTCACATCCATTATTACTTTGGTGCCTGCTAGATCCACCCATTTACTAAAACCAAAATGTATAGTGTGAGTATATTAGCAAAATCATCATATAATATATTATAATGAGGGTAAACATTGTGATATACTTATTCATTTTCTCTAAAACTCATTGAATTAATCGAAAACAATTATGAATCTTTCTACTATGATAACCATTATGGTTATGTCACTTATGCTTAAATAACTCTCTAACCTCTAAAGTTATCTAAACTAACCACTGATACCAACTCTAATGCCCAAGTCATAAAAATTACAAAATCTTGAATTATGTTAGTAATTGAAATTGGGGATCTATTCATGTTTAGATCTTTAGAGAATTAGGTCATAAATTATACATAACGACTAGAAAATTAAAATTTTACACTTCTACTAACTATCCATTTTTTATAAAACCAGAACTCTTCAAAAATATATTAGTTTAGTTCAATTATTTAAACACCATGTCTTTTCTTTAATCCCATCTTTCTCCCTATTCATCATTAAGTCCTATGAGAATTATTTCAAAACATGGGAAGAGCTTAAAAATCATAGTAATAGATACATAAAGAAAGAAAACTGTTTGTTTTCCGAAACAACATGTAACTCATGGATACATTATCATAAGTAATACCATTCACCCTTATGATGTAGTAAATAATATTTACTGAATAAATTCACATTTATTACCCTTTTTAACCAAAATATTACCATAATACATATAGAAAGAAAAATATTACATATAATTGTTACATGGGACATAAACATGATGAAATAGAATAACCATACAGTCAACTTCCACACATATAACCAAATGGAATAGACATATGACTTAATTACATACCCAATGCATTAAAGGTTATAATGCAACCACCCTTCCTTTGTTTAACACGGAACCAAACATAATTTTGTCTAACATATAACCACACATAATATGTCCATGTACCCTTACATGGTCATAAAACATAAAATATTACAAATATAAATATTTCAGTAATAACATTTAATTTTCAATCCCACTATATCATTTCATGATATTGAAATACTCAATCAATTCTAAAAACAATTTCCTATACCGAATTACCCAAAAATGGAATAATTGGTTCCTATTTCATTTTAAAAACCTTATGGTTCATAGAGGAAGGCAAATAACAATTATAGCAGCTGAGGGGTCATTGTCGCCGCATATGTTAAAATCAATCCAATATATTTTTTAATAATCTTCATAAAAAATATTCTCTTTTAATGAAAGTAATAATATAAGGGTTTTATTAGACACCATGTTAAATTAGGAGGTATATATTATTAAAAAATTCCATAATGAAAGAATATTGAGAGAAAGTCCCTTACCTCGTGTCTGACATGACTCGTCCGTTCATTAATTAACTAAATAATTAACATAAGTTAATTTCTAATTTAATCATATATTTTTTAAAATTTATTATTCCCTTTATATCAAATATTACCAAGTTATAAAAGTTAGATAAATATTTATGTTAATATCAGTCGTTTTGTCAATTTTGGGTACTTGAGTAAAAGATGAACTTATAATAATTACAAATTGTCCATGTGGCCAAAAGTAAAATATCTCCAGAATGATAATAATTATTTATATATCATATATAATAGATATATCTGGTATATATTTATTTATAATAGTCCATAACATTCGAATATAATAAATGAAATTCCCCAATCATGGATACGATAAGCTGTACGTACGCATGAACACTAATTTCCTTCTTTTTTCATATTTAGAGGAATAAAAACTAAATGATATATAGGAATATTTTAATTTTAATATAATATATATATACAATATGTTACATAAGTTTATTAATTCTATCCTTTATATTTTCCATTTATATAATGAACGAGTCATATAACATTGTTGGGGAGGTAGTTTGTACTTCCTCAAATGAAATTATGATATTAATACAACATGAAATGAATAAAGGTATATTATAAATAAGATTTACATGAACATAGAGATAAAATAAATATCATAAATATTATATATTATTTCAGTTCTATCATAATGGACACCATGAGAGGTGGTATGTGAAAATTGTACAATCAACATTTCATGAGGCAGTAGTTCGCCATGCATAGAATCAGTATCTTCAAATCCATTAGATGGAGGTATGTGTATGTGAAATTTAAATACTTCACATATCAACCACGTATTATATTTATGATAATGAAGTTGATATGTGTCACAATCCATCCCCCATGACATTTTCCGTGACTAACCCAATCCCTCCATCTAGAGGCCAGGGGATGGTGACTATAACCAGAAACGAATATCCTTTAAACTAGGAAGGAATTTCCTTTTTACTTGAATACTCACATAATAAAAGAACAGAACTAGACGCAAACAAAAAAGTAAAATATATAGAAAATAATGTTTTTATAGTATGTAAAGGGGCCAGAATAAAATCCAAACATCAAAGAACAAGTAAAACTGAAAATAGCTCCTATGAACGCCTGCCAAGGATCCTACCTAAATGGTAGGTACAGCTCTCGAACTATTGTCTTTGTGGTACGTCTCATCTAAAGGTCCACCTCCAAGAATCCTCTAGTATTGGAACCCTCATCCTCAATCAATGTTGTCTATCGTCAGCACAAGACACAACAATATGTGGGCATAACCCATGCATGGTTGAGTATAACAATACTTAGTTGGTGCCCCGAGACCCCCGAAGGTCTCTCAGAACCCACAGAGGATAATCAACAAATCAAGACCACAATTACAATGAATGAAGAAACTACCAACCCTACCTAGGTATATGACCATACATATACATAAGTTATCATGTAAACCATATAGTTCATGAGGAAGCACAAAGACCAAATATTTATCCAAAAGCATAACTATTCCATGAAGGAACAGATTCCACAAAGGTAACACCCCAATGGTATGTACCAAAAAATGTAATGCCACACAGAAGAATACCACGATCGTATGACCACAGAGAAGTGTACCAAAAATGTAAAGACTCTTCTCAAACTATGTATAAATAAGTATGAAAGTATATATGATTAGTTGTATTACTAGATCATCTTACTTTGTCGAGAAAATCTGTTTTTGACCCACACAGGATCAATGATTACCCACACAGGATGCAAGATGACCCACACAAGATCCAAAGATGTTGTTCCATATAGGATTTGAAGATGACCCACATATGATCTGAATATGCTGACCCAAATAGGATCTAAATATGACCCACACAGGATCTAAAGATGACCCACACAAGATCTGAAAATTCTTCACATACAACATTCCACAGGGTTCTAGCACTATGCACGCTTGATTTTAGGAGGATCCACTCCTCATGCCATCAGAATATACTTCAACTACCATGAAGTCCTATAAACAAGTATCATGATGGTACATCACATCAAAATGGACCCAATGTGACTGAAAACGTGTCAATCAAAAGACCGGTATTTATGTTATTTGTGTTTTGGTTCTGAGGGCGCGGTTGGATTTGGGTTCGATCCAACTTGGAAATACTACAAATTAATCCAAAACTCATGTGGATTATTTCATTAGGACTGACTCGATCCATGGATTCTGGTGCCATAGACGGTTCATCAAACGGACACCTGGATCTCATGGTATAATGAAAAGGTTTATCTGGGTCCAGTTGGCCCTGGGCCCTGTCCGACCCTGCCTGGGCCGACCTGACCCTCTGGGCATAGAGCATCCCATGTTGGATGTAACCCATTGGGTATTTTCCGCTCGGTGCCTCCCTCTAGGAGTGGCACCCTCGGCGCGGCCCACTGGGCGTGGCCAGATCGGCTCAGCCCGTGGAGGCAACCCCCGGGGAGGCAACCCCCGGGATTTCCAAATGGTCCACAAGAACCATTCAGCTTTGTACAACTAAGTATCACCAAGTGGTTTCACCATTTGGCATGCAGGACCCACCAGATTGGGTCCTTCTCAACATGACGCAACCGGCCGAGATTTCAGCTAATTTCTCTTCCAACGACACTACGCCGCTGCTCCTCCCGCAGTTGTCCATGTGCCATCCACCCTGGTGCGCTGTTGCGGCTCTATAGACATGGCCTCCTCCTCCAATGGAAGTGAGGACGAGCACTGCCCTGCTTCCATGCGGTCGGCCGACATGTCGACCGCCACCCTCCTCCACCACGGCAGACGAGCCACGACCTCCTTTGGCTACACAGTTGTTCCACCACTGCCATCGTCATCGACCAGTGTGCAGGACACCACCTTGTACCCTGTTGGAGCCAGTCGCTGGGGTCGTCGTGTCGGAGGGTATCCGCAGGTCACCAGGTGAGCTCCACTAGCCCGGTCTTTAATATGATGAATCATTGTGTGTCCCAAGGCATTGCCTTTGCTTCTATCCCGACGTGGTCAGTTCCGATCAACTCTTCAATACACCCATGAATAACACATCAAATAATGAACTAGTGGAGGAATCGTGCCCTATTCGTTTGTCCTACACCCTCCTCATTATATCGATAGCATGCGGTTTATAAATTGAAGAGCACGATTCATCACGAATAACAATATGAACAATTTCCCTACGTTGATTGTTCGTTCCAGATGCCTTGATGAAGTGGACGAAGACGATGAAGGATATTCCAACATGCGTTACTCCCATAACATGCTTCCGATCCAGGCTCAAGCATCAGTTCCTCGTTCTTTACCTGAAGGTTCATTCTTCATCAGAGTATGTTCTTCCACCAAGAGTTCTCCACCAAACCTATTTTCCAACAATTCCCCCAACCATGATAGTTTTGTATCACCTCTCATTTAATTTAGGCAATTGGTTAACTTATCATTAATTACATTACATTAAATCGTGGAATTCATGGTTAGACACATTATGTAACGGAGAATTTAATGCCCCGTATTAAATCCTCGACCACCCTCGTGCGGTCCCCACCTCCAATGAATTTTAAATCTATGGTAGGAGTTTAATAAAAATAATACATTTGTTTTATTTTAATCGTATATGAAAACCCTCAAAACCAGATATTCCCCTCACCCTACTGCAGTTGAAGTGAAGGTCTCATTAAGTGAATATCGGCACTAAAAGATCAACGTTGTCCTCAGATTTCAATTCTTTTCACTGGTTCAAAATTTAAAAATTCCCTCTCACACGTTTACTAAACATACTTAAAGAAAGATCATAAATTCATTCCGGGCACTCCGGGCCTCAGAATCATGATATGTCAGATTTCATAGACTCGTAATATGTCAAAATAAATAAAAACATTACATGAAAAAAATGAGTCTTTAATTTATGTAAAAAAGAATAATATTCTCAAAATGGAGTGGAGAAGGAAAAATAATGGAAAGGAACATAAGAGAAAATATTAACTGAAATACTGCAACCTCTTCTAATATAAGACAATCCGATTTCTTGAATTTCCATTTTCCTTGGATAAGTCATCGAGGAAAAATAAAGGGATGTTAGAATCTTATTTTAGAATAATTTTGATGACGTAGTGGATAGACATGTGTGAGTAAGGGTTAGAGGTGATGACCTTCTATAATGGTGAGGATGGGATCTTTAAGAATGTTTGAAAGTAATATTTTATTATAAAATTATTTTCAGTTTCAAAAGGTCCATAACTAATAAAATTAGAATATAAGACTAATATTATAGTAAATCCCTTAAACCAATACGTTTTAGTCATTTTTTGGTTTCATATTAAAACTTTTCATTTAGCTTTATCCCTTAGTTGACTAATTTAACTCTTACCATGTCTTCTTGTATATTCATATTATATGGTTAATATAGTTACCATTAAATACCAATATAACCACATGTTTTTAATTAATGACATTTTCAACCTTATCTAAGTCATTTCTATGAATATTAGTTATTTTGGATTATCATATCATTTAATAAAATATTATTTATTTAAAAAACTTCATTTATGTAAATTTAGTTACTTTTCATATCATGGCTTTTATAAAATATATAACAACTATATTATTTCAAAATAACATAAATAATAAAAAGATAAAAATTAATTACCATCCCCAAAATCCTTGATTTCATAAAACATTTCAATAAAAATTTTCACTCATATTTATAATTTCATTTTTTTAAATCATTGATTAATAATGTAATTACTACATCACCATTGTTCATAAATAAATTCATTTATTTGATATCTAAATATTATAAATATAATATCATGATGTTAGAAATATTTTTATATTTCTAATGAATATTTATAGTTGAATATATCACTTAATTAGCACTATATAAATGCGGTTTTATTAAAAGTTACATATTTATGTTATATTTTCCTTCACATTAAATTAAATTAAATTAAATGTCATATTCACACACAAGTTTCTCCATTGGGACCTAAAATCGACCCAAGGATTACCATGGCTGGATTTTTCTCATCAAATAGAGTTAAAACATGAGTTAGGGTAATTTAATGTAATTATAATATTATTTACTACCGTTAAATAATAGATTTACCCTTTAACCATGGTAAATAAAATAATTACAGAAGTTAAAATTCAAATTGACCAAAAAATATAAGTTAAATATTTAAACAATTTGGACCTCCTGATTCTATATATGGTATTGATTTATCCAAATTGGAAACACATAATTTTCAAAAATAAATTTAAAATATATTCTTGTCGTAAATACCAAATTGATTGTTTTTAAGAAGTAAAAACATTTTAAAGAATGAAATGTGTTTATGTACAATATCGAAGAGAAATTAGATAAAATGACCAACATTAGATTAAATAAAAAAATATCAAATACCATTACTATTTAAAAAAATTAAAAGGACTATGTAATCACATAAATAAATTCAATGAAAAGATAATTTTGACTTAAAATGTAATATTTTCACTATTCATTGAAAATTGAACTATATAAGAAAAATACAAAAAACATACCCAATGAAATTTTTTTTAACATCATCTAAATAATATTATTACTTTTTCAAATAAAACATATAAAGGTGTAAAAGAATACATTTAAAAAGTGTTCTCCCTCAAAAGCGGTAAAACATCGTTTTTTGTAAAATACATGTTATATCCAGAAATATAAAATTATTATTATACCATATCTTGAAAACATTAATTTAAAAAAATGAATTTGAATATATATAATATATTATTCATTAAATAAATATCTATAAATAGTGATATTAGAACACAATTTTTCTTTTTTATATAAGTTTTTATAAAAACACATATGTTATATTCAATTTTTTTTTTCATTTCTAATAAATTTGGAACCAATGAAGCATCATTTAATCTTGTGTAAAAAATATTTCAAAATTTATTTTATAATATTCATTTCCTCCATTACAAAATCTAGGTGTTAAATACCATTTAAGATAATAATAATATTCTTGTATTATTTTTCATTATAACTCAATGTTGCTTGAAATGTATGATTTTGGAAAATCTTGTTGTTGTGTGTTGAGTACTCTATCAAAAAAAGAGTCAACTTTAACATAAATATCATATTCATAATTATTAATAAAAATCAAATAGTATTATTCTATAAATATATGGGTCATTATATTAAGTGTTATTTCAAATAAAAAATACCCCACTAACCTACATGGGTCCATTTGGGCACTTAAAAAGCTAACCAAGTTCATTTTAAATTAAGGTTGGGCATCCTCTACCATTCAAACAATTTCAAAATATAACATCCTCTGGTTGAATACACCAGCCATATGGTTGGCCATATACAAATCTATAAAGCACAAATACACATTAAATTTTGGAATTTTCATCATATTATTAAAAAATCACATTTGTCCCATTCTATAAATTACATGATGAAAATAATGTGAGGAAAACTAACTACTAAAAGCTTACACATAGAAACATACTTAAATCATAGAATCATGACATAGTAAATTTGGGATTCTTGCTAAGGAGACATGAAACATTGAATATAAATATACAATCATGTTATACAATCTATAATTTCATAATAGTCAAAGAATACATATCATTTCAGAAAATAACATACATATGGAACTACATGGAATGGAATGTGAATTTCTATATGCCTATTATGATGAATGTAAGTCATCATCCTTTCAAAACTAGTCTACGAGTAAAATACTAAAAATATCATAAATCTTTATTCTGTGGAGTGTACACCGTGAATTCAATGTCAAATCATATCTACTATAACATTGTACATTATAAACAACAATATCATCCCTGGACACATTGTCATTTCCCCAAACATGGGGTGGTCAGTCCTAACCATGGCTATTAAATAAGCATTGACACATTCATACTCTCTTGTTTACATTATGTAAATTGCAATATAATAGAATAAGAACCCTCTTTAAAAACAATTTGTACCATCTTGACACGACTAACCTCTAGGAAGGTGGTCGGACCAGTCACTATATGCCCTCAAGGGAACCACCCTCTATGCTATAGACTAACGAATAACAATTTGGGTGTAATAGTGGTTAAATGGGGAGACTATATCATCATATTTAGAGTGGTTCAATGGTATAATATTATATAAAAATAGATAAAAAATATGTAAATATATAAATGAAAAACTATGGAATAATAATATAATATCCTTAAAAAAATTCCACTGCCAAATTACAAGTATTCAGGTGTGATAGCTAATTCAACATGTTCTATAGTATAAATAAAGAATAAAAATAAAACTCAAAGGTAAATGATTAAATCATCCTGATAAAGAGCCCAATAATGTTATGCTCATCTCCAATGTACACTACACAAAATAATAAATGAATCCAAAGACCTGCATGTAAGCTGATCTAAAAAGGTTCCAGTGGTTCATGAGAAAGCTGATAGATAATAATAATAATAATAATATGACACCATTGGTGTCTAACCCTATCCATTACTTGATATATAATTTATACTAGTGATCATGTATAAGAATAAAAATAAAAACACATTATGAATGAGTAAACAAAAAAGCTGCACAATTTACTAAAGGACACCTAAAAGATATACCAACTTTGGCACCATTATATATATCAATTTATATGGGTAGATCATCCTATGTTGGGATTGGTCTCCCAAACCAGTGTCACATTATCTTGACGAGTATGCATCACTCAAAATATATAATAGAAATATGGCATATTCCCTCAAGATAACAAAAATATCACCGATAGGCATAAATATAAACCTTCCCTTAGGCTTCATGTGACAATTCATCTATCCCTTAGGCATAGGACATAACCATATACTCTTCTCTTAGGAATTCAGTACAAGTGAACATATCCCTCAGATGTTATGAAAACTGTAAAGACCCGTAAAATTCAAGGGAAATTTTTTCTTAATTTTCATTGAGATTTTACAAGAACACAGTTTCTGACGGCACTTGATTCTGAGGCCCGGTGTGCCCGGAATTTCTATCCGATGATTAGCTCGGGTACGTTCAGGGAACGAACGAGCGGGAATTCCTATCTTTTGAACCAGTGCTCGGAATCGAATTCCGAGGGCACCGATGGAATAACAGCGCCGGTACTTTCTTAGGAACACTCGTTCCGGGGTTGCGTTTTCACGAGAGAAGATGAAAAAAATTGTGGAAGCTTAATTTATATTTTAACTACAATATTTATTTTCTTTAAGTGGTTTAAGGCTTTGGGTGGAAGTTGGGTAACTACCCAACTTCCCAAGGGAGGTTATGAGGGTGGTGGGGCCCACACGAACCCCGCCCCTTCATATTCTTCAACCCCCCTCAACTCACCTTTTAATTTTGATAACTGAAGTATTAATAACTTATGTTATTAATGGTTTGAGTTTAATGTGTGTGTAGGTTTGAAATTCAAACTCATGCCTAGTTAATAAATTAAGCGAGGGCTTAATTTATTTTTGGTTAGTTTCTTGTGGTGGAGTCTTGGGGAGGAAAAGGCTAAGGATTGAGGAACTTCTTCATCATCGATGAAGAACGCGAAGTATACATCGGACTCCGTCGAAGAACACCGAGTCCTCGGAGACTGACTATGTGATGCCGTAGACCGCGAAGGTTCTTCCGCGATGTCTTCTTCTGCGACGTCTCCTTCCGCAACATCTCCTTCCGCGATGTCTTTTTCCGCGATGAATCCTTGTTCAACGAACCTCCGTTCAAGCTACGCTCGAGGTAGGGGTTTGTTTATTTTTTTCATGAATATTACTTGAAATTCTTCGTGTGCTATGACCAAATGTTATCGATTAATGAGAGGGGGGCCAGACCGCACAAACACAGCCGACCCACCTCTTTTATCATTGTTGGTTCTATTGTGGATTGGTACGGAATGTCGTGGTGCCGACACACCATGCGGAATCGTGCGGCAAAGAATGCGTGGTTCCATCGCGCCGCGCTGTGAAATAAAACAAGGACGCGACGCCATCGCACCGCGTAGGAGAGAACCGAAGACACCGCGGCCGGTGCGGGGCCGAGACGGAGGGGCACTGCGCCGTCGCGCTGCGCCAAACGAACCAAGCCGCGGCCCGTTCCAGGCCGCGGCAGAGCAGGGTGACCGGCTGCTGGTTCCGGGCCGCCGGTGTTGGAGCAGGGAGGGGACCAGCCGACACCGGTCCTGTGGCGGCAGAAACCGGCCGGTCGGGGAAGGCCGACCAGACAGGTGGGAAGCCGGGGGTCCAAACCCTCGGCCGACCAAGCTAGCGGCACCCATTAAGGGGGGCTGCGGTTTCAAATCACGGGGGGCAGCCCCCCCCCCCCCCCCCCCCCGCAAAAGCCGAACGGCTCGGCCGTTCGGGCGAGCCAGCTAGAGCCGCATGCCAGCGCGCGGGGTCGCCACGCCGGGCCGACCCAGGGGGTCTCGGGCTGGGTCGGTCCGAGCCCGAAACCCCCGTTTTCGGAACCTTTTTGGTCTTTTTCCCATATCTCGGGCTACAGACCTCTGATCGACGCACCGTAAGTGGAGATGTGATCCTTCAATCGGGACGGTTGTTTCATTATATCGCGCTCAAGGTTTCCAAATACTTCTGGTTCGGGCGGGTTGGTTTGTACACGAAACCAACTGCGCCCTCGGAGCGGAAACACTCATATCTTAAGCTCAGGACGTCTGATTGACGTGTCGTCGACTTTGTTGGATTCCTCTTAGTGAGACAGATCTTTTGTCTTACTCTACCCTAGGTTTGGACGTAGGTGGAGTATGGTCGGGTTGGGTTTTCCTTAAAAACCAACCGGGCCCCTAGGACGAAAAAGACAATAACTCTCAGACCGGGCGTCCGATTGACGCGCCGTCTGCGACGTTGAGTTCCTGTTGATGATACGGAACTTTTGGATACATCATCTCTGGACTATGTGTCAGTTGATGTATCAGCCTCTCGGCTCATGGAGCGGACCCTCCCGAACGAGCTTGTTGTGTTCGGGAACCCTAGAGCTGGCTGCGTTTGCGACTGTGATGATGGCGACGACTATAAAGAGATCCTCAGCGGGTTCGACGACGATGACTACAGCACTCAGCGATCCTACGTGGATCAGTGCTACCGATCCTGTGTGGGTCTGATCCTGTGTGGGTCAGCGCTCAGCGGTTCTGTGTGAGCCATCTCCTACAGATCCTATGTGGGTCTGATCCTGTGTGGGTCTTTGCGGGGGTTAGTTTCCAATTGATCCTGTGTGGGTCAGACCCTTCCTGGGTCATTGCGGTGGTTAGTTACCTATCGATCCTGTGTGCGTCAAACCCTTCCTGGGTTATCGCAGGGGCTAGTACCTATCGATCTTTTGTGGATCCGATGAATTAGATGAATCAGTGGATATATCTGATCATCTCTATCATCATAAGAAGAAGTTTACCTGTGTTAGCTGAATCCTGTTTAGCTTTCCTCTGTGGATTGTGTTGTGCTATCCTATGTGGATTTATGTTTTTCTTTCTTGTGTGGACTGGGTTGTACTTGTGCTCGGATGTTGGAGCCGAAAGAGAATTGATGACTTAGGTATATGTATGGGCATATACCTAAGAGGTGTCGTATGTTACTTCATGATAGTAACATTCCTTTGTGGATTTTGGGAGACCTTTGAGGGTCTCGGGGTCCCTACTAAGTATCTTATACTCACCCCTGCACGGGCTATGCTTGCACTACGTTGTGTTGGTTGCAAACGACGGATAGCATTGATCGTGGTTGAGGTTTGCGGAGCAGGACGGTACCTAGAGGTGGACCACTTTCGGGACGTACTCTGAGTGGACGGTTGGACCCGAGGATCTGTAGAGGCTATCTGTACTCGCCCTTCAGGTGGGAGTCCCATTGGATGGCTCGATGTTGCGGCTTACTTTTCAGTTGGTGTTTTCCATTTCAAGTTGTACTTTACTTTCAGTTTGGGTTTGTATTCTGGCCCAATTAGTTTTCAGCACATACTGTTGTACTCAGTTTTTACTTAGTGTTTACTTCTTTTGCTTTCTTACTCTGTGGTGCTTGTTTACTTTACAAAGACAATGACTTCCCTTTTTACCGGGATTTGCGCCTTGGTGCTAGTCGCCAGCCCCTGTCTAATGGAAGGCGGGCTTGGGGTAGTCACGGCACGGGCCCCGAGGACGGTTCGTGACAAATTGGTATCAGAGGATTTCGGTTCTACCACAGAACATGGGACTCTGATCTTTTTCTATGTGAAGCAATAGTGTTAAGCGTATTGGGTGTGGTTATCAGTCTCGGGAGTCCAGTGTTGGTGCGGCGGCCGACGTATCCGTACCCCAGGACCCTGACTTCTGATTTCCGACTTAATGCACGAAAACATTGATTGCATGTGTGATTCCAGTTTTCATTGTGATTACTTTGTGTCAGCTCACCAGGTATACTTTTCTGACTGTGGTGCGCCTGTTTCCTTTTAAGGATGGACCCACGATGGCAGCCAGCTAGGGTTCTGAGTGTTGTACGTGACGACAGCCCACCGAGCGATGAGGCCTTGGTGTAGGGCCCTTTGATAGCTGAGGCACCGGCGGTACCTTTACCCGCTGAGCCACCGATGCTTTCAGCCCCAGCCGCTGACGATGCACATCGCCTTAGAACACTGCATGAGTTCTAGCGCCATCGACCACCCAGGTTCCGTGGGGAGATGGACCCCCAGGCAGCCGAGGACTGGCTGGAGGATGTGGTGAGAGTTTTCTTGCTGACTCTACACCAGTGGTGAGACCTACTGCAGGGCGACACGTGGCGGAGTCTTCTACAGACGGCATTAGACAGATGTCGTAGAGGTCCAAGCGGGCCAGGCCAACTGGCGGACGACCACAGGATACTAGCTTGGAGGTGCGGGGCACACGCAGCAGAATAAGTCTTACTAGTGGAAGACAGTGCTTTGCATGCGGCGGGCCGGGCCACATGGCTCGTGACTACCCGACCCGCCATGAAGAGGAGCAGCAGACGGTTGAGGAACCACCTAGGTAGAGGCAGAGGTTCGACCGTGGCGGTCTGTAGGGAGTAGGTGGACGAGGCCGAGAAGCCGGTCGAGCGGCAGGTGGTGTACGACGTTTTGAGGCTCTACCACCACCACCACCAGGTGGTCCACCCTGACCTCAGGGGAGAGCACAGCTTCAGGCAGCTGAAGCTTATGATCATGGAGCTCCGGAAGCGGGTGGAATAGTGCAGGACTAGCTCCAGGCATAGAGGCCTTTTCCCATAATGCCTCTAGCTTCGTAGTTTGTGATTCCTTGTGTCCTTGTACTTTGAGTTGAAGTAATAAAATACACTTGTAATGGTGACGTTTTCTTTCTTGTCTTTTTTTGTTAATACTAAGAGGTGTCGGTTAAAAAAAACTGTTGACTTGACCCCTCACTTGAGAGATTCTTACTGGAGGAGACCTAGTGACCACACACTGATGCTGGTAGTGTGACTCAACCCTTGGAGGCGAGAGTAACGGTTGGATCTCTTGGTAGTATCGTCGAGGCCTTACAACGTCATCCATGCCATGAATTAACTAATCATGACGGGATTGACTGTATTAGGAAAGTAACATGGTTCATCCATGGGATGAGACTGGATTTTTTCCTTTTCGGAAAAGGAGAAATCTTTGATGCTTTGTATAACTTTAAGGAGGAAGGGGCAACCCTTCGTGTGGTCAGACAGATGTCAGCAGAGCTTCCATGAACTGAGACAGAGTTTGACCAGTGCCCCTAGAGGTGTGGATAGAGATGGAGCATCTTTCCTTCAGTCACTCATATTCTCTCCTCTACTAATACAGTGGGTCAGAGAGGCACAGCGTAGGGACGCTGACTGTGAGACGTGGCGTGCACAGATATCCTCAGGACAGGCACCTGATGGATTATCCTTTGGAGCAGAGCATGACGTCTTTTTCAGAGGACGTACCTTGGTACCAGTTGCTTTACGGGAGGAGGTGCTGAGTGAGTATCACACTTCTCCTTTGACTGTACATCCTGGAGTGGTGAAGATGTACCAGGATATCAGATGACAGCACTGGTGGCCAGGAATGAAGAAGGATGTGGCAGAGTTCGTTTCTCGATGCCTCACCTGCCAGCAGGTGAAGTCAGATCACCAGGTACTAGCTGGCTTGGTACAATATTTGGAGGTCCCAGAGTGGAAGTGGGACGGGATATCTATGGACTTTTTGACTGGAATTCCACGCACTTCCAGAGGTCACGACTCCACTTGGGTGATTGTCGACTGACTCACCAAGTCAGCTCACTTCTTACCCGTTAGAGAGCAGGGCTCAGTGGAGAACTTGGGACGTCTCTACGTTCAACAGATTGTATGGCTTCACGGTGTGCCATCGTCTATCGTCTCTGATTGAGATGCTCACTTTACAAACCGTCTTTGGAAGGGGTTGCTGGAGGAATTTGGGACGCAACTACGTCTGAGCACCACCTTTCACACTCAGACGGATGGTCAGACGGAGAGGACCATTCAGACTCTCGAGGACATGCTTCGTGCATATGTCCTCGACTTTGGTCATAACTAGGAGGACCACCTACCCTTGGTGGAGTTTGCGTACAACAATAGCTACCACTCCACCATCGGGATGGCACCATACGAGGCGTTGTACGTCTGACCTTGTAGATCTCCATTGTGCTGGACATACCCTAGGGAGTCAGCACTTGTGGGACTAGAGATGGTCTAGGCCACGACAGAGAAGGTCCAGGTTATCCATGAGCAGATGAGGACAGCTCAGAGATGGCAGAAGTCAGATGATGACAGGAGGCGGTGGCCACTAGAGTTCGAGGATGGCGACCACGTCTTCTTGGGTGTCTCACCTCAATGTAGTTTGCATAGATTTGGTCGGTGCGGCAAGTTGTCTCCACGCTTAATCGGACCGTTCCAGGTCCTCAGCAGGATCGGCGAGGTGGCTTATCGCCTGGCTCTACCACCTCAGTTGCACCGGGTGCACGACGTCTTCCACGTATCTCAGCTGAGAAGATACGTGCACGACCCGACATACATCATTGACCATGGGGAGCTAGACGTTGATGATGGGGTGACTTTTACGGAGGTCCCAATGGAGATCGAGGATCAACAGGAGTGGGTACTAAGTGGACTGTCCATTCCTCTAGTGCGCATCAGATGGCAGCAAGGGAACCTCCAGGAGAGCACTTGGGAGCGGGAGGCTCAGATGCGTGCTTAGTACCCACATTTGTTTCTCTAGATTATGATGTATCTTTACGGGGATGTAAAGCCCTGAGGTAGGAGTAATGTAAAGAACCGTAAAATTAAAGGGAAATTTTTTCTTAATTTTTGTTGGGATTTTACAAGAACTGAGTTTCTGACGGCACTTGATTCCGAGGCCCGGTGTGCCGGAATTTCTATCTGAAGTTTAGCTCGGGTACGTTTAGTGAACGAACGAGCGGGAATTCCTATATTTTGAACTGGTGCTCGGAATCGAATTTCGAGGGCACTGATGGAATCACAGCGCCGGTACATACTTAGGAACCCCTGTTCCGGGGTTGCGTTTTCACGAGAGAAGATGATAAAAATTGTGGAAGATTAATTTATATTTTAACTACAATTTTTATTTTCTTTAAGTGGTTTAAGGATTTGGGTGGAAGTTGGGTAACTACCCAGCTTCCCAAGGGAGGTTATGAGGGTGGTGGGGCCCACATGAACCCCACCCTTTCATATTCTTCAACCCCCTCAACTCACATTTTAATTTTGATAACTTAAGTACTAATAACTTATGTTATTAATGGTGTGAGTTTAATGTGTGTGTAGGTTTGAATGTCAAACTCATGTCTAGTTAATAAATTAAGTGAGAGATTAATTTATTTTGGGTTAGTTTCTTGTGGTGGAGTCTTGGGGAGGAAAAGGCTAAGGATTGAGGAACATCTTCATCTTCGACGAAGAACGCGGAGAACACATCGGACTCCGTCGAAGAACACAGAGTCCTCGGAGACCGACTACGCGACGTCGTAGACCGCGACGGTTCTTCCGCGACATCTTATTCTTTAACGTCTCCTTCCGCAACATATCCTTCCACGACGTCTTTTTCCGTGACGAATCCTTGTTCGATGAACCTCCGTTCAAGCTACGCTAGAGGTAGGGGTTTGTTTATTTTATATTGTTCGTGAATATTACTTGACGTTCTTCGTGTACTATGACCAAATTCTATTGATTAACTATAGGGGGGGCCGGACTGCACAAACATGGCCGACCCACCTCCTTTATCCTTGTTGGTTCTATTGTGGATTGGAACGGAATGGCGTGGTGCCGACGCACAATGCGGAATCGTGCGGCAAAGAATGTGCGGTGTCGTCGCGCTGCACCGTCAAATCGAACAAGGACGTGACACCGTCGCGCCGCGTCGAAGAGAAACGAAGACACCGTGGCTAGGGCGGGGCTGCGGCGGAGGGGCGCGGCGCCGTCGCTCCGCGCCGGACGAACCAAGCCGCGGACGGTTTCAGGCCACGGCAGAACAGGGAGATCGGCGGCCGGTTCCGGGCCGCCGGTGTCGGATCATGGAGGGGACCGGCCAACGCCGGTCCCGTGGCGGCAGAAACCGGCGGGCCAGGGTGGGTCGGCCAGACAGAAGGGAAGTCGGGGGTTCAATCCCCCGGCCGGCCAAGAGAGCAGCCCCCATTAAGGGGGGCCATGGTTTCAAATCACGGGGGACAGTGCCCCCCCCCCCCGCAAAAGCTGAACGGCTCGGCCGTTCGGACGAGCCAGCTGGCGCTGGGCGCCGGGTCGCCAGGCCGGGCCGCACCCCGCCGGGCCGACCCGATTCGGGCTGTCCCATGGGGTCTCGGGTCGGGTCGGTCTGGGCCCGAAACCCCTGTTTTCAGAACCTTTTTGGTCTATTTCCAATATCTCGGGCTATGGACCTAGGATCGATGCTCCGTCAGTAGCGATGTGATCCTTGGATCGAGGCGGTCGTTTTGGTATATCGCGCTCAAGGTTTCGGAATAGTTTGGCTTTGTCCGGGATGATTCGTACACAAAACCAACCGGGCCCTCGTAGCGGAAACGATCATATCTTATGCTCCGGACGTCCGATTGACGTGTCGTCGACTTTGTTGGATTCATCTTTGTGAGATGGATCTTTTGGCTTACTCCGCCCGAGGTTTGGATGCAGGTGGCATACGGTCGGGTTGGATTAATCTTAAAAACCAACCGGGCCCCTGGGACGAAAAAGCCAATATCTCTCGGTCCAGGCGTCCGGTTGACGCGCCGTCTGCGACGTTGAGTTCCTGTTAACGATACAGATCTTTTGGATACATCAACTCTGGAATATGTGTCACTTGATGTATCAGCTTCTCAGCTCATGGAGCGGACCCTCCCGAACGAGCTTGCCTTGTTCGGGAACCCTAGAGCTAGCTGTGTTTGCGACTGTGACGACGACGATGACTGTTCAGAGATCCTCAGTGGGTTCGACGACGACGACTATAGCACTCAGCGATCCTACGTGGATCAGTGCTACCGATCCTGTGTGGGTCCGATCCTGTGTGGGTCAGTGCTCAGTGGTTCTTTGTGAGCCAGCGCCTACAGATCCTGTGTGGGTCTGATCCTGTGTGGGTCTTTGCGAGGGTTAGTTACCTATCGATCCTGTGTGGGTCAGACCCTTCCTGGGTCATTGCGGGGGTTAGTTACCTATCGATCCTGTGTGGGTCAGACCCTTCCTGGGTCATTTCGGGGGTTAGTACCTATCGATCCTTTGTGGGTCTGACGACTTAGATGAATCAGTGGATATATCTGATCATCTCTATCGTCATACGAAGAAATATACCTGTGTGAGATGAATCATGTTTTGCTTTCCTTTGTGGATTGTGTTGTGCTATCCTGTGTGGATTTATGTTTTGCTTTCTGTGTGGACTGGGTTGTACTTGGGCTCGGATGATGGAGCCAAATGATAATTGATGACTTAGGTATATGTATGGGCATATACCTAAGAGGTGTCGAATGTTACTTCGTGATTGTATCTTTACATTGTGGAATTTGGGAAACCTTCGGGGGTCTCGGGGTCCCTACTGAGTAGATTATACTCACCCCTTCACTGGCTATTCCCACACTACGTTGTGTTTGTTGCAGATGATGGACAGCGTTAATCGTGGTTGAGGCTTGCAGAGCAGGACGGTGCCTGGAGGTGGACCCCTGGCGGGACGTACTCGGAGTGGACGGTTGGACCCGAGGAGCTGTGGAGGCTATCTGTACTCACCCTTCAGGTGGGAGTCCCAGTGGATGGCTCGACGATGCGGAATACTTTTCAGTTGTTGTTTTCCCTTCCGAGTTGTACTTTACTTTGAGTTTGGGTTTTTATTCTGGCCCACTTACTTTTCCTCACTTACTGTTGTACTCAGTTTTTACTTAGTGTATACTTCTTCTGGTTGCTTACTCTGTGGTGCTTGTTTACTTTACAAAGGTAATGCCTTCCCTTTTTACTGGGATTTACGCCTTGGTGCTAGTCGTCAGCCCCTGGCCTATGGAAGGCGGGCTTGGGGTAGTCACAGCATGGGCCCCGAGGACAGGTCGTGACAAAAACTTACACCCATCCTGGAGGTGTCAAAAATAGTCATGAGTTCTCTGACATCTCATATAACCGTACACTCTACACTTGAAAAGAAATACCAAAGCTCCATACACAACAAATGTATGGAATAACATGCATCAAACCTTTAGTTATCCACATTAAAAAGAATTTATACATATAAAAACATTACATGACAATCTTCATCAAACACTATTTTATTAACAACATCAATAACACATTAGCTCAAATGGTAAACAAGAAAAATCACAAGTATAGTATCCAATATACAAATTTTTTCATAATAAGACACAATGATTGATATATAAAAATTACCATTTCAGATACTAACACATTTAAATGATCCAGGTTCCTTATTATCATCATAATTATATCAAACATGTTTATTAATAATTTTTCCAATATTTATTAATATGTCTATTAAAAAAATTAACAAAGTATATTCTTCCATTAAAAAAATTAATTATTATTCCAATTCCAAATAAAAGTACAAGTGTCAAAAAATATTTAATTTATTTTTTTGTCCCTGTGACATGTCGCATTGATCACATGTATCACAATTACTATAAGAAATTATAATAGGTAAAGAGGGATTTGTTTTATACCACCAACTTTTGGCACCATGTATTAAGAATAAAGTGTTGTATAGTATATAAGAGACATATTTGAATTTATATTTCTATACATGATAAAAAAGAACGATCATTTATATCATTATACATGTCGAAATACTTTAATGAAAAATATTTCATTATAAAAATTTACTTATGAGTATACAAAAGGGTATGCAATTACCATCCATTGGGGTAAATCAATTTAATAACATTTGATTCATTTTATAAATATAAACCCTATAATACATCAGTCATTTATTTTAAAATAACTCACTGAACTGACCAAAAACTTTTCAACTCCATTTTTAACTCTTTCCATCAATTAAATCATTTAACTATTGTTCCACACACAATCGAGGTAAATTACACATTTGATAAAAAGTAAAAAAGGTAAATTTGGATTGTAACACAAAATAAAAATGGCATAGGTAAAGGAAAACACCACCAACATGTTTTATTACCAATGTGATTGTCACAAAATACATGGAAATCATTGATAATTAAATTTATATGGTAAAATAAGAATTCATTGGATGGATCCAGGTAGTTGAACAATGGAGGGACATAAAAAATGCAATGAAATTCTTGGAAAAAGGATATTTTCCCTACAATGATAATTCCCATTAATAATATAATCTATTAGTTTTATAAAATTGGAAATGTCCATAAATGGTTCTTTGGTTAAATGAAATATTAATAGAGGGGATGAATGTTTTTTAAATAACAAAAAAGTACATAGATTACCATTCCAGTTAGTATGCTCTAATAAGAAGCCATAAGAAAAAATTACTTGCTATAAATCAAGCATGCTAAAAATCATAAATCATCACATGGATTTTTTTAAGATAACACACCAACGTTGTAGTGGTTATGAAATAAAAACCATGAATTTACATAGAAACCCACTAATGTAACAAATTTATTAATATTTAAAAAATTGTTCAGTTTCAATTAAATGAAATAATGAATGAAATGAAATAATGTAAGGCACTCATAATTTTAACAGCAAGGGAATGGGATCATACCTCATATATGAAAAAGATTAACACTCAGCACTCAATAGATAAATCAGTGACCACTTGAAACCGCACAACAAGGTTCAACGCACTAAAAAAGAATACATGGACTCAAAACCACTTGAAAAACCTAACTAATTATGGATAAACCAAATAATTGGATGTAAATACATTACCTCAAGTGGTGGATACACCTGATATGATCTGAAATTCCTCTCCTTTAGCAACAAAAAATTATCATGCACATAGAGGTTCTGAGGGATACACCAGACAACATAACACCAGAGGAAAGAACCAAAATATATATTTTCCAAATCCATACATTCATACAAATGATATAGGGAGACGAAGAAGTATAAATCAGCCAATTTTATTGATGATAAGGGAGATAAGGACCATATGTTGATAAATTTAAGAATAATAATGATAAATTCAGATGAAATTGTTTAACAAAGAAAGATATAAGAGGGGTTGTGTCACACAACATAGTGTAGATAAGAGGGGATATGTTTTGCATGTTAGATGAAGGGGGATACCCCTTTGGGTATCTAATATAAGACTACAAGAACAATAAAAACAACAATAATAGTTATAATAATAATAATAATAATAATAATAATAATCAGAATAATCAGAATATTATTATTATTAAAATAAAAAATAATGGTAAATATTTTTTCCATTTTGTATCATTTAATTTTATTCATCTAAATTTTAATTTAATTTTATTAAATCCGTTAAATAAAACACATAAAAAATCTTACACTCCTGAAATTAGGATTCATTGATCACATTATAAATCCCCCAAACATTGAAATGATAAATTCAAATTCTTATTGATTTTCTTCTATATTAAAAATCTGGGTCGTTAAAATCCAACAAATGGACATCATACATAGAAACATAACCCTTAAAAGAACAAAAATTATCAAATTATTCCAAATAATCACTTACTATTCATAGCTTAGATCAAAATAGTTAATGATATTGGAATCTATATAAAACCATCAATATATATCTGATACATTGTATACATTATGAATTTCAACTGTATCATTTTAATAGAATTCATAGAAGATGTTTATATGAGAAAAAATATGATGAGAGTATAATAGTATACATCAACACCAATGAAAATACAAATATATAAGATGGTATATGTCTCCTTCCTTGAAAACATAGTATTTTCCTTCAAACTATTTAATAATAAGCCATGTGAAAAAATAATGTTTCTTAATATCAATACCTCAAGGACCAGAAAAATAATTTCGAAATATTCCAATTATGTCCTTAGTTTCTCAAGATTTCCAAAACTAGATTCATATTGTACTCATGATAAAGAAAAAAATGGAAAATAAAATATATTATCTAAAAACATAATGAGATTTATTTTGAGATACTATATAATATTTCTTCCATAAAATCTATTAAAACTAACGGAGCATTAGTTATTTGAAAAAAAATCCAGAATCATTATTTCACTACCAACTCTAAAAATTCATCATCGACATAACATAATGTTGAAAACATAGATAATAATAACCTGACTGATTATTGGAAATAGAAAATCACATCACTGATATTAATATGTCAATTAAGTCATACAAATGCGGAAAGTGGTATTTTTTCCATAACATTCTACACGAAAAATATTCTATAGTACACAATCATTTTTCAACAAATGAATCCCTATAAAAATCATTAAATCATTGAAATTTTCTGAAAAATTAAACACTTTTTGATAATGTATGATGACATTGTAATTATTTAATGAATATAAAAATTTTGGTTCAATTAATTTACCAATATTTTTACTCAAATTGAAAGAGATGTATATTTTATACATTTTAATAGGAAGAACAATGTAATATTGAGAAATTATTTGTGGTTATTATATTAATACAAATAAGTCCTGATTATTCATTCCTAAAACCATAAAATCGAATAATTAAATAGAATTAATCACATATGAAGAATACCAACAACATATGTTAATATAATAAATACATTGACAGAAATTAACCTTTTGGTTTTGATTTAAATATAGATTCAGGGTGGTAAATATATCATTTTTCAATAAAGTTTTGGAGTTAACTCAAAATGTTTTTCCATAGATCTTTAGCCTAATCATGCATGAAATCTATATTTTCCTCTTATATATATAATGATCAAATAAAAAGTCCACACATGGTATTATCAACATTCATAACATCAGTGTAATTTTTTAATTTTACCAATTAATGAAATGTTAAGATAAATATGATTATTTATTTTATATTTTTATTTTGTTGAAAACATGTACAAGTTTTCCTCCAAAATTAGACATTTTGGGGGTTTACCTTGTTATAGTATTCTTATGTAGAAAAGGGTTTTGTGGGACAATTACACCATTGAAAAAAATTTAATTTCTTCTTAAATGATCTATAAGTGTTGTCCATTAATATATTCTCGGATGACAAATGTACAATTAATTTCTCTAATTATGATATTGGTGATATAATGTCCCATATTTGTAATTTTTTCATGATTTCTGACAATTTCCACTATATCCAAATATTTCTTGATATAAAAATATTGTTTTTAAGTTGAAAATTATCCTAGAATAAAAAATAATGGTCTCATTAGTAATGTAATCAATATCTATTAAATATTTCACGTATAGAAATTTAAAACCTTTAATTTATGGTGATATATTGACATCAATATCATTTGTAGAATATTTTGGTCTAAAATTCATGAATCTCATTATAAATTTTCTTCATCATGAATATTTTTGGGTACATATCGTAAATAATGGCTATAACATGTTATGATCACTATTTTACTTTAATTTTCTAGTCTAGATTCATTCACTAAATGCATAGTCACATTTTAACAAATTATAATTCTATTAAAAAAGTAGATAACTATTCATCAAATCACATCTATTATAGTGAATCTACATTACAGATTCAGTTTTCTATCAATATAAATCACAACTACATGACATATCATCCTTATGAAAAGTTTAAATTTACAAATAGAAAAAAAAATGATGATTTACTAAATTATTTCATATTTCAAAAAAAGTATGGTGTGATAATATCCTAACGAATGAAAAATAGTTAAATCTCATATCACTATTTTAATGTGAAATTATATAGTTTGAACATTTTGGTAAACATTCATTTTACAACCTATATAGTGTATAATATTTGGTTGATGGAATTTATTTTTTTATCCTCTGGTCACATTTGAGATAAAAATTTTCACATAATAATTAGAATCTCTAAGAATGATTCCTTCAATAAGTTCACCATTTTATTATTTAAGAAATTAATAGATACTATTATCGTTCGAAGAATTTATTTTTTTTATGTTAAACAGTGATAGTTTTGTTGATAATAATATATTTTCAATTCAACTAGGGAATAATATTTCTTTAGTATCTCCATACTATTATTCAAAATATCTATTTTTAGTGGTTTCAATGGTAATATAAGGAAATAATCCATCAATATGATCCTGTATCTCATAATAAATTTCTTCATCAATGCTTGCTCACGGAATATTTTTTTCACTATTCTATATTTAAATTTAATAACAATTATATACAATATAGATAAATAAATGGAAGTTTAATTCTAAAAAAATATTTTACCTTATTCAAACTTTTCAGACAAAGACAAAAAATATGATACTAGATTTAATTATTTTTTTAAAAAAATAAATATTATTTTTAAGACCTTTCTCATATTAATCACCATATATTCATGTATTTTTACCATTATGATCAATAAATTTCTTATTCTACATTATAATATTATAATATATTATAATATAAATATATATATATATATATATATATAATTTTTTAACATATAAGCATGATAAGATTTAAAAATAATAGATTTTATTTGTATATTCAGATGAAAAAATAAATTATTTAAGTATATAATGTTATTAATATAATTAATATTAAAATTAATATATATATATATATGGCCTATAAAAACCGAATAAGTTGAAGAATACATTAGATATGAATAGTATAAATTGAAAAGTTAAACCAAAACCTATAAATGATTATATTAACATGTAATAAAAATATAATATAATCTAAAAATGTATTAGTAAACATTTATGCATAAAATTAATATAATATTAAATAAATCAACTAATAAATTAAACAACTAATTGACCATAAATAAATATGAATAAAATATAATATTTTTAAAATTTATGTAAACATTTATTCATGTAATATATATATATAGATTAATAATATTAATAATTTTTTATCATATCTATAATCATGTAATCATATACTAACATCTAAAATGGAATACAATATGAATATATAAATATTTTATAAAAACAAAATTTTCATTCAATATAAACATAAATATAATAAACAAATAAATTAAAATGATATAAAAGAATAAAAAATTATATCAACAACAAATAAATAAATATAATTTAAAACATATAAAAATATAATAAATCTTCTAGACATTAATAAATATAAAAAATATCACTTTTTAATAACGGTAGTACATATGTGACCCAATAAAATTGATAGTTGTATGTAATATTTCATATAATAAACGAATATTGAGTCTAAAAAAGGTAATCACTAGATTTTGATAACAAAACATGGAAATGAGTTGTGGAACACCCACAATGTTGAATGAATTTGGTTGAGGGTCATGGAATTAGGAAAAAGAAGGTGGATTGTGGATGATTAGAGGAGAATCATATAAAATATGGAGAAATACTTTATTAAGAAGATTATCTAGGGCATCTATGAGTTATATAAAATATAGTTTCAAAAAAATAATTTATCATTATAATGTTAAGAAATGAAATACTACTTCCTCTTATATTTTAATATTTATTTTTAAATTTTATATATTAATAACTATAATTATATATAAATTATAACATCACATAATTTATAAATTACATTAATTTTTTTTCGTTAATAATTGTTACTTTTTAATTGATGAGAAAAATTATATTAACATTACAAGGTAATATATCCAATGATACAAAACCATTGAATTTTTTTTAATCATTATAAATAGAAATTAAAAATATTAATGTCTACTTATAGAAGATTCTACCATTTTATAATATAAGACTAACCAAAAAATGATGATAAAAAATTTAAATTTTATACTACAGACTCCCTTAGTATTATTGTTCATCATTGGTAGTAATTTCATTGGTTCCCACACCAATAGTACATTTTTAGGTCACCCAAACCAGGTGGAAGCTATCTCCACATACACAGCCATTATATCTACTAATAGTATACATATCTCATCAAATATCCAATTCATACATCTAAAAAAGTACCCTAAAATGCACATGAAGTCCCACCACTAGTTTTGTTATAAAAAAACAGATCTCAATTCACTCCACTATACTATTATATTATCAAAGGGGATAGCCTTTCAAAACACATAATAAATAAATATCAAGTGAAGATTAATCACTTAAGACCCGAAATCTATGTAAATATTTAACATGATCTGAATAGAAATTTAAACCATATTCCCATCTATTAAATTTAAAAATGATAGTAACACTAAGAAACTATTGGTGTAGGATATTACTGAAAAATATGATGGTTAATTTTATATAAACTCTTTATCTTGGAATTTTTTCGAGTTATTGAAGGATGAATTATTCAAAAACTTGTACTTAAATTCATCACAATGTTGAACATAATGCCATCTATAATTAACCATCAAACCCAACTCTCTCCCGATACTTCCTTGAGAATAAATGGTTCTGGTTTTTTCCTTCTAATCATCAGTGGTCTCTTGAAAAATTAATAATTAAAAAAATACTTCTATAGTCCCTAAATTACTATAAATTACCACTTTTCCATGAAATTAAAATGATTATACATCTAAACTTATCATAAAATTGTTATAATAATAGTTCTACCTAAATGTTTTAATTTTCCACTAAATATATATACCTAAAAAACCCTTAGTTTATGGTCCTCTATTGTGAAAACATAGAGACGATACTCAAGACATTCCATATTTATACCCTCTTGATCATCTGATAGTATAATAGAGAATTCAATACCATAAGATCATACCTTATCCTATGTCTTGGAAGATCAATGTATCATTATTGTCGATATTTTTGATGTATAAAAAAATTATATATGTTGGAATTCATTTAATATTTTAAATGTTAATATATTATATTCAATAATAGGTTAATGAATATAATAAAATCATTATGGATATGCACTAAGGTAATACTCTATATATACTGGTAAATTCCACATATAATTTTCAATTTCATAGGTCCATTTTTGTAGAAAAATTACATTGTATAAATATATAAATAAAAAACCAAAAAACATATCATGTATAATTAATGATACTAGAATAATAATATATTTGTTAAATAAATAATATATTTATACTTAAATTTAAAATTTTAAAACTATATTGATCACATATATGTTGTTACATGTAATTTGAACCTATATGATAATTCTTGATTCATGAAATAACATTATCTCACCACTAAAGAAATTAAATAATTCAATTAACATTAAACCCAAAATATATCTTAATGAAAAGAAGGAAATAATCACCGAATAACAAATAAAATCAACTAATGTTCATTGTAAAATAAAATTTGGGATATACTAGTGTCGTATATACAATTGTTGATATTCAAATCATATTCATGACCAATCAATATAAAGCATATCATGTTCAAAACAATTTAAATTTGAAAACATAGTATTGATACCATTTATTATTTACACTTATTGGATCGCTAGACCAGATACAAAGTGTTACATGGCCTCATGAATGCCTCACCATATACAGTTCACATATATCTGTATGTTAGATATGAAACCATACATTTTTTACACTATATATTTTATATCATATATTTATAAAAACATTGTCTTGAAAAAATTATTAATAATAAAGAGTTTAAATATGGAATTATAGTGGTAAAATACCCAAATAAATAAAACAACATATTAAATACAAACTATATAATATGGTCATATGTTTAGTTAAAATAGTGAGCCATATAAGAGGTGGATCATTATATTTAATATATTGAAAACAATGAATAGTAATAAAAAGATCCTGAAAAAAATAAACATAGAGTATGTATTTGTGGAAACTATATCCATACCCATCTCAACATTATTATGTGAAATACATCAATTCCTTTCCCTTATGTAGATTTTATAAAATATTGTTTTAAAAAACATTTTTGTTCCCTTGTATGGTGTGATAAATGAAACCCAACCAGAAACCACAAACACTTCCTTATAATTATTGAAATAATATATATATGACTTCAAACCGTTAATGAAAATTCGTAGTAGTATTTTTTTATGACCACTTTTTTAGTAATCATACACTAACCAAGATAATATATAACTTGTACATAGTTCATGTTGTCAGCATAAAATGATATATTAATCCATTACAAATAACCACTCATAGTAATCATATGATGTATCTGAGGAGGGTATAAAGTTCCTAGCCTCCCATTGAAGCTAGATTATCCAAATATGTTTTGTAACATCCCATTAATATATTTATTATCCATTGGCATCATATAAAGTGTTCTAATGGGGGAATAATATTGAAAACCTTCCAAAAAATATGAAATAGAGCCCTCCTCAGTTGTATGGTAATAAGGAATGTGTTTATAAACAAAGATTAATAAGAACTACTTTCAGGGAAGGACATAAAACTCCCCCCACACTGGATAAAAAAATTCCATTTTAATGTTCCGGTACCATGGATAAATCTCTCTAATAACAAAATACATCTAGAATAAAATTCCCAAAAAAAACAAAATCTTTGACACAAGGGGAAAACTGCACATAATAATTCACCATATTTATAAAAATTACAAATGATATATAGAATTTTCTACTTATTTATCTCATAATATTAAAATTATACATATTTATTATTACCCAACAACAAACATTTGAGTGTTAAATGAATTTATAACCTAACCAACATTCCAAACCATAATCCCTATGATTTCATTACCAATCCTTAAAGGCTATATATTTTTTTCAGTTCTCTAATTCATAGAACCCTATAAAACCACAATATAATAGCTATGATATGTTAACACACACCATAGAACTGTTTTGGACACCCACACATTATTTATTTCTTCTTTTTAGATTATCTCTATTACACTGATACCATAAGAAGAGTATAAAAAGGAAGAAATTCACTTTTATGAATGAGATTTAATTTAATCACGATAGATGTTCCCAAACATGGTAATGCATTTTGAATGAAATACTTGTATCCTGCACATACAAATGAAAATCACCAAAGCCCATCAATGCCCAAAATTTTATCACAATGGTTTTATACACCTCCAACAACACCAACATCGTGTTGTCGAGAAATCATTGATACGAATTGATGATCAAAAACCTCATTGGAATTTATGAAATCATAACTATTATCCAATATTATTCTTTGGTTGTGCATATTCTATATGGAAGGACATTTATTTAACCAAAATAACATGATGCACCCTTCCATAAGAGTGTGTTAGTCAAAGAATAAAGAGAATGAACATCTTATTTAATTTGAGTTAGATAAGATGCAACATAAAACGAATTTTGAAACTTAATTGGGCCACACTCGATAATATAAAATCATTTTTAATGAAAACAGAAGAAAAATTGAATAACATGTTAATGCACAAAATAATTTGAAATTCTACCCGATCATTAGGATGCACTTTAATTTTTTAATACCAGCGCACTATATTATAGAGATGGAATGATACCACACACAATAGAGAAAGGAAAAAGGATTACACCAAACTCCACCATATCGTTACAACATTTAGATACATGAGAGTATATCATAACTAAACTCATAATACCGCAAGGATTTAGAATAAGAAAAAAAACTCCTTAATACTATCCATAGTTTTTTCAACTAATAGATTCAAGTATCAGATGATCTATATAATAGATTTAACCTGGAGACATATTTCTCCACACAACCCTTATCATGGATGATGAAATACCCTATCATCCATAACTATGGAAGAAGAGATGGTCATGTGACCTATAATATGAATTATCATGCCTGAGGCATGTGTAACCAGCAAGAAACTAAGCATTAAAAGATTCTCAGGCCCATAAATATTTAAATATATTATGTCCACTAATACAAAAAAGTGTTTCAATTAAATATAACTTTCTTACTAGGGAGAACAACACTCGAACAACACAATACATCAGGACGATGAAAATAGTATAAGGGAATTAAAACTGAAAGGGTGTTACCTAACAATGGATAGCTTTGTGCAATGGAAAAAATGTTGACCCAAACATGAGGTTATACCTAAAATGTCACAAGGCAAAAAAATTTATCATATAATCCTTTTCAAAAAACAATGAAGGCCCACATTGAAAAATTATGTTTCTTTTCCATGGAAAATAAAATAGAAAATATAAAGCTACCCTTTCACAAGGGTTAAAAAATGGAAACCAACAAGGTATCCATTTTATTGCCATTAAATTTATTCACGTTTAAATATATATAAAATAAATGATTTAATTTGATACACAAAATAAAATTTGAATACAAAAACACTAGGAACATTATTTTTTTGAACCAACACCCAAAAGGGAAAACATTCAGTTTGTATCAAACATAATTTTTAAAATTATAAACTCATTAACATCATGTATTTATTTGGAAATTTATCATTTAATTTTTTTTTAAAATAGATGATATCATACTTGGTTCCCAGAAAGACAAACAGGGTTCCATAGAGTAAATCTTAATTGAAGTTTCTTAATTAATTAAAATTATAAACAACTTTTAAGGGTAATATATTAGAATGAATGACCTAACTGACAAAATTGTGCCTTTTAGATATTTTTATACGCTATTAAATTCCATTTTTTAGATGCATTTACCTTTATTACCACTCCCTAAAACATCATCCTCATGTGCAGTTGTCCGGACATATGGCTGTCTATCTACCGATCCACAAGACCCCAATAAAAATAATAGTTGGGAATTTCACACCCATTAATAAAAAAACTACATATATCCCATTCAATTAATTACATAAATAAATTAATGTGAGGAATGTCACTATAATTAGCTACCATAGAGAAAAATCCAAATATGACATAATAATGAAATAGTAAATAGGGAATTCAAATCGAGAGACCAGGAAACTGGAAATATATATAGTTATGCATGGTATAACCTCTAGCATGTTATAGAAATTATAGCATAAAAATCATATGAGAAAGCATCCTAAAAATGCATCTTCATTGCATGTCATATGCATGGCATGTGAATTTCTATGCACCTATTATGATTCATTTAATGTATTATCTGTTCCATATTAGTCTAAGAGTAAAATAACACTAATTGAATAAATCATTATGATATTGAATTTACAAAATTAATTAATGGTGAAATAATATCAACTGTAACATCGTATATTATAAACAATAATACCAGCACAGGCCAAATGGTCATTTCCCCATACATGGGGTGATCATTAAAAAAAATTACTCTTTAATAAGCACTAATACATTCCTAATATATTGTATACCATCCCCAAAAGTTAGAAAATGGTAAAAAAGATACCCTCTTTCATGCCAATTTGTGACATCCCAACACAACTCACCTCTATCATGGAGGTTGGACCAGTCACCCCAAGGAATAAATGGCACCACCCCATATGTGATTGGCTACCAACTAGAATCACGGGTGAAAATATGGTTCAGTGGAAAGATTGTACACTCATAATTAGAGTGGTACAAAAATATAACAGTATATAAATAATAGATAAAGCAGAATATGTAAATAATTTAATGAAATACATGGGATGAATAATAAAATATATGAATAATAATTACCAATACCAATTTACAAGAATGAATATATGGTAGATAATTCTACATGTGAAACATTATTAATTTAAATAAAAAATAAAAACCAAATGGTAAACTTCTCGATCACCTTGAGTAAGAGTCCTATACTCTACTCTCTAGCTCCCTTGGACACTACACAACAAAATCAATGAATCCATATATATGTGAGGAAGCTGAATTAATCAAGTTCATACAATGACTGATAAAGGTGTTAGATAATAATCATAGTAGGCTAAAACCAGTGGTGTGTAACCCAGTCCATTACATGACACATAATTTAAATTAGATATCAGGTATATAAATAAAAATAAACAATAATTTCTGAATATATAAATTAATCCTTCAAAGATTCCTAAGGGATACCTGGTAGAAATAACTACTTTCGCGCACTAATAGATATTTTTTTATAAGTTTAGATAATAATTTATTTGTATTGGTCACCCAAATTGGTGGAATATTATCATAATGATGTTGAATCAGTCAGAATATACTATAAACATATGCCTTATTCCCTCAACCTAAACAAAATATCTCCATTAACAATAACAATAATCCTTCACCTAGGCCTTGTGTTACTATAAATCTAGCCCTCATGTATAAAAAAATAAAAATATATTCATCCCTCATGCATTCATAAATAGTGTTAATATCAATCCAGAGGTACGAAATCATGCACCAAGCCCTCATCCATCCAACCCAATCATTATTCCTCAGAAATCCCATATATCCATATACTATACCCTCATTTTTCAAGTTCATATGATCCTTACCCATAGGCTTTGTGGAAGAACATGCACGAATCCTTCATGTATCCACATTAAACACAAGTCATAGAAAGAAAACTCAACATTCCAATACACCTCAATAATAATGTTATCAATAAAATCGATATCATATAATCTCAAAAGCTATGAAATAAAAATAATAAGTCCTGTATCAGACATAACTAATTTATCATCATAACACATGAGGATAAATTTATAAAAATTATCATTTCCCAATACAATTTTTTTATTTAATATTGGTTCCTAATTACCACTATATTTATAATAGACATGTTTGTTAATCATTAAATCCAAACATCTTTAATATATCAATTAACTAAAATTACCAAATGTTATTATTCAACAAAAATTAGCACAAAGTGATTATTCTGGAAATTCAAAAGTCTAATCCGACACTAAAAAAATTTATAACATTTATTTTGTTGATCTTGTGACATGGGAGAATGATCACATATATCACAATTAATCTAAATATATATGTATTATAAATAAAGGGATGTAGTTTATAACACACAATTGTGGCACCAAGAAGTATAAATAAAGTGAATTATAGCATATAAGACAAATATTCTTATTCATAATTTAATGAATGATGAAAAGAATAGTCATGCATTCAATTATACAATGACAAATACATTAAGGAATAACATTTCATTATAATAATTTACTTATGCACAATCAAAATAAAATAGCCTCACCATCCATTGGGTTCAATCCATTTAATATCATTTGATTCGTTTTATGAAAGGAATCTCTATAATGTATTGTAAATTTAATTTAAATCAACTTTTTTATTTTACCAAAAAATTAACGAACACCCTCTATACCTCATTCTATCAATTAAATCAATGAAACAACGTTCCACAAAAAAACATGTTAAATTCCAAACTTAATAAAATATAAAAATGTCCATTTTTTAATGGAACACCATGTAGATATTGAAAATACAAAGTAAAACTCCTTAAAGGGGTTTTTTTCCTATGATATTTTCAAAAAAAACTTTTAAATACATAAGAATTGAATATATATATATATATGCTAAAATAAGGCTTCACTGGATGGACCCACATTACCGAACAATGATAAGACATAAAAAATGTAACAAAATTATGGGAAAAAAATATATCCCATGCACTAATAATTCTAATTCATAAATAAATCAATTAAATATATAAAACCGGACATGTGAATAAATAGTTATTTGGTTCAATTAAACAGTTATAGAGGGGATTCATTTTTAAAAAATAACAAAATAGTCTATAGACTAGCATGCTAATTAGTATGGTATAGCATGAATACATAAGAAAAAAACCATGTTGAAAATAAATCAGTCTAAAAAAATTTATCAATTTTATTTTTTAAATATATGACACCACAATTAGAGGGTGTTTATTATAGAAAAACATTCCTTTACTTAGAAAAAACACTCAAGTATCAAATCTAATCAATTCATCAAAAAATCAACTAGTGCTATTAAAATCAAAGCATGTTTGAAAGGAAAAAAATTAAAGAAATAATAATTTTAATGTCTATGTAAAGTAATATTTAATTATATAAGACAAATTCAAACACTCAGTTCTATACATATTAAATATTGTTAACTCTAAGCCACATGATAATGTTTGGATCATTACATATAAAATTATGGGGACTGAAAAAAACATAACAACCCCAAATTAAGAAGGATAAACTATATAGTGGGATGTAAATCACATACCAAAACTTTTGGGGAAATATAATTGATCTGAAACTCTTTCCCATTAATAACAAAATATGAATCACACACCTAGAGGGCCCAAAGGATACACTGAAAACCACAACACTCAAAGAAACATCTGAAAAATGGATTCACCTTAACCATAAGTTCGTCCAAATGAGATGGGTTTTCATGTAAGGATAAATCAGGCAATTCATGAGAGTATCACAGAGATAATGAAAAAACTGTGATGAATGGATGAAAAATCACGATGAGATTAGATGAAATCAATGTTTGCAGAAGGAGATAAGAGGGGGTGTGTGACATAGCTTAAATTGTAGAGGAGGGGAGATGAAACACATGCTCGAGGAAGGATGAGACCCATTTGGGTCTCTAAAATAAGACTATCCCAATATAAAGATGGTAATGAATTATAAAAATGGTAATCAATTAGATTATATAAATGAATATTATTATTTAATTGTTATAGTAATCAGCTATACATTATTAAGATTGTAATGAATTAGATTATCTAAATTATGAAAAATATATATTTCATTTAATTTAATAAAATTAATTCATGGGTTAACAATTAAATAAAATTGAAAATAAAAACCAATTCTATATAAAGGATGTGTTTTTTTATAAAAATAAATTCTTTATTCCAAATATGTGATTTTATCATTATATATTAAATTAATCACTATTTATCTAATATAGTAATTTTTTTAATATATTATATAATATATCCAATATTTATAAATTTATCCAATATGATTGAAATTCATAGGATAATAATAAGTCTAATTTCATGAATTGGAAGATATTTTTTTTTTCAGATTGCAGTTTTTCCACATTTTGATGGAACATTTGTTTTTTAAAAAAAAATTCACACAATTATAAATTATATTTTTAGAAAAAATATTAATGTTTTTAAATTATAATAACATAAATATCTTATGACATTTTTTGAATTTTTCTATGATGATTTCTTTTTTATGATTACTGAAAAAATATTTATTTTTAATTGAAAACTGTATTTTTGTCTAATTTTATTATGTAGTTAAATTATACCCTAAATTTTCGTAATATATAATTAATTAAATTATAAATTAATAGAAAAAATTTTGTCTCTTATAATAAATTTTGCATTTAAAATGGTTTTAAAAACAATCCAATCTATTTACATATTTTATTTTAATAGTTATCTTTCCCATTACATATTCATGAATAATTCTATATTTTATTTTGATATATTGTTGAATTTAATGTGGTAAGATAGATTGAATATTTCAAAAAATAAGGACCAATTTAGGAAGTAAGGATGTTTTATTTTTTGTGCATACAAAATATAACGTAGTAAAAAGATGTATTTAACTGAGTTTAGGTAAAGTAAGAAGACATTTTAATGTTAAAAGGTTGAGGATTAAAATACATATAATCATATAAAATTAGTGGTTTTATGAGGTATTTACCGACCCTAATTAACGTTTAAAAAAATTGTTATCATAAAAATTTGTGTAAATTTTTTCTACTTCTGTGTGGTTGGATTTGATTATAAAATTATCGTTATTTAATCACATAAAACCATCCCACATTGAGTATAAATACAACCTACCATCAACCCATTTCTCCTCAAAATCCATTTAACTCCCCGCATATATAAAAAATATATCCAAAATATATCACATTTTTTATTTTTTATTTTTCTCAACAAATAAATAATTATATGTGCTTTAAGTTATCCTACAAGGTTGTGTTATTAAATAGGTAATTTCCTCAAAACAAGTCTGTTATTTTGTTTTATTCTTCTAACTTCTACTAACCTCTTTCATACATCAGGGAATAATAACTCCAAAATAAAGTATGTAATATTATGATAAGTTTATAATAGATATTAATATTTATATTCATTTATTTCCTACTCTCATTCGTTGAAAAAATACTATTGTCAAAATTAAGCATTTTAATCTCCCCTGTGAATAATGATTTTTTTTTCATTTTCTATTACTGCCTCAATGGTTTGTCCAAAAACAACTATTAAGGTAAATAATATTTTAATAATTATATTATAAATTATATCATCTTTTGAAACTAATTTTGTATCACCCCAAGCTTCCACGGTACGCTTCTCTCTAAATAATACAGTAGTGTGTGTTGTACGCAACTTCAAGTTCTGACACACCACAACCAATCAAACTAGCCATTATGAATAGTAATACCTACTTTTTGAAATTTTATACATTTTATTTTTCAAAATGGACTTCATTTTTGGATTCGGAAAATCGAAATTAGCCCAGGGTGAAATTTTGGTACTTTTCGGATAACTTTCATATTTTGATGAATAGTGAAAATTACTAAATTTTAATTAGAAACATCATTATTAATCGAAATAATTAAAAGTGATAAATTATTAATTTGAGTGGTTTTAAAGTATATTTAGAATATATTTTTACCATTTAATACAATTTTGGTCATTGGATGTAATTTCACTTTTAAACCAGACATAAACAAGTGTCAATCTTTTGATAGTTATTATCTCTTAAAAACATGCTATATGTTTTGACGACGGGAATTAATTTTTAAATTAATTAATTCAACTGATATGTTTTGAATTTGGTAAAATAGACATAATTTTTTAATTCATAATATCAAATATATCTTAGACCTAATTTTTGGTATTTTTCTGGAAACATTCATTTTTTGATGAATAGTGAAACCACTAAGTGGTAGTTAAAAAACTGAATTTTTCATAAAACTTAATTTTACCTCTTCTGTGAGTGGAATTTCGAAAATCCGAGAGTCACGATTAATATCATGGAGTAAAATTTTTTTCAATGAGATGAAAATATTTTTTGGTGAATAGTAACATTTTACTTTTATTTACCACGGTTAAAAGTAAATAGGGTAATTAAGGGTCAAAATGATATTAATATTACCCTAACACATGTCCTAATTCTATTGGACAAGTGTGTCTTGACCAAAAACAACCTTAGGAGTAAAATATTATCATTTAGGTCCACTTGTATTAGATTAGGACATTTATTATTATTCAATTCAAAGAAGAGTTAAAAGATTTAAAATCAAAGTTTATTTACTAAAACATTTTACATAAGATAAATTCAATTGTAAATATTCATTAGAAATATAATCACATTTCCTACATGATTGTATTTTATTTATGACACAATGTTGATGCAGTAATTACATAATTAATGAAATATTAAAATAATTGATATTATAAATAACAAAATAAATGTAGTATTGAGACTTTTTATTAATTACACTAATTTTGTAGGTTAATATGAAATATTAGGATTGATTATATAAATTGTGTTCGAAGTAATAATGCTGTTATGAATTTATCAAAAACAAAATACCTAATAGTGTCAGAATTGATATAAAGAAGTTTTTAAAACAAATATTATATTATTATTTTATATTCAATTGTTAAAAATATAAGGATCTGCCAAGAGACTTATATCATGATAGGTGTATCATTAATGGACCACTAGGGGGTCATTTGGATGTATATAGTATGTTTATTAACCATATAATATAAAAATACAAAGAGACATTGTAAAAGTGAAACTAATTAACTAAGAGTTAATACTTAAAGATAAGGTTAATATAATGACCCAAACCTATCTAAATTCTATTGGGTGAGTGGTTTTAGACCCATACCTACCTTAAACTTTAAATAATCCACTTTGGATCCATTACAAACCGAATATGAATTTATTATAAAATGATATTTTTAGCTTTTCCAAAGGTGCACCTCACCCCTCTTATAAAAGGACACCCCCCCTTCTCACTAATTCACACATTCAAAGCCTTTTGGCTGGGCCCAACCCTGCCCAAATACTCTCTAAATTTCCCTCACTATAACCTATATGCCTTATTTTGATCAGAAATCCACCCTAAGGAGCCCTTTTGATCAAATCAAAACGAAAAACACGAAGAAGGGGTAATGTTTTCACCACCCTCTTTCAGGTACCTTTCTTCTTCAACTTCTTATTTCATTGTTATTTATATTCTAAAATAATAACTCCAATATCTTCTATATACTATTATATTATTATAAATATGGTACAACCATATTTTTTATTCTATCCATCCTCTGAATGGCATGTCACCATACATGCGTACGTACGGCTTACCGTCTCCACGTCGTGGTGTAATTGTCATTCAATAAATTATTATTTGGATGGGTATAATAATGATGTGTAATTCATGTAAATAATAAATAAAACATGATAATTATTCTGTCTATATGATATATCATCCAATTATATATTATTATAACATCAAAAGAATGATATTGTTGCTCGTGCGTACGTACGGACTATCATCTCCACTAAAGCGATGAGATTCATTCTCCATTGTATCCATTCAAGTATAATTGTCATTTGATGATTAAAAATAATTTTTAAGGACTTGATATAATTCAGTATATGAATAAGATACAACCTATCCATAACAAACACGGCTTACGTAATATAGAATATAAAGGAAAATGAGTAAGTTAACAACTGAAATGACGATAATACTAAGATATTATTAACAAATCAATGTTAAAAGATCATATATGATATCATACTAATGTAATTTATTCTTGTATAATTCAATAACAATTATTTCACCATTATACAGGAGGTTAACCTACCAACGACCAAGGAAAAAATACAAATTAAGGGGTTTCTTATTTCACTTTTAATTTCGTGAGAATTCCATTGTTCACAACTTATTTATTACATGTGGTGTGTGTACTACCCATGTTTGTATTCATTTTGTAATATAATTTAATTCATGTATATTTACATCATCATTGTATGATCTTTATTTCATGGTTGTATGTTATGCATGTTACCAAATCAATAAGGGAATTTGAAATTTCAATTTCCACTCATTTGTCTTTACGCATATTTCATTGATTATTTTACTCCAAGATTATGTGTGGAATCACTAATCATTTAATTATGTCATAATTTCCACTCCCCTTTATGTGGATATACTTTTGGTACACAGAATCACTCCATTGATAAATTCTTAAGTCATCAATTTGAACTTGATAAGTGTAATTTTAACTCAATCACCATTTGTTGAGTTAAATATCATTGGTGTTGTTTTTACAAGAATATGTGTGAATTTCCTCTGATTGATTTACCTTGAATATCCAATCATATTGAGTGTATTTAAATTTTTCACACATAATTATGTCATTGATTTATCCTTAACCAAAGGATATGGTCTTTATAAGAGAATTCATCTCAATTTACATTCCATTGAGACTTCTTTGTTGTTATACACCAAATCACTTTTATATGTTGTATATAATGTACTTTGACATAGTATATCATGAATCCCTTTATTGTCATGATATTACAAAGTTTTATTACCTCAAATATTTTTATTCAAGTGTCTCTCTTTTGGTTAGTAACTCTAACTAAAATTTCATTTTAAAATGTTTTAAAGATTTATCATTCTAAATCTTTCTCATTAATGTCCCTGTTTTAAAAATGGTTTAAGGATTTGTCTATATGGGCATTAATGTTTTCAAATCAAAATTCCTTTTAAAAGTTTCAAAGTTGTATGGGACACTTTGATTCAAAAATCTATTTTAAATGGCTTCTTGAAAAATAGTGTGTATTTTAAATGATTTCAAGAAAAATGGGATATTTCTCTCTAATAGTTTTGATGATTATTTCCATCTATGTAAATATCCTTCATTATTCTCGATTGAGGGTAATCTGATACAATACAATCTTCCATATTGTATCGAATGGGTTATGTTTGACTGTGGATGTGCTATTTTTATACCATTCATGGTTTGTGGTTAAAGTATTGACATTTCGTATGCTAGTTTTAATACAAATGTTTTTGTTATGTTTAAACCTGTTCATATGAGGAATGCATTGGACTTAGTAAGTGACGGGTGGATCCCGTTATACCTCCTTGATGCATCGGTAGGTCTCATGAGATAAACTAGTGTCTTGGCACAAGGCCTTGATAAAATCATATATGTAGTCTTGGCATGAGGCCTTGGATATGTGGTTATGATAGTCTGGCATTATGCATTCTATCATTATGAAAGTGGTTATTGATATTGAATGTGATTATTTGATTAGTAGAATATCCATGTGAATAAGTAAATGGCATTATTTCATTTTATTCCTGCCATATTATGTTGATGTTCAAGTTTAAAAGGATTTTGTTTTAGTTATACATTGCCTTAAATTTTTATTCCTATTTATGAAAGTTTCCGCTATATTGTTATCCTTACTGGGCACATGAGCTCACCCCTTTCTATGATTTATTTTTACCAGGATGTGAAGAAGTATTTTATGAATGACCTACATGGATAGTATGAGGGGATAAGAGTGTGGACTCTGGATACTAATGTTGTAGTTTTCATTTTATGATGTAATGCAAACTTTATGAATGTATCTAGTTATTCCAAGCCTACTAAACTAATCGGTCTTTCGAGACTTGATCTTTCTTGTGATCATGCCAATGTTTTGTAATAATGCACCAACTCTGGGTAACTGGGGTTGGGGCGTTACAGTTGGTATTAGAGGAAATGTAGTACAAACCATGGAAGCTAGATTTAGATAAACTCTGATTAGAGCACGTAGACCTAAGATGAACTTTGAGAATTAGTATAGAATAACTTCCTAGAATTTTGGTATTGTAGAGATTTTGTGAGTTTTCCAAGCAATACATCCCTGTCTAGATACGAGCAGGTAGAGGCGGCTCTGGCATAGATGTACCAAGAGGTAAAACTCGAAAACACCACTTTGATATAGACTCGAACATGAACTGGTGCACGACAACGGGCCTTTCTGCACTCTTGGTTACGACACTCCTGGGGGATATGCTTAGGATAATTTACATTTTCTTTACAAACCGATTTGAAATATTATATATAAGATGAGAGTAAATACCCATGGTTAATCCTAATGTGTTTCAAATTAATAATATGGTGACATGATATTCTCTAAATGATTTTATGACTATTGTTACTCACAAATGCTTTCTTGTTTTAGTCAATGGCTGGATTCCAAGGAATTCATAGTGACTTTGAGAGTGATGTACAAGGTGGGAATGGTGGTGGCAATGAGGAACAAAATAAAATGTTGATAGGCATAAAAGATATCATCATTATGCCAAATAAATTTTCCAAAAATATGATCAACAATATATATATTAACCAATTCATGGACTCAACAAAGGAGAGAAAGGTGATGAATGATAATAGCTCCAGCAGTGGAGACCATGGAGAAAGGAATCCTCAATTTCCATCATGCAGGAAATGTAGAAGGAGACACCCAGAAAAGTATCTCAATGGGAAAATGAAATGCTTTACGTGAGGGAATGAAATAATGTGAAAAATTGCCGAAGAAAAATGAATAGTAGTATGGAAGAAGATAAAAATGGTCCCAAGAATCCATTTACAGTCATTTTCCATAAATGTAGGGGAAGAATTATCTTTTCTCTTGTGGATATAGTTATAAATAACCATTTGGTTTTATATTATCGTTGGGTTTGAGGCCATTATAAGTTATTATAATTTGGGACGAAAATGACAGGTATGAGATAAGATATGTGGTTAAATTATGTTATGGTTATTTTGATGAATTTATCTCATTTTGGTAATGTTATAAAATATAGTTTTTGGAAAAGGACAACACGCAGACCGTGTGACAACCCATCACGTCGGACAAAGCTATGGGAATCGAACCCACAACCAAAGTGCGATTGGGATTTATCACCTACCACTGGACTACATGAAGTCCCTGGTTAGTGTGACTCTATTTTTAGTTAAATGATTTAATTTATCAATAATAATTTGATTTGGGATATTATGTCTTATCAAATGAATATCCTTAGTATAGGAAAATGATTTGGTGATTAAGTGATAAATGTTATTTTGGAAGTTGTTCGCTTTGTTGTGAACACTATATTCCCAAGGAAAATAGAATAGTATGGGATTTCATTTGAGGAGTAATGGTGGATTTTTATCTATGTTTTTATTGGGGATTTATAGTGATTTGGTTTATTTATGGAAATGATTAGGTTAATTACTTTTAAGTATGTGACTTTAAGAGTAATTAATGTCATTTGGAGATAAAATTTAATGTGAAAGACTGCATTCTTATAAGTTTGGGGTTTCAATATTAGTTTGGATTATATTAAAGGCTTTTAAGGAAAATTGATTATTTAATGGTATTTATTTAACATTGGGGTATTGATGGTTTAATTTTAGAAATTAAGATTAGTTTTTTTTCTCTAATGGAATATCCATTTGGGGGATCATCATGTATTATACTAACCATTTTGGTTTTTATTAATCTCTAAAGACAAGGTAAATATATATTTTATCCTATGTGGAACATGTATTTCTATAGAAGTTTATTCTAGCTCTTCCACTGTGACCAAGTCTTCTTGAATACTCATTGTTCAAAAAAAAATTAGTTAGTGGTAAAAAAAATTTAAAGAATGAAACTCTACTTAAAGCGTAAGTATATCTCTTTTTTTCATAGTGAATATCATAAACGAATTCCTCGTCCTTATGTAATGTAACTTAAAACAAAAAATGTTTTCCGTTTACTTTTCCTACTGGGAGACTAATGACCGTTTATCCCAACACAAGTTTGTGATTTTATAATTGTTAACTTTCTCATAATCATGTTTTCTATCCCTCTCCATCAGAACATAACACTTATTTTATCGTCCATATCCATGATTGCCTACATGGAATCCTATTATGGGTTAACTTGGGTGACCTTTATACCTCTCTTCCTTTCTTTTAAAGTGATAGTTTTATTGACTCTTTTTCCGATGTGAGACTTTATATTATATTCCCAGGCCCAATTTTAAAAATTGCAAGGACAAAATTTATTGATTGAGGGTAGAATGTAACACCCCAATCTTCCACGGTACACTTCTCTCTGAATAATACAGTAGTGTGTGTTGTATGCAACTTCAAGTTCTAACACACCACAACCAATCAAACTAGCCGTTATGAGTAGCAATACCTACTTTTTGAAATTTGATACATTTTATCTTTCAAAATGGACTTCATTTTTGGATTTGGAATATCGAAATTAGCATAGGGCGAAATTTTGGTACTTTTCGGATAACTTTCATATTTTGATGAATAGTGAAAATTACTAAATTTTATTTAAAAACAAATTTTTTAATTGAAATAATTAATAATGATAAATTATTAATTTGAGTGGGTTTAAAGTATATTTAGAATATATTTTTATCAGTTAATACAATGTTGGTCATTGGTGTAATTTCACATTTAAACCATACATAAACAACTGTCAATCTTTTGATAGTTATTATCTCTTAAAAACATGCTATTTGTTTTGACGATGGGAATTAATTTTTAAATTAATTAATGCAAATATTATGTTTTGAATTTTGTAAAATATATATAATTTTTGAATTCATAATATCAAATATATCTTAGTCCAAATATTTGGTATTTTTCTAGAAACTTTTATTTTTTGATGAATAGTGAAACCACTAAGTGGTAGTTAAAAAACTAAATTTTTCATAAAACATAATTTTACCGCTTCTGTGAGTGGAATTTCTAAAATCTGAGAGACAAATTTAATATCAAGGAGTAAAAATTAGTTCAATGAGATGAAATTAATTTTTGGTGAATAGTAACTTTTTACTTTAATTTACCACGGTTAAAAGTAAATAGGGTAATTAAGGGTAAAAATGATATTAATATTACCCTAACACATGTCCTAATTCTATTGGACAAGTGTATCTCGACCAAAAACAACCTTTGGAGTAAAATATTATCATTTAGGTCCACTTGTATTAGATTAGGACATTTATTATTATTTAATTCAAAGAAGAGTTAAAAGAGTTAAAATCAATGTTTATTTACTAAAACATTTTTAATATAGAGTTATACATAAGCTAAATTCGATTATAAATATTCATTAGAAAGCTAAAACTATTTCCTACATAATGGTAATTTATTTATAATTTTTAGACAAAAAATAATTTAATTTATTTCTGACACAATGGTGATGCAGTAATTACCTAATTAATGAAATATTAAAATAATTGATATTATAAATATCAAATAAATGTAATTTGAGACTTTTTATGAGTTCCACTAATTTTATAGGTTAATATGACATATTAGGATTTATTATATAAATTGTTTTTGAAGTAATAATGTTGTTATGAATTTATCAAAAACAAAATACCCAATAGTATCAAAATTGACATAAAGGAGTTATTAAAACAAATATTATATTTTTAATTTATATTCAATTTCTAATAATCTAAGGTTCGGACAAAATACATATATCATGATATTTGTATCATTATTGGACCACTTGGGGGTCTCTTGGCTGTATATAGTACGTTTATTAACCATATAATATAAAAATACAAAGAGACATTGTAAAAGTGAAACTAATTAACTAAGAGTTAATACTTAAAGATAAGGTTAATATAATGACCCAACCCTATCTAAATTATATTGGGTGAGTGGTTTGCGACCCATACCCACCTTAAAATTTAAATAATCCAATTTTGATCCATTACAAACCGAATATGAATTTATTATAAAATGATATTTTTAGCTTTTCCAAAGGTGCCCCTCACCCCTCTTATAAAAGGACACCCCCCCTTCTCACTAATTCACACATTCAAAGCCTTTTGGCTCGGCCAAACCCTGCCCAAATACTCTCTAAACTTCCCTCACTACAACCTAGATGCCTTATTTTGATCAGAAATCCAACCTAAGGAGCCCTTTTGATCAAATCAAAAGGAAAAAAACCCTAAGAAGAGATAATGTTTTCACCACCCTCTTTCATGTTCCTTTCTTCTTCAACTTCTTCATTAATTGTTCTTTCTATTCAAAAATAATAAATCTAGTATATTATATATAATTTTATGTTATTATTAACATGGTACAACCATATTCAGTATTCTATCCATCCTTTTAATGGCATGTCACCATACGTGTGTACGTACGGCTTACCGTCTCCACGTCGTGGTGTAATTGTCATTCAACAAATTATTATTTGGATGGGTATTATAATGATGTTTAATTAATGTAAATAATAAATATAACATGCTAATTATTCTTTCTATATGATATACCATCCAATTATATATTATTTTAACATCAAAAGAATGATATTTTTGCTCGTGCGTACGTACGGACTACCGTCTCCACGAACGCGATGAGATTCATTATCCATTGTATCCATTAAAGTATAATTCTCACTTAATGATTAAAAATAGTGTTTAAAGACTTTATATAATTCTGGATATGAATAAGATACAACCTATCCATAACAAACATGGCTTACGTAACAAAGTATATAAAGGAAAACGAGTAAGTTAACACCTGAAATGAAGATAATACTAAGATATTGTTAACAAATCAATGTTAAAAGATCATATATGATATCATATTAATATAAATGATTCTCTTATAATTCAATAAATATTAGTTCACCATTATACAGGAGGTTAACCTACTGTCTACCAAGTAAAAATTACAAAGTAAGGGGTTTCTTATCTCACTTTTAATTCCGTGAGAATTCCATTGTTCACCACTTATTTATTACATGTGGTGTGTGTACTGACCATGTTTGTATTCATTGTGTAATATACTTTAATTCATGTTTATTTACATCATCATTGTACGATCCTTCTTTCATGGGTGTATGTTATGTATGTTACCAAATCAATAAGGGAATTTGAAATTTCAATTTCCACTCATTTGGCTTTATACATATTTCATTGATTATTTTACTCCAAGATTATCTGTGGAATCACTATTCATTTGATTATGTCATAATTTCCACTCCCCTTTCTGTGGATATACTTTTGGTAAACATAATCACTCCATTGATAAATTCTCAAGTCATCAATTTGAACTTGATAAGTGTAATTTTAACAAAATCTCCATTGTTGAGTTAAATATCCAATTCATTGGTGTTGTTTTTACAAGAATAGGTGTGAATATACCCTGATTGATTTACACTGAATATCCAATCATATTGACTGTATTTAAATCTGTCACACATAATTATGTCTTTGATTTATCCTTAACCTAAGTATATGTTCATTATAAGAGAATTCATCTCAATTTACATTTCATTGAGACTTCTTTGTTGTTATACACCAAATCACTTTTATATGGTGTATATAATGTACTTTGAAATAATATATCATGAATCCCTTTATTCTCATGATATTAAAAAGTTTGATTACCTCAATTATTTGATTTCAAGTGTCTCTCTTTTGGTTAGTAACTCTAACTAAAATATCATTTTAAAATGATTTAATGATTTATCATTCCAAATATTTCTCATTAATGTCCATGTTTTAAAAATGGTTTAAGGATTTATCTATATGGACATTAAAGATTATAAATCATAATTCCTTTTAAAATTTTCATAGTGTTATGGGAAACTTTGATTCAAAAATCTATTTTTAAATGGCTTCTTGACAAATAGTGTGGATTTTAAATGATTTCAAGAAAAAAAGGGTTATTTCACTCTAATAGTTTTGATGATTATTTCCATCTATGTCAATATCCTTCATTATTCTCGATTGAGGATAATCTGATACAATACAATCTTCCTTATTGTATCTAATGAGTTATGTTTGACTTTAGATGTGCTATTTTTATACCATTCATGGTTTTTGGTTAAAGTATTGACATTTTGTATGCTAGTTTTAATACGAATGTTTATGTTATGTTTAAACCTGTTCATATGAGGAATGCATTGGACTTTGTAAGTGACGGGTGGATCCCGCTATATCTCCTCGATGAATCGGTAGGTCTCATGAGACAAACTAGTGTCTTTCCACAAGACCTTGACAAAATTTTATTTGTAGTCTTGGCAAAAGGCCTTCACTATGTGGTTATGATAGTCTGGAATTATGCATTCCATCATTATGAAAGTGGTTATTGATATTGCATGTGATTATTCGATTAGTAGAATATCCATGTGAATAAGTAAATGGCATTATATAATTTTATTTATTCCATATTATGTTAAATTTCAAGTTAAAAATGCTTTTTTTAGTTATACATTGCCTTAAATGTTTATTCCTATTTATGAAAGTTTCCGCAATATTGATATCCTTACTCGGCACTTGAGCTCACCCCTTTCTATGTTTTATTTTTCCCAGGATGTGAAGAAGTATTTTATGAATGCCCTGCAGGGATAGTATGAGGGGATAAGAGTGTGGACTATGGAGACTATAATGTTGTAGTTTTCATTTTATGATGTAATTTAACTTTATGAATGTATCTAGTTATTCCAAGGCAAATAAACTAATCAGTCTTTCGAGACTTGATATTTCTTATGATCATGCCAATGTTATATAATAATGCACCGACTCTGGGTAACTGGGGTTGGGACGTTGCAAATTTATACTCATAATTTGAACAAACGAAACTTGTTCATGGTGTTCAAAAAACCTGCCAAAGTAGACTAAAATATTATTATTAAAATTTTATCGAATTATTATTCCAAAATAAATAAAAAATTGATATATGGGTTAACTTATACATATTTATTTGAATTAATACTTTTTCATTACAAATCTATATTTTTATTCACATTTTACCTGAACACCCATAATTATAAACAAGTGAATCGATCAAGAAATAATGAAACTAGTGCACTGAAAGCCTTGAAAATAACAAACTATTATTAATGAATGGATCATAAGATGTTATAAAATCATAAATTATGTTATTATAAATATTATTATAGATTTATAATAATTTAATGGAATTATATAAACCATAATTCATGACTATAAATAAAAATTCACTAAAGGGAAGCATGAGGTATGGCTTGTCATCTCACTTTTTACTTATATGAGATATATGACTTATTCACCACAAATTTATTTTGTGTGGTGAATATATACAATATATTTTCATATTATATCACAAATAAATTTATATCATGGTATCTAATGTTATGTTATATTTCATTCATTGGGAAGTCGATTCAACTGATTACAAGTGGTGAGGTATTTCTTGACACAATATTCAGTCATTGCGTAAAACATATATTTCCATTATAATGTAATTATATGGTCTTTTGTGAAATTAATTTTTATTATATCATGATGTGTTTTCTAATTTTTATGTGTATTTATAGTGTATTCTCATAATGGATTCATTTGATTAATGATATGATATTTGTATGGAACTTCATATATGTTTCACATCATCAAGAACATTTTAATATTATGCTCCTAATTTTTTAATATAGTTAGTATACATAACCTTTTTTTTATTTATGATCACCATAATTTAAAATTTATATTTCGATTAAATATAAATATTTCATATATCAAGAATATGATTATTTCTTAATCCATATACAAATTAATGTATTGTGTATACAATGAATTGGTATTGATTAATTTAGTGAATATTTCTAAAAATGTATCTTTTATTTATTTTGAGTATTTTTTTGTTAATTCATATTGACCAAATTACACGAAGGCCTTCTATTTTTATTCATTTTTATAGTTTTCCTTTTAAGGGTTGATAGAGAACCGTTACATTGACCATAGGCTTTGTGACATTACATGAACAAAAGGCCTTAGTATAATTTATCCAAACTATAACTACTTGGAACCACACCTCCCCATAGTGATCATCATTATTTTATCTCTCCACCATTTCAAGGATGTTCGAGTAACCTTTTTTTGAATACACTAGTTGGTCCTGATGGAAATTTCTATACTCTCTTATTTTTCAAAATACATTATCTTTTCTCTAATAAATGTGCCTTTCACTTAGTCCTCATCTGGATAATACTCTCTATATAGTATTCTTAGTCCATTTAATCACAATTTAATTTGTCCTGAAGGCCTTGATGTGTCTCAATTTCCTTGAGGTGACCTAAAATCCTTACTGTCCTAAAGGCCTCAGGTGACTCAAAGGCCATTAAAGACTCACGGACTAAACCAGTGGCCAAAAAAACTAAACAGATGAGTATTTGTTACTACAATATTATCAAACAGTAACTTCTACAAAACATATATTGTACCTAGAAATATGTGTTTGCCTGTATTTGTTGTTTAGTATCTTGGATGCTCTTATCGAGTAATCACAAACCAAAATGAGGCTCTAATTGTTTGATAATGCATATAGATTCCTAAATTAAATATATTATTAAATATAAAATGAATTATTAATGCATGGAATAGTGGGTATGGACCACATATATAAAATCCCCTCAATGCATTTACAGTCTAATGAAAAGAATAGTGTGTCCAATTTAGATGGGTGGTTACCCATAAAGATTAAATAATCTTGTAAAATATCTCAAAGGTAGTTTTTCATGAGCCAAATACATGACAATCAGCAATTAATAAATGACACCACTAGGAAATAAATTATTATTATATTTTTTATCATAATTAAGGAAAAAATGGATATATTTGATTATCAGTTTATTGAATAATATTTTTTGTGTGATATGTTATTTACAATTCCATAATTTTTATGCTTTTTGAATAATGTTACCTTACACTTTACAAAACTATTAAATATAATTTTTGATCAACTATATTTAGTTTTCATTTTCCCGGATATGAATAATATTTTGTTCAATTATTTTCCAAGGATAATATTATTAAATTATTTTATTTATTATGTTTTATTTCATTTTCACTATATATATATGGAATAATGTATGTAATTGATATTTAAAAGACTACTAAACTATTAATTATAATGGGAACTGACTTCTTGTAACTTAATCATATATAATAATTTAATTCACTGGCCCCAAAATACAATATTCTGGGTTTTAACATTTCCTATATAGTCTCCAATAACTGAACTCTTTTTGAATGCATTTATATACATATTTTATGAGTTTTCTAGTCTCTAAATTTTAAAAAAATTAATAATGTTTTGTGAAAATTTATTAATAATAATCCCAACATAAATCACTTAATTATTCTTCCCATATGAATTATCATTATCTAATTTTCCTTTACACTAATCACTAAAAAGTTTCCTTTAATATCCATCAATCAACTAAAACAAAATTAATATTCTGAGAAACAATAATCATAGTGGGGAACCAAAAAATCATGGAAATTAACTTGTGGTAATTCTACATCATTTAAGCTACTTTTATCAATCATATAATTGGTCATTTAATTAAATTAAATATTTACATCCTTCTTGAGGGTTCATAAATAGTTTTTCGATTTACAAATAATATAACCTAATTGGGTCTAACAAGTCATGAAGAAATGAATATTGTCATGCACTTGTTCATTATTGAGTTTAGAATAATCTAGTTTTTTAGAAACTTTACACCATGGTACATTTATAATAGTTTCACATAGACATTTAGTATCTAGAAAATGATTTCATTTTATAGAAAACATTCACACTTATCATTTCCAAAATTCCATGACATTTTCTTGTACTTTAAATTACCATATACATATCAATGTAATGATCCACATACCTATCCTGTAAATATCCCTATAAATCTCACTATTTCTTTCTCATCATAAAATATATTGGATTATTATAAATTTCCTTTGACACAAACAATTTTGACCCATTGTTCTCGTATGTATATATGACTTTGTTTTCGATTGAAATTCAATGAATTAAAAAACACAAAAGGGTAACATTATAGTTTAATTACTTTGGTAATGTGGATGACATACTTATTAATTCCAAAAAGATATTTTATGGATGATATAAATATCTCATTATAACGTAATCATCACATATATACCTTAAAAATTAATCACAACCTATGTGAAAGTAAATAAAATAAATGGTGATCTCATATGCATTGTAAGGGTGAAAAATGGAGATACATAAGCAGTGATTGAAAATCATGGAATTAGAGAATGATCGTTAAATTTAAAAACCATAAAATATATGTCAAGGATCATATTCATAGTAAATTACCTAAATATAGGTAGTTCATTAGATATTAATTATAGAAAATTAAAGAACAAAAGACATGATAACATAACATTTGAATAAGAAATATATTTTTGGCATACAAATCAGATTACAAAATCGGGAACAAGTACAGATGTAAATATTATCACTTATTAAATTAAAAACAAGAATTCATTCACTCACATAAAATTATGGACCTGACGAAAGATCTATGTAGGTTCTAGGCATAGTGGAAGCAAACGATTGGTGATAACGAGATTTTTTATTATCTTTTTCAATGATAAGACTGAGATGTAGATGATAATAAATATAATGTTCAACGGAATTGAATCATTTAATATAGGAATCTTGATTCATGTCAGTACAAGAGATATATGAGAATAAAAAAATATTTATAGTTAATTTAATTAAATAAGAATTACAGTAATGTGATTATTTCTTCATTGATAGATCTGGTAATAGATATGTGATGTACCATTTGTGCATTGTGGGGATCAAGTGTCGATTACCTCTAGAAATGAATCACACATGCTCCAATAATCTCTAGATGTTCCCAAAATAATCTACTAGTTCTATCATGATATGTCATTGAACTTTCATCATCTACCATTTATCTCTATGGGAAATGATTCTAAAGCATTATCATTGATTTAGTGGAGGATTATTTTTCTCTATTCGTGGGATTGATCGTAGAGAAGATATATCAAAATGAATTGATAGAATTCTCCAATTCCATTATGCACAACACAAAAAAATGAATTGTTCTTATTGAGAAATAAATATAATTGAGATTATATATTTCTTGGGTTGAAATAAAATAATTGCATAAGGGCCATTTAATATTAATTTTACCCTTATGGAAACCATTTTCAATTAATAATTATATTATCTTATAATATTTTCATAACGTACAAATTAAATTATATATTCTTTAATAAAAAAATATTCAATATTTATTATTTCTCATTGGACCATTAATCTTGGTGTTCCAATCCTATATATTATTTATCATGCTGTTAATAATGACAATATATTTTTTTAGATAAATATCATGGTATTATTAACGAATAAATATATAAATATTTTATTCTCTAAATAAGAAATAAATACATATATGAAATAAATAATGAAAAAATAATTATTAAACTATGTATAGATATAATATTCATTCAACTTGTAAAATAATTAACAATAATACTTTATATAACTGAGAATCTAGATACACTTAGTTTGTGACCTACTAGTCCTATTTCTTAGTGGAATTAGGTAAAGCAGCCTAATGTCCATGGTTAGAATCTACTATCACCCCAAGGAAGTCATAGAGAATGATGTTATTTCTAAAATGACTTATTACCGTATACGAACTCTTATTGTGTAAAGTAATTCCATTATTACAATATATCATGCCAAAAAGTTTTCATACTAGTTCTGTCAACCTATGTTATTTATGTCATTTTCATTGATGTTCCAAATACTAAACATCGCTTGAAAACACCATAGCCATGGATTTATTTATATTTTATCATTTCCACAAATGGGCCATAGATATTATATTGCATTATTAAACTGATGGGATAAATACATTGTTTCATTATTGAATTTTTCAATATTACTCCTAACACACCCAATATATCCTACCTCATCACAGATATAATTTTCACGGTTTTCATCAATAAATAAATTTATATGATGCCAAATTATCATTGAAATATAATATTAATGTATATGGACCAATACACACATCCATAGATAGGAATATCTAATGACACATATAATTGTGGATTTCCCACTAGTGGGTCCCATTCTAATAATTTCTAACTGGATATTATGAAGGGAGTTATCTAAGAGAATGTGACTCAGTGTCCTCTGAGTCTTTACACAAGATATCATGTATCATATCTATCACAAAAATTTTATCAACCTTCTATATAAGAAATATTTGAGAATAATGTCATTTCACTTCTATATTCTCATCATAATGTGGAACTATTATTACATTTTAGTGTGAATGAAAATCTTGGGACATTATCACATACTATGTTAAACATAATAACAATAATGATGTGGTAAGTAGTTTATTAATATTATAAAAATCATTACATTGATTCGTAAACTATATATATGTTGGTTCTAAAGAACAATATCTAACAAACACAAACTAGAACTATATCAAACTGGTAACGACATTTATTAGGGTAGTTCTCACATGATAATAATGATTTTCCTAAGATAAGCCTTTAGATAAGAGGACTTCCATGATATTTTAAACAGATAAAATAATCACTGCAACATCAACCAATTGATTAATATCCCTCAAGATCTTATACTTCCGAAGTACGTGCTTTTTCAGTTTGTTTGACAATTGCTATTTTAGAATATCCACTTTTGTAGAATGATGACAATAAAATTTTGATTTTAAATTTATTGATAAAGTACCACACTTTTATCCTGGAGATGGTTTTGATTCCAAAAGGCTTCTATGGATATATTAAGCCTCTGCATACTCATACTCCACTATAAAATAAACGAAAATTGGATATTCTAAACACTTCCAACTCAAAGCTCCTCTATTGATACGGATAACATATCCTAATTGAAACATCATATCATTATTATCTTTCAAAAAACTAACATCAGTATATCCCATGATGACAAGATCCATGTATCATCCATACACAATGAAAATATACTTAAATATTCTCATATAAAAAATTATATCTTTAAAAACTATCAAATGATGTTCTCCTATATTGGATTTATATCATCAACCATTTATAATTCATAGGGAAAATCAGGACTTGTACGTAGCATAGAATACAAGATGTATCTTGTCTTTGAAGCATATTATATTATATGAATTAATTGTTTCTCGTGTATTGTGTGAGGAGACATTTGTTTAAAAATATGTAAACTGGAACCAATCCACATTTTCATTATTAAATAATAAATATCCTTATTATTTGATAAACATATGTACTTTCAGAGAATTTGATCTATGAATTCAATCTCTCACAAATTCTCTTAACCCATTAATATAGGATATACCACTTTAGTCCGTTATTTCGAGAAATATTTTTACCCTTTCTTTTTCCTATAGTAAGAATAGTAAGTTTTTTCTGATAAATAATATTGAATCATCATATACTACAAGTATATTGAATTAATTCTAACTAAATAAATTTTAATCACTTTTCTCAAATGAATTCTTAATTAAATTAAAATTATTTTATGGATTCATAAATTCTAATGACCCATGACTATGGTATTTTATTTAATCCATAAATGGATATCAGTATAATGAAAATTAATTTTTCATACCCTAGAGTCACAAACCCTTTTAGTTGTGTCATTTTGACAACTTCATAAGGATTCCCATTATGTAAAAATGATCTGGAATCCATCTCCAAAATATAATAGTCCTGGTATGATTATATTGCATGAATATTTTTTATGGATGTAAACATGCAAAGGTATGAAATATATTCATCATTATGATTTTTGTGACCATTTTTTAACCATATAGACACTACACTTAAATAATATGTATTTTCATTATCTTCCATGAATGATTTCCTCTTGAATACTAATTTTTATTGAACATTATTTACATCAACTAGAATGTCAACCAGAACCCAAAGATGGTTATTAAACATGGAATCTATTTTAGAATTCCTATTTTTTTCTAATTTATTGATTCTATGATTTCTATTTTGTCCATGTAGATGATTGATTCATCATTATCAACCAATTTTAGATCACAATCCTTAGATATTAGAAAACCATATCACTCTGTTTCTATTATCTCTCATAGGATCCTACACTATACATGATTTTCAGGATATACTACATCAGTGAGAATATAGAGAATCTATTCTTGTGCTAACTATTTTGATACTTTAGAATCAACTTCATCAAGTTCATTCATAATACTAATTTCTATTTTGTTGATTTTCTCCCTCTCAATAATTAGGTCTTTCCTTGAACCAATCATTTTCTTGTTTGAAGGGTTGTATAAATTGTATCCCTGTTTACCCTGGGATGCCCTATGATGATACAATTTGATCCCTGGGTTGCTAATTGGTTTCTTAAGAATCCCTTGAATCATTACAGAAAACTCTTTACACATTAATTTGAATGAATGATTCCATCCACTCTATAACATGAAGGGAATTCATTTTCCCACATTATTTGGTACTCAATTTAATGTGTGTGCCTCAAATTATAATTCATATCCTTAAAAGGACAATGAATGAACTACATTTATTATTATCATCCCGACCACATCTAATCAGGTGTAGTTCTTCCTTTATCAAATATCTCTCCACTATGGTGTATAATGTAGATTGTGTTGATATAATATCCCAAACTCCCATAAGAAGTCAATAAAATCCGGGTTTAGATATTAACACCCTCTATCTGATTAAATATTCTTTATCTTATTACCATGATTATTATCTAATTGTTTATTTAATTCCATTAATTTATAAAAGGACTCAAGATTATAAATCATGAGGTAGATATGTAGCCATACCCACTCTTGTAATATTTAAATTTTATTAAGTATGAATATCCAACTCAATGTCCAACTAGTAATGGTCCAAAGAAATTGTGTCAACCAAGACAATAATATATATGTCTTATTCTCAATGAGCACCAATTGGTGGTATGGTCATTTACCTTATAAATAAGAATGTCATATTTCGTCATGAATTAGCCCAAAAGAGTCTAAATAACAATATAGATAGATTGTTTTCAAATGCTTATCAATTATATTACCAATATATTGATGTCATATATTGGTGTTATATGAGTCATGTGAACATGATTTGTTATCAATTTCAAAAACATTGTTATCGTAATTTAAAACATAAACACCACTAATTATGTATTCCACACCATAAAATATGCTTTTCTTCTAAAAGAAAAAATATTTATTTAAAAATTTCAATTTAAACCCTTATGTATCAATACATGATACAAAAAATAAGATATTGGTAACTGCAGGTACATAATAATAATATATCAAAACAAAAATCATTCACATTGGCAATGAAAGGTGGTAGTCATGAATGGTAGGGAACTTAGTCTCGTACCATTAGCATATATCAGATCCTCCTATCCTATGGTTATATATTGTAATGTACTTGGTTCCTAGATTTGGAAATAGATGTGAGTACCCCAATCTATATCTAATATCCAATGTGTAGATATTGAATGATTACACTTGATAATGAAAAAAAATTAGCTTCCCCAAGATTATGTGTGTTGTTCACCTCCGATTTTCATGGAATTACACTTGGCAATCATTCATCTACCTATACCTTTCACTTCATATAAATCATTCACATCCTAGAAGGAAGGGGTTTTGGATATTTTAAATGCATATAGGTTTTGGACCACTTTTCCTTCAACATACATTTCTTGTTCAACATAAGTCCCACCTATTTATTATGTACAAGGTCTTTATCCACATGGAAAATAAAATTAAGATGTTCAAAAAGAATGTTCTCATTTTTACTCATATTGTAATTAAAAATAAAGCTTGAAAAAGTTTTTGGAAGTTTTGTATGTATGAGATCTTTACACAATTCATATAGGAATATATTCCTTAAGATGAATAATCATTCAATGTATCCAATAATATTGACTACATATGTCTAAACTGGCAGAGGCTCTACAAACTTAGTTGTAATAAATAAATTAGAGATATTGTACTTCTCTTTTCTCAAATTATATTGATTGAGATCCTGATTATGTAACATCTTCCAATATGAATCCATGTACTCATGTGGCTTCAGAATCTCATTAGACATGGATGAATGTAAGAGAACCCAAACACAAGCAGCATCATTCAGATGTTTCTCATATAGAAATAGCTTATCCAAACCTTCCTTATTTCAAAGAGCAATTCATAAAGGCTCTTCCATCTCACAAAAACTCCTTTCATGGTGATGTATACTGAATATGAACCTTTTACACTCCTGGAAAATTTTTTAGTGAGAAGGTTATACTTCTCATGTATTGATAAAAACAATGTGTTCAAAGTCATTTTAATGTTGTTTCTACAAAATAAAATGATTAAAATATTAGTACATTATTTTATGTAATTTGGGAAAATAAATTAATATTAATTTCATTAGTCTCCCATTATTTAGTTGAAACCCATTAACCCTCACCTCAATGTATGGATTATCCTATTTATTGGTTATCTTCTTGAAAAGGATATGTTTTTCTGTTATCATTAACCCAACATTTGTTGGTTGATTAAAATTAATGGTTTTAGGTAGGCGTTCTAATTTACAAATGAATTAACTCACAATTTGTTGATCCTCTAAGTGGAATCCCGAATTTTGAAATCATTAAAGTGGACTTCCACAACCTTTTCCTCTTAGTTAATCCATTTCCAACATTGGCCGTAAACCCATGGTGTGATATATGTTATGTAAAACAAATATTTCATTTTAGAATTCCCCAATAATTGAAACCATTCCAATATTTCATTTTGATGAACATTGAATAATCGTTCCATTTTAATATGAGTAGTGGAAGGATATACCTAATGAATATATAATTCACGATTTTTACCCATTTATATATAACATTGAAATTATTATATATATAGCATTATTTTCAATATTAGTTGGATTTAAATACATTATTAACCATGTATTAGACAATATTTACCCATAATCAAATTTATTTATGTTTTATCGTTCATTATCATTAATTTAATTAATGTAGGTGATCATGAAAAACATCCCCAATGAAATAACCATGAGACTAAGAGAAATAAGTTAATAAATAAAAATGATCATGATATTTAACTGACTTTTTTTTATGAAGAAGTTACTAAACTACCCATTGACCTAGTGAAATAATCATTAACCAGATAATGTTTCTATTAAATCTATCCACATGTCTACCAGTGTCTCTCCCAAGGATTTATTTCATGCTGGCTTCAATCACGAACTGCCTCCAATATCTTGGCATCTCCATACATTAAAATGGATTTTAAACACATAATTTTGAGGGGAATAACATTTACATAAATGAAACAATAAAGAAATAATCCCTTATATAACTATAAAATTTAATCATAAAAGAAAATATTTTAAATTAATAATATATTAATGGAAACAAATAACATAAAACAATATTGGTCTAATATCATGGTAAACCACATGCATGAAACCAATTATGAATTTAACAAAACTATACTACAATTATCAATCATTATAATTTATAATACATCATGCTAAAATAAGTTATTTTTAATAGTCAATTAATCATTTGTTTTATATCAATTCGCATCAATATATCCTTAAAATTCTCATGATTATAATTTCAAAAAAAAATATCAAATTAATATAAAATTATCGATACAAATATATTCACCTTAGAGGAAATATTGTGAATAAATATCCAAATATACCCCAAAATTATTATAATTGATTTATTGTTTTATAATTGAGACATATATCATATAAAAAATATCACATTCTTTGAAGTCACATAGTATCATGTTAATGAATACAATAATTGCATGATTTTTTTGTAACATTTTATTTATTGAAGCTTATATAGTAGAAACTATAATACATATCATATATTCTATGAATATCCAATGATTACACATATATTAATTTAACATTTATAAATATATAATTATTAAAAATCATACATGGTTAGACCTATCAATTAATGACCACTCACAAGAACACGTTTCAAGGTTTATATAGTATAATAAATAAATTTTAAGTATTCATACTTTTGAATAAGTATGTGGTGTGTATAATAGAGCTCCACGGTGTCATTATCCTTAACAATCTATTTGAGGTACCTGCCAAGGGACTCAGGGTGTAAATCAGACCTTGGAAAAATAAACTACATTGCACGACAATGGGCTTCACGTTGTGTGATCTACAAATTACATGGTCACCAATATGGTAGGCCATGTATGGTAATACATGAAACTTATGTGACTAAAATTTATTATATGTCATGTATATGGGAAACAAGTTGTGTACTTCAGTTGACCTTGAACAACATTTTCATATTCAATATATCATTTAAGGTTTTTAATGCACAATATGTAATAAGTGCCCTCGATTTGAATTAGTTTCTCAATTAATTATTTTTTCATTAACCATTAGTACACGATGTGTAATTCTGTTTACAATCATATACGCTTATTTTATCCATACAGAATCTATGGATCCTATGGATAACATCATTTTTTTAGTTTATTGATAAAATTAATCATATGTATTACATCAATGAGAAATTAAGGAGGAATAATCATATAATATAATTCAGTTTAATATAATCATTATAATTGTAATTAAAAAGTAAATTAGAATGGGTAAATGACATTAAATATTTAAATAACTGTAAATAATTATTTGACAGTTATAATGCCACTTGTAGGCTCCAGGAGTAGAGAAATTGTGCCTTTGGTGGTGACCAACTATTATTTTTGTTGTGTTTAACAATAAATCCCATATCTAAATGATTATAAATTAATGTTTCAACAAAATTTAATAATTCAAGATAGAAAACAATAATCACACTGAAACTTGGGATAGACGATCAATCCATATTATTTATATTTAATATAATTAAATAATAATTTCATTCATGGAATTATTTCTTCAATGATGGATACTGTAAAAAATATGTCATGTATCTTCATTGTAATGTAGGAATCAAGTATTTATTCCCTGTAGTGGGGATCCACATCTGTTATGAAAATCTTGGGAAATGCTAAAATAATTTGAATGGGATTCATTGAAGATAATTGTGATTTATCCATCTACATTTTTTTCTATCATAATTACATCCAAAAAAATATCCATGAACTGGTGGAGGAGGACTTCTCCTTATTCATGGGAGATATCTTATAGAAGATATTTATTATGGAATTGAGATAAATTTATAATTTTGTTGTGCATTACCCAAACAATTGAATATTTCTTATTTAGAAAATAATATAAATTAGTATATTTATTTGTAGGGTTAAAATAATATAATTTCATATGCCCCATTTATTATTTATATAATCCCTATAGAAACATATATGAAATAATATTATTTTTATTTTTATTTTTATTTATTGACATGGGCTTAACTGGGGAATAAAATTAAATATTATCTAATCAAATAATATTCAATATTAATTATTTCTCATCAGAAAATTAAACTCGATCAGTAATTCATCCATATTATCTATCTGGCCTTGAATAAATGATATTCAGTTTTAAATAAATATCACTACATTTTTCATTAATTAATATATAAATATAATATCCACTAAAAATAATCTAATAACGTATAATTGAAAATAATATATGAATAATTATTATACCACATCAAGTAATAATATAAATTCAACCTATTAAATAATTAAGAATACTATTTTATTTAATTTAGATTTTGGTTACATCTAATGTGATACCCTGAAGGGATTTTTCCTAGTTGAATTAGGTAATGCCTACAAATTTCTTAGGCTAGAATCTAGGAACACACCCTGAAACCAAAAAAAATTATGTTAATTTAACATTGACATAATACATAACACAAATGATTAATATGTAATGTAATATCATTATAAAAATACATCAATTTATGTTTGTTTCATGTCAATGCCATCAAGATATAAAATATATGTCTTTTTATTTGAAATTCTGAAAATATAACATACCTATAGAACATCATGGACATAGATTTATTTAGTCTATATCATTTCCATCTAAGGTCCTGTGATTTTTAATTATGCTAATTATCGAAAGGGACAAATGTTTTTTCATTATTAACTAATTCAATATTAATCGTGATGCACACAATTTTTCTTGCCTCCCCAACACATAATTTAATAACTATTTTAGTTAATACATCAATGTATGCGACTCATAATACTAATTAATAATAATCATAATGTATATGTACCAATACACATGTCCATAGATAAGAACATCCAATGACAAAGATAAATGTGGATTTTTTAATGGAGGATATCCCTCCCATATTATCTTACTGGATATTACCAAGGGCATACACCAAGAGAAGGTGGTGCAATGTTCTATGAGTCTACACACTTGATATCCAATTTAACTTGTTTCCCTAAAATTATATCATCCGATAATAGAAAATATATTAAAGAATTGTGATATATAACATTTTTATTCTTATCGTATAAGGAAACTGTTATGACATTATAGCGCGACAACTACTGTAGGGACATTATCACATAATATGTTCCATAGAAGAAAAATCTTGAAGTTATAATCATTCTATTAAATTTAAAAAAAAGAGTACATTTTATCATAAATTACATATAAGTTGGTTCAAGGTAAAAAAACTCCAATAATCCATGCATAACATTATGTAACTGAAAGGTAGTTCCAAACCTATCATCATTGTTGTCATCGTTCAATTGCAAGGCCATAATAGTTGCAAAATTAACATTCTAAACCATGTATACTCTCCATTATATACCTATATTACTGAAATTGGTTCAGTTCATGTTCCATTCCTTTCATGATACACCGGGTTCACTCCCCATTCTTTTTTTCTCATATTGAAAAATCTTCAGTACCCATTAAAATAATATATATCACATGAGATATAAAACTTTACCTAAAAATAAGAGGGAGATATTGCACCCTCATTTAATTGGTTATAATGTAACCACAATCCATGTATTTAAAATAACAACCATCCCTATTTATAACGTAACCACCGTCACATAATTAAAATTATACACATGGGTGCCACAATATCATAAATGATTTACCCTATCAAAACACTTGTAATAAAATATATTTCATAAACAAAATTAATAACATACCCATGTTTCAAAATAATTTCATAATATATTCAAAGTAAAATCAGTGGAAGAAGAATAAGTTTTTATAATCACTTTATCATGGTATAAACATTGGGAGAGAAATTTCTTTTATTAATATCTTGTAAATATAAACATAAAACATTCATATCCATTGTATTTTATACATAACATCAAAATATGATTTCATGGATGTAAAATGATTTTGAATGTAAATTTAAATCATTTCCTAAGGAAAATAAGCAATCCTATTTGAAAATTATTTTCCTTGAATAACATAAATAAAATTCAAAAAAAATCCCTATTCAATAATTCATTTAATGTTTAAAAAATATCACAATTATAATAAAAAAAACATTTAATATAAATTCAATAGATTTTAATTAACGAATTAATTCATTTATTGGTCTTGAATATGGGTTATACAGTGGTTGATGTTAATCTAAAAAACAATTATTTTTTGTCACATTTTCAGTTAAAGACTCATGAGAATCTGTCTTTATTATTATATGAAGATTCATATTATCTATTAATATACCAATACTGGAAAAAAATAATTTTTTTTAAATCAGAATTGAGTAATACAATATTTATGATTACATTTTTATAAAACATGGGTTTTAAAGACAACATATTTTTGATTGAAGAGAGAAATATAGCATTATTTTCATAATAACATTTTCTTAATTATTTTAAGTAGAATAGAGTGCAATAATGGTTCCATTATATAGAGATATCATGAAAACCATAGGATAGTAACATTCATGAGAATTATTGAGAGATAAATTTTGTTTTTTAAATCTCAGATACTTAATCATAAAAAATCTTGGAAAATATTATGACTATAATACAAAATCATTACCACAATGGTAACATTGAATCACAAGACCCCTGAAGTAAAAAAATAAAATAAAAAATAATATATCATGAGGATTGTTAAATTCATTGTGTTACATTTAAAATGTATTTATATACACCTCGTGAAGGAATATATGTAAATATCACATTCAATGTCTCAAACAAGGGAAATCGAGACTCAAATACATTATATATTTAGTAACATTTGAATATTGATACCCTAGAAACAATAACATAAATATAAGAATTCCATATCATGAATGAGTTTTATTATTGAAATATTCATTCATAGATCTATATATACACCACATAGAAGAAATAATTTGTGAATATGGAATGTGTCAAATAGAAGAATATATGTGTGATAGAAATCTATTAACATAAGTCTGAACATCTATTATACACATTAAAAAAACATATATATTGAATATTTATTTATTATAAATATAATATAGAAGAATATTCATACATATAATTAAAGATTTTATTTTCTTATGTCTTCTTTTTCAATTGAATGAAAATTCTATGTTAATGAAATGTTTTTGGTAATAACCTCTTTGTTTTTAGTATATGATTTTATTTTTCATATTTGTTTATAATCATACATTTAAAATTGTTCCATAAAATACATAATGGAAACCATGATATAAATTTAATATATATTCATTTTCAATTTATTAATATATAATATGAAATGATTCGAAATGAAATATAATGGTCATAGAGATGATGTGCCACATGTACGCATGAACGTTGTCTCCATTTTTTTCTTGGATTGAAAAAATAAAAATAATTTTTATATTATACGTGAAAAATTATTATTAGGTCAATTATATAACCTATGTTCTTTAAACATATAACTAATATTTTCCAGGTATAATGTGTATAAATAAAATCTCTTTACAAGGGGGTATTCCATCGTAAAAATGAACAAATATATCGTACTCCCACAAAATATAGAGTTATATGATATTTTTTACATATTTATAATAGTTTAATAATAAAAATATTTATATTATATATATCATACATAACCTATAAATCCACCATTATTTCCAACCATGGGAGGCCTTAATGGAAAAATGAATGAAATTTTTTGGAGAGAGAGTAGTCTTCTGTACACACTAACGATGATTTCCTAACCCATTTGATGGAAGTGGTGGCATATTTATATTATCCCCTTAACAAAAAAAATATCATCATTTTGTATATAATAATGATAAAATTTAAAAAATTTATAAAAATGATTTAAGGATTAGGAGTAATAAATAAATCGTAAAATATTCATTGATAAACATTATATCTTCTTTAGGTATCCTCTTTTGGGTAGCACCAAAACCCTCTAATGTTATATTTCCTCACAAAATAAGGATTATAGTATGAGGTAAGTGAGGATTTACATTTATTTATCCTTTTAATTATTGAGTCAAATGGATTTATCGGTATTATTATTATAGGGGAGTTTGGTCCCTTATATCAGTGAGGAGTAGTGTTGTATTTGTAAATATCTGAAATTATTCACTATTAAGAAGTAACAATACCCTCATTTTCTAGAAAAATTGAGTTAGAATTGAAATTATGGTTTATTTTTTCAATAAAAACCTACAATATAAAATAAAAATTTTGTCATTTTATTTTTTATTCTTTATTTTTACTTCATTTTACCCTTTTTGTTTTCATCATTTAACATGTATATTTTTGTTTATTTAAGTATTTTATCGTGTATGAATATAATTGATATAAGAATAATTATGTAATTTTGAATAATATTTCCTAAATTCTAAATCCAAAACTTTAAATAAAAATCATATTTTTTTGTACAATCTATTTTGAATCAAACACATGTTATACACATAAGCTTATTTTAACCTTAAACACATAAATAAAATTTTAACTATTTAAAATAATAAATATGTTCAAAAAATATGATAAAAATATTATACAATAAAAATCTGGATGATTCCAAAAATATAATCAATTTTATGGAATCTTTTCTCAAAACATAATGAATTAAATATAAAATCAATCATGTCTAAATAATGAGAAATCCAGTTTCATCACTCCTCATCCTAGAAAAACAAGAATACATAAGGACTACTCGAATACAGAGCGTACTATTGTGACCTGATCTGTCGATGTTTCCAAATATGAACCTAAAAAAGGTTCCTCAAGAGAAGACCCAAGCTGATGTTTCTAAGTAAAAACTTATTGATGATCCTCAAGATAAGCCTCGGGTTGAGGCTTCCAGTACTATGTTGTATTATTTTTCGCCGCTATTTGATGAGCAGGATATTCATGTGTGTAATGATCATATGGATAGGAAACTCTAAATTTCCCATCAAGAGCTTCAAGAAGGTAAGATTCTAGCCGAGGAATATCTTGATATTAAAAGACTCATTTTCAATGAAAGATTGAAGATGAGCACCAAATGTTCTTAATCTCTATGATACTTCTTTCAGTTCTTATTTCGATTATGATTTTACTTGCTGGTTGCATGAAGCTTTTATGCTGGATGTTGGTAGGAGCATATTCAAGGACCTCTTTCTGCTGGCCTCATCATGTTCCCTTGGATTTAGTTTTTGTTATATCATATATGATGTTATGTCTCTGCTTCTCTGATCTGTTGTTCCTTTTTGGATGGGTTCTAAAGATTGGTCTACATAGGATTTTGTAGCTCCTTTTTTATGATAGAATTCTAGATTTACTCTTTTTGTCTCTCTTTGATGGCTCATGCTTTTGGAGATTATTTACATCTCTTTTGACATGCTGTTTGGATGAGGATATGTGTGATTCTCCATCTGGTTTTTTCTCATTGGTTTCACTACTGGATTATATTGGGGTTTTCTGGACTTGAATTTTCTCTGATAGGATGGACTGTTTTTTTTTCTTGACTTGTTTGCTGAGTAGTATTCTTCATTCTGATTCTGGAAGCAAGATGAATCACTGTAGGTTGATCAGTCATGCAAAGGATAAACTGGCTGTGTTTGGATAAACTTTACACTTACAGTCTGGTGAGCATTGCAGTATGGTTGGATTGATGGTGTCTTCTTTTGAGTTTTGACTTCATGCAGATTTCATGAAACTTCTATTAAAATCTCAGTTCTTAATTCTGGATTAATATCTCTTTTGATGCTGCTCATGGGGGTATCTCTGCTCAGTTCCTGGTTGACATTTCTGATAATCTCCATGCTAATCTTGGATTTTTACCTTGAGGATTCTTTCTCTGTATCTGGAACTTTTTGCTGACTGCTGATCATATGCTGCAAGGATGAGATTCTGTCTGGTTGTTGCATATTTTTTCTCTCCTCTAGAACGATCTCAGGTAAGCTGATTTTTTTTATTTTGGGTTTTTATTTTCATGAGTCCCATTGTACCATTGCAGATTCCATGCTAGTGTAAGAGCATTACACCTCGTGTTTGTATTGTAACATTTTCTTTTAATAAATTCCTCTGATGACATGAATTGGCAAACCAGTTCATGTCATCACCTTCTCAAAAAAAACACATTTAACATTGTAGATAAATTAAACCAAAATAAAATTTTCAATTATAATTGATAATTTTTTCATATTAATCAAAAAGGAATTTTTTCAATAAAATATCATAAATTCACCATAATATAATTTTGTGACAAAAATTTAAATTTTTTTATTTATTTTATCAAATATATTTATAAAAGATTATAATTTTTATTAAAAAATTATTTTCCATAAAATGATACAAAATTTCATTTTGAAAATATAGTTTGGAGGTGTAAATTTGATTTATTCCTATATCATATCCATAACAATAAGAAAAGTGATGTTAAATTTTATTAAATATATATTATACTTAAATTATGTTAAATTCATTCACTATATTATATTTTTAAAATATACAAATTTAATACAAATTTATACAAGAAAAAATAGTTTTTTTAATATTTCCTTAATATTGATGATGTTTTGACCTTCATTTAAATAAATTTGTCACAAAAATTATTTTATATATATTTTAAGAAAATAATACATTTATTAATATTATTTATACATACCATTCAATATCTTGGTGATAACTATTATAATATATTAATAATATGAAATTGTTTTTTAAAATAATTATGTGTATAAATTATGCTATGATCAATATTGTGTATGACACAAAAATTAGATAGTTTTCCATTTATAAGAATAATGAAATTTTTTTACTTATGTCACAAATAAAAATTACTAATTTATGTCAAATAAAATAACCAAAAGATATATCTATAATAAAAAAGTGATTTCACAAAATAACATGGTTTTACACTTTAGGAACCTGATATGAAATAATAGAGGCATATTTCTACAAACTAAAAAATGAAAAACAAATTATAAAAAATTACATAAAACCATAGGTTAAATCATATAAAAAGATAATATTTATATTAAAACTCAACTTAGTAGAACACATCACTACAACCCCTGCTATCCTTATTCTTTTCATGTCAATATTTTTCCAACACTCATCGAAACATGAATATTAAATTAAAAAAGTAATCTCTCTCATTAACAAACATTATAAGGATATAGATTTCCAAGATTTTATACCAATGTATAATTTACTAAACAGTCATTCTCTAATAACAATACTAAAATCATCCCAACACATACTCAAAGGGTGTTTTTGATCACAAGGGGTGGTGACTATCACTATGGTAATTAATCGAATACGGAATGAATGATTTCACCCATCCTGGAAAAAACTATATGTTATTTAAATACAATAGAAATAAATAAAATATATCTATGTTAAATATATTACTTAAAATAAAACACAATTGTAGTTATATAAATCAAAAATCTAAACCAAAACATTACGGAACATGTATAATGATAAAATAAAAATAAAATATAAACTAGTTACTCCATGAGATAATTGGGATACATCCCACCATTTCACCATAACATACCCATACCAAAAATACATAATCCTCACTTCCTCACAATATTTCCTATAATTTTTTTCATAAAAAATATTGTGTTTACACAGTGCTGATGAGGTGTATAGGTTTTCATAATAAAATTCTTTCTGGGATCTAACCCATATATTACATACCAAGTATCTATACAATAATCGATTATACTCAATTTATAATTCATTTATTGATAATCAGTAATAAATTTTATATCAAATTCATGGTAAAAAAATCATAACATAATTATTCTACAATAAATATAAGTATATTAGGATAAAATAATAAATCATGTAATCCATTTCAATTTCATCACAAATATGTATTTCTAGTCAAATATGTATAATGAGAAATCACATTTAATATAAACCCATTTATAATCAAATTCATGTCTTATAGGTCACATTTCTTTCAATCATGACTTGTTTACACTACATAGTACATGTTCACATTCTTCAACGTATTGGGAATAAAGGATCATCACAAAATGTGACCCCTATACCATTTCAAGACATAGATTCAACTGAATCATGAACTAAGAATATATAAAAAACCCAAAAAGTGAATAATCCTAACAATATACAAATAATATACCCCATAGTACACCTCCAAAATATAATCACTTAGTTCTATTGTGTGACTTCTCAAATCATTTCAAAAGTTATACACATTTCAAAATAATATATCAGAAACTCTTTTTCTATCATACACCCATTTAAAAAAAATTAAAATTAATTTCACCCTAATTTTAATATCATAATTATTTTAAAAAAATGAGTGGAAACTATAATATTTCTCAAAAATCTATTTCACTAAAAAAATCAGAATCATGTTCCATTTCATTTAGAAATTATATTAATAAGATAATTGAAATCAATAGTTCACATAACATCTGTATTAGGTGGAATCACCAAATTCAATATTGAGTTTCAAAACACTCTAAATGTGATATACCAACACCAAAAAAGAATTAATAATAACAAATAGTTCGCTTTGTTTCCATTACCCATCATAGAACCAAAATCCATAAAAATATATTTATACAGAGATATTAGGTGACACATACACTATGATCCATGCATGTTTCACCCAAATCAATGCAAGAATTGGACCCTAAAATATAATCACATAATTAATAAAGAAGTATTAAAATAAGGATAAATATATGATCAAATGACCTTATAAACATATCCTAACACAACATCCATGGATAAGAAGAATGAAGAAATAGTAAGGTCTCCATCATAAAGAGACCCATCATAACCAACATTGAGATCGACTGCCGATCTTATAGATCATGAAGGATAAAATATTCCCAAACCAGAAAAATAATTCATAGGGTTCAATGTAGGGGGAATTTCTTTGAATGAATTATGATTCTATCATTAAAAATATAAAACATACATGTTTCATGGGTTTAATTTCATAAAACATGGATTTATGCCGTTAAATTCATAGGTCTCGCATACCCAAAAAATGTCACCTCTACAAAGATGTATTCAAAAAACATTAACAATGTAAATATTTATTATTATAGAAATGGATTTATGAAATAATATATTTCATGAATTGTGTCACAAAACATATATACATTATATGATATGGTCTTATAATGTAAAAACATTATATAGACTTTAAATAACCTAGATAATGTGTAAAAACTCCCAAAACAATGATAATTCCATTCAATCAAAAAAATGCACTCATATGTATAAAATTTTATACTCTATTGTCTATGATGTTAGATAAGTATCTACGTGACAAATGGAATATTTTAATGGTAAATCAACATTATTTCTCTCTTTATTCAAGAAACAGATTTCCAATTTTAATTTTTATGTAAAATTTATTCATGATTTTTAGAATATTCGAAAAAAATTAATATAATTTTTCCCATTTATTAGTATCTATAAAAGTTATTAAAATAAATTTTTTAGATGTTTTTACAATGAAGTTTTATTAATTTTTACATAAAATGGTAAAGGAATTATTTTTCTAAATAGACAACATTTATGGATTATCCAATCATCGTGATTGAATTATATTTGAAGATTCCAAAACATTAATCCTTGTTTATTTTCAAAGAAATAATGTATGTAATATGTTAGAAATTGATAGATTATAAATATGTGATATAAAACCTTAAAAGGTATTTTTTTCAACAAAGTATCCACTGTTCCTACCTTATAATTTTAATATATAACAATATCCTTTAATTTTTAATATACTTTATCATATATATGATCCAATGTAACATGTTTATTCTTTCTCAAGATGATTAACGATAATGAATATTTTATTTTCATGAAATAAATATTATTTACTTTTGTAATTCTATGATATTATTATGAATGTTATTGGTCATATGGAAGAAATATGTATGGATTATGACAATATAATTGGTGAGGTAGATATAGATAATAGTGATGTGTTGGTCTATCATGTCCCTCAAATGCATTAGTTAATGGGTAAGTTGTTGAGAAACTCCTAGTAGATGATGGAGTTGAGGACCTCTTTAGAGATGATGGAGATTAGAAACACATTAAAGATGACCATGTAAAATGGATGATTGTTACTACTATGATAATGTTCAAAATGACTATGTTGGTATTTCCATTATCAGAAACTATCCAAAATGATAGTCTTGGGGATTTGTATTGACTATAAATGTGATTTTATGTACGTATGTATATAAAAAAACTTATTCTTTATTGATTACAATATAATATATTATATTATGACATATTATGGATGATTAAAATAACTAATAACATTTGTTTATTTATTTTGAAAAAATGCATTTTCTATTATTTGTGATTGAAGATATATAACATAATTGTTAGTAATATTTAATGTTATGATCATGTTCTCATTTATGATTATTGATTGATATATCTTATATACCCCATGCTGATCATCTAAGATCACCATATATTATATTTCTTTTCCACAAGTTATGAAGAATGGTTTTATTTATGATTATCCTAAGAATGGTTATAGTTGTGATGAATGTAATGAGAAGTGATTTACATATTAAATGAAACATTTTTTATGTATTCTTGTTTCTAAAGACACAAAAACATTGTAGTTATATAATGTATCATTATGATATATAACTAATACCCATTTAATAGGATGTAATATTTATGTATGTAATGATTGAATTCAATATAAGTGTATCCATCTTTTGGGGTCCTGAATTATTTACAAGGGAAAAGTGATTTAATAATATATGTAGTATATATTAATATTTAATTTTATAGAATACACTATTATGAAGAAAAATGTACATTATGACACTTTTACATTTTTTATTTATTTTATTACAAGATTACATACATATTAGTTTCAATGTGTTTATTGGGTTCAACATACATAATACAGTTTTCATGACATGATATAATCACATGATTTTATATAATAATAGATCTATTATTGGATGAAAAATATAAAATGAAATTATATATTCTAAAACATAGTCTTAGAAAAATATTAAACATAATAACACTATTGAAAATAGTTTCATACCTTTGGGAAACTCCCATGTATACTTAGGAAATATAGATGAAGGAGTTAATAAATATTTGAGTCGCACCTATGGATAATCATTATGATGACTTTGATGTCATACAGGGAACAAAGTATTATTATTTTTATCTAGATACAATATAAAAGACTTATATAGTGTTGTGGGGAACTACGGAGGCCCTATCATGTGACGTTAAAATTAATATATAATTGTTTTATATCACTATTATACCCATATTTTCTGATCAATATGATAAGAAATCTATTTTTTGTTATCAAGTATTTGAATTATTATTATCTATTTGAGTGAATATTTATTAAATGAAAAACTATTAATAACATTCTTAATTTTCATGGATGATGATAAAATGTTAAATGAGAGAATATATGATATTGATATTAGAATCTACTGAAAGAGATATAGGTTCATTTATTTGTCAATAATTTTTATTAATTAATTAATTTAATATAATTAATTATGAATCTATTGGATATGTAATTCGTAATTCAATTTGTGTTTAATGTAAAATTTAATTGTTTTAGATAATTTTGAAATAGGTAATGAGTAATATTATTTATGATAATTTTAGTGCTACGAAAAATAATTTTTTAGATAAAAATATTATGTTACCATAGAATTCATGATATATGATCCATATTATATTCATTTTAATAGGGTATATATTTTTATTATTATGAAATATATTGTGATGAGGTAAAAATATATTTTATGAAAAAATTGATTTTGGTGGATATTATTGATTTGGATATGAGGATAGAAGTATCAATGAATGGTATCCATAACCTATGGTAGATGTATAATATACATAAATAGACTTTGAATAACTTGTATATCACTTGGGGTTTCTAATTATAGAGTGATTACAATGGAATGATATTTTGGAAAAAATACCAATGGTTAATTTAGGTTGATGTTTCTTTGGATGGATTTATTGTTATTTATTATGATTAATAGTATTTCACATTATAGAAACTAATTTATCACAAATAATTTTTCTTACGTGATTTGATGACATAGTAAGGTCCTAGGATATTAATTGGAGTATTTAATGGGTCCATTAATTTTGAGTATCTTTGTTATTTTGGTAGAATTTTCCCATAATTAGATTCATGATTCCTGATAATGGGCACATTTTCACTATGTAACAATTAATATTATTTAAAATTATAATATTAGTAGATTTCCTTATGGAATAATCTATATTATAAGTCATATAACTAATAAACCAATTAATTTTTTATTATCAATTTACCATGAAGTGATAAATTTTCATTGTGCGATACTATTTTTCTATTAGGGATATGAATTTGGGATTATATAATTTGAATTGATTTTTTACTCAAAATAAATGAACTATTAGTGTAATAATTAGTGGTTAATTTATAAAATAGTAATGTTTGATTCAAATTTTCTTTTTACATTAATTATTAACTTAAGGGAGTATCATGTTTGTAAATATTTGGAACATGAATTGCATATGTTTTCTATAGAAAAATAGTGTATACGATTATTATAATAAAAAATAAAGGGTGTGTAATTAGTATTGGGGATAGTTTTTTTATTTAAATTAATATTTACAAACCATGGTTTTTTGATACAATACCACATGTATTGTAAATGATATTATTTATTTATGAATGGGAATAAATAATAATTTTCATATTAAAATTGATATTATATTAATCTATTGACTAATAACACTTTCAAAATTAGTAATTTATAATGTGGTAATCATATTGAAATAAAATAAAAAGATCACAATTTATTATTATTTTACAAATTCATATTGTATTTAATTATTGTATTCTGGAATATGATCATGTAAAAATATGTGTAGGTCGATCTGAAAACCCCATTTCACTAGCAAGTATTATTCATTTATTTCACCAAAAATAAATGAGTATATAGTGAATCAATTTAAATTTATTTCCTTTTATATGGGGACCCTAATAGGGAATGAGGGGTTTAAATAATTCTTTACAGATAAATAAATATGTTTCTATTCCTATATTATAATCAAGTTTTTAAGAAAATTTAAATAAGTGTTAAATTTAATCAAATAATAGTATAGATGAGTTTTATTTATGCATTAAAATTCATCTAGGATATTTTACATTGGGTAAAACAATTAAGTGATTTCAAATTCAATAAATTGTAATATCAACTCAAGATTCATATTTTACTACAACATTGAGATGGATGATAAAAATGTATGCGATTTTATTTTTAGTGTGTTTGGAAATAATTTTTATCTCGTATCCGTATGACAAATTACTTTTCTATAGGATCAATCATCTCATCTTGAATGGTGTGTGTCTTCATTTTCAATGTAGTTGAGGATTTATTTATACATATTAGAAACCTGTTGTGTCATGAAATGAGTTCAATATCAAAGGTGATATAGTCAATAAGAGTATAATGTATAAATTTATCCTTTTAAAATAATACATAATGAAAAAGTGTGTGTACATGTCCCATCAGAATTGATTGGTATATCATATATACCATCTCAATCGAGTGTCATAGAAGTATAATGTTTTTAATAGAAGAATGTAATAAATATACAAGGTTAAATATCACGATTTTTTATATTTTATTTTAACTATTAACAATTCATGATTAATGATATGATTATGATAATTAAAATAATACGATGTTATAAATTTTCAGATTCATTCTGTAAAATCATTTTCTGATATGTGTCTTATGGTTTTTAGAAGATGACTTTTTTAGGAATTTTAATTTTAATTTTTAGGCATTAATGTGAATGAATATTCTTAGTTGTAATGATTAAACTATTTTTAAAGATGAATTTATTTAATGTGATATTGTTACAGAGACATGATATATATATATTTTGGAATTATAGGGTTTTGAAATAATTTAATGTTGTTTCATACTCCTAAGAATAACTATTTATATTAATCTATTAATAAATTTTATAATAATACATAAATTTTTGATATTATCTAAAAATGTTTTTACTATCCTAGAGTGTTCAATATAAATATATAATTGGGTGTAGATGAGTAATATTTTTTGATGAATACTTTATTAATTAAAATGAAAATACTTAGATATTAATTTCTCCCCATAATGGAATGATCATTATTCTGTTTTTCATTACATTGAGATATTGGAGAACTATTAAAAATATTTTTCTCTCTAATAGCATGGTTTCTAAAAAATCATCATTTTGAAGTCATGTAATGATTAATATTTTTAGGAATATAATTCATATGTTATTAAAGTGATATCATGTTTTATTTTTTGATAACATCATCTAGGGTGTGTTGGAGCCTGATTTTTATTTAATTATAATTACACATCTGGATATTAACCTAATTTGATAAACATCATAGAAAAATGGTATTTTTTTCATTGATTAAAGGGTAAATAAAATTTACACATACAATATCACGTGAGATAAAATTAATTTCTACAAAAATGTGATATAATTTATGTGTGGTTTTTAGATATAAGATTATAAACATAACAAATATTCTTACATTGTATTGTAGCTCATAAAGAATTGTAACAACATGATTATGGAATGATATTTAGGTCCTAGAGAATTCCCATAATAATTGATTGGTGGAGAAAATGGATCATAATTTAATATTTTTATTCAAGGAAAAATATATTTTTTCAATCTACATTATTCTAATCCTAAAATTTATACTTCTTCATTAGATCAAATCACAATAACAATCTATGTTTAAATTATTGTATGCTTTACAAATTAGTGTATTGTGAAATTGTTGAATTCCCAATGATTTCTTTTTTATATTGTATAGATATTAATATCACATCATATACATGTTTCTCATTCAATAATTAATTTTTAAGTCTACACATTTTAGAAGTCTTTCCTAGACCAAGAATGGATTAAAATGATATGAATATCGTTCATAATTGTAGACCTTTTAAATATAATATTTTCCTTGGATCATGTAGGGAAAGTGATAAAATATGTACTTTTAAAATTTCATTATTCTCTCTTATTATAATTATTTATGAATATACCCATGATCAATTTATCATTCTTTGTGTTAAGAAGATAAAAAACACTAGGGGATAAAAAAAATTGTTTACCATGGATTAATTTCATGATAATAATAGAAGGACAACCTTATAAAAACTAATATGTTTTATATGTTCTTACTCACTCATTACCACATAATTTGATCATATTCATATATAATTTATTACAATTACTAGTGGAATCAAAAAAACTTCTCGATATTCAGTGTCTTGGAAACCATAGATTCACCCCCATCAATTGTGAAATACTCCATCAAGAAAATATCATTTTGTATTGGAGTGTTATTAATGATTGATATTTTGTTTTCATATAAATGTGAGTTTTATATTTTAGAATATATAGAGTATTATTATATATATTATGGCCTGGATAAATTTTAAAAATAAGGATTTATTATATTTACTAGCAAGGGAAACTATTATTGGAAATAGTTGATAATTTTGTATATTTTATCTATGGTATTATATATCATATAAGATCCTGAAATTTATTCTCAAAATTATAATATCAATACAACATATAAACTTAATTATAAAAATATTTTAATCAAATTAGGGAGGAAAAACACATTAAATGTTTTCCTTAGGAATAATGAGTTTTATTGTGTATTTGGAAAAAATAGTTAATTAAAAATTAATAAAAATCAATCATATTCATGAGGGTGATAAATAGGTGAAAATATTATATTTAAAAATATATGGATGTTAATGTTATGATTTTAAAAAATATATAATATTAATTCATTGATGGGTTTTATGTTTTGGTGATGAAAATTATAAGCTAAATTTGAAGGAATTGAGGTATTTTTAACGCATTTACATTGGTAAGGTAATTAATTATAATTCAACATGAAAAATAGGATATAGGGATCCATATATTTTTATTTATAATTAGGTATATAATTTTTATGTTTTGAAATCGTGTGTCCCTAAATAATATAAAATTTCAATTTCATTGTACTAAATATGTCACATTTTATGTGTTTTTATTCTACTCTATTGAAATTATTATTACAATTTCATTATATTTTTTTTTATAATATATATATATATTCTTTATTAAATAATATTTATTAACAAATATATTTATTTGAAAAAAAATATAAAACATTTCTCAAATTAAAATAATGAAAAAATTGTTTTCTTCAAATGGGGGTGTTTTTAAAAACAATTCATATACCATATAACTTTTACTGATTCGATAAAAAATTCTATAATCATACATGAATGAATCTGTTAAATAATTTAATAACAAAAATAATGAAATTATTATTGATAATTATTAAAATATTCTATTTTAATTAACATTAATAATATCTTCAATGGTTTCAACTACAAATTTATAGTTCTATACTATTTATACTATTCATTAAATGAAATTTTGGACTGAATTTCTATTATAATTATACATATTTTATTGGAAAGTAAATTATTTTTATGAAAATATTATTTTTTTGAAAATACATTTTATTGTTTGAATCATTTCATAAATCCCTTTTTAATATATTTCAACCTAATGAGTTCTAAATGAAATTTTATGTTAAAAAAATTATTAGAGAAGGGAGATAAAATTTTTATTGAAACGAGGCATAAAAAATTATAAAATTTAATACATCTATACAGAATAGACATCAACTCATGATGTCATCACGTCCCCAACATAATTTTTTCACCACCACAACAATTTATAAAAATAATAAAAATAATTTTTCAATATTTTTTTGAGATGGATTGATGGAATTAAAAAGAGTTACATTCCAAATTGACAAATAAGGATGGGGTAGGGGGCTAATGAGGACATTTTATGATAGATAATAATTATTTATGTAATAAAAATCCATTATAACTCATCATAGATATCATTTTAAATCTATAATCATATATGAACCATAAATTCATTGTTTCCGTACCTAAAATAATTTGGATAATGATTATCTGATAATTTTGTTGTCATTAGGAGAATTTTATAACAATGATCTATTCCTAGATGGATGAAAAATAAATAATAAATAGTATATATATTTGTATTAGTTAACTGGAATCATCTACTTATTCATTGAAAAACTCTAAATACCCCATTATATTGATCAACAACCAATTCCATAACCAATACTTCACTAAAATTGAATGCCCTGTTTTGAAGAAAACAATTTTTTCATTTTTTTAATTTGAGAAATGTTTTATATTTTTTTTCAAATAAATATATTTATTAATAAATATTATTTATTAATGAATATATATATATTTTATAATAAAAAAAATATAATGCAATTGTAATAATCATTTCAATAGAGTAGAATAAAAACACATAAAATGTGACATATTTAGTACAATGAAATTGAAATTTTATATTATTTAGGGAAACACGATTTCAAAACATAAAAATTATATACCTAATTATAAATACAAATATATGGATCCCTATATCCTATTTTTCATGTTGAATTATAATTAATTACCTTACCAATGTAAATGCGTTAAAAATACCTCAATTCCTTCAAATTTAGCTAATAATTTTCATCACCAAAACATAAAACCCGTCAATGAATTAATATTATATATTTTTTAAAATCATAACATTAACATCCATATATTTTTAAATATAATATTTTCACCTATTTATCACCCTCATGAATATGATTGATTTTTATTAATTTTTAATTCACTATTTTTTCCAAATACACAATAAAACTCATTATTCCTAAGGAAAACATTTAATGTGTTTTTCCTCCCTAATTTGATTAAAATATTTTTATAATTAAGTTTATATGTTGTATTGATATTATAATTTTGAGAATAAATTTCAGGATCTTATATGATATATAATACCATAGATAAAATATACAAAATTATCAACTATTTCCAATAATAGTTTCCCTTGCTAGTAAATATAATAAATCCTTATTTTTAAAATTTATCCAGGCCATAATATATATAATAATACTCTATATATTCTAAAATATAAAACTCACATTTATATGAAAACAAAATATCAATCATTAATAACACTCCAATTCATATACCATATAACTTTTACTGATTCGATAAAAAATTCTATAATCATACATGAATGAATCTGTTAAATAATTTAATAACAAAAATAATGAAATTATTATTGATAATTATTAAAATATTCTATTTTAATTAACATTAATAATATCTTCAATGGTTTCAATTACAAATTTATAGTTCCATACTATTTATACTATTCATTAAATGAAATTTTGGACTGAATTTCTATCATTATGAATTCAAACACAACACCATGAATCTAATTAATGGATTAAATGTGTCAACATGTTAATGTGTTTCACCATGACTATATCTCTTTGATACAAGGTCACAAAAATACATTATTTATGAAAGAAGAATGGTTTCATCTATCGTTTCATTATAGTGTCTCCATGCTGTGAAATGTTAAAAGTAAATTAAATAAATTTCTTTTTTATTAATTTATTTTCCTTTACGATGTCCAAAACTTTTCATTTACCCTCGACCTATTCGGGCGGTGGTTATGTCCTGCTTAATGAGAACATCCCATTATGAAGTCAACAGTGGTCTCAGATGTTTAATCTGAGTTAATATTTCTATGTTATGATTATTCGAAAATTAAATATTTTTTATTGAAATTAATTTATTGATGGGTATGTCTCAATACCCAAATTTCACATACGTGCTGAACTGGTTGATATTTGGCATCGCATAAGGAAATTATGCCCCCATGAGATCAATGGTTGTCTATGTTTCTCAATACAAGTAACCATTAATGATTTATAAAGAGAAAAAAAATTTAAAATAATCTTATTTAATTATTTTATTTACAGTTATTGAATATTATTGTTTTCTCAATGGAGAACAATGTTGAATAAAACATAATTACAAACAAGGGTAAACCCACTATTATAAATGCAATAGTTCCCTTATATTTCTGATTTGGGAAATCATTTAATAGTTTCTCAATTTTTTTTAAATCATGTCACACCAAATATTTAAAATGTATCATTTTTTTGAAAATCATTTCGTGCACTCAGGGCCTCAGAATCACACATTGTCTCAGCGACTGGTAATTTAAATTCTCCCATGAATTATATAAAAATATATCCTAGAAAATTTCAAGTTGTTACATTACACACACCTTAAGGATTTACATCCCTACTTTCAAAACCTAGGGATTCCCAAACAGATGAGGGTAAGAGCTCGAATCAGAGAATCCTGCTCCCACATTCTCTCTTAGATATTTATGTGCTTCCACGTAACTCACAATAGAATAATTGATTTTTCATGGAGGGTACTCTTTTGTTGATCGTCCATCTGTAATGGAATCTATGAAAAATTAAACATGTTTTTAATGTAAAACTCACCCCTAACCAAATATACAGAACATATTGGAATCCATGGCCCTCTACTAAACTCTTCTCCTAGGTAGTTAGAAAGTGGGTTGACTCGGTAAGTCTCTCAGTGATCACCCAGATGGTATTATGTCTCCTAGACTTATGTGGAAAACCCATATCAATTTCCATCAATTTACATTCCTACTACCTTCTCATTACCCCCAGAAAGAGAAAGAACAACCAACATAACTGATTCATACAAGTAGTCATCTTTTTATCTCAATATGTATCCCATGATCTAACCCATTTTGTCATCCCCGAGGTCTTCTTTAACACCCACACACATACCCTGATGCATCTCACCACTGCATGTGTAACTAATAAAACTACACATATTTTGAAAAGAACAATGTGTTCCCCAAAATTCAAATTTCCATCAGCGGTAGTACACGTGGGAAACTAAGAACATAATGACTCACAGTATGTTTCACCGAGTTGTGTCTCCATAAATCATTTAAGAGTGGAGGTGTAACAAACAATGACTGGAGATAAGCTAATTCATCCCCATCCAATAAGGATAACTATATGGATCACAACAACTCCATTTAATCATTCAACATCTATAAATATTATCCCCTCGTGAGAGCATCAACTACCATGTTCCCCTTACCTAGAGTGTAGACTACTTTGAGATCATAGTCCTTAACGAACTCCAGCCATTGAATTTGTCTCAAATTTAAATCATTCTAAGAGAATTTATACTTTATACTATTTTGGATATATTTGAATGCAAAATGGTTCTACTATGTAGATAGTGTTTCCACGTCATTAATGCGAAGAATGTCACTACCAAATTAAGACCAGGGGTGCTCCTCAAAATATGTCTAAATTTCTGAAAAAACGACGGGCATATTTCCATCCATGAAAAAGGTTGACCTATTCATCTGATCGATGTGTTTAACATACCATTAAATGTGGTTACTCATTATCCACAACAAATAGTATAATGGAAATGAAATCCACACATATCCTCAGAGATTGTATCTTACTAATCGCTTCTCTGCAAGTACCCCACCTAAAACATGAGCTTTTGAAGCTGTGCGAAAGGAATCTTATACACTGATGCTAATATCAGATATAAATGACGGTGTAAAATGATGAAGAAGTAAATATCCATGTGGGGAGGAAAGCTTTGGAACATATTATAGAAAGATATACTTGTACACTGAAACTAGAGTTGGGAAAAAAAAACCCAAAACATACACTACCAAGTAGGTAAGGATGGAAACATGTAGTTACCCCTTATCATATCCTCCAGACCCATGATCATGTTGTGGATCACATCGGGGTGGTGGTTGTATCATGTTAAAATGTATACCACCCCATTCTTCTCTCTTAGGTCCTCTTCCATGTCTTCCACCCCCCAGATTAATCTTTTCCTCTCACTATCTCTATGGCGGTGGCCCATCCACGAATTCACTATTATCACAATGGGATAGAAACTCTCTACTGATATGTCCTCTATATCTTCAGCAAATAGTTACCTCTTTCAAGGCTTATAAGACTCACCCAACGAGCCTTGAGTTGTAGAACCCCAATCATGAGACCTCTTATCGACATGTTTCACATGTCAATGTCTCTACGAATGACTTCGTCTTATTGATTTACAACTACATACATCCACTAGATGTATGTGCTCATCTAATATAATTTCAATCATAATGGTTCTCGATAGAACCCTAGGATATGTTGGAACACACAAAGGAATTGTGCTGACTTAGATGTCCCTAGAAACATCTATCTCAGAGGTCTGAGCCCTGAAGCACTAGTCATATAATATTCATTGAGTACCTAGAAAGGCTTGTACACCTAGATTAATTCTTATATAACTACAAGTCATCCTTTCAAATTAGTATATGATATTTTTCACACATACACCATAGATCTCATGGAAAGATCATCTTATCTAATAATGGTTTTCATTCTCTTTCTATGGATATGTCAACTCACCGAAACGATTAGGTAATATAAACTCCACCATCGCCCTAATAATCTAAATAGAAGGATCAATGCCTGGTCCACACTATGATATAATGGTGCCCTGAATACATAGAAAACTTGGTCACCACAATGAGCATGTTTGTAACTTTATTTGATTCAGGATCACCTCAGAACCTGGGGGTCTTTGTCACAAAAATATGTGATTTTTTCTCAGCCCCCAAATCTCATCTACATGTACTACGAGTATTGTGTGCTAATATAAATGTGGTGGTATTTCTAGGACACCCCCAGATGGTCAGGTATCTGGTAAAAACACATGCACCCATATTTTCACCTTTGAGATCATCCTTATGATCAAGCGGTGGAATCATGATTAGTTGTTTTCGTGGAAGTATCTTGAAACAAAAAAAGATGTTCTATGATCAATAGTGTGTACTTGGTGATCTTTCTAAATAAGTACATGGAAAACTCAACCCACTCATAAATGATTCATTTACTATCATTTTTACATGTAACTAGTGTTTTCATTTACCTATTTGAAAAGTAAAATTTAGGGTCCTGGTGTATAGATACGTCAGCCTCAACACCAAACCTTGACTCCTTGGCCTAAAATATGAACTCAAAACACTCAACAATATTTCCCACAACCAAAATCATAAAATATAGTTTTTTAAGGTAGAAACTACCTCATCTAGTACCAATTGTTCATGACCCATCCCTTAGTGCTCGTGTCGCGACTACCCCATGTGCGACTCTGATAGGCAAGGGGATGACGACTAGTGCTTAGTAAAAATTTCCCACAGATGGATGGCATTTTTCTAATAACCTATACACACACACCCAACTTAAAGCAATATTACTGGAGAGTGAAAAAAAAAGTAATGAAAATAAATCCATACAACTACAACACAACATAATACTACCATCTTCATGAACGGTGTTGTTCATTTTAGATGAAAAACTATAATGGATTAATTTAAGATCATATATATAATATAATTATGATATTTATATATTTTCATCAATTAGTTAGATTCTGAAACCATGATCAACAAATACGGAAAAAAATTAAAAAAAATTTACTTGGAAAACAATGGTGTTATTTCTCGAAATGTAATATTTATATGGAATTCCTACTAAACATGTAATTAAAGGACTTATAAAATTAATATATTCTATGAAATATGTAATTATGTTTAATTAATATATTTATAATAAAATTATAATTATTATAAAATATTTTTAGTGTGTATGATGGAACTCGAAATTTAATGTCAGTGAATCCAACCTCGTTTGTATTTTATGTGAGTCAAAAGAAAATTTCCCCACATTTTTTATATTTTGTATATACTACACATTAATTTAAATCATGATTTATATCGTTAATATTATATATATAATAATATATTTTTGTATATCCCTTTCAAGGGGTTTATGGGTTAAATTTTACCAAACTTTAACGGATTTTTGTCTCCATTATCATTCATTCAGCCACGTGTTTTGTTATGCATTTATCCCCCATTATGGGGTTTATTTTTATCACATTTTATTTTAAATATCATGAATATATTGTCATTTATTATATGATATTTTTACAATTTTGTTTTTTGATGGGTTTTATAATTGAAAATTACAAATTTGGAAATGATCTTATGACATAATTTCATTATTTATTTGGATTTCATATGATTATTATGGAAATGATGACATATTTTGATCTGTCTCACTGAAAACTCGTGAATTTTATTCTCAAAACGGTACATCATGAAAATGTATGTATTCCATTCTTTATAATATTTCAATGAATTCAATAGTTCAAAAAACATATTAAATAAATAATTACATCATTTATCTCTTTAGTAAAAACCTATTTTTCATCCAATACCATGTTTTGTAAAAAAAATTATGAAATGTTTTTTTTGAAATATTAAATTTATTTTTTGATGAAATTATTTCCCATGTTTTAATTTTTGTTAACGAATCATAAATGAACCATTAGGTCAATTTTAAAATACCAATAATATTTGGGTTTTACTAAAAATGTAATATTTCGTCTTTAAAAAATGTATGAGCTATTTTGTTTTTAATCAATCACATAAAGAAACTCATTTCATAGACCAACACGGTCTATTTTGGGTCAAATGGAGAAAATATTTTTTTTACGGTTGCACGAGATTTATTAAAAATAATACAATTTTACATAGTGTAATGATAAGGTTAAAAACTAATTAAACGGAATAAAAGAAATTAAATAAATTTAAAAAACTATAATGAAATTAATGTTGAATAAAAAAAATAATAAAATAAATTAAAGGTACAATTAATGTGAAAATACATAAAAATGGTCTTGAACCATTATTAATAATAATAATAATATTATTATTATTATTTTTCTCTTTCCCTTTTATTTAATTTGTAATTTATATTATTTTCTATTATTTATTTCTTTTATTTTTATTTTGTATTTCAACTCAATTTCATTCCTTTCATTATTTTCCTTCGTTCATCATATCCTCTCTATCTCCCATTGTGTGTCGCCCCCATGTCCATGTCATGTGCCACCCCGGTATCTGCTTTGGATGCCCTCTGAACCATTGATTCTTCTCTATTTTAAAGTTTTATAGATTATTTAAGATGATATAGATATTTCCTATCATCCACAAAAATTAATTTGGGGTTTTATCATATCTACCTTGTAAAATATTCTATACATGGTGCTTACTCAAAACTGTGGTTTTTATTATATCCCCTGATTTCATCCATTTTAGAAAAAATTCAACAGTTACTATGGTATGGGGGGTATAAGACTAAAATATTGTAGGGTTCGTATGTTCTTTCCCATCATTTTGTATCTTCATAAAATTTTCACCATTGGGCTGATCGTTAGTTCATTTGATGAATCCCAAATAATGAATATTATTTTAATTAAAATGTTTTTTATTGATATTTTTCACATTTGTTTAACGATAACCCCTTCCATTGTTATTTCCATGTCCTTGGACACCCATTTGGGTGTGCCAACAATATTGGACTATTTGGATTTTCCCTTGAATCATAAAATTATCAATTACTTGTGCATGTGTGATAACATAGGTTGATCTTTTAAATTGAAAAAAATATTTTGGATGATTCATAAACCATGAATTTGGATTTAATTTGAAATTTTTCTTCGTAAATTAATATTATTATAAGCCTTATTGTGATTTTCTTTTATTTAAGGTTTTCCCCTCTTCTTACACTAATAATGTTCAATTTCTTGTTAAATATTTTGTTGCAATTATTACGTGTGACTATTAAACTTGAATAATTAGTAATATTCTGGCATGAAATGGTTAATAAAAGGGATCACTACTGGAAACTACTACTTTCCCAACACTTCTTTACCAATTGTTTAAACAAACCATTGGTAAAGAAGCCCTTTCCCAACGGTTTTAAAAAACTGTTGGTAATGGGGTGTTCAAGGCACCCTTTCCCAATGGTTCACTTGAACCGTTGGGAAAGGGGTACCCCTTTACCAACAGTTCAAGAGAACCTTTGATAAATGGTCACCCTTTACCAACAGTTTGTTTAAATCGTTGGTAAAGGGTCTCTTGGACACCTCTTTCCCAATAGTTCTTAAAAACCATTGGGAAATATTTTCCCCAAATACAAATTTGTCCACTCTCTCCCCCATTCGCGACAGAACCCTAATATTTCCACGGATCCGCTGCTCTCACGACTTCCCCCATTCGAACTTGTCAAACTACATCCAAACCATCTCAAATCAGGTATTCTATTCTTCATACATATAAAATATTAAATTGAAACCTTATTTTTATTGTTATTCATCTCAAATTTTAGTTTTAAGTTTTGATTTTGATGTTTATATCATTTTTTGTGTTTTGAATTAATCTAGACTTTATCCATTCCAATCCATTTAATTAATGAAATCCTTAACCCTCCATCAAATATGAATAATCTCAAATTAATTTCCGTTGGATTATAGATTTTCTAAGTATGTGTTTTTATTCTTTCTTCCATCTTGTAATTAATTTTTACTTGGAAATTTATTTATACGTGTTTAATAATTTTTAACAATACATTTATGAATGTTTTCCTTAAAATTCCTTGAGGAAAGTGTTTTATTAAAATGAATTTTTTTTAATAAGGCTTATGTAATTTAATTTGTTATAGTACACTATGTGACTATGTTTGGTATTTAGTAACACATGAGATAACTAGTGTGTGAGAATGTGTTTTGAAAGAGATTACATGGTTAGTTGAAGATTATATTTATGTTTAGAGCCTATTAATGAGTTGTTTTAAAGATATTTTGAGATATTTACCTTATGTTTATTGGTGAAAACAGGGATCTTTAGAGGGGTTTCATGATTAAGACATATAATTACTACTAAACATGTGGATAAACCTTTCATAGTAGTAAATTCTTGAAACTTTTGATGTTTTTAGTCCTTTTTTATTTGGATTTTATTTTGATGATGATGTTTCTTATTGTTACCAATGATGGGAATTTATTTTAGTTTCTAAATCGGCTGAGACTCCCCCACCATGCACAATAGATGCAACCTCTACCCTTATTTAATCATTCTGTTTACACAGCTTATGGAACCTCTACCCTCATTTAATCAGTGAACTCAAGTCATTAATTTAAGCCTTAATTCTCACTAGCTTGTAAGAAATTGAATGATGTAAACCCATCCTCACATGATTTCTTACCTTAGATAGTTTCTAACATATGGAATACGAGCTTTTAAAGTCATCAGTTAACCAGGATCATATATTCCATTTCCCCCAAGATGACTGTACTAATATAACATTAGGGTCAAGTAAATATTATTCTCATTGTACGTTGTATATTATGTGTCCTTCTTGGCCAATACTCACTTTTATGAGGGTGGGGTGCTTTTCACTACCCATTCCGGCATGTGTAGACAACCATACAAATGTTAGATAAGTCACAAGTTTAATTCATTAATGTTTTTATCATTGACATACTTTATTAAGAATATCAAATTAAAAAATAAATGTTTTTGTCTATACTTAATGAAATTAAATCTTTTTACAAGCCATGAACAACCTATTAGTGTAGAATCCTAAAATTTATTCACCCATGGGGTGCGCTTGACTTGGGGAAGTAATTGGGTAATGAAAGGTATGGCCAGAGAGGTGTTAATAATGAGTTATTGAACATGAGTTAATGATTTGAGATTCCTATAACACATGATGGGACCTGAGGCATGTGCCTCTTATAGACCTAATGAAAATGAATATAAATAAATTTTAATTTAATTTATGAGTACTTGTTCTTAACATTATTTTAATATTTCACAACATCAACTAGAAACTTCTTCCTTTATCATTTACATAAATATATTTTCTATTAAAGTTCAATCCTATTGAATTGTTTATGAAAAAATGACTTATATAAATTATTTTTACAGAATGGACAGTAGATGGATGTATGAAACCGATCAGATCTCAAGCGATTTTCAAAACAATTTAGAGAGATTTATAGATTTTTCATTTCACAATGCTTCAGATAGTGGTCACATACACTGCCCATGTTCCAATTGTGTTGGTAGACATTGGTTGAGCCGTGAAGAAGTCAGCTACCACATAACCAAAAATGGTTTTCAAGCAAACTAATTTTAGTGGTATCATAATGGGGAGAAAATAAAATATCAAATTGGTGATGATCGAAATGAAAGGACTGGAATGGAGAATTTGTTAGATGATCGGTTTCCGTTTATTCGTCATCATGAAAAAGAAAGTACTTAAACTCAAGAAGAGTTTGATATGAGCACATCTGATTCATCTATTGAAAATGATGATATTGATAGGGTGAAAATATTGAATGACGCTGCCATGACACCAGTATATCAACAATGCGATAAAATGAAAAATATGGAATTTTCAATCCGATTGTTTCATGGGAAAACTATGTATGAGATTTTTAATACAGCAATCGATTGCATTATTACACTCTTGAAGGATTTACATCCAAATGATGCAGATATTCCCTCAACCCACTATATAGCATGGATGTTAGTTGAGGAACATGGATTTTCAAGAAACAAAATTCATGCTTGTCCGAAAGATTGCAGTTTACTCTAGGAGGAAACCTTTGAACGAAATGATTGTATAAAATGTGGCACATCCCACTGGATGTCAAAATCTGATGGAACACCATCCCTTATTCCACAAAAATTAATGTGGCACATTCCATTGATCCCCAGACACCATAATAATTTTATGTCTGATGACATATCAATAAAAATGAGATGGCATGATGCAGAGAGAAAGAAGACTAATGATGAGTTGGTTCATCCTACAGATGGATTTTCATGGCAGATATTTGATGCTCGACATCCTGATTTTGCAGCTGACATGCGTAATGTGTGGCGGGGTCTTTCATGCGACAGTTTTAATCTGTTTGGGCATATGCTTACTTCGCACAGCACATGGCCAGTTTTTATACACATTTATAATCTTCCCACATGGTTGTGTATGAAAAAACATTTCACTTTCATGAGTATACTCATATCTGGTCCTTCTGATCCCGACATTGATATTAATGTATACATGAAACCTTTAATAAAAGGGTTGAAACTTCTTTCGGATGTGGGTCTGCACACATACGATGCATGTTCGAAATACATATTTAAGATGTGTGGTGCGCTTATGTGGATGATCAATGATTTTCCGGCTTATGCAATGATGTCAGGATGGAGCATGAAGGGAAAACTGTCATGTCCAGTTTGGATAAATAATACACGATCCAGAAGACTGAAACATCGATGTAGTTTCATTTTTATGGGACATCGACGATTCTTGCCAAAGGATCATCCATATAGAATGAATCGTCGAAGATTTGATAATACCATAGAGACCAATGATCCACCTCAGCGTATGTCTCGAACGGACGTGCTTAATGAATTGAAAGATTTCAGTTTTTCGTTCGGGAAGGGTCAAATGAAATTTGGAAAGAGAAAGAATGTTTTCACTGAAACCTGTTACAATTGGAGGAAAAGGAGTATCTTTTTTGATTTTCCTTATTGGCCAACCAATTTGTTACATCATTGCATAGACGTAATGCATATTGAAAATAATATATGTGAAATTTGGCTTTCGGTTCTTCTAAATGTCCAAGGGAAGACAAAAGATGATTTATGATCTCGGTGTGACTTGATGGATTGGGGCATCAGACCATAATTTCATCCCGTGCGTATTAGTTAAAATAAATGGAAACTTCCATGTTCTTATTATGTGAAAAAACATATGAAAAAAAACAATTTCTAGAAGTATTAGAGACTATTATAGTTCTTGATGGCTATTCAGAAATCATATCTAAACGGGTCAACAGAAGAGAGTTGAAGAAAAAATCTTTGAAGAATCATGATTATCACGTTCTACTGCATGAGTTGCTTCCAATAGCAATCCATCATCTTCTATACAATAATGTAAGGGTGGTTGTTATTCAGTTGTTCCAGTTTTTTATAGATCTTTGTGCTAAGAAGTTTTCCAAGTCTTTCTTGCAAAAAATGTTTACTATAGCATCCCGTCTTTTTATAACATAACTTTTCATTCCATTACACGGAACTGAGGATCTTTAAGGTTTAGTGTATTGGAAACAAGGAACATAAAACATGAAACAAAAAAAAACATTCTTCTTAAACACTTGAAAGGCTTCTCCTCATGTTCACCCTAGGCTCAATACTGCATCTCATAACCTGGGGACATACATCAAAAGGAAGGGTGAGCAGAAGGCCCAGCAAGGGAAACAATTGAAACATTTTACATATGAACTTGAGATACATCAATAAAGTCATGAAAGAACTTTAATGCATGAAAATGAAATCATGAGGCATATCATAATAAAAATAAAACTTTTTCATAACTTGAAGATGTGGCTACATCATTTAACATAGACAATCATGAACATATCACCAAGGTCCATCCCCAAGGTGTCATTTTAAAATTACCAAGGTTATTCACCAAGGTATCGTGAAAATTGTAATCTCTAGTGGTTACATCATTACCCAATGCATTGGAGCGCTATCAGGGCGCACCCATAAATTTGCCTTTATTATCATGTGAGCCACATATATCATCATCAAACATTTCATAAATAACCCATATAGCATAAAATAAATGGGTTTCATTTCATAATCATAACATTTTAAAAACTGCTTTAAAGACATGATCTTTACGTCACTTTAAACCCACGGAAAGGGAAAGAGGGTTTCATGTATGTAATTCCAAGAATTTAAAATAGAACATTTTGATATATATGTGAATACCCCTGTAGAAATAAGAGCATTGAGTATTCACTTTATAACATAAAATAATTTTTAGAAAAGAGAGAGAGGCATTTTGAGGCGAAAATTCTGCAGCATAACGGCTATGTTACAAGGTTTTAGAAAACATTGAGAAGAGAGGGGACATGGGTCAAACATTCATAAATGACCCATAAAACAGTAGAGGGAAAAAATATAAGGGATTTAAGAACATGGTAATGAAATTTGAAAATAAACCATATGAAATGAAGAACATGAAAGGAAGAAAAAAAGATTTCTCTTGTGAGAATTCGGCAGCCTAACGGCGTCACTTAAACATCAACAAAATTGAATTGACAAGGTCAAATAGGGTCTCTCATCATATGAACATAAGAGTATAGTATGATAGATATAGAGATCATACCCCAAAATAATAGAATGGAACATGAAATAATTGACATGAAAGTAGAACTTCAAAACGAGAATGGTGAAGAACCACTTAAAAATTCGGCAGCCTAACGGCGCCACTTAAACTTCAACAAAATACTGAATTGAAGAGATCAAATGGGGTATCTCATCATATGAACATAAGAGTCCAGTATGATATATATAGAGATCATACCCCAACATAACAAAAAGTAACTTTAAAGAATTGACATGAAAGTAGAACTTCAAAACGAGAATAGTGAAGAACCACTTAAAAATTCGGCAGCCTAACGGCGCCACTTAAACTTCAACAAAATACTGAATTGAAGAGATCAAATGGGGTCTCTCATCATATGAACATAAGAGTCCAGTATGATATATATAGAGATCATACCCCAATATAACAAAAAGGAACATGAAAGACTTGAATGAAAATAGAACTTGAAAACGAGGAAGGTGAAAGAATCCCCTAAAAATTCGGCAGCCTAACGGCGCCACTTAAACATTCTTAAAACGAATTGATGAGAGCAAGGGGGGGTCTCTCATCATATGAACATGAAATAGGAAGTAGGATGAATATAAAAGAACATCCTCCAACATAAGAACATGGAGTATAAAATAAAAGACATAAATGAGATTACTTGAAAAGAAAGAGAGAGGTCGGATCCCTTACCTTAAAATGTAACTCTTAAACCTCAAAGGTTGGGACCTTGAGGGCTTGGGGGAACCTTGGGAGGACTCCTTGGGAGGTAATGAGACCAGAAATTCGTTGGGATAGAGTGGGGAGTCGAATGGATGAGAGGAGGGCGTGGTATTTATAGGGAAAGTGAGGGGACAAGGCATTAATGGCCAAGGGACACCTCACATGTGCTTTTCTCAAACCCATGTGCTCTCCCTTGTCATTTATCATGGAGTTAGGCCACATGGGGCCCCAAAACAATAATTCATCACCCTTGGCCGGCCAACCCTCAAAAGATATCATGACATCATCATGACACCGTTATGATGTCATTAAACAAACTGAAACCCTAAAACTGTATTTTTACTATTCACTGAAAATTTGACTTTCTCAGAAAAATCCCAAAATTTCACATTAACCAAATATCAATGCTCTGATTTCAAAAATGAAATCCATTTTATAAAAATAATTTTCTAAATATTTTTAATTTAATTTTTAAATAAAAACACTATTCATCAAAAATTCAATTTTTTCAGAAAAAACCCCAAAAATTACCATAACATAATATCGATGCTCTGAGTTCAAAAATAAAGTCATTTTTATAAAAATATTTTTCTAATTATTTTTAATTAAATTTTTAATTAAAAAACACTATTCACCCGAAAAAACTAATACTTGAATAATAATTAATGAAACCGTTATTTAACTATTTTATTGAATCACATTACTTAATCAAGGTGCCTAGATTATTTTAAAACTTTATTTAAGTGAGATTACTAATCCATTTGGTCATATTACTAATCCTAATCATAAAATCACTATTCATAATTTACTATTCATCAAAAATCATGTCGATCTTATTAGACTCTAAATTTAGTACTGAACATAATTGTAGAAGACCATTTTTTGAAAATCATTAAACATTTTTAATTAGTTAGGGTTTACATAAACATATTTAAAATATCCTTTTTCTAAAATTCATCAAAAATATGTATACTATATTTATCCGGTCATTTCAAAATTCATAAACTTCATCATAAGAAGAAATCCCAATTTTTATTTAAAACAAGGATTACACAAGGTAGTTACGGTCTCGTTACATAACCCCTTATAATACCAGCATAGGACCTAAGAGTAAGGTGTGCTAGGGTGATAGAAGCTGGGGGCGGCTCAGTCAACATTGCCCGAGTAGTAATTTCTATCAGTTTGAACTTCTCACGAAGGCGATTTCGTTCCAACTTCACATGATGAAGTTTGGCTTGGATTTGATCCAGAGCAAAGCCCAGTGGTGCTACCTCCTTCCCAAGATCTGTTGGATGGGCTTCGATCGGTCCAAGACTACTAGGTGAGGCCATCGAATCTGCTTTCTATAATAATTAACCAAGATTACTTATATTTAGAGATAATAATCAAAACATTTTGTTCACAGCGGTCATGTTGACCGATGGTTATATAATAGTCAAAACCCACTGATCTCATTTTAATTATAATCATGTTTATCAAATAAACCATTTTTGTTGAGTATAACAATAACACATAAAATTAGGAGACAAAATTTATTTAAAAAATTTCAGTTCGTTACAATCTTCACCCCTTAAGAAATTTCGTCCCCGCAATTTTAAAATTGGGTTTTGAAATTTCATTGAAAGTCCCACATCGGAAAAAGAGTCAGTAAAACTATTACTTTAAAATAAAGAAAGGGAAGTACAATGGTCACCCGAGTTAACCCACACTAGGGTTCCATGTAGGAAAACATGGACATGGAGGAAAAAACAAAGGGTCATGTTCTGAGGGAGAGTGATAGAGAACATGATTAGGAGAAAGTTAACCATGAGAAAATCCTAAACTTATGATGTGTGTAAACGGTCTTTGATTACCTAGTAGGAAACGTAAACCAACAACATTTTTGTTTTACCTTTCTTTTCATAATTTTGAGGACTTCATTTACTACATAGAACAAAAACATAAGAAAATATACCTACCTTCAAGTAGAGTTTCATCCTTTAACAAGTCCCTACCAACACTAATCGTTTCTCCAAATAATGAGAATTCAAAAACACTTTGTCTCATAAAAGCACAAGAATCATCTTCTATAGAATCACATAATCTACAAAAGATTAACTATCTATTTCATCTATCTTTAAACATTATCCCAAAAACAGAAAGTTTAAGGTAAAACAACTCTTCAAAAAGAAAGAATCCCATAGGAATGTAAACTACTTTTAAATCATCAAAGTTCCATGGTACTACTCAAAGTTAATCATAGACCATTCCATAAATAACGGTCCTTAAAATTCCTCAAAACAAACCAAACTAAATTGAAACCCAAATACAATAAGGATTTGATAACATAGTCTTCCAAAAAAACTTCATTGTTCATCTCCAGACAACATCAACCACTCCTAACATCTTATAAAAAGTAGCTAACCTAAACATATTTTACCCAAGATAGGTTAGTCATTCCCATAAGTAACCTAAATTACTATAATTTCACCTTAAATTCATCGATTCTTCAAAATATAAGTCAACCTTACTCCTCAATGAAAATACCGTAGTAATCTATTTACCTCGATCAAATATGGTTCCCAAAATAATGAACGTCTTCCAAAATAATAATCATATTTTAATCCCCTAATCATCCCTGTCATATTAATACGAAAATCGTCACATTTCCTATCACATTGGTTGTCGGAACATGTTCTTCCATTTCCCACCATTAACTAAGAAGAGAAAGCATAATTAGGGGCTTAAGTACTTAGCTAATAATCATGAAAAGGAACTAAAAGCATATAAGGATAACTTGTATATGAAAGGTATACCCTAACTTGTGATCTCCTAGGTTCCCATCTAGGTTATGAATGATAATATATTCTTATGTGAACCTTTATTTTTTTTATCTTTGTTCCTTTAACAATGGTTCATACCAAGCTTATGAATTTACCAAAGCATATCCCCCGGGAGTGTCGTAACCAAGAGTGCAGCAAGGCCCGTTGTCATGTACCAGTTCCCGTTCGAGTCTAGCTCAAAGCGGTGTTTTCGGGTTTTACCCCTATGTACATCTGTGCCAGAGCCACCTCTACCTGCTCGTATCCAGACAGGGATGTATTTGCTTGGCAACCCCTTACTCAATACTCACCAAAATACCAGGATGATTTCCTATATTAAACTTTTCTATATGGTTCCTCCTAGAGTTTTCATATCCTAATTTCCACAAATAACTAAACCATCCTTTGATACCAACTATAGCATCCCGTCTTTTTATAACATAACTTTTCATTCCATTACACGGAACTGAGGATCTTTAAGGTTTAGTGTCTTGGAAACAAGGAACATAAAACATGAAACAAAAAAAACATTCTTCTTAAACACTTGAAAGGCTTCTCCTCATGTTCACCCTAGGCTCATTACTGCATCTCATAACCTGGGGACATATATCAAAAGGAAGGGTGAGCAGAAGGCCCAGCAAGGGAAACAAGTGAAACATTTTACATATGAACTTAAGATACATCAATAAAGTCATGAAAGAACTTTAATGCATGAAGATGAAATCACGAGGAATATCATAATAAAAATAAAACTTTTTCATAACTTGAAGATGTGGCTACATCATTTAACATAGACAATCATGAACATATCACCAAGGTCCATCCCCAAGGTGTCATTTTAAAATTACCAAGGTTATTCACCAAGGTATCGTGAAAATTGTAATCTCTAGTGGTTACATCATTACCCAATGCATTGGAGTGCTATCAGGTCGCACCCTTAAATTTGCCTTTATTATCATGTGAGCCACATATATAATCATCAAACATTTCATAAATAACCCATATAACATAAAATAAATGGGTTTCATTTCATAATCATAACGTTTTAAAAACTGCTTTAAAGACTTGATCTTTACGTCACTTTAAACCCACGGAAAGGGAAAGAGGGTTTCATGTATGTAATTCCCAGAATTTAAAATAGAACATTTTGATATATATGTCAATACCCCTGTAGAAATAAGAGCTTTGAGTATTCACTTTATATCATAAAATAATTTTTAGAAAAGAGAGAGAGGCATTTTGAGACGAAAATTCTGTAGCATAACGGCTATGTTACAAGGTTTTAGAAAACATTGAGAAGAGAGTGGACATGGGTCAAACATTCATAAATGACCCATAAAACAGTAGAGGGACAAAATATAAGGGATTTAAGAACATGGTAATGAAATTTGAAAATATACCATATGAAATGAAGAACATGAAAAGAAGAAAAAAAGATTTCTCTTGTGATAATTCGGCAGCCTAACGGCGTCACTTAAACATCAACAAATTTGAATTGACAATGTCAAATAGGGTCTCTCATCATATGAACATAAGAGTCTAGTATGATAGATATAGAGATCATACCCCAACATAATAGAAAGGAACTTGAAAGAATTGACATGAATGTAGAACTTCAATACGAGAATGGTGAAGAACCACTTAAAAATTCGGCAGCCTAACGGCGCCACTTAAACTTCAACAAAATACTGAATTGAAGAGATCAAATGGGGTCTCTCATCATATGAACATAAGAGTCCAGTATGATAGATATAGAGATCATACCCCAACATAACAAAAAGGAACTTTAAAGAATTGACATGAAAGTAGAACTTCAAAACGAGAATGGTGAAGAACCACTTAAAAATTCGGCACCCTAACGGCGCCACTTAAACTTCAACAAAATACTGAATTGAAGAGATCAAATGGGGTATCTCATCATATGAACATAAGAGTCAAGTATGATATATATAGAGATCATACCCCAATATTACAAAAAGGAACATGAAAGACTTGAATGAAAATAGAACTTGAAAACGAGGAAGGTGAAAGAATCCCTTAAAAATTCGGCAGCCTAACGGCGCCACTTAAACATTCTTAAAACGAATTGACGAGAGCAAGGGGGGGGTCTCTCATCATATGAACATGAAATAGGCAGTAGGATGAATATAAAAGAACATCCTCCAACATAAGAACATGGAGTATAAAATAAAAGACATAAAAGAGATTACTTGAAAAGAAAGAGAGAGGTCGGATCCCTTACCTTAAAATGTAACTCTTAAACCTCAAAGGTTGGGACCTTGAGGGCTTGGGGGCACCTTGGGAGGACTCCATGGGAGGTAATGAGACCAGAAATTCATTGGGAAAGAGTGGGGAGTCGAATGGATGAGAGGAGGGCTTGGTATTTATAGGGAAAGTGAGGGGACAAGGCATTAATGGCCAAGGGACACCTCACATGTGCTTTTCTCAAACCCATGTGCTCTCCCTTGTCATTTATCATGGAGTTAGGCCACATGGGGCCCCAAAACAATAATTCATCACCCTTTTCCGGCCAACCCTCAAAAGATCTCATGACATCATCATGATACCGTTATGATGTCATTAAACATACCGAAACCCTAAAACTGTATTTTTACTATTCACTAAAAATTCAACTTTCTCAGAAAAATCCCAAAATTTCACATTAACCAAATATCAATGCTCTGATTTCAAAAATGAAATCCATTTTATAAAAATAATTTTCTAAATATTTTTAATTTAATTTTTAAATAAAAACACTATTCACCGAAAATTCATTTTTTTCAGAAAAAAACCCCAAAAATTACAATAACATAATATCGATGCTTTGAGTTCAAAAATAAAGTCATTTTTATAATAATAATTTTCTAATTATTTTTAATTAAATTTTCAATTAAAAAACACTATTCACCCGAAAAAACTAATACTTGAATAATAATTAATGAAACTGTTATTTAACTATTTTATTGAATCACATTACTTAATCAAGGTGCCTAGATTATTTTAAAACTTTCTTTAAGTGAGATTACTAATCCATTTGGTCATATTACTAATCCTAATCATAAAATCACTATTCATAATTTACTATTCATCAAAAATCAAGTTGATCTTGTTAGACTCTAAATTTAGTACTGAACATAATTATAGAAGACCATTTTTTGAAAATCATTACACATTTTTAATTATTTAGGGTTTACATAAACATATTTAAAATATCCTTTTTCTAAAATTCATCAAAAATATGCATACTATATTTATCCGGTCATTTCAAAATTCATAAACTTCATCATAAGAAGAAATCCCAATTTTTATTTAAAACAAGGATTACACAAGGTAGTTACGGTCTCGTTACATAACCCCTTATAATACCAGCATAGGACCTAAGAGTAAGGTGTGCTAGGGTGATAGAAGCTTGGGGCGGCTCAGTCAACATTGCCCGAGTAGTAATTTCTATCAGTTTGGACTTCTCACGAAGGCGATTTCGTTCCAGCTTCACCTGATGAAGTTCGGCTTGGATTTGATCCAGAGCAAAGCCCAGTGGTGCTACCTCCTTCCCAAGATCTGTTAGATGGGCTTCGATCGGTCCAAGACTACTAGGTGAGGCCATCGAATCTTCTTTCTATAATAATTAACCAAGATTACTTATATTTAGAGACAATAATCAAAACATTTTGTTCACAACGGTCAGGTTGACCGATGGTTATATAATAGTCAAAACCCACTGATCTCATTTTAATTATAATCATGTTTATCAAATAAAACATTTTTGTTGAGTATAACAATAACACATAAAATTAGGAGACAAAATTTATTTAAAAAATTTCGGGTCGTTACATTGACAGATGCCCCATTAATTTTGTGTGAGTTGGAGAAAATATTTCCTCCATCATTTTTTACATGCATGCTGTATTTGACTATCCATATTTCCCCTGAAATACTTCTCAGAGGACCTCTTTCATTTCATTGGATTTATCCAACTGAAAGTAATATGTTCACATTAAAGTCTTATGTCCGAAATAGAAATCATCCCGAATGTTCTATCGTGAACGGTTATGTGGCTCAAGAATGTATGGATTTCATCTCGATGTATTTGTCTGATCTTAGTACAAGATTGAACAGACCAATGAGAAATTAAGAATAATAGTATAAGCAAATTGAACACAATTTTCCATCACTTCCTCATATAGGAGGAATTCCTGGGTCATATACATTGAAGACATTAACCCATGAAGAGCGGGAGATGGGACATCATACATTTTTGTTCAACTATTATTTGTTCGATGACTATATCAGGTAACTAAATTGATTATGTATATCTTACATATATATCTGTTAAACTATTCATATTTTTTATCTACAGGGAACATAAAACAATGATAAATAGGAAGCATTATTCTTTATCTTTGAGAAGGAGAGAGACTTTGCACAGCAAAGAGTTTTCTTCTTGGTTAAAATTGAAGGTAAGTATATTAATATTTATAATAATTATATCAATATTTAGTTATGTTTAATAGTCATTTATATTGAAGGTATTGAGTTTTTCTGCTGACTCTGTCTCTGAGAAAAATAAGAGCTTTGGATTTTGGTCCTAATACCGTGGTTCGTGACTGTAAATCAATTGTTATCAATTGGTACAAATTTATTGTCACTGGACGAGAAAAAAACATGAGAACACAACATGATGGTGTTATGGTTACTGCCACAACAGATTTTTATGCCAGTGCATCAGATAGTAGACCGCGATTTGAAAATGTGGGTTATTATAGAGTTGTTGAGAAAATAATAATATTGGATTATTACTCTCATGGATGAGTCACACTGATGAAATGTCATTGGTTTGATTCGATGACGAGACATGGCACATTTAATGATGATTGTGGATTTTTAGTAATTAATATGACTCACACTCTTTCTACCGAAGAACCATATATGTTGGCATTAATGGCTAAACAAGTTTTTTATGTCAAAGACCAACTTCGACCTGAATTTGGTGTCATAGTTGAAGTAATTTCAAGACATATTTTTGATGATGGTGATGATGTAATTGACACTATCACTAGTTCCATTTGAACCAATCCATTTATTTCTTTTGATGACTCCAATAGCTCTATTGTCATTGTTGATTGTGAATGAGAAGTTGTGGTTGAAAATATATAGAAGCATTCATCCATGTTCTCAATTATTTTGGTTTACGTCGAGTTGGGTTGTTAAGGTTGGAATATTCAAATTGATTTAGTATTGATCACAAATATGTTTTACCTGACTTGACCGTTATGTGAATATTCAATGTTTATTGGTTGCAGTTTAATTTTAATTGCATTTTCTAATTTGGAATTGAACTGTATTCAAACCTAGTCAAACAACATTTCTAACTTGGTGAACATTACAACTTTTATGATTTATTAAATCCATTCATGATATTATAAAACAATTGATAGCTGACTTGACCGTTATGTGAATTTTCAATGTTTATTGGTTGCAATTTTATTTGAATTGCATTTTCTAATTTGGAATTGAACTGTATTCAAACATAGTCAAACAATATTTCTAACTTGGTGAACATTACAACTTGTATTATTTATTAAATCCATTCATGATCTTCTAAAACAATTGATAGGTGACTTGACCATTATGTAAATTTTCAATGTTTATTCGTTGCACTTTAATTTGAATTTAATTTTCTAATTTGGAATTGACATGTATTCAAACATAGTCAAACAATATTTCTAACATGGTGAACATTACAACTTGTATTATTTATTAAATCCATTCAAGCTCTTCTAAAACAATTGATAGCTAAATTACCAATGAATCCCCCTATTCTCTCATATATTTAGTATTTTGGGTTACACATTAGTTTCCTTTTTCTAATTACTTACATGTTTGTTTTCAAAAGCAGATAATGAAGCCAATTGAAGAGAGAGAAAGGAAAAAAATGATGGAAAACTATCATTGAATGACGGAGTTGAAAATTCCATCATTAGTGCATGTAGTGAGTACATTATTTCAAATTTTTATATTTAATGAATATGTAATATCATGTGATTAATTTTTTTGTAAACATTTTTGTAGGATCCACCTATACATCGACAGTTATTCAACGAGGAGCCTAGTACTAGTCCTAGTACTCAGGCCGGTGGTATGAGGAGAGTTCGTACCATAGGTGGACGAGAAGCTGCGCGTACCCGACTAGACTCTGCCCCTCCCACTGACATGTCATCCTACCCACATTCTAATCCCGGTGTGTTATTAGGGACACACGGGATATTTAGGGCTCCCATGTTTTCGCTGCCTTCTATATCTTCTGGCCCATCATTTTCACATCCCATGATGATTCCCACTCCCCAGTTAGCATCTGGTCATACAGTTGTCCCATCTTCTTTTCCTTCTACTTCTGTCTCTCTGAGCTTCTATATTCCATCGTCTTTGACTCCTGTTCCACCATAGGGTGATCCATCAGTTTCGGTGGATCTAGCGGCGCTCAGCGGTCAGACCGCCACAGGTATATTTATAGAACCCTAAAAAAAATTATAGCAATATTAATTTTCATTATAACATGGTTTGATAAAATATTTGTTTTTATTTCTTGACAGATACATCTACTGACAGGAGGCGTGGGCAGGGGTGTACACGCATGCATTCGGTGTGGAACCGGTGCACACAGGTTATGGTGGATTATAATGAAGACATCCAAATGGTTGAGAAAACATGGAATCAATGTCGAAGTTTTTTGACGACGCTTGCCACATACTCCGACATCATTCTCGTCAGCCCGCTATCATGGAGACATTTTCCACATGAGGTCAAGGATAGAGCTTTGGTAGAGATATGGGTAATAAAATCTATTCTATTTAATGCCATGAATTATTTTTGTATTTATATGAATTAATATTTTGATTTCAACATCGATTTAATTTTCCTAATGGTGAGGGTGCACGACCGGAACGTCTAAAGGATTTAGGTGAGCATTGGAGAGACTACAAGAATGGGTTGTATATTGGATGGGTTTCTAGATTTGGCACTGAGTTAGAGGAGGTACTAGTGTTGGATTATTTTCCAATAGAGCAGTATCGTCAGATGATTACTCATTGGACGAGTACCCAGTTTAAGGTATTAATAACATTTGAGGTATTAAAATAATAACTTTCATGTTTTTCATTAATACTATTTGTTTCATTTTCAAATTTAATTTGGGAATCATCTAGAAAAAATAAAAATAACATTCATGCAAAAAAATACCTCCACACACTGGTACGCACTACAATGCCTCGTCATGAGAGGAAGCAGGTATGACAATTGTTTATAAGTTTTCCTTATGACTTACAAATTATATTTTTCCTCATTTATTTAATATTTTTCTAAAATAACTCTAGTTTTCAATGTCATTGTAGAGGCAAATACAGAATATTGAAGGACATGTGCCTCGAGAAAAACGGTTTTGCTCGAGTAGACGAAAAAATGATGGAAGTGACGTCAACGAAGCGACTCAATAGCATATTGTAAGTTTTAATCTGTTGAATTTATATTTTAATATATATTTTGTTACATAATGATATATTTATATTTGTAACAGTATGCTTTAGAGGCCCTTAATGCCCATAAACAAGATAATTTTTGGCCAACAGATCACTTACATCATGTGTTGGGAGAGGAGCATTCTGGCAGAGTACGATGCTGACCTAGGATAGCCCCAACGAGGTATTGGCCCTCCTCGTGTATGAGTTGTAGTGCCACCGAGCTGCAGCAAGTTAGGGCACAGGAATAACAGGCTGAGAAAGGGGCCACAAAGATGGCAGAACAGTCTGTTAGGGAAAACAGTCCTCTTATGAAATTTATTTAAGTTCTACGACCAACACTTCCAGTAGAGGCCAGCCCCAATTTTGATGAATATATGTTGTCGATACGTTCTATATATGATGCACTGGGTGACAGTTCTGGTGGTGGTCAGGATGACTTCCATCTTGACGATGATTATTGAAAGGATTCTGATGCGGAAGAGGAGGGAGAGGTGGAGGACGAGGCGGGTGGCGAGGGTGAGGAGGAGGGCGAGGGCGAGGAGGAGGGCGCTGAGGAGGGTGAGGATGATGATGGGGATGCAGATGAGGGTGATGATGATGGTGATGATGGTGATGGTGATGTGGGTAAAATTGATCCATTACACTTTTGACTAATATTATTGAGATTTGATATTTAATCTACTCAAGTTGTTGGTTTTATCTAGGATCGTAGTATAGTATTGGAGTTGAGTAATTTTTATATATTATCTATTTTTATGGATTTTGTTGTCTTTTAGTGGTTTGTGTTTGGGAACCACCCCCCCCCCCCATTTCCTGGACCATGGAAAACCCCCCACCATCCTCTTTGGACCCCGGACACCCCCCGGACAACCCCCACCCTCCTCCCTGGACCCCGGATAGCCCCCCGGACAGCACCCGAGACAGCCCCCCGGACAGCCCCCACCCTATTCTTTGGACCCCGGACAACCCCCTGAACACCCCCCGGACAACCCCCCGACCAGCCCCCCGGACAGCCCCCCCCCCCCCCACCCTGGACCCCAGACAGCCCCCCAGCCAGCCTCCCCCCCCCACCCTCTTCCTTGGGCCCCGGACAACCCCCCGAACACCCCCCAGACAGCCCCCCGAACAGTCCCCCGGACAGCCCCCCCACCCTCCTCCCTAGACCCTGGATAGCCCCCCAGACAGCCCCCCAGACATGCCCCTAGACAGCCCCCCCACCCTCTTCCATGGACCCTGGACAACCCCCCGAACACCCCCTGGGATCCCCCCCACCCTCCTCCTTGGTCCCCGGACAGGCCCTCGAACATCCACCAGACAACTCCCCGGACAGCCTCGCCGGATATCCCCCCCACCCTCCTTGATTTCATTTAATACTTTAAAATCTATAATATATATTTTAATTATTTTCATCATGATAATCAATGTAAATCACATTTACACATCTAATCAATATCATAGATTCTTGGTATGTTATAAAAGAGATGTATTCATTGGGCATGACATTATTAGCTCCGAAATGTTTCATAGCATTATAAACTAAAATATAATCCATACTAAGAATGATATAAAAATATTTTATATTAATGTCCACAAGATTATAAGTAAATACCATTCCACTAATAGACACATGAGGATTCTCATAAAATGGACAAAATTATAAGTACATACAGAAAAATGACCAAACGCATTCTGTTTCCGTATAAACTTTAGGAGATCAATTCATGGGTCATATGTGACGTGTACGAATCAACCCCACCTCAATCTGAGATGCGGTGTGGCTGGCACCACTCAAAGTGTTTATCCTCTGTTTCAAAAGAACGTAATTTTAATTGAAAAACATCAACTGGAATATGGAAAACCGACCTAACACATTCGGATTGTGTTGATACATTATCACAACGATCCATGGGTCATATGTGATGTGTACAAGTTAACCCCACCTCAATCCGCGGTGCGTTTTGGCCGCCGCCACTCAAAGTGTCTTCCTTTTCATTCAAAAGGACGTCATTTTAAGTGAAAAACATCGACTGGCATACGGAAAACTGACCGAACACATTTTGATTGTGTCGATACTTTAGCACAACGATCCATGGGTCATATGTGACGTGTACGAGTCAACCCCGCCTATATCTGAGGCGTGGTGTGGCCGCCACCACTCAAAGTGTCTGTCTTTTGTTTAAAATGGAAAAAAAAATTAAGTACATATGGAAAACTGACCAAACGCATTCAATTTTCATTGAAACTTTAAGAGAATGATTCATGGGTCAGATGTGACGTGTAAGAATGAATCCCGACTCAATCTGACATGCGGTGTGGCCGACACCACTCAAAGTGTATGTCTTCTTTTTCAAAAGGACGTCATTTTAATTTAAAAACATAAATTGGGATACGGAAGACCAACCAAATGCATTAGGATTGTGTCCATACATTAGAAAAACGATCCATGGGTCATATGTGACATGTATGAGTCAACCCCACCTCAATCTGAGGTGTGGTGTGGCCTCCACCACTCAAAGTGTCAATATTTTGTTTAACATGGACAACATTTTATGTACATACAGAAAATAGACCAAACGCATTCGGATTGTGTTGATACTTTAGCACAATGGTCCATGGGTCATATGTGACGTGTACGAGTCAACCCCGCCTCAATCTGAGGTGCGGTGTGGCCACCACCACTCAAAGTCTCTGACTGTTGTTTCAAAAGGATGTCATTTTAATTGAAAAACATCAACTGACATATGGAAAAACTACCAAACACATTAATATTGTTTTGATACTTTAGAACAACTATCCATGGGTCATATGTGACGTGTACATATCAAGCCCACCTCAATCCAGGGCGTAGTGTGGCCGCCACCACTCAAAGTGTGTCTTTTTTTTCAAAAGGGCGTCATTTTAAGTGAAAAACGTCAACTAGAATACTGAAAACCAACCAAACACATTCAGAATGTGTAGATACTTTAGAAGACCAATCCATGGGTCATATGTGATGTGTACGAGTCATTCCTGCCCGAACTTGAGGTGCAGTGTGGCCACCACCACTCAAAGTGTCTGTCTTTTGTTTCAAAAGGACGTCATTTTAAGTGAAAAACCTCAACTGGCATACGGAAATCCAACCAAACACATTCAGATTGTGTCAATACTTTGGCACAACGATCCATGGGTCATATGTGATGTGTATGAGTCAACCCCTCCTTAATCTGAGGCACAGGTGTGGCCATAATTACTCTATGTGGATCTCTATTGTTTAAAATGGACAACATTTTAAGTACATATGGAAAACTGACCAAACGAATTCGTCTTTCGTCGAAACATTAGGAGAACAATTCATCGGTCATATGTGACGTTTACAAGTCAACCCCGCCTCAATCTGAGACGCAGTGTGGCCGGAACCACTCAAAGTGTCTGCCTTTTGTTTCAAAAGGACGTCATTTTAATTGAAAAACATCAACTAGCATACGGAAAACCGACCAAACGCATTCAGATTATGATGATACTTTAAAAAAACAATACATGGGTCATATGTGACATGTACGAGTAAACCCCGCCTCAATCCGAGGCGTGGTGTGGCCACCACCACTCAAAGTGTCTGCCTTTTGTTTCAAAAGGACGTCATTTTAAGTGAAAAACATCGGCTGGCATACGGAAAACCGACCAAACACATTTGGATTGTGTTGATACATTATCACAACGATCCATGGGTCATATGTGACGTGTATGAGTCAACCCTGCCTCAATCTAAGGTGCGCTGTGGCCGCCACCACTCAAAGTGTCTGACTTTTGTTTCAAAAAAACTTCATTTTATGTGAAAAACAACAACAGGGATACGAAAAACCGACCAAACGCATTCGAATTGTGTAGATACATTATCACAATGATCCATGAGTCATATGTGACATGTATGAGTCAACCCCACCTCAGTCCGAGGTGCGGTGTGGCCGCCACCACTCAAAGTGTTTGTCTTTCGCTTCAAAAGGACGCCATTTTATGTGAAAAACATCAACTGGCATACGGAAAACTGGCCAAACGCATTTGGATTGTGTCGATCCTTTAGAACAACAATCCATGGGTCATATGTGATGTGTACGAGTCAACACCTTTTTAATATGAGGCACGGTATGGTCGGTATCTCTCTATGTGGATCTCTTTTGTTTAAAATGGACAACATTTTAAGTACATATGGAAAACCGACCAAACGCATTCGGTTTCTATTGAAACATTAGGAGAGAAATTCATGGGTCATATGTGACGTGTACAAATCAACCCCACCTCAATCTGAGATGTGGTGTGGCCAGAACCACTCAAAGTGTCTGCTTTTTGTTTCAAAAGAACGTCATTTTAATTGAAAAACATCAACTGGAATATGGAAAACCAACCAAAAGCATTCGGATTGTGTCGATAATTTAGTAAAACGATACATGGATCATATGGGACGTGTACGAGTCAACCCCTCCCCAATTCGAGGCACAGTGTGGCTGCCACCACTAAAAGTGTCTGTCTTTTGTTTCAAAAGGACGCCATTTTAAGTGAAAAATGTCTACTGGCATACGGAAAACCGACCAAACTCATTCAGATTGTGTTGATACTTTAGCACAATGATCCATGGGTCATATGTGATGGGTAAGAGTCAACCTTGCCTTAATCTAAGTCACAGTGTGGCCGGAATCACTCTATGTGTCTCTCTTTTTTTAAAATAGACAACATTTTAGGTACATACGGAAAACTGAAAAAACACATTCGGTTTCTATTGAAACTTTAGGAGAAATACTCATGGGTCATATGTGACGTTTAAAAATCAACCCCGCCTCAAACTAAGACGTTGTGTGGACGGAACCACTCAAATTGTCTGCCTTTTGTTTCAAAAGGACGTCATTAAAATTGAAAAACATCAACTGACATACGGAAAACCGACCAAACGCATTCAGATTGTGTCAATACATTAGCACAATGATCCATGGGTCATATGTGATGTGAACAAGTCAACCCCGCTTCAATCTGAGGCATGGTGTGGCCGCCACCACTCAAAGTATTTGTCTTTTGTTTCAAAAGAACGTCATTTTAAGTGAAAAACATCAACTGGAATACGAAAAACGGACCAAACGCATTCGGATTGTGTCTATACATTAGAACAAAGATCCATGGGTCATATTTACTGTATAAGAGTCATCCTAGCCTTATTCTGAGGAATGGTGTGGCTGGAATTACTCTAAGTGGCTCACTTTTGTTTAAAATGGATAACAATTTAAGTACATATGGAAAATTGACCAAACGCATTCGATTTCCATTGATTCTTTAGGAGAACAATTCATGGGTCATATGTGATGTGTACAAATCAACCCCGCCACAATCTGAGACATGGTGTGGCCATAACCACTCAAAGTGTCTACCTTTTGTTTCAAAAGGACATGATTTTAATTGAAAAACATCAACTGGCATACGGAAAATCGACCAAACGCATTCGGATTATGTCGATACTTTAGCATAACGATCCATGGGTCATATGTGACGTGTATGAGTAAACCCTGCCTCAATTCGAGGAGCAGTGTGGCCGCCACCACTCAATGTGTCAGCCTTTTGTTTCAAAAGGACATCATTTTAATTGAAAAACATCGACTGGCATACGGAAAACTAACCAAACACATTCGGATTGTGTCGATACTTTACCAAAACGATCCGTGGGTCATATGTGATGTGTACGAGTAAACCCCGCCTCAATCCAAGACACGGTGTTTCCGCCACCACTCAATGTGTCTGTCTTTTGTTTCAAAAGTACGTCATTTTAAGTGACAAACATCAACTGGCATACGGAAAACTGACCAAACACATTCGGATTGTCTCGATACTTTAGAACAATGATCCATGGGTCATATTTGACGTGTACGATTCAATCCTGCCTTAATCTGAGGCACGGTGTGGCCGGAATCAGTCTAAGTGGCTCTCGTTTGTTTAAAATGAACAACATTTTAAATACATACAGAAAACTGACCAACACATTAGGTTTCCATTGAAACGTTAGGAGAACGATTCATGGGTCATATGTGACGTGTAAAAATCAACCCAGCCTCAATCTAAGATGCGGTGTGGCCGACACCACTCACAGTGTCTGCCTTTTGTTTCAAAAGGACGTCATTTTAATTGAAAAACATCAACTGGCATACAGAAATCCGACCAAACGCATTCGTATTGTGTCGATACTTTAGTACAACGATCCACGGGGTCATATGTTATGTGTACGAGTCAACCCTGCCTCAATACGAGGTGCGGTGTGGCCACAACCACTCAAAGTGTCCGTCTTTTGTCTCAAAAGGACGTCATTTTACGTAAAAACATCAACTGGCATACGGAAAACTGACCAAATGCATTCGGATTGTGTCGATACTTTAGCACAACGATCCTTCGGTCATACGTGATGTGTACGAGTCCACCTTGCCTTAATCTGCGGCACAGTGTGGCCAAAATCACTTGAAGTGGGTCTCTTTTGTTTAAAATGGACAACATTTTAAGTAGATACGGAAAACTGACCAAACGCATTCAGATTGTGTCAATACATTAGCACAATGGTCCATGGGTCATATGTGATGTGTAAGAGTTAACCCCGCCTCAATCCGAGGCGCGGTGTGGTTGCCACCACTCAAAGTGTTTGCCTTTTGTTTTAAAAGGACGTCATTTTAATTGAAAAAGATCAACTGACATACAGAAAACTGACTAAACGCATTTGGATTGTGTCGATACTTTATCACACCGATCCATGGGTCATATTTGGCATGTAAAAGTCAACCCTGCCTCAATCTGAGGTGCAGTGTGGCCTCGACCACTAAAAGTGTCTGTCTTTTGTTTCAAAGGACGTCATTTTAAGTGAAAACATCAACTGGCATATGGAAAACCAACCAAATGCATTCAGATTGTGCTAATACATTAGCACGACGATAAATGGTTCATATGTGACGTGTACGAGTCAACCCTACCTTTATTTCAGGCATGGTGTGGCCGGAATCACTCTATGTGTCTCTCTTTTGTTTAAAATGGAAAAAAATTTAAGTACATACAGAAAACCGACCAAACGCATTCGGTTTCTATTGAAACTTTAGGAGAACAATACATGGGTCATATATGACGTGTAAAAATAAACCATGCCTAAATATGAGACACGGTGTGGCCAGAACCACTGAAAGTGTCTACCTATTGTTTCAAAAAGACATCATTTTAATTTAAAAACATCAACTGACATACGGAAAACCGACCAAATGCATTTGAATTGTGTCGATACTTTATAACAATGATCCATGTGACATATGTGATGTGTACAAGTCAACCTCGCCTCAATCAGAGGCGCGGTGTGGCCAGTATCACTCCAGGTGTATGTATTTTTTTTAAAATGGACATCATTTCAGGTAAAAATATATGGTATACAATAAACTGATCAAATTATGAATTGTCTTCCAGATTCCACATATAATTGTCATCTAAATTTTAAATTTAATTCTAAATGAATTATGTATGTTTATAATTATGTTATGAATTCTAATTTTATTTTGGATGTGTATAGTTCTGGGATTCATTATATGTTAAATGTGTACGAATTTGATCTTTATATGTATGTGTTAGTTGGTTATTATAGGTACAATAATTGTATATGTATGTGTTAGTTTATTGCAGGTACAATAATTGGATTGAAAATGGGGGGCACAAAATGAGGCCTGCTTTGCAAATTGCAGACCTGCTGTGCAAATTACAGGCTGTTGTGCATTTTGAACAGCATAGGCTATGCCAATGGTTCAAAACCGTTGGCATAGCATCTTGGTTCCATTTTTTACCAACAGTTCAATGAACCATTGGGAAAGAGGGGAAACCTTGGGATGCCCCAACGGTTGAAGCCAAACCATTGGGAAAAACTATCCCAACGGTTTGGAACAACCATTAGGATAGGTTGGGCTTTCCCCACCCTATCCCAATTGTTCACAGTAAACTGTTGGGAAAACCTTTCCCAATGGCTTACTTTCCTACGGTATGCAAAACCGTTTGTATATCATATACCAATGGTTCTATAGCCTTTCCCAATGGTTCTGAACCATTGAGAAAGGTTGTATTTCCAGTAGTGGATAAAATCATTACTTCTAGCTCTATGATATATATATATATTCCTCTCTTTTTTTAAATGAAATATGGGTGGGGGATAATGTGGGTCACATATTAAGAACCAACATTTGGACTATCCATCCTTGATATATTAACACACAAATTGTAGGGATTGTGATGTGTAAGGACTTCATGGAACTTGTTTTCCACACCATTTTTACAAAAAATTTGGTTTATACGAGTTCACTAAGGGATAATAGATGAAAGACTAATTGGCAACATGGATTATCCAAGCCTCAGTTTATACTCGGTCCCTTATGTTTGATACCTTGGATGAACTCCTTGTTACCATACCATGAGAAATACATGGAAATTAGAAAATATTTACTTGGACATGCACGTGGAATTAGATATAATTTAATCAATGTTGAATAGTGTTACCATTGGGATGGGCTCGGACTCCACATCTAATGTTGGAGGTTTTTTTATAAATGCTAGGTATGTTTTAAATGATACATCATAGAGTTTATTTATGATTTATGGTTCTTCTCTTATACCTATACTACACTTAATGTTGAAATATGGATTAGATCCCAAGAAAAATCACATTCTTGGCATTTTTTCATTTCTCATCGGTCTGTTATATGACTTATTCATTTTATATATACTCTACTTTACAAGATATATCACTTATACTTCAAAATAAGGCCAAGGGATGTAGTATGGGATGGGTTTCCATTTAATAAGCTAGGCCAAATAACAATGTTTTTAATTATTTATGTAATGCCCTGACCCGAGTTACCCAGAGTCGGTGCATTATTACATAACATTGGCATGATCACGAGAAAGATCAAATCTCAAAAGACCGATTGGTTTAGTAGCCTTAAAAACACTATATATATTCATAAAGTTTTACATTACATCAATAAGTGAAAAGATACAACATTATATTGTCTCCATATTCCACACTCATATCCCCACATACTATCAATGCAGGTCATTCATAAATTACATCTTCACATCCTGGGAAAAATAAAACATAGAAAAGGGGTGAGCTCAAATGCCCAGTAAGTATAACAATATATCGGAAACATTCATAAATAAGATTAAAAATTTAAGGCATTGTATAACTATAACAAAAGCCTTTTAAACTTTAACTTCAACATAGTATGGAAAAAGTAAAATGAAATAATTCCATTTTCTTATTCACATGGATATTCTATTAATCGAATAATCACATGAAATATAAATAACCACTTTCATAATGATGGAATGCATAATGCCATACTATCATAACCACATAGCCAAGGCCTCATGCCAAGACTACAAATTAGATTTTGTCAAGGCCTTGTGCCAAGACACTAGTTTATCTCATGAGACCTACCGATGCATCGAGGATCTATAGAGGGCTCCACCCGTCACTTACTAAGTCCAATGCATTCCCATATAAAAATGTTTAAACATAACATAAACATTCGTATTAAAACTAGTATACGAAATTTCAATACTTTCTCCATAAACTATGAATGGTATAAAAATAACACATCCACAGAAAAACATATCACAAAACCTTTAATAAAATACAAAAGTTTTGTATCATAATAAATCAACATTAAATAAGCTTAAAATCTATCAAAGGATATTGAAATATATGAAATCAAAACAATTTGAGAGAAATATATCTTTTCTCGAAATTATTGAAAAGTCGCACATTTATTAATGAAGTAATTTAAAAGTGATTTTTGAATCAAAGTGTCACATACCACTTTGAAACTTTTGAAAAGAAATATCCTTTCAAAACCTTCATGTCCATATAAATAATTCCTTAAAATCATTTTGAAAACATGGACATTAATTAAAAATATTTAGAAAGATTAATATTTAAAACATTTAGAATTATGATATTGATAAATAGTACCTTTCACAAATTCTTAAAATATTCATTTTGAAATCATTTAAAAGTCACATAATTATAAAATAAAACATTTACTTTGAAAATATTCTTATAATATTGTAAGGGAAGATTTGACGATTTTATAATGGCAAAAAATAGCCGCACCCGCCGTATAAGTTAAAAAAAGACATTCTTACCTTAAATTTGTCAAAAAGGTTAAAAGTGTCTTGTTTGGAAAATGATGGAAACATTCCTTTCAAAACACATAAGGGTATAAATTAATTTAACCCATTGTATAGTAAATAGTAAAAATGTTTTTAAATACATTTTTAATGAACATGGATTTGGATGATAAAGAGATCCCAGTAGATAATTACGTATAAACAACCTCGGATAATGAAGAGATTGTGAAATAAACCCTTACCTTGTACTTTCCGTTGGTTGGGGTAGTTTAACCTCCTGTATAATGGTGAAATAATTGTTACTAAATTATAAAAGAATAATATATATTAATATGATATCATATATGATCTTTTAACATTGATTTGTTAATAATATCTTAGTATTATCGTTGTTTCGGGTGTTAACTTACTAGTTTTCTTTTAGATGTTTTATTTCGTAATCCATGTTTGTAATGGATAGGTTGTATCTTAATCATATCCAAATTGATATCATATCCTTATATACTGTTATTAATCATCAAATGAGAATTATACTTGAATGGATACGGTGGAGAATGAATCTCATCGCGTTCGTGGAGACGGTACTCTCTATGTACGCACGAGCGACAATATCATTCTTTTTATATTAAAATAATATATAATTGGATGGTATATCATATATACAGAATCATTATAATGTTATATTTTTTATTTACATGAGTTACACATCATTATTATACACATCCAAATAATAATTTATTGAATAACAATTACACCACGACGTGGAGACGGTAAGCCGTACGTACGCACGTATGGTGACATGTTATTCAAAGGGTGGATAGAATACTGAATATGGTTGTACCATATTTTTAATAATATGACAGTGTATAGGATATACTGGATTAATTATTTTAGAATGGGAAAAACAAAGAAAGAAGAAGTTGAAGAAGAAATGAATTTGAAAAAGGGTGGTGAAAACATTACCTCTTCTTCGGGTTCTTCCTTTTGATTTGATAAAAAGGGCTCCCTAGGTTTCCTTTATGATCAAACTAAGGCCTCTAGGTTGTATTTAGGGAAGTTGGTATAGTATTTGGGCAGGGGTTGGCCGAACCAAAAGGCTTTGAAGGTGTGAAGTAATGAGAAGGGGGAGTGCCCTTTTGTAAGAGGGGTGAGGGGCACCTTTTGAAAAGCTAGAAATATTAATTTATAATAAATTCATATTCGGGTTCTAATGGCTCCAAAGTTTATTATTTAAAGTTTAAGGTGGGGGTGGGTCTAAAATCACTCAACCAATAGAATTTAGACAGGTTTGGGTCATTATATTAACCTTATCTTTAAGTATTAACTCTTAGTTAATTAGTTTCACTTTTGCAATGTCTCTTTGTATTTTTATATTATATGGTTAATAAGCATACCATATAAATCCAAGATACCCTCAAGTGGTCCATTAATAAAGAACCTATCATTATATAAGTCTCTTGGCTGAGCCTTAGATTTTTAGGAATTTAATATAAATTTATAATATAATATTTGTTTTAAAAACACTTTTATGTCAATTTTGATTTATGTAAAAATCATAACAGAATGATTACTTCAAAAAAAGTTCATTAAATGAATCATAAAATGTCAAATTAACCTAAAAAATTAGTTTAATTCATAAAAAGTCTCATATTATATTTATTTGGGTATTTATAATATCAATTATTTTAATTTTTCACTATTATGGTAATTACTTCATCATCATTATGTCATAAATAAATTAAATTATTTAATGTCTAAAAATTATAAAAAAAATATTATTATGTAGGAAATCGTTTTATCTTTATAATGAATATTTATAATCGAAAACCCATCATATATAACCCTTTGTAAAAATTGTTTTTCTGAAAGATATATGCTTATGCCATTTTTGTACTTATTTTAACTTAATTAAAATAAAGTGTCCCTATCACCTAAAAGTGGCTACATGGGGGCCCCAAATCGGCCCAAAGATTCCCATGGTCGGACATGTATCCTCCAATAAGGTTAAGACACATTTTATGATAATTTATTATTATTATAATATTATTTTTTAACCCTTATTTACAGGATTTACCCTTAACCATAGTAAATAAAATATTTACCGAAGTAATTATTCAATATGTATAAAAATAAAAGTTACCTATTTAAAAAATATAAACATCCTGATTCCAAATATGGAATCCTTTTGTCCAAATTCAAAACACATATGTGTCAGAAATTAATTTAAAATTAGTTCCCGTTGTTAAAACACAAAGCGTGTTTTTAAGAGATAATAACTATCAAAAGATTGACACTTGTTTATGTCCTGTTTAATTGTAAAATTATGTACAATGACCGAAATTATATTAAATGGTAAAAATATATTCTAAATATACTTTAAAACAACTCAAATTCATAATGTATCAATATAAATTATTTCGATTAAAAAAGTTGTTTTTAATTAAAATTTAGAAATTTTCACTATTCTTCAAAATATAAGTGTTATCCGAAAAGTTCCAAAATTTCACCCTAGGCTAAAATAGATATTCCGAATCCAAACATGAAATCCATTTTTAAATATAATATATATATAATTTCAAAATTTAGTTATTACTATTCATAACGGCTATTTTGATTGGGTGTGGTGTGTGTTAGAACTCGAAATTGCGTACAACACACGCCACTGTATTATTCAAAGAGAAGCATACTGTGGAAGCTTGGGGTGTTAAATTGTAAATTTTTTTATATCCCCATTCTAAAGAATGAATTTATTTAGTCAAATTTAATATATAAATGTTTAAAATATTGGATTTAAAAAGGGTTCACTATTAAAGTTGGTAAAAGTGCATTTTTAAAAAATACTTCTTTTATCTAAAAAAAGAATTTGTTCTTACATTATGTCTAAGAAACTAATAATATGGATTCTAAAATTATCAGTGTTATATAAGTTTCAAAGTTTAGTTAATACTATTCATAACCTCTTTTGAACGGCTTGTTTGGTAAGTCATAGTGCGCTTGAACTCGGTGTTGCGTGTAGTGCAAGTTATTGAATTATTTTGAAAAAATAACACACTATGAAATCTTGGGGTGTTACATTCTCCCCTACTTCAATAAATTGTGTCATCGCAATATAAAATTGTTCTTCGAAAATAAAAGGTTGAAAATAGAAAATATCTTTGTGGGAAAACCCACATCGGAAATTTGGTTACTAAAATTTAGTCTTAATATGTGGAAAAGAGAAATGAAAGGGTCACCACCAAATTATGATCTCTATTAGGAGAACATTGGTGGAAATTAGAGACATATAATTTGAGGAAAAACATAAATATTTATAGGTAGTGATTGAGGTCATCAATCACAAACAAGTGTAAAATTGAGGTCCTTAAATTAATAAATCTCTGATGATTTGAAAGACCATCGGTTCAACAAAACATAGGGTATTTGGATAACACATTATTGGTTTTAGGATTCTTTAAATAAAGTATAAGAATTAATTTCTTCATAGAATAAGAGAAGAAGAAAAATGTATTCTTGAAAAGTAGAGTCCATCCATTAACTAATTTCTACCACAGACTCATCTTTCACTCTAAAAGATAATAGAACTTAAAAATAATATTCTATTTATCCTATTCTTATAGGGTTAAAAATGAATTTATAATTCATCTAGCAGAACCATTAAAAAACGACATTAGTCAATCCATGACATCACGTGGGTCAATGGTAGGTGATACACCCTTGTCACCCTTCAGTTGTGGGTTCATGTCTCGCGGCTTTCCCGGACGCGACGGGTTTCCACCTGACCTTCAGGTTGTCCTTTTATGGAAATCCAAAATAATCCAAACTAGAACTATCCAAAATACTTCAGTACAAAATTTATAAGGGATGAAAACACAATAAAGATCCTTTTTTCCACGTAATAACATGTGAACAACTTCATCATGTATTTTTTTTAAAACACTGCAACATCCTGAATTACCATAAAACCTTATTGATTACATTCATGATCCCTTATTCCTTAAAGAATAATAGATATACTCCTTCAATCCAAAAATGTTTTAAACCCCAACAATGATGGAATATACAAATCATTAATTAGTTTCATGGTAGTCAAGAATATCCAAAATAATTTATCCAAATCGATCATGTATTATTCCAAAATCACTACCTCGGTATCAGAACTATATTATGGTTTACCATTATCTCAACCATATATTTTCCAAAAATTTATCATGCTATTGAGTCACTTTTCTTTGTTCTGCACAATCTCAAGTCCTTAATGAAATAGTACTGCAGTACAATCCTTATATACTCCATAATTATTATAACATGTACATTGTTGATACAACACTCTAATGACATAATCAACATAAGAACTCTAATCATCCCTCTCCATCTTTGGTAGTATCATAACTTGATTATTATCCAATAGTATCATTTGCGGCATAGTCTGATGACTGGGACATAGGTTCGCGTAGTGTCCAAACTCCATGCAAATGAAGCATTGTACATTTGAAACCATTTTCTTACCCTTGCAGTCACGTACATTGTGCCCTTTTCCACCACACTTATAAAAAAATCTCATTCCTTTCAGGCAAGTTCCAGGGTGTTTCTTCCCACAGTTATCACATATGGGAAAATTCTTCTTTTCCCTCTTCCCTTTATCCATCTTTCTCTCTTCCATCCTTTTCTTCTCTTTGTTCCCTTAAAAGTCATAGGACTCAGTAAACTCTTTACGTATCTTATCAACACATGATATTATTTCTTCATATGATGATAATACATGGGAGACTAATTCTCATATAAATTCTGGTTTAATACCATGAAAGATATGATCCTTCTTTCTTTTTGTATCATTTTCATTGTTGTAGTTCTCATTCCTTCTACTGGGATCCATTTCTAAACAATGGCATACACTAAATTAGTTTATGAATAACAATACCTAATCCCAAACTTGTAAAAAACATAACATAAATTAATCAGTTTATGGATATAATTCATAATCATAAAAATGTCTCCTTTGAGGAAGTATATACTCATAAACCCTTCATAATGGTTTGTAAAAAAATGAGAATTATCCTAAGCATATCCCCCGGGAGTGTCGTAACCAAGAGTGCAGCAAGGCCTGTTTTCATGCACCAGTTCCCATTCGAGTCCAGCTCAATGCAGTGTTTTCAGGTTTTACCCCTAGGTACATCTGTGCCAGAGCCACCTCTACCTGCTCGTATCCAGACAGGGATGTATTTATCAGAAAACTCATAATATCTCTACAATACCAAAATTCTAGGAAGTTCTTCTATACTAAACCACAAAGTCCATCTTAAATCAATGTGCTCTAATCAGAGTTTATCTAAATCTATCTTCAAAGGTTTGTACTATACTTCTCCGGATACCGACTATAACTCCCCGACCACAGTTACCCATAGTCGGTGCATTATTACATAACATTGGCAAGATCACGAAAAAGATCAAATCTTGAAAGACCGATTGGTTTAGTATACTTGGAAACACTAGATATATTCAGAAATGATTACATTACATCAAAAAGTGAAAATCTACAACAATATATTGTCTCCATATTCTACACTCATATCCCCACATACTATCCCGGCAGGTCATTCATAAATTATTTCTTCACATCCTTGGAAAAATAAAACATAAAAAATGGGTGAGCTCAAATGCCCAGTAAGGATAACAATATAGTGGAAACATTCATAAATAAGATTAAAAATTTAAGGCAATGTATAACTAACACCAAATCCTTTTAAACATGAACATTAACGTAGTATGGAAAAAGTAAAATGAAATAATGTCATTTACTTATTCACATGGATATTCTACTAATCGAATAATCACATTCAATATCAATAACCACTTTCATAATGATGGAATTCATAATGCCAGACTATCATAACCACATAGCCAAGGCCTCGTTCCAAGACTACAAATGAGATTTTGTCAAGGCCTTGTGCCAAGACACTAGTTTGTCTCATGAGACCTACCGATGCATCGAGGAGCTATAGCGGGATCCACCCGTCACTTACTAAGTCCAATGCATTCCTATATGAAAAGGTTTAAACATAACATAAACATTTGTATTAAAACTAGCATACAAAATGTCAATACTTTCTCCATAAACTATGAATGGTATAGAAATAACACATCCACAGTAAAACATATCACAAAACCTTCAATACAATAAAAAAGTTTTGTATCATAATAAATAAACTTTAAATAAGCTTAAAATCCATCAAAGGATATTGAAATAGATGAAATCAAAACAGTTTGAGAGAAATATCTCTTTTCTCGAAATTATTGAAAAGTCACAAATTTATAAAAGAAGTAATTTAAAAGAGATTTTTGAATCAACGTGTCCCATACCACTTTGAATCTTTTGAAAAGAAATATCGTTTCAAAACATTCATGTCCATATAAATAAATCCTTAAAATCATTTTGAAAACATGGAAATTAATTAAAAATATTTAGAAAGATAAATCTTCAGAACATTTAAAATTATGATCTTGATAAAGAGTACCTTTCACAAATTCTTAAAATATTCATTTTGAAATCATTTAAAAGTCACATAATTATAAAATAAAACATTTACTTTGAAAATATTCTTATAAGCTTGTAAGGTAAGATTTGACGATTTTATAACGGCGATAAATAGCCGCACCCTCCATATAAGTCAAAAAAGACATTCTTACCTTAAATTTGTCGAAAAGGATAAAAGTGCCTTGTTTGGAAAGTGACGGAAAAAGTCCATTCAAAACACATAAGGGTATAAATGACTTTAACCCATTGTCTAGTAAATAGTAAAAATGTTTATAAATACATTTTTAATGAACATGGATGTGGATGATAAAGAGATCCCAGTAGATAATTACGTATAAACAACCTCGGATAATGAAGAGATTGTGAAATAAACCCTTACCTTGTACTTTTCTTTGGTTAGGGTAGGTTAACCTCTTGTATAATGGTTAAATAATTTTTATTAAATTATACAAGAATCATATACATTAATATGATATCATATATTACCTTTTAAAATTTATTTGTTAGTAATATCTTAGTATTATCGTTGGTTCGGGTGTTAACTTACTAGTTTTCTTTTAGATGTTTTATTACGTAAGACATGTTTGTAATGGATAGTTTTTATCTTAATCATATCCAGAATTATATCATGTCCTTAGATATTATTATTAATCATCAAATGAGAATTATACTTGAATGGATACGATGGAGAATGAATCTCATCGCGTTCTTGGAGACGGTAGTCCGTACATACGCACGAGCGACAATAGAAATCTTTTGATATTAAAATAATATTTAATTGGATGTTATATCATATATACAGAATCATTATCATGTTATATTTATTATTTACATGAGTTACACATCATTTTTATACCCATCCAAATAATAATTTATTGAATAACAATTACACCACGACGTGGAGATGGTAAGTCGTACGTACGCACGTATGGTGACATGTTATTCAAAGGGTGGATAGAATACTGAATATGGTTGTACTATATTTATAATAATATTACAGTATATTGGATATACTGGATTAATTATTTTAGAATGGGAAAAACAAAGAAAGAAGAAATTTAAGAAGAAATTAATTTGAAAAAGGGTGGTGAAAACATTAACTATTTTTCGGGTTCTTCCTTTTGATTTGATCAAAAGGGCTCCATAGGTTGGATTTATGATCAAACTAAGGCCTCTAGGATGTAGTGAGGAAAATTGATAGATTATTTGGGCAGGGTTTGTCCAAACCAAAAGGCTTTGAAGGTGTGAAGTAATGAGAAGTGGGAGTGCCCTTTTATAAGAGGGGTGAGGGGCACCTTTGGAAAAGCTAGAAATATTAATTTATAATAAATTCATATCCAGATTATAATGGCTCCAAATTGGATTATTTAAAGGTTAAGGTGGGATGGGTCGAAAACCACTCAACCAATAGAATTTAGACAGGTTTGGGTCATTATATTAACCTTATCTTTAAGTATTAACTCTTAGTTAATTAGTTTCAGTTTTACAATGTCTCTTTGTATTTTTATATTATATGGTTAATAACCTTACCATATACATACCAGAGACCACCATGTGGTCCATTAATGACGTACCTATCATGATATAAGTCTTTTGGCCGAACCTTAGATTTTTAGGAATTTAATATCAATTAATAATATAATATTTATTTTAAAAACTCTTTTATGTCAATTTTGACACTATTCAATAATTGATTTTTGTAAAAATTATAACAGAATGGTTACCTAAAAAAAGGTTAATTAAATCAATAATAAAATTTAATATTAACCGAGAAAATTAGTTTAATTCATTAAAAGTCTCAAATTATATTTATTTGGGTATTTATAATATCAATTATTTTAATTGTTCACTATTATGGTAATTACTGCATCATCATTGTGTCATTAATAAATTAAATTATTTAATGTCTAAAAATTATAAATAAAATATGACTATGTAGGAAATCGTTTTATCTTTCTAATTAATATTTATAGTAGAAATTACAACATAAATAACCCTTTGTAAAAATTGTTTTTCTAAAAGATATATGATTATGTCATTTTTTTACTTATTTTAACTTAATTAAAATAAAGTGTCCCTATAACCGACAAGTGGCTCCATGGGGTCCCAAAATCGACCCAAAGATGCCCATGGTCGGACATGTATCCTCTAATAAGGCTAGGACTCGTTTTATGGTAATTTAGTATTATTATAATATTATTTTTTAACCCTTATTTACCGGATTTATCCTTAACCATAGTAAATAAAATATTTATCGAAGTAATTATTCAAAATTTATAAAAATAAAAGTTACCTATTTACACAATATGAACATCCTGATTCCAAATATGGAATCCATTTTTCCAAATTCAAAACACTGAAGTGGTAGAAATTAATTTAAAATTAATTCCCATTGTTAAAACAAAAAGCGTGTTTTTAAGAGATAATAACTATCAAAAGATTGACACTTGTTTATGTCCTGTTTAATTGTAAAATTATGTACAATGACTGAAATTATATTAAATCGTAAAAATATATTCTAAATATAATTCAAAACCACTCAAATTCATAATTTATCAATATAAATTATTTCGATTAAAAAAGTTGTTTTTAATTAAAATTTACTAATTTTCACTATTTTTCAAAATATAAGTGTTATCCGAAAAGTTCCAAAATTTCACCCTAGGATAAATTCGATATTCCGAATCCAAAAAAGAAGTCCATTTTGAAATATAATATATATATAATTACAAAAATTAGGTATTACTATTCATAATGGCTAGTTTGATTGGTTATGGTGTGTGTTAGAACTCGATGTTTCGTACAACACACGCTATTGTATTATTCAAAGAGAAGCATACAGTGGAAGCTTAGGGTGTTACATTGTAAATTTTTTTATATCCCCAATATAAAGAATAAATTTATTTAGTCAAATTGAATATATAAAAGTTTAAAATATTGGATTTAAAAAGGGTTCATTATTAAAGTTGGTAAAAGTCCATTTTTGAAAAACAATTCTTTTATCTAAAAATAATAATTTGTTCTTACATTATGTCTAAGAAACTATTAATATGGATTCTAAAATTATAAGTATTATATAAGGTTCAAATTTTAGTTAATACTATTCATAACCTCTTTTGAACGGCTTGTTTGGTAAGTCATAGTGCACATGAACTCGGTGTTGCATGTAGTGCAAGTTATTGAATTATTTTGATGAAATAACACACTATGAAATCATGGGGTGTTACATTATCCCCTCCTTCAATAAATTGCATCCTCGCAATTTGAAATTGTTCTTCGAAAATAAATGGTTGGAAATAGAAAATATCTTTGTGGGAAAACCCACATCGTAAATTGCGTTACTAAAATTTAGTCTTAATATGAGGAAAAGTGAAATGAAAGGGTCACCACCAAATTATGATATCGATTAGGAGAATATTAGTGGAAATTAGGGACATATAATTGGAGGAAAAACGTAAATATTTATAGGTAGTGTCTGAGGTCATCAATCACAAACAAGTGTAAAATTGAGGTCCTTAAATTAATCAATCTATGATGATTAGAAATACCATCGGTTCAAAAAAACATAGGGTATTAGGATAACACATTTTTGGTTTAAGGATTCCTTAAATAAAGTATAAGAATTAATTTATTCATAGAATAAGAGAAGAAGAAAAATATATTCATGAAAAGTAGAGTTCAATCCTTTAACTAATTTCTACCACAGATTCATCTTTCACTCTAAAAGATAATAGAACTTAAAAATAATATTCTATTTATCCTATTCATATAGGGTTAAAAAATGAATTTATAATTCATCTTGCAGAACCATTAAAAATGACATTATTCAATCTAGGACATCACGTGGGTCAGTGGTAGGTGATACACCCTTGTCGCCCGTCGGTTGTGGGTTCAAGTCTCACGGCCTTGCCGGACGCGACAGATTGCCGCCTGACCTCCAGGTTGTCCTTTTATGGGGATCCAAAATAATCCAATCTAGAACTATCCAAAATACTTCAGTCCAAAATTTATAAGGAAGTTAAACACAATGAGGATCCTTTTTTCCGCGTAATAAAATGTGAACACCTTCATCATGTATTCTTTTAAAACAATGTAATATCCTGAATTACCATAAAACCTTATTGATTACATTCATGATCCCTTATTCCTTAAAGAATAATAGATATACTCCTTCAATCCAAAAATGTTTTAAACCCCAACAATGATGGAATATACAAATCATTAATTAGTTTCAAGGTAGTCAAGAATATCCAAAATAATCTATCCAAATCAATCATGTATTATTCCAAAATCACTACCTTGGTATCAGAACTATATTATTGTTTATCATTATCTCAACCATATATTTTCCAAAAATTTATCCTGCTATTGAGGTACTTTTCTTTGTTCCACACAATCTCAAGTCCTTAATGAAATAGTACTACAGTACAATCCTTATATACTCCATAATTATTATAACTAGTACATTGTTGATACAACACTCAAATGACATAATCAACATAAGAACTCTAATAATTACTCTTCATCTGTGGTAGTATCATAACTTGATTATTATCCAATAGCATCATTTGTGGCATAGTCTGATGACTGGGACATAGGTTCGCGTAGTGTTCAAACTCCTTGCAAATGAAGCATTGTACATTTGAAACCATTTTCTTACCCTTGAAGTCACGTACATTGTGCCCTTTTCCTCCACATGTATAACAAACTACCATTCTTTTCAGGGAAGTTCCAGGGTGTTTCTTCCCACAGTTATCACATATGGGAAAATTCTTCTTTTCCCTCTTCCCTTTATCCATCTTTCTCTCTTCCATCCTTTTCTTCTCTTGCTTCCCTTCAAATCCATAGGACATAGTAAACTCTTTACTTATCTTATCAACACAAGATATTATTTCTTCCTATGATGATAATACATAGGAGACTATTTTTCTTATAAATTCTGGCGTAAGACCATGAAATATATGATCCTTCTTACTCTTTGGATCATGTGCATTGCTTGAGTTCTCATTTCTTCTACTGGGCGCCATTTCTAAACAATGACATACACTAGATTAGTTTATGAATAACAATACCTAATCCCAAACTTGTAAAACACATAACATAAATTAAATAGATCATGGATATAATCCATAATCATAAAAATGTCTCCATTGAGGATGTATATACTCACAAACCCTTCATAATGGTTTGTAAAGAAAATGAAAATTATCCTAAGTATATCCCCCGGGAGTTTCGTAACCAAGAGTGCAGTAAGGCCCGTTGTCATGCAACAGTTCCCGTTTGAGTCCAGCTCAAATTGGTGTTTTCGGGTTTTACCCCTAGGTACATCTGTGCCAGAGCAACCTCTACCTGCTCGTATCCAGACAGGGATGTATTTATCTTAAAACTCACAAAATCTCTACAATACCAAAATTCTAGGAAGTTCTTGTATACTAAACCTCGAAGTCCATCTTAAATCTATGTGCTCTAATCAGAGTTTATCTAAATCTATCTTCCAAGGTTTGTACTAAACTTCCTATGATACAAATTGTAACACCCCGACCCCAGTTACCCAGAGTCGGTGCTTTATTACATAACATTGGCATGATCATGAGAAAGATCAAATCTCGAATGACCGATTGGTTTAGTATCCTTGGAAACACTAGATATATTCATAAATTTTTACATTACATCAATAAGTGAAAATCTACAACAATATATTGTCTCCATATTCCACACTCATATCCCCACATACTATCTTTGCAGGTCATTCATAAATTACTTCTTCACATCCTGGGAAAAATAAAACATAGAAAAGGGGTGAGCTCAAATGGCCAGCAAGGATAACAATATAGCGGAAACATTCATAAACAATATTAAAAATTTAAGGCAATGTATAACTAAAACAAAAGCCTTTTAAACTTGAACATCAACATAGTATGGAAAAAGTAAAATGAAATAATGTCATTTACTTATTCACATAGATATTCTACTAATTGAATAATCACATTCAATATCAATAACCACTTTCATAATGATGGAATGCATAATTCCAGACTATCATAACCACGTAGCCAAGGCCTCGTGTCAAGACTACAAATGAGATTTTGTCAAGGCCTTGTGCCAAGACACTAGTTTGTCTCATGAGACCTATCGATGCATCGAGGAACTATAGCGGGCTCCACCAGTCACTTACTAAGTCCAATTCATTCACATATGAAAAGGTTTAAACATAACATAAACATTCTTATTAAAACTTGCATACGAAATTTGAATACATTCTCCATAAACTATGAATGGTATAAAAATAACACATCCACAGTAAAACATATCACAAAACCTTCAATAAAATACAAAAGTTTTGAATCATAATAAATCAACTTTAAATAAGCTTAAAATCCATCAAAGGATATTGAAATAGATGAAATCAATACAATTTGAGAGAAATATCTCTTTTCTCGAAATTATTGAAAAGTCACACATTTATAAAGGAAGTAATTTAAAAGAGATTTTTGAATCAAAGTGTCCCATTCCACTTTGAAACTTTTGAAAATAAATATCATTTCAAAAACTTCATGTCCATATAAATAAATCCTTAAAATCATTTTGAAATCATGTACATTAATTAAAAATATTTAGAAAGATAAATCTTTAAAACATTTAAAATTATGATCTTGATAAAGAGTACCTTTCACAAATTCATAAAATACTCATTTTGAAATCATTTAAAAGTAACATAATTATAAAATAAAACATTTACTTTGAAAATATTTTTATAAGCTTGTAAGGGAAGATTTGACTATTTTAAAACAGCGATAAATAGCTGCACCCGCCGTATAAGTTAAAAAAAAGACATTCTTACCATAATTTTTTTGAAAAGGTTAAAATTTCCTTGTTTGGAAAACGATGGAAAAATTCATTTCAAAACACATAAGGGTATAAATGACTTTAACCCATTGTCTATTAAATAGTAAAAATGTTTTTAAATACATTTTTAATGAACATGGATGTGGATGATAAAGAGATCCTAGTGGATAATTACGTATAAACATCCTCGGAAAATGAAGAGATTGTGAAATAAACCCTTACCTTGTACTTTTCTTTGGTTGGATAAGGTTAACCTCCTGTATAATGGTTAAATAATTGTTATTAAATTATAAAAGAATCATATACATTAATATTATATCATATATGATCTTTTAGCATTGATTTGTTAATAATATCTTAGTAATATCGTTGTTTCGGGTGTTAAATTACTAGTTTTTTTAGATGTTTTATTATGTAAGCCATGTATGTAATGGATAGGTTGTATATTAATCATATCCAGAATGATATCATGTACTTAGACACTGTTATTAATCATCAAATGAGAATTATACTTGAATGGATACGATTGAGAATGAATCTCATCGCGTTCGTGGAGACGGAAGTCCGTATGTATGCACCAGCGACAATATCATTCTTTTGATATTAAAATAATATATAATTAAATGGTATATCATATATACCGAATCATTATCATGTTATATTTATTATTTACATTAGTTACACATCATTATTATACCCATCCAAATAATAATTTATTGAATAACAATTACACCACGACGTGGAGACGGTAAGTCGTACGTACAAACGTATGGTGACATGTTATTCAAAGGGTGGATAGAATACTGAATATGGTTGTACTATATTTATAATAATATTAAATTATATAGGAGATACTGGATTAATTATTTTAGAATGGGAAAAACAAAGAAAGAAGAAGTTGAAGAAGAAATGAATTTGAAAAAGGGTGGTGAAAACATTACCTCTTCTTCATGTTCTTCCTTTTGATTTGATCAAAAGGGCTCCATAGGTTGGAGTTATGATCAAAAAAAGGCCTCTAGGTTGTATTGAGGTAAGGTGAGAGAGTATTTGTGCAGGGGTTGGCCGAACCAAAAGGCTTTTAAGGTGTGAAGTAATGAGAAGGGGGAGTGCCCTTTTATAAGAGGGGTGAGGGGAACCTTTGAAAAAGATAGAAGTATTAATTCATAAAAAATTCATATTCGGTTTCTAATGGATCTAAAGTCGATTATTTAAAATTTAAGGTGGGGATGGGTCGAAAACCAGTCAAAAAATAGAATTTAGGCAGGTTTGGGTCATTATATTAACCTTATCTTTATGTATTAACTCTTAGTTAATTAGTTTCACTTTTACAATGTCTCTTTGTATTTTTATATTGTATGGTTAATAAACATACCATATACGTCCAAGAGACCCCCAAGTGGTCCATTAATGATTCACCTATCATGATATAAGTCTCTTGACAGAACATTACATTTTTATGAATTTGATATCAATTAATAATATAATATTTGTTTTAAAAACTCTTTTATGTCAATTTTGACACTATTCAATAATTGATTTTTGTAAAAATCATAACAGAATTATTACTTCGAAAAACGTTAATTAAATCAATCCTAAAATTTCATATTAACCTATAAATTTAGTTTAATTCATTAAAGGTCTCAAATTATATTTATTTGGGTATTTATAATATCAATTATTTTAATTGTTCACTATTATGGTAATTACTACATCATCATTGTGTCATAAATAAATTACATTATTTAATGTCTAAAAATTATAAATAAAATATTAATATGTAGGAAATATTTTTATCTTTCTGATGAATATTTATAGTCAAATATCCAACATATATAACCCTTTGTAAACATTGTTTTTCTAAAAGATATATGCTTATGTCATTTTTGTACTTATTTTAACTTAATTAAAATAAAGTGTCACTATAACCTACAAGTGGATCCATGGGGTCCCAAAATCGACCCAAATATTCCCATGGTCGGAAATGTATCCTCCAATAAGGATAGGACACGTTTTATGGTAATTTAGTATTATTATAATATTATTTTTTAACCCTTATTTACTGGATTTACCCTTAACCATAATAAATAAAATATTTACCGAAGTAATTATTCAAAATGTATAAAAATAAAAGATACCTATTTACAGAATATGAACATCCTGATTCCAAATATGGAATCCATTTTTTTAAATTCAAAACACATATGTGGTAGAAATTAATTTAAAATTAATTCCCGTTGTTAAAACACAAAGCGTATTTTTAAGAGATAATAACTATCAAAAGATTGACACTTGTTTATGTCTTGTTTAATTGTAAAATTATGTACAATGACCAAAAATATATTAAATGGTAATAATATATTCTAAATATACTTTACAACTACTCAAATTCATAATTTATGAATATAAATTATTTCGATTAAAAAAGTTTCTTTTAATTAAAATTTAGTAATTTTCACTATTCATCAAATTTGTTCTTACATTATGTCTACGAAACTAATAATATGGATTATAAAATTATAAGTATTATATAAGGTTTAAAATTTAGTTAATACTACTCATAACATATTTTTAACGACTTGTTTGGTAAGGCATAGTGCGCTTGAACTCGGTGTTGCGTGTAATGCAAGTTATTTAATTATTTTGAAGAAATAACACACTATGAAATCTAGCGGTGTTACAATTTAAATTACAATCATTTATTATATATGGAATACTTCTATATGTCATCATTATTAAAAAGAAATGTTAAGACATTGTGGGTGTCAGCCTCCTGAGATTATATTCACACCATACTCGGGTGTTATTATTTTTGGTTGTTTTCGTTACCATGCATTCTATAATTGTTCATGTACCCATTCAAATTTATTTATTTACTTTTTTCATCATACATTAACATCATCAGAGTATATATTATGACTATTTAGATTCTGAAAGAATTATTTATTTTGATGGGTTATTTATCTATTTATGCTTCTTTCTTCTTTTTCTTTATACCTCCAATACTTGTTACATATATTACTTACCTCTACATAATACCTTATCATATGATTTCAAAGTCTTCAAAAATATAGACCTAAAGAAAAATCATCTAGTTGGATGAATCAATAATTTTCGGATATGTGATTGAGTAATTTTTCCCTACCATCTTGGGGCCTCGTTTAGTAGTACTCTTGCAGGGGAATCTACAAAATTGTAGTGGATGTGGTTAATTTTTTTCATTTGTCTTTCTAAATGTGTTGTAAAAAAGACTATTACCTTAGAATTTGAAACAAACCATGTGATTGGGTGTAAAAACCCCATGTACATGGGAATCCAAAATTCCTAGGGTGTGGATGTGATTTATTGATTATACTATTTATTGTTGATACATCATAATTGATGGGTGCCACAAATTTTTTTTTGTTACTGGTATTGGTGTTAATATGAAAATGATTTTGACGATTTCAGCCCATTTTAATTATATAATTTCATTTACATTTATCATATTTTGGACCAAAGGGATTCATAAAACATGCACATTTCCATTCCATAACTACATTCACCATTGATCAACCTATTTTTTCATGAGAGATATTGTGTTTATTTGTAGGAACATACAACAATTTTTTGTCATAAATATAAAGTGTGTATTTTTATTAGAGATCCATCTAATATCACTTTTCATTCATCATATACCCATCTCTTTGAGTTAGTATTAGTTGTATAAAACCCATTGGAAGTACGTGTACCTACCCTCTTTTAATTAATTCCCAACCTATTATTCCATGTTTAGGGAGGCCTTGAACCTTCATTTTTTTAATATCTCCTTTTCCTGTTTACCTCATTTCCATAAAATATCATCTAATGTCAGTATTAGGAAATTTTAGAACAATGATGCCCTGATTTTGTCAGGTCATACACTATAAGAGTAGTGATGAGAACATTCTAGAGTTTGTGGGCATGGATCCTCCTATAGTTCCACCTATAGTGCCTCATGTAGTTCCTCATGTGTCACCACCTTCGGATCTTCTAATAGGAGTTGAAGAAAAGTTAATAAATAATCTTCTATGGTACATGATATTATTTTAGGTTTCCCCTAGGCTCTCCCTAACAATGCAAGAGATTATGTGGGAATTTCCTCTATATCATCACCCCACCTTCTCAGAATATAGTGGTCGTAATTTTGTATAGTCAAGGATACAAGATATAAAATTATTCTTCGGTCATCTTCATATGATTTTAGGGAGGAGGGTAATTTTTTATATTTATGCTTCATGAATCTTCAAAACATTATTGGGATTATATTTCCCCATAAGACCATCCCCGTGACATGGTTTTAGAATAAATACAGAGATATTTCAATGAAAACCTCTTTCTGATGACATTGAGGGAAGATCCATTCAGACAATTCATTAATCTTTGTCTAGGGTCAAGGATATCATCAGGGTATCTTATATGCTCTAGTGAACTCCATAGGTTTTCTTTATCTCTGATTGGTAACTCATATGTGATTGTGAGGTTCATTGAGGATGTAATCATATAATATATCCACTTTTAGGTGGAAGACATTTGTTTTTTGTTCGTTATAGAGATAATGAATAAATCCCTTTTTACTAAATGAAATACCAGAGAATGTGATTCTATAAGCTAGGGTGGTTTAGTTCTGGGGTAGGGTGATAGTTCTTCAAGATGTAAGAATCACCATTTTATGGGTGTACATGGGGGACATTCTAGGAAAATGACAAGTAATGATAGCATTATGATATTTCATCAATTCTGAAGGGTCATCTGTAAGAAGACCTAATGAGGGAGGAACCCGATGGAGTGCGGAACATGTGACATGATGGATCTATTAAATTGATTCTTTCCTCTGTTCCTATAAATATAAAATGGAATTGGATATATTTTGGCACCTTTATCCCGAATTGGGTCTACAGCTCCATGTCAGGATGGGAGTTCCTTTTCCACTGAACAATCAGGCCCATGAATTGGAGTTTTTCTCCAAGGTAACCATGTTCATGAACACTAGAGTTAGCATAGGGTACCTGCTCAGGCTAGTACAGAAGAATCTCAGGGCCGAGGTTCAATCCATATGTATGTAGTGCATCCAATTCTAGTTAAGTTGACTGTTCGGCCTTGTACGGTTCGAGGTATTATCTTTGGGGTTATACATTAGTTTCATCCATTTTTTTACTGGTTCATCAAAATCAATCACATATTAGGTCATTTGTGACTGTATGGGTCTTCAAATTGATTAATTATCATGAATTATATCTCTCAGTACTCTTTTATGGGTCATAATATAGGTCATACACTAGTTCATAGAGTTCCTCCGTGAGATAGGTAGGGGACATTTATTTAATACATTCATTATCCTCAAGATGACTAGTTTGATAACATTGTTGGTATGGAATGACTTGTTGTTTATCATTACCAAGTGCGTTTCTATCATTTTTGAGTTCCTTAAAAACACCTAAGGGAAGTACATATATATGTATGTGATAGGGGATGTCATGATAGATAAACATGGTCCTAAGCATTCTGGGTGGGACAGAGTGATGAATAAGCTAGAATGTCGCCTTCTAAGTGATCAGGGAACATAGTTAGTTGAATTTCCTACAATTATGGTTTATTTTTTGGACTTATTCTAAGAACATTTCTCCAAAATTACACTTGTGATGGATATTGGGTTCCATATCAAGCTAGTTCCATGTGTGACACTATTATCCATTCACCCATATAGGATGGCACCTACAGAGCTATATAAACTCATGAATCACCTTGAGGATCTCAAAGTTATGGGATTTATCAGATCATTCACATATTAGTGGGGTTCACTAGTGCATTTTCACCACGAAGTTGGATGGTACCCCCACATTGTGTGTTGATTACAATCGACTCAACCTTCTTAATATGTTAAATCGATATATATTTCCTCATATATGTGAACTCTCCGACCTACACCGAGAGAAATGTTTTTCTCTAAGATCAATATGAGTTTGGGATATTATTAGGCTCATGTGAAAACATCAGATATTCCACATATAGATTTTTAAATTAAGTAAAACATGTATGCGTTTTTGTACATGTCATTCAGTCTGAGGAACACACTAGAAGGGTGAGTACACTAAGAGGCAACCATGTAACCCATCATGAGATCATGATGAGTACCCTAAGAGAAAACCATCCATATGAATGCTAAGTAATGAAACTTCTGAATTAATAAGGTTCACTTATTAGGTCATATCATATATGAGCATGACATATCAGTTGATGCAAAAAAAGTTATTGAAGTGGTTTCTAGGGGGGAAACCAAGAATTTGTTAGACATGGATATCTTTCTGGGGATGTATGGATGTTATAGACATGTAGCTTAGTATTTCTCCCACTTGGATTATCCTCTTACAGTACTGAATAGGAAGGGTGTTCAATTCATTTAGTAATAATATTGTGGAATGGTTTTCATGAGTGAAAGGGAAGACACAAATTATCTTGGATCCTAAATCATTGTAATACATGATGAAGTTTCACTCTATAATGTGATGCTTTATGAGTCAAAGGTGGTATAGTTCTAATGTTGGGTGATCAGGTTATGTCATTCAGATCCCTCTAGCTAATGCCTCGTGAGAGGAACTATGCTACGCATGAAATTTAATTAGTTACAGTGGTTTATTTCTTATGGTGATGGAAAAAATATACGATGGGAGAGGGGATAATCATTTAAAAATATCATCAAATATTGATGTATATCTCTCTAAAATGAGAATGAAATTTAATGCACTGCGGGTGGGTCGAATACACTCAGTCATTCAACTTAATTCATTCTAATACACATGGTAAGGGTAATATCGTAGATGATGCTTTGATTCAAAATAACATAGATATAAACCATCCAGGAAGCATACTTTGAGTGGAAGATGATGGATATGCTTTTTAAGATTCATCTAGAGGATCATCAGTAGTAAAGACAACAAGTTATAATATGTGTTGTAGTGATTTCCTCTCTTCTAGTGAAATTTTACATGTGATTGTTTTCTAATCTGGATAGCATCACATGAGAGAACCCTCTTCCTTGTTGATTTGTTGATAGTAGTGAAACTCTGCTCTACCGTGTCCATGTGTATGTGTTGTCTGATATTCATAAAGAGATGATGAGGGAATCTCATTCCACTGTTTGGGAAATTCATCATGTACATAACATGATGTATATAGATAAGAATATTCTTTATTGGTTTATTGGTATGATGTAAAAATTAGCATGTTCCATTACCTAGTGCTCCATCTATCAGTAGGTGAAGGTAGAGTACCAGTGATAGACTGGACACCTACAACCAATATCAATTCCTGATTAGAAATTGAATGATGTCACCCTGGATTTTTTATAGGATTTCCAAGATCATATCGGGGGAGTGATGCATTATGGTGATCATCGATATGTTGACTAATGTTGTGAACCTCCTAACTATCTGAGAGACCTTCTCTATTGATGAGTTAGGGAGGATTTATATTTAGTAGATAGTTCTACATAATTGTGTTCCTCATACATTAATTTTGGACCAAGACACCCATCTAACATCACGACTATCTTATGGTCTGCCGAATGCAGTAGGTTCCTAGGTGATTTTTACTATTAGAAATCACCCCTGGACTGATGGATTTTCAAAGAGAATCATTCGGGTTTTGTGAAAATGATATGGGCATCTATCATTGATTTTATTGGTTCTTTGTAGAATACTATTCTTCTAGTGTAGATTTCCTATAATAAAATATTTTAGTAAAACATTAAAATGGATACATATAAAGCCCCATATTCTAGACCATGTTGTTTACCTCTATGTTGGCATGGAGCAGTTGAGGAAGATCTTCTATGTCCTCATATAATTCAGGGTAATTTTTAGAATGTCGAGTTGATTTAGAAGTGCAAGACTATAGATCAATCCAAAAAGAAGTATTACACTAATTACCATAATAGAGAATTATTGTTTGAGGTTGGATAACAAATCATTCATTGTGTTTTTCTATGGTTGGGTCATAAGTGAATCGGGAGATAGGAGAAGATATAACTGATATATGTCATGCCATTAGAGATAATAGAGTGAATTGGGTTAGTATCCAATCAATTTCTATTACATCATATGTATTATTCCATGCATGATATCTTCTAGGTATCTCATCATTGATAGTATCATCTAGACTCCTCTCATTCATTCAATTAACAAGACATCATATTTTTTCATGATGTATCCTTTGCGGATTTTCCAACTCATATCATCAATTGTAGTATGAACATTATATGAGGTAGGTTTTTTCTTTTTGTCAGGGAGTAATGGTAGTGCTGGAAAATTCATTAGGAGACCTAGCAGCAGGATAATAATATGGGTGCCTAGTGGCCATTAGTCTTGTCAGACAACATTCCAGTTCCCTCATAAAAGATTGTAATGGTGGATTTGTCTTATTGTGGGGAGTTTGTGAATTCCTGGATTTAACCAATGCACATAAAATTTATTTTTTAGTCCAATTATTTAATTCAACCTAGTTCACACTCATATGTAGTCTATTATAGATCCCATGCAGTAGATAAATTTATTTATGATTATGAAAAAAATGAAAAATAATACACTGTACCCGTTAGAAAGGTTTGTGTTCAATAATAATTTAAATTATTAAAGAAAATAAAATGAATTAAAATAAATCAAAAAAAATTAAAAATGATTAAATTAATAAATAAAATAAAATTAATATAGAATAAAATTAAAAATAATTAAAAATGGGAATAAAAAATTATTACAATTTTTATTTCATTTATCCTTCCCTCTTATTTAATTTTTTTTTATTAAATTCTTCCTTTTTCATTGTTTTATTGTTCTTTTTTTCATTTTCTCCTATACTTATTTATTTTTCGTTCACTTTCTCCTTCCTCATCACATATACCTCTTCTCATTCGAATCCTTCACTTTATCCATGTTGTTTTCTACCCTCTATCTACACATTGGATGCTAGCTGAACCTCTAACTATTCTTTGTTTTCAATTATTTTGGATGTACTATGAAGATATCAACGAGTCCTATCATGCAGACATATTATTTTTTGATTTCATATTTTCTCCATCGCAAAATCTTCCAAGGATTTATTTTCCCTAAAATATGTGTTTTTATTAATACATACGATTTCATCCAATTTAGGTCGAACTGATGGTCTTCATGAGATATGTTGTAGACCATGAATATGAGGTATGGTTCTTATCTTCTTTCCCGTCATTTTGTTTCTTAGTTCAATTTCAACATTTCCGATACCCATCGGTTCCTACTGATTAATCCCAAAAATTAAGTATTAATTTTATTAATCTAAAGTGCCTTGATATTTGTGACCTTTTTTACATCTAGCCCCTTCTAGGTTGTTTCCATGTCTTTAGACATCCCATTGGGTGTGCCAATAATATTGATTTATTTTTATTTGTAATTGAATCATTAAATAATCAATTATGTGTGTGTTTGTGATTATTTGGGATGATGTTCTAAATTGAATAAATTATTTAGGATGAATTATCAACTATTAATTTTGTTTTCCTTTAAATTTATTCACCTAAAATAATTTTTTATTATTCATTTCATGATTTTATATGATTAAATATTATTTCCACTTCATACACGTACAATGTGCCAGTTTTTGTTAATATTGAGACAATATTTTTAGTTGTGATTATTAGGATTGAATAATTAGTAATAACGTTGCACTAAACAATTAATTAATGGTAAAAATCATGAATTATTACTTTGAGATATATAAAAATAATCCTCTCTTGATGGTTTAAATGATATTGGGTTGGGTAGATAATGTGGGTACCATATTAAGAAACCAAATTTGGGAACTTCGTGCTCGATAAGATACCACACAACACATCAGGATAACAATGTTTTAGGTATCGAGGAAGGGTTTTTACTGGGATTTCTACTATTCTATCAGATGATACCGATTCAATAAGGGGTAACTAAGGAATGAATCATTGGAAATATGGATACTCTAATCTTTAGTCGATAATAGGCCTCTTACGTGTGATACTGAGATGATATCATAGTAACCATACCATGACCAATATATGGAATTTAGAAAGGATTTCTTTATATGGGCTCATGGCATTGGATATATTTTTATGGATGTACTATACTGATACATTTGTTATTTTATCGAACTCCACCTCTAAAATTTTCAATTTTTATATAAATTATTGGGATGTTTTTATTGATACTACATAGGTTACTCTTATGCTTTTGTGTATCTCTCATGTTCCATTAGTGCGCCTAGTGTTGACTTATGGATTGCCTCCCATGAAATAATAGAATCTTTGGTGTATGCATTTTATCATTGGTTTGTCATGTAACAAAGGCATTGATATATATATATATATATATATATCATTACCAAGTAACTAATTCAAACTTATAGATCTTGACAATGTAGGTTCTTTGTTAAGGGTTTCCACATCAGAACCCAGAACAAGTTATAGTTATTTTTATTTAATTATATTTGATTCATTTATAAATTATGTTACACTATCATTGGTATACAACATGATATAGAATATTTTTGACACTATGGATTCCATCCTACTAATATTATATCGAACAACCTGATCGGGTAGTGTGTAGTAGCCATGTAGACTTTATAATCAAAGGTTTGGATACAAGGAAGTGTATCTCTCACAATGCTTGATTGAATTGGTGTTTTGGATTAATCGTTGGGGTGGAGGATTGAGCCTATTCATGGTATGTCATGTAATAGTTTCCAGTCATATTGGATGTTATTGTTTCCATGAAACATGTTCTTGTGCCAAGTACCTCTATATGTTTATTTATTTACTTGTGGCATCGTACATTGACATAATCATGGTAGCTTTTATAACTATTAATCTTCCGTATATTTTAATTTATTCTATTGGATCATTTATCTGTTTCGGTTACATTTTAATTTTTTATATCCATCTAGTACATGATACATATATTATATATTTATGTATAATACCTTCTGGTATGAGGTCATATTGTCCCCATAGACAAACCCAAGTCCCTCGCTGCTAGTCACCAGCCTCTATCATTCAAAGAGATGCTCTTGAGTTGTTGTGGCTGACTTTCTCAGGGCCCTGTTATGTAGTAATATAGGCAGGATTCTATAAAAAAAATTGGATGGTTTCATAATTTTAGCATATTTAGTATGGAAATTTGTTTTCCATAAAGAATATTAATTTATCTTATACATCCAATGTTATATTCCATGATTATTTTCAAATAAATGGAATTAGAAATTTTTTTATCTTTTAAAAATAGTTTTTCATATTGAAAATTACAAATTCCTCAAGAGATATTTTAAATGATTGTTCAAAATATTTTTTCAACTAAAATGGAATTTTTTGATGTCACATATTCATTATGTGGGATATGATCCATGAATACAATTATTATTATTTCAGTGAATGATTTACATTTATGACCACGTGAACTTTATGAAACATGTTTCACTTTTATGAGTCATACGATGACGAAATAATTATAATAACCTCTTCCTATTACACTAGTTATTCTTTGATTAAATGATTATATGAATATGAAATGAGTTTATTTTCATGGGTTTCGATAAGTTAATTTACTTATGATCTTATGGAAAAAAAAATATTTTCTTTTCATCATGTGATGGGAACGGCCTATATCTCAATCCAATGCATTGGGTAAATAATAATGTTATATAATTTCAAAGTGTACAAGAGAAGATATCTGAATCCCAAATTAGGGTTTATGAGGGGTAAATAGTGATATAATAAGCTACACATGTGGTTATACCAATACTATCATGTTATGATCATATTTTTAAATATCATTAAATATAAATATTATATGATTATGTATATTCCACAAATATATTACTTATTCCACTATTATACTCTCATGTCTCATAATCATTGATTAACATAAGATATTTGTATAATGAAATACTAGAATTCATGTCATGACTCAATATTATGATATTTTATATGTGGGTTATAGTTTTCAAATTTTATTCTCGTGTTATCATACAATACTATTCATGTTTTTATTACATGTCCTCCTTGCATACCCTTACGAGGCATCATTTATCACCCTTTCCAATGCCTACATTTTTTATCTTATGAATAAATTTATTATGTATGAAATTTTTAAGAGTTTTTATAGATATGATGAACATTATGGGAGATTATGTGGTGCACCTAGGGAATAGTTTTTTAGTTTTCCATGGTTCCAAATGAATTATACCATTATAAACCTCTGGTGTGTGTTTATCAAAAATTTTACTATTCATATACCATGTTGTAATAACTATGAATGAAAATACATCATCACTATGAAAAGAAACATCTATAACCCATTAAATATATCATCCATATATATGTTGAGAAAAAAATCATTCACTTCTATACTAGTGTAGATGATGTAAATTAAGATATATTTATCAAAAAGTGATAATATGACCCATATATTCCATGTAAAATACAAAATATACATTATAGATGTTGGTATAGGACATACATTAGAATATTATCCTTTTAGGGGTCTAAAAATTTATATTTCCTAATGATACAATGCCCCATGAATGTTACTTGATCAAGGAATAAGTTTAATTTAGAACTCAACCACCATTTTTTTGTAGGATTACACCATTATTTGAGGAACATATTCTTTCAGAATAGGAATGCCATTTATGATGGTATATTATATATTTTCAATCATTATAGATTACTACTCATGATCATATTTTAATAATATACATTTTATAGATGATGATTTCAATGTAAATTGATCCTCTTGCATAAACATAAATTGAAACGAAGGGATATTCTTGATATGGAGGATAATTTCATTCTCTTAGAAAACTATTACCATTATAAAAGGAAACCCAATACACAATGAGGATAACATCAAATTTACAAAAAGGGTGTATGTTAATATTTTTATGAATAAAATTTCTACAAATAGAAATATGTTTTTCAATAATCATATAAGTTTTTCCTTTATTAAATCCTATTATATTAGGTTGTGAATCAATTTTATTTAAAAAAACAAAGTACATATAATAGTGTTGCATAAATTTAAACACCATAAGCCAAAAAATAACTCTTCTGTGGAGTTTAATTATACTTAAGTCATTACAATCTTTCTTTTTGATTTTCATATCATTTGGCCTTCCTTATTACCTATTCTATATAGATTTTTGGGTCTTATAATCTTTATTATCCCTTAGAATATAGGTTGTCCATGGAAAATTCCCATGCTTCCCACAGTTACTACATAGATATGTTAATGATACCTTATATTGAAAATTAATAACATCCATTATATTAACTAATAATTATTTCTAGAAGATATCATCTTTATTCCCTATTGTTACTCATATAATTTATCTTCATGTTACTTTATAAAATTTTTCATCGAGGCTCATTTCACATTTTTTAAATGTGAGAAATTATATTTTCATTCAATTATAACCATTATAACATGACCATAGTTAAGGTATTTTGTACTCTTCTTATTTTTTAAAAATATTTTCACATATTCTAGTTTCTAATCATTAATTGTTATAGACGGTTTGGAATATGAAAAAAAATATGAATTTATCAACCATGTTTTTAGCAACCCATCTTCATTATCATCACATTTCCCATTACTTTAGTTGTTTCCATAGTTCATTGTATTTCCATCCATTGAATTATTACACAACAAGTATTTATGAATTTATGGTTTTTTCAAATAAAATAAAATTCTTCTATATCATGAATTAAATTTAACACTAATTTAATCACATGTAACAATAATTAACTTATTATGAATGTGCTGTATATACAACTAAGTGTTCTTCTATTACAGATAATACTGGATTTTAACAAAACAATGACATATTAATATTATAGTTATTTAAGCGTTAATGTTAAAATGTAAAAATTATATGTTAATAACTATTATAATATTATGTGCAATGATTTTATTCTATATATAATATATTGATAAAAAATACTAAATTTTTTATAATTTCTTTATATGTTATGAAAATTCCATTTTCTAAAAAAAATATTATTATTAGACATGTTCAAAAATTGAAAAAATATTTTAATTTTTTTATAATAAATTAAATATAATAATCATCATTTTTGAAATCAACGTGTTAAAAAAATTTAATTGAATTTTTTCTTCTTTTATAAAATATTTCATTTATTTATGAATATTGAAAAATAGCAACATTAAATTGAAAAATGAATTTATGTTTAATATATTTATAAAGATAAATTATATTTTAAATTTATTTTAGAAAACATTAGTTCATTTATAAAACCATTAATTGTATTTATTTTATTTAAATTAGTTTCATATTGAATTTTTATTTATCAAATTTGTAACATTTTGAACATTGTATCTTTAAAAGCCCATTTTCTAGTTATGTCTACATTGTAAATTTTAAATTTATTTTTTTCCACTACCGTTAATTGAATTTGATAAATATGTTCCATATATAGAGTAAATATATTTTATATTATTTAATGACAAGATATTAATTTTTGACCAAAATGAGTACTGAATACTGTAAAAATTAATTACAATGTTTAAAGTAAAAAAATGTGTTCTAATCGGGTTAAACTAAAAATGATAAGTATTAATAATACATATAAAAATATAATGATTTATTTAATGGCCATATCAAGACCTTATCATGTATAAGAATCTAGGTTTACACATTTTATAACCTTAAGACATATGAAAAATATTCCAGCATACAATTATTTTTAAAATACCAATTTTGTCATCTCCCATACTTAAACAATTCCCCCCTCTATAATCTTATATTATCATCATAATTGAATTTTCCATACCAATACCTACATATATCATTAAAAATATTTCCTCCCCTCATCTAATAATCCTTTTTATGATGAAATTCATCATATGATGAGTTTTAGTCTAATACAAAGGCGAATACCCAAAAAATATGTAATGTTCATCAATGATTGTTTTTAAATGGTTTCTTTCCAAAATACATTAAATTTTTTTTAAAATCATTATTACTTTAGAGATTATGTAGCATACATATACTGATATGTTTTTATTTTAATTTTATTAAATAAACTTAATCTACTTTCATAAAAGGGGTTGCAAATTCATAATTCTTGTGCACGATATATTACCTCCTTGCAAACCAATGTTATTCATTTTTTACATCACCGCATAAAAATGTTGTATTAAATGTCACATTTAATATTTTTATATTATATTAATTATTTTTTATTATTTTAAGATTTTTAAACATACCTTAATACTCTATTGTTTGTGGAAATACGATAACAGTTCCCGTGTGTACTGATGACAACCACATCATGAATCATTCAAGTGAATTCATGCTTTACCAATGATATATTGAGTATATTTTTGTTTCTAATATATAATTTATATTTCAAAAAAATTACAATGATAATATTCATCATTTATTTATATTTTATTAATCGCAATAATAATATTAAAATAATGTTCAAGCGTACATACAACATATCATATCCAAGAACGGTGTATTGAATTTGCAGTCACTATATTTTATGAATTTCAATATTTGGATATATTTTTAATATATATGATATTCATATGATGGATATAATTATGAATATTTTGGGACAATGATAAATTGAAAAGAAGAAAAAATATAAAAAATAATATAATACAAGAAATAAATTTACCTATTGTCCAAAACGTAATATTCACATATAATTGTTAATAGAAAATTAATAAAAATATTTTATAAAATGGTATATGTTATGAAAAATACGAATATGGATCTATAATAAATTTATATTCATATTATATTTATTATATAAGAGTTATTAAGGTCTAAAAATAAATTAAAATATTAAGGTCGGACATTTTTCCTTAATTTTCCATCATTGAGACGAAGGTTATGTTATGCACCTATATTTGAATAAGATGTGTCTGAAAATATCCATTGTAATTTCATATCATGAATATATTTCACTAATTATATATTATGTTAAAAATTTTATTATTCACTCATTAGGCCTATGATTAAATCTATCAATGTGGTAATGTTTTATGTGACATTGTCATTATTTATTAGTCCTGTTAAGGACTATGTTTTAGATGAATATATCCTATGATAAACCTCTCAAGAAACTCATTATTTTTTCCACCATTATTTATTAATTCTATATTGAATTTATATTTTTATTATTCTAAAAAATTGTATGATAATTAATTTAGAAACAGTTTTAAATAAAATATAATATTATTTCTCTCTTTGGTCTGAAATTCATTTTTATCCAAATCCCGGTTTCAAAAAATATTTTCATTAATGTTTAAAAAAAATTAGTATTCTCATAATTCATTATTGAAGATATTTTTACACATTTGTGGATTTTTTTAAATACAATGTACATTAATATTCAAATCATTAAAACACCTTTTTGGCTTTTAATTAAAACAAAAAAGGAATCCTCATTTTAATATGTATAACATGAAAAAAAGTTTTTGACATAATAACCAATAATTTCATAGAATATTACTTTATATGTTTTCAATGGTATTTATAGAGAAAATTATTTTAATGATATTTTATAATTTACATTTTTTTCCAAATATGAAAGAATATTTCCTAAAAAAATGTTATACTTAATCGATAAAAATGCTTTTATATCTATGATTTCAACCATTGATGTGACCTATGCCATAATAGTGATATGATACAAGTAAACCATTCATATTCATAATGATAATTTTATATGATGAAATGTTGTTTATGAAACTTGTTTCTATTCCACATTAATTTCCATGAGGAAATTAAAATGATACCGACTTCTTTTTAAAGATTTTGATATCATAAAATGATTATAAAACGTGGTAGTTTTCCATTGGTTATGATATGATGAAATATTTAGGATGCCGATTTTATTTCATGGGTTATGATAGGATGAATATTTATGATTTTTTGGAACCCATATTGATAGTTGTCATTATATAAAGGATGGTACCTATATCTCCCTTTTATTCAATCCATAATGAATTATATATCATGAGATAGATACGACTAGAATAAAGTGTGAACATGGTTCAATAAGGGACTCCTTCCACTATGATTGTATTGCGTGTGAACCTTGAGTCATTATATGGTTCAAGGATAGATATTATTTATATATTATATCCTTCTAAATTATCCTTGAAAAATGTATTAATTATTTTCTATTATTATATGTATGCCAAAAATCCATGTCTTATACCAATGTTGTTATATTATATATAATTTTTATTGATTATCATTAATTAATTTCTTATGAATAGTAAATATTTATTCCATTATTCAAGTTCAATATCATTGACAAAATTTATATGGTATTTAGATGTTATTCACATGTTCTCATACATCCATGATCCTTTTATGAATACAAAACTCCACTGTTTACCCTTATTGAGAATATAATATCACCCATTATAATGTTTACATTCCATATGTTATGATGAAATTTATTTTGTAGGAAATGTATATGAGTTTTTATAGTACCGAATATTTTAGCGAGAGATAACATTTCTCTTATAGACCCATGTTTATGTTATAATGTTTCCAATTAAACTAAAATATTAATATCCTTTAGAATATGTTAGTGTTAGGTATTGAATATTCCTAAACAAAATGTATTATCAATGTTTGATAATCTTATGCAGTAATAGTTGGTATCAGAGAAATTTTATAGGTAACCATTGGAATTATTGATGAGAAAAACCTGGTGAGATCCCAGTTTACATGTCTGAAGATAGGTATAATGATGATTATACGTATAAGACAATGTCCTCAATTTTGGATGAATGATAGAGTGAGTGGATTTCTATAAATACAACCCTATTTGAATATTTTTTATTTTTTCTATGAAAAAGTACCTAGGGGTAAAAACCTAAAATCACCATATTGAGATATACTATATTAGAAAGTAGTCTATGAAAATGGGCCTTGATGCATAACTAGTTCTACACTCTTGCAAGACATTCTTTATAATCACACAAATTAATTATGAACCATCATTACAAATTTCTTTTTAATATGACTATAAAGGAACTAGTATAAAACTGATGTTCCATATAATAAATATTTTTCATTATTTGGAATTAATTTAAGTTATCTTTAATGAATTTATTTTATCTTTATATGATTATTATTTATTAAACTATTTTTTTGTGTGTTTTATTCAATGGATAAAATCCAATGAAAAAAAATTATTACTGTGTTCGATGGGACATTAAATGATTGTTCTCACTAGAATAAAAATTTTATGGGATTTGGAATAAAAAAACTTGTTTTTATTCTAACACGATTTATCCAGGCTAGAAATCATGTTGAACTTCCAAACCCACATAGAAGGGAACACCATCAATCTTTTTCAATTCACCAACATATTGATGATCCTCAATATCATTATAAATTTTTTACTGATAATCACCAACATTATATAGAATGTGAACATAGTGTTAATGTTTTTCATCGAATTCATCCATGGAATATGGTTATGAGATTCAGGATGAATTGGAATATAATCCCATGTTATTTCAATCCCATTGAATTTATTAATCATATCAATATGGTAAGATATCACATGTATCTCCCATCAATCCTATATAAATTCAACGATGTATACAACATGCAATTTTTTAAGAAGTACATACTTATCTATTCACATGTACTGATCTCATAATTATTACCACTTGAGAAATATAATTCTTATATAGAATAATACGTGAAAATTCTAGATTATAAAGAGAATTTTCAATGAAAAAAAGCACTCACTTTATCAATTTTTTTGTGGAGAAACTATAATGACATGAACCTCATTTATAAATTTAGTATATAAAATTATTTTTTATTATTTTCTAGAAAATAATATAAACAATTATATAACCCTGAAAAAATCTAGGACCATTTTTCCAGTAATGATTCTAAATAATTAGACTTGACCACAAAAATCTGTAGAGTTGAAAAAAAATAAAACATCTAATTATATAACATGAACTAACTTCATAAGCAACATCTTTCATCATAGAACTTTTAATTTTACTGTAAATATAATTTTAAAACATTGGATGAGAAAATAAAATCCTAGTATGTGGTTTTAAAATCACTGAACAACCTTTTATAAAACCTCTTTTGGAAAATAGCTGAAAAATAAAAGCATTTAAAACATCCTTTAAAAAACATTGAAATGAAAAAAAATTAATTACACATTAAATAAATATAATACAATACAATAAAATTCCTTACAATAATGATCTGTTTTAAATCTATTTCAATTATTTTTCTTGAAATAATATACACCATTTATAAATAAAAATACAAGTCCACATGAATCATTGAAGGTAGCCTCGGGAAAACCAACATTCCACGGGATGGATTCAATCTCTAATTCTCTAACATATTTACAATATTTTTGTTCAAAATTTTTCTGAAAAAATATAAGTTCTTCTTTATATATAGCTAAATACTCACTACTATTTTTACAATAAAAATTGACAAGATATTCAGATACAAGATAAATAATTTTACACATATAACATTATTAAGGGAACTAAAAATAAGTTAGAGATATTGAATTTGTCCAATTTTAGAAATCACATTTATAATTAGAATTGTAATGAATGAATAATTAGCATTTTTATTAAAATTTTCATTCATTAAGATCATAAAACTATTTCAATTGGCTTTTACCGTCAAAGGCACAATTTAGTACACATACACGGTTACTAATCTAATTTATTTATCATAAATAGAGGTAATGTCATAATTATGGTCATATATTATATCATATTCATGACTGTATGAGTAAGTTCATAAATTAAATAATTAGTTTTTTTTATTTTACCTAATAATCGTAAAATCATCTCAGAACATAAATGATAAATAATTATTATCAATATTATAAATAACATATAATTATTTCATTTATTATAATTAAATAATTAATTTAAAAATAATTCTATATAATTCAAATAATAAAAGTTTTATTAAAGAATTTAAAAAATCAGTTTCTTACGATTTACTATGAAAATTATAAATAATCTATTATACATAAATTTTACAATTCTATAACTCTTATGAGATAAGAACTTTTTAGAAAATTTTAAAAAATAAAACTTCCCTTACTAAATAATAAATTTAAAGTATAAATATTAAAATTAAAATCATTATGAAAATAAAATTTTTACAATAATAATTTTTTCACATATGATGAAAACTGATAATAAATAAATACCCTCTAATAAAAGTTAAAAGTCTAATCATATTTTGTATTTAATTAAAAACCATGGAATAAAAATTAAATTAAAATATCATACTAAATTATGAAAATTAAACATTTTAAATGTAATGAACTAATTTTGAATAATAACAATTAATAATTTCCTTATCCTTAGTTTTATTATCTTATTACTGATAAGGATTAAATTCATTATTTTCTTAATGTTTATAAGTTTAAAATATGGGATTAAACATCACATATAATTAAATTGGTCTCATTTTCTCATACGGTGGTTGTGAATGAATTTTACTAGATAGAAAATATATATATAAAATTTAATTAAATTGAAAAATTTATGGATTACAACATAAAATATCATTGATAAAAAAATACACTCAACATTTAATGTATAAGAATATAAACTATTTTAAAAAGATTTGTATTTGAAAATTAGTGATATACATGAATAAAAATAAAAATTAAAAATGATATAGTGAACTTGATACACCCAAAAAATCTTTAAATGATATTAAGACACTTAATATTGAATAAAAAACATCTAATTGTAGATTTTGACATAATTTTCCATCCATGAGGGAGAACAATATTCTCTTACCCCGACATCATTAGAAACCCTATATAATCATTGAACCTCATTAATGCTTTAAATATACACCCTCAAGGATTATTGTTAACCCTAGTTATGTTCTTCGTACTACCATTAATATTTAAATCAACATCTTGATGTGCGGAAATCACTAAACTATGAACTGTCTGGAAAAACATTTTGTGTGCAACCTCACTCGGTGTCGAATCCTCTTCTATAGTCAGACACACTTGACGGACTTTTCCATCACTGTGTCAGACTATCCACTAAACTCGATACTCTTTTTACATACTACTCCATTGATTATTATTATTGTTATAGTATCATTTTTTAATTTATATTATCATTTTTTATCGATAATTCATTTTATTTTAATCGTATTCATATTTGGAAGTTTTAAATTATTAATAATCTATATTTAAAATAAAAATAAAATAAAATACATATATTATAAGTAATAATATAATACACTTTATTAGTTTAGGATCTTTTATGTAATTTATCGCATGTCAATAAATATATATATATATAATAAAATAATCCAAATATTTCGCATTGTATAAAAATATGAATGTTGTTAATGGGAAATTTTAATTTTAAAATAGATATTTATATTACATAAATAATTTATTAATGTCTATAATAATTTTAATTATGATAAAAAATGTGCATCCTTTAAAAAAATTGTAGTTAATATAAATTTTTAAACATTATATGATGTAAATATCTTAAAAATATATAAGTATTCACATTCGATAAATCAGTTTTCCAGAATTTTCATTATTTAATTATTCAAACAAGATATTATATTATATTATTATATGAAAACTTTATATTAAAAAATTTTAATTTTTTTAATATAACTTTTAATGTAATTATTTATAATAATTATCCAATCAATTTAAATAATCATATAATTCTACGTATAATAAAATATATTTTTAAATCAAATGAAAACCAGTTTATATAGTAAAAAATAATGTATAATAAATTCTTAAAACTCATGGGATGTTACAATATACCCCCACCCCCATTAATTAATTTCTACATCACAGTTTGTTGGTTATACTTATGAAAATTCTGAATTTTCATCTTCAAAATTTAGAACAACAATAACATTTAAGTGAACATAGTTATCAAAAACAATTCAATCATGAAGATTTTGTATTCCATAAAGTAAAACCTAATATCTTCAATGAAGTCAAGACCGTTTCTCAAATAGCATTTATAACTAATTTAACATGTGATTTTAGTTTCATTGAATAAAATTATTGTGTAATGTTTTTAAACATGAAACTAAACAATTAAACTACACTTAAAACTATTTAGGTATATTTTAGGGACTAATATTTGTAAAATTTTACAACAAGATTACATATTTTCAGTGTCTAATAAATATAAAATAATATATATACTTCAGTAAATGTATTCTATCAACAAAATCACAACCTTCAATATTATAAATAGAAATTTACATATGGATATCATTTTAAAACATGGGATGAGAATTGAATTTCACAATAAGAGGTTTTAATATCATTATATTTCTTTTTATAAACCATATTTATAAAAATAACTGAAAATGATATAGTTTTGAAAAATCTATTAAAAACACCTTTGAAAAGAAATACTATTACAAAATAAAATTATTCACTCAATGAAAATTATACTACAATACTATAGCCCCCAGTTATAGGTATGTGTTGAGATGGTATGTGAGTATGGTATACTATATAATTCCAAATGTAGGATCCAAATAATAGAGATACTGAATAATGTATCCAAAGATACTCAAAATACAAGAGGGGCTGAATTGTACACATTTAAAAATTCCATTGGAACATTTAATGATGGTTATGATTAACAAGGTTAAACATGGTAATTCACAAATACTCTAGTTCTACACACTTGTATGATTGCAAAAATATGATTCTAAGAATCTTAACCCATAAAGATGGTTCTAGAAAATGTAACTTTCTGAATGTTTACAAAGATGAAGATTATACCGTAAAGTGTATAGAATCTAACTAAAATAGAGTACAATTATAAGGAAGTATAAGATATTTATACTTTCCTCAACAATACAATTACAGTGGAAAACTTGTAACAAAAAAAGTAACAGTTGTAAGTCTTTTAACCCAAAGAGAAGGGTATCCACCAACCGTGGACAACGGTCCCTTAATTCTACCTTAGGTAATTTTTTGTGGCTTTCCTAAGTGATAAATGACTTTAAAAGGGAATGTTTGGATTGTGGTAATGATTGAACTACTTAATATCTTATATAAATTTCATATATAAATGTTATAATGGTTTTATCCTAGTGGTGTGTGTTGGGAAGACCTTTGGTGAAAACCTACAAAGTGTTATTAATCACCCCCTCCTTTCGAACTAGGGTGAATTTATAAATGTCATATTCTGGGATACTGGTAATGTTAAAGCATCTCATTTCTAGCAGCTCGTGGTGATGCTTGAGATATGTGTTGGTTCTTGGAGCATGGAACATAGTGTGGAGGTGTGGAGTGTGTCTTGGTTTAGGTTGGGTCGCTCGTTAGACTAATACATAATACTCTAATATTGTGTTTGGGTGTATGGTTTATTGGGTTTTATTGTTGAACAATAGGGTTTCCTTTTAGTAATGTATTAGTTTGGTTGTTTTGTTCACAGGAATCTTATAGTCTGTGGTTTTTTTGTTTGTTAGTTTTGTCTTAAGGTAAAATCACTACAAAATTATTCTTTAAGAGCAAAGAATTTACTGCCAGCATTTGGTGCCTTGGGAACGTCAATTAATTCCAAGTAACATTCATCCTCCATCTCAAGCTAATGATATTGGATGAGATGTTTGAAGTGGTATTAGTTTTTTTGGTCCTTGGATTTCAATTTAGAGTAGTTTTTCGATCTTGTTGTTGATCATTCATCATGGGGTTTTGATTCATTCTTGGAGTATTCCTTGAGTCGTGATGGTAGCAAGACATAGGATTTTTGGAAAATGGAATGTGTATAATAAAATTATGTAGATAACGCTTTTATGCTCAACATCATTTTACTAGGGATTTCGGTACACAAGTGTTTGGAGACACTTATTGGCACTAGATATCACATTGTCGTGGGTGTAGCCAATGAGATGAGAATGGCATGCACGGTAGAAATGACTTCCCTCTATGATGCATATTTCATTGGGGTATAATTATATGTGGTTTTAGTTTACTTGGGTGTTTATTTTTTGATTCTGGATTTTAGGATAAGGAATCTAGAATGGTTTTCATGGTGCGTTCCCTAGATTTAGGGTGTGGTTGTATGTGGGTTGAATTTTCCAGAACCCTAAAGGAAGGTGGATTATCTATCAACTCTAAATTTCATTTTTGATGGCCCAGACCCTCATGGTCCATCCCATTGCCAAAATCTAGATCCGGAGGGTGGTGTCTTGGTGGTAAGACGCTCTATCGGCGTGCAATCGATCGGCGTGCGACCGATCTGCATGCGACCTATCAGTATGTGACCTATCAGTGTGAGACCGATCGGTATGCCACGATCGGTGTGTCACTGATCAGTGCCTCATTGATCGGGTTGTGGCACGATCGGTGCGACACGATCGTTGTCACCCAACCTCATCGGGTTCTTCTTCTATAGTTCTCCCGTAACACCACATTTAACCTTTTTTTAACATTTTTGAAGAGGTTAAAGGATGTTTTCTTTTGATCCCAAAATCAATGTTCAAATTCCATAGAGTGGGGAACCCTCAACGGACACTGCTCAGTGTCCGCTTAACATGCCCCTCTGTTTATATAAAAACTTTTAAATGTCACAGTTGTTACTTCCTTTTTCCGATGGGAATCATTAAATAACAATTAATTTTGTTGTGTGTAACCACCCAACTACATGGTAAAACCACGATCCAAACTTATATCCGTTCAAAATTTCATATCCCATGACAACCGGATCTCATCCTTATATCGCACGGTAATCACTTCTTCTTCTTCCGCTTAGCTAGTATCCTTTTCTTCGTGGTGCGTTTGGAGTTCCCCTTCCCGAGGAAAGTGGTGCCCCTATGTTGGAGCCCTTATGATCAACCTTGGAGTCTCCGACGTTCCTCCCCTGCAAGTCACGCATCAATGGTTCTTGGCGCGTGGATAAGAACATCGATCCTTGATCAACCAAGTATGGATTTTTATTTGTCTCTTATTACTGTGTATCATGCGTGTGGGCATGCCATTGTTTCTATAATATGGATGGAATGAAAACCATAATGAAGATAATGAAAGGACTTTTAAATATTGAACAGGGGGTGTGGTCGATGTTTTTGTTGTGTTTCTTATTCTTTGTTATGTGTTGTGAATTGTACAGGCTTGTGCTCACTGAAAATCATGGTCATTGGTGGTCTTTCCTTGTAAATTAATGAATCCTTGTCTTTTGTGATAATTGAATGTCTTCAAAATGAGAATTTGTTGTAAACTCGGCTGAATAAATGAATGTCCAGTGAACAACAACCTTGTGTGATCACCCCGATAACCAAAAAAAAAGGAAAACTAGTTAATGAGGTTCTTGAACCTTGATATTTCCCTAATATGTTTTGGAAGAAGGAGTTTTGTACTGTGTGATGCTTATGTAGTGATGTGGTTATGATGGGATCCTCTGATGTGTTAAAATTTTTGGTTGTGAATCTGATGTTCTGTGGGGTTGTACCTCGAGGCTTGGTTTGGTTCATGTACTTTGAGGGATCTCACTTATCCCTTGTTGTTGTGACTTTACAAGAGAACCGGGTGTGAATGATTAAATTGATGTTTGGTTGTATCTCTTTCTCTAGCTTGTGGTTATGCCTTTTAGTTTACCAGTAGTGTAGAATTCACCAAATGGTATTACATGAACATGAAAATAAGAATGGTTAAAATGGGTAATTGGTTTCGAGAATGAGTTGTGATATGGTTGTGAGTGTTGTGATGTTCTGTTACAAATGATTAGTAACAACGGTGTTTGTGCTTAGGTTGGATTTGGAAACCCTAGGCTGGGATGAGTGGTTGTTACCAATACATATATATGTTGTTTTTATAATTCTTATTATCTCCCCACACATGTTGAGAACTTAGTTCCGAACACCCCCATTTCATGGGGGAGGTTGTTTTTCCCAACCCTCCTATGAGTTGCTGGTTATTAGCTCCTTTCCTGCTCCCTTTCCCTAAAATCTGAAGACTCTTTGGGAAGGCTATGATGGGCTGAGGTCCATTATATCCCAAGATTCATTGGGTAGGTTAGTTGTGGTGGTCGTCCCAGGTGTGTGCGGGTAGGTTATTTCCCATGAATATTTGGGATGAGGCCTAGGTGTCTTCGGGCGTGGTAGTAGTTGTTCTGGCCTAGGTGTTTGCGGGTGTGGTTATGCGTGTTGGTTGTAGCCCAGGAGATTTCGGGCTGGATGTGTGGTTGTGTCCCTGGTGTGTGTGGGTGGGGTGTGGCAGTGGGACTGCGGTGATAATGGCGGGATTGGTTCGATGCATAGGATGTCTTCAATAACTAGTGGGAAAGTGGCGCGGGGTACCGAAATATTGATGTGCTATTACTATACATTATTTGACTTGCGTTATTTGAGGATTGTTCCTTGGTGAGGATTGGGTGGATAGTTTTCCTTGTTTTGTGCATTGGTTATTTCATTTCTCACAGGGCATTATAATTCCTCCTCACGTGTGCACAAGATTATTTTGTTTTCCCTATTGAGTATACTTTTATGCTCACCCTAAGTTTATAAAACTGCTTTCAGGATTCCAGAAGGACTTCAGGGATCATGTGGGGTCGTAATATCTCAGATGTTGGGATGGTTGCAGTTACTGTTTTCTTTTCCTTGGTATGTTACCTTTGTAGTCTCCTTTTACTTTTTGGTATTTAGTTCTGTAACATTCATATGGGAATGGTTTTCTTGTGGCATTACTTTTACCCCCAGTTTTGGTGTTGTTGGTTTTTACTATCTTATCTTCCGATCATGTTAAGAAAAAATGGGGTGTAATTCCTTCCATCTTGTGTTTGATTATATACCCTTGGTGCTAGTCGCCACTCCAAGACCTATTGATGGCGGGTCTCAGGGGTCATTATCTCTCCTTCAACATGAAGAAGGAAGGGTCTAGCAATCTGTTGTCCCTTCCCTCATCTTGGTGAAGGTGGGTCTTGATAGAATGGTATAAGAGGATGATGGTTGAGAGATAGGATGGGGTATGGAGTTAGGCATTGTGAGGATTTCATGGGATGGTAGGGTAACAGTGTTGTGTGATCTTGGTGCATGAATTAGGTTAGGGAAAACCGGCTAGGACACGAGATTTTAGGTCACCCCATGATCCGATGAAAGGACTCTGGTCCAAACAAATGTCAGGTGAGGCTACACTGATTAAAGGGTAGAGACCCTAGGGAAGGCACATGAATCATAATGACTTTTTTTCATGTTTTTAAAGGGTATTTTGGGAATTTAAAATGAATGATAAGTCTAATAATGTTTATGAACAATATTCTACACTACTCGAGCATAGGAATTCCTTGTTTACCTTGCAGTTATGGCACATGGAACCCCACCACGAGTAGTGCGGGCAAACGAGGCCCATGAGGTTGACTTGGCCAATCGACAGAGGGATGACCGAGAAGAAGAAGATGATCAGTGGTAGAGGACGCTTCGTGCCTTTCATTGGAAGACCCTCGAGAAGTACAAGGGCAACATTTCAGACATGGATACATAGAGCTGACTAGAAGAGCCGGTGATATATTTTGGATTGATCCGGGATTCGAAGGAGTACTGGTTTCATTTGTCTATTAGCCAGATGCGTGGATCAGCGCGTCAGTGGTGGAAGATTTATCTCGGGGAGAAGATGGAGGCTGAGGTCAAGTGGGATGTCTTCGAGAAGGAGTTCCCGGCAGAATTCCTCTATTCCATGATGAAGGCTGAGAAGAGGCAGAAGAAACTATCCCTCCAATAGGAGAGCATGTCAGTGAGAGAATTTGTGATCATGTTCAGGGATCTCCTCCGCTTTTCTCTGGACCTCTTTCCAGATGAAGAGTCTCGAGCGAGATGTTTGGAGGAGGCACTTTGACCCTTTCTTCAGAATGTTGTTACTCCCTTCACCCTACCGACGTACTTAGAGGTCCAGAAGAAATCTGAAGTGGTGGAGAAGATGAAAATGTTGTGAGTTGTATCGCAGAGGGAATCCAATTGGGCTCGTCAAAGGGGAAAGTCGTCAGCAGCATGCCTCCAGCATCAGGGTCATCTAGGTTTCGACCAGTAGGAAGCAGTCCTCAGTAGTTCCAGTTCCGATCTCCTAGCCCTCGCCCTTTTCTTTCAGGCCCAGGGCTGAGGTGCTTCATTTGTGGAAGCCATGGGAACCTTTGGAGTCAGTGCCCGAACAGAGTGTAGTACGGCGGTGTGGGGCAGGATCAACACCCACCTCAGCAGCAGTCGTTTCTAGATAGACCATTTTAGAAGTAGTAGCAGGGCCAACGACCTCCCACTCCTTTGAGGGCAGGCATTGCAGGAGGAGGCCGACCTCAGGGCGCTCCTCAGGGACCTTGACTAGGGCTTGGTCGGGGAGGTGGTCAACAGCCGAGAGGCAGAGGAACTAGGTGTGGGAAGTTGCACGCTGTAGAGGTAGTGGTTCCAGTAGGGCTAGAAGTCATTCGAGGTGCGATCAGCTTGGTTTGTACTCTTTCATATGCCTTGCTCGATACTGGATCTTCAAAATCCTTTGTTGCACCTAGTCTGGCCCATGCTCTAGGTTTAGACGCTGAGATAATGTAGAGGGTGTAATCTGATGACAGGGACACATCAGTCTATCAGGGTTATTCTACTATTGCAGATACATCCATACGAGGTCATCCTTGGCATTGACTCTCTATTATCTATATGTTCCATCATTGACTGCTTCTAAGGAAGGGTTGTGTTTTCAGATTTGGGCGACCGACTTGTAACTTTCATCGATGATTGGGGTTACTAGAAAAGAAGAAGGTGAGAAGAGCCCTACATTCCTTGTTAGCTGAACAATCAGTGGAGTCGGTGGATTTTGAAATGGTGGAATTTCCAAGGGATCCTCAGTGAATTTATGGATGTCTTCCCTGAAGAGGTTGCAACTCTTCCCCCTCGACGTGATGTTGATTTTAGGATAGAATTGCAACTAGGTGTCTGTCTGATTTTGATGGCTCCCTATAGGATATCACCCTCATGAGTTACTGGAGTTTCAGATTTAGATTGACGAACTGATGAAGAAGGGTTTTGTTCGACCAAGTGTGTCTCCCGGGGGTGATCCATTCTTATTCATAAGGAAGGAAGATGGTGGTCTCGGGCTATGAATAGACTACTAGAGACTGAATCACGTAACATTCAAGAACTGTTAAACTCTCCCGATGATAGAAGGCCTTTTAGAACCGTTAAAAGGGGCAGGATGGTTCTCCGAAATTAGCCTACGGTCAGGATATCACCCGTCGATGGTGAAGAAGGGTGACATTTCGAAGACTGCCTTTAGATGCAGATATGGGAACATTGAGTTTGTGGTCATGCCATTCGGAGTTACAAATGCTCCAGCTGTGGTCATAAGGCTCATGAACTCCGTCTTCCGGGAATACCTGGATCAATTTGTAGTTATGTTTATTGACGACATCCTGATCTACTCATGGTCAGAAGAGGATCATGCTGAGCACCTGAGAACGGTTTTAGAATTCCTCCTATAGCACCGTGTAATAACCTGAGAATTTATGAGACTTATTATTTTTAATTTCATTGATTTCTTTTGTTGTACGCTACACTAAGATTATCTTGCACTATACGCAACACCATATTATCTTGCAGTATACGCAACACTAATCTTGGATCGTGTTACACACAATTTTAAGTTTGTTTAATTGTAGTTTTTCTACGCAACATTGAGTGTATATATATATATTCAATGTATAAATGAAATATTGTTGGATCCTGTTACACGCAACAACAAATGAGTATTTCACTATACGCAACCCTGACATGGCTTACATTACACGCAATCATGACCTTTCCCGATATCATGTGTTGTACGCAATCCCGAGTTTCACTAAACAATGATATGTTATTAAAATATTATACAAACTAGCCGTTATGAATAGTAATACCCAATTTTTTAAATTTTATAAATTTTATCTCTCAAAATGGACTTCATTTTTGGATTCGAAATATCGAAATTAGCCTAGGGTTAATTTTTGGTATTTTTCTGAAAACTTTCAATTTTTGATGAATAGTGGAAATACGGTGTTACTATTTAAAAACCAAATTTTTTATTTAAATAATTTTTTATTTTATTTAAATTTATTTTAGGTAAAAATTGATACATAATACCTATATAATTTCAATTTGATTCATTGGAGTCATTTTATAAAAAATTTATATATATATAAATTTTATTTAACTTTCCACCGTCTTTTACCTACCTCCTAGGAGCTTTTTGGAAATTTACATAAAATTTAATTTTACCGCTTCTATGAGTGAAATTTGAAAAATCCGAGAGAAAAAGTTAATATCAAGGACTAAAATTTGGTTCAATAAGATAAAAATAATTTTTTGTGAATAGTAACTTTTTACATCTATTTTACCACGGTTAAAAGTAAATAGGTCAATTAAGGGTAAAAATGATATTATTATTACCCTAAAAAATGTCATATTTCTGTTGGATAAGTGTAATTCGACCAAAAACAACCTTAGGAATAAAATATTTCCCTTTAGGTCCACTTTGATTAGATTATGACATTTGTTATTATTTAATTTAAAGAAGAGTTAAAATAGTTAAAATCAATGTTTAATAACGAAAACATTTTTAATATAGGGTTATAAATAAGATAAATTCGACTATACATATTCATTAGAAAGATATAAATATTTAATACCTAATGTTTGTTTATTTGTAATCTTTTGACATTAAATAATTTAATTTATTTATGAAACAATGATGATGGAGTAATTACCTTATTAATGAAATATTAACATAATTGATGTTATAAATACCCAAATAAATGTAATTTAAGACTTTTTACAAATTCCAATAATTTTATAGGTTAATATGACATGTTAGTATTGATTTAATTAACTTGGTTAGAACTAATCATGTTGTTATTATTTTCACAAAAATCATTTACCAAGTAGTGTCAAAATTGACAAAAAATTGTTTTTAAAACAAATATTATATTATTAATTGTTATTTTATTCCTAAAAATATAAGGTTCGGTCAAATGACATAGATATGGTTATAGATATTAATAATTAACCACATGGGGTTCGTTTGGCTTTTTATAGTAAGTTTGTTAACAATATAGTGTAAGATGACAAGAAGACACGGTAAAAGTTAAATTATTTAACATAGAGTTAAATGTAAAAGATAAGGTTAAAATAGTAACCTAAACATGTCTAAAACCTATTGGTTGAATGGATTTCGACCCCTCCCCACATCAGCTTCGAAATAAATCAATTTGGAGCTATTAAAAACCGAATATGACTTTATCATAATATAATATTTTATGTTTTTTCAAAGGTGCCCCTCTCCTCCCTTGTAAAAAGGGCACCCCTTCCCTCTTCTCTTCGCAACCATTTGATCCTTGAAGCTCTGCCAACCCCTGACCATTTCTCTTATCCACTTCCCTATCAATAATATGGAGGTTCTGGTCTTCTCAATAGACCAAATCTACATCCTTAAGAGGAAGCTTAAAGGAGGTGCATCGAAGAAGAGGCAATCTCTTCTTCCGATTCTCTCTAGTTTCTTTCTTCTTCTACTTATTCTTCATTATTTGTCTCATTATAAAGTAATAAAATTAGTATTAATTATATACTGATATGTTATTATAAATATGAAACAACCTTATTTCACCTTCTATCCATCCTACAGAAAACGAAATCACTGTGCGTGCGTACGTACGGAATATCGTGTTCACGCCGTGGTGTAATTTGTTTTCGACCACCACCATACATCCATGGGTATAATGGTGTAAATAAATAACTATATATGATTATTGTACGGTGATATTGATTCTGAAATATTATTCATACACTTCAATACAATTCCAGAATCATGGGAATGATATCATCACTCATGCGTACGTACGGACTACCGTCTCCACGACGTGATGAGATTCATTATCCATGTTCACCATTCATGAATGATTATGAAGTATATAAAATGACTAATAATTAAATATATGATATAATAATTATACTGGATTTATGTATATATATATGTATGTCATCTACTTAATTCCCTTCAATTCAATACGGAAATGAAAACAGCGTTCATGCATACGTATAGCCTACCGTCTCCATGAACGGTGTATTTCATTCCATTTATCGATCTACCATATATATATATTTATATTATGAATATATATTATATTTAAATCATTTTTTACATTATGGAATTATTTAAATCAGCATATACGTAATAATATTAAGAACAACAAGTTGAAAAACGTACAATAAATGAAACGATTTTACCCAAATCGCTGTTTTTACATCGAATTTACAAAATAATGGGTAATATAAAGTCGTAATTAAACCATATATGATATCATAATAATGAATATGATCCTGTAATAAGTCAATTAAATTATATAAATCATTATATAGGAGGTTCAAATACATATGTAGCATATCAGACATAAGGTAAGGGATAACTTTTCAACCTCGTTTTTATCCGAGATTATTTATTCGTAAGTATTTATTAGGGTTATATTTATCTTCAATGTCCCTATTTTCCTAAAATGGTTTCATGTATGTTTAAAGTCATTTTTACCCATTTATTACATTTACTACATGGTATGTAAGGAATCTTTCTTTTGTTTACCAAACATGGTACTTTTTTGAATTTTCGGACAAATGTACGAGGAGAATTTTTTTTTAACTTATACAGCATGAACGGATTTTTACGGTTTTCTAACACCTTATTTTCATGAATCATACTCTACACGATATCATGACTATTTTCTATAAAATATTTTTCTTTTAAAATTTCATGTCATTTTGTGAAAAGAAAATGATTTTGAAGAAGAAAGGATATTTTCCTAAAGAATTCATTTCATGTGTTTTATCAAAACCATTTTCCATATAAGATGGAATTATTTCATATGTGTATGTTTCAAGTATAATGTCTCTATGATTTACATGGTTTCACTTTTCTTATAATGAAATGATATCCATTTTTTATGGATTATGTTATGATGGGATGATGTTTATGAAACCCATTTTATTCTTTAGGTTATGATGAATGATTTATGTTTATGTTGTGAAACAAGTATGAATGATTTCCTTATGAGATGGGTGGGACCTATATCTCCATCCAATGCATTGGGTATAGATTTATATCTCATGAGATAGACATGGCTGGAATGGTTTGTTATTCCGGTTCAGTGATACAGGACTGGAACGAGGAGTGAACTCGATTCAGAAAGGGACTTTGTCCACTACGATGGTCTTGGCATCAATGCCTTGGATAATATGGAAATAATATCAAATTCTTAATGGTTTTCCACAATTACATGTTTTCTTCTCATGATGTTTTATCATTATTGGTGTTCCATTATTATATATGCCTTACGTACTTCCATGATTTATGTCTTTGCTCAAAATTTTGATGCTTAGATTTTATGTTCAAGTTTTTACATTAAAATGTTTATGGATTGTTTTATGTTCTCTATGTTTACCCTTACTGAGCATTTAAGCTCACCCTTTTTATGTTTTATTTTCCCCATGATATAAAGAAAGGTTTTAGGTAAGAAAACCAAACGGATAAGATCTTTATGGGATATATTGAATATCTTTTAGGATGATTAGAAGATTACGTTCTGAGTTTCCAAAAACACTAAACTAATACGGTCTTTGGGTGTCTGTTTTTGTCATGTATTAAGTATTCCGCAAAAGTAATGTAATGTCCATGTACATCAAGATTTGGGTCTCTACACACCGACTATATGGTATGTTTCCCAAGTGCATGTTCTGGACATGAGAATTTCACTTCCTTGGGCACGTGGTGTCCCAGTAGGGAATAGCGTTGGACCCATCGAAGGTCGAGGAGGTTGTTTCTTGGGAAGTAAAAAATAATGTGGCATAGGTTCGTAGATTCCTTGGACTGGCAGGTTACTGTCAGAGGTTCGTTCCCAACTTCTATCAAGTTGTGGAACCTTTGACAGCTTTGACCAAGAAGGACCAGACATTCGTGTGGAATGGGTAGTTCCAGGAAGCTTTTAGCTATCTGAAGGAGAAGTTGGTAAGTGCCCCATCGCTGAGGTTTCCAGAAGAGGGGGCGGCGTATGAGGTGTTTCGTGATGCTTTAGGACAAGGCCTTCAGTGTGTGTTGATGGAACGACAAGGGGTGATCGTTTACGGGTCTAGAAAGTTGTGTCCTCATGAGCGTAATTATTCCACCCACAACCTGAAGCATGCGGCGGTCGTTTTCTCCCTAAAATTGTGGCGGCATTACTTCATCAAGGAGCACTTTTTGGTTTTCACGGATCACAAAAGCTTGAAGTATATCTTCTCCTAGCAGGACCTAAACTTAATGCATTGAAGGTGGATGGAGTTCCATCAGGACTACGACTTCGAGACCTTCTACGCCTTAGGAAAATGGAATGTGGTGGCTGATGCCTGGAGCAGGAAGTCACTGGAGGATGCGGTTTGAGAGTTGGCAGATTCTTGGAAGGCGATGGAGGAGTTGGTTGCCCTGCACCTAGATGCGAGGGAGGATGGTGGTAGATGTTGTCTATTTTAGATGAAGGTGAAATCCTATCTACTAAGGCAGGTGGAAGAGTCTCAGTGGGGATACATAGATATTGATGTGATGCGTGACTGGGTTAACCAAGGAGATGATTCATATGGGTGGACAGAGGATGGTCAGAATCTGATTCTTTTCCGAGGAAAGATGTTTGTCCCGGAGGTGATGCATGGAAGGGTTCTTGGTGAGTTCCACAACTCACCCCTAGCAGTACACCCAGGAGTTTTCAAAATGTATCAGAGTTTGAGAGGTATGTTCTGGTATCCTAGGGTAAAACGGGATGTGGTAGAGTTTGTGGCCAGGTGTCTACTGTGTCAGTATGTGAAGGCTGAACACCGTGTTCTAGGCGGCCCATTGTAGACTTTGGACATCCCCGAGTGGAAGTGTGATGAAATATCGATGGATTTCTTCATAGGGCTACCCAAGGTTAAAGGAGGCTGCGACCCTATCTGGGTAGTGGTGGACCGATTGACGAAATCGGCTCACGTTTTGTCAATCAAGGAGTTGGGAGAAGTGGATGCCTTAGCACGGAGGTACATGGATGAGGTGTTGCGGTTTCATGGAGTTCAGAGGTCCATAGTCTCGGATATGGATGCACGGTTTACGTCACGATTCTGGAGTGGATTGCAGCATGCTTTTGACACCCAGCTACGTCTTAACACTGCTTTCCACCCCCAGATAGATGCAAAGACTGAGCGCACCATCCATACAATGGAGGACATGCTACGGGCATGTATTCTAGACTCTGGGGGATCATGGGTGCGACACTTTCCTCTGGTAGAGTTTCCCTACAATAGTAGCTATCACTTTACCATTGGCATGGCTCTATTCGAAGACTTGTATGGAAGTCCATGTCTCTCACCCATGTGCTAGACCGAGGTTGGCATAACAAGTGTTCTTGTCCTAGAGGTGATGCAGAGAATGACAGAGAAGATTCAGCTTATACGGGAGATGATGAAGGTGGCTCAGGACCAGCAGAAGTCATATGCCGATAATAGGAGGAGACCATTGGAGTTTGGGGTCTGGGACCATGTATTCATGAAGGTCTCCCCTCGGTGTGGACAATGGAGGTTTAGAAGGGGGAATTATAATTCTCCAAGGTTCATTGGACACTTCCAAGCATTGCGGTGGGTCAGAGAAGTGTCTTATCAGCTAGGGTTACCACCGCTGCTACTAAGAAAACCTGACGTCTTCCATGTGTCACAACTCTGACGGTATCTGCACGATGATTAACACATAATCGACTAGGGAAAGCTAGACATCGAGGCCGACACGAATTTTGTGGAAAGACCGGTAAGAATCGAGGATCATGAGGAAAAGGTGCTTCGTGGATGGACAATTCCTTTAGTCTGTGTGTTGTTGAGACATGGTGGGCTGGAAGAGAGTACCTGGGAATGGGAGGTATAGATGCGCGCCCAGTACCCAGAGTTGTTTTGGGTTTTGTCCCATTTTCTTTGTAATTGTCTGTGATGGAACACCTTACCTTGTTAACTATGGAATGTATGTTTTTCCATATTCTCTAGATGCATGTGAAAAGTCCAGAATATGGGGAGGGGATGACCTGATCCCTAATCAAGACGCATTAAGGTGGATGCGATTAAACCCATGTGGGCGAGTCAGTGCCGCACAAAGAGGATAGTATCTTGACATAGAGGAAGAAACTCCCTAACCCATATAAATGTACAACTTTACCCTTTAATGTTGCATAGTTTCTTGAGGGAGAAAAGTTTCTAGATGTCGATGAGGTTCACTCCTGATTGTTAACATTCAAGGTCATTGTTTGGACCGCGTCTTTTTCTTCTAGGTTGGATTCAATTATCTAGGGTGAGAAAGGTTTGAGAGGTATCTGATGTGATGGACTAGAACCTCATGGTCCATCCCTTTTCCAAAATTCTGATCCTGAGGGTGGTGTATCGATGGTAGGATTCTCTATCAAGGTACGAATGATCGGCGTTCGACCGATCAATGTGCGACTGATCGGTGTGCGGCCGATCAGCGTGTGACCGATCGACATTCGCCCGATGGGTGTGCGCCAGATCGGTGTGCCACGATCGGCGTGTGGAATGATCGGTGCAACCGATTGGCATGCGACCGATCACCGTGCGACCGATCGGTGTGCGCCTGATCAGTTTTCCACGATCAGTGTGTAACTGATCAGTGCTTCACAGATCGGTGCAATCGATCAGTGTGTGGCACGATTGGTGCGATGCGATCGGTGTCACCCATCCTCGTTAAGTTTTTCTTCTATGGTTCTCCCGTAACACCACTTTTAACCTTTTTTAACCTTTTTGAAGTTGTTCAAGGCCATTTTCTTTTGATACCATAATCAATGTACATATTCCTAATAGTGGGGTGACCCTCAACGGACCCAACACCGTGTCAGCGTAACACGCCCCTATGTTTATATAAAAAACCTTAAATGTCACAGTTGTTACTGCCTTTTTCCGATGAGAATAATTAAATAAAAATTAATTCAGTCGGGTGTAACCACCCAACCGTGTGGTAAAACCATGATCCGACCTTTTATCCGTTCAAAATTACATATCCGATGACAGCCAGATATGATCCTTATATTGCACATGAATCTCTTCTTCTTCTTCTTCCTCGAGGCTAGTCACCTTTTCTTCCTGGTGCATTTGGAGTTCCCCTTCCCGAGGCAAGTGGTGAGCATGTGCTGGAGCCCTTCTGCTCACCCTTGGAGTCCTCGATGTTCCTCCCCTACAAGTGGTGCATCCCCAGTTCTTGGTACGTGGAGAAGAACTTCGATCCTTGATCAACCAAGTAGGGATTTTCCATCGTCTCTCCATTTTGTGTATCATGCGGGTGAGTAAACTATTGTTTCTGTGGAATAAATGGAACCAAAACGTTAATGAATATAATGGATAGACTTTTAATGAATTAAGGGGGTGTGATCAATGTTTCTATTGTGTTTCTTATTCTTTATAATGTTTTCTGAATTGTAAAAGCTTGTGCTCACTGAAAATCATGTCATTGGTGGTCTTTCCTTATCCATTAATGAACCCTTGACTTCTATGATAAATGAATTGCTTAAACATGGGAATTTGGTTTATTACGTAATCACATCTGATTAAATGAATGTTTAGTTAACAAAAACCTTAGGTGATCATCCCGGTTATCCAAACAGAAAGAAGGAAATCTAGTGAATGATGTGCTTGAACCTGGAAGTTTCCCTACTGTGTTTTGGTAGTAGGCGTGTTGTAATGTTTGATGATTGTGTAGTGACGTGGTGATGATGGGATCCTCTAATGTGGTAAAATTGTTGGTTGTGAATCTGAAGTTGTGTGGGGTTATACCTAGAGGCTTGTTTTGGTTCCAGTACATTGAGGGATCTCACTGATCCCTTGTTTTTGTGAATTTACAAGAGAACCAGATGTGAATGCATAAATTGTTGTTTGGTTGTTTCTCTTTCTATAGATTTTGGTTATGCCTGTTAGTTTCCAAGTAGTGTAGAATTCACCTAATGAGATTAATTGAACGTGAAAACAAGAATAGTTAAAATGGGTAACTGGTTTTGAGAATGAGTTGTGACTTGGCTATGAGTGTTGTGTTGTTCTTTTATGAATGAATAGTAACATGGCTGTTTGTTCTTAGGTTGGATTTGGATACCCTAGGCTTGGATGATTTTATGGTACCTATACATATATCTGTTGTTTTTTTTGTTTCATATTCGTGCCCCACCCAAGTAGAGCACTTAGTGTCGAACACCCCCGTTTCATGGGGGAGGGTGTTTTTACCAACACTCCTATGAGTGGCTGGTTATTAGCTCTTTTTCTGCTCCCTTTCAATTATATCCCAAGACACTTTGGGCTGGATGTGATGGCATGAAGTCCATTATAGCCCAAGATTCATTGGGCAGGGTAGTTGTGGTGGATGGCCCAGGTGTGTGCGGGCAGGTTGTTTCCCAAGAATCTTCGGGATGAGGACCAGGTGTCTACGATTGTGGCAGTAATTGTTCTGGCCTAGGTGTTTGTGGCCGGGAAGTGTGGTTGTGGCCCAGGTGTGTGCAGGTGGGGTGTGGCAGTAGGACTGCGGTGAGAATTTCCGGATTGGTTTGATGTATAAGATGTCTTTGATAACAAGTGGGAAAGTGGAGCAGGTTACCCAAATATCGATGTGCTATTACAATACATTAAATGACTTGAGTTATTTGGGGAGTGTGCCTTGGTGAGGCTTTGGTGGATAGTTTTTTTCTAGGTGTTTTGGTTATTTATTTTAATCACAGGGCATTAGAATGCCTCCTCACTTGTGCATGAGAGTCTTTGGTTTTTCCTACTGAGTATACTTATATGCTCACCATACGTATATAAAACTAGTTTCAGGATTCCATGAGGACTTCAGGGATCGTGTGGAGTCATACTAGCTCAGATGTTTGGACGGTTGTAGTTATTGTTTTCTTTTCCTTGTTAATTTACCTTTGTATACTCCTTATACTTTATAATATTTACTTTTGTAACATGCATATGGGAATGGTTTTTTTGGCTTTACTTTTACCCCCAGTTATGATGTTGTTGGGTTTTACTATCTTATCTCCCGATCCTATTAAGAAAAAAGGGGAGGTAATGCCTTCAATATTGTGTATGATTATATACCCTTGGTGATAGTCGCCACTCCTAGGCCTATTGAAGGCGGGTCTCAGGGTTCATTTTCTCTCCTTCAACTTGAAGAAGGAAGGGTCTGGCAATCTGTTGTCCCTTCCCTCATCTTGGTAAAGGCGGGTCGTGACATCTTTAATTTGAAACATGGTTACAATTAAATTTTTTTCATGAATTTAATTGTTTTTTTTGATGTGCTAAATTGGTTAGAAATACCTTTGCTGATGTTTTGGGTTTTTTGGGGAAAATGGGGTTTGTGGTGAAATACCCTTATTTTGGATATTAATATAGAGATTTTAAATTGGGTTCCTAGGATTGATTTTTGAAAATGGTTGATGAATGGTTTTCAATAATGTAATTGTTTTATTGAAATGTGGTTTTCCCTGGGAAATTGTTAAATGTAGTTATAAATAAATCATTTTATTATTGAAGTGGTTTCATATTTGATAGAAACAGTTATGTGTATCTTGATGTGGCCTTGGTGAGTTGTTCTTGGTTATTGATTTTTTTAATTATTTGCGAAGTGGGTGGGATGTACAATTATGAAGTCGGGATGGGTATTGTATTAAAGGGACACTATCAAGGGATAGTGGACGGGATGTGCCACTAAGCTGGGAATGGAAGGAACAGGTCGAAAATTGTGTCTCCTTGAGTGTTATACTGGTTTGGGGTTTGGGAAACATTGTGTTGTGTTTTGATTATGTTGTGCCTATGAAAGTGGTATTAGGTTTCTCTATGTTGTGATGGTGATATTTCATATGTCATGTTTGTGGTATTCCCTTGTCTGACATGACTTGGGGTGGGTATGTTTGGCTTGTTGTAATGTTTGTAGTATTTAATGTTTTATGTAAATTACTTATCTAAATGTGATAACAGTTTTATCCTACTGGCGTGTGTAGGGATCTAATATGGGGAAACCCACCTTATTATTAATAATCACCCCTAAGTTGGAACTTGAGTGCTTTTTCTTATTTCATATTCTGGGACACAGGTAATGGTAAAGCATCTCATTGCTAGTGGCTCTTGGTGATGCTTGGGGAGATGTGTTGGCGGTTGGACCATAGAGGTTACTGTGGACATGTGGAGGATGTCTTTGTTTATTTTGGGTCACTTGTTAGTTATCTACATAAAACTTGATATTGTGTACGCATGTATGGGTTTTTTTGGTTTTATTGTTGAACAATGGGATTGCCTTTTGGTAACGTATGAGTTTGGTTGTTCATTTGACATGCATCATATATTATGTGGTCTGTTTGGTTGGTTAGTTTTTTATTAAGGGAATATCGTTCGAAAGTTATTCTTGAAGCCCATGGCATTTATTTCCCACCATTGCCGCAATGGGAACATCACATAAATCCATGTTTCATTCCTCTACCCTCTCAAGATAATTAGATGGTGTGGGATGTTACAAATACATTGAAATTACTTACACTAATTTTTTTTATTAAAACTATTCCAATGAATTTTTAGAATACAATATTCTAGATTTGAAAAAAATGAGGCCACTTGAAAAAATTATTGCTATCTTGGGACCTCCCACATTTGAGAGATGGTTTCACTATGAAATTTCCTAACATTTTAACAATGTTCGAGTACCATATTGTAACGATAATTTTTTATTAATATTTTATATAACATATATTATTCACGATTTTTTTTATTTAAAAAATTTTATAACATATTTATATATTCATTAAATACATTTACATGTATAAGTTAATTAAAAAAACATTGGATAAATTGGAGACTATAAATTACTCCAATTTGAGACATCTCATTAGTAGAGATAATGTTAGTTAAATAATAATTAACCATCTTGTATTAAAAGTTTCATTCTATAAACTCATAAATTCATTTATTTTCATTATTACTATCAAAATAATAATTTAGTATACATACACAATTAATAAACTCGAGTATGTATCATAAATGAATAAACTATTATAATTATAGTCACATCATAAAATAGATCCACGATTATACATGAAATTAAATACATCAATTTTTTTTAATTTAAAATAATAGTAATAAAATGTTGTTAAAACCTAAATCATAAATAATGATTTTATATATTATAATTATTAGTTAATAAATTCTTTTATTAGTAGAAAATGAATAATTCAAAATTAATTTTTTCCAATTCCTGTAAAAAAAAATTTAAGAAATAAAATAATAATAAAATCCATTTGAATAAAAATGAAAATTATAGACACCCTCTTACCCATAAATTTCACAATCACAGAATTCATATGAAATATGCACTAGGTAGAATAATTTTTATATAAAATTTAACTTACTAAATTAAAACATGAATATATAGATTTTAAATATAAAATATTAATGTAATTATAATTTTTAAGATAATAATGATTTTATTTATTAATAAAATTTATCATAATTAAATATTTTGTTAATAAATTTATAATTCAAAATAACTAATAATTTCAAAAATAAGGAATAAAAATAAAACTAATCACCCATACTAAATTTTCAATGTAATAAATTTTTAATGTAATGAACAAATTTTGAATAATGAAATAAATACAACGATATCAATTCTCTTAGAATTATATTAATTAAAAAATCATACTACAAAACATTATTCTATGGAATCCACCTTCAGACCCTTGAATATTTTACTACGACTCAATTTCTCATCCTCCCCTAACAATATAATTAAATTTTGAGTAATAATACTCTTATATAGAAAATAATTATAATTTTTTTTAAAACATTTGTAGCATTAAATAATAAATCTGAATGAATTAATAGTTAATGGAAATATCGACTAATTTCTAAATTTATGGTTCATATGAATGTCATTCTAATAAATGTAGTATTATATATTTATTTGAGGTTTAAAATTTGAAATAAAAAATTAAACAACAAATATATTTAAATAGGGTTTTGTTTTTCCTATTTTTCCGTACAAGGAATGAACTTCGTCTCAAATATATACAAATTTATCAATTTCATTGATGAATGAATGGAAGAAGACAACAATAATTGTTGTAATAATGATACACACATAATTTTATGTTTAAGAATATATGCTTCTTTAAAGACATATTTAATTGAAATCTATTAACTTTAATGGAAAAAAATGAAGATAACTAACAAATAAGTACTTTAAAACACCCAAAATGAATCTGGATAGGAGATTAAGACATCTAAAAAATGAATAAAAAACATAACAGTTTAGATCTTTTCAACAGGAGGAATCAACAATGAATAATAATCCACTCGTACCCCATTAGTGTTAGAATCCCAATATTCAATCTATCCTAATTATGGTGTCAAATAAACTCAATCCTAGTGATCCTATAACTGTATATCTGTGTTGAGTCATAACTACCACATTCGATACAACCTTCTAATATTTTGAAACCACCAATATCGTTTTATTCTTAATCGACGAGGTCTACAACTCCTTACTAGGGGTCAAAGACGTTTCTACACTTAGACTCACTCAAGGGAAAACCCCCTATTTGTATACTCCTCTCCCTTGAACCAGATATGATTATCTCCTACTTATCTCTAGAAAAAAAATTTATTTTCCATTTTATTTAATTTTAATTTCATTTCCTTTTTTTATCAGTATTTAATTTTTTTAATAATATTTATATTCAGTATTACCTAAAATAAAATTACTTATATTGTTATAAACTTTTCTGAAAATATTTAAATAATAATTTATAATATAATACCCTTAATTAAAATTGGATATTTAAATTCATTTATCATATTTCAATATATATATTTATATTAAAATATTTCACATAAAATTTGTTTTTTAAATTTTTGCATTTTTTATACTATAAAATTTACGATTAAAAACATAGATTTATCTTTAAAAATTAATTTATTGTTTCATTTTATAATATGATAATTTAAAAAAATATTTTACATTTATAAAAAACATAATTATAATTAATTTTTTTCAATTAATTTTTATAAATAACATATATGAATTTTAGTATTCATAAGATATATATGAGTTTTTTAGAATGATCATAATTTAATTATTCATACAGAATATTATTTTATATAATTACATATTAATGGTTTATCAAGATATGTTTTTAATTTTTATATTATATAATGTATTTTAATTCTTTATAATAAATTTATAATACATTCAAATAATCAAATATTTCTATTTATAATAAAAATAGAAATTTTTTTACAAAATAATACAATGCTTATATATTTAATAAAAAATAAAAATGTATGCTTATAATTCATGTTGATTTATAAAAAACATCACTTAGAGGATGTTAAAAGTATACTTAATGATACTATGTGATAAAATTATCCTCATTTATTTATATTTTATACCACAAAATACCGGCTATTAAGAAAGCCACAAAATACTAGTAATATAGTTATTCAAACATGACTATTACAACCTAACATATATATAGTAATAAAAAATAATAAAATATTATAAAAAAATTATATTATATAATCAATACATATTTTTACAAAATTCTTAATTATTGGTAAATTATTAAAATGTTTGGAAAAAACTATTTTCTTAAAAAAAGTGATTTTGTTGTTCTTATGAGCAGTAATAAAATTAATTTATTAAAAATTGACAAAATTATTTATATAATGTGAAATTTATTTTTGAAATCATTATGTCAAAATTATCATAGGATTAATTTTTTGTATTTTTAAAAAATATTTTTATTTTTGATTAATAGAAAATAAAAGTGAATTTTAATTTAAAACTAACATTAAATTTAATTTTTCTATAAATATAGTTTGTATTGTAAGTTGATTTTATTTGAAAAAAAATCAATTATATTTACGTTAATCCAATGTATTTTATTATTATCGATATTATAATGATTTTTCATATAAAAACATTGTTTACATATGACTATTGCCTCTTTCAAACCAATCTTTCATTTATATTGTCTAGGATGTTAATTTTAAATTAAATTTTTTTAATAATGTGAATGGAATTTGGAAATATTTATTTCATATTTTGAATAATAATAATTTATATTATCTGGTGTCTTTTACTTAAATTTTAACCAAAATGAATAGTAAATGTAGTAAAAATTAATTATGAAATTTATGGTTAAAAATGGAGTTACTATGGGATTAAATTAAAAATATTAAGGTTAGAATTACGTATATACATGTCTGACATTTATTTTCTCACCATATTTCAGAATTATCACATATAAGGTTATAATTCTTCCCATTATTGACCCTTTATAATTAATGAAAACGTTGTAGCACTCAATTCATTTTTAAAAACCATATTTGTCACCTCACCCTATTATTAATGGTCACCCACTATCTATATTTATTAAAAACATGGAAAACTTTTGGTTTAGCCAATACCTATCTAAAAACATCAAAAACTCCATCCACTCACACTAGAATCCATATTGCTGGAAAAACTCAATACTAATATGCAATTTAGTGAAACCCAAAAAAGGATACACATTGAAACGGTAACATTCATCAATAAGTGTCTTTTAATTCATCCTCAGTCCAAATAAACAATTTTAATTTGATTATTATTTAATAATATATATTCATTAATAATTACATTTTTTCTTGTAATGATAATGAACTAAAATCATTTCATCTTATGTCAAATGGCTTATGCAATCATCGTTCATGTGTATGGTTGACTACCACTTCATGAACCAAAGTCATCCATTTTTTATATTTCAACTTCAACAGGATTATAGTAATGAAGCATTTATTATTTATATAAGCTGTTTATTATTTTATTATGGTAATTTAATTTTTATCCCAAAAATATCTTAACAGTCTCCATTTTTTGGAATATAATAACCATTCTTTTGTGTACAACGAAATATCACCATGGAAAATTATATGAGTCACTCATGCTTTAAATAGAATATATTAAGGATTATTTTAATCAAAATATGTTATGTATATTCTGTGAAATTTATTTTTGAATTATAATATAAATTATTTTAGTTTTTTTCTTTACATATTATATGAAAATGTTAATAATGTTAATGTATATGTTTATACCACTATCTCAACATATGGTGTACTTCATTTTCTATTATTATATATTATGAATTACTCTAAATAAATATACACATAATTTATATCATATCAAAATAATGGTTAAATTTATTAATATGTCCTACTCATATTCAAATAAAGAGAACCCCAAATATAAAAAAATAAAAATATACATGTAAAATAAAGTAGTTATTTCCCAAAGTGTGACATTAACGTCAACATTTTAAAAATTTGTTATAAAAGGAAATTTATAAATCAAGTATGTATGATAAATATGAATAATATTTGTAATATATTTATAATAATCATATATTTGTTATTCTAATGTTTTTAATGAGTATGATAGAATTAAATACATATGGAAATGGATTTTTTTTCAATTTTACTTCATTTATATGAAAGTTATCTATTTCTCCTATATACATTTCTGAGGTGTATATAAAACCTAATTTAATTCGAATTTAATGAATTTATCTAAATTAATAGTATTTAATGTTCCATTTTATTTTATTCCTTCGTGGGACTAATGAATAAAATATGACACATTAGTAAATATTTTATGCTATAGATTCAACATTTATCAGAAATTTTTATGAAATTGATTCCGATGATAAAATCATATGATCAATATTTTATAAAACATATTATTTTTTCCTATGTATATTCATGATATTTTAAATTAAATATATAAATTTCTCACACCAAGGTACTAGATATTATTGGGAAATTATTTTTAAAAAAGTCGACTTAATATCACTCTATAATCTGAAATCATTTTTCTAATAAAACCATGTACTCTAAATGTGTTTTCAAAAATGATTTTTTATTATCAAAAAGATTTATTAAGTAAATTTAGTTCCCATTTTTGAATATTAATTTTAATTTTTTTATATTAATATTCATGTTTTTATTAAAAAATATCCCCATTTTAGTTTTACAGAAAATATAGAAGGAATCGTCAGTTTAACGTGAATGAAATGAACAGAATTTTCCAAATTCATAAAAAAAATTCGTAAAATAATCCATTATAACATTTAATTGTTATTTCCAAAGGAATATATTTTTATAATTTTTAAATATTAAAATTTATTTCAAATGAATACTTTTATTTTCCTCAGTGAACGTTTTAAATGATCGATCAAAATACTTTTTTCTCTTTAATTTTGTCCATTTATGTAACAAATAAATTACTAGATAAATGATCCCATTGGACCATTCATCTTCATTAATGTAAATTTTTTTATTATGTCATGTTTTTTATGAAACCAAATTAAATACCACAAATTGTAATAGGATGAATTTATTATGTTCTCTACTTCTCTTCATAGGTTATGCTATAATTAAATTATTATGAAACCTATCTATTTTATGATACCAATTTATTTTAATTTGTGTTTATACAATGAATGTTAATGAACTCATTAAATAAATAAATATGGTTTTTATTATAAAATGTTTATGACTTATATCTCTTATTAATGCATTGGGTAATGATTTAGATCTCATTAGATAAACAGTAATGGAATGTGGAGTGAACTTGATTCTATATGTGCCTTAATTCACTACAATATTATTTTTAGTGAATATTTAGTACAATAATTGTTTGGGAAGTGAAATAATTATAATAGATAGAGTTGTAAATGATTCTTGTCTTATATGTAAATAGTAATCAATGTTTATATGTATGGCATAAATCCATATAACATGCTGATATTATAGTCTCATGGATCGTGATGTTTGACTATATTTTGATTCATATCTTTTGAACATACAATAATTAATGCATTACTTAATATTTTGATCTTTGATATGTAGGTAAGGCTTTTAAAACTTTCTTCTCATTTCCTCCAACACTTATGGAAATGTTATTCTTATTTATCTCCCTTGTTTAATGTTATTGAGAATTTGAGACCATTGTTTATTATGATTGATTTCCCAATTTTATGAATAGATGTATTACATATGATATGACCAGGGAGGGTGATAGTTATAAATAATGTATTGGGAGAATATGTTGATTTTATGGACTTGTGTTTAGGCTTCCTCGTATCTCTAGGCACTAAAATATTACGATATTTAGGAATGTGTTTGTTTTATTTAATGAATATTCATAAATAAATGGTATAATATCTAAATATTATAATCCTTGGTAACTATAAAATAAGAATAAAATCGATACTGTGGATGAATATATTCGACCAAAAACAAAGATAAATGGGATTATAATGAATTTTAAGTGGAATATTTATAAATTACAAAATTCATTGACCTATGAATTTTTAGTTTTCAATCTGATTTATAATCGCACTATTTCTTAAAATAAAATTTTATGGAATCATTCTTCCCTTCATAATATGTTTTGGGTAGTCATTTAAATATATAAATAATATCTTATTGAAGTGTAAATCCATATTTATAATGAGTCCCCTTTATCGTGATCTAGGTGATGATTGAGTTAACACTCAATGTTACTTTTTGAGGGTTTTCATCCCAAGGTAGAGGTGTGATAGTGCTATATATACTTATAGTATCCAAATAAGTATTTGATTCTTCAGAACTATTTACTCAATAATTTAACAAAATTTAAGGATGTTTCCAATGATTAGTATTTTCTCTACAACAGTCGCTATTTTTTTTAATCCTTATCCCCAAAAATAACTAGTGCATTGTCTAATATAAACTATGAAAAATAAAATATTTTAAATAAAATATTTGAGGATTTATTAAATAAATACAGAAATATAATAATACCAAATGGTTTAGAGGCATTTTCACTTGGTAAATTGGATACATATTTCATTAAAATGAAATAGGGAAACACTAGTATTATTAAAAAATCAATAACATTCCCTTAAAAACCATTGATCATCTAATACTACATGGGGGAACATTGTTATTCCCATAATAAAGAGGTGGACTAAAAATTTCACTATGGTAATAATCATTTCAGAACATAATGAAGGAAATACAAGTGAGTAAATGAGAATATCTTGTTGAAATAAAAGGGTGATAATTACTTATATGAAAATATAAGCATGATATAAGATGATAACACAAATAAAAGAGACGAATGTACTAACAAAAAATGATAACGAATCAAATGCATAAATCACTTATATGTGTCAACAAATCGTAACATAGGGTGAATAAGATAACATCATAGGATGCATATATAGTATCTCCTGAGATAAAAACATTTCCCAATGAATTTATGTTCTATATAAATTTATGGCCACTCATCATATTCATATGATGTAAATGCATTAATGTTTCACATAGATTATACAAAAAAATAATTCATATATTAAATATAAGTCATATACTTAATTTTTATGGGATACTTCTTTGCATTTACACTTTAAATTAATTATTCGGTTAACATGTTAAATACCTTGGGGTTGGAATTGGGATGCGTATTCACAACACCAAATTGTATCATGGAAATTCATGCTCTAATTTTGATATGATAATGATTGTACAAGATGATTAATTATATGTTTTATTTATATTATAATTTTGTCTTTAATTAAGAGGGGACAATAAGTATATTAAATGGATGTGTATGAACACATTAAATATTGAAATGTCCAAAATAAATGGGCATATATAAAATAATGTACTTATATTTAAAGGAGGATTAAAGAATCCAAAACCATCAGACCTGCATCTAAATGTTTGGTAGGATCATCATAAGATAATTAGAATAACTAGTGATATTTTATTAGATAGATGTTGAAATGAAATTAATGACCAATTTGTTTTTTTTAAGAGGAGTGTAAGGTTGTGTGTTTTTTTAGAATAAATAGGTGATTATTTATTAAAATCATAACATATTTTTTGGATAATATATAATAAAAATATAATATGTAAATGCATTCCCAAGGAATTTTCTAATTTTTTAAATAAAATAGTACTCGTATTAAATATTTTTATTCATAATCATTACATTTCAAAAACACATGACTAAAGAATATAATAGTTTAACAACATTAGAAACATGTCACCCAATATTACATTATAGTGAAATATCATAATTGTTTCACAAAAATGTCATCCAAATTACTGTTCATCAAATACAAACCCTATGTAAAACCTTTCTTCACAATATGGGGAATGAAAATACAAGATGGTGTGATTACATATTCTCATTAAAGGTAGATATAATAGATATAAATGTATGATCATAATGAATCATTTGATAATCATAAGTGTATGTGGTAATGAAAAAAATTTACAATGTTTATAAAAATCCATTCATAGATCATAAATAAGAGTTATGGAATAAATATTAGAAGTTAATAAGATCTAAATTGTGAGGTTAAAAATGTACAAGAGCTATGAGAGCATAATATTAGCATTTGAAATGTATTTTTTTAATAGAAATAAAAATATAAAATTATTTCTATATTTTTCTGGAAAATTTTCAAGCCTATCACATTGGAAGAAGTCAATTATTGAATGGGGATAACTCCTCTTTCTACCTCTATATTATTGATGCGGGTTCAGTACCATTCATACCATATATTACTGAACTGAGTTCAATATTAATTCATGTCTTATATTAATGCACCAATTTCACTCATTGTTTTAGTCATATTTATATAATGGAATATAAAAAATTACATAATGCATTGGAGAGAGAATAGGTCCCCCCCCTTTCACACAATGTAACCCATATTTATGTGTTCTACATGATCATAGACAGTCATCATATCAAAAACCCTGAAATGAAATGTTTTTCATAATCCCATTATCATATCATAAGAAATTTAAAATAGATAGTATTAATAATAATTTAGTCATATAATATCTCATTAAAATAATTTAGTTTTACATGATTGCTATCATTGAATCCCTTTGGAAGTCAAATGGGTTTCATAATCAACTTTGAATTATAAATATGAAACATTATAAGAATGAATAAAAATTATTTCCTTGGATTATATCCGTAGTAAATAATATTTAGCATCAATACATTAAATATTAGATTGAAAATAATTCTAGAATTATATTTTAACATTAATTGTGTAAAAATTACATTCTTAATTGAAAAAATCTTATAAAAACTAAAAAAAATCATAAAATTTTTATTTTTTATAAACATGAAAAAATATAAAAATATTTCAAACTAATTTTAAAAATTATTAAAATAAAAAAATTCTTTATATAAAATTTACATGAAAATTGTCTTTTAGGATCATTTATAAAATTAAATAATTCTTTTAATAATACATGATTATTGATTAAATCTATGTTCTAAATGATCTGAGAATAAAAGTTGGATTTTATTGAAAATTAATAATTATCTTATGTAATATACAGTGGAGATGATGGTAAAATTGAATGGATATATCATTAATAACTAAAGATTAATAAATTTTCGAAGAATTTTTGAGAGGTAAAACATGTTATTTCATTATTAAATAATTTTTCATAGTTAATACCGATAAATTTCGTACATTTTAACATAAAATCCTTAATACTTTTATAACAATTGATCATAAGAACCATGAAGTTATAACATAAAATGAAAGAAAAAATATCATGAGTATAAATAAATTAAATATATTATATTTCAATTGGTCTATATATATACCTCTTAAGGGAATATAGGTGCATAACATAACGTGGGTCATGAAAGAAAGAGAATTGAGACAAAAATCACTTACTGAGTTGGTTATATATAGAAATTAAACTGATTATAAGATATATCCTAAAATGTATAAGAAAATACCAATATGTTTTTATATAATAATCATAAAATACATTTCCTAGTAGTGTATGCACAAGATATATGTAATAAGTGTTGAATATAGAATCTGTCTTATAATAGAAAAAATTTAGATGATAATCCCTTAACTAACACCTTGAATTCCATCATGCTTGGTCAAACCAACTGTATAAAAATTAATTATTTTTGGTACATATAGTAAGGAATAATATTAATTTATATCATAAAATATATATATTTTCTTTTTTTTCATTTATTACATGATTATCAACGATTCCATGTTGATGTCACATTTTGGGTAATTACATCCTTGTTATTCATAAATGTTCTGATTTGATATATTTATGTTCATCATACATTAATACTAATTTCATCATATCCTTAAATATATCCATGATATAAATATAATATATATATATATATTTAACTAAATACATAGTATTTAATTATAGGAAATGAAATATAATGTTAATATAGACATTTTCCAAATTTACACATGATAATTTCTTCATTTTTCTAATAATATTGAAACAAAAGTAATAAAAATATTTATACATTATCATTAATGTAACATTTTTATGTTGTATGAATCAAATATTTTTATTAAAATTTTAATTCATACTGTCTCCATAATGCATGAGTGAATCACACTACTTTGTTAAGCGATAGTCCATTGTTCACACGAATGACGTTATAATATTACCACAAAATGAAAAGCATGAATGATTGTCTGATATAACATATCCATAATAATATTGAAATAATAAATATCGTATATATCATATAGAAATATTATTTTAATAATTGATCCAAAGCTTAATATGAGGTAATGGTAAAAAATGATATCAGTTCGTGAGTTGGTAGACTGTCATTGACACGAATGATAATTTTCTTACCCATATTTTTAATGTGTTTGATGTTTAAGGTATTACCCAAAAAATATTTATGTGAATTTAATATAAATATTTTATTATATAATAATTAATTATTAATAATTTAATGGTGGAGGGAATGAAATTAAATAAAGATGTCCATTGAAGTAAATTACTTATTTTTTGAGTATCCACATTGGCTTCCATCTATTACTATAATATAATGAATTTTTTCCCAAATAAAGGTTGATATTATTATATTATTGAATTTTGTTAGTTATTTTTTTATATATTTTCATATAAATATTTCTTTATATATATAAACATGTCTGAAGAGTGAGTTCCCTTTTATAGATGAGGATGTTTCGTATTCTTGTAAATACAAAAACGCATTCACTGTTGGGAGGTCAATCTTTAATCAATTGTATCAAAATGTGGTGATGTCCTGTTTTTAAAGATTAACATGCTCAATACGCACATCAAATTCACATTTAAAAATATGTTATAAACATTTCATTCATTAACATCATTATTTCCATTTTTTCCATTTTGGGATTTCACTACGATAACTTGATTTCTAACAATTTTAAGTTATCACTTAAAACTACATTAGTACAAAAATTATAATATATTTAAAAAACAAATATTATTATTATGATATGAAATTTATAAAATATAAATAATATTTCTGTTGGAAATTAATTTCAACATCAGAGTAAATAAATTGAAAAACATCGCTTTAACTGTAATAATTCTAAATGAGTTGTTATTATTTAATAGTAAATATAGTCAATAAAAAAGAAAATATTGCCATAACTAAAATATGGTGTATAATTCATAACATTAAAGAATAACTTGGTATAATAAAGTATTTTTATTAGTTTCAATTGACATAATAAATCATCATTTTTTATAATGTAGAATTTATATACTTTTTGACAGTATCCATTTAATTTGAATTACAAAATTATCAAGAAAATGATGGAATTATAATATACTATTATAAAAACTATATAAAATTATATATTCATCTCTAAAATAATTTAATACAATAAATCATTAAATTTATTCAAATTATTATTTTGTAGTATCGATTATTATATTTAATTATTAGTTACATAATTATTTTGTTAAGGTTTCTGACTCATTTAAGATAATTTTTTCATATCAAAAAAAGAAATAAAATAAATTATCATGATTAAAAAACCTATTAATAATTAGATATGATATAAATATAACTAAACAAATATGTATTTTTCACTATTCCAAGACTGTATAGTATTAAAATGTTAGAAAATTATCTTCTTTTTATTTTTTATTAGAGAACGTACTTTAGGGTCATATTCTAATATTTTTGCATATTATATAAATATTTCAAATCCAATTATGTAAATGGTCGAAATAATCTCATGATAAAAACATAAGGTACTATTTTTTTTCAATTTAAATCTTATCAATATAGTTTATCCCTCGATAAATCATTTTTTCTTTATATGTTATAATTAAATTTTTACTTTATTCACTATTCAATTTTGACAAAAATGATGTTCGATTTATTAGAAATTATAAATTATAATAATTATAAATATCAATTAAATTTTTTCCAGATTACAATCACATAATTTGAAAATATTAATTCAACATTAATATTGCATACTTGGTGGGAACAAATGTTTTAAATGCAAAATGGTCCTGATGTTTTTAATGTTTTTATTTCCAATTTATATGAGAAATTTATACCAATAAAATAAATTGAATTAATAGATTTATAACTAAATTTTTAACTAAAAATTTTGATTAAAAATATAATATAAACATTTAATAATTTTAAATAAATAATTAGTTTATTATTAAATTTCATTATTTTCCTCTATTCATCAAAAATTGAAACATTTTCAAAAAAACAAAAAAATCACTGAAAAATAATTTTTTTATTAAAACTTCAAAATTAGTTTTTATTTTTTCATATTAATTTTATTAGGGTTTGAAATTTATCTTTTTTTAAGGTTTTAATAAATTTAAAATAAAAGTACTTTTTGGAAAAATAATTTGATTTATTCGAATATATTACATAAAAAATATATTAGATAAATTCTTATAATTTTATTTAATATATAAATTATAAATTATAGTAAAATATTTAAATAATTTAATGTTATTAATTTATTGAACGAAAAAAAATTTTGAGCAGAAAAATAGATATTTGGATAATATTACCTTTTATTTTGAAATATGTCATATTTTCATATCTACTTAATTGTAACCAATTATTTATATTTACATATTAATAAAATATATTCATAATTTTGCTAATCCTACTGATTCCTTAATCTCAAATGTTATATTGATAACTATCATGTCAAATAATAATATTTAAATTGAATGTCTCGTTTGATATAAGGATTGTTTTGCATGTAAAACCAGCTAAACAAAGAATTATGCATAACATAAGAAAAAAATATTAATTTCATGTAACACAAGATAAACTCAATATTTCATGTAACATTAAATATGAAAAAATCAAATATATTTTTTAATAAATTTCAAAATATATATCTATATTACAACCATTTTCAGTTAACTCCCTCTATTTTACATTTAAAGATAATGAATATTACCCAATGTGTTGGAGATCTATATCAGGCTCACCTTTCATGTAGGCTGTATCGGGATGAACTAACATATAAACTAATTCAGTTGAACCAAAAAACATATATAATACTCTAGTAAATTTTCTTAGATTTTTTTTATTCATTTTAATTCAGATTATAAATCCAAAAAATATTACATTTAAATCAATAACAAAAGAACATAACATTTTCAAATAAAAAATAGTACAAATATTCCCCTCTATTGAAAACTCCATTAATTGAAAAATTCAACAAATATTTTTTTAAATGACATAATTATTTTTTATCGATGGAATGATATATAGAAATCATCAAAACAATTAACATTCTTGAATATAAGAAATCTAATTCATTAAATAAATTTCAAAATAATGACTACTTTAAAATCATTAGTAAAAGTACCTCGTTTAACAAAAGAATAAAAAATTCATTTTTAACCCATGTTTATGATATAAAAAAAAGTTAAAAATTGCCATTTGTTCAATGTGATATGTAAATTATAAAATTATTGATTCATTTTATATTTATATTGATACAGAAGAAAAATATAACAAAAATATTTAATTTAATACAATTAGTTTTTAAAGGAAAATATTATTTCCTTAAATACAATCATGCATATCATGTTCATTAAATGTAGAGTAATATAATTATATTAGTTTTTTAATACATTAATAAATAGGTTCATGTTCATACATTTATCATTTTCTCTTTTATATCATTTGTAATGATATATTACTTTGTTACATAATCAGTGAATTTGACATTGTAAATTTTACAGATATTCAATTCTTAATTCCAAAACTGATTTGGTTTGATGATTATCAATAAAGGGTTAAATTTTCCATCATATCCAATTTATTAATAATTTAATATTTTTAATTATAAAACATTACATAAAATTTTATAACCATTGATGATTGGGTGTAATCATAAATGAAATACATAAATTGTTTACGCAGTAGTCGACTCATCTACATGGGTGGTGTTTTGAATTTTCTACTTGGGAGAATTTAAATAACATGTAATAAAATTTATGTTCAAATAATATTAATAAATTTGTGTATGTCATATTTATTATTAGTTCTATACTTATGACCATCCATGTGTGGCACCAATGTAAAAAAGAACAACATCGCCTTGTGGGGGTTGTAATCCATAAACATGCATAAAGAAAAATATAGTATATTAATTGATGGAAGTGTAAGAAAATATATGATATCAAGTTATTATATAATTATAATTAAGAACATTATATCATATATACAATAATTCAATAATAGTATTCATCCATGACATGTGGGGTTGGAAAACAAATTGCAACGCTTTGTAAGGTGAAAGTCTGCACATATATGTAAATAATGTTTTCATTTATCATAATTTGGAAAATTAGATTGATAATAGTTATATCAAAAACTAAATTAATTTTTAAATTTTTTTAGATATTTTAATTATTATATAATCATGGATTAAAAATATTTTATGGATATAATGGAATAAATAAATAATTAAAAGGGTTATTTAGGAATTAAACATTGTCCATGGATAACATCTATATATTACACATTAGGAATTAATGTAATTCTGTTAGGGAAAACTAGGACCTCTATAATTTGTATTGGGATATCTAAAGTTATTATCTTAGGTAATTGATGATGTATTGTTCCCCAATTATGTATGGAAGAGTGGAGATGAGGTTTAAATTTATCAGTGATAAGCGGGGTTCCCTTGGAATTACATAAAATATATAATTGATGTGAAAATAATTATTATTATAGTGGTACCACATATATATAATGAAAATAATGTATGAGTATCGCTAGACATATAATCGTACAATAAAATTTGGAAATTTTTTGGTGATCATTTAAACATTATCTATTAAAATTTCCCACCTCGTTATCCCATTTGTTTATTACAATGATATAATTGTATTTTAATCTATAATTTCTTGAAATATAAAATATAACAAAAGTGACACATTAATGGAAAATGGTGGATATTTTAGACCATAACTAACTCACTTGGATGTAAATATTATTTTTATTAATTTTAATCCATTAAATGAAATATTATTTATAAGAGGATAATATTAAGGTCATTTTACAGACTATCCACATTGTTCAAAAATAATTTCTTAATGAAAATAATGGAGTTGCAATTTAAACATATAAAAATATTTAATAAATAATATTTTACTAAAAAATAATCTAAGATTTAAATTCTTCTAATTCTCAATACATTTAATATATCACAAATCATTTCTGTGGTTTTTATATTACATAAACAAGTATTGTGTCTCTATTGGGTATTAATTTTAGATAATTATCTTATCAATAAAAATTAATTATAGTTGAAAAATGAATAAAAATTCATTCTTATTTCCAATAAATTTTTCTCCCTGTGAAAAAAAAATTTTAAATAAAAACAATTGGCGTGAAATTTTGTTCTTATTCTTTAAATAAAAGTTTATTAAATTAATTAATAATGGAAAGTGGAAATAATTTTTTCCATTTTCTAATTATCAATAAATATTATAGAAAATAATCTAATGTAACAAATATATGTTTTTTTGTTATTTCAATGTCATGTCACCATGTATAAACCTTGTTTTATTTTTATTACCCTTACAGTAGTCATAACATTTTTTCACATGGTTATAATTTATAATGTTCAAAAATCAAAAGGAACTATTTAACAAATTAGATCCCACTAATTACAAATATAGAATCTATTTTATCAAATTAAATTCTAATATTTGGATGATTTTTACTTTACAATAAACATTCTAAAAATATTAAAAACGATTTTCTTCAAAAAATATTTTTATGGATAAAAAATTTTTATACAATTTTTTAATTATGTGGATTCCAATAAAATTAATTGGATTATTTCAAATAAGAAAATATTTTAAATTTTAAATTAAAATGAATAAAATATTGGATCATTCGAAAAAATAGAAATAAATTACATTTTTCTATAAAATAATTATTTTCAATATAAACATAATACTTAATCAATTTTTTAATGACTCCACATTTTCAGTGTATGATAGTTTCTATTATAATATTTCAATCTTGTATATTTTTATAAATTAAAATTTATACATATTTATGGAATAAATTATAAATTTATCTCACAAAAACCTATAGAAACCATTTTTTTGAGGAAAATGCTCTTAATAAAAAACCACACCATAACAATTTGAGAAAAAATCTATTATGAATAAAAAACTAATAATAATTATTTAAAAAGATATATTTTTCCATTATCTGGTTTTCTTATTTATAATTTAAATTTAATAACTATGTCATTACAATTACAATTAAATATAAATATTTTTTATAATATTCCCCATTTCACATTAGTCTCATTTTTTTGTGTTATGAAATCTATTAAGTGTGGTATAATTATTAAATAAAATTTTGAGGATATAAAATTAACCCCATTAATGATATTTAATTCTCAAAATTTTATCATATTGTTGATAAAAAGGGTTTGTGAGAATGTTTTAATCTATTACAGGCAATAGAACAAAAAACATACGAACGTGAATGAAAAAATACAATTTCAATTTTAAAAAAATATTTTAAAAAATATAATTGTTAATCGATATATAATAACAATTTTTTTTTTAAATATGAAATGTGTAATATGAAGTTCACCTATAATTGAAAACAATCTGCTTCCAAATTTTATAGGACATCATATGTAATTGAAAATATAGATATGGAGGTGAAAATTAATGTCCAATGAATAACATAGAGTGATAGAGAACATATTCATTACAATATTAATTAGGACAAAAACATAAATTATTATGGGTTAAATAATTCAAACTATTTATTAAAAAACAAAATAATATGTAAACATTTTTAATTTATGTCACCTTTCCACTAGTTGAGAAATTATTTTACTATAATTATTGATAACATATGAAATAATTATTAAAATATTTATTTCCATTCACCAAACATATTTTATGTTATTTTATATAATGAATCACATTATGCTTGAGTGAATAAAAATTAAAAAAGACACACAAGTGATTCCCCAGACCAAACATGAAAAAAAACTACAACCAAAACTAAAATAACGTGTATACACACAAAAAAGCACACATTCATCCATTATATGTTCTTTGAGGATTTCTTTCAATTATATTTAACAACGAACACCCTTAAATGAATATCCTGAAAATTATTTTCTCATTACTAAGTATTAATAATTAACATTTAATTAATTTTATTGTCTTAAAATTAATAAAAATTTATTCAACCTTTCATCTTAGATTATTTAGAACCGAAATTCTTATCATAAGATAAGATAATATATAATAAGTATAGGCATTCATAATGACAAATATTAACCTCTAATTACTCGATAATAATACATGATGTTAATATTAATCATTCTACAAATATCTATGTATAAAACTATAAAAATATTCCTAACTAATATTTGGCACTAGTGATTATAATTATTTAATTTTATATTTCTCCTTGATAAAATTATAAACTATTTCAATATCACTCATGATGGAATATTCCAAAAAATTATATTCATTAAGTATAAAATCACCAAAATATTTTTATCTTTCCAATAATTAACTTAAATTAGGATAATGTCTTAGTAAAAACATATATGATTCTAAAAGACAATTTAATCATTATTTTTAAAATAAACAATCTAATAAAGAAAAAATATTTCAATTTAAAAATATATATAATGCTAAAAATAAAGTTAAATTATTGTAAAATGAATTTAATTACACAATCATTAAATACTATTTAAATCCCATGGTTTTCTTACTATCTTTCATAATGTCTCAAAATTTGATAAGCATTTATCAAAAATAAATAAAATTACCTAAATATTATATATTCTTCTAACTCCAAAAGATATATATAATTTCAATGTAATATCCAAAGAATATAAATTCATTCTTCCTCAGATAACCTTTACACTACCACATAATATTAACATAAGAATCACATATAACACAAACATTTATTAAAACTCAATAAAAATCTCTTCATGTACACCAATCACATAAAAACCAAAAAATAAAATATTTTATTTATCCTTAGAATCATCATTAAATTTTTCAACTATTAAATAATGTCGGACTATATAATAACTGTTGAAACCCTATATATACACATTCAATCATTCAAAACTTATTATAATCCATTATACATTATTTTTTATCATACATCATTATAATTTTTCCAAATAAAAAGTATGAATTTAGTCATGTTTCCAACATTAAAGATAAATAAAATAATTCTTTTAAATATATATTACTATTCATATTGACTCCAATAACAAATATGGAAGCTCCATGATCTACTAGGAAATAATCATATACTTTTATAATTTCATAAAAATAATTGATGTTTTAATAATATTTTGATAAATAAAAAATAGTTACATAACGATTGAAATGGTTTTTAACATAGAATGAAATATTTGTAGAATCATGTGTTTTGAATTTATATCATTGAAGAACAATTCCAAACTCGTTTGACATAATATATTATAAATGTTTTGACTTAATCTTTTAAAATTATGGTTTCCCTATATAAAAATCAACAAATTAATATTATATGATAAAGATATAATATTCATGATGTTATTCCAGCATTATACATAATGATAGGTATAGGAATATATTTCATGATTCATCCATTTTAAAAATTTGATGTTGTACCATATTGTATTTACTAAAAATATTATGATAAGATATTTTTATTTTAATAGAATATAAAATGTATCTTGAGGTCCATTATAGTGACTTGAGTCTATATATATAATATTACATGTTTTATATATATATACTATGATATGATCTCAAAGATCATAATGAATTTTCTATGTGAAAAAATGGCTACATAAAACTTCAAAAACAAAATAAAATAAAAAATTATTATGATAATCTCCACAATGGCTTCTTAAATAGCTTTTATCTCTTAAAACATCATTGGATATTTAGGGAAATACATAAAAAAGTGATTCTCTATAATGACCATTGATGGATTAAACATGATTATGAAGTATAAATTGATGTCATAAATTAATATTCTCTTGAATTAATTTTTGAATCATGATAGAATAGAAATGGAATCATAATATCATGGAATCATATAAATTTTCCCACAACCTAAAATATAATGGAATGATTAATTGAGTTTAACTTCATGGACAACATATTATTTTGGGGAGAGTCCCATAATGAATGAGGATTCACACATAATTCTATACATATTATCTTATGATAAATTAATTACACCATATTTATTATATTAAAATCTGTGTACACCTATCATTAAAATTTACAGGCATATGTGAACTACAATATAAAATCATACATAATGAATGTAAAAAATAATAAAACATTTAATGTAAATGGATTAGATAATTTTGTGCCATAAAAAATCAAATAAAATTTCAAAATTAATTACCTGAATGTGAGGAAAAAATATTAATGGATTTTAGTAGATAACTAAATAAAAATATATTGTGAAAATTTTTCCACTTGAGAAAAAATATAGTGGATAAATAACATTGTTAAATATTTTTTTTGAATTGTTTTAGGAATATGGTTAAAGAATCATTAAAACCAATAGAAATTATTATTTTTCCATAAAACCCTAATTGATATAAACTGGATTAACATATACAAATGTGTGTTTTAAATTAAATATTTAAATAATAAGAATATATAAAGGAAGTTACATAAATATATAGAAAATGGAACCAAAATAAAATTGGGTTGTTCGAAGAGATCACATATAGTACATATGAGAATCCTTTTACACTAATACTGAACATCCTGAACAATAAAAATATATTCATTAAATTATTTATTAAAAATATATTATATATGGGGTTTAGTTTCTAGAATTATATTATGTTAATTTGACACCATTCCAAGGTGATATGATTTTTAATTTTGTTTTTTAAGGGAATTTATCTCATAGTTCGTTGGTGAGATCAGATGAAGATAATTATTGATGTTCCTATGAAATTGGAATAATAATTAAGTAAAAAATTAAAATTAAATTCCTTCATAATTTTAATATTTTCCCAAATATAAATTTTTCATTTATATATGGGTAATTCATTAATTAAAATGGTATTATTATACAGTTTTTTCATTTTGGGGGGATTACCAAACATCATGAACCCGATATTATATATATATATAATGGTTATAAATAAATTCATGATTTCATAAAAATTATATAATATAATTATTATAATACTAGATGAAAATAATAATATTTATATTACTATCCTTGATTTTGGTGGAAAAAAGTATATTATTTATTGAGGTTCCAAACTTACAATATAGAAAAACATGTTTTCTTTTTACAAATATATTATAGGAGGGTAAAAGATGGATATTATTCCATAATTATCACATATAAATAATTTTTGGATAATTATGTTACTATATTTAGTTGTATAAAATTCATATTTGGGTGGTATTCGACGAATCGATATTACAATTCATTTAGTGAGATTTTACCTCTCCCTTGTTTGTCTCTTCATAATCAACTCATTAAGGCTCCATGGAATGGTTATTGGTAAGAAAATTTATTTTTTGGACATGAATAGGGATGTCATGAAATATTTGAGATATTTTTGGAAACATCCATGGAGTATAGATTTTGAGGAGAAGTGGTGTTGATGGTTGGTATTTATAAATGGAGGATAATTATGTTTCTTCAATTTTAAATTTAATAGAATATTTTTTTGGCTAAATAATACCAATAGTTTTTCTTCATATGACTGTATATAGAAATAAGTCCTTGTTAATTATAAATAATGCGTTTTTACATCATCTCATGTATATTAAATAATGTGTTCAACATTATTTTATAAATACAATTTTTTTAATATCACTATTTACAAAAATGTCAACTGTTATAAAGAAGTATAAAAAATTCACAATAATGATTTTTCAATGTTATTATTAAAAATATGAAAACAATTTTATGGAAATTATTTCTTAATGACTATAAATTTAAATATTATCTAAAATATTTACTTATTTTAGAAACATGAAATTTAATGTTATGATCCATTCTTTATCCAATTGATAAATTAATTAAGGCCTCAAAAAAATTTATTCACATTTTTAAGTAAATTTAATAGTTTACAACAAAACCATTTTATTATATGAGGTTTTCATTAAAATATATTTTTATAATAATCAAATAATTTCATATTAAATTTATAAAATTAAAAACACCATATTATCACTTTTATAATATTTATTCACATTTATCATGATATAAATATGACATATTTAATTTTTATAGTTTTTTCATTATATTTTACTTTCAAGGGTGATGATAATATTTATTGTTTTTGTAATAGTTTTTTCATTCAATTATTTTATATGAATATTTCCAATTTCAATATAAATATTTTTTTTATATTATGTTGTTTAATTCGTAGAATTTTATTTCTTTGAGTGTGATCATTATGGGGAATAATTTATATAAATATTCATATTTTAGTTACCTTATATTCTATTTTTTATCAACATGTAATATTTTTAATAATAATGGATATATTTATTCAGAAAATTATGTGTATTAAACAAACATACAAATTTTTTCTATTTTTCATTGTGTGTTTTATGTTATTTATATAATACTTCAACCCAAAGTTGTACACATTTATAAAAGATAGAATTTTATTTATTATAAAAATCTTGGTTGTTATATTCTGTGCCCCACCCTCAATACATTTTTATCGATAGATTTAAATTTATGTACTAAGATGAATATATATCTGGGTTCTGTAGAACATTTACTCCATGTACATATGTATTTAGCATAGTACTTCTTCTGGGGGATAAATGTTATGTATAAAATTGTCTATATAGTCCAAAATATTCACTATATACAAATCATAATATAGAACATTTATTGATGTGATTCCTTTTAATTTTAAACATTTGAGATATTTGGTATGTAATGTATCATGTGTGACACATCACAGAGGGCATATACTTCAGATTGGGTTTGTGGTACTGTAAGATGATAGACTACACCTTCATTGGGTTCAAAATCATTAAAGGGTATAATGCACATTGGACATACATTTTCCTTCTCAATTATCATGAATCTCACTCATAAAAATGTGTGACTGATCAAATTTCTTAAATACTTAGTCTCATAGTTTATTAAATTTTTATCAAATTTTCTTTTTGTCTGATACTTTGAATAGTTTTGACCCTTTTACCACCTCTTTACCACTTCCAGTCCTTAATATAATATCCCTAATCCCACACTCGATGAACAAGTTATCAAAAAATTATATTTATATTTATATGATGGATTTTGATAAAAATTAAACTAATTAAACATTCAAAAAACTATTATCATAAATATGATTTATTGGAACACTTACATTCCTAATGAACATTAGTTTAAAATATTTATGGAATTGGGTCTGTTAAATAATAATACCCAGGAGTTTAAGGGATAATTCAAAAAAATATATTTATTTTTTATTTTATTTTTTGAATTAAGACATCATCATAAATATTAGTAATCCTTAAACACATTAGAAATCAATTTAAAATGTGGGATGATAAAAAAATATTACTACGAAACATAGGCAAAAAAAGATTTAAACTTGATAGTCCACTTCAAAAACATGACGTCATAAAAGTTTTTTCCATTCACATAATATTATTTTGAATCAAATAATAACAAACATAAACATTAAATCATTTTCACTTCCCAATTTTATTCAGAAAAATTTTCATTAAAAAAAATAATAGATTTATAATAATCATGAGTGTTTCATGGAAAACATGATAACACTTAAAAAATTCATAAAAATAAAACATTTTTAAAATAAATGTAATAATTATTCTCTAAAATTAGAATATTATTATATTAAAATATGAAAAAAAGTCTTTTTATAATATTTAGTTACACAAGAAAATTCATATAGGTTCCATTATAAATCATCATTATGGAACCCTTTGAAAATCTATTAAAATCAGATATCCTACATTGGAAGAACCAATTATTATTATTTAGAGAACATAATCATTACCCAATTAATTGGATAGATATATAATGATAACAAGTAAATTATAAATTATATATAAAGAAAAAATATTAATGAATAATATAGAATATTTTACTTATATAATCACAATGAAAATTTATCATTTTGAATCCATACTTAATAATTTTTTGGACGTCGTTATATATAGTTTTTCCTTCAAATCCCAATTTTATATAATAAATACCCATGAAAAATGGAAGGAGGTACTTTAAATGTAATAAATATGAATTATCAAAAAAATAATCCAATAATAAAATATTTATCATTCCTCCCCTACTCACTGGATTTAAAAAGAAGATGAATGTTACTTGACCTCGAGAGATATCCCCAAGATTCCCAAGGATGGAAATAAATTTAATGTATTTATTAACAGTTAGGGGATGATTTTTCATTTGAAAATAAAATAACCAATCAATACTGTAATTAAAAAATAAACCAATACATGATGCATGATATCAATTAAAGATAACTCAATGGACCCAATGATATTAAAATAAAACGAGAACCATACACCACATAGAAATCCTATAATATCAATTTACATAGTGGAAGAATGAAAAACCACGAAAAATCAATGAAAATCACAAATCCAAATCACTGATGTGCTCAAGGATCCACAACAAAAAACAGCCCATGTTTCACTAAATGCAACTAGAGAAGCTTGATATTGTACCTTTTCCCATGTCTCAATAAAAAACATATTCAAAAGTACAAAATTTTTAATGCATGGATGGGTAATAAAACTTAGTTGGATTTCCCAAAAATATTTCCCTACTCGGTCTACAATAATATAAAATGTAATCATTTTTATATAATATAGATTATATAAAAATTTATAATACAGTATATAGAAGAATATATAAAACAATAATAATAATGAAATTTTCAATAAATAATACAAATTTCCTAGGAATTCAATCAAATAATGTTCTAAAACAATATCCCAAATTCGATTTTGGGATAACCCATTCTACAATATATATCCTCACATCCAACTGTGGATGAAAAATGTTTCTACCTATATTGAGGAGTGGTGAGTCATCCTTTCACTAATTTTTCACTTATTCCACCATTTTGACGGTGGCACTACACACCCATATCAATTAAAACATTTAATTTAGATATTTCATGCCCATATGCACCCCAATACACATGAAAACACTTTACAAAAACATTCCAAACCAATGTTCATTGAAAAAATTTCAATAATTTTTTTCCAATACCATTCCATTAGTATTTTTCAAAAATCAAACCAAAAAACCAATTCTAAAACCAACAATTCAATATTAAAACACAATTCAGTTTCAAAAAAACTAATCAATTTCCACTAAAACTGAAATCCATCTTTATAGTGGGTTTATATAACAATTTTCACAGAAATTAAATTAAAAAATTTTGGTAACAAAAATTTGAAATCAAGACCTGATATTCTAAATAGAGCAGTTGAGACTGATGCTGCATACCTCGAAAAACATGGTGGAAATTGAACAATACACAAAAACATTAATGGAATCATGTTTAAACTAAAAAACATGAAATAAATCTCAAACCTATAAATAAAAAAACCTAAATATAATCATATTTGGAAACAAATTCGTTTGATATACCAATAAAGGAAGTATATTTATGATATCAAGAGTGACGGAGTTTTTGATATAAGGATATCAAAGGAAATCTACAACGAATGATGACTTACTGGGAGAATCTATCTTAAATGCACCAAGGGAAGTTATAAGAAAACCACTATATTCATATTGGAATCCTCTAATTATTTTGGGAGGACAAAATATCATGTTTGGGTTTGCTTTCGGAAATGAAAGTGGATGAATCATAATCATAACCTAGATAAAAAATTTGATCTAGTTTTTATATCATATATTATTTTCCACATGGTTAGGAAGACTTTGCACTAATAGTCCATCGACCACTTCCACAAGGGGGGATATGCATAGTTGGGTTGTAATATTAGACACACCGTGTAATAGACATGAAAATTCATCTATCCCATGTTAAAATTTTAATCCTAATAGGATCTATGGTTTGTAAAAACTATATTCCATGCCTTTAACCCTCTCAATTACCCCTATTATATTATGCATGGTTTCCATAAGGTGTCTCATGGTTCCCAAAATCTATTCTCAATCTATGATCCAATAGGAAAGCCCAAAAAAAATAAAACATCATTAAAACTCTGTCCAAACTTTACAATTGTTTTATATGAATAGAAAAATCACAAAATAAGTGTTACATGATTGAAATTGGGGGATATATATTCGTTGTACCATTGTTTTTCAATTATTAGAAATTAGAAACCCAAAATTTCTCTAAAAGTGTTCAGGACATTTCTTTTCCTTTTTTTTATCTCGAAACAAAGAATCTATATGAATCCTAAAATTGTACCCAAATAATGCAATAGAACGATGATTTATCAATGAAAGACTTATCTATAAAATCCCACATATACACTAGCACATGAACCTAAGAAACATATAGCTATACTTCAATGTGATCCCATCAAATCATATGTTCATGATATAGATGATACTTATTCAATTGCAATACATGAATCAAATTATTCATAGCACTGGACTATGGTGGAAATTCCATACGATATTCCACCTCACCAACATGTTCATGTTTCTCGAAAGGGACTTCATATCAACAGGATAACTTTCCTACATCTCAAAACATTGATATCATATCCTTGGAGAGATCTTCTAGAATTTATGATCACTCACATTTAATGTAAATAGTAATCGATGATAATATTCATATGATTTCATATGACTATGATCCATATTCATTAGTTTATTAATGAAAATAATCTTCTATATTTGTCATGGAAAATGGTCATTCAAACTATTTATGTCTCAAATTAGAGAAAGACAAGAACACCCATACAATTATTCAAATAGATCAATATGTATCGAGGCCTAATAATTGATGTTATATGTGATCTCCATGAATTAAACATTCTCTTCCCATAATATACCAAAAACCATTACACAAGACATCAACATGGTTTCCAACATTTATATCATCTGTTAAATTTTCCATTGTATCAATGAAGGATACACAATATTCATAGTCAACAAATTACTAAGTGATTTCTATTTGGATTTCAGGAAATGTTACATAGACCACAAATATATATCTAACACTATCAAATATGGTACTCTACTCTTCATTACCACTTCTGAAATATAGGTTTTCCTCTCATGATGAACCATATGAGATTAATGAATTAGAATGAAATGATATAACTTTGTGAGCTGATCCACTACCACTGATATGGAATCATGTTTCTAAAACATACTGGGAATACCTATTACCAAGTCCCACACTATCTACTCACACTTTCAAACCCAAATAAGAAATAATTAAAAAAAGCATCTTATCATTTTTTCACTTCCTTAGTATTCTAACAATTTACACATCTCAAAACAAACTCATTAAACATTATTTTCATACCGAACTACAAAAAATAATTTCAATTCCCTATACATAATTTTAATTATTGGATGAACATCCCATCATGATTAGTGGTAAAAATTAAGATGTTGTTTCTAATAAGAAATTTGGATGACCAAAAAATTTATAAACCACAAAAATGAACTTGCTTCTATATTATAACTCTCAAGGATATCCCTACCATTGAGGTTTTACCTAATAGACACCAATTATTCATCATATGTCTACACCAATTTAAAAATCTCCACCAAATTAGAAGCAAATTTAATAGGAATGAAGGTCATAATCTCAACATTTTCTTCAAATTTTAGGGGAATATGAGAATGGACTGATATCAACATTAATGCATTATAAGGCTCTCATTCCATATGATCTATTGAATTTCTAATTAATGAATCTACAACCAAATTGACTTTTTTTAATGTATACCACATTTCAATATGAAACATTATAGATACTACATTCATATTATTTTTCTTGTATTCAAATCCTATTGTGATAAATATTCCTCATGATCTTATGAATTGTGACCAAATTAATTTTTTTAACCAAGTAGATAATGAATCCAAGTCAACAATTCATGGATGATGGTGGCTAACTCCAAATAGTGTGTTGGTATGTTTTTATCAGTCACTTGTAACTAAATTGATACATATGAAATAACATGATTTCTCTACATGAGAAATTATCCCAACCGTGATCCCGAATCATCAATATACTCCAATTACCATTGTCCTATTTCTAGAAAAATAATGATTGATGATAATGTAAGGTGGCTATTAAGATGTTGAAAATAATTATGGAATTATCTATTATATTTTAAAAAATAATTATTCTTTGTTAAAGATTTCATAACTGATTATAGTAAAGAGAATTCTTTAATAAAGTGTTAGTAATAACTAGCTTGACCAAGAAAACTATGTATCATGAATACATAATTTGGTGGTTTCCATGAGATAAATGCTCTTATCATATATAGATCCACAAAAACACACATTTAAGAGATTACATTTCAAAGGAAACATACCTATTGTATCCATCAATCACACATTGGTAGTTCTGAATACAATTAATGATCCCTCATGATTCCCAACATGGTTTCAAAGTTTTTCTCATCCTTATTTATTATACATGAATACACCAATAAGTCTTCCACAAACACCACCATAAAAGAATCCAGATATAACTGAAATATTTGATTCTTCAGTTACATAAATATTTTTTTACTATTTATAATATTGAATTTCATTACCAAATATCTATAATATCTATATCTAGTCTTGAATATTGTCTTTGCAATATCATCCTTCCAAACCCCTAATTGGTGATATCCTTAGAGAAATCAAATCATGGAGAACCAATAAGATCCCATCAATTGAAAAAAAATATCCCCCTTCCAACTTCTATTTCATATCACTAATTATATTGGTTCATTTCTATATGATGTAAGGTAATTAGTATGTCTCCCCAGAAAGAGATAAATTTTAAATTCTAATTCTCTCATATGTAGAATGTTGTAAATTTATGAGGAAACAAATCTTGAAATTTTTCAAACACTATTAAGAATATATATTATTCTCAATCTAATACATCAGTTTCAAAGAAAACACCACTAAATGGTATAATATCATTCCAACTGCTGGTGCTAACAAGTATGTTTCTCCAATCCTAAGATTCCAATCTCCATTAATGGAATTTTCAACACCATATACAATTTAAAACTGACCCATCATTTATAAATTTTTAAGTGAGCCTTCTATATTTTCAAGTAATCCATAATCATTATTATATCCTTTACACCGATATAATGATGTGATAAATCACATTTCATCTCTACTCCATCAATAGTGACTAAATATTCTATAGACACAAAGGTTATTAATTTTCATTGTCAATAATTATTATAAATTTTTATCATAGAATGCATCCTCTAAAATTTTAATCATAGAAAATCAACAACAAGAGAATAAATTATATAATATGATACACCTGTATCAAACAATATTTTGTTAGGGTGAAATTGAGAATATTTATACCTCGCACAACTGATAGTCCAAATAGATTACCCAAAATAATCATATCATATGTATGTAATTGATTGTATGTCACACATTTTCCTCTATTTATCAATTGATATTTCCATACGCAAAGAGTCATTGAATTTATGGATTTTCCATTAAAATTAATATTCTACTAATGAGGTTGATTCTGTTGTTCTCATCTTCCCAAAGCATATGATTTCTAAGATAACATAAAAGTGTCTCGAGCACTTGACCATGGTGAACTATGATAAGATCAATGATTAATCCCCTCTAATTTTAGCTTTTGAATGATCTGGGTTATGCTATACACTATCAATTTATGTGGATATGGAAAATGGTTTAGAATCAAATATATTTTCTCTTCGGTTGTGGATGATGTTTTACTAATCTCGAAATTTGATTTTGATTCATTCTCTAACCATCGATAAAAGTGTCCCTCTTCTGTTTTCTCACACCATTAAAGATCACACTATTTCCCATGGGTATCAACACACTTCCTCCTCTCATAGATCCTGGGATTTTCTTTTTATCTAATTTTATTCTATAGAACATATCATTATAATTAATGAAAAAAATTTCATAACTACCTTAGAAAATATCCACCATTAGATATTATTCAATGATGTGTGACTTCATGGATGCTCTCAAAAAATCATATTGTGAAATGTTAATGGATTTAAATAATTTATCCACATACATATTGATAGAAATATTTTAAAACATTATGCAGTTGAAATCTAACGTTCATTGTAACTTTAATGTATGAGGATAGAATTGTTTTGTTAAACTATTCCTCAAATCCACCCATTAAAGGATGTGGTCTAATTTATCTTAAATAAATAAATCTCACCACAAGGATGTATAATCTTCCATTATATAAGATTCCATATTTAAATTCAACATTTTTAGTATTCCTATGAAATTAATGATATAATTCATCATATTCTTCCACACCTCTCCCTTTTCATAATTTAGAGTCACCCAAAAATATGGGTGGATTATTTTTCTGAGATTGGATTGATTGATCCAATTTCCATGGCTCATCCCACCAATTCCCATTTTATATATCTAGATATAATATTATAAAACTCTAAACAATTTTATTTTTCACCCATGGTTCATGTGCAACAACATTATTAGAAGATTCCCCTAGAAGGTTTCATGATGCATAGTGGGTTAAAATTTATAAAAAAGCCAAAAACTCCATAATTAACACTCTTAATTATCTGAAGGATAATCATTTCAAAATCTACAACATCATAATAATAAAAAATTATGCAATGTCAACAATTTAGCATTTTTGATATTTTTTTTTAAATCTCCCTTTTTGTTTGAAAATCAAACAATTTAAAAAATAAATCCACAAAACTCTTTTCAAAATATTACATTAAAATCCAATTTCAATTTTTATTTGAAAATTTAACAAATTGATAGTAATAATTACCAAAAATTCAATATGAACACCTAGTGGATAGAAATTTTTATAACTCATCTCATTCTCATCGCATTGGATACCCTCATGACAATAATATTTCAATATCATATATGTGACTTCAAAACACTTATGTAACAAAATTATTTTTTATCAGGATATTTAACATAAAAAGATCAGTTACATCTTCATATGATCTAAATTTCATGTACTACCAACCCAATCATTTCTACAATCTCAACATAAATAATATATTAGAATAAATTGAAAATTCTAGGACTGACATCCAATAACATGTCAAATAATAATTTTTCTAGGAAGATATTCAGATTTACCACACTAATACACCTAGTCTCATACAAAAATTGATACTGACCAAAATGATACCACATCAAACATCATTGAAATCGTCAATTTTCTTGAAATGTTGTTAGGATGATTCTTTACCTTAAGGGACATCCATTTTTTTGAAAAGGAACGAAATGCATGTGAAGGGATTCCTTATATGTTTGGGGATATTTTTCACATTGAAAATAAAACAACCGTCCAAACATGTCAAAACAAAATAAACCACTAAATTATACTTTATATCAACAGAAGAAAACTCAAATAATAAACTGATATTAAAATAAATCTACACACATGAACCACAATGGAAGACTATAATATCATTATATATAGTGGAAGACTACAAACCCCACAATTCTCAATGATAACAACAACCCAAAAGCACACATGTCATCAATGATCCACTCTATAAAACAACCTATTTATCACTAAATAACACATGATATGTGTGATATATTACCATTTCACATGTAATAGTAAAAAACATCTGAATATGCATAAAACTTCCAAATAATATTTGAGTAAAGAATCTCATTTATATTCCACCAAATGACAACCCTACTCACTTCGCTATGTTAAATTGTTTTATCACAGTTATATAAAACAATTTATATACAAAAATTCAAAATTATTTTATATTATGATTTGAAAAAGGTCCAAAACATAGATGTTTTAACAAAACAATAAAATGTTTCATTAAAAGAAACAAAAAAAATCTCAATCCATTTTAAACGATCATATTTTGCATAACCCATTGTTTTCCCTAAATCCACACATCCAACCATGCATTCAACATAGACCTCCCTCTACTTTAATGTGGCGATTCACCCTTTCACCAATGCATTTCTAAGTGAACCATTTTGAGTGGGGTACTTCATGGCCATATTCATCCAAACCATTGAAGGGGGTACTTCATGCCCTTATTTATCCCATAGAAAATGAGATCACCCCACACAACCATTGAAAAATAATTTCAACCCCAAGTGTGTTGATCCCATTTCGATGAAAAAATCATTTTTTTCTAATACATTCCATAAAACCTTTTTCATATATCATAGGAAACTAATATTTTTAAATCATCATTTTAAAATCAATCCATTAAATTGTTTTAGAAATAATTCATCAATTTCCAAAAAAACCTACATACCAACAATGAAGAAGGATTCTACCATGTTTTGTACAACAATTTCACACAAAAAAGTAAAAAAGTAAATTTTAAATATTGAATTCATATTCTAAATGGAGTATTTTAGAGTGAAGCCACCTACGTAGGAAAACATAGAGAAAATGGAAACAAACATTAAACTGTCTACATAATTGGGTTAAAACTCCAAAAATCCACCTTAAATATTTTTCAATAAAATAAAAAAAATTAAATATAATTTAATTTTTCATCAAATACCATAGATCTTTCAACATCAGAAGTGTTTATATGAAACCATGATATGGGGAGATGTATATATTTGGAAAACTAATAAAAACTACAATTTATATAGTCTAACCATATGAATATGGATTAAACACACCTATATATGCCTACACACTGCCTATTTAACAATTTAATAATCATATACTACCTTTTCTAGGATAAAATAACTAGTTAGGGTAATTTTGGGGAAATAAGTGGGGTTAAATATAATTCCCAACATTGCACAAAAATTTTAGGATCTATTTTTTAAACCATAAATGGTTAGTAACACGTTTAGGAAAATTTTGGGCTAACCATTTTCCATCAACTACCTAAATTGGCGGCCTTTCACGGTTGTCTCTCATGGTTAAAAAAATCATGAACCATCCATGTCAAATTATTTTTCACCGTGTTGAACTATTTTTTCGAGGTAGCCTCTCAATTTAGAAAACCTACACACCATCTCGGGCAACTTCCCCTTATTCCAAGACTAATTATTCATGGTTTTTTATTTTTGTTTCATAGTTTCGACAAACCAATATCAAACAGTTCACCTTTGAAAATCCTTAAATCATTCCAAAGTGCTTCTAATGCCTCTCAAAAATTATCCATATATATATATATATAAATAGAAGTGTTACTTCAATTTTTTGGTGATAAAAATAACTATAATAGATACAGGAAAAGTAAACAAAGTTCTATATACATAAATAGAACATTGAGTTTTATTTTTCTCAATATATTCATTTTAAAAAACATATGATGATTCTATTTTTAAACAGTTAAATGAAATTAAAACTATATAAACTTCCATTATAATTCAATTATTTACATATAAATAAATGAATAATATAATTTTATGAATATAGACTTTTAAAAAATAATTATATATTAAATCATTAAAAAAAATATTAGTAAAAAACTCCCTTGACTAGAGTCTGATTTTCCACGTACATTCATTATGTCCAATCTAATAAGCATTTATAAATTATTTATATTATAATGAATCATTTATAGATTTAATAAGTCATTATTTATAAATTTATTTAATTTATTTATATTTTTTGTATAATTAAAGAAAATAAGATAATTCAACATTAGTTGTTTAGAGGAAATAAAATTCATAATTAAAAATATCTACTGTATGTTGTCCACGTTAAAGGGGGTCATTATACCATCATCATCATAATAAAAATCATGAATTAATTAAAATTTATTTACTTTAATTATAAATTTAAATAAAGCCTTGTATGATTGTTTTGAAAAATCAATTATTTTAAAATCATAGAGATGACATGTTGTATGTATGCATGATTGACATTAAAAATATTCAGTGAACATGGGGGAAATAATCTAGGGAAAATTTTATAATTATAATAAAATAATTATATCAGATATATTTTAGTAACTCTTTATATATTATTATACATTCCATCAATGTGATATAGTTATGAGAAATTATTCAAATAACTTATTAGAGTTGGTAATTCAAGGGTTAGAACGAATTCCATTATAGTTCTTCAATATATAAAAGGTTGGAAAATAATAAAAGTAGTATTTTTTAAAAATTATAATTATATCATTAATATAATATATATATATATTAAATCAATAATAATAACTATTCTTATAAATTAGTGGAGGAAAATTCATTATATCAATTCTTCATAATCAGTCAACCTTACACATGAACGGTGGTTCTGTTTCTCGAAGGATGAAGAATGAGACATGTTAAAGATAATATTTCAACATAATAAATTATCAATATATGGTAGAAATTGATGTCATTAAATCATAAACGATAAAAAAAATTAAATTATGTAGAAAAACATAAAAAATTAAACATTCAGTGAAATGATATACAACTTATCCAGAAAACATATATTTTATAACACATTATGGAATCAATAATTGGTATTACGAGAAAAATATGAAATTAAAAATGTGTTAAAGTAGTTTAATGAGTTATATAGACAATTAATGGAAGAAATAATTTTCTAAAATGTTTTTATGAAGAGAGAATAGGTGGTGTTTTTCTTTAATTAGGGAAGGAGTACTGTTGGGATTTCGTAAAGTAGTAAATTTATATAAATTAATGTTCATGTAAATTTCATCCAAAATGATATTTTTATAATATAGTTATAGGAAGATTCTATATATCCACATACAATAAAATATATGGATTTGAATGTTTGGTTTTTACCCTCATCACATTGTTCTAACTCACAACCCTTTTTTCCTTAACTTTGGTTTGACAATTTTCCAACATTATTGGATATAAAATTACATATATAGTTAAAATTCCATTATAAATTGTATATGGATGAACTTTTAAACAATTTCCCATTGAACTTTTCTCCATGCATTATTTTCTTGAATAATAAATCATATAATAAAACATAAAAATGTGATTACTATAATTTAAGGAATATTTCATATTTTTTTACCTTAAAAAATAGATTTATTGAATTAGAATATAAAATATTTAGTTATAAATTTAAATTTTTTATTAACCATAAAATATTTGTAAAATGATAATCAATCCAAATATAATTACCATTAATATTTTTTAGTAATAAATTGTTCACTACTCTCAAATGTGTATTGTAAGACATGTATACTTAAATATATTTATTATAAAATGATTAAGAAACTAAAAATAATTTACAAAAAATAATACAGTGGTCAATATCAATGAAATACAAGAATAAATTACCATAAATTAGAAACTATGATTTTTATGGATGTAATACACACATAAAATTTTATTGGAGGGAGATTGAGATTTCTAGAAAGCACTCGGATGATTTCGATGAGGGAAGTATTCTCTTCATATAAGTGATTATGCAATCATGGGTCCATTTGATCTATAGTGGGAGTTTTCATTCACCCCTACGAAGTTTATCACGGATGGTTATGCTCCTACCATATCTTAAAAATCTATTTAATTTACGAAATCCCTTGTCACACCCTTTGTATCTGACATTTGAAAATTGAATGTTCATATGCATTTTGAGGATGGCTCCAACTCTATTGTGGCTGACCCAGAATCTCTCCTACAGTTAATAGATCTATACAAGTCTTAGTGTTAGATTGTACCTCATAAAAGAAAGGAATGAAACCTTGGTCCCCTGCAGATCTGAAAATTAGGGGCTCTCATTGATGGGGTTTCTCTAGGTGGAGACTCATTCCAATCATAAAAGGTTACTTTCAGATTATATTATAGAGGAAAGAAGATCGTGATGTGGTCTATCGAATAATGAACATTAATATCAAGCCAGTGTTTTTTTGTCTCTCAGAGTGGGATTCTAATTTCAACCCTTTCAAGCAATAGCACTCCATAGAACATGTGTGGACATGAATCTATGTACTCCTATGTGTGTAATGGCACCATAAAATTCTCAGTGATATTGTGTCAGGACTTTTCACACCCTTAATAATTGCCCATCACTCCATTAATGGTGATCATGGATGTATGTGAGGGTCCTCATTGAAATTAATATAGAGGCATCACCTCCTGGACACATCTTTTTAGCCAATGAAAATAATCATTTGTAGGGTTAAGAATAGTATGAGAACCTCCCTAAATTTTGTGATCATGGTAAATTTGTTGTCTATTTGGTCAATAATTATTGTGTTATGCAAAAATATGAAAAAACAGCTCCTATAACCTCGACCTAGAGGGAGGTTTCTCAATGAAAAATAAATAATAAACATGGAAAGGGTAATGTCATAGGCAATGAGCCTATTAGGGGAGGACCCTCAGTTATGCATGGGGACCCCACAACATCTTGGGAAGATTTATCTGATGCAAATGATCTGCAACTTGATCACAAAGAGAGTATGGGATGCCCGTGTAAAGATTGGCATTACCCAGAAAAGAAGGAGGCCATGTACTGATCATCCAATCAATTCTCTATTGCGATTTTAGTGCATGTTGAATCCTATATTATTAATATTATTTCTTATGGGAGCTGTGATAAATTCAGGATGGAACAACTGTCTTCAAAAATATCTTATGGCATTCGGGCAAGGGGACCGGCTTGCAAAATGGGAAAGACACAAATTGATGTGCAGAATAAGGACGCACCAGATCTCATGGACTTTCCTCAACTAAATATGGATTCTTTGGTTGTGGTCACTTAATCTTCTCATGAACTAGCCGATAAAGCTAGGGATGCATCAAAGAATAGAGTTATTATCTCATCATCCAATAATTTGGGAGAAAGGAAAGAGACATGCAGTACCCAACATCAGCCTGTAGATGTTCTCAATGAATCTAAGCATGAAGTCCCTACCTCCTCAACAAGGTCTTCTCAGAAGTCTAAATTCTTGGACACCTCAGGTAAGAGGGTAATTACCCACAAACCAAAGCCTTAATTAGGATCATTTTTATGAACTGTTAAGGGCTAGCCAACCCTGACACTATAGGATCCATTAGGCTGATTGTAGGTATGTATAAACCTAATAATTTATGAATATATGAACCTTATCTTACCTCTCTTAATATAATAATCCTCTTAGTAGAGCAGTCTACTCCCTTTCAGGATTCAGTGGGTCTAAGGGATATTCATATAGAGTTTGTCTTTTTATTCATACATCTATTATTAATGCAGTTACATTTTCTGTGAATGAACATATTCTCACATGATATTTTTTGAAGTTAGGACGGATGATGATCTTATTTGTTGTGTATGAACACAATAAATACATTTATAGGAGGAATCTATGGGGCTGAATTTAAGATCTAGAAAATTTAATTTTGGACCCATGGTTAATTGTATTGGTATTTAATTCTGTTCTCCATGAAGATGAGATGTTATGAACAGTTTCGAATTCTACATCCATGGTTGAGTTTCAAATATGTATCATGGGAGACCACCTTACTAAAAATAATCCTAATAGGGCCAAGTTCACATTGTATAGGATTCATCTTAATGGAATGAGGGATAACCGAATTGACATATCATTTTCCAATGGGTCCTCTCTTGCAATTTGGATGTCCATATCCTCTATTACCATTGTTATGAATAAATTTTATCATCATATTGTTTTGGTGAGTCTTCTTAATATGGAAATAAATAATCAAAATCTATTCTGATTCAATAATGCATGGACCACTCTCCGAGAGTGCTCATGAATTGTGTAGGATATATAGGGATCATGGGCTTGTGTTGTCAATCATCTTTTCTACATTTCTATGATCAATTTGGATAAAATGAAACTGAAGGAATGGAGATATGACAGGTTCATCTCAATGGATTCTGAAACTGATGAAAGTGAATGAATTGTACATGAATTATAGGATTATATTACTATATATCACTTTGAAGGGGATCTGAGACATAAATATGAAATTACATCATAGCATGGGAGTCTATTCAAGCTTTGTGAAAATATTAGAAAAGATGTCTTTAAGACAATATGGATATCAGATGGAGATAGGAATACAATGATATTTCATTCTCTTCAGATTGATCGATGGTCAAAAAGGACCCTTTATTTTCTAAAGGATGGGGATAATAATTTGGAGGAATGGAATGAACTCTCAAACCATATTATCTCTTTTTACACGGGTCTTTTCAACCGACCTCCAAAGAATGAAATGATAATGAAGAACATCATCCCAAATCTAGTTACAGAGGAGAAAAATATCTCATGTACCTATTTTCCAACATAAACTAAAATTAAAGAGGTTTTATTTTGTATAGAGACGAATATTCATCTATGATCGGACAAAATCAGTAATCAATATTTTTAGATATATTGGGAAACAATACATGATGATGTTTTCCAGCATGTAATGAATTTCATTAAGGATTGGACTTCTCTTCAAGGATTCAATGGAAAGTTTAATTCCTTTACCATGATGATTGAGAATGCTTGTAGGATTATCCTGTTCAGGTCATTTTCTCTTCTATACTCTATTTACAAGGACATTACTAAAATTATTGAATGAAGGTTTTCTTTTTTATCAGGTAAAACAATATCATCAAATCAATTTTCATTTATGAATGTTTAAAAAATACATGACTATATGATCACTACCTCAGAGTTTTCAATATAAAAAGGAAAACAACCATAGGTGGAAACATATCTCTCAAAATGGACATCACAAAGGATTTTGATACATTGTTATGGGGATTTATGGACAAGGTTTTTCACAGTCATTTCATCCATATGAAATTTATACATATGATCAGGATTATTTTTTGGTCAGCCTGCATCTCCATACTCATTAATGAATCCATGGAGAGTTATTTTAATTCCCACAGAGGGTGAGATAGAGGGATCCCCATTCATCAATTATTTTTTGCTATAGAATAAGATTAACTAAACATACATATACTTGACATGGTAAAAAAGGGTGATTTTTCCACCATCAGATATGCCTGATGTATTTTTCTCCATCCCACTTATTCTTTGTTGATGAAATTTTCATTTTTACAGAGGGAGATAGAAGGAACCTCAAAAATATTTAAAAAATCACTCCAATATTATGATAATGTTTCTGGGCATGTTATCAACTATAAGTAATCCATTATGTACTTTGGTAGGTTCATTTCATCCTCTATGAAGACCTACCATACCAATGATTTGTTTATAAAGGAGGATACATTTCCTTTTAACAAAATTGTTTTGCAAATGTATTGTAGAAATCTTTGGCGGTCACACTTCCCAAATACATTGAATCAAATCCGAAAACACTCACATCATGGAAAGAGACGTCTCTATCAATGGATGGGTGAATTGTTCTGGTGAAGCACATTGTCATCTCGAAGATGGTATACACATTTATGGTATATCTTCAGTCTGTCGCTTTTATTAGAAAGAATAACATTTTTATGAAAAACACTGTTTGCAGAATAAAAATTATGTAATGGAATACAATATCTTCCCTATGAAAAAAAAGGTTTCTTAAACTAAAATTTTCGAGGACTTGGAATCAAGAACATGGAGTCCTTTAATCAATGACTGCAGAGATTTTTTTAGAATCTTATCAATAAAAAATACACATCATTGGAATTATTAAGTGGTAGATTTATGGAAAGACTTATTGATAAGAATATAAACTATATTGTGTATTCTGTTTGTCTTATAGTAAATTTCATTTTTCTGAAAATTATCGTTCACTCCAATTGGATGGGCAACATGAATTATTCCCTGTTGTTTTTCTATGATAACAATAATGGTGGTGCCCTCATTAATCGAGATATCATGGAGGGTAATTAAATTTATCATAGCATCACAATTAAGGATTTGTTGGAATATATGGAAATGGTTGTAGGTGATATTGTTAGTAATGTTGCCATCTATCACTTTGTTGATCAGGAGGATGCTATTATCTAGGAAGGGTCAGCCAATGGATTGCTTGAATCAAAAAAATATACCATCATCTAACTACTGGTGATAAGAAGTTTATTGTAAAATTGACAAAAAAAAATGGATGAGACCATCATAGTTAACTCTATTATGGTGGTCTTCTCTCAACAAGATACAAATGGATTCCTACCTTCAAAGGGTTAAAATCTCTTTATCCTCTTGATATTCCATTAGCACGAAATATTGAGAGAATGTTGGACATATTTTTATGAGATGCAAGGCTTATTCTTCACTATACATTAGAGTAAATCAGTTTTTCAGAATATATATCCATCATTCTGAGTCATTCCATTATATTATACATTAAATTGTTAATGTTACCCTTTCCATATAGGTGATACTGATTTTCCATCTATCATATTCTGAGCTCATCCACTACATCTGGATCTATATGAAAGTTGTTGTGCAAGCCAGCACGAGATTTATTGCTGGACACATGTTGGATTCCATCCTCATTGTTGTTAATGATATTAATTATCTCCATTCAAAAAAATACAGTAACTTATTTGACAAATGTACTATCCTAAGCTGACATAAAATCACTGATAATTTTCCAACCTCTTTTTATACTATGGATTTTTTATGGACACCTCCATATGAAGGAGGTTTATAGTGAAACATAGGTGGAGCTACAAGGGGTAATCTAGGCCCCTAGGGGTATGGTGATATCACAAGGTATAAGAATGGGGATGATGTTGAATGTATGTATGGGCGTTGTGGAAATTTCACAACTTTCAAAGCATTGATGTTAAGATTCATAATAAAAATTTATCAGGCCCTCCAAAGAGAATGGAATCTTATCTAGTTTGAATGTGACTCTACCACTCTCGTGAAAGATGGAAGAGCTGGTTAGAGGCATCATTCATGGAGGCTGACTACTAAAAGGGAGAACTATCGTGACAAGTTATCTTCTATGAATTACTTTATCGCTCACACATTCATAGGGGAAAACTATCTTGCTGATGGGATGGATGAAAAAGGAGTCGATGTGGATGTATGTATTCACTTGAATACTTTTTTGATAACATGGTTCATCTTTTCCTTCGAGAAAAAGGTAAAATTCCTACATTTCCCATTCTTGTATACTTTAATTTTTTTAATAGAAGGGCTTAAGTGGTCACTTTTATAAAAAAACATACAATTTTATAAATTCTTATTTTAGTTATATTATAAATCATTTTCATGTTTGTTTTATCATGGATGAAACTTGTTAACCATTTAATATGGATATAATTATATTCCCTATATAATTAATAATGAAAAAAATAATAGGGAACTATTTACTGATTATTAATAATAATCATTCCAAATATATATTCAATTTTATCAACTTAAGATCAAATAAGTGGGATTAATTTTGTATTAAAATAAAACCGAAAAACCATACCAAATGCGGTTTTCCAGAATAAATTCCTTCTGATGTTTAATAAGTATTTTTACAATAATTAAAGGAAAAATTATTTTCAATAAAAATAATTTTATTAGTAATTATTTTAATGGACTAAATATAAATTTATAATATTTTTTTCAAAATTCATATATTTTTAATTCATTAATACGATATATAGTTTTCAATAAATATAATTTTTTTTAACATATTCACTAAAAATCAATATTTTTTAAATAAATAAAAATAATAATATAATAATAATTTTATATGATGATTTATAATATGATATAAATTTTACAAAATTATTATTTCTATAAATTGCATAAATTATTTAGATTATTTGATCACAATAAGTAATAAATTACATTTTTGAAGAAAAGATATTTTGTATGAATAAAAATATTTTTTTAAAAAAATTGTTCAAATTTTATAAGAATTCATCAATATTTTTTATGTAATGTGTATTTTATATATTTTTAATAATTTCATTACATATATTGATAACCACAAATTAAAAATTATGGTTTTTAAAATTATATTTCAACAATAATATTTCATGGTCTATACAAACTCTGTTTTTTGAATTATATATGCTACATAACATTATATTATTATTTTAAAATACATCTTTGTTACATTCTCCCCCACATTATTTAATTTTGTCCTAACAAATTTTTCTTGAGCTCGGTAATTAAGGTTTTAACATTTAAAATAACTTTTTTTTAAACCAACATAATAAAAATGGTAAATAAAACATCCTTTTTAAAATATGGAAAGAGAAATATGAAGGTCATATTATGTTATGATATATGTCTTTCATATAAAAAGAATATTCGTGGGAAATATATATTTTGACATAATGGAAAATATTGATTTCAATGTAATTATGGAGAGCGACATATAACATTGGTCACAAGATAATTAATAATCAGGATAATGATAATGAACACAAATCCATAAGTAAACTATGTGTGGAAATATCAATTATTTTTGACAAAAATAATGAAATATTCTAAAAATTTTATTTCAAAACAAAATTCCTAGAGTTGGTGAATTATTATTTCATCTATAATATGAACATAAGTAAATATACATTATTAGTAAGTAAAATTTCATCCTTTAATTAATTTCATCCTCAAATAACCTTTTCATTAAACAATGAGTATTTGATTTGAATTTTTCTTGTATAGTGCACTAATATAATGTAATATTTGATAAAATAATCTATAAAAGGAAATTAAGTTATTCCTCCAGTTTTTATTCATTAAACAAATCCAAAATTCAAAGGAAATGGTATGATTGTATCCAATATTAAAAAACCATCATATTAATATATAAAACATATAACTAAAAAATATCCATCAACGAATCATATTTAAACATAAATAATCTGATAAACGAATAACCATAGAAATCTTCAAAATCATGAAAATCACTAGATTTTTTAGCATAATATTCAATGATATTGTGAATATTTATCTCCAAAGAATATCAATCACATATTACATAACATTAAAAATGTATATTCCCTAATAATAAAGACAATTATGTATAATAATATTTTCCATAAATATCTTGAATTACCAAAAACAAAAAATAATGTAATATATTCCTTCAAAATATAATTCAACCATTATTCTTCAATTAAAAAAACTCATCTTAGAATAAATTATATACATTTACCTTTAAAAAATATCATCAAAAAAATAGTGAATTATTACGGAAATAATATTAATAACATAGCCATTAAATATATTTATAATCTCGTGGTTATCTACATAAATAATCAGATGTCCCCATTATATAATAACAGTTTAATATTATTTTACCAAAAATACTTCTATAATAATGATATTTTAAAATCTAATATTCATAAATAACATTTAATTTTTATCCATTAAATATAAAAGAAATATTACCCCAATATAAATAACACTAAATCACCTACTAAACCCAAAGGTTGTATTAACATACATGACTCCAAAAATACTTTTAATCATATTAAAATATCAAAATTTAATGCCTCAATATAGTTTTCAATGAAGTTAAACTAATTATTGAACATAAACTTATAATAATATAATTGTACCCATATCGCTTAATTTGATCTCACATGATAAAATCAAAATTTATAATGTTATTTAAACCCTATAATTATACCATGTACAATATAACCATTCCTACACTCCTGGATATTGTCCTAAAAACCAAATCATTACATTTATGTTGTTGATAAAAAATAATCATATACTAATTAAAACTACCCAAAACATAAAAATTCAAAATGGATTTTTGTATCACCTATATCACCATGTATCTTTTAGGATTACTGTTTATGATAACTAGAAAAAAGATTTATATAATACTAATGATGAATTTATTTAATTATTTTCCCACCATTCCCTTATTTTTCTATATTTATTATTTATCATTATTTATACACATTACTGATTCATACAAAAAATAGTTGACAACATCATATTAGAAGAAAACAATAAAATAATGTATTTGGTCGATATAAAAACTATAAATCCATAAAAGGAGAATTTTCGTTTCGTAAAACCAACTCTGTAAACAAATAATTGTTTATATTCACATGAAATTCATATTACTTACCAAACATAATCATAAATCAATTTATATTAAATCCAAATATAAAGAACATAATCATTATGGTTTCCTACAAAACATGATAACACTAAAACACATTTTATTAAAAACATTCCTATTTTACTCTACATGGTTTATTCATTAATTTAAAACAAATATTTTTTCCATATATTTTAAAATTAAATTATGTCAATGAATACTAATTACCATGAATTTAAATTTCTTTTAGGTTCCATTATAAATCACCATAAAAATTCATTTCATGAACCCTATCATTTGGAATAACCCATCTGATAAATTTCCAATGTAAATATTTGATCTGAACCATTGTTATAGCTATTCGAGGAATATAAATAGTTCATAAACAATGTCCATGTGCTATAACATCGTAATACACATAGAATATTTCGTTAACCTTATCAAACTCAAAATAAAAAGGTTTTCAAAAACAATTGTAAAATATATTAGAATATAGAAATACTCATTTTCTTTAAAACGAATATTAAAAATTAAAATAAATAGGAAAAAGGGAAATAAATTTTCTCATTAAATAAAATATGTATTCTAATAAAACAATAGAAACATAAAAATTATTATATGTTTAAGGGAAAACTAATTTACATTGTATATTTGGAAATAGAACTTTTATTTTTTCCCTTTGTCAAATTATTTTATATAAAATACATAACAAGAATCATTTTGAAAAAAATTAAAAAATTATAAATATACATAAAAAGTCATTTATAATTTGTTAATATTCACATAAATACGTCTATATAATTATTTGATGAATATTTAAATGTGAAAAAATATATTTAAACTATACTTTATCCAAAAATTTAGAATGAGATTTGAGGGTTAATTTTTAATACGATGAATCTAATTTGTCACGTACATTTATTCTATCCTTTAAAATTAAATTTTATCAAATATTTAATTTCTTATGAACATTTTATTGGTCTAATATCTAATAATTAATCAAAATATATCAATTATATCAATAGAATATAAAATTTATTAATCTATTTATTCCATGTTAGTCTTTTAAAACTCATGAAAGCGGTGATTATTCCATAAAATCCATAAAATAATTATCATATATTTATCATTTATATTATATAATTTTAATTTTATATCCATATATATATATATATGGTTATTATGAAAAATTAATTATTCCACAATCATGGAGAAAATTGGTCATACATATCTATAGGAAATTATTAAATTTCTCAAGTAACATGATGGGAAAATGTTTTGTAAAATTTTATGTTTCTAAAATGAATATAATATCTTAAATATCATTATATTTTATCATAAACACTTATATAATCCCCCTATGTCGTGTGGTGATGACAAATGATTCATGTTTCTTCATTAATATTATAATCTACACGTATGAATGAATGAAATTATAATTTTTCATTTTCTGTAAAGTTAAAAAATAGATGATAGATTATATTTATAAAATGATAATTAGATCATGAATATAATACATAAAAAATAAATCCAAAATCATAACTAGTTATAAGAAGTAGTTATGGAAAATGAATCACATTGCTTTGTCAGTTAGTAGTCCTCTATGCAAATGAATGATGGTTTTGTTTATCATTAGATATAGGAGGATATATATTAATTTATGCAATAAAAATAATATAATATTATTAAATTGGAAATAATTATTTCATTATGTCAAAATTGTGAATTTTTTTATAGATTTATATGAATAAATAAAAATATAAAATTAAGTAAAATGGTATACTTCTTCAACATTCAAACTTTTTTCTGTGCACCTTAATCATTATTATGATGATATTATTCCAAGAATAAGTACTATATGATTTGGATAAATATTATAAGAAGATATTTTGTATAGTATTAATTTATCCAAGTTTTTGAAAAGGTGTGAGAAATATGAGAGAGGAGGTTCCATTTTAAACGTTACGGGAGGAGAACTATTGTAATTCATTAATTATTAAATTTATATAAATTAATTTTAATTTTAAATTTCATCCAAAAAACATATACTTTTTTGATAGTGTAATTACGTGTTGAAATAATCTCCTCTATTTAATTATACTCATGTTTTCAAGATGTTTTCACTCTCTTCACTTTTTTTTCACATAATTAACCTTTTTATCCATATCTTCATTAAATCTTTGTTGTGAAAAATTTTATTATAATTCTTCACATATGTTAATAATTTGTACATAAATAGTATATTTATGAATTTAGAACAATTTAACATTCCACTTTTTAACATTATATATAATTTTTTTAACCATTCAATAAAACATAAAATACCATTAATGTCATCATATTAGCTACTCTATATATTGGTTTATAAAACATAAAAAAATCTATTAAATTCAAATATAAATTCTTTCACATTAAATAATAAATTATTTTTAAAAAATATATGACACCATAAAGCATAAATATATAAATTCCATTAATGTTATGAAAATAATTTTTAATGTTTTTCTATCTACTTGTACATACAGTGTCTCTGGACTATATAAGGTTATAAGGTAATTATTTAACCACATATATATAAAAAAATATGATATGATAATAAAATATAAATCCTTATTCGAAAAATATACATTAATATTCATTCAAAACTTATCATTATATATTGGTGAACATTATTTGGAAATTAAAATGTTAGCGGGTATCATATTGTATTTTTCATTACATAAAATATTATATAGGTAATTATTAATGAATAAAATATCTATGTGTCCATAAATTACTAAATAATATTATTATAGAGTTAATATAATATTAAAATAATGTAAATTATATATTTATTTAGATTTTAATTCCTTTTTACAATATTATAACCATAAATTACTTAATTTTCCCTTAAGTGATCTTATAACTATTTTCCATTGTATACTATACATAATGACCTAAATCAGATGAAAATTCAAAAAAAATTAATATAAAAAACTAATTAAACCATTTTATAAAATTAAATTCATATAAGTGGTAAAATTTAATTAAAAAAAGTTGCCAACCATTAATAAAATTAGTTTTCCAGGAAAAAAATGTCTCTGTAAGTATAAAATGATATTTATACCAAAATAAATAAATGAACATTTCAATTAACATTAATGGATTATTAATATCTTAATATGAATAATTTAATTATTAAACTAGTTTAAAACAAAATTGAATTTTGTAAATTCTGGAACAAGGATTATAGTTTCAAAAAAATCATAAATTTTTCACTATTCATAGAAAAATAATTTATTCAATATAAATTATAATGAATCATCCTCATAAATATTTTATATTATTATAGTAACAGATAATTATTTTTTGAAAATAATTATTTATAATGTGGTGTAAATTAATTATAATATTCACCTATAAAAAGAAATAAGATCCATTTATGTAGAAACTCTATTTTTAGAGGGTAAACATTGTTTTATAAAATATTTATTGTTTTTACTTGGAATTTATCAATATAATATTAATTATTAAGAAGTATATATATTTCATATTTTTATTAATATAATTCAAACCCTCTAATTCAATGAAAATGTAACAATATTTATATTTAAATAATAATATTCCATGTTTCATTTAAGATTGGTGTTGTTTATTGTATAGGATATCAAACATTGTGTTATTATTTTAAAATCATGAGGTGTTTCGTAATAGAATAAGATAACCTAATTTATCAAATAATTATGTTTTTATACATGTTATCCCCTAAATTTATCTGTATGGATCCATTTGGATGCTTTATGGGTTACTCTTATTGTATATGAACTCTATTAAAGAAATTTGATTATCCAACCATCCTATGAAGTCCACCATGAATGTTGTAAAAGTATCCCTAATTGTCCTAATATTCTAGTAAGATTGGAAACCAAATTTTGGATAATAATTCATATTAATTTTAACCAAACTGTTTTGATCATTTTGGAGAACTTCTAAGAAAAAGGTGGTATATCTAAGATCATGAGAATATGTAATCGATATGGTCATTCAAAACCAGTCAAATAATAATGTTTTGTATATCCCTAAATGTTGAGTGAATGAGAATTCCATGTAGATAAAAATTAAAATATTTTCCATTCTTAGTCGATCTACTAAATACCATATAATAATATTTTCTTTGTATGTCTTAGGATTATGTGTGTGAATTTCCACCATGATGTTTTCCCATTTTTATGTATAAATGGTAATGGATTCATCATTCCAATGTAATTTTTCCTCTAATCACTCACATGGTGACAAAAAAGTAACATTGTTGAATATTTTTCAATACCCTTCATTATATTTTCCTACCATTATTTATTTTGGTGATCTTGATGTATCAATGTTATCTGATGGTGGATGGAGAAGGCTGATCTTTGTTCATTATTCAACTAAATATTATACTTCTTAATATTTGGTGATAAATAGTTTCATGAATGAAATATATTAATTATTTCTTCATAAATATTAAACTCAAAAGGGTATCCATTGATTAGTTTTCTTTTTTTATCCTATAAAATGTATCTTCCCTATAAATAATTTTCATGGATTAGTTTTCACGGTTTATCCTATAAAATGCATCTTCCATTTTTTTACCTTCCCATTTCAATTTTTGATTGAGCCTTCATTACCCTTGATAATTTGAATCCAATGTTTCATGAGCATATGAATATTGTTTCGTGTGAATATATGCATAATTCTCACATGATCCATATATTTTCACCGTACACCTAGAGAGATGATGGATCCAATTGTTAAATATGAAGATAAATATAAAAAACTCTTGGTCACGTGTTGGATAGTTCTAGTCAAGAAATATTCACTCTATTATGACATAGGCTATCACATTTTCATTTTTCATTAGTACACAACAAAATCCATTAATTGAGACATCTCTATATACTATGAACAGTTCCCCACATGAGGGTAACATGTGGATTTGAATATTGAGTGGCCTCCATTTCATATTCATGATGATTCATTTTCATTCCACAGTCTATAAACTCCTTACTCCCTTATAGGTCATCTTGGATAGTTATATAGAAAATTGTTACAATTTTCTTAGTAATAATTTTCAATGCTGAAATAATTCAAGAAAACTATTGATCTCCATGACACGTGGTAGTATGGGAAACAATTTAACTGTCTATTTCATATAAGTGTATATAAATATCTAAATCTAGTTGATGTAATAACAAAATAATGATACTTTGTACATAAAAATATTCAGTTACTATATGTTTCATATAGATTATCCTTTTCATGATGTAACTAGAACACCATTAAAAACCCATCATGCTCTTCATTTTTGATACTGTATATCATAATTTCATCTATAAAAATGACATAATTTTTTTTGAGATAATATCTAAGACACCATTATTTATGTCTATGATTATTTATACTAAATTAGACAGTCTAATGGTCATCAACATGAAAACCTATAGGCTACATATTGTACAAAATGTATCCTTGGTAATATCTTCATTATTCACATTTAATTAGTGATATCCTGACCAAATTTCCTCTATAGAAAAATAATAGGGCCCATATACTTAATAAAATTCTTCATCAAGTAGTATTAGTGGAATATCAATCTTTATAATTATTATTTTACATTAAAAATAATACCTTTAGACACACAATGACCCGTCATTAATTTTCCTGAAGAGAAACGACACACCGTGTAGTGACATAATTATGTGTATAAAATTAAATCTAAAATTCTATTGTAAATTCATATTCATTTCTTATAACATAGTTTTAGAAATTATATAGGGATTCATTTATATTTATAAATATCTAGCTATACAGTCAATTGAGAACACTACTTATTAGTTTGGAGGGAGAGTGAGAATCTATTCATGCAATAAATTAGTATATTCCTTCAAGAGTGGAATGTATTCATGACTAATTATCTCATTTATATTAATCATTTCAGAATAATATTTTTTTAACAAGGTAATAAAAATATTTAACTAAGGGAATATTCCAATGATGATTCACCATAAAATATAAAAATTTATATAATTTTGGTATGACATGGAATATGGGGGTTAATATACCTCTCACAAAAGTTGAGGTTGTATTAATATAATCATGTCAATCCATGCCCAGTATATTTTAAAATTATACTACATATTGTATTGAAATATTATTTGGATTATATATCCCCCAATAATTGACCTAAGAGGTTCTATATACTTGGTATATAATAATACATCAATTATTTGTTCAATAATATAGGTCACACCCATGTTTTGAGGCTATTTTTTAATTTTTATAATAAAAATTCATGATATAAAATAAAAATAACTATTTAATTCATGTTATAGTTTTTTACTATATATATATTTTATTTTCGATGAGGATACTGAAACCGATGATCATATTAAGAGGGAAACTATGAAATTTTAAGAAATAACATATAAAATATAGATATGACCTAAACTTTTAATTTCAAGGTTAAAATCAATTATTTACATGGTAATTTTTTAGTTTTTCTATCCTAAAAATAATTAAAATTCCTTATAGATAATTCTAATTGAATTTTTTAATATTACGAATTATATCCCTTAGGATATTCAAACAAGTTGTGGAACAAGTACTCAATGATGTGTACTATGTATAGTTTTTGTAAACACCCAAAAATCCCTTTCGGGATTATTAACCCTATATATATGTGTTAAATACACATTCCCACTTTTAGTATCTTGATAGGGATGCAATTTCATGGGAACCAATCGCTCTATACATCAACAACATTAAGTATTTTCTCAAATTCATAGACTTATCCCTTAGGTTATCACTAATTAATTCCAGTCTTAATCGAAAACAATTAACTACACATTACACTGATAACATCTATAATGACCCAATTATCTTAAACATAATATATCAAAAAATTTAAAATAAAATTCCCAAAGATTTATACTCTCATTTCCCTTTGGAATTATATGTACATGAAAAAAAATATGAAACTATATATAAACGTCTTATCTTTATATCTATAATGGTTTCCAAAAACCATTTGATATCTTAACTAAAAATTGGATAGGCTGAGGAAAATGTAACCATAATGGGTGAGCTAAAAATTATATTATTTGAATAATCATGATGTATAAGCATAATAGTCGAGACAAATGATATTATATGATATCGCAAAATCCAAGGCTCATGGATAATCATATGTAATCCTGAAATAATCAACATGGAATCAAATCAATGTGGAAGAAATAAACTATAATATATAATAATAAGTCACATATTTCATTCATGACTACATCACATGGTTGATGTACTCCCATCATGGACTATGATTAATCCATAATCCCACACATATATTCTCAGGAGGCATATAAATTAATCAATCAATTTTATCAAATTCTATGAGCACCCATATTATCCTTTTCAAGAATATGGGTTCCACATAGGGATATATCACATAATGCCTATGAATTATATAAAAATCCAAGGATTGGAAATGTATTAAATCATCATGCCTTGTAATAAATCGAAACAAAATTTAATGACAAATTCTACAAATGAAGTTAATAAATATTTCTCTTGAGTACATAGATAATTGTGTATACATAGGATGTGAAAATTGGTCCATGGGACACCAAATATAATAGAGAAATAATTTTGTAAAATATTCCTTTTATGAAGGGTTTTCGAAAAAATATAGAATAATCGTCAAAATGTGTAGGGGAATAATAGTTATCACAAAACAAATAGATTGACAAAATTGGTTTTCCATAATAAAATTATTAGTTTTAGAATTCTTGGAAGGATAAAACCATTTCACTGAGCGTAAATTGAAATTTGAAAAAATATGAAGTTTTCATTAATTGGACTCAATCAATAAATGAAATTGAGAAGGGATGCTTTAAAAGACTAATAACCACATAAAGTAAAGTCTAATTGAGCCATGTATACATCTGCAGGATGTATAAATATAATATGGAAGATGTAAAGATGAATACTTGATAGAGGGTTATATTTAAAGGGAGATAAATTATAACATAGTGAAAATAGGGTGGTTCAGAGTGATCCCTTTCCATATGTTCTAGAATCATTCTGCTATACCAAAAAACATGAAAACAATAAATTTTTATTAATAAATTACTTAACATATTTCCTATTAGATTACTATTTTTTTCTATATTATTACATTCTGTAAATTTTAAATTATTTTTTATAAATATAAATTTTGATTATGTGGTTATCTAGAGTTTCATTTATATTTTCCAATACCATTTCACATGTGTATAAAATCTAAGGTTCTTTTCATTTTTTAATACACATACTTATTTTTAACAACAGTCATTTATTTCAAAAAAAATTCTTTTCTGAAATAACCAAATGTGTTCTGACATAGAAGTGATTCACTGAGTTAGACAATGTCATTATATGCATAGTTCATTTTCTTTGTTTTAAGAACCATAATGAAGATGATTCTTTTAATATAAAGTACATTAATACATTAAAAAATAAAAAAAAATAGTTATAATATAATTATATTAAACATATTTTAATATAAAAATGCTCCATAACAATTCTATTATTTACTATTAAAAATGAATATGTTGTTCATAGAGGTGTTGGTCAAACCATATTGTAAACAACATAATTCATTTAGAAAAAAAAATCGTGAAATATTATGGTTATTAAAAAATAATAATTTCATATTAGATTACATAGGATGCTTATATGACTACGTATTTGTGGATTGAATATATTTTTTTGGGTAAAATAATAATAAATATAATAGTATAGTTTGTTGTTTACCTCTTCCTTTGGATATTTCGTCATATGATAATCCATAAGGCTCTTAGGAATTTTATTTAGTGATACAAGGGATTCTAGAGACATGGGGAGACGGATTAAGAGATATTTCTATACAATTTGGTTAATTTCCAATGAATATTTTGACTAAGGAGAAGAGGTGATGTGGGGTGGTATTTTAAAATAGAATGGAGGGGTGGTTTTTAAATGTTATATGAAATATTTTATTATATGGGTTGAAGGGTTTTTATGATTATGAATATTATAATCATTTAACGTAACATTTATATGTTAGATTGAAGATAATGGTTATTATATCATCCCATTAATAAAAAGTTGTTAATTTGAAATTTAATGTAAAATACAATGTATTGTCGTAGTTTATTATTCACCATAAAATCAACCATTTTAGAAAAATATAGAAAAACTCTATAAATTTTACAATATACAGGTTCCAAAAAATATAATTTCATTTTTGAAAACAAATTCATAAATATTTGAAATTTATTTTTTAAAATTAAATATATATTAATATTATAATTAAAAAATTAATTTTTATTATCAATTTTATAACCTTGTGAAAATTTATTAGGGTTTTAGAATGTTATATTATTATTATTATTAAACAAATTTCTTTTTATAAATCAATTTTATGAGAATAAATTTTCATTCATATGTTCAGCTTTTTTATATAAATGAAAATACATCTTGAAAAGTTTATAAAATTAAATACACTTATATTAAAAAAAATTAACCATTTATTTACTTATATCAGTATATATATATATATATGTTGTATTTCTTTTTATAAGATACATAAATGTTGTGTTTCAATTCCAAGGCTGATAATACTTTATTTAGCAGCCATGTAACTATTCATAGCAATCATATTACTAAAATAATACTAAGATAACTATTTCTACAGTCAAATTTCTATCCTAACTGTAATATTTGTAAATATATTATGTGTTCCCTATATTTTATAAATATGTGTTATTTTATTAGTTTTTTCATTAATTCTTTTTACACACATTATTATTTAAAAATAATGATTTAAAAATGAATCTTTCATTACTAATTATTTACATCATTTCTAGAGGCTTATTCAAGAGTTTGATTCTTTAGGTGGATTGAGAAGGTCCAAATCATGATATTTTAGTTATTATATATTCTATTTTTCTATTCTAATGAGAAATCCAAATTCATGTGGTTGTATGTATTCTATCATTGTAATGTTAATATAATATACTAAAATGATGATAATTTTCATTTTTTCATGTATGTGATTTATAATGTACTATATTACTATATATGAATCATTTATATAATAATGTAAATTTTATTGTAAAAATTATAACTTATAACAATGTTCATGATATTGTAATATGAAAGTGTATATTTAAATTATGTTGAAAACTATAGTATGTGACCAACTCAATTAACATTGATTTCACAATTATTATTACAAGTTAGTCATTTAGAAGATAAAGTAGATTCATGTTTTATTTTTTCCCTTTCGAATTAATGAATACGCCTTACCATGTTGAAGTGAATTTTTGAGTAATTAATAATTAATTTCATTATGTATTAGTGAATATTTAAATAAATTTTACTATGAATGTCTCACATTATGTCACTATTCAGTTATTATAGGATAATTTATAGTCTCAATAGTGTCAACTTAGGATTCACTGTATTTTATACTATTTTACATTTCAAGCTAATAAAAATTATAGTAAAACATCATAGTATTTTACACATTGTGATTATATACTAATTGTGACGTATGATCCAAAAAAATTATAAACTCTTTATGTATTCCAACTATCTTAGAAACATATTACTATCTATGTTATGTGAAACCATTATCTAATATGAAATATAATGACTAATATCATAATACACTTATATTTACATAGTTGTGAAATGGTAGAATATTTCATATATTCAAATTATCTTTTTGGAATTGATTTCCTAGAAAATATTAATACTATTAAAATTACTAGGGACGAGTCTCAAAAAGGTCAATTTTTTCAAAAAAAATAGGCATAATATTCATCATTTTTTTGTTCATGAAAAACATGTTTATTTCAAGAATTTTGGTACCATTACCAATTTTATTAAAAATATATTGCAGGATAACCCAACGCATAAGCCGTATGTGGATCAACAGGGATCATCTATATTGCTCAAGTAACAAATCATGAACAAAAATTTTCACACATTCCCCTTTTCATCCAAAATTCATTAAATAACATTATTGATCCCATAAATAGAAATAAAAAATTTTCTCATTAATATTAATAGAACTATACCATCCTTATTATAACTCTCAAAATTTAAAAATTCCATAAATAAATTGAAAAAATTATCTTTTAATATTATTATCGAAACATATAATTAAAGATTCAATATAATTAAATATTATGATTATGTGGAATTATGATCAAGCAATAAATGATAAAATATTAATTCATATTATATTGTTGGCTAATGTACCTCATTTAAAAGAATACAAGAAGTTTCATTTTCGTACATTCTAAATGTATTCTTATTTTAATTTATTTATACACCTTCACCCTTTTTTCTCCTTTCAGTAATGGTTTTCTTTTGGATATTTTTGGGGTATATATAAAAAATTTGACACTCCCGTTGAGAAAGGCATGATTGTTTCATTGTTAGATAAAATAAAGAGGATTCCCTAGAATATAGTATGGACTTATTAGATCCATTTGAAGTGGTGAATAGTTTTTACAAACTATGCATCCCCCCTTTAATCATAAGGCTTCAAATATTTATTTTTATCATGGTTTTTAATGGATAATTTTACCATGATTCCAACCCTTTAACTTCGAACCGAATCCTATATATGGAACACATTTAGGGAACACTGTTACTAGAAACCATTCAGTATATTTAAAAAATCATGTATATGCTTTTTATGTGACCTAAAAATTTAACTAAAAATCATATGACCCTTTTAGAACCCTTAATCACAAAATTTCAATCAAATATTGATTCTGTGGTAACTGAATGATCTCAAGTGGTGATTTTGACTCCCTTAGCACAAATAATTTTCACTTTATAATATCAGTGATCTTGTTGTATATATATGTGGTAAGTTAATATCTTTTTAGGTAGTTTCCCGCAATTTACACATCCCTTCTCATTTGAGATTGATAGAACATAAAGTTTTTTTAAAAAACTTGGGGTCAAAACCTTATTTTTATTATTAAATCAATGAACTCATTTTGTCTGGGTAAACACATTACATAGATGAAAGGCCCAAGTCCATGTTCCTTGAATAAAAGGCTTGAAATCCCATTTGTGGCCCAAGGGATCCTTCGATGAATATTAATTCTACAGTACATGGGATGTTATAGTACCTGCTACATTACCGATGTCACTACAATTCATGCTATAGTTTATCCGCAGTAATAGTGTTACCACTATTATAGTTCTGATGCTACTATAGTACTGATACAATGAAATACTACAGTACTTCTACTGTAACCTATATATTCCACCCTAGTAGGATTTAATCCCAGGTCTTCTGGATTCCAAGAAGTTCCCTATACCACTTGGTTTCTTCCCCGTTGGCGAACATCAGGTTATTTAGGTTTCTAGACTCTTTTTTTAATCTTGATTCATTAATATCCAAAAACATCATTCTTCATTAACATTCCCCATGATGGTTTTGTCTATTACATTATGATTAATGTTATGTGGTTCTATAAATATTTTCTAAAAAAATGAAACATTGAATTGTATGATTATATTGAAATGAGTTTTCAAATAGTTTAATACCTTATATTTTGAATGTTTTTTTTTGTTTTGAAACGTGAATATAATATGAAAAAATTAACCAATTTAAATGAAATTTAAATTATTTTGGAGGAATTGAGAAAAATAAATGATTTATTTGAAATTTGATTTGACGAATTCGATTTGATAATAAACTATCTGATAATGGCTTAAATATAATTTTTTTTTGAAATGATATAAATATGATGAAAAACATGTTCTGGTTCTCAAATGGGAAAGGCATGTTGGAAAATGAAATTTTGAAATTTAATTTTGATCTTATTTGAAAAATAAAATGACCCATGATTGAATGAATGATTCATTTATTTTTAAATCATAATGTTTCATTGGTAGTTAGTATGTGGTTGGAAGAACCATGATATCATCTGACCCCAAATCAATGGATTTATAATTAAAATTCTAGAAAAACCATTCTTGGAATGAATTACCATAATGGTCCCCACTAATTTGATGATGATTTATTTTAAAAACTTTTCTTCATAATGGGGTGTTGATATGAGTGTGCACACTTATATGTTGATCTTTGAAAACTGATATGTAGTGTGAAGATCCAATATCCTTAATCTATGGTATCATGGGTGTTCAGCCATATTTCCTTCCATACATGATTTTATTATACATTATATTTATTATTGATGTATTTTATTCATTCATAATAACATATATAAATGGTATATGTAAAATAATATTTTCATATGTTTTTTAGATATCTTCAAATATTTATTACAAATAGTCTACTGTTAGAAAATATATAAATGAATTTTCATGCCTTGATTTCATTAAATTGATTTCATAATTGTTTTATTCTTATGGTATTGTATTTGGAACACTAGATGATACACTATTGTACTCTTTAACTCAAACAATATCATTTCATTCAAGAAATCATAGGTTATTTTTTCCATTTCCATGAAATGGAATCTTCCACATGGATATAGTATATTCCATTTATATATAGGCACATTATCATTAAGGTCAACGATGGAGATTTTATCCATTTTTTCATGAGTTATGAGATTTTCCATTGTATTTGTTGAGTTTTAAAATTAAGTACAATTTTCATTCTTGTTTACCTATTTAATTTGGCTACATTTTTCATATGGGTTAATAAATATAATAACATGTAAAATTATGTTCCATAAAATTATTTCATTAAATTTTACTTCCATTTTCATGTAAGATTCCTAGTGATAGTCTCCAAACCATGTGGATTGGGAACTCCATTTACATCATGTTATAATCAGCTCAGTTATCATTTTACCAGGTTATTTGGGCTAGTATGTGACAAAGTGGAATTAGTGGAGTGAGTTTAATAATCTTTACATTAAATTGTCACATAGTTTTGGTTGTCCTATTAGATAGATAGTAATACAATCATAAAATATAATATAGTTTTGATAGAGTTTCATACCAATATATCATTATAAAGAACCTTAATTAATTATTGGGAGTTTTTGAAATTCATCATGATGAATTTTTTGTTCAGATTGTAGAATTTTCCTTGCAATTTTTTAGTTTTTTTATATGTCAATATTGATATTATATTTTATGGAGTTAATATTCCTATATCTATTAACATTATATAATTTATAATGTTTTAATGTTGTTTTTTGATGAACTTTAGAAACATTATTAAAGGAATACATTTGAATATAAACCATGAGGAATCTTATACTAAATCATACTGTGAAACTCCCCTAGTTGTCCAGACTCTTATTGATATAGTGTTCTATGTTTTTGATGATTTTTGACTCGTAACTAATCTCATTACAATTAAATCTCTAGTTTTGGATCCTCAATCTAAGTAAACCAAATTGATTATCAAAAGTTTCATTGATAATAAATGAATCTAAAATTCCAAAAATAAATTATTGGACGTGATATGAATGTTTTTAGTATCTTGATATTCCATTTATTCTAAAAAATATCTCTTATATAGTGGGTTTTTGGTTTGATATTTTTTTACTCCATAACTATGAAATATCATGTACATTATTTGAGAATAGTTTTATGATTCTTGAGAAATGGTTGACATTATGAGAATAATTAAAATTGGTGTTTATAGATTGTATATGTGATGTTCTAGGAACTTGAGGTCTGAAAACATGGAATTATTTGTGATACTAAGAAGGTGATGGTTGTTATGACATGGGAGTAATGAATTCAACTTATTTATATACACATATTCATGGTAATTGTTTTTTATTTCCATGGGTTTTTTAATGATATCCCAATTATGGATTCTCTAGTGACTACTCTCACTCAAAAGCGAGTGAAGTTATAACGAATTTAAATATTTCATGATTCTTTTGATGATTTCAAAAACCTTTTGAATTTTATTCTAGTGTTAACAAAACATCCTATTACTGATCTCTTAATTACACATTTATCCACATTTTAATTTTCCATTTCCCGTCATCTAAATAGAGCTAAGAAGAAATTGGAAGGATTACTATAATGGTGAAGTCACATATTTGTTAGAATTTCATCTATAACCATCTTTTTCCACTGTATGAAGGTGGACTAAACACTATATAAATTGGTTACATGACGTGTAATGGTTACTGGGTGCAAATCATGAAAGGGTTGCCACTATGAATGGTAACATGTCATGAATGTCTATTTCATGTGAGGTATGTTTTATGTAATATATTTTTAATTAGAGATGATGTGTTTTCATTGTGCATAAACAATGTGGATCTCACCACATGTATAGGTGTTACACATCATGTAATTCCCTATTCATGGAAGTTTTATGGCATCACTCGGGTTTTTGGGTGCTCATTAAGCCGGAAATACATCCATGGTCTTGATCTAATGTTCATCTCTGGTGATTTTTTAGACATTGTTCCTTCACGATTGATTTGTTCATCATTTATCCTTCATTTCAGCTATGTCATGTCTATATATGTATGAGATCGTTCATTTTCCTTATTATTGTTGTACACAGTAGCACATTTGGGTTTAATATTCATATGTTTCAATCTGATTTGGATTCATCTCTTGTATTCTTTCAATATATAATGTGTGATCTCTTTCATAAGGTCGTTATTTCATTTGTCGTGGTACAACGAGCATTCGTTCTTAATGTATGTGATTTCCTCTTTTCCACAGACCATTTTATATGAAAATTAAATCAACCCTAAGATTAATGTAATAGATTCTAGGGTCCCCACTTGTATTGTTGGGTTTTGTTGTTGGTGGAACCAATTAATGGCATGTGTGACCCGAATATTTTGGTAGGTGGATTCATCTTGTGAGAACAGTAATATAGCATGATAGTAATGATTTATAAATTTATTTAATGAAATGGAATGAATTATTTTGTGTGTATAAAATGGGTTTATAAAGATAATGGGATTTTCCCTAGTTTTTCATAAAATAAGTGGAAATGGGAGCTTTTAAAAAATTAAAATTGATTTATCAAAATGAGAACATGGGTAACCTTGGGTGCTTTGGTGGAAGGCTTAGCATTAGACCATCATCTATGTTTTATGATTATTATAAGGTTTCCTCATTTGAATTTCATTTGATTCCTAGGTCTATTGATATATGGAATGGATAGTGGAATTATTTGGGGGTTTAATCCTGGTGTATTCCCCTTCTCCATTGTCTAGTATTCTATGAACTGAATTGTGCACTTGATTTACACTGGAATAGGTATTTTCAACTTTGACCTATTGTGATTCAAGGTAGTGATGTATGTACTTATACTTCTTTTTTGTATTGATTGGTTTTTTGAGTTAGCTTTGACATGCATGTTATAATAATATTTTCACTGAAAAAGAAAAAAGATTACAATGTGTTCTATAAAAACTCATTACTTCTTATCATGATGTTCTTTATATAAAAAAATCATACAAGAATTATTTTTCAAATACATGATATGGAACATCTATGTGGGATCTTACTAAGCCAGTAAGATCATAACCTGTGTACCACCTCAGTGGTGAATATAACATTGTATGTCATCCAATGTATGAAAAGGCTAAGTTCCACATTTAGGAGGTATTGTTCGTGTCCTCTGGTTTTGGGTAGAATGTGAAGATATAGTGGGAGCTCATCATTTTCATTTCATGAAGTTGATTTTTGTTTTCGTCCTTGAAGTTGGACTTGTTTTTTAGGATTTGAATACTATTTCAGTATTTCATTTATACTTAATTTTTATTATTAAGGAATAAATATTCCATCATTGTTCCTATTTCTTTTTCAGTATATGTGTACATATATACCATGTGTTTGTTCAGGATGGGAGAAAGCATTGCCTCTAGTGTGTTGTTCGATGCTTGGGAGTCTGTTACCAGCCCGTGGGGATCATGAACACCATTCAGGTATTTGGAAGATCGGGTTGGGTATTAGATTTAATGGTAAACTAAGTCAATAAATTATAATGTGGTATCAAATATGACTTTCCTCAAGATTACATGTCATGCGACATCTGTTATACTAGAGATAATATTGTTGGGACATGAGAGGTATGTTTCGATGAGTTCTTCAACACCCCTATTCATAATGAGAGTCAATATTTTGTGGAATATAGGGGTAATAGTCTATAGTGTTGGGTATGGATTTACATCACTATGTCTAAATACATGTTTTCTAGTATGAAATGGTATTTATTCTGTTGTCTTCTCAATAATATGTTTTGGTATGCCATAGTATACCTCATAGGTGACTTCCACATGTTCTTCAATAAGGTGTAGCTTATGATACTCATGTTAATCCACATATATGTAAAAATATCATTCATACTATCATATGGGTACTACATTTTCGCGATCAGGATTTACCACGAGTTGAAAATGAAATTATTTAGGTTCAACCAAGAGTAGTATGAGAAATATATTGATCATGAAGATTCTTCCACAAGAATCCATCATCGTTTAAGGAAATAGAAAATCATATGAGTTGGAGGACTAGAAAAATAGGATTCATCAAATATTAAACATCTTAGAGATTCCATGTAAAATAATAGTGAAGTGTACATCATTCAATCTTGAGGGTTATAGAAATTGATGGTGGGATTCGATGGTCCAGGAAGATAGACACGTGGACTTGGATTGGAAGGGTTTTATAACCATGTTCATCTAGTTTATTTTCTAGAGTCTGTATTTCTAGTGAATTATATAGAGTTTCAATATTTATAACTAGGAGTGTGTTCACTGTCATTATAAACCAATGTTTTTGCTAAAAGTGTCTATTTTCATCAATTTGGTGTGATGAATGGCCTTCTGAATGATTAGAAGATCCTCTAGGGATTCTGACATGGTTTTGCATAACTAGTGATCATGTTTAAAAATTATACCTATGCCGATATGGTAGAAAATTCTATGATTAATGATATTGATATGGAAGGATAGTTGGTTTTTCACCACTTGTATTCCTTTTAGTGGATTTTTTAGTTTTTTCATGGGACAAAAATTAATTGGTTGGATTATCATTCATATGGTGGAAGTGGTTCTCAATAGTAAACCTCCTCTACAGTATCTGTTATATCTGGAAATTATCCTATGACCTTATATTAGTGTGGAAAGGAATAAAAAATGTGTTGATGTACTATGCCAATGAATAAATGTAATATAAGTTGATATGTTGGTCATTTATATAACTAATCTCTAACTATGGCTACACCTCATTTTGATCTGGGTTCATCTAAGACAAAGGATACTAAAATGAAGTCAGAAGCATCAAACAGTATTGGGATCCAACAACATGCCTCATGACTGAATCATTTTCCCCCAATAGATGAGTGTTTTTCTGAAGTATATGAATGTCTATAAATATTGAGAGGTACTATCCATATTGTATATTCAATAGATATTACGTGTTTTGATACTACTCCCCCAACTGTTTTATATCTTCATATTCATTTTTGTATTCATAAACATACCATGGAAATTATATCCTTTTTGTTAGATTTAAAGACACCACTTGGAAACAAATGTTTGTAAGGTTTTAAATTTCCTTCTTGTTCAGTAATTATTTCTAATATAGAGTTATTATCATATTTTCTAGTTCATAATGTGAAAATATTTTACACCATCCATAGTATAGATTGGATTATACCTCATCTATCCGAGTAGTATATTTATCATAGAAGTGTTTTATTTAACCCTACTTATAGGGTCTCTGATGTGTTTTAGGGGGAGAGGGACATGAGGTCATGTCGTACGGAGCCTTCCTATCCAGAGTTCATGATTTTGTTTTCTGCTATAATATTTGAGCCCAATGACATCTCTTTTTTTGTTAATATTTAGAGTTTTTGTTAGGGTGTTTTTTGAAATTTTCCCATACAATAACACTATTTTTTCAGTAGAGTGATAGGTAGATTTTACGATTGAACTACTTCTAGGTATGTAGCTGATATTGATACCTTATAATTGTTTGGAACCAACGGAGATGAAGGGGCTCAAGATTCAGCTAGAATATTTGTTAGAAATAGGTTTTTTTCTCCCTAGAGTTTCTCCATGGTTAGACTTTGTCCATTTTACCATTAATGAAGATGGATCACGCCAGTAATGTGTGAACTATTTGATGATGAGTTGGGGGATTGTTAAGAAAAAGTATCATTTTCCCTATGTGTGTGATTTATTTAAACAATTAAATGTGGAATTTTTTTTTCTAATATATACTTTTTGTCAGGATATCATCTGCTCAGGTTTCAAGAGCCTTATTTGAAAAAAACAACATTCATGATCTGTTATAAACATTATTAATATTTGGTGATTTATTTACGTCTGATTAAAAATCATTTTATTTTTATGCAATTGATGAATACTGTCTAAAATCAATATCTTGACTCTTTGGGTGTAGCTTTTTTGGATTATATATTGGTTTATTTGATATCTGAGCATGAACATGAGATCCATCTATGTTTGGTACTATAGATTCTAATATTTCATGATTTTAATGTTTTCCTTTCGAAATGTAGTTTCTAGAATCATGAATTTATGTTCCTAAGGAACAATATTTAGGAGTGTGGTTTATCAATTGATCTAGATAAAGGGGATGATTTCTTTTTCAAGGATGTAACCATAGAAAGTCATTGAGATACAAAACATCAATGATCGTGTTGGATACTGGTGAATGTTTGTTATATATTTATCTATGATTTCACCACCATTTAATTTTATTACAATAAAAGTAGTTAAATTTAGATGGGATGAAAATTAAAAGGCTTCTTTCGATGAACTCAAATGACTTCTATCATCAGGTCCTATTCTGATCTTATTTGAGTTAGGTAATGGATATGTGGGGTTCCTCAGTTCTTCGAGTGATAATTTCATATTCATGTTATTGAAGGATAATCGTGAAGTATCATATGCCTCTCATCGGTTCTTACCACATGAGAAGAATTACGCCCCTCACGATTTTGAGATTTTTAATGTCACAGATGTGCTAAAATGTTGGTGGCACTATCTTTTAGGGTGTGATTCATGGTCTTCAATATAATAATTGTTTTAGATATTCCTTTTCTCAGAAAAAATGGATATTATACATTGATTATGGGTTAAATACCTTTAGTTGTCTCACATCGATATCTCTTACTCCATAGGAAAGGGAAATGTCATTTCTGACGCTCTTAGTCGTAATATACAATCATAGGATATTTTGGAACTAATGTATGAGTTGAATATTATGAGGATTTTCACTCAGTTTCACATGGATTCTCGAGAGGATGATGATGGTATGATTCTAACTACCAATCATTTTTTATTATCTATCTAGGGATTATTTTATAGATTCAGTACCAGGATGATGAGTTTATTAATTTTCTACAAAGCCTTTATGGTTGGTAGACCATTAATAGTTGGTCTCTTTCTTCAATTGGTATACTCTACATCAAGATGTGGGTTGTTATACCAACATATATTTGGAGAATAATCATGTTTAAATTCTACAACTATTTGTGGTCCATTCATCTAGGAACTAAGATGATGTATTATGACACAAATCCATGATTCTGGTGGCTGGTTGTGAAGTGTGACACCACATAGTTTTTGTCTCACTATTACACTTGCTAATATATAAAGTAAAATCACATGAAACCTTCAAGTTTATTTAATCATATTTCATTTATTATTTTGAAATTGGATTAGGTATCCATGATTTTTTTGTTGTATTAGAAGAGTCTCCACGTTGGTGGAATGCTAATTGAGTGGGTTTTGATCAGTTAACGAAGTCGGCTCACTTCATTCTGGTCAAGGATACCACAATAGATGATGATTTAGGGAAAATATATGTGAAATATATTTTTAGGATTAATCGGAGTCCTTCATAAATTTTTTAATATAGTTATCCTATGTTTTACTATTGGTTCTAGAGGTGTATCCAAGAATAAATTTGAACTCATGACAATTTGATCACAATATACAATTCACAGAAAGACGCTCATATGAAGTGTGTAATTCATATCCTTGATGATATGCTTCATACATTTGTTAATAACTTCTGTGGATCATGGGATATCCATCTAGCACTGGTTGAGTTTGTTTAAAAGAATTTTTATTAGTCATCTATAATAATGGATCCCTTTGAAGAAGTGTATAGTCATTTATGAAGATCATCTCTTTTTGGGATGAAGTGGGAGAAGTAGATTTGGTTGGACCTTGTTTGGTTTAGGGGACATTTATGATGATTCGGGTTGTACATCGACCTATGGTTACATCCTAGAGTTAACATAAATTTTTTTTATCATGACATGTCTTCCAATAATTTTGTTTTATTGGTGAATGGGTTTTCATGAATAATTCTATTCATTTGCGTCACTGTTAACCATGAATATAGGGAAATTTGGCTGCGATATATGTTGGACCATTTTATGTCCACGAGCAGCTCTAGAAGTCTTCATATTAGTAATAATTGTATCTTATGTTTACATGAATTGATGATTAATTCCACTTATACTAGCTCAAGAATTACCATTATGATCCCACTGACATTCTAAGTGAGGGTAAAATTGAGTTAGATCCAGATTTTAATGTATTAAATAAAATATTTGAGATCATTGACTCTCAATTAAATTTCATTCTTTAGAAGTCAATTGAATTTGTCTCTGTTCTATGGCAGCAAAGATTAGATCCCCATATGACATGGGAATGTGAGTTGCTGATGAGGGTGATGTGGCCTCATCTTTATGTATGGGTCACATCAACCAATGACTTCCTTGGGATGACATTTCATGATGGTGGGGAGTTTGTAACATTCTATTATAGATCATTCATGTAGGCCTTTAACCTCATTACGATTTTCCATTTTACATTTCTTGAATTGGTTTGAGATATAACAGAGAGGATTCCTATAATGGTGAATTCAAGGATTTAATGGTCATACCATTAACATGATTTGTATACATGCTAATGTAGGATTATGTGTTGTGTAACTACGTTTGAAAACATTTAATTCTTCTAGGGTGATTTTTTTTGAAAAAATTCATGCTATGAAAGGTTACACGTCTGGAATGTCGGTTTCACGTCACGTATGTATTATGTAATGAATTATTAATCTGAGGTGATGGGGTTTTTATACACACATAAACAGCGTGGGTATCATTACTTCTATAGAAGTTAGACATCATGTAATTCCTCCAGGATGGAAGATTTAGGGAACCACTTGGGTTTTTGGTCTCTCATTCAGCCACTCGTTACCCATTTCATTCAAAAAAACTTTGTCGTCGTATATTTTTTAGAGACATTATTCCTTCATGATCGATCCATTCACCATTCGATCATTGTTTTAGTTGTGGTGAATGTCTCTAGGTAAGAGATCATTAGGATTCTTCATTTCCATTGATCATATAATAATATTTGTGTTTCATTATCATATTTTTTAATCTATGTCTGTGTTCTCTATTATATTCTTCTATGATACATTGTGTGATCTGTTTCGAGAGTTCCATTCATTATTGATTGTGGTGTGGAGAGATTTTGATTTTTAGTTATTTGGTTGCCTCTTCTACACCGACCATTTTATTCTTCAATTCAATCCACCCCAATGTGTATGGAGTTGATCGTAGAGTCTTCACTCATGTTTTTTGGTTTTGTTGTTGGTTGGTCCTATAGCTGGTGTGTGTGACCCATGTTTTGATGTAGGTTGTTTTGAATCTATCCTATGATAATAAACCTAGTTATTTTTTCTTTGTAAATTTTTTTATCTAATTATAATCTCTATTTTTATAATTTGAAATGATTTTTAATGAGTTATGAATTTTTCCTAGTATTTGATAAATTAACAGTGAATGAGAACTTTTAATAATTGAAATTGATTTGTGAAAATGAGATCATCAGTTAACTTGGGTACATAGGTGGATGCAATAGCTTGATACCATCATCCATGTACTGTGATAATTATGAAAATTTATTATGTGTATTTCCCATATTTCATCGGAATGTTATTCTTGGGTATGGATAATGACATTGTCAGGGGGTTAATCATGGTGTATTCCTCAACATCTTAGGAATGTGTTCTCAGAAATAGATTGTGAACTTGTTTTATTCTGGTATGAGTAGTCTACTATTATGACATGTTGTTATCCCAGGTATTGATTTCTATGCTCATGCTTCTCTTTTTGGGTGTTTCTATTTCTGAGTTAGTGTTTACATGAATGTTATACCATCTTCTATAAGAATTGGGAAACATGAAATGTTTACCATGTTTTATATAAAAAAATGTTATATCCTATCATTCCATGTTTTATTTAAGATTAGCATACTGAAATTATTTAATAGATGCTTTATATACAAAAACTAAGTGATATCATAATATGCATGTTAGCTCACACCATACGCACCTCCTTGGAGGTTTATAAACCATTGTATGTCTTCCAATGTACGGAAAAGAAAGGGTTCAGTAGTGAGGTATTGATGTTCATTTCATCTAATCATGGGTATATATTGATTAGACAGATGTATTTATCACATTACAATGCATAGAGTAGATTATTGGTTTTTGTCCATATTGGTGGAGGTGTTTCTGTAGCTTTGACTACCTTTGTAGTTTTTCATTTATTATGTCTTTTTATAAATAGGGTATATATATTTCAATAGACTTTTTTGGTCTCTTTAATTATTTAAGTACATATATTCCATGTGTTTATTTAGTTTAGGAGAAACTGTACCCTCTAGTGTGTTTTTTGTTTCCTGGGTTCTTGGCTCTTGCCCGGGCGGATCGGGAACACACTTGGCATATAGGGAAGATTGAATTGGGTGTAAAATTTAAGGGTAAACCAGGTCGATTCATTAAAATTGACTACACTTGGGGATGAGAAGGTAGATTTTTTCTTGTTTTATGTAATAAATTTATGTTTGGGAAATGATCTAATATAGTTTTATTAATATGCTGACTTTTGATGCGGACACCATAAGCCTCACAAGAAGTATTATCTCATTTATGACCTTAATCTAACTATATTAATGCTTGATCATTAGAGATTTCATTAATAATATTATAGAGAAAGGGTTACATTTATTTATATCAATAAAAAATTGAGTAATATATTATCTCTATAACATTTTAATCTATGAATGTGGAATTGGATGGAGTACCTATAGATATTGATTTTGATATTTTCTACTATTAGTGGATTGAAAATTTCATTGATATATCATTCTGTATGAAACATTAGAATCGACCAAGGGAATATTAATCGTATTCATGGAACATGATTTCTATTTTTTTTCTATGTTTAATTTAGTATTTTAAGAGGAATATGGTTTTCTCGTATAGTGTTTCATTAACATCCACTATTCTAATGATTTTCCTTCAAGGGAAGCAGCTTGATGATGAATTATATAGAATAGAGGGCTCTCTTTATGTTGGGTTTTTCGTCAACGAGTGGATGTTATCTATAGAGAATATCCAGTGTTTCATGGAGTCATTCATTATGTGTTTTCCATTGTCAATTGATCTGATGGGGTATTTCCAAAACACCCATTGGTTGGTGAACCTGGTTTCCCAAAAGATATATAATGATATACTATGGTTAATTTGATGTAAATGTATGAGACCACATAGCACATACTATTTTTCTCATTTTGTTTACTTTTCAATAAGAAAAATATGAGCACCAGATACCACTGGGTTTTCCATGGACACATATTGTCCTGAAATAAAATATGGAATATTTCTTAATGGAAATTTTGGTTGGGTTTTCATGAATGCATCTGGAAAATTAAAAAATATGGGTCATTATCGATATGCTGAAAATATCGAAGAATATTTTAAACATTTGATGAAAAACAATATTTTGTGATTGGTGAAAAATTGAAATGAAGGATTGTGTTTATTTTAATAGAGTTACTTCTATTATAGTCTATGATAGGGATCTTATACTTACTTATTTTGTTTAGAGAGCCCTCCAGGAGGTAGTTGGATCTAAAGAACATTTGATTACCAAATATCATCCTCAATGGGATGGCCAGACAAAATGATATAATTATTTTTATGAGGGAATACAATTGGATTGTGTTCTTCAATATAGTAGGTAATGGAAATTCCACTTGAAGATGGTAGAGGTTTCATAAAATATCAGCAAGTTTTCCGCAATTATGAGTGTTCTTTTGATGCCACGTATGGAGGACTGTGTAAATCTACACTATGTTGGTTAGATATCGGTGAAGCTTCCTTGACTGGATAGAGATTTTTTGTGAAATTATTGTGTAATTTAAATAGATTCATCTTTGAATTATCAAATCATATAACCAGTATAAATCATATTTTGATCGATGTCAAAAACCATTTTAGTTTTCTTTGGTGAAAAGTGTTATTTAATGTGTCATGTTGGTAGGGTTATTGGAGGCTTGGTAAATAGGGAAATCATTCATGGAGTTTAGGGGGTGCCATTAGAGATTATTTTTAAGGGGATGAATGTGGATTATCATTTAGATTTTCCACTATAGTTGACTTTAAACCACACCATATTTCATTTGTCACAACTAAGTAAATATCATTCTGACAATTCTCATGTTATTAAATGGATAGATCTTGATGTTGACTTTGATTTATATGTTACTGAGCCTATTGTAAAAAAATTTGATTTTGAGACAATTTTTATTCATTGGAGTATAATATAATTGTTTTTTTCTATGGTATAATAGTTATTTTTTGAATCAGATGTGGGTTCTAAAGGAACTGATGATAGTTATTTCAGTTCATATATTTGTTATTTAATTTACTTAAAAGTATCTTTATGAATATAATCTTCATATGGTGGGGAGGATATACAATTATTTACCATCTATTATGTATGTTTTAACCATTATATTGATATATTTTTTTGTTTATTTCATAATTTTAAGTGACACATTTTGAATAAATAGAATACCATAGGGATATAAATTTTAGGAACATTGTTCGGGAAACCATGTGGTTTGGCCCAACATACTGTGAACCCATGTTGGAGGAACTAAAAGAGTGCTTGATTTTTTCAAAACTTGAAATTTATCTTCCAAATAATGTTCCTTCGAGTAGTGGAGTTTATCATTATTGTTTCCAATATAACTTAACTATGCATATATCCATATACCTTAAATGGAATATGTATTGTGTGTATATATAGGGTTCATGTTTGTTGATAACTGTACAACCGGTGCAAAAAAATGTGCATGAATTTTTTTTGTTCACTAAAAATTTAATTAATTATAATAAGATCTCAATTTAACATAAAAACACCATATAGAGACCCTAGTCCAATTACATTTTCCATAAAGGCTCTCATGTTGTGATTTGGAGTACTCCAACCACTTTTCATTAAGGATTAATGTTCTTGTGATATTATTTGATCACCTTACGGTAACAAATTCTAATATCATGTGGTTTATCATGACATAATATTATGTCATTCATAGATATTTATAGATGATCAGATTATTATTGTATCAAATATCTATTTACTGGAACATGATTATATGATAATTTATTTTATCTCCATTATCCTCATTCATTATTGCAGTTCCCATTGAAGGTGTTTTATTTAACTATGTAATTAATGATAATAGGTTCTATAAAAAATAACCCTTGAAATGAAATCATGAATTTCCTGATTAAATATAAATGTCTTTTTTATTTTTTTAAAATACAAGTAATTTAAATGATTGATGTTTGATTATGATATTGTCATTTAATGTCTTATAATCCATCAATTTGAATGAAAATTAAAATATTAGGAAGATTATAGAAGAATATTCTATTGATATGATAATTGATTTAATGAAATTGATTTGATTTAGATATATGAGTGAATGGAGTAAATTGCATAATAATTTGAATAGACATGAATACGATGATAAATATAATGATGATTTAGGAAAAAAAGTATAACATAAAATATGAGTTTTTGAAATCACATTTTGAAGTCATTTGAAATTAATAATTCCCCAAATTATGAAGGAATTAATGATAGATTGATTTTTAAAGAACATATGATCCTAGGTTGGTAGCAAGTGGTTGGACTAATAAAGCTAGGATCTAACCCCCTTACATTGGATTGATGAAAACATTGCTAAATAAATGATTCTAAACAAGATGGCTCATATTCGTCTCCCCTAATGGGTAATTGATTTATTTATCCTAATTAGATCCCCTAATAGGTTGTTAATTTGAGTCTCCACATATATAATATGAGTTTCGATCATATATGAGTAGTGTGAGGAATAGATTTATAGAAACAAGGGTTCCATAGGGGATTTGACCATGGGGATTTATCTACAGAATTTGATTATACATTCAATTTATAATAAAACATATTTATTCATTACATATAATTTACACAACTGTTTTAGGTAAAATTTCCACTTAAAATGATTTTGAGTAATGTACCCTTATTTGTTTTGAAATAGTATATTGATTAAATGTGTGTAATTTTTTTTTTCAAAGCCATGTTTTATTTAAAATGATAGATTAATTGGTTCAATTTTATTTTATTTTTTATGAAATAATTTTTCAGAACCTTATGGTCATTTTAAAAAACACCATACCTTTTCCATCATGGGTTTGTAGATTTACTTATGTCATGTCTGAGTGGTGGTAATGTTCCATGTGATATGGTGGATATTTATGATCATTGGTAGTCAGAGTCATAGAGGTGACTGTGGGATACATCATAAAATTATTATAGTGGATGTTTTAAGCTTTATCTTTGAAGTTCAATACTACATATTTTTGATTATCCATCCCTAGAATTTATGAGCATAATATAAATACAATAATAATTCCCCCATTATTATTTTAAGTTAAATAATAAATTTTAAAGAACCCATTTTTTAGTAGAAGAAAATAAAAAAATGATATTTGGGGGCCTATAACAACAATAAAAAATTGTTCTGATAAATGGGGTTAATTTCAATGTTAAAAAATCAATGATAAAGTCCCCCATTTTAAGATATTTTTACAACTGTTGATAATGGCCCCCCTTTATCTGTTTTTTTCTAATAGAAATGATAAATGTTATCACAAATACATTATAGATATATCATTAAAAATATTAAATAAATATAAAAATATATTTATATATATGTGTGGATATAAAATATTTTAATAAATACAAATTAGACAACGGTAAATACAAAATTACACATAATATATAATATATCTAGTGAAATGTAGACTATCAAATTACGAAAAAACACATCAGCTGATAATTTGAAAATTATTATAATGTAAGATTAATTAAATAACATTAATATGACATAAATATTAAAAAAATAAAGGAACTGACTAAGATATTTTCAAAACATGAAACGAATTATAATTTTCATTAATTTTGATCAGGTTATAATTCTGAGGGCTACTAAATATCAAATCGATTCCCATGAAGATACCAATTTCATGTTGAGCCATGTGAGTATAAGTCACTATGTTTTCGAGGTTTAAAGGTTACTGAAAAACATCAATAATGAGTTTTATTTAGTATATACTAATATTATAATATTTAATTGTATTTCTGATTCATTTAAGATATTCTTCTTATTTTTTTTGTTGGATAGTTAATTTATTCCAGTGACATACATCTGAATTGATATTATTGTTATTAAATTTTATCATTTTTTATATGGCAGTTTTTTACAATTATATACATGTATATTTTTTAATATTTACATATAATAAAAAATAGTATAAATATATATTTAACATATTAAAATGAAATTTAATTTTTAAGTATATAATCCAAATGAAAATAAATATTTATCATTTATTTAATTTAAATTTAAATATTATCAATTTTATTTACCTCTATTAAATGTTTTAATGATTATATATAGCTATAATGTAATTTTTCTATACAAAAAAAGTTTCAGTTAATAAACATACATTTATACTTATATGTATATTTATATATATGTATTTATATATATATATGAACATGTATGTGAAAAATCTAAATGTGTACTTGTGTATTTAAATATGTGTGTGTGCATCAATATTATGCATATAAATCATATATAAATATATTTTTATTTAGAATACATTATTTTTATGATTATATCTGATATGAAAAAATATTTTATAGTAAATAAAAAAAATATAATAAATATATCAGTAGATATAAAATGATTTTTGAACATGTATAAATATATATTTTTAAATATATAAACATATAAATATATAGGGGATGTATAAAATTTATATCTAAATATTCAATATATCAACATATTATAAAAATGTATTCAACACAATATGTAACCCATTTTAACATTATAAAAATATATGAATATATATATATATATACTTCTAGATATATATATTTAATTATATATAATTATCCTATACACATATGTGTATTTAAAAATAAACAACATGTATTTATAATAATATTATAATGTATATAAATTAACATTAATATATATTTTATTTATAAAAATTAATTTAAATATTTCACACCTAGATACACACTCAAATATGTGTGTTATAATTATATTTAATCCTTATTTTAATAACATTTGAATAAAAAAATATTTGTAAATATATATATATATATATAATATCTTAAAATATAAAATTATACATCTTGGTGTATTGGTAAAGGCATTCCATTTTCAAAAGAGATATAAAAGTATCAAATCTAGTATTGTGAGTTGGGTGAAAATGAGACTAGTATTGTAAAAGTGCTGAAAATGCCCATTCTGAGCACTGAGAGGGTGGTTATGTAAATTCGAGTTATAGATGGGATGGGGGATACTATGTGAAAAGCACTGAGAAAGATGTATAAAGATACTATCTTGGGGGAAAATAAAAAATAATAATTTCACCCCTTTTAAATATTTTTTTGTTCAGATAATGGTGGTTATTATGTGTGCTTTTACAATGCTGATTAGTGGTTCCATAATCAATTATAAAAAAATGATGATAATGGGACCCTTTATCTACTCTTTTTAGCACTAATGAAGGGTTCCTTTTAATTTTACATAGATTAAAAATTCATAGATTAACTCTGATGTTAAATAAAATTTATAGAGGTATGTAAATTGTTACATAGAGTAGTGGTTTTTGAGTACGTTGATGATGTACTATTTTGAGTTTTGTATATATATTTTATTATGTTACTTTTACCTTTTGTAGTATTGAGTATACCTATATTTATATTTACACTCTAATTTATTGCGTTGGAAATAATTCCCAACACAATAATGTATTATTATAGTTGCTAGTAGAAAACCTGTGGGGATTACGAACCCCCTTCAGGACCTAATAGAGTCATCTCAGATATCTGGTCAGCCGAATATCTAGGCTGGTTTGTGAAAATTATTAAATTAATAGGCAGATTAAAATTCACGTTTATATTCATATATGTGGAAATACAAAGACTATTAAAACAATTCATGAATGTACACATGGAGGATAAAATAAAATAATTACCTTATAATATTTAAAATATGGTGTTAAATTTAAAACCCATACCACAAATATCATATATAGTTGTGCATTAATTAACTATAGAAAAATTAAATTATATTAAACATTTAATTTTATAAGATTTTTTTTCTTGTTATTTCCATTATCTATATTCATTTATTGTATTTTATGGATATGTTTCATTTATATACATAGTCAGATTTATTTATGTCATACATTTTGATGACGTTCAATTCATAACAATAAAACAACTTTTGTAGGATGACTACAGAAAAACATGTCATTATTCCATCAGATCCATAATATAAACCATTACAAAATTATAATTACTATGCATTATATGAAATTTGATAACCATATTTTAAAATATTACAAGAAAAACTTAATGTGTCATATCATGTTTGGTATAGTCTGATCATAAAGACTGGTTGCATTTCTACATTTCTACTGGGTATAAAATAAATAAAGTATATAATAGGATACTTACCTATTGTACTAATAATGTAAAAAATATAATATTTAGTCCTCTATTTCATCTATATAAATTTTAATGTTTAGTGTTAGTGTAAAAATAATCACATCCCTTTGTGGATGATTTAATCCATAAGTATAAACTAATGCCGTTATAATTTTTAAATGATGGAAATATAAGAAAATATCTGATATTTTAAAATTTATTCATGATAATTATGTACTTAATAAAAAATATATAAATAAAAATAATCCATCAGTAAAACCATATACATATATTTTTGGTGAAAATGAATTACATTGTTTTTAAGGTGCTAGTTCGAATGTATACATGAATGATGGTTTAATTTCAATCATGATGGATAAGAAAATGAATAAAAGTGATAAATACCTAATAACATTATTCAATAGTGTTTATAATAATTTTATTTGATCATCATGTATTAAGAACATTGTAATGAGGTAGAAGTATAAATAAACTTTAAATATTTTGTTTTTAACATAAACCAAATCCTAAAATAATATCTTTATCATACACGATAAACCTTATTTGTTTGATATTGGGGATAAAGAAAGGCTTCTAAGACATGGGGTCAGATGTTTTGGAAAAATTGATTCAGTTATAATCTAAAAAAATCAATACAGAAAAATTGAGTAATAGATCATGGGATCATCCCTTTTATAATTATGGTTACAGGAATCAGGTTAGTGGAAAAAAATATTAAATAAATATTAAATATTTTTCATGTTCAAGTGGAATATAATTTATTTATAATTATTCTTGGTTCAGTTTTACTCTACATCCTTTATCTAATTTTTTTACATGATGAGGTGATTTATTTCTCTATTATTTATTTCTTTTAATAACTTATTGTGTCATTTAACTATTACCATGATTAATTTTTTACTCTATTTGGGTATAGAATTTAACTATAAAAATTAAAATTGAATCTTTAGTTGATGATTATTCATATTTTAGACCATATAGTATTAACATTTACAAATATAACTTTTTTATAAATTTTTAACATAAAGAAAATATTGTTTATAATAATATACCAGTAATGTCATTTTAGTGACTTTTTACATTGTCTAAAATTTATACCATCATGATAGAAATTAAATACCACTATAAACATTTAAAAAAAATACCAATTCTGTTATATTTAGCTAAAAAATTCATGTAATCATATAGTAAATCTAGATAGTTTAATATTTTAATTTTTTAAATTATTTACATGATTGTTCTATTATATGAATAAGTACAGTGTTGGTGTTGCATAAAACGTTATGTTCACTCTTTCAATACAATAAATATGAAATGAGTTTTCATGATATAAGAATTACCTTATTTTATAAATATCCCTTTATAATAAATCATTTCAATAATTTTCCCCTATAGAAATATTATAGTAATTTAAATAATGATAGTAAAATTTTCTATTTATTTGTTCCATAAAAACAAATTACATTTATTATCAATGAATAAAATATAAATATATTCTATATATGGATGATTATTATCATAATAAATTCATTAAGTAAATAAATTCTAGTTTTTGGGATATTTTAACGTCATATCTCATAGTTTTAAACTTATTTCAATCATTTTAGCATTACAATTGTGAAAAAATTGCTATTGGGATGACTATTCATAATGAAACCTAATAAAAGTTACCAATTTTTGAAATTTAATACTTTTTATTCCAAATATTGACTCCATTTTATCAAATTATGTTTTTATAATTTTTAGTCATTACATTTAAAAAAATCAACAAATATCGATGATTTTTTATATTGAAAAGGCATTTTATGTATAAATATTTTTTATATCAAAATTACTAATAATGATGATTTAAATAAAATTAATTTTATTATCTTCAATAAAAACTAATTAATGAAATTTTAATCCAATTTAATACTATTTTATTAATATTTTTAAATAAAATGAGAGGTTTTAAAAAAATTATTAATTTTCTATGTTCATAAGAAAGACATTCATTTTAGATAATTCAAAAAACCCTTATTAAGATAATATTATTATTATTGTTTAAAAATGTAGATTCTTTTTCAAATTTTATTTCATCAAGGGGATGAAATTAGTTATATAGTTTTCTAAAATATTCAATAAATAACAATTTTGATGTAAAAATTTTCATAAAGCATAAAATCACTTTACCAAAATATTTGTATTTATTTATTAGTAATTAACCATATATATTTTTATAATATAAAAACTTTATACATAATTTTCATTATGTGTTTATTTGTATTTATAAATCCAATTTAATTTCTAGGTTATAATGTCAATATGTTAAAATTAACATTTTTATTATATATCACAATTTAGTTAAAGATCGATGTTTCGTGTTAATAAACCTTCATATCATATTATTCATTTATGCTAAATTCATATATTGTTCCATAAATAACTAAAAAATACCATTAATTTTTTATTAATTAATAACAATAATTTAGGAATTATTCATTTAAATTTAAATATTTATAATGAATATGATTTTAAAAATATCAAATTTCTTTATGTTATATATAATTTTATTTATATTATGTTATGTGGGTATCAATGAATTTATTCAATAGTCAAAGTTAATTCTATAAATGTATCTAATGGATTTACAAAAATACATAAAATTAAATATTCAAAATAGAGTAGTTTATTTATCTTATCACATATTAATGATTTTTTCATAAAATGAATTGTTAGTAAAATATTTATTGTAATTAAAAATTTATATAAATAAAAATCAATTCTATTAATTTTAATTTCAATATTAAATAAAAAATAATCAATTTGAATTGTATTTTTTAAATTTTATTATGGATTAATGTTTCTATACTAATTTAAACAATATTAATATTATAGTTAGCTAAAAAATAAAATAATCTTATTTAATGAAACCATATTAAATTAATGAGTATTATAAATTTACATATGTGTATTTAATGTTGTCATATCAAATAGTGCAATGTGTATGTTGGATCCCTGAATCATGACCATTAACCCCTGTGTATTGGTACATTATGTTGACCTGTACAAGGATCATGACAATTTTACCATTCCAAACTGTGTTTGGATTCTTAGTTTTTTATTCACCTAAATAAAATACCAACAAGAATTCGAGATCTAACCTAATCATTCCCCCACTTACTAATTATAAGGACCCCACATATCAGAATTAGGCCGCTACGTTAGTGAGGGAACATAAATAAAATATTAATTAAGGAAACAAACATCCTTTATATACTTATATCATCTATATTAGATGAAAACTATTAATATACTGAAACTGTAAATAGATTACATGGATGATTTTAGACATCAAAAACTATCTATGTATCATTCTCTAGATGTGTTTTGCCTTCTAAGAAAATAGATGATACCTCTACTACATCACATTATTATATATTCTATTATGATCAAAACCAAACAATAATATTATCTTCTTGAAAAGTTTTGTTAGGATAACCCTCCTCTCCATCGATCCAACATCAAATTTTTTTATTAATGATAATCCAACAGTACATAAGATGAAGGGAGCAGAAGGGAGGGAAATACAAAAACAATGATATGGGGTTCTAAAATAATGGATTCCCAGAGCATCTCCTCTAATCAGATTCACTCCCTCGGGATTGAATGGATGTGTTTTGGGGAATATATTTAACCCTGAATCCACCTTGGAGGAGAGATAGTCCGTCACCTTGTTCCCCTCTCTCCATGTGTGAGCCACCTGTATATTGTTATTAAGAAGAGTTTCGCACTTTATGACCATATATGCTATCGACCAGGGGTAAAAGTTTCATCCAATCATAACATCATGGAGGCCCAATGAATCAATATCCACATGGGATATCTCTAGGTTATTCTGATTTCAAAGGGACAAGCCCTTAAGCATAGATTTCACCTCTGCCTGAAGAGGGTCACCCTTTCCTTACATCTCTATGAACGCAAGAATAACTTCCCCTCGAGTGTCTAACACCACGCCCCCACATTTCATTCAACCCATGATACAGGATATATTTCTGTTATACTTATAACCATCTCTTGTGGGGTGCCAACATACCAATTGGCCTACTGCATTGATTCTGGAGACCTGGGCAGGCATGTTTAGTATCTTGAGCAGGTTACACAGAGGAGCATAGCGGCCATCTTTGAAGAAGGTGGACATGTAGATCAGTAAATTATAGATCCTCACCATGATAATTCTAGAAGATGGACTGGTTCCCTCATACATGGCGTGGTTTCTATCCTTCCACATGCACCAAGAGGCACCGCTGATGATGACTGACCTCGCCACCCGACCAGGACCCTCCACCGTAGTCCCAGAAAAACAACATTCAAGGAAAACTCCCCATCGTGAGCATGCATCGTGGACATATCAAGGCCACCAAATAATTATAGACTACTTGTGCACAGTATCCTTGAAAAAATTGGTGAAACATGCATTCCTCCATTGGTAATGTATAGTAGTGACAACGAGAGGCCATGTTGATACCCAATTTCTTGATGTTGTCGTCTATTTCCACCGCCTGTCGCATTAATCTACATGTTATGATATTGAACATGGAAGTAATTCAGGTTAACCAAACTATATCATTCCAGTTTCTGTGATGGTCATGTCCATTTTGAAGCTCTAAAAATCCCAAATGGTAAAGGCCCCTGATGGAGATGGAGTGAAAATACGTTTATCAGGCTCTGTGCAGATGATAATTGAATAAAAAATGGCCGGCTGCTCCTCATTCAGAATTTCCTAACAGGACAAAGGGTGCATACTCCCATCCCTAAATGTAATCAAAGGTGCATGACATCTTGCAAAACCGATAATAGAACCTACCCAGTTGTGAGTACAGAATAGGATGTTACCTTCCCCCATGAGCCAGCGTGAATATGGATGGAGAGTTTGGATGAGCAGATTAATCTTGGCAGAGAAGGGAGTGGTCTTCCATAAAGGGCCTTACAAGTTTCCCATCTGCATGTATGTCATAGACTTCTCCCAGAGAATACGTGCCTCGTGTATTTCCCATGCTACTTTTTCATGCATGCATTGAATCATACTGTTGAGGCTCTTCATATTGATTCCTCCATCATTAATTGGCCTGTCCATCTTCTCGAATTCCACCCAATGCATCTTGCCTTCTAATTTAGCATCCCATATGTAACTGGCCAGGATATAATCAATGTTGTTGATGACCCCCTTTGGAAAATCGGTGGAAGCCATAGCATGGATGGGGATGGATGCCAAAACACTATTATCTAAATCAATCCCTCCTCTGAAGGATAGAAAAAGGTTCTTACAGTTAATCACCATGCCTGTTATTCTTCTCACAATCGGATCTAAGTCTAGGACCTTGAGTCTACCTGAAGATATGGGGGAACCAGGATATTCCATATGGAAAGATCCTCACTGCATGTCCAGAGTACTACAAATCCAGGAGGCCCGGTGATAAATTCACTTACTGGAGATAAAGAGGTTGCTCTTAGCATTATTGATAAGCTGGCCACTCCAAGTACAGTTTTCCTCCAGAGTCCTCTTGAATCCATTCACTGATCTCCTTCCACCAATGATAAAAACAATGGTGTCATCTATGAACATCAAATATGAAATGGTTGGATGTTTAGTTTTCGACATATAAGGGTGGATATCTCCACTAGACATACCTTTGTTGATGAGGCGTCTGAGTGTATCTTGCACGAGTATAAATAGATTAGGGGAGATGGGATCTCGCTGCCGCAGCCTGCGGGTCCCCTTAAAGAAGCCATATGTCTTTCCTAAGATGGAAACCTCCATCCACGGGGAGCTAAAAAATTGTAAGGTACGATCAATGACATTAAGGGAGAATCCCATAGTCATGATCACTCTGTTAATGAAGCTCCACTCAATCTTATCATATTCTTTTCTCATATCATGTTTAATTTCCACATTGGATCTGTGTGTCTTGATGTTGATGTCTGTCAACAATTCCTACACTATTGATACCACCCCATGGATGGACATTCCCTTCATGAAACTGTGTTGTTCAATGGATATATACTAGAGAAGATGCTCAGACATCCTAGAATTGATGATGCTTTCCAAGATCATATAGGGGAAATAACACATGCTTATTAGTCTATAATCCACAAGGGTGGAGGGGTTCTTGATTTTGTAAATGCACACCATGGTGGTAGCGGAGGCCACCCGTGGGAGGCTCCCTCCTCTAAACATCTTCTCTATCATAGCAGTAACATCACCCTTAACAATGTCCCAAGCATCCCGAAAAAATGCTCTTGGGAAACAATCGGGGCCCGATCCACTGTCTGGGTTGAGAAGCCTCATGGCCTCTTGGATTTCTTCCTCTTCTAGTATCTTTTCCAGTCATTCATTGTCTCTGTGAGAGACCAAGGAGGGCACTACTTCCCAAAGCTCTGCATCTCCAGTGGGGTATCCATTTGTCATTCTTAGATTCAGGCGGACCAGGAGGTCCTGAAAACATGTCAAAGCCATACCCTTCATTACATCTTTGTCACCCGTAAAAGTTCCAACGTCTATCATGATGATGGGATTAATGGGGTGACTTTTTTCTCTTATTCAAGCATGGAAAAAGTCTGAATTCTTGTAACCCTCGTTAATCCATTTGATCCTGGATGCCTCACAAGCCATTCTTTCCTTCAGGAGTATCATTTGGTCCTAGGTACAATTTTTCTCCAAAAAGTCTTCAAACATCGAATCACTCCACTCCTCCTCTAGTTTGGATTACATGCTCTCTATATTTTGATTCAGAGTCTACAAATTCTGGTCTCCTATAGAGAGTCGATTGGACCACTCCTATAGCATGAGTTTCATCTTCCGAACCATATTATGGATGGATACCCAGGTATACCCATGGGTCGGCTCCCCTCACAATTAACTAACAATCTGATGGTATTTAGGACATCTAGTCCAGTAGCTGTATAAGTTAAAATTCTCCTTGGAATCCTTTCTTGGGGACAACATGACTTGCAGGGGAGAATGGTCTGAAATACCATAGGTGAGATGCTCTACCTTGGCATTCGAAAACATGGAGATTGTATTGATGTTCACTAGGCACCGGTTGACCTGACTCTAGCATCGCCTACTGCCATTCTGGTTGTTGCACCAGGTGTAACAGTCACCAGAGTATTTGGTAACAATAAGAGCCGCATCCGCCATGAATTGTACAAATTCTAAGCTGGCTTGCCATGGGAAAGATCCAATTCCCTTTTTCCACATAGGTTCCGAGATAATGTTGAAGTCCCCTCTAACTAGCCACGGTAGGACGCCAGGGTCGAATTTATTTAGATCCTACCATAAAAGTCTTTGGTGGTTGGTGTCGCAGCTACCCTATATATAGGACATGTATAAGCTTTCCCGGTCTTTGGTAACATTCGTGGTGATAAACTGATCTCCCGCCTCAATTTTGTCCCCCTAGATCTCTTTCTTCCAGAATACCCAGATGATCCAATTAACAGGGTCCGCGTGCATGGATCCAATCATACGCATCCTATCGAAAAGCTCATTTATCTTAACCGTGTCCTGCTTTTGTTAGATGACTGCCCTAATATGAACCTTGTTCTTCTTGATCACTTAAGCAAGGAAGTATATTTTCGCTCCAGCCCCAAGGCCCCGAGAGTTTCTAAAATATTGTGGGTAGCATTTAGATTTTAGGTTTCCCGGCTTTGGCCCCGGACACCACAGTCACTTTTCCATGGGATATAGAGCTCTCCTAAGATGCCTTAATTTCAAACGTATACAGATGTCTGGACTCGAGCCAGGGGGATTAGAACCTAATTAGGACAGGTGGGGAGCTGTTTTGAAATATTTGCCTCTAACCAGGCTGGGAGTGGATAGTACTACCATACCTATCTCCTCTTGAGGAAATTCTGGAAGCATGGCTCCATCACACATAGCTAGAATGAAAACTCTTCTCTAAAACAGCTTCTTTAAAGAGGCGGGTCCGTCCTCAGCAGCAACCACCTCTTCTGTCTACTTGTTGGGTAGTACTGAGAGAGGGGGAAACAACTCCATAGACACCAAGTGGAGTGAGTTGGTCCATAACACTCGCACCATCAAATTTCCCATTGATAAAAGGGGTTGGGGGTTCAGAAAAGCGACCATCATGGCAGGGATTCTAGGGAGGATACTGGCCGTGAAAAGTTCCACTAAGTCCAAACACTGAGCTTCCTCTCTATCTGGGGCCTTCCCAGCTACTAAAAAGTGAGGGGCTATCGGCACGAGCACCGCTGTCATGGGAGTATCCCTGGGATAAGAAGGCTCCACGCCACCTGCCGAGGACAAAAAAGGGGGACCGCTATAGGCCATCCCTTGAGCATGTCCTAGCTTGCCTTGCCATCTTTTTATAAACTCGTGCAGCGAGTGACCTTGTAGGGTAAAGGAGTAGCAATACCTAAGAAATACCAGGAATAAGACATCTTTATGCCACACCATTGAGTTCTGTACCTTTAGAGAGATCCTTTCTAGGGTAGGGGTAGAGGTGTCATGATCCACACAGATCTATGCATTACACAAGTCCTCACCGTGATAGGTACGAACATCCGCGCATACAATACCGCCGAGGGAGTCACTAATGGCCTGCAGCATGGCACCATTCTGAAAAGGCATCGAGAGACTAGGGAGACACACCCACACCGCCGCATTGGGGCTCTCTTTCCCCCTGTGCGCATCCATCGACCAACGAGCCAAATTAATCTTCCACCGGCCAAAAGGCCACATATCATTGCACCAAGCGTGGATGAAATCCAACTCCGACTCCAAAACCAAGAAAAAGGAGTACCAATGCAAAAGGGAGAACTTCGGCGGAGCAAGAAGCCCCCAAGAGTCCACAAATCTTTTGAAAATAAGCAGGGGCTGCTTCGCAGCGCCAAAAAGGGCCACCAATGTCTACTTCAGTCCGTCCAGCGCATCCGAAAACAATTCCATGGAAACCACAAGCGATATACTGGAACCCTACCACGACACCGTCGAGGAAACTGGGCATGCGTCTGCGACCTCCTCTGCCATTCATTGAAAACCAAATATAATACCATGTAAAAGAAACTACGGAAAAATTTCATTCACAGCATATTTTTATGAAAACTAACTTAACTATTTTTTTAGGATTTCTATCTCAACAATAATTTCATTTCCTTCTAGTTAATTCGAATTGAGTTTTTTATTATTACGAATTATATCCCTTAGGATATTCAAACAAGCTGTGAAACAAGTCCTCTGTGATGCGTACTATGTATAGTTTTAGTAAACACCCAAAAATACCATTTGGGTTTATTAACCCAATATATATGTGTAAAATACACATTCCCAATTATAGTATCTAGATAGGGATGCAATTTCATGGAAAACACTCAATCTATACGTCAACAATATTAAGGATTTTCTCAAATTGAATGACATATCCCTTAGGTTATCACTAATTAATTCAAGTTTTAATCCAAAAAAATTAACTGCACATTACATTGATAACATCTATAATGACCCAATTATCTTAAACATAATATATCAAAAAATTTAAAATAAATTACCCAAAGATTGATACTCTCAATTCCCTTTGTAATTATCTATAATGGTTTCCAAAAACCCTTTGATATATTACCACAAAATTAGATAGGCGGAGGAAAATGATAGCATAATGGGTGAGCTAAAAATCACAGTATTTGAATAATCATGATGAATAAGCATAATAGTCGAGAAAATAGTATTATATGATATAGCACAATCCAAGGCTCACGGATAATCATATGTAATCCTGAAATAATTAACATGGAATCACAGTTATGTGGTATAAATAAAAAATAATATATAATAATAGGTCATGCATTACATCCGTGACTACATCACATGGATGATGGACTCCCATCATGGACTAGGAATACTCTATAATCCCACCCATATATTCCCAGGAGTCATATAAATTAATCAAACAATTTTATCAATTTCTATGAGCCCCCATATTAACCTATTCAAGAATATGTGAGCCACATAGGGATAGAGTATATATTTCCAATGAATTATAAAAAAAATCCATGGATAGGAAATGTATTACATCATCGTATCTTGTAATAAATCGAAATAAAATTTTATAACAAAGTCTATGAATGAATTTCATAATTATTTCTCTTGAGTCCATAAATAATTGTGTATTCATAGGATTTAAAAATAGGTCCATGGGACACAAAATCTAATAGAGAAATAATTTTACAAAATATTCCTATTATGAAGGGTTTTAGGAAAAAAGGAAATGAATTGTTAGAATGTATAGGGGAATAACAGTTATCACAAAACAAAAGGATTGAAAATTTTTTGGTTTCGTAATAAAATTATTAGTTTTATAAGTCTTGGAAGGCTAAAACCATTTCACTGAGGATAAATTGAAATTAGGAAAAAAATGATGTTTTCATTTGTTGGACTCAATCATCAAATGAAATTCAGAAGGGACCCTTTAAAATAAAAATATCTACATTAATAAAAGGCTAATTGAGCCATGTATACATCTGCATGATGTATAAATATAATATGGAAGATGTAATGAAGAATACTGGATAGAGGGTGAGATGTAAAGGGAGATAAATTATAACATAATGAAAATAGGGTGGTTCAGAGAGATCACTTGCCATAGGTTCTAGAATCATTATGCTATATCAAAAAACATAAAAACAGTAAATTTTTATTAATAAATTACTTAACATATATCATATTTTTTAAATATTTTATTTTATACTATTATATTCTGTAAATTTATAATTATTTTATATAGATAGAAATTTTAATTATGTGGTGATCTAGAGTTTCATTTTTATTTTCCAATATCAGTTCACATGTGGATAGAAACTAAGGTTCTTTTAAATTTTTAAGACACATTTTTATTTTTAACATGATTCATTTATTTCAAAAAAATAGTTTTCTAAAATAACAAAATGTGTTCTCACATAGAAGTGATTCATTGAGTTAGACATTGTCATTATATGCTTAGTTTATTTATGTTGTTTTAAGAACTATCATGAAGACAATTTTTCTAATATAAAGGTCATTAATACATTAAAAAATAAAAAAACTATGTTATAATATACTTAGATTCAATATATTTTATTATGAAAATGCTCCATAACCATTCTATAATATTCTATAAAAAACGAATATGTTGTTCATGGAGGTGTTGGACCAACCATATTGTAAACAACAGATTACATTTAGAAAAAAACTCTTGATATATTATGGTTATTAAATAATAATAATTTCATATTAGATTACATTGGATGCATATATGACTACATATTTGTGTATTGAATATAATTTTTTGTGGTAAAAGAATAATAAATATAAAAGCATAGTTTGTTGTTTTCCTCTTCCTTTGGATGTTTCCTCATATGATAATCCATAAGGCTCTTAGAAATTTTATTTAGTGAGACAATGGATTCTAGAGACATGGGGAGATGGATTAAGAGATATTTCTATAGAGTTTGGTAAATTTCTAATTCATATATTGACTGAGGAGATGAGGTGATGTGGGATGGTATTTTAATAATGAAGGGAGGGGAAGTTTTTGAATATTACATGAAATATGTTATTATATGGGTTGAAGGGTTTTGATACTTATAAATATTATGATCATATGACGTATCATTTACATGTTAGTGTGAAGATAATTTTTATTATATCATCCTATTAATAACAAGTTATTAATTTGACATTTAATGTAAAATATAATGTCTTGTCGTAGTTTATTATTCACCATAAAATCAACCATTTTAGGAAAATACAAAAAAAAACCCTATAAATTTTACAATATGCAGGTTCCAAAAAATATAATTACATTTTGGGAAAAAATTTAATAAATATTGGAAATTTAGTTTTCAAATAAAATATATATTTATATTATCAATAAAAATTTAATTTTTATTATCAATTTTATAACCCCGTAAAAATTTATTAGGGTCTGAAAATATTATATTATTATTATTAAACTTTTTTCTTTTTATAAATAAATTTTATGAGATTAAATTGTCATTCATATGTTCATATTTATTATATAAATGAAAATACATCTTGTAATGTTTATAAAATTGAATACACTTATATTAACAAAAAATTAACCATTTATTTACTTGTATCAGGATATATATATGTTGTATTTCATTTTATAAGATACATAAATGTTATGCTTCAATTACAAGGGTGATAATACTTTATTTAATATCCATGTAACTATTTGTAGAAATCAAATTACTAAAATAATACTGAGATAACTATTTATACTCTCAAATTGCTATTCTAACTGTCAGATTTGTAACTATATTATGGGTTCCCAAAATATTATAAATTTGTGTTATTTTATTCATTGTTTCATTAATTTTTTTACACAAATTATTATTTAAAAATATTCTTTCAAAAAATTACTCTTTCATTACTAATTATTTACCTAATTTCAAGAGGGTTATTCATGAGTTTGATCCTTCAGGTGGATTGAGAAGGTCCAAATCATGAAATTTTAATTATTATATATTTTATTTTTCTATCCCAATGGGAAATCTAAACTCATGTGGTTGTATTTATTCTATCATTGTAATGTTAATATAATATACTAAAATGATGATAATTTTCATTTTATCATGTATGTGATTTATAATGTACTATATTACTAAATATAAATCATTTATATAATAATGTAAATTTTATTGTAAAAATTATTACATATAACAATGTTCATGATATTGCAATAAGAAAGTGTACATTTCAATTATGTAAAAAACTATAGTAGGTGACCAACTCAATTAACATTGATTTCCCAATTATTATTACAAGTTAGTCATTTACCAGATAAAGGAGATTTATGTTCTATTTTTTTCCTTTTAAATTAATGAATATGATTTACCATGTTGATGTAAATTTGTGAGTCAATAATAATTAATTTCATTATGTATTAGGGAATATTTAAATAAATTTTACTATGAATGTCTTACATTATGTCATTATTCAGTTATTATATGATAACTTATAGTCAATATATTTTCTACCTAGGTTACATTGTAGTTTTTGCATATTTTCATTTTAAACTAATAAAATAATAATAGTAAAACATCATAGTATTTTACACATTGTGATTATATAATAATTGTGATGTATGATCCAAAATAAAATTATAAACTATTTATGTATTCCAAATATCATAGAAATGTCTTACTATCTATGTTATGTGAAAGCATTATCTAATATAAAATATAATGACTAATATCATAATACACTCATATTTGCATAGTTGTGAAATGGTAGCAAATTTCATATATTCACATTATCTTTTTGGTATATATTTCCTAGAAAAGATGAATACCATTAAAATTATTAGGGATGATGCTCAAAAAGGTCAATTTTCCCAAAAAAAAATTAAGCATAATATTCATCATCAGTTTTGGTCATGACAAACATGTTTGTTTCAAGAATTTTGGGACCATTACGAAATTCGTTAAAAATATATTATAGGATAACCCGAGACATAAGCTGTATGGGTATCAATATGGATCATCTATATTTCTCAAGTAGTAAATCATGAACAAATATTTTTCAAACATTCCCCTTTTCATCCTAAATTCCTTGAATAACCTTATTGATCCCGTAAGAAGAAATAAAACCATTTCTAATTAATATAAATAGAACTATAGCTTCTATATTATAACTCTCAAAATTTAAAAATTCTAAAAATAAATTGAAAAAATTCTCTTTTAATATTCTTGTCGAAACATGTAATTGATGATTCAATATAATGAGACATAATGATTATGGGTAATTATGACAAAGCAATAAATGTTAAAATAATAATTCATTTTATACTGTTGGTTAACGTACCTCATTCAAAAGAATACAAGAAGATTATTTTCCTACAATATAAATGTATTCTTATGTTACTTTTTTTATACACCTTCACACTTTTTTGGTCTCATTTTTTTAATGGTTTGTTTCTAGATATTTTTGGGATATATATAGAAAATTTGAGACTCCCATTGAGAAAGGCACATTTGTTTCATTGTTATATAAAATAGAGAAGTTTCTTGAGAATATAGTATGGCCTTAATAGATCCATTGGAAGGGGGGAATAGTTTTTACAAACTGTGAATCCCCCCCTCTAATCATAAGGCTTCAAATATTTATTTTTATTATTGGTTGTTAATGGATAGTTTTAGCATTATTCCAACCCATACAATTGGAATTGAATCCTATTTAAAGAACAGATTTTGGGAACACAATTACTAGAAACCATTGAAAATATGAAAAAAATCATGTGCATGGTGTTTAAGTGACCTAAAAAATTTAATTAAAAATCATATGACGCTTTTATATCACTTAATCACCAAATTTCAAACAAATATTGTTTCTGTGGTAACTGAATGATCTCAAGTGGTGATTTTAACCCCCTTAACACAAATAATTTTCACATTATACTATCAGTGATCTTGTTGTATATATATATATGGTAAGTTAAGATCTTATTAGGTAGTTTCCCACAATTTACACATCCCTATTCATTTGATATTGGTAGAACATAAAGTTTTTCTTTAAAAAGTTGTGGTCAAAACATCATTTTTATTATTAAATCAGTGAACTCATTTTGACTGGGTAAAAACATTACATAGCTGAAACGCTCAAGGCCATGTTCCTTGAATACAAGTCTTGAAATCCTATTTGTGGCCCAAGGGTTCCTTTGATGAATAGTAATGTTATAGTACATGGGTTTTTATAGTACCTGCTATATTACCACTGCCGCTACAATTCCTGCTATAGTTTAGCCGCCGCAATATTGTCACCACTACTATAGTTCTGATGCTGATATAGTACTTCTACAATGTAATACTAAAGTACTTATATTGTAACCCATATATTCCTACCTCGTGGGATTCAATCCTAGGACTTTTGTATGACAAGAAGGTTCATGTACCACTTGGTTTCTACCTCATTGGCAAACATCATGTTATTTAGGTGTCTAGTCTCTATTTTTGATCTTGATTTTTTAATATTTCCTCAACTTCATTCTTCATCAACATTCCCCTTGATGGTTTTTACTTTTATATTATGATTAATGAAATTTTGTTCTATAAATTTTTTCCACAAAATTAAAACCCTGAATTGTATGATTATATTGAAGTGAGTTTTCAATTATTTAAATCCCTCAGATTTTAAATTTTATTTTTTGGTTTTGAAACATGAACATAATATGTGAAAAATTAACCAATTTAAATGGAATTTAAATTATTTTGGATGAATTGATAAAAATAAATGATTGATTTGAAAATTTATTTGTTGAATTGGATTTGACAATAAATCATTTGGTAATAGCTTAAATAGATGATTTTTTTGAAATGATATAAATATGATGAAAAACTTGTTTGTGTTCTGAAATGGAAAAGGCAAGTCAGAAAATGAAAGTTTAAAATTTAATTTTGATCTTATTTGAAAAAAATAATGTCCCATTATTGAATGAATGATTCATTGATCTTTAAATCACAATGGTTTTGGGTAGTTAGTAAGTGGTTGGAAGAATCATGATACCATCCTACACCAAATCATTGGATTTATAATTAAAATGCTAGATAAACCATTCATGGCATGATTTACCATAATTGTCACCACTAATTTGATGAGGATATATTTTAAAAACATTTCTTCATAATGGGGTGTTGATATGAGTGTGCACACGTATACGTTGATATTTGAAAACTTATATGTAGTGTGAAGATCCAATATCCTTAATCTATAGTATCATGGGTGTTAAACCATATTTCATTACATAAATGATTTTATTATACATTATATTTATTATTGATGTATTTTATTCATTCATAATAACATATATAAATTGTATGTGTAAAATAATATTTACATACGTTTTTGAAATATCTTCAAATATTTTATATGAAATAGTCCTCTGTTACAAAATATATAAATGATTTTTCATGACTTGATTTCATTAAATTTATTTCATTATTTCTTTATTCTTATGGTATTGTATTTGGAACAGTTGATGATACTCTATTGTACTCTTTAACTAAAACACTATCATTTCATTCAATAAATAATCTGTTATTTTTTTCCATTTATGTGAAATTGAATATTCCATATAGATATGGTAGATTCTCTTTATATATGTGCCCATTATCATCAAGGTGAATTATGGAGATGTTATCCATATAATTCATGGGTTTTAATGAGATTTACCATTGTATTTGTTTAGTTTTAAAATTATGTACTATTTTCAGTCTTGTTTACCTGTTTAATTTTTCTTCATTATACTTATGGGTTAATAAAAATAATAACATGTAAAATTATGTTCCATCAATTTATTTAATTAAATTTTACATCCATTTTCATGTACGATTCATGGTGATAGTCCCCAAACCATGTGGGTTGTGAACCCCATTCACAACAAGTTATAATCAGCTCAATTATCATTGTACTAGGTTATCTGGGCTAGTATGCGAAAAGTGGAATTAGTGGTGTGAGTTTAATAATCATTACATTAAATTGTCACATAGTTTGGGTTGTCCTATTAGATAGATAGTAAGACATTCATAAAATATAATATAGTTTTGATTGATTTTCTTACCAACATATCTCCATAAAGAGACTTAATTAATGATTGGGAGTTTTTGAAATTCATCATGATGAATGTTTTGATCAGATTGTAGAATTATCCTTGCATTGTTTTAGTTTTTTTAAATTTCAATATTGATATTATATTTTATGGAGTTCATATTCCTATATCCATTAAAAATATATCATGTATAATGTTTTAATGTTGTTTGTTGTTGTATTTTAGCATCATTCTTAAAAGAAGTCATTTGAATATAACCCAGGAAGAAGCTTATTCTGAAACATAGTGTGAAACTCATCTAATTTTCCAGACTCTTATTGATATAGTGTTCTATGTTTTTTATGATTTTGACTCGTAACTAAACTCATTACAATTAAAGCTCAAGTTTTGGGTCCTCAATTTTATGAAACCCAAATTTCTTCTAAAAAGTTTCATTGATAATCATTGAATCTAAAATTCCAAAAAATCAACTATTGGACGGGATATGAAAGTATTTAGTATCTTGTTATTCTATTTTTTCTAAAAAAATTCTCTTATTATACTTATAGATTTAATTAATAGAGTATTCAATGACTAAATCAAATCATTTATAATAGATTTTTGGTATGATATTTTTTACCCCATAACTATGAAATATCATGTACATTATTTTAAAATAGTTTTAGGAATCCTCCGAAATGATTGACATTTTGAGAATAATTAAAATTTTTGTTTATGGATTGAATACGTGATGTTCTTGGGACTTGTGGTCTGAAAAGATGGAATTTTTTGTGAAACTAAGAAGGTGATGGATATTATGACATGGGATTAATGAATTCAACTTATTTATATACACATATTCATGGTAATTTTTGTGTATACCATAGGTTTTTTAATGTTATCCTAATTATGTATACTTTATTGACTACTCCCACTAATAACCGAGTGAAGTTCTTATAAATTTAATTATTTCATGATTCATTTGATGATTTTAAAATCCTTTTGAATATTATTCCAGTGTTAATGTAACATCCTGTTACTGATATGTTAGTTACACAATTAACCACATTTTTTTTCCTTTTCCCGTCATCTGAATAGAGCCAAGAAGAAATTAGAAGTATTCCTATAATGGAGAACTCACATATTTGTTGGACATTCTTCCTTAACCAACATTTTCTACTGGATGAAGGTGGACTAAACACTATATTAATTTGTTACATGATGTGTAATGGTTACTTGGTGCAAATCATGAAAGGGTTCACACTACTAATGGTTACATGTCATGAATGTCTATTTCATGTGGGGTTTGTTTTACGTAATATATTTTTAATTAGAGGTGATACGTTTTAAGCATGATTAAACAATGTGGATCTCACTACATGTATAGGTGTTACACATCATTTAATTATCTATTAATTGACATTTTATGGCATCACTCGGTTTTTTTGGTGTTCATTCAGCTGGAATTACTTACATGGTGTTGATGTGATGTTCATCTCTGGTGATTTTTTTGACATTGTTCCTTCTTGATTGATCTGTTCAGCATTTATCCTTCATTTAATTTATGTCATGTCTCTATATGTAATAAATCGTTCATTTTTCCTTATTATTGTTGTCCACAGTAGCACATTTTGGTTTCATATTTATATGTTTCAATCTAATTTGGATTCATCTCTCGTATTCTTTCAATATCTATTGTGTGATCTCTTTCATAAGGTCATTCCTTCATTTGTCGTGGTACATCGGGTATTCGTTCTTGAATTATGTGGTTTCCTATTTTCCATTGATCATTTTCTATTCAAATTAAATCAATCGTAAGGTGAATTTAATAGATTCTAGGGTCTCCACTTGTATTTTTGGGTTTTGTTGTTTGTGGATCCCATTGCGAGCGTGTGTGACCCAAATATTGTGGTAGGTGGTTTCATATTGAGACCATAGTAATACACCAAGATAGTAATGATTTATAAATTTATTTATTTAAATGGAATGAATGTTTTGGATTTTAACAATGGTTTTTAAATATAAAGGGATTTTCCCTGGTTATTCATAAATTATGTGGAAATGGGAACTTTTAAAAAATTGAAATTGATTTGTCAAAATGAGAACATGGGTTACCTTGGGTGCTTAGGTGGAAGTCTTAGAATTAGACCATCATCCATATTTAATGATTATCACAATGTTTCCTCATGGGAATTTTCTTTGATTCCGAGGTATCTTGATATAGGGAATGGATAGTGGAATTATGGGGGGGGGTTAATCATGGCATATTCCTCTTTTCCATTGTCTGGTATTCTATGAATTGGATTATGCACTTGATTTACTATAGAATAGGTGTTTTTCTAATATGACCTATAGTTATTCATGGTAGTGATGTATGACCTTATAATTCTTTTTTCTATTGCTTGGATTTTTGAGTTACCTATGACATGCATGTTATAAAAAAATTAACTCCGAAAAAGCGAATAGATTACAATGTGTTCTGTAAAAATTTTTTACTTCTTATCATGACGTTATTTATATAAAATAATCTTTCAAGAATTATTTTACAAAGGCTTGATATGGAAAACCTAGGTGGTATCCTACTTATCCAGTTAGATCATAACATGTGTACCACCTCAGTGGTGCATATAACATTGTTTGTCATCCAATGTAAGAAAGGTCTAGGTGCCACATTTAAGAGGAAAGGATCGTGTCCTCTGGTTTTGGGTAGATTGTGAGGATATAGTGGGAGTTCATAATTTTCATTACATGAAGTATATTTTCATTTTCATCCTTGAAGTTGGACTTTTTTTTGAGGATTTGAATACCATTTCAGTATTTCATTTATTCTGGATTTTTACTATTATGGAATAAATATTCCATTTGTATTATGCTATCTATTTAATTCTATGTGTATATAAATACCATGTGTTTGTTCAGGTTGGGAGAAATCATTGCCTCATGTGTGTTGTTCGATGCTTGGGAGTTTGTTACCAACCCATGAGGATCATGAACACCATTCAGGTATGTGGAAGATCGGGTTGGGTATTAGATTTAAGTGAAACCTAATTCAATTAATTATAAAGTGGTATCAAAGATGTTATTCCTCAGGAGTCCTTGTCTTGTGACATCTGTTATACTATAGATAAGATTCTTGGGACATGAGAGGTATGTTTTGATGAGTTCTTAAACATCCCTTCTTATAATGATACTGAATATTCTGTGGGATGTAGGGATAAATGTCTATAATGTTGGGCATGGATTTACATCACTGTGTGTACATACATGTTTTCTAGTTTCAAATGATATTTGTTTTGTTTTCTGATCAATAATATGTTTTGGTATGCCACAGTATACCTTTGAGGTGACTTCCTCAAGTTCGTCAAGAAGGTGTAGCTGATGATACTCATATTAATCCACATAAATTTAAAAATATCCTTCCTACTATCATATGGGTACTAAATTTTCATCATCAAGACATACCAAGAGTTGAAAATGAAATTTTTTAGGTTCAACCAAGAGCTGTATGAGCAATATATTGATAATGGAGATTCTTGCACAAGAATCCATCGTCATTTAAGGCAAAAAAACCATAAGAGGTGGAGGACTAGAAAAATAGGATTCATCAAATATTCAACATCCTAGAGATACCATATAAAATTATGGTGAAGTGTACATCATTCAATATTGAGGGTCTAGAAATCGATGATGGGATTCGATGGTTCGGGAAGATAGACACGTGGACTTGGATTGGAAGGGTTTTATAACCATGCTCAGTTAGTATTATTTTCTAGAGCATCTGTTTCTAGTGAATTATATGGAGTTTCAATATTTACAACTAGGATTGTGTTCACTGTTATCATAAACCAATGGTTTTTCTGAGAGTGTCCATTTTCCTCTAGATGGTGTGATGAATGCACTTCTTAAGCCTTAAAAGATCCTCCATGGATTCTGACAAGGTATCACATAACTGTTGTTCATGTTTAAAAATTATACCTATATAGATATGGTATAAAAATATTTGATTAATGATATGGATATAGAAGGATAGTTGGTTTTTCACCACATCTCTTCCTTTTAGTGGATGTTTTAGTTTTTTCATGGGACAAAAAGGAATTGATTGGATCAACATAGATGTCATGGAAGTGGTTATCAATAGTAAACCTCTTCTACAGTATCTGTTATATCTAGAAATTATCCTATGACATTATATTTGTGTGGAAAGGAATAAAAAAAATGTGTTCATGTCTTATTCCAATGAATACATGTAATAGATGTTGATATGTTGGTCATTTATAGAGCTTATCTCAGACTATGACGACACCTCATTATGATTAGGGTTCATCTAAGACAAAGGATACTAAAATGATGTGAGAATCATCAAACAACATTGGTCTCCAACCACATGCCTCATTACTGAATAATTTTCCCACAGTAGATGTGTGTCTTGAAAAAGTATATGAATTTCTAGAAATAGTGAAAGGTATTATCCATATTGAATATTCAATAGATATTTCTTTATTTGATACTACTCTCCCAACTCTTTTATATCTTCATGCTCTTTTTTGTATTCATAAACATACCATGGAAATTATATCCTTTTTTTAGATTTAAAGACACCACATGGAAACAAATGTTTTGAAGGTATTCAATGTCCTTCTTGTGAATTAATGATTGCTGATATGGAGTTATTATCAGATTTTCTAGTACTTAATGTGGATATATTTTACACCATCCATAGTTTGTATTGTATTGTACCTCATCTATCTAAGTATTATATTTATCATAGATGTGTTTTACATACCCCTGCCTATAGGGTCTCTGATGTGTTATAGGGGGAGATGGACATGAGGTCATGTCGCATGGAGCCTTCCCGTCCAGAGTTCATGAGTTTGTTTTCTTCTATAATATGTGTTCCCAATGACGTCTCTTCTATTGTTAATATTTATATTTTTTGTTATGGATTTTTTAGAAATTATTCCATAAAACAACTCTATTTTTCCACTAGAGAGATAGGAAGAGTTTACATGTGAACTACTTCTAGGTATGTAGCCAATATTGATACCTTCTAATTGTATGGCACCAATGAGATTAAGGGGCTCTAGATTCAACTGGAATATTTGTTGGAAATAGGTTTTTTTCTCCCTAGATTTTTCCATTGTCGGCCTTTGTCCATTTTCCCATGAATGATGATGGATCACGCCAGTTATGTGTGGACTATTTGATGTTGAATTGGGGGATTCTTAAGAAAAAAATATCATTTTCCCCATGTGTATGATTTATTTAATCAACTAAATGTGGATTTTTTTTTCTAATATAGACTTTTGGTCAGGATATCATTTTCTCATATTTCGAGAGTCTTATATAAAAAAACATTCATGATCTGTTATAGACATTATGAATATTTCATTATTCTTTTACATCTGAATTGAAATCATTTTATTTTTATGGAATTGATGAATACTATTTTAAATCAATATCTTGAATCTTTTGGTGTAGTTTTTTCAGATGATATATTGGATTATTTGATATCTGAGCATGAGCGTGAGAACAATCTATGTTTGGTACTATAGATTCTAATATTTCATGATTTTATTGTGTTCCTTTCGAAATGTAGTTTCTAGAATCATGAAGTTATGTTCCCGAGGAAAAATATTTATGATCTTGGTTTAGCAATTGATATAGATAAAGGGGGTGATTTCTTTTTCATGGAAGTGACCATATAATGTCTTTGAGATACAAACCATCGATGATATTGTTCGATACTAGTGAATGTTTGTTAAATATTAATCTCTGTTTTCATCACCTTTTAATTCTATTACATGAAAAGTGGAAAAATTAGGATGAGATTCAAATTAACAGGCCTCATTCGATGAACTGAAAAGAATTCTATCATCAACTCCTATTCTGATCTTATTTGATTTAGTTAATGTATGCGTGGTGTTTCATGGTTATTCAAGTGAATGTTTCTAATGAATGTTAATTAAGGATAACTATGTGATAGCTTATGACTCTCATCAGCTCTTACCACATATGAAGAATTACACCCCTCACGCTTTTGAGATTTCTGAAGTCATGAATGTGCTGAAATTTTGGTGGCACTATCTTCTAGGTAGTGATTCACGGTCATTAATATCATAATAGTCTTAGATATTTCTTTCCTTAAAAATATATATTAGACATTGATTATGGGTTAAATACCTTTAGTTATATGACATAGATATCCCCTATACCACAGGAATGTGAAATGTCATTTTTGACGCTCTTAGTTGTAATATACCATCAAAGGATATTCTGCAACTAAAGAAGGAGTTGAATATTGTGAGGATTTTATCTCACTTTCACTTGGATGCTTGAGAGGATAATGATGATATGATTTCGAATACGTATCATTTTTCATTATCTATCTAGGTTTTATTTTATAGATTCAGTACCAGGAGGATGAGATTATTAATTTTTTATAAAGACTTTATGGTTGGTAGACCATTACTGGTTGGTCTCTTTCTTGAATTGGTATACTCCACATCAAGATGTGGGTTGTCATACCAACATCTGTGTGGAGAATAATCATGTTTAAATTCTACAACTCTTTGTGGACCATTCATCTGGGCACAAAGATGATGTATTATGACACAATTACACTATTCTAGTGGCTGGGTGTGAAGTATGACACCACATAGTTTTTGTCCTACTGTTACACTTGATAATATATAAATGAAAATAAAATAAAACCTTCTAGTTTATTTCATCGTATTCCATTTATTTTTTTGAAATGGGAATAATTATCCATGATTTTTTTGATAAATTAAAAGAGTCTCCCCAATGGTGGAATGATAATTGAGTGGTTTTTGATCAGTTAAGAAAGTTGGCTCACTTAATTACAGTTATGGATACCACAATGGATGATGATTTGGGTAAGCTATATGGGAAAAATATTGTGAGGATTCATGAGAGTCCTTCTTCCATTTTTAAATATTGGTATCCTATGTTTCCCTAATGGTTCTATAGGTGTCTCCAAGAATAAATTTAAAATCATGACAAGTTGATCACTATTTACCATTCATAGAAAGACGTTCATATGGAGTGAGTAATTCAGATACAAGATGATATGCTTCATACACGTGTTATTAACTTTTGTGGATCATTGGATATCCATCTAGCACTGGCTGAGTTTGTTTACAACAATTTCTATTAGTCATCTATAATAATGGATCCCTTTGAGACTGTGTATAGTCATCTATGAAGATCAACTCTTTTTTGGGATGAGGTGGGGGAAGTATATTTGGTTGGACCTTGTTTGGTTTAGGAGACATTCATGAAAATTCGGGATGTACATCGACCAATGGTTACATCCTAGAGTTAACATAAATTTTTTTAGACTTGAGATGTCGTCCACTAATGTTTCTTGTTAGTGAACGGGTTTTCAAGAATGATTCTATTCATTTGGGTCACCGTTAACTATGAAAATAGTGAAAGTTGGCTCCAATATATGTTGGACCATTTTATGTCCATGAGCAGCTCCGAAAGTCTTCATATTAGTAAGAATTGTATCTTATGTTTACATGAATTGATGATTGTTTCCAATTATACTAGCTCAAGATGTACCATTATGATCCCAATAACATTCTAACTCGGGGTGAAATTGAGTTAGATCCAGATTGTAATGTTTTAGAGAAACAATATGAGATCGTTGACTCTCAATTGAATTTCGTTCATGGGAAGTCGATTGAATTTTTCTTAGTTCCATGGTAGCACAAATCAGATCTCCATAAGACATGGGAATGTGAGTTGCTGATGTGGGTGAAGTGGCATCATCTTTATATATGGGTCACATTATCCAATGACTTCTTAGGAATGACATTTCTTGATGGAGGGGAGTTTGTAACATTCTATTATAGATCATTCATGTATTCCTTTATCCTCATTCTGGTTTTCAATTTGACATTTCTTGAATTGGTCTCAGATAGAACTAAGAGGATTCCTATAATGGTTAATTCAATGATTTAATGGGCATACCATTAACAAGATTTTTATACAATCTAAAGCAAGATTACGTGTTGTGCAACTAGGTTAGAAAACATGTAATTCTTCTAGGGTGATTTTTTGTGAAAATAGTCATTCAATGAAAGGTTATACATCTAGAATGTTTGTCTCACATCATGTATGTTTTATGCAACGAATTATTAATCTAAGTTGATGGGGTTTTTATACACACATAAATAGTGTTGGTATCAAGACTTCATTAAGAGTTATACATCATGTAATTCCTCCAGGATGGAAGACTTAGTGAACAACTTTTGTTTTTGGTCACTCATTCAGACACCCGTTATCCATTTCATTCATACCAAACTTCGTCCTGAGATATTTTTAGAGACATTATTCCTTCATGATCGATCCAATCACTATTCGATCACCATTTTAGTTGTCGTGGATTCCTCTAGGTAAGTGATCATTAGGATTCTTCATTTCCATTGATCATATAATAATATTGGTGTTTCATTAGCATATTTTTTAATCTATGTGTATGTTTCTATTGTCTTCTTCCCTGATACATTGTGTGATCTATTTCGAGAGTTCCTTCCATTATTGATCGTGGTGTAGAGAGCTTTTGTTTTTTAGATATGTGGTTTCTTCTCCCCCACCGACCATTTTTTTCCAATTCAATCAACCCCAATGTGTATGGAATTGATCATAGGGACTTCACTCATGTTTCTAGGTTTTATTGTTGGTGGGTCCTATAGTTGGTGTTTTTGACCCATGTTTTGATGTAGGTTGTTCAATATCTATCCTATGATAATAAACCTAGTTATTTTTTCCATATAAATTAATTTATCTAATTAGAATGTCTATTTTTATAATTTGATATGATTTTTAATGAGTTATGAATTTTCCATGGTTTTTTATAAATTAACAGTTAATGAGAACTATTAATAATTGTAATTTATTTGTGAAAATGAGCACATCAGATTACTTGGGAACATAGGTGGAAGAAATATCATGATACCATCATCCATGTATTTTGATAATTACGAGGATTTATTATGTGTATTTCCCCTATTTCATAAAAAAATTATTCTTTTTTATGGATAATGATATTGTCAGGGGGTTTAATCATGGTGTATTCCTCAACATCTTAGGCATGCGTTCTAGGAACTAGATTGTGCACTTGTTTTATTCTGGTATGAGTAGTCTAATAGTATGACCTATTGTTATCCTAGGTACTGATTTCTATGCTCATGCTTCTCTTTTTTGGTGCGTCTTTTTCTGAGCTAGCGTTTACATGAATGTTATACAATCTTCGATTCAGAATTGTGAATAGTGAAATGTTTACCATGTTTTATATAAAACATTGTTACATATTATCATTCCATGGTTTATTTAAAATTAGCATATTGTAATTATTTAATAGAGACATTATATGGAACACTTAAGTGATATCATATTAATCATGTTTTCTAACACCCTACGCACCTCCTTGGTGGTTCATAAACCTTTGAATGACATCTAATGTAGGGAAAGGAAAGGGTTCAGTAGCGAGGTTGTGAGGTTCATGTCAGCTGGTCATGGGTATATATTGATGATATGGATGAATTTCTTACATGACAATGCATAGAGTAGATGATTGGTTTTTGACCATATTGGTGGAGGTGTTTGGTAGCTTTGACTACCTTTGTAATTTTTCATTTATTATGTCTTTTTATAAATAGGGAATACATATTACAATAGTCTTTTGTGGTATCTTTAATTATTTATGTACATATATTCCATGTGTTTATTTAGTTTAGGATAAAATGTACCCTCTAGTGTGTTTTTTGATTCCGAGGTTCTTGGCTCTTTCCTGGAGGGATCGGGAACACACTTGGGGTATAGGGAAGATTGCGTTGGGTGCAAAATTTAAGGGTAAACGTGGTCTATTCATTACAATTGACTAATCTTGGGGATGGGAAGGTATATGTTTTCTAGTTTTAAGTACAAAATTTAGGTTTGGGAAATGATATAATATAGTTTTATTAAGTTTTTGACTTTTGTACTGACACCATAGGCCTCAGAAGAAGTATTATCTCATCTTTGATCTCAGTATAACTATATTAATGCTTGATCATTAGAGATTTCATCATTAATATTATAGAGAAAGGGTTAAATTTATATCTATCAATAAAAAATTGGGTATTATATTCTCTCCAAAATATTTAAATCTATGATAGTGGAATTGGATGGAGTACCTATAGACAATAATTTTGTTATTTGGCAGTATTAGTGGATTGTAAATTTCTTTGATATATCATTCCGTATAAAACATTAGAATCAATCTAGGTAATATTAATCATATTCATGGAACATGATTTTTAATTTTTCATGTTTAATTTAGTATTTTAAGAGGAATGAGGTTTTCTCGTATTGTGTTTCATTAACATCCACTATTCTCATGATTTGTCCTCAAGGGAAGCTGCTTGATGATAAATTATATAGAATAGTGGACTCACATTATGTTGGGTTTATTATCGGCGAGTGTATGTTCTCTATAGAGAATATACATTGTTACATGGATTCATTCATTATGTGTTTTACTTTGTTAAAGGATAAAATGTGGTATTTCCAAAACTCCCATTGGATGGAGAACATGGTTTTCCAAAAGATATATTATGATATACAATGTTTATTTTGGTGTAAATGTATGATATGACACAAAACATACTGTTTTACTCATTTTTTTTACTTTTCAATAAGAAAATTATGATCACCAGATACCATTGGGTTTTAAATAGACACATATTGTCCTGACATAACAAATGGAATATTTCACCATGGAAATTTTGGTTGGGTTTCCGTGAACGCATCTGGAAAATTAAACAATATGGGTCATTATTGATAGGCTGAAAATATCACAAAATGTTTAATAATTTTGAATCAAAACGATATTTTTTTAATGGTGAAAAATTTAAATGAAGTTTAGTGTTTATTTAAACAGAGTTAATTCTATTTTAGTCTATGATAGGGATCCTCTACATACTTATTGTGATTAGAGAGTCGTCTAAGAGGTAGTTGGATCTAAAGAACATTTGATGACCAAATATCATCCTCATTGGGACAACCAGAAAAAATGATATAATTATGTTTATAATGGAATAAGTTAGGATTTTGTTCTACAATATGGTGGGAAATGAGAATTCCACTTGAGGATGGTTGAGATTTCATAAAATATCTGCAGGTTTTATACAATTACAAGAGTTATTATGAGGCCATGTATGGATGACTGTGTAAATCTACACTGTGTTGGTTAGAGATCAGTGAAGCTTTTTTGACTGGATGGATCTTTTTTATGAAATGATTGTGTAATTTAAATAGATTCATCTTTTATTTCTCAAATCATATAACCATTATAAATCATATGATGGTCAAAGTAAAAACCCATTTTAGTTCTCATTTTGTGACAAGTGTTATTGAATGTATCATGTCGGTTGGGTCATTGGAGACTTGGTAAATAGGGAAAGCATTCACGGAGTTTAGGGGGTTCCACTAGAGATTATTTTTAAGGAGGGGAATGTGGCATAAAATTTATATTTTACACTGTAGTTGACTATAAACCACACCATATTTCATTTCTCACAACTCAGTAAATATCTTTATGACAATTATCATCTTATTAGCTGGACAGATCTTGATTTTGACTTTGATTTAAATGTGACTGAGCATTTAGTCAAAAATTGTTATTTTGAGATAATATTTATTCATTGGAGAATAATATAATGGTTTTTTTTTCTTATGGTATAATAGTTATTTTTGTAATGAGAAGTGGGTGGTAGAGGAACTGATTATAGTTATGTCAGATCATTTATTTGTTATTGAATATACTTATAAGTCTATCTATGAATATAATTTTCATATGGAGGGGAGGATATAAAATCATTTTACCATCTATTATATACATTTCATCCATTATATTTATATCTATTTTTCGTTTATTTAATGATTTTATGATTGAAATTTTGAATAAATAGAATCGCATTGGGATAAAAATTTTGGGAACATTGTTTGGGAAACCATGTGGTTTGGCCCAACATACTGTGCAACCATGTTGGAGGCATTAAAAGAGTTCATTATTTTTTCAAACCATTAATTTTCTATATCAAATAAAGTATCTTCGAGTAGTGGATTTTATCATTGTTGTTTCAAATATAACTTAACTATGAATAAAACCATGTACCGTAAATGGAATATGTATTGTGTGTATATATAGGGTTCATGGTTGTTGATAACTATACAACCGGTGTAAAAAAATGTGCATGAATTTTTTATGTTCACTAAAAAATTATTTAATTATAATAGGATCCCTAATTTATCCTAACAACACCATATAGAGACCCTATTCTAATTACATTTTCTGTAAAGTCTCTCATTTGGTGAATTCAAGTACTCCAACAACTTTTAATTAAGGATTAATGTTCTTGTGATCTTTTTTGATCACCTCACGGTAACTAAATATCATCTCATGTGGTTTATCATGATATAATATTATGTCATTCATAGATATTTATAGAGGATCAGATTATCAATGGATCTAATATCTATTTACTGAAAAATGATTATATGATTGATTAATTTATCTATATTATCCTCATTCTTTATTGCAGTTCCCACTAAGGGTGTTTTCATTAACTATGTAATTAATTATAAGAGGTTCAATAAAAATTTACCTTAAAAATGAAATCTTGAATTTCTTGATTAAATATAAATGTGTTTTTTATTTATTTAAATACAAGTATTTTAAATGATTGATGTTTACTTAAGATATTGGCAAGTAATTTCTTATAATCCATTAATTTCAATGAAATTTAAATTATTAGGGAGATTATAGAAGAATATTCTATTAATATGATAATCGATTTAATGATATTGATTTGATTTAGATATATGAGTGAATGGATTAAATTACATAATAATTTTAATAGACATGAATATGATGTTAAATATAATGATGATTCAAGATAGAAATTATAACATAAAATATGAAATTTTAAAATCACATTTTGAAGTCATTTGAAATTAATAATTTCCTCAATGATGAATGAATTAATGATAGACTGATTTTTAAAGAACATATGAGCTTAGGTTGGTAGCAAGTGGGTGAAATAAGAATGCTAGGATCTAGCCACCTTGCAATGGATTGTTGAAAACATTGCTAAAAAAAGGAATCTCAACATGATGGCTAATATTGGTCTCCCCTAATGGGTAATTGATTTATTTCTCATAATTAGATCCCTTAATAGGTTGTTAATTTGAGTCTCCACACGTATAATATGTGTTTCGATCACATATGAGTAGTTTGAGGAACACATTTACAGAAATAGGGTTTTCATAGGGGATTTGACCATGGGGATTTATCTGTAGGATTTAATTATACATTCCATTTATAATAAATCATATTTATTAATTACATATAATTTTAATAACTGTTTTAAGTAAAATTCCCACTTAAGATGATTTTGAGTTATGTACAATTATTTTTTTTTGAAATTGTATATTGATTAAATGTGTGTAAATGTTTTCAATACCATGTTTTATCTAAAATTATAGATTAATTGTTTCAATGTTACTTTATTTTTTATGAAATAATTTTTTGAAACCTTATGGTCATTTTAAAAAAACACCATACCTTTTCCATGATGGGTTTGTAGATTATCTTATGTCAGGTCTGAGCGGTGGTAATGTTCAATGTGAAATGGTGGATTTTTATGATCATTGGGAGTCATGGTCAAAGAGGTGATTGTGGGATTGTCATAAAATTATTTTAGTGGATATTTTAAGATTTATCATTGAAGTTCAATACTACATATTTTTTAATATCCATCCCTAGAATTTATGAGCGTAAGATAAATGCACAAATAAATCCCCCATTATTATTTTAAGATAAATTATAAATGATAAATAACCCATTTTGTAGTAGTAGAAAAAAAAACAAATGATATTGGGTGGCCTTTAACAACACTGAAAAATGGTTATGATATATGGGGTTAATTTCAATGTTAAAAAATCAATGATAAAGGCCCCCATTATAAGATATTTTTACTACAGTTGAGAAAGGCCCCCCCTTTATCTGTTTTTTTCTACTACCAATGAAAAATTGAATAAAAAACACATCACCGATATATCATTAAAAATAATAAATAAATATAAAAAAATATTTATATATATGTGTATATAAATTTTTTAATAAATACAAACTAGACAAGGGTAAATACAAAATTACACATAATATATAATATATTTCGTGAAATGTAGACTATCAAATTATGAAGAAACACTTCAGAAAATAATGTTAAAATTATTATAATGTAAGATTAATTAAATAAAATTAAGATGACATAAATATTAAATCGATGCCCGTGAAGATATCAATGTCATTTTAAGAAAAGTGAGTAAAAGTCACTATTTGTACGAGGATTAAATGTTATTGAAAAACTCCAATAATGAGTTCTGTTTAGTATATACTAATATTAAAATATTCAATGGTATTTCTGATTCATTTAAGATACCCTTCATATTCTTTTCTGTTGGATTTTTAATTTATTTCAATGACATACATCTGTATTGATATTATGGTTATGAAATTTTATCATTTTTATGTGGTAGTTTTTTACAATTATATACATGTATATTTCTTATTATTTACATATAATAAAAAATAGTATAAATATATATTTAACATATTAAAATGAAATTTAATTTTTAAATGTATAAACCAAATGAAAATAGACATTTATCATTCATTTCATTTAAATTTAAATATTATCTATTTTATTTACCCTTAATAAATGTTTTAATGATTATATATATAGCTATAATGTAATGTTTCTATATAAACATGTCTCTGTTAATAAACATAAATTTATACTTCTATGTATATTATTATACATGTGTATATATATATATATGAACTTGTATGTGAAAAATATAAATGCATTCTTGTGTGTTTAAATATGTGTGTGTGCATCAATATTATGCATATAAATCATATATAAAAGTCTTTTTATAAATAATACATTATCGTTATGATTATATATGTTCTGAAATAATATTTTATAGTAAATACATATAAAAAAAATAAATTATATATATATATATGTAGATATAAAATGATTTTTGAATATGTATAAATATATATTTTTAAATATATAAACATATAAATATATATGGGATATATAAAATATATATCTAAATATTTAATATATTAACATATTATAAAAATTTGTTCAACACAATATGTAACCCATTTTAACAATATAAAAATATATGAATATATAAATATATATACTTCTAGATATATATATTTAATTATATATAATTATCCTATACACATATGTGTTTATATTAATAAACATAGATGTATTTATAATTATATTATAATGTATATAAATTAACATTAATATATAATTTATTTAGATTAATTTATGTAATTATTTCACACATAGATACACACAAAAATATATATGTTATAATTATATTAAATCATTATTATAATAATATTTGAATAAAAAAATCAGTTTAAATACATATTTATATATAATATCTTAATATAGAAAATTATACATCTTGGTGTATTGGTAAAGGCATTCCATTTTCAAAAGAGATATAAAAGTATCAAATCTAGGATTGAGAGTTGGGTGAACATGAGACTAGTATTATAAAAGTGGTGAAAATTCCCATTTAGAGCACTGAGAGGGTGGTTATGTAAATTCGAGTTATAGATGGGATGAGGGATACTTTGTGAAAAGCACTAAAAAAGATATACAAAGGTGATGGATTGGGGGAAAATAAAAAATAATAATTCCACCACTTTTTAGATATTTTTTAGTTCTGATAATGGTGGTCATTATGATTTCTTTTACAATGCTGATAAGTTGTTCCATAATCACTTATAAAAAATTGATGATAATGGAACCCTTTATCTACTCTTATATATCACTGATGCGGTTTTCCTTTTAATAGCACATAGATTAATAATTTGTAGATTAAATATGATGTTAAATAAAATTTATAGTGTTGTGTAAATTGTTACTTAGAGTAGTGGTTTTTGAGTATGTTGATGATGTACTATTTTGTGTTTTGTATATATATTTTATTATGTTACATTTATCTTCTGTAGTGTTGAGTATACCTGTATGTATCATTAAACTATAATTTATTGTGTTGGAAATAAGTCCCAACACCTTAATGTATTATTATAGTTTCTAGTAGAAAACCTGTGGGGATCAAGAACCCCCTTGAGGCCCTGTTAGAGTCTTCTCGGATATATGGTTAGCTGAATATCCATGATGGTTCATGAAAATTATTAAATTAATAGTAAGATTAAAATTCACATTTATATTCCTATATGTGCTAATATAAACACTATTGAAAAATTAATCAACGGGCACATGGAAGATAAAATAGAATAATTACCTTATAATATTTAAAATAATGTGTTAAATTGAAAACCATTACCATAAATATCATATAGTGTTGTGCATTAATTAAATATGGAAAAATAAAATTATATTAAACATTTAATTTCATAAGAATTGTTTTCTTGTTAATTCCATTATAAGTATCCATTTATTTTATGGCTACATTTCATTTACATACATAGTCAGTTCTATTTATGTCAGACTTTTTGAGGATGTTCAATTCATAACTCAAAAAATAGCTTTTGTGGGATGACTATAGAAAAACTTGTCATTATTCCATCTGATGAAGAATATAAACCAATAAAGAATTATAATTACTATACATTATGTGCAATTTGATAACAATATTTTAAAATATTACATGAAAAATTTAATCTATCATATCATGTTTGTTGTAGTACGATCATAGAGACTGGTTGCATTTCCATATTTCTACTGGATATAAAATAAATAATGTATATAATATGATACTTTTATATAGTACTAATAATGTTAAAAATATAATATTTAGTCCTCATTTTCATTAATATATCTTTTCATGTGTAGTAGTAGTGTAAAATTAATCACATCCCTTTGTGGAGGATTTTATCTATAAGTATAAACCAAAGCCGTTATAATTTTTAAATGATGAAAATATAATAAAATATATGATATTTTGAAATTTATTCATGATAATTATGTACATAATAAAAAATATATAAATAATTTAAATCCATCAGTAAAACCATATACATATATTTTAGGTGAAAAACGAATTACATATTTTTTAAGGTGCTAGATTGCATGTATACATGAATGAAGGTATAATTTACCTCATGATGTATAAGGAAATGAATAAAAGTGGTAAATACATAATAACATTATGTAAAACTGTTTATTATAATTTTATTTGATCATCATGTATTAAGAACATTTGAATGAGGTATAAGTTGAAATAAACTTGAAATATTTGATTTTTAACTTATACCATATCCTAAAATAATGTCATTATATTAAACCATAAAACTTATATGTTTGATATTTTGGATAAAGCAAGACTTCGAGGACATGGGTTCTGATGTTTTGGAAAAATTGTTTCAGTTATAATCTAAACAAATCTATTCAAAAAAATTGAGTAATAGAGTCGGGGATCATCCCATTTATAATTATGGGTAGGGAAATCGGTTTAGTGACAAAAACTGTTAAATAAATATTAATTATTATTTGTGTTCAAGTGGAATATAATTTATTTAAAATTATTCTAGGTTCATTTTAACTATACATCCTGACATCTAATTTTTTTACATTTTGAGGTGATTTATTTCACAATTATCTATTTGTTTTAATCCCTTATTATGTAATTTGACTATTACAATGATTAATTTGTTTACTCTATTTGGGTATATAATTTAAGTATAAAAATGGAAATTGAATCTTTAGTTGAAGATTATTCATATTATTGACTATATAGTATTAAAATTTTCAAATAAAACATTTTCATAAATTTTTTAACATAAAGAGAATATTATTTATGATAATATACCATTAATGTAATTTTAGTGACCTTTTACATAGTTTAAAATTTATAGCATCATGATAGTAATTAAATACCATTATAAAAATTTAAAAAATACCCATTCTGTTATATTTAGCCAAATAATTCATGAAATAATATAATTAATCTAGATAGTTTAATATTTTAATTTTGAAAATTATTTACATGATTGTTCTATTATATAAAGAAAGACAGTGTTGGCATTTCATAATACTTTATGTTCACTCATTCATTACAAGAAATATGAAATGAGTTTTCATGATATAAAAATGACCTTATTTTATAAATAGCCCTTTATAATTAAACATTACATCAATTTTACCCTGTAAAAAATATTATATTAATTGAAATAATGATAGTGAAATTTTGTATTTATTCGTTCCTTAAAAAATTACATTTATTATCAATGAAAAACAAATATATAGAAATATTTTCTAAATATAGATAATTATTATCATAATAAATTCATTAAATAAATAAATTCAATTTTTTGGGATATTTTAATGACATATCTCATAGTTTTAAACTTATTTCATACATTTTACCATTACAATGGTGACAAAATTTCTATTCAGGTGACTATTCATAATGAAACCAAATAAAAGTTACCCATTTTCCAAATTTAACACTTTTTATTCCATATATTGATACCATTTTATTAGATTATGTTCTTATAATTATTAGTAATTACATTTAAAAAAACCAACAAATGTCGAAGAATTTTTATATTGAAGATGCATTTTATGAATAAATATTTTTTATATCAAAATTACTAATAATGAGGATTTAAATAAAATTATTTTTATTACCTTCAATAAAATATAATTAATGGAATTTTAAACCTATTTAATACTAATTTATTATTATTTTAAATAAAAAGTCTGGTTTTAAAGAAATTATTATTTTTCTATGTTCATATTAAGGACAATCATTTTAGACAATAAAAAAATCCATATTAAGATAATATTATTATTATTTTTTAAAAAAGTGGATTTTTTTATCAAATTTTATTTCATCCAGGGGATAAAATTAGTAATATGGTTTCCTATAATATTCAATAAATAACAATTTTGAAGTAAAAAAGTTCATAAGGCATAAAATCACTTTTCCAAAATATTTGTAATTATTTATTAGAAATTAACCATATATATTTTTATTATATAAAACCTTTATACATAATATTCATTATATGTTTCTTCGTATTTATATATTTCATTTAATTTCAAGTTTATAATAGTAATATGTTAAAATTAACATTTTTTATATATCACAATTCAGTTAAAGATCAACATTTCATGTTAATAAACCTTCAAATCATAGTATTCATTTTTTCTAAATTCTTATAGTGTTCCACAATGAATTAAAAAATGCAATTAATTTTTACTAATTAATAACAATAATTTAGGAATTATTCCTTTAAATTTAAATATTTATTATGAATGTGATTTTAAAAATATCAAATTGCTTCATGTTATATATAATTTTATTTATGTTATGTTATGTGAGTATCAGTGAATTTATTCAATAGTCATAGGTAGTTCTATAAATGTATCTAATGGATTTTAAAAAAAATTACATAAAATGAATTATTAAAAATATTTTAGTTTTTTTATCTTATCACATATTAAAAATGTTTTCATATATTGAATAGATAGTAATATATTAATAGTAATAAGAAATTTATATAAATAAAAATCATTACTATTAATTTTAATTTCAATATTAAATAAAAAAGAATCAATTTGAATTGTATTTTTGAAATTTTATTATGGATTAATGTTACTATACTAATTTAAAGAATATCAATATCATAGTTAACTAAAAAATGAAATAATCTTATTTAATGAAAACATATAAAATTAATGAGTATATTAAATTTACATATGTGTATTTAATTTTTTCATATCAAATAGTGCAATGTGTCTGTTGGATCCTTGAATCATGACCATTGACCCTTATATATAGGTACATTATTTTGACCTATACAAGGATCATAATAATTTTTACCATTCCAAACCAAGTCTGGATTCTTGGATTTTTATTCATCTAAAGTAATTCCCTACAAGAAGTCGAGATCTAACCTAATCATTCCCCCACTTCTTAATTATAAGGACCCCACATATCATAATTAGGCCGCTACATTAATGAGAGAACATACATAAAATTTTAATTAAGGAAACAAACATTCTTTATATACTTATATCATCTATATTAGGTAAAAACTATTGATATACTAAAAACAGTAAATACATTAAATGATTGATTTTAGACATCAAAAAATATCTATGTATCATTCTCTAGATGTGTTTCTCCATCTGAAGAAATAGATGATACCTCTACCACATCACATTATTCTTTTTTCCATTATGAAAAAAACATAACAACAATATTATCTTCTTGATGATGTTTTTAGGAGTGAACTGCTCTCCATCCATCCAACATCAATTATTTTTTATTATTGATAATCCAATAGCACATAAGAGGAAGAGAGAAAAATGGAGAGAAATACATAAACAAGCCTATGGGGGTCTAAAATAATGGATTCCCAGAGCATCTCCTATAATCAGATGCACTCCCTCGTGCTTGAGTTGATGTGTTTTGGGGAATATATTTATCCTCAAATACACCTTGGAGGTGAGATAGTCTGCCACCTTGTTCCCCTCACTCCACATGTGTGCCACCTGTATATTGCTATTAAGAAGGGTTTTGCACTTTCTGACCATATATGATATAGACCAGGGGAAACACGTCTTCCAATCATAGAATCATTGAGGCCAATGAATCTGTCTCTACAAGGGATATCTCTAGGAAATTCTGATTACATGTGGAAAATCCAAAAAGCATATCTTTCGCCTCTACCTGAAGAGGGTCACTGTTCCCTTACATCTCAGTGAAAGGTAGAATAACTTCCCCTAGAGTGTCCCACACCACTCCCCCACCTTTCATTCTACCAATGATGCAGGATATATCCGCTTAAGCTTATAACCATCTCTCACGGGGTGCCAGCAGACCCATTCACCTGCTGCATTGTTGCTGGAGATCTGGGCAGGCATGGTTAGTATCTTGAGCAGGTTACACAGAGAAGAATAGCGACCATCTTTGAAGAAGGTGGACATGTAGATAATCAAATTATAGATCCTAACCATGATAATCCTTGAAGTTGGACAGGTTCCCTCATACATGGCATAGTTTCTAGCCTTCCACAAGCACCAACAGGAACCACTGAAGATGATTGACCTCGCCACCCAACCAGGACCCTCCTATGCAGTCCCAAAAAATCTACTCTCAAGGAAAACTTCCCATCATGAGCATAGATCGTGGACATATCAAGGCCACCAAAGAATTACAAAATACTCGTGCACACTCTCCTTAAAAAAATAGGTGAAATGTGCATTCCTCAATTGGTAATCTGAAGCCGTGACAGAAAGAGGACATGTTGATACCCACTTTCTTGATGTTGTAGTCTATTCCCACCACCTATCACCTTAATCTACACGTTATGAAATTGAACTTTGATGGAATTTGGGTGCACCGAACTATAAAATTCCAGTTTCTATGATGGTTTTTTCCATACTGAAGCCTCAAAAACTCTCGAATGGTAAAGGCCCCTAATGAAGAAGGAGTGAAAATAAGTTTATCACGCTCTATGCAGATGATAATTGAATAAAAAATGGCCTGCTAATCCTCATTCAGAATATCCTGACAGAACGAAGGGTGCATAATCGCATCCCTAAAGGTAATCTATGGTGCATGACATCTTGGAAAACCGATAATAGAACCTGTCCAGTTGTGAGTCCAGAACAGGATGTTACCTTCCCCCACAAGACAACATGAATTTGGATGGAGAGTTTGGATGAGCAGATGAATCTTGGTAGAGAAGGGAGATGTCTGCCAAAAGGTTTCATCCAAATTTTCCATCTGCATGTATGTCATAGACTTCTCTTAGAGCATACGTGCCTCAGGTATTTCTCATGCTAGTTTTTTATGCATGCATTGAATCGTACTATTGAGGATCCTCACATTGATTCCTCCGTCATTAATTGGCCTTGCCATCATCTCCAATTCCACCCAATGCCTATTTCCATATGATTTATCATCACATATGAAACTAGACAGGAAATTATCAATGATGTTGATGACACACTTTGGAACATTGGTGGAAGACATAGTATGGATGTGGATGACCGCCAAAACACAGTTAACTAAAGCAATCCTTCCTCCGATGGATAGAAAACAGTTCTTCCAGTTAATCACCACGACTACTATTCTTCACACAATCAGATCTAAGTATAGGACACAGAGTCCCCCTGCTGATATGGGGGCACCATGATATTCCATATGGAATGATCCTTGCTACATGTCTATAGTACAACAAATCCATGAGTCTTGGTGAGCAATTCACTTATAGGAGATAAAGAGGTTGCTCTTAGCATTGTAGATAAGTTGGCCACTCCATGTATAGTATTCCTCCATAATCCTCTTCAAACCATTCACTGATCTCCTTCCACCAATGATAAAAACAATGGTGTCATCCATGAACATCAAATGATAAATGGTTGGATGTTTAATTTTCCTCTTATAAGGAAGGATATCGCCACCAGACATACCTTTGTTGATGAGGTGGCTATGTGTATCCTGTGTTAGTATAAATAGACTGGGGGAGATGGGATCTCTCTGTCGTAGCCCACAAGTTTCTTTAATGAAGCTATAGGTCTTTCCTAAAAAGGAACCCTCTATCCATGGGGAGATAAAAAAATTGGAAGGTAATATCAATGGCATTTTGGGAGAATCCCATAGTCATGAGCACTCTGTTAATTAATCTCCACTCAATCCTATAATATGAATTTCTCATATCATGTTTAATCGCTACATTGGATATGTGCGTCTTGATGTTGATGTATCTCAACAATTCCTGTACCAATGCTACCACCCCATGGATGGAAATTCCCTTCACCCAACTGTGTTCGTGAATGGATAGCCATTGGGGAAGATGCTTGGACATCCTAGAATTGATGATGCTTTCCCAGATCATTTAGTGGAAGTAATACATGATTATTAGTCTATAATCTGTAAAGGTGGGGGGGGGTTCTTTATTTTGGGAAAGCGCACCATGGTGGTAGCCGAGGCCACTCGTGGGAGGATCCCTCATCTGAAAATGTTCTGTGTCGCAGCAGCAACATCACCATTAACAATGTCCCAAAAATCCTGAAAAAATGCACTTGGGGATCTATCGGGGCCTGGTGCACTGTCTAGGTTGCGAAGCCTCATGGACTCTTGGATTTCTTCCTCCTCTGGTATCTTATCTAGCCTTTCATTTTCACTGTGAGAGACCAAGGAGGGGACTACATCCCAAATCTCTGCATCTCCAGTGGGGTATCCATTTAAAATTCTCAGATTCGGGTCAAACATGAGGTCCTAAAAACACATCAAAGACATACCCTCTATTACATCTAGGTTGTCTGTAAAAGTTCCATCCTCTAGCATGATGTTGGGATTTATGGGGTGGCATTTTTCTCTGTTTCATGCATAGAAAGAGCCTGAATTATTTTAACCCTCGTGCAACCATTTGATCCTGGATGTCTCATGAGCCATTACATCCTTCATGAGAATCATTTGGGCCCAGGTCTCCTTTTTCTCCACAATGTCTTCAAACATCCACTCACTCTACTCCTCCTCCGGTTTTTTTCCATGATCTCTATATTTTGTTTTAGAGTCTACATATTCTAGTATCCTGTAGAGAGCCGATTGGACCACTCCTATAGCCTAAGTTTCAGCTTTTGAAGCTTATTATGGATGGCTACCCAAGTATGACCATGGGTCGTCTCCCCCCACAATTCACTAACAATCCCATGGTATTCAGGATATCTGGTTCAGTAATGGTAGAATCTGAACTTCTCATTGGAAGCCTTTCTTGGGGACAACATGACTACAGGAACGAATGGTCTGAAATACCATGGGCGAGATGCTCTACCATGGAATTTCAAACATGAATATTTAATTTATGTTCACTGGGAACCAGTTGATCCGACTCCAGCATCTCCTACTGCCCTTCTGGTCATTACACTAGGCGTAACAGTCACCTGAGTATTTGGTATCAATAAGACCTGCATCTGCCATGATTTGGAAGAATTCTTAGAAGGCTTGCCATGGGAATGATCAAATTCCCTTCTTCTCCATAGGTTCTGAGACAATGTTGAAGCCCCATCATACCATCCATGGGAGGATGCCTGGGTCAAATTTATTTTGATCCTACCATAACAGTCTTCTGTTGTTGGCATCGCAACTACCGTACACAATGGACATGTATAAGCATTCCCCGTCTTTGGTAACTTTCATGGTGATAAACTGATCTCCCACCTGAATTTTGTCCACCAAGATCTCTTTCTACCCGAATACCCATATGTTCATATGAACAGGGTCAGTGTGCATAGATCCAATCAGACATATCCTAGGAAAAAACTCATTAATCTTAACTGTGTCCTTCTTGTGTTCGAGGACTTCCCTAATATGAACCTTGTTCTTATTGATCTCTGAAGCAAGGAAGTCTATTTTCAGTCGAGACCCAAGGCCACAAGATTTCCTAATTATTGTGGGTAACAATTAGATTTGAAGTGGTCCAGCTATGGCATTAGACTCCATGTTCTCTTTTCCATGGGATATAGAGGTCTCCTGAAGTTTCTTTAATCTCAAACGCGTATAGAAGAAACGACTCGAGCTAGTGGGATTAGAACCTAATGAGGGCATGTGGGTAGATGGTTTGAAATATTTTCTTCTAACCAGGTTTGGAGTGGATATTTATACCATATCTTGCTCCTCTAGTGGAAATTATGGAATCTTGGGTCCATCACACTCACCTAGAAAAGAAGTTGTTCTTGAAAACAGCTTCTTAGAAGAGGCGGGTCTGGCCTCAGCAGCAACCACCTCTTCTGTATACATGTAGGGGAGTACTAAGAGAGGGAGAAACTACTCCACAGACACCAGGTGGAGTGAGGGGGTTCATAACACTCACACCATCAAACATCATTTCGAGAAAAGGTGTTGGGGGTTCAGAAGAGAGACCATCATGACATGGATTCTAGGGTGGATACTGGCTTAGAAAAGTGCCACTAAGTCCAAACCCTGATCTTCCACTATCTCTAGGGCCTTCAAAGCTACTGAAAAGGGAGGGGCAGTTGGCATGAGCTCCACTGTCATGGGAGCATCCCGTGGATAAGCAGGCTCCATGCCACCTACCAAGGACAGAACAGGGGGACCGCTATAGGCCATCCCTTGAGCATGTCCTCACTCGCCTTGCCTTCTTTTTCTATACTCCTACAACGAGTGACCTTGTATGGTAAAAGAGTAGAAATACCTATGAAATACCAGGAATGAGACATATTTAAGCCACACCATCGAGTTCTTCACCTTCATAGATATCCTTTCTGGGGTAGGGGTAAGAGTGTCGAGCTATACACAGATCTGTGCATTACACAAGTCCTCGCCATGATAGGTACGATCATCCATGCATACAATACCACTGAGGGAGTCACCAATAGCCTGCAGTATGGGACCATTCTGGAAATGCATCGGGAGACTAGAGAGACACACCCACACCACCGCTTTGGGGCGCTCTTTCCCCCTTGTGCGCATCCATCGACCAACGAGCCAAATTAATCTTCCACCTTTCAAAAGACCCCAGAGTATTGCACCAAGCATGGATGAAATCGAACTCCAACTCAAACACCAAGAAAATAGAGTTCCGATGCAATTGGGAGATCTTCGGTGGAGCAAGCATCCCCTAGGAGTCTACAAATCTTTTGAAAAAAATCAGGTGTGGTTTTTCTGCGCCAAAAAGGGCCATCAATGTCCACTTCAGTCCATCCAACGCATCCGAAAACTCTTCCATGAAAACCACAAGTTATATACTAGAACCCTACCTTGACATCATCGAGGAAACCAGACGAGCGTCTGTGAATTCCACTGCCACTCATTGAAAAACAAATATAATACCATGTAAAATAATCTATAGAAAAATTTCGTTCAAATCATATTTTTATGAAAACTAACTAACTATTTTTCCCCTTATTATAATACGTGTATAAAATATATTGTGGTCGATTATGGTATAATAAAATTTTAACTAACATAACTAATCTGAATTTTGAAAGTCAATTTATTTCTTATACATTCAAAAAATATATTAAAAAATAATATTTTTAATTGTCTTTTCCATCACGTCATCATGAATATTATTTTTCACGTTGATAAAAATTAATATAATTTAGTATATATGATATTAATTTATGGATCTCCATATACCAAAGATGACATAAATTTCTACATTTATAGATTGATTACCATTATATTTCAATGGTACGCCTATAATTTGTGTTAAATGGTTGATTATAAATCCTCAAAAAAATTATCATAACGATCTAAAATTTTATTTCTCCATTGTGAAAAATTCATGTGAATCAAGTTCATGGATATCATTTTGGGTTGTTCAAAAAATTATGTTTTTATTTTTTTATAGAGAAATATTTCCCTAATTTATTAATTTTTTTAAAAACATTAAATGCAGTAATATAATCATTTATTTCACAACAGATGAAGTTAATTTTTACCTTAGGAGTATCGAATATGTTATCTTTGAATATGTGTTCATTCATATTGAGGTATAAGTTAGTATCATTTTTTATATAGTATAGATAATATTTTTACATCACCCAATTAGACAAATCTCCGTCACTATAAGCCATAATAAATGTTTTATTTTTTTACCACCATTCCTTTCTATACAAAATTGTTGAGAGAAATTGTTTTTTGTATCCACTTATACAGATGAGCGATAGACTCATCATAATAGGTATATATCTTCTCAATAATATTGGATGAACAAAATTAAACATCCAATATAGTGTGATCCTATGTTTGGATAGGTTTTAATGATGTATGATATACATCAATAACTGGAATCCTTAATCAACTAAAAGCAATGTTGATTAATTATTTAATTGAAATATATAATTAAAACTACATGTGACTATGTTCTATTTGACTTTACATTATATCTTTTCATTGTTTTATGCTGTAAGAGGAGGTTCTAGGTGGGTTGGAGCATGATTGAGGAGTTTCGGGGATCTACTCAATAAAAGTTCATGAATATTGCGTAATGTTATATATATCGACATAGTTGTGGTCACTATAGAATATAGTATCCATGTTTCAACATTTTGAATCTCAGGAGTATAATTGATGATACTTCCATACTGGGGGATGTTGTGATGTGGACTATAGGATGCGATGTAGTGACAATCATGGTTGTTGCATTCCTACATTTATTTCTTTATTGAAACATAACTACCTGTAGATCGACATTTATTCGACCTAGAATGGAATTTAATAATAACATTTGACTGAGGGTGGATAAAGAATGTTCTCTTAGGTAGAAGTAAAGATGAATTTTTTAGATGATATTGAAGCATGGTTCAATGGGATACCCAATTTTCCAATAATAATACGGATGAATTAAAATAGAAACATCCATCCCACACCCCATTCATTTCCACTTCTCACCCTCAAATCCGATGAAACAAAGAGTGGTTTCTTAAGAAAATTTAATCCACTTTTACAATAGATTGATCCTATATTCCATAGATATATCCATGGTTATAAAAGATCAGTTTTAAATCGTAACTCTTGTTGCCTTTCCATTTATTTTCTTCTTTCCTCCAGTTTCATCATTCCATGTTAAAGATGTAAATCTATTCCACAATTTTGGTGATTAATATATATTTTTATGAAGGGTTCATGAAAAAACATATTTGGGAGATCATGGACCCCCACAATATATTTTATCTGATTTTAGGTATGTTTGAAATAGTTTATTTGAATTAAAATGATGATTTTTAGATAAAATATGTTTTATTCTCATAATAATTTAATTAAAATTATAAATATACCACTTTTTTCACTTTTGATGGAAATGGATGTAATGTAATAAATAAATAATAGTATAATCAATTAAGTTGGATAACAATCACAGGTTAATGTTTGTCTCTTATGTAATGATAATGGATTTCCTCTTGATTTTCTAGACATACTGATATCAATTATATGATTTAATTAAATATTTATATTCATATATTATAGTTTTTCCTTCATTGTAATATTTTAATGAATATAATTTAAATAATTATATTTTTTTGGAGAATCTATTATTAATTTTGAATGTTCAAATGAATACAGTGCTACTTGTAATGTGATGATAATCATATTAATGAAATGTACATAATAAGGGAATATGATCGTTCAATTTTAATAGAATTTTTAAATAATGTAAATAATGGTTTTTATATTTTAGAATGATAAAATAAAAAATATTAAAAATTGATAGGTTTTTTATACAATAATTAATGTTATGAGACAAAAATTTAATTTATGGATTATTACTAAAGTTTCAATAATTTTTCCATAGTTATATCCTCTTAATATTTAATTTTTAAATTCAATATGAAATTTAATTTTTTTTTGATAATAACAATTTATGGGAAATGTGTTTCCCATTTTCATTTCATGGTTGAAGAACCTTGACTGTCGATTCATGAGAGAAAGATTCCATGTGAAGGAAAAATTATTTTTTGATGGCCTAGTTTCTTTGATGATAATTGTTGTTTTTGAATAATCTTGTGATTATGTATATTTATATGATCTTATAAAGTGATATGTGATTGGAATATATGAGACCAGGATAACTAATTTCATATCGGGGTTGGGGGGTGGCCTGAAATGATGTGTCATATGCTGATTCCAACGAATGTGAAATACATTGGTATATAAATTTGGGTGTTGCAGATGGATAACATGTAGATATAATAGGTTAATTCTTGGATTACCCATTGATGTGATAAATATTAATTCTTTGTCGATATGAAAATACTTAAGGATGATGGATGGGTTTCTTTTTTAATCTGCATTCCATTCCCCTCTGCATGAGGCAGCTGTATGTGAATTGTTTCATGATTTCTCTTCATTATATCTTAGAATGGTTTTCCTGGAGTACGTATATATATAATTAATATCATTGTTTATTTTGTTTTTAAACCAATAGTTTGTTGTTCAATTAATATGAATACTAAAATAGGTTTATCATGATAAATCGTGGAGTCTATTTTGAATATTCAAGGAGGACACAATCATTACTCTAATGACTAATTTCATGTAGTTTAGAACATTCCTAATGGTTAAATAATTGATTTTTAATTTATTAGTTATAAAAAAACTAGTGAATTAAAGTATATAAATAAAGAGGATAATTAAATTGATTGTCAGCCTATTGGATATTTATTCCATTATAGTGGAAGAAATTTGTCTGAGTGACAGTAGATATGGTTTATCTTACGACAATGTTATTCAAATAATAAGGCTATATTATATATTATATAATCTAAAATATATGATTTTATAAGATACCCCACCCATTTCTGTTAGGGTTAATAACACCCAGTGGACCCCAAGAGGTTCTTTTCACAAACATCCAGGGGGGAGGATGGATGGTTGACTACCCCATTTGGCCATACACTATTCTATTTGTAGTTAAATGTTCTCATATGAATGGTGTTTAGTTTTCCATACATATTTTTGATGATATTTTATATATGGATTTTATTTCACACTCTTGTATCTATTGATTTTATACCTAATGAATTATTATATGTATGATGTGTATGGGGCGTAACGGCTTGAGGTACCTTTCTTGGTGCATGGTTTTTGATCGGCTACTATATATCACCTAATATATGATAAAAATCATAGGAGGTTTTGTGGATCCAAAAATATACAAATATAAAATATATAAATATGATATTGTATAGAATGATTATCTTCTTCACATAGTATTTGTTATGATACATAGCCTATGTTTTAGCAGGCTGCCATATTTTTCTGATAGATAGATCATGACATGCCACATTGTGGTGGAGAGGGAATAAATTTGTGATGTGGAACTGGGGTACCCTTGATGATTCATTACTATTTTATATTATTTTTATTCCATTATAGGTGTGATTTTTCTATGGTATGTCTAGGAACATAAAATACCAGTTTAGGTGATGTGTTTTTTACAATTGTTGAATTTTCATTAACATGATTTATTTTCCTTTTACTATATTATTTGTATAAAATTATTTTGAGTATATGTTTATTCTAAACCAATGTATATATAAATTTTATTTGGGTATTTATGATCAATTTTGAGATTATGATAGATATTACATGGATGTGTTTTTTCTAGATCAATTTAGGCTATGTGGTTTTAGCCAATTTTACCTTATTTTAGTACAAGATGTATTTCATTTAGTATTTCTAGTACTGTATAACATTATATGTATGCACATGGGATTTAATTTACATATATACCAGAAGGATTTTATTGGTGTATCTATATTACCTCTCTCATACACATGTTCACTTAGTGGGTAATACCTCCCATATGTATTTTAATTATACCCATGGTGGTAGACACTATCCCTAGGCCAACTAGAGGTTTGAATTGGGTGATAACCATCCTCATTTTCTCATTTTAGAACCCCATGTGGTACTATTTTGGGGGTGGGGTCATGAATTAATGTTATTAAATGTTCTAGTTCATGGATATGATGGATTTCGAGTTTGTAACATGTGATATTTCAAGGGTTTTTCAGTAAACAGTGTTTGATATGGTTTTTTAGAAATGGGATACATGATACTATCTATTAAATAGGTATTTAGAAACCCTTTTAACAGATTCACATTCCATTTATATTGGTAATACTAAAAAATGTGATATTTGTTGTAGGGTAGAGAACCATGAGAGTGTAATGCATCATAATTCATTAGACTTTTGGTTTAAATGGGTATACCATGGGATATGATAAAATGTTAAATTAGATATCAAATTAATAAAATAATTATTGTTAAATATTCTATATTCTCGGTTTTAGAGTCTAACTAATATTTCACTTAAATTCATGGCCCCATGTTGATGTTTTCATTGGATTTATGTTGAAGATATTCAAAATAATGAGCTAGAAGATATCCACATTGTTGAGATTAATAGGGAGGAAAAAATGAATGTTTTTGTGGGAATTTCTATAAAAGTATGTGGGAACCAATTTATATTAATTCTTATAATAATAGCTATATGTTCTTTATAATTATTTTATTTTGTTATTTATGTTAAATATAAGTTATATTTTTTTCGCAATGATGATGTTTTATATGGAAAAGATATCGTGGTGGTTCCTATTATTCAAAAATAACAAGGATTCAGTAATAAAATAAGGGATGTTGATAGGCATGTTTCAATAATGGTTTTATTTTTCGATCATAATGGTTTCCAGTAACAAAGATCATTATACCCTTTTACATTGAAGTTCTAGTGTGTATAATTTTAAGATATTTTTTAGTACCTTAATGGGATATACATGTGATATGTTTCCATAGGAGGAAGAAATAGTGGGTATAATAGATGAGCTTTTTCTATGAAGAATCTAGATCAAAATCACCCAAATTATAATGAAGATATTTCTAGATGTTATAAAAATGTAAAGGGTATATTTGATTATTCTAGAATGAACTAGATCATCATGTATTTGTATTTTTTAGGTTTCTCTATAACATAGTTCCTATGAAGAGGCTTCTCAAGTTAATGGAAAGAAGAGTTTTTGTCATTTGGGGAAGGTATTATCCCTTATCAACTCATTTATCTAGGGGTGGAATATCCCATACCTTTTTAAAAGGTTTCATTGGGGATTTTTATGTTATGTTCATCAATGTAGAGAGTGTCTATTCATTCGAAGAAGTCATCTTGTTCAATGAGTTCCACCTATGTTTTGTCCATTAAGGTTGTTTTAGTAGGGAAAAAAATAGTACGATAATCCAACAATGGAATTACATACATCATATGGAGATGGATTATTAAATCCATGACATACTCCACATCATCTAAGAGAGTATAATCACCATGGTATTGGTGATAAAGTGGTTTATAAAGGCTATAAATTAGGTCATGGTCACCTTTATACATTAGTGTTTCCAAGTACAGGAGATCCATGAATCATTTTAGGCACTCATTGAAATTTTTTATAAATGGGATCTTGATTATTTTATTAAGGACATATGAAATCCTTCAGATCACCTTCCATTATCCATGATTTGGGACTTTATGAGGAGAGGATTCTAGTTCACATCACACTTACTATTCCATTTGGAGGTCAAGAATAGTTTAATGATTCTTGAAGTGGCTATGATCTTGTATTTGGGTAACACCACCAATTTGGAGACTTCCAATATTAACAGATACATCCTTTATGAGATCAACCTCTTAACATAATTTCTTTATTTTGTGTAGGATATCATCAATTTCTTCGAGAGAGATTTTGGGTTATATGATGATGAGGGAGAGTCAATAGTTTTCATTGGTGATTGATCCACTATTATGGGTTTTAGGTTTATTCTATAATTGTCATCCAATATGGATCTATTAATACCATTTCTATAAAAGGATCATCCATTAGTGATTTCAAGGGTTGTGGATGAGAAACATGAAATCATTCCTATAGATATTATAACAATAACCCCATTGAATTGAGATTGAGTTTGGGACCAAGAAATATCTAGGTGTATCTCTTATATAACTGTCTCTATGCAGTATAACTTCTTATGAGTTGAAATTATTGTGAGTAAAACCTAATGAAATATTTTAATGAGGTTTTTTGGATGACTGTTTCACCAATTCCTTCACAAGTTTTTTCATAAAAAAATTAAAAATGTTTGTAGCTTTGTAAAAATTATCATCACATAAATATGGAGATAGTGATGAATCACTATCTTCTTTTAAGTATTTATGATTTATTTGATCAATATAAGGGAAAAATGTGGTTCTTGAATACCATTCTTTGGTAATGATGTTATTAATTGTATGTGAATGATGATGATATTATAATGTATATTTTACTTTATCAACTTCGGTATTATTAGTTCACTTTGATGATGATTGGTTTGATTAATACTACATCCCCATTAATGGGGTTGATGAAATTTTTTTTATAGTGTTACTATTCAAATTCTGTGTGGTCATAATCGATGAAGTCCTTGTGTACTCTGTGTCAAAGGATGAGCATACAGAGAATCTTCGTGTTATTTTTGGAGTTCTTCATTATGAGAATCTATTAGATAAGGTTTTAAAGTTTGATTTATAGTCCTAATAATTACATTTAATTTTTATTTCCATTCCTGCGAGTGTAGTGGTTGTGGACCCATCTTAGATAGTGGAAGTGGTTTCTTGGGGACCCCCAAAAATAGTGATAGTGGAGAGAATTTTCCTTGGTCATTTATGCTATTAAAATATTTTTAATGTGATTTATCTTATGTTGATACTCTTCTAGAATACTTAAAAAATAATGGTTACTAATTATTGTTTACTGACATGTTCCATGGAACTTTTTAGTACATAATTTAGATGTTGGTCAGTGTTATAATCATTGGTTCTCTGGTAGAGGGAGTTACGTTTTAGGATTTTTTTTGAAACTTCATGTCTTTTTTTAGCCTATGTTATGATATAGTAGTGATGTGTTGTATCTTATGGGTCATTGAATATTCATCATCATAGGAATAATTATTCCACCTGTCATCATGATTTAGAAGTTTCTGGGATTTATATTATGTTTTGGTGACATTACCTAATCAGTTATAATTTTATAGTTTTCATCTTTCATAAGAGAACGATTTATGTACTCTACCATCATGAATTAAACCTATATCAATTAATTCAGGTGGAATTTTTTTAGGATTATAACATCATGGATTCATATACCCTAATATGGGGAATTATTGGGATTCATTCTATGAATAGTAAGTACATAGTGATGCAATGCATTATTCATGAGAATCATATAGGGTTATGATATAGCGCTCAGGGATACATTAGGATGCAGAAGAGTTTGGAGGAAAAATATTTCTTTTTTAGATGAATGTTAATCCATATTTCTTCCACTAGGTGATGGTGTCCCATATGGTAGATTCTCTATTTAACATAATGTATGTATGAGTTGACTACTGTGATGTCCCAGATTATAGGTCTGAGGATGACTAGTAATGGGGGACGTTTCAATGGATGAATTTCAACCCTTTAATGATGTACTCTTTGTAAACATGAGGATGATAAACTCTGATCGAGATCCTTATTTTACATACAGGGTGTGGGGAGGTCTTCAATATGATTTTTCTTCTAGTAAAACCATATAAATTAATTTCAATTATCAACATATATTCAAAAAGTGATGAATTTATAGAATAATAAATAGATGTTTCATTATTGTGTCCAATATTTTGGATTTTTGTGGGTTAGTAACCTTCCATTGGTGTATTTTTCATAAAACAAATGCTTCTTTACCATCATTGGGGATGTTGTGCTTCACATAACACTTCTTATATTTATTATTCTGATTGAAGAAGTGTTTCACATGACCTAGCTTCATTGTTACCATCAAGAAAACATTCACATCATCAATTATGTCCTGATTTATATTGTAGGTTATGTGACCTTTCAGGAGCATCCTATGGATTTACAGAACCAAAAGGAGGAGATTTTTTGTGTTCGTGATATTCCATTGGATCATGTATTATTTCACATAGTGTCTTGGGGTAGAGTTACAAGGATTTGGACTCGTAGATACATGATCATTGCACTATGTTATTTATTGATTATATCTTCTATTATTATAATAGTAGATTTGGATCCTGAATCCTTGATTTTTTATGATATTTTTTCTCTTGTGTCCCTATTGGTTATTATAGTTTTTCTATTTGACTAGTATGTCACCTAGGATTTTAATAATCTTGATATTTATATTGTTTTGGTTTTCACTTATTCCCCAGATAATGTGATTGAGCTCTTATAATGATTATATTTTTAAGAGTTATCTTGAATGGTGGATGTTCAAATGACCCCATCAATTTTCTATATGGGTCTCGTTTAGGATTATCATTGTTGAGAAAATTTTTAGAGGTATATTGTTGTAGTTCGGATATCTTGGAATCCTTTCCTTTACGAGTGTTGGATGTTTGAGGAACCATTAATAGTTTCTTAGTGAATTTTATGGTGTATGGGGTGTTTTTTATGATCACTAAAAGAAATGAAATTGTTGAATCATGGATGTGTATGCTTATTCATAGTGATAGTGTTTTTTTAATATTTGATCCACGATATGGTATAAATGATATCGGGATGATGGATGTGGATACTATCACACTGGGTTCTAGCTATTCCATGGATTTCATGTTGTAGTGTGGTCCCTTTCGTGGTTGTATGGGTCCTTTGTTATGATGTATATGCCAACACGGTAACCATCAGAACCACTTTTATTTAATCTATCCTCTATTCTCAGAAACTTCTTTGGTGGAGAATGGTTCACTGTGGTCCATTTTGGGGCACCAAAGAATTCCAAATTTCAGATATAGTTGTGTCATGTTCAAAAAGTTTTCATTTTTGTCATGTGATTTTATGACTGCTTATAAATACCTACATTATGCCTAAACACTTTTATTTTCATCTTCTCTCAATGGATACCCTTGTAATCATGATATGTTTTAACACCCATTGAATCCCCTTTAATGAATCATTTTCCTTGCTTCCAGGGATCGATCCATGGTGAACCAAGGTAATTTATACATCTTCATTCATGTGGTTAACTCTCATTTTTATACTCATATTTCATCATTACATTCCATGGCACCCAGTATCCTATTCTCTTACTCGGTTTCTTATTTACTTTTATACTGTGTTATTCGAATGATTTATTCGACAGATCGTAGTACCACATGGAAGAAGTGATCATTGATATGTTATGTTGGTTTGTTCTTATTTGAATAACAGTTATGCCTTTGACATAAGGGACACATTTATTTCTGTATTTATATATGTGAACCCATAATTCTAGCACGACTTTTCCATTTTGAACATAATGTAGTTTTCTAAATAAATATTGAACATGATTAACAATGAATATTAATTGTGATCATATGATGATGATGTATATTTATACCATTATAATGGTTTTCCACTAAATATCATAGATTGTATAAAATCTATTTAATTATATTTAGAATATAATTATGACTATATTATAATTTTTTTATTAGATAATGTTAATGAATTTAAATACAAAATTTTATAAATTGTTGTAAAAATAAATAAATAAGTGTCATGATTTAATAAATATGGTGTTCCATGTAATTTTGTAATAAAAAAATGATGATATTAACATGTTAATTTAATATTATCTTTAATTTGTTATTATAATTGTAAATGAATTTGAATTATGATATTAATTTTTATAATTATAAAATAAGAAGTTTTGTTAAATCAGAATTATACATCTCTAGGTTTGTTGAAATAATAAATAATTATCAGAGAATGATAATATTTTGATATCATTTAATAATTGATGCCATAGATTTCCCATTTTCAGAACCTATAAATATATAATCAGTAAAATGGTGATAAAAAAAGTAGTTTGAAAAATATTATTGCTGGGGCTATAGATTCCTATTTTCTGGTGATGGTCTAAATTCCTTTAGTTAGGATCCACGAGTGCGAAATTACATTTGATGGCTATGTGAAATTTTCTGAGGGATTCATTTCCATATTGACTATTTATCAAACATATTTTTTTGATGTTATATGGATGTGATCATATGGTTTCATATGATCGTATGATATAAAATCTGGATATGGTTAATGTGATGTGGGCATGGATGAATTTATGATGTGGCAGCTGATCATGGGTATTTTTTTAGATGCATTGGGATTCATACATTGGTGTTGTTGATGGAACCATATATTATGGAATGTGTTAAATGTAAGCAAATGATTTGATGAGATAATGAATGATACATTGTTCATATAAATCTGTTAAATGGGCAATGGATGGGTTGCAAATTTTTATATGAATTCTATTCACCACTAGCTGAGACAAATTGATGTTCATGGTTGCATTTTTTTTCTAGGTGATTTCATAGGATGGTTCTCCTAGATTACCTAGATATATAGAATTATATTTATGTTTATAAAATTTTAACCCACATGATTATAGTCATTAGAATAGAAATTATGAAATAATATTGATATTTAGAAACTATAAATTAAATATTGTATATGTGTTGATGTCATACCTCGACTAGAAATTTCGTGGTTATTTTTTTGATTTTTGAGTTTCCCTTAAATTTAAATGAATTTAGAGTTTATTTAAAATTAAATTAATGGAATTAAAATTGATATATATATATTTATATAACAAAAAATAAATAAAAATATGAAATCCAATTGTAACCCCCCTTACTTGGAGCCCCCCCACCATATAGCTGACTCCCCCTTCCCCATCATTTTTATCCATATGATGACCCCCCCTCGGACATCTGACCATGCTTTCTCCTCCCGTTGAACCTTCTTATTCGCAAAACTCCCCCGATGGCCTCCTCTCCTTGGGCGACCTCGTCGTCACCTCCTTGGACATGTATATGTTTCTTAAGTTTTGTCTTTATCAATACCTAGGTCAGTGGTTGACCGAATTCTGATAATTCTTCCATTTTATGGTGTGTGATGGGTCTCCCGGGTCTTCCTTGTGCAGGTCTCAGGGTCTGCCAATAAAGGAGATATGCTTCTCTCAATTCTCATACATCCATCATCGTTTGAGGTTGATTTGTTTTAACCTAATAATTTTTTTTGTTAATTTTAATGTGTTCTAAATTATATTTAGGTAGCGTGAAGTGTGAATTTGTAATGTTTTAACATGTTTATGGGTTAAAAATGAGTTTTTTTCAAAATAAAGGTATATGTGTTTAAAATATTGTATTTAAATGATTCTGGAATAGTATTTTTTGCCTTGTATGCAAACTACAGATTATATTTACAATAGAACATGAGGTTTTTATTAGTTTGAAATGATTTTTTTGAAGAATGGAGTAATGCTGTAACATATGCCTTGTCAGGAATTTCTACGTATGAGTTATAGATGGTTTTAAATGGTGAAAGTTATGTATTCAAAATGATCATGGGTTATGTAAGGTTTTACAATGGGGCTTGGCCCATGGATTTGGTTGGTTTTTTCCACACCTTCTTATTGTTTCAATTTTATTTAGAGTTTTTGGTAAAGTCCAATTCTCTTCTGGGTTAATTAGATAGTTATGTGGCTTCTTGAAGGGTTTTAAACACATACATTGGTATGTATACCTATACATATACATATCCACCTTATAAATATTCCCACATGGAATGGGGAATATGTGTATTTGATTAAGGGGTATATATATAGGAGTGTATGTGTGCGAGATTGTGGGGCAGTCTTCATCAAAGGCATTGTGTGGTGAATTTTTCTTTTTGGTCCTCTCCGTATTGATGTAGGTTTTCTAATGCATTATCCTTTAAATTAATGTATTATTGATTTATTCTTATCCATACTTTTATTTAATGCTTGATAGTAATTTAGGGATTTTAGAATAATTGAATGTTTTGAAATTAATTAAGTCCCTTACAATTCGAATTGCATGACATTTTTTTTAAATGTTATTACTAACTATTGGATGAAATTCCCCTTTGTCAATTATAAATACTAATCATATTTGATGTGGGGAATTGGGTTTCTCCAATGGGATTCCAAGTGTGTCTAGTTTTCAATGTAGTGGCATGTGTTGGTTTTTTTGGAAATGATTTAGTGTAAAATGTTTTTTAAGGATTGTTTGGCTCTTGATGAAAGTGAGTGCGTTTGAATGTTTCAAAATAGTTTTACAGGTATTGAAAATGTGTTGCTTTATTTAAAAAATATGTGGTTTCGTGAATGATGTTTAAGGCCCGTTTGGAACTTTAAAAACAAATGGTTTCATAGAAAAATCTTCATTAATATTTATCTTCCTTTGGATACATTAAATGTTGTGGGAGGCCCATGCTATGTGGATCCCTTATGTTTGAATGGTCAAAAATGAAATAAGTTTTTCCTTTTGGTCACTTGGGTGATCCATGTTGTCTGAATTATAATAATATTTATTCATGTTATTTGATGCTCGGTTGGCATCCAATGGCTCACCCTTTTTGTTACAAGTGTTGACACTAGAACCTGACATAGTAAGTAATTTTTTTTGTGAAATATTGCTGAACTAGTACAGATTATTCACTAGCTAGTGGCCCTTATCAGTAGACAATTTATTATTATTATTTCTATAGGAATGTGCCCCTTGACTAGGCCAGGTAGGGAAATGGTCGGTCATTAGGGAATTATGACGTCATTATGATTCACACGTATAGTATGATCTAGATTTTTTACAAGCTCCTAGGTTTTACCCATGTCTAGTGGTATGAATGTTTTGATGAATTGTTTGATAGATGCACTTGTCTGTTATTTAACATTTCCCTTTTTGTATGATTATTGATCTTCCTTCTCTAATAGTGTGGAATATAGCTAAAATGATAAATTGTTTGCATATGGTTATGGAAAAAAGTTTTAGAAATGTTTAATACTCACTCTCTCAATTATAACTGAAATGCTACCTCTCTTCAAAATTTTTAGTGTTCTTTCTTGGTAGAGAATGAAGTTTGGAAGGTTACAAATTGAAATGGACTGTTATTTGTTTTAAATGAAAAATGTGTGAAAAAATTATTTTTATATATTGTTGTTCAAACATAAAATTGATGATTCTTCTGTTTAAATGAAATGAACATGGGAGTAGATTACATGGACACCTACTAGGTTTTAATACTCATTCATATACATCATTCTTGATTTAACCACATGTGTAGGTCTAGCTTGATCTAAATGACCATGGGTGATGTTTAGTCATTGGATAGATGAGTGACTCATAGGGTAACGAGGTGTTTTTGTGGTCACCGGGTACTATTATTTTTTCTTTTTAGTTCTTTCTTAGAGTCTTGTTTTGTTATTAGGGATACATTATTATTATTATGTTGCTTCTATTTATTTATATTTCGAGAAGTCATTCCAAATTTCAATTTTTTTATACCCATTGTTCTTGTCGCTAGCCTGGTAGGATCGCCAACACCTCTCATGCCCTTTCATGGGCCGACTCGAGTGACCGGTTCAGGGTTTCCCCTAGTTGGTTCATGAAAAAGTTGTATCACATGTTAGGTTATTTAGACGTTCAATATTTAAGAGCACCATTTGTTGATTGTTTTGTCAAGGTAGATGGATTGGGACTATCAGAGCATAGGATATAGGTTCTGCAGAGTATCTAACTATAACTTTATTGCCTGAACATTGAGATACCATGGGATGTTGGTTTTTTCATGGTTTATTTGGTTATCATGGGTTACATGGTATTTGGGGAAAGAAATGATAGTCAGGAAGTTGTTTCAATGAGATCGCATGGCCTAGAAAGCCATATAGATCTAGGGACGTGGTCCCAAAAGACTCTTTGTGATGGTGGTTGGATTGGGATATGGACGCCAATCATATGGCCAAGTCACCCATCGACACTAGTATTCCATAGTGTATTGTTTTTTATACTTATGATATTTTGATATTTTTGACATATTGAATTTTTGGTTTCCTTTGTTTATACATATTGTGGGTTGGGATTGTTTTGGTGTGTTTTTTAGATTTTAAAATGATTTTTTCTGAAAAAAATAATGATTGGTTTGTCAAAAATGATATTTACAAAACCAAATAATTGATCCTTTTTCAGTGTAAAGTGGGTTGTTTTGAAAATGGGTGTTATATTGGAAAATGTAATGGAGGTTTCTCAGGGGTTTTTAAAATGTGAAATTGGATAATTAATGTGAAATTTGATAATGATTTTCTTTGACGATGGTGTGTTCTATTCAAATAGGTTGACATATTATTAATGTTTTTTTTGAAATAGGTAATATTTCTTTTATCTGAATCCAGGTATTCTTATCGGTGCTCACATATATGTATATGGGTGAATTTTTGAGGAGAGTGGATATTTATTTGTATGTATGGGGGAGTGCATGAGCTAGTACAAGAGTGTATATATGTGAGGATAAAGGGAATACTGGTAGTGGGTGATTGGTTCTTAAATCTTGTTATGTATTTTGAAAATGATCTTTAAAAAGGGATATTCAAATGTTTTAAATTTTTTGAGTGTGTGATGTTCCATTTTGATGTTTGCTGTTTTCCTTTTTGGACTTTGGATTTGGTGTGTTGGAGGTGTGATTGAAATCATGTTTTGAGTTTGTGTTGTTGATTTGAAAATGAGATGTGGAATTTTGATTAATGATATTTTTTGAGTTGGTCTCATGATACTTATTTCTCGTTTACGTCCCCACTGAGTTCTAAGAGATATTAGAAGAATTTGTGGGTAGTTCATTCACATGGTGTTGTTCAGTTGATCAAGTCAGTCTTTAGACATTTGGTTTTTCCATTTCTGATATGGACCCTGGTTTTTGTCAATATCAGGAGTTCTTCCAAAGGTTCCGATAGTCAAACCCTCCTCATTTAATTGGGAATTCAGAACTAGGGAAAGCTGAGGAATGGTGGAAAAACATCGAGGACATTTTTTTCAGCTTGAATTTCCAAAATATCTCAAGCTGGAGCTTTCCACCTTTAGGTTGAAACACCAATTTCGGGAAAGGTGGGAATCCGTTCTTCAGGACAAACCTCAAAATAATTTCTCATGAGCTTGATTTAAATCCTTGTTCATCCAGCAATAAATTCCTGATGATGTGAAGACACTGATGGGTTCAATGATGTACGGTCTCGAGCAGGGAAATTCAATGTTTTTGGAGTATGCTAAGAGCTTTACTGAGCTGGTGATGTATCTCCAAAACCTTGTAGAGGATTAATTTTTGAATGCTCCATTTTTTGAAAGGGGTATCCAATCATAATTCCTCCTAGATGTGCCTTTATTCACATATGATTATGAAGTTGTATTGAGGCGGGATGTTCAAGTACAAGACGAATTATCACTGTCTGGACAATTGAGAAGAGGAACTAAAAGGTTGTTGTTTTCTACCACACAATATTCATCTAAGATGAAATATTGTTTGTGCTTTCAGTATAAAAAGCATGGGAATATGATGTTATCATGTCACGAAGAACCTAGGATATATAATACATATGGCCGTTTAGATTATTTATAATGGGTTTTTAAGGATGTTCCACTAAGTGACATTAGGCCATATCCACTCCCTTGGAGAACCTTTCATTTCAGTAGGATGAATGTAGTGCAGGTGCAAGCTCAATCATAAGATTCTTTTTTTGTGAACTCTCTTGTTTTTGTAATTAATTTAATCCATGGTATTTTATTATTTTGGGTGTTAATAAGTATGTTTTAGATCTTTTGGGATATTTGTTTTAATGGGAATGTCATTGTAATGTTTTTGATGTTGCTGATGTAAAATAGTAGTGTTTTTAATCCAATGTTCTATTTCTTTGTATTTATTTGGACATCATTAGGATTCGAGCATTATTAAAGCTTCTGAAACCAATTTTTTTCTAGATTCCATATATGGTGGGGAGATACCACACAAGATGAGATCATTATGAATCCATCATCTAGGTGTTATTGATTGGTAGTTTCTGTTTCTTCACTCCGTTCAACACTGACCACAGTAGTTGGTTGTCTTCGATAGTGGGTCTTTTAGTAGATTATCACAATCATCCTGAATAGGTCACTCCTGATTCATTTGATGATTTTTCTATTAGGGATTACGGTGTTCCTTATTGGGTTGTGTTTAGTAAAGAGTGAGTCTCTTATTTTAATTCTATTCGTTGTGTGTATGAGCTCTATGGTCCAATGTCATGACTTCCATAGATATCTGTTTTCTTTTGAAGGTGGTATTGTATTTTTTTTGAAATTAGTATTTCCAAGGTCTGAATTATAGAACGTTTTGGTTCATTCGTCTTATGTTTTCAGGGTTTTCCTTGGTAGTAAAACATCATTTCATTGGTTTTGATCAATTTAATCTCTTGGTACTATCTGGAGGTAGAATGCGTAATGGTGGTGATTATTATCACACCCCATCCTAACACTTCACATTTATTTCATTTATTTATTAGTTTCAATTAAATTTTATTCATTTTCGAGTTTTTTTAATTAGATCAATTGAATTAAAATTGAATTAAAATTAATTAAATAAAATGAATGAAAAAAAAATCTAACACATCCCCCCAACATCATTGCCATCCCCCTCCCCACCCTACATCTCGACGCGGCTGACTCCCCTTCCACAGCCATCTATCGCTCTATGCTGAACCCCCCTCCCAAGACATCCGGCGACACTCCCTCATCCTGATGAACCTCCTTCTCTGAAAACTCTCCCTCCTATGGCCTCCAACACTTGCATGACCTTGTAATCACCTCCATTGATAGGTATTTTTTTCATTGGTTATCTCTATGCCAAACCCTAGGTCATTGTTTTACCGAATTCTGATAATTTATTCCATTTCTATGGTGTGTGGTGGGTCTCCCAGGTCTTTCTCCAGCAGTTTTCGGTGTCCACCATTGAAGACGATGAGCTTCGGTACATTCTGGTTTATCCTACATCGTTTTAGGTTGATTTATTTTACCCTCTTAATTTTTTTTGTTAATTTTAATGCATTGTAAAATTTATTTGGGTTGTGTGAAGTGTGAATTGGTAATGTTTTGACATGTTTATGGGGGAAAATGTGTTTTTGCATAATAAATTGATATGTATTGTGCATATTGTATTGTAATGTTTAATTAAAAATTTTTTTATGACTTTTTTAAAGTAAATATTTTATTTACAAAGGAACTTGAGGTGAGTATATTTTTGAAATCAGTTTTTATTAATGAAAGGAGTAATGTTAGAATATAGGCCTCGTTGTTTATTTTTACATATGAATTGTATATTTTCTTAATTGGTGAAATTCATTCTTTGAAAATGTTCATGGTTTATGTAAGGGTTTTCAAAGGGGCATGACCCATTTCTATTGTTGGTTGTTTCCACCAATTTTTATTATTTCAAATTTATGTAGTATTTTTGGTAAACATTGACTCTCATTTGGGTTAATTTGAATTTTGGTGTCATCTCAAAGGGTTATACACACATACATATATAAGTATACCTATATATATAAATGATCCTTGAACATATTCCCTCAAGGCATATAGAATGCATGTATTTGATAAAGGGGTTTATATATAGGAATGTATATGTGCACAATTGTGGGGCTGTTATAGTCATAGACGCCATTTGTCAAATTGTTCATCTTGGTCTGCTCCCTATTGAGGTAAGTTTCCCTATTGATTATACTTTAAATTATAGAATTATTGATTTCTTGTTTTCACATTTTTTTAATGTTTGTTAATAATTTAGGGATTTTAGAATAATTTCTTCTTGTGAAATATAGTAAGTCCCTTTCTATTTTAATTGAATGAAGTTGTATCATTAAATGTGCTTACTAAGTGTATGATGAAATTCCTCATTGGCCCTTATAAATGTGATTTGGATTTAAAGTTGTGAATTTAGTTTATTACATGGGTTTCCATGTTCATATAGTTTTCAAAGTAAGGTTTTGTGTTAATTATTTTGGAATTGATTTAGTGATAAATGATAGTTTAAGGACTGTTTGGATTTTGATGAATGTGGGGTGCATTTGGATGTTTGAAAATGGTATTAAATGTGATGGAAAGGTGTTATATTCTTTTAAAAAGGATTCATATCTTGATGGATGTTTAAGGACCATTTGGAACTCTTAAAATAAATGATTGTGAGGAAAAATATTCATGTATAATGCTCTTTCTTGGGTTACATTGAATGTGGCGGGAGGTCCAAGCTAAGTTTCTAAATTGTGATGTAATGGTTAAAAAGGAAAGAAGTTGTTCAATGTGGTGACTTGAGTGATTCTTTTTTTATGAATTTTTATTATATTTTATCCATGTGATCTGATTCTTGTTTGGAATTGGTTGGATCAACATTTTTTTTACACGTGTTGACACAAAAACCAGTCATTGTAAGTGAATTTGTGATGATTGATTTCTAAAATTGTTTAGATTTTGCGCTGGCTAGTGGCCCATAGCAGGGGATACTCTGTTATTATTATTGATACAGGATTGGTCCCCTAGACTAGGCTAGGTAGGGTGATGATCGAGTGTTAGTTGATTAGGATGTTATTGAGTGTGGCAATATTTTAAGAAGAGTCACATGTGTAGTACATTTTGGATTGTTAACGAGCTTCTAAGCTTCATCTATATCTACTAGTATATATGTTTTGATGTGTTTTTGTCTAGATTCTTTTGTGTATTATTTTCCATTTCCCATGTAGTATAATTGTTGAGCTTCCTTTTGGAATATTATGGATTATAGCTAAAATGATAAATTGTATTCCCATGGTTTTGGGAAATGGTTTTAGGAATGTTTTATTATCACTCTCCCTTTATAATATAAATGTCATATCTACTTTAAAATGATAATGGTTCCCTCTTCAGAAGGAATATTGTTTTGTATGGTGAAAATGGAAATGGACCGTGATTCTATTTAAATGAAAATAAGTGTGAAAAACATAATATTATATATTTCATTTCAAACCTAAAATTGACGATTCTTTTGTTTAAATGAAATAAATTTTGGAGTAGATTACATGGAATGCCTACTGAGTTTCAATACTCATCCTATACTTTTATTTTTTTAGTCATGGGTGAAAGTATCAACTTTATCTTCATCAATGAGGGAGATGATTAGTCTTCGGATCAGGGAGTGATCCGCAGGGTCACGTGGAGTTTTATCGGTCATCGGGTTTGGTTAGTTTTTCTTTTTTGTTCTTTCTTAGTGTTATTTGTTTTGATTGGGGATGATTAATTATTATTCCAATGATTATCTTTATTTTTTTTTATTTAAATAGTTTCCATCATAACTCTATTGATACCCATGGCACTTTTTTCCAGCATGGGAGGATCAAGAATGCCTCATAGGCCTTGTCGCAGGCCGACCCGGGTTGTATTGTGAAAGTGAATGAAAAAAAATTAATTTGATAGTTAATATTAATTTTTTTGGAATAATTTCAATTTTATTTTTCATGTCTAATGCAAAAATTAAAAACATATATATAATTAATTGAATGAATGAATTTAATTTACAATTTTAAAATTCTTATGTCCATATATGATATCTTTTTACGTAGTAGTGGATGAAGGATATCTGAGTGTGCATAAAAGTAGTTGAAATTAGGACTAATTATTTCCAATATTGAAATTTTGATATATATTATATCAAGAATAATATATGATTTTAAATACTAACCCACATATTCTAGTAATATTGAATAAAATCCATTGGAATCTATGAGGTTGTTCTCTCCAATATCTTGTTTAGAGGATGGATGTGATACTAACCATTATGACCCACTCTCTTCTATTGGTAGATATATATTGGTATGCCTAGTTATTGGATTCCCATATAGGATTTTTGGAGTATATATCGGCTTGTTGTTATTTAAAATAATTTTATGACTGAATTTAGAATCAAAATAATTTTTATAGTTTTGAAATGTATGGGTTGTAATGGGTTGAGATACCTTACATGGATTATGGGATGTCATGGATTAATGTATATTACCTGTTAAGTTTGTTTTAATGTTGTTCACAATGATTTTTCATGGTCTCTTTTTATTTTTCATGAGAGTCTTCTAGGAGGATCTATCTGTGTATGCTATTATGTTCTACCAACAAATATATTACTTTTTTTATCAGTTCTAGAGTATAAGTTGAGAGTTTGGGTTGGATATTACTAGTTAATGGTTTTTTATACCTTTTTAGGCCTTGTAGAAACTATTGTCTTTACATTATCATAATACATTGATTTTTTCCATTCATTTTTTCTGTTACTATATGATATTACATGTATTCATCGCGGAATTATTTTATATAAAAGTCTGAGTAGGCCTTTATTGGTGTTTTTTTTCATATATATCTATTACTCATGTTCTTTTTGATGGCAATGTATTTGATATGTATAACAAGTATACCCTCGGTGATATTCACCAACCCATGGCCTAATTGTGGCAAGCCTAAGCTGTTCACTATCCTATTTCTCTCATTTTAGATATTTAAGTGATAATATTTGGTGGGAGGGGTAATGATAAAAACAATATCTGTGACATCATATGTCATATTTTAACTATTTTTACTACTCAGTTGACTATAAAATGTGTATAACTTTATGAAATTGGTTTTGTAAAAATTTAAAGGAATATTTTCATTGAACATGTATTGGAAAGTATAATTTTTCTATTATTGAACGTACTATATCACGAAAATATTCAGCATACCCAATTGTGTGTGTATTAATATTTTAATGAAATTCATGAAAAAATGAATTTGATAAAAAAAAATATAGGAAAAATTGTTGATGACCTATCATATATCAAATATGATGTAAAAACATAGTATTTAAAGAGTGTTCATTTATATGTTATTGATATTCATCCCTATAATCACATTTTCTCCTTTTATTTAATCTTTTCACCCTTTTTCTTTATAATATTTTTCTTGTAAAAAATTTGAGTTATTTGTGTGTTTTTCTTCTTCTCCATAATTTTGACCCAATAGGATAATTTAGTGATGTAACTTTAAATAATAATATTTTATTTCCTAATGATCATAAAAATTAATGCTACAATTTGATAATATTAACATCCACATATACCATATTTAAACTATTATAAAATCATTGGTAAAAAAATTATATTTCTTGTAATTATTCATCATCATCATCTGATGCATGAGGTAGTTGTGATATCATATCCTTTGGTTGAAAATGAAAACATCTAATTGGCAGGATATCATTATTAGGTATATGATTTTTAACACCAAGAATTCATCTGTATTTTTTCTCATTGGGTAACATAATTTTTTATTGAAACCACCCATGTTGTTTTTATATTAAAAAACACACATGATCTATTGAAATATATTTAGTATAAAATTAGAGAAAGTAAAAAATTATTATATATATAATAATTTATTGTTATCATTATTCCAAAATATTAATCAACATTTAATAAAATGAATGGTAGTATATGGTTTGTAGTTGAATATTTTTTAAAAATATCGTTCAATGTGGAAGAATATGATTAGTAAGTATTTAATTAGATAAACTATTTGATGAACCATGTGAATTAATATAATCATTTACCACAAGGTATTAAAACTAGGTATACATCAATCCTCATTTTTTACACTAGGTGATGATCTAGTTAATAATAGTAAATAAATCAGTATTGTCACCCCAATGTGAATGTAAATGAGTTCCTCAAAAAAATAAATCCAATTTGGAATTTACCTTATTGATATCTTGAAAACACTTTACATTGCTATCAGATTTATAAATATGTAATATATAATAGACATAATTTATTGTTATTATTAACTAGTATGAAAAATTATATTGTAATAAATTTAGAATAATTCAAAAATTACTAATAAAAAATATTTATTTTTAATGATATCACTAATACTATTTTATGATTAGAATAATAATAATATTTTTTATAAATTAAAACTATTTATTATTAGTTAATAATGTTTATTATTTATAAAAATATAAAATATAATATTTTTTTAAATTATATATTAATAAATTACCTCATAATTATTGTTGAATATAATTAAAAATTAATTATTAATTTCTAATAATATATAATTTATTATTAATGTTAAACAACATATAGTTAGTAAATAATTAATAAAATTAAATATGAATTGGTAATTTGTGAAAAATTACATATCTTATTTTTTAATAAATTACTAATTTATTAATAATTATTAATACCATCTAGTATCTATTATTAAATATAATTTGATATTCAATAGAATTAATTAATAATTAATTTTCAATTACTAACTCTGACTACTTATTAATAAATAAATCTATATAGTAATGAAATAATAATTAAATATTCAATTTATTATTAATTTTCAATAAAATACATATAACTAATTAAAAAACTCAGTAAAAAAAGATTTATAATAAACAAAATTATCCAAAAAAAAAAATTATAAATGTTAAATATTATATATATATATATATCATTAAATGGAACTTGGAAAAAATTACTAAATGTATATCAAAATAGAGTCACCACATAATAGAACTAAATGATGGATACGATGAGAAAAATATAGAGAAGGGATTAAGGGAGAGTGAGAATTTTGAGAGAAGAGATTGAGAAGAGAGGTATGTGGTGGGGATACTATTAGTGGAGTAGAGGTGGAAAACATTAATGCCCTCAAATAATATTTGGTTTTATTATTTTAATGGTTTAGGGGCACCAGACTCCATTCTTGTAATAAAATGAGAAAAAATTGCAGATGGAATTCAAACCATTTATAGTTATTTTGGAAATGTGTTTATGGAATCAAAACCATTGAAAACCAATTTTAAATATAAAAAAACATATACCCATTTTGAATAATGTTATTTTATAAATAAACATAAAAAAATATAAAATATAATTGTGTAATATTTTTAGAAATGGATATAAACTTGTTGTAGTGATGTATTTCAATGTCGAAACCTGAACCATGATTTTCCAAAGCCTTCCTCAAAAATGACATGGGCTGGCCACCAGCTCTACATAGGAATTTACCACAAATTATTGGAATTTTTATTGTTTTTCATTACGCAGGCAAACATCATTAGGGCCAGAAAATGGTGAAATGTAAATAAGTTGAATATAAGGAATATATAAATCTAAAATAACCCAATATTACATGGTAATAAATTAATTAATGTGAAAAAACCTCCAAATAAAAGACCAACCTTAATTTTAATGAGTGAAACCTTATCTGATGGTGAGGATTATGATCAAATTTAAAATCCTAGAAAAACCCTTTGACTACAAATCTCAACATAATCTCATCCTGCTTCTTTTCCCCCCATGAAAATATTAATAATATCACAATCTTCCAAATACATGATATGTGTGGGAGGGTTCCATTGATGTGTGAGTATAACAATACCAAGTAGTAAACACAAAATACATGAAACAATATTCTTCCACTATATTCATCTTAAAAAAATGATAGAATAATAATTTAACAATATAAAATATCATGATATAGTTAATTAGGATGTATCTCCACCTCAAAGTATCAAAAAAGTGGCCATGCAAAGACTCTACTCAAAGAAATGAAAATTTAATTATAATCATCTCTATGAAACCTAAAAAAATAGTATATAACTGTTTAATAGTTTAAGATCATTATAACCTACCCAATAAAGATCACTTGGTCATAATAACCTAATACTCAAATAGTGGTTCACACCAAGAATTGTTAGGGAAAAAAATGTAATGTGGATCAAACTGCTAAAAATGGGATCACATTCTATTGATACTGGAAATCATATTAATATGGACTGATAGATGGAGTATCAATTCCCTTCTTAATAAGCTGACCATAATTCAAAAAATCCCACCTATGGAAAAAAAATATGATTGAATATATTAATAATTACTCATGGAGGGATTCCATGAACTATAAAAAAAGTTATTCCAATAGTGGTGATAAAAATATGGATATCTGGATGTATTTCATTAATGTACCATAAAGGTAATGACTATGGGAAAATCAATCAAATCCCACTAGTCTGAACTGAATTGTTGATGAGCTCCACGTGGTCACTAAGGGATTACATGGTGTGTATGTAGAGTCGACATCCTGTATCACTCATCCTAGAACTACCAGAGTTTTTCTATGACCAAGGAATGTAACCCTTAACATACAACAAATATTATTTACACACTCGATGTGTAGATATATCTCTAAAACATTCGTTTGTCTCATGTCTATACATGTGTTCGGCATGTCATGTTGTGTACAGTAGCCAAAGCATGTCTCCCAATACATAGTGTGTCAATTTCCATGTACTCATGCCCATATTTGTGAACCCACTGAGGTATAGTCTGAGCCCTCATATAATGGAAACATGGTATGTTACTTAGTAAGACAACGGGTTATATTTAACTCTATTAGAAACAATAGCACCTTAGTTAGGGGGGCCGAAATGGTGTGTAATACTGAAATACACATTGTGTAACATATGAATATCCAATTTATTCGGATCACTCCCACATAATTATGTGAATCACTATTCTTTTTCCCTCATCAAAACATTTATATCATATATTTATTGATCCATACTATAATCAATGATATGAATCTAGGTTGTGATATACATTGTAAACAATATTTCAAAATGTGTCAAAACTAGGAAGAAAAAAATAGAAATTGACACATAGAAAATACTAGTTCCCTCAATTCAATGTACCATTGATATTTGAATTATTTCTATTCTTGGAAATTGTCTTCTTTCAACCAGGGTAGTGATCGTGATGGAAAAGTAAATGCTAAAAATCTTACCTAAAGTATGGGTGAATTTTTTATAAATAACAATTCAACATTACTTTTGTTGATGAGATCCATGATCATAGTCTGAACAAGGATACTCGATGTAGTCTCTATTAATTTTTAATTTCATTGAACGCTATATAATATCTTTCTAGGTCTCTAGTGTTTTATCTGACAACTATGAGTCAAATATGGCAACCATATATTAAAATAAGAGTAGGTTTGTTGTGTAGTATAAAACAAATCAAATGAAATTAATTATTTTTTTATTAATCCTATGCTCGTGATGAGTTTTTAGTAATATATTTCATATATTTATTATGGGCACACCGACCCTAAGAATCACATTACACCTCGATACATGGTTTCAAAAATATTCCTTATAGTATTTGAAAATAATACATGGAAAATAAGTGTTATTAAAATCTATTCAACATAGATATTTTTATCACATTGATAGAAAAACCTACTCAAAAGTTGATTAAATAGGTCTTGCATCTTGGTCTCCCTCTCCCATGTTCTCTCCTGATTATTTATGTTTGTACACTAATAAAAAACTAAGGGAATAAATCTCCCATGAATGATTATTTCTTTTTGAACAATGATCTCTACCATCTACTCTGAAAAGGGAGCTCCATCCATGATTTCCATCTCTTTAAAGAAGATAAAATGTGATTTATCATAAAATAATCTTCCCTTCTATGACACGTGGAAGGTGTCATGTACACATCCAACTACAGTGTTGGAGATATGTGGTATACCACCTCACCCATTACATGAAGTGTAGGGAAAGGACCAATGAATATTTTGAAAAAGTTTCTCTACTAACAAATTATTTCAATTCATGCCATAGTGAGACCCACTTGAACACCTGACCACCTTCATTATACACTATATCTCTTTTTTTGCCAATATAAGTCAAATCATGGCTATATTTATTGCACTTCTACCCCTAGATTATATGAACCATCCCTATAGTATCTCATTCTGACATTATGACCATGAGCATTAAATCGCCTAGATTTGTCCAATATATTACTGAATTTCAATTTCACCATTAAAATTTTACAAATAGAACCATAATAATGTTGACATTATGTAATTTTTGGTATAAAAACTCTTATAAGGGAGGATGATCCTCCAAAATATGGCCAAATCCCACCATTAAAGTCCAACATTTTTTCATCAAATTCCTGAATGGTAATCCCTATCATGTTTTCATTCTATTTTTGGAAGGATATTATCAAGATAAACTAAGTCAAGAATGACTTCAATAATCCTGTATATTAACTTTAAGAGAATAGACTATCATGATTTGAAAATATCATATAGGGGACTCTATAGAGTTTTACAATATATTTCACATAGAGGAGTCCCAATCTCTATTCTTCACGCATCTCCCAAACGGTTAAGAAGTGGGAAAACATAGTGAGTAAGTCTATAATCATCAACATGAAATCATTTTCTCTGGATGTACGTGGTGAACATATCATGGATTCCACATATATCCCTTCCAAATTTCACACTGTAATATCTCTGGAATGATCTAAACCAACTACAATAATGCTCTAAATCTTCAAATAATGAAAAGTGAGTCCCCTAGAAAGAATCTATGAACCACAAATAATCATGTATGACCACAATAACTAGATTTATAGGAACTAGTATTTCTTTACAACACCAGTATTTTACTCCAAAGTAGATATATGAAACTCATGCTTATTCTCCTCCCACAATTCCAAAGGTTCCTTCTATCATCATTAGAAACTGATAGTGTCATTCCCTCCTTATGATTATCCAAACGTTCTATGTATAGAGGATATCATACTATGTATTGTATCATAATTAAAATTTCATTACTGAGCATCCCAAAAAAACTACTAAAAAAGTGGGAGAAACAACCATCGACTAATGATATAAAGATCCATCTTTTCATAGAATAGTATAGTGGAAACAAAGATAATTACTCAACATCTCATTTAAAAAATGAGAAACATATCTTAAGATGAGGGAATCTACCACCTTGTTCCCATTTTCAGATGTATAGAAAATGTTAATAGTGGAGGAGGAACTATAAAAAATTCCTCTATCTCAAGCTATGATCCTTTTAAGAGATAATATATTTAAGTATATTGATATCTAAATAAATGACACATCAATCACCCATCAGGTAATATCATTGAATCTTCAGATTGTATACATATACAATAAATAAAAAATAAAATTTTTAACATATTTTTGATAATTTCGACTCAACTGAAGTTAACTATATGAAATCACCACCTCCCTCTACATCAGAACACATCTGTGACTACTTCTAGATACATCAAAGAGAACCACATACTCATCAACCTCTTCTATAAATATCAATATAGTAGAACTCTCCAATATATATATAAAATCCTTGAAATCCCACTAAATCCTCCCCATCGACAAAAAAATCATCCCTTTATGGGTAAAAATTTTCAATTATGGTTCAACTATGGATTAATATGGTATAAACCCCCCATTATATCATGAAAACAAATGAAATATTTACACATATATAATATTTTTGGCTGGATACCAATCTAACACTTCCTCGACAATCACTAAGACCATTTCCACAAAATATTATGATACAACCTGTCCCATATTGTGGACCTCTTGAATCCATAACAAGAACATTGTGAGATTCTCATAATGTTGGATCACATGGGGAACATTGAGAAGCATCCCAATGTGTCTCACATGTTTCTTCTAATATACAGAGTACGCTAATATATCATCAATGAAATCCTCCATGAACCAGTTTAATAAGGGTAAAAGTAAACGTTTATGAGTCTCATGGTCACATATTTGGTGTTCTATATACTAAAAAACATCAATATGAACACATAGTTATCGTAGAGACATCTAAATGTTTTCATTGGTATATTCTCATAATGTACTCATAGTCAGAGATAGCATAATCTAGGGACAATATTTGAGATCCATCATACACATATAAACATAAAAATAGGGTTTTAATACTCGGTAGTGTGTATTGATTCTTCCAAATCACAGAGATCATGCACTAGTAGTATAAACATAAACCCAAAATCCCTTCCTCATTAATGTATGAAATTACTTGCGATGAAAAGTTAGAGAAACATGGTAAAATAAATACCTTATCCTATAAGTCATCTAATGTCCACCTCAGTTAATGAAGAAAAATGGTAGACATACGATATGCTGGTACAAATATAGAGGTTGTCTTGGGATGCAAGAAAATAAAAAAATCTAGATATCTATGGGGAGGTAGAAGTAGTACATATTTAGTGTAGATATACTCATACTCCACCACCAATCCATGAAATGGTTTAATGATAGTATATACTACTCCAAGATTCATTATATCCATCTAGTTAGTATTTGGATACATTATCCTATTCGTAATCCCTCTAGAATCATCCAAGGTTTCCTTTTCTACCAAAAATGAAAACATGTCCCATTAATGAGGAAACAATTCATCCTCCTAAAAAATATACACATTCTTGAAATGTTGACAATAATTCCATAACTATGATGATATCAAAATTACTTATCACTTCTACATGGAGATAACACACATAAGACCCCTGTCCAAATGTTGTATTTCATTATCAGTATATGTGTTCAATGGATGAGTGATTTCTAGTCAGAGTCTCCAAATATTAGGGTCACGTCAAAAGAACAATTTGAATATCTATGCCTAAAAATAGAGATGTGGAAAAGTTTAATGACTCACAAATGATTTTATCAATATTTTTTATGTTGTATAAAATTAACATATCATAAATCATATCATCCATGGATCCTCGGGGTCATATTCCACCATAGTCAATAATTAGCCTCATCTATTACCATTAGCTCCCAATGTCTAGTGTAAACCACATGTGTTGGTGTTTGTAAATGGTCAAACCAATAACCACCACCTCCAACTCTATTGGAACCTCTTCTATGTCCTATTCCCAATATACTAATTTAATCTTATATATATCTCTATATATGATGCCCCTTGACTATCTCTTGATCAGTTGTATGAAGGGTTATAAAATCTCAATCTAGTTTCCCCTAACCGTCAGTGGAGAATCATTGTCTCCCCCATGGATACTTCAATCCAGCAGGTTATCCATGAACAATTGACTCAATGATTTGGGATAACATACTTATGCATCTGACATGATTGGATCCCTATTACATCTATCATGTTACCTTCTTCGGGGATCTTATCTCACGTGACCCCACAACTAACAACTGATGTCGACACCTGTTGTGATAGGAATATATCCACCATGAAGGCCCTCTCAGTCACCCCGACATAGTTGTGAATGAAAAGAGACAATAAAAAATACCTAATGTCCCAATGTAATCTAGGCACAATGAACTATTCGCCGAAGAACATATGATGAACCATAGCCAAGGATTTACATGATAGATTAGTAAAACACATCTACTAATTCTCTATGGTTATACTACCATCTTACATATATAGATTCTCACATATTCACATTAATTCAACATTTTCATAAGCAACTACTCCCTAAAGAGACACTCTACGTCTAGACATGATAGAGGATTCATGTCATGTAACTAGGTAACTAGAATTTATAATCACCTAGTAATTTAATGAAGACGACTCACTTCGAGAAATTCCATTTGATTTTTCAGTATCCTCACAAGGTGGAAAACATGAGTGACTACTTATATCCAATACCCACATGCCTATGCATATTTATCACCCTAAAACCAAGAAGAACACTTCATCTTGAACATGTGAAGCATACTCATCCAAAGTGCATCTTCATGTTGCATTGCCATTGATATTTTCAATTCAATGATTGGATCTATATCTAGTGAACCAAACAGAGGTGATATCCCAAATATAGACCCCCTCTACCGAACCATCATGACATGTAGGATCATCTTCATGATCATATAGTGGAATAATTTATTTCCACCATTGTGGGGGTATCCTAAAATAAAACATGATGTATCATGGTAAAAAGACTATATATGGGTAGCTCACTCATGTAGGACATCAATAAAACACCATTAATATACATTACATGTACTAATTTTTTTACTACAACAAATTTATAATTGTATGAAGGAGATTAGAGTGTCAGTTTAATCATACATCATCTATCGTACCAACACTGGAGTCTGGCTTGAAATTCAAACTCATGAGAGTAAATGTTGCTCTCCAATCCGATATCACTGACATTGTTCCTAACCTAGAACAAACTACACTAAAAAAAATTGACACAATCCAACCCACTGAGGTCCAAACATTGAAATCCCAAAGCCTTAATCGAATAGGCCAAGGGATGATGGAAGATTCTGAGATTGTATAAACCAAAAATTGTGATTCAATTACCTTATGTAACAACACATAGAGACTTCCCTAAGACCAGAAAATAATGTTATGTAAATCAATTGAAACTAATGGTTGAAAAAATATAAAATCCAACAACACAGTATTACAATTTAATATTGATAGAAAAAAAGAATCCAAATAAAAGCCCATCCAGAATTTTATTGTTTCTCGTATTCTCTAAGTGAGTGAAATGTGATCGACTAAAAACTCTTGATAAGAAATTTTTCTATAAATATTAATCTCTGCTCCAGCTACTCTGCATCCTCCTAGGGCACCAAATTTTTTTTCTTAATCTACATAAGACATAACACATGTGGGATTTTCCAATCCTATGGTGATTATAGAAATACCTAGTAAGAAACACACACACAATAAGCATGAATAATCGAGTATAGTTTGATCAATAAAGGATATAAAAATAAATTTATAACAAAAAAGATCCAACTATACATAATATTGTTTTTAGTCCCACAATTTATCACATGCATCTTCTACCTATAGGATTCTACTCAAATCAATGATTTTTCCTTGATAATTCCCACTACGATCCATACCAAAAATGAAAGAACACATAAAATAGTTCATTAATCTTAGTCACAAACCAAACGAGCTCACTAGTCTCTGAATACCCTCATACACAGATAAGGGGTCATGACCAATACGGTCAGGGGACACCATGAACACAATATAGATTAACCCTCCACATGGGGATTTATATTCAGATAATAATCCAAACCCTGCTCATACAAACAATTTTATTGTTGATTAATACCATTCAGATGGTGGTCATTCTGATTCCACAAACCCCAACCATGACATTAAAATGACAGAGGAACACTCTACAATATTATTTAGATATTCCATGAACTATAACTAGGATTTAACCTCTATCGGTGATCAATATCGTGAGAAGTTGATGTAATGATGAAATGTACCACCATGTGAAAGACTAAGGGGAAAACCCACACAATTGACACTGGTGTCAACTAAAGAGATGAAGAGCAAAAAAATATTTCCAAGGGACTACATGGAATGATTGTATAGTAGATAATATGTATAACACTTCCTAGACCTACCTTTGCAGTGCTATGCTAAAAAACATGTATACCTCAACATACATAGTGTTTTAGTGGAAGACATAGTGTGTAGAGGTCACTTGGAATCATATACATGTGGACTAGTCATTACCATGTATAGCTGACCATGTCGTGTATTCATGATAAAGTACGTTTTTGAGTACTCGTTGTTTCTATACTAGATTACTCATACATGTGTCAATATACCATCAGAATTTCATATTGATCCATCATGGAAGGGTCACCTGGCTTGTGATATTTCACTAATGGAAAAATCCTAGCGACATAGCTAGAGGATCCCATATGTCTTTTATTCCTAAAGAATGTGTCATGTACCACAAGATTTTTCAGATCCCATGTGATCTCATCAATGAAATCCTATACATCACCGAAGCTATCCACATCAATAGACTATTAGATCAGAGGTTGATCAAGCGTTAATATCTTCACTGTCTGGAATAAATTTTTGATCTACTTCGAAAATTATCAATCGATATCATCCTTGATTTTGAATACAAAATATGAAGAATAAAATCAACAAATACATCCTTATTTTCCTTCAGTCCACTGCCATCACTATCACACATCAATTGTATCCCTGATCAAAAACTGCACATGTTGTGTTGCTCTATTGCATTGATGAAAAATCATGAAATGAGAAAATACCATGTCTCTATTAAGGAATGGGAAAAAAACATTCATGTGATGAACATGTGAAGAAAAATTGGAGAAAACCCAAATCCATAATACATGGGTAATTATCCCATGACATTGCTCATTGAAACTAAATCCATTGTTGTAATAAAATACTCAAAGCATAATGCATGAATAAATTTTGTTCATGGAATTGATCCTAATTCATTTAGAATAAATAAAAGTGATGGAAAACTAAAAAACAATAATCCCACCTAGATTACGTGTCTATCATTTATAAGTATTATTTTTGCGTTTCCATCACTAATGAGATCCATAAACTCTATTGGTAGAGTGATTAGGAGTCCAGTCCTCATCTATCATTGTTCTCCAAGACATGATGTATTGAAAAAAAATACTCATAAAAATACCATTTACATGTATTTAAATAATATTAACTAACTGTACCAAAATAAATAATTTAATAAAAATATATATATATATATATGTTTTATTAATTCCACACTAGCGATGACTTTTTCACAAATACCTTATTCCAAAAAATGGTATATCACACCAATATAATGACCTTCATTCTAAAATAAATTACTCCCTTGAATTTCTAATTTTCTCCCTTTTATGGGATGTAACACTCCAACCTTCCATGGTAACATTCTCTTTGAATAATGCAACAGATTGCGTTGTAGGCAACTTGGAGTTTTAACACAACACGACCAATAAAACTAGCCGTTATGAATAGTAATGCCCACTTTTTGAAATGTAATAAATTTTATTTTTCAAAATGGAAATCTTTTTTGGATTATGAATATCAAAATTAGCTTAGGGTGAATTTTTGGTATTTTTCTGAAAACTTTAAATATTTTATGAATATTGAAAAACATTGTGTTATTTTTCAAAGCCAACTTTTTAATTAAATAATTATTTATTTTATTTAAATTTATTTTCGGTAAAAATATATACATTATCCCTTAATATTTTCAATGCAATTAATTGGGTCATTTTATAATAATATTATATATATAAAATTTTATTGAACTTATTTCCTTCTTTTACCCACCTCCAAGGAGTATTTGAAAATTTGCATTAAACACGATTTTACCACTTCTTTGAGTTGAATTTCAAAAATCTGATTCATATTGTTGATATAAGTATATAAAATTTGGTTCAACAAGATAGTAATATATTTTTTTTGAATAGTAACTTTTGACTTTTATTTACCATGTTAAAAGTAAATATGGTAATTAAAGGTAAAAATGATATTATTATTACTATAACACTTGTCCAAATTAAATTGGATAAGTGTAATTCAACCAAAAACCACTATAGGAATAAAATATGATCCTTTAGGTCCACATGGATAAGAATAGGATGTTTATTATTTTTTTAATTAAAGAAGAGTTAAAAGTGTTAAATTCCAAGTTTAATAAATAAACCATTTTTAATATAGGGTAAAACTTAAGACAAACACGACTATATATATTCATTAGAAATATAAAAATATTTACTAAATAATATTAGTTTATTTATAATTTTTAGAAACTGAATTGTTAAAGTTATCAGAGACCCAATGATGATGCATGAATTACTGTTTTAATGAATGATTAAAATAATTGATACCATAAATCTCCAAATAAATATAATTTGAGACTTTTGATGAATTACAATAATTTTAGAGGTTAATATGACATGTTAGGATTGATTAAATAATTTTTTTTATAATTTATTATTTTTATATGACTTTAACTAAAAAATAAATTACTAAATAATGTCAAGATTGACATAAAATACTTTTTAAAACAAATATTATATTAATAAGTGATAAAATATTCCTAAATATATATTGGTCTTTCAAAAGTCATATATAATTATAGGAATATCATTAATGAACTATTGGGGGTTTTCGTGGTAGTTTAATGTTTTTTTTATTAACTATACAATATAAAAATAAAAAAAGACATGGTAAATGTCAAACTATTTTACTAAGAGTTAAATCTAAATGATAAGGTTAATCTGGTTAACTTAAACTATTGAAAACCTATTAGTTGAGATGATTTTGACCCATACCTACCATAGGATTGAAAAAAATAAGTTTTTACCCCTTATAAACCGAATATAAATTTATTAAAAATAATTTTTCAATCTTTTCATAATGTGCCCCTCACCCCTTTTATAAAAGGGCACTCCCCCTTCTCTCAAATTCACACCCCAAGACTTTTGGCTCAGCCAAACCCTATCAAAATATTCTCCCAACTTCCATCACTTAATCTTATAGGCCTTCCTTTGGTCATAAAGAAAACATATGGATCTCTTTTGATCAAATAAAAAGGATGAACACGAAGAAGAGGTAAATATTTCATCATCTCTTTCAAGTTCTTTTCTTCTACCACATCCTCTATCATTGTTTTTTCCATTCTAAAATATAAAATCCAGTATCTTATATATGCTATGATAATATTATAAAAAATTTACAACCATATTAGTTATTCTATCCACCACCTGAATGAGAAAGTTTCCAAATGTGTTTACGTACGACATACCGTCTCCACGTCGTGGTGTAGTTGTTATTAAATACATTATTTTGGATGGGTATAATAATGAGTACAGTTGATGTAAATAATAAATATAACATATTAATTATTCTTTATATATGACATAACATCTATTTACATACGATTTTAAATCAAAAGAATGATATTGTCACTCGTGCGTATGTAAGGATTACCGTCTCCACGAATGGGACAAGATTCATTTCCCCATAATAACCATTCAAGAATAATTTTCATATGATCATTAAAAATAGTTATTAATAACTTAATATCATTCTGGATATGAATCAAATACATCTTATCCATAACAAGCATCACTAATGTAACAAAACATATAAAGGAAAAAAAACAAACTAACACCAGAAATGACGATAATACTAAAATATTTTTAACAAATCAATATTAAAAGATCATATATGATATAATAATCAGGTATATGGTTCTTATATAATATAATAACAATGATTTAACTATCATATATGTGGTTAATGTACCCTCGACCATGGAAAAGTACATGGAAATGGTTAATTTCACAATATCATTATTATCCGAGATTGTTTTATACGTGTGTATCTACTAGGACCTCTTTATCATCCACATACGTGTTTCATAAAAATGTATTTCAAATAATTTTTAATATTTAATAGACAATGGTTTAAATTCATTTATACCCTTATTTTACCTTATATGTTTTTATTGCTATCTTTCTGACATTTTCCAAACAAGGTACTTGGTGACCTTTTCGGCAAAAATTAAGGAAATAATGTTTTTTTAACTTATACGGTGGGTACGGATATTTTCCACCAGTATAACATCATCGAAGTTTCCCTTACAAGCTTATAAGAAAATTTCCAAAATAAATGTTTTATTTTAAATGGTTTCAAAATAAAAATAGGCATTTCCTTCAAATAGTTTTCATTTCATCTATGTCAACATATTTTAATTGATTTTAATCATGTTTGAAGTTGATTTATAATGATACAAATATTTCATATTGTATTGAAGGTTATTTGAAATGTTTGAAGGTGGATGTGTTATTTTATACTATTCATGGTTTTTGTGTAAAGTATTGACATTTCTTATGCTAGTTTTAGTAGGAATGTTTATGTTATGTTAAACAAATTTCATATGAAGAACGCATTGGACTTATTAGGTGATGAGTGGAGTCCATTATAGCTCCTCGATGCATTGGTATGTATAATGAGACAAAATAGAGTCTTAGAATAAGGCTTTGACAAAATCTTATTTTTAGTCTTGGCAGAAGGCCTTGACTAGGTGGTTATAATGTCTTACATTACGCATTCCATCATTATGAGATCATCTATTGATATTGAATGTGATTATTTGACTAGTAGAATATACATGTGAATAATTAAATGGAAATATTTTGATTTATATTTTCCATATAATGATGATGTTTATGTTTAAAAGGCTTTTTTAGTCTTATAAATTTCCTTTAATGTTTATGCTTATTTATGAATGTTTTCACTACATTGTTATCCTAACTGAGAAACTGAGCTCACCACATTATATGTCTTAATTATCCCTAGATGCAAAAAAGTATATTATGACTGACCTGTTTGGATAGTATATGGGATATGAAGGAGGTTAATGAAGACAATTTTGATTTTCTATTTCATTTTATAATTTAATGTAAAACATATGAATGTATCTAATATTTTCAATGCTACCAAACTAATTGGTCTTTTGAGACTTGATCATTTGTGATCATGCAATTTTTATGTAGTAATGCACTGAATCTGGGTAATAAGGGTCAGGGAGTTATAGTTGGTATCATATGTAGTTTAGTACAAACCTTGGAAACTAGATTTATATAAACTTTTATTAGAGCACAGTACCCTAAGACAGACTTGGAGGATTAGTATACAAGAACTCCCTAAGATTTTAGTAATGTTGTGATTTTTTAAGTTTTCCAAACAATAAATCCCAATATAAAAATGAGTAGGTAGAGTCAGCACTGCACCGATGTACCTTGGGGTAAAACCCAAAAACACAACATTGAGCTAGTCTCGAAAGGGAAATAGTGCACGACAACGGTCTTGTTGCACTCGTGGTTACGACACTCCTTGGAGATATGCTTAGGATAATTTTCATTTTATTTATAAAACATTATAAATAATTAATGAGTATATACATCCTCAAAGAAAACATTTTTTATTATTAGGGATTATATCCATTAACTATTAAATTTATGTTAATTGTTTTACAAGTTTGGAATTATGTATTGTGATTCATAAACAAATCTAGTGTATGCCATTGTTTAGAAATGGAGCCTAGTTGAAGGAATGGAAACCATATCAACGCATGTAATCCATGAATATATTTCCCTCCTAGCCAAAATCATTATATTGGAGTTTGTGAAGCAACTAGTGTTGATAATCTAATCACCATACTGGGACAACATGCTCAGAATATGAATAATAAACTTACCTGTATGGAGCACCTAGATCCACAACATAGAGGATTAATGTTAGAACACTTCATGAGGCAACAACCAACAAAATTAAATGGCACTACAAATAAATTTGTACCTGATCAATGGTTAAGTTCCTTAGAGAAAATATTTAATGCTTTGGTGAGTAGCGAAAGGAAAAAATTTGTCGTGGCTATTTATCGCATCACTAGAGATGCTGATCAGTGGTGGTCATTGATTCAAAACACAAAGGAAGATGAAGAAGTATCAAGTATGTAATGTAGGGATATTAAAGAGTGTTTCATAGAAAAATAAATTCCTCATGACCATCGAGCAGATATAGAAAGACAATTTTGGAGTCGGAGGCAAAAAGAGGATGAGAATGTCTCAATGTATGAGGCTAACTTTACAAGGATAGCAAGGTATGCTGCAGATTATATATGTAACCCAGGAAGTATGATTGATCATTTCATTGATGGGTTAAATCCATTTCTCCATCAAGTGTTAATCTCATAGTCCTTCTCATCATATGAAGATGTTGTATCATATGATATCAAGACATAAAAGGAATTCCTTAAGTAATATGAATTCAATAAATATCAAGAGAATAAGATATTTTTTAAACACTCTAGAAATGGAAATAATGGGAAGAAGGGAAAATTTGAGTATCCATCCTGTAGTAAATGTGAGATGAAACACCTTGGTACTTTCCTGAAGGTAATGAGAGTCTATTACACGTGTGGTAAAAAAAGACACTAAGATCATGATGGATAGGGGAAGAAAAAGGTTGTTAATGTTGAATTCTACAATTTTAGAGAAAGGGGGCATTATGCAATTTAATTTCTGAAGCGCCAATGAAACATACCTAAAAAATGGACAAGGGATTAAGGCCATGCCTATGCAATCACTACTGCTGAGGTTGAATCTCTGAAAGAAGTATTGGAAGGTAATTTAATGGTTTCCTCAAGTTTAGAGAATACTTTATTGGATTCTAGATCATCTCATTGTTTCATATCTTCCCAATTTTCCAAGAAAATTAGATATTTACAAATTTATTTAACAATGTAGTTTTCAGTAAAAAATCTTAAGGGAAGTATCATTGCAACAACTTTTTGTAAATCATTTCCCATTAAGGAATATAACCATTATTTATTTTATGTTCTAATCATTAGAACCATGATTGAATTTGATATAATCCTTGGTATGAATTGGCTTTCAGACTATGATGTGAAAATTTATTGTAATAAGAAATATGATAAAATATCTGATGATGATAAGGAGTACCTTATCTTTAGAGAAGAAACGTCACCATTTGATTCTTATCTAGATCGAACTTTAGTACCTCAACTAAATTCAATTATTTTGGTGGAAGAGATTGAAATAACTGTGGGTGTGGAAAGGAATGTTCAAATAGAGTACATCCCTTTTGGGTAAGAATATGTTGATGTTTTTCCATAATATTTACCTAGACATCCTCCAGAATTAGAAATTGAGTTTTCCATTGACTTAATTCCTGGTTCAAGGCCCATATCCAAGACCCATTATAGAATGGACACTATGGAATTAGTGTAATTAAAGAAACAACTAGAGGAATTGAGTAAAAATGGATTTATTTGCCCTAGTGTTTCTATATGAGGATCCAATGTTATTTTTGTTATGAAGAATGATGGATCTATGAGGTTGTGCATTGATTACAGGGAGATCAATGCTATAACAATAAATAAAAAATATCCCTTACCTTGCATTGATGATTTATTTGACAAAATTCATGGAGATCAATCTTTTTTAAAGATTAACCTTCGATATGGAAATAATCAGTTGTGTGTGAAGAAGGAATAAATTTCTAAAAAAACATTTTGAAATGAGAATGGGCATTACGAGTTTACAGTAATGCCTTTTGGGTTGACTAATGCACCATCTGTTTTCATGGATCTAGTCAACAGAGTTTTCAAGGAGTATCTTGATGACTTTGTAGTGGTATTTATTGAGGATATCCTTTTATTCTCCAAAATCATTTATGATCATGAAAATCACCTGCACACCATTATGAAAACCCTCAGAAGAAATGAATTATATGGTAAGTTTAGAAATGTGAATTATGGCATCATGAGATTTATTTTCTTGGCCATATTTTTTATAAGGAAGGAATCATCGTTGATCCTTCTATGACAAGAGAAATCCAAGAATGGACAAAACCAAGGCGTATAACACAGGTATGCATTTTTATTTGGTTAGTAGGTTATTATCAATGTTTTTTCCACAATTTTTCTTGATTGTCTAACCCATTAACCAAGCTCACACAGAAAGGTGTTAAATATTTTTGGACAAAAGAGTGTGAAGACTATTTTGAAGAACTGAAGAGAATATTATACAATGCTCCTATCTTTAATATAGCACCGGGGAATGATGGGTTTGTTACTTATAGTGATGCTTCAATGAAAGGAAATGGTTGTGTCCTTATGCAGAATGATAGAGTTATTTCTTATGCATCATGACAGCTACAATTTCATGAACAAAACTATACCACTCATGATCTTAAGTTATTAGGTGTAGTCTTTGCTCGGAAAATATAGAGACACTATTTCTAAGGTGAAAAATTTGAGATTTATACTGATCACAAGTGTTTGAAGTATATTTTCGCTCATAAGGATATGAAAATGAGGAAAAGGAGATGGCTCGAGCTACTAAAGGAATACGATTTTACTATACACTACAACCTAGTGAAGGAAAATAAGATGAAAGATGTTTTGAGAAAAAAAGATGGAGTATTGAACAAGATTAGATTTTAAAAGGATCCTATATAAATGGATCTAGTAATGATGGATATGGTAATAACCATGGATGGTAAATCATCAATAATTTTTCTTATGGTTTCCATAATATCTTTATTATAGAGGATAAAATGTTCTCAGGTAGATGACGAGGGGTTTCAAATGAAAATTAAAGCTGTGAACGATGGGATATTTATGCACTTCATAAATGTAGATGGGATTTTGAAATTTGGGAAGAGACTTTGTTTTCTTGATATACTTAATCTAAAAAGGGAATTGTTGGATGATAACCATAGATCCAATTTCTCTATACACCTCAGTAGCACTATGATGTATAGAGATTTGAAGGAAAATTTTTGGGGGGACAACATGAAGAGGGAGATTGCTAATTATGTGTCAAGAGGTATGGTTTGTCAACAAGTGAAAGCTAGAAGGAAAAATCCTCGGGGATTCATGCAACATCATCCCATACCTGAGTGGAAATGGTATGATATTATGATGGGCTTTGTCATGGGGCTACCAATGGCTCCTAGAAAAAACGATGCAATATGGGCCAATGTTGATCGTCTTACCATGTAAGCACATTTTCATTCTATAAGATATGATTTACAACATGAAATTCTATCCATAATATATATTAATGAAGTTTTAAGACTCCATGGATTACCCTTATCGATTGATTCTGACCATCATCCTTGATTAACATCATGATTCTTGAAAAGTCTTCAGAAGGCCATGGATACTGAACTTTGTTTGAGCAATTCCTACAACCCTCAAACTGATGGACAATCACAACAGACTATTCAAAACATATAATACATGTTGAGATCTTTCTCACTTGACCTTCAAGGTATATAGGATCAATATTTAACTTTGGTATAATTTTCTTATAATAATAGCTTCCATTCATGTATTCATATGGCACCATGTGAAGCATTATATAGAAAGAGATGTCACACACCAACTTTCTGGGATGATGTCGGTGAATGAAAACTTGTTGGCCCAAAACATGTTGAGGAAAATATGGGAAGGTTTTTGGTTATCCATACACACATTAATGTAGCTCATTGTAGGAAAAAGATCCATGCCGATAACTGAAGGAAGGATTTGGAATTTCAGGTAGGATATCATGTTTTCTTGAAGGTATATCCATGGAATGAAATTATATGATTCGGTATGAAGGGTAAATTGAGTCCCAGGTATGTCAGACCTTACAAAATTCTAGAATGAATTGGGGTTGTAGAATACCGTTTTGAAATGCCGCCAAGTCTCTCCAATGTTCATGATGTGTTCCACGTAACACTATTGAGAAAATACATGCCGATCCCAATGCCTTTACTCACCTATGAATAATTAGAACTGAAAAACGATCTGTCTTTTTGCAAAGAGCCTGTCAAGATTTTTGATACAAGAGAACAAGTGTTGAGAAACTAGCTGACTCATCTGGTAAAATTTCATTAGAGAAACCATAAGATTGAAGAGGAGATGTGGGAAACCAAGGAACCTATGATGTTGAACCACTTGAATCTTTTCACGCATGAATATTAGTGAAATTTTGAGGATGAATTATTTTGAAGGAGGGGAGAATGTTACACCCCCAATATTCCACATTATGTTTCCCTTTGAATAATGAAATAGCTTGCATTGTACGCAATTTATTTTTTTAACACACCACGACAAATAAAACTTTCCATTATGAATAGTAATACCCACTTTTTGAAATTTTAAAAATATTATTTCTCAAAATGGACTTCATTTTTGGATTCAGAATATCGAAATTATCTTTGGGTGAATTTTTTTTTATATTACTAAAAACAAGAAATTTTTTATGAATAGTGAATACAGTACATTATTGTTTAAAACACACTTTTTATATAAATAAATCTTTAATTTTTTTAAATTTTATCGGTCAAAATAGAAACATAATACCTATATATGTTCAGTTTAATTCATTGGGACATTTTATAATAATATTAGATATAAAAAATTTTATTGTACTTTTTACAGTCCTTTACCCACCTCCATGGACAATTGAAAATTTTCATATAATATAATTTTACCACTTCTGTGAGTTGAATTTTGAAAATATAAGAGACACGGTTGATATCAGTAAATAACATTTGGTTCAACAAGATGAAAATAATTTTTAGTGAATAGTAACTTGTGACTTTTATTTACCATGGTTTAAAAAATAAAATTAATTAATGTTAAAAATGATATTATAAATACCCAAACACAAGTCTTGTTTCTATTGGATATGTGTAATTCGACCAAAAAGAACCTTAGGAATAAAATATAATCCTTTAGGTCCACTGGGATTATATTAGGACATTTATTATTATTTTATTTGAAGAAGAGTTAAAAGTATTAAATTCAATGTTTATTAACTAATCCATTTTAATATAAGGTTATATTTAAGATAAATTGGAATGTCGATATTCATTATAAAGATAAATATACTTCATACATAATGGTAGTTTATTTCTTATTTTTAGAAATTTGAATAATTAAATTTATTTACATCACAATGATGACATAATAATTAATTTATAAATGAAAGATTAAAATAATTTATATTATAAATATACAAATAAATATAAATTGAGACTTTTAATGAATAGAACTAATTCTATATGTTAATATGACATTTTAGGATTGATTAAATGTATTTATTTATAATTAATTATGTTTTTAGTACTTTAACAAAAAATAAATTACTAAATTGTGTCAAAATTGACATAAAAGTGTTTTAAACAAAATTCTATATTATTAATATGGTGTCATAAACCTGTATAAAACCTATTGGATGAAAGGATTTAAACCCATCCCTACCATAGCCTCGATATAAATCATTATTGAGCCAGTATAAACATAATATAAATTTATTATAAAATAATATTTCAATCATTCTCTAAGGTGACCCTCACCCCTCTTATAAAAGGGAACTCCCCCATATATCAAATTCACACCTCCAAAGCCTGTTGGCTCAGCCAAAACCTGACCAAATATCCTCTCAACATCCCTAAATTCTTTTTAGAGGCCTTCCTTTGGTCATAAATCCAATAAATAGAGTCCTTTTGATCAAATCAATATGAAGTACCCAAAGAAGTGGTAAATATTTCATCACCTCTTTCAAGTTCTTTTCTTCTTCCACTTCCTCATTCTATGATGATTCCATTATAAAATAATACCTCTAGTATACTCTCTATAAATTTTTGTTGTTATAAAAATTGTACAACCATATTCATTTTCCTATCCATCTCATGAATGACAAAGTCTCTATATGTGCGTACATATGGCATACCATCTCAATGTCGTGATGTAGTTGTTATTCAATACATTATTTTGGATTGGTATAATAATGAGTATAATTTTCGAAAATAATAAAAAAAATATAACATGATAATGATTATGTATATATGATATACCATATATTTACATATGATTCTATATCAAAATAATGATATTGCATCTCATGCGAAATTACGGATTACCGTCTCTACGAACGCGATGAGATTAATTTCCCCATCATAACCATTCAAAAATAGTTTTCATTTTATAATTAAAAATAATGTATAATAACATAATATCATTCTTGTTATGAATCCAATACATATTATCCATTAAAAAAATGGCTTAATTAACAAAACATATTAAGGAAAATACATCATTCAACACCAGAAATGACGATAATAGTAAAATATTTTTAACAAAATAATATTAAAAGATCATATATGATATCATATTTATGTATAGGGTTTTTTCATAATCTATGAACAATGATTTATCTATCATACTGGAGGTTAAAATTCCCTTGAACAAGGAAAAGTACTATATAAGGGTTAATTTCACAATCTCTTTATTATCTGAGGTTGTTTTATACGTGGGAATCTACTGGGAACTCTTTATCATCCACATCCATGTTTCATAAAAATGTATTTCAAATCATTTTTAAAATTTAATAGATAATGCTTTAAATTAATTTATATCTTTATTTTAAATTTTATTTTATTTAAAGTAATATATCTATTGTTTTCCAAAGAAGGTACTTTATGACCTTTTTTTCAAAATTAATATAAGAATGTATTTTTTAACATATACGGTGGGTGCGGCTATTTTTCACCATTATAACATCATCTAATCTTCCCTTAAAAGCTTATAATAACATTTCCAAAATAAATTTTTTCTTTTAAATGGTTTCAAAATTGAAAGTTGTATTTCATTAAAATAGTTTTCATTTCATATATGTTAACATCTATTGAGCGATTTTAAACTTGTTTGAATTTTATTTATTATGATACAAATCTCCCATATTGTATTGAAGGATTTGTGAAATGTTTGACAGTGGATGTGTTATTTTATACCATTCATGGTTTACGGATAAAGTATTGATATTTCAAATTCTACATTCAATATAAATGTTTATGTCATGTTTTAACCTTTTCATAAGTGGAATTAAATGGACTTAGTAAGTGACGAGTGGAGCCCGATATTTCTCTTTGATGCATCGGTAGGTCTCATTAGACAAACTAGTGTTTTGGAACAAGGCCTTGAAAAAATATTATTTTTATCCTTGTTACAAGGCCTTGACTATGTGGTTATGTAGTCTGGCATTATGCATTCCATTATTTTGATATTGGATATTGATATTACATGTGATTATTTGACTAATAGAATATCCATGTGAATAAGTAAATGTAATTATTTTGATTTACATTTTCCATATTATTATGAAAATTATGTTTAAAATGCTTTTTTAGTATTATACATTTACTTAAATGTTTATGCTTATTATGAATGTTTCTACAATAGTTTTATCCTTACTTAGTATCTAAGCTCATTGCATTATATGTTTTATTTTTCCCAGGATGCGAAAAGTATATTATGACTGACCTGCAGGGATAGTCTATGGGATATGAATGTTGTTAATGAAGACAATGTTGTTGTTGTATTTCATTTTATAATGTAATGTATAACTTATGAATGTATCTAGTATTTCCAAGTCTACTAAACTAATCGGTCTTTAGAGAATTAATCTATTGTGATCATGCCAATGTGATGAAATAATGCACCGATTCAGTGTAACTAGGGCAGGGCCATTACTTGGGATCTATTACAATTTTTCATGAAAGATTCACACATATGTTGTTATTATATATAATTTATTTCAAATTGTTATTTTAGGAACACCGGTTAATAGAATCAAATTCGGTCTTGGTGCATGTACTAATAAATATTCTATATAATATCCAAAAATTATACATGATCAATTAGATTCATTATAGGAAGTCGGGTAAATGAATATTTAATGGTTTGGTGTTTTGTGAATACTATCTCAGAAGTCTGACTATTATATTTTAAAACAGAAGATGATGAACATAAGGGAGTTAATTAATATTCCCAATCATCGTGGTGGCTATAATCACATATTAAATGAGATTTGGGTTTATAAATGACCATTAGCTCTGTTAGGGGAAATGAATTATTTCAATTTTGGTAATTTAATTATATAATTTAAATGATTTTTTTAAAAAAAATATAAGTATTCTTTCTGGAGGAATTGAATATAAATTAATAAATTTTAAGCCTAAAAATTATGGAACCCTTCATACAATTTAGTATGGATCTATGGGTAATTTTTATAATAGGATTATTTTTAATAATCTTTAATATTTGATATTGTTTTTGTTTTTCAATAAATGGGTATTGTGAAGATTCAACACAATTCACACTTCTTCCTCATACGATGAATTATGATCATGGTTCCGGGTTGGTATGTTCTACCAAGGAAGTATGTACATTGTTAACAAGAACTATGAATTCATCATATAATTAAAATGAATACGGTTTAATTTTAATTTTTTAATGTTTAAAATTTTAAGAGAATATTATTTATTTATATATATATATTTAAAATAATTATTTAGTAAATTAGTTAAGGAAATATTGAATCAATTAATTAATTAGATAATAAAGTGTAATTAATTAATTAATTTATTTATTTTATACAATTTCATATTTATAATATCATTATAACAATTAGTAATTACTTATGAGGTCAGTAATGTAATGATTATTAAATTTGGATAATAAAATAAAATATTAATTTTAAATTTTAAATTTTTCATAAAACGGATTGGTTAATATTTTTAATTGTAAATATATAATTTATAAATTTATAATTATTAAATTATATATAATGTTTTATATTAAAAATATTATATAATATTTTATCAATTATTTTTTATATAATTTTTCTAATGAGCATCAGGTACCGAGGGATATATACCCCTAAATATTATTTATAATGGTAAGAAAGAATGCTAAAATATGGGTCTATATAGACATGCCTTAGTTTCACCTAATGAATCAGAATATTACAATGGTGTGAAAAATATAATAAAATGACCACCCTGAGCTAGCATCATGGATAAAATTATTTGATTGTACATCAACAAAATGGATGACATCCGTAAAAGAATGTGTCACATAAGTTTTCATCCCATGAATCATATTATGGAAATGATCTATTTGTATAATAATTCTCTATTGAAAATTCTTGGACCATTTCCCTAAAGGCACTATAGTGATAGTGGAGTTAGATTCATCCCATAATTAATTCCACCCAATGTTGTTGGCATATCAAATCAATTTATTTACACCAAAATATTTATGTAATAACTATATTAATTATTTATACAATTAGATTAATAGCCTTTCACCAATAAATAACATGTTCTGAGGATAGATCCACATCTAGATATATCTGGAGCTCCAAGGGATTCCCCATCTCCAGTAACATTCAACCATGATGGGAGGGGTGGGATACAACTTAATTATTTTCCATTATGTGGTTTTCTACAACATCCATGAACTCTAACAAAACATAGTATATTTATATATGATAACTCAATTTTTATAGAATGTGTTTGTACTTTTGATGCAACATTGATGTAATTTTTTATTAAAATAACAATCACACCATAATTAGCTACTATAATATCATGAAATAAGAAATTATGATCAATACATGTCAAATAAAACATATATTAGGTGTCTAATAACATCATGCTGGATAGATTCTAACAACCTAAGAATCAAGAACAATACATCAATACTATTCTCACACAAATAATACAATCATGGGAATTATATCACAACAACTTTTATTTATAATACCAAATTTTCGACTCAGTACACACTCTATGGAGATATTCATCATGCTCTCATCCAACCACAAAGTAAGGATGTAGGATGATGTAAGATTAATCCCTATTATCTAGAGTGGAATTTCAATTGGTAACCAGTTTTTTCAAATTTCCCAATGAATGAATATATATGGTCAAATAAATGGTCATCCAAGTTTGTGAATTCATATTAGAATGATGGTATTAAAATCAAATTATTTCAGAAACATTTACCACAATGTGAGTCTCTAATTATTTTTTGATAGTCATAAAATAGTGTAAAATGTAATAAAATCATACATATGATTGTGATTTAATGTTTCAAAATTCTATAGATTAAGGGATCAATCAAATTATTTCATAATATCATATACCAAATTAATATTTTTGGCATTTGGAACCATAAAATTTTCTATATAGGACTAACCTTATAAATTATATTCTAAAATTTTAGGGGTTATTACATACATACAATTGTACAAGTGAAATCCATTTACTCAAAAAATAGGTATTTCAGCAATATCCCTAATGTGGAAGAAATATAAGAGGGTGGAAAGATTTACAATGATGATTTTATTATTAGGATGATAAATTTCATGGAATAATTAGAGTATTTTTATTTGTTTAAAAAATAGAGAGGAAGCCAAACCTGAATTTTATGGGTCCTTGATTCCCAAACCACACAAGTACACTTATTTATTTCAGTCCTTCTACAAAACTATATACTATTACTATCTTGGATGAATCATATCCGCATAAAAATTCCTTACCATGTTTTGAAGAATCTTGAGTAGACTACCAGACCATTTGTACAATGATAATAAACATTGTATAATGGATGTGAAACTGAGATTACATAGAAAAACCTACCCACTAAAGACATACATTGTCTTCAAATATTACAGAATGATTCCCATTAATTATAACAAATAGAAATTCACACTTCAAAATAATAATTATTAAATAGATGAAACTTTCATAAAACCCATGCCTATAGATAGGTTTCATAATGAATTTCATTATAGTGTTATAAAAATTATCTTAAATATTAATTTTGTAATACAATTGTACATGATGTGATAAAATCATCAAATAATTGATGATATACTATGAAATAATAAAGAGAGTTTGGACTTTTTATCTTTATAAAAAATCGAAAATGATATAACGAATGAACTATTATTCATTTCCTTAAAGCCTCATGGAATGTGTTTTAATAATAACTTTTGGAATTTTATTTTCTATGTATTATATTCAATAGTCCTTAATATTAATGGAATTATTATTCTTTCACAACAACATAATGAAAAATCATTTGGTTCCACATGGAATTTAATCAACCATGATGAATTTGTTAATGTACAAAAAAAAATAAACATGAAGGATGTCCTAATAGTTTATAAATATAATATTATTGAAACCATTTAAGATAGTATCACTATCTGTGTTCAAAGGAAAAATTGAATACATATTCCTAGATTTCGTAGGAACCATGATTAGACCTTGGTTTTGGTCATCTATAACACAAAAGGGATTGTTATAAATTAATTAAAAGATGGATGTAGATTCCTTATAAATATATAAATAATGATATTACTTGAACACAACATGAAAAATATCAGAATCCTAGGTATATAGATATCCAGTGATTTAATCTATATTTATCACCATGTTAATTATATTTTATTGTTGATGAAATTGAATGAATATGGAATTTCAATCCCCTTCACGAATCCATTTCACTATTAAATTAAATGTTTCTACTTGAGGGATAGGTTATAGTCATGGTTTTATTGTTCTTGAAATTTTTTATCAAAATAATTATAAATATATTGGTTTCTAAACATCTAATGGGAATCAACTTATTAATCCTTGAAATTCAAATAACACATCTTGGAAAAGGATTCTTTATTCAAAGACTATATTTGGGAATTAACATCCAAAGGAATTGTGTGAATAATTTGTACTCTAATCCCATGAACCTAAAGTTTATATCCATTTGAAACATTTCCCGCACATCCAATGATACTAACCTATCACTTATTAATATTAAAATCCTTGGGATGTCGCCTTGATAAAAAATTTAATTTCAGTTCCAAGGGGATCATGATCACAGTTCGATGTTGCTACTAAAAACACATACAAATCCATTGGTTCACGATTTCAACCAATCTGGTAGAAACATATATTAATTATTCTAATAATTCATTCATTGAAAATGAATGTAATCTAGTTGAGTTAATCATAGTTAAAGGGAACATCCAAATGATTAAAAGTTTCAAGTCATTAAATGAATTCACATGATGTACTTATTGTATAGTTTTGGCCAAGAATTTTATTATAATTTCAATAATGAATTAAATTATCTAGTTAGAATCCAATTCTAAGAGAAATTATAATCCATCATAGCTAGTGAAAGCCAAAAAATCCCTTTTTTATATATTTATTATTTTAATATATGATTGATATATTAGTACGAAATCCCTTCAAGGTAATTAAATTTGTTGCATATTGTATCTTCTCAGTGTATGAAATAATATATATGCTTTCATACCTTGATACATTTAGAAACACAAAAAAATATTATTAAAATTTAATTGTAGGAAAAAATATCACAATTTTGAATAAATAATATTCATTAACTCAAAAAAATTTATTATCGGTTTAGAAATTCTAATTAGAATCAGTTTGTTTGTCTCAACAAATCCCATAGGATAGAACAATTTGTGCATTTCCAAATCACTTCAATTCCATCAGATGACATTCTATGATACTTGTAGGATATAGTCCACATGTTATTATTCCCTTCAATTAAATATTTATTATCATCATCTCTCCCTCAACATTATTTCACCCCAATCAAAGCCTGTGGACATGTAAGATCAGAAACATTGATAAGGTACATTTTAATTTTAATCATTTGTTATAATGATTTATATTTTGGATAATATAATTATCCTCTTGGGTATTATGGGATGATGGAGTCATTTGAGTTAAAAAATGAAGAATGGGAATAATTGGACATTCACTGTAGGTTTCACCGTTTCTGTGTGGTTATTTTACCCATGTTCCTTAATTGTGAGGGGGTGTGGTTCCTCGAAAAAAAATGAGGGAATGACCCTATAATGATTTGAAATATGTGTGGGCTTCTCCAATTGACTATGTTTGTAACGTTCCGGGTCCGGGTGCCACTTAATGGGTTCCTTGAGCTCGGTTCACCACGTGACCTCAAGCACATTTCCCCAAACGCCTGAGGCTGCCGACTAGCAGCGAGGCCCCAGGTCTGATAGTGGGGAAACTATGACCGTATTTTTCAAAGTGTAGCAAAACAGAATAAAATAAAAATCATACAATAATAGCAGAAGTAATAAACCATACATATTTAATATAAACAACTACTGTAAAAGATAACCAACCAGTTATATAGATATTATGCAATATGTCTCAAGTTCTAATAAAACAACCAGAAGATGTTACACAAAAGTACAATACAATACAAAGTACAACAAAGAAAAACCAAATAGATGGTAGCATCACTATCCTAATCCCAGTTCCATGCTCCCCTACTCCTCTGCAACAATCAAGTGCCTGTATAGGGACTCTTTCCCTTATCCACACTTGAAAAAACGTAATCTGTTTGGGGCCAAAAACATAACCCCAAATAGGGTGTGAGAAATAATTCCTAGTAGGCACCCACCAAAGGCCCATGTCCAACTGTGTGAAAGGTATTCAACAAAAGTGTGTAGTAGTAAAATTCAATAAACTAAGAAGTACTCAATAGTAACTAACTTTACCATTTATATTTCCATTTTATTATTCATTTTTAACCATTTAATTTAATAAGATTCTCTGCTCAACAGAACCAAGCCCCTAGCTAATCATAATATTTCCCTCAGGATAATATAGTGAAACCACACCCTCAAGATTTCCCTTAGGCTATCTATTATTGACATCAGGTGTACGAAGTGTCACCCTTTGGCACAGAATCTACCGCCCTCAGGCACAGAAGAAGTTTCCCTCAGGCAGAATATAACGCTGCCCTCAGAATAAATAGTACACTGCCCTCAGGCTAATAGAACATTGCCCTCAGGTGCAAGTAACCGGGCCATGCCCAACATGTAAATAAGCAATTCACATACAATTCCTCTCAAGGGTATTTAACAAACACTATTACAATGGCATACACTCGGGTATCCGGGCCAAACGTCTAAATAGAGGAACGCACCCCCGGGGTGGTCCTGGATCCAAACAATGGTCCAAAACAGCATGTTAGTATCACATTTAATTACCTATAAAATTTTAGGTATTTAAAATAGCTAAGGCCTCAGCCACATGACACCCCAACATGGGTTCGTGACACAACGATTCACACAAACGCACAACAGTTGGAAATTAAACACCAAGCCACCTACCATAAACAACCAAGAACGGTTTAATCAAAGGACCCCTTCTGAAACATCCAAGAACTTCATATATATGAGGTAAAATAAATCCTTGTTCAAACCTAAATAACTTCTCATAGATGAATAATTGTCTTGAAACACACAGGGAGAAGGAATCTCTTACTCGTGTGGTTCTAACGAGATCGACGGAAGTGGAATCAGATTCCAGGTGCTTGATCGATCGATCCTCAAAGGTCTGACCTCCTCTCGTGAGCTCTCATCCGGTTCTATGACAATCCCTTGAACAGGGTTTGCTACTTCCCATTTTAGCCGAAAAAAACAAACTACATGGCGTGTACTTTTGGCAACACGGCGTGTACTTCCCCCATTTAACTGTTCCTCTGGCTGCAGTGCCAAACTGTTCATCCATCGACATGAGTACACAACATGTATTCTTGACTACACGGCGTGTACTATTTCCCAGTTGGAAGCTGCTTCCACTACCCTACTATTTTTCTGCCGACTGACAACATTGCGTATAAATACCACTACATGGCATGTAGTCAGTTTTTACACTGTTCGTAGACGACATGGCTACATACATTGTGTACTCATCCCACACGGACAAAGTACATGACGTGTGGAATAGTACATGGCGTGTAGTCCCAAAATTTAGGATTTCCCCCATTTTCCTTACTCCTTGAAAAACACTTAAGGAAATTATAAATTAAGAAACTAGAACCTCAAAATAGGAACCAGGTTCTTACAAACTTCTCCCCTTAAAGAAATTTGTTCCCTAATTACCCTCCAATGGGTGTCGAAGATAAAGCTCAGAACAGCTCTGGACACTTAGCATGTACGTTGATCTCCCACTACCAGGGTTTGTCCTGCACTCTTCCATGCTTCAATAGCACCCGTACAAGAGGAACTGACTGGCCTCAAAGAACTTTCGTGCACCTATCAACGATAAGAATCAGATGCTCCTCAAAGGACGCAACTACTTCATGCTCAACCTCCTCGGGATGAAAGACGTGAGACGAGTCTGAATGATAGCGGCACAACTAAGATACATGGAAGACATCGTGCATGGCTCGGTACCTCTGTGGTAACTGCTACAGATAGGCACCAAGCCCGACTCTCTGTAGAATCTCAAATGGACACACATACCTGGCAAATGTTTACCCTGTCTCCTGATCTGTTTGTCTCCCAACCTCGTCGAATCACGTAAGACGACCTGATCCCCGACCACGAACTCCAAAGGTCATCTGTGGCGATCAGCATAAGATTTCTGATGAGACTACGCATCATCAATTCGCTTTTGAGTCAACTGGACCTGCTCAGAAGTCTCCTGCACGAGCTGCTATTCCAGTAAAGCTTCCTCGCCTGCTCTATCCAGCACAAAGGTGACCGGCATGGCCTACCATATAATGCCTCATAGGGTGCCATCTCAATAGTTGTTGACAACTATTATTATAATAAAAATAGACCAAGGGTATATGCTACTCCCATGTTCCCCCAATGTCTAGGACGCATGCACGCAACATGTCCTCACTCACCTATATCGTACGCTCTGACTGACCATCGGTCTGAGGGTGGTATGTTGTGCTCAAAAGCACCTTTGTACCCAGTGCCCTATGAAAACTCATCCAGAAACGAGACGTAAAATGGGCGTACCTATCTAAAACTATAGAACGAGGAACCCCATTAGGACGTACGACCTCTCGGATATACAACTTTTTGATCTCGTCAACACCGAAGGTCTCCTTGATCAGCAATAAGTGAGATACCTTCGTGAGTCTATCCACAAAAACCGACATGACATCATTGCCTCGAGGTGACCCCAACAACCCAGTCACAAAAACCTTCACGACATCATCACATTTGAAATCTGGGATGGGTAACTGTTGTAGTAGTCCAGTTGGTCTCTGATGCTCTTCCTTCACCTGCTGACTGGTGGAATATCTCGTAAGAGAACCAGATACATCTCTCTTCATACCGAGCAACCAATACTAACGTCTCAAGTCACGGTACATCTTGGTAACCCCGGGATGAACTTCCCAAGCTAAAACATGAAAATCCCACATCAACTCCTCGCAAATATCCACTAGATACCATACTCGTCCATGGAAACACAATACATCATCATCTCGTATTGTCCACCCAGGAGGAGGGTCCTCACTCGCCATTGACTCTCATAGAACTAGGCCTTATGAACTATATAGCTGTCTCATCCTCACTCTATCCAGGAGGGTAGAGCTCACAACTAAAGAAGAAATATAGGTCTGCCCTTGACTGTCATGCACCTCTAAATGCATCTCAGAAAATAAAGCCATGAGGTTCCACTCACCACTGGCCTCCTGCACAGCCTGTATCTGAGTCCTCCTTCTTAGTGAATCAGCTACTGCATTACCTTTACTAGCTGTATAGGGAAGCTCAAAGTTGAAGGAATGAAGGTATTTGACCCACCTTCGCTTTCTCAGATTCAAGTCACACTGAGTAATGATATACTTGAGACTATTGTGGTCGGTGAAAACCACAAAATTATCTCTCAAGATATAGTGTCTCCAATAGCGCAACGTATGAACAACTGATGCCGACTCGATATCATGCATCGTATAATTCTTTTCAATAGGCCTCACCTGCTGAGACCTGTACGCAACAACTTGGTCACCCTGCATCAACACTGCTCCCAACCCAATACCTGACGCATCACAGTAAATTGTATATCACTTCCCTTGGTCTGGAAGAATCAGGACATGTGTTGATGTCAACCTTCCTTTTAGGTACTGAATGGATGTCTCACAAGATTTTGACCAAATGAACTTCACACCATTCTTAGTCAAAGTCATCAACTGTGCTGCTAAGCGGGAGAAGTCATGTATGAAACGTCTGTGGTAACCAGCCAACCCCATGAAACTCATTATCTCAAACATGTTCTTAGGCTGCTCCTAGGAAACTACTGATCTCAGCTTCTCTGGTTCTACTGCAACTCCTGCCTCTGAGATGGTATGACCCAGGAAGTGAATCTGGTCCATCCAAAAGTGGCACATTGAGATCTTAGCATATAGCTTATGCTCTCTAAGTGTACTCAATTTTATCTCAAGTTGGGTGGCATGTTCGTGCCGAGTGCGAGAGTACACCAAGATTTCGTCCACAATTACTACCACAAAAGAATCCGGATACGGATGGAACACACGATTCATCAGACCCATAAAAACTGTTGGCGCCTTCGTGAGTCCAAACGGAATAACCAAGTACTCGTACAGACCATATCTGCTCCGAAAAACTGTAAAAGGTATATCCGATGGTCTCACACGCAGATGATGATATCCTAATCTCTGGTCAATATTCGGGAACACTAGTGCTCCAAAAAGTTGATCAAAATGATCACCAATCCTCGGTAAGGGATATCGGTTCTTGACCGTCAATTGGTTCATCTTCCAATAATCCACATAGAGTCTGAGGATACCGTCTGCCATCTTCGCAAAAAGGACCAGAGAACCCCAAGGAGAAGTACTAGGTCGGATGAAACCCTTTTCAAGTAACACATTTAACTTCCTCTTGAGCTCCTGCAACTCAAACGTGGCCATTCTATAAGAATAAAATGGACACCGGTGCTTCTCCTGGAACAAGCTCAATAGTGAAATCCACATCACCTTTTGGAGGTAGACCTGAAAAGTCATCCAGAAATACAACCCTGAAATGATCAACCACTGGAGGGAAATCTATCTGACAAGTCCCCTGATCATCCAGATATAAACTCACAATCTAGGCTATGACTCCACCATGCCCATGATGCTCTGGTCCAGCTCGACTCACCTGAACATCCCATTCACTCTTGTATATAATCTCTCCACACTCTGGTGACGTGAAACGCACCCTACGACGATAGCAGTCCACAAAGGCTCAAAAGGGAACCAACCGGTCCATCCTGAGAATGACGTCATAGCTCATCATCTATAAGATATATGGGTACCAAAAGAAGTGACACCCACCAACCTCAAGGGGGCACTCCTTTCACTAACGCACACCAATCGTTCCAGTTCCCAACAGAGTGTCTAGCGTCATAACAGCAGATGAAGAAGAAACACAGAGCCCAAGGATCTCCACAACAGGCACAGATATGAAACTATGTGTAGCACCTATATCGAAAAGTACTTAAGATAAGATAGAAGCTACTAGAATAGTACCTATGACTGTAGAAGGTCTAGGATCCTACTCTTGCTGGGTCTGTTGCACTGCATATGCCTACCTAGTGTCACGAACCTGCGACACAGCCTGGCTACCCTGAGCTGTCCCGCCATGCTGCCTATGAGATCCCGGTGTCTGGATACCACTACCACGACCACCATCTCCGCCTGCATGCCGTGACATGTTCATGTTTCCCGATTGGTAAGAAGCTGCTGGACCTACACCCGCACGCGAAGTCTGCTCATAACCCCTATCCCTATCTACTGGTGGAAATTCCATGCAAAAGCACTGCAGAGAACACATCTTACCGCAAGCTCGACACTCCACTGGGTCTCGTGGACACTAAGGTCTCTTGTGCCCCTCCTTACCACACTGGTAGCACCTAAACGGGCCACCTGAAGAAATCGTCTGGCTAGTACTTCCACCCTGGTAGAAGTTCATCTGTCCCTTCCTCTTGCTAGTATAAATAGTACCCAAAACAGGTGGTGAACCGCCCTGGCCTGCACCACTAGAATCCCAAAGGTTCCTCTCTGTAATAAGCACCTGGTTTACAATAGCATGTACAGTAGGCAACCTGAAAACATTCACCATTGCAAGGATGTCATATCGATGACCATCATCAAAGCGCCTAGCCCTCAACATCTCAATAACCGACTAGAATGTGTGAAAAATGCGGAAGCTCAGTGAAAAGAGAAGAATAATCCATCACCGACATAGCACCCTGCTGCAGATTCATGAACTCTCGAGCTTTATCTGTACTCAGAATCTCTGGAATGAAGAAGTCATAGAATACTGCCTAAAAATCTTCTCACGCCATGTCCATGTGATTCTCTAACTGGGTGGTAACATCCCAACACCTCTTGGCCGAATCATGCATCATATAGGTCGCGAGCTTGACCCATCACCCTGGAGGAATATCAAGATGCTCGAAAATAGTCTGCATAGACCCCAGCCTATGGTCCACCATCCCATGAAAACGTAGGAGGATGCTGCTGCTGGATGATACGAGTCAGATCAACCATAAATGTAACAGCCGACAGTTCTCCCTAAAAGGTATACATGAATCGCATAAAGCCTTCACAGAACTGAGCCTCCGCGCTTGTGTCCGAATAACAACTGGCGCAGCATCTGGATCTGCTAGAGGATCCACTGGTAGCACATGGCCCACCATCTCTGGAGTATATTCATCTCCTCTTTATTGGAGAACAATGTGTGGCCATCTCGGCAGAATGAATCTACAAGGTCAAACACACACCTTAGATCAGGATTATCAAAAACTGAAAATGAAGGGACCCAAAGCGGAATAGGAGGAATAAGGCATTCATGGTTTCTAAAACAAGACTACATGACATGTATACTGACTACACGACGTGTACCTGACTTCTCTTCCCCTTCCTGGGTCCTTTTACATGGCTATGCCACATAGCTCACATTAAACAGGACTACACGGCGTGTATATCATCTAACGGCATGTATGGTGTAACTTTCCAACTTCCCATGTCATTTGTGACATGGTCGACTACTCGGCTACGACTACACGGCGTGTACACCCACTTGTTTCCCCAGCCACACGGCTAGGTCCACACGGTCTGTCCTCGGACAAGACTACATGGCATGTCCCTCAGGCACACGACATGTACTGGACGAGCTCCACTTACTCGTGTTGTTAGTTACATGGCCGGATACACAGTTGACACAGCACAACGTGTTCCATATACACACGGGGTGTACACTAAAGGATTACAACGACCCGTGTTGTTAGTTACATGGCCGGATCCCATATCAGACTACATGGCGTGTTCCATAATGGAAAAAACGTGTATGTGTTAATGTCTCCTTCGTCCGTGTTTGTTAGTTACACGGGCGGACTCTGGGTCAGAACTACACAACACGTGCATCTGGTACACGGCGTGTTTTCCCCAAGAATTTCTCTTCCCAGTGTTCCCGCCCACATGGTTTATGACACGGAAAGAGACTAAACGACATGTATTGAGGGTACACGGCGTGTACTTAAATTTGTTTCATTTCTTCCCGAACAGAAGATCACACGGAGTGTGTCCAAGGAACGAAACTGCATGTTTCCTGGGTTTTCTAGACAGTAAGGCTTAGATACTAATATGGATCCCAAAAATACTGAAAAACAACACCTAAGTGCCAAATTCTGATCCGTCAGGGCCCATAATCCCCACAAATCAAAGTTTGGAATCTTATACATGTTATATACAAGTAAATAAGTCAATGATCCACCAAATTCTTGTCATTGACGGAACATACTCCCCAAAAAAAAAATTTTGGTGTTCATTCTATAAACAGGCTCACACGAAAATACCCTATCACATAGCAGGTATTTATCATGAAGATATCACAACAGCATGATTTTCTAGCACAAAAACTATCACAACAACATAAAATTTCTAATGCACATACATGGTATGGAACTATGCATGGCATGGGTTTTATAGAATGTGCCTATATGATGCATGATATGGCACACCCTGTTCTCATCAGGTTTCAAATAAATAGAACCCATCGATAAAATATAATCAAAACAATCCCAAGTGCGTCACCCCATGGGGAAAATCAGAACAAAAGTAAATTGTAAAATCAATAAAATTACAATACGAGGTAAATTGGCCTTTCAATGTACACGAGTTAGGTACTCCCGGGAACAACTTATTACCATCTACCATTTCCATCCTATCCCTGACTAAGGCTCTAAATAGTAAGTCAAAGAAAAGAACTCCTCTGATACCACTTTGTAACATTCTGGGTCCGGGTGCCACTCAACTGGTGCCCCGAGCCCAGTTCACCACGTGACCTCAATAACATTTCTCCAAACTCCAAAGGCTACCGACTAGCTGTGAGGGCCCAGGTCTGATAGTGGAGAAACTATGCCCTCATTTGTCAAAGTGTATCATAGCGGAATAAAATAAAAAGAATACAACTACATCAGAAGCAATAAACCATAAATATTTAATATAAAAACTATAATAAAAGATAACAAACTAGTTATATAGATATGATGAAACATGTCTCATGTTCTAAGAAAACAACCATAACATGTTACACAACAGTAAAATACAATACAGAGTACAACAAATAGCCGGTAGCATCACAAGCCTAATCTCGGTCCCATGCTCCCTTACTCTTCAGCAGTAATCAAGTACCTATATAGGGACCCTTTACCTTATCCACACCTATAGAAATGTAATCTGTTAGGGGATGAAGACATAACCCCAAACAGGGTGTGAGAAATAATTCCCAGTAGGCACCCACCAAAGGCCCGTGTCCAACTGGGTGAAAGGTATGAAACAAAAGTGTGCAGTAGTAAAATGCAATAAACTAAGAAGTACTCAATAGTAACTAACTTTACAAGTTATATTTCCATTTTATTAGTCATTTTTAACAATTTAATATAATAAAATTCTCTGCTCAACAGAACCATGCCCTTAGGCTAATTAGAATCTTCCCTCAAGCTAATATAGTGATACCACACCCTCATGCTTTCCCTCAGGCTATCGAGTATTTCCCTTGGTCATATGAAGTGTCACCCTCAGACATAGAATCTACTACACTCAGGCATGGAAAAAGTTTCCCTCAGGCGGAATATAACACTGCCCTCAGGCTAAATAGTACACTTCTCTTAGGCTAAAAGAACACTGCCCTCTGGTGCAAGTAACCGTGCCATGCCAAACATGTAAATAAGCAATTCACATACAATTCCTTTCAAGGAAATTTATCAAACATTATTGAAATGCCATACCCTCGGGTATCCTGGCCAAACGGATAAACAGAGGAACACACCCCCGGGGTGGTCCTGGATCCAAGCATTGATCCCAAACAACATGTTATTATCACATTTAATTACCTATACAATTCTTGGTATATATAATATCTATTTCCTCAGCCACACGAGACCCCAACATGGGTTTGTGACACAACAATTCACACAAACACACAACATATGGAAATTAAACACCAAGCCACCTACCGTAAACACCAAATAATGGTATAATCGGATGACACATTCTGAAATGTCCATGAACATCATAGATCTGAGGTAAAAGAAAAACTCCTCCAAAACTAAATAACTTCCCTTAGAGGAATAATTGGCAAGAACCCCATAGGGAGAAAGAAGATCTTACCCGTGTGATTCCAACGAGATCGACAAAAGCGGAATTGGATTCCCAGTGCTTGATCGGTTGATCCTCAAAGGTCTGACCTCTTCTCCAGAACACCCATCTGGTTCTATGCCAATCCTGTGAATAGGGTTGGCTACTACCCATTTTATGCAAAAAAAAAACTACACGGCGTGTACTTTTGGCTACACGGCATGTACTTCCCACATTTAATTGTTCCTCTAGCGGCACCGCCAAACTGTTCATTCGTCGACATGAGTACACAGTGTGTATTCTTGACTACATGGAATGTACTTTTTCCAAGCTGGCAGTTGCTTCCACCACCTTACTATTTCCCTACCGACGGACTACACTGTGTGTAAATACCACTACATGGCATGTAGTCTATTTTTACACCCTTCATCGCTGATATGGCTACACACCCTATGTACTCATCCCACACAGTCAAATTACACGTCGTGTGGAATAGTACACGGTTTGTTGTCCCAAAATTTAGGATTTCCCCATTTTCCTTATTTTTTCAAAAACGCATAAGGAAAGGAGAATATCAGAAACCTATACCTCAAAATAATATCTGGGTTCTTACAATGTTGTTAGGATCTCTATTGGGATGGGTCTGGTGCATGGGACCCACACATTATTTTTAACTATGTAAAGGTCCATAGGAAACCCTGATACATGGAACCCTCTTTGACAGAGGGATCCACATGGTTGGAAAACTGTTTAGCGGACTACGTCTCCAAACAATGGTCCTCACAATAGAGAAAAAATTACCATTTTATTATCTCTCGGTATAATGGTACTAACATGGTTTCCCCATCATTTCATTCTCTATAATCCATTGTGAAAACCAATTTCCTCCAAATCTCTACAATGATGATTCATCCTCATTCGAAGGAAATTTGGAGAACCATTTGGTGAGAATCAAATTTCTTATGATTATAACACACCTCTTTCTACTATTTTGAAGAAGAATCGAGGTTTTATTATTTATTCACTTTATAAAATCCTCAAACCTATGTTTTTAAGATGATTCTATGTTTGGGATTTGATTTTTTCTTTAGTTAAAATCAAGATATAATGTTATGTGAGAATCTATATTTAAGCATGAGGTAGGTGGTACAAAATTTATATCTTATAGTGTTGATGTTATATAAATATGATTTCCTTGCTGTTATACTATGAGCATGATATACTCATTATGAATTTGCAAATTAGTTGTCTAAATGAATTTTTAGACCATTAATGACCCATATGAGATTCTACAAGGATGATTTGGTTTGGCTTATTGGAAACCATGTGGTTATCAAATCTCCTAAACAGGGAAATTGGGATGTTAAAAAAAATTTAATGTGAATAACACATTAACATGAACTGATGGGGTATTTTACTAAGATTGAAATTTTTAAACGAGATATGGAATATTAATGTATGTATTCTACAAATGGTTATTGATTAATGGAATCATGAATAATTATATATACAGACTAATGAATGGATGTAATGTGTTAAAATGGTAAAATTATCTTTTTATGGGAGGAATGTATTAAACCATGAAAATGTGATAAAATGTAATTGGTTATCCGTTTTAATTATTATGTGATAAAAAGTTTAATGATGATGACCCAAAAAAATTTGAACAAATGGTGGTTGATATGATGGAATGATGCTCCGATCTCATGGGCGGACTAACGTAATTCTCCAAGTACCCCTATGCATAGCTGAATTTGGTAAACATATTGATTGACCTAATTTTAAGGGTATGGACATGATTCTACATATTATGGTTAGGATGGTCTAACATGGAGTTAAGAATCCTTGTTATATTCATGGAATGAGTTTCCATATTTTCCAACATGTGAACATATGAAATATTTTTTGGATGGAAGATTGTGGGAATTTTGGTTTGATGAATATGTGTAAAACATGAAACTAAGAATATTGGTAACTGTTTAAATAATCTCAATTGATATAATATGATTGATTTTTCTTTTTCAATTTTTATCTATACCTCAATATTAATATTATTATAATAGATATTTTTTATACAACGTGGGTGGTTTTCTACTGAGCTGTACTTAAGCCCTTCTCATGAATCCATTGGGCCCCACATCATACATCATAGTTTTAATATATGGAATGGGAAAGGAACCATATAAGAGGGAAGATTTGGGACTTTGTGATGTGAATTGATGAGAGAAAAATTCATGATTTCATGTTTAGATTTGTGGATTCATCAACATGACCTTATTTTTGTGTTTCAATTACACATGAAATTGAATAACATGATATGTAATTTTTACTATTTTACTGGGGTCATGTACCATGTTTTAAAAAATTGTTTTTTATACATGATTCATATTTATTTTTTTATTTTATTTATTATTTTATCTACTATGAATTACTATGGTAGATATATTATTTTCACCCAAGGGATCCATTACACCCTTGCTACTCGTCTGTGACCTCTAGTATCCCAAAATAGTCACTTGAGTTCATTTAGAGAACTGGAATGGGTCACCTAATTAGTGGAACCCAAGTTTGGGAATTATAATGTGGTATTAGAGGTGTTCAATTATATTTTTTACTTTATTTGGGATAGATAAATAGTAGACTATGAGGATATGGCCCATAGAAATGATCTCGCCTATATGATCCCAGTTTTTGGAAAGGTATGTCTTCATTATGTTTTGGTTGAATCCCATGTTTCATGCTTCAAGGGATGTCTTCTAAATGTATGAGTGGTCTTGGGGGTGTTTCGGGGGTTCAGGGCATGAAGGAAAGGAAAACTGGGCAAGACAAGCCTGGGTGCATGGCCTACGCCTGACCAGGGAAAACCGTGCGGCCTGCCCTGGTAAACCGTACAACCCTCCTCCTCCAGACAGTAGCATGTGAAGTGTTTGGGGACGGTTTGTCAAACTGTGCAGCTAAATCATTTGGCCTCTTAAGCATGCGAAAAATTACAAATTTTTCACCCCGGTATTTTAAGAACCCACTTGCTTTTCTCCTCTTCATTCCTCCCTCTTCACCCTATGAATAAACCAAATCAACCATGAGCTCCAAGAGGTTGATCTGCATCATTTCTAAGGCGTTTTTGGTGCTGTTCGATGTTTATCGAAGCTCCGGTGTAGGCTAATTCAATACTTGCTTCGCTTTTTGGTTTAGGGTTTGTATCTTCTCTTCCTCTTGTTACGAAGCTCTAAAACCCATTTTTTTGGGTGATTTCTAGGTTAAAGCTCCAAAGTCGGGTTGGATTGAGGTCTAAGGACTCGATCGAGTTTGTTTTCAACCTAAGTTTTGAGGTAGGTGGTCTATAAATGTTATCCCATAGTTTTATGGTGGATTCATGCTTGTGTGGATTTTCTTATGGTTTCATTGGTGAGATTTGAACAACCTTGATGTGTTTGCGTATAAATGATGACTGAAAATGGTAAATGAGAACTCTCATGATCCCCATGGGAAGCATTGAGAATGACTTGACCGAATTGAGGCCATCCATGGGATGTGCCGGCTTTCCCCAGACTTTTGGATTTCTCTTAAACAAGTGACCTTTTTGTAATAAATGGTAGATCCCTGACTAATATGTTGTCATGATTGGATGAACATAGAATAGAAGTTAGGTGATGCACCTAGACTTGGAAATAACCTAAGGGTTAATTGGAATGGGTTGAATGGTTGATTCATGGGAATGGTGAATGGGTTAAAAGGGTTAATGAGTAAACTGATTAAAGACCATAATGGGATTGATTATGGGTTTAGTGTTGAATTCTTAGTGAGATAGGCATAACACATGGGAATTTGGTGAATGGATAAATGACGTGAAATGGTAATGTGTGAATGGGTTAAGGCATGATGCGAATCCTAGTGTGGTTTGTTGTGAATGGGTTGTCAAAGGGGCAATGGTATGGATGGTCGATGGTTACGTATGTATATAAGCATATGCACATGGCTTGGTAGAGTGGGGTATGGCTTGAGGATCTATTCCAACGGGTCAACCGAAGACTGATGCCCTAGGCTCCACCCTAAATGAATAGGTTAGGAATGAGGACTGATGATCTATTCTCATAACGGTTGCATCCACCAGGACTAAGGCTTCGAGTTGAGGATATGGTTACTATGAGTGGGTTAGTCATAGTGAGATAGAATAACATTGTGTTTACCCTCTTTCATGTGATTGTTGGCCTTAGACCCATGTGACATAATGTATGTTATTAACCCATGGAAATGTGATGAAATGGTAAGTGATGGTAAATGGTGTAAAATGAATGGAAATGGAAGTGGAAATGGCTTGACACTAAACTAGTTAATGGAACCTTGAATAATTTATTTTTAATTATCATTAATTTTCCATTTTTATGCACTACCTTTTTTTAATAGAAATTTTTTAGACACCATTGGTGGTGGCCTACTAAGTTTTACTCATACCATACTCGGGCCTCCATTGGGTACCCGATAAGACTTCATGTTTATAGGTCAGGAGAAGGGAAATGGTCCTTTATAGATAGTTGAGTAGACATGGGTAGCACTTGGTGGAGGATCTAGACATGAAGTCGCAACCATTTTGGGGATTTTGTCCATTGTCCTTATTTTTGGATTTTGTCCAGTTTTGCACTTGTAGTATGACATGTCATATTTTATTGTTGGAAATGGTTGTTATACATTTTCCTTGTTTATTGATTATTGTTTCCCCTATTGGTTTATTTTTGTTGTGGCTTACTCTGATAAAAAGGGGGTATAATCTCTTCATTTGACCACATATACCCCCGTTTCTTGTCGGCAGCCTTTGGCGTATGGGGAGGAGTGCTTAAGGTTGTGTAACTACCCAGCTTGGAGCACCGGATTAGTGGCTTTCGGGTTGGGGATGTAACAATGTGGTATCAGAGGAGGTCATTGTTTTCCTTCTCTAAGGCCATGTTATTTTGGATAGGTGGACAATGGTTAAGATTTGTCGGGCCATGGTAATGAGTTCGTGCTTGAGAGTAGCTAACCCATGTACGAGGGAAAAACCTGGTCATCTAGGGTGGGAAATGTTGTTCTTGGTTGTGTGTTGTTATAGTTGATGATTTTTCACCATTGGGTGATGCGCATGTGGTTTGATGTGACTGTTTTGTGATATTTGGATCGTGGCCTTAATGACATGAGGATTTGCATACATGCGTCATTGTAGGAACCTAGTGAGATAGGTTACATTCATTTTGTTATGCACATGCACGGGGTGGGTGTGTGAGGCAGGAAAGTATGTTTCATCATGAATTTCATGAAACCATGAAATAATGAGATGAATGAGATTGAACAAGTGGGTAATTGATGTTTATTGAAATATAAGGGTTTGAAATGAAGGGGAAACTATTTTTTAAAATGTTGTGTGATTTTGGGGGTAGTGCATGGTTGTTTTCCCCATGTGGACCATGTCCCACTATAGGGATGGCCAGGACAATGAATTTGAGGTGTTAATGTTGTTGAATTAGTATATGAGAATGAGTTGTTGTAGCTAGTAAGGGGAATTTTATGAAGTCGTGAATGTTTTCTGGTATGTGTGCTAAATCTCGTTCTTCTCAATGTAGAGAGATGCCACCACGACGTCCGTTTCTAGTTGGGCAACAGGAGGATATTGTTGAGAAGACTCCTCTGGTAGAAGAGCATGAAAATGTGGTGATCAATAAAGGTAGAGAAGACCAGTTTTGGGAGAACATGGATCACCTTATGCATATGATGGATTTGGACCCAGGGCGGGTTGCACCTAGTATGTTTGACCTGACCAGGGAATTCCAGTTGCAGCACACTCCGAACATTACTAGAGAGGTTGGGCTAGAGGCAGTGGACTTCTTGTTAGAGTCTGTCCAGATGATACTGGATCATTTGGAGACCCCCGTTGAAAGGAGAGTAATGATGGATGTTTATATGTTGTGGGGCTAGGCAAGGCGTCGGTGGGACATTCAGGCTCAAACCGAGCAGGCTGAGGGGATGTCATGGGAAGTTTCTTAGGAAAAGTTTCTAGATAATTTCTACCCAGAGACTTTGAGGCAGGAGAGGTATACAGTGTTTATGAGCATGACTTAGGGATCGCTATCGGTGATAAACTATGTGAGTCTCTTCACTGATTTGAGGCGCTTCGTCCTAGTGTTATTAGGGGATGAGGCAGTGGTAGCAAGGTGTTTCCAGTATGGGTTGAGACATGAGATCAAGTATCAAGTAAATATTTTCCGCTTGAAGAGGTTTGCAGAGGTGATGGATCGCACACTCATCTTTTAAGGGAACATGAAGGGAGCTTCGGGTGGTGAGCTTGTTATGCCAGCTGGGTGGATATGTGGTGCATCTTCCGATGGTCAGAAGCACCGTTTGGATAGTTTCCAGCAAGGTGGTCAGAAGATAGGGTCAACCTCTTAGAGTGTGAACCAGGTGTTCTGTTATCGGTGCGGTAGGCCGGGGCATATTCACAGTTAGTGTCCTCGACCTTCAGTTTAGTGTTGTTCGGTCAGCATGATGGGGCATGTGGAGAGGTTCTACATGAACTCTTGGCAGAAGGGTGAGTATGATTATGAAAATAAGGTACCGGGTATGGGAAGGGGATCAATTTTCCCATATCAGGTAGGCAGATGGAGCTCCACGGGCTGTACTGGCAGGGTTGGTGGACATGGAACTCTTGGGCTAGATCACTCATGCAAGCAGGGCAGTGCGGCGCAGGTTGGATAGGCTGGAGCCCATGGTAGAGGGGCAGGTCAGCTTCAGGTAGTTCAGTTTGCGCCTGGTGATGGCGAGGCCATACCGTCCATTTTTCGAGGTATGATACTTGTGGCTTGTACGTTTGTTAGTGCGTTGTTCGACATAGGTTCCACAAACACTTTTGTTTGTGCTCAACCTATGGTAGTGTTGGGTTTACATGTAGAGGGGGTGTGTGTACTTATGTCAATTGACACCCCATTGGGGATGCAGGTTGAGGATATCATGCAGTGCAAGGGATGTTCCTGGGAATTTGGTGGGTATTGTTTTCTGTGGGACTTGCTCATTCATGAGATGTTAGGGTTTGACCAAATCTTGGGAATGAATTTGTTGGTGTTGAATTGGGCGCACATAGACTATTATAGTTGTATTGTATCATTCATGTCGCTTGAGGGTGACTCTTATATCCCCTGTGGAGAATGGGATGTTCGACTAGGGCGTGCGGGGCCGTTTTGTCAATAGATGAGTGGAATCATGGCACAAGTGGCATGTCACATGCTTGATGACGATGTGGGAGGAGAACAAAATAATTTTCCTCTTGTGGTGTATTGGTTTTAGAATGTGTTTCTTGAGGTTTTCTCAGGGTTACCACCCGATATTTATGTCAAGCTCAAGATTGAGTGGTTGCTGGGAGTGGATCCATTTCCTATTCCACCATACCGAATGGGACTGGAATAACTCTAGGAACTAAAGGTTCAGCTTGAGGAGTTTGAGCATAAGGGGTTTATTTGTACTAGTACGACTTCTTGGGTATCTCTTGTTCTTTTTGAAAAGAAGTCCAATGGGTCATTGAGGCTGTGTGTTTACAATCGAAAGTTGAATTAGATGACGGTGAAAAATCAGTACCCCCTTGCAAGAAATGATGACCTCTTTGATCAGTTGAGGGGTGCATCAATGTTTTCTAATATTGATCTGAGGTCAGTGTATCACCAGATGTGGGTGAGGCCTTCTGACGTACTGTGGATAGCTTTTCGGAGTCGGTACTGGTTGTTTGAGTTTGTGGTAATAAATTTCGGCTTGACCAATGTACCTGCGGTGTTTATGGTTTTGGTGAACCGAATATTTCATCCCTATCTATATCATTTTGTGATTTTCTTTCTTAACGATATCTTAGTGTACTAGAAAACTCATGATGATCATGCCCAACATCTTGACATCATCATGGGTACACTATGTGATCATCGACTATACTCCAAGCTATCAAAGTGTCAATTTTGGATATGTGAGGTGCATTTTCAGGGTCACATCATCATAGAGGTAGGTGTGATAGTGGATCCAGAAAAAGTGCAGGTTGTTGTATCATGGGACCATCCCAAGAGTGTTTCCGATGTTCAGTGTATTCTGGGTTTGGTCGGGTATTACTGAAGGTTCATTCCGGATTTCCCTTTCTTGGAAGCACCACTCTCAGGCTTGACCAATAAATGAATCAGGTTCGAGTGGTATGTGGCTTGTGAGAACTCCTTCCAAGAGTAGAATAAGTGGTTGACGACCGTATCTATATTGATCTTACCTAAGTCGGGTAAGAAGTATGTTGTGTTTTGTGATGCATACAGAGTCGTACTTTGGGCTCTGTTGATGCAGGACGAGCGATTTATGGGTTATGGGTCAAGACAGTTGAGTCCCCATGATAAAAATATCCAACTCATGACCTTGAGTTGGCTGCAGTGGTGTACGCCTTGAAGTGATGGAGGCACTATCTGCTGGGAGAATGGTTTACTGTGTTTATCGACCATAATAGTTTGTACGCCTTGAGTTGGTGAACATTCCAGGAAAGGAAAACCATGTTGGTCATTCTCTAAGTAGGATGGTTCAGAATCAGGTGGTTCAGGAGTCCAGCACCGAGTGGAAGGTGATGGATTTGTTTGTATAGATGCACCTAGAGGTGCAGGAGGAGAGTGGTCAGGTCACTCTTGCTTCCTTAACGACGGAGTCGATAATTTTGACTTGAGTTAAGGAAGGATAGATTGTTGATCCTGAGTGTTTTATCATAAATGAAAATCTTTAAGGTGGGGAGCTATGTTCTGCTTGGGCCATCGACGTGGAATGTGTTGTTTGTGTTCGTGGTTGTGTGGTTTTGCCAAAGTGTGCACGAGAAGAGTTTATGCGTGAGTTCCATGTATCAAAGTGGAAAGTGCATCCTGGTTTGACCAAGATGTACTATGATCTTTGAAGGATGTTTTGGTGACCTAGAATGAAGATGGAAGTTGCAGGCTTTGTGGCATGATGCCTTACCTGTCAGGAATTGAAGGCCGAGCATCAATGCCCAGGTGGTTTGTTGCATCCATTTCCCATTCTAGAATTGATGTGGGGTGAAGTAACAATGGACTTTTTGGTGGGTCTTCTAAGGATTCCATAGAAGAATGTTTCAATCTGGGTGGTTGTGGATCTGTTAATGAAAGTGGATCATTTCTTACCGATTCAGGATACCTTTATAGTCGACTAGTTGGGTGAGCTGTATGTTCCGGAAATAGTGTGGTTTCATGGTGTACATCAGACCATATTTTCGGGCCGAGATCCGCGTTTCACATCGCATTTCTGGAAAGGGGTATATAAGGCGCTTGGTACGCAGGTGTTTTTCTATATGGCTTTCCACTTGCAGATGGATGGGAAGTCGGAGCATACGATCCAAGTGTTGGAAGACATGTTAAGAGCTTATGTCTTGGAATTTGGTGGTTCTTGGTAGAGGCACCTATCGTCAGTTAATTTTTCCTAAAACAATAGTTTTTAGGCTATGATTCAGATCACACCATTTGAGGCACTCTATGGGAGGCCATGTAGATCATCGTTGTGTTGGCTAGAGACCGGTGAACTTTTGTTGTTGGGGCCAAGTCTCATGGAGGATACTTAAGAGAGAGTTAAGTTGATCCGGAAGAAGATGACAAAAGCTCAGAGTAAGAAGAAGTAATATGTAGATCAGAGGCGTAGACCTCTAGAGTTTGCGATGGGTGACAATGTTTTCTTTTGGGTGTTTCCAAGGATGGGTAACTGTGAGATTCGAAAGCAGGGTAAGTTGGTGCCAAGGTATGTGTGACGTTTTGAGATTGTGGAGAGGATCTGACCAGTGGATTACCGATTGGCTCTTCCACAATGGTATGGTGTGATGCATGATGTGTTTCATTTGTCATAGCTTCAATGATACCACCCTGACCCATCTCACATTGTTGACGTGGAGGATGTGGATCTTGAGGATGATGCATCCTTTGAGGAGAATCCGATTTTTGTGGTGGATCGTAGTGAAAAGGACTTTTGATGCAAGGTTGTTCCATTAGTTTGAGTACAATGGTAGAATTGGAAAGTTCATGAAGAAACATGGGAGAGGGAATCAGATATGAGGGCTCAGTGGCCCAAACTCTTCTCTTCAGTTGATCAATGAGGCTTGGAATCTCAGCTCGAGGACGAGCTGTTATAAGATGGGGAGATTGTAAGATCTCAGTTATTGGGAAGTTATGTTTTCGTTATCTTTTGGTTGAATATCTTGTTTCAGGATACAATGGATGTCTTCTGAAAGTATGAGAGGTCTTGGGGGTGTTTCGGAGGTTCGGGGCATGAATGAATGGAAAACTGGGCAAAACAATCCTGGGTGCATGGCCTGCACACAGCCAGGGAAAATAGTGCGGCTTGCCCAAGTAAATCATGAAAACCTCCTCCTCCAGACAGTAGCATGAACACGTTTTGGGCACGGTTTGTCAAAACGTGCGGATAAACCATGAAAATGCTTAAAATTCGGAAAAATTACAAATTTTCCACCCTGGGATTTTAAGAACCCACTTGGGTTTCTCCTCTTCATTCCTCCCTCTTCACCCTAGGATCGAACCAAATCTCCCAAGAGCTCCAAGAGGTCAATCTCCCTCGTTTCTAAGGAGTTTTTGGTGCCACTGGAAGTAGATCGAAGCTCTGGGTAAGGGAAATTCCATCCTTGCTTCTCTTTTTGGTTTGGGGTTTGTATATTCTCTTCCTATTTTTTCGAAGATCTAAAACCCTATCATTTGGGTGAGTTCACGGTTGAAGCTCCAAAGGATGGTTGGATTGAGGTCTAAGGACTCGATCGAGTGTGTGTTCTACTGTGGTTTCAAGTTATGTGGTATAAAAACATTATCCTATAGTTTTATGTTGGATTCATGCATGTGTGGATTTTATGATGGTTTCATTGGTGATCTTTGATCAACCTTGATGTGTTTTGGTATAAATGATGTTTGAAAATGGTAAATGGGAACTCTCACGATCCCCATGGGATGCATTGAGAATGACTTGACCTAATTAGGTCCTTCCATGGGATGTGCCGACATTCCCCATACATTGAAATTTTTATTAAACAAGTGACCTTGTTGTAATAAATTGTAGAGACCTTGACGAATATGTTGGCATGACTGGTTGAACATGGAATATATGTTAGGTGATGCACCTAGACATGGAAATAACCTAAGTTTTAATTTGAATTGGTTGAATTGTTGATTCATGGGAATGATGAACATGTTAAATGGGTTAATGTGTAAACTGATTAAAGACCATAATGATATGGATTATGCGTCTAGTGTTGAAAGCTTAGTGGGATAGGCATAATACATGGGAATTGGGTGAATATTTAAATGATGTGAAATGGTAATGTGTTAATGGTATATGGCATGATGTGAAATCCCAGGTGGTTTGTTGTGAATGGTTTGTCCAAGGGGCAATGGTATGGATGTTCGATGGTTACTTATATATATAATCATGTGTACATGGCTTGGTAGAGTTGGGTTTGACTTGAGGATCTACGCCCACGGGTCGAGCGAAGACTGATGCTCTAAACTCCACCCTAAATGCATGAGTTAGGAATGAGGACTGCGGATCTATTCTCCTAACAGTTGCATCCACCCAGAATGAGGCTTCGAGGTGAGGATATGGTTACTATGAGGGGTTTAGTCCTAGTGAGATTGTGTAATTATGTGTTTACACACTTACATGTGATTGTGTTCCATAGACCCATGTGACATAATGTCTGTGATTAACCCATGGAAATGTGATGAAATGTTAAGTGATGGTAAATGTTATGAAATGAATGGAAATGGAAGTGGAAATGTCTTGAATCTAAACTGGTTAATGGGACCATGAATAATTTCTTGGTAATTATCATTCATTTTTTTACATGCACTACATGTTTATACTAGATAATTTGTAGACATCGTTGGTGGTGTCCTACTAAATTGTACTCACACCCTGCTCGGGACACTATTTAGTACCCGAGCCGAATTCATGTTTGCAAGTCAAGAGAAGTGCAAGGGTCCTTGCTAGATAGTTGAGTAGTCATGGGTAGAACTTGGTGGAGGATCCAGACATGGAGTTGGGACCATTTTGGGGATTTTACCCGTTGTCCTTATTTTGGGATTTTGTTCACTTTTTCACTTGTAGTATGACATGTTATGCATTATTGTTGGAAATGGTTGTTATATATGTTTCTTTTTTATTGATTATTTTTTCCGCTATTGGTTTATTTATATTGTGGATTACTTTGAAAAAAAGGTGGTATATTCTCTCCATTTGACCACATAGACCCCCACTACTAGTCGGCAGCCTTTGGCGTACGAGGAGGTGTGCCTATGGTTATGTAACTACCTGGCTTGGAGAACCGGTTTAGTGGCTTCCGGGTTAGGGACGTTACATCATCCATGGGAGTATCTAAAGAATGTATGGTTGAAAACCAGAGTACCAAGGTTGGTATTTCTTTTCATGGTGTTTTCTTTTATAGAATGATGTTATATCATATTGGATGCCACACATGAAATGTGATGTCATTTTTTTAAGATTTTATTTGTGCTTTAACATGGAATAAGATCTTTATATTAGTACATAATTTTATGATCATAGGGATATATGTAACCTGAATCATGATACAATCAAATTGGAAATCTACTTATGGTCGTTAATATTTATTGAAAATATATCTTGATTCTATTTTTATTTTACTGAAAATGTTCATACTAAATATTTTATCATATAATAAAAATTAGAAATATGTTTTTAGATGATTAGAACCATGTATAATGAATAATGAAATTTCGAAATTTGGTTTTCCTCCTGTTAGTTATATCCCATGTTAGGGATGGTTGAGATCAGTGGAATGGATTTGATTATACATATTGGTATAAAATAATTTATATGTGTTTTCTATGTCTAGTCTTGAGCCTTATTTATTGTAATTACAAGAATCATACAATATGAGTTCTATAGTGTTGAATTTGATAATATAGGGATATGAAAACATGATAACATATGCTGGTTGGGAGACAAGAGGACATAGAAGAAAATGTTCATGTTGTAATCGAGACGAAACTACAACTGATTGTTGGTCATATGGTATAATAGAAATTCCCTGAGAACATTTCACCATTTACAATGTTTATAGTGTGATACCGAGGGTGTAGTGCACAGTATATGTTCTACATGATGAGAAGGATTTTGTTTTTTCCGCTTGGAATTCATAATGGAGAGAGTGAACCCAAGGTATTAGTTTTGTGAATTGAAACAATCTAGAAAATTATAGTTCAATTAAGGATGCCCACCCCAAAAAGTGATTTTTTATTGTAACATGAATGTTTTTTAGAAAAAAGAAATATTTTCAGGATAAATTCAAACATGATGAGCATAATGAGGTCATGGAATCACTATAAAATTTATAGAAGTGCCTAGAAACCTGTTAGACTGAGTACATAGAGCATATGAATGCTAAAGAGTTTATGTAATTGACTCATGGAAGTTTGAATGAAATGGATTTTTGTTTCCTATTCATATATTTTTTAAATTTTTTCCTCACATTGACATGAGATAATTTGGCAACGATCAATTATTTTTTCAATGGGAATATGTTTGAGATCATGTCCTAGGTAAATATCAATTTTCAAAGAGGATTGATGAGGTGGTGTATCATTATGTCATTCCTAAATGGAATATAAATGAGACATCTAGTGGTGGATAGATAATTTTAGATGTTTGATCATAGTAGGTAGAACCAATATGATAATATCCTCTAAATCAATGGGGGAAATTTTTATTCAGGAAGTAGAAAATTCACTTAGATAGATAGTTCAGTTCTATAATATTAGTGTAGATGAAGAGGTACAAGCACAATTGGTTTCCTCAACAACCAGTAGTAAGTCATGAATGTATAAAGATTTTTTATGTCCATATTTTCTATATAATCCCATAATACTAAGATTATGGTGGAGGATATGGGCTTTTATAGATCTTCGGCAGGGGACCAACAACCTCATACCTATCCGGTATTTAGATTTCCAAAAGTCACAATGGTCATTGACATGACAACCCTTCTCTCTATTACACACCTTAAAATGATTCAGTACATAAAATTACACTTCAGAAAACTATGAGGAATTAGATTTTATGTGTATTTGGAAATTATCAACATTACATAACATCTTATATAATAAACCACATCATCTTTAATGTAAACTTCTTTTACACGACAACAATATTCCTTTGTACTTAGAATTGCATGGGATAACTAGAGGACAGTCATATGAAAAGGTTGAGCTATAAAGCCCGGTAAGGGAATAAAAAATGCATAACATAAAGAATAGAATACATGTTAAGAAATAGAAAAATCAATGAAAAATTAGATAAAAATGAACATAAAGTCATGATATAGAAATATTATCATAACATTGGAAATGTGGCAACAACATTTAACTTTATATTAGCACAAGACAAGGATTATCTCACATAGAGCATGAGTAAACCCTCATTTAACTTTAATTAGAAATATTAAACCCTAATTCCACATGAATTATCATGTTTAAACCCTTATTTCACTTGACAGATCATGATACTAATCATTACCAATGCATTTTTTGAGCTATCAGGGCGCACCCTTTATAAACATTTGATTTCATGCATCACTGTGCCACAAGGATAATACAACATGGATTCATAAATATATTAATTTATTCAATGAATATGATATATTTAATACATATATGTATGTAATTAATCAAAAATTACATGTGCATAATGTTAAATACCCTTCCTAGTGAAATGGGTATGGTATTAACTTACACGATGATTTTGGAATGGGAAATTTTGGTGTTACTTCGGCAGTATAACATCATTAAATTGAAATCGTAAAATGGGATGTTGAGAGGGAAAGTGGTCTCTAGTAATTTATACATGAAATTGATAGTAATGGGTTCATGAGACATAATATCCCAACATATGAAATGAAATTATGTATAATATAAATGAATTTATTGAATGTTAATTATAATAGAGAAATTCATTACAGTATTTCAGCATGGTAACATGTGTAAATCATAGGAATTAATGAAAAATAAATAGGTATCTCAACATTAAAACATAATAATGGAAGAATAGTTGAGGTTTTTAAATCATACCCAAACATGTTTAATGGATAATAGAAGTGTATGAAAACATAATGAATTTTGGAAAAATGAGAAAGGAAGAAATACCTTACTTGGAATTGTGAACCCAATGGCTTGGGAGAGGCATTCAAGAGGCGTCTAGGGAGATTAGGTATCCTTGGGAAGATTATAGAGAGAGTAGGGTATAGGTTGGACTTGATCCAAATGGTTTGAGTGGAGAGGAAATGGGAAGTGGATTGGTTTTATATTGGAAAGGAGAGGAAATTATTTATTATTTATATTTTGGACACTACACATTAAACTAACCAAAACCACAAACCATACAATTATTTTTCAAATGGTTTTTCTAAAAAGGATAGTAGAAAAAGTATTTTCAAAGACCAATGGAATAACATCTTAGAATATTAGGATTTCTTGTGTGGAGGTGAGTCACACTCTCAATGAAATCATTTTAAAAAGTTAATATGTTTTATATATCCTAGAGGGTTCACTAAGGCATCATAAAATTAATCAGAAAAATTATAAAATCACATTATTTTAAAGGTAAAGAATATATTGGACGAATAGAACTTTTATAATATTTTATTACATCACTATTGGTTCATTATGATGGTATAAATCACTTTATATATTAATTTTTTTTTAATTTGTACCCAAAAAATTTATTTCCTCAGAAAATTATGAAAAATTGAGAATTTGATAATTTTGAAATAATAATTCAAAGAGAACTATTCATTTTTTATAAATAATTTTATAAATATGTGAATTTTTACTATTAATATAAAAACCAACATTTATTGAAAATTCATGGGTTTTGAAAAAAATAGTTATCAAACCATAATAAAAATTGCAATTGTATTTATAAAAATTATATGATAACTTATATTTAATAAATATTTCTTTAGTTATTATATTTTATTAAAATATAGTTTAATCAAAAAATCTTTCAATTCATCAAAATAGATTTCTTAATTGAGTATTAACTAAAATAAAATTTGTGATTTCAAAAACATTTACAGGTTAACAATAATAAAATGAATGAATATTCTTATTCTATACAAAAATAATCGACATAACAACAATGATAGGGTCTTCTTACATAGACTCTTATAACACCCACATAAGTCCTATGGGTAAAGAGTGTGATGGTGACAGACTCTTGGGGTGGCTTGGATAACATCACTTAGGTGGTAATATCTATTAACGTCCACTTATCCCATAGGCAGCTCTTTTCAATCTTTTCATATTGATGTTCGTCTTTGGATTGGTCAAGACTGAAGCCCAGTGAAACTACCTCTATTATGAACTCCAACAAATGTATTTTTTATGGAGAAATTATATAGGATTATGACATCACTTCCATTGTCTGAGTAATTTGGATTTGTTAAATAACTAAATTTATACTAATCATGTGACCACTGTTCAAAGAAAATCATAGAAATGGCAACAATTCATAATTTTATTTTAAAATACAACAACATATAACCATGTAATTACATTTGTTTTTATATCCATTTTTCATAATAAGTCATTTAATTACATCGAGGAGAATTTTAACTAATAAATTCTTGGTTTCATACAATATTCCCCCATTAAGAAATTTCTCCCTCAAAATTTCCTTTTCCCAAAGAAAAAAAAATGTGGTTAACTCTACTTCATCACTTCCTATGATTCCTACATTGCTTCTTCACACTTGTGGTTACTTCACAAAACTTTGATGAGGGGAATTGTCTAATTTTGTAGAAATATTTCACTTCAATCTATGATATTCAACTTCTTCTCTTCATCGGAGTGTTCATTATCTAATGGTACCACTTATGGACCGATTACATGTGATGGGTCAGGTATTTACTCCCTCAAGAGTGATACCTGAAGTTCATCTTGTACTTGACATAGGTTTTGTGGGAGTGCTAGTAGATTAGTCATTTATCCAATGTGATCAATGATATCAATAGGGTCGAGTTCCTTGGACTATTCTTTCCCTTCCCAAATCGCATTAAACTCTTCCACGTTGATATGTGGATAAATACCATGTCTCCAACATCAAACTCTAGGTCTCATCAATGATTATCAGCATAGCTATTTTTTCATCTCTGAGAAGATTTAATGATATATAGGATGTTCTTAACCTCTCACCCATTTCTTTGACCATTTCTAGACCTTTGAGTTTTTTCTCCCCAACTCTATTCCCACATGCCAGTGTTTTGCTCCTCTTCCCATAAAGGGCTTCCTAATGATCCATTTGGATACTGGAGTGGAAACTGTTATTGTAGGAGAACTCATCCAAATGAAGATGTTAATCCCACCCTCCTTTGATGTCCATTGATAATTCTCTGAACTTATCTTCAAGTTCATCGATAATATACTCAAATTTTCCATCAGTTTGAGGAAGATAATCCATACTGATGTCAAGCTCAAGATTTAGAGTGTGTTGGAGACTCTTCGAGAAAATAGATGTGAATAATGGATCTCGATCATATAAAATTGATAGTTGTACTCCATGTAGCCTTACCACTCCTCCGATTTATATCCATTCTAGTTGATCTAATGAGAAATCCTCCTGAAATGAAATGAATTGTTCAATTTTTTTAAAGAAGATCCATAAATATACAGATAGCATTGTTTATTTTGGATGTCTTCTGAAGTACAGTGAAAAATTCCATAGTGATTTTTTCCATTTAAATGTTGTTTTGGGTAGTGGTGGCATCATATAGTTAGACATATTACAGTCAGCCTTCACTTGATGATATACTAGGAACTTTTATGTATACTCAAAGATATCCTTCTTTATGTTATACCATAAATAATGATCTCACATATCTCGATACATTTTTTTGTTTCCTATTTGAATGGAGAAATTTTATCTATGTTCATCATCCAGAGTTTCTATATTAATCTATGAATACAATATAACACATAGTCTGCTCACAAATCTAACAATTCAATTTTCATTAAAATTGAAATTTGAGGATTTCCATTTTCAAATAGTTTGCACATTCTTCTGGACGTCCAAATAAATCTTTTGAGCATACATTACCCTTTCCAAAAGACATGGTTAAGAAATAATTTGTGAAGAAATTGGTGATTTTCCCTTTTTTATGATTAACATGTTCATCTTAATAAATTCTATGATGATTGGATCCATTTCAATTCTCATCAAGGGAAGAATCGTTAGCCCCTTTTTGCATTGAGAATATTCCACCTTGTTCGCATTCCCATGGTGGAAATGGATATAGTAATAATATTATTTGATCAGCTATACCCATATTTTTAGGCTCATATTCATCTCTTTCTATGTGAATATATACTTGAGGATTTTGTAATCTATGTATATATGACACTTCTCCCCAAAGAGGAAATGTTGGGAAAAAATTAGGTGAAGATTACTGTAGCAAACTCAAGATCATGTGTTGGACAGTTTTTCACATGGATATTCAATTTCTATGATTCATAATAAATGAATTTGACATATTTCATCAACACAAAGCCCAATCCCTTCATCAAATCATCTCTGAATACCTCAACAATTTCTCCACTTGTGGGTAGTGTGAGCACGAGCGAAGTTATAACCTCTTTATCAACAACTTGAAGATATCATATCTTTCATCAATCCAATAAAACTTATATCCCTTCCATGTTAACTTGGTCAGAGGGTTTGAAAATAATGAGAAATTTCTCACAAATTGGAGAAAATATCCAACTAAACCTAGGAAGCTACGTATATCTGTCACTAATGATGGCCTCGACCATCTTTCTATTGCAGATATCTAGGATGGATCCATCAATATCCCATTTAATGTGACGCTATGACCCATGAATGATATTTTAATTAACTAGAACTCACATTTTCTATACTTTTCATAGAGCTTCTCATTTTGTAAGGTCTCTAGTATAGTGCATAGAGGCGCTTCATGATCCTCCTTGGTTTTTGAGTATATTATAATATCATCTATAAAGACTACCATTTTTTTTAATGTAATCTCTAAATACTTTATTAATCATGTTCATTAATATTTGAGGAGAATTACTGAGCCTGAAAGGCATTACTATGAATTCATAGTTCTCGTACCTTGTATGAAAATCTGTCTTGGGATATCCTCCTTCTCCACCCGTACATTGTAATATGCCATCTCCAAATCTCTCACGGAGAAGTATTGTGATCCACATAGAAGATAGAGCACTTCATCAATTCAGGGAAGTTGATAAATGATCATTATCATGATTTTTTTGAGATTACAATAATCATTTCAATAGTACATTGACCCATCATTCTTCTTAATGAAAAGAACTCGTGCACCCCACGGTGAAGAACATGGGTGTATACACCCTTTATATATATTCTACTACAGTTGTTTCTTTAGGTCCTAATCTCCACAGATTCCTTTCTATATGGATTGTTGGATATTGGAAACTTCTGATGAATAAGATCAATGGAGAATTCAATATCTCTTCTAGGAGTAAGACCATGAAATTCCTCGGGAAACACGTCAGCGAAATCCCTCACAGTAGGAATGTCTTCAAGGATGGTTTCTTCCTCAGAATCAATCATCTAAGTAAGATAAAAATGATCATAGGGATGTAATATTCATGTTATAGAGGATATTTCTAATGAAGATTCATCCTCTTCCTTGCACTTGTATAGAATCGGGGGCTGATTCACCAAAAAAGAGTGATTTTTATCCCATGCAAATTTATGTTGTCTCTATATCGGGAAAGTCAATCAATTACAAAAATAGAATCAAATTCCACAAGTGGGATTATGATATGGTTTTTTTGGGATTTTCAATCCAAAAACATTGTTAGAGGTGGATTTATATTCCTAGGATGCAATGATTTCTCCATTTGATGTTCTCAACAATATCACTACTTCTATGACATAGGTGGTGTTGGTATTGTTCTACTAAACTTTTGGGATAAAAAATAATGGGTCGAACCAGAATCATAAATTATGTTCAGTATTCTATAAATAATAACTAGTTCACCTTTCATCACTTCATTTTTAGGGTTCTCATCAGCAGTAGTGAAGGAAAAATCCCCCCTTCCTGCCATGGAGGGGGTCGGTAGCTTCAAATAACCCTTGGCTTTGGAAACTGGTTTGTGATGTTCCATGTTTCATTATAGATGAATCAATGAACTATTCAATGAGGGTAAATTGGAGCATTCCTCTCCTCTATCGCAGCAGTGGTATTTTCTTTTCTGCATCTAATGGCTAGGTGTCCTTCTCGTACACACCTAATGAATTTCTAAGTCCCCTTTAAGAAATTTATAGTGTTCTTCATTCCAATACATTGGTATGTGGGGTGTTGGAATTTATTAGCACAACTGGATTTATCCATTAGACTTACTTAATTAAAATTTTTCCTTATACTTCTTATCCCCATGATACCCATGAGATTTTCTGATCACCATTTCAATTGTGACGTCACTTCATACAATTTCCTCATAGCCATCAATGTTGTGGATCACTAGATCATTCTGTAGGCTACGTTTTTACACACCAAAAAATTATTTATCCTTTTATTCACAGGTAAAAAAAACAAAGGCATATCTTGCCAGACGTGTAAATTTTCTTTCATATGCTCTGATGGATTCGTCATATTTTTTCATTACGGATGAAATGTACCTTTCCCTCATAAGTCGGAGGGTGCGATAGAAATATCTATTATAAAACATTTTCCAGAAATCCGTTCATTAAAATGACTCAATCTCTGCCATTGGATTCTTATTTTTTATTATTATCATCCATTGGTCAGCTTCACCCAACATATGATAAGCATCCAATAGAACCTTCTGTTGTTCAGAGCATTGAAGGATGAAGAAGATCTTCTCAATGGAGTTGATCCATTATTCAAGGATAGAGGGATCAGATGATCCATTAAAATTATTTTGCCATTCCTTCATGATGATCTCAAATTTGGCATGTTATTTCTGGGGGGGTTGAACGATCCTCTTTACCAATGTTTCTATTCAAAAGATGAGTTAACTAAGATATTATGGTTACATTGTTTACAATTCTCACTCCAATTAGATTTTACATCTTATTAGAACAGTCATCACATTGATCATCTCATCAGTTCTTAGCTTGAGTCCTCCTATTAATGTCCATTGTCTAGAATAAAAGGAATTTTAGGGGTAACACATAAATGGGAATCCTAATACCTGAAGGGATAACTTATAAATTACATTTATTTCATTATCATACTACTTAATAGGCTTCAATCTATGTTATCCATGATCTAATTCCCAACATATATTCTTACGTGCATTTTTTTGTTCCCATAATAATGGTTTATACTATGCCTCTGAATTTTCCAAAGCATAGAGCCGAGGAGTGTCATAACCAAGAGTACAGCATGGCCCAATTTTGTTCACCAGTTCCCATTATATTCTTTCTCAAAGAGGTGATTTTGGGTTTTACCCCTATATACATCTGTGATACATCCATCTATACTTATGCTTATCCATACAAGAATATATTTTCATGATAAAACACATACTCTATAATCAAAAAATATGGATGTTTTTAGTATAAATAGTCTTATCCCTAAGGATTTCACTATAGTTTTCTAATCTTAATCCCAAAAATAACTAAGCATATCCTATCATACCAGCTATAACAACCGTTCTCTTTATTACACGCATTAACAAGTTTCATTACATAAACATGCACTGATGTCAACTCTGATGATCGATAGGTATAGTGTACTGGGAAATTAGGAACATTACATAACTACGTAGAACATAAAACACAACAACTTTATTGAAAACTTCTTTTACATGACCACACAATTCCTTCTCACCTAGCATTGAGGGGGATAACCTGAGGGCATTAATAAGAAACAGGGCAGCTATAAAGACCAACAAGGGAGTAAACAAGGAATATCATGAATAATAAAATATATGTTAGGCAATGTGAATATAAATGGATAATAAGAGTAACACGAACATAGTGGCATGATAAAGCAAGATTAACATGACATGGAAATATGTCAAGAACATTTTACATGATATTTGAATGAGCCTAGACTCATTGCACTTGGAGAATAACTAACCCCCATTACACATAAATTATCATTAGTAAAACCCCATTGATATTCATTCAGAATAATTAAAACCTCATTAAACATGGCGTACAATGATACTAAACTTTTATCCAATGCATTGGAGAGCTATCAGTGAACACCCTTTATAAAAATTTCATTTCACTTATTAGTGTCCTACATGGATCATACAACATGGATTCATTAAATATCATAATTTATTCCATAAATAATTGATGTTTAATACATATATGTAATTTGATAATGAACATTTACATGTTCATAAATGTGATTACCCTTGATAGATAAATCTGTATGGTATTCACTTATATGATGATTAAGGCATGGGAAATTATTGAGTAACTTCGGTAGTATGACGACCTTCAATAGAAATCGTAAAATTGGTTGATGAGAAAGAAAACAGTATCACATATTTTATAAAATAAATGGAATGTAAGGGGGTCATGGAACATAACGTCCCAACATAATTAATGGAATATATATGCATGATATAAAATAATTTCTTGAATGTAAATGAGAAGAGATAGATTTCAGATGGAATATCAGCATGGTAACAGGTGTACATGGGAGGCATTAATGAGAGAGAAATTAGTCTCTCAACATTCAAAAATAAAGAGGTAAGTATGATGGAGGTGAAAATCATACCCCAAATTTTTTAATTTCTAATAAAATGTCATAACAAGATAAATAAATTTGGGAAAAAATGATCACGAAATAAATCCTTCACTTAGATGTGTGATCCCAAATGCTTGGGAGCAGTATGAGTGATGCTTATAGAGAGATTGGGGAGACTAAAGAGGATTATAGAGAAAGGGGACAATGGTTGGTGGAGCTAAACGTTTTTTAGTGAAGTATAATGGGATATGGTGTGGGGTTGTATAGAAAATGAGAGGGAATTATTTATTATTTAGGTTTTGGACGCTACACATTGATCGATTCAAAACCACAAACCATCCTATGTTTTTTTCACCATAGTTTTTTAAAAATGGGAGTGGGAAATATTATTTTATTAGTCCAATAGGAGAAATTCTTATAATATTAGGATTTCTTATGTGGAGATGAGTCACACTCTCAATGAAATTATTTTAAAAAGTTAAATAGTTTTATAAGTCTTGGAGGGTCCACTAAGGAAACATAAAATAAATCAAACAAATCTAAAATCACATTATTTTAAAGGTAAAAAATATATTGTATGAATATATATTTTATAATATTTTATTACCTCACTATTGGTTCATTATGATTACATAAATACACATTATATATTTAAATGATATTTAATTTTTACACCAATATTTTAATTTCTCCAAAAATTACGAGAAATTCACCTTGGGATATTTTTGACATCCTAATTCCAAAAATACTATTCATTCATTCTAAATAATTTTATGATTATTTGAATTTTAACTTTTAATATTAAATCCAACGTTTGATTAAAATTCATGGGTATTAAAAGAAATAGTTTTCAAAATATAATATAAATTTCAATTGCATTCATTAAATTTTATAGATCAAATATATTTAAAAACACAGATTTTATAATAAAATATTATTAAAATATTATTTTATTCAAAAAATCAATTAATTCTAAAAAATAGATTTCATAATTGAATATTCACTAAAAATACTATTTTTTTCTTTAGAAACCATTTACAATGTAGCAATAATAAAATGAATATATATTATTTAATTTATACCAAAATAACACATTAAACCATATTTCTATGGTCTTATTTCAAATCCCCTTATAACAGCCACACAATACCTAATGGGATGGTGTGTGATTGAGACAGACACTTGGGGAGGCTCAGATAACATTGATCAGGTGATAATATCTATTAACAAACACTTCTCCCATAGATGGTTCCATCAAACTTAACATGCTTAATCTCAGGTTGGGATAGGTCAAGATAGAATCCCAAAGATGCTAAATCCTTTCCAAGATCAAAAAAATTGTATCCGTATGGAGAAATTGTACTGGATGAGCTCATTGCTTTCTTTATCTGAGTAGATTGAATTTGTTAAAACCATATATTTATATTAATCATGTGATAACTATTCAATGACTATGTTAGCAAAGTTAACAATTCATAACATTATTTTAAAATCCAACAACATAAAACCATGGAAGTGAATACGTTTTTTATAACCATTTTACATAATAAGACATTTAATAGATGAAGATGAATTTTTACAAATAAATTTTTTGGTCTATACAATTGAAGGGTATGATTCCCTTCATGAAAGGAGTATCTATAACAATAGATTAGAATAACACTATAAAATTAGATTGAAAACTCGGTATTATTGTAATTATAGCTTCATTCGAATCATCCAACACCTAGAATTAGTGAGGGTGGACCACCAACTATTTGAGTTAAATTGTTTTCAATTCTACGCTTTATATTTATTCATTTGATAGAGGGTTCTCATATTATGTTATATATTCCGAGTTTGGGAATGTATTGGGTCATCATTTGTAATATATGGGTGGATCTTTTTTGTCTGGCTCATCATTTGGGGAATGATCAGAAAACATATGGAAATGTATGTAATTTTCCTAAATGGTTTGGAAAATATCATGTCCATTGGTTATTGTTTATGCTTGATATGTTTGATTTCAACCTAATATAGGGGATAGATTGGTTATTGTTGTTTCAAAACCTTAATTATTATTACTGTTGAATGATTGTGTTCCCAGTTTATGATGGTAAAACATATGTTCAGAAAGGGGAATAGGATAACTTGGTTGTCCGTGTTGGTCCAGTTCATTAGATGTTACGTGAACTCAAATACCAAGGGGAATATCTTCATCCTGATGATAGGAGTGTAGAAGAAGATGAATTTCATAATATGGTGGATCAGTCTTATGGCATCATTCTACAGTAGTAATTATTTTTTCCACTAGAGAGAGGTGATATGTTCATAGTTTTTTTATTCCTAAAATAGTGATTGTTTTCATTTCACTTTATATGTTGTCTCTAGAATATATTCATGATCACATGTCATGGGTACATGAGTTAGAGTTTAAGGTATTCGTTTATATAATTAAACCACATTGGGGATCTCCATACATATTTTACAAGAAATAAAATGGAAATTTACACATACAAATCGATTACTAGAGGTTAAATTGGATGATAATTAAAACGTGTGTCCTATTACATGTTCCAAATATTATTTTCACCTATTTTGGGGTTATTGCATGTTCTAAAACGTAGATTTCATTTCTGGGTATCATAATGTTAGATTAAGTATTTTTATATACAATAAAACTATTGTAGGATATGTTATGGTCCATATGAGTTCATTTAGATGTTTTTTATTGAATACAATATTCTTGATCATATAAACAAAATTTACTAAATCTTTCACATTTAATATGATCATTTTAGTTTTTCTTCATTGATGAAATCATTTTGCACTCCACGAATCGTGATGATAATGCCAATTGTATTGAAAAACCCATTAGTATATTTAGAAATCATATTTAATATTCCAATATATATTATTTATATTCCATAGAAACAACATAAATTAACTTGGTTACATCATCTCTAAGGTTGAAGTGGTTGTGGAACCTAATAATGTGAAATTAGTTATATCATGTGAGTAGCACAATAATATATTTGATAACTAATGTTTTTGAGGATTGGTGGGTAATTATAATTGTTTCATCAAATAACTTTCTCATTTTAATTTTCCAAATCTGGGCATTACAAAGTAGGGTTTATGACCGAAGTGGATTGAATCATGTAATAATTCTTTTCAATATTTTATGAAATGATTGAACACCAAATTAATTTTATATAAATAGAGCCATGTGATGAGTATACCTTGATTTTAGATGCATATAAAATCATACATGTAGTACTGTTGATAATGGGGTTCATGTTATATTATATGGGTCAGGATCGTTGACACGACAAGAATGAAATTATCCTACACATGATCTCGTGATGGATGTGGTGTCCTATGATTTATATTATTTTTGGCACTAACTATTGGGGATGTATTTTGTTTATAAAAATTTTAAACTATATGTAAATTTTACATCAGAGAAATATAAAACTCAAAAAATAAAGATGAGTTTAGTAGATACAATCATTTGTTCTTGAGCTATCGAATAAGATTGAAAAGTGTAATAGAGTTGATGATACAATGATTTTGATGTCAAAAATTTATGTGATCCAGGAGTGTAGTGGTAAAGAGATGATTATATAATTGTATTTTGATATATTTATAGAGATTTAGGAGGTCTTTTGAAAGATGATCCTCATATATTTATTAGTTGTATCAGTACATTTGAGCTAGATCATGGACATGAAATATGAGGATCTTGAATGTTTTTCTTTGAGTGAAATACTTTAATGGTGGAGGGGATATACCATTTTATTAGATTACTCATAAATATGATATATTTTATGATTGTGCCATGTATTTTTTTCCTAAATGTATGTGATTGGAGATTATTTGTGAGTTTCATCCATCATAGTGGGCAGTTCATCCTAGTTTAACCAAAATGTCTTGTGATCATTGTTGACAGTAATAGTGTCTATGGATGAAGAAATAGGTGAATGGATTCATGTAGCGTTCATTCACTTACTAGAAGGTGAACATCAAGAATCAATGGCTATGTTGTTTTCTATAACCATTATACATTCTACAATGAAAGAGGGGATAATGTCACCATGGAGATTGTGTTAGGTATCATTGGTACAACATAGAAAACGTTTTGTGATATGAGTGATTTTTAAACTTTATAAAAATGTTACCAATTTCATTCCATCATCAGAAACAATAATTTTTTATTTTTTGGGAATAATATACACCTAGGGGATAGTGAATTTTAATGTGGTCCCAAAAAGTGTAGTTTTTAATTTTGATCTATGTTTCACTTCATCATTTATTGAAATTATTGTATATGGATCATGGTACCTAGGTGTTTCTGAGTATATATTTTCCCTACAGAGACAAAAAAAATAAAACAAACTATTTATGTTCTGGATGAGATGATGAGACCATGCATCCTTAATTTTGGTGGAACATGGGATAGAATAATTGGTTGTTGTTAATTTAACATATAGTAATAGTTACAAAGAACCTATTTATATATCATCACAAGTAGAATTCAATCGCAAGATATATTGGTCAAGATTTTTTTGGATAGAAGTTGGATATTTTGAGTTTTTGGGACCGCGTCTCGTGAAGGAGACATCAGAGTAGGATAATTGATTTAGAGATTTATTGATATTGTTATGTGTGGGAATTAGTCATATTTTGATTGAATTCATTAACCTGAGGAGTTTTTTTATATAACATGTGTTTATTTTGGTGTCTCCATGATTTTTATACAATTTTATTTGAAAATATTCTAATATAGAACCTAGGTATGTGAGGACATTTTATATTGTGGATAAGATCAAACTCATGTAAAATTTATTTGATATATCACAGTGGTAGAGTGATATGTGTGGTGTTTTTCATGTGACATATACTTGGAAGTAGAACCCCGAGACATCTCATGTTCCCAATGTCGGTGATCCTGGTCTTGAGTTTGATGCATCATTTGAGGGATCTGTTTCATTTTCTTGACCATAGTGGAAAAGTTTTGTCTGTTATGATAGTATCATTGGACCGTGTTTTTTGGAATCAATTTAATGTTTTGGGGGATACATGGTAGATATAGTTATATATACAGGCCCATTGGCCCGATTATTTTCTTATGAGGATTAGTTATTCTTAGGAGAGCAGATCGAGAAAGATAAGTTATATTGTGGGGAGGATGCAAGATCACGAACAATAATGATTTTCTTTTCTCTTTTATTTTCTATTATAATATATTAAATATTGGATAATGTAATTTATCCTTATTGTATTTGGGGTCTTGAGGGTGTCCCGGAAATATGGACAAGTAAAATGGGAGAAATTGGTTAGCCAGTTCTGGTTCCATGTTTGTTGCATGGTTATACTAACCTGGTGCCTTAACCATGTTGTTGTGTGGTCCCTCAAAAATAACTATGGTTATGACCTATGGATTTTTTTTCAACCATGTAAGCCTTACAAGAATGAAATGTGATCATACACTCTATTAGAGATATGATAGTACATGGGAACCACATGTGTTGTTAATCTATCTAGGTGTCTCACAAGATAGTGTGACCTGCCCCCCCACATGGAGTGAGGGATCTACAAGGTTGGTGAATAGGTTTTCCAACCATGTGAACAACACATGGATCTCATAAAAGTGGGTCAAAATCCTATTTACACTCTTTATTATAATGTTTTTAACCAATTTTTACCTCATTTAACCCTATATTTTCGAGGGATATGTTCAATTTTCTTCCCAAATATACTTGAGGAATCATGGATGAATGATTTATTCTCTTTTTGATGACTCGAAACCCATGTTTACCTATAGATAATATGTTAGGGATTTGAAGGTTTTATAATTTTCAATGAATATATGATATTAATTGAGTGTACATCCACAATATTTAGTTGGGTTTTATATAATTTATATCCCGTAGATTTTATATTTGTTATGCATATGAAAATGTGAATTTTATATAATTATGAAACAATTTTTATTTAAATTGCTAGGAATAATAAATTAGGCATATACATGGTGTGTTGGGCCCCTCTGGATATATTTTTGACTTGATGAGGATGGGTATACCTGTGCTATGTGCTCCCATGGGATGAGACACTCTCTTGGACATGGAAATTGGTATATTTAATAATGAATTGATGGAATTATAAGAATACTACAACTCTAATGTAATAAACACATTTTCCATAGATTATGGGGTTTTTGAAAAAATCATGAGTGAGTTAAATGAGTTATAGATTATAATTGGATGATTGTGAAAAATTGTTAATGATTCATAGAATCATCATTATATGTATTTGATGTAGTGGTTAATGGTTGTAATGTGTTGAAATTGTAATATGGGTTTGTTATGGTAATTGATAACATGATTAATGTATTGAATCATAGAAATTAAAAAAAAATTAAATAGTGAAAATATTATATAATTATTTCATAAAAATGTTAATGATAATGAATCCTTAAAATTGTAATCTAATGGTTTTCTGGATAATTGAATCATACTTCACATTCACGGAATGCATTGGTAGAATGTCCCGAAGTCCTTCATTTATACTAATTTTTTTATTACCCTCTTTTCAAGGGATGATGGGGAACCCTTACAAGGCCCGTAGGCATAGAGATTACTTGGACCATAGGCTGAAGGAAAATTACATTACCCAAAGGACATAGAAAATTCAACCATACAATAAATACAAGGAACTATCACTCCCCATCATGTGCATTATGATGGTAGCTCTTTACCTTAACATTGATGTCTAGATAAGATTCTCTTGCAAGCACAGTCTTGTCCTGATTGCGTTGCAGTACTCTCTCATTCTTCCAAATTTGTTGGTTCTTCCCTAGTGAGTGCGCCTATTCTGAATCCTCCTATTAGGCTGCTCCTTTCTGGAGAGTCTGTCTGGGGAAATTGCATTGAATCATCCTCTGAATCCTTCTATGGGGATGCACTATTCAATGGTAGGACTAGTTCTCCAAATATCAATGGTATAAAAATGATGTTCCATATCATTGTTTTTATGATAATATATGGTATTCTGAATCTCAATTGGATTCACAGATTGAGTATTGTTGTTTTTAAACTTATGACCCAATGAAACATGGATTAGATGAATGTCATGGGCTAAGGAATGTTTGAGGAATATGTTTTAAAGTGAAATATTAATAAATTTAATTTTTAAAATAATGTGAAATTATTGAACCTTAATTATTTAGTTTTTTCATTTTTATCAATACTTCATCACATATTATTTTAGATTGGATATTTTTATAAATTTTAGGCGGTGGCCTTGTAATTTGTTATCCTACATTCTCATATCTTTATTTGGAACTTGAGTTTAAATAATGGTTTTATTTTTAGAGATGTGAGAATGGCCATATGTTTTAGGGTTGATTTTGAGGTTAGGGATGTGCATGAATGTGGGAATGTATCATGATATCGGGACCTATAATGAATATTATTCATTATATATTGATTTTGGGTATCGATTACACATTTCATTGTATGAAATGACATTGAATATTTACTATTTTTTGGGAAATTACTGATTTTATTTTTGGAATAAATTTTTTGATGTATGATTATCTTTTGTTTTGGTCTATTATTTCTTATTCATTTGTTTATATGGAAAACAATTATAAGGAGGGTATTGTATCACATCCTGATCTATTACAATATCACTACTAGTCATCATCCATTGATATATGAGGAGCCATACCTGAGTTTATGTCATCAATCGACATAGGGAACCATATTTGTGGCACCTAGGCTGGGGTGTTAGAGAACCTCCATTTGAAAAGTCGAATAGTTTCCATTAGTATCATTAAAATCACCTTTATCCCCCTAATGAACAAGACCATTAAATTATGGGATTATTTAAAGAGGTATATATTGATTAAATTAATTTACTACAATTATTAAATTAACATGTTGCCTCATCCTAGCCAAACTACCAAAGGAAACCTATCCAAATTCACATGAATCATCAAAATTGGTAATAACAACATTTTAAATGTACTAGATAGATATATCATTAGGTCTGGAACATCTCCCACCTTATCTGTTGAGATAATGTATATAATAACATTTTCCACCTTACATATAATGGAGGTATCATTGCCAATGGTTCCCATTTCCACTCCCTACGAGGTTCTTCTCGAATTAATCTAATTTTGAGGTACCAAGTCCCCCACATTAATTTCTTTTCATAACCACCACACAATCCACCGACTAAGTAAAATTTACCTAACTCCCATCAAATTACAACAAAACTACATATCTATTATGAACATATATTTTTATGCACCTAGAGGTGGTAACTAGTGTAGTATTTTTAGCCCCTATATAAAAAATATTCTAGAAATATGAATCCACAGTTTTGAATTGAATTTATTTCTTAATTTTCCATCAATAGTCTTGTGGATCAAATTTTTTCATCGTTATATTTTATGTTTCATTGGTTTTAGAAATCTAGCCTCATTCATTTTGATATATCATTTACAATAATTTGAAATTCGTAGATAAATTTAGGATGTTGTTTGAATTGAATACCAAATGTTATAATTTACTCAGTTGATGTGATGATATCCTCATTATCAATATTTGATGATAAATGTACATCTACAAAAAGTAGTAGAAAATAATGTAACATTGGATTAACATTGTATTTATCCCCTATTATTCAGGAACCCAACATATATGTTATATCATAAACAAAATAGGGTTCTATTAAATCAATTTAATATATCTAATGTGGACCCACTCTTACAAAAATATTTTTCTAAAATTAGTTGTATTGAAATTGTGGTCCCACATGGGGATCCTTTGAAATTTTGGTTTCAAACTAATGTATCAAAATTTTAATTCTATAAACATTAATTCATATGATTGGGAGATGAAATTATAATACCCTATACCCATAACATTATTCCTCTCTTCACTGAACCCCAAGATTCTAGGTATATTTTCCATTATTTCATCAATATACCACTCATTATTATGTTTTTACAAAATAATCCATAAAATTAATGTATGTCTTCACCTATTAAATCTCATTAAAACATTCTGATTATTGAATAAAAAATTTGATGATCAAAATTTCCAAATCACCATCCAATATTTTTAGATCTCATTGTTCGATAAAGAAAGATGAGTATTAATAAAAAGAATTATGAAATAATTTTTTCCAAATTATCATATGGAATCACCACAAGAGTCTGTTTCAAAACACCAGCCTACTCATAATTTATTGAAAGCACCAACTACCTCTTTAAAATGGTTGAATTAAATAGATTTAGTTTTTGGATTGTCCAGTGATATCTTTTGTCTTCTGCGACTCCCTGTTGTGGGGGGGGGGGGGGGGGGTTAAACTGTCATTTTTTCCACATTTTTTCCATTAGAAACTAGTTTGAATGGAAACAAATTAGTAGGTAGTGAATGTAAAATAATGATGGATGGTATGAATGCAGTTTGGTACTCAGTGAGGTGGAATACATTCCCGTTCTTCGACAATTATTATGGGAAGTATAGTTTTCAGTCTATATTATGCATTCCTTGATATATATTATATAAATATTAATATTTTATATAATTATTTATTATAAATTATACTAATTTTAATAATTTTTATAATATAATAATTTCCTATTATTAGACGATATTTTTTAACAACAAAAATATAATTGATAATTGATAATATTATATTAATAATAACTAATTATTTTCTTAGTATTATTAATAGTTACAGGTATAATAAGATAATAACAAATAAAAAACTCAGAAATTAAAATATTTTTTATAATATAATTGTATTCTTTATTATTTTTGATAACTAATAAAAAACATAGTGTTTTAAAAAACATACAATTGATAGTCAAAATAACTAATAACATTGATCTATGTTAAAAAAATTATTCATGTAGAATTCATTTTTATAGTCATCGTTAATACCACAAATGATCCTCCATGACATTACATGATGTATAGATAATGTATCCATTTAATATTTACCAATGTGTATGCTATAGTGCCCAATTTATTTAGAATATATTTTATAGTCCTCCACAACATCATTCATTATCATTGGTGGATATAATGTCTTTGTTCCTATACTATATCATTTCTCGAAGGAAAGAGGATCCCGCTTTATCTCTTAACCACATGTGAAAATTATGGTTACCATGTATTGGGTATTTGATCACTAGCGAAAAATATAGAATCAAATATACACATTCCATCCTCTAAAAATGTGGAAAAATCAAAGTATGTAACAAATTATGTACTATCATTAGTAGAAGACGATGTTTGGAACTATATTGTGACATCTTCTGGTTATGACTCATATGTGATAAGGAGGTGATGAAAATATAGTTTATAATGCTAGAAATCATCCTCATGTTCTAAATTACCCTGTTTCACATCCAAATAGGATCATCACCATCAATATCATATATATGAGGCTCCATAACAACAACATCATAAAACATATCAACGAAAATAGAATAAAATTTATAATCCATTGAAAGAATCATGTCATACAATTCTCCATGAAATATAGTCCCTGCTAAATGATTCTCCATTTGTGTGTTTAATGATGTGATCAAGGTCAGTAATATGAGATACCTAAAAAACAAATAATTAGTTGCCTAATTCTAATAAATTTTTATTTCATAAGTGGAAGGAACAATTATTAATAAATAATGATATGCACATCCCTTCTTATTACGATATAACATGCAATTTCAATTATAATTTTTCCGACCATCTTAATATAAACAATCATCCAGTGAAAATAAATTTTTTTATGGGTAGATATTTTTTTTCACAAAATAAACATATATAAATAATATTTTTAAATATAAATATACAGATTACTATATATTTAAATAATAAATATTTTTTTATTAAATTATAACAGTTTTTGTATTATATAAATACAAATATATAATTATTGAATTAAATATGAAATAATATATATTTCAATGAATGTTTTTGAATTCTAATAATAACATTATTCTAATTAATTATTAATTATAATTAATATACATTACTTGTATATAATAAAAATATTAACATTGGTTTAAATATTTAGTAATAAATTTTTAAGGTTTTACTAGTGAAAATAAATGTACATATATATAACCAGCAAATAAATATTAAACTTAATTAAATATGTATATTATAAATAATATTAAAATAAAATTATGTAATTAAACTAATTTGTAATTAGATTTTAATTCAATTATTTTTATTAATACTTTTAAAATTAAACATACATATTTGTTAAAGGAAATTTTAAATTTTGAATATAAATAATAATATATTATTTACAAGTAGTCAAAATAATATAAGCCTATTATTATTAGTTTCGAATAACAATTATAAAAATTTGAAAAAATTATATTAATTTAGATTACTTAATGAAAATAACACTATTTTTATTTATCCTCCAATATAATCAAACATTATTTTTATTTAAAAAAATATATTATTATATAAGAAAATTTATATATTCAATATTAGTTATAAATATTTTTAAATATAATTATTTCCATATTTTTGAAATTAAACATACTTTCTAAAATATAAAAAAATTATACTATATTAATTATTTTAAAATTTATTTATATAAAATTATATTGAGAAAAATATTTATCTCATTAAATTTTTATTTTTTATTAATGAAGTTAATATTATTTATACATTTATGAAATAATATATTATTAATTAAATTCAATTTAAATATGAAATGTTTTATAATACATATATAGTTATTTTAATATATAATGGAGATTACTATTTAAAAAATAATATAATTATTTTAAAAAATTATAATTATATAGAACTAAATATTTTATTTATCTATAAATCCAATAATTTAATTTAAATTTTTATAAATTTCAAATTTATTATTAAATATAAACATATATAGATAAATATATATTTATTGTAATTAATATTCTAAAATATTCATATATATTCAATTTTTTTAAATTATTGATATTTTCCAAATATAAATAATATTAGTTTTAGTAATTTTCTAAAATTATGCAACCTTCCATCACCATAGACCACAAATATGTTCTGAAGAACATAATCGCTACAATACAACATCCACCCCTCTAGGTATGCCACAAGCTGTGAAATGTTACAATGGCTCATGGTTGTATAGTTGATAAAATATACATGCATATTAAAATAAAATACCAGTGTAATTAGAGGAAAGCATATACATCGTCCAAACAGTAAAGTAAACAAGTATACAAGCATGTGCTCTTAAAATGAAAATAAATAAATAATATAGTTATAAAATGACTATAAACCATACATTTTAGGAAATCATAAAAAATTCCCAAAATGCCAAAAACATTATGTTTGGAATATTGGGAAAATTCTAAAAAGATGTCCCATGTTGTGTCCAGGTACCACCCCCATTTCACTATCATAGTAGTTCAAACTATAAAGAATATATCATCCCCCAAGCCTAAACCTGAATTAATTTAGCATTTGATCAAGTATCTATGTGTTCTCACATCCCAAAAAATGTGTTGTCACAACTGTATATGAAACTAGGTAATTATACAATAAATTATTTTTATTTTTATTTATATTTGGGAAATCTATGGTTAAATTAATAATAATAAAATTAAGTAACTTTTAAATAAATGAAATATTTATTAATTTTTTCATCTATGATTTTAATTAAATGTTTTGTTTTTTTAATTTATATAAATTTAATTTGTAAAAATTATATTAATTTATTAATTTATCATCTTCATATTAAATTAATGTAGAAATTATGAGATGATTTAAAAAATATTGAATTAATAATTAATAGTAAATAATACCAATTTATGTATAAATATCATTTAATTAATATAGATAATTATTTTAAAAGTTTCATTGTTATTTAATTTATAATAACATTAAAATAAGTATTATTTTGATCAAAATAATCCAAATATTTATATATGTATCACCTTTATGCTATATTTTAGTATAAATTTTTTTCTTGATAAAAAAATTAAAAAAACTATTTAAATGTGCATAATTTTTATCCATTATAAGCAATTTAAAAAAAATGAAAAAAAAATTCAATACATTAAATTTGAAAATTATTTACATATTAAAATTTTATTGAAATTCGTAAAAATTTTCATAAAGCTAGAAAAAAATCATCTTATTTAGGAAAAATACATATCATAAAAAAACATATTTCTTTTTCATCTATGAGTGTAATTTTATATTATTTTAATCCAATTCTATGAATTTAATATTTAAAAATATAATAATTATTTTTAATTATAATAATTTTTACATTAATTGTTGGTTGAGAATAATTTTTTTTATAATTAATATTGAAAACCTAAAAAAATTGTTGTGTTTAAGGTAAAACATTTTTTACGGGTTGTTAAATATAAATGATAATGGTTGAAATGATATAAAACATGTAAAAAATATATTTATATGACCATATATAGATAGTATACAATCAAATTTCCAATAATAGATCATTTTAGTGCCTTATCAAAACAAAAAAACAACGATTTAATGGTTTTGTTTCAAAAATTCTAATTATGTCATCCCAAACATATAAAGGGCCATCCACTATCCACTCAACTTCAAACATCCAAATCATTTGGGATCAACCAATGACAACCCAATAAATTTGTATCTGACAACCCCACATCCAAGTGTCTTTTATATCATAATTCCAATCTAAGAAGTTATTATATATAATCATAAAGAGGTGGTTTGAAGATAAGGTATTATTCATAACATATTTTTTTGTATCATTTCTTTTTCAACAAATTTCAATTATTCTATAACTATTCTTATATAATTAAACAAGTATCTAAAATATAATAATAATTTAATCTCTTAATACTATAATCCAATTTTTTCTCCTCATACATAAAACGACAACAAAAACCATCAATTCTATGTAATGTAATCTACCTCTAATTAAAACAATGTTATTAATTTTCCATTGTCACCCAATAAATATGTTTATAATGAAGGAGTTATTGTTTATATATTATATTCATGAAAAATTTATCATTATTAAAATATTGTATGTCTACAAAATTTCTTCCCATTCACGGAAAAGTGAAAATGGAATTCATGTGTACGTGTTGAAAACCATATCCATGGGGCGACACAATGGTTTTTTTATAATGACATATATTATTTTTTTATAATAACATTAACTTGATTATATATATAAATATATTTATTTAAATAATTTTATATTTATGTTATTATTATATATCATTAAATGAATAATGATACATACCCTATTTCTATAATAATCATTGAATAACTGTAATGTTTTATGTGCTTATATATGTCTTATATTCACCATAAGTAAAATAAACTTCATTTTTAAAACATTATTCATGATTTATTTTAAATGAATAATTTAATTATATGAATGTGAAATATATCATGATTATTGTTCTTAATATGATGTAATAATAACATTTTTCACTATAGTCAAGCTACCGATGTGATTTTTCATATTCAATAAGAATCAAATCAAAACAAATGAGGTAACCTTAAATATGATTTTGAAATTATGTATAACATAGTAATATAAACAATAAGATATATAATAAAGTATTAATTGCTCATAAATAATTTATATAATTAATATCTTCTTATTATTCCACAAGATAAAGAATAAATGTGAAGAGTTAGAGTCAATGTAATTTAATTTATTTTTAAAAATATTATTTTGAATATTATGTTTTTTAAAATTTCTCCTTTATATGCATATTTTTAAAATTAAAATACATATGTTCTTATATGTCTATAAAAGTTTTATTTAGAATATTTTATGTCTTAATTTTTTAAGGGATTTATAAACTAATATTGTTATGTAATTTTTGAGTTTCTTTAGAAATGACAAAATGAATGTTCAATTTTATCACATATAATTATGATGACTATCCCTAGACAAAAAAAAATTATTTTAAAATCACATTAATTTATTATATTTCTTGTCTTATTAATATATTAATCCTATTTCCTTTATTTGGGTATTTTTTTTATTAAAGTGGGGTTTAAAAATGATGGCTACATTGATATGAAAAAGTGTTTTCCATTCATGTTTTCAAGAGTTTATCAAGGGTTTTAATGATCCATGGATTAAATTATAAAATGTTTCATTAAAAAAAATGATCCATTACACTCTTAATATGGATTTTTGGATCCTCATTATATATCATGTGTAAACAAATATAGCTTATATGAAGTGTTCACATAGATACCGACCGATGACCCTGTTATAGCATGTATGATGGGGGCTTCTATACAACACTCCAGTTAATTTATTAATGATTGTTTTATCTAGATAATAATATTGGATTCTATTCATATAGTCATTCCAACTCGTAAGGGATCTGTATGTTTTCTACAATGGGTTTTTAATGGTTTTATGAGATAATTTCATGTGGTACCTACATGAATTTTCACTGATTGATAATGATTTTTCAAGGGAATTATTTTTTTCAAATAATAAGTTAAATGATATTTTTTTAAATGAAAAATGATTCACTTTTAGGTAAAAAGGTATGTTTGAATGAAATGGTTTTCACAGGGTCTTAATTCTTTTCAATGGACTAAGGGATTTTCACTTTTTATATCCATTTCTTGGATTTTTTTGGATATCCCACATTTAAAAAAAATTAAAATGGATTGTGGATAGGTAAAGTAAAGGAAGAAATATAGATGAAGGTCATGAAGAATTTTTACAAAAAGAAAAAAATTAAAATTTAATGTCTATAATTATTTGAAAAATGTATATTTATTAGAAATTTAACCTTTGTAATATGTGGTAAATTTATCTAGGAGTTATGACCAAATAATGTAAAACCCTAATCCTGATAAGATCCCAAAATCATGTAGAATTAATTATTGAATTAAAAATAAATATTATTTAACTTCTAGGTTTGATCCCTTATATCTAGTATTAAAGGAACTTATTAAATAATTTTATGTGTAATGATATTAATAATATAATACCATTAAATGAATTTACCTAAGTGTTATGTTTAAAAGATTTTGCATGTGAAGAATACTTTATTTCATTTTCTAAACTTTACTTTTTAAATGGTTTTCTAAATTGGAAATATGGAAACTATTAGAGGAATTAAAGAGGATAATATCCATTCAAATCAGTAACCAATAGTGGTTAAATTAAAACATATTTGTTTTTTGTGATGATTTCTATGTTGATGCAAGATACAAATAGTGGTGGTATCCATGATATAGAAGAACCCAATTTAACACAGAGGAACTTGTCCAAAGTTGATCATTTTAGGAGAAAACAACATCCATCATTTAGTGGATTTTGAAACCTAGTGGTGTTTTAATGATGGATCTATTTTATATAAAAGTTATATTCATTAATAGAGTGTTAATAATGTCAAAAGGTATCCCTTTTTTTATCATTTTGAAGGATAATCTGGTCAATGGTGGTCTCTATTTACGTATAGAACTGATAAATATGATCTTATTTAAATGTAATGGGACACATTTAAGAATATTTTTCTTATTAAAAATAGATCAATGTTTTTTCAGAATTGGATAGGGAAATAATTCATTTAATTTATGGGAAAATAGGAATAATCTTTAGTTGTGGATGAGGAAAATTGTAACACCATAAAATTCAAATAAATTTAATATTTAATTCATGAAACAATGAGTTCTTAAAAAACACAAATTTCGTATAACCTATTTAGTAAAAAAAAATTACCACCCCTAAGATTTGAATTTTGAAAATATGGCATACACAGAAGTGATTAGTATTTTTTTTAGAGTCTGATATGACTAACACAATATTTAATGAATAGTAACATACCCTTTTGTATATTAATGTTACCATTATTAATAGTGTCATACCCTTATGAATAGTAACATCACCTATTATAGTTTATATATAGTATTTCCGGGAATGTGTGTTGTACCTATGTTTCAGAATAAATAAATAAATGTTTTGAAAACATTATTTTTTATGTAAATTGTTATTTTATTTAAAAATTAAATTAATAATATTTTTCACGTTACTTTTGAATAATGGAATTTATTTTTGGATTATTCAGATAAAAAAATTGTTATGTTCAATTTGTGGGAATTTTTTGATGTACTTGAATTTATGATTAATAGTAAAATTTGATAATTTAACACATATATATATTATCAGTTAAATACACTATTTGTATCATCGTGGACAATTTAAGCACCAATGTTTCGAATGCGCATGCAGATATTACTATGAATAGTTCTGGAATAATCACTATTTACTTTCTTATGAAAAAATAATAATCTATTGATTAAAATAATAAGAAATCCCACATCCCCTACACTATACATACCACCACTTCCACACTCTTTATCAAATCATCTAAAGCATTATTGTTGCTCCAAATTCTTCCCAAATCACCTACCAATATCTTCCCCCATGACCATCAGCCCTTGATCAGATAAAATGTCCAAATAGTTTTCCATTAATATTCTCTAATGGATGGTTAATTCAAGATGTAAAAGCCAAATTTTATTTTCTTTCATTTTCATGTTTTTTTATTTTATTTTGTATCCTAACCTATTGTCACACAAAGGGTATGAAAAAACAATTACCATACATGTACTTGAATGTTTCTATGATAATGGGATTATTCATCTTCATCTCTCTGTTCAACCTCAATTATGCTAAAAATGAAACATCGTCTGCTATATGTCGATTTATCACATTCAAGGATGATTATTCTTTGAATTTTATTTACCAACTTCAACTCATGTCATGAAACCATTTTATGGTTTAATCATACTATAATATATTTATTTGATCTTATTTAGTGTTTAGGAATCCTTATGCACTAATGATGTAAAATAATAAAATAGAACAATGTAATTGTGGGCAGAATTGGAAAATTAATCCAAGTGTTTATAATTATTGTTTTATATAACGATTCACCTTCACTACAAATTACCATTTGTATTTTATAAACATTTAATATTTATAATGTAAATTAACAACATATAAAATCCATTATGGATGTCAACTCCCATCTAACATAAACTACTATACTCTTTTAAATGTGAGATGTTCATGAATATTATGAAAACATGTATGAACTAAAAAAAAATTAATCCCTTGACAAATATAAACGATTATGAATGGACATAATAAAGTAAAAAATAAACCATGTTAATGTATAATGGGTCACGTAATATTTAATTAATTAAAATAATTTTATTATACATGTCTTTATGATCAAGTAATGAATACCCTCAGTTTTATGGGGATGGATCGTTTCACTCACTTTTATTCAAGAATATGTCTAATGTTTTGTCATTTAACATTAAATTTATAATGATGTGGTACGTTTTTTCACCTCACCTATACTGACATTATCATATGTAAATGATAGGATTCCCCTTTACCACTCATTAATACCTCTCAAGAACACCTATTACCAAGCTGAAATGTTTGCATGGGGTTTCTTCATCTCACGTCAAATTTTGTGAGATATTCCATATTCACTACTTTTACTTGTGTATTTTCTATGCATAGTTACAAATTATGTTTAATGTTATCAATATATTTATTTACATGATATTTAATATATAATTTTATCCTTATTAATTTTGTGGAAAATTATTCAATCGATCACAATGTTGTATGTATTTTCTAACCAATCCTCCAGTTTCATTCGGGCTGCTCTTATTCTCTATCCACGTCGATTAAATTCATAATTATTCTTATTTACTCCACAAATATTCTGTGTGAATTTTCTATATATGGGTACAAATGAAAATCATTCTTTATTTTATGTGTATTTACATGTTTTAAAATAATCTTTCTAAAATTATTCTGAAATCCAAGCTCGGTTAAATGAACTTATCCAATTCTTACCTATTTTGATGTTCATTATAAAATATGTTTCCTTCCATATTTATCATTCTAAAATAATACACAAAAACATGAAAAAACTATTTTGGTTTATTTATGGTTTTTTGTAATAAAACAAGCATATGCGCTTTAAAATCTAGTAATAATTTCCTTAATCCAGAGTAAACTGTTTTATTTCATAATATTTATTAAAAACACTTTTTAAATGATTTCACCTCATTAATAAATTATTTAATCCTCATATATAATTTCATTGAAGATCCCTTTTATATTATAGGATATATATGTTTAAAATCTTATTTCATGACAAATAAAAATTACTTTCTAAAAGAACTCTTCATTCCAATGTAATATGGATTTTTATCATTTCACATTATCTTTTATGAGATATATGCCTTATCACCACATATTATATTCTTATGTTCTATTTAATTTTCATTGGTATATTATATCAATATTTATCTTATGCTCATGATATTCTAAAAAATTATGTTTTCAATGATTCAAGGTGGTTTTGGACACATTAGAATTTTTAAGGATTATTTCCTCAAGTATTTTTCAATGGTTTCATTTTATAGAATCCTTATCTATTTAAACATCTTTTCTTGAATCTTTTAATTCATTTAAATTTTTGTCCTTTAATATCAAAAAACATTTTTATTGAATGGTTTGTGGTGCGTTTGACAGTGGATGTACTATCATAAAACCATTCACTAATTTACACCAAATGGTTACTGATTATGCTTAATATTCAGTGAATGTTATTTAAATATCATATATTAGATTCAAAATTAAATTATATTTAGTTTAAGTTTATCCATGTTCATATGGGGAATGAATGGGACATAGTAATTGTTTCATGGGGTCCTCTATATCCCCTTGGATCTTCGGTATGTCTAATGAGACAAACTAGGGTCTTGACATGAGGCCTTGAAAAAATAGATATTTATATTAATGAAAATAGGCATTGATGGTATGGTTTTGATGTACTACATTATGTGTTTGCTCTTTATGAAAATAGTATTGTTGGATCATGTGGTTATTTGACTAGTCGAATATCCATGATTATGTTATATTGTGGAACTATTTATTCATATCTTTTTCATTCCATAATGTGTTCTTGTTTATCATTAAAGGAGTGGGTTTTTATTTTTTCACAAAACCTAATGTTTATGTTTACAATATCATACCCTATATTTCATACCCTTACTGATCATTTGAACTAACCCTATTCTTCTATTTCATTTTCTTAGGACATGAATAAGATTATTATGAATGACATGTAGGGATAAAATTTTAGTTTTTGATGTTCTCATTAAAAATTTTATGTTATATTTCATTTCACATCGTAATGTTTATCTTATGTATGTATCTTGTATCCAAATATACTAAACTACATGGTCCTTCATAATTCATATTCATTGTTTATATTACAATGTAATTAAAAAAATCAATAACTTCTGGAAACTGGGGTCACGTCCTTACAGTGGGTATCAGAGAAAGATTAGTTGATAACATGGAAACACGATTTAGAAAATGTAGATTACGGAAGAAACCAGAAAATAATATTTGAGGATAAACACACAAGAATATCCCAGACTCCTTGTAAGGAATAGATTATGTGGAAATTTCTAGAAAAATAAATCACTGACTGGATACTACAAGTGGACGTGGTCCTAGAAAAGTTGTACCTAATAGTGAAAACTATGACAAAGAGTTTCTGACTAGACTGAGGGTATCCTGGAACATTGTAATGAGACTTACTATGATCCTAGTTTGACACTCTCAGGGTATATACTTATCATAATTCTGATTTTCTGTACATGTTGTTAATAAGGATTTATTCCCCCAAAGTAATGAAATATTATGTTTCTCTGATTTATGATTCATAAATTTATGTTATGGGTAATACTATATTTAGAGATACAAAATGATCATAATTTTATGATATTATATATTATATGGAATTGATTAGAAATGTATCCAATCATATATAATGATAACTTCACTGATACACGTGATGAAAATCGTAAATATTATCATATCTATATTGTTCATAAGCAATCATTTCAAAGTAATATAGTCTCAAACGAACCCTTTTCATATGAATAAACTATTTCATGTTTTAAAAGATATGTAAGATGTTCTATGATTCCAATGGATTTTAAGGGAAGAAAATAAAGAAGATGATCATAGAGAAAAATAAGGATAAAGGGAAGAATTGAATGAAGGTTTTTACTACTTGTGATAAATATAGAAAATTCACCATTGTAAATTATTTAAAGGAATGGGGTTTTTTTAGATGTATGGAGAAAATGGAAACCATGTTCATGATTTCAAGGGTAATAAAAAGGTTTCTAATTTACACTACATCAACTACATGGAGAAGGTACACTATATGACTCAATGTCCAAAAAATGGAATATAACCTTAATGATGATATTGGATAATGATCATGTTATGATGTTTTCGTAGATGAAGTGGAAAAGATTAATATACCTAGTCAAGAAACATGTCTTTTGAATATTTTAACTGTAATGAACTATTTATTTGAATTGTTGAATATATTATGGTTGTACTATAATACCTTTTCATTAAGTATTTAGGTTTTATGAATAATGGTACTATGAAAAATTGATTCAGTAGTAGGTCAAAAAATATGGAAAATACGTGGTGGATGTATAGAAAACCTTTATTTCGTTCATAATAATGAGATGTCAATTTCAGAATTTAGAGATGATATATATGGATATTATAAATCTTCTAGTACTAACTACCATGGGATTGATTCAATAGTATTGGATATTGATCTTTTTGAATGATAAACAATTTATAAAATGGATTAAATTTATCATTATTTGATGTTTTAGAGTTTAATGACAACACATTATGTATCTTATTCTAATAGATGATGTATAGTTAGTTAAATGAACAATCTGAGGATAAGTTCATGTTTATTAAATATATATGTATATTTATACACTTGTAGAGTGGAATAATCCCTCAACATTATAAAAAGAGTCTTAAATATTGTTTTGTTATCATACTATATGATAACATTAATGAAATTTTTCATAACTTTATTTTATGTTTTGGTTGAAATCTACAATCATCTAAACAAGTTTTCATTCACTTGAAATTAATATTTTGGGTTTTCATTTAGGAATAGGTTCTAAATTCCAAATAATCTCACTCCTTTCTAAAGGATAATTTATTCATTCATTCATTTATTTATTATTTTAATTATTATTATTGATTACCACCACTTTTACAATATTATTATTAAGGAGGGAAATCTGTTAATGTTATTTCAGAAAAGGCGTTTTACACAAAGAAAGATTCAAGTGACAACCAATAACATTCAAAATGAAATATCAAATTATGAATATGATATTTTTGTAAGGAGGGGATAGTGTAATACCCTGTGATTTTTCAAATAAATTTCACATTGAATTCATGAAACAATGAGTCTATAAAAAACAAAACATTGTAATCAATTATCTTGTAAACATAATTTTACCACAACATGGATTTGAAATTTGAAAATCTGGTATACACAATTGTGATCAGTATGTAATTTAAATTATATCATATCCAACTTAATTTTTAGTGAATAGTAAAATATGTTTAAGAATATGAATAAGTAATTAAGTGTTTTAAAAAGTGGAATTTTTATGTAAAATATGATTTTAATTAAGAAAAGTATTTATATATAAAAAATTATTTTTAGAAAATTGACTTAAATGATAGATTATACACATGGGAAAATGGTTAGGGTGAATTTTTTGGATATTTCAGAAATACTCAAATTTTTTATTAATAGTAAAATACATTAATTTACCATATATATACTTTATGAGTTAAATTTAAAACTCATAGAATAATGGATGATGTATGCACCAATGGTGAGAACTCACATGAACATATTACTATTTATGGTCTTTGAATAATCGACATCTCTTATCATATTGAAAAATAATGAACGAATTATTACAATATTAAAACAACCATCCTCCCCTCCTCTATATAAAACACCTATGAAACCCTCTTCTCATCACTCAACTAAGTCCATTTTCCTTATCCATATTATGCCCAAATATCCTCCCAAGCACCTCCCCATTGACCAAAATCCCTTGGTCTCATAAAAATAAAAAATCATCTTCCCATGAGAGGCTCTCAAGGAAGGTTATTTCAAGATGTACAATTACACTTATATTTTCTTCCATTTTAATGCTTCCTTATTATTTTTTCATTCATAACATCTCCTTATAAAAATGGTATGACTACTCAAGTACCATACAAGTACTGAAATGTTGTTATTGTATTTGTATAAATCATCATTATCTCTACCTTCCTTTTCATTTTTGATAAAAATGGAACATCGTTCGAGATGTGCTGATTTATCACATTCATGGACGACAATGAGTTTAATTTGGTTTACCTTTATAATATCTAGAAATGAAACCATATTTTGGTTGAACCAGAAAGTAAATATTTATTTTATCATTTTTAATGTTTTGGAATCCCTATGCACTCATTATTTAAAAAAATAATAAAAAACATAGTAATTGTGGGAAAAATATCCAAAGTAATCAATGAGTTTATCATGAATGTTTTATATAATTATTTACATATCTCCAAATTAAAAAATGAATTTTCTAACCATATAATATTCATAATTTTCATTAATGACTTATGAAGTCAATTCCCTAACTTAAAATACCACATTTTATGATCTACCATACTCTTTTATAAGAAATTTGATCATGTATATTATGAAAATGAGAACTCACAAACAATGAAATTGAATCCGTTAACCCACCTAAAAAGCCATGAATTAGTTTAATAATGTAACAATAATCTAATAAAATGAATAAAGTTCTCTGTAATTTATAATTAATTTACATTATTTGGTTATTCAGATCATTAATATCAAGAGAAGAACATCCTCAGATTGAAGGTAATAGATCCCCTCTCTCACTTTTATCCAAGAATACCACCAACGCCATGTGTCTTTATTTATAAATTATAATGATGGGTTTTGTTTTTTCACCTCCCCAATAATGACCTTAGGATATAAAAAGTATATGATACCCCTTTACCTCTCATTAATCCTCCCACAAGAACACATGTAACCATGTCAAAATGATTGTAAAGGGTTTTTCTTCATCTCACTTCCAATTTTCTGAGATATTTCATATTCATTAATATTAATTTTTTATATTGTATGTAATGTTCCCATTGATTTTTTATAGCATAAATAAGTTTTTTTGATGATATTAAATGTGTAATTTTATGATTATTAATTTTGGGGCAAACGATTAAATTGATTACAAAGTTGTAGGTATTTACTACTTAAACCACCATTTCCATTCGAGTTTCCCTTATAAACTAATCAAATCAATGAAATTATTTTTATACATTGTTACTATATATAAATAATGTGCGAATGTTCTATAAAGTTTTACCAATCAGAATACATCTTCATTTTATGGGTAGTTACATGTTTTAAAAGAATCATTCAAAAAAATTTCAGAAATACAAACCAGATTCAAGGAATATCTTGATTTCATACCTAATTAAAGATCATTATATAATATATTTAATGTTAGGTTTATATTTCTACAATAAAATATTTTAACAAATAAAATATATTTTGTTTCATTTCTGGTTTTATGAAATCAAATAGGCCATTGCTCTTTAAAATCCTTTAATATTTTCATTAAACCGCACTAAAACATTTTAATTCTATTGATTATTTTAAAACTCTATTTAAATGATTTCTCCCCAATAAGACATTATTTAAGAACAAAATATAATATCAATGAACTTAGCTTTTATTTCCTTGTATATACATGTTTACAATACAATTTCATGAAAAATAAAAAAGATTTTTAAGAGTAATCTTCTTTACAAAGTAAAATTGATTTTTCTACTATCACATTATATTTTATGAGATACATGACCTGTTCTCCACGTATTTATTTCATGTGATGTATGTACGGAACTTTGGTATTTCATATTAAGAGTCCCCTTATTCTCAATATATACTAAGGTATTATGATTTAGATGTTTCCAAGTGGTATGGGAGACACTGGAATTTTTATGGATTATTTTTTTGAAGGCTTTTTTACAAGTCTCATTTAATGTTACATCATATATGTCATCATAATTTGTATAATATTGTAAATAATTTGGGTTTATCTTGTCTACTATCATCCAACACTTTTTATTGAATGGTTTATGATTAATTTTATTGTGGATTTTCTATCATAAAACCAATCACCAATTTCCTATGAATGTTTAGTCTTTCTATTTCATGTTTAGGGGAAGTTATTTATATTTTATATATTAGTTTCAATATGAATATATATGTTGTTTATGTTTATATTCATTTAAACGAGGAATGCATTGGTCATAGTTTGAGTTAGGTGGGGCCCAAGTATAACCCATCAGTGCATCGGTATGTATAATAAGGAAAACTATGGTCTTGTCATAAGGACTTGATAAAATGGATATATATGGTCATGGAATGAGGCCTTGATGGTATGGTTTGGATTTCCCGCATTATTTATTCCTTAATTTTGTAAATATTTTTGACGGTTTATGTTGTTGATCAATTAATAGAATATGCATGATTTTTTTTATTATGGAATTATTTTTTCATATATTAATCATGCCATAATGTGTTCATGTTTATCGATAAAGGCATGTGTACTAATTTATTCAAAATTCCTAATGTTTATGATTATTATATATTATCGTATATTCCTTACCATTACTTAGTTTTTGAGCTCACCCCTTTCTTAAGATTATTTTTATTAGGACATGAATACGATTCATTTGAATGACTTGCAGTGATAAAATTATAGTTGAGGATGTTCCAAATAAAACTTATATGTTGTATTTCATTTCAATTTTAAATGCTTATCTTATGTTTGTATCTTTTTTCCAATTATAATAAAATAATTGGCCCATTAAGAAGCATATTCCTTTTTTATAATCCAATTTAATAAAATAATCCACCATCATTAGGAAATAGGGTTCGGGTCTTTACAAAATATTTACATGGTTATCCAGGTACATAGAATATTAAATTAGGGAAATTGATTATAAAATTAAATGGTTTTTATGAGGATTCAATCCAATTTTATAACTATATATTAGTTAACTGTAATCGAAAATATGTTTGATTTGTTTTTTTCTTTATGGAATGTTGATATCATGTTTTATGACACATGTGTTACTTGAGATGAAAACAATGTGAAATGATATCTATGGTATGAAAATAAGAAAATTACATGAATTAAATATATAGGCATGAAATTCACATTCCCATCTTTAGATAAGTTTGATAAAAATATTCATAGTTAATTTCCAATAAAAACATGAAAGTGTTATATTTGTGGATGATTTGGACATATGTATCATCACTATAAAGAAAACTAAAAGTAATATAATTAGTATTTTCTGGTAATATTTGTAAATTTAAATTAGTTTATGAATTAATATAATTTGTGTCTAAGGTTATATTCAAAGGACTAAAATTAAAATTAACAGAGTCATAATGGTATGGAAGATTTATTTCTTCTATAATAGTTGAAGCTGGAACATCAAATGAATTTGTGACAAGTATGTTTCTGGTAAATTAAAGTCATTAAAAGGATATATTTGAACTCATGTATTGAAAATAATCCATTTCAGAGAAATTATCAAGTAAAATTGTAATTTTTATAAACAAATTTTAGAAAGTGATTTTTGGGGAGAAGATCTGAAAAATATTTAGGAAACAAATATTTATAGGAACAATTCTATCATTAGTAGTGTGACTATATTTTTTGGAAATGATGTTGAATTTACCATACTAGTGTTTGAAATCATTTTTAGTGTTAATATATTTTTTTTCAAGATATGAAATATTTTTTTTCCAAAATATTTTTTTTCAGTAATTTATTCCCATTGATAACCTACCATGATTCTGTGAAATTGATTACTGATGGTAGTGATTGTTTCCATTATCGTATTGTTGAAAACAAAAAAACTGTTCAAATGAATATTTTTTTGGTAGTGAAAAAATACATATATGTTTTCATATTGGTTTACCTTGTGTTATTATAGATTGGTAGGTTGAATATAATTTTTTATTAGTTCCCAATTCAATTACTATTTCAATACACCCTAATGGAATGTATTAAGAATATAATTTATATTTGAAAAAGTAGTTTCAGTATTTGACATATTAATGTTATATTCAAGAAATATCTTGAGATAGAGGTGCTTTAGTATTTATTTTAAATTTGTTCGAAAAAGAAATTTAATTAATTTTTTATCATGGAATAAAATAAATATTAAAAATGAGTATCATTTTCCGCATATAGGTGATTACATGATCTGTTCTATTGCATATAATAGTTTTCAAATATTATTCTAGTGTAATTTTACTATCAGTTGAATATGAAGAAGGATAATATATTGAAGATAAGGTGTCAGACTATATATTAGTGTTATGTTTTTTAGTTATCAACTTTGGGTTTTCCAATGTGTAATTTCCTGCCCCAAATGACCACTAAACTTGTGGTAGGAACATTCTTAACATGGGGCCTTGTGTGCCTTCCATATTCCAGAGGATGCTGATAAGTAGAGAGGGTCTATTGGTGGTATGATGGGATGACTATGCCATCATGTTTAATGTCTCAAAGTGGTATATGTAAAGACCCATAAAAATTCAAGGGAAATTTTTTTCTTAATTTTCTTTGGAATTATAAAAGAACGCAGTTTCTGACGGCACCTGATTCTGAGTCCCGGTGTGCCCGAAATCATTTTCTGAAGTTTATCTCGGGTACGTTCATTGAACGAACGAGCAGGTTTTTCTAACATTTGAACCGGTGCTCGGAATCGAATTCTGAGGGCACCGATGGATTCGCAGCGCCGGTAGTTGCTTAGGAACACCTTTTCCGGAGTTGCGTTTGCTCTGGTGTGGTTTTTAAATTTTTCGGGTTAAGTAAATGAATAAAATAAAATGGTGCGACCAATTTATTTTATTTTAATTCGCTTATCCTATGTTAATTGGATGATGTGGGACCCACAATATCCTACCCACATGGTAGGATATTTGTGAGTTGGGGCCCACACGAGCCCCACCGTTCCTTTTCTTCTTATGTAACGCACCTGCACCCCCCATTCTAATGAAGTCAACTCTTGCGTTTAATCTGGATATTAAACGCCTCGGAGTGGAAACACTTATATCTCAAGCTCCGGACATCCGATTGACGTGCCGTCGACATTGTTGGATTCCTATTGATGATACAGAAATTTTGGCATGCTTCGCCTGAGTTTTGGATGTAGTTGGATAATGGCCGAGTTGGATTGTACCCGAAATCCAACCGGGCCCCTAGAACGGAAAGGCTAATAACATTCAGACCGGACGTCTGTTTGACGAACCGTCAGCGGCGTTGGTGATCACATCGAGAAACTGCCCCTATGAGCATACCCTATGATAGTTCGGGGTATAGTCGAGACACGGCCGGGTTGGTTTGCACAAGAAACCAACCGGGCCCCTGGGACGAAAAGGATAATAACTCATAGATGGGGCGTTCGATTGGCACATTGTCTGTTGTGTTGATACCCCTATGACGAGGCGATACATTGAGATACTTTTTCATGGAACCTTATGATACTTGGATTATCGAACAGTAGCTCGTGGAGCGGACCCTCTCGGGGACGAGCTAGCAGAGTGCAGAGACATAGTAGCTGGTTGAGACTTGACGACTGCAGATCTATTGACTCGGTGTGTTTCGGATAGCCCAATGGGGAGCACATGGATGTAGTGGCAGACCCACGGTAGAGGAGCGCTTGGTAGTAGCGGCAGACCCGCGGTACTCAACAGAATGAGTACCTATGGAGGCTATGAGGGGGAGCGCTTGGTTGTAGCGGCAGACCCACGATGGAGGAGCGCTTGGTAGTAGCGGCAGACCCGCGGTACTCAATAGAAGGAGTACCTCTGGAGGTTATGAGGGGGAGCCCTTGGTTGTAGCGGTAGACCCACGACGGAGGAGTGCTTGGTTGTAGTGGCAGACCCACGGTACTCAACAGAAGGAGTACCTCTAGAACCTATGAGGGGGAGCACTTGGTTTTAGCGGTAGACCCATGGTGGGAAGCGCTTGGTTGTAGTAGCAGGCCCACAGTACTCGACAGGTGGAGTACTACAGCAGTCTGGCGCGCTTGGTTGTAGTGGAATCCCCTCTGTACTCGATAGAAGAGGAGTTCGGCGCACTTGGTTGTAGTGGCAGGCCCTCTATACTTGACGAAGGGGGAGTTCTCCAGCAGCCGTGGTTTCGACGTCATGAATAAAATCTTGGTTGAGCTGAGTCTATAATCCTTGTGTTTCCTCATGATTGAGATGGGTTACTTGATAACTTGGGTATATGTATGGGCATGTACCTAAGTAGAGGTTATCTATTGAGATCTTCTTTGTGGTTATCCATGTTGGATTTAGTGAGACCTTGAGGGTGTCGGGGTCCCTACTAAGTATTGGTATACTCACCCCTGCACGGGCTATGCCCGCACCCCGTTGTGTTGGTTGCAGACGACGGACAGCGCAGACAGAGGCTGAGTGTTCGAGGACTGGACCGTACCCGGAGGTGGACCTAACGACGAGACAATATCCGGTGGTGTACTTCACGATGAGGCGACGCTCGGAGGAGGTTGACGGGCGAGAGAGTTGTAGAGGCTATCTGTACCTACCCTTCAGGTAGGATCCGTGGTGGGCGATCCAGGAGATGCGCTATCTGTACCTACCCTTCAGGTAGGTTCCGAGGAGGACGACCCAGGAGCTACTACCTTTCTTCTTGCTGTTGTCTTTGTTGTACTTTCTTTCAGTTGTAGCTGTACATTCGATTGGGTTTGTATTCTGGCCCATTTACTTTTCAGCACTTCCTTTTTATACTTGGTGTTTTACTTCTGCTTGGACTCTGGGGTGTTCTATTACTTTTATAAAGGTAATACCTTCCCAGTTATCAGGATTTACGCCTTTGTTGCTAATCTCCATCCCCTAGCGTATGGAAGGCGGGCTTGGGGTAGTCATGGCATGGGCCCCGAGGACGGGTCGTGACAAATTGGTATCAGAGGAGTTCGGTTCTACCGCAGAACTTAGGACTCTGATCTTTTTCTTTGTGAAGAAACAATGTTGAGAGTATTGAGTGCGGTTATCAATCTAGGGAGTCCAGTGTTGGTGCGGCGACCGACGTATCCGTACACCAGGACCCTGACTTATGATTTCTGACTTAATGCACTAAAACATTGATTGCATGTGTGTTTCATGTTTTCTCTGTGAATACTTTATGTCAGCTCACCAAGTATTCTGTTTTGACCGTGGCACACTTGTCTCTTTCAGGGTGGCCCCATGACGGCAGCCAGCTAGGGTTCAGAGCGTTGTGCGGGACGACAACCCACCGAGCGACGAGGCCTCGGTACATGGCCCTTTGACAGAAGAGGCACCAGCGGTACCTCTACTCTCTGAGCCACCGATGCTACCAGCCCCATCCACAGATGGTGCATGTCACCTTAGTGCACTGCACAAGTTTCAGCGTCAGCAACCGCCCAGGTTCTATGGGGATACAGACCCTCAGGCAGCCGAGGATTGGCTGGATGCAGTTGTATGAGTTTTTCGTTTTGTAGGGACACCAGCTGACCTTATGGTGGTCCTTTTAGTGAGCCTCCTGCAAGCGACAATAGGAAGATGGTGGAGCATGATGCTCCAGGTTCACGAGGATACATCTCTCCTTTGGACGGACGTTGAGAGCCTTTTTCTCTCAGATATCGTCCCAGCCACCCTCTGAGCGGTGCGCATCCATTAGATGCTACTGCTGCGGCAGGGCAGCATGACAGTATCCCAGTATGCGGTGAGGTTTACCGATCTCTCGCACTATTCCACAGACATGGTACGAGACCCATTCTTCAGAGCCCGAACCTTTGAGCAGGGGATTTGGCGAGAGATCAGAGCTTCAGTTGTTTCTCACAGCATTCCGACACAGAAAGAGGTGCTGGAGTGAGACCTCTTAATGGAGAGTTTCCTTACTGTGTAGTCTCTAGTAGTAGGACCCACCACTAGACGGCATGTGGCAGAATCTTCTCCAGCAGGCAGTAGACAGATGACGCAGAGGTCCAAGAGGACTAGACCTACAGGTGGTCGACCGCATGACACAAGATCGTTTGAGCGAGGCACCCGGGGTGGAGAATGACTTACCATGCGCGGACAGTGTTACTCCTGCAGCAGGGTTGGTCACATGGCTCGTGACTGTCCGACCCACCATACAGATGACCAGCAGATGAACGAAGGACCTCCCGAGCAGAGGCAAACGTTCGATCGAGGCGGACCGCATGGAGCTGGAGACCGTGGCAGGGGAGATGGCCGTGCAGCTGGAGGTGGACGATGCTTCGAGGTGTTTCCACCACCACCACTTGGAGGTCCACCCCGACCGCAGTGAACAGTTGGACGTGGGATAGCTCAGCTTTAGGCAGCTGAGGCCTACGATCATGGGGCTCCCGGAGAAGATGGACAGGAGCGGGAGTAGCTCCGAACCTGGATACTTTTGTTCATGTTTCTTCTAGCTCTGTTGATGTTTGTTTGTAGATTCTTTATGTCTTTTTACTTTGAGCTGCAGTAATAAAAGACACCTTTCTTGTGGCGTTTACCTTTCTGTCCCCTCTTTATGTTGTTACTTAGAGGTTCCAGTTTAAAAACCGTTGACTTGACCCTCACTTTGAGATATCTACTGGAGGAGACCCTGTGACCACACACTGATGCCGACAGTGTGACTCAATCCTTGGAGGCGAGAGTAACGATTGGATCTCTTGGTAGTAGCGTCGAGGCCTTATGACGACATCCTTGGTATGGATTAGTATCGTCCATGTCGGGATTGACTGTATTAGGAAAATAATGTGGTTCATCCAGGGGATGAGACCAGATTTCTCTTATCGGAAAAGAGGAAATCTCCACAGCTCTTGTAGGACAAGAAGGGTCCATGTCATCCAAGAGTGGATGAGGACATCTCATAGCCGGCAAAAGTCTTGTGCTGACAGTGGGCGGAGACTAATAGAGTTCGACGCTGGCGACCACGTTTCCCTATGGGGTTCACTTTGATGTGAGTTATGGAGATGTGGCCGAGGTGAAAAGTTATCTTCGAGGTTCAACAGACCTTTCTAGGTCCTTAGCAGGGTAGGCGAGGTGGTTTACCGCTTGACCCACCCACCTCAGTTGCACCAGGTGCACGACTTCCAGGTATCTCAACTGAGGAGATATGAGCTCGACCCTTCGCTTTTCATCGACCATGAGGAGCTGGACTTGGGCGTTGGGGTGACCCTCACAGAGGTTCCAGTGGGGATCGAGGAACGACAGGAGAGGGTCCTACGACGATGGGTCGATTCCTCGGGTGTGCTTTCACTCGCAGTACGGGAACCTCCAGGTGAGCACATGGGAGCAGAAGGCTCAGATGCGTGCTCAGTACCGCTTCTGTTACCCTAGTTTGTTTTAAAGCTTTATAAGGACGTAAAGCCCTGAGGTGGGAGTAATGTAAAGACCCATAAAAAATCAAGGGAATTTTTTTTCTTAATTTTATTTGGAATTTTACAAGAACGCAGTTTCTGATGGAACCTGATTCCGAGGCCCGATGTGCCCAGAATCATTTTCCAATGTTTAGCTGGGGTACATTAAGTGAATGAACGAGCGAGTTTTTCTAACTTTTGAACCGGTGCTCGAAATCGAATTTCGAGGGCACCGATGGATTTGTAGCACATGTAATTGCTTAGGAACACCTTTTCTAATGTTTCGTTTGCTCGGGTGTGGTTTTTAAATTTTTCTGGTTATGTAAATGAATAAAATAAAATGGTGCGACCAATTTATTTTATTTCAAGTCGCTTAACCTATGTTAAGTTGATGATGTGGGACCCACAATATCCTACCCACTAGGTAGGATATTTGTGAGGTGGGGACCACATGATCCCCACCATTCCCTTTCTTCTTAAGTAACACACTTGCACCCCCTTTTTAATGAAGTCAACTCTTGCGTTTAATCAGGATATTAAACGCCTCATTAATTGGGCGGTTTTAGACTCCTCAATTAAATGATATTTAATTTTCTTTTTGAATTTAAAGCATTGGTTTGTGTGTAAATAAAATAAGACCCCACTTATTTTATTTAGTTAGTCTTGTTGTGTTGAGAGGCTAGGGAGAATTCGCCCAGGTTCTTGAAGTTCTTCCTCCTCGATGAAGAACACGAAGAACGCGAATAACACGAAGAATGTGGAGAGCGCGAAGAACGCGAAGAACGCTAACCTCCAATGAAGGTCGACAAGAACGCCAGATCCTCAGAGATTGACGACGCAGTGCAGACGAATCCTTTTTCCGCGACGCGACGATCCTCCTTCCACGACGCCTTCTTCCGCGACGTGCAATTCTGCGACGAACCCTCACTCGACGACGCATGAAGTAGGGGTTTTGATTCAATTAAATATTTGTGATTTATAGCCTCGACTTATGTTTAAAATTTTTCGGAAGCCTTTTTAAACCACTATCGTGGTGGGTGCGGACCAACGAACAAGTCTGAACCCACCATCTCTTTGTTCTTGGTGTGCGGATTGGCAGACGATGATGAAGTAGGCCGCACGAGCGTTGTGAGGTCCTCTCAGTGAAGGCGGCTCCCGGCGCGCCGCTGTGGCTCCCGCGACCACGCGGTACTGAGGGAGGTGGGACGCGACAGTCTACCATGTTCGTTGACTAGGAGCAGCCCCCCATGGGGCCGCGATTGCATGCTGGCGGGGGGCAGCGTGCCACCCTGCACCGCTCGGCCGAAACGGCCAACCCGCCCGACCGGACCGCCAGACCGGGATGCTCCCAAGCCGGGCCGGGCTGCGCCCAGGCCAGGCCGGGAAGCTTCCAAGTGGGCCACACCTGGACACGGGTCGGGTCGACCCGGTTCGGGCTGACCCAGGGGGTACGGGGCCGGCTCGGACCGGGCCCAAACCCCCTAATACCGGACTGTTACGGTATTTTGACCATAACATGGGCTGCAGACCACCAATCGATGCACCGTCAGTGGCGATGAGATCCTTGGATAGAGAAGGTAGTTTCAGTATACTACACTCAAGATTTTGTAGTACTTTGGGTTCGGACAGGTTGGTTCGTATACGAAACCAACCGGGCCCTCGGAGTGGAAACACTTATATCTCGAGCTCTGGACGTTCGATTGACATGACATAGACTTTGTCGGATTCCCCTTGATGAGACGGAAAATTTGGCATGCTTCGCCTGAGTTTTGGATGCAGTTGGATAATGACCGGGTTGGATTGTACCCGAAATCCAACCGGGCTGCTGGAACGGAAAGGCTGATAACATTCAGACCGGACGTCTGTTTGACGAACTGTCAGCGGTGTTGGTGATCATGTTGAGAAATGTTCCCTATAAGAATACCCTATGAGAGTTTGTGGTACAGTCGAGATACGGCCGGGTTGGTTTGCACACGAAACCAACTGGGCCCCTGGGACGAAAATGCTAATAACTCATAGACTGGGCGTCCGATTGACGCGCCGTCTGTTGTGTTGAGACCCCTATGATGAGGCAGTACATTGAGATACTTCTTCATGGAACCTTGTGATATTTGGAGTATCGACCAGTAGCTCTTGGAGCGGACCCTCCCGATGACGAGCTAGCAGAGTGCAGATACCTAGTAGCTGGCTGAGATTTGATGACTGCTGATCTATCGACTCGGTGTGTTTCGGATAGCCCAGTGGGGAGCACTTGGTTGTAGAGGCAGACCCATGGAGGAGGAGTGCTTGGTAGTAGCGGTAGACCCGCGGTACTCAATAGAAGGAGTACCTCTGGAGGCTATGAGGGGGAGCGCTTGGTTGTAGCGGCATACCCACGACGGAGGAGCGCTTGGTAGTAGCGGTAGACCTGTGGTACTCAACAGAAGGAGTACCTCTAGAGGCTATGAGTTGGAGCGCTTGGTTGTAGCGGAAGACCCACGACGGAGGATCACTTGGTTGTAGTGGAAGACCCACGGTAATCAACAGAAGTAGTACCTCTGGAACAAATGAGGGAGAGCACATGGTTGTAGCGGCAGACCCATGGTGGGAAGCGCATGGTTATAACAGCAGGCCCACGGTACTCGACAGGTGGAGTACTACAGCAGTCCAAGGAGTATGGAACGCTTGGTTGTAGCGGCAGACCCTCGGTACTCAACAGAAGGAGTACCTATGGAACCTATGAGGGGGAGCTCTTGGTTGTAGCAGCAGACCCATGGTGGGAAGCACTTGGTTGTAGCAGCATGCCCACAGTACTCGACAGGTGGAGTACTAGAGCAGTCCAAGGAGTTCGGCGCGCTTGGTTGGAGCGGCAGGCCCTCTATACATGATAGAGGAGGAGTTCGGTGCTCTTGGTTGTAGTGGCAGGACCTCTATACTTGACGGAGGAGGAGTTCTCCAGCAGCCGTGGTTTCGACGTCATGAATAAAATCTTGGTTGAGCTGAGTCTATAATCCTTGTGTTTCCTCATGATTGAGATGGGTTACTTGATAACTTGGGTATATGTATGGGCATGTACCTAAGTAGAGGTTATCTATTGAGATCTTCTTTGTGGTTATCCTTCTGGATTTAGTGATACCTTGAGGGTCTCAGGGTCCCTACTGAGTATCGATATACTCACCCTATGCATGGGCTATGCCCGCACCTCGTTGTGTTGGTTGCAGATGACGGACATCGTAGACAGAGGCTGTGTGTTTGAGGACTGGACGGTACCCGGAGGTGGACCTCACGACGAGAGAGTATCCGGTGGTGGACTTCACGACGAGGCGACGCTCGGAGGAGGTTGACGGGTGAGAGCGTTGTAGAGGCTATCTATACCTAGCCTTCAGGTATGATCCGTGGTGGACGATCCAGGAGCTGCACTATCTGTACCTACCCTTCAGGTAGGATCCGAGGAGGATGACCCCGAAGCTGATTCCTTTCTTCCAGCTATTGTCTTTGTTGTAATTTCTTTCAGTTGTAGTTGTACATTCGATTGGGTTTGTATTCTAGCCCATTTACATTTCAACACATACTTTTTTTACTTGGTGTTTTACTTCCACTTGGACTCTGTGGTGTTCTGTTAGTTTTATAAAGGCAATGCCTTCCTAGTTATCGGGATTTACACCTTTGGTGGTAGTCGCCAGCCCCATGGAAGGCGGGCTTGGGGTAGTCATGACATGGGCCCCGAGGACAGGTTGTGACAATATATAAATTTTGAATAATTATAAAAAAGAGAAAATAAGTATTACTAAATAAATTTAACTTCATCTGAATAAAAATAAATGAACTGTGTATAAATGGTCGCATCTAATAATTTATAACTATTCATGCAAGTCCCAATGATTATATTAGTAAAATAATTAAGGTAAAATGGGTATTAGAGTGGAATAAAATGAAAATGAACCCAAAGTATAACTCCATGAGAATATTGATTATCTACTCAGTGCTATACTACTATATCTCAGGTACAATGCATAACACAAGCAATAATACATAGAATTGAAAATGAGTGGTCCTATTTGGTTCCCTAGTGAAATTTAATCCCGAAATAGTTATTAGATATATTGAGTTGGACACTACCAATTATGTGTATATCATTACATCTACATGATATCTAATAATTTCTAGGACTATCACAATGAATTCATGATAATAAATATATCAAATATGATGTTATGTGATAATGATCGATACCCGACCTTCGCAACCTACTACTGGCTATGTATAATTCCTATCCAAGGTACCTTTACAAGTGATATGGTCTACTTAGTATCTTCATAATCAAATTAATTGATAGTTGACTGAAAAATAAGCTTGTTTTTTGGCATGTTGGTTACCCCATATTAAATCATTCAATCATTTTAATACTGAAAAATATATTAAGAAACCAAAATTTATCTATACAAATCATCCATGAAAACACATATGGAATATTGGGGAAATTCATGGTTTTCAATATAGAATCCCAAGGGTCATTATAGGAGACTCTGCTATAATAAATACCATAGTGTCTATCCATTGTGACACGTAATTAAATCTCTCATATAACTCTTTTCATTGTAAAATCTATGTCTGTAACAAGTAGCTCATATAGGGTAGTGAGTATCTCTCGATGGAAGGAATAATCATCATTCCAATGATCTCATCTATAGATATACCCTAGGGATCAGTGTCATCCATTAATTTGAAATAAATTTCTTGGGGTTCTAAAATAATGAAATCCATTTGTCGCATTCACCACATCAAGAAGATTAATCACGAGCATGCAAATCCTATCCCAGGAATCCTTATGTCAGGATCCATGTTTTACCATAATTTGTAAGAATGTATGGAATGGAATTTATAGAATCACATCATCATCAATAAATTTGAATATCACATTACAAATAATTTAGCCTAATTGTTTTATCGAATAGATAAAATCATGGAATAATGCATTAATCACAAGTGACTATGATATACTATTAAGATATATGCTATTTTTATAGATCGAAGCATAACGTGTGAGAAATGATGAAAAAAACATAAGCACAATGGACAAGGAAAAAATAATAAATCAAAATGAATAGATATTAAACACCATGAATAAAAAATCAAGAATAAGTGGTGATGTATGTGTATAATTGTCAATGAATAGGGGAAAACTCATCGAATACATTTCAATATATATAAATTTATTTATTAAATAATTATTTACCACTATGATAAAACAAAAAACAAGACCGATAACATTTAATACATGGTCCAATTGTCCATTTAATGTTAAGTTACCCAATGCATGGATCCCAATAAGGAGAATATTCCAATGATTGGTTTCAAATTATGATAAGGTGACAAAATTCAGTGAAACCCACTTATTTTTAATTATTATTTGTGGTATAGGAATTGGTTGAAATTTTCTAGTAGGAATAATAATAGATCATGATATAACTGAAAGGAAACAAGAGGCATGGGACTAGAACACCTACCATACACCCATGATGATGCACACACCAATTATTGATTCTTGCTTTGGTCTCTAATGGATGAAAATGGAAAAAATCATGAAACACTCTAAAAATTGGGAGAATTATTTCACATCATTATTACTTACTCGAGAGGGAGTTAAACAAAAAATGGGGTTATGGGAATGTAAATCTTACTGGGGGGAATCCATCTGTAATGATCACACATGATTCATTAAATGGATGAGTGATATTGAGAATATAATATATTAAGCTAGCAAGGAATCCATGAGAGAAAGAGGGGAGGTCCACTAAAAAAGATAATTAATAGTGGGAATGATATTTGATTATTTAAAGAAAAAATATTATTTCCCATTAAGTGTGGAATTCATTACATGGCGACATAGTCTGGCCACACAGTGTGAAAATAGTGTGGCTCCCACTACTTATTAGCCACACCAACATGGTTTTCATTTATTTCACAGAACTTGTTCCAAATAGTAAAAAAAATACCTAAACGGCTATATTCATACAGACTTAGCCACAGGGTTTGAAATATTATGTAATTTCCATGGTCACCCTCTGAAAAAACTATAACACCTCACAAGACCTTTGGCCTCCTACAACATTATTACATAAAATAGTAGGTAACCTCTTACTTAATTAGACTAGAATACAAAGTTTCATATAATTACTGCATGGTGACATGAAAATAGTCTGATATACCTACCTCTTACATAGTGCGTGATTTCATATACTGACACTCAATAAAAATTAAGGAACACATAAGGGACCCATCAAACAATTAAACAACTCCAAAAACAACAATTTATAGTTTCTTAGAAATCAATTTTACATTATTGGGATCTTTTTAAGGAACATATCATCCATAAAATGATAAAACTCAAATTTCATTGAAATTATATCTACACTAAAAACATGGGATGCTACAACCTCCCAACCACAGAACATATCATCATCAAGAATCCTTTGGAAAAAATAATTAAACAAAATACTACATACAATGTATATGATATCCCATTCAAATGTTTTGTTGCATTTTCACATACCCAAAACGCCTCAATAAACAACTTAATCATACAATATATAACCCGTTAAAACAGGATCCAAGCCCTATTCTCTGATCTTGAACACCAAGAGAGAACATGCATGATCTCATATACCATGATTAATGATCATGTCATACTATATTTTGACATCTATCCTATGAATGATTACATCATAGGTTCTAACAATGAAATGAAAATATGAGATACATTATCTAAATGAATGTAATCGTAAAAGTAAGGGTTCTCATAGAATTCTGACTAAACTCAGGTAATGATTCCTTATTTTAAAAAATAACATATTCAAAATTGCCATCATTTTTATAGGTCAAGCCACCTTTCTATGAATTTCATCATCTTCTACTAACATTTCATAAAAAAAACATTGACAATGTGCCCATAAATGTTTTTTAGTGACCACACTAAATAAAACGTGATGATATATATTCAAACAATATGTGGTAATCTACTCTTTCAGAACTAGTCATATATGGATGGTGTACTTGAAAACTAATCCTAGTACCTTTGGATAGAGGATCCTCAGTATTCCCCCATGATCACCCATAGATACCATTATCTATATTTTTTTGTGGTTTCTAGCCCAAAACATCAACATTAAGTTGTTATTCCCTAGGAAGAAAACTGTTTCATTCCCGATCAATCCCACTAAGTTCACCAACCTCATAAGAAACCCCGTCGAAGAATAATTCATGGATGGTATAACTATGGAATCAATAATAAGATTCTCAATTTACTCATCTGTGGGATACTATATTCAAAAATATGAGTGAGATGTTGGTACACCGATGAATTTCTACACATCACGAAAATTGACTGAACTAAAAATGGAATCCACATAATGATAAGGTCATATAGGAAAAACTAGTTTCCATGAGTCTATCCAGGGGTTCCTACATTGGAATCTAGGTTTCTCATCGGTCTAGAAATATCTCTTAGTTTGACGATGCAAATTGAGCGCATTCGGATGCATAAAACTTATATGGCACAATGTGTTTCAAATTTAGTGCGTTGTAAAATAAAATTTCTCTCATTGTTACCAAGTTGATATATGGAATATGATCTTCATTTAGCTGATATTACACTAAAATGATTTGATTAGATTATATAAAGGACCCAATACACTATTGTTGTAAAGAGGGTTTTGTTATTTTTATGATTACAAAACAACCTCTCACACTACAAATAAATGTTTAGTCAAACATCTTTGGCCGAATTACGTTGAAAATTATATCAATCACCTACATACACATTAACATTAAATAACCATAATTCACTATACCCAATATACATCCTAGAATATCTCACTCATGACCAATATGTCTCAACCATAATCAACGATTTCATCATTGTTTGTTAATAAACCCAAGAACAACATCATCATGAAATCGTGCAAGCACTAACCTAACATGATTGATCACTAGACACACGAATATAAATAATTACAACCCATTTTTTCAATTTTCAGGGTTCTATTACCTCTATGAGTAGGAAATTATATGATACACTCACATGATACTCCCCATATTTGTAGATTCCTTGTAATAGGGAATATTGAATATGGTATCTCATCCTGTTGTGCACGCTCAGTTATCCACTGAATGCATTTCCTAGAGGTGGACATATCACATTAATAAAATTAAAATAAATGGATAGATAACCTCTATTATTACATGAGCTATTGGTTAGATATTAATTTTGACATATGTGTGGAACTTAGCTTGAATTATGTCTACACCCACCACAAAAATAGGTATAAGAGCCAAAACACCCCGGGTAGCAGTGTTAGGAGAACTGATCCTCTTAGGACATCATCTTCTGCATTATGATGATTTTTATTTATGTCAGATGCCTAGTGTAGAGACCCGAATCCTGACGTACATGGACATTACATTACTTTTGAGGAATAATTAGTACATAACAAAAACACACACACAAGGTTCGTAAGAGTTTAGTGTCTTTGGAAACTCGGAATATAATCTTCTAATCGTGGTGAAAGATCTTCAACATCTACCATAATGATCTTCCCTTTTTTTACCTAAAACCTTTCTTTATATCCTGGGGGAAAGAAAACATAAAAGGGTGATCTCAAATGCTCAGTAAGGGTAATCAAAAGAAATATCAATCACATCATATTCATAAGAACATAACATTTTGGAATTCTTAACCTGCAAAAGAGAGCATAATTTCATAACATAGGATAAATCACATTTGTGAAATGAAATCCCAATAATCATAAAAAAAACATGAAACTTTGTGGCATACACACATAATCATAGAGAATCATTTCTTATTAGTCAAGACTAATTGCCAAGACTATCTTAGTGGACAAAGTCCCTTTCTGAACCGGGTTCACTCCTCGTTTCAGTCCTGTTTCACTGAACCGGTATAACCTACCGTTCCAGCCATGTCTATCTCATGAGATATAAAATCTTTACCCAATGCATTGGAGGTAGATATAGGTCCCACCCATCTCATAATGATACCATTCTTATGTGCGCCGCAAAATCATAAACCATACATCATAGCATAACCCATGTAATAAAAATGGGAATCTTAAACATCGTGACATCATAAAAAATTCATATAAGATAAAGGAATTCAGAAAAATAATTCCATCACAACATAATCAAATCAATGTAATAATAGGGATAGAAACAGAACCCTTTATTATCTTAGATGGAAAATAATTTTGATAAAACACGTGAACTCCATTCTTGAGGAAAATATCCTTTCTACTTCAAAAACACTTTTCCTTTCTTAACATGTCATAAAATTCTAAAGTAAAATTAGTTGATTAAAAATAAACATGAAAACTTGTAAGGTAAGCTTATTTGAAATAAGGTTTTAAAAATCCATTCATTCCTTATAAGTTAAAAGAAAACATTCCTCTCGTACTTTTGTCGGAAAAGTCAAAAAGTACCTCATACGAAAAACGACAAAAGATTCCTTTCATATCTTTTACAAAAAAAACTCACCTAAGGGTAAAATTGGATATAAACTATTGTAGAAGGATATAAATATTACATATTTAGAAAACATGGATGTGTATGATAAAATACACCCCAGTAAATTTCAAAGTATAAACAATCTCGGATAAAAATGATATTGTGATATTTCCCTTAACTTAGGTCCGATTTGCTTCGTAAGTGTCTGAACCTCCTGTATAACAATTTAAATAATGTTATTGACTTATTCCAGAATCATAATTATTGTTATGATATCATATATGGTCATATTCTTAGCTTCTTATTAGTAATATTTCATTACTACTTGTTATTCGGGTGTTTATTACTTTTTGTTCTTATGCGTGTTTTGTCGAATAAATTCTTATTCTTCTCTTTAGATTATCGATACCTCATTTCCAGAATGGTATTAGTATAATATATATCATATCCATTCATTCAATTCATTTATATAATCAATATTCAATGAAGATAATGTAGAACGAGTAGCATCACATCATGGAGACGGTATTCCGTACGTACGCACGAGTGATGAAATCATTCCTATGATCGTGGAATTTTATTGTAGTGTATTTATACTATTTCAGAATCAATATCACTTTATAATAGTCATATATAGTCATTATTTACACAATTATACCCATTCAAGTAAGGTGGTGGTGGAAAATAGATTACACCACGGCGTGTAGACGGTATTCCGTACGTTCGCACGCACGGTGATTTCGTTTTCCGTAGGATGGATAGATGGTGAAATAGGGTTGTTTCATACTTATAATAACATATCATTATATGAGTGATACTGATGTTATAAATTCATAATGAAACAACTAAAGAAGAATATGTGAAAGAATAAATAAAGATGAAATAATCGGTAATGGACATTACCTCTTCTTTGAAGCGCCTCTTCTTAACCTCCTCTTAGGGCCCTAAGGTTGGTCTTTGAAGAAGACCAGAAACTCTAGGATGATTCTAGGAAAGTGGGGAAGTGAAATGGTCAGGGTTTGGCCAAGCGTGAAGGCTCAAATTAGTGTGAAGAGGAGAGGGAGGAGGTTCCCTTTTATAAGGGAGGAGAGGGGCTCCTTTGGAAAAACTAAAAATATTATTTTATTATAAAGTCACGTTCAGTTTTAAATAGCTCCAAATTGATTTATTTCAAAGATAAGGTGGGGACGGGTCGAATTACTCTCATCCAATATAATTTAGTCAAGTTAAGGTTCCTATTTTATCTTTATCATTTAGATTTAACATTAAGTTAAATAATTTTACTTTTACTGTGTCTTCTTGTGTTCTTATACTATAAGGTTAACAAACTTACTATAAGAAGCCAAACGAACCCCAAGTTGTTTATCATTAATATATATAACCATATATAAGTCATTTGGCCTAACCATATATTTTTAGGAATAAAATAACAATTAATAATATAATATTTGTTTTAAAAACTATTTTATGTCAATTTTGACACTATTTAGTAATTGATTTTTTTAAAAATTATAACAGAATGATTAGTTAGAAAAAAGTTAATTAAATCAATAATAACATGTCATATTAACCTATAAAATTAGTTTAATTCATAAAAAGTTTTAAATTACATTTATTTGGGTATTTATAACATCAATTATGTCAATATTTCATTAATAAGACAATTATTGAATCATCTTTATGTCATAATAAATGATAATTATTTAATCCCTAAAAATTCTAAAAAAATTCTTATGATGTAGATAACTGTATTATATTTCTGGATACTATTCGTGTTCAATGTTTCATGAAGTTTATCACTAAAAAATTTATTATACTTATAAGATTTTAGAAAGTGACATGTTGTCACATTCTTTGGTTTTAATATTAATTAAATGATTTTCATGGACAAAAGTCCATTAAATGAATCTAATCCGACCCTTAGGTTATATGGGTCGACCTTTAGTCATCCAATAGGAATTTGAAATGTGTTAGGGTAATTTTATAATATTATATTTACCCTTAATTACCCTATTTACCTTTAACTATGGTAAATAAAATTTACCGCAGTTACTATTCATAATTCCCAAAAATAAAAAGTATCTTATTAACATAATTTGGATCCACTGATTCTAAATATGTAATCCATTTTTACAAATTCAATACAAAAAATTTTCAGAATTTAAATTATAATTAATCCCGTTGTCGAATGAAAACAGGTTTTTCTTTAAAACATTGCAAAAGATTGAATTGATTTATCCTACGAATTCAAGGTAGAATCAATGCTAATGACATAGATTATATTAAATGGTAAAAATATATTCTATTTATACTTTAAAACCATTCATTATTATAATTTAACCATATAAATTCTTGCGATGAAAAAAGTTGTTTTTAATTAAAATATAGTGTTTTTTTACTATTCATCAAAATATGAAAGTTACCAGAATAATATGAAAAATTTATCCAAAGTAAATTTTTATTTCATGATTACAAAGAAGTATTTTATTTTGTAAAATTGAACATATAAAAATGTCAAAAACTATATTATAAGTGGGTGCACCATCAAAAGGCGGCAAAACTGCATTTTTTTGAAAAATACTTATTTTACCCGAAAAATTTATTTTATTCTGATAACATGTTCTAGAAAATGTATAAGATGAATAATAATGTTATAAAATTCAAAATTTAGTTAATAATATTCATAACGGCTAGTTAATAATAATATTATAATAATACATCATTGTTTAGTAAAACCCGGTATTGTGTACAACACATGCTATCGAGGAAGGTCACGATTGCGTGTAATGCAGGCCAAGTCCGGGTTGCGTGTTGTGCAAGAATCCTTCATTGTTTTGTATAACAGAATCCAACCATATTTCATTTATACATTGAATATATATATATATATATATACTCAATGTTGCGTAGAATAACTATAATCAAAATTATGTGTAACACGATCAAAGAATAGTTTTGTGTATATTGCAAGCTAATACGGTGTTGCGTATAGCGCAAGGTAATCTTGGTGTAGCATACAACACAAGACATTAATGAAATTAAAAGAATATTTTTCATAAAATCTCTTGGTGTTACACCTAGGTCACCCTACAATGGAGTTGAACCATGATTTATGTGAGAAAGCTCAAAATTAAATGATTAATAATGAATTCAAATAGTTTTCTAAACCATTTTTGCAACTCCGTATGTACCGTATGTTAAAACGCATACTAGCCCCTTTTTCAGAAATGGAGGGACACATTATTTTTACCAACTATAATATTATCATCCACAAGGTTTCAATTATTTGATCACTCATATGATGAAATCAATTATATTTATACAGGACATTGGACTGTGAATGCGATTGAAACGATTCTCTGTTATGCCACACTGAATAATAAGAAAATTAAGGCTCACAAGAGCTACCAGGTAGTTGTCCACGCCTTAGGCTTTTCTAAATCATAGAAACTGATATTTTTTCATTTATCTAACCAATTGAAGGGGTTAAATTCATTCACACTCAAATGAACATAAAAATATGTTTTTCATAAAAATCATGATTCCAACATGATACTTTGTCACCCAAACAATACAAAATTTATTCTGGATTCAGAGTAATCTATCAAGATACTCAAAATTCTATGAGAACGACCTACCCTATGATATCTGATTCAAATTTTAGATGGTATATATGGAATCTATGAAGGAATTTTTTTTGTAATCATAATTTTAATTAAAAAATTCAAGATAAATTATTTAGCCAAAAACAAATAATCGATCTTGTATTAATTAAATAGAGTACTATTAAATTGATATTCTATAATATTATTATATAAAAAGTCATATAATTATCTAGAAACACATTCAATGACCATAAATATGTATTATAAACACAATATATTAAAAATTTAATATGGATTAAAATATATGGTGACCTAAATGGGTCCCAATCAAGTCATTCTCAGATCATTAAAAACCACATGAGATTTTTATTCATTTATATTTTAAAAAAATTAGTGGATTCCTTTCCAACTAAACACTCCCTAACTAACCTAATTGGGTCCATTTGGAAATTTATGAATACATCTATATCGGTCTTTATGCCAATGCAATAGTGTTTCAGGTCATTATGAGGTTAAAAAGTCATCAAATGATCAAAATCATTTATATTTACACAAAGGTCTCTAGGTAAATACAGCACATAAGATATTTTTCAGTTATATGGGTTTTCACATCACAATATTTTATTCTCCCATATACTTTATAGATTGTAGCAAGGATCTAATTTAACCAAAAGAAATATTTAGGATAAGAAAAAATATTATATTCCTTAAAATTTATAAATTATACATTAGTAAAATAATGCACATAAATAATGTTTCCTCCAATGTGAGAAATATTCCATGTATTAATTATATAAGAATTGGTTAGTAAGGTGTCACAAAAAACCTTTTTAGGAAATCACATTCATTTGTGATTCTTGCATTTTAAAAGAAAATTTTACATTGAAATTATATCTAAAAATACTAAAATATAAATAAATACAGGTATGAATTGGTGTAAGTATAATAGAACATATAAATTTTAAGTGAAAAAATATTATTTAACATGGATTTATACTACATAATTTGGAAAAACTACCAAACATGAAATATAAGAAAATAATTAAATGTAATCACAAGATAATGTTGTAAAATAAAACATAATTAAAAAATCACATGTGATGTTTTAAAAACAAGTATTTCAATTGAATAAAAATGATATAATTAAACAAATAATGTTATGAAAAATACCAAACATTCTATATAATAAGTATTAAGATAAAAAATAATGAATACAAATAATTTTTAATAGGAAAACAATGAAATATACATGGCATAGAATATACATGTAATTTAATTTACGATGTTCCTCTAATGATGAATGAGATTCTAATTCCTTTATATATAGATACAATGAAAAAGTATATGAATATCATAAATTTTCAATCAGCATATAATATTGCGATCACTCATGGTGAAATCATAATAAATTGTAACAATGTACAACATGAACAATAATCCCATCCATGGATACATGGAATTTTCCCCGTATATGGGTTGATGAATCCTAGAAATTACTATTTACCAACAAACAAAAATTTCCATGTCTCTACTATTCTAGCCCAAAATATTATGAGAATCGAAGAAAAACTTATGATAAAATTTGTGACATTCGGGCCTCACTGGAAACTAAACCTATAGTTGGACCCGTCATCACTTGGAATCAAGCATGGATCTTTCTATGACAGAGGCTACCGACTAGCAGCAAGGGTATAATGGTGGTATATAAAAAAATTCAAAGTCAAAAAATAGTATTGTATGTATTAATAGTCATAGAAAATAGAAGATGTTTTATATAAAGATGAAATTCATAGTACCATTAGATAAATAATTGAACTGATTAAAAATGTCTATAACCATTATTGTGAAGTTATGAATTCATTTCTGGATGATTCTAAATTTACATGATGTGTTTTATAACTACAATTAAAATGAAATAAAATGAAAACAATCTCCAAGAATGACTCCATAATAATTTTACATGTTAGCTCTATCATCTGCTCCCAACTCTTGGGTACAATACTCAATATAATAAATAATCCTTAGACCACATAACAATTGGTCTTCTTAGTTACATTATTACAATGGAAGCCCAATAATTTTCTAATATATAGTCAGTTGGTAACCACCAATAATGTCTAGTTCAATCCATTTCATATGATTTAAAATAATAATTGTTCCAATAATAATGATTATTATAAAATAAATAAATCACATAGGATGGTATCTTTTAAACTATGATACTCAACCGCAAAAACCTACTTCATCATATAATGAATTTATCAACCAATTGACATGTACAAATAATAAGTTGTATAAATTGTCATTATAAATAATGAAACCAACTATGGATTGATCACATGATTACTCTTTATATTTGTGGTCATACCCGTCTATCGACATTTGAGAATTCTCATACTATAATAAATAATAATTCTCTATATTAATCCATAAAAAATAATATTATAATATAGTTTGGAATTCTAATCCTTCCAAGGGGACCCATATGTAATACTAGGGGTCGGTACATGGCCGTATGATATATTAAATAACCCAGACTCTATCCTAGGTGACCTGTAACGATGTACCCTGTATTACACTTAGAATGTTAACATCAATGTCTGTAATAGATACATCAGTAAGGGTTCCGAGTATCACCAAAGGTATCACGTATCCGTCATTCTAATGATATCATCCATAGTTACTACATTAGGGGACTAATGTCAAACAAATTATGAAATAAACCACATAAGGACCACTTTCAAGGAAATTGTATTGTCACTCCATATGCTTCAAGAATATTCATCGTGAATCATAGTGATGGTGTAAATGATGTCCTTATGTTGGGACCCCTATTTTCTCCTACTTTGTAAGAATTTAATTTATTGTAAGGATAAACACACATCATCATCATATTATTTAAATATCACATGATAAAAAAGATTTCTAAATATTTTAATTCAATCCTGACTCACAAATCAAATTCATCACAATGAACTAATAAATAAGATTGAGGTATAAGGTACATAATGGGGAAAAAGTAGTTGTGTGAGAAATGAGGTATAATACATGATCAATAGGATCATTGAATAATTTATAATCATAATGAAAACGGATTAAACAACATGCATAAAAATCAATCATGAGTAATGATGTTTGAGGATAAGAATCAAACAAAAGGGACGAACTCATTTTATACCATTGACCTTAAATATATGGATTAATTATAGAATTAATTTTAAGTTAAACAAGAACATAACATGGTGGATACCATTCAAGACATGGTTCACCCATACGTTTAAGGTGAGCACACCCAAGGGGTTTCTCCTGGCAGGAGGAACACCCCATAGATGGATTTCATTGTAATGTATACTTAAAAAAGATGTGGAAAATTCTTTTGTATGAATTATTTATCATGTCATTGTAGTATCTAGAAAGGTTTGAAATGAGGAATAATATTCAATGATATAAATGAAAATAAAAAAAGGAAATAACAAGAACACATTCCATATAACTAGGATGACCTAAATGTCCAATGTCGGTGATATATTTAGTCTATAATGGGATAAAATGGAATTATTTCCAAATTCCCAGAAATTAGGGACACTTATCTAAAACCATGATAATTTAATCAAGAGAGAATAAGATAGAAAATTGAGAAAGAGGAAAACTGATCTTACTAGGAGAAATTTAGAGGGATTGATGATGATTGATTCTGATTATTGATATAGGAGGTTGAGAAATACCTATATTAGGATTGTGAGGAACCCATAATAAAAAATTAGGGGTGATATAATGGAAAAGGATAGAAATAAATATGGGGTATCGATATTTTAGTAATTAATGGATGAAATTGAAATTCCTTTCCAAATCTGTTGCACACAGTCAGTTCATTTATTTTGGAAAACCTATGATGACCCAATATCATAATAACAACACCCCACATGGCTTTAACATATGGTTTGACCAGAAATGCACACACCATGCACTAAAAATTTCCCACATACTACCTAAATTGGACTTAGTATGTGGGTTTTGCTGCACAGTTTGAAAATCACCGAGTGTCTTCTGTGCACACTCTGCTAAAACTGTACACACCCCACATGAACTTGTACCTCCTTCTTCAATGATTGGTCAAATTGTTTAGAATATCTTTCATCTAGGGAAGAGTACAAACTTTTTCTTTTATAGACTACATGATTTTATTAAAATCATGCTCAATAACGTTTTCTTTCATAAAGTGTCCATAAAGGCTCTATCGCCAAAAAAAACGTGACAGAACACCGAGGGACCCCCCATGCATTTATCAATGTCAAAAAATACAATATTTTATAAAAATTATTTTATACATGAAATGTTTTTTTTGATAAATAACTAACTATAACAGGAAAAAACAGCGAATCCTTTGGAATTTCATATGATCCCAAAATAGATGATGCTACAAAATGCACCAATTATTGTTAGAAACTATATAATTAGTGCCTTATATGTGTTTTTGGAATAAATTGTGGTTCTATTTGTAGGTGATATTTTTGTATATGTTATATTTTAGTATGAATATGAATGAAAAAAATCAATCTCTATGTGAAAATAATCTATATAATAATTTATTGGGTATAAATTTTGATTTCAAAAAATTTTGTACTCATTGTTATATTGTTTCTAATGATAGTATAAATTTTTAACCATCTAAAAAAATGTTTTTTAAGAATGTACATGACCCATATATATCAACATTATTTATATTTTTCTTATATTCACAGGTTACTAATTACTATTTATTCAAAACATTGATCGATTATCTAGATTATAGAATAACTTAACATGAAAATTATTTCAATTATTATTGATAAATCAAGGTAATAAATTTTTTCATGAAATAAGAAATCATTTTTAATTATATAGTATTTTTCCTAAAGAGTAGAATTGTTGATTTCATTCATTTATAGTGATGAATCATTGATGGTATTTCGTTGTGTACTAATGAATAATAATCTGGTAATTTCATATGATTCTTGTAAATTGAAATATCACGTGTTAATTTGTCGTTAACATTATATGGAAATAAAATCTATGGGTTTTTATTTAAATATTTGGATTCATTGTTTAGGTTGAGTAAAGCCTAAAATATATTCTTATTATGTAATAATTAAATATATACTCTCTCCTAACAAGTTAAACATGAGGAAGAAAATAAAGATGTAAACGGTAATGGATTATTATTGTAATGTTAATTACCATCTTATAATGTAATGAATTATTTGATTATCTGTGATAGAAAAGTATTTCTACATTAACCATGTAACATTTGGAACATGACTATTCAGTTAACAGTTTGATGATTTTTGTCCTCTTAGATGGGGATTCATGACCCTCCTCTTATTTTAGTTGTCATTTCAATATTTACTATCATAAAAAATTAATCCATCTCATATGGAGGGGAATGATTAAAAAAAATGCTAGATTTGGACTGTAAGTGTAACTTTACTGAGAATAATGTTGAAAAAAAGGTGGTTTGAGATTTGGAAAGAGATTATGTGTGCTTTATGATTCCGATATTTAATAGATAATTATTGAGTAAATCTCTTAGTTTTCTATTTTTTATTAATCCTATAAGGAATAAAAAGTATAGATTACATTTATAATATAACATGTGGGATTGTTTAACAACCCAGGTTCTTATATAATTTTTTGTTTTCATTAGGTAATTAAGTTGTTAATTTCATTATAAATAATTAATGAAATAATACGAATTTTCAGAAATTATGTAATCTATATTAATAGATTTGTAACCTAAAATATAATATTATAAATAGAATCCATCTATCTAATATATGTTATCATGATGTATTTATATCATGGAATACATAAAAAATATTTTTGAAATGATAAATTAAGTGTTTTTATTTTTGTAAGTCATAAATATCTAATTAAATTTTATAATTAATGTAATGATATAAATTAAAATATATAATCATAAAATAGATTCATTGTGTATTATTGTGTATTATTTTTCATATAATATAATATTATGAGACCTTAATTAATATTACAGTGTGTCATAAAAATAATTATAATTTTTAAATTCAGTATTTTTTGAAAAATTGATGATTTTAATTACAAATGGAATTTATCTTATTGAAAAAATTATATTTATTAAATGGATTTTAATTTTTAAATATAAAAATTGAAAAAAATTGGGTGAATTTTTGATATTTTTTATAATAATATAAATTTTTAATATTAAAGTACAGCAACAAACGATATATTTACATTACCAATTAACGACACTTTTCATTGAGTCATTGTTGATGTAATAAAAAAATTCTCAATATAATTGTAATTATTTTAATCTATTTATTGATAATGATCAAACTATTCAGATTATTGATACCAAATAATAATCTATTGATGACAATAATAAGAAAACACCACTCTCCTCAAAAATAAATACCACCCTTCTCCACATCTTCTCCTAACATCTCCAGATCCATGTGTCATATTTAATTTTGATCCATTACCTCTATAATTACACTTAATCAAGTCCATTACCTTGCAGTCATAGAAAAAAACATCCAAAAACAAGATCCTTAACAGGTTCTCATTGAGGATAATTCGAAAAGTAAATTCCTCTTTAATTTTCATTTATTTTCAAATAAATTCCTTGTCTGTTTTTATTCTCTTATATACACCCCTGAACCCTATGTCATGATAAATATAGTAAATAAAAAATAGTATAATTTTATTGTGTTATTAGGATATTCATATTTAAACAACTCCACTTCTCCCCTGATTCATGAAAATTAATGCATCGTCGGTGACATGTTGATTCACCGCATTCATGTATAAAGATTTTTCATTACCCATTACCACCATCAAGAATGGAAAAAATAAAATTATTATGTTTAAATAAGATTTTATTATACATTTTATATGTTTTATAATGTTTTGTAAAAAAATTTTTTCACAAGATATTAAATAAAATAACATTTTCTCATGATGAACATAAAAACTGCCAAAATAAATGAAGTCATTTTCATTAATGTTTTTTCTAATGAATCATACTCATATAAAATAAAATAATATATTCAATTATAAATTAATTTATAATCATATTAAATCCATTTAATTCCACTAAAAAAGTTTTTCATCCATTCTATATGAAAAACCATAATGAATCAATAATGGAATCATTGAATTCAAGACATATGAAAAATTAAAAATACAAAAATAGTATCAAAAAATATATTGAATGGTTTTATTAAAAAAATCATTTATAGGATATATATATATATATTATTAATATATTATGAAAACTATTAAAACCATTTTATTAGAGTTTGTAACATGATTGACGTAATACAAACCCGAGGTAAAGGATTTTTCTATAAAAATCCTCATTTCTATTTTTTCAGAATTCAAAAGCAATAAATTTAAAAAGATAGTATTCATGTTTTATTATTCTATTATTTTTCATGGAAATTATTTTGATATATTTCGATAAATATACACCCCTCTAATTCGTTGGCTATATTTATTTTTAAAGATCACTATAATGGTTCTTCTTTGTGTAACATTGATGGTTCCACTACATGATAGTCATGAGGGTTACATTTTTATGCAGTTGTAAGGATTACAATTCTAATTTTGGACACGATGGATACAATATTATGTATGTGATATCTCAATTTTTCAAACATTTTTAATTTATTTTTAATATGTTTTATAAAAACCACTTTATTTCATAAATTATATGATACTTTATGGGTGAGAAGTATGACATTGTGAAAATAATTTCATTCATTTATATGTATTCATGGAATAATCATGCATTTATTTTTGTGTCCCATGATATGATTCTCTCTATATCTAGGTTTTAAATTGTTTATCACGTGGTTTATGTATAGTTAAGAGAATGTAATATTCCATGTTGAACATTATGAATATTTTTAAGTAAAATATTTCATGTTTTATTTAAAAAATTAAAACATGGAAGAAATAGAAATTGTACAAATAGTACACAATTTTTATGATTTTGGGTTGACATGTTTTAATTTTGAACAAATTATATTAAATTATAAACTAAATCTATATTTGGGAATGTAAGATTGTGAATTCCAGTTGAATTTACTAGATTATGTAATATTTAATTAACGACCTTATAATTGGTATCAGAACATAGTTTTGATAACATTAAGTGACAATATGATGATAATGTAGTAATATAAATTATTTTAATGTTGTGGTTTTGTTGAAATTATATATAATTGGACTATTCTCATATTTATTCAACATAGTTGTGTTTATTAAAAAAGGTTTTCTTCAGAAGAAAAGTAGAAGATAATGATTGAAGGTATAAAGAGGATGATATCATTCTGAATTTTCCTCCTAGAATGGTAAGAATTGGAACCGAGTAGTTTTTAAAAATAATGGATCAATTTATACATCATATAAATTCTAGGGACATCCATACAGGAGAACCAAAGATAAAAAAATAGAACATGATGATAGTGTAACATTTTATAAGGCAATACCCTCTCATTTTCATTGCATCTTATGACTTTGTTTTTGATAAAGGGTTTATTAAATACCATGAAAATATATTTTATGTCAAGTGGAATTCAAATAATCAAATGGTTAGACTTTAAATTTATTGTTTTGAAGATGAATTAGTGAAATGTTGGTCAATAGTCATGATTATATGAGATAATGAGTATTTTTAAACTTTTTACTTAGTTGAATTTTAGAAACTTTTTCTTAAGAAATTTTTTCCTAATGTGGATCGGCTTAGGATGGAAGATAAATTCCATTAATTCAAAAAAAAAGGATCATTTGGTGGTTTATATGATAAAAACTTCACTTTATTGGAAAGTTAATCTCCATGTCTTATTTGGTAGAATGAGAATAAAGATTGACATTTTTAATCATGATTAAAATGATTATACCAAAGTGAATTATCCTCCCATGAATTGAAATGTTATCCAAAAAATTCAATTTTTGTGTGGGTAGAAATGAAGTTTTTTATGTTCACATGTACTTTGACATGAAGATGAAGAAATGTTATATATGTAAACAAATATCAAATAATCAATCAAATAAATATAAGGTATTAAAAATTATCTTTAATATTTGGGAATGTTGTAAAAGTCACCATAGTGAAGACTCAACAAATATTGTAAGTATTTTTGATGTTTCATATTTTGACATATGAACCATTATTGAAATAAAAATGATCTTAAGATTATTTTTTATCAGAAAACTATATAATGATATAATGTTTTTGAGATGGGGAATAATGAAAATATCTTCCCAAAATAGATCTCAATGTGTGATAGTAGGATGATTATATGGATAAATTCACAATGAAATCCATCATAGTTACCTCCATAGCTTTTGGGCCATCCAATGAGGTCATATCATTTATATTGTTTGTTTACTAATTTTTTTATATTTTCTTAGTTGATACGTCTTCTATATATTCTAATATTTCATGAAAATATTGTAGTACATTTTAAATTCCACCACACTAAATAAAAATAGATCATATGGTAAAAACACAAGTGGGAAATATTAAAAAAATCATTATAAGAAAATTTTAATTGTTTTATGTGGAAAGGTGTTGCCCAAAAATCTTGCATTTTTTCCATAGTGAAGTTTGATGTTATTATCAGTATGGATTGGATTTCTGTTTATCGTGATAATATTTATTATAGAGATAATGAACTTTTTTTCAGAATGAGTTATAGTTTTAATATATGAAAGAACACATACCAATTATAACATATTAGGATGCTGAAAAATAGATAAAATAATACAATGAAGGTTATTTTGAAATTTTTATTTAATTAGGGAAATTGTTCAGATTAATTTTGTGTTAGTTGTGAATGAATACCTATATGTTTTTCATGATTAGTTTAATAGTGTTACATCAAAATGGGAATTTGAATTATCTATCAATATATCTCATGATTCTAAGATGAACTCAAAAACATTTGTTGAATGGTTCAAGGGTTACTACTAGAATTTGAAAAATAAGTTGAGGGAATTTTTTGATAAACGATCAATTCTTCCTATCATGTCACCATAGGGTGATAATATATTATTTTTATTAAAAGTTATATGGATCAATTTTTATTTTCCATGACTAAGAGATATGAGTACCATTAATTTTTTGAATATGTATCAACTCCCCCATATATATGACTAAATTGATGAGCTATATTGAGGGTATTATTTTTATAAAAATATAATTATGATAGGCGTAAGATATGAAATAGGGGAAGGATAATGAAACCTCTAAAATAATTCTACGAACAAGATATGAAAATTATGAGTTTTTTTATTCTCTTCATCTTAGAAAATGCCAATGTTGTATTTTTGGATCTTATAAATTGAATAATTTATGAATATATGAATAAATTTACTATTTTTTTATTGATTATATTTTTTATTATTGAAAATTTTATTAGTATAATTATAAATATATAATAATTTTGATAAAAACACATAAATTAAGCAAGATATATGGGAAATTTAGAAAATGTGAATTTTGGTTGAAACCCGTTTATATCGTTGGGAACATTATATATAATAATAGGAGATAAATACATAAAAAAAATGTAGTTGATGAATAGAAAATAGCTACCAATGCACATATATTCATAAATTTTTTTGATTAGTATGGTGGTGCAGTCATTTTGTTAAAAAATATGCATTATTATCTTTCCGTCTCACAAAGTAAACAAAAAATGATGTTTTTTAATAGAAGAGTGTGATTTTTTTAGTAACTGAATAGAAGAATGGTGAAAGCTCTAGTTATTTATCTACCCTCCAAAAATGATTACATTTTCATTTAATTTATTCTCTAATAAAGGTACCTCATTGTGTTCTGATGAAATATTATTATTTAATATCTTATGATTCATGAAAACTGTAACACCATGAATTATATTAACAAACACATGATATGTAATTAACAGTTATGGGGTTTTCATTAAAATTTGGGAGGCATAATTTATATGGATCCAATGTAAAATATATACTGAACATAATGGTATGATGAATATTTTGAATTAAATTGAATTAAACAATATATATAATAATATGGTTGTAAGTCAACGTGTTTTATGATTTCCTGATAAACTACCATCCTAGAAGTTTGGTCAAAATGGTTATAGATACCCAAGGAGGGGGGGGGGGGTGAATTCGTGTATGGATATTCATTTCAAGATTTTTCTAACCCAAATGGATCATGACTTATTCATAACATGGGTCACTTCATATGCTCTTCAAATTTAATGTCGATCATTTTCATTCCATTATTTTCTGATGATAATGGACTGATAGTAAATAAAAGAAATCATGAATAAGGACACAAATATTTTTATGTGGCTCATCCTCATTGTGATACATCCATGAAGCATACAATGACAATGTTATGAATGTACCAAACATACCAATTTTCATTGTCGATAATGATGTTTGGGATAGAACACTTATATTCCTATGATATGTACTTTTACAATGATTATGGTCAACTCACTACTTTAACATGGGTTACCCCCATTGTCTTTTTAACTGTATCAACAATGGTGGAAAGGATCACCATCTTCCTCTTTAATTAATCACTTCTGTAGGAAGGGATCCACTAACAGTTTATGGAATTTTAGGTCCCACACAATGTATGGAAATTTATGTCCCTACATTTTTATGAATGACACACCCCCAACTATATATAGATGCTATATTGATGTATCATTTTCACCCATAGGTGAAATAAAATTTTATAGAACTATTACTTTGCAGAAATTGCTTTTGTAAACTTTTTTATTTCATTTTGTGATCTTGTATAAGTCTAATACGGACTAACCTTCTTCTTATATGATATAAAATACATGTTTTTGTGTGAGTGCTTCATGTACAACCTATTCCACAACACACAGTCCCTACTTCACAATCGAATTCTACTTCCGTGGACAACATCACCTTTATAGAAGGATGATTTCCCAGAGAACGCTTCTCCTCTATGAATTCATTCAGACCTCATGGAATTCTTCCTGAAGAAAAGAAGTTTAATTTTTACAATAACTATAGGTAATTTTAAATTTATAATACCATACAGATGAAAATTTATCCACAAAACATGCTAATTCGTTTTAATAAAATCTTTGGTGATGTACAACCATCAATGTAGACTACGAACCTATGGAAAACCAAATTTCCAACCAAAGTTTGCAAAGTGTCTTATATTCCTCACAGCGTCTGATCACTTCCAAGAACAATAGAAATTTTTAGTCCCAAAAATTGAGAACTCATTTCCAAAAATGAATACCCATCCCTTGAATTTCAATACTAAAACAACTCCATTCATCCAATGAACTATTTCTTATTTTATTTTTTTGAAATGTATTATTATTATGATACATCGTTAAAGATTCTTCTATATGATACCACCATTATCCTCTTGAGATTAATAATAGATGATGTATTAAAGCAACGCACACAAGAACAAAAAATGATCCATGCGCGACATTAGAAACTGGATTATAATAAAAATTTCATCAATATATCACTTCATTCCATTCCAAAACCTCTCTTATGATTCCATATTGAACATCATCTATTGTGATATATATTACATGATCAATAAAATTTATAATCATCAAATTAAATACTTTCCCCGTCTCATTTATCATTCTTTTGTCTCCCACTGATCACACATTCATATAATTCTCATATCTTTATTAAGACATTTTCTGCCATTTTAAATATGGAATTTTTCCCCATTTGTCAATGTTCCAGAATACCATTACATTAGGTCGGAAATAGGTTATTGAACAAATATTAGAACATTAGGTAAAAACACACCATACCATGAGAAGATTGGGTCCCACATCCACACTTTTTTCAACTGTGGGGATTAAACATTACTCATAGAGTTAGTTGATGTCTTCAAACACTTCTTTAGGTAAGTATTTTGTTAGAATATCTACAACATATTGATCTCTAGGAACAAAATCCAACATCACAAGACCTTCCCACACTCTCCTTGATAAAATTATATACAATTTCAATTACCTTTATCCTTGATTGACGGATATGAATTTTACTAAGAGTAATAGCACATGAATTATCGCATTGTATTCTGATGGGGGACTTCACTTTATCTCCAATATCATCATGTTTCTGCATAAACACCAATATCTTTATGAAATCTTTTGTAGACATAACAAATTTATCATATTCAGGGATCAATAAAATTCAATAATGATTCTTTATTAGCTATGAAATACATATTCCATGAATATTTAAATCTCATGTTGATGTTTATTTATTATTATCCACTAATCTAGAAAAATACCCATCTATATATCACAATATCTAATTCTACGATTAATCATTGTTGAAGTGCCCAGATCAGTGTGAATCACTGAGAGGGGGAGGGGGTGAATCAGTGATTCTTTAAAACTTTTTACTAATTGATTCTTAATCAATTAAACCTCTATGGCTGGTTAAGGCCTCGATCCACTCTTCTTGTATCTCTCAACCTTTCCCGGATAATGCAGTAATGAAAAGGCACAAGACACAAGGATTTACAAGGTTCGGCACCAAAGGCCTACATCCTTGCCATGCTCTCTCAGCATGGATTCTCCCATTATAATCGGTTAGTATTACAATGGTCGATACAGAGTCCCACTGTATCTCTCCTGAGTCCCACAGGAGGGTCTTTATACTGCGTCCCACAGTGTTACCAGAGTCCCACTGGCCTGCTCCAGAATCCCACTGAAGACTTCTTCTCCCTGAGTCCCACAGGGTCTTCTCCTGGCTCCTCGAGTCACACGAGTAGCTCTTCTTCACTTTAAGCTTCTTCAAGTATCCTCAGCAGTCTGGGATAAAGACTGCTGGCCTTGCTCTGTACCTCTGATCACTTGTGATGATCAGGATCTTCTCAATCTACTGAAAACTCAGACAACCATTCTCTTTAACTTCAGTCTGGCTCAGTCTCAGTTCACTTCAACTTCATGCACTGAATGCATGGCATCACAATATCTTCAAGATCTTCAAGTCTTGGACTCCTCAGATGCACACCACTGATTTAGCACTGTTCACGTGTGCACGTGCATGCATGCATGCATGCACTTTCCCTTTCCTCTTCTTGGTGCAGTAGACCCACAAAGGGTGTAATCACTTTTGAGCACACACCTACTTCTTAGACTTCACACACTTTATGCAATTAGCTTACACACTAGAATGTGTGTTATACTTTAGTGTGGATGTCCTCCCTTTTCTTCTTCTTGGTGTATACACACTTCTTAGTGCACACACCTAGGTTCGGCCACTTCTTTAATTTGCACACACAAATTCTTCATTTAGCATACACTTGTAGACTTGGCCTTCACTTGTTTAGCACACTCACTTCCTTGTTCTTTTAATCTTCTTCAAAGTGTGCACTTCACTTATGCACAGACTTGGTTCTTCATTTTTCACACACAAGGGCTACAACCTTCTTCTTCAAATGCACACACAAAGTATGGCCTTGTCTTGCTTACACCCACTGCCTTTAGGGCACTTAGCACACACAAGATGTGTTCCTCAATTTGGCACACACTCAAGGGCTACGGACACTTGTTGTTCTTTTTGCACACAAAAAGGCACAAAGCCTTGGCCTTCCTTCTTCACCTCTCACACACACAAAGTGTGGTCTTCCACTTCTTGTGCACACACTGCCCGTAGGTCCTCTTTTTGTTTTGCACACACAAAAGGTGTGGTCTTCACTTGATGCACACACAAGGCTATGCCTCGGCCTTCATTGGCACACACAACCCGAACCCCACTTGTGTGCAACACACACTGTCCACGGCCCTTTCTTTATTCTTGCACACAAAATACTCGGCCTTCTCAATGGAGCAAGGTGTGGTGGCCTTGGGTCGCGCAAGCCACAAGAGTGGTGCTGCCTCTGGTGCGCAAGGTGCACTGGCTGAGGGGCGCGCAAGACCTCCTACCCGCGGGGCGCGCAAGTGCAACACCCGCGGGGTCTTCCTCCTGCCGTGCAAGGATGCGGGCAGAGAGGGAACAAGCCTCGGGCGCGCAAGGAAGCGGCCTCTGGTTCTTCCTGTCGCGCAAGGGAGTAGGCGCGCAGGGAACACTTCAAAGCCTCGGGTGGCTTCGGGACAACAGCCGCGCAGGGGTGTTTGCGCGGGGCTTTGGCTTCGCAAGGCACAAGGTGCACTCACGGGACTTCTCTTCTTCAGAGGATCAGCAAGCAATCAGAGAGCCTCGAGCTATCCTTTTATAGGCGAGGACAGCCTTTAAACATCCGCGTGATAAATCTTTGAACTCCCGAAAGTTTCGGTTTATCAAGATTTTCCAAATCTTGACTTCTTTCCTCTGTTTCCATGCGGGTTCCCTTATTTTTCTTTCCTCCTCGTGCATGCGATTTATAACGCATGCACGGCCTTCGTTTAGGCACAAATCATGCAAAGCTCGAATACACCGAGGCCTCGGCAACGTTGTTTTCCTCGGCCGAACTCGAAATGCTCCCCTCGTTGCATGCATGCATATTTTATAGCATGGCTGTGTTCAGTACATCCAGACGAACTCAATGGACCCTTCGGCGTTGAAAATGGTGGCCCGGAGCTCGAAATCGGTGCTCGGGTGGCCTCTGGTTTGACGGCGGCTGCGGGTGGCTTCGGGGAGACCTCGGACGAGCTCGAGGTAGAGGACGAGCTCTCGGCCGTCGGATCGAGCGATCAGAAGACTTTGGACGGCCGGATTAAATCGGGGGCGCGGCGGATCAGATGAGCGGTCCAGATCGAGCGCGCGATTGCTCGGACGGCGGAGATTTGCTCCCGGTGGAATTTGCGCGTCCCACATCGAAACGCCGCGGGATTTTTCCGCGGTTTATTACCCTGCCGCTGCCCGCAACTCCTCAGTTGCATCTTCTCCCTCCACGGTGCCGCCCCGCACCGTGTTCTCCCTGCGGGCGCGCTCTGCGCCCACTCTTGCTCCCGCGGGCGCGCTCCTAGCGCCCACTTTGCACACACCGGGTGCGCGGGCTTCACCACCGCGTGCCCTGCGCTCCTTCGGGCGTGCCCCAGGCGCCCACTCGGTTGTCTTGGGTGCGCCCCTGCCTCAAGGGATGCTGCCTTGGCCTGAGGGTTCCCCATGGGTGTGGTGACCTTGAGTCCCACATGTGCCTTGGGTGATGACCCTCGGCTGGCCTCCTTGGTGGCCTATTTTTTTTGCAACAAAAAACACTAAGTCCTTTGTTAAACAAAGTGACCAAGTGTAACATGCCAAGTGCCACATCTTCATCTTCTTATCCATCCTCCCTTATTCATATATTCTCTTCTTCTTAAGAATTCCTCCAATTCTTCCTCAACATTTAATCTTCACTTAGGAGTGAAATTCAAAAGGTTCATCTTCATCAACCGAGCTCCTTAGTCAAATAGATTCTTCAACGTTCTTCATTGATCTAATCAGAGATCAAATTGGTTCTTCATCAAATTCACATGCACTAAGTGATAGTGCATGGACTTCATTAATGCACATCATCCACTTAGTAGTTGTGGATGGAACTCCTTTCAACTCCTCATGCATTGTCACTACAATGCATGGTCTTCAAACAATGTTGTGACATTGTATCATCATGATACAAGTTCTATGAACTTAAAGAACAGCTCAACAATCGTCAGATATTACTAGAGAATGTTTCAACCACATCTCCTATGCCACTTAGTGAATCTCCTAAGTGACATGTCTCTTAGTACCATGGCCACTCTCCATTCATCACCAACACCATCACAACCTTTGTCATTCACATCTTGACTTTCCTCGACATCCATTCATTCTAAGACAACAACATGTCTCATTGACAACAAATGCAACACAATGCACTTCAATCTCCCCCTTTGTATTTGTTGTCAATACACTCCATCAGCACATATGAATGGGTCAATATGTGTGCCAATATTTTCTCCCCCTTATTGGAAATCAAATGCAAAGGTGTGGTGTGGTTATCTTCCAAAAATATCTTCCTCCCATTGAAAAGTATCTTCTTGAAAAACACTAGGAGAGGGATGATGTCACATGTTCTCTTTAGCAAAGAACCTTTAGTAAATCAGCTCTAAGTCTACTTGGGCTAACCCGGTGTAGAAAACAAGAGTGATATGACCAAGGAATTCAAAGCTGTCCAAAATTCACTGTACATGTGAGATCATGCTTAGGGGTTTGAAAATTTTTCAGATATAACACTTAATTGCTAAATCCTGCACATACTTCACAAAACTCATTAGAAAGTTCAGTGCAATGATAAAGCTCCCCCTTTCATCCATTTGTCTTCAATCCATACTCCCCCTTAATTGAAAAGATAAACTCAATTAAGAAACAAGGGATGAAAGCATGATTGGAATACCTTCACTTTTCTCAAGATGGTATTAATCTAAGAATCCCATCTACTTCAGATTGGCTCCCCCTCAAGGGGTGCACTCCATTCTTTCCAAACCATCCTCCAGCAGAGAATGATCATCATCTTCAATTCCCTGCAATGTTAGCACATGTATATACCAATGTATAAGTGAATAAGATGGAACCTCCTTGGTTCATCAATGTGAACAACAAGGTTGAGAAGATTCTCTCAACCGAGATGTCCCATTTTCACCAGTCTTCACACTTGCACATTTGATCTTCATTGATGTTTGTGCTAGTGTGGTTCTCAAAACATCTTCATGTGAAACCTTCTTCTTCCCTTTTGCTTTAGCAATTGCCAGAGCTTCATCTTCGACTCTTTGTAGTTCTCTGGCAAGTTGCAACTGATGTGGCCATATGACAAGTATATCATTTGGAAGAGTGGCCCCAGTTCTGGAAGTTTCACATGGTTCCTTAGATGCTGTCAAGCTACCTTTCTTAGGCAACTTGTTTTCAATCAATCCCTTCTGCTTCTTCTGGATTGATTGTCTATTTGAGTTCAGTCTGCCTCTATTGAATTTCATGGCTTCTTTACAAAGATCCATGATATGCCCTTTCTTTCCACAGTAGAAGCATTTCTTGGTGGTCCTACTGGATGCATCACCCTTCTTGGACTCAGACTCCAAGGACTTCTCTTTATTTCTCAAGCACTTCTTGGGAGCATTTTCTACTTTCTTCTTGCTTCCCAATGAATCTTTTTGAGCCATGTTCTGTGATCTTTTCTTCCTTTGAGCTCTGGATACAGCTGGAGACTGACATGTATCTTTTTGACCACTTTTGCACACATCCCAGATGTTATCAAGTAATCCAAATCTATTTGCAGTAAACAGATGTCTCTGGACCTGTGGATGTTGCTTCCTTTCTTCTGGCTTGCTCCCCCTTGGCATGGGCTTCCTCTGTGCTTTGGCATTCAGTGGATTGTTCCAACAATCCTTTGCACAATGCCCATACTTGTTACAACACCAACATTGACCCACAAATCTTGGCCTCTTGAGTCCTTCTGATTGTAGGGTACTTTTCTTGACCTGTTGTGCTGTTTCAGGAGAGCTCTGCTTCTTTACTGTCTTCATCCATATTTGTTTGGAATTATTCTTCCATCCTGCACTTTTAGTAGAAACACTTTTAGAAGCATGAGTACAAGATGGTATGGATGGTACCTTCTTTTTAGAAGTTGTTGCACTTTCACTAGAGGATGTCTTTCTTTTAGAATCATCCTGCTCAATGCTCACTTGAGTAGCAACATTTCTTCTTTCAGTTGACTGGGAGGCTTTGGCTTTAGGTTATTGCTGATTTTTCAATATCACCTCTAGTTCTAAGCATTTCATGTTAAGGGAGTTCTTCTCATCCTCAACAGTTCTTAGCCTTCCTTCCCAATTCTCCACCAGTTGTTTCATCTGGTCTTCATGCACCTTCTTTAATTCCTGCAATGAATTGTTCAGCTTCTTCACCAATTTTACTTTGTCTTCAAGTTGAGCATCTTTAACAACCATTGATACTCTATGTCTCTTCTCCAGTGCATGGTAAACATCTTTGATTATAACATTAAAGATTTCTTTCTCAGAAAGGATTCTTTGCAATTCTTCAGCAGTGTCTTCATATCTTTCATTGCAAAGAGATACTGTTTCATCTTTGGCATTTACCAGCTTTCTGAGAGTGTTGGTTATGCCAACCCTTTTAGCCAGCTGATCTTCCATAGCGTTGGCTTCTTCTTCTAACTGTGATTTTTCTTCTTGAAGATCATGGATGCCTGTAGCTATACACTTTTCCACTTCCATGGGGACAGTCTTCTGAAGATATTTGAGTGCATTCTGAAGATCATGAATTGTTCCATCAGCATCATAGCTAGGACAGGCTTTCTTCATCTTCTTGGCATGTTTCTTCTTTCTATTTTTCTGAGTCTTGGCAGATATCTCCATTTGAGGCTGGTCACTCATTTCCTCAAATCTGCACTTCATAAAGACTCCCTTGGTTCTTTTAGAGGTAACCTTCCTCTGATACCAATTGAAGTGCCCAGATCAGTGTGAATCACTGAGAGGGGGAGGGGGTGAATCAGTGATTCTTTAAAACTTTTTACTAATTGATTCTTAATCAATTAAACCTCTATGGCTGGTTAAGGCCTCGATCCACTCTTCTTGTATCTCTCAACCTTTCCCGGATAATGCAGTAATGAAAAGGCACAGGACACAAGGATTTACAAGGTTCGGCACCAAAGGCCTACATCCTTGCCATGCTCTCTCAGCATGGATTCTCCCATTATAATCGGTTAGTATTACAATGGTCGATACAGAGTCCCACTCTATCTCTCCTGAGTCCCACAGGAGGGTCTTTATACTGCGTCCCACAGTGTTACCAGAGTCCCACTGGCCTGCTCCAGAATCCCACTGAAGACTTCTTCTCCCTGAGTCCCACAGGGTCTTCTCCTGGCTCCTCGAGTCACACGAGTAGCTCTTCTTCACTTTAAGCTTCTTCAAGTATCCTCAGCAGTCTGGGATAAAGACTGCTGGCCTTGCTCTGTACCTCTGATCACTTGTGATGATCAGGATCTTCTCAATCTACTGAAAACTCAGACAACCATTCTCTTTATCTTCAGTATGGCTCAGTCTCAGTTCACTTCAACTTCATGCACTGAATGCATGGCATCACAATATCTTCAAGATCTTCAAGTCTTGGACTCCTCAGATGCACACCACTGATTTAGCACTGTTCACGTGTGCACGTGCATGCATGCATGCATGCACTTTCCCTTTCCTCTTCTTGGTGCAGTAGACCCACAAAGGGTGTAATCACTTTTCAGCACACACCTACTTCTTAGACTTCACACACTTTATGCAATTAGCTTACACACTAGAATGTGTGTTATACTTTAGTGTGGATGTCCTCCCTTTTCTTCTTCTTGGTGTATACACACTTCTTAGTGCACACACCTAGGTTCGGCCACTTCTTTAATTTGCACACACAAATTCTTCATTTAGCATACACTTGTAGACTTGGCCTTCACTTGTTTAGCACACTCACTTCCTTGTTCTTTTAATCTTCTTCAAAGTGTGCACTTCACTTATGCACACACTTGGTTCTTCATTTTTCACACACAAGGGCTACAACCTTCTTCTTCAAATGCACACACAAAGTATGGCCTTGTCTTGCTTACACCCACTACCTTTAGGGCACTTAGCACACACAAGATGTGTTCCTCAATTTGGCACACACTCAAGGGCTACGACCACTTGTTGTTCTTTTTGCACACAAAAAGGTACAAAGCCTTGGCCTTCCTTCTTCACCTCTCACACACACAAAGTGTGGTCTTCCACTTCTTGTGCACACACTGCCCGTAGGTCCTCTTTTTGTTTTGCACACACAAAAGGTGTGGTCTTCACTTGATGCACACACAAGGCTATGCCTCGGCCTTCTTTGTCACACGCAACCCGAACCCCACTTGTGTGCAACACACACTGTCCACGGCCCTTTCTTTATTCTTGCACACAAAATACTCGGCCTTCTCAATGGAGCAAGGTGTGGTGGCCTTGGGTCGCGCAAGCCACAAGAGTGGTGCTGCCTCTGGTGCGCAAGGTGCACTGGCTGAGGGGCGCGCAAGACCTCCTACCCGCGGGGCGCGCAAGTGCAACACCCACGGGGTCTTCCTCCTGTCGCGCAAGGATGCGGGCAGAGAGGGAACAAGCCTCGGGCGCGCAAGGAAGCGGCCTCTGGTTCTTTCTGTCGCGCAAGGGAGTAGGCGCGCAGGGAACACTTCAAAGCCTCGGGTGGCTTCGGGACAACAGCCGCGCAGGGGTGTTTGCGCGGGGCTTTGGCTTCGCAAGGCACAAGGTGCACTCACGGGACTTCTCTTCTTCAGAGGATCAGCAAGCAATCAGAGAGCCTCGGGCTATCCTTTTATAGGCGAGGAGAGCCTTTAAACATCCGCGTGATAAATCTTTGAACTCCCGAAAGTTTCGGTTTATCAAGATTTTCCAAATCTTGATTTCTTTCCTCTGTTTCCACGCGGGTTCCCTTATTTTTCTTTCCTCCTCGTGCATGCGATTTATAATGCATGCACGACCTTCGTTTAGGCACAAATCATGCAAAGCTCGAATACACTGAGGCCTCGGCAACGTTGTTTGCCTCGGCCGAACTCGAAATGCTCCCCTCGTTGCATGCATGCATATTTTATAGCATGGCTGTGTTCAGTACGTCCAGACGAACTCAATGGACCCTTCGGCGTTGAAAATGGTGGCCCGGAGCTCGAAATCGGTGCTCGGGTGGCCTCTGGTTTGACGGCGGCTGCAGGTGGCTTCGGGGAGACCTCGGACGAGCTCGAGGTAGAGGACGAGCTCTCGGCCGTCGGATCGAGCGATCAGAAGACTTTGGACGGCCGGATTAAATCGGGGGCGCGGCGGATCAGATGAGCGGTCCAGATCGAGCGCGCGATTGCTCGGACGGCGGAGATTTGCTCCCGGTGGAATTTGCGCGTCCCACATCGAAACGCCGCGGGATTTTTCCGCGGTTTATTACCCTGCCGCTGCCCGCAACTCCTCAGTTGCATCTTCTCCCTCCACGGTGCCGCCCCGCACCGTGTTCTCCCTGCGGGCGCGCTCTGCGCCCACTATGCACACACCGGGTGCGCGGGCTTCACCACCGCGTGCCCTGCGCTCCTTCGGGCGTGCCCCAGGCGCCCACTCGGTTGTCTTGGGTGCGCCCCTGCCTCAAGGGATGCTGCCTTGGCCTGAGGGTTCCCCATGGGCGTGGTGACCTTGAGTCCCACATGTGCCTTGGGTGATGACCCTCGGCTGGCCTCCTTGGTGGCCTATTTTTTTTGCAACAAAAAACACTAAGTCCTTTGTTAAACAAAGTGACCAAGTGTAACATGCCAAGTGCCACATCTTCATCTTCTTATCCATCCTCCCTTATTCATATCTTCTCTTCTTCTTAAGAATTCCTCCAATTCTTCCTCAACATTTAATCTTCACTTAGGAGTGAAATTCAAAAGGTTCATCTTCATCAACCGAGCTCCTTAGTCAAATAGATTCTTCAACGTTCTTCATTGATCTAATCAGAGATCAAATTGGTTCTTCTTCAAATTCACATGCACTAAGTGATAGTGCATGGACTTCATTAATGCACATCATCCACTTAGTAGTTGTGGATGGAACTCCTTTCAACTCCTCATGCATTGTCACTACAATGCATGGTCTTCAAACAATGTTGTGACATTGTATCATCATGATACAAGTTCTATGAACTTAAAGAACAGCTCAACAATCGTCAGATATTACTAGAGAATGTTTCAACCACATCTCCTATGCCACTTAGTGAATCTCCTAAGTGACATGTCTCTTAGTACCATGGCCACTCTCCATTCATCACCAACACCATCACAACCTTTGTCATTCACATCTTGACTTTCCTCGACATCCATTCATTCTAAGACAACAACATGTCTCATTGACAACAAATGCAACACAATGCACTTCAATCTCCCCCTTTGTATTTGTTGTCAATACACTCCATCAGCACATATGAATGGGTCAATATGTGTGCCAATATTTTCTCCCCCTTATTGGAAATCAAATGCAAAGGTGTGGTGTGGTTCTCTTCCAAAAATATCTTCCTCCCATTGAAAAGTATCTTCTTGAAAAACACTAGGAGAGGGATGATTTCACATGTTCTCTTTAGCAAAGAACCTTTAGTAAATCAGCTCTAAGTCTACTTGGGCTAACCCGGTGTAGAAAACAAGAGTGATATGACCAAGGAATTCAAAGCTGTCCAAAATTCACTGTACATGTGAGATCATGCTTAGGGGTTTGAAAATTTTTCAGATATAACACTTAATTGCTAAATCCTGCACATACTTCACAAAACTCATTAGAAAGTTCAGTGCAATGATAAAGCTCCCCCTTTCATCCATTTGTCTTCAATCCATACTCCCCCTTAATTGACAAGATAAACTCAATTAAGAAACATGGGATGAAAGCATGATTGGAATACCTTCACTTTTCTCAAGATGGTATTAATCTAAGAATCCCATCTTCTTCAGATTGGCTCCCCCTCAAGGGGTGCACTCCATTCTTTCCAAACCATCCTCCAGCAGAGAATGATCATCATCTTCAATTCCCTGCAATGTTAGCACATGTATATACCAATGTATAAGTGAATAAGATGGAACCTCCTTGGTTCATCAATGTGAACAACAAGGTTGAGAAGATTCTCTCAACCGAGATGTCCCATTTTCACCAGTCTTCACACTTGCACATTTGATCTTCATTGATGTTTGTGCTGGTGTGGTTCTCAAAACATCTTCATGTGAAACCTTCTTCTTCCCTTTTGCTTTAGCAATTGCCAGAGCTTCATCTTCGACTCTTTGTAGTTCTCTGGCAAGTTGCAACTGATGTGGCCATATGACAAGTATATCATTTGGAAGAGTGGCCCCAGTTCTGGAAGTTTCACATGGTTCCTTAGATGCTTTCAAGCTACCTTTCTTAGGCAACTTGTTTTCAATCAATCCCTTCTGCTTCTTCTGGATTGATTGTCTGTTTGAGTTCAGTCTGCCTCTATTGAATTTCATGGCTTCTTTACAAAGATCCATGATATGCCCTTTCTTTCCATAGTAGAAGCATTTCTTGGTGGTCCTACTGGATGCATCACCCTTCTTGGACTCAGACTCCATGGACTTCTCTTTATTTCTCAAGCACTTCTTGGGAGCATTTTCTACTTTCTTCTTGCTTCCCAATGAATCTTTTTGAGCCATGTTCTGTGATCTTTTCTTCCTTTGAGCTCTGGATACAGTTGGAGACTGACATGTATCTTTTTGACCACTTTTGCACACATCCCAGATGTTATCAAGTAATCCAAATCTATTTGCAGTAAACAGATGTCTCTGGACCTGTGGATGTTGCTTCCTTTCTTCTGGCTTGCTCCCCCTTGGCATGGGCTTCCTCTGTGCTTTGGCATTCAGTGGATTGTTCCAACAATCCTTTGCAAAATTCCCATACTTGTTACAACACCAACATTGACCCACAAATCTTGGCCTCTTGAGTCCTTCTGATTGTAGGGTACTTTTCTTGACCTGTTGTGCTGTTTCAGGAGAGCTCTGCTTCTTTACTGTCTTCATCCATATTTGTTTGGAATTATTCTTCCATCCTGCACTTTTAGTAGAAACACTTTTAGAAGCATGAGTACAAGATGGTATGGATGGTACCTTCTTTTTAGAAGTTGTTGCACTTTCACTAGAGGATGTCTTTCTTTTAGAATCATCCTGCTCAATGCTCACTTGAGTAGCAACATTTCTTCTTTCAGTTGACTGGGAGGCTTTGGCTTTAGGTGATTGCTGATTTGTCAATATCACCTCTAGTTCTAAGCATTTCATGTTAAGGGAGTTCTTCTCATCCTCAACAGTTCTTAGCCTTCCTTCCCAATTCTCCACCAGTTGTTTCATCTGGTCTTCATGCACCTTCTTTAATTCTTGCAATGAATTGTTCAGCTCCTTCACCAATTTTACTTTGTCTTCAAGTTGAGCATCTTTAACAACCATTGATACTCTATGTCTCTTCTCCAGTGCATGGTAAACATCTTTGATTATAACTTTAAAGATTTATTTCTCAGAAAGGATTCTTTGCAATTCTTCAGCAGTGTCTTCATATCTTTCATTGCAAAGAGATACTGTTTCATCTTTGGCATTTACCAGCTTTCTGAGAGTGTTGGTTATGCCAACCCTTTTAGCCAGCTGATCTTCCATAGCGTTGGCTTCTTCTTCTAACTGTGATTTTTCTTCTTGAAGATCATGGATGCCTGTAGCTATACACTTTGCCACTTCCATGGGGACAGTCTTATGAAGATATTTGAGTGCATTCTGAAGATCATGAATTGTTCCATCAGCATCACAGCTAGGACAGGCTTTCTTCATCTTCTTGGCCTGTTTCTTCTTTCTATTTTTCTGAGTCTTGGCAGATATCTCCATTTGAGGCTGGTCACTCATTTCCTCAAATCTGCACTTCATAAAGACTCCCTTGGATCTTTTAGAGGTAACCTTCCTCTGATACCAATTGAAGAGCCCAGATCAGTGTGAATCACTGAGAGGGGGAGGGGGTGAATCAGTGATTCTTTAAAACTTTTTACTAATTGATTCTTAATCAATTAAACCTCTATGGCTGGTTAAGGCCTCGATCCACTCTTCTTGTATCTCTCAACCTTTCCCGGATAATGCAGTAATGAAAAGGCACAGGACACAAGGATTTACAAGGTTCGGCACCAAAGGCCTACATCCTTGCCATGCTCTCTCAGCATGGATTCTGCCATTATAATCGGTTAGTATTACAATGGTCGATACAGAGTCCCACTGTATCTCTCCTGAGTCCCACAGGAGGGTCTTTATACTGCGTCCCACAGTGTTACCAGAGTCCCACTGGCCTGCTCCAGAATCCCACTGAAGACTTCTTCTCCCTGAGTCCCACAGGGTCTTCTCCTGGCTCCTCGAGTCACACGAGTAGCTCTTCTTCACTTTAAGCTTCTTCAAGTATCCTCAGCAGTCTGGGATAAAGACTGCTGGCCTTTCTCTGTACCTCTAATCACTTGTGATGATCAGGATCTTCTCAATCTACTGAAAACTCAGACAACCATTCTCTTTAACTTCAGTCTGGCTCAGTCTCAGTTCACTTCAACTTCATGCACTGAATGCATGGCATCACAATATCTTCAAGATCTTCAAGTCTTGGACTCCTCAGATGCACACCACTGATTTAGCACTGTTCACGTGTGCACGTGCATGCATGCATGCATGCACTTTCCCTTTCCTCTTCTTGGTGCAGTAGACCCACAAAGGGTGTAATCACTTTTGAGCACACACCTACTTCTTAGACTTCACACACTTTATGCAATTAGCTTACACACTAGAATGTGTGTTATACTTTAGTGTGGATGTCCTCCCTTTTCTTCTTCTTGGTGTATACACACTTCTTAGTGCACACACCTAGGTTCGGCCACTTCTTTAATTTGCACACACAAATTCTTCATTTAGCATACACTTGTAGACTTGGCCTTCACTTGTTTAGCACACTCACTTCCTTGTTCTTTTAATCTTCTTCAAAGTGTGCACTTCACTTATGCACACACTTGGTTCTTCATTTTTCACACACAAGGGATACAGCCTTCTTCTTCAAATGCACACACAACGTATGGCCTTGTCTTGCTTACACCCACTGCCTTTAGGGCACTTAGCACACACAAGATGTGTTCCTCAATTTGGCACACACTCAAGGGCTACGGCCACTTGTTGTTCTTTTTGCACACAAAAAGGCACAAAGCCTTGGCCTTCCTTCTTCACCTCTCACACACACAAAGTGTGGTCTTCCACTTCTTGTGCACACACTGCCCGTAGGTCCTCTTTTTGTTTTGCACACACAAAAGGTGTGGTCTTCACTTGATGCACACACAAGGCTATGCCTCGGCCTTCTTTGGCACACACAACCCGAACCCCACTTGTGTGCAACACACACTGTCCATGGCCCTTTCTTTATTCTTGCACACAAAATACTCGTCCTTCTCAATGGAGCAAGGTGTGGTGGCCTTGGGTCGCGCAAGCCACAAGAGTGGTGCTGCCTCTGGTGCGCAAGGTGCACTGGCTGAGGGGCGCGCAAGACCTCCTACCCGCGGGGCGCGCAAGTGCAACACCCGCGGGGTCTTCCTCCTGCCGCGCAAGGATGCGGGCAGAGAGGGAACAAGCCTCGGGCGCGCAAGGAAGCGGCCTCTGGTTCTTCCTGTCGCGCAAGGGAGTAGGCGCGCAGGGAACACTTCAAAGCCTCGGGTGGCTTCGGGACAACAGCCGCGCAGGGGTGTTTGCGCGGGGCTTTTGCTTCGCAAGGCACAAGGTGCACTCACGGGACTTCTCTTCTTCAGAGGATCAGCAAGCAATCAGAGAGCCTCGGGCTATCCTTTTATAGGCGAGGAGAGCCTTTAAACATCCGCGTGATAAATCTTTGAACTCCCGAAAGTTTCGGTTTATCAAGATTTTCCAAATCTTGATTTCTTTCCTCTGTTTCCACGCGGGTTCCCTTATTTTTCTTTCCACCTCGTGCATGCGATTTATAACGCATGCACGGCCTTCGTTTATGCACAAATCATGCAAAGCTCGAATACACCGAGGCCTCGGCAACGTTGTTTGCCTCGGCCGAACTCGAAATGCTCCCCTCGTTGCATGCATGCATATTTTATAGCATGGCTGTGTTCAGTACATCCAGACGAACTCAATGGACACTTCGGCGTTGAAAATGGTGGCCCGGAGCTCAAAATTGGTGCTCGGGTGGCCTCTGGTTTGACGGCGGCTGCGGGTGGCTTCGGGGAGACCTCGGACGAGCTCGAGGTAGAGGACGAGCTCTCGGCCGTCGGATCGAGCGATCAGAAGACTTTGGACGGCCGGATTAAATCGGGGGCGCGGCGGATCAGATGAGCGGTCCAGATCGAGCGCGCGATTGCTCGGACGGCGGAGATTTGCTCCCGGTGGAATTTGCGCGTCCCACATCGAAACGCCGCGGGATTTTTCCGCAGTTTATTACCCTGTCGCTGCCCGCAACTCCTCAGTTGCATCTTCTCCCTCCACGGTGCCGCCCCGCACCGTGTTCTCCCTGCGGGCGCGCTCTGCGCCCACTCTTGCTCCCGCGGGCGCGCTCCTAGCGCCCACTATGCACACACCGGGTGCGCGGGCTTCACCACCGCGTGCCCTGCGCTCCTTCGGGCGTGCCCCAGGCGCCCACTCGGTTGTCTTGGGTGCGCCCCTGCCTCAAGGGATGCTGCCTTGGCCTGAGGGTTCCCCATGGGCGTGGTGACCTTGAGTCCCACATGTGCCTTGGGTGATGACCCTCGGCTGGCCTCCTTGGTGGCCTATTTGTTTTGCAACAAAAAACACTAAGTCCTTTGTTAAACAAAGTGACCAAGTGTAACATGCCAAGTGCCACATCTTCATCTTCTTATCCATCCTCCCTTATTCATATCTTCTCTTCTTCTTAAGAATTCCTCCAATTCTTCCTCAACATTTAATCTTCACTTAGGAGTGAAATTCAAAAGGTTCATCTTCATCAACCGAGCTCCTTAGTCAAATAGATTCTTCAACGTTCTTCATTGATCTAATCAGAGATCAAATTGGTTCTTCTTCAAATTCACATGCACTAAGTGATAGTGCATGGACTTCATTAATTCACATCATCCACTTAGTAGTTGTGGATGGAACTCCTTTCAACTCCTCATGCATTGTCACTACAATGCATGGTCTTCAAACAATGTTGTGACATTGTATCATCATGATACAAGTTCTATGAACTTAAAGAACAGCTCAACAATCGTCAGATATTACTAGAGAATGTTTCAACCACATCTCCTATGCCACTTAGTGAATCTCCTAAGTGACATGTCTCTTAGTACCATGGCCACTCTCCATTCATCACCAACACCATCACAACCTTTGTCATTCACATCTTGACTTTCCTCGACATCCATTCATTCTAAGACAACAACATGTCTCATTGACAACAAATGCAACACAATGCACTTCAATTGTACATCAAAACAAAATCCATGTTTCCCATAATATATTGAATTATTTTTTTCATTACAATAATGTGAATTTCTATGTTATTTCTATGATACCACACTAAATGACATGTGGGAAAAAATATATTTGGCCATGTCTTTGTTATGTATAACAGGAATCAAATGATCTTTATGTATTCAATGACATCATAAACTCTTCCTTCATCATTACTTCAAATTTTCATATGGTTAGTCACAGATGTCTCTATATCCTTTGAATTATACATTTAAAATATTCCTAGATCCTCTATAGTATATTTATATTAGGAAACAAATGTTCAATTCATTCCAGGAATTTACAATATACTAAGTAAAAACACTAGTCAACCAATCATTGGTATTTATGACTATCATTTAATTAATTAAAAAAATTTCATAAATTTTGATCCATCTAATCAATAAAAATATTATGTTATTTAAAAACACCAGTGCCATTATACCTTGATTACTAATTGTTTTTACATAGATATTGTAATCAACTCCACTAAAATAAAATATGAGCTTCGTAAAAAAACATAGCCCGGAATTCCATGCTCTAGGTGTATGCATCAACCCATGAAATACATTATTCAGTCAAATAAATATGTTCTTATCTAAATGTAAAATACCCATTTCGACCTAATGACATTTTTATAAATTGGCCTAAACAAATCTCTCATAAATCCGATAGTTTTCATCATATATAAATCCCTAACACTGATTTTTCTACAAGATTCTAGAGGGATTTATTTTTCAGAATTGGTAGACCACATGTTTGGAACACTTTTAGTTTCCCCACATAGCTTTTTATTATCCTAAAAATAATTAGTTGATACCATATTGTAGGATAAAAATAGATAAGCATGAAACATATAAATGTTTCTTATTTTCCCAAATTTTTCTTCTCGAAAATCAACTTTCATCATTTTTATACGAATAAGATGTTGAATCTGATTAGAGAATTAAATTCCCCCCCTTGATATGAAAATCTTCCAAATATTATGCCCAATGTTTTGACGCAAAAATGTTCTTCTTATCATACACAATTTCTTCACATGTGGCATTTTTCAACATCCCATCAACAAAACAATTATGTCCACTCTTTCAGAACTCAGTGCGAGAAGTATGATTTAATGTTAATAACACAATCACTATCTATTTCAATCAATTACATCATTTTATCTCATGAATACATCAATATTTAACTCCATTCATTGAATTAATTTTAGTTTACTTTTCATATATTGTTAATAATTTCACTCAGTTGCTATTTCTGAGGACATCACATCCCCAAGTTCTATATTTTTATACCACTATACTTGGATTGTGTCTCCCCTTAAACCTGAAACACCTGAACATCAATTATTATAATTTATACGCATAGAGAGAAGGGATCTTCTGAAATATTAAAAAAGTGGATTTTGGTTTATGTTCATGGATCATCCCTTTGAAACATTCTTTCAATAAATTTTACTATTTTTTGTCATGTTTCAACTACATAGTAATCATTAACTCTTTATAAAAATGTCTTAAAATTATTTACCCACATGAGCAGTCTAGTTATGATATATGGAATATGTTGGATTGAAAATTTTCAGAATTTTGTATTTAAATCCAATTTTATAATTTTCAATATTTTAATATTCACTAAAATTCTTTTTTTCAAGAACATTTCTATGAGTAAGAATTTTTTCCCTCGTCATCTAATCTTGCTTCTTCCTTAACTAGAGGAATCATTCTCTTTCCTTCACTTCTTCTCCATATGGAATGGCCTATGAATATTCCAAGGAATTATTTATTTATTTTTATTTTTCCAGTTATCTAAGTCATTCCACCTGTTCTTGTTGGTGTTGATTCCTCCACAATATTTAGATTCTTCTTAGTCAAAACTTGATCATATCCTACTTTTTCTTCTAGGTTTGTTCACATTCATTATATGATTATGTTGTGAGTATAACAGAGGAGGTGATTGATACCCCTTTTGTTTAGCTCCATGTGATTCCCATTAGGATATAAACATATTTTTATAATTATCATGATTTCATCCAATATATTCCTTTAAATTATTCAATTCCATTGTTATAGATATACTTCTAGGTTTCTTTTTTCATTCCCATTATTTTTTATTATTCTAATGTATTACAAAATTCCCATGAAAATAACTTACAAAACCACATCCATTATAGGAACACATTGTTTCATGCTTTCTTGGATGAGATGTTTTTAGAACTAGATTTATTATTTTAACATCGAGACATTAGGCTTCTTGACACATACACATGATGTTTCCAAATCTTCCACAATAGTGGCACATCATGTCTATGTTATTCTAGGAGAATTTCTATTATGTTTTATCATGATTCTTATTATTTTTCATAGATTAAAAAAGATTTATATCTTCACAAAATGAAATATATTCCAAAAAAAAAATTACATGTTGTATAACCATGAATTCAACAGAAATAGAACAAGCTATCAATACATTATATAATAGCCTTTTTAGGCATGATTCTAATGTCGACATCATTTTTAAAATTTTTGGAACTATTAATAGCTCTCTTCCTATTTGTAATGCGAGAATGATCATCACATCCAAATAAAATTTTTCAAAAATAAGATATCCTTTGGTATGAGGAAATCCATTTATAGATTTCCTCAAAGGTATCATATTAGCTTTTCGTTTCATTATCACAAGCTGCAGGATAATCAAATAGTATGTGGATTAAATACTTCAGACCAATATTTCATTTGGAATTATATTTCCCATCAATTTAATAAATAAATTTATTTATACTCCTAATTTTTTAATAATTTTTCCCTATTATGAATTTTATCATTATTTTTCTAATGAGAGTCTTCCCACCTGTTATCTAAATATCCAATTCTGGTGATATATTCTCTATCATGTCATATTTATTCATTATTTTAAAATATTTCCAACAAATAGAGTAATTATATCATTCATTCTATTTTAGTATCCTTTGGTTAAATAAAACTAATTATGATATCTTTTTAGTATGATCACTGTTTTTAGCTTCTAGTTTCATAAATTCATCTAAGTTAAAATTCCTTCCCTTATAATAAGATTTTATATTTTCTATCATTGTGGAATTATTTAGCAATTCATAACCTATTGAATCATTCTTCACCCTTATATCATTAGCCATATCTTAAGCCTTTTAGTTAAACCTATAAAGTTGTGGACTTCAATTTCTAACATAGGGATTTAGATATCATTGGATTTAATATATTTATCCAATTTGTGATTGAATTAATTTATTTCATGGACAAATTTAAATTTGTGTATTCGTGGATTTTATTATTTATAGTAATAACATCACTAGGAACATCATATTCATCACCCACTTATATAGATTCATTAAAATTGTAAATACTCGCTCTGTATGATTCATCTATCCATTCATTAGTATGTTTTTGGCTTCCTTCAAAATAATCACCATATTTCCTTATAAACATCTACATTAATGAATAATAAAATACTAGTTATTCATCATGGAATTTATTCTCTTTACCATGGAACAAAATTATTAGATAGTACTAATTATTTAAATTCAACAATCGACTAAATGATGTTAGAGAAAAAAATCTTACAAAAGAAATCATAGCATTGGTACTAATTGTTTTGTCCAAAAGGGGCATAAATAACTTGATAGGGGGAGTAAATAAGGGTATAGATATTATTTTCAAACCTCTCCCATACCCATAGGATCCTATACTCTTTATTACATAGTCACTTATTATTATCATGAATTTTAATGTTTATACTGTCTTTTCAAATTTTATCTCATGATAATGCACTGAAATTAATGGAAAAAATACAATAGAAGGCCACATAGATTTTTTATTGGTTCACCATCATGAGGAAATACCCAAGGATAATAAAAAACAAAGTGATTATTGTAAAAATATCAATACCGCTCACAACCAATATTGATGATCAGTCTAGATTTCATCAATTCCCAGGCTCTTCTCCCTTACTTAGTTTTAGTTCATCTCAATACTTTTCTAAGGGTCAGTACCAAAGACTCTTTATATGGATAACTACCATTGGAGTGGATTACCGTATTCCTTTTTCCTTTTCACACTGTTCATGGAAGAGATCCACAAATAGTTTATTGATTTTTAGGTCATGCCTAGTTTATATACATACAGGTCCAAAAATTATAAGGAGAGAACACATCCCCAACTGTCGACAGATGATCGGTTGATGTCATGTTTTCACCCAAAGATGATATCCAATTTTTTTTAAAAAAAAGTTAGATTAGGGAAATTGATTTTTAGAATTATACTAGTTCCTTTCAAGAACATTCTAATGTCCTATGAAGATTTTCTGACTTCTGTCATGAACTACACTACCAGGCCTAGCTAGTGGGCTTTACAGACCACCATATCCCCTACATACAGTCAATACATCGTACACAAATTATAAATATATGGAAAATTACTACTTTGATGATGGATAATGTCCCATATAATGGATATCATCCTCAAATACAATTTTAGTGGGATAGAGTTCCCAAAAAAACACCTTAGACAAACTGTCTTTGCAAAATAGTCTCAACCTGTGGAATCCCCCTTGATAATCTCTTCTCCTCTTGGAATAGTTCTTCATGAAAATTCCCATACATAATCGAATTCATCAATGATTAAACATGAATTCATATGAATTATTCTCAATGTAGTTATGGGATTATCATTCCTTATAAAGGAATATTGATCCATAAAATCCCATAATACATTTTATTTAAAACCATGATGCGGCACGACCTTCGCCGCCGACTATGATCCACCTAAAAACCATTTTTCTTTCTATGGTCATTATACTTCATATCATTAATCACATTTTTTTAAATTTACCATGAATAAAATACCTTTTAAGACCCTCAAAATACTACATCATTTCTAGAATCAATGATACATCCCTTGAATAGAAATCCACTTGTGGACTGTAATCCTACCATGAGTAGTATCCCGTATGTAGTCATTTTATTTTTCTTCAAGGTCTAAATAACCATGCTATATGGACATACTTAATTTTATGATTTCCTTTATCAAGATTCTCAATCAATTTTCATCAATAACGATTTTTTGGTTTCAACATTACCCCTTATTATATTTTATTGATGATTTTTATATTGGGGGGTGTTGGTATAGTAAGTTCATCTTTATTGTTTCAGGTATTTCTGCATCCTTCTCTCTCAAAAATAATTAATAATTATCATAATCAATATCATGAGTTATAGAAAATGGTACAACTATTTATGTATTTCTTGTCGCTTAATTAACTATCTATAAGTAGTTTTTCTTTAGATATAAAATGAGATTTTGTATACCTTGTAATTCCCAGTGGAAGAAATAATTGTTATATAAAGACCATAGTTTTCTATTTTATGTTCATCTAACTAACACTATGATGTAAAAATACCTTCACATATATTTATTTTGGATGAAATGAAAATAGTTATTTCTGATTTTTCCATAAAATGTATTAATTTTCAAAATAATAAAGTCATGAGACACATAAAAAAGAGGATATTTCAGCCTTTACTAGTGCCAGAGTGGAAATTGAAAAATATTTCCATCGACTTCATCATGGGACTACCAAATACTTCTCGAGGTGAGAATGTGATATGGGTTCTTATTAATTAAATAATTAAATATTCACATTTCAATCCTTTTCGTGATACACTCTATTTAGATTAATTTTATCAGCTGTATCTCCACTTGGTTGTCATGATAGATGGTGTTCCTCTATCAATTGTCTCTAATTGTAATCTGAGATTAAAATCTATCTTTTGGGAAGGCCTCCATAAATTTTTGGAAACTGAATTAAATTTTAATTCTGCATTTTATCCTCAAAATTATGGACACACCAAACAAGAAATTATGACCATGTTGGAAATTATTTGATATTTTTCAATGGATTACCAGGAAATATGGGACCAAAATCATTCATTAAATAATTTTTTTATATAATAACAGTTCTCCTTCAAGTATACAAATGGATTCTTTTGAAGTATTATATGGGTAATAGTGTGGAAGTCAAATATTTTTCTATAGAATAATGGATATGAAATTTATGGGACTATAAATAGTGGAGGATGCGTCTGATAAAGTTAATATGATATATTAATACATGATGATAGCTCATAGTATGCAGTAATGAAATGTCGATAATAAGAGGAAAGACATCTCATTTGAAGTAGGTGATCATGTTATCCATTATATAAGTCCATTGAAAAGTGTTACACGTTTTGGTATGAAATGAAATATAATTCAATGGTTCGTTAAACATTATGAAATATTGTAGAACACAGGACAAGCTACCTATGGAGTAACATGCATTTGAGTTTATCTTAGTTACAAAATGTTCTTTATATTTCAATGTTAAAAAAGTATGAGCCAGATTCATCCCATATTTTGATCCCAGATGTAGTTCATTTTGAAGATAACCATTATTAATATTAGAAACTTATTCACATTCATCATTATCGAAAATAATTATTACCTAAAAAGTTAATTCAGGTAGAAATGGGTTTTTTGGGAAATCACATGGTTGAATAAGAAACACAGTAATCTAAAAATTATATGAGAGAAAAGTATCATCACTTATTTTATATGTAAAATAAAATTATGAGGAAATTATTTCATAAAGGATTGTTTAATGTAACAATATATTAGCTTATAAAATAATTTATTTCCATTCAAGAATTAAATAAATAAATTCATTACAAATATCAAATGGAATAATTGTTATTTATCCAAATAAATGATTTTATACTAATAGATTTGTAACCTCACATATGAATAAAAATCATTTTTATATGTTGTAAGTGTAATGATGATATATTTATATCATGGAATGTGTTAGTAAATGTTTTTAAAATGATAAATTAAGTGTAAGTTTTTCTAAATGGTAATAATAATTAATTTAAATTTTATAATTAATATAATGAATTAATGAAATTTTTTTATATAATATAGTCATAAATTATTTCTTTTTTTATATGATTATAAGGATAATTTATGAGAACTTAATTAATTTTTCAAGGTTTCATAATATCAATTATGATTTTAATAACAGTATTTTTCTAATAAATGAGGACATAAAACAAAAAATAATGTTGTCATATTTAGAAAATTATTTTCAAAATGTTTATTTATTTTTTCCATTATACATGTAGAAAAAATTGTTAGGTTGAATTTATGGGTGTTTTTATAAAAAATTTGACTATTTAAGGATTAGTAAAATAATATAATTTACAGTATATATACATTATAAGTTAAATTTAGTATTCATTGAGTCTTTGATATTTTTAGCATCATAATATATAAATCCTCTTAATTATTTTAATATATTTAGTGATAATTATCAAACAATAAATAGTTTTGATCCAATTAATAAACTAATGAAAAATAGGAAAATAACAGTCTCCTCCATTATAAATACCACCTCTCACAACCTCTTATCCTCAAACCCCCAAATCAATATAGATAATTAAAATTCATCACAATTCCCAACCCAACTCTATTCCCCACCTCCAAGACCTTTTGGATTTTCCAAATGTCTAAAACCATGGGCCTTAAGGAGGTTCACAATATGAAAAATTCACTTGGTAAAATCCACTTTCAATTTAATTTATTTTATTTTGAATTTCATGTATTTTCTTATTATCTTCTCATGAATCCTCATCCAATTGAGATGATGACACTATAATTTTAGATATATTTAAATTTTATTTTTTAATGAAATATCCATCAAAATAACACTCAGATTTTCAATATATTCTTCAAAATGAAAGATTCATCTACGACATATTGATTTATTGACTTTGAGAACAGATTTTTTTCCTTTTTTTCCTTTACTTCCTGAAAGGATTGTCAGAAAAAAAAATTATGGTAAACTATAAACTTATGATATATACAAAATTTTATATAAGGATATAAAACCAATATATAGATATAACATTAAATAGAATGATATTACATTTTGAATGTCATAAAAACTCTGAAATCAAATTAAATAATTTTTATTAATGTTTCATCTAATTAATCACCCTCATTTCATAAAACCAAATGATATATGGAATCATTATTTTTTGTAAAATATTTATACTATTTCATTCCACATGTGATTTTTTTATCTAATAAATAGAAAATACCTAATTAAAACCCCTTAGAATCACTGATATAAAAGAACATGAATGAATGAAATTAAAATAGAATTGTCATAAAGTTGGTCGAAACGTATTTTAAATGGATCATATATGGTATTATAGAAATTAACATAGTGTTTTAATATATTATTGAAACTATTTATACAAGTATACATGTGTTTTGAACACATTTTAATTAATACAACCCCGAGTTAAGGGGATTTTATTTAAAAACCCTCTTTTAGATTTATAAATAATTCAAATAGGAATATTTTTATAATGTAAGAATTTATGTTTTTTATTAGTATCTGGTTTTGGGACATTTTTTATGATAAATGGTCAAACATATATCTGCCTCAAAATAATTGGGTATGTCTATGTTAGAAGTTGACTTTAATGGTTATTCCATGTGAAATTGTGATGGTCACACCATAAGGTAGCCATGAGGGTTACATAGTATGGTATCTATAATAGTTAATGTCATATGGTAGTGGTGATGGTTAAAATATTATTCATGTTATTCCCCAAAATACATAAATAGTTTTATTTATTTTCCATATGATTTATTGAAACCTCATGTTTTAAATTTTTTTTATATGATACTTTATAGTTGACAAGTATGTATTTGTGAAAACAATTTAATATGTTTGTAATTATTAATGGAGTAATCGTTATTTTATATTTATGTCCCTTATTGACATTTTGTTCACATCCCAATTTTTATATTTGTTTCCATTAGGTTTAAGGATGGGTAAGAAAAATGAAGAAGTCAAGATAAATATTGTAATGATTTTTCATTATAATATTTCATGCTTTATTAAAAAAATATTATGAAAGAAATGGATACAATTTTAATAATACAAAAATTTTAATCTTCTGGGATGATATGTGTGAATTATTTTCCATTTCTCTAAAAATCATAACTAAAATGTTATTTGTGATTTTAAGCAAGTGAATTCTAGTTGAATGAACTAGATTGATAAATTTATTAGTAAAATCCTCATGGATTAATTAAGAAATACTTTTGAAAATTTACTATGAAATGTTCTAGTGGTTAATAAGATAAGGTAAAATAAATAATTTATTAAGGTAATTATTCATCATTTTATATCTCCTGATTTATCATAGGAAAAAGAAATCCATGGATTTCATGTTGTTATTTATAAAGACATCACATGGTAACAAAACGATTTGGGTTGTTTTTGATTGATTAACTAAACCTAATCATTTTATTTCGATTTGATATAATCTGTCATAATATCATCATTCATAAATGTATCTAAATGACATTTTCAGGTTACATTGTGTATCACATTCCATTTTATTACAATGTGATCCAAGGATCACATCTAATTTTGGGAAAGGACTTCAGAATTTGGTTGGTATATAATTAAATTTATTACTTAATTTAATTCTCAATCAAATGGAAAATATTATTGTTGAATTTTATGATAATGAAAGATATGATTTATTTTTGTTTAATAGATTACTAGAGATGTTTGATCAATATCATTCTTTGGTTAATATTTCTAAAAAAATTGTTTTCATTATAATATATAGATAGAACCATTTGAGGCATAAAATTGAAATCATTGTCAAAATAAAACATTATATGAATGGCGTAGGTGAATGTATGTCCATAATACTAGATTTGGTAGTGGAAATGGCTGATATGGTGTAGTTGATTCTACAAAATATGATGATGGATTAACGAAAGTAAAAAATATATGTGGATCACCAGATGAATGATATTTGTTTCGAGGAAGGTGATCATGTCTTTCTAAATTTATCACCATTTAAAAGTGAAATGAATTTTTAATGGAAAATTAATAGGATAATTTTCATATCTAATGGCCTTTCCCAAAAACTATCCTTATTACAAACTATATTTGATGATTCAATGTAATTTAAATATGTATTGTATTCCAATCATATTTTGAGCCCAAATATTGTTCAATTGGAAGAGAATCATACTTTTGAGGAATAACAATTTAATATTTTTCACCATAAGTAAATAGTGTTTCCTAATAAGATGATTAACCATGTGAATTTTTCTAGGAAAGGTATATAGTTTAAGAAGCAACATGTGAATAATAGAATGCTATTAGGGAATGATATTCCAACTTTTTATATTATTGAATAATATTATGAGGATGTGCTTTACAATTGGAGAAAAAATGAAGCAACCTAGATAATGATAAAATGATTCATTTTCATTTATAATAATTTTTATAAATTAAATGATTATATTTATTATAAAATAATTTTCAACTCCAAAATAAAAAAGGAAATTTTTTTAAATAAACTCATTTCATATATACATATATTTAATAGATTAATTTTTATATTATAAATTATGAATTATAATAAAATGAATATAATTTTTAAAATTTAAATATCAAAATTATGATTTCATGAGATTATGAGATATTTCTGAAAATATTGATTTTAATGTAAGTAGTGAATAAAAAATATTTTTATAAAGTTGTCATTTCATTTGAAGAAGTTATGTAATTTAATATCCCAATTATTATTATAATTTCATTTCAAATAAAAATGTACTATTTTTTTAATATAAATAAATAAATTTTAACATATTTCTCTTGGATTTTAGTGTAAGTTCATTTTTAGTTTTAAAATTTATTTTTATTAAAACACTTTAAATGAACAAAATATTTCCCCATTGAAATTAATTAAACATACTCTTACTAAAATACAATTAAGATAAAAATATAAATTAATATATAATATTTTTATTTCTATTAATTTAAATTCATATAATTGTGATTACTAGTGAGAAATTAATATAAATTCTTATTATGGTGGAACAATATAGTTCGACAATAACAAATTTTCCGTCACATCTACAGGTATAATTTTTAATTAATTTATAACCCTAATGTGAATTAAATTAGATAATATTTACATAAATTTTATAATTATAATTTATACTATTAAATAATAAATTCATCTTAATTATTTTCTATAAGGAATAGTTGAGACTAAATATAATTTTCCACAGTTATTGTAAATATTATTTTACTATGGTGTTAAAATAAAACATGTAGTTTTTAAAAGAACTATAAACATGCATAAATAATATTTAATGTTAATTTTTAATCCTTATATACTTTTTTTTATCGAAATTAGTTCTTTATTTTACATTTTATAATGTTAATAATACGGTTATAAAATTATCATTTCTAAAATTCTAATCTTGACTGCTCCCCATATTATAAAAATCAACCCCTACACTCTCATATTCACACATCCAAATCATTTTTTTTAATTAAGTACCAACCATAATACCATAATTAAATCCCTCCACACAACATGTATTCCTTATTTTGACCAAAAAACCAATATAGGTTGTCGTTAGGAATAATCTTAAAGAGGATTTCCAAAGGGGATATATCTTTCTTAACTGTGTGTATTTGTATTCTTGCTTCTACCACCTCTGTTTGACCTTATAAAAAATGTTTTTTTAAAATTAAATCTGTATCAAATATAATAAAATGTTATTATGTTTATGTAATAACAAAAAATCAATACCATTATCAACAAAATTATAAATTAACCCATCATTAGTGTTTATGGTGGTCTAATGCCTCACGAACCCATGTAATTTGTATAAAATGATCACTAGTAATGGATATTTATAATAAGGAAACTAATTTGATATTTTATATTATTAAAATATTTATGATATTTAAAATATAATATCTCATTTATATTTTACCTTTCCATTTAAAAAAATTATAACATATTTTAGGAAAACATGGCGACTACTGCCTCTACGAAAAGATTTGATTATTTTTTATCACCACATCACAATGAAGAAATATATATATTTAAGCATGTAAAATTTTATAAATTATATTATGATCATTATATAAGGATAAAATAATACATATCTATTTTAAATAATGGTAAATCAAAAATGGAACCCATACATATGCATAAGTATGACCAACCGTCTCTATGATTGAAACATTTTTAATTTTTTATAATCATATTATATTTTTTGTTTCAAAAGAGTAACAAATTTTAAAGTATTATGTCATTATTGACATATCAGCTGAATACTGCAAAAACATATGATATGAACATAAATAGTTATAAAATTCTATTTTTTGTTATTAAAGATAAAATAAATAGAAAATAAATTAAAAAAATTTCTCATGATTTAAAAATTATATAATTTTAATCCAAAAGAAGATAAATAATGTATGCGATGATTCAGACTCACGGTAAGGGACATTTTTTAAGAAATTATTCTTTGGAAAATTTATTTGTCAACACCTTTTCCTTGAAGTCAGTATTTTTGAAATTATTTTATAGAATATTTAATATGGAAATAATATAAACTTAAAATTAATTTTATCCCATTTCTGAATTTTTATGGGTTTTCAAAAAGAAATATTTCTATGGAATTATTTTCATTCTTTACAAAAGAAAAAAATTAATGATCTATTTTTACATATATATAGTGATAAAAGTTTTCCCCACTAACATAAACATTATTTGATGTTCAGATACATTTATAATATTTTGTTTTTTATTAAAAGAAATAAAATATTTTTAATTTTTAGGTTTTTTGATATTGAAAATTTGTTTTTTAAATATATTAGTATTTTGATAACTAGTAGTTTTTTTCATAAAATTTAAAAAGTGTTTTTGAAGGGGTTTTTAAATAAAGATGCAATATTAAAATTTTTTATTCATCATATTGTCATAGGACATTTACTATATGATAGGTTTCAACCCATTATTGCTTACATGTTAGATCGATATTTCCCTTATGAGGGGTGAACATATATAGTGATGTGTGGTCCCAATCATGATTTTAAAAGGGGAGTTCCTAGAAAAAGTCCGTATAATTTGGTAATTATTATTTTATCAAGATAATTATATTGGAATTCAATTATGTGGTTATTCATAATTTTAAGGCTTATATGAAATGATTTTACAAGGCACCTATATGACTTTTCAATTGTTTAAAAAGTGTTTTATATGAATCATTTGTTTATAAAATGTAATATAATTGATAATTTTGATTGAATTATTTTTTCAATTTCATGGTAAAAATGGATTTTTCTAAAAAAATTGGGTTTTCATATGTTTTCTATTTTCTAGTGTATAACTCTATTTCATCATTTCATGAACTGTATAATGATGTTTTCTCTTGTTCCATGTTTTTAAAATTGTTGTCCTTTTGTTTTAGGGTAAATGACTGGAAAAATCCCACTAGAAGTTCATGATGATTTTGCATCAAAATAAAATTTGTTTTATTGTATAATTCATGTATTTCTTGTAAAATGGATACTAATTTGAAGTATTTATATAATAAATCATGGTATATTTTCCTATCATTTATGAATTAATTCTCTAAAACTATAAATACGAAAACATTTAAATTTGGAGGAAAATTAATTTTAAAGATAAAATTTTTATGTAAATTTGTAGTAAATGTTCATAAAAAAACATTAGGCCACCATCAAGGGAACCCAAAATATAACAATCATTAAAATATATAATTATGATTTTCTAGAAAACAATTTTATCAATTCATATTGATACGTAATGGTTCCGGGTGCCACCAAAATGTGCCCGATACCATGTTGGTCACATGGCCTCAAACACAATTGCCCGAATGCCAGAGGCTACTAAATAGTAGCAGGGGACTTGGGCGTGATAGTTGGGAAACTATTCCTTAATTGGTAGAGTAACACAGTGTAATGAAATAGTAAACAATAGTGTAAGAAGTAAATCTATACAAAAAATAAAAAATGGAAGAGTGATAGTAAATAAATAAATGGAGAACATATATATTTGATTTTTTAAAACTTTTCTATGAAATAATCTAAACAATCACAATGATATAAATACAATACTAAACCAATGTAAAAAAGAAAACATATGTATTACAGGCCTTTCCATGCTCCAATACGCTCCATCTCTACAGAAATCATGTACTTGATGATGAAGGGTGCATTCCCTTATCTATACCTACAACAATATAATCTGTTTGGGTCAAAAATCATGACCCAAACATGGTGTGATAAAAATACCAGTATGAAACTACCAAAAGATCTGTTCCTAACTGTCTGGGAATATATATAGAAGTTAATATGTATTAATAAAGAAAAAAATATGGATGTATTCAAAATTAAACAATCCTAATGATTCACATTACATTCAATTACTTTTATAAATTGTTCAATCCCTTGAATAATGTAACATCTGGATCTAGCCTATTCTATGTATCCCCATATACAAAAAAAAAATTAGACGTCTCAATATAACATCTAAAAATCAAGTAAGACTGTGTCCAATCTTGTGATTTGGAAAGGAAGAACCTACAAAATCAACATTCAAAAATCACATTGACCCTATGGGTGGCCCACACAGTATATCCCCTATGATCAAGTGTTACAAAAAAACAAATACTCTCTTAGGAAGCATTAATCTTCAATTACTCCATATGATATTTTAATGATAAACAATAGATTCAATGAGGATGAACTCAACATCCATTCCCCCAGTGGCCTCATAACGGTATAATATTGACACTCTAAGGCAGCACTAACTGTCAATCCCCCCCTTTGGTATCGCAATGTAAAATACAATAGATACCATAGGGAAACCCTCAACATCAGTTCCCCTGATTGTCTAACTACACGAGGTTTTCACATCCCTATTTGATAGAATCATAAACAAACAATATCTTCCAGCCCAATTTAGTCTCAACTACTACATGGATAAGCATCTATAAATCATGAAACAAAATTTTAATTTGAAACAATTAAGAAATCAATTCCAACCTATCTATAATTGAATGTAATCAAGGTCTACCTCATAGAAAACCAAGATCAGACGACCATAATAATCCAAACATAGAAAAACACCAATGGGGTGCCCGCTAAAAATGTGTTTTAGCATTATATATCATCAAAAACCATTAATCTATAAATCAAGCTAAGGTAGATGACATTAGGGTTCAATTCTTTAACAAAAAACACTTGAATCTTGGGTAATCGACAATAAGGAATATATAACTCATAGAAAAATTATGAAAGGTAACTGACCACCAACCATGAAATTCTACGGTGAACACTCTTGAACCTCATCCCTTTAATAGGCTTAGAACATTGTATATCTATAAAAAGGTGAAAAAATTCAACATAGAATAACATGATAAATAAGATAAATTAGGAAGAAAGACTCTAGAATAAATAAGAAATCACTGTTCAGATTACAACGCACCCACCAGAGTTCGAATCAGACCATGTGCAGAGAAATAGTGGCTCACAATTTGATTGTTACTCATGGTTACTCCAAGATGATCCAAGGATAGAAGAAGATGATTCTGGATATTAGACGCGCCCCACTAAAATTTATCAAATAAAAATTAAAATTACATGGTGTGTTTATTTAATGTACACTCCATGTTATAGCCTCAACCGGCCCCCGCTATAGGCTGTATTCCAGGTCCCCTCACACGGCCATGTACTTGGCCCTTCAATGGATAGTACATGGATACCCGTGGAAATCGAGTACACATCCTGTAATCTGAAGTACATGACGGGTACATATAAAATTTCAAAAAAAATACATTTTGTTCAATAAAACCAGAAGAGAATCCATACCAGAAATGATGATCAAGGTTCTTACAAACATCCTCCTAGAATGAAATTCATCCCAAATTCTCCCTTATAATGGTGGTGAAGAAGAAAATTTAAACAACTATGGACATTATGATTGTACATTGGCCTCCCTCTACCACATTTCATCATGTACTCATATCTTCTTCCGTAAAACCCGTACCAGATGACACACCAGCCATAGAGAACCTTCGTGTTGTGATCTGATTTCTAAATAGGGTACTCCTAAAATGATTCATCCACCTCCAACTCAACCTCATGAGATTGAAAAACATGAGAGGAGTCCAAAAAGTAACGTCGTAGCTCAGAAATGTGGAATACATTATGCATAGCCTAGTACCTCGAGGGTAATTGCAACCGATAGAAAATCAGGCCATCTCTCTCCAAAACCACAAATGGCCCTGACGTATCTCAGTGAAATTTTCCATTATTGCGTAATCCTTAAATATCCCAACCATAATGTGACATGTATTTAAACCTGATCTCTGACCTCAAACCCCATAGTTCATCTCTGTCGATCATCATAACATTTATGGGGAGACTGCGCAATAGCCATCCTCTTCTGAATTGACTCCACCTAATTTGGGGTCTCTTGGATAATTTGTGGTCTCAAAATAGCTTCCTCTCCTCCCTCTATCAAACAAAGGGGTGAAAAACATTTCCTACCATAAAAATATTTATTTGGTTCCATCTTAATAGCTTCATAAAAAATGTTATTATTGTAAAAATATACTAGGGATATGTGTCTCTCATATGAATAAACAAAATCTAGGACTCATGCTTGAAGCATGTATTACAAAATCTGAATCATGACCTCATACTAGACATTTTTTTGGGGATGGAAAGCATTCTCATAATTACATGTGTACCCAAAGCCCTCTATAGTCACTGTTAGAAATAAGAAGTTACATGGGCATACCTTCCTGAAATTATAGAGTGTAGAACCCCATGAAGACATACAATCTATATGATATACAACCTTCAATTATCATCAACACTGATGGTTTCCTTAATCGGAAAGAAATGTGAATCCATCGTGAGTCTTTAAAAAAACCCACATTGCATCATTCCCTCGAGGTGACGTCGGTAAACCAGTCACAAAATCCATCATAACATAATTCCACTTCCACTTTGGATTGTGTAACTTCTATAAAATCCATGCTGGTCACTAATGCTCCTCTGTCACCTATTGAAAGGTGGAAAATCTCATAACAAAAATATCTACATTTCTATCCATAATTGGCCAACATTTCTGAAGGTATAGATGTCAATACATCTTGGTAGCACCAGGATGAACTGCCCAAACTGAGGAATGAGAATTATTAATAAACTCTTTACGTATGTCTACTAACACCCATAAACATCCATGAAAATGTAAGATCTCATCCTCACATAAGGTCCACCCATGAGTAGGGTCCTCTCATTAGAAAATTTTCATGTAGGACTAGGACTTTAGAATCTGATAGCTACCTCATTCACACTCATTCCAGAAGAGTATACTTATCATCTAGAGAAGAAATAATTGTCTATCTCTGTTTTTCGGACACCTCGTAATTCATCTCATAGTATAGATCCATAAGATGCCACTAACTAGTGGCCTCTTAAACATTCTCTATATGAGTCTTCATTCTCAATGCATCAACCATTTCCATGCCCTTTATAAGAATATAGGAAAGCTCAATGTCAAAAAACTCAAGGTACTCAACATACCTTCACTATCAAAAATTCAAGTCACACTATGTAAATAAGAACATTAGAGATGTGTGGTCATTGAATATCGCAAAATTATCTCCGAAAATATAATGTCTCCAACAATGTAGCCATGCACAACTGTAGCTAACATGAGATCATGCCGACTGTGAGATAACACCCAGATATCATCCACGAAGACATCAAAAAAAGATTCCAAATAAAGATGGAACACTCAGTTCATCAGTTCCATGAAATCTATAGGTGTGTTTGTGAGACATAACAACATAACCTAATACTCATATAGACCATACCTGTTCATAAATTCTATAAGAAGAATATATGATGGTCTAACATGCAACTTGTGTTAACTGGATCTCAAGTCGATTTTCAATAACACTCAGGATCCACTAAGATGATCAATGATAGAAACAATCCTCGACAAATGAAATCATTTTTTAACTATCGACATGTTCATGTTCTGATAATCTATGAATAAGATGAGGGTACCATCCTCTTTCTTTGAAAAAAGGTCAAACAAACCCCAAAGTGAAGTACGGGGTTAGATGAAATCCATTTCATGTAACTCCTCTAACTGCTTCTTGAGCTCTGGTAAGTTTGGTGTAGCCCTCCTATAAGGAGGAATGGTCACTAGTGCCACTCCTGGAACAAGCTCAATAGTAAAATCAACTTCTCACACTGGAGGAAAAATTGATATGTTATTTGGATATATATCCTTGAAACAATCCGCCACAGGAAAAAGTATATATATGATGTCCATTGGTCATCCACAAAATAACTAGAAAGCTCGGTTGGCATTTCTCCAAACCAATGATTTTCATGTCCAACTCTACTCGCATGGACATCAAATTGCACTTTCTATAGAGAATACCCACCCTTTGGTAATGTGAAACTCACCTTGTGGAAATATCAATAATCAAAGTCCTAGAAAGAGACTAACAAGTCCATTATGAGAATTCCATAAATGCATGAAATATCCAATATATAAATTTCTAATAAGATGTGACACCTGCAAATCACAATAAGGTACTCCTTGCACTGACGTACACAATCTATCCTAAGACCTAATAGAGTGTATAGCGTTATAACATCCCGATAAGTAATGATACAGAGCTCAAGGATCTATAAAATAGAAATAGATATAAAACTCTGTGAAGACCCTGAATTGAAAAGTGAATAATCTAAAACTGAGGCAACTAAAATTTTACCTCTAACCGTAGAGGGTTCATGATCATACTCTTACTGGATCACCTCCACTGAAAATGTCTGACCTGTAGCATGGCCCTACAACCATCCCTTTCTACCCTGAGTTGTTCCTCCATGTTGTTGTAGAAAGGATGCCAACTAGATAACCTGGCCAAGACCTCCTCCTTGGCCAGAATGACTAGACGATCTCTAGTTCCCTGACTGATTATAAACTAGTGATTCTGATCTTGAATGTGTGGTCAAAGTAGAACTCCTATCAGTAGTTACAGTTGAGAAAAACCCAAAAAATGTTGAAGATGAATCATATTGATACAATATTGTCACTCGAAGGGGTCTCTCAGTAAATATGGTCTTCTATGCTCACTCTATCCACACTGGAAGCACACCACATCGATACCTAAAAAATTATCCCCTCTACTTACATCTCTGTACGTAGACTCCCTAAGGCACATCCTACTATCATTCATAAGAGTAACAAATCTTGATGTCGAACCGCCCTGGCCCACATCTCCAAAATCCCTCAGATTATGCACGGTGATCAGTTCCTGGTTGAATATAGAAGATATAAAATTCAACCTGATGATGTTGACATGGGATCAGATGTCATTTCTATGACCATACTTGAATTTATTGGCTTGAAATGACTCATTATCCCCTGGAATGGTTGTTATTTGCTGCAGATATATAAAGTGAGAAGTGAGATCCATGACTAAAGAAGTACCACGTATGAGAGCCATGAACCATCGAGCTCAATGATCCCTCAAGGTATACAGGGAGAAATAGTCATTGAATTTCCACTTGAACTCATCCCAAGGCATAACTTGTTGACATACCACCTGTGATATCACATCCAAACATATCTTGGTGGAATCATGAAGCATGTAGTTGGAGATATTCAACCTCCTCTAAAGTGGTCTCTTTAGTTGTTTGATGATAGAATACATGGATTATAACTGTGAAACTGAGGTCAGAGGTCCTCCATACCATGGGGAAGTGGGGGATGTAGCTACTGAAAACCCCACGTCAACTCTTCCATAGATGGTTCAGGATGCGGTGCTCCCAGGTAGGTTTGCATAATATTCATGAATCCTTCTCGGAACTGTGCATCCACAACATTGTTTGGTATAATAGTTCGTTCCATGAAAAGAATTATGGGAGGATATTCAAATAGTAATTGATCTATCCTTTCCATTGTCTGGTCATCTCCTGACACATGGTGCATAACCGGATGATTTCTTGGTGGCATAACTCTTCATGTTCAATCCCACACATCTTTTTATGATTATCTAGGACTAAAACATTGAAGTGAAAGATAGGAACAGGAGAATAAAACATTCATGTTTGTCAAAAAATGGTTTCACGATGTGTCTATAATCCACATAGTATGTTCCCTTAGTCTTTTAACCAAGCATGTACCATTGCTAAAAATGGTTGTGTAACACCCGTACACCCGGCGTGTTCATCCACAAATGTGACATGTAAATGAATTTTCCATCATGCCCAAGTTCTTTTACATGAATCTCCCTTGGGTGACACTAAACGATGTCTTCATCCTGGTCACAATGTGTACGACTTATTTTATAACCACCTATTTCGTTGGTCACACGGTCAAAGACACGATTGAATCAACAAGTCATGGATGATAGAGACATGACGTGTACAACCTAATATTCATCCACATGTGTCATCAGTCACACAGATGGATACATAGACCTTAAAACATTGTGTGTGCAATCAGACATGATATGTTCTACTAGATGTTTTCAAACTCTGTGTCTCTACTCACAAAATCAGTTACACAGTTAGAGACAACATTGTGTGTAAATACAGTACATGACATGTATATATAGTACACGGTGTGTACATAAGAAATGTTTTTTTCTAGAATAGAAGAACACATTTCATGAGTTCTCGACACCACATGACATTTTTACATGGTTTCAAGATAGTAGTCCACAAAAATATTTTTGGAACCCTTAATTACATAAATTTGTTTTGCATGTAATGAAAAATTACACCAAATGAAGGCCTATAAAATTAAATTTCCAAAATTTTCTAAAAAAATTTGAACCAAGAGGGAAAATAAAAATTCAATGACCAAATCATAACATCCATAAAATTTAAAATTTATACAATCCAATAACCTACCTAAATAGTAAGTATTCTCTCATAGAATCTATCAAAACAACAAGCATATCTTACACAACATCTATACAAAAGCATGAAATCAATAATGCACCATGTATGGAACAACAAGAATTTATGACATGGGATATCTAACAATTGAATGTATGATTCATGATATGGAATACCCTCATCTCATCGGGTTGCAACAGAAATATAATTAAAATTATATGAATCATAATATCGTAGAACAAGTGTTTCCCCTAATGGAGAAATCAAAAAAAAAACTATATCAATTTCAAAACTAGAAATATTATAATTTATCAGGTAACTTGGATTTTCATTGTACATAGGTTAGCTACTCCAGAGAACATATTTTTACCAACTGCTAATTCCTTCCTCTTCATGTCTATAGTCTACAAATATTAAAACAAGGAAGAAAAGAAACATCTCTGATACCACATTAAAATATCCCAGTTCCAGGTGATTCCTAAAGGTTCCCTGTACCCGATTGTTCACATGTCGTCAAATGAATTTCCCCAAATGCGAGAAGCTAACGACTAGAAGTGAGGGACTTGGGTGTGATAGTTGGGAAAACCTTCCCCCATTAGTTGGGTAACATAGTGTAAATTGATTATAAACAATAGGGATAGAAGTAATACCATAAGACAAGTAAACAATAGAATACTAAAAGAAAATAAATAACTGGTGCACATATATAAATTATTCATGTCACATATGTCTAAGAAAGTATCCTAGAATTCCATGATGGTGGAAATATAAAACTAATCCAATGTAAACAAAACAAGTAAATTCCGGTAGCATCGCAAGCCTTTGTTTGGTCCCATGCCCTTTAGCTCTGCATCAATCCAGTACCTGATGATGAAGGGAAGTTTCCTTTATCTGTACCTGCAACCATATAATCTATTTGGGTCCAAAAGAATGACCCAATCATACAGTGACAGGAATCACTGTAGGAAACTACCAAAAGATCTATTCTAAATAGACTGTGAATATATATACCGCGTAATATGCAGAAATAAAAAAAACAAACTTGGGAAAGCTAAAAAGTAAAAAATTATATAATTTTCAATTACTTTCATTTAAATTTATAAATTCTTCAACCCCTCGAAAAATTTAACCTTGGGATCTAACCTATGTTATGTATCCAGCTGTACAGCAATAAAAAGAAGACGTCTCAAAAAACCATCTAACAATAAAGTAATACTATGTCCATGCTCGTGCTTTGGCTTGGAAGAATTGTCAAAATCAATATTCAAAACATCCCATTGACCCCCAGGGTGGATCCCACAGTCAATCCCCAATTATCATGTGTTCCAAAAAAACATAAACTCTCTGGTGAAGTACTCACCATCAAATCCCCATGTGTTCTATTAATGAGAAACTATAGACTCTCTTAGAAAGTGCTCAACATCCATTCCCCATGTGATCAGGAAACGATATACTATAGAAACTCTGAGGAAGCACTCACCGTCAATCCCACCTTTGGTATCACAACGTAAAATATAACAGACATTCAGGGGAATCCCTCAATTTCAACTCCTCATATGGTATAACAATACGAGGTTCTCACAGCCCTGTGTGATACAATCATGGACAAATGATATCTAGTAGACAAATGTAATCTCATCTACTACAAGCTTCTGTAGCTACAATTCATTATTTAGTCTTTTAAAATGATGCATTTAAGGAATCAATTACAACCTATTAAGATATGTAAAGAAACAAGTTATTCCTCATATCCAACCTAGAACAAATGGCTATAAAAATTCATATATGAAAACTCACCCATGGGGTGTCCCTTAAAAATGTAATTTATCATAATATATCATTTAAAACCCTTAATCTATCAATCAATCTAAAGAAGATGACATTAGGGTTCAATTAATTAACACATTATACCTCAATTGTAGATAATTGGCACTTAGACATAAATAACTCAAAGAAAAACTCTGAGAGGAATCAAACCACCTACATCGATGTAATACAGTGAACACTCTTGAAATTAGACCCCTAAATTGACCGAGAATTTCGTAGATCAAAAAAGTATTTATAAACATTCAACCATGAATATCTCAATAAAGAGGATCAATCAGGTAGATATTCTCTATAATAAAGAATAAATCACATTTGGGATACCAACACACCAGTTTGAGTTCGAATCAGACCTTGGATGGTGGAACACTGGCTCAGAAATTCATCGTCGTTCCCGGTCACTCCATCAAAAACAGAGATCCGAATAAGATGATTTTGGTTACTAGACGTGACCCCAGCCAATTTATCAAATAAAAAATAAAATTTCATGGCGTGTTAATTTAATGAACACGCTTTGTACAAGCCTCAACTGGTCCCCTCATTATGAGGTCTTCTAGGTCACCTCACACGGCTATATACTCATCCATTACACGACTAAGTACTCATCTGTTACACAGCCAGTACATGGATACCCGTGAAAAAGGTGTACATGGCGTGTACTCAGAAGGACACAACATGCACTCAAATGTACAGGACGTCCACTCAGAAGTACTTGGCATGTACTCAGAAGTATACATCGTGTACTTAAAAAATTTACAGAACTTCATTTTTTATCAAAAAAACCTCAAATGTATTTATTTTTGAAATTATGATATTGGTTATTAGAAATATAAAATAAAAAATTCCATAAAAAACCCACCAATTCCTTAGGTTTGGGAAGGAACACTAGGTTGTTAATTTTATTGTTGATCCCCAGTTCAATGAACCTAACCTAATATAAATTAATTTTCCAAGGAATGTATTCCTTTGAGAACAACCATGATAACCATTAAAAAAAATATTTGACAATGTTATCCCAACTATATATAAATGTTAACATGAAAAATTCCTATAAAAAGTTTCTTCCTCCTTAATAAAAATCGACCCTTATTCATATTTCTATGATTTTAAATCAATGCCTCCGAGATGGTGTTTCCATTATGATTAAAACAACACCACCCTTAATATGTAATTTTCATCACATACAACATTAAAATGATGAAAAAAAATTATTAAAAAAACTGGAATACATTTCATGTTCAAATTAAAACCCATATAAAATCCATACAAAATTAGAACAATTCATAAAGGATATTCCAAATAACATTTCATGTCCCCATATAAATAAACCATTTTATGGTTTTTGTAATTTCTTTCTTCCTACATATAATAAATTATAATACAATAAAAAAATAATTCCAATTTACAATCAATCAATTCACATTATTCATTTTTTACCCATTTCATTAACCAGGTATCCAAATTAGATACGTAAATTTCATATAAAGACATTTTTTATTCCATTTACACCATTTCTAAATGTAAAATTCCATTCTAAACACATTAATTCCATTCACAATGCCTTATTTATTTATTTTATAAAGAGTCAAAAATATAATAACAACCAACAAAAAAGGTGATAGGTATAATTATAAAACTATATTTACGTTATCATCATAAATTGTCAAAAACATAAATTACCACATGGTCAGATAAATTCATTGTCACACACACAATCCCACTGTTCAATACATCAAAATGAAAACTATTATACGAAACTATGAATTGGTTAATTATATTTCTAATGATTTCCAATTTCAATTTTTATTTTATACTTTTCAATAAAATTTACATAGAAATTTTAGTAGGGAAAATATAATAGGAAATAATTTAATTTAACAGTGACATTGCATGTGATGGTCGAATAGAAGACACAATTCGCTATTGGAAAATTAATGTGATATTTTGGATTAATTTAATTGGAATCCCAATATAATTACAAACCTCCTAAAATTAATTCTAAAACTATAAAAATGCATCGTAATATTATCTATCTGAAACAAAAAATTCTCAATCCACCAACATTAATAACATGACTATTGAAAACAAGAAATAATTAATAATAATCTTGTCATAATTAAATAATAGCTTATGTGTGAATGAAAAATTTAATTTCTAAGTCATAAATGTCCTTTATCCAATTAGATATTCCACCATACATGAACCAATAACAACCATCCAAAAACTCTCCACACCGTACTCCCAATATTAACCTAGTCCAAGAACCTATCAAGGGAAATGGATCTCAATAATTGAACAAATTCAATTTAACTAAATTTTTTTTACTATTCAACACATTTGAATAAATAAATTTTTTCACAACACCATAATGATGTTTTCCACAAATGTTTTCATGCTATGAAGAAAAAATTCTACATTCTATTGGTATGATTCTACCATTCTGCATTTGAATAATATTACCAATCTCTAGAGAAGATAAATAAATTAGAGAGAAGGAATCATGAGTAGATAGAAGGAGGAAATTTGTGTGTGGTTATATAAATAATACATGAAATGGTACCAGAAATATGTAATGATGAAGTGAAATCCAAAAATGGAATAGGGGATTCTCTAATGGTCCACATGTACGAAATATAAGGTATAATGTATATTCTATCAAAAAAACATGAGGAAAAAATAGTAATTCTTACCCTAAAAATCCAACCAACAAAACACTGTAAGATCAAAGGTGGGAAGTGGAAGCATATATAATCTATAATTACTTATTAACAAAACCGTGATGCTAGTGGTCCCCTATAGTTTGGTAGGGACACCATCCATCCAATTGAATTATTGGGGTTTAATGGTGGATTTCAGTTATAGATTCGAACACTTATCCTTCCTCAAGTTCATTAGATCATCTGTTGATACAATTTGACCAGAAATTTCCTACATAAACAATCATTTTTATGTTTCTGGACAATTAGAACTATTACTAAATTAATTTATTTAAAATAAAAGTCCATTAAACAAGATGTGAAACTCTATGTGAAATTAACTCCCATAATTACACCAGATATGTTAAAAAATTAATCATAATAACACTTATTAACCCAAATATGTCCTGGTGATTATCCAATAAGGCAATCCTAAATACATAAAAAATATATTACAACAACAAAATATGCTTTACCAAAAAATAAACAGTCTAATTTTAGAGAAAAACTTGATTTTTAGGAACATAAAATGCTGAAACATATGCCATAACATAAATAAATTTCATAATGTATGAAATGGAATTTTCTAACGCAAAAATTTTCCATGAAAACTAGGTTTCCTTCATCATATAGCTTATGCTGTATGAATTTCCACCAATTCTAATATCTAGGTAAAAGGAGAAATATCATAGACATGAAACCATCCATCTATATAATTTCATATAGAAACATGATTCTATTATTCTAATGACACCCTTGATAATGTTCTCAATCAACCACACATGACCAATCATGAAACATTAATCATATAATGTTACAAACAACCATTTTTTATTCTATGATAAAATTAGACACATAACATCGTACTATTATAGAATCCCATAGACACCAATATTTTCTAAAAAGACCTGACTAATTAATGAACCCCAAACTCATGTCATTAATGAAGGCCCTGAGATGGCTTCAAAATAGAAACATCTGACTCCCTATAAGAGAATCAATAAAACCTATTCTAAATGGACCATCCCAATCCTAGTTGATTCACCCATGTTATCAATTTGCACAACCCTTTCAAGATGAAAATCTCCATGTAAATCCCATGTACAAACTTATATTCGCGACGTAGTCTATAAAAAAATCTAAGTGACATTCCAAAACAACATCCTCAATATACCCAAGACACCAAAATGTTTCCTTAAAAACAATGGAATTCCTTCTATCCCATTCAAACTATGGTCACCATATCTTTTTATTATCCCTATTATAGTGTCTAAAAACATTCCATGTTTACAACTATAATACAAATATGGTATTCTACATAAAAAAAATAATCATAGATATATCCACACACTAAAATGATTGACTCATTTCAACTATACACAATAGGTCGCAATATATCCATGGTCTAACAAACATAGAACATCATTCTATATAATGATTCCATTCTCCTCTACACATGAGTTTCATTATTATAACTCCCTTAAACCAAAAATTTACGACCGAAATATTATCAATTTTCCATATCACCATTCACAATTAGAATTTTCCTCCCAACTGACACCCATGAAACAGAAAAAATACCAACTAGAGCATTTTATTGGCCTACTTGGAGTATCATCTACCTGTTATCACTCAAAATAACGTGAACACCGCAATATTTGTAGTGGTGTGATCCCAAACACATAAAATTACTTATATCACTCCCTGATCATGATACCAATAGTTTTTTCATCAAGAAACACATGTCCATGCATCCAAGACATGCTCATTTTGTTGTGTTAACCAAAAATAATTGTGAATATTAGATCGACCATTCCAAATCACATTGACCTAACTATTTACATGTTCCGACCAAAAACATCATGATTCATACATGTAGTCTCTTGGTCACCATTCCTAATCAATTTATATAAAAACCCTCATTGATCCGCATCGTACACACCACTAGTTATCATAAATTTTCAAAATGAATAAACTCTGATAAAACCCATATTACAATTTAAAAGGAATCTTCAATGCACAATTTCTTATGATATTTCATCAACAATCAATTCTTTCACCCATTTGACCATCTGAAACGCGTGTCATTTACTAAAATAGTTTTTTCATGTCTTGTAAAATATCATGTCATGTGGTTAAACCACTATTCCTTCCAATAATTCCTTATAGGCACACAAAGATACGGGAAACCTCTGTGATTTTCCAAATTAATGGCATTTCACTAAGATAATCAAATTCAAACACTCAAAAATCAACAATCATTATAAAAACATAGAATAATACCACAATCAAATCACCCTAGATTCATTTATATAAGACCACTATTGTCCAATCCTTATAAATATATAATAATAATGAATGTTGTTCATTTTTTAATACATCATTATCAAACCCATTTTTATACCAAAAACCCAAATATATCTTAATTTCATTCTTTAAACACAAGAAAATGAATCAATACATACAAAGAAAAAAAATACAAAAAAAATTGTCAAATCAGCACAGATTCCTCTATTAAACACTATCCAAACATCCCATGCATTAGTACCATATAAAATACTTCTCTAAAGACCTGGAATTTTCCATGTAATTTTATTTAATTATATGGGAATTTTACTAGTCTGCAAAAATTGATGGTGCAAGATTCTAAGGCCCAGAATGCCCAGAATGAATTTCTGAACTCCTTTTAGGTACGTTTAGTAAACGTGCGAGCAGGGTTTTCTAAATATTGAACCCGTTCTCAGAATTGAAATCTGAGGGCACCATTGAACTCGTAGAACTGATATTCTCTTAAGGAGACCTTCACCTCGATCGCAGTGGGTCGAGAGTGAAATATTTTTTTTTGGGGTTTTCGTTAATGAATTAAATAATATAAATATGTTTAACATTTTTAGTTTAGAAACCATTCAACATGGATTGTGGTGGTGAGGACCACCCAAGCGTAAACCTTCTTGTGAATGTTAAGAGATGGGGACCACTGAAACTATCCCCTAATTTGAATTGTGAGGTGGGGACCACCTAAACCCTTTTAATGGGAGAAACCTCATTAACTTCATCTTTAATGAGGGAGGTAACCTTTAGGTTTCCACTATATTTATTATTCCAATCACATCGTATTAATGATTCCAATTTAAATTTTTTCAATAATCAAAATGGTGAAACACATCATTTTGGCTACTTTACATTGTGGGTGGAATTGTGAGAAAGGATTGGATGAGGAGAGATTTTGGAGGAATTCTTCTTCTCCAACGATGAACCCTTCTCCAAAAAAGAACACATTGTCCAACGAAGACACACTCCACAAAGAATAACACTCTCTCCAAAGAGGAACATCTCTAATTACTATGAACTCATGATCAAGGAAACCCTGACCACATCGACGTCCAATTTTCCCTCCTCTTCGACGTCAACGAGCAATCGAGATAGGGGTTTTATTATGTGTGATTATGGATTCCCATGTTCTTACCTTATAAAAAAAGAACACGGATCAAATCTATAACTAGTTGATCCGTAGTTGATTTATTTTTTGGGTTAGGGAATAATCATGGCTGGGGGTTTTAGAGTTTTACTTTATTCATTTTAGATTTACTACGGTGCTTGCTAGCGCTCAAACGTGGATGGTGCGGGCTAAACAAACATGGTCCGAAACGTCCTCTGGTCTTTATTATTGGTGTTTTCTTTGTGATGGAAGAAGAATACTTTATACCATGGCAGGGAATAGACAGCGGCCGAGCCGGCCATTGGCGAAGGTTTAGTGTGTGACCGCACCATGCGGAGAAGACAGCTGGCCTTCAGGCCAGCCGCGGCGGCACCCCACCGCCCCACAGACCAGACACCAAAAGAGGGTCTTACCCGGGGACAAATGCCTTCGATCCACCAAGAAACCCCTTCGATTTTCCTCCAAAACGAGCAATGGGGCACTCCAACCTCTTAATACCGAGACATCAACGTGAGCCCTGAGTGGGAGGTATAATGAGGGAAAAATAGGAAATCCCAAGTGGCCAGCGATTTAAAAACCTGAACATTAAGTGTCTGCATGGATACCATGTATGGTTTGGAAACCTGTGCACCAACCGTGTGATTTCCACTATCTCACCGAGGGACATCGCACAGCTTGGCCACACAGTTTGGCAAACTGTGTGCCAATAGTGCAGTTGCCACTATCTCACCCAGGGACTTCGGACGACCTGTCTCCCTGGTTTGTTCTGACCGTGCACCAACCGTGCGCCCCTAAAAAGCCTCCATAACCTTGGCACCTGGCTTCCGTTGGATGAACTGTTAGTGGCGATGGAATCCTTGGAGCGAGGTTGTGCCTTTAGTATACCCCACTGGAGATATGTATAAAGATGGAGTATGGTTGGGTTGTATCGAGCATGAATCAAACAAGGACCTCAGGACTAAAATGCTAAAAACATACAGACCATATATCTAATTGATGGACCATCAGTTGTGTTGAGACACCTATGACATGGAGATCGTTTGGGTTACATCTTCATGAGACATTTTGGAAGTTGGCGTATCGACTAGTGGCTTGTGGAGTAGAACCTCCAGGACACAAGAGAGTTTAGTGAGGGAACTCAGTAGCTCTCTCTGACATGAGAAAGGGATCCTTCATGGGTCTGTAATTGAGGGTACCACATGAAACTTCTCTTGGATTCTATGCGAGACCACTCTAGGATCTTTTATGGGCCTAATGTGGTTCTAGGATCTTGTGTGGGTCTGAAGACATACCGATGATGTACTAGGATCTTGTGTGGGTCTGACGACATACTGATGTAGTTCTAGGATCCTATGTGGATCTGACGACATACTGATGTAGTACTAGGATCCTGTGTGGGTCTGATGACATACTGATGTTGTACTAGGATTCGGTGTTGGTCTGACGACGTACTAAAAATGTACTAGGATCCTGTGTGGGTCAAACGATGTACTGGGATCCTATGTGGATCTGATGAGGATTTAGGATCCTCAGTCGGTTCACCTCTTAGCGGATTCAAATGATTCAATAGATATATCTAATCATCTTTATATCATATCTAAGTTATACCTTTTGTGAGATAAGTTTATACCAATGTGGTACATTCCTTCATGGTAATAACTTGGTGACATTCTTTTGTGTGGCATACCTGTGTGTACTTATCTTCGTGGTATTCCTTCATTCATGGAATAGTTGAGATTTGGGATTTTCAGTTAGACTCTATGATTTCCCCATGATTGAGATGGATTTACTTGATAACTTAGGTATATGTATGGGCATATATCTAAGTAGGGTTTTCATTTGATACCTTATTGTGTGGTTTATCCTTGGTGGATTTTGTGAGACCTTGAGGGTCTCGAGGTCCCTACGGAGTAAAATTATACTCACCCCTGCATGGGAAATGCCCGCACCTCATTGTGTTTGGTTAAGATGATGTACATTTCTGACTAATGATTATAGTACCATGATTGGAGGTAGGAGGGAGGTGGACATTAGATCAGGCGAACTGCAGAGAAGGCCGTTCGTGAGATGTACCTAAATTTCAGGTACGATCTGTGGTGGATGATCTATGAGCTGCTTTTCAGCAACAAACTATCTGGTACATCACTATTTTCCTTGTGCTTTCTAGTTGGGGATGTATTCTGGCCCATTTTTCTTACTGTAGTCCCTCTTTTTACTATTCAGTTTTCTTGATTTTTCATCTTTTTGTGTGTATGGTTGTTTGTTTTATAGGTTAAAAAGGGAATGCCTTCCTAGTTTTAGGGAATACGCCTTCGGTTCTAGTCACCAGCCCCTGGCTTATGGATGGCGGGATTGGGGTAGTCACAGCACGGGCCCAGTGGGATGGGTCATGAATATTTGGCTTGAGAGGAGTCGGTTCTACCGTAGAACATAAAACTTAAATATTTATTAAAGAATTATTTTTCAACATAGTGAGTGTGGTTGTCAGTTTAGGTAATCCGTTGTTGGTGTGGAGACCTAATTATCCATACCGCATGACCTTAACATCTACATTCGAACTCAGTGCACAAAAAAACTGATTGTGTGTGTGTTTTCAGAAGTCTTATTTGTGATCTCCATAAGTCAGCTGGCCAGGTATAAATTTTTGACAGTATCACACCTATTTCCTTTCATTATTCCTCCGCATAGATAGCCATCTAGGGTTCAGAGAGTAGTACGCACTGATAACCCACCGAGCGATGAGACCTCGATGCAAGGAACTTTTCCAGTAGAGGCACCAGGGGAGGATCCAGTGGAACCATTACCCACTGGCCCACCGATGCCACCAGCCACAGTAGTAGAGGGTGCACGCCGCTTGAGTGTGTTTCATGAGTTCCAGCACCAGAGGCCACCTAGGTTTAGGGGAGATATGGGCCCACAAGCGGCTAAGGAATGGCTGGAGGCTGTAGTGAGAGTCCTTCGACTGGTAGAAAGGCCAGCTGATCTCATTGTGATCCGTGATGCCAGTCTTCTACAGGCAGCATCCGGTAGATGGTGGAGCATTATGTTCCAGTTTCATGATGAGGTGACACTTCAATAGGAAGACGTCTAGATCCTGTTTCGAGAAGAGTTTGTCCCAGCGACTCATCACACAATGCATATTCCATAGCTTCATCATCTGATGTAGGGATGCATGAATGTGGAATAGTACTCACTGAGGTTCACTAACCTCTCACGCTACTCCACAAATATAGTGTGGGACCCATTTTTCAGGGACCGTACCATCGATCAGGGATTCAGGAGGGAGATCAGGGCTTCAATGATTTCTCTCAGCTTCCGAACATAGGAGGGTGTGTTAGAGCGATCCCTCTTAATGGAGAGTATTCTAGCTGACCAGCCACCATCAGTGAGACCCACCACCATTCGTAATGTAGTAGAGTCTTCTGTATCTGGAAGTAGACTGATGTCACAGAGGTCGAAGAGGACTGGACATATAGGTGTACGACCGCATGACTCAGGATCAGTTGTGCGGGGTACAAGAGATAGAGCCAGTCATGTGAGGAACATGCAGTGTTTCGCATGAGGTGAGCAGGGTCACCTAGCTTGTGACTATCCGACCCATCTTATAAATGATCAGCAGACGGTCGAGGTACCTCCTAGGAAGAGACATAGGTTCAATCGAGGTGGACCGTAGGGAGTAGGCGGGCATGGCAGAGGAGCTGGCCGTGATTTTGGTGGTGGGCGACAATTTGAGATGTTGCAGCCACCACCACTAGGTGGTCCACCCCGACCATAGGGATCAGGTAGATATGGGCAAGCTCAGCTCTAGGAAACTGAGGCCTACAATCACGGTGCTCCATAGATGATATGAGGTACGATCTATGTCTATTATACCATAGATGCAGTACTTATAGACACATGTGCCAGTCATTATTTTATTGCCACTTCCCTTATTCAGAGCATTATGATTCCGATGGAGTCTTTGGATCGATTCAGACGACTAGAGACTCATACAGGATGAGATTCGATGTTTACACACTAGTGCAGATAGTGTGATATTAATTTAGGAGGAGAGAGCTTCAGCTAGGATCTCCTAGTAGCGATGTCAAGGCCTTATGACGTCATCTTGAGTATGGACTGGTTATCTACATTCCATGATTAGATTGACTGTATTAGGCACAACGTGCAGTGTTTTTGCACGGATAGGACTTGGTTTACCTTCACCGGAGAGAAGGGAGCCTTTTCTGTACAGGATGGACTTGCCTGGAAGAGGGTGCAGCTGATCCCTTATCAGTTGGCTAGCCTTACCCTCAGAGCGATTGATGTGGAGAGTCCGAGATATCATGTAGTGGTGGACCAATATGCAGATGTCTTCCCTGATGATGTTCTAGGTCTACATCCTCACAGATAGGTGGGATTTTACATTGAATTGTAACATGGGATGACACAGATATCTACACGAACATATTGGATTGCTCCCGCAAAGCTTCTTAAGCTGCATGTACAGCTAGAAGACTTGCAGGGAAAGGGATTCATCTAGCCCATTGTTTCACCTTGGGCTGCCTTGATTTGGTTCACCAAAAAAGCAGATGGACGTTTGAGACTTTGTGTTGATTATAGGTTCCTACACTAGGTGGCTGTGAAGAACAAGTACCCACTCATGAGGATTGACGACTTCTTTGATCTGTTGAAAGAATCATGGTGGTTCTCGAAGATATACCTCAGATCAGGATATCAACAACTCAGTGTGAGAGACGAGGATGAGCAGAAGATAATATTCAGATGTCGGTATGGCCACTATGAGTTCTTGGTGATGCCATTCGGCATGACCAATTCCACAACTATGTTTATGGGACTCATGAACAAGATCTTTCATCCATACCTTGATCACTTGGTTATAGTATTCATCGAGGACATTATTATTTACTTGACTACTGAGGAGTAGCATTCCTAACATTTGAAGGTAGTACTTGACACACTATGAGAGCACAAGATTCATGGTAAGCTCTCGAAGTGTCTATTCTATATCAGATAGGTATACAATCTGGGACATGTCATATTGGTCGTTAGAGTTGTAGTGGATCGAGGGAAAAGTGAGGTGGTACTTTCTTGGGAGCCACCCAATAGTGTGAATAAGGTATGAAGTTTCCTGGGATTGGCCGGATACTACCAGAGATTTGTGCTAGATTTCTCCAGAGTTGCAGCACCAATTTTGGCGTTAACGAAGAAGGAGAAACCATTCATGTGGTCAGAGAGATTTTAGCAGAATTTTCAAGAGCTGAGGAAGAGGCTGACTAGTGCCCCCATCTTGAGGATTCTATATGAGGGAGTTGGGTATGTAGTCTATAGCGACGAATCAGGGATCAGGTTTGGATGTGTTCTAATTCAGGAGTGAGTAGTGATCAAATATGGTTCTCAACAACTGAGACAACATGATCAGAACTACTCTAAGGATGACCTAGAGTTAGTAGCAGTGGTATTTTCCTTGATGATGTGGCGACATTACATGATGGGAGAACTTTTTTTATTCTAATCAGATCAAAAGATTATCACGTATATATTCTCTCAGAATGAAATAAACCTGAGATAGCCACATTGTCTTTAATTCCTCAAGGATAATTACATCGAGATAGTCGATACTCCTGTGAAGGGAAACGATGTAGAAGATGCACTCAACTAAAGGTATTGTATACAGCTACTGGGGGAGGCGATAGAATATCTGGCCACTTTACAAATATCCTTTATGGATTGGGATGAAGCAGCTTTCATTTTGTCTCTTACAGTCACTCCCCCACTTCATCAGTGAGTCAGGGAGGCACAATGTGGGTACATTGACTAGAAGGCTCGACATGTATATATATCCATAGGACAGACACCTGATAGATTTTTTGAAGGTGGGGAGGACCTCATTTTTTTCAGAGGACATACCATGTTACCAATGTCACATTAGAATGAAGTGCTAAGGTAGTTATACAGATCCCCTATAGCGGTAAATTCATGAGTGATGAAGATGTACCAGGATCTCCGATGACAACACTGGTGGCCGGGAATGAATAAAGCAGTAGTAGAGTTTGTCTTTTGGTGCCTCACGTGTCCGCAAGTGAGGGTAGAGAATCAGGTACCAGCAGGCATGGTTCAACCTTTAGAGGTCCCAGAGTGTAAGTGGGATGAAATATCCTTAGAGTTCATGAAATGACTTCAATGTATATCTAGGAGTCATGATTCTATCGGGGAGATCTTCGAACGACTCACCAACTCGGCCCACATCCTACCGATCAGAGAGCAGGGCTTAGTAGAGAGCTTGGGATGCATCTATGTGAAGGAGATTGTGCGGCTACAATGAGTACCCTCGACGATTGTCTCTGATAGTGATACATGTTTCACTTCCCGACTATGGAAGGGGTTGCATGAGGTGTTCGGGATGCAGCTTCATTTGAGCACTACCTTACATCCTCAAATGGATAGCCGGACTGAGCGGATCATTCAGAACCTCAAGAAAATGTTTCGTGATTATGTCCTCGACATCAGTCACATCTGGGAGGATTACTTACCTTTGTTGGAGTTTTCCTACAACAACAGCTATCACTCCACTATTGACATGGCACGATTTGAGGCATTGAACGGGAAACCTTGCAGATCACCATTGTGCTGGACTGGCCTAGGGGAGCCACCACTAGTGGAACCCAAGATCATACAAGCTACCACAGGGAAGGTGCAGATAATCCAGGAACATATGAAGACTGCACAACGTGGACAAAAGTCTTATGATGATAGGAGACGAAGAACTCTAGAGTTCGAGGATGGTGACCATGTCTTTCTAAGGGTCTCACTCCGATAAGGTCTGTGGAGATTTGACTGAGGCAGAAAGTTATCTCTGAGGTTCATTGGACCTTTTAGGTCCTCAGCAGAGTTGGAATGGTGGCTTACCACTTAGCTCTTCCACCTCATTTTTACCAGGTGCATGATTTCTTCCATGTATCCAAGATGAGGAGATACATGCACGACACTTCTCACATCATCAACCACGAAAATCGCGACATCAATGATGTGGCTAAATTTACGGAGGTTCCTGTTGATATTTAGGATTGACATGAGTGGGTCCTTCGTGGGTGGTAGATACCCCTAGAGTGCACTCACTGGTAGCACGAGAACCTTCAGGAGAGCACAAGGGTGTGGGAGGCTCAGATGCATGCTCAATACACCCACTTGTTTTCCTTAGTTTGAGTTGTGGCTTACGGTGATGTAAAGCCATGAGATGGGGATAATGTAATGGACCAGAATTTTCCATGAATTTTTTTATTTATATGGTTATTTTATGAGTCTTCAAAAAATTGACTACTCATGATTCCGAGGCCCGGAGTTCCCAGAATGAATTTGTAAACTTTTTTTTGGTATGTTCATTAAACATGCGAGAGGATTTTTCTATCTTTTTTACCAGTGCATTTAATTGAAATCTAAGGGAACCTTTGAACTCACATCACTGATATTCACTTAAGGAGACCATTACCACAACTGTAGTAGGTCAAGAGTGAAAGATAATTTTTTTTCCATGAAAAAATTAAATAAAATAATAATGGATAAATTTTTTATTTTAGATACCACTCAACATGGGTTATGTTGGTGGAGAACACCCAAGACTAAACCTCCCATGAAAATGTTAAGAGGTGGGGACAACTTGAACGAATACCTAATTTTAATTGAGAGGTGAGGACCACCCGAACCCTCTTAATGGCATAAATCTCTTGACCACCCACTTTAATGAGGCAGGTGACCTTTAGGCTTCCCCTATATTTATTATACCAACCACATTGTATTAATAATTACAATTAAATTTCTTCCAAAAATTAAATTCATGAAACACATAATTTTGGCTAATTTACATTTTGGGTGGAATTGGGAGAAAGGATTGGAAGAGGATAGATTTTGGAGGAATTATTCTTCACCAATGAAGAACGCTTCTCAAACAGAGAACACATTATCCAAAAAAGAACTCACTCCCCATAGATGAAATCTCTCGTCAACGAGGAACATCTTCAACATCATTGAACTGACGATCGAGGAAACACCGACATCACCAATATTCGTTCTTTCCTCCTATTCGACATTAACGTGCAATTGAGGTATGAGTTTTATTATGTGTGAATATGGATTCCCATGTTATTCCCTTCTAAACAAAGAATGCGGATCAACTCTGTAACTATTTGATTCGGAGATGATTCCTTTTGAGGGTTTGGGAATAATCATTGTCAGGGGATGTAGAGTTTGATGATCTTCTTTATAGACATGTTGTACTGCTTTCTACCTCTCTAGCGCGGAGGGTGCGGGCCAAACAAGCAGGGCCTGACCCCTCTATAGTTCTTCATTATTAGTGTGTTCTTCGTGATAAAAGAAGAAGACTTTGTTCCACGGTGGTGAATGGACAGTGGCCGAGCTAGCCACCGGTGAAGTCGCGGTGCGCGACCGCACCGTGTGAAGAATATAGCGTGCCATCCGGCCATATGTGGTGGCACCTAGCTACAATACATCCCTCGTGCTAAAAGAAGGACTTACATGAGGAGAACCAGCATTGATCCACCAAGAATCCCATTCGATTTACCTCCAAAATAAGATAAGGATCTCCCGCAACCCCTAAAAACTGGTAATTCTGTGTGAACCACATGTTCGGTGTAGAATGATGGGAAAATGGAAAATCCTGAGTGGCTAGGGACTTAAAAACCCAAAATTTATGTGGCCTCATGGCTACCCTGCATGGTTTGAAAAAACGTGTGACAATTGTGTGGTTTCCAATGTCTCACCCAGGGACTTCGCATGGCTTGGCTGCACGGTTTGGAAAACCGTTTGCCAACCGTGTGGTTGCCATTGTCTCACCCAGGTACTTCGCACGGCCTGACCGCACTGGTTGTTCAGACCGTGCTCCAACCATGTGACCAAGCACAACTTCCATGACCTTGGAATCAAGCATATGTTTGATAAAACATCAGCAGCGTTGGAAACATTTGAGAGAGATTGTGCCTTTAGTATACCCCACTTGAGAGTTTGATAATAATGGAGTATGGTAGGGTTGGATCGAGCACAAATCCAACCTGGCCCTCGGGACTAAAATTATAATGACATTCATCTCATGTATCCGATTGACGCATAGTCTATTGCGTTGTGACCCATATAACATTGAGATCGTTTGGGATACTTCTTCGTGAGTCTTCTTGGAAGTTAGAGTATCGACCAGTGTCTTGTGGTGTAGACCCTCCCAGATACATGCATGCTTAGGGGGAAACCAGTAGTTGGATTTGAATATAGAAAGGGATCCTTCAGGGGTCTATAATTGAGGGTCCTAAATAGAACCACTCTTGATTTCTATGAGGGACCATTCTAGGATCATGTGTGGGTATGATGTTGCACTACGATATTGTGTGGGTCTGACGAAATATCAACGATGTACTAGGATCATGTGTGGGTCTGACAATGAATTGATGGTGTAATTGGATCATGTGTCATTCTGAGGGTGTACTGATGCTATACTAGGATCATGTGTGGGTAGGACGACGTACTGATGTTGTACTAGGATCTTGTGTGGGTCTTATGATGTACTGACAATGTACTTGGATCTTGTATGGGTTTGACGATGTAATAGGATCCTTTGAGGGTCTGATGATGATTTTGGTTCTTCCATGGGTCCACCTCTTAAAAGAGTAAGATGATTCAGTAGTTATATCTAATCATCATTACTACAGTATCTAAGTTATACCTTGTGTGAGCGGAGTTCTCACATATGTGTTACATTCATTCATTGTAATACCATGGTGTAATTATTCTGTGTGGCGTACATGTGTGGTACTTGCCTTCATGGTATTCCTTCCTTAGTGGAACAGTTGAGATTTTGGATTCTGAGTAGGTCTCTATGTGTTTTTCATGACTGAGATGGGTTTACGTGATAAATTTTGTATATGTATGGGAATATACCTTTGTAGGGTTGTCAGTTGATTCCATTCTTTGTGGTTTATGTTTGGTGGATTTTGTGAGACCTTAAGGATCTCTGGATCCCTATATATTATCGTTATACTCACCCCTACATGGTCTATGTCTGCACGTCATTGTGTTTTGTGTAGATTACATACAACTCTAGCTAAGGACGATAATACCATGATTTGAGGTTTCTCTGAGGTGGACCTTAGATGAGGTGAACTGTAGAGACGACCGTTCGTGAGATTTACATACCCTTCAGGTAGGATCTGTGTTGGATGATCCAGGAGCTACTTTTCACTTAACATATGTCTTGTACATTCCATTTTTCCTTTCACTTTTCAGTTGGGCTTGTATTCTGGCCCCTTTTTGTTACTGTACTCACTTGTTTTACTATTCAATTTACTTGAGTTTGTTTCTTGTTGTGTTCATGTCTGTGTTTTTTATAGGTTATAAAGGCAATTCCTTCCCAATTTTATGGAATATGCCTTCGGTGCTAGGAACTAGCCACTGGCCTATGGAAGGCAGGCTTGGGGTAGTCACATCACGAGCCCCAGGGGACGAGTCATGAAAAATTCAATCAGTATCTTCATAACTAATGGCACCCACATTTGATGGAAATTATCCTCTCAGGTACACCTTTATAATCGAAAGAACACAACTCCCCTCTATTTTATGTAGGCCCTTATGGTCCCCTATATTCTTGTACGCTGTCCAATATTCAATATCTCACCCTCCAATTAAAACCACGATCAACCTACCAACTCTCACGTGATGCATAACTAATAGAAATAACAGTTTTAATAGAATATCACAAGTATAAGAAATAGTTACAACTAATTTTATAACTAGAATATATTTCCACAATCCTATACACCCACTTGATAAAGGCCTCAAAACTCAGGTTCTCACTCTCCGTGTGGCCAAATTTTTCTGATTTTCATGGTATGGTCACATAAAACCTAATTAGATCAACATAATTTTCTATTTTATAGTCTCAACAACACTTGGATACCACAATACTAATGTACTCGTAGAAGTTCCAATCACTACTATAGATGTTACATATAATTTTCCAACTAGTTCTTCACCGTAAACATATATGTAGGATTCAGAATTTTGTTATTAAATTTTAAATTTTTTTCTTTTCATTAAATATTTCTCATTTAAATAAGATATATAATATATATTATCAATGTAAAACCATTATATATTTTATATTCAATTATATATTTCAATAATAACCTAATAACCAATAAAATACATCACATAATTTAAATTTTTTAGTAAATTTTTACCATTAAGGATCTAGTAAATGAATTATAAATTATATGTTATAGTAGAAATATAGAAATATATAATTTTTAATTAGCATTTTTTTGTTTAGATATAATAATTATTAGTTAAATGATCACATAACATTATTTTATCTTATCATATAATCAATTTTGAAATATTAATCGATAAATGTTTACATGAAATCGCTATGTAAATATATATTGGAACAATAATTTAGTATCCCGTCTATGATTTAGTAAACAAATACACATAGTCAATAAATTACATTTGACCTTACTTGACGTGTATGATTCCTAAACTCATACAGAATGTTTTCCAAATACCATTGGATGTATCTTCAAAATCATATCTATCACTTGAGGTGAAATTTGATAAACTATAAAAGGAGGCAATATGAACTAATATCACATCCCTTTCAATGTGATCTTTCATCATAAATTGTGTGGAAAAATATATACATTATTTATACCATATATCTAAAACATATAATATCTAATATAACCATCTAAAATATTAAAAACATGAAATTAATTCATTTATATGTGTTTGTAATGTCCCGCTACCCCGGACCACAAATCGGTTTCTTGAATAGTAGTTGTTATTATACATTATGCATCCCACCAAATAATTACACGTCTATTAGTTAAAAATTTGGGACTAAGGTGGTAAAATGGGACACTATACCAATATATAATAGTAATGACACACAAAATGAATAAAATCATATAAATTATTGATAAAAAATTTAAAACAAAAATTCAAGAATCGATTAAAACTGAAAAAAAGAAACCATGTTGTAATGAATGTAATATATTCCATAGACATCAAGGAGTTATACAAATATTTAATTAAAATTTGATAATATTTTTGAATGATATAAAAAGTGTTCCTCCTTACTAGACTAGTATTAACCCATATTCCATGTCCTTATTGTCCATACCATCAATCACCTATCTTTAATTAAGCCTTGACCATAAATCATGGGATCCCTTCTTATGTACCCCTGATATATGTTAGAATTTTCATTTTTTAGTATTTCTCAATAGGAAACAACAACTGAAATACCATAATATAACCATTCAAATAAAATTTCCTTCATACGTGAAAAAACCATTATTTCATCGTTTTAATTAAAATAAACTAACTCTATAAATTCCCACAAATTCTATTAGTTAATGAAGTCACATGAGTTAATTAATACAATTGTATATCCTCCTACCTATGAACCTAGTTGATTATACATACATCAACAAATTATAGGGTTTCTCTTGTAAGGTCATGAAGACAATGCCGACTACTTTACAAAACACCATCATTCATGATATATATATGAAATGTCATGGACCTCCCATATGGGATTTTTCATAGCATTATGAAATTTATAATAGAGATACCCTAGAAATTTTTTCATTATATTTAAAACTAAACCACCCCATGAAATGGTCATGTTCTTTTAAAACAATACATCATTTTTTTGTTTATAATTCAATTAAAAAACAAAATCACAAAAGGTGAATTTTCATTTTTTAAATCATTACAAAAAATGAAAAAACCCCTACTTAAAAAAAATCTAGACAACAGAATGTCACGTTCAAATTAAAATATATTTGAAACTAAGAAAAATTAAAAAGGATGAAAAAATCAATTCAAAATCCCATTTAAAATATACCTTTAGATACACCAAGATCCAATTTGACTATTGGTTTAATCCCAATAATATTGTTTTCGAAAACATTAAATAAAGTCTCAAATCTAGATTGATTAATCATTACTGATTTCAGTATCCAATGATCAAAATTAGCTATGCTATTAATATATAAACACTATTCATTTCCGTTAATGTCATCTATGATTTTGAAAAAAAATTCACACTTTTTTTAAATTTACAATCCCCGTTTTTTTTTCAAACATATCTAGAACTTTAATAATTCCATCCAAATAAGGGAGAGTGTATAATTAATATTAAAAAACAAATTTAATATCATTACTTGTTATAAACCAAAAGTAATAACTTTTTTAAGGGAAAATAAATGTGAGACTATGGGTTACTATAAACGAATTGCATACTTAATCTGATGCCCTTTCTATTTTATTAATTTCAAAAAAAACCCAATGCCTAATCTCATCAATTGACAATGAGTAATGGTAAAACATCTCCTCCCGCATAATCCTGCCTCAATGTAAAATATTAAAAAAATTATTAATTATTATTGTAACACTCTGGAATAAAAAATGGTCAAATGACTAAATGATTTGACTCATCTAAATGAGGTGCACCTTCCATTATGGGATCCTACTTGATAATAACTCTACTATTAAGAATACTTGTACTATAGTATTTTTTAGGATGGGTGACCTTCTAGAAGTTTTATATGGTGTGTGTGAGTGAGGACAATGCACTCTATAAAGGACATGTGTTGGCATGTGAGGACTATAATTAGTAAAATGACCAATTCAAGCATGTGGGAGGGCCTAAAGAGGGGACCACATGTCTGAAAGGTAACTGGTGGTACCTGCAGTACCAGTACACGACAACCATTTTAATGGAGGGTTGTTTGCTCTGTGACTTATAACCATTTATTACATTTTTTATTAGCGGCGGTACCCATCCTTAAGTGTGGTGCACTGCCTGGGTTGAGATGTATGTCCCACAAGGAGGACATTGTTCTCTAAATGTTGGTGAATGTAACTCCTTGAAATGATAAAGGGTTAAATGAAAAAATGATATCACTCATGTCATAATGTAGTGTGTTAGTGGGGAGAAATAAAACTGGAGAGGAAATGTTTTGGTATGTGTATAATTTTATTAGAAAAATTATCCGTTCAGGCACGTGGGTGGGCCCAAGGGTGGGTAACTCATGTCTGCGGGGCAACAGGTGGTACCTTGAAGGCCCAGACCCAAAAACCATGTTAAATCCAAGGTATCTATGTTATAAATAGGATCTATTTGTTACAATTAATATATTATAATTATTAATAAAATATGATTAGTTTACTAATTTTCGTACCTAGTAACATATATCCATTTACTCTTTTTTTTCTTCCACCAGAGTTAAACCTTGATTAATCATCCACATGAGGGATTCACTATGATATCGATATTGATCTATTCCATAGACATGATTTTTTTTTTCAAAAACACCTATGATTAAATTTTACTTAACATAAAATCCATTAAAACTCATCGTGGTTAAATACATATATAAGAAAATGTGGTACGGAAGGAAGATGATGTCATAAGAAGTCCTCTTTCAAAGAAGAATTTAATCCCCATCGTCCTGTAAATATTATACCATTATCGTGTGGAATTGTCACACAAATTATTAACTGGGGAAACAATAAAATTATAATCATATGGGAAGGAGAGTATATTAGGAACCAATAATAAATACATTAAGATGTTTTACATTAAGTATATCTTAATCTATCCAAAAATAATGTGGGAATAACTTTTATTACTGGTGATATGCCCTTGGTATGAAAAAATCCATATAAAGGGAGAAATAAGGGTAATACACTCTAAGAACATAAGGGGTCGAAATTATATTTCATCCTGTTAAAAATAAACAGGTTTTCTAGTGGCTATAGATAGTTCCTCATGCAATTTTTTCATACTCTACTCTAATAATAATGTAAGGGAACTAACTCATTATTTTACCCGTATATGTTAGTTGGGTCATCTGACAATAGTGTAATGACCCAGTCACCCAATTTCCCTATGTTTATTTTCATTTTACCTTAAGTACCATCATAACCATTTTCTTTATAAAAAAATAGGGAGTAATATTTTCTAAAAAAATGACACAATTCAGAACTGCAATTTTTTGTGAATCACTTCCATTAACTGAAAGAAAAAATTTCCCTTTCAATTAAAACCAATCCGTACACATGACATATTCTACATTAAATTCAATTTTAATTATGAAAATTCATTATTTTTATTTTTCCAAATCATTTAACATATAAATAATAATAATAATAATGTATAATAATAAATCACACATTCATATATATATAATAATATGAACAAATAATTTAGATAAATAAATCAAACAAACAATATGTATTAAAAGTAATATTAAAATAAAATATTATAAAAAATAATTTTATCTTCAAAAAATATACAATTTCTAATTTGATAAGGAGAAATGAATTCTTCATAGCTAAACTAGAAATCTCAATGATAAAAATTAGAGAAATAAAAGGGGTGTTGGTTTTGTAGAAATTATTAGTTAGGACCAGTGAACCAAGTTCAAACCTCTTATGAATATATTTAATTGTACGCATGAATTTATTTAATACATACTATAGAGAATTATTGGATTATTTAATTATGTTCATGCTTCCTTCCTAAAATTTAAAATATAAACATATTTTAGAGTTTTATAGTTCCAATTTTAATAATATCGGGAACCCTCTGCAAAATTTAAATTTTTATTCTAAAACACGCATGTAATGAAATTTCGATCCCATACACCTAGAAAATAATAATGATAGGGGATGGTAGATAATGGTTATATATTAGAATTCATATATATATATATCAGTTTAAATATTAAAGATTAATTTTTTTCTGTGTTCATGTTTCCATGATTGATTTATTGATGTTAATTATCTACCATAGTTGTTATTCATAAATTTTATAACAAAAATATTTTTAAGAAAAATAAAATAATTTTATTTGTCAATTTTTTATTTTAAAATTATCTACACCATTATTAGCAGTTCTTTAAATTTGGTAACACTCTAAGAGTTCATAATTAGTTTCATTATGGATTTGATCATAATAGTATCCGATGTTTAGAGACTTATTTTTATAAACCTAGACTAAAATTATATCAAGATTATGGTTTAAAACATTTATAATTTATTCCCAACATATTAATACAACCAACACATTTTGTTTGTGTTGAGAGTCATATCAATATGGATTTATGGAATTTGTTGAGCCATTATATAATATTTTTTTATCTATTTCATTTGTAAAATATGTAATTTACAGAACAATTATATAAATTTATTATTAATAGTCTCTTATAAATAATTATTAATTATTTGAAAATATATATTTATCATTCGTTATTTTTTTAATGGACTAATTATTTTTTAGAAAATAATTAATAAATGAAAAATAATTTATCTAAAATAAACCATTACAGTTGAGATTAGATGGTGGAGGATATTATGTAATGTGATATTTAATGCCCATGATAGGTGTGTTTTTTCAAATACTATCACATTAAATACCCACACTATATTTATTTTATTGAGGATAATCTAACTAGAAATGTCCCCACACAAGCACTATTGTTTGGGAAAATTGAATTAGTGAATTGTTTTTTGAAAACAATAAGCTTCACCTCATCCCATAAAGAAAATAATTGTGGTATGGATGGGTGACCTAATTTTTTTTATGAGGGGTGATGCTTCAAAACATAATATGTAATGTGATTGTTACATACTGGTGGGGAAAATTTGTAAAATTCTTGAATCATATAGTAGTGCATGACACTCAGTTAGGACTTCATGACATATCTTCCAAATGGTATACTAGTATCCTTTTGTTGGGACTTTAATCAAATATGATATCTAGATATCTGGGACAAATTTAAAATTTAATAGTTCAAGTTGGTGATTGATAGATCTTATGAGCATGGAGTATGCCCGATCCACAAGTCTGCCTTTGTGTGTGTGTTGTTAATATTTTATAATCATATGTAACTAATATATATAATACATAAAAATTTATCATGAGATCACTCATCGTTATATTACACCCACACAAACTAAATCAACTATTTATTTACTGATAACTAAACAAAAATAATATTCCTGACATATTATTTCATTAAATGATATTTATCCTATTTGTATAATGAAATACTTCATATAAAAGATTAATATCTTAAAATTTATAACATCATATGTATTTTTATATATTATAATTTATAATTCTTTAGTATTTTATAAATATAAATTAAATATTAATGTATAATAAAACAAATAACAAATAATATAATTTTATAAAAAAAATAGATAATTAATATTTATGAACCATAAATAAATAATGTAATTAAAATAATAATAAAAAGTGAATAATATTTTATTAAAAAATATAATATATAAAATTAAATTATAATTAATGTTAATTTAGGAAAATATATATTTTATTTAAATATATTAAATTTAATAATTAATAATGGAGAATAAATATTTATAAATGAATAATGTTATTCAATAATAAGAAATTAACATTTTTAGGTAACAAATAATATATATTAAAAATAAATAATTACATCATATTTAAAATTTAAAATATTCATTCATTATTAATAATTAATAACATATATTTATATGAAATAATTAAAAATTATGAAGGGGTACCTTACAATTAATTATTAATAATTAATAATTAAACATAATAATTAAAAATTAACAAATTACCAGTAATTAAAAATAACAAATTAGAAAATATTAGGAATAATTAAAAAATAATTAATAATAAAAAATTCACTATAATAAATAATAATATATATTTAATTTATATAAATTATTTATTATTGTATTATAATTGAAAATTAAAAAAAATTAAAAAAATGTTTAATGATAATTTAATTATTAATTTAATATAATTTTTGTGTTTTATATAAAATCATTGATGAATGTTATTAAAAATTGAATAATTTATTTATGTTTAGGCCAATATAAATACCATGAAACTGAATAGTTTATTGGTTAAAAGATCTCAATGAATTAGGGGAGAAATCTAAAAAAATTATGAGAAAAAAAAACTGAGACATTTAGTAGTGATGTTTAAAACAATTATAAGATATACAATACAAAATTATTGTTATTTTATAATGTGATGATGAAATTTATACAATAATTCCATGATGTAAGAATGTATAGGGGTAGTCTAACATATACTTCTTTGATTTTGATATATAAAAAAACTCTAGTGGGAAAAGGCATTGGTAAATATGAGTAATGGGTCGAATTGATGAGTACATTTTATGGTGTAAGAGTTTGAGTTTATTTATCCAGATGAGGAATAAATTTTAATATTTAGAGTTTATTTGTTGATAAGAAATGATTATATAAATTTTAGATTGATATGGTGGTCTAGTGACCCAAATGGAGTGATACATTATTACTTTAATATTTATATCTGGATCATTCTATTATAATTTTCTGGAAATTATGATTTGATATATAATACCTTAAATATTTAGAATATGTGATTTAGTTTTGCGATAGTTTTTCATTGACTGAGTGTTTAATGTTTTCCAATAAAATTCTAGTGGAGATTTTCATATTCTAACATTTTAATTCATATTTATATATGTGTACTGTAAATTATGTTGGTCTTATATAGTATCAAAAATACTATATACATATTATTTTATTTTGATTATAAAAAATTACCATTTTTTCAGTAATGATATTATTAAAAGTTTATTTAAAGAATTTATTATTAATTTTCATATTTATTCTAAAATTGAATTCTGGATTTTAATTTTCCTCAAATATTTTTTAATAAGATCATAACCCACATAAGTGTATTTTTGAAAAAAAATTCATACACTATGTTTAGAACATAATATAAGTAATAAACTCTATGCCTAGAACAACACATAAGGATTGTAAAACTTATGTTTTTATTAAATAATATGTTATAATAAGGTGTTTATGGATCATCAACCCTATACAAGAAGAAACATATGGATAAAGAACCTATGTTTTGAATGTAATCATTCATTATTGAATAGAATAATGTATGGTTAAAGAACACAACATAAGTAAGGATCAAAACGTTTAAGGAAAAAAAATGTATGGTTCATCAACATTACTTTTATGATAAACCATATTCCATAAACCTTACGTTTGAAAAATTAACATTATTTAGTTGAATCTTAAATTTTTATTTTGACATTTTTTGAAGAAACCCTACATGTGACAATTCAACATAGGAGATTTAATTTCATGATTCTATCTACGATTCATCAAAAGAGATTTACATATTTGCATGTTGTTTTAAGATCATTTTCTATTGATTCATTTGATGTTCTAAATGATTCTTAGAACCTTATTAAATGGAAAAAATATCTAATATTTTAAATGGAAGATATGAATACCATTGGTCAACCAATATTTAAATATCCATGATCTATCATGTTAGTTTTATGGATATGAATTTCTGAAAAACATAATATATGTTGTATAAATTCTACCCATGTATTATTTATCAATACATGATATACAAGTCACTAATTTTATATATGATTTTATACTTGTATAAATATCATTCAAAGAATATTCAATGAATTATCATTTCTTAATGAATCAATATATTAGAGATATATATGTTAATTATTTTAGTGTTGTAAAAATATTGCTATTATCTATAACTACTTTTTATCAAATGTCATTTTGCATCCTGGGTCGATTCAGATCAACACATTCTTGAATACTATCATTGCTGAGAATACAATCCATATACATTCATTTTTTCTTCTTCAAATATGATTTTAAACCTGATTAATCTTAAAATCCACATGCTTTGATTCCAAATAAATTAAAAAGCTCAATCTCAATTACAGTTGAGTATTACCTTCTCGATCTATGTTGTGGATGTTTGATCAACTTTAATGAACAATAAGGATCGGTTTTTAGCCATATTATAATGGTCTCAACATCCTTCATTGAGTTGTGGATATATGAAATTTTAATAAGATGACATTTTATGTGAAATTGACCATGATTGGAGATATATTGAATGCTAGAGTAGAATAGTGTATCTTTGTGACCAAAAGCACTATAAAATGGTTTGATCTTTATTTCTATTTTATCCCTTACTTGTAATCATTATAGAATTAAACATTGTATATCCATATTAATCTTATACTGTTTGAAAACCCAAAATTATTGATTATTTTCTAAAAATACGCCATTCACCCTAACCCCCCTCTTTTGTCATGTTGTATTATTTCAACATAACAATTTGTATTAGAGGTGAGTTATTTTGATAAATCTATAGAATACTAAAAGTTGATGTTCTATAAAAATACGACAATGGATAATCTGAGATAATTAATTTATATGTACCATGATCTATATATAAATTGTGATTATTATATGTGTTTTACATCAATCAGGATTATCTATCTAAAAAATATTGGATTCATGGATTACTCAGAAATCATTAATTTTTATAAGATTCCTCAAAACTAGTATTTTGGTCTAATGAAAGAGAAGATTAATATCATATCAATTAATGATTAGTGAATGCAATTATAATTTTTCTTGGACCAGTTGAGTTAAACCATGTATCAAAATTTCAAACTTCCTATGAAATGGGGAAAACTATTTGGTATTCATGTGAATGAAAATAAAATGTTAGACATTAGAGGTATGAAACAACAATGTTGAAATTTTAATCATTTAAAATATCAGATTACACAAATATAACATAGATAAATTGAAGGATTATTGAAATTTTTAACAATATAACTACTTTATGAGATCCCTCAAAACAATCTAATCAAGACTGGAATGTACTCAGAGCACTACCTTCGAAATAAAATTGCATTTCTACTGATATTAATCAATCATTACCTTTCAAGGATCTGATAAAAAAATAACTAATTAAGACACTAAAGATGTATTAAGTAGAAATGTAGGATGATGCTGAAGATTATGAAATTTTAGTAAAGAAGGAAAATACTACTCTAATAATTTAACATATAACAATCATTGATAAATAACAATGGTGGATGTAAAAGAAGATAAAAATTTGGATTCCTCAGATTATGAAATAGAATTGGATCCTCTCTCCAGAAAATTCCATAAAAAATAGATGAAGAAAAGATGATTTATAAAATCATTCAAGATATATGTGAAATAACCAATATATTTTCTATGTTTTGAATTCAAGAAATTAGTCCATTTTAGATCTTATTGTCCACAACTGAAAGATGAAAAGAAAAGGACAGAAATAAAATATCAAAAGTATAATGATTATTAAAACAAATTAAAAAATAGAAATTAATCCTTCATGGAGTATATCTATAGAGTCTAGAATCCCATAAAAACGATCAATCAAATAAAAAAATTAAATACATGTTTTATGGATATGGGGGAAAAGGTACATACTTATTACTCATCTAATTCTGATTTTTTTTAATTTCTCAAATGATAAATTAGTTGATAAAAAGTAAATCTTCGAAAAAAATATTATTCTCTATTTAGGAAGAACAAATCATTAAATAGTATTCATAATTTTGTTTTATGATAAATATAAAATCCACTAGAAAACCATTATGACCTAATTCAAAAATTCAATTCATCTACAATATACCTTATTAGTCATGAAAATGTATTAAACAATTGCAATATGATGTAGAATATTATCATAGTACTTCAATTACATTTTCCAAAGGACAAAAATTGATCAATAAAATTCCTGTAAATCATTTCATTAAAATAGATTGATTTTGTATAGAAAGTGTAACACCACAAGTTTCCATGGTATGCTTCTATTTGAATAATTCAATATCTTGTACAATACGCAACTTCGAGTTCTAGCACACCATAACCAATAAAATAGCCATTTAAAAATATGTTATGAATAGTAATACACACTTTTTAAAATTATATAAATTTTATTTTTCAAAATGGACTTCATTTTTTATTCATAATATCAAAATTATCTTACAGTGAATTTTTGGTATTTTTATGAAAACATTCAATTTTTTATGAATAGTGAAAAACACCATGTTATTGTTTGAAGCCGAAATTTTATTTAAATAATAATTATTTTTATTTAATTTTATTTTAAATTAAAAATAGATACATAATACCTATATTAGACCAATTTAATTCATTGAAATCATATTCTAAAAATATTATATGTAAAAAATTTATTGAACTTTTAATGTCTTTTACCCACATTCTAGGAAAATGTTTAAATTTGTATAAAATGTAATTTCTAAAAATCTGTGAATTGAATTTCATCAATATAAGAGACAAAATTGACATTACTATGTAAAATGTTCTTCAATATGATGCAAATAATTTTTGTTGAATAAGATCTTTTAATTTTTATTTACCGCGATTAAAAGTAAATAGTGTAATTAAGGGTAAAAATGATATTATAATTAGCCTAATACATGTCCTAATTCTATTTGATATGTTTATTTCGACCTAAATCAGCCTTAGTTATAAGATATGATCTTTTTTGTTCTACTTGGATAAGATTAGGATATTTATTGTTATTTTATTTTAAGACGAGTTAAAAGTTTTAAATTCAAATTTAAATAACTAAACCATTTTTAATATAGTGTGATACATAAGATAAATTTGGATATAAATATTCACTAGAAATATAAAAATATTTCCCATACCATGGTATATTATTTATGAATTTGAGACATTAAATAAGTAAATGTATTAATGACGCAATGATGATTTAGTAATTTCTTTATTAATGAAAGATTAAAATAACGGTATTAAAAATATTATATTCAATGTAAATTGAGACATTTGATGATTTCAAAGAATTTTCTTTGTTAATATGACATTTTAGTGTTTATTAAATAATTTTTTTTTCTAATTTATAATGTTTTTATGACTTTTACAAAAACCAAATACTAAATAGTTTCAAAATTGACAAAGATGAGTTTTTAAAACAAATACTATTTTATTAAATTATATAATAGTAATAATTAACTAAGGATCTCTAAAAAGACTAATATAATGATAGATATTTCATTAATTAACCACTTTATGTTCTCTTTTCATTTTATAGTACGTTTAATAACCATGTAATATAATAAAACAAAAGACTCGAAAAATGCTAAAAAAATTAACTAAAAGTTAAATCTAAATGATAAGTTTATTAAGGTGACATAAACTGGTCTAAAACTTATTTGTTGTGAGATTTTAGACCTATCCCCACTTTTCCATGAAATACATCCTTTTGGATCCATTAAAAAAAGAAAATGATTTTATACAAATATAATATTTCAAAATTTTCCTAAAGTTACCCTCCCCTCTCATATAAAAGGGTGCATCCCCTTCTATTAATTTCATACATCTAAAGCCTTTTGGATCGACCAACCCTGTTCTAATATCATCCCAACTACCCTAAATTCAACCTATAGTCTTTATATTATTCATAAATCCATCCTATGGTAAAATTTTGTTAAAATCAAAAGGAAGAACCCACAGAAGATGTAATTATTTTATCATCTCTTTCAAACATAATTTCTTATTCCAATTCCTCTATCTTTGTAATTTCCATAACAAAATAATATGTAAGATCCCAGTTTTTTTAAGGGTGTGTTTTCATTATTTTTTGGTTGAATCCCTTATTTTGGGCTTCAAGGGATGTCTTCTGAATGTATGAGAGGCCTTGGGGGTGTTTCGAGGGATTGGGGCACAAATGAAAGGAAAGCTGGGCAAGACCAACTTGGGCGCACGGCCTGCCCACAGTCAGGGAAAATAGCACATCCTGCCTAGGTAAACTGTGCAACCCCTCCTCTTCTAGATAGTATTATGTGCATGGTTTGCACACGGTTTGTCAAACCGTGTGGCCATACCGCGCAGCCACTTAAAGATGGGAAAAATTACAAAATTGTCATCCCGGGATTTTAAGAACCCACTCGGTATTTCCTCTACATTCCTCCCTCTTCACCCTAGGAACGAACCAAATCCCCCAAGAGCACCAATTTGTCTATCTTCCTCGTTTCTAAGGCATTTTTGTTGTCGTTGGATGCGGATCGAAGCTTCGGGTAAGGCTAATCCCATCCTTGAATCTCTTTTTGGTTTAAGGATTGTATCTTCTCTCCCTCTTGTTTCGAAGCTCTAAAACCCTATCTTTTGGGTGATTTCTAGGTATAAGATCTAATGGCTAGTAAGATCGAGGTCTAAGGACTCAATTTCATGTGCGTTCAACTGCGGCTTCGATGTAGGCGGTCTAAAAACATTATCCCATATTTTTATTGTGGATTTATGCATGTGTGGATTTTCACATGGTTTCCTTTTGATGATCTTTGATCAACCTAGATGATTTTGGTATAAAGTATGCTTAAAAATGGTAAATGGGAACCAATATGATCGCCATTGTATGTGTTGACAATTAATTGACCTAATTGGGGCCATCCAGGGGGTGTGCCGCCTTTTCCCGGGCATAGGTATTGTTATTAAACAAGTCACCTTACTGTAATAAATGGTAGAACCCTTGAAGAATATGTTTGGAATGATTGGTTGAAATTGGAATAGAAGTTAGGTGATTCACCTAGAGTTGGCAATAACCTAAGGGTTATTTGTAATGGGTTGAATAGTTTATTCATGGAAATGATGAACGAGTTAAATGGGTTAATGTGTAAACTGATTAAAGACCACAATGGGAGAGGTTATGAGTTTAGTTTTTAAAACTTAGTGAGATTGGTATAACACATGGGAATTGGGTGAGTGGTTAAATGATGTGAAATGGTAATGTGTTAATGGGTTAAGTCATAATGTGAATTCCCGTGTGGTCTGTTGTGAATGGTGTTTGTCAAAGAGAAATGGTATGTTGTGTTGATGGCTACTTATATATATTAAGAATGTGCACATGGCTCAGTAGATTGGGGTATGACTTGAGGATCTATGCCCATGGGTCGAGTGAATATTGTAGCTCTAAAATCGACCCTAAATTCATGGGTTAAGAATGAGGACTGAGGATCTATTCTCCAAACGGTTGCATCCACCCGGACTGAGGCTTCGAGGTGAGGATATGGTTTCCAGGAGGGGGTTAGTCCAAGTGAGATAGGATAATGATGTGTTCACCATATTTCATGTGATTGTTGGCCTTAGACCCACGTAACATAATATCTGTGATTAAACTTTGAAAATGTGATGAAATGTCATGTGTTGATAATTAGTGTGAAATGAATGGAAATGGAAATGGAGATGGCTTTGGATATGAACTGGTAAATGGAATCTCAAATAATTACTTGGAAATTATCATTCATATTCCTTTTTCATTCACTACCTGTTCATACTGGATATTTTGTAGACACCATTGGTGGTGGCCTAATGAGTTGTACTCACACCCTGCTTGGGCCACCATTGGGTACCCGAGAATACTTCATGTTTTCAAGTCAGGAGAAGGGAAAGGGTCCTTGTTAGATGGTTGAGTGGCCATGGGTAGCACTTTTTGGAGGATCCAGACTTGGATTCAGGACCATTTTGGGGATTTTGGCCATTGTCTTTATTTTGGTATTTTGTTCACTCTTGAACTTTTAACAGGACATTGGATATTTATTGTTTTAAATAGTTGTTATACATGTCCCTTGTATATTGATTATTGTTTCCGCTATTGGTTTAATTCTGTTTTGTCTTACTATGATCTAAAAGAGGTATAGTCTTCCCACATGACCACATAGACCCTCACTGCTATTCGGTAGGCTTTGGCGTACGGGGAGGCGCGCTTAAGGTTATGTAAGTACCCGGCTCGGAGCACCGGTTTAGTGGCTTCCGGGTTGGGAACATTACATAATAACTCGAGTACCTTCTACAGACATTGATTTTTGTATAATTATTGTACAACCATTATAATTATTCAATCCATCCTATGAATGAAAACATCAAAATACATGCATTCGTACGGCTTACCATCTACACATTGATGTGTAGTTTTTATTCAACTCTTCATTATTTGAAAGTGTATAATAGTGTGTTTAATTTATTTAAATAAAAAATATAACATATTAATTAATAATTATATATAATATACCTTCCAATTTCATATGATTTCACCACTAATATAATGATATTGTCGCTTGTGTGTACGTACAACTTACCATCTCCCCAACGTGATAATCATTCGTTCCCCATCGTAACAATTCAAGAATAATTACCATTTGATGAATAAAAAAATTAATTACATAATTTATTCTTGATATGAATTAAATACATCATATCCATAACAAACATTACTTAATAAACAAAACATATAAAGGAAAAATGAATTAGATAACACCCAAAACAATGATTCAACTGAAATATTATTAACAAAAAAGTATTAGAGGATCATATATGGTATTATATTTTTCTACGTGGTTCTTGTATAATTTAATAACAATTATTTAACAATTATACATGAGGTTAATGTACCCTCATCTATGGAAAAGTACACAATAAGTTTTCATTTTACAATCCCTTAATTATATGAGGTTGTTTATATGTATGTATCTACTATGACTTCTTTATCACCAAAATTCATTTTTGAAAAAAACGTACTTAAAAAATTACTATATCATATACTATTGGTTAAAGTCATTTAAACCCTTGTTCTAATTTTTATAATTTTTTAATGTAAAAATTCCATCGTTATCTAAACAAGGTACTTTTTGACCTTTTCGATGAATTAAGTAAACAATTTTAATTTAAAATGCATGGTGAGTGTGGCAATTTTCCATTGTTATAACACCTTAGAAGATTCCCTTACAATAATATAAGAATAATTTCAAAATAAGTTTTTTCTTTATAATTCATGACTATTAATTTATTTAAAAATAGAAAGAGATATTTATCTCAAATAGTTTTGATTTCGTCTACGTCAACATTCATTATTGGGTTTTACGCTTGTTTGAGGTTGATTTATTATTATAAAATAATCCATATTGTATTGGAGTTTTTTTATCTTTGACTCTAGATATGCTATTGTTATAACATTCATGGTTTCTAGATAATTTAATGACATTTCGTATGCACGTTTTAATTTAAATGTTTATGTTATGTTTGAACATTTTCATATGTTTAATGCATTGGACTTAGTAAGTGATGGGTGGACCCCTCTATAGCTCCTCGATGCATCAGTAGGTCTAATGAGGTAAAGTGGTGTCTTTCAATAAGTCCATGACAAAATCGTTATTTTAATCTTGGCATGAGGCCTTAACTATTTGGTTATGATGTCTTTCATTTTTCATTCTGTCATTATGAAATTAGTTATTGATATTAAATTTGATTATTCTTCTAATAGAATATCCATGTGAAGAAGAAAATGGAATTATTTCATTTATATTTTCAATATTATGCTATATTTTATGTTTTAAAGTCTTGTGTGTAAGACTTATACATTGACTTAAATGTTTATGTTTATTTATGAATATTTCTAGTATATTGTGATCCTTAATGATCATGTGAGATCACCCCTTTATATGTTTTATTTTTTCTAGGATGCGAATAAGTATATTATGAATATTTTGTAGTGATAAAATAAGGGATATGACTGTGTTAAAAGGATACATAATGTTGTTGTTTTTCATTTCATTATTTAATGTAAAATTTATGTCTTCATCTAGTACATCCAAGGCTTCTGAAATAATCTATCATTCAAGAATTTATCTATTTTGATCATGCCAATGTATTAAAATAATGCACCGACTCTAGGAAACTAGGGTTGGGGAATTTCAATTAGTATTAGAGGAATATTAGTACAAATCTTGGAGAATATATTTATAAAAACTCTAATTGGATAACATTACCCAAAGATAAAATTTAAGGGTTAGTATAGAAAAACTTCCTATAATTTAGGTAATGTAGAAATTTTTTAAATTATCCATGAAATAAATCCCTTTCTAGAAACCAGTGGATATAGACAGCTCTGGAATAGATGTAACAAGGAGTGAAAACTCTGACAAGGAGTTTCAGGCACGACTCGGAGTATCCTGGTACACGTCAATGGGCATTGTTGCACTCTTTGTTACGATACACCTGGAGGATATTAATATGATAATTTAAATATAAATTTAAAACCATTATGAAAGATTTATGAGAAAATACATCCTCAAATAAAAAAAATTATGATTATGAATTATATGCATAATCTGTTCAATTTATGTTAAGTGTTTTACTTGTTTTGAGTTATGCATTGGGATTTTTAAAATAACCTAGTGTATTCCATTTTTTAGATATGGAACATAGTGGAAGGAATAGAAATCATGTCAAAACCCGTAATCAATGTAGGGATTTCCCTCCTACTCAATATAATTATAGTGGAGTTGGTGATGCAACTTGTACTAAATAGCTTCTAAATATACTGGGACAACTCAATCAGGTTATGAATAATAACCATACCCGTATAGAGCACACTAATCCACAACGCGGAGGATCAACGTTAGACAAATTCATGAGACAAAAACCACAAAACTCAATGGGAATTCAAATCCATTTGTATATGTGAAATTGATAAATTCCTTAGATAAAATATTTCATGCTTTTTGGAGTAGCGAAAGGGATAATATGTCATGGTAGTTTATCAGCTCACATGAGATGATGATCAATGGTGGTCATTAATTCATAACACAATGGATTATGAATATGTATCAAATATGGAATGGAGTGATTTTAAATCTATTTTCGTAGAAAAATACCTTCCTTATAAACATTGAGCAGATATAGAAAGGCAATTTCTGAGTGAGAGGGAAAAGGTGGATGAGGTTTTCACAAATTATGAAACTAACATTACAAGGATAGAAAGGCATGTTTTAGATTATATACGTAACCCAAGGAGTAATAATTATCAATTCATTGATGGGATAAAACCATTTCCTTTTCGAGAATTAGTCTCACAATCCTTTTCATTGTATGAAGATTTATTTTCATGTTATATAAAGAAAGAAAATGAATTCTTGAAGTCTTAAAACTTCAATGTAATGAATGAGAAGAACAGATTTGCTGAACACTCTGGAAATGGAAATAAGGGGATGAAGGTTACTATTGAATATCCACTCTATAGTGAATGTTGGAAGAAACACCCCGATAGTTTCCTAAAGTTTATGGGATTTTGTTACATATGTGGATAAAAGGCCATTGAGGTCATGAATGCAAGTGTAATAAAGATAATGTCAATGTTTAATTATATAATTTTAGAGAAATAGGAAATTATTAAAATGAATGTCCCAAGCCCCCAATGATATATACATTAGAAATTGACAATGGAGCATTTCCATACTTCTGCGATCACAACAGCTGAGGTTGATGTTTTGAATAATGTGGTGGCAGGTAAATTAATTCTTTCATCAAATTTAGCCAATTCTTTATTTGATTTTGGATCATCGCATTCTTTCATGTATTCTCAGTTTTCCATGAAAATTAGATATTTACAACTTTATTTATGAAGGGAGTTTTTAGTAAAAAATCCCATGGGATGTATCATTGGAAAAATGTTTTGTGAATTAGATACCATTATAGAATATAAACATGCATTATCAGATGATCTTATTTTCAAACCCTTGATTGAATTTGATATAATCCACAGAATTGATTGACATTTGACCATGATGCCAAACATTATTGTAAGAAGAAGGAGTTTATAATTTTTATGATGATAAAGAATCATTTAACTTTAGAGAAGAAACATAACCATCTGATTCTCATATAGATCCACCCTATTAGTTCTACTAAATTCAATTATTAGTGGGGAAGAGGGTGAAATAACCATTGGTGAGGAAAGGAATGTTAATATATATGATGAAAATATTATTCAATAATATGATGATGTGTTTCTAAAAGATTTACTTGGACATCCTAAAGAATATGAAATTCAGTTTTCAATTGACTTAATTTCTAGTTCAAGGCACATATCGAAGACCACTAATAGAATGGCAACTCTGGAATTTGTGGAACTAAAGAATCAACTCGAGGAATTGAGTAATAAAGGATTTATTCTCCCTAGTGATTCTTCATTGGGATCCCCTATTCTTTTTGTTAAGAAGAAATATGGATATATGAGGTTGTGCATTGACTATAGGGAGATCAATGCTATAACAATAAAGAAAATGTATCCCCTACCTCACATTGATGGTTTATTCAATCAACACCACAGAGGTCAATATTTTTAAAATATTGAACATCAATCGGGAAATCCTCATTTGGGCATGAAGATGGAGGACATTCAAAAGGAAATATTTCTAACAAGGTATGGGCACTATGAGTTTACAGTAATACCTTTTGGACTGACTAATACACCCTCTGTTTTCATTGATATAATGAATGGAGTTCTCAAGGAATATCGTGATGACATTATTGTGATATTTATTGATGATATCTTTGTATACTCTAAAATCTACGAAGATCATGAAAATCACTTGCACACTATTCTGAAAACTCTTAGAAGTATAGAATTTCATGGGATGTTAAGAAAGTTTGAATTCGGGCTTTAGGATATTTATTTTCAGGGACATACATTCTATATGGATGGAATATTTATTGATCCTTCAATGACAAGGTAAATCCATGAATTTTCAACACTGAAGAGTATAATTGAGGTACACAGTTTGATTAGATTAGCAGGTTATTATCAGTGTTTCATCCATAATTTTTTCATAATTGGCTAATCTATTAACCATGATCAAATGTATATAGGATAAATTTTCTTTGAAAAAAGTGTGTGATAAATGTTTTGAATAATTGAAGAGAGTATTAATCAATTATCCTATCTTCGATATACCATCCAGGAATGATGGGTTTTTTATTTATAGTGATGCTTCAAAGAATGGACATGGTTTTGTCCTTATGCAGAATAATAGAGTTATTTTCTATGTGTCAAGACAACAAAAAATTCGTGGAAAAAATACCTCACTTATGATATTGAGTTTGCAGATATAATATTTTCTCTGTAGATATGGAGATGCTATATCTATAGTGATGATATGAGTTATATACTGATCACAAGAGTTTGATTTATATTTTTTGGCAAAAAGAACTCAAAGTGGGGAAATGGTGATGGCTCGAACTACTCATGAATTATGATTTCACAATACACTACCACAATGGGAAGGAATATATGTTTGATGATGCTTTGATCTGAAGGATCATGGGATTTATAACAAAATGAGAGTTGAAAGGATCTTATTCTCATTGATCTAGTAAATATTGATATGGGAATAATCTTGGAAGGTTAAATTATGATACTTTTTCAAATGGTTTCTAGACCATCATTACATGAATGGATAAAAATTTCTCTGGCCGATGATGAGGAGTTTCAAAATAAATTGTTAATGATGGGAGATTGGTTGAAATCATATATGAATATGGAATTTTTAATATTTGGGAGAGAATATGTGTTCCAAACATACCTGATCTAAAAATGGACTTGTTGGATGATGGCCATAGCTCCAATTTCTCTACAAACCCTTGTAGCACTATGATGTATAGATATTTGAATGAAACATTTTCGTGGGACAACTTGAAGAGGGTGATTGTAGATTATGCATCAAGATGTATGGATTGTCAATAGGTGACAGATGGAAGACAACATCATGGAAGAGACATGATACCTCTTCCCATACGTGAGTGGAAATTGATTGATATTACAATGAAATTTGACATGGGGCTACCAAAGACTCCTAGAATGAATGATTCAATTTGGGTCAATATAGATCGCCTTACTAAGTAATAACATTTCCAAGCTATAAGTGATGATCTAGAACTTGAATGTTAAAAAAGACTACATATTTATGAAGTTATAAGAAATCATGGTGTACCTTCATCAATTGTTTCTGATTGGGACCCCCATTTTACATCATGACTCATGAAAGGTGTTCATAATGCTCTAGATACTGAACATCATTTGAGCACTACTACCACCCTCAAAATGAAGGATAATAGGAAAGTACTATTCAAACCTCATAGACATGTTGATATCATTCTCACATGACTTTAAAGGTATGTGGGATCATTATTTATCTCTGGTAGAATATTCCTATTACAATATCTTCCATTAAAGTAATAATATCGATCCATATGATGATTTATATATAAATATATGTCTCACACAATCTTTTTTGGATGATGTTGATGAAAGAAAACTTATAGGAACAGAACTTGTGGAGAAACAATGGAAAAGGTGAAGATTACATGCATGTTTGGTAGATTAGATATCATAATAAATTAATCTGTGAGTATGAGATTATAGATGTTATCGTACTTTTTATTTTATTTCAATAATGTGGTAACTATTTTCTAGGAAACTATTTCTCAAATGTGATCCAATATCTATGTTCTTGGGTGTACAACAATTTGTATATTCTAGTATTCCCTTTCTCACAGAAATTTTTAACGGAGACATGATGTGTATTGGATATCTTATAGTGATGTTTTTTATTTAATTATATATATATATATAGAACAAACATGGTTATGGTGGTAGATTTGTGACATAAGGACAAATATCATAAATATCGATACTAATGAGGGTGCTTAATTACCGGGAACCCAATATATTTTCTATGAATTTTTTATATTATTGTATAGTTATTTGGTGAGTGATGATTATGTTGCTGTTGATTTTGATTATCATTTGTTAAATAAAATTATGAAGAACAACACATTTTAATTTGGAATAGAAAAGTATCAATGTACTATATAATGTCGTATGAGGATGGAATTCTTCATTAGTTGATGATTGATCAACATTATCATGATTTATTTGGAGATTAAGGAAATGAATATATCTTATTGTACGATAAATTGATTGATTTTCATTAGTTTAATTTATTTTTTAGATTAACATTATATAAAGGTATTCCAAATTCATGGATACTGTAATCCCAAATGTCACACAAAAATCATTAATTATTTTATTAGAGATTTAAATATGTGTTAACTTTATGTGTGTGGACGATAGTTGAAGCGCATTATTTCATGGATATTTCATTTTCCATTGATTTATATTTGGGTTTTGGTATTTCGTAAAATTTTCGTGTTATTAATTTGTTTTTTTATTGTGGCTATATTTTATTTTGTTTTTATCGATTTATTTATTTCATTTTCATTGACTTTATGTATTTTCCAATTGTAATGTAAGTATGTGTTTGTTTAAAGGATTCATTTTTTCCTCTATTGAGATTTATTGTGTGATATGAATTGAATTTCATCACATTAATAAAATTTTTTCCTTCATTTCTAGTAACCAACATAAGGCCATTTTGAGGTAGGATTCATTAGTACCTAATAAAGGGAGTGTTTGGGAAAATTAATTGTTCCAAAATATTAATTAAATATCAATAAGTAAACCACTTTAGTCTTGAAATATCACTATTATTAGGGGTGATAATTCCTTTTATGTTAAAAGACATACATATCATTGTATAGAACTCAGACTATTGAATTACTATCCAAACATTGAACCATTCATAATATATAATACAAATAGAAAATTAATTAATTGAACCATATTAAAATATGGTAACCTAAACAACTATAAAAATAATAATAATAAAACTGTAATAGCCTCTCCTATAATTTTTATAATTTTTATTCAAGACACACACACACAAATACACAACCTAAAATTATCATAAAATATCAATTCCTAGAAAAAATAATTATATATCATCAATTTATATTAAAAATAATCCCTAATGATATAATTCATTAATTTAAATAGTTTTTTATTTTATAGCGTACTTAGTTCCCATTTTCAATGTGTTAAAAAGAAAAATTAACCTATTATAACAAAAAATATACATTAAATGTATTATTTAATAAATAAATTCATGGTTAAATAAAAACACTATTATTTCATAATAAAACATAAAATAATTTGTTACCAAATATATATATATATATATATAAGTAATATATTAACAATATCATTTTCATTTAAAATATTATTGACATACATGAGTATAACATTTCATTTGTTCTTTCCATATGTGGAACCTCTCTGACGTTATCCAATAATTGGATATCATTTAATGTGTAATGATCCATGATATTGTGGACTGATAATTAATAGCAAAAACTAATCTTATATAATTATTGAGATTCATTTTTTATATTTAGAATTCATAGTAGAGTTATGAGAATTTCAAAATCCTGAAACGGTGTTTTTGGACGTTTCTCATGGATCTGGTGATTACTAGATGGGATGAGGGGTATCTAGAAGAGTTTTTATGGTCCCTACACTTCTGATATATGATATGAATGTCCATTTATATAATAAATAAATAATTTATGACTTCAATGGGAATCAAGGGGTGGACTGAGGGCTTATAGTACATGAAAATGGGGTCGGGAAGTGGTTCCCAAAAATTAATGACCTAACGCTACTTCCTACACTAATAATCATGGACATACTATTTTTCAAAAAATAATTGGGAATCCCATTTCTTAAATTAGATTAATATAATGTTCACATGAGGCCTAATTCAAAGAATGACCACCCTCATTTCCCCTTTGATTGGGGTTGTCTTGGTGAAATTTGATGATATCAATGATTGAGTTCGTCCTCCACCCTATTTTATTATTACTTTTTCATTAGGTTTATAATTTAAGTAATTAAATTCATTAAATTTTTTTATAATTCTATTAGTTATAATGGAATCGACTTTTTATCACTAGGTATTAACTTATCCAATATTGAGGACAACTGGACACAAGGTCCGCATGTTGTCATTTGTCATTTCATAGAATGAAACTCCCATTATTGAATTCATCATGAATTACCACATAAAAATTGTAAATTATTCAAATTTTTTTTACATTGATGTATGTATTTTTCAATAATGATATTGGGAATTTTTTTTGGACATTCTAGGGTTGTTTAGTCAAGGATCTACTTGGGATGGAATAATAGCCACGTTTTTCTTCATGTGTATCTTTTTCGATTATTTGTGAGGATTATTTTAAATTTTTAATTAATTATATTTTTATTATAATTAATTGTTATGAAGTTGTTGAATTATTATAACCTCTTTGTGATCATTAGAGGCCAAATGGAATAAATAAATGACAAATAAATGAGGATTTTATTGGATTGGAGTTTCCTATGAATGACCTAGCTGGTCCCGTGCAAACTACAATTTGATATTATTCATTGTTTCTTGGAATCTGAAGTGTTGTTGTACCACCCTTTGGTGGTTCAAATTTATAACCATGTAAATCAGGAAAAAATAAATGGAACACCCAAAATGGAATATTAATTTATTGGATTCATCAATTTTAATAAGATATAATGATTCTTGATTAATTAGATCATGAATGAACTATCACAACTAATTAATTTAATATGACTAATAAACTGACATTGTTCTAATGCATATATTAAAACTTATGTGTTGTATTGTTAACTAGACACCAATTCCTCTAGGTGAAGGGTAATGTAGTTGTGATTACATGTTTAGTTTTTATCACATTTGTGTTTTTTCATCATTTGATTCCTTTATTGATGGCATGGTCAAATGTGTGTGTTTGTGTCATGTTGAAATTTTCATGATTAATCCCATGAGGGTTGTGATGATAATGTTACATTCTTGATTTTATGTAATATTTGATCTGTCATTTCTATCCTATTTGGTATATGTTGTTATTCAATATCATGTAGTTAAGAATTCATGTTTTTTCTATTTGAATACTCAACAGAGGATACATTTCTGATTTCTAGTCTGCATACATTGGTCCATCCCTTCAATGGTGATATAAATGTCATGTTTTTTGGACTATCCCATAGAGGATGATGTGTTAATATATCAATATATTTTCCATTCGACATGGGGCTGAAGAAAGAAGATATAGGGTATTTTAATTTATTGTTAGCACCAAAAAACTGAATTTATGGTTGGTTGTTGTACACATGTTCTTGGGTGATCATATGTTATGATTAATATAATTATATTTGTTACATTTTTTCATTCGTGTCTATCACAAGTACCTACAAAAAATATTCATTTTTGGTATAATACAATGTGAGTGCTACCTTGTTGAGTTTTACTCTGACCCTGCTCAAGTATCTATTGATCATGGGTACCTAATCACCGCAAACATCTTATAGGTATATGATGGGTGAGGCCCAAGTCATATAATATTCTTGGATATATTTCCTTGTGTCTAGAATCTTTGATGAGGAGTGTATTTCAGTGGGAGTAGATCCTATTATACATTTCTTATTTTCTACAAAGTACATGATCATCTCTATGGGTAAATACTAACTTATCTCCCCATTGGGACTATTGATCTGATATAGTGGCATGTTTATTTATTTATTTGTTACTATTTACTTGGATGGATGGTATAGACATACATGACACAACATTAGACCCTTACTTCTAGTTATCATCCATTTGTATATAAGGAGGTTCTCTTGAGTGTATATTTATATTCATGTTGGACTCCATCATTAATAATATGATCTAAAAAATTTTATTATATGATTTATATTTATTAATACTTGTAAGACTCAAAATATAATTAATAGAGGAAAAAGTCAATGATTTTGACAGAACATAGTCTACTTAATCATTAATCATATTTACAGGGTAATTCCTTTGTGACAATGGAATTGGATTGGTGTTCTTGGTTTTGTGATGTTTTCATGTTCTTTCAGCTCAAGTGATGTACACTAATTATTTAGTTTTTGTTTTTAAATTGATTTGACTCTTCAGTTTTCATTAGACGAATCACATATATCTTATTAGTCATTAATACTATAATGAAATATAATCATATTTGATGTTATTTCTATTATATTTTAACACTCATCTTCTTAATTTCTATTAGTTCATAAACCGGCCCATATACCCTGAGAGGGAATTGAATTAGGGTATTAATATTCTATTAAAAATTCATCATTCCAAACTAGATAGTGAAATTATTATTATAAGTGTGACTTGGTATTCTATGGAGTCTATATATTTATCTTATCCTATCCAACATTATCTAATGATGAACCATATAAGGTAATGTATTAAATATATCACAAATAATCATATATTTTTACTAGCTTCAACCCCACTGGTATAAGACCAAGGGGTATACATAAAAAAGGCGGTGATGTACCGAATTTAAAATGGATCAGTTCCAATTATAATTTGGGGATAGACCACTTACATTCCAAGTATAACTTACCCTATAATGATTAGTCATAGTTCACTACCTTTTAAAGGGTCACTCTATAACAATCATTCAATGGCTCACTACTGATGTAAAGTATCTCCTTCTTTCTCTTCAATTTCTCACTAGAATGGAAAGTATTCACACATGGTTTATGTACATGTAGTTCAATTAATTATCAATAATTAATTCATCCTCAACATTACATATATTTAATTTTGATTTCCTTTCTTTGATATTTATTTACTTTTGTGAAAACACCCGGATGTTTCACTTCTACATTCCAAATAACTTGAAAGAACATAGATTTTTTATTGGAAGTATAATTACAATTTATTTCAAAACATCATCACGAGTATCCGAGTCTACAATTCACTTCTTGGAATGTATTTGTGAATATAATAATTCTATAAGTATTTTTGAAATGGTGATAATCATATGTTTTCTAGTTGTTATTCTGAATTTAAATATAACAATAAAACATCTCCTAGGGTAATGTAGTCATGTGTCTCCTTGAACAAGATTCTAGTGTGATACCCCTATGTGATAACATGTCATGTAAAACATTGTGAGATATCATGTTTAACACCCCGAACCTAGTTTCCCTGAGTCTGTTCATTGTTACATAACATTGGAATGATCATAAGAGTTCATATCTCAAAAGATTTATTAATTTAGTTTCCTCAAAAGTACTTGATACATACATATTATTAACGTTACATCATGAAATGAAAAAACACATCTTTTTCCCCTTTGAACACACTCATATCCCTTATCCTATCCTTATAGGTCAATCATAATATACTTCTTCACATCCTGGGAAAAAGAAAACATAATAAATGGGTGAGCTCCGATGCCCATTTAGGATAACAATATAGTAGAAACTATAATTAAAAAGCATAAAAATTTAAGACAATGTATAAGACTAATATACAATCCTTTTAAACATAAACATCATCATAATATGGAAATGATAAATCAAATAATTCCATTTACATATACACATATATATGCTACTAGTCTAATAATCACTGGTAATATCAATAACTAATTTTATAATGATGGATTGCATATTTTCATACATCATAACCACATAGTCAAGGCCTCGTTCCAATACTAAAAATTATGATTTTTTCATGGCCTTGTGGCAAGACAATATTTTGTCTCATTTGACCTACTAATGCATATAGGGGCTATAGGGGGCCTCTCCCATCACTTAATAAGCCCAATTCATTCCACATATGAAAAGGGTGAAACATAATATAAACATTCATATTAAAACTAGCATACAAAATGTCAATACTATAACCATTGACCACGAATTGTTTAAAAACAGTAGATACACAGTCAAACATAACACATTCAATACAATATAGAAGATTTTATAATAAAAAATAAATATCTATCCTTAATAAAATACAATTATGGATATTAAAATAGATGAAAATAATCAGTTAACCTATTTGAGAGAAATAACCATTTTTCTGGAAAATATTTAAAAATATCACAATTTAATAAAAAATCCATTTAAAAGATATTTTTGAATCAATGTGTCACATACCACATACAATATTTTGAATGGAATTTAAATTTTAAAACATTTATTTTCATTTAAATAAATCCTCAAAACCATTTTTAAAACATGGACATTAATGAGAAAGATTTAGAAGAATAAATCATTAAAAAATTTAAAAAAATTATTTAAAGAGTTCCTAATGAAATGAAAGATGCTTGAATACAAATAAGATTAATAAAATCTTTATAATATCATGAGAATAAAGGGATTCATGATAAACGGAGTCAAAGGACATTACATACACCGTCCAAAATAGAATTGGTGCATAACAAAAAAGAAGTCTCAATGGAATGTAAATAGAGATGAAATCCCTTATAAAGTCTGAATCCTTAGGTTAATGATAAATCAATGACATAATTCTGAGTGAAAAATACAAATAAAGACAATATTATTGGATATTTAGTGTTAATAAATCATTGTGCATCCACACATATTCTTGTAAAAACAACACCAATGACTTGAAAGTTTATCTTAATGAATGGAAATTAAGTTAAGATTACTTTTATCAAGTTCATATCGATGAATTGATAATTTATCAATGGAGTGATTATGTGTATCGAATGTATATACACACAATGGGGAGTGTAAAATAAAACATAAATAAATAAATAGTGATTTCACACATAATTATGGATTAAAATAATCAATGATGTTTGCATAAAACACATTGAGTGGAAATTGAAATTATAAATTTCCTTATAGATTTGGTATCATATGAAACAAACACCCCATGAATGAAGTATCATAAAATGAAGATTTAAATACCCATAAATTAATTTATATTAAACAAAAAATACAATCATGGGTAGTACACACACCACACAAAAAAAATATAGGCAAATATAGCATGAATATCACTAGAATAAAAAATGCGATGAAAAACCCATTACCTTATAACCAACCAAGATTGATGTACATAGACATTACATTAAGTTTGCGGAATACTTAAAACATAAAAAAAAATATTCCCAATGACCGTATTAGTTTAGTGTCTTTGGAAACTCAGAACATAATATTCTAATCATGGTGAAACATCTTCAACAACTCCTATAATGACATTCATCTTTTGTTTTCATACCTAAAACATTTTTTATATCTTCTGGAATATAAAGCATAGAAAGGATTATCTCAAATGCTTAGTATGGGTATCTATGGAGATCATAAAATAATCCATAAACATTTGAACGTAAAACATGAACATTACATAAATCTTAACAACAGATAAGGCATATATAATAAAGGATCATTAATCATGATAAAATAGAATGGGAATAAAACAAGGAATTGTGGAAAACCATAAATCACGTGATATTATTTCCATAGGGGACAAGGCCTTGTAACCAAGACCATCATAGTGGACAAAGTCCATTACTAAATCGGGTTTCTTTTCTATTACAACCCTATATTACTGAACCAGATTTACTTTCCATTCCATCTATGTATATCTCATGAGATATAAATATTTACGCAAGGCCTTGTATAGAGTTATAGGCCCCACCCATCTTATAATTAAATCATTCTTACATGTGCCACAAAATAAACATAAATAATTCATTATAAACCAACGAATAAAATAATATTTATAAACATCATCCCCTCTTAACATAATCCATAAAAATTAAATGGATATCACTTCATCATAAAAAAATAAAAACATGTAGAAAATGGGGACATTATACTTGATACATTACCATATTAAATAATTCCATCTTTGATGAAAAGTAGTTTTGATAAAACACATTAAATGAATTCTTGCGGAAAATATCTTTTATTTTTCAAATCATTTTTTGTTCTCAAAACGCAGGGCAATTTTAAAAGAAAATAATTTTTTTTGAAAAAATTCATGAAATCATGTAGATTCAGCTTCATGGAAATAGGGTGTTATGAAACAATAAAAATCCATTCTCATCGTATAAGTTAAAAGAAATTCCTCTCGTACTTTTGTCGGGAATGTCAATAAGTACATCGTATGGTAAAAAAATGGATGATTCCATCCATACCAAGAGGAAAAAGTAAAAAAAATGTAAAAATGTCTTTAAACATACATGTATAAAATATTAATAATTTTATGAAATAATTTTTTTAAAAACATACACATGGATAATAAATATAAACGCAGTAAATACTTACGAATAAACAATCTCAAACAAAAACGACATTGCCAGATTTTCCCTTACGTTATGTTCAATTTATTCAATATGTGTCTGAAACTCCTGTATAAACGGTTTAAACATATTATTAACTTGTAACAGAACCATTAAAATATTTATGATATCATTTATGATTCACATATGACTTTATAATACATGTTCATTTGTCAATTCGATGTTAAAGCAATGTTTTCGGAAAAATCATTTAATTTATCGTAAGAGTTTTGAAATGTAATTATTTATATGATTACTTAGATAATTATTAAATACATATATAATGTAAAACATATTAAATATAAAATATATACTCAGAATATAAATATATATAATATACTGATAGATGGACTGAAATACACCGTTCATGGAGACGACAGGCCGCACGCATGAACGTTGTTTTTGTTTCCTTAATAAATTGAATGTAAGTAAATAACATATACATAAATTTCAGTATCATTATTATGTAATATATTTCATTAATATTTATTAGATATAATTTATAATCATTCTTGAATGGTTAACATGGAGAATAAATCTTATCACGTTGTGAAGACGGTAATCTGTACGTACGCAAGAGCGATGATATCATTCCCATAATTAATGAATGGAATTTGAGTGGATGATATGATATATTAGAATTAGTATGATGTTATAATAATAATATATAGTTATTATTTCCACCATTATACCCATCCAAGTAAGGTGTTGGTTGATAAACAGTTTACACCACGGTGTGTAGACGGTAATCCGTACGTAGCCATGCGCGTTGATTTCATTTTTCGTCGGGTGGATACAAGGTGAAATAGGGTTGTTTCATATATATAATAACATATCAGTATATTATTGATAATTATGTTATTAATTTGTAATGAAACAAATAGAAAAGAGGATGTAAATGAAGAAAAAATTGTTAATGATTCGATAAAGGATATTTCCACTTTTTCGACGTGCCTCTACTAAACCTACTCTAAGGGAACTAATGTTGGTATTTGAAGAAGACCATAACCTCTAGTATTGTCACAACCCATCCTTGGGGGCCATGCCGTTACTACCCCAAGCCCACAATCCATAGGTCAGGGGCTGGCGACTAGCACCAAAGGAGAATCCTACATAACAATGGAATGCATTGCCTTTAAAAACGGTAAGAAACATAGTCTGAACATAAGAAGTAGAAGCAAAAAAATACTAATATAGAAAACATTAGTGTGATGTATGTTAGTGGGCCATTATACAAACTCAACTGAACAACAAGTACAAGTAAAAGTAAAAAGGGAAAACATATCCTAGATCATCCACCATAGAATCATCTCTGAAAGGCAGGTACAGATCTCGAACAACTCGTGCCAGAGGTACGTCCCGTTTAGTCTAGCTTCGAGAAGCCTCTCATCTGTCTCCCTCTGCCTCGACCACTGTTGACTGTCGTCTGCACAAAACACAACAAGCTGTGGGGGAATCCTGTGTAGGGGTGAGTATAATGATACTCAGTAGAGACCCCAAGACCCCCAAAGGACTCCCAAAATCCACCATAGATAAACCACAATAGCCAGATACAAACACACATTATCAACCATCCCTACATAGGTATATGACCATACATATACCCATTTTACCCATCAAAACCGACTCCATCTCCCGGGCCCAAGCACATCCCATTCCACATAGGGAGAAAGTCATTCATCTTGATTATAACATCACATAGTCAAGACACAGATCACATAAGTATTTAACTCAAGTATAGGGGTATAGATGATTAGATGTAGCCCCTAAATCATTTACTCTATTGAACCCACATTGGATCCTGGAATAGTATCAGCGCTGACGAACCCTCAGAGGATCCGAACATAGAAGTCATCACTGTCGAACCCAAGGTTGATCCTGGTGCAGTATCGTCACTGTCGAACCCACGGAGGATCCTGGTACAGTATTTTCCCTATCGAACCCACAGAGGATCTTGGTACAGCAGTGAGTCCACTTAGGATCTTATAATCTCAGTCGCAGCCAGCCATAGGGTTCCCGCACAAAGCACACTCGATTCTGAGAGGGTACTCTCCTCGATAAATGTTTCGATACATCAACTACCTCTATTTATCGATTTGACATGTCCCGTAGATCCAGATTATCATATGGAACCCAACGCGACAGACTGCGTGTCAATCAGATGACCTGTCTATGAGTTATTGGTATTACTTCTATGAGAGCCCGGTTGGATTTAGGTTCAATCCAACCCAGCCATAGCCCAACTATGTGAAAACCTCTAATGGGGTATGCCAAAAGAACAGACTCATTCCATGATTTCAATCGGTGCATAATGTTTGTCAATCAAACACTCGTAGCCCAAGATATGGGAAAAAAGGTGAAAACGGTTAGAACGAGGTCTGGGTCTCGTCCGGGCCAGCCGGACCGACCCGACCTGGGTCCAGGTTTAGACAGGGGTCTGACTTAGTCTGCGGGTCCGACTCGTCCCACCAGAGCGGTCCAGGCCTGCCTAAAAACCGGCACGACCCGCGTTAGGCGGCCCTACCCGTGTGGCTCGGAGGTGTTCTGCAAGCCGAATCAAATGGGTGGTCGCGCCGCGTGGGGCGCACACTGACCGAGAAAGGGGCGGGGGTCAGCACCCCCCTTCTCCCTGTAATAGTCGGCTCGTGGAGCCGGTCCTCCAGAGGGGCGTGGCACGACAGCACCGCGCCCCTCTGGTGGCCGTTGCACCACAGGCTTCTTCCGTAGCCGGCTCGTTGCTGGTTGGTCGTGACCCGTTCCTCTGGCATCACAGTAGTGCCGCCCCCGCCATCAATGAACAATAACCAATGGAGGGTTATCGGGTCGTTTTTGATCAGATCGCACCCTCCACATTAGGGTGATAGTAATATGCTATTATCGAAGCTCATGAATGATGAAGAATGAATATCAAAATCATTCATAATGAACCCTAACTAGTATCAATAGTAGACAGTGACAGAAGAGTTTGAGGAAGATGATGTCGAAGACGATGTCAGTGTTCTTCATGGGTGACGCTTCCCTTTCTTGCCCCAGTTGAAGATCATTCTTCATTGGCGGAATTGGTGTTCTTCATGGGAAAATTCCTTCTCTCCCAATATCTCCCTTTCCCCAACATCCACCCAAATGAATGATACAATCTGAAAAAATAATAGATTATCCATTATTTTAATGGTCTTCATGAATTCAAATAAGTTCAATTTATTAATTGAAAGTGTTAAATTAATTAATTGATGGGGTTGGCACTTAATGAGGGAAGTTCAAGGGTTTCATCCCACATAAATGTGGTGTTCCAAGGGTTACAAGCCCGGGTGGTCCCCACCAAAGATATTCTCCCAAGGGAGGTTTTGGGCGGGTGGGACCCACCACCATAACCACCCATGGGAGGTAGCAGTGTGGTTGCCCACACCACTAACCACCTATTGGAGGTTTAAACCACCTCAAAAATAAAAATAAGCTATCGCTTATTTTTATTTAACTTTATTAAAACACAAAAAATCTAAATTCCATGCTCATTCGAATTCAGATATGGTGAAGGTCTCACTAAAAAATCATCGATGCTGCGATTTCAACGATGCCCTCAAAATTCGATTTCGACCACCTGTTCAGAAGTTACCAAAACCCACTCAAAAACACATTGAATGCACTTAGAAAAATTAGAAAAACAATCCAAGCACTCCAGGCCTCGGAATCAAGCACCGTCAGAAACTACGGACTCGGAATAATTCCATCTAATTAAAAAAAATTACATGGAATTTTCCATGTCTTTAAATTATCCCCACCTCATGGATTTGCATCCCCGAAATAAAAAACTCAAAACAATGGAAGCTAATAGATGTATTGTGCCATGATCTGATCCTCCTACCCCCATGTGCTCTCTCGTAGGTTCATGTGCTTCCACCGTACACGCACAAAAGGTATCGACCACCCATGAAAGAATCTCCCATGCCGATCCTCAATCTACACTAGAACCTTCAAGAAATTATCCCTATAGTCAATGTCGAGCTCTCCCCAATCTATGATTTGAGTCGGGTCATGCACGTATCTCCTCAGCTATAAAAGTTTGGAAAAGTCATGCACCCGGTGAACCTCAGAGATAACATTCCATCCTGGCCAAATCCCAGTAAACCACATCAAGGTGAGACCCGTAGGAAGACGTGGTCACCATCCTCAAACTCTAGAGGTATCCTTCTTCTATCAGCATTGGACTTTTGCCTACTCTATACAGTCTTCATCCACTCCTGGATGATCTGAATCTTCTCCGTCATATCCTGTACCATCTATGTCCCATGAGTGCTGACTCCCCAGGGACATTACATCACAGAGGTGATCTGGAAGGTCAGTTTTACAGTGCCTCGAAAGGTTCCATCCCGATGGTGGAGTGGTAGATGTTTTTGTACACAAACTCCCCCAAAGGTATGTGGTCCTTCCAGTAGCAACCGAAGTCGATGGCACATGAATGATGTATGTCTTTAGGAGTCTGAATGGTTCTCTAAGTCTGGCCATCTGTATGATGATGGAAGGTGGTTCTCAGATGTAGCTGCATCCCGAAAGCTTCCTGCAACCCATTCCTTAGACGGGAAGTGAAATGAGGATCTCTATCGTAGACGATCGTCGATGGCACACCAGGAATCTGTACGATCTCTTATACGTAGAGGCGTCCCATGCTCTCTACTGAATCCTTCTCTCTGATCGGTATGAAGTTAGCTGACTTGGTGATTCGATCAACAATCACCCAGATATATTCATGTCCTCTGAATGTACGTGGAAGTCCTGTCACCAAATCAATGGATATCCCATCCCACATCCACTCTGGGACCTATAATGGCTGAACTAAACATGCTAGAACCTGGTGATCCGCCTTCAATTGCTTACAAGTGAGGCATTGTGAGACAAACTCTTCTACTACCTTCTTCATACCTGGCCACCATTGTTGTCGTCAGAGGTCCTAGTACAATGTTACCAAACCTGGATGTACTACTAGAGGCTACGTATGAAACTACCTCAACACTTCCTCATGAAGTGACACTGGTACCATGGTACGTCCCTTGAATAGAATGATGTGCTCTCAACCTTCAAAAATTCTATCAAGTGCCTACCCTTTGGATATTTGTGCATGTCGAGCCTCGCAGTCAACATCCCCACAAGGTGCATCTATCAATCTCTGAAGAAGTGGAGGTGTGACTGTATGAGACTACAGAAAGCCTTCTCCATCTCGATCAACAAAGGATATCTGCAACGTGGCCAGCTACACTGTCGCCTCTCCTAGCAGCTGAATTCCAGATCTTCTGTTGAGAGAATTTGCTACAAGGTTCCCATTTTTTTGTGAATAGACTACATCAAAGTCATAGTCCTAGAAGAACTGAAGACAACATAGATGTCTCAGGTTCAGGTCATTATGCGATAAGATGTACTTGAGACTTTGATGGCCATAGTAGACTACAAAACATTCACCCACTAGATAGTTCCACCACATCTTCAAGGCGAATACCACTTCTGCTAACTCCAGGTAATGAGTGGCTTAGTTCTTATCATTATGTCTCAGCTAACGAGAACCATAAGATATCACTGCACGCTCCTGCATCAGGACGCATCCGAGACTGGTCCATGATGCATCACAATAGACTACATACCCAACGCCCTCTTCCAGTAGCATCAAGATGGGCTCACTAGTTAGCCTCTACCTCATCTCTTGGAAACTCTGCTGGCATCTATCTGACCACACGAAGGGTTTCCCCTTCTTTGTCAATACAGAATGTGGTGCTACAAATCTGGAGAAGTCTAGCTCAAATCCCAAATATTACCCAACCGGACCCAGAATACTTCGTACCTCTGTCACACACCTAGGTGTCTTCCAAACAAGTACTACCTCGATCTTCACTGGATCCACCGCAACTCCATCCTCAGAGATGACATGTCCCAGAATGTGTACATCTCAGATACCGAACTGGCAAATCGATATCTTACCATAAAGCTAGTTATCTCAGAGTGTGTCCAGTAGTTTCCGCAAATAATAAGCGTGCCCCTCCTTGGTAGCTGAGTAGATCAGAATGTCATTGATGAAAACTACCACAAAGAAATCAAGGTATGAGTGGAAGATCCTATGAATGAGTCCCATGAACATAGTTGGTGCATTGGTTTTGCCAAATTGAATAACAAAGAACTCATAGTAGACATTCCGGCATTTGAAGGCCGTATTCTAAACATCCTCATCATCTACTCGAGCTAGTGATAGCCCGATCAAATATCTATCTTTGAGAACCAACATGCTCGCTTCAGCTGATCAAAGAGGTCGTCAATCCTCTGGAGTGGGTACTTGTTCTTCACGGCCATGTCGTTCAGGCATTGATAATGAACACACAATAACAAGATCCCTTCCACCTTCTTGGGGAACAAAATCGGGGATGCCCAGTGTAAATCACGAGGTCGGATATATCCCTTCCTCTACAAGTCCTCCAGCTGTACCTACAGCTCAAGATGCTCTGTGTGAGCCATCTAATATGCTGGAGTGGGAATCAGTGTCATATCGGGGTATGAATCAATGTAAAATTATACCTCTCTACGATGAGGTAGTCCTGGAATGTCTTCAAGGAAGACAAATATGTTCTGATCCACCGCAATAAGAAAACATTGACTTCACACATCAACCGCTCCGAGAATGAGCCTAGACAACTGATTATGATCCATACCCCCTCCTCTGAGTAAGTCAATCTTGCGCTGCAAAGGACCCCTTATCACCAGTTAAGGTAATCCTTATCCCATCCTCATTGACACACCGCCCGTTATGCCTAATGCAGTCAATCTGAGCATGAAATTTGGATGACCAGTTCATACCCAAGATGACGTCGTAAGGACTCGATGTCGCTACGAGGAGATCCCAGCTAAAACTCTAACCTCCTCGGGTATGCTCACACTGCCGGCACCAGTGCATAATTTTTTAGTCTTCTATCATAGGATTCTTTAGCCATAAAGATCGAGCAAACGGCTCCATCAGAATCTCCATGCTCCAAATGCGGGTAGCGCCAATAAAAGTATGACTCGCACCCATGTCTTTAAGTACTGCAGAAAAGGTGGAGTAGACACAGATAGTACCTCGAATAATTTTAGGTGCGCCGTAGTCATAGGCCTCGACTGCCTGGAGATGAGCCCACCCATATCCTCCAACTCCCTGTCGTCGGGGTGGTCCTCCTAGTGGTGGTGGTTGTAGAACCTCAAAACGTCCTCCACCACATGCTGCTCGGCCAGCTCCTCTGCCACATCTGCCTGCTCCCAGCGAACAACCACGGTTGAACCTCTTCCTCTGTGTGGTAGGTCCCTATACTCTCTACGGATAATCAGAATGGCGGGTTGGGTAGTCACGAGTCATGTGACCCTGCCCGCCACATGCATATAACTTCCTGCTCTTCGTATGGATGGCTCTGTCTCGTGTGCCCTACACAACCGAACCTGTATCCTGGGGTCAGCCACCTGATGGCCTGGTTTGCATAGACCTCCACTTTTTCTATATACTTCTAGCTGTAGAAGACTCCTCTACCTATTTCCCAGTGGTGGGTCTCACTTCTGGTGACGACTCAGCAAGAAAACTCCCCACAAGAAGGTCTCGCTCCAGCACCCCCGCCTGGATCGGGATGCTGAGGGAGGTCATCAAAGACCCTATCTCATGCATGAGTCCTAGCTCAAAGTTCTGGGCCCTGAAGAATGGGTCACGCACCATATATGTGGAGTTTCATGAGAGGTTGGTGATCCTCGCTGAGTAATGTGCCACTATCATGCTTCCCTACTACTGATGAAGCATCTCCTGAATCCGCACTGCACATAGGGTGGCTGGAACAAACTCTAACTGGATGAGGCTCTCAGTGTCTGGATAGAGATGTGATGCCTCTTCATGCACCTAGAAAATCAAGCTCCACCATTTTATTGATGTTGCCTGCATGAGACTCGTAGCATGTGTCACCATAAGGTCGACCGGTGTCCCTATAAATTCAAAAACTCTCACAACAGCTTGCAGCCAATCCTTAGATGCCTGTGGTTCTATATCTCCCCTGAAACTAGGCGTCCACTAGCACTGGAACACATGCAATGCACTCAGATAGCATGCAGTCTCTGCGACTGGAGATGGTGGTATCAGTGTACCCGCGGGTAGTGGTACCGTTGGTACCCCCGCTATGACGGGCCCCGACCCTGATGCCTCATCGCTCGGTGGGCTACTGTCTCATACAAAACATGGAAACCTGGTTTGCTGCCTACACAGAGACATTCTAAAAAGAAATAGTTCCACCACTATTAAAAAAATATACCTAGTGATTTGAAAAAATGTAATCATGAAGAAAATGTTTCAATGGAAATATAGACGCAATTAGTGTTTTTGTGCACTGAGTCAGAAATAATAAGTCAGAATCCTAGTGTATGGATACGTCGACCACCGCACCGAAACTAGTTTACCTAAACTGATAACCACACTCAAAACACCTAACACTATTTCCATTAAAACAATCAGAGTCCATGTTCAATGGTAGCACCAACTCCTCTGATACCAATTTGTCATGACCCGTCCTCGGGGCCCATGTCGTGACTACCCCTAACCCGCCTTCCATAGGCCAGGGGATGGTGAATAGCACAAAAGGAGACTCCCTGATAAAAAGGGAAGATATTTCCTTTAAACCTGTAACACACACAGTCTGAATAGAAGCAGTAGAAGCAACAAGTACTAATATAGAAAAGAAAATTGTGATGTAAGTATGTGGGCCAGTATACAAACCCAAATGAACAACAAGTACATGTACAAGTAAAAAGGGAAAACAGATCCAAGACTTTCCACTATGGAATCCTAACTAAAGGGTAGGTATAGATCTCAAACAACTCATCCCTGAGGTATGTACCTTCTAGTATAGCTCTGAGAGCCTCTCGTCCGTGTCCCTCCGCCTCGATCACTGTTGACCATTGTCTGCACAGAACATAACAAGGTGTGGGTGAAGCCCGTGCTGGGGTGTGTATAAGGATAATAAGTAGAGGCCCCGAGACCCCGAATGGTCTTCAAAAATCCATCAACAATAAACTATAATAGAAAGATACAATCACAAAGTATCAACCATCCCTACTTAGGTATATGCATATACATATACCTATGTTACCAATCAAAACCGTCTCCATCTCTCGAGCCCAAGCGTATCTCATTCCACATAGGAAGAAATTCAATCATATTGATGATAACATCACATTGTCAATACATAGATTACATAGATATTTAACTCATATAGTGGGGTGGGGATGATTAGATGTAGCCACTGAATCATCTCCTCTGTCAAACCCACGTAGGATCCTGAACAATATAAACATTGTCGAACCCACGGAGGATCCTGATACTGACGTCATCGTTGTCGAACCCAAGGAGGATCCTGGTCCAGTATTGTCACTGTCAAACCCAAGGAGGATCCTGGTCTGGTATCATCACTATCAAACCCATGGAGGATCCTGGTATAGTAGTAAGTCTACGTAGGATCTTATCATCTCAATCGCACTTAGTCATAGGGTTCCTGCACACATCACTCTTGATTTCGAGAGGGTATGCTATTCATGCCTAGTGTCGAACCATCAACTAACATGATGTCTCGAGTTGATGTACCTCTTATTTACGTATCATAATAATGAACCCAACGCGATAGACGAGGCATCAATTGGATGCTCGGTCTGTGAGTTATTGGTGTTTCCGCTCCGACGACCCAGTTCGATTTAGGTCCCATCCAACCTGGATGTATGCCAACAACATCAAAACCTCGAGTGGGGTATGTCAAAAGAACCATCTTGTTCCATGCTTTATTATGGAGTAGATGGTTCATTAATATGACACTCGTATCCCATGATATATGCACAAATGTGTAATGGGTCAGAACTAGGTCAGGATTCGGTCCGGTCCAGTCAGACCGACCCGACCCTACTTGGGCCGACCTGACCCGGGTTCGGTCAACCCGACCTAGGTCCGGCTCCAGACTGAGGTCTGAACTGGTCCCAAGGTACGACCTGGCCCACTGGAATCAGCTCGGCCCACCGGCAACTGGCCCGGCCCGCGACGGGGGGCCCGACCCGCGCACTGGCCCGACCCGTGCAGTGGACCGACACGTGAGTGGCGCAGCCTACGAGGCTGGGAGCTTGTCCGCCAATTGAAGCCAGCGGGTGGTCGTGCCTCGTGGGGCCCGCATTGACTGAGTGAGGTGTGGGGGGTGGAGGTGTCAGCGCCCCCTATCTCACTATAACGTCGGGTGCGTAGCGCCGGCCTAGTATCCATGCGACCCTTCGGGTCTCGCTTAATGCGTGGCTTTCCTCGTTCATCCACCGTAGCCTTTGGCCGCGGTTCTTCTCCGGCACCGCGCGACGGCGCCGCACCCAACCCGTCGGACTTCTGCATCCTAAGTGGGCGCAGATCCTTCCTTCGGTGTGGTGCGATGACACCGCGCCCCTTCGGCATAGCCGCTGCCTCTATAGCCGTGCCCCGGCTCTCCGAGGGGCGCGACGGCGCCGCGACCCTCCTTCTACCTGGCGGCCCTTACTCTGCCAGCTTCTTCCACAACCGGCTCATTCGCGGTTGCCGCGTGTACCACTGTGGTCCATCCTCGGCGTCCGGTTCCTCTGGTGGTGTCATTGCACCGCCACCGCCATCAATGAACGAGAACCAACGAAGGGTTGTCAGGCTGTGTTTGTTCGCCCACACCCTCCATGTTAGGGTGATAGAAAATAGATATTATCGAAGCTCAAGAATTAAGAAGAATGACGATCTAAATCATTGAAAACAACCCCTAACTCGTATCAATCGTTGACGGTGAGAGAAGTTTTCGGTGAAGACAAAGTCGAAGACGACATCAACATTCTTCGTGGGCAATGCTTTCATTTCTTGCCCTGGTTGATGTTCATTCTTCATTGGTGGAAGAGGCGTTCTTCGTGGGTTAATTCCTTCTCTCCCAAACTCTCTCATTCCCCAAGCTCCACCCAAAGGAATGATTCCAACCAATATAAAATAATAGATTATCCATTATTTTATTGGTTGTCATGAATTCAAATTAGTTCAATAAATTAATTCAATGTGTTACATTAATTAATTGAGCGGGTTGGAACATAAGGAGGGAGGTTCAAGGGTTTCATCCCACATAAAGGGGGGGGGGGGGTTCTAAGGATTACATGCTCGGGTGGTCCCCACCAAAGATATCATCCCAAGGGAGGTTATGTTCTGTAGGGCCCCACCCCCATAACCTCCCATGGGAGGTTACGGTGTGGTGGCCCCCACCACTATCTACTTATTAGAGGTTTTAACCACCTCAAAAATTAAAATAATGTAATATTTATTTTTATTTAACTTTATTAAAAACCCCAAAATCTAACTTCTAGTCTCGTTAGAACGCAGTTGGGGTGAAGGTCTCACTAAGAAATCATTGGCACTGCGAGTTCAGTGGTGCCCTTAGAATTTGATTCCACGCACCAGTTCAAAAGATATCAAGACCAGATAAAAAACAATGAACGGACTTGGAAACTTTGGAAAAACATTCTAAGCACTCCGAGTCTCGGAATCATGCGCCATCAGAAACTGTGGACTCGAAAAAATTCCATATAATTTTAAAAAAATTACATGGGATTTTCAGGTTCGTTACAAGTATGTTTCTAGGAATTATGATAAGGTAAATGGGCAGGGTTTGGCCAAGGATTATATATCAAAATGGAGTGAATAGAAGAGGGAGGAGGATCCCTTATATAAGAGAGGAGAGGGGAATTTTTGGAATCCTAAAAAATATTAAATTATAATAATAACCAACACCGCTTAGAAACCTCTAAAATTACTCAATTTAGAATATTAGATGATATAGGGTTGTAATATCATCACCCATAAATTTTACACATGTTTTGATTTTATTTTAAACCTTATCATTTTGATTTATCCTTATTTAATATATTTTATTTTATTTTTCGTAATAATATACAAAATTTTAAATTGTTATAAATTCAAAAATATGTGTTGTGAATTTTCAATAATTAGATAAATTATGACATAGTCGAGCATATATTTTTTAATTTGTAATTTTGAAATATTTTTTTAAACAATTTAATAATATGTTATTTTTATAAAATATCAATAGTGTCAATTTTGACACTATTCATTTTTTAAATTTAAATAATATAAAAATAGAGGATATATAAAAACCGAAATATTTAATAGATTCATAAAATTTCATATTAATCTATAATATTTTTGTATCACCTTAATTAAGTCATATTGTATTTATTTTAATATTTTTAAAACCATTTATTTTATATTTATCTTTATAAAATAATTACAATAAAATTTTTATAATATTATTTAATATACATATTTTTTGCTTAAAAATCTATAATAAAATATTATGATGAAGATAAATCTAATATATTTCATAATGATACTTTTACACTAATTTAGAATCTCAAAATTACAACATGTAAAATTTTATTTATAAATAATTATGATGGTGAAAACTTTGACATCATTTAAAATAAAATAATATAAGTTTCATAATCACTTTTATATGGATCAAAACAGTAAAAAATTAGTTAATTGGACGATTATGGTTTATATATACATGACAAATATGTTTTGGTTAGTTTTTTGGCCTTTATTGTGTATTGTTAATTTAATAAAAACTATATTATTGATATTCTGCTAAATAAATAATTTCTGCATCATTAATGTATAAGCTATTAAGGTAATTAAATATTTCATAAAAATTTCAAATAAATTAACATAATAAAGAAATAATTTTTAGATAACAAATTAGTATTTATATTCTAAATTATATTCTGTACGTCCTTATATTCAAATAAATTTATTTATTAAAGTTTGAGTGAGACATATTTCACTTTCATTTTAAAAAAAGTAATGGTCTTAATCACATTCTAGTGGGTTCCAATAGATACCATTTAAAACCAAGTATATGTTAGGACAAAATAAAATAATGAAATTATATTAAGTCAAGTTTTAGGGTAATATTATAATATTATATTTACACTTAATTACCGGATTTACATTTAACTATGGTAAATAAACTTTAACGTAGTTACTATTCATACAGCCCAAAAATAAAAGTAGCGTATTAACCAAATTGGGAACTACTGATTCCATATATGAAATCCATTTTTTCAATTTCTAAACACATAAGTTTCATTAATTAATTTAAGATTAATCCCGTTGTTGAGAAAACAGGTTTTAAAAGTTAAAACATTACAAAAGACTGAAATGTTTTTACATATGAATTCAATGTAAAATTAATCTAATGACATACATTATATTAAATGGAAAAAATATATTCTATTTATACTTTCAAACTATTAAATAATATATTTTATTCTTAAAATTTATTTTGATGAAAAAATTTGTTTTCAATTAAAATATAGCGTAGTTTTACTATTCATCAAAATAAGAAACAAATCACAGAAAATTAAAAAATTTATCCAAAGTAATTTTTTATATCATGATTCGGAAGAAAAAGTTTAATTTTTCAAATTAAACTTATAAAAATTTCAAATAATATATTTAAAACGGGTGCACCATCAAAATGTGGCAAAATTGCATTTTTTTTAAAAATAATTATTTTACCCGAAAAAATTAATTTTGTTCTCATACAATGTTTAGAAAATGTGTAAGATTAATTTTAATGTTATAAAAATCAAAATTTTGTTAATAATATTCATAACAACTAGTTCATAAAAATATTATAACAATATATTTTTGTTTAGTAAAACTTGGTATTGTGTACAACACACGATATCGAGGAAGGTCGCTCTTGCGTGTAATTAATGCCTTGTCACTATTGTGTGTAATGAAAGAAACAATAGGTTTTTCATATAAAAATATCAAAATATAGTTCATTTTAATATTTTTTAAAATTTACATTCAATGTTGCATAGAATTATTTCTAACAAACAAACATGAAATTGTGTGTAACATAATTCACGAGTACTGTTGCATATACTGCAAGCTAATACGTTGTTGCGTATAGCACAGGATAATCTTGGTGTAGCGTACAATAGAATATATCAATAAAATTTAAAAGAATATATCTAATAAAATATTAGGTTGTTACATTCTACCCCCTTGAAATTCATTGTGTTTATAAATGGTTTACTATATGAAAGTGTTTTTCATAGAAACCCACATCGTTAAATGAAAAACTAAAACTTAATTGTAAAATGTAAAGTAAGAAATATAACTATTACCCAGATTATATCATCACTAGGTTTACACCTATGAGAACATAGGTGAAAACATGGATATGGAAGATAAATCAAACCATCAACTTCTGTTGAAGAGTGGTAGAGAACATGGCTATAAAAAATCTAACAATCACAAAGCCATAAATTTGGGATGATCTAAGGTACAATCTAATTCATCGGATATGAGAGTATTAGGACAATAGTTTTGGTTTTCTAGATCATTTACCAAAAGTTGATGAATTTTTGCATAAGGATAAGTACTTACTTGATTTTAGTGTAATATCATCAAATTTCATTCCATGAAAAATTTCCACTTCGTCTCTTATTTAATGTATTGAAGTTGAATTTGTCATTATTGAAGTGTCAGAAGAACATGCGATAGAGTAATATGTCATTCCATATTTATTTATCACAAAATTTTTTGCAAAAATTTAAAAATATACAAAAGTCCATCTATGCTGAGAGTTACCATAAATGATTCCACAAATGGACTTATACATCATCTATCATACCTCATAATAAATAAAAATAATTTCTACTAAATAAGTACCTCTTGTAGGCCAGAGGTATGTGACAAAGGATTATCCCACTTCGGTTGTGGGTTCGATCTCCACATCCTTGTCTGAAGTGACAGGTTTTCGCTCATCCTATGGGTTGTTATTTTTCTAAAACTATACTATTATAACATTCCTAAAATAATATTAAAAAAAATTTGGCCTTAAACAATACATTCTGATGTCCAACATAATCCATTCCAATCTTTAGGCTTATCCAAAATACATCAGTCCAATCTCATAGTATAAGAAAATGATTACTAGAAAAGTCATCTACCAATAATGTGAATAAAACCATTTATCCCCCAAATATCATAATATTATTCTTTTTTGTCACATTCCATACATGTTAATACCTTAATCATATATTCTCTTGAAACATGAATTAACATAGAACCTGAGAGAAAACATGAATGTTGTCAAAAGTTAACTCTTTACACATACCAAAATCCCAAAAAAATTCTATATACTCAAGCCATGATATAACATTGTCCTTTTATAATTCAGAAGCTCATTAATACTATCAAACATATTATTTTCTCTTTATCCCTTCTATATGAGCATATCATCTAATTTTCAAAAATATTTCAATCAATTTTCATGGTTTTTGGTACCATATAATTATTTCAAACCATGATAAACGATTACATAAATATTCCAATATAGCATAAAAGTACATCAACAACATTATTCTTGAATTTCAATACATAAACCCTTCAATCCATCCTCTTCAAGTACTGGAATGGAATAGGTCTTTCATCGATTTAAAAGTAACATCTTAGGTTAGGGAATTGAGTTGGGTAATGCATGTGTTCTCCATAGATAATACATTGAACTCCATAATAGTCTATCACTATATGACCCTTTTCCCACACAAATAACATCTTCTCCTCCATTTGAGGTATTCTTCATGGTTCTTTTTTCCTTATTCTTGATATGTAGAAAGCTTGATCTTCCTTCCTCTTTGTTCCTCACCATTCAAACATGTACAAAAACCATCTTCCTTGTATTTGATGGCTTATAAATACAACTAATGTTCAACTTGTTAATAAAATATCATGATGACTGATTCGTATAATCAAAATATATCTCCCTCTAGGAATTACACAATTTAGTTGCTCATAGTCAATAATTTTTCCATTAGAATCAATGTTAACCAAATTCGTTCTCGTTACCTTCATTGACTGAAACAAGAAACCATAGTGTAAGAAACAATTAAAATAATGAGGAACCACATGAACATAAAAAGACACTTATGCGATTCCTTACTTATGACACCCTCTTTAATCCATGACACCTTTGGTTCACCCCACGTAACTCATGATCGTTAACATAATTACAGGACTATAACCTATAGTTATACTTAACCTAAGGGACATCCCTATACATACCTTAAAAATATCTACAAGAATATAACTATAGTGTTCACATCTTAGTTTCAAAAGTTTGACCAAAAAATTGCTCTGATATAGACTATAAATGTCTGGATTGACGTACATAGATATGAAATTACTTTTTTGGAATACTTAAAACATATAAAAAACAGACGCCCAATGACCGTATTAGTTTAGTGTCTTTGGAAACTCGGATCATAATCTTCTAATCATGGTGAATGATCTTCAACATTCCCATAAAGATCTTCACGTTTTGTTTTCTTTCCTAAAACATTTATTTATAACATGGGGAAAAGAAAACATAGAAATGGTGAGCTCAAAGGTACATTAAGTGTAAACATGGAGAACATAATACAATCCATAAACATTTGAACGTAAAAAATGAACATGACTAAATTCATAGTAGTACATAAGGAATAGATCATAAAAACAATTAAACATGAAAAAATATCATGGGAATAAAACATGTAATTTTGTCAAACCATAAATCACATGATATGATTTCTATAGTGGACAAGGAATTTCTACCATGACCATCATAATGGAAAATGTCTATTACTGAACCAGTTTTCTTGTCGTTCTAGCCATGTATTACTGAACCAGATTTACTTTTAATTCCATCCATGTCTATATAATGAGATATAAATATTTAACCAACTCATTGGAGGGAGATATAGGTTCCATCCATCTCATAATGATATAATTCTTAGATGTGACACAATATAAACATAAATCATTTATCATAACCTAACGTATAAAATGGGTTTCATAAACATTATCCCATCATAACATAATCCGTATAAAATTAATCGATATTATTTCATCATAAAAAAATCAAAACATTTAAATAATGGGGATATTATACTTAAAACATAACTATATTAAATAATTTCATCTAAGATTGGAAATAGTTTTGATAAAACACTTGAAATAAATTCTTGAAAAAAAATATCCATTCTTTTTAAAAAAATTCTCTTTTCTCAGAATGCCGTGAAATTATAAAAGAAATGAATTTTGTTGAAAATAATAAAGAAATCATGTTGATCATGTTTCATGGAAATAAGGCATTATGAAACTGTAAAAATCCGTTCATGCCGTAGAAGTTAAAAAAACATTGTTCTCATACTTTTGTCGAAAAGTCAAAAAGTACATTATATTGAAAACAAATGGAAGATTCCTTCCATACAATGTGGTAAAAGTAAAAAAAGAGTAAAAATTACTTTAAACATATATGGAATAATAGTAAACTTTTTATTAAACATTTTCTATAAAATATAGATATGGATGACAAATATAACCCCGGTAAATACTTACGAATAATGAATCTTAGACAAAAACGAGATTGCGAGATTTTCCTATAATTTATGTCAAATTTCTTTAATATGTGTCCAATACTAATGTATTGTGGGTTTAAAACTATTTTTATCTTGTAAAAGAACCATAATAATATTTATGATACCATATATGATTCACTTACGTATTTATATTATCCGTTCATTTGTCAATTCCATGTAAAAGCGGCATTTTGGGTAAAATCATTTCATTTATTGTACGTGTTTTGAATTTTAATTATTTATATGATTAAATATATCATGATTAATTACATCCACAATGTAAAACATGATTTATATATAATATTTATTCAGAATATAAATATATATAATAGACCGATAAATGGAATGAAATACACCGTTCATGGACACGGTAGGATGCACTCATGAACTATGTTTTCTTTTCCTCATTAAATTGAATGGAAGTAAGTCAATAACATAAACATAAATATAGTATCATTTTTATTTAAGTTATTTCATGAATATGTACTATTTATACTTTATAATAATTCATTAATGGGTAACATGGAGAATAAATCTCATCTTGTCGTGGAAACGGTAATCCGTACGTACGCACAAGCGATGATATCATTCCCAAAATTATTGAATGAAAATGGAGTGGGTGATATAATATCCCCTAATTAGTATGATGTTATAATAATCATATAGAGAAATTATTTTCACCTATATACCTATCCAATTAAGGTGGTGGTGGAAAATTAGTTTACACCACGACATGGAGACGGAAAGCCGTACGTACGCATGTGCAGTGATTTTGTTTTTAGTAGGATGGATAAAAGGTGAAATTGGGTTATTTTATATAAATAATAACCTATCGGTTTATTTTTGATACTGACGTTTTTACTTTATAATGAAACAACAATAGAAGAATAAGTAGAAGAAGAATTAATTTTTAAATATTTAGTAAAGGATATTACATCTTTTTCAACATGCCTCTTCCAAACCTTCACATAGGGCACTAAAGTTGGTCCTTAAAGAAGAAAATAACCTCTATTATTTTTCTAGGAAAGTTTATATGGGAAATGTGTAGGGTTTTTCTGAGTTTGAAAGCTCAAAAGTCAGTGAATAGAAGAGGGATGCGGTTCCCTTTTATAATAGAGGAGCGGTGCACTTTTGGAACCCTCAGAAATATTAATTTATAATAAAAACCAACCCCACCTAAAAACCTCAAAAATGACTCAAAAATTAAAATTATATGATATAGGTTTGTAATCTCATCAACCAATAAAATTTAGACATGTTATAATTTTATTTTAAACCTTATCATTTGGATTTATCCTTATTTAATCTATTTAATTTTATTTGTGGTCATAATATTTTAAATATTGAATTGTTATAAATACATAAATATGTGTTGTTAATTTTACATAATTTAATAAATTATGACATTGTCGATAATATAATTTTCTATTTTTAATTTTCATATAAATTTTTTATTTTTAAACTATTTAATAATATCTTATTTTTATAAAATATAAATAGTGTCAATTTTGACACTATTCATTTTTTTGAATATAATTGAAATCCAAAAAGAGTATATATTCAAACAAAAATATTTAATATATTCCTAACACATCATAATAATCTATAAAAATTGTGGATCACCATAATTAGTTCATATAATATTTATTTTAAAATTGTTAAAACCATTTATTTGATATTTCTCTTAATAAAATAATTACTCCAACATTTTTGTATAATTTTATAATATACATATTTTCTGCATAAAAATTAAAAATAAAATACTATGATGATGATAAATCTAATATAATTCATAATAAATCTTTAACTCGAATTTATCATCTAAAAATCACAACATGTAAATTGTTATATTTATTAAATTATGAAGGTGACAACTTTGGAATCATTTAAAATAAAATACTATTACTGTCATAATCGCTATTATAAGGCTCCAAATGGTCAAAATTCAACCATTGAATTATTTTTGTTTAAATATACCCGAAAAAGAAGTTTTGGTCAGGTGTTTTGGCCTTAATTGTGTATTATTAGTTTAATAAAATCTATATTATTGATTTTTCGTTAAATAAATAATTTCTATATCATCAATGTATAAGCTATTAATGTAATTAAATATTTCTTAAAAATTACAAAAAAATACCATAATAAAGAAAAAAAATTTATCTTTAAAATTATATATTATAATCAAATTTATATTCTACATTACTTTATATTAAAAATAATATAATTATTAAATTTAGAGTGAGTCATATTTCACATTACTTAAATAAAATAAAACAACGGTCTTAATCAAATACAAGTGGGTTCTAATAGATACCATTTCAACCAAATTATATTTTAGGACACAATATAATCATTAAATTATATTAAAACAATTGTTAGGATAATTTTATAATATTATATTAATCCTAATTACCTCATTTACCTTTAACTATGGTAAATGAAATTTTCCATAGTTACTATTCATAATGCCCTAAATTAAAATCAGCCTATTAACATAAATTATACCTTCCGGTTCTTAATATGTTATCGATTTTTTAAATTTCAAAACAATGAATTTTAAGTAATTAATTTAAGATTATTCTTATTGTTGAGAAAACTAGTTTTAAAAGTAAAAACATTACAAAATATTGAAATGTTTTACCTATGAATTCAATGTAAAATTAATGATAATTATATACATTGTATTAAATGGAAAATATATATTATATTTATACTTTAAAACTATTAAATAATATACTTTAACCATATAATATATTTTGATGAATGAAGTTGTTTTCAATAAAAATTCAAAGTATTTTTACTATTCATCATAATAAGAAACTTATCAGAAAAATATCCAAAAAATATCCAAAGTTAATTTTTATATCTTATTTCCAATTAAAAAGTATACTTTTTCATATTTAACTTATAAAAATGTTAAAAACTATATTTAAAGTGGTTGTTCTATCAAACGGTGGCAATAATGCATTTTTTTAAAAATACTTATTTTAACCAAAAAAATTATTTTGTTCTCATAACATGTTCTAGAAAATGTTTAATATGAATGATAATGTTATAAAATTCAATATTTAGTTAATACTATAAAATTTCAAGTTCATAATAATAATATAACAATATATCGTTGTTTAGTGAAACTCGATATTGTGTAAAACACACTCTGTCGAGGAAGGTCGCTTATCTGTGTAATGCAAGCCATGGTAGGGTTGCGTGTAGTGAAAGATTCCCTCGGTGATGTGTATAACATAATCAATATACTTCATTTATACATTGATTAATATCTATAATCAATGTTTCGTAGAATAATTTCTACCAATCGAACATGAAATTGTGTGTAACTAGATCAATGAATAGTGTTTCATATACTGCATGCTAATATGGTGTTTCGTATAGAACATGCTAATCATGGGGTAGCATACAACATAATATATCAATGAAATTAAGAAAAATATATCTCATAAAATATCACGGTGTTATATACCTTATATATATCCTTAGTCGAGCGTACGTTACACTTTGGTATAATAGTTAAGTCACTGTTATTAAATTTTAAAAGAACCACATACGTAAATATGATATCATATATGATCATATACTATTTAATTGTTAATAATATTTCAGTAGTATCATTATTTCAGGTGTTAATTAGTTAATTTTCATATATTTTTTTTGTTACATAAGTCATGTTTGTAATATATAGTATATGTTTAATTCATATCGAGAATGATATTATGTTCCTAAATATTATTTTTAATTATAAAATGAAAATTATTCTTGAATGGGTTCAATGGGGAATGAAATCTAATCGCATTCATTGAGACTGTAATCAGAACATACACCCGGGCGATAATATCATGCTATTGATGGTGTAATTTAAATTAATTTGGATGGTATATCATATATAAAGTATAATTAATATGTTAAATTTATTATTTACATAAAATATACTCATTATTATACATATCAAAATAATGATGGGTTGAATAACATGTTATACCACGACGTAGAGACGGTAAGATGTACATACGCACGTATGGGGAATTTTACATTCATAGGATGGATTGGATATTGAATATGGTTATACCATATTTATAATAAAATCAACGTATGATGATGGTACTGGATTTATTATTCTTCTTTGGAAACAACAATGAATGAGAATGTCGAAGGAGAAAAAAAACATTGAAAGAGGTGATGAAATTATTACCTCTTCTTCGTGTTCTTCCATTTGATTTGATCAAAATGGCTTATTATCATTTATTTATGATCTATGTAAGTCATGTAGGTTGAATTCAGGGTAGTTGGGAGGATATTTGAGCAGGTTTTGGTCGAGCTAAATGGCTTTGGAGGTGTGAAAATAAGGGAAGGGGAATTTCCCTTTAATAAGAGAGTTGATGGTCACTTTAGGAAAACATTGAAATATTATTTTATTATAAAACAATTTTCTATTTCTAATGGATACCAAACGAATTATTTCGAGTGTAATTTTGGGTGGGTCTATATATTCTCAACAAATAGGTGTTATCTAAATTTTGGCCAGCATATTAACCCTATATTTTATAATTAATTATTATTTAAATAATTTACCTTTTACAATTTCATCATGCATTTTTATATTAAATTGTTAATAAACACACTATAAACTGATATGGGATCTTCAAGTAGTTCAATAATGAAAAATAAATCATTATATAAGTCCTTTGGCTAAAACATATATTTTTAGTAAATATTATATCATTTAATAATTTTTTTTAACTCATTTCTTTCAATTGTGAGAGTATTTAGTACTTAATTGTTTTAAAATTTAAAATACATGATTAATTAAAAAAAATAAATTAAATAAAACCTAATATATCATATTGACCTATAGAATTAGTCTTATGCATCAAAATTCTCAATTTATATTTAATTTGATATTTATTTTATCATTTATTTTATTCATTCATTGATAAGGTAATTATTGCATCATCATTGTGTCATAGTTAAATTTAATTATTTATACACTAAAAATAATAAAAAACTACCACACTATAGATTTTTTTTTATTTTTAATTAATATTTATTTTCTACTTTATCTTATTTATAACACTCTATTAATAATGGATTAGTTATTGGACATTGAATTTTTCACTTTTAACTTTTCTATAAATAAAAAAATAATTAATGTCTTAATATAATCCATGTAGCTCAAATATAATCTTAATTTAGTTATAACGTAGATTTTGGTCGAAAATAACATATCCAATAAAATTAGTACAAGTTTTGGAGTAATTATAATATCATTTTTACCTTTTATTGCCCTATTTACTTTTAACTATGGTAAATAAAATTCAAATGTTTCTATTCACCATCATTTATATTTATCATATTGAACCACATTTTTCTTACTGATTTAAACCATGTATCTCATGTTTTTAAAATTCAATTCACAGATTTGGTTGAATTATGTTTTATTCAAATTTGGAAATGTGACAAGAACATGAATAAAAGATGTTGAATCATTCAAAAAAAATTATACGTATAATCTTATTATAAAACGACTCCAATGAATTTCACTTAACTAATATTGGTATTATGTGTCTATTTTTACATTAAATTAAATTTAAATAATAATAATAATTATTTAAATAAATGTTGGTGTTAAACAATAATACAGTGTTTTTCACAATTCATCAAAAATTGAATCATCTTAAAAAAATTACCAATCATTCACCCTAATCTAATATTGGTATTATGAATTCAAAAATTTAGTCAATTTCAAAATATTGAATTTCTAATAGTGTCTAAATTAAAATTTATTATTTTTCACAAAAAACATAATAAGTATCTCTTTATCAAAATTGTTCATATATTTTAATGAAACGTATATATTTCTTTATATATATGGTTTATTTATGTTATAGAATTATAAATTTAATTTAAAATTTATTTTTATTATTCGTATTATTATGTTTAATTACTATGTTATAAATATATAATTTGAATAATTGGAGTGTTGTTCCGCAGAAACCCACTCTTCTATATATTGATAGTTAAATCAGTGTTCCATTCAGTATAAGCTATAGAATTACATTAATGACATAACTTACAATGAAATAATGTCGTGTTCATTCTCCCCTCATTATATAATTTCAACCTCAAAATTTAATCTCGGAAAAAATAGGTGTTTGACATTTCAAAACATCTTTGTTGAAATCCCACATCAGATATAGCGTCAATAAATTAACACTTTAAAAGAAAGAAAGATCATTACACATGTGACCCGAGATAACCCTTACTAGGATTCCATCTTTGAAAATATGGAATTGGAAGAGAAAAAAACCATCATTTTTTGATGGAGTGTGATAGAAAACATGATCAGGAGAATTTTAACTACCATAAAACCATAAATCTGTGATGGGTTGAATAGTCATTGATTACCCATTATGAAGAATAAAAGGAAAACAATTTTTTTATGTTTCTTTTAATAATATATTGTATTTTATTTATGAAATCTATGAATAATATAATGAGATGTACTTTATTTTCATATAGATATTAATATTAAACAAATTTCTACCACAAACTCATATTTTCTCTAAATGATGAGTATTGAAGATGACTTGGACACACTTGAAGCGCTAGAATCAACTTTTAGAAAATATTATAATCCACAAAAGATGAACTATATATTTAACTTGTATTTATACATTAACCAAAACCAAAATGGTTAGTACAGGATCAGATGATCTTCAACAAGGTTAATCATTTATAGAAAGAAATACTACTCTAAATCTCCAAAATTAAAAAAACTATACCAAAATTTCAACAAAGACCATACAAAAAAATTCCCTTAAAATTCTTAAAAACAATCCAATCTAAGTTAGAAACCCAAAAATTTATAAGGATTTTATCACATAGTCTTCAACAATATATTTTATCATGTATCCCCAAATAACATTGACTACATATAAAGTCACATACTTAAATGTAATTAACCTAATCACATATTCTCTATGATTGGTTTATTATTTCCATAAATAACCAAAATACCAATAAGTCCACAATAAGAACATAAAATCTTCTAAAATAAAAATCAACCATTACTCATCAAATTGAATCCCATAGTATTATATTTTTCTTAGGTATATAGTGTTTCCATAATTGTAAATGTCATCTAAAATAACATTTATCACTTAATCACCAAATCATTTTCTTATAATAAGGGTAAATAATATGTTTCCAAAATGATAATATTCTTGATCAAAAAAATCATTTAACTAAAACTAATTAGTCATACTAATAAGGGGATTCACATAGTTCATTGGTAGGCGATAAATCCCAGCCGCACATTGGTTGTGGGCTCGATTCCAATAGATTTATCTGACATGATAGGTTGTCACATGGTCCGTGTGTTGTCCATTTTAAAAAAATATATAATTTTATCAAATTCCCTAAAATGATTTAAATTCTTAAAAAATAACTATAACATATTTTATCCACAAAAGATATATCATACCTTTCTTTTTCTTCCCAAAAAGTAATAACTTGAAATTGACTCAAATTCATGGATAATATAAACCCAAATAGTTCATTATAACTATATCTACAAAAGATATGATAATTCATCCTCAAATATATTTTCCATATAACAAACTACATGGTTACACATATAAGAGAGAAGTATTCCTATGTAATCCCATCAACATAGAGCATTAGTACATCTAAACTTTTATCCATCCATTAATTTCCTCATAGGTTATTCCATGACATATAGTTTATCCTATGGAATAAGATATTTACATAGGTAATGCCCAGGTCCCCAACATTTATGGAAAATGACTGTAAATTGATTATTAGGATCATTTTTATTTTCTTCCATATTACTGTTCATTTTTTCTTGACAATTATTTACATTATGTCATTATTTATCCCACATTAAGCCTTTTTTTCCATTGAGTAAATTTATAGGGTTTATCCTTCCACATTTCCTGCAAGATGGAAATTGAAATTTCATTTATCTATGGTCTCCACTACAAGAGATCTTACAATTATTCTCATTTCTATTGTTTGTTGAGTTTGGGAGTTGGTTACTGTATATTTTGTTGATAACATTTTTTTAAAATTGAATCATCATGAACATGACATATTTTACGCCTATCGAAATTATAAGGCCCCAGCCTTAAAACAAACTTAATCTTGAGTTATTACAAGATTACACATTGGGGATCGTTTCAGGTTTAGAGTTTTAGAGAATTAGATCATAAAACTTGCATTACATTCCACATATAAACAAAGTGGTTACATAAAGATAGTATTCTTCTTTCCCATCAATGGAAAAATATTTAAAATAAAACATGGATTCTTTCTTTACACTTCCTTGACACTATAATCATTACATGTACCTTTCCCTTGACCTGTGAAAAGCATTTCAAAAAACGTGGGATGATCATAAAAATCTCAGTATGGGATATAAAAATATGGAAAGGAAACATGGGTACATATATACATAAGAATGAAATCATATTTTACCCATAAAACATAAGCACTTTAACATACCTCATCAAATCATGAATAAATCATAGAAATCATAAGACATAAAGGTAACTTGAGGCATTCATAACATTCTTACGTAGGGAGTAACCCTCTTTGTTACGTTTGGAATACCCATCACAGTATATTCCCTAAATATCATCGGAGAAACCTTAATGTTTCACTCCTTTACGTTACCCAATTTATTGGAGAGCTATATCAGGCTCACCCGCCCTTAGTTTATCACGGAACCACCCGTCTTCATAATAATGCCCAAGAACCTCAACATAATCGTATCACATAAAACATGCATAAAGGAAAAATAACATTTCCACCGTTCAATCACAAGATATCAATAAAACACATTGATATAAAAAAAGTTATCAAAACCATTTTCAATACCAAAATAAAAGAAAAGTAAAACATGGTATTTATTGTTCTTTTAAAAAAAAGGTATGTCTTGTAGAGGAAGCCGAAACTCAAATAATGGTCACGGCGGTGGAGAAGTCGTTGTCGCCGCATACGTATGACAAAAACATTCCCTTTTATCGTTTAGTAAATGCTTCGTATAAAAAATATTCCTTTTGAATAAACGTAAAAGTCAAAGGGGATTATACACCGTATAAAAGAAGGTTGTGTATAAAACAAAATATGCCTCAATGAAAGGAGATTGAGACGAAGTCCCATACCTCGTATCCGACATGACCCGACCGTTCTTTAATCTCTTGAATAATAAACTAGAGTTAATTTCTACTTGCTTAAGAAACTTTTTCAAGTTCATTATTCCTTTTATACCATGTTATGAACATCATGTAATCATTTAAGTTAATAATGTTCATTTTGTCGGTATTTAGTTCTTAAGTCAAAAATAGAATTCTTACACTGACAGGTTGTTAATTTGGTCAAAGTTTAGTTATATCCAGAATGATATTAATGATTTGGATAACATATATATCATATATATTCAGCATATACATGTATTTATAATATTACATCACATTTAGAGGTATGAAATTAAATGCACCGTTCATGGAGACGGTAAGCCGTACGTACACATAAACACTACTTCCATTTCTATTTCGTATTTTCTGGAATGGATTCATAATGATATAAGAGTATATTATAATTACATTATAATAACATATATAATATCATTAACTTTATCCTTTACACATCCCACATATGGTATTAACGAATCAAATCACTTTCCGGGGGCGATAGTCCGCACTTCCTAAAATAGAGATATCGTGTTTACCGATAATGGAAACAATAATGGTATGCCATAAATGAAAGATACAGAAGATTAAGGAAAGAATAAACATATTATATATCATATATAAAAATAGTGACATCATAATGGCCACCTTTGAAGGTGTTAAATTAGTAATGAACAATCATCGTTTCGGGAGGCAGAATTTCGCCATCCACGGAAACCGTATGTTCTTTAACCATTTGATGTAGTTGTGTGAGAGTGTAGCTCGAATTAATATTATAACAACATCCTAGTATATTTAAGATACTGGTGTCGTTACAAAAGAAGTAAATAAAAAGAGTTTAGGGGGTTGGAGAAGCAAAATAAAACAAATGAACATGAGAGAATGAATTACCTTTAAAAGTGTAACTCCTTTCGATTTGAGCCTAAAGGATTCCTTTGAAAGGATTCTGCCCAAAGGAAATCCTCTAGGATTAGGAGAGTGATTTGGAGAGAGAAATGGGCAGGGTATGGCCGAGCCAAAGGCTTTGGGAGTGTTGGAAAATAGGTAGAGGTGGGGGCCTTTTATAAGAGGAGAGGAGGGGCACTCTTGGAAAGTAAAGATAAGTTAATTTATTTTAAAAAGCGTTTCAGATTCAAAAGGTCCCACATTGATATAATTCTAGGATAAGGTGATAAGGGTTCGAAATACACTCATCCAAAAGGTTTTGGACATGTGTAGGTCTTACATATTACATTATCATTCCATTTTATTTAAATCGTTAAATGATGAGGTCATCGCTGCATCATCATGATGTCATAAATAAATTAATTTATTTAATGTCTAAAAATTATATAAAAAATACTATGATGTAGGAAATCTTTTTATATTTATAATTAATATTTATAGTAAAAAATATGACTTGTATAACCCCATGTAAAAATTGTTTTAGTAAAACACTTTATGTGTGTGTCATTTTTACCTTAACATTTAATAAAAAGTTATTTATGTCATTTACCAACCAAAGTGGCTCCATGGGGTCCCCAAGTAAACCCATGGCTTGTCTTGGTCGGCCATGACACAACCAATGAGGGTAGGAAATGTGTCAAGCTCATCTTATTTTATTAAAGTATTATTTTTACCTTAAACTACACTAATTACCACTAATCGCGATTAAAAACTTAATAAGTTACTATTCACCAAAAAATTATTTTAATCTCATTGAACCACATTTTACTTCTTAATGACAACAATGTATGTCGGATTTTTAAAATTCAAAACACAATGATGGAAAAATTTCATTTAAACGGAAAAATCAGTTTTTATAAGTACCACTTAGTGGTTTCACTATTCATCAAAAATTGAAGTTTTTCAAAAAATTACCAAAAATTCACCCTAAGCTATATTTGATATTCCGAATTAAAAAATGAAGACTATTTTACAAAATTCAAAACATATAAGTCACATTTATTAATTTAATAATTAATTCCCGCTGTCGGAGCAAATAGTGTGTTTTTATGAAACAATAAGTATCAAAAGATTGACACCAGTTTAAGTTCAATTTCAAATTGAAATTGATTCCAATGACCACCATTGGATTAAATGGTAAAAATATATTCTAATTTCACTTAAAAACCAATTCAAAATATAATCTAATCATATAAATAAATTATATTAAAAAGCAGTTTTGATGTAAAATGCAGTATTTTTCACTATTCATTAAAAAATGAACATTGTCAGAAAAATACCAAAAATTCACACAAGGTAAATTTTGATATCCCAATCATAAAGAATAAGTTTATTTTGACAAAAATAGTTTATAAAATTGTCAAAATATAGATTCAAAAATGGTTTGCCATCAAAAGTTAGTAAAAAAATCTTTTAAAAATATTAGTGTATTCCATGCTTAAGATTGGATTTCTTTTCATTTTAAGCCTCTAAAACACTATCTAATTCATTAATATACATAGATAAAAAATATCTATTATTCATTACTTACTTGAGATGTTACATCCTTCCCCCCTTTAGAAAATTGCCTCCCCGCAATTTATTTACTTATCAAATAAATGGGGGTACTTATCCCTCATTGCATTTTTAGATTCCCATGTTGCCTCTTTAATCATGTGGTTTTTCCACAAAACCTTTACATGTTGAATCACCTTATTCCGTAACACTTGCTCCCTATGGTCAAAAATCTGGACCGGTTTTTCCTCATAAGATAGGTTCTCTTCCAGCTGAACTACCTCTGGACTCAAAACATGAGATGGATCTGGCATGTACATTCTCAACATCAAAACATGAAAAACATTTTGTACCTGAGATAAACTCGGAGGTAATGCCACTCTGTATGAAACTGATCCAACTATCTCCAGAATTTCATATGGTCCAATAAACCTTGGACTCAGATTTCCTTTCTTACCAAATCTCATCACACTTTTCCAAGGAGAAACCATGAGAAAAACATAACCACCTACCTCGAAAGATAGATCCTTCCTCCGGTTATCCGCATAACTCTTCTGCCTACTCTGAGCTGTTCTCATGTGCTTCTGAATCAGCTGAACTTTTTATGCCATCTCTTCTACCAATTCTGGTCCCATCAGCATTCTTTCACCCACTTCATCCCAGAAATATGGAGTTAGACACCGCTTCCCATATAATGCCTGAAATGGTGCCATCTATATACTGGAATGAAAGCTGTTATTATATGAAAATTCAACCAAAGAAAGATGTTGGTCCAAACTTCCCTGATAATCCATAGAGCAAGAACGTAGCATATCCTCCAAGGTCTGAATTGTTCGTTCTGACTGCCCATCTGATTGAGGATGAAAAGTTGTACTAAAATTTAATTCAGTACCCAATGACTTCTGATGGCCTTTCCAAAAGTTAGAAGTGAACCTGGGATCACGATCAGATACAATGGAGAGAGGAACTCCATGTAACCTGACTACCTCTTTAAGATACAAATGGGAAAGTTGATCAAAAGAGAAAGTATCTCGTATAGCAAGGAAATGAGCAGACTTGGTCAAGCGATCAACAATAACCCATATTGCATTATTACCTCGAGATGTCTTCGGTAATCCCACAACAAAGTCCATGGATATATTCTCCCATTTCCAATCTGGCACAGGTAAAGGCTGAAGCATCCCTTTCGGTAACTGCCGCTCTGCTTTAACTGGTTGACATGTCAAACACTTCACAGTAAAATCAGCAATATCACTTTTCATTCCATCCCACCAGTAATAATCTCACAGATCTCTATACATCTTAGTACTGCCTGGATGAACTAAAAACGGAGAACTATGAGCTTCACATAACAACTCTCTCTTCAACTGTGAATCACAAGGCACACACAATCTCTTCCCAAATCTCAAAATGCAATCATTATCAATGTTGAATTCAGGCAACTTACCTTTCTGAACCAGCTCTACCTTTTTCTGCAACTCACTATCTTGCTTCTGTGCTTGCTTGATTCTATCTGATAGAGATGATCTCACTAATACCTGGAACAAAACAGAAGAACATCCTGCACCAACAACTTCTATGACAAAGTTCATCAAATCCTTAAACAAATGATCACGTTCCAAACACAACATTTCTAATGAAGCATTACTTTTTCGGCTCAAAGCATCAACCACTTTATTTTCTTTTCCTGATTGGTAATGAATTGTAAAATAATAATCCTTGATTAATTATAGCCATCTCATTTGTCTCATGTTAAATTCTTTCTGAGTAAATATATACTTTAAACTTTTGTGATTGGTATATATTTCACACTTTACTCCATACAAATGATGCCTCCAAAATTTTAAAGCAAAAAACAACAACAGCTAATTCCAAATCACGTGTAGGGTAATTTACCTCTTGAGTTTTCAACTGTCGTGAAGAATAAGCAATTACCTGATCATTCTGCATTAGGACGCAACCAAGTCCTTTCAATGAAGCATCACTGTATATAACAAACTCACCATTCCTGGAAGGTAGTTCCAAAACAACAACATTCACCAATCTTCTTTTCAATTCCTGAAAACAATCATCACATTCTTGTGTCCAGATAAACTTAACACCCTTACGAGTTAGCTTAGTCATTGGACTAGATAATCGTGAAAAATTTCTAACAAACCTTTGGTAATAGCCTGCCCAACCAAGGAAGCTACGAATCTCGGTTACATTTGTGGGTCTTGGCCATTCTTCCACAACTTTTGTTTTTGTAGGATCAACAGTTATTCCATCTTTAGAAACAATATAACCAAGGATATAAATTTGTTCCAACCAAAACACACACATGCTGAATTTTACATACAGTTTCTTTTCTTTTAAGGTTTGCAAGATAACCCTTAAATGTCTCTCATGCTCCTCTTTACTTTTAGAAAACACCAAAATATCATCAATGAAAACCACCACAAACTTATCCAAGAACTCATGGAAAATTCTATTCATTATGTCCATGAATACAGCAGGTGCATTGGTTAGCCCAAAAGGCATAACTAAAAATTCATAATGGCCATATCTTTTACGGAACGCGGTCTTCAGAACGTCTGCTTCCTTTACCTTCAGCTGATGGTACCCCGATCTCAAGTCAATCTTTGAAAAATACTGAGCTCCCTGGAGCTGATAAAACTTCATTTGATGGCCTAACATCTGCTGAAGTAGTTGCAAAGTATTTCTCCACCCCTTTCTTCTTGTAGTCTAACTGCTTCCCATTATTCAAGCTCTTTGTCGGACACTCGTTTGCATAGTGACCCATCTCATTGCACTTATAAAATGTCACTAACTGTAAATCAAATTTGGTCTTACCATCACCCTGATCCTTTTCAATGCAATCACGAGCCTTATGTCCCATCTTACCACACCGGTAGCACTTTCTAGAATTTAGAAGACATTCCCCAGCATGCCTTTTTCCACATTTATCACAAACTGGAAACTTAGTTTTCTTACCATCAGGCTTTTTTGAAGAATTCTTAACTTTCTACTGCCACCTCGGTCTCTTTTTCTGTTGGTTGTTATAGAACACTTGATCATAGAAAAACTCCATTTCCACCTTCTCAGCACATCGAACAAGCTTTTCATAACTTTTAAACTCATGAGAATCTAATGCCCTTCGATATTTTGGCTATTATCCTGAGTAAAAATGATTGATTTTACTATCAAGGTCTCAGATAAAATTTGGAGCATACCTTGCCAATCGAGTGAACCTTTCTTCATAGGTAGCCACTGAGTCTTCCTCTTTCCTCAATTCCAAGAATTTATTTTCCACCCTAAGTAAAACAGCCTTAGGAAAATACTTCTCCAGAAACATGCCTTTGAATTCATCCCAGTCGAGAGCATCAATCTCATCAGTGTCCCTGATATTTTTAACCATCGACCACCACTGATCTGCCTCACCCTCCAAATAATAAATAGAAAGACTAACCTTTTGATTGTCTGAACACCCCATGAAATCAAAAATCTTCTCTAGTGCTTTAATCCACCCTTCAGCTAACACAGGGTCAGATGATCCTCTGAATGATGGGGGATGTTGCCTCATGAAATGTTCCACCACTGACATGTTCCTCTGCGGTTGATCTGGCTGATCTCGTACATGGATACCACCACCATTTATCGCTTGAGTCAACTGTGCCATCACTACAACAAACTGTTCAGTTCCAATTCCGACCATCTCAGGATGCTGATTCAGAAGGTTATTTCCTTCTTCATCCCTTCCTAGCACTGCTTCCCTATTTCCACTGCGGAAAACCATTCTGAACAAATATGTCTTAGATGAAGCAACATGGTAATCTTCAAATGCTATATCACTTCAATTTGACCCAAAAAAAAATATTTTTGGATAATTATTTAATAGAATTCTAAATCCTAAAGTTATCTAAACCTCCCTATGATACCCACTATAAGGCCCCAACCTTAAAACATACTTAATCTTGAGTTATTACAAGATTACACATTGAGGATCTTTTCAGGTTTAGAGTTTTAGAGAATTAGATCATAAAACTTGCATTACGTTCCATATATAAACAAAGTGGTTACATAAAGATATTATTCTTCTTTCCCATCAATGGAAACATATTTAAAATAAAACATGGATTCTTTCTTGACACTTCTTTGACACTATCATCATATCATGTACCTTTCCCTTGACCTGTGAAAAGAATTTCAAAAAACTTGGGATGAGCATAAAAAGCTCAGTAAGGGATATAAAAATATGGAATGGAAACATGGGTACATATATACATAAGAATGAAATCATAATTTACCCATAAAACATAAGAACTTTAACATACCTCATCAAATCATGAATAAATCATAGAAATCATAATACATAAAGGTAACTTGAGGCATTCATAACATTCTTACGTAGGGAGTAACCCTCTTGGTTACGTTTGGAATACCCATCATAGTATATTACCTAAATCTCGTCGGAGAAACCTTAATGTTTCACTCCTTCATGTTACCCAATTCATTGGAGAGCTATATTGGGCTCACCCGCCCTTAGTTTATCACGTAACCACCAATCTTTATAATAATGCCCAAGAACCTCAACATAATCGTATCACATAAAACATGCATAAAGGAAACATAACATTTCCACCGTTCAATCACAAGATATCAATACAACACATTGATATAAAAAAAATTATGAAAACCATTTTCAATACCAAAATAAAAGAAAAGTAAAACATGGTATTTATTTTTCTTTAAAAAAAAGGTATGGCTTGTAGAGGAAGACGAAACTCAAATAATGGTCACGGCAGCGGAGAAGTCGTCGTCGCCTCATATGTATGACAAAAACATTGACTTTTATCATTTATTAAACGCTTCGTATAAAAAAGATTCATTTTGAATAAATGTAAAAGTCAAAGGGGTTTATACACCGTATAAAAGAAGGTTTTGTATAAAACAAAATATGCCTCAATGAAAGGAGATTGAGACGAAGTCCCATACCTCGTATCCGACTTGACCCGACCGTTCTTTAATCTCCTAAATAATAAACTTGAGTTAATCTCTACATGCTTAAGAACCTTTTTCATGTTCATTATTCCTTTTATACCATGTTATGAACATCATGTAATCATTTAAGTTAATAATGTTCCTTTTGTCGGTATTTTGTTCTTAAGTCAAAAATAGACTTCTTACACTTACATGTTGTTAATTTGGTCAAAGGATCGTTATATCCAGAATGATATTAATTATTTGGATAACATATATATCATATATATTCAGCATAGACATGTATTTATAATATTACATCACATTTAGAGGTAAGAAATGAAATGCACCGTTCATGGAGACGGTAAGCCGTACGTACACATGAACGCTACTTCCATTTCTATTTCATATTTTCTAGAATGGATTCATAATGATATAAGAGTATATTATAATTCCAGTATAATAACATATATAATATCATTAACTTTATCCTTTACACATCCCACATATGGTATTAACGAATCAAATCACTTTCAGGGGGCGGTAGTCCGCACTTCCTAAAATGAAGATATCGTGTTTACCCATAATGGAAACAATAATGGTATGCCATAAATGAAAAATACCGAAGCTTAAGGAAATAATAAACATATTATATATCATATATAAAAATAGTGACATCATAATGGCCACCATTGAAGGTGTTAAATGAGTATTGAACAATCATCGTTTCGGCAGGCAGAATTTCGCCATCCACGGAAACCGTATGTTCTTTAACAATTTGATGTAGTTGTGTGAGAGTGTAGCTCGAATTAATCTTATAAAAACATCCTAGTATATTGAAGATACTGGTTTTGTTACAAAAAAAGTAAATAAAAAGCGTTTAGGGGGTTGGAGAAGCAAAATAAAACAAATGAACATGAGAGAATGAATTACCTTTAAAAGTGTAACTCCTTTTGATTTGAGCCTAAAGGCTTCCTTTGAAAAGATTCTTCCCAAAGGGAATCATCAAGAATGAGGATAGGGATGTGGAGAAAGTAAATGGGCAGGGGATGTCTGGGACAAAGGCTTTGAGAGTGTGGGAAAAGAGGTGGAGGTGGGGGCTTTTATAAGAGGAGAGGAGGGGCACTCTTGGAAAGTAAAGATAAGTTAATTTATTTTAAAAAGAGTTTCAGATTAAAAAGGTCCCACATTGATATAATTAGAGGATAAGGTGATAAGGATTCTAAATCCACTCATCCAATAGGTTTTTGACATGTGTAGGTCTTAGATATTACATTATCATTCCATTTTATTTAAATTGTTAAATAATGAGGTCATCGTTGCATCATCATGATGTCATAAATAAATTAATTTATTTAATGCATAAAAATTATATAAAAAATACTATGATGTATGAAATATTTTTATCTTTCTAATTAATATTTATAGTAAAAAATCTGACTTGTATAACCCTATGTAAAAATTGTTTTATTAAAACACCTTATGTGTGTGTCATTTTTACCTTAACATTTAATAAAAAGTTATTTATGTCATTTCCCAACCAAAGTGGCTCCATGGGGTCCTCAAGTTGACCCATGGCTTGTCTTGGTCGGCCATGACACAAACAATGAGGGTAGGACATTTTTCAAGCTCATCTTATTTTATTAAAGCATAATTTTTACCTTAAACTACACTAATTACCACTAATCGCGATTACAAACATAATAAGTTTCTATTCACCAAAAAATTATTTTAATCTCATTGAACCACATTTTACTTCTTAATGACAACCATGTATGTCGTATTTTTGAAATTCAAAACACAATAATGGAAAAATTTCATTTAAACTGAAAAATCAGTTTTTATAACTACCAAATTGTGGTTTCACTATTCATCAAAAATTGATGTTTTTCAGAAAATTATCCAAAATTCACCCTAAGCTATATTTGATATTCCGAATTCAAAAATTAAGTATATTTTACAAACTTCAAAACATATAAGTCACATTAATTAATTTAATAATTAATTCCTGTTGTCAGAGCAAATAGCGTGTTTTTATGAAACAATAAGTATCAAAAGATTGACACCAGTTTAAGTTCAATTTCAAATTGAAATTGATTCCAATGACCACCATTGGATTAAATGGTAAAAATATTTTCTAATTTCACTTCAAAACCAATTCAAAATATAATCTAATCATATAAATAAATTATATTAAAAAGCAGTTTTGATGTAAAATGCAGTATTTTTCACTATTCATTAAAAAATGAACATTGTCAGAAAAATACCAAAAATTCACACAAGGTAAATATTGATGTCCCAATCATAAAGAATAAGTTTATTTTGACAAACATAGTTTATAAAATTGTCAAAATATAGATTCAAAAATGGCTTTCCATCGAAAGGCAGTAAAACAATCTTTTAAAAATATTACTGTATTCCATGATTAAGATTGGATTTATTTTCATTTTAAGCCTCTAAAACACTATCTAATTAATTAATAGACATAGATAAAAAATATCTATTATTAATTACATACTTGGGATGTTACAGAAATTCCCTTTCACTGTTCATTACCACCACCGTGCCCACCTTTTTAATAATGTTCAATGTTACAATGTATTCCTTAGAATCCATCCATTGACTAAACCAGAAAGTATAGTGTGTATAACAATACTGAGAAAATAATTTAGGTAATCTCATGAAACTGTATTTTTAATCTAAAACACCTTAGGATTAACTATGGTTATTTATAATCATCTTTTATTAAAATCCTTCAAATAAGCTTGTAAAGAAAAAATTAATTATCCAAATAATATCCCCTAGAAGTGTCAATACCAAGAATTCATTAAGGAACATTATCAGTACCCGGATACCCTAGGTCAAGCCCAAAACTCCATGTATGAGTTTTCAGTACTAGGTACATCTGTGCCAGAGGCACATCAACCTTTTTGTATCCATAGAGGGATGTATTTTCTTGGAAAACCCACATAATATTTACACTACCAATATTTTTGGATGTTCTTCTATACTAATCCTCAAAGTCTATATTAGGGTAATGTTCTCTAATAAAAGTTTATCCAATCATAGTTTCCATGGTTTGTACTAAAATTCTCTGATACCAACTATAATGCGTCGACCCAAGTTACCCAGAGTAAGTGCATTATTTTATAACATTAGAATAATCACAAGAGATAAATTATTGAAGGACAAATTAGTTTAGTAACCTTATAATTACTAGAAACATACATAATTTTTACATTACATCATTAAATAAAAAAACAACAACATTGTGTCCCCTCTGAACACACTCATATCCCTTAGCATATCACTACATGTCAATAATAATATCATTCCCCACATCCTAGGAAAAAGATAATATTAGAAAGTGGTGATCTAAAATTCTCATTATGGATAACAATATATAAGAAACTATATTAAATAAGCTTAAAAATTTATGACAATGTATATGACTAAAACAAAAGACTTTTAAAATTAAAACACAAGAATAATATATAATAGGCAAATAAAATAATGAAATTTACATATTCAAAATGATATTATACTAGTCTAATAATAACTTTTAATATCAATAGCTGATTTTATAATGATGTAATGCATAATTCTGGACATCATAACCACATAGTCAATGCCTCATACAATGACTACAAATACATATTTTGTGCAGGACTTGTGGCATTACAGTAGTTTGTCTCAATGGACCGATCGACTCATCGAGGGGCTATGGTGGGCCCAGCCCATCACATAATAATTCCAATTCATTCCTCATATGAGAAGGGTGAAATATTATCTAAACATATGTATTAAAACTATAATAGGAAATGTCAATACTTTAACCACAAACAATGAATGGTATATATAGTGTACATCCACAATAAAATATAACACATTAAATACAATATGGATGATTGTATTATTATAAATAAATATATATCAAGAATAAAATATAGTGAATGATATTGAAAATAGTTGAAAATAATTAGTAAAACTATATGAAAGAAATATCCTCATTTTCTTGAAAACATTTACAGGTCCCACTATTTCTCAAAGAAGTCATTTAAAATAAATTTTTTAACAAACGCGTCACACAACAAATTTTCACTTTTGTAAGGAATTTTAATTTTAAAAAATTCTCTTGTATATAATTTAATACTTAATTTTTTTTTAAATGTGGTAATTAATAAGAATGATTTAAAATAATAAAAATATTAAACATTTAAACTGATATTTTAGATAAAGAGTTACTAACCAAATGACAGACGATTGAATAAAAATATGATTAATAAAATAATTATAATATCATGATAATAAATTTATTCATGATATAATATGTCAAAGGACTGTAGATACACCATATAAATGTTAATTAGAGCATATTAATAAAAAACACTCAATAGAATGAAAATTGAGATGAAATCCCTCATAAAAACCGTATCCTAAGGTTCATGATAAATTGATAAAATAATTTGGTGTGAAAAAAATATAAATAGACTCAATATTATTGGATATTCAGTGTAATTCATTGATAGGAAATTCACACATATTCTTGTAAAAACATCACCAATGACATAGATGTTCAACTCAATGAATAGAAATTTATTTAAGATTATTCTTATCAAGGTCATATCTATGACTTAAGAATTTATCAATGGAGTGATTATGTTTATAAAAATTATATTCATACAATGGGTAGTTTAAATTACAACCTAAATTAATAATTAGTCATTTCACACATAATCTTGGAGTAAAATAATCAATGATGTTTGCATAAAACCCAATGAATGGGAATTGAAATTAGAAATTCCCATACAGAATTGGTAACATACCAAACATACACCCCATGAAATAATAATCCTAAAATAATGATTTTAATGCCAATAAATTAATGTAAAGTACACAATGAATACAATCATGGGTAGTACAAACACCACACAAAATGAAATAGTGTGAAATATAGCATGAATCTCATGAGAATAAAAAGTGATATGAAAACCAATTACCTTATATTTTTCCTTAGTCGAGGGTACGTTAACCTCTAGTATAAAAGATAAATAATTATTATTAAACAATATATAAACCAAATACATAAATATGATATCATATATGATCTTATAATGTTTGTTTTTTAAAAATCAATCAGTAGTATCATTGTTTCAGGTGTTAACTAATTTGTTTTCCATCATATGTTTTGTTATGGAAGTATTGTTTTTTACAGGTATGATGTATTTGATTAATAACGAGATTCATATTATGTTCATAAAGATTATTTTAAATCATAAAATTAAAATTATTCTTCAATGGTTACGATGGGGAATGAATCTAACCTCGTTCATGGATACTGTAATCCTTACGTTTACACGAGTGACAATATCATTCTATTGATGGTGATATCATATGTAATTAGATGTTATATCATATATAAAGGATCATTAAAATTTTTTATTCTTAATTTACATCAATTATACACATTATTATACAAATACAAATAAAGATTTTTGAATAACAAATTACACCCCGATGTAGAGACGGTATGCCGTACGTATGCACGTAAGGTGACATTGTAATTCATAGGATGGATAGAATAATGAATATGGTTGTATAGTATTTATAATAAAATCAAAAAATTTAGAATATAACGAATTTATAATTATTTATGGAATCAACTAACAATGTGGATGTTTAAGAAGAAAAGAACATTGAAATAGGTGATAAAATTATTACCTCTTATTTGGGTGTTTCCTTTTGATTTGATCAAAAGGGATCCTTACGATGACTTTCTGATCAAAGTAAGGAATCTATGTTAATTGAGGGTAGCTAGGAGGATAATTAAGTATGGTTTGGCCAAGAAAAACGGATTTGGAGATGTGAAATTTTGAGAAGGGCATGCTCCCTTTTATAAGAAGGGTGAGGGCCACATAGGTAAAAGATTGAAATATAATTTTATTATAAAATAATTTTAGGTTTCTAATAGATAAAAATGGATTTATTTCTAGAATAATGTGGGGTGTTTCAAAATATTGTAAACCAATAGGTTTTAGACAATCTTAGGTCACCATTTTATAGTTATCTTTTATATTTAATTTTTAGTTAAATAGTTTGACTTCTACCATATCTTCTTGTATTTTTATCTTACATGGATAATAAACTTAATATAAAATGACAAGGGAACACCATGTGGTTCATTAATGACATATAAATCATTGTATTTTTTAGGCATATCTTAATAATTTTATGAAATATATATCATTTAATAATATTGCATTTGTTTTATAAACTCATTTATTTCAATTTTGAAAATAACAAGTATTTGGATTTTTTGAAAGACAATAAAACTTGATTACTTCGAAAAATATACACTAAATCAACCCTGACATGTAATATTTCCTAGAAAGTTAGTTTAATTCATAAAAAGTATCAATTAACTTTTTTTGGATATTATAACATCAATTGTTTTATTGTTTCATTAATTAAATAATTACTACATCATCATTGTTTCAGAAATAAATTTAATTATTTAATCACTAAAAATTATAAATATAATACCATGATGTAGGAAATATTTTTATATTTATAATTAATATTTATTTTCAATTTTATTTTATGTCTATCCATATATTAAAAATGGTGTAATTATTAAACATTGAATTTTATTCTTTTAACTCTTCTTTACATAAAATAATTATAAATTTTCTAATCTAATAAATGTTATCAAAGAGGATCATAATTTATTTCTAAGGTTTATTTTGGTTGGAAAAAAATTATCCAATAGAAATAGGACATGTGTTAGGGTAATTATAATATCATTTTACCATTAATTACCTTATTTACTTTTAATCGTCCTAAATAAAATTCAAAATTTACTATTAAAAAAAAATCTCAGCTAATTGAAACACATTTTACTAACTGAGTATGTGTGTCATATTTCTGAAAAAAAAATTCACAGAAGTGGTAAAATTACATTTTATGCAAATTTGAAAATTTTTCTAGAAGGTGGGTAAAAGTATTTAAAAAGTTCAACAAAATATTATACATCTAATCTCATTATAAAATGACCGCCTATAAATTAAATTGAACTAATATAGGTATTATATATCTATTTTGACTTTAAAATAAATTTAACTAAAAATAATAATTATTTAAATAAAAGTCGGTTTTAAACAATAATGTAGATTTTTTCACTATTCATTAAAAATAGAAATTTCTCATAGAATTACAAAACATTCAACCTAGTCTAATATTTTTATTATGAATTCAAAAATTAATCCAATTTGAGAAAATTGAATTTATAATAGTTTCTAAAATTAAATTTAGTTTTGTTCCCAAAAGGGCATAACTAGTGGTTCGTTTATCAAATTAATACTTATATTCTAATGAAACATATACATTTCTTTAGATATATGGTTCATTTATGTGACATAATTATAAATGTACTCTAAAATTTATTTTTTACTATTCATATTACTATATTTAATAGTTCTGTTATGAATATATCATTTGAGTAATTAATGTGTTGTTTCACAGAAACTCAATCTTCCATATAATGTATGCCAAATCTGTGTTGCGCGTATTATAATCCATTGAATTACTTCAATGATATAACCTATTATGAATCTCGGAGTGTTTCATCTTGTTCCATACCCATACACAACATCATGACACATACACTTTCAGGTGATCATGATGTGTACCATGGCATGAGATCATTGAGAGTAGCCAATTTTTTCTATGAAAAAGATTTGATATGATACCTCATTACCTCTTAGAATGACATTCTAGTAAGATACACATTTCACTCATTACAAAACATCCTTTTGTGAGACGATTTTTTTTGCATTTTTGTAAATTCTTTTCTCCGCCCTAAATTGTAGATTTAACAAGATCACAATGTGAGACCATGTTTGCACTTTGTGTGAGATCATACTATGGGACCCCTTTAACGATTTTTAGAAGGCCCAATTGTGAGACATAGTTCAGATCATGCACAACACATATATGTTTTCAGTCGCTTATATTTATTCTTGAGACCTCTCCATGAAACATTTTCAAAATATCTCTTTGTTGACCTCAATCTCAAAATTAAATTAAATTAAATATTTTCATGAAAACATAGTCAATAAATAATTATGGGTTATTTTGTTTTTATATGTATAAATCCATCACCTTAGCACAATAAATTGTGGGAAACCATCCATTACACCACAAAAAAATCATCATCACATGCACTGTGATCCTCCATCGCATGATCAATTGAAAATAATGAAATGTGTTATGTGGTTGTCTTCCATTACAATGCACTATATATCATGTGATAAAAATATAATCATGCTCACTGTGTGATATCACATCATGAGATCCAAAGACAATCATGAGTGATTTGTGAGATCCCATCATGAGATCCTAATAAAATCACACTCATCATGAAATTTTAATATGAGATACTTTGAAAATCATAATTTGTCTTGATGGGATTTATAATATGTCATTGTTATAATATTTCATACACTTATTCTTAGTGAGATCAGTTCAACATTCATGCTCTGTAAGTTCATAATCCCTCCATCATAGGATTCCATGCATTAATGATTTCATGTGGTCAGATATTTTTATCGTGATTGAGATTATATAATTTGAGATTTGATGGTATACAAAAGTTACACATCCAGAGGATCAGTTAGTTTTCTCATGATAGAGAGGATACATTCTCAAATTCCATGATATCAAATAGTTCCCCATTTTATGGGTTCAAACAATTACACTTTTCACGATATCAAATAGTTCTCACTTGCACAAGATGTTACATTCATGCTTTCAAATTGATCATAACATTGTACCTTCACTAGGACCCTAATTTAAAACATTCATGGTATTTGAAATTTTTTGATGTCTTATGATCATAAATTTAAACTTGAGTGATATTAGACATTTGTGCATTCATGGTTTTAATAAGTACACACTTTCATGAGATCAGGCATTTCACACTTGTGTGTGATCAGAAATTCATGCTAACTCATAATGCCCTCAATGATAACAATCCTTCATCAACAACCTCAAACCTTCTAAACAAACAATATCAACCCAAAAGAACATATCCTGATGAATTTGTTCCAAAAAATAGTCCCCTATTTGAGGTTTTTACAAATATTCGCATTTTGATACAACAGTAATTAATCTTCCATCTTATACCAAGAATTAACTACCTATGTTTCTGGTAGAGTGAACATATTTACTCCACACAAACTCTAATACCACATAATCAATGCTCAGTTTGAGAAACAAGATTAGCATGAAAATGTAATTACTGAATTAATTAATTCCAAAACCAGTATACTTTCTTAACCATGATACACATATTCCATAATATACACCATTAGATCAAAAACCATTAGCCTTATCAGATTTTAATATCCTTTTACTTCATTCAGCCTCCCATCATCTTATCCCCATAACACGATTAATATGTTCTCTACCATTTTGATGAAAAAATTCCCTCTTTTAAAATGAACCTTTTGGTCCCTCATTTGTGATTTGTAATAGCATAAAAATCAGTTATTATTAAATTTATTGAAAAACACAACATCACTCAAGGAGTGGTGGTCCGGTATCTTCAAATTTTTTGGAGCTGACAATACTCCAGGATCCATTAGATGTTCTTTAAATTCTTCTTTGGGTAAGGCCTTTCATTGATATCATATTGATTCCCCAGAGGCTATAACCTAATTTTTCAACATATCATATTTTCTTCCAATATAGGTTTTTATACACTACCAAATTTAGGGATCTTATTTTGGTTTCATTTTTCTTAAATTTATTCATTATATTGAAATTTATTTCAAAATATCCATGATTTTCACATATAAAACATTTTCCCTCATTGGAATACCTTGTTTCATCATTTCATAGATGACATGACGATTTTACCAGAGTTCTTATCATGACATTGATCCAATTATCTACTTGAAATACTCATGGTGGTACCTATCTTCATCATTAATAGTATTTGAAAACATATATCTTCTTATATAAACATCATTCAAACATTTCTAGAAGGTTATTATTATTCTCATAGTTAGAAATATTTACATCACCACAATTATATATTTAATCCAATGATTAATACAAAAAACTATTAATATGAACATAAATCCAATTGAAAGAGACCATCGCACGCTGAATATTAATAACCTTCATGCACATCATCATATGTTTTAATTAATTTTTTTTGTTCTATTTCTATTATCTCCATGAATTTCCCAATTTCAGAAACTATAAATGGATAAGTTCATTATGCATGGGAGATCGTGCATCATGGCCAAAAAATAATTTTCAAAAAATATTTCCTTTGGGATGAGATGATCTTTTCATGACTTCAATATATGGGATAATATTTTATTTAGCACCATATAAATTATATTAAAATAGTAATTTTAGGGTGTCCTTAAATTTTGGATAGCTTTTTACATTATAATGTTACACTTATTTCATGATTGATTCTATATATTCTCACAACTATGGAATCATATTATCAACTGAATCATGTTATTCATTATATTATTTCTTGATGTTCTTACCACTAGTCATCTCATATTTTATTTCATGGGAGTGGTTATACACCATTTAAGAATTCTCCTTTACTCTAGAATTCATATCATCCAAATAAACAATATATAATTCATTCTCATGTTGTAGCCTTTTCTTATCCTGGACTTGTTCCAACAAGTGTGTACCAAGATCATGATTTTATGATTTCAAATTTTGAATTTATTCTATGTTTACATTCCTTCCCATGTCATCATATTTTATTTTTAACTTTCATTTTCAAAATATTTTTTTATTCTTCATCTTGGGAATCACTCTTCTCCCTCATATCAGGATCCACATCAATTAGTCTTTTAAATTAATCTTTTAAATTGTTGTCTTTAATTTCCATTAATTGGATTTGAATATCATTATCATACATTTATTTATCAAATGTTTTTATACAATATGATTTTTTAATGTAATACATCCACTCTATTCCTTCTTGGATATTCTTTATCATCATTAATTTCAATATCACCTGGAATGTAATGTTCATCACTCATTAATGCATTATTAAGTGATTCTGTATTTTATCTATCTAATTCATGAAATCCCTTATTTAATAAAATAACAATTTCATTAATCATAAGAACACACATTCTGAAGACACGTCTATGATAAGGAATATCTCATAACGGTTTCTTTTTTTTCATCCATTTTCCTTAGATGATTGAGATAAGAGAAGGCCAAAACATCAATTCCAATAGTAGGGGAAACATTGGGGGAGAAATAATATAAAAACATGACATATTCTCTAATAGTATGGATAGGTATTAAAGGGGCCATGAAACCCTTAGAGGGGGTGAATCATGATATAGATATTATTTTAGATATTCTTCCTACCCCACTAGATCAGGACCTATAAAATATAATGGCCACATTGTTTTCGCTATTATGACAATATTTCTCTTATTCATTACAAAAACATAATATGATGATGTATTAAATGTAAATATGTAAATAAAAAACTATGAACAACGAATTTTAAATGGTTTACACTCACTTGTCCACGTCCTGAGAGCGTAAAATGAAAATGTGCCGATATATAAAATTTTTTATCTCTCACCTATAATTAAATGGTTTTACTAAATAAATTCATTTTCATGGATCACATCCATCACAGAATTTTGGAACAGATCACTACCTTTCGAGGGGTCACTATAGGACTCTCTTTCAATTACTCAATGCTTATTGAAAGAATCATCATCTTCATATTCTTTTTCTCACTGCTCCAGAAAGGATCCTAACACATTTAATTGACATGTATTGCATGTAATTATAATTAATGAATACATTCTCAATTTTAAGGAGATAATAATTTGATTTTATTTATGCGTTTCATCTTTACTTTTGTTAAAAAAAAATTGATGATGAACTTCCACATTACAGATAACTGGAATGATCAGCTAATTTATATAGACAATGAAATTACATCTTAATTAGCATGATATTCAGGAGATGACAACTGATCATTTATCTTCATTGATTTTAGAAGTGAATATAATCCTTATTCAAGTGTAGTTGAATGGTATAGATCAGAATCCTAATTCTTCTACATAGAAATCTTGAAAAAACAATGATACTACTAATAGGGAAATTTTAGTGTGTATCTCCTTGAACATAATTTTAGAGTGATACCCATGTGCACTAACCTAGTATTTATCTCATCATGTGAGGTTCTAATGTTCACCATTTTGTGATATCTTGAAATATACCTGTTCATGTTATCGTGATTTGTACCCTTGTAAGAGATCCTAGTGTGAGACAATGTACATGATTTTTTCAAGATCTTGGTGTGAGCACATTCTTTTCATTACGTGAGATCCCGACATGAGACTCTATTCAGGCTTTTTGTTTGATCCTTTTGTGGGAAACATTCATTATTTTTATGATATCCTAGTGTTATTACCCATTCATTTATTAAAAAATCCTATAGTAGGAAACCTTTCTCACATTCTGTGAGGTACCAGTGCGATTCAACCTTGAAGCGTTTTGTGATATCCTAGAGTGAGGCCTTATTCATGATTTTCAAAATATCCTTGTGTGATAAATTTTTTTATATCCACAATATCCTAGTGAGATACATTCCTCAGTTGATGCAAAACAATTATTCAATCTAAATGGAACATATTCCAATGAGATATCTCACAGTCAACCTCCTTTGTGAGATCTCTCCATGAACCTCCTTCTCAGACGTTTCGTCACTTATATATTCTATTAAAAAAATTCCCAATATTTACGGATGGGATATGGGTTTTTATCAGAATAATTTCAATACATTAACACCAAAACTTTGGGGAATCCATGCATTCTAACACCATTGTATCAGCATCACATGCTACATGAATCACCATCAAAAGATCCATTTCCAATCATATCAATGCGTATATTTTTTTCTACCTATGATTTCCGTGATACATCACGGTATCCCAAGACGATCATGAGCATTGTAAAATATCATATAATGAGATACAAAGACCAAAATGAGTCTCTCATGTGATCCTGTAATGAGATCTGAAAAAAAATCATGTTCGTCAAAACATCTCTATATGAGATCCTTTGGAGATTTTGATTTTTCATCATTCACATCACAAGATATCAATGAAAGATCAGATCAAAAAATATTTCACCATGAGCATAGTTTAAATCCTTCCATCTACAGTATTATACTTATCTCAATTTGTGATATCAAACATTTGTTATTTTCTTAGATAGAACATTTTTGACATATGTGAGATCATTTATTTCTCACTTGTGCAAGATCAAAAAATTTAGAATTCTTAACTTATAGTTATTATCTCTTATGTGAGATCATATAATCTCTCCTTTTCTGAGATCAAACAGTTATCCATTACATTTGTTCATAATATTACACTTTTGGTGAGATCAGAAAATTTTCCATTACACGACAGCAAGTATATGTGGTTTCTACATGATAAAACAACTATCTCATTTAAGAGACCTAACATTATCGAATTCATGAGATTATACATTTCAGCGTTTCATGAGATCTCACATTCATGATTTTTTGATATCATACATTTTTTATTTTTTAGATCAGGTAGTTCGTACATGCATAATATCAGGTATTTCACAGTTGCACAAGTTCAAACATTCATCCAAACTATTCATGCCTATATCGAAAACCAACCATCTTCAACAACTACAATACTTTCTAAAAACACAATCAATATAAAAGAATAATAATATAAGGATTTATTAATAATAGTATCAATAACTTATGTTATGTTTATACATACATATTTTAGTGTAAATCTATACAGTTGAACCCCGATTCATATGTACAATATATAATAGCCCATGAGTGACTATAATTTGTTTGACAATAGTGACCACAATGATAGTGATGACGATATAATCCCTCTATGAAATGTTGGTGTAGTTTTCCTTATTCCAACATTTTAGAGCATTAATCACCTTAGTTAATAACCATATTCATGTATCTAATGGTTTGGTCCAACAAACTAATCATTAAATTATAGTATAACTAAAATTATACATGTATTTCCTATTGGAATGTTTTCTAACTAAACCTCTTACCTATGGAAAATTGTGTTGGTTTTCTAAGCGATTAATCATTTTCAAAAGTCCATAGTGATGTTCCAAAAAAGTATTCCATGTCTTTATCCCTTTGTGAGCATTGTGTGGGTATTTATGTAAAATTTATTTATTGAATGTTATTATGGTTATTAGTGATTTGTTTTATCATGTTTTTATATAACAACCATTATATAAATGTTACATGTGAAGGGATAATTAGGTATAATTCTATAGGGTCCATATAAATTTATTTAAATAAATGTCTATTTTGAGTATCCTTTGAAAGTAGTTTATAATTTTATTTCATGTCGTCATAAAAACTATTAATATATATCATGATGAGGGCTATAGATAAATATAAATTGGTTTCCTTCATGGGGTGCATAAAATATTATGGACAATGATATGACAACGCATTGTTTTATTGGTTGATTTGGAATAATTCTCCCATTTAGTGTCAAGTAAAGTTACATGTTGGATGGACATACGTAGGTTAGATCATGGGATGAAGTTCAATGGATATAACACACAATCATGTTTTATGTTGTTTTATGTGAATCCAGAATGTGGGAAGATACATGTTTTATAATAGATCCCTATGAGTTCTTATATTAGGTTGAGATAGATCGTTTTTATTCTGGGTTTGATAAAATGATGAGGTAGTTTGGCCTCAGATGTTTTTGGCTAATAGGTATTTCACTCTGTTAGTTATTAGAGTGGTGGTTCCATTCCCTATTGAGGAAATACATAATTCATGAGTGTTTATGAGGTTATTTTGTGGTTAGGGTTGAACCAATGGAAGAAGGATTTTTAGATGAACATTGAGGATGATTGGGATTTTTTAAGGATCACATAAATTATTGTGTGGTAGGATACTAATATATTTATATAATTGTCATGATTATTGTTAAAAGCAATTAAATTGGGTGTGAAGATCATTGGTCTTAGTTGTCGAGTGGTTTCTGGGAGGGAAGATATCTCTACATAATAAGTCTACATCAGCAATGATTCCTGAAAATGTTGGAATTTGATACTGAGTTCAATTGTATTACAAATTCCATTGATTAAAATAGAATTATAAATTTGCAGAAATATCCAAAATGTATGGAGGGAATAACCACATCATTAAGTACAATTAATATCATTCATTTCAATAATGGGTTGTATGTAAATAAATGTATTTGAATAATAATTATATTTAAAATTAAGAGTTCATTAATATAAATCATCTTTGATTGGATAGTCACACTTAGTCACAATTTTTATTAATTAATATTCAAGGTCTTGGTTGACTGATGTGAGATCATTTTGGTAATATAAATGGTAATACAATAGTGGAATGCATTGACTTGCACAAGTAAAAAATGTAATATGTTTTGGGAAGGTTCTTGGTCTCTTATTATTCTAGTAGTTGAATGATCATGGTGACTATAAAGTGTAATATGTAATTGGCCTGAGGGTATATAGTTATATAATGAATTCATGAGGTTGATTTAGATGTTGAACTAGATGGAAACAATATATTTGATTTAGAACTGAGGATAAATCGGGTTGTTCTGAGAGGATTCATATCCTGGGAGCATTGATAGACAATTGCGGGCCATGTGGTTGGTGAAGGTGGTTCTTGAACCAACAAAATAATTTCTTTTTAATGAATCTCAAAAATTGATAAGGAATCTAGAATTATTTTATCATACAAATATGAAATATGGTATTCTTATTGCTGGATAATGGACAATGAATATTTAAGTCATGTTTCATTATATGTTTTCAATTGGAAGTGTAATATCTAGAGTTTTTTGGGGAACATGATTGTGGTCAATGTAATTGATTTAATATCATCATATCATGTATGAATAACGTTTTTATGGATCAGTCAGGGCATTTTTAAAGAAATATTTGGTTGATCAATTCAAATTTTGTATTTAATTCATTTTTTTATTAGTTTTGAATGATGAATTAGGTACTGGAATAAAAAATTAACTAGTAAGATATGTTGGAATGAACAAAATGAAGCCGAATTACCCCCAGAATCACATTGGATTACTATTTTTTTCTATTGGGGGTTTCAAATAGTGTTAAGGAATGTGATACGTTATAAAAATTGTGGGGAAATTACAATATGTCGAGTATTATAGATGTTGTGATAAGGGTATAGATGCTGATTGATATTGAAAATTTTAATGGGCATATATTGTTTATCCTTGGAGTTGCATAGTGGTGGCCTGATGGGATGTTGGTAATGAACAAGACCCTTGGACAGTGAGTTGGTCTTTGAGGTTATAATTAATAGATAGTGTTTTGAATAATGATAATGGAACACCAGGTGATGTGTATAATGTAAATCTTGAAATTCTTGAGGGTTATAAGTTATTTAGTGATGAAATTGTAACAATCAAAATCATTATGAGAGGAAAATATATTGCAATATTGATATTGACTATTTCAAGGATGTAATTTATGATATTGACGAATGAAAAATATGTTAAAATAGAATTAACATTACAAAATATTATTTTTGGATGGTGATCAATGATTGTGTGATAACCTATTGGTCTAAGAGGCTACCAAAGATTTATATGGGGGACTAAGATAGCTGAATGGTTTTTATTCCAAACATTCACATCGAGAAGAATATATTAATTAAATGATTTGTATTCATGGGGGAAGAATGAGAAATTTAATGATGTAATATGAGGTTGGGTAGAAGTTATTGATATTTTATGTCAAGAAACCACGTGTCATTCACTGAAACTAAGCCATGATTTTTTTTAGATTTTGGCGGTTCTATGTGAGATTCTATGTTCTCAGAGTAATGTTTCATCCCCTATCTCCTTTTATATTTAATTTCATTCATTGTTATAATTTCATGAATATATGTTATAGGTAATATTTATGATTCCATCATCAATCATTGCATTATCCATTTCTGATGGGTTTTTATCTTATCCAAGATAGAGAGGAACTTGAGATGAGTTCTTCATATTGACTGATATCATTTCAACAATGTATAAAAATGAAGTCAATTATTACAGATTTAAAAATTTATTTTAGTCAAATTTGTATGTTCTTCATTTCTACCTGTTGGGTTTTTATTTTCAAAAAATGATGTTAGATGAATTTTAGGGATCTTTCAATGATTGTTGGCCGAGGATTGGACTATGAAGAAATAACATTTAAATATTTATGAATCTATGTATTTTACATTTTTTTTAACTATTTCAAGAAATATATTCATTAGTTATAATTTAATTATAATAAATTAATTTTAATCCTTTGTCTAGATAAGAACCTCATGGTTATTAATGGTGTAAAAAATTACATGGAAAACTATGAAAACATAGTTAGTCTTTTTTGGATAGGAATATGACCTATTTTAAGTGGTTGGTATCACGTATTATACACTATGGTGTTTTTTATTTTTTAGTATAAATATATATGTAGTTGATCCATCCCTGGGGACATGAAATTGATACCCTTGTAACTCAGGAACAACTAAATATAATTTTCACAATTAGATTTTAATTATTTGGTATATTCCATTGAAATAATATATCAAATAAATTAATGTATTATTTAATGAATTCCATGTATTAACTAAGTAAATAAATTTTACAATTGAAAAAATATGGTAATAAATTACCTATTGGGTCTTGTCTGTTTTCTTATTTCGTATCCTTTGATGGTTGAGACATGACTGATGATGTATTCATGACACAATGTTTTTGTTTGATGGAATGATTTTTTGTATAGCTATTGATACCATGTTTTTCCTTTAAAACATTATTGTGTGTATCCTACTAACCAATTCTTGATTTTATTCACGTGGTTTTTGATCAATATGAATTTATTTACTTGATTTCATATTTGATGAGTCAAAATTATCATATATTTTACATTAGGTTCTCCTGTCTTTTTTGTTGTCGGTATCGATAAAACCTATTGGAATATTCCCTCATGTGGGATGTGAAAGTCAATTTCTCATAATTTTTCTAGTTATCCATTCTTATGAAGAATTTGTTTCTTATTTAGTATTATGACATTTTGGGGGATGGGTTAGTGTTTTTTACATTCTGTCTAGTAGATGGTTGAAGTAGGAATGGTGGGTGTTTTTATAGGATTAGTTAGAATACGAACAATCTTTATATTATTATTTTATTATTATTTATTATTTATTGAAAATTTATTATTCATGAACTACTTATGTTGGGATTTTTTTTTTCTCCTATCACATTAATGTACACTATATATATTAGTTTGGTACTGGACTATGTGGGTGGTACCCAACTGAGTTTTACTAAATTTTGGGACTACTAATTTTAAATATATGAGTATTAAGGATGTTTCCTTAAGGATATATATTTTATTGATCTAAATTATTAGTGTACCATTGTAATGAAATTAATGACTTAACTATCTCTGATGATTATTGAAAGTGTCATAAAATTTAATACATGTTTCAATAAAGATGACACAATATTTAAAAAATTTATAATTATAATAAGATTAATTCAATGAATTATAATAAAAATGAATATTAATTTTACATGATGAATTTATAAAGAGTAATATGATAGTAAGAATCATATTTATGAATGTATTGAGATTTTATTTATTACATATAATTTTTAAAAGTATTATTTTATGGAGGGGAATTATCAAAAAAAAAATTAACCCATTGAAAGACACTGGGGCCAACTCATCAAACACATATGTTACAGCTATGTTCAACCATAAGGGAGAGATATCCTGAATAGACAACATGGTGGAATGGTGTGAGTGGATGAATAGTACACAAGGGAAGGAACACTGTTGAATGCATCCATGGGTATGTGGGTGCACACATTTATGTACGCAAGAGGATCGAATCCATCTCATGGGTAGGCATGACATCTTTTGGAAGACTATGTGATTTTTGTGTGCATTGAACTTAGATAAATGTTTAATGAATTTATGGACTATAGTGATTTTATAGATGAACTCTACCTCCGAAACTATTAATGTTGGGTGAATTGGATGAAGATACTATAAATCTACATTTAATGAAATGTGAATAAAATATCCTGACCAATAAAATAAACTATTGACATTAGATATTTTGAGATCATTATTTTAAATCTATATATTATGTATTACTATATTAACAGTCATATAATTTGGAGAACAAAATTCTTCCCATATTCTGTGATGATTCCAATGGGATAAAGAATTCCGGATTAATATGAGGCCATCCATGATATCAATATCATGCATGCATATGATCCTTTGAATAAAGTGAAATAGTTAAGGATGCTAATGGATTTATACTAGGGTGATCATGATTTAATTCTACATAAATTATCAAATTATTATAAAAGGATAGTGATAATTGATTTATTATTTTATTCATAAGCGATTTTTTTTGAAATGAGAAGACAAACTCAGATAATAAAACACATCATCTTTTTTATAAATTTTTAATGAATTCAGTGATTTGATATAATTATGTGACATAATAATTTGAGGAATATATTAAACAATACACATAATGTAATTAAAAGTTTATTTATTTGGATGTGTAGGTAAGTAGTGTGTGTCAATAAATTCCAAATTCTAAGGGATGATAAATTTGTTTTCGGTTTTTTTGAGAGGCTTGTCTTTATATAATGTAGAGAACCAAAAAATTAGGTTCTTAAAAATCTTGTTCCCGGAACCACATTGGTGTTTTTAGACACTTTGAGACATTTGAAGATAGTATATATACACAATTTTCATTTAACAATGAAAATAATTTCAGGAAATAACGATGATATTAATCATACACATTGCATGATGAAATTGAAAAATATATCAAGATCCTATTGGAGTATTCATTATGGGAAGTAAAAATAGAAGGAATATTTCATAGGTCATTCATAAATGTATATGGATGTCATAATAACATTGGAAACATAAAATAGAATATTAGGAACACAAAAAATAATAACAATAATATTGTTTATTCTTTTGGTTTAACAAGACATTGTACAATAGAATTTCCTTCCTTTTTGTTGGGAAATGAATTAAATAACAAACAAGGACATCCATGAAGGGATATTTTATGAATTTTATGATTCACAATGACATCATATGAAATCATGTTAGTCAAGGTTAATTTAATTTTGGATTAAAAAAATTATTATTTCATTTACCTATGAGTGGAGAAGATGAATTTGATTATAATTAATTGAATGTGTAAGAATACTCCCAGAATTAATTAAACACATGAATATTATAGTTTTCTATTAGTTTCTATCATATTATATATATTCTGAACCATGAAAATGACTAAAAATCAAATTGAGAATTGAACATTATAAATACATATTTTTTAGTAGTTGAGCATACATTCATGTTTTTTAATGATGTTTATATCTATTTAATAGAAGATGAAGTTTCTCTTTAAGTAATAAATTATAAAATCAAAATACTATATATTTTTTATCTCCCCCAAAATGTTATCACACAAATCTTCATTGGTACAATCAATTGGTTTGATAGGTATGGTTCCCTTTATTAACACTTCACTAAAATTAGAAGAAAAAGATATTGTAGTGGATGTTTATAATTAGAAGGTGATTCCTATTTTAATTTGATATATCTATCAAATAATTAATTATATAATGAAACCATATCTTATTCCCCTTCATTAACGGGATCAATAAATATCTACATGTGGTTTACCTCCTCATACTATGAATATTATTATAACATCTACAAATATGAAAATTTTGAAAAATTATGGGAGACCAAGAAATTATATAATCTCCCCACTATATAAAAGTGATTTTGATAGAGTCAAATGAGTTGGAGTTGATAAAGGTTCCTAAAAAAGTTGAATAATGGCTATGAATGAAAATTGAAATTGAAGGAGCATATTCAAATTTGGATACTGAGGTCAATATATCATAAGATGGCTGATCTTTAATTTTTTGATGTTTTTTATAATGTTAAATAAAATGATTAGCATAAGAGGATTTCTTGGTGTGAATTTTTATGAATCCACCAATTTTAATATGAGAAAATATTTTTTATATAATTTATTTGATGTAATATATTGATCATTGGAAGATATAGATCATAAACTATTCCTTTGGATGGGTTACATAATACAAAAGAAATAAAAAATGAGGAGACAATTTGTTATCCAATACAAAGGGAATGATGATTTGAAAATTTATTTTAATGATTCCATTCATGGAAAATATAGAAATGGTCTCAAATAATAATTAAATAGTAACTCTGACATCATAGATGAAAATTTCAGTTTTTTTGCATAATTTAGTTTAGCTTTTTTATAAAATGGTGAATATAGGCACACAAATGTAAAATGGAAAGATACTATTATAAAAATATGGATATGGGGTAACATTTTCATTTAAATTTACCATGATGAAATGAATATTGCGAATGTGTTGAATATTAACATTTTTTATAAAAATACATTATGAATGTGGATGGAATATCCATGTCATATCCTTTGGGAAAGGATATGACGTTCTCCAAATAAAATTAGAGAAACTATTTTACTAATGCTGAAGAATATGATGAAATTGAAGAAGCGGTTGATAATTTTAGTGATCATGCTACATAGAAAACTAGTTATTACAATATCATTTTTTTTATAAATTTTGATATTTTGCAACAAATAGTGAATTATTAAAACAAACACATATGGTTTTTATGGTAATTTGAGAGTTTAAATTATTTTTTGAAAATATTGTCCAACATGAGATAGAGATAATTATTTTTAGAAATTATATTATTCTAAAAGAAATAAATAATAATATATTATGATAAATCCATGTGGCTGGAATAATTTATTATTTTATGATGTATATTGATTTATATAATAATTTCATCATCGATATTAAATAAAATTTTAATTATAATGTGGAAGATTTATAACTTCTTCAAAAAAATATTTGATACATGAGAATTAAAAGAATAATATCTTATTAACCATTTTAGATGTCTTTGAATGATCTATAATATATAAAATTAATATGGTTCATCAAAAATTTAATTCAAATTTTTTCAATAATATTGAAGAGGAAAATTAGAAAAAAAATAAGAACATTATTGTAGAGAAACTAAGAAGTGGTGAAAAAAATAAATTATATTTATTGAATCAAAAAGAGATACTAAATATGTTTATCCATAGGATGAGATAATGTAAATTCTTAAAAATATAATCTAAATATGGAGCCAAAATTCTAGTGTTTAAGAAATATCAAATAGGAAGGTATTTGTTGATCAAAATCGGATACAAAACACCAAAAAATTATCATGTTAGAGACGGATATAGGATTTATGTAGTTTTTACTATGAATTTGGGGGATTTTGGAACATAAAATATATATTTTTGTTTAATAATCAATGTAAAAGTGAACATAGGGGAACTGGAGAAAATGATTGAGGGTGTGTAAACCTACTCTAATTAAGACATCCTACGAATATATTATTAATATTGAAAATATAATAAACCCTTGGAATTTTTTTTCAATGATATGGTTATCCTAAAAATCATGTCAAAATATTTATTTCCATTATTTTAACACAAAACCGTTTGAGAAAAAAATATCAAAAGCATCACTAGATGATAAAAAAATGAAATGAAAATTCATTTGTTAATGAAATGTATTTAATGCTACAATAATAGAAGTTAATTGGATATTAGATTGTAGGTTAACAGTAAAAATTTCCATATAAATGTTTTTTATATAAATTAATATATTATAAACAACATATAATGGAAATTGGATATGAGGTGTCACTTTGAATCAAAAGATTTATATCTACTATCATTGTGGAACATGAAATTACATCCAATTGTCCCTTGTTTATTATTCCATTGAAACAACATTTTATTATTGATTCACGACATATTGATGATGTTAACAATGATTTTTTCAATGAATATGGTTTTTTTGTGAATATGATAAAAGATGGGAATGCTATTATTATAATACAATTAAATAAGGAAAACTTGTATCTTGTTGGTTATGCACCATGTTCATGCTCTCAGAGCATGATGGGATAAAATAATCTATGACATAAAATCCATGATACTATGTTCCATAGGATCTAGAGAGTGATAATAAATTGAAATTATTTTTTTATAATCATAAATTTATATAATTAAAATATTAGTGTTTCAGTATTAATAGAAAGACAATATTATAAAACTAGTTTATTATATGGTTCAGATAAATTCTTATTATCCATTTAAGATAACTCACATTGGTGTTTTTGGGTCAGTGAGTATAAAATAAAAAATTGTAGAAAAGTAAATTACATATATTTTGGAATAATTTACTATAATTATATTTATTTTTTCAAACATAATTCATAGCCTCAAAATGTGATTAATAGTTCCATGAGAAGTATAGATAAATAATGTTGATATTATGTGCATAATATGTAATCTAATAAGAGTAGATAATGCTCATGTGTGGAGTTTTGTTTATATATTTAAAATAATAAAATTCATCATGAGTTTCATGAACCATAAACAGCATATCATAATAGTTATTGTTAATGAAGAAGTAGATGTTTTCTGATGATGACATAGACATTAATGATCGAACATGATACATATAGATACTCCAAGTGGGGATATACTGATGAAGTTGGTTGTGTCTAAAATAAATGATTTAATAAGATGAACACTAATGTGACACCTCACATGAATTATTAAAAAGACCTCTTTACTATGAAACACTTAATTTTTTTAGGGGTCCATAAATTATTAACCTTAAGGGTGAGAATAATGTGGATTTAATGAAAGCGACCTTTATGGAATATTTATTTTCAACCCTCATAATGGTAGGGGATAAATGTATTATAATAGTGAAACATTAAATATTATTAACATAAAAAATGGTATTGTTTTAGAAAACTATGATATGATCGTTTAAAAGATAATTTTAGATTTATAAGAAAGTAAAAAACATGGTATTTACTATTTAACAATGTGAAAAGGTTATGAATGATAGTAAATATTTTAATTATTATTGGGATGATGAATGTGACTCTGTAACCTCAAGTGATGAGGAAAAATTAAATTTATCTTATCATAAAAATATAAAGTAATTGAAAGTCAAATTTTTTTCTATTATTGAATATAATTTCAAACTATAATAACATCATGGTTAATTTCACATATGTAAATATATTCCCAGGCTGGGAGGCTAGTTGTTAATGAATCATTACAAAATCAAGAGTTGTTTGATTCCATTAATGATGAAATGAATCATAATGAGAAAAATGTTTCGTGGAAACTTCATCTAAAGTAAAAAAATACAAAAATCATATTGGTAAACGATATGTGTTTTTACATAAGAGAAAATAAATATTTTATGCGATAAAAAATACATAACTGGTTTGTAATGGATACTCGAAAAAATAAGTCATTGACCTTGACGAATCATTTATCTGGTTTCAATGTCATAAACTATTATAATAATTTTTGATACAACTACAAAATTATTATATAAAACCATTCATATGGTTTTCTATTCATCATTATTTAATGCGGTTTTATATAATGATTTTCATATTAAATAAATTATTGGGTTTATTATTAGGAAAAATTTAATATACAAGTGCATGTTAAAGAATAATTTTTATTGATTGATTCATGCTCTAATAGATTTTTCTTCCAAATCATATACATGATTCTAGAATAAGAAATTCATCAATGGATGAGTTGATAGTAATATATGTATATAATAAAATCATGTAGTTTATCTAATTATGCATGTTTATATTTACGACATCAAATTCACATGAAATTATAAATAAAGGTGTAAGAACCTGGTTCTTATTCTAGAGGTATGAGTTTATTCTTTTCTCTTTTCCGTAAGTGTTTCTGAAAAAATAAGGTAAATGGGGAAAAATAACAATTTTTTTGGGTACAGGTCGTGTACTTTTCCACACGATGTGTACTTTGGCTATGTGGTATGAGTACAGAGGGTGTGTTTCCATGATTACGATGTGTAGTAAGTATTTACACGCCATGAAGTCAGTCGGTAGGAAAACAGTATGACGATGGGAGCTCAATGATAGTACACTCCATGTATTCAAGAATACACCTCGAGTACTCATGTCAACAGATGAACAATGTCGTGGTGGAAAGAAGCCACCGAAGGAATAGTTAAAAAAATGAAAATTACATGTCGTGTAGTCGGTTTTTTTCACATAAAATGGGTATTAGCCTCCTCTATTCACAGAGAAGGCTTATAACTGGAGGGGAGCTTGGGCGGACGACCGGTGCATTGGAGATCACCCAATAGAGCACATTGAATCTGATTCCACCTTCGCCGATCTCGTTGGAACCACACATGGGAGTTCTTCCTCCCCCTTGCATAATTCATGACAATTCTTCCTATAAGGGAATTTATTTGAATTTTAATGAGGTTATTTTCACCTCAGATCTACATCATTGTTGGGCATTTCAAGGAGCGTCATTCACATATATCGATCAGGGGAGATCGAGGTAGGTTTTCTAGTGTTTATTTCCAACTGATGTGGTGAATTTGGGTAATATTGTGATACACGCCCATTAATGGGGTGTCGTATGGATGAGGCCTTTCATAATTAAATACCTAGAATTACATAGGTAGTTTAACGAACATGTATAACTATTGTTTGGGATCACTGCTTGGATCCAGGAAAACCCTAGGGGTGCGTTCCTCTGTTTATCCATTTGGCCTAGATACCCGAGGGTATCCCATGATTATATTGAGAATTACTTTTTCCATGAAAGGAATTATATATAGAATTGCTTTTTATGCTTTGGGTTCGGCTTGGTTACATGCGCCTGGGGGCAGTATTTTACTTTAGCCTGAGGGCATTGTTTGTTTATCCTGAGGGAAGGGTATTGTTTAGCCTGAGGGAAAGGTACTATCAAGCCTAAGGGAGTGGTTATATTATATTAGACTGAGGGAAATCCTGAGGGCGTGGTTTTATTATATATGCCTGAGGGTGTGGTTCTATTACATTATCCGGAGGGAAAGACTGAGGGCGTGGTTTTATTATATAAACTCGAGGGAATGGTTTTATTATATAAGCTTGAGGGAATGGTTATGTTACATTAGCCTGAGGGAAAGCATGAGGGCGTGGTTTTATTATATATGCCTCTAAGGGCGTGGTATTATTATATTAGCTTGAGGGAAAGCCTGAGGGCATGGTTTTGTTATATAATCCTGAGGGAATGGTTTTATTCTATAGGCCTGAGGGAAAGCCTGAGGGAATGGTTTTATTCTATAAGCCTGATGGTGTGGTTTTATTATATTATCTTGAGAGAAATCCTGAGGGCATTGTTTTATTATATTTGCCTGAGGTCAAGGTTATGACTTCCCTAAGGGCTTGGTTTTGATGAGAAATGAATTTTATTAAATTGAATTGTTAAATGAATATTAAAATGGAAATATGATGGGTAAAGTTTGTTCCTTTTGAGTACTGCTTAGTTTATTGCATTTACTACTGCACACTGTTGTTGCACATTTTCACTAACAGTTGAGCACGGGCCATTGGTGGGTGCCTAATGGGATTTTTTTCTCACACCCTGTTTGGGTCATGTCTTTGACCCAAATAGATTATATTTCTGCAGGTTTGGATAAAGGACATGGTCGCTATACAGGTACATGATTATTGCAGATGAGTAGGAGAGAATGGGACTGAGCTTATGCTTGCGATGCTGCTGAGTTCCCGTTGAATTGTTTTGTTTTGTTTTACTGTACCTTGAACTATGAGTTGTATTGTATCATACAATATTATGTGTAACATGTTCTGGCTGTTTTCGTAGAACTAGAGACATGTTTCATCATTATCTATATAACTGTTGGTTATATTTTATAGCAGTTGTTTATTTTAACTGTGTATGGTTTACTACTTCCGATATTATTGTATATTTTATCTTGTATTCCGCTGCGCTACACTTTGAAAAATGAGGTCATAGTTTCCCCACTATTAGACTTGGACCCTCGCTGCAAGTCCACATCCTCTGGAAAATGGGGAAATTCTCTTGAGGTCATGTGAGAAACTGGGATCAGGGCACCCGTGGAGTGGCACCCGGATCTGGGATGTTACAAAAGGATTATTTATTTTTTAGGAGATGAAGAAGCTGTTTTTGATGTCTACGCATTATAGATATTATATTCATTCATTTATTTTATTTTTTATAAAAGAATATCTATATTTTCCGATAGAAATATAATTATTTTGTCAAAATTATAATGTATTCTTACATGGAATGATAAAAGATAGTTTATTCACATAATTTACTTGGAACACAGTAGTCAAAAATTGGAGATGGAAAAGCGGTTGGATATTAAGATTTTAAGTTTTCATGTTGAAATTCAATTATAGGGAACATCTATAATAATAGATATATATATTGGTTTCTCATTGTTCTATGTATCAAATATTTAAAAAAGAATATGATCTCTTGTATGAAAAAAGGGTTATCATTAATATTAATGATATAACTGATTTGGGTTTAATATATAACTCCACATGAGATATTGATCAATTTGGTTACATAGGTGAATATTGAATAAGTATCAAAAAATGATTGAAAATCCATTTCTAGTGGTGATTTCTTCTTAAGGAATAAATCTTAGTATTCATATAAAGAATAATTGTTTAATTAAACATAGTATTGTTGGTTTTGAGTATGATTATTACACTCAACCCATTATACCAATTTTATAGATGATGAAACAGTTAGATGAATTTATTATTTATTTGAATATTTCATGTCTATTGGGATATGAAAATCAATGTTGTATAAATCTCACTTAAAGATCATTGAAAAATTATTTATCTATAAAAATTAATATAAAATATCACTTCGTCAAATAGTATATAATGAATAATGAACAGAATTTGTATTTTTTTCAAAAAATGAAAAATGTGTCTGATATTTTCAAAAATCAATTTCTGAATGAAAAATTTTATCAATAGAAATTTGCAATGTATTTTCAACCTCCCTTTATTCAAGGATAGATTATGTGATTTCACCCCTTTCATTCATGTATTTTAATAGTGTTTTCAATGGGGAGAAGAATTTTGTATCATAAATCTATCAATATTATTATGTTTTAACTTTCGAGGGAAAGAATGTATTTAATTATTGTTTTTAAAATTATTATGCTATGATATTAGCATGTGAGATATTTTATAATTTTATTGGAGTGGATTCAGTAAATGTGTTTTTATAGAAAGAAAATGTTATGAACCATTGATGTGTAATGATAAGGATTCTTCTGTAGTTGTAATAAATGATTCTTAAGTAACATCTTCTATAAAAATTACTATTTTGTGAGATATTTGTTATTTAAAAAAAATTACTCTCCGGTAAATTAGAATTACCATATAAATAATACATTTCTGGAGTTATATTGTATTTGTGATTCTTGTTCCTTGGTTAAAAATTAAATAAAAAAGAAATTTTTCTGGGACAAAGATTACTGATGACGTTGGTTGTCAAAATGTTTTAATGAGTTGTTATATTTTTTATCAACTTAAATTACATTATATTGTTATGTATATATATATATATACTAAGAAGTGATGATATTTGAACTATTCTTATGTTTAAATTCATCCTTTAACAATGATGGAATGAAATTAATCCCATTTTTGTAGAAGATTAATTGATTGTAGGCCATGAAAAATATAATTATGTTTTACAAGAAACATATTTTAGAAAGAATATGTTATTAAGAAACATATTTGAGAATGGATTGAGACATTATTCTATACATAAAATAATTATATATGTTTTTCATAGTGGGAATTTATAAAAAAAGGAACATCCCTTACAAAACCCAAGTGGAAACTCATAAACCTTGAAAGTAGATGCTAGGATTAACTACAAGTGGGATACATCATTGGTGTCCCTCATTTAGTCATGGGTGGGTGTGTTTTTATAGATCCCACATATGGATGAAAAGGTGACTTCCTACATGGGATTGGGAGAGAAAATAAGAGTGTTCCTATGTTGTTTTTATCCACCTTCTAGGGTTGTATGTCAACATGTGGTAGAGTTTTATTGTTTTGGTTGAACCCTATTGTTGTATTAATATACTGATGGCCCATGAAGATTTATATTGAGCCACTGAACTACCTAAATGATCAATGTGGGAGGATTCATCCATGGTACTAAATCATTAAATTTAATGATATATAAATATCATGGTCCGCCCATTAAAATCGATTGCGGTAGTTGGATCTCCTGATATTCCCATATTGGAACACTTTATGATAATTTCATACACTTACCCTCTCTACTACATAAATATTATGATTATGATCTTATTATATAGAAATGGATATGTGATGAAACATTTAGGATCGATATGAGGTTGTCAATGTAATAATATTAATCCATGCATGGAACAAGTTTATGGATGTGAAATAGTATTTTATACTAATGTTTTCCAAAGATATTGATATTTTATTGATTATACATCAATAAGTTGATGATTCTAAAAGGAGATGGATCATATGATTATTTTTTAGGCATTTGAGATTTTCTCCACTAAGGAAGAATGAATCCTTTCATAAGAAACCATTCAATGTATTTTATAATATATTTTATAAAAAGGATTGACTTAGGTTATTTAAAATAGACATAAAACAACAATTTTTTTAATTCTAGACAGCCATCAAGTTAAAATAAACAGGTGAAGTATATGGTAGTGCATGCAATTATTTTTTGTCTATAAATACTAAATTCATGAGGATTATATAATTAGATGTACGGTTAAGGATACTATTTTTTTTAGAAAAATTAAATAACAATGATAATTTTTTCATTAATAACTGGTTTTTTGAATCCCTTTATGTTTATGAACTCTTTGATACATTGAAAGGTAGTGTATACAATCATAATACATTTCATAGAGCACATTATTTCATGTAATAAGGAAGATATTGATAATACCCTCTATGTGAATGACATGTGAAATATATCAAGTACCTAAATTAGTTATCATGAAAGAAAGAGAAATAATATAGGAGAAGTAAGTGAACATGTGTACATCCATAAGTTAATACAGAAAAAAGTCATAATATGAATATATTATCAAGAGAACGTCAAGTAATAATAATAAATATGTAATGATCTAGGGGTTATGAACAAATGGAAAATAGAGTTCTTTCTTACAGTTGTGAAAGAAAGAAATGCAATTTCCTCATAAATTATTGAAGATAATTTTTGATGAAATAGAAGCAACACAGTGGATACTTTTTTTATCTAATTGATGTGGTTTCATATAGTTTTTGTTACTATATTTGTTACATCATGTACATGTATTACGAGAGCCTATTCTTGACTACATTTAAATTCATATATAATGATACAACATTCATGATATTACAAAATAATGGATTCATTATTGTAATTTATGGATTATATCCAAATCACGATAAAGACAACAAACTATAATTGTGTCGTGAACCATAAAAATAAATGTTTTCCTATCATTGAACGTGTAGGGATATTTTTTATTAAAGTTATATATCTTTGAAAGTATGAATATTTTGTTTCATAAGTTATAAAATTTAATGACATAAAATCATTGACTCACACCTGCACCACATTATTGTTCACTCAGTTCTTCATTTCACCATTAACTTAGACCCTGCCCAGGATTCCATAACACAATGGTACCTCAAAATCCCTCAATTCATACAGGTGTAAGTTATGATGAGTTCTTGTTTCCTATCTAGTATGATACTTCACTATTGTTGTAAAGTCCCAGATGAGATGTATCTCTAAGTGGGCTTAGTGTATCTTGTAATTTAATTATTTTCATCTATACATGAGATAGTCAGGATGGATGTTTAAATTTTTTTCCCTGTTATAATTGTTGAGTATTTTATTTTTCCCATTCATCAAACAGGCGATATGTTATTTTTTTCCTCTTACCCTGATTATATAAAATTACAATTTTTTTTATATGACTTTTTTTCTCTGATAGATTTTATAGTCTCTCCACAATCCAACATTCAACCCTTACCTCTATTTGGAATCCTATATCTTATATGGATGAATTCATGATGGCATGGTAAATTCCATATCACACCAATTAATTTGGGTTGAGATATTACATAGGTAAACATTTAATAAGATTAAATATAGAGGATGGGTAGCATTCATATCATGAATAGATTTTTACTTCATGGAATTATTCTTTTCATGCGGATGACTGAGAATCTTCTATAGCCGAATAAGTGTTCTCAAGGATATATATATATCCCTATAATTTGATGCTAATGGGGTGTGGTGGCCTTTTTACGTAGACTAACCTTCATATATCATATAACCTATTATTCTAGATTCATTACACAGGATAGACTATAATTTCACGAAGGGATAGAAAATTCCATCTAAACGATTGAAGCTTCATATTGGGTCAACTGTACATGAAAAGATGATAAATCCCTTAGCATAACTTAGTAATTTTTTTTATCAAAACATATAGTGTTGATAATGATATTATATATTTTCTATGCTGTATAGTACATATATATGATTTACAATATATAATTATTTATATTTTTAATAATATTTATGAATTAATTTCAAAATAGATCCTCAATTAAGGTTTATAATCTGTGATGAGTAAGTTAATAATTTTTTAATTCTGAATTTAATCCATTTTGTGGTATCATCGAAATAAAAAATTTAATATTTGTTATATCATGTCTAAAAGGAAGAAAATACATATTAATGTTTTTCAAGGAAATTTGGTATAACACACTTTTCTGTTACATATATGGGATAAATAAATGTAATGGATTGGTTGTATTTTTTAGTTGGGATATGTAAATTAAATAAATTAGTCACCTTTATGTAGATACACTATGTAATGAAATTTAAATGTTAGCTTTATGTTGAGTGTTTTTGTAAATTTAATATGATTGTTAAAAATTTGAGACAGGATCACTTAAACATATAATTATATTGAAATTTTCATGAATTTTTCACATAATGGTATATTATAACATATGTTTACGTGATAATTATTACAAATAGGTTATATTGTTATGACCATTATATGATATTTTTGCACATAAGGGTAATATTTTTTTTACCATTACATAAAGGGATAATGTAAAGATAAATGAATATTATCATTATAGAATAAATAATGATTTCGTTATAATGATTTATACAAAAATATAAATTTCATATGCAAGTGTAGGTGGAGTTTAACGATATCCATTATAGGGATTCTTTGTAAGGGTAAAAAATAATTTTTAATGGAATTTAAAGATTTATTTTTTTTATAAAGAATGATAAAAGGTATTGTGGGAATATTTAATTTTGAAACTATTTAGAAATATATTTATTATTTATTGTTTTATATTAATTAATTATTAGTTTTATTAACAAATATATTTTTAAACATTCAGAATCTAGAAAATGTAAATAATCAAAAAAATACTTAAATATTACAAGTTAAAATTTAATATACCTTAAAATAATTTATATTTATTATATTTTTTATTGTAATAAATTATTTTAATTAAAAATAATAATTATTATTTTAGTATACATAAAATTCATTAATGCGGAAAAAATATAATCATATTCACATTTCATTTATGAATTTTTTATAACTGCATAATTTTAATTGACCTAATTAAAAGTACTTCTTTGGAATATTATGTAATCCAAATATAAATATTTTTTTGATTGACATTATCATGATTAATATAAGGTAATTTATATGATATATAGACCATATAATTTTTTAACTAATATAAATTATATTATAAAATGATATGAATTCGTGAAAATATTATACATTTAAAATGAAATTCAATATGATAAATATTATGAAAGAGTCCTTATTTCTGTTAATATTAACCATTTATATTATAAAATATGGAATGCCTATAATTATGTAGCAAAAATTTAAAAAAAATTATTTTTATATTTTATATACGAATAGTTCAGAAATGATTCTCATTTTTAAATATTTGAATTTTTCATTTATTTAAAGGTAATTCTTTATTTTCATCTAATTAAAAATTTATTTATTATGACTATTTTTTAAGAAAAGTTTTTTTGTTAAAGACCATCTTGGATATACATCATTACATTACATGATATATTTGAAAATTTATGTACATTTTCATTTACCCTAATCTAAGTTGGTAATCGAATTTGTAAACATGCATTTAGTTTTTGAATATACAGTATTAATATAATGTTTTAATGTTTGTATTAATTGAATTTTATATTTGGTATTGTCTCCCTAGGTATAGGGACATGTGGTCTAACTACTCACAAGATAAAAGGCTTGTCAATGGAATATAATGTTTAATGATATAATCTATATGTTTCTAAAATCATTATATTGTTTGAAATTTCAATCTCATATAACTATATTCCATTAAATGAAAATTTTATATACAATAAAAATGAGTTGAAATTGGATAATTATAGATATACATGTAATATTATTTGGGATTATTAAGTAAAACTTGGGGGTTTTGAATTGATTTTCACATCAATATGGTTTAAAAATATTGGTTTCGTGGATGCCGTGTGATTCCTAACTAAATAAATAGTATAATTAATACATAAAATGATATAACATTAGATATTATGGTGAAAATGAATCCCCATAAAATTTTCAGTGTATGTTTCGTTCCAAAATGGATATTATTAAGACCTAATCCATCCAATCGTGTAAGTTCTACAAATGAATAATTCCCAAAGATTGTATTGGAAACAAAAAATGAATGTAATGGGTGTCACTATATTGTCGTTCTATTAGAACGAACAAAGTTTGTTGCCCCAAAAATTTCATTTTCTAACATTAATTTTTTATGTTTCTCGACATTAAATTTACTAGGAAACCCAAATGAAGGATACAAGAGAAATTGTATTGAATTTATCTTGTGGTAGATTAGAAAATGAGATGTTCTCTTGACCATCCAAGGTTCATATGTAATATGATTATGAGAATTACCTACTAAAAATATTAGTTTTTATAGGAACAACATATCATATTTAATTCCTAATAAAATATATAAAATTCCTTACTAATGGATTTGGAGTGTTTCAAAAGGGTTCATCATATTTGTGGGAGATCATTTATTAAAATACGTTATTTAATGAAAATAAAACATGACACACCTCTGATAAAAGACTATGATGGTGAGGAATGACAATATTGATATCAAACTAAAATTTATGTTCAGTATTTGGAAAGAGGATGTTAACACAAATTACTCATTTGGATAATATCTTAATAATTTTTCAGAATAAATATTAATGATTTATGTAAAACTCTAACTGAATTTTTTGATGAGTTGTTCAAAGAGCTACCATATTATTAAAATTTTCTTCATAATAAATATATATTCTTATATGTGTCATTGAATAATTCATGTAATGAATAAAGGCATTGTATATAAAATAAAAAAATGATTATCAGTCCCCTAAAATGTAGTTATTATGAATTTTTGTGTTAATTATTGAATTGATTTTAGTCTCATATGCATAATATTATTTGATATGATAAATGATAGTCGACATGGTAGAATATGATAATTATATTATCTTTATAATGGTATATTTAAAGATTTTCAGATTCAAAATGAGAATATGTTAATTATATACATATATTATACCAACATTATTCACTTATTCCATAAGAAGTTATTCAGGGTCATTAAAACAATGGTTTATCAATTTAAGGGATTAATAATTCCATATGATTGATTATGAAGATACCTGAAGGTGTTCTAAAAATAATTCTAGAATTACTATGTTAGATATAAGTGTAATTGAGATCTATTAATTTGTGTTGATTGGAATGGTATATAAAATTTATTTTTAGTTGTGGTCAAAATCATAGAATAATTTACAGATATTTTTGTTTAAATTAATATGTTTGATAAATGAGTTGATTCCAAAATGTTTTGATTTTCAAGGAATTATTCAATATTAGATTAATTTATTTATAGAAATTATATATTTGTGTCAATTATTTTCTATAACAATATAGGTTGATTGTTAAAAATAGTTATTATGAATAACTTGAGATGTTCAACTATATATATAATGTATAGTATTAATTATAATTATATTACAAGTTTCAAAGAGAATACATGGATAAAAGTATTTCTCCACACTAAATTGTTCATCCTTCTATTAGTTAAAAAATATCAGAAAATTATTCGCGTACATTACTGTTGTGTTGTTACAAATGGTCTTACATTCAAGGATAATGATCTAAATATAAATAATACCTTATATGACATGAAATAAATAAATAAATTGTAAAATATTCATATATGGAGGAGATATGTGTTTTTTCCTCAACCAAATTTTTTAATGTATTCCATAGAATTGTTTTTATAGAATAATATGTTAGAATATGTGCCCTATAATAGAATTTTGTGAACCTTATGATACACATATTTTTTTTAATATTAAAAATCTTTTTAGCACATCATTATTTGTTTTCTGTGTTATACAGTTTTTGAAAATATCCTATGGAATTTATTTTCACTAAAATGTCAAATGTGATCCTGGATATAGTGTGATCCTATAATTATAATGATTTTATTCTTGAAAATTGGTTCATAGTCAGAGTATTTCATTAATTTGGTTTAATATGATATTATCAATCACATGTAGAGACTCAAAGGTACTTGAGAAAACATATATTTTTGTACAACCCAATTAATCTTCACATCTTCAGATTTTATAGAATATTAATCTATATAATGAAGTGAAAATTTATATGTGTCATTTGATATTACTCTCAATATATGTTTGTAAGGATCTTCTAATTCAAATATTATTATTATTTATTATCTTGAGAAATGTATTTTATTGTACTGATGAAAACCATACTTACATCTGTTCATGATGAGGTATGATATATTCTTTGATTGAAAAGTGATATTTTATTAATTAATAATTTTGATAATATATTTTACATCTTCATTTTACTTGATGATGATATTCAAGGACCAGTTTATATTAATGAAATTTCTTAATAAATTCCATTGACATTGAATTCTGCTATGAAAATCCATCTCTAGGAAATAAATGAATAAACCATCAGGCACATTGTTTCATGAATCCTATATGCAACCAGCATGATTAGAGATATCATGTTGAATGAATTATATTACACAGTGATCATTTTTATAAATTTTCTTGTTCATGGAACAATAAAATTCATTATTAGAGTGATCCTTGGTGTGGTTATAGATTCAATCACAACAATTTTGGTATTGTAGCCTGATTCCATTATGATGGGTCCTACCTAGTCTGCCACAATATCTATTTAAGGAACCTATTAAATAATAAATGAAATTAAAATATTTAAATAATATTATTCTGATAAATGGTTTAAAAATTTTCTACACGTGGTTGACCATAGTTATCCATTCACATATTATTCTATAGAATATATATGAGCAAGTAGAAAATTTACTAACTATAGGTTTACCAGGAAATTATTTTAATAATTATAAGAATAAATTTTATTTATTTACTATGTTATATTCCCAATGTAGTAAAATATTATTTATATAGTTACACAATGAATTACGATTTTTTTCTCAAATTTAAATAATATAAAATTTATTTATTAATGGGTGAATAAAGAATTAATATTTATTTAATTTATTATATAATTTTAATTTATGGACAGATAAATATTGATGTGTACTTGTGGACTAAGAATAATGGTCCAACGATTAATAATTATATTAAAATTACATGAAAACGTAAAATATTATAAATTGATGGAATATCTATTTATTTTTCCCAAGTTTTAGTTTCATGCCAAATAAAAAATAATAATTTTATATTTATATTGAAATTGTGCATGTCAAGGACGTAAATAATGATATGGGGCCTATATTAATTATTATTTCTTAAAACAATCTCTATTTAATCATTTTTATAAAATGGTTTGAATCATTATCCAATGACTTTATTGATCCAATATTATTCTAGGGAGAATTATCTCATGCTCTATTTATATCTACTCTTTGAACATCCTTAAAACTAAAAATCAATTCTCCTAAAACACTATAACAATATTATATCCCCTTGAATGGAATATATTAAAATAAACATAGTTCATAGTAAGAGTTATATCCATATTTTCTATCACCCCAATCAATATATTCCAACTATAATTTGTATACTAACCACTTTGGTTCACCAAAAGAGTGAATATATCATTTATTCCACCACTGGGATAATGTTATGAAAATATGTATTCTTTTATTATCAAAAATGAATAAATATCATGATGAAAGTTATTTCATTATTGAAAAAAATAACAAAATTAAATACTTGTGAAAATATCATCTCTTTTTAATCGAAACAATTATACTTGTTAATTTTTTAATTATCTCTATTCAACAAATTATTCATCCTAAACATCTTAGATTATTCATAAATTATGATAATAGTTTAAGATTCCTTTACCCATGTGGTGAATCTATAGAACCCATTTCATCCATGTGGTATTAGGGATGTCACATAATTATTTATAGTTATTTATTATTTATTAATTCATAATTCAAACATGTTATCAATTTTTCTTATCTATTATATTCTTTTTATCTCTATTTTATTTAATATTTTTTAATAATAATTTATATTTATTAAAATTTAATATAGTTTTAAGTAGATTAAGAAAAATTGAAAAATGATAAGAGATTTCATTATGATGTGGTAAGGGTTTTGGATGGTTGATATTTATATACAGTGTCTGACTGATGGTACAAACAACTTACAGAGGTTCAATACGACATTCCATAATTTTGGATACATGATGTGTCAAGAGATTGTGGACAAAAAAATTTCAATGAAATAATTAAGTATACATCATTTTTACATGGAAGGTGATGAATATAGTGTTTCGCGTAACATGACATGTTATTGGAGTACATATATTATAATTTATATTGTTTAACGAATAGCTTAAAAAAACCATATTGTAAAATAAATGTCACATAAATATTGAGATTTAATATATTTAACATTATGAAATACCTACATTGTAGTTTTCAAACACATAGCGTGACTCATTGATCTCCATGTTTCACTAACACATTTAAGTAGTGGGAAATTTTTTCTTAAATATAGCTAGGGGTACACAAATTGGGTAACTCTTTAGTTGACACCATTTATCCTAATCAAGATACATATTTATATCCTATATTCTATTACTGAGAGAACAATATGTCGAAAACATAGTGCATAGCTCATTAGTACATGATCTGTAGTCACCTGCAAAAAAATATATAATATTTCATAAAAAATAATTACTTTACTTATTAAAATAAATTACATTATTAAAAGATTATGTGTTGAATATGTAGCACTATTTTTATAACTAATAAATCAAAAATTAATTCAATATTGTTAACTATAAATAAATATCTTCCTTTTTATTTTCTAGGTTGCAACATATGATGATTTTCTCCAATACCATTCATAGAATAATTACTATATTTTAATTAATGAATTAATTCATTGAATTTTTACAATATTTTTTATCTTAATAATAAATAATAAATTGAGGAAAGATATTTAGTCTACTTTTTATTCATAATTAATTCTAGATAGATGTTTATAAGTTTAGACCCACTTATTTATGTGATTAGTTTAAAAAATTTAATATCATATCATTTTTTTCATAATAAAATATCACATTAAATAATAGAATATGTACCATTACAATTTTATCATCATGTTTGGTATTTAAGGATAAAAATTAAATTATTTTAACCAACATAAAAAATTATTATACTCGAATAACAAACATTCTAGTAAATTCATTACTAATAGATATATTTCCCACGAGAGTAGAGCGATTCATGTTTAGAAACAAGGAAAAATTAATCCTTGAGTTTTAGATGTGCATATATGGAAAAAAAACTCATACCATAAATAGTTCAAGTTTTTTATCAACATCTAATCTGACCATTTTAAAATCTCATAGTTATTCCATGATATTTATATTATTATTTTTATATACAAGGTCAATTATTTATGATTTTTTAATCATTTAATATGTAAATAATAAATAATTAATTATGGAATTAAAATAATTCTAGAAATGTGTATAGAGATTATAATGACATTATAAATATGTTTTTATAAATAAATATAACATTAAGTATAATTTAATATGGTAAATTGTTTTTTTACACAATGATATAAAAAACATAAAAATTTATCTCAATAAAAATTTACACTCCATAGTTAGAAATCTAACCATAGTTCAAAGAGAAAGATCAAACTCTATTGGGGTTATATCCATTAAGGATAATTTTATATTATTTTTTGGTACAAATTATTGTATATTTCATTATGGTTTGATCAGATTTTTTATCCTTAATAGAACTAGTAGGAAAAGTTCCCACTTAATCCAAATCGAGGATTTCAGGCAAGCATATTCCACTCCATAGATCATGGAGTTGTGATTTAATTCATTTTTCATGTTTTTAATAAATAAATGCATTATAATAGGTCTTCATAACTCCATATGTGTTATGATAGGGTAAATAATGATCCTTTAAACTAAAATATTTTTTTAAAAAAAATTAAGAAACTGATGGATATGCCTAATTTATATCAATAAAAAATATGGATAATATTAAACTAAATTAATTTTATTAACTAATTTATAATCTATAATGTTTTATTATGAAACCGATGTTTAGGCTTTATTTTTTATTTTCCAATACATATTATTTAAAAAACATCCAACCATGAATTGTAATGATAAAATCCATCATATTTTTTTGACCCATTAGATAATAGAAATATAATACGGTTAGAATCTTTATAATGAATTCCTTGGAAAAAAATTTAATTTTTTTATAGATTAAATATTTAATTAAAATTATTATAAAACCTTTTTTTATTATTAATATACCAATTTTCAGTTATATATAATATAATTCTATGAAGATAATTTAATCATGGGTGTTAGAACTATTTATTTCATTATCAAATGAATCAAACCCAAGCCATAAAATGTGTTTCTCTACCTCTATATCGTAATTTTAGAACAAGATAATGTGATTAGGAACTGAAAAAAATAACCGGAAAAATTTATTTATCAACAACACTTAGTATATTTTCTCTTATAAATTATTTAATTTATTTCATAGTATAATAGAAAATGTATTATACATATAAAAAGTAAAGATAATTATGTAATAAATTACAAATTAATGTGGTTGAACACATATATAAAATATTTGTTTACTGTGAACAGATTATACGGGTTCATAGTTCCACTCTATTATGGAATGATTTGAAATTATGAATTACCAAATGATATTCATGGTTCTAAAATTTTCTATTTTCTTCCAATAATTATATTAGACTATTTTAGATTTTTTTGGATTTTTTTGTTATTTTTATGTTTTTTATATCATAAAAATAATTATTCAAAAAATATGGTATGGATCAATTAATTGATATTAGTTTTATGATTTTCATAATATTTTATTGTGATTATGTTTTCATATTTTTCTCCTTCTATTGCCCAGAAATGGGGATTTGGTTTAGATAACAAAAATATGTTTTAGAATTAGTCATTTTATAACTATTATGATTCATATTAAAATTAATTAAGTTTAAAATATTTGACAATATAGTTTAACATAATATTAAACTAAGAGTTATGTTTTATTAAGTATATTGAATGACCATCAGAAAAGGAAATTATAATTTTTTGGGTCCAAAATTATATATTCACGAATTTATTCCAATCAAATATATACAATAACAAAAAAGTACTAGAAATTGAGATAAAAATTTAAATTTTATTCAATGTGTACAATTTTTTAGAACTATAATTCAAATTTACTATTTATTTTCACTACCAAACTATTTTCAATCTAATATAAACATTATCTAAAATCAAAATTCATAGATTCTACACATAAAATCATTTTTATTAACCCCAAAAAAATTATATACATATTTTGATTAATTACTAAAAAATGAACCTCTAAATAGATTTATAATTTTAATACGTTAATAATTGTCCTGATATTGGATATTGTTTATTAAAATACATAAATCTTGTCTCCCTTATTCCCCATATTTCTAAATGTTGAATGTTTTTACATAATGAATTTTGGACAAAAATTCAATTTCATTTTGAAAAATCTATTCCATGTTTTATATTACAAAACAAAATTGTTACTTATCCATATTTAATACGTACTAAAATAAAATTTTGGAAAAAAACATTTTACATGTAATTTTTAAAGAGTGTATATTGAATTTTTCTTGTTAATATAATGGGAACTTAAAAATTACATTTATTATTGATTATTTTATGGATATAAATAAAATAAAATATGAATATATATATTTATATTTGTGTGTGTCTGAATGTGTAGTCCAAAGAACAAAAATATAATTCCTTGAATAAATAAAATGTATAAAAATCCCAAAATAAGGGAAAATTAGAAAATATATAAAAATAATAATATAACGACCTATGAAAAAACCTACATGGATTCTTTTTGTTAGAGGAATTCAATAATACTACTCAAAATGAATAACGATATCAATCATATAATCATACGATGATATAAAAATCCATAAGGATAGAAGTATGAACCTTCAATCTAGGAATCAAAACTTGTACATGGGAAGTAATAAACCCGATGGACTAGAAATATCTCTATTACACCCCCAAATCCGGCCAATAAAAAATAACTTATATATGATTCATAAATATAATGATTGAACATGGCCAAAGTGAAACATTGAAACAATTTAATTTCTTAATAAATACGCAATATTATATTCTTTTATGAAGTGGAATAAATGTGGTCTTTCTAATGGTATACATTAGAATAACCATACCAACATATCTAATATTACACAAACCCCGTAACTGAATATCACACCAAAAAAAAATTTATCACTTTGGATATTATCTAAAATAAATATATAATAAAAAAACCAAACATTTTATACTTATTATAATTTTACATTTTCATTACTTATGTCACTACCTTTTATCACACAAATCCTAATTATTATGAAAATATGTTATCATAGAAATATTGTAATTAAAGGGATATCAATGTGGGAATAATCACAATGTAAAAGATATATTAATGAAATTAAAATATATAATCAAATACTATTCATTGATGAAATAACAAGGGAAATATAATCTGATAAAATCGTGGTCAATTTATTTTTGTAAAAATAGTCAAATAATAAGAATTTTCGTTCATTTATCTCTATTATAAGGTTATCAGATCACAATGAGTCACTATAATATTTACACAAAACTCTTCCAATGTAATCATGATCTACCTCATATGAGATCATACCAATTAAATTGTGATGAATCAGAATGCACACTGGTGGAAAGTCTCACTATAACAAATTAATTATCTTCATCTGTTAACATAAACATACATCAGTGGATTCCTTTGAGAGTAACATCCATAATATTGATATATTAAAATTATAAAATATAATGATAGAGATTGTAGTATTATCCAAATCCACTTTTTTGGTATAGTTATTATTTTTATCATATTATAAATTGGACCATATTAACTATATGGAAACATCATCAAAAAAAGAAAATAAACACCGCTTGAGAAGAAAAGATCAGTATGGAAAATTAAATTATCATTAAAAAATTATTTATTTACATATCAAGAGTTAAAAAGTTTTTGGGACAACATTATGTATGAAGATTGTATTTTTTTTCAATAGTTGTTAATGCTGGTCAAAATAATGAAGAAGATGATGAAGGACTCCAAAGTTAATGGAGATTGGCAGAAGATCGGATTCATGTAGAATTGTTATGAAATCAAAGCACTGAATATCATGCTAGGTAAATTCTCTATGAAGTAAATTCGGATGATTGTTGAAGTGATACGATGTTCAATGAACTTGTGTCAAAGGTGACACATTGTTTACAACAATGAATAATAGTGATGTATCATCCATCTGAGGATGATTGAAGAAGAATGAGGATTTGAAGAAGACCATGAAATTCATCATGATTGCATAAAATCCATGCATGATCAACCTTGAAGAATAGAACGAAATGATTTTCATGAAGTGTGTAATGATAGATGAAGAAGAAGAGAGAATGAGGAATGGATTGGCATTATAATACATCCATTAATTTCACATTGTATGAAACCAGATGATTCATTACTGATATATATTTCCAAAATATCATAAGTCCGGAGAACTTGTAATGTAAGAATGATAAATGAAAGGGGGAGTAATGATGATGTCAGTCATATACTAGTTTTATTGGAAGTAATGATGCTACTGGAAGATAGGGAAGTCTCACTACATTCAATTTCAACTCTAACTATGATATTTTTGATCAATCAAAGGATATTTATGATGATAGTGGAGTTTGTGATTAAAGAACAAGAATGGCTATGGGATGCAGTGAGGAGATGAATTAAAATTGAACAAACAATCTGGAGGCGGCACAAAAAATATTGTATTGAGCTAAATAGTTGTGCGATGCACGAAAAATTAGTGGGATGAACAAAAATAGCACTGCGTGAAATTTTGGTGTGGTGCGCAAAATAGAGGAATGATGTTTTTTGTGCAAGAGGTGTTTTGAGGTCAGAACATCGAAATTTGGAAAAGGCATTCAGTGCGTGAAAAAATAGGCAATGTTTGCGAAACATGAGGTTACGCGAAAGGTGATTTTGTTCACAATATGGAAAAAGGTGTTGAATTTTTGGCACAAGTGGACATCCAAGTCTGGCACAAGAAAATATGGAAAAGGCATGGAGTACGGGAAAAATTGGTCTGAGTGCACGAAAAATAGGTGGCACGAAATATTGGTTTTGCGCGCAATGTGGAACGCGGTGTGGAATTTTTCGCGCAGTTGGTGCATTGTGATTAGAAAGCTGAAAAATGATAATGAAAAGATGTGCGTGAAAAATCCAGGACGGTGCATGTAATCTAAAGAAGTGAGATAGATTTTTACATGCAGGAAGGGGTTTTACGTGAAGTGTCCAAAGTTCCTTTATATATGAGGAGAACCCCCCTAATTTGTCAAGACTCGACACTTAGACAAATCCCGAGCACTGACGCATGAAAAAAATTAAAGTATAGAGTATTGCACGAAAAGAAGATGTGAAGTGTAAAAAAGGAAGTGATGTGCGAAAAAGGGAAGTTCTGTGCGAAAAATAAGAGTTGTGAGAAAAGGGTTTCTCTCGCCAAAAGGTGTTTTTAACGTGCATGGTTTGAATTTTTCACGCAAGTCACCTGGTAGGGTGCACAAAAAATTATAGGGTCTCGCAGGCCCTGGATAGGTGAATTGCTCTCTCGAAGTGATTTTTTGAAGAAGGAAGAACCCTGATCTATTCGGTATCACAAAGTGAAGTAGATCCGCACTCACACGACTGGTGTTTATCACTCTTGTTGTGCTTTGAGAAGTGAAGAAGAACTAGATGTTCAACTGAATTCATATCATCATAAAGGAAGAAGTTAGTATACCGATACACTCTGGTGTAGGTATTGAGAATTGAAGAAAGTTATTAAGACACTCCAACTATACTGTGTCAAAGTGAAAGAAAATTATATGAAGAATAACATTGTATGCCCAAGTGAAGGCTGGAAATCATTTAGGGAAGCTAAATTCAGATGATGCTATGTGAGCGGATCCTCAGTGTTGGAATAATCACATCAGTGTCTGTGATTCTCTCCAAGAAGAGAGAATAAGTTCTAGTGCAGTTGGTTGTTGCACGAAGAGGAACAAATAATAAGTCTAGTGTATTTGGTGTTGAAATAGAAAAGAAGGGAAGTAAAGAAGGAAGAATGGATTGCATGCTGCTTTTCATGTAATCAAGTGAAGAGCACTATAGAAGACCAAGAGAGAACCTACCTTATTAAGAAGGAAGAAGACTGTCTCCATAGGCAGTATAAAAAACTAGCTAGAAGTTGCAAGTTGGACTTGGCTATCACCAGTCCAGGGAAGTAGATTGTTTCCCACCCCCCTCTAAAGTGTAGGGACTCACACTGGCTAAATGATTTTTTTCGTAGCCACTCCACTGTGAGATAGGGATGTTTTAGTACTTCCAACAGTAACTATAACGATGCTAAATATGATCTATCCAAGAATATTTATCATCATAATGGAGTTCGTGATGAAAGATCATGAATGGCTATGGGATGAAGTGAAGAGAGAAATGAAAAAGGAATTGACAATATTGAGGTGGCACACAAAATTAATGTGGTGCGCGAACTATTAGCAAGATGCAAAACATATTAACGGGATGTGTGAAAAATAATGTGTTGTGCGAAATATTGGCATGGTGTGTGAAATAGAAGAATGATGTTTTCACACCAGAGGGGTTTCAAGATCAGAAAATAGAAATTTGAAAAAGGAATTCAGTTCATGAAAAATTGGGCAAATTGAACGAAAATTGAGGTTTCATGAAAGGTTGTTTTGTGCTCAATATGGAACGTGGTTTTGAGTTTTGTGTGCAAGTGGAGTTCCAAGTCTGGAACTCGGAAATAAGGAAAAGGCATGGGCTATGGGAAAATTTGGTCTGAGTGCGTGAAAAGGAGGTTGCGTGAAAGATTGGTTTTGCGCACATTGAGGAACACGATGTGGAATTTTTCATGAAATTGGTGCATTGTGATTAGAAAGTCGAAAAATGACAAAGAAAATAGGTGTGTGAAAATTTCGAGATGTTTGCACAAGGTGCACAGAACATTATACTTGTGAATGTGAAAATTGGTTGTGCGCAAAATGTGGGATTGATGTTTTACATGCAAGAGTAGATTCAATTTTATAATGACAAAAAATGGAAAAATCATGTGGTGTGTGAAAAATCAAGGAAGTTGCGCATAATCTAAGTAAGTGAGATATAGTTTTATATGGGGGAAGGGGTTTTACGCGCAGGGTAAAAACTGCCTATAAATATGATGTGATCTCTTCTTATTTTCCAAGACTCAACACATATTAAAATCCCAACATCTAACATGCAGAAAAATCTAACTATAAAGTATTGCATGAAATGAAGAAGTGCAGCATGAAAAAGGAAGTGTTGCGGGTAAAAGGAAGTGTTGTGTGAAAAAGGGAAGTTCTGTGAGAAAAAGAATAGTTGCGTGAAAAGGGTTTTTTGTCCAAAAGGTTTTTTTACGTGAAATGTTTGAATTTTACAGACAAGTCACCAAGAAGGGTGGTAGAAATATTTAAGGGTACCGTAGGCCTTCGACATGTGAATAGCACTCTAGATGTGACTTTGAGAAGAAGGAAGTATCGTGACCCATTCAGTATCATGAAGAGAAGTAGATCTGCACTCATGCGACTGGTGATTAACAATCTTGTTGTGCTTTGTGAAGTGAAGTTGAACTATATGTGCAACTGAATTCATATCTGCAAAAAAGAAGAAGTTACTATACTGATACACTCTTATGTTGGTATTGATAATTCAATAAAGTGATTAAGACAATACAAATATACCGTGTCAAAGAAAAATACAAGAATAAGAAGAAGAAGAAGAGAGTATGCCCAACTAAAGGATGAAAATTATTCCGGGCAGTTAAATTTAGATGATTCTATGTGAGCAGATCCTCAGTTTTTCAATAATCACATTAGTGTATGTGATTCTATCTAAGAAGAGATAAGATGTTCAAGTGAAGTTGGTTGTAGCATTAATAAGAAGAAAGAAGAAGTATAGTGTAGTTGGTGTTGCACTAGAAAAGAAGAGAAGGAAAGAAGGACGAAATGTTTTCCTACTACTTTACAAGTAATCAAGTGAAGATCACTAAAGAATACCAAGAGAAGAACCTACCTTATTAAGAAAGAAGAATATTTTCTCCATAGGCAGTATAAATAACCAGCTAAAAGCTGCGAGTTCGACTAGGCTATCACCAGTCCAGGGGAGATGATTGATTCCCACCCCCTTCTAAAGTGTAGGGACTCACACTGGCAAGTGGATTGATTTTCTATCCACTCTACTTTAATTTCATAACACATCATAGTGGAGAATCCATTCACAGGTCCTATCCATGAAAAGAAAAGACATAGCTATTCTTATTGATTTTTGAACCTTGTAAAAATATCATGTGAACATTTTTAGTGATTTATATGATTGCATGTGATAGAGAAAATAGAATAACAGAATCAAGATCCTAATAGGTCAAGAGGTACATATAAACAAGTTGTAATTGGTTTAAAAATTTCCCCAACACTGATTCACCCCACCCCTCTCAGTGTAAGGTTTATCCCAAATTGGTCCTCTCAAAAACTACATGAATTTGTGTTTCAAATGGAGACCCCACGATAGGGGTGGTGGTGGTGACTTACTGTGTTTTCCAATTTAAACCATTTATTTACATATTGATATATATTATGATATTTTTAATAGAATTGTAGAAATTTTTTAAGTTAATTATTCTTTATAAAAATACCTAAATTGATTTGAATGTGTGAGAAGTGTTGGAATTAATTGAAAATATATATTTTATTTGTATAACCCATAATACTCTACATCAAATAGAAAACATTAATGGTGTTTCAATGTTCCAAAATAAATTAAACCTCACTAGTTCGATCAACTGTTACTCCATTCTAGTCTCACCACCATTATTGTTAATTTGTATTTGTTAGAAAAATGTCAAGGTGATCGTCCTATTATTATTATTTGTTCACTACATTAGGGATTAAATATAAGTCCCCATCATTAAAAAATTATATAATCTTAATATAATTCAATGATTTGAATTTAATTCAAATCTTGGATATTTTCAGGATTGTTGTTTTAACGAATTTAGCCATTATTAATACATTTTATCTCAAATATTACAATGTATACACTTATTCCTTATCCAATTCTTTTCCACAATAATAAAACTATATAATTAAAATATTAATTTGATACTTGATAAAATTACCCTTGAATTATTAAATCATCTTATCCTTTATAATACCATGTTAAAAACATTTCAAAAACATGTTATGATAATAAAATTAACAGAAAGGGATATAAAATAATGAAAGAATACATTAGTCCATGAATACATAAAAATCAATGAAATCATACTTCTCACTCATAAAAAATTCTATTTATCATCACTCATGAAATACTAATATTAATGAATAACTAATTGGAATAATAAATAATGAAGGTAGCTTGTGGAATCCATAACATACTGACATTATAGGATTCACAGAAACAATGAGAGTAACCTTCATTGTTAACATTGGAATACCCATCACAGATTATTCCCCAAATCAATTATGAGAATCCATAAGTTTTTCCACAATCACGTTTCACAATGCATTGGAGTGAAATCACGGGCTCACCCACCATTGGTTTATCACATAATCATCAGTATGCATAAGAAATTACCATGAACAATAACATAATCATAACATAGGAACATACATAATGAAAAAAAATAACATTTCCCCATTGTTATCATAAGAAAAAAATTCAATATATTGATATAATAAATCCATTCTCAAAACCATTTTCAATACCAAAACACCTAAAAAGGGAATAGGGTATATATTATTATTTTTAAAAATATTACGTCTTTTAGAGGAATTAAGATATCAAATAATGCTCACAATGTTGGAAAACTCCTTATCATCATGTATGTTAAAAAGAAAAATTCCTTTTTTTATTTAGTAAAAAACATCATATAAAAAAATCATTTTTGAAACCATTAAATTACATTAAAATAACAAGGGTAAAATTATACACCACATGTATGAAAATCATATATAAGTAAACATATTTCTCAATGAATTGATATTGAGACGAAGTCCCTTAAAAAGATCATGTCATTATATTAAGGATAAATAAATGACAAAAATACGTGCAAAAAATAAAAATATACCCAATATAAGTGGATATTACGTGTAAAAAAAATAAGAGGTAATTTTTACATATCATGGAATAAAACACAATGACATGGATATTTAACTCAATGAATGACGATTGAGTTAAGATTTATGTTACCATGAGTATTACAATTGTTTTACTTTGTTAATCATCATAATAAATAAAATTAGGTTAATTTATAATTTTTTCTAAAAAATATCATTTTCATTATTCATATTACATCACTTATGAAAAAGTTATAATAATTAGTTAATTATTTGAGTTCATGTCGGATGTTTTGTCGATAATCGGTTCTTGATTCGCAAATGAAACGGTATGATGCTAGTAGTCCGTGTGGTCATAATTCCATCATCTCTAGAATATTATTCATGATTTTAATATCATATATATATATTTTATAAATGAATTTATAATATTCAATATAATTTTTAGACATGAAATTAAATGAATCGTTCAAGGAGACGGTATGATGTACGTACAAATGAGAGCTACATTCATTTCTTTTTCATATTAAAGGAATTAAAATATAACAACCCTTCAGTTTATTACAAACATAAACATGATTTATTAAATTATACATTCAATTGATACAAAATAGAAGATCTAGATGTGTAGTGTCTTTAGGGATTATGAACATTACATAATAACTTAAAACACTAAATACACAACATTATTGAAAACTTCTTTTACATGACCACACACATTCATTCATACAAAGAATTGTGTGGGATAACCTGAGGACAATCATGTAAAAACGGTGAGATATAAATCTCTTAAAGGGGGTAAACAAGGAATTAAATTATTAATACAATACATGTTAAGAAATATGAATATCAATTGAGCATAATAGTAACATGAACATTATGGCAGGATATAACATGATTATCATAACATTGAATTGTGGAAAAAACATGTAACATGATATTAGCATGATCCCATGATCATTGCACATGGATCATGATTAAACCTTCATTTCACATAAATTATCATGATTAAACCATCATTTCACTTGACATATCATGATACTAGTCTTTACCCAATTCATTAGAGCGCTATTAGGGTTCACCGTTCTTAATCATTTCATTTCATGCATAAGTGTGCCAAATGGATCATTAGAAATGGATTCATTAAATATTATCATTTATTCCATGATATAGGAATGATGGATTCATAAATGAATCTATATAATTCAGAAGTAAATGTTCCTAAATGTGAACAACCTTGATTGAGAAATGGGCATTATATTCACTACATAATGACTTTTTTTGTATAAAATTTTGGTGCAATTTCAGCAGCATAATAGGGAAAAATAAAAATTCATAAAAATGGTTGATGATATAGAAAGTGTAGTATCATAATATGTACATCAAATATAAAGTAATGGGGTAATATATATACATTTCCCAACATATTTAATGACATTGATATTCATAATACAAATGAATTTATTAAATGTAATTGAGAAGAAGGAATTTCATTACCGAATTTCTACATGGTAACGTATGTACATGTGATGAATTAATATGGGAAAATGATGTCAATAATCATTTAAAAATAATGAGGGAAGTATAGGAGAGTTTCTAAATCAAACCCCATCATTTTTAATTTAAATTATAAGACTATAATAACGTAATGAAATGTAGAGGAAAATAAGAATGGACGAAATCCCATACAGAATTTCGTCTTGGTAATGGGTGTACATGGGTTATATTAATGATAGTAAAAGGGGTATCTAATCATTAGAATAGAATAATTATAGTATGCAAGAGATGTGACATCATACCCCAAAATTCTTAATTGAAAATAAAAAGGTAATAAAAATATAAAGAAACACAAACCTAAATAACCAAGGATGATGTGGGAGTGTGATTCCACAGTCTTGGGAGTGGCTTGATAGAGGATTCAGGGGAGAATAGGGTGCCATGGTATGATTTTTGATAGGGGATTGAAGGTTAGGGACGTGATCAATGGTTTTTTAGTAATGGGAAATGGGAGCGTGGTCATGTTTATATAAGAAAAGAGAGGGAATTCATTATTATTTAGGTTCTGGAAACCACACATTAAACTAATCAAAACCACATACCAACCCATGATTTTTGACCATGGTTTTCTCAAAAGGGGCATTGAACAAGTTATTGTATAAGGATAGTGGCCTAAATTCTTAATATATTAGGCCTTTCTATGTGGAGGCGAGTCACACTCCTAATAAAATCAATTTAAAACGTTAAAATGTTTTATAAGACTTTGAGGGACCAATAAGGCACCATAAAATTAATAAAAAAATTTAAAATCATATAGTTTTAGAGATAAAACATATATTTTACAGAAACCTCATTTGTATTATTTTATTACAACTATATTTGTTCATTATTATCTCATGAAACACATTATATAATTAAACGATACTTAATTTTTACCCAAAAATTCAACAGTCTTAAGAAATTCTAAAAAATTCACATTTGGAAAATTTTGATGTCTTGATTCCAAATAATATGTTCATTTTATCTAAATAATTTTATAAATTTGTGAATGTTTACTTTAAATATAAATCCAACCATTATAAAAAATTTATGAATTTTGAAAATAAATGACTTTCAAAACATAATAAAAATCGTAATTGTAATCCTATATATTATATGATCATATATATTTTATTAAATTATATTTAGTAATCATATTATATTAAAATATTATTTATTTAAAAAATCCATTAATTCAACAAAATAAATTTGTTAACTGAATATTTACTAAAAATACTATTTGTGGTTTAAAAACAATTTAGAAAGTAACAATAATAAAATGAATGTATATTATTTATTATATAAAACAATATTGTACATGATCATAATGATAAGGTCTTGTTACATAACCCCTTACAACACATATATACGACCTAAGGGTAAGGTTTGCGATGATGAAAAACTCTTGGCATTGTTCAGATAACATTGCTCGGTTGGTAATTATTATAAATGTTCACTTATCCTGCACGAGGTTTCGTTCAAGGGTAACATGTTGAAGGTCGACATGGTATTGGTCACAATCGAAGCCCAATTACACCACATATTTTCTTAGGTATGAAAAATAGGATTTTTATGGAGGAATTCTACTATATGGGGCCATCATTTCATTTGTCTGAGTAAATTGGATTTTTAAGGCCTCATATTTATAATAATCACGTGGTCAATGTAATGTGGATATATTAGCAATAGTAACAACTGATAACATTATTTTAATATATAAAATTCATAACTCCATGAAATTATGTTTGTATTATATATTCATTTTAAATAATAATACTTTTAATTAGATCAAGATGAATTTAAATTATTGAATGTTTGTATTGTTACAATCTTCCCCCTGTGAGTTATTTTTTTCTCAAAATTTAATTTTCCCACACTAGAAAGATTCATGTAACTCTTATTCATCACTTACTATGATTTCCTTGAAGCCTCTTCAAACATTTTAATTCACCATTACACCTTGATGAGGGTCATTGTCTAGTATAGTATAACTATTTCCCTATGATCTAAGAACTTCACCAGCTTCCCTTCATAAGAGAATTCATTCTACAATGGTACCACCTCTAGATTGAGTACTTGTGATTGTTCAGGTATGTAAATCCTCAAGAGTGATACATGAGATACTTCATGTACTTGAGATTGTTTCGTTTGAGTGCTAGTCAGTAAGCCACTACTCCAATGTGATCTTGGATCTCAAAAATTTTGAAGTACCATGGAATACACTTTCCTTTCTTCCCAAATATCATAACTCTCTTCCATGGTGATAAGCGGAGGAATATCATGTCTCTGACATCAAACTCTAAGTCACGTCAATGAATATCATCATAGCTCCTTTGTCGACTATGAGCATCATTAATGTTCTATTGGATGGTTTTATCCATTTACAACATTTTATTGACAATTTCAAATACTAAGAGTTTTTTTTCCCAAACATCATACCAACATGTTAGTGTTTTGTACCACTTCTCATATGAGTCATCATAAGGAGCCATTTTTAAGCTTGAATGGAAACTGTTATTATAAGAGACTTCAAACAGAGGAATATTTTGAACCCATCCTCCATTAAAGTCCATTGAGCATGCTCTTTTCATATCCTTAGTTGTTTCTTTTCTCTAAGATTATCCATTAGTTTGAGGATGATAAGTCATATTGAAGTACACCTTAGTACTCAGAGAATGTTGATGGCTCTTTCAAAAAATAATGGGGAACCTTGGATCTCGATCGGATACAATATATAGTGGTACCGTATGAAACCTTACCACTTCTATGATATATATATGTGTCTGTTGATCCAATGAGAAATCCTCTCAAATTTAAATAATGTTTTCAGTCCTTATAAGATAATATACATCAACCCATATAGCACTGTTTCCTTTGGATATCTTTGGATATCCAGTAAAAAAGTCCTGATGATGTTGTCCCATTTAAATATATATAGGGGTAATGGTTGCATTATCCCCATTGTCATTTTCCTCTCAACCATTACATGATGAAAAACAAGGCACATTGATGTATACTCAGTGATCTCCTTATTCATGTTATCCCTCTAATAATTCCCTCAAATATCATAACACATCTTTTTGATTCAGGGGTGAATTGAGAAATTTTAACTATGTGTAATATCCAAATTTTTATTTCTTTATCTCCAGATTTGATGAAAGACATAGTCATTTCCCAAATCAAACAATTCCTTCTTCAGTAAAAATAAACTCCAATGATTTTATTATTCTTATGGTTTCCAATTTCTTATGAGTTCCCACATCATCCTTTTGAGCATCCATTATCATTTCAAAAGAGATGGTTGAGAAATCATTTATGAAAGGATTGATGATGTTCCATTATGTATGATTCCCATTTCCATATTAATCAAATATAATAATATTAGATCCTTTTCAACTCCCATCAATGATATAATTTATAGGTCCTTTCCACATAGATCATCCTCCACCTTGTTCGCATTCCCAGGGTGGTAATGGATTACATAGTCATAGCCTTTGATCAGCACTAACCATCTTCATTGGTGCATATTTAAGTCTTTTTGTGAGTTTATATAATTGAGGATTTTCTGAAACTTATATATTTCACACACCTCCCCAAAGAGGTAATTCCACAAAAATTTCAATGAGATGATTACTCCAGCCAACTCCAGATCACGTGTAGGATACTTTTACTCATGAAAATTCAATTTACTTGAATAATTGGAAATTACATTGTCATTTTACATCAACACCCAACCCATTACCTTCATTGAAGCATCGATAAATACAAAAAAAATGTTCTCCACTTGTTGGTATTGTGAGAACGGGCACAGTGATAAGCCTCTTTTACAAATCCATTTATATATCATTGCATTCATCAATCCATAAAAACATTAATCTCTTCCGAGTGAGCTTGGTATGAGGATTGTAAAATCGTGATAAATTTCTAAAAAATTGTCAATAATATCCACCTAACCCCTAGAATATTCTGATATCTGTTACCGATGTTATCCTCAACCATCCTTCAATTTTTTTATCTTGGAGGGTTCCATATATATCACATTTCATGTGATGATATGACCCAATAGTGAGAATTCCTTCAATAATAACACACAGTTGATGTACTTTTCATATATACTTACCTTCCTAAAGGTATCCAGTATAGTTCTACGATGTTCCTCATTCCCCTCATTGGTTTTTAGAGTACATTATAACATCATATATATAGACTAACACATATTTTCCGAGGTAATCTCTAAAAACCCTATTAATTATTTCCATTGAGAGTGTTGGAGCATTAGAGAATCTGAAAGTCATTACTCTGAATTCATAGTACGTTTATCTTGTACGAAAATAAGTCTTGGGATTATTCTCTTTCTTAACGCTTATATGAAAATATTCTGACCAAAAATCCTCATTAAGGAAGTATTATGTTCCACATATATAATCAAATAACTAATAAATTCAGGGAAAATGATACTTGTTTTATATCATGATTTTGTGGAGCTCACAATATTAAATTAAAATGTGCATTGACCCATCGTTCTTCTTGATGAAGAGGGCTTGTTCACCCCATAGTGAAGTATTTGTGTGTATAAACCCTTTATCCAGATTCACATTTAGTTTTTTTCTTCAGATCCTCAAGATCTAAAAATTATATTCTATATGGAGAATTAGATATTGGAAACACCTCAGGTATAAGATAAATTAATAATTCAACATATATTCTAGGAGGAAGAGTATGAAATTCCTTATAAAACACTTCAACGAATTCCCACACAATTGGAATGTATTCATTGATGGTTTCTTCCATGGAATCAATAATATGACAATGTTATGTGTGCTTATAGGGTAGTAAAATCCATGCTTAGGGTGATGGAGCTAAATAAGAATAATCCTACACCTTTCACTTGTAAATAATCAGGCGTTGATTCTCTATATGAACAATGATTTTCCTCCTACCGAAATTTATGTTGGATCTATACAGGGAAATCCAATCCATTCCAAAAATTCCATCAAATTCCACCAGAGGGAGTATGACGGGGTTCACAGGGAATAACAATACAAATATTTTTGATAAGGGAGTTCTTATATTCATGGGATGCAATGATTTTCCCATTTCCCATTCTCACAGATATCTTCAATTCCATGATTTTTGGTGGTATAGGGATTGTTCTACTGATCTTTCTGGATATTAAAGAATGTATTGAACCAGAATCAAAATGCATGTTCACTATTCTTGAATGAATAACTAGTGTACTTGTAACCACTTTATTATCGGGGTTCATTTCATTATTAGTGATGGAAAAACTTCACCCTTGCTGAATTTGAGGTTATTGGTTGCATCAGAAAACCCTTGGATTAGGAGATCAGTTTGCAAAGTGCCTTAGTTTTTTGTAGTTGAAGAAATGATAAACACGTTGAGGATCAAATGGACCGTTCCTATCCATTTTCATAGCAACAGGTTTTTCTGGTCAGCAGTTAATATCCTGGTTCCCTAATCTTCCACACCTAAAGCATTTACTCGTCCACTTTAGTAAATTTCCATGTTGCTTCTTTCTGTACCTTTGGAAGGTTGGGTTCTTGATTTTCTTATCACCATATGATTTATCCATCAGACCGCCAAAATTAATATGAATCATCCACTTCTTATCCCCATGATACCCATGTGATTTACTGATATCCAGTATGACATTAAGGTCACATAAAAGAATTTCCTCAGATATCTCGAAGATACAGATTACTAGGGCTTTATGTAGGCAAGGTTTTAGCCCACCGAAGATGATGTCAACCATACATTCAGGGGTTAAGACAAAGCTAGATGATTATCATGAATTCCTTGTGAAATATTACTCATACACTCTGATAGATTTTTCAACTTTTTAATGAGGGAAAGAAAGTCCCTTTCCAACATAAGTCGGAGGCTGTGAGGAAAATATTCATCGAAAAACATTTTCTATAAATCGTTCCATTCCAATGCGTCGATCTCTTCATCATGAATTATATTTTTTCTATCAATGTCCACCAATGATATGCTTTACCCTCCATACGATAAAAACCAAGATGAACCTTCTCTTGTTGAGAACATTTAAGGATGGAGAAGATCATTTAAATGGAGTTGATCCATTGTTCAGGAATTAAGGGATTAGATGATCCATTAAAATTAGGAGGCTTTTATCTAATTAATCTCTCAATCGTGACTTTTTCCTTCTTAGGGGGGTTTGATCATTCCTATTAACCCTTGTTTCTATTCAAAACATTATTAAAATGAGATGGTATCATGACAATTTTTTTATTCTCACTCCCATCTGATTGGGAATCTCATTAGAACAATCATCAAACTGATCCTCACATTAGATGTTAGACTGAGTCCTCCTATTATTGTCCATTCTCTGGAATAAAAGGAATTTCAGGGGTAACACAAAAAAGGGGAAGCCAAAAGAAGAAAAAAGTTTGTTATAAATTTTACATATTTCCATAACATATGAAGTTATAGGCATCAATCTATGTTATCCATGATCTACTTCCCATGATATATTCATATAGGAATTTTTTAAATTTACAATGGTTATTACTATGCTTGTGAATTTACTAATGAATAAACCCTGGGAGTGTATTATACAAGAGTGAAACAAGGCCCCTTGTCTGGCCCTATATCTCTTTTGACACTAGATCATATTAGTGTTTTTGGGTTTTACCCCTAGATATATCTGCTCCAAAGAACCCTCTACCTACTCGTATCTAGAAAAGGATTAATATTATTAATAAAACACATAATCAATATTCACTCAAATCTATGGATTTCTTTTTATTCTTAGTATTATAACTTAGACTTTCACTATAGTTTCCTAATCCTAATCCCAAAAATAAGTAAACCTATCCTCTGATACCAACTATTACAACAATAATTTTTATTACACACTTAAACAAGATTTATTACATAGCACATTCTCTTGATGCAACATAGAAGATCAAGAGGTATATTTTATGTGGGTATTTTGAACATTACATAACAACTTATAACAGGAAATAAACATCATTATTGAAATCATCTTTTACATGACCAGAGTCATTCCTTCATACTTACTATTTCATGGGATAACCTGAGGGCATACATGTGAAAACGGTGAGCTATAAATGCTAGTAATGGAGAAAAAAGGCATACAATGAAGAATAAAATACCTATTATGCAATATGAATATCAATGGATCAAAAGAGTATCAAGAACACATTTTCATGATATGGAAATATTATCATAACATTGAAATGTGGAAATAATATTTAACATGATATTAGCATGAGCCAAGGAACAATGAACATGGAGCATAAGTAAACACTAATTACAAATGAATTAGCATGAGTAAATCATCATTTAACATGATGTATCATGATATAAATCTTTACCCAATGCATTGAAGCGCTATCTGGGCGCACCCATCTTAATCATTTCATTTCATGCATAAGTGTGCCACATGGATCATATAACATGCATTCAATAAACAAACTTTTTTATTCCATGATAATGGAATGTGGAATTAATATATGAAACCCTATAATAAAAATGTAAATGTACATAAAGGTGAATATACTTGATAGGGAAATGGGAATGGTATTCACCTCACAATGTCTTTGCCCTCGAAAATCCTGGTGTAATTTCGGCAGCATAACGACATGACATAATAATTCATAGAAAAGGATGATGAGATAAAAATGGGGGTATCAAAATATATAAATGAAATGGGAAGTAAGGGGGTCATATAGATACATTTCCCAACATATTTAATGGGATTTAAATTCATAATACAAGTGAATTGGATAAATGTAAATGAGAAGAAGAAATTCGTTATAGAATATTTTCATGGTAGCATGTGTACATGGGAGGAATTAATGTGATTGAAAGATGTATCTCAACATTAAAAAATAAATAGGGAAGTATTGGGTAGGTTCAAAATCATACCACGTCATTTTTAATTGAAATTATAAGGTTATTAAAACATAATGAAATTTTGATGAAAATGTGAAAAGAAGATATCCCATGCTAAATTTCGGCATGGTAATGGGTATACATGGTTGGTGTTAATGAGAGAGAAATGGGTATCTAATCCTTCAAAATTATGGAGGAAACTATGAGGAGGTGGTAAATCATACCCCAAAATTTTTAATTGAAAATAAAAGGGCTTAACAATATAAGGAAATATGGACAAAATAATGGAATGAAGAAATCCATTACATGGAAGTGTGATCCCAAAGGATTGAGATAGGCTTGAGAGAGGTTTATCGGGATCTTGGGGTTTCTTTGGAGGATTTTAGAGATATTTGGGCATGTTAGGGACGTGACTCAAGGATTTTGATTGACGAGATGTGGGAGATTCGAAGGGATAAAATTGAAAAAGAGAGGGAAATCTTTATTATATCGATTTTGGACACCACACATCAAACTAATCTAAATAAATTACCAACAAATGTATTTTTTCCATAGTTTTTTTAATGGGGAGTGGAAAAAATTATTTTGTATGTCCAATTGCCGAAATTCTTAAAATATTATGCTACCATATGTGGAGGTGAGTCACACTCTCAAGAAAATCAATTTATAAAGTTAAAATGTTTTATAAGTCTTGGTGGGTTCACTAAGGGACCATAAAATTAACCAAACAAATATAAAATCATATTATTTTAATGATAAAACATATATTTTCTGAACACCAAATTTATATTATTTTATTACATAACTATTGGGCCATTATGATGACATAAAACACATTATATAAATAAAAGGTATTTCATTTTTTCCCAAAACTTGAGTGTCTAAGAAAATTATGAAAAATTCTCTATTGGATAATTTCAATGTCTATATTCCAAATATAATACTCATTTATTATAAATACATTTATGAAAATATTAACTTTTATTTTTTAAAAATATGACATTTATAAAAAAATCATGGGTTTGGCCGAAAACATTTTTCAAACATTAATAAAAATAAAAATTTTATTCAAAAATTTTATAAAATCATATAAATTTAATATAAAGTAATTTAATAACTATATTTTGGTAAAAAAATAATTTAATTAAAAAATCCATTATTATATCATAATATATTTCTTAATTGAATGTTAACTAAAAATACAATTTGTGCTTTAAAAAACTATTTACAAAGTAACAATAATAAAATGAATGTATATTATTTATTATATACAAAAATAATGAACATAATCATAGTGTTATGGTATTATTAAAAAATCCATTACAACACCCACATATGACATAAGGGTAATGTGTGATATGTTGAAAGACTATTGGGGTGGCTTAGAAAAAATCGCATGGGTGGTAATCTCTATCAACTTCCTCTTCTCCCATAGGTGGATCTGTTCGAGATTAACAATGTTGAAGATCAGCATGGTCTTGGTCATTGGAGAAGCCCTGTGACACCACTTTCTTTATGAGCTCCGACATATGGACTTCGTACAGAGCAATTATACTAGACGAGGTCATCACATCCTTTGTCTGAGTAAATTGGATTTGTTAAAGCACCATATTTATACAAATCATGTGTTAAATTTTTAACGGATATATTATAAATTGTAAAAATTCATAATAGTTTCTCAAAATCAAAAATAAATAAAACCAAGAATGTACAATTGTCTTATATAACCATTTTACATAATAAAACAATTAATTAGATCAAGTGGAAATTTAAATATTGAATGTTTTTGTCATTGCATAAAAATAAATGATACATAGGTAAATTATAATTATAATTATAATATTTATGTTATATATGTTACATAAAATTATTAAATACATCTTTTATATGTTCTATCTATAGCATGAATGAGTAATATCTCTTTGAGTGGGTGGTATTCCACACTTCCTCAAATGAAATTATTATATTTACACATTATGGATAAAATGTAATGATGTAAATATAAATTATATAATAATATAGTTAATTTAAATATATTATATATTTTATTTATTAATTCCATTCATCTATATATTAATGGTTTACTAAAGATCATGTATAATGAATCCCATCTCTTCATGGAGAGGGTATGCCATATATATGCATGAGATATCATATCATTCCCATTAATGGTTAAATAATATATAATCGTATGGTATATTAATTTTACAGAATAATTATAATTTTATATTCATTATTTACTTCCATTATACTCATCATTACAACAATCCTATTATTTTCTTATTTTATAACAAGAAACACCACGGTTTGGAGACGGTAAGGGATATATATACACACATGGTGATATTGTTATTAGTACGATATATAAAAGGATGTATAAGGTTGTTCCATTATTATAATAACATCTAATAATTATTAAGATACTATATTTATTACATTATTATTGATAATACATGAAAATAGGACAAAGAATAAAAAATAATTTTGAACGAGGTGATGAAAAATACATCATTTTCGAGTATCTCCTTTTGATTTTCAATAGAGGACTCTGTATGATGGATTTATGCTCAATATTTTTCCGCTATGGTGATGGGATATATTTTGGGTGATTATTTTAGATGATGTTTCTGAGACATGGTTATTGAGTGGTGTGAGTAAGTGGGTAGATCTGGTGGAATTTTTTAGGAGAGTGGAGAGGCACTTTAGAAAAATCATGAAATATTATTTTATTATAAATTTATTTTTGAATTATTATATTTCCAAAGTGATAAATTTCTATTATAAGATGATTATGCATTGAAATCATCTCATCCAATACATCTTATACTTGTTTTGGTCACAAATATAATCTTATATTTTTTCATTAACCCTTTGTCAAAATCATTAACTCTTACCATGAGTTCTTGTATTTACCCAATATATTGTTACTATAGATACTCTAAAATACAATTAAAACCATAACTGGATCATATATTAAATTTCTATCATTATATAAGTTAGTTGGCGGAATCATGGATTTTTAGGACTATTATATCATTTAATAAATTATTTCCTGTTTTAATAGCTCAATTATGTCAGTTTTGACAGTATTTAGTAATTTATTTTAGTTAAAGTCTTAACAACAATATTACTTGGATAAAAATTTACTAAATGAAATATAATATTTCATAATCATCCATAAAATTCTTGTATGTCATCAAATGTTCAAATAACTATTATTTTTATAATAATAATACCATTTATTTGAATCCTTTATTAATGATGCAATCACTGCATCATCATTGTCTCATATTTAACATTATTTGTTAAACTCAAAATATTGAAAATAGACTACCTTGATGTTGGAAATAATTTCATATTAATATTTACTATTTAGAGTTGATGTGATCACTTATAAAACACCACCTTATATTTTATTTTGTAAAAACATTCATGTTTATGTTATATTTTCTTTTACCTTAAATTAATTAATATAACATGTCATTTTCACACCCAAATGGCTCCCCAAGGCCAAAACATCAGCCTACAGATTATTCTGGACACCCATGAATCATCAAATATTATTATTAGACAATTTATGTTAGTTTTATATTATTATAATATTATTTTTACCGTTTTCCCTTATTTACCCTTTAACTGTGGTAAATATAAATAATTTGTGAAATTACTATTCATGATATTCAAAGTTAAAATGTATCTATTTACCTAATTTGGAACATTTTATTCCAAATATGGAATACATTTTTTCAAATTCAAATCATATTATTTCCATTCAGTAATTTAAAATTAATTCTGGTGGTCAAAAACAGAAAGATGTTTTTCAAAGAATAAAAACAATCAAACGACTAACATGTTTCTTTGTCAAATATAAATCTATAATAACTACCAATAAAAATAATTTGATTAAATTGTTAATATATAATACATTTCATATTTAAAACCAATAAAAAGGCAACCTCATTGTATAAGTTAATTAAATGATAATGCAGTTTTGACATAAAATGTTGTATTTTTCACTATTCCATCAAAATGAAAATTATCAGAAATTTACATAAAATATATCCAATGTAAATTTTGATGCCCCAATTCAATAAAATAAGTTAATTCTATAAAATATAACAGATTAAATTGAAAAAAATCTATTTAAAAAGGTTCCTCCATCAAAAGGCAGTAAAATGACCATTTAAAATATAATAGAGAATTTTATACTGATAATTGGATTCATTTAAATATTAAGACTGTAAAGTTCATTGGATAAATTTAAAAAAATTATAAGATATTTAAAATCATAATATAGTTATATTTGTACATTCCTTACAATACAAAATCTTTGCATTAACATTTATTTAAAATAATATTGTTATTATTATATTATTTTTTGGTATAACTCAGTGTTGTGTGCAATGTATGATTTCTGAGATACCTGTAATTTTGTGTTAGGTAGGATATCATAAAAAGTGTCCACATTAAACTAATATTAATACCAAATTCAAGAATATTAATATATATGAAAAAAATTTATTCAACAAATACCTGGGATGTTACACCATTCTCTCTTTGTGAAACTACTTCTACAAAATTTTATTCACATATCAAATAAGTGGGGGTATTTATCTCTCATAAAATATTAAGATTCCTATGTTTCTTTTTCAACCATATAGTTTTTCCAGAAAAACATGACATAATAAATAACCTTATTCCACAAAGCATGGTCTCTATGGTCATAAGTCTGGATTGGATGTTCCTCATAAGAAATATTCACTTCTTTCTGGACTACCTATAGACATGAAACATGAGTTGGATCCGGAATATACTTTCATAACATTGAAACAGGAAATAAATTGTGTTCCTAGGGTAAAATTGAAGGTAAATCCACTACTTAGTCTACTAAATCAACTTACACCATGATTTCATAGGGTTTAATGAATTGTAGACTCAACATTCCCTTTCTTAACAAAAACACATCACACATCTCCATGGATAAACATTGTGAACGTCAAGATCACCTCCTTGAATGAATGATAATTCCTCTAGTTATAAATAAAATATATGTTCCCACTCTATTATTTCCACATGTTCTTATGAATTAGCTTACCTTTTCTACCATCTCTTCTACCAATTCTGGTTTAATCAATTTCTTTTCACCTACTTCGTCCCAGAAAGATGGACTTTGACGCTTCTTTCCATATCATGCTTCAAATAGTTCCATTTGTGTATTGGAATTAAAATTATTATTATAATAAAAGTCCACAAATTAATGGTGTTTATCCCAACTTCCTTATAATCCCACTGAACATCCACATAGCATATCCTCTAAGGTGTGAATTGTTCGTTATGACTAACCAACTCATTGAGAATAAAAAGACATAATAAAATTATATTTTGTTCTTAATGACTTCTAAAAGACATTTAAAAAGATAAATGCGAACAAGGGATCTCTATCAGATACAAAAGTGAGTGTAACTCCATGTAACCTGACTATATCATTAATATTCAATCATGAAATCTGATTTAGTGGCTGTTTATCTTTAATAGGAATCAAAATGATCAGATTTAGCGAATCAATCAATAATAAACAATATTGAATTATTACCATGAGATTTCTTCAGTAAACCCATGATGATGTCCAGGGATATATTTAACCAGTTCCACTCAATTACTGTGAATGTCTGAAGAATCCCATTTAGCAATTTTTGTTCTACATTAACTTACTTAGAAGTCAATTACTTCCCAGTAATGTCACCAACATTTGTTTTAATTCCACCCCTAGTAATATTCCCGAAGATCATTATACACCGTAGTACAACTGGGATGGACATATAGTTGAGAAGTATGAGCATCAAAAAAAACTCATTCTTTAACTATGAGTCAAAAGGAAAACATACTCTATTTCTAAACCTCAAAACACAATCTTTATCAATGTAAAATTCTAGAAAATTATGCTTCTGTACCAATTCTATATTTTTCTGCAACTCACTACCTTCCATAAATGATTGCATTATTATGTCTCATAGATATGATTGTACTAAAATGTGAAACAAAACTGAGGAATTGTCAGAACAAACAAATTCCCTGAATATGTTAGTCAATGTATTAATCAAAGGGTAATATTCCAAATGTTACATGGTTAATGTAGAATTACATTTAAGAGTCAATGAATCAACCAATATATTTACTTTTTTTATGGTAATGAATAATTAAATAATATAACATTATTAATTACAACTATATTCTCTATCGAATCGTCAATTATTTCTGATTAAATGTCTGATTCAAACATTTATAGTCAGTATTTATTTAACATTTTACTCGATAAAAATGATTCTTCCATAATTTTATGGTAAAAACTACTGCAGCTAATTCTGAATCATGTGTAGGGTAATTTAACTCTTGATTTTTATATCCAACATGACAGAGAAGAAATTACTTGAGTATTTTACATCAGGACAAAACCATGTCCTTTTAACGAAGCATCACTATAGATAAAAAATCACCATTTCTGGAAGTTATTATCTAAACCAGAGAATTCACCAATCTTTATTCCAGTCCCTAAAAACATTCATCACATTATTTTGACTAGGTGATCATTACACCATTTCGAGTAATATTTTTTCAATGGGCTACATAAATGTGAAAAAATTTCCACAAACCTCTACTAATAACAAGATTAACCAAGAAAAATTTGATTCTCAGTTATATTTGTCGGTCATGTCCATTCGTCAACAAATTTTGCTTAAGTAGATCAATAATTTTGCCATATTAAGAAACAATTTGACCAAGGAAATATATTTTTTGTAACAAAACTCACTCTTTCTGAATTTCCCATATAGTTTCTTCTCTTTTATTTTTTTCACGAAAACCCTTAAATTAATATAATGCTCCGATTTACATTTATTATATAAAAAAAATATCAACAATAAACCCAAAAAAACTTATAAATTAACTCACACAATATTCTATTCTAAATGTCCATGAATACGTAAAGTGTATTGGTTGGCCAAAAATAAATAACTAGAAATTCATAATTGGAAAATCTAGTAAAAAAATTTGGTCTTCTTATTATCTGTTTACTTTACATTCATCTGATAGTACCCTAACATCAAGTCAATATTTAAAAAATACTAATCTCTCTATAGATGATAAAATATATCATTTATCTATGGAAAATGATACTTGTTCTTAACAAGGATGCAATTCAAAGATTTATAATAAACGAAAATTAGCATTGAACAATCATAATTTTATTAGAAATTAACAATACAGAACCTCATGGTGATGTGATAGGTTGAATGAGACCTTTATCCAATAACTCTTTCAAATGATTATTTAAATATAAAATTTAATCTTTAGCTATTTGATAAGGGGTTTTTGAAATTATATTTGCATCCAGAATCAAGTCAATAGTAACTTCAACTTCCCGATCAGATATTATAACATGAACTTTATTAAGGGAAAATAAATATACTTATTTACCAATGGAAAATAATTAATTTGAATAGTTCCTTTGTCTTCCACAACATATTAATGGTAAAATTGATTTCAATATTTTACTTGTTTCTAAGCTTCCATATATGTTATTAATAGTAAGGGTACATTGCTTACAAAAAATGAACATATTTCTAAAAATTAACTAATTTAGTTCTACATCCAGTTATATATTGATAAAACGAATTCAATTCCACACCAAAAAAGAACATCACACCCTACTATAGAAAAGAAAGTTTGGAGGTAAATTCTTTCCATATATAAGGATAGGAACACTGTTATAATTTTTTTGAAATATTTTCAACATGTGTTTTTACCACAAGTTTAAGAATAATTTTAATAGACTGAATTCCCCCATTTTATAGAAAAATATCAGAAACAAAAGTATTTGTTGACCTGGAATCGAAGAACACATTGGTATAATCTAAATAAACAAATAATGTACCTGACATTATGTCCTTTTATTAACCAACATGCACTAATGTATCTGAAATGGATTTCCCTAGCCATTTCATCTTGTAGCCTAGATTCATTCCATCATATTTTATCTTCGACACACATCTTTATAATGACCCATCTTATTTCACATAAAATATTTTACGGGCTGTAAATCCGATTTTCTCTTACCACAACTTTGACCTTTTTCTGTGTAATTATGTGTGTTTTGTCCCATGTTACCACATTCCATGCACATAACCCAATAAAAGGCATTTCCTAGTGTTCTTTTTACCACAATGTTAACAAACTGTATTCTTATGTTTCTTACAATTATAATTTTTTGAAGAGTTCTTCCCTTTCGACTTTCTCCTCGACCACTTTTTTTCTTTTTTTCAAAGAACACCTCATATTTCAAAAACTCCATTTCCGCCTTCTCTGAACATCGAACATGTCATTCATAACTTTTGAAATCAAGATAAGCTAATACCCTTATAATCGTCAAATTTAATCATGAGTAAAATTAAATTAATTTAATATAGTTGTCCCTTATTAAATTTGGATAATAATATTCCAATCGAGTCAATTTTTCTTCTTCTGTAGCCACTAAGTCACCATCCTACATCTATTCCAATATTTTTTTTCAATTCTATGTTGAACCGCCTTAGAAAATTATATCTAATTAAACATAGCTTTGAATTTCTCCCAATCAATAAGATAATTCTTCTCACAATACCTAATATTTTTAACCAATAACCACCACTGATCATCTTCACATTCAAAATGGTAAATAATTATAATTACCTTTTGATGTTCTGAACACCCCATGACATCGAAAATCTTTTCCAATTCCATAATCCACCCTTCAACTGGAACATGGTCAGATGATCCTCTAAATGATGGGGGGTTTTTCCACATGAAATTTTCAAATACCAATATGGTCTTCTATAGATGATTTGGATTATCTTGTTCATGGTTTCCACCTCCATTTGATGTCTGAGTCAAAAGTGAAAATAATGAAAAAATTAATTCAGTTCATTTTGCAATATTACATGGTTCATAGTTTGGTAGGTTGATTTCATCCTGATGTAGTCTCATCATAACTTCTATGTTTCCCCTATAAAAACCCATTCTAAACAAAGATGTATTACATATGAAAAAACAGGGTAATCATCAAATTCTATATCATTTATATTTTACCATAATGTGAAAATTATTTATGGATATTCTATTAACAATATGATAATCCTTAATGTTTTCGAAAGGGTCATCTGATAAAAACTATAAGTTTGCAACCAAAAAACATTATATAATCTTGAGATAATTCAATAGTTTGACATTAATTCACATCGAGGATATTTTTAGGTTTAGTGTTTTAATGAATTATGCCATTATCAATATATTACATCACAAATATTAAAATTTAGACATGTATAATCTATTAAAAAAATTCACAGTAATAAAGCACTTTAAATAAAACAAGAATTAGTTTTTTTAAAAACAATCATCTAGAATATCTCTGTTCTCTTATCCATCGTTATAACCTATGAAAAATTTTCAAAAACATGGGATGGGCATAAAAATATACATAAGGTATATAAAATAAGGAAACAGTACATTCATTCATGAATACATACAAATAAATGAAATTATATTTTTTACTCATAAAACATACTCTATATAACAGACATCATAAAATAATAAGATTTATAAATGAATAATATGAATAATAAATCATAATGTTATATTGTGGCATCAATAACATACATACATTGTAACTTTCATAACTACATATGGAGTAACATTCTTGGTTAAATTTGGAATTCCCATTAAAAAATATTACCTAAATATCTTAGGAGAAACCATATTATTTTCCTATATCACATTACCCAATGCATTGGAGATCCACGATGAAATCATCCACCCTTGGTGTATCAAAAAACCAACTGTATACATATGCAATTTCGATGAACCATAACAGAATCCGAACAAATGAACATGAAAAATGGAATAATAAAATTTCCACATTACAATCAAAAGTGACCATTTCAATATACAGATATAATAAATCCATTATAAAAATCATTATCAATACCAGTATACCTAAAAAATAATATGTTTTTTACTTTTTTTTAAATACATGAAGTCTTGTAGAGGAAGCTAGATTACACATAATGTGCATGATGGTGGAATGGTCGTTGTCGCCACATTCATTAAGAAGAAACATTCATTTTTTCATTTTGTAAAATGACTCATTGAAAATGATAGATTTTGAAATCCTTTAAATTATATTAAAATAAAAAATTTATAATTATACACCGTATTAATGAATCTAATATATTAATAACATATTACTCAAAGAAAGGAGATTTAGATGGAGTTCATTACAAAGACCATGTAATTAGAATAAGGATAAATAAATGGTATATATATGTGTGTGAAAAATATAAATAAACCCAATATATGTGGATATTTAGTGTAAAAATGAGTGTTCATTCACACATAATCATTGAAAAAACTATAAAATTGACATTTAACTCTATGAATGATGATTGAGTTATTATTTCCCTTACTATGAGTCTGAAATTTCATGTTCGTTCTTTATCGACCTGAGTAATAAAACAAGGTTAATTTATAATTTATTTAGAACCTTTTTAATGTATACTATTCCCATTACTTCTCTTATGACCATTTTATAATAATAAGTCAGTTATTTGAGTTCATATTAGATGTTTTGTTGACAATCAGTTCTTCACTCTAAAATGAACATGGTATGATGTCACTAGTCCATGTGGTCATAATTTAATAATCTCTATAATAGTATTAATTGTTTAAATATCATATATATCCATTATATATGTATTTATATTCTTAAATAACATTTTTATATAAGAAATGAAATGCACCGTTCATGGAGACGGTTGGCTGTATGTACCCATGAAAGCTACATTCATTTCAATGTCATATTAAATGAATGGAAAAAAATTATACATATGTATATTATAATTACATTATAATATATAGGTTATATATGTTACATATTTCATCTAATTCCTACCTTTATATGTTTCATGTATGGAATGAACGAGTCATATCTCTTTGTGGGGGTGCTAGACCACAATTCCTCAAATAAATTTATCGTATTTACACACTATGGAAAGCATAATGGTATATTGTAAAAAAATTACATAAGAATAGATTATATATAAATTTATTACATATCATATTACTTCATTAAATTAATTTATACATTTGGTTTTTAATGAATATCAGGTATAATTAATCGCTTTGCATCGTGTAGACTGTAGGCTGTATGTACACACAAGTTACGATATCATTCACTTAATGGTTAAATGGTATATAATTGGATGGTATATTAAGGATATAGAGTAATTATAATGTAATATTAATTATTTAAAACCTTTACACTAATCATTATACCCATCTAAATTAAGTCATGTTGAATAAAAAATTACACCATGGCATGGAGATGGTAAGCCAACTTACAGATGCATGGTGATATTATTTTTCATAGGATTGATAAAATGATTTATAAGTTTGTACCATAATTATTATAACATTTAATCATGTAGAATATATTGGATTCATTACATTATTATGGAAATGACATAAGAAGTTGAAGTAGAAAAAACAAATAATTTTTATAATGATGATAAAACATATACATCTTTTTCGAGTATCTCATTTTTATTTTCACAAATGGTATCCTTATTATGAATTTATTCAACATATATGACCTCTTGAAAGAATGGTGTAATATCCCTGACCTAGGAGCCACTAATTCAGTGCCCCGAGTATGGTCACCGCATGACCATTAGCGTGCCCCCACACATGCCAGAGGTTACTGACTAGTGGTGAGGGTCTAATAGGATACATGGGGATACTATACCCCCTTTACCAAATTCATCCATTGTTGTTAAAAATTAAAATAATGAAAATAGTGGGAAATAATAAATAACTTGAATAAATAACCAATTCCCAAAACTCGATACATCTATATACAACTATAAATATTTCTTGCTATGTTATAATGTCAAATGAAAAAAACCCATAAGAAGGGAAACCAATAGGACCCCAAAAACGGTCTTGACACCAAGTCTAGAACCTCACCCAAACATTTCCCACATCCAACACATATCCGTAGAATATGTCCCATTCAATTATCCCATTCTACCAGTATGAAATCTCCACAGGTACCCAATGGCGGCCCGAGTAGGGTGTGAGTATAACTCAGCAGGCCACCACAAAAGGTGTCAATAAAATATCCGGAAAATGTAGATAATGTATGAAATTGATAATAATTGCAAAATTAAGGTAAACAGTTCAATAGGTCCTGGTAGACTATTCCCATTTAATTTATTCTACCATTGAATCTAGGTTCACTACTTAAACAGTATATGTTATAATCTACCCTTTTTATGTTTTCAATGGATTAAGTATATCCAATTTTTTCAAGAATATGTGAATAAAATAAATCTATATCTCATTTGGAATCACATTATATCATAAGGATTGGGGTCAAGCCCCTTTATTAAAAAGAAAAGAAAAAGACAACAAAAATCCCTTTTAAACTGGGTAAGGGAAAACCCATTACATGCCCATGGGGCCAAAGGGATTATCTCATTGAAAGCAGAGAGGGATAAACCTTTAAATTACCAAATGCTAGAGATAAGTCACTGATCTGATACCCTAGAAGGATAGAACCCAATACAATTCATTGATCCAAAGGTCACATAGGAAAACCTAGAAAACCCAAAAAAACGCTGCCTTGAATATTCCATCGGCTAGGTCTGTTGTCGCCCTGCACAAGGTTGCTGCAGCAAAATAATCAAACAACCAAAATCAAATCCATATTTATGAACTAGGGATTCATCAAATCTAAAAACAAATCTTCTCTGGAATTTATCTTTCATCGTCTTAAGGGTTCACATCGCCTCCTACACCTCGACGATGAGATTCAGTCATTTGAGGCCAAATTCGTCTCTATCCACCGGACCGCACCACCCAACCTCCAATCATGCCACCTTCGGCCACCATAACACCATTATCACCCCACCATCACACCACAAGTCAAGAAAATTTTCCCTGCCTACCCGTGCCTCCAACCTAGACCCCCCACAGAAGGACCGCGCACGAACCATGAGCTGGAGATCTGTATGAAACCAGACCAGATGGATCAGATCTGATGCTGCAAGGATGGTCGTCTTGAGTCCGATCCTGAAGCCACCGATGAGATACCATGCCACTCTTAATGCCACTGACAAGCCCCTGCTGTTCTCACAAGGTCTTCGTTGGCGATAGGAAGCTGGGTCGCTCGAGGGGGAGCTGGACGCGATCTGAGCGGGATGAAGCTAGGAGAATGCAGGAGGATCGGTGCAGAGGCAGCAGTGCAAACCATAAGAAGAGAACCCAAGGTCTCCATGAAGAATCTATTTTTCAGCCCCTTACGGGCTCATTCAAAAAAATCCTAGAATCACATTATACAATCTCATAATCCTAGCCTTGAATCCTTAGTCTGGGTGGTATGAAACTGTTAGGGGAATAGAACTTTGTCCCCATCCATAACCCATACATTTGGGGGTGGAGCTAAAGCCTCGGTCCAACTCAACTTATGGGAATATAACATCAATTTGATACACCACTCAAAAAATCCATGTGCACATGCTTATTTATCATTCACCAAAATTATCAATATCACAACACAAATAGCCAATATCATTTACAACATCACAAAAATATTAATGAATTGGACATTATCATTTTTACTAAATTCATTAAGACAATAATTATTCATTTTACTTCACCCCTTCATCCATATTCCCATTTTCCATGCCTAACTCACAATTAATATTCATGTATAAAGCTAATCCCCTATTATTATTTTTTCCATTTTTCTATTTATTCCTTTTTCCTTCCAACGAAAGTACCTCTTATTCCATTACCCAAACAATGTGTATTATTAAAATCCAATTACACATCCATAAATCATATTAACATATTTATCGTGGGATCTATGTTATGACACAACAGACCGTCACTTACTTGTCCAAATTTATGTCAAGGGGATATCGTCATACCCCACGGGTGCCCTTAATTTGAATGAGTCACCCTCTTTTCATCCCATGGGGCTCAAGAGGGGATAAATTAAACATTTAGACACCCACTACATCAAATCATTCAAAATGCACCATGTACTCATCAAAATAGGGAATGAATAAATCCTTACATGCAAAAATCAACAAAAAATGTTCCTACTCCAAGTTTTGAACCACACCCATACAGGTCCCACATCCATCTCAACTCCCGAGAATATTCCCCTTTCTATTGTCCTGACCTACATGCTTGAAATTTTCATGGGTGACCATTGGTGTCCCGATAAGGGTGTGAGTATAACTCAGTTGGCCACAACTAATAGTGTATAAAAAATATCCAACAAATGTAGATTGTACCTCAAAATTATAATAATGGAAAAATAAATGTAAAAATTTCAATAGGTCTGTGTAGACTATTCCAATTTCATTTATACTAGAATTGAATATCTGTTCAATACTTAGACATTTAATTTTTTAATCCAGGATTTTCACATGTTCAATAGATTATGCATATCCACTATTCTTAAGAATTTGGAAATGAAATAAAGACATATATTATTAGGAATCGGATTAGGAAATCTCATAATCCCCACCTCAAATCCTGTGCATTTGTGGTTTGCAACCATTAGGGGAATAAGACTATGTCCCCTTCCTTAACCTATTCATTTGGGGGCAGAGTTAGAACACCGGTCCAACTCAACCGGTGGGTGTAGAACCTTACATCGATACCTCCCATACCCAATCCATGTTCACATGATAATTTATAATTCACCAAAATTATCCTTATCACAATAGACATATCCAATATAATATACAAAAACTTAACAATTTCAATAAATTGTAAATTAACATTTTTCCTTAGTCCATTAACACATTCATTATTAATTTTACTTAAACACTTCATCCATATTTCCATTTTCCATTCCTATCTCAATAATCATATTCGTGTATAAATATAATCCCCTAGAATATTTCAACTAATCCCTTTATACCTTTTCCATTCCAACCAAACAAACTCTACTACCATTACCCAACCTATGTTTAATACATAACACTTATTATGCATTCTTCATGCATATTACCATATTCATCACAGGCACTATGTTTTCGCAAAAATCATCTTCACATGCTTGGCAAAACACTGTCTTTGAGGAACATCGTCACACCCCACGTGTGGCGCTAATTTGGTCGGGTCATCATCATTTCATCCCATCGAGATAAATATGGTTTTAATTAACCATTTATACACCCACCACATCACATCATTTCAAAGGAACCACGAACTCATAAAAATAGGGAAATAATAGAAACCCTACATGCACAAAACTACACAAATGCCAAGGGATATAACTTGTAGACCACTTACCTTGAATCCATTAGGGATCACACTCTAAACTGAATCCTTATGTCCAAAATCAATCAATAATTAAGGTCTCAAGTGTAAAATCATGGAAAAATATGGTTTTGAGAGATTTATATAGAGATGGTGATGAAAAACAAACCCGAATACAAAAATAAATTCAATAGGGATATTATCCTTATACATATCTTCAATCCAAAACCAATGGCACTTCAAACTACCAAATGATGATGGAGATTGATCATTGGAAGCTCCTAGAGCTTTTGGGGAGTTAGTAGGGTAGGAGGTGGAGAATGAATGATAATTATAAAAAACCCCTTATTTCCCTATAATGGATTTTTTTATATTATTCGAGGCCACACGCTTTACAAACATAGTGTACTGAACTTTGTGGAAACCAATCGAAGGCTACTACCCACACGCCCTTCTCTGAAACGATTTTCCTAGAGCATAAAAAAAATTGTATTCTTACTGTCCACATGTTCTTCCATCACACGGTTTTCCAATACTTGTGAAAACTATGAGGATTTCCTAAAAATTCCATATTTCATGTTATTAATATTTGTATGTAATTTTCCATAGATATGTCACTTCATGGTTATTTTATTTCTCTCTGAGTACATTTATATACAAACCATGATGTAAATTTTAAACATATGTGTTTTCATATATTGTACAATAGTAATGGTAATAGAGTGTTTGTTTACCATAGAAGAATCATGAGACTTACATTCTCCACCCATAAAAAATAATTATTTCGTTGCAAATTTTCCATAAAAATCTATGAAATTATTCAGCATAACCTCATCATTTTAACGGATTACATGAACACACATTTTATTCCTCCAAAATATATTTATTAGTCTATTTTTCTAATTCGAAAACACATTCTTTCTATTATCATGAATATTTACCGACTCTTCATTATTAGAAATTTTTTGGATATATATCTTTATATATATTTCATAAGTGATTAATAAATTATTTACATCAATCATATACATAATAAATATTGAGATTTGAAAGTCATATTGTACATTAGAATGGTTGGGGACATAAATAACATTAATGTAACACATCCAATTCTCTCAGAAATCTAAAATTTTGAAATATAACATGCACATGACATTCCCTTATTCCTAAACTATATAATTCCATATTGTAGTGATACATTAAAGAATACATTTTCACTTATATAAAATTACAAGCCCATACTCACATAACTATCATGTTCACATTGAGTAATGTTGATATTATATAGAATGTGTTAGACATCTAGAGTTGTCTCCTCAATGCGTTTTAGACCAACAATTTTCGATTATAAAACCTAATTTTAAAATTTAATAGCACGATATCTTTTTTCATATATGAGTTTTTATTATTACATTTTAATTTTTATATGTAAAATGTTATGGTATCATATTATAAAAAATAATATACTTCACCCTTATTTGATTATTATTACGTGAGAATTATACCATCATGTTCTCTTATATTTGGATAATAGTTTTAGACATATAATTATTCTGGAGATTATAAGTACTAATTAAATTTATATTAGTATTAAAATACATCTATAGACTCATATAAAATATTTATTTTAAGTGTTTTTCTTGATAATATACAATTTAAAGATGTTTACCATGATATTACACAACATTATTGACATAGATCACTGTATATTGATCCTGTGGTAGATACTTCATTATTTATATTCAATGTGAGGGAATAGTTTAGTGATCTAAAATAACACAAGTTATGCCAATACTATTATATTTATGATTAATTATTGATAAAATATCCACAATAATATTTTCCCATTATAAAATTAGTCTTGGTATATGTTTTATAACACCCATGTGATGTTGTTTATTGATTATTAATTATCATTACAAAATGTATCTAGGATAAGAATTATCAATTTTTCAATTTATTTTTTAACAATATAAATATTCTCTTTATTCCAAATACATATTTATGATCCTTGGGTTTATATGAAAATTTAATATATGAGATTCAACTATAAATTTCCTCTTTATATAATTTAATTTCTGAATACATTGTCTCTGTCTATAGTATAAAACCATACCTTAATATATGATGTCCTTAAATATCACATTAAATAAATTTTTTCCCTTACATTATAGATTTTTATCATATTATTTTAATTTCATTCAATTTTTTTGTAATGAATAATGGGAAATCATATCAAAATTAACATGGATCTCATCCAATAAAATTTCTATGTAATGTAGTAAAAAACCTATACATATCTAATTAATTATTATCCCTATCATTGTGAAAAATACATGATCATTCCAACCCATATATTCATTAATATTTTTCACTATTGTAGGGTGTTGATATATTGTGTAGTCATTGTACATATGTACATATATACATTACCTTTAACACATTATGATCTCCTTCTTTGTGAATATGTATATAATAATCTATTTAATCAATATATATTTCATATCATTCACCATTGAAGATGTATGTCCACAACATCCGGGAAATGATTACTATATCCATATGAAGATCAAGAGTTGTTGTGTTATTTTTTATTATCAATATTTTCTATAATACTTTTGAAACAACTCAATCATGTTTTTGGAAAATTCAAGAAACTCCTTTAATCAATTTTTTACTCCATATCAGGTGTCCTTTCATACATGATGGAAATGACAGTTGTTGTTCGTTGATGAATATTCACCTTTTCACTAATAAAATTCTTCAAATTACATTTTATAAATCAATCTAATAACCTTATTTGTTAACATGATAATATAGTAGGATAATTAAAAATATTTTATAACATATCACAGATAGTTACTTCATAAAATAAGGAAATTATAGGTATTATTTATATTTAAAATTTTTTTCTATCTTTTTCAATGATGAGTATATAGATATTCTATAATTTGATAAAATATTTCTATGAAAATATTCATCTTAGAGACGATAATATTACTATTTAAAGTCCCCTTATAAGAATTTTTTATAATAGTCAGAAGAAAAATTTATAAAAAAAAATCCAATTACATTCATATATTCATTAATATATCAATACATCACTGCTAAAGAGCTCAATAGATTTATCTAGATCATACATAAAAATAATATAAATTAAATCAAACAAAATAATGGTTTATTAGTTAGTCCAATTTGTATTACAATAATATAATAATTTATATAGCTCATACAAACTTTTCCTTTAGTATATCATCATTATCCACTAATAAAATATGTTACCACTAATGAATAATATTCATTAAGATATTTTTAAAATCCCTCGTATTGTTTAATAAATTCATTAATTCATGGTATATAAAAAATTATTTATAGTAATGGGATTTATTTATCTATTATCAGTGTATAAATGCATAGATCATTCCTTTTTCTTCAAAAAATAGAAAGAATTTAACCAAATTGACATAATTGGGAACATGAATCCCTTATCAAAATAAATGTTGTACTTATTTTTTCATGCACACCAATTCCACTTGGGATGATTTATATAAAATATTATATATAGGGTTCTTATCTTTTAATATTTAAATGGAAAGCTAATCATTATGATAAACACCTTGTCAAAGTAATTCCTTAAGAAATAAATCTATGTATTCTTGTAATAAATAATAATCCATCATTATTTATTTATCATTCCATTATTGATATTTCATTTTCATATATTTTTCACCTAGAGTTTCATTAGGTTCAATTACTAGATGTGACATTATATAAGTCTCCGATAAAAAAATATTTTATAAAAAATAACTTGATTTTACTCCTAGATTATAATATTTAATCTATATATATCTTAAATAAATCATATCACAATAAATTTAGAACCATTCCATCTCATTTATTTTGTTAAATTTCCCATTGGTATTATAATAACATTTTCAAATTATAGTTTGAATTGCATTATGTGTTTTTACTATTAACTCCTTAGTTAGTGTAGGGTGGGTTTATTTAATATCCCTAGAGAAATTGAAATATATAAAATATTATATATATTCAGAATAAAATAATATATTATATAAAATTTTGTTTTTGATTACCTATTACCATATCAATATGGAAGTTAACATCAACTATATTAATTTACTAATCCCAATTATTATTTTATGGAATCTTCTATTTGTATATTCCATTGATTCATGAGAAATTCATGAGAACATAGTCACATGAACTATTAAGTTAAGCGTTATAAATATTTTTTATATATATTTACATTACATAAATGACATTCAATAACATATATCTCAAAATTTATAGAAAACTGCATTTTTTTAATAGTTTTATTAAGTGATTATTCCCATTTTAATTACATATTGATAATTCCATCATTCCCCTTTTTATATCCATAAATTTATCTAAAAATGTTGTTATTTTATCCTCTTATTATAATTAATCCATTTTAAAAAATATTACATTGATAAAATTTTATATGTATTTATAAAATGTTTTACTGTCACATCAAATGATAAAAATTCATGAGAGGTGAATTAAATAAAGATAATTTTTATTAGTCTATGGATATATCAAAATATATATTTTTTGGATTATGTATATAGTCTAAGGAATATTTTTTTATCCATGAAAGGTTATAATCATACTATAAAATATATTCCCCTTCAAATTTCCTTAAATTCAAAACATTTTTTCCAATTTTTTCCATTACACTAATTGAAAATATATTTCAAGGAGTATCAGAACAAAAAATTTATAATTCCATGTTTTTTATTTCATCATTATTTTAATGATTTTTTATTAATGAATATCACTGGTTATAATCTCCCCATAAAAGATATAATGTTATGGTAATCTTCGTCTCCCCACTATATATAATGTTGGTAAATGTAATACCTAGAGAATTCATCCATTTTTAATCTCATATAGATTCAATGTTCTATTAAATGACGTAGTTTTTCACTTCATAATGTGGTCTCATATTTTTACACTTTGTTGAGGATAAATATTTTGTTTCACGTTGGAATGGTTTTTAGGCATTATATAAGTCATCTATATTAATATGGAGATAATAAAATAAACAAAAAAACCAAAATCATAGATTTTATCATTAAGTTGGTAACTGAATTGATTACTAGTGTTGAAATGGTTTCCATTACATCTATTAGGATTAATTTCAATACAGATTCATACATTTAATTATATATTAATGTTATAAATATTCAAACATAATATTCAATTATTTTTTATAAATAAATTTTGAATATTATAATTGTTTATCAAAATGATTATTTCATATAAATATGTTATTATAAATCTACATCCTATGGTTTCTAATGCAGTAACCTGAAACCAATTTTCATTTCAATATATTGGTATAGAACACATAAAATACCGTTATACACGGGTTGAATGTTTCATGATCATAGAATACTATATATATTCATGATTTATGTATTACATTCATAATCTAAAAAAACATATTATTCTATGATGAATTGTTTTTTTGCTGGCATGTTCATTGACCATAAAAATTATTTTTATTAGTCTCCCAAGGAGTATTAAAAATTTAAAGTTGTGATCCTGGATTCTTAGAAAGGTGGTGAATATATACTAATATAAAATTAAATAATCACGAAATAAATAATACTGTGGAAATTTATAGTAATTTTTTCTCAAATAAGAAAAATATTATCATGTAACATAAACAAGGGATAAATTAATTAAATCAATAAATTAATCTCTATTGATGGAAAATATATTATCTTATATCATAATAATACCATGAATGAATTAACTAAAAAATCCTAAAATTAATCCATAGATATTGACTAAGACATAATCTATATCTATATATAAACTAAAGAAAGGTTTTTCTGCCACGTGTCTCCTTCTCAGCGTCTCCCACCGCGACCCTGTTCTATTCAGTCTGTTTTCCCACCACTCAATCGGGCTCCAACTCATGATTTTCATCTCCCGTCTCTCCATATTCTGTTGCTCATCTATTTTTTATTCCTCATAGTCCACCACCTTCTGCTTCTTAGGATTTCCCAATCTATGGTTTTCCCAGATTCTCCATTTCTGTCTTCCTTCCGTGCAGCCCCTACGCATTTCTCTTGGACCATTTCCCCTATTACCCACCCCTCCATCCCTCGATTCTCCTCCCCTCGACCATAGGGTTTTAGCCGACCTGCCATCTGGCCTCCTCCATTCCATCGATGCAATCCACACCTCCTGTGTTTCCTTCTACAATCGACGGTTTCCTCCTACCTTATTTATTTGACCTAACCTTCCTACTCAAATATCATCACTGGTGAATAGATATTCTTCTACATTTGCGACATCGAACTACCGCACCTCCTCTCATTCTTTCTTCAATGCAAAAAGAATGGGAACATACTTCTCCTGAAAAACACCTCTGCTATCCTGCTCCTGGATTCTCTCTTATTCTACATTGGTTCCTCCTTACAAAACTCCTCGCCTTGTCCTATGTTTCCCTCATAACAATGCCAACATCGTGCTACTACTACCTCCTCCATTCCCTACATCCAGAAATAGTGTGATAGTTTCATCATCGTCGACCATGGTGGATGTCACCATTGCAGTAACCTCTTTGTGAAGCTCTTATCCATTTTTATATTTATTTCCTACTATATTTATTACTCCCCTTTTCTTATGAATTTCTCATACGTTCTAATAATACATTTATATTTATGAATACACAATTAGGGCATATCATTCATTCGGACGAGCACTATGTATTCCTTGAAGAATGTTCTTCATAATATTGACACAATGTAGTAATTATCACAACTGACTAATGATTACATATTTTTTTGTTATGTCCCTCAAAATTTATACTGATTTGACAGAATTGGGGCTCAATGGGCTACTATTTTGACTCATTTGTAATTTTTTTAGGATTATGATGATTCAATTACACCGAGTGATACATGGGATTATTTACCACTGCGTTTCTTTTAAATGGATACTATATTTTTATTCATTTATTGTTTGATGATGGATTTCTGGTGGGTTTTTCTTTCTATGGTATTTGATGTGTGAATTCTATTTATTTCAGGATATGGTTTTACATATAAGAACATGTTTTTTCATGGATAAAGTGATGGTTCAGTTGATGTTGGAACCAAAAATTAAGATGAGTATAAAATATTTTTTGTCAAATGATGTACAACATCTCATTTACCTACTGCTATTATATTAATTTTTAATTATTTTTTTTAACATAGAACACAAAAATCCTTCAATATTGATAACATTTTATGTTTAGAGTGGATAATTTGTATAGATATAAAATGATGTACGACATTTCATTATATGTTTTTGTATTTTATTTCATGTGTTTTTTATACAACAAGTTATCTAAATATTCCAATATACTTGTGTAAGAACCCATATTTTGCTGCGAAAGACTTTGGAATGTTCTTGATGATATTCCAGAGCAGCGCCATCAGATGGCGTGCGATTCCGAGCCCCGGAGTGGCCGGAATTAAATTTTCAGTGCGTTCACACCGGAAATGCTAAATAAATGGGATCACTCCTAAATGAAGTTTTGGATCAGAGATCTGTATGTACGGATGGGTCCAGAATGGGGTGTTTACCCTAGGAATTACATAAAACTTGTTGGCGCAGGATGTTTGGACCCATCGCTCGCTTTTGGAACGTTAAACGGATTAAATAAAGTAATTAATTCGTTTAATGGTGAAACACATGTATCTCTTCAACGGTTTCTTGTATTGGAGAACCGAGGGTACCGTTGAGCTCTGAATGTTCCGTTTACCCTAGGAGGGGTAAAATTTTTGCAGGCGCAGGCCGTCTGTGAAAAATGGCCCCAGGGGCGTTTTCGTAATTTTGAGACCTTGGACGTTCAGTTTTATAACATTTGAATGGGGTCTCAGATTAAAATACAGAGACCACCGTTGTGCTCGGGAGGTGGTGTTTACCCCATGGGTGGCTTAACCTCGACCCTGCTGAGGGTTCGGGTTCGGGCCGACGGGCGGGTGGTTAAGCGTTTTCTATTTAAACGCTTAACTCACACCTTCCTCTTCTTCTTCCCCACCTGGACAGCCACAGAAGGCAGCCTTCCCTCTACTCCTCCTCTCCGGAAAGGAAACACCGGAAAGGTGACGGCGCGGCGGCATATCGCCCATGAAGCTTCGGGCAACGCCCCTGCATGTAGGATTGTTGCGGTTTCAATTTTTATTCCCGCACCTACTTTGAGTTCAACTTTATGCATTGATTTTCTGGTAAAACATCGAAAAAATACCATGGAAACGTAGTATACAATTTTTTCTTTCCGTCGCATCTTTCAGAATCGGAATCCGAGTTATAAGGAGGCCGCAACGGTTCAGTGAAGATTACGGGAAATTTGGGAGTTCTGGGGGTTTTCTGGCGGTCCGGCGGGCTTCAGGCAGCGGCGCGGTGTTTCCGGGAGGCGGTCCGGTGATCGGGCATGGTAGAGCTCCAGGCAGCGGCGCTGGGTGGCCATCGGCGTGGCGGCGAGTCCTCGGCCGTGGCGGCTTCGCGAGGCGCGGAGTAGAAGAGCCGGCCGGCTGTGCCGACCGGTTGACTCGCGGACTCGGGGTCGCATCATGCGACCCCGCGGGGGGAGCAAGACCCGACGAAGGCGGGTCTTCACGCGGTTGGCATGACTGACCCCTCGTGGCCAGTCTGCGCGTGGAATGTAGGTCCACAGCCGGCCCGCTCAGCTAGGCCACGGGCCGGCCCGGGCCGGGCGGACCGGCCGGTCTAGGAAGGTCCAGCCCAAGGGGCTTTGCCCCTCAGTTTTCTAACACCCGTAGTTTTCGCTACAAGCGTCTGTTTTTCGTTCCGTCAGTGGTAGAGCGGACCTTGTGTTGAGGGGAACATTTTGAGATGGTTTTAGAAATTTTTAATTCCCGAAACTATTGGCCTCGGAGGCGCGACGCGTCATTAAGTGAAATGTCATTTTCTCCGGTAATTTTGGTTTTGAGCGGCGCGGACGCATCCGACTTCCGTTTTGAGTGTCGTCAGCCGAGTTGGAACCCTGGAACCGAGGCGGAGGTTTCCATGGTGGATCAGGGCATTAGAGACAGAATTAAGGTGTGGGACCCACATCCCGTCTTTTGAGCTGCGTGCAGCTTTTAGCGAATTTTTCCTCGGACGTCCGTTCGGGGCGTGCGAGCAGTCAATGTTGGGTGTTTTTATAAGGGGATTGTAGTGGTGCAATCCACCCGTTCTAATTCGGAATGATGGTGGGGGTCCCACGAGGTCCATTTGGGCGTCGACGGCGATTCTTTATCTTTATCACCGGGCGACCGTTTTGGACAAATTAATAGTACATCTTTTGTGCTTTTTCGAGAGGATCGCAACAATGTGGTCCGTTCATTGAGTTTTGGGACCGGGTTGTGGGTCCCATGATGCACTGCTTGTGTGCGGTGCACCGGAACATATCTTTTTCTCCGGATATCCGTTTCACTCAAGTGAGTAGTGCTTTTGACGGGTTTTCCCGAGGGGATCGCATTGGTGCAATGCGCCCGACTATTTTCGAGGCCGAGGCTTGGGATCACGGGACGTCATTCGGGCGTGAGGCGGTGTTGGTGACTTTTCCGTTGGATATCATTTGGAGGTGAGTATGTAGTCTAACTCGCATGTTTTTCCGCGAGGTTTACAACCGTGTGATCTATTTGGATTTGGGGAGCCTCTTGCGTGATCTTGTTAAATGTGGAAGCATGAAAGGTTCTCTAGTGGTGGTTCAACCTACCTTGTTTATAGAGGGCCCTTGGAATGTGATCGCCCACTCTTGGGAGAGTGATGTAAATGATTCACGAGATGTGGTTGGCCGTGCCTGGGCCATTGAGGTGGAGTTTTTACGTCACACCGTCGCGTTAACGCTGGGTGCCGTGTGCACGATATCCTTTGGGCTGGAACATGGTATACTCTGGGAGTATACGAGAGTGCTTGGAGGTACGTGTGGTTTGTACCTGAGAACGTTTTTGCATTCAGTTGGGGTTGACGTGGGGCCACACGTCGTGCAGGCCCCATGTCTGTCGTGTTCTGCTTTGCGTACTTTGACCTCTCGGGATGTAGAGGGTCCCTCTGTGCTCGTTTGTTTGACTAGCAGGGTGGATTTTTTCCCCTAGCTCTGTGCTCGTTTGTTTGACCAGCAGGGTTGAGTGGTCTCCCCTGGTTTCATTCTCGATGGATCGGCTGGTAGCGGTGCTGGTGACACCCAGTGAAGGAACAGGCACTGAACCCCTTTGGGAGAGTTGTTCTGGAGTTGGGTGGTTGCGTGATAACCACTCCGTGTTCGGTTGTCCAGTGTTGCACCCTCCAGTAGAGATGGCCAGAGCAGTTCTTCGGGTTTACCCTCCAGTGGGGCAGGGTAGTGGGTTACTCATTGACTTCTTAGGGTCTACCCTCTAGCAGAGACTGGGCAGTGGGTCACCCGGCGCACTTAGGGTCTACCCTCCAACAGAGACTGGGAAGTGGGTCGCCCGATGCACTTTGGGTCTACCCTACAGCAGAGACTGGGCAGTGAGTCAACTGATGACCTCTTAGGGTCTACCTTCCGGAAGGGCTGGGCACTGGGTCGCCCGTCGTCTGGTTCCAAGTCTACCCTCCATTAAGGCTGGGCAGTGGGTCACCTGTCGACTTATTCCAGGTCTACCCTCCAGCGGGGCTGGGCAGTGGGTCGCCTGATGATGTATTATAGTTTACCCTCTAGCAGGGTTGGCCAGTGGGTCACCCAGTATCTTAATATGGTTTACCCTCCAGCAGGGCTGGGCAGTGGGTTTCTTGATGATGTGTTAGGGCTTACCCTCCAACAGGACTGGGCAGTGGGTCACCCGATATCTGGTTATTGTTTACCCTCCAGCGGGGCTGGGCATTGGGACATCTGTTGGAATTCCAGGCTCAGTCCTTTCTACTAGGCTAGCATGTGGCTTTCCTCCGTGATTACCGGAGTGGGACACTTGGTTATACGGTTCAGTGTTGTGACGACTGTGACTTTGAGGAGACCTCTCGAATGCAAGGCAGTGACGAGGTGTGGTTTGACTTTCCCTAGGACTCTCAAATACGAGGGGCACTTTCCCCACTGAGACACGTTCTTGTGACATGATCTAAAACCATGCGGGCGAGTCAGTGCCGCCCAAAGAAGATAGTGTCGAGGTGTGGTGATTGAGCCCCTTGTCTTGTGGTTTGGGGCAGATATATGGGATGTTGGACATCGATGGTTTACTTTTGAAACTGTTGGCAACTCACTCTTTCTTGGTCTGAGCTATGGGATGGAGATCCCCTTACGAGCTTGTTCGGGTTTCTTGTTGAGCATGAAGATATCTATATACCTTGTTCCTGTACCCACTCCTTGGGTTTTGGCTACTCTCCTTCCAGGAGAGGCGAAGACACATAAGGTATGCCACATGCTTTCCATGTCTAGCTTCTCGTGGTTGGACGAGTCTACTCTCCAGATATAGGTAGCGAAGACTCGATGAGAAGCTCATCTTCTCATAGTTTCCAGCTCCTTGTGTTAGGACGAGTCTTCTACCTTTCTCTTGATGGGTAGAGCTGGACTCTTACTGTTCTCTTTACTGCACTCTCGGTTGTACTTCTCTACTTTTCTCTATTCTCTCTACTGCTCACCCCTTCGGTACCTCCTTTGTTTCTCCCTCGAGCCTTTGGGGTATCCTACTGAGTATTTTTATACTCACCCCTGCTTGGGCTTTGCCAGCAATTGGTGTGCCCTTGCAGACGACGGACAGGTGGAGCGTGACTTCAGTGGACCGTAGGAGCTTGGGAGCTTGGACCGCGTGCGGTGGTCGTGGTCGGGTTCCAGGTGGGAGACCCATCAGGTGTTTCTTTTTGTTTACCTGTTGCCGGGTTGTGGCACCTTTGGTTGGGCACGTGTTTTTCCCCTTTTCTTTTCAGCTTGAACTTTGTATTGTTTAGAGGTCGATGCACATCTGCGGTTTATATTTATAGCTGTTTTCCTTTACTTTTGTTTTTTACTCTGCACTTTTTCATTGAGTGTGTTGTGTGTGTGTGTACAGGTGCATAGGCAAAGGCCTCCATGAATTTTTGTGCCTTCGGCGCTGGTCGCCAGCCCTTGGCCTATGGAGGCTGGCTTGGGTTAGTTGCGGCTCGAGCCTGAGTAGGGTCGGGTCATGACAACGTGACTCTTCTGTTTACGATTGACACTTTGTATAGATATCAAATTTTTTCTGTTTTAGTTTGCTTAGTTGAGATACCAAACATGAATTCTATTTGGATTTTGTTCTTTCATTCGGGCGAGCAGTATGTATTCCCTCCAGAATGTTCTGAATAACCTTGACACAATGCTGTAATTATCATAACTGACACATGATTTCAGATTTTTTTGGTACGCCCTTCAAAATCCATACTAATGTGTACGAATTGGGGCCTAATGGGATACTATTTTGAATGATTTGTATTTTTTCAAGATTGGGATTATTGAAATACACCGGGTGATGGATGGGATTATTTACTACTGCTTTTCTATGAAAATGAATAGTATATTTTTATTCATTTATTGTTTGATGATGGATTTCTAGTGGGTTTTCCTTTTATTGGTATTTAACGTGTGGATTCTATTGATTTCAGGATATGGGATTACATATAAGAACATGTTTTTTCATGGATAAAGTAATGGTTCAGTTGAAGTTGGAACCAGGCAATAAGATGAGTATAAAATATTTTATGTCTAATGATGTGTGACTTCTCATTTAAATACTGTTCTTATATTAAATTTTCATTATTTTTTTAACTTCTAACAAAAAAATCCTGGAATATTGTTAACATTTTTTAATATGGATTCTGTGTATAGATATCAAATGATGTATGAAATTTCATTATATGTTTGTGTATTTTATTTCATGTGATTTTTATACAACATATTCTGTAAATATTTCCATATACTTGACTCTTCTATTTAGGGTTGATACATTGTATAGATATCAATTTTTTTCTATTTTAGTTTCTTTAGTTGATATACCAAACATGCATTCTATTTGGATTTAGTGTTTGAAATTTAAATTTCAGTTTCATTTTTGATTAGTTAATTTTTTTAATGAAGCTGTTTTCATATGTGTTTCTTGATTTTCAACTGAAGATTTCATTTTAATATTTTATTAGTAGTTAAATTGTTATGTTTTTTAATGAGGTTGTTTACTTTCCTGTTACTTGTATTTTTAATTTTTTGTAATAGATTTATAGGTTTATCTATGAGAAAATATGTTTTTTGTTTCAGGGATCTAAATAATTATTATTCTGTTTGTCATTATTAATTGAATATCGTGTTGCATTTAGTTTCATCATGAGATCATTCTTCTCATTCGTGTTTTTTTCAATTAATCAAACTATGTATTTGATAATATGAGTATAAAAAAATTTTATCAATGAAGTGAGACTTCTAATTTACCTACTATTCTTATATTAAATTTCTTTCTTTTTCTAACATTAAACACAAAAAATCCTTGAATATTGATAACATATTTGGTTTAGGGTGGATAATTTTTATAGATATCAAATGATGTATTAAATTACATTATATGCATGTTTATTTTATTTTATGTGTTTTTAAACAATATGTTCTCTAAATATTCCCATTTATTTGAATTTTATGTTTATGGATGATACTTTGTATGGATATCAAATTTATTTTCATTCAGTTTGTTTAGTTGATATACCAAACATGCATTCTATTTTGATTTTGTTGTTTCAAACTGAGAATTCATTAAAAATTTTGATTAGTTATTATTTCAATGATTTTTTTTGCATCTAGGTTTCATGATTTTCAAATGAATATTTAATTTTAGTTTTTGATTAGTAGTTTAATCGTTATGTTTTTTTGATAATGTTGTTTCTTAATTTTCTGTTAGATTTTTTTTTATTTTCTATAATATATTTATACATATATCTATGATAAAATATGTTTTTTCTTTCAGTATTCTAACCAATTAATATTCAGTTTTTCATTATTAAATGAAGATAGTGTTGCATTTATTTTCCTCATGTAATGTTTCATCTCATTCAGGTTTTCTGCAATGAAACAAACTTCACAAATGGATCTCTAAGTGGGGAATCTCCTTCATTTAGACGAGCAATATGTATTCCCCTTATTGTTTTTAGGTTTCAGACATATTTTATCCAAAAATGGAGAAATAATTTCATCATTGATACTTAGACTACCGGTTCGTAAATTAAGAAATGATTCCTCTCAGAACATCGACTCATCATCACCCTAGAAAGGTCTTTCTTTTATAGTATCCAACTTTATGTCGAGGTTTCGAAACTCTAATATTCATGGATTTAACTATTCCACCGCTATAATGTTCTGAATAATCTCGAAAACATGCAGTACTTATCGTAAGTTATATAAATTTTAACATGTTTTTGGTATGTCCTTCCAAATCAATTCTGATTGGTATAAATTGGGGCCCAATGGGATACTATTTGGAATGATTTAGAATTTTTCAGGGCAGTGATTTTTGAAATAGACCAGGTGATGCGCGGGATTCTTTACAGCTATTTACTTCTGTAAATGAATACTATATATTTTTATTCATTTATTGTTTGTAGACGGATTTCTGGTGGTTTTTCCATTGTATGGTAATTGATGTGTGAATTATATTGATATCAGGATATGTGTTCTCATTGAATAACATGTTTTTTCAAGGAAAGATGAAGTTTTATTTGACGTTAGAACCAGTAAATTAGATGAGTATAGAATTTTTTTTTCTAAACAATGACTATTCAGTTTTTCATTATTAAATGAAGATATCACTTTTTTTTCTAAAATCTATAATATTCTATTTTTATGGTGTTAATGAATAATTTATTAATAATATCTCTATTATGTATGTTCTCATTTTAGAAGGTATATATGCTATTTTACTAAAAAACATGCATTTGATGTATTGAATAAATATAATTTGTCTTTCTATTTTGAGGAACAAATTATACGTTAGGTAGCTTTGGACCAACCTGTTTGCAATATGATAGGCAGTGGTTCTAGCAGCTCCAGTTATAAGGAAGTTCATGGGTGTGTATACATCCATGTCACAACAAATATGGTATCCATTTTCATCAATTTGAATTCATCATTTTCAGAATTTGAATTATCCATTTCAGTCAATTTTCTATGCTTTTTTCCTTAATGAGTTTTAGGAATACAATCCTGAATAGATTGGATTTCCCATTTTACTATTGGGTTTGATGTATTGATTACAAATGTTTTATGACTGAATAAGCAACATCAGAGCCATCACCCCATTTTTTGAGACTCTATATGAGAAATATTAGACTAAATATCCATGTGATCATTATCATATGTAGGTTCTATATGGAGTTATAATACAATATTTCAACCTATCTGTTATTTTCTGGTTTCACTAATTTCATTAAATTTCTAGTGAAGGAATATATTTTCCATTTTCAGGAGATAGTTCTGAAGCATTATTAGTGTGAATGAGGCACACCGTTCATAATGATTTCAATATATTTTGTCCAATTGTACTCCAATATTAAGTATATCTGTAACACCCGAGACTTTTATGTTATATAAATCATCAAAGGAATCTTTTTCTACACAACACTTGCTTGGCTTGCTTTACACGCAATCGCGACCTTCCTCGATAGCTTTCGTCGTACGCAATACCGAGTTTCACTAAATAACAATATGCTATTAGAACTAGCCGTTATGAATAGTAATAACCACTTTTTGAAATTTTATAAATTTTATTTTTCAGAATGGACTTCATTTTTGGACTCAGAATATCAAATTTAGCCTAAGGAGAAATTTTTGTACTTTTCGGATAACTTTAATATTTTGATGAATAGTGAAAATTACTAAATTTTAATTAAAAACAACTTTTTTAATCAAAACATTTAATATTGATAAATTATGAATTTGAGTGGTTTTAAAGTATATTTAGAATATATTTTTACCACTTAATATAATTTTGGTCATTGGACACAATGTTTCAATTAAACCGAACATAAACAAGTGTCAATCTTTTGATAGTTATTATCTCTTAAAAACACGCTTTTTGTTTTGACAGCGGGAATTAATTTTAAATTAATTTCTGCCACTTCTGTGTTTTGAATTTAGAAAAAATGGATTCCATATTTGGAATCAGGATGTTCAAATTGTGTAAATAGGTAACTTTTATTTTTAGACATTTTGAATAATTACTGCGGTAAAAATTTTATTTACCATGGTTAAGGGTAAATCCGGTAAATAAGGGTTAAAAAATAATATTATAATAATATTAAATTACCCTAAAACGTGTATTAACCCTATTGGTTGATACATGGTCGACCATGGGCATCTTTGGGTCGATTTGGGGACCCCATTGATCCACTTGTAAGTGATAATGACACTTTATTTTAATTAAGTTAAAATGAATACAAAAATGACACAAGCATATATCTTTTAGCAAAACAATTGTTACATAGGGTTATATATGTTGGATTTTAGATTATAAATATTCATTAGAAAGATAAAAAGCTTTCCTACATAATGGTATTTTATTTGTAATTTTTAGACTTTAAATAATTTAATTTATTTATGACACAATGATGATGCAGTAATTATCTTATTAATGAAATATTGACATAATTGATGTTATAAACACCAAAATAAATGTAATTTAAGACTTTTTATGAATTACACTAATTTTATAGGTTACTATGATATATTATTGTTTATTTAATCCACTTTGTTTGAACATATAATTCTGTTATGACTTTCACAAAATTCATATATCAAATAGTGTCAAAATTGACACAAAATAGTTTTTAAATCAAATATTATATTATTAATTGTTATTTTTTTACTAAAAATCTATGGTTCGGCCAAATGACTTAGGTAAGGATATATATTTTAATAATAAACAATTTGGGGTTCGTTTGGCATGTTATAGTATGTGTATTAACCATATAGTGAAAGAAAACAAAAAGACACGGTAAAAGTAAAATTATTTAACTTAGAGTTAAATCTAATTGATAAGGTTAAAATAATACCCTAAACTTGTCTAAATATTATTGGTTGATAGGATTCCGACCCATCCCCACATTATCTTCGAAATAAGACCCTTTGGAACCATTATAAACCGATTTTTACTTTAATATAAAATAATATTTTGAGATATTCCTAAGGTGCCCCTCTCCTCCCTTATAAAAGGGCACCTCCTCCCCCTCCTCCTCACACCAAATTGAGCACTCAAGCTCGGCCAACCCCTGACATTTTCTCCTCTCCACTTCCCTAGAATAGTCCTAGAGGTCCTGTTCTTCTCCAAAGACCACTCTTAGTTCCTTAAGTGGAGGATTCAAAGAGGCGTTCCAAAGAAGAGGTAATATCCATTACCGATCTTTTCAATTTCTTTCTTCTTCAACTTCTTCTTCTTTAGTTGTTTAATGATGAAGTAATAACATAAGTATTACTTACATACTGATATGTTATTATAAATATGAAACAACCCTAATTCACATTTTATCCATCATACGGAAAAATGAAATCACCGCGCGTGCGTACGTACGGAATACCGTCTCCATGCCGTGGTGTAATCTATTTTTCCACCATCACTTTACAAGGATGGGTATAATGGTGTAATGAGTAACTATTTATGATTATTATAATGTAATATTGATACTGAAATAATATATATATACTCCAATACATTTCCACGATCATAGGAACGATATCATCACTCGTGCGTACGTACGGAATACCCTCTCCACGATGTGATGCTACTCGTTCTACATGATCATCATTACATAGTAATTATATAAATGAATTTAATGAATAAATATGATATATGTTACACTAATACCATTCTGGATATAAGGTATCTATAACCTTGAAAGAAGAATAAGAATTTATTCGGCAAAACACGCGTAAGAACAAAAGGCAATAAAGACTCGAGTAACAAGTAACAATGAAATATTACTAACAAGAAGATAAGAATATGACCATATATGATATCATATCAATATGTATGATTCTGGAATAATTCAATAACATTATTTAAACCATTATACAGGAGCTTCGGACACATACAAAGCAAATTGGACCTAAGGTAAGGGAAATATCACAATCTCATTTTTATCCGAGATTGTTTATTCGTAAGTATTTACTGGGGTGTATTTTATCATCCACATCCATGTTTCATCAATATGTAATATTATTTCCATCCACCTACAATTGTTTAAATCCATTTTTACCCTTCGGTGAGTTTTTAGTAATATGTATGAAAGGAATATTTTGTCGTTTTTCGTACGAGGTACTTTTTGACTTTTCCGACAAAAGTACGAAGAATGTTTTTTTTTACTTATACGGCATGAATGGATTTTAAAAACATTATTTCCAAGAAGAAAACTTTACAAGTTTTCAAGTATATTTTTAATCAACTTCTTTTATTTTAAAGTTGTATGACATGTTATGAAAGGAAAAATGTTTTTGAAGAAGAAAGGATATTTTCCTCAAGAATGGAGTTCAAGTGTTTTATCAAAATTATTTTCCATCTAAGATAATAAAGGGTTCTGTTTTTATACCTATTATTAAATTGATTTGATCATGTTGTGATGGAATTATTTTTATGAATTCCTTTATCTTATATGAATTGTTTTATGATGTCATGTTGTTTAACAATCCCATTTTTATTATATGGGTTATGTGATGATGTAAGATTTATGATTATGTGGCACACATAAGAAAGGATTCATTATAAGATGGGTGGGACCTATATCTCCCTCCAATGCATTGGGTAAAGATTTTATATCTCATGAGATAGACATGGCTGGAACGGAAGGTTATTTCGGTTCAGTGAGACAGGACTGAAACGAGGAGTGAACTCGGTTCGGAAAGGGACTTTGTCCACTAAGATAGTCTTGGAAATGAGTCATGACTAACAAGAAATGATTTTCCATGATTATGTGTGCATGCCACAAAGTTTCAAGTTTTATGTTATGATTATGGGGATCTCATTTTCACTTCTATGATTTATTCCATGTTTAGATATTATGATCTCTTTTTCAGGTTTTGATTTTCAAAAAGATATGATATGATTTTTATTTCCTTTATTTTCCCTTGCTGAGCATTTGAGCTCACCCTTTTATGTTTTCATTTCCCCAGGTCAGGAAGATGGATATTAAGTAGAATATGCAAAAAGGGACCCTAGATATGATGAAATAAATGGGAGACACTGTAGAAGATTTATGAACCAGTTGTTTATGTTTCCCAATTTCAAAAGACACTATACCTATACGGTCCTTTGTGGTTTTGTCATATGTTGTAATAAGTGTGCTTCAATTTTGAAGTATTAACAATGTATGTAAAGTATGGGTCGTTATAGTTGGTATCAGAGGAAAGGTATAGTCAACCTTTGGAAACTAGGATGTGAAAGCCTTAGTAAGAACCCTAAGGATAAGTCTAAGCATAGAACACAATCTTAGTGTTTTAGAAATGTCCTTGAATAACCTAGGATAAGACCTTAAGCATGAAAATTTTATTCTTGAATTATGTGGTTTTCTATTTATAATTAGTGTTGCTCACACTATTCTTCTTGGTTTTAGTCAATGGCTGGAACCCGAAGGAACCGTGTTAATGCGGAATGCGATGGGCAATGCAATGATTGTCCCCCTGAGCAACCAAACGATATGGGAGCTGGAATGTAAAATCTTGTAGCCATGCTCACACAACTTTCTCAAGATATGAATCATGTAGGACTTCCAAACGAGAAAAGGAAGGAGCAACATTCTGTTGAATCCTTCATGAGGCAGCGTCCACCGTCTTTCAGTGGGTCTACTGATCCATTAGTTGCTGAACAATGGATTAGTACTACTGAAAAGATATTTTCAGTTCTTTAATGTTCTGAACATGATAAAGTCATCCTAGCAGTGTATCGTTTGGAAGGAGATGTTGATCAATGGTGGATTCTTATTAAGAATACGAGGCAAAGGGATGAAATTGAGTCTATGGAATGGGACGAGTTCAAGAACTTATTTTTCAATAAGTACTTCCCTCGTATTCTCCGAACAAAGATGGAGAAAGAGTTCCTTGAACTGAAGCAAAGGGATGATGAATCTGTTAGTACCTATGAAGCAAATTTTACAAGACTTGCAAGGTACACTTCTGGTATTATTATCCAACCTGAGAGTAAGATCGATCGATTCTTTAGTGGCTTAAAACCAAGTCTTCGAAGGGCGTTAGCCATAAGGGACTTCAATAGCTACGAGGAAATCGTTCGATGTGCTCTCAAAGTCGAGATGGAGATTGGAGTAACCCATCAGTCACATGGGTTTGATAAGAAGAGGAAGATGGAATTCAAAGGAAACTCTAAAGAGCACACTGAAAAGAAGATGAACTTTCCCTTATGCTCAAAGTGTGGAAATAAACATGGAGGGAGTTGTCTTAAAGGGACAAGTAAATGTTTTAAATGTGGAAAAGAAGGTCATCGGGCATTTGAATGCCGTGATAATGGGAAGAAGATGTCCAATGACGCAAACAAAGGAAGGGATACATAGAATGAACCTACTACACTTCAATGTTTCAAGTGCAAGGAGATGGGGCATTATGCCAATCAATGCCCAAATCCAAGGGTTGATGATGATGGTCGACGTCAACAAAATCTTAAGGCTAAAGACAAAGGAAAGTCACATGCAATTTCTATCAGCGATGTGGAGTACGATAACGAAGTGGTGAAAGGTACACTTACCATCCACTCTAAAGTAGCAAATGTTTTATTTGATTCTGGATCCACCCACTCTTTTATTTCTGAAGAATTTTCTAAGGGTATCACCGTATTACCTCAACAATTAGATGTTGATTTAGTTGTGACAACACCTAATGGCACATCAATCGCATCAAAAGTTTATAATTCTTCTCCGATTGAAGTTTGTGGGAAAGTGCTTCCTGCAAATCTTGTGATCCTTCCTTTAGTGGAATTTGATGTGATTCTTGGCATGGATTGGCTTTCTCTACATGGAGCTCATATCAATTGCCAAAGAAGGGAAGTCACATTTCATATTCCAGATCAATCTACGATCGTCTATCAATGCAAGGATGAACATAACCTTCCAGTGGAAATTCCTTCCATCTTATGGGTCATGATTCCACTAAATGAAGGTTATTTATCTCAAATGGTTGGAGAGAAACTTACGATTAAGAATATGCCCATTGTACGGGAGTTTGATGATGTCTTTCCGGAGGAATTACCAGGTCTTCCACCAAATCGTGAAGTTGAGTTTTCAATAGAACTCGTACCGGGTGCTTTGCCTATTTCAAAGACACCTTATAGAATGGCCCCAATTGAGTTGCAGGAATTGAAGAAGCAACTCCAAGAAAATCTTGATAAGGGATTCATACGCCCTTGTGCGTCACCTTGGGAAGCACCCGTTCTATTTGTTAAGAAGAAAGATGGATCAATGAGACTCTGCATTGATTATCGAGAACTTAACAAGATCACTATCAAGAACAAATATCCTCTCCCACGCATTGATGACTTGTTTGACCAACTATGCGGAGCTCAATACTTTTCCAAGATTGATCTTCGTTCAGGGTATCATCAATTAAGGGTCAAAAGGGAGGATATACAAAAGACGGCTTTCCGTACAAGGTATGGACACTATGAATTTATAGTGATGCCATTTGGTCTTACTAATGCCCCTTCTATCTTCATGGATCTAATGAAAAGAGTCTTTAGAGACTATCTTGATCAATTTGTGGTAGTCTTTATAGACGATATTCTTGTCTATTCAAAGAGCATGGAAGAGCATGAAGATCACTTGAGAATTATATTGAAGACCCTGAGAAAGGATAAGCTTTATGCCAAATTTACCAAGTGTGAATTTTGGCTTCAAAAAGTTTCATTTTTGGGTCACATAATCTCAAAAGAGGGGATATTTGTGGATCCAGCAAAAACAGAGGTTATCGAAAGATGGTCGAGATCAACAACAGTAACTGAGATCCGAAGTTTTCTTGGTTTGGCTGGATATTATCGACGTTTTGTAAAATATTTTTCACGATTATCTAATCCAATCACCAAGTTGACTCGGAAAGGAGTTAAGTTTGTCTGGACAGAGGAATGTGAAGAGAATTTCAAGGAGTTGAAAAGAAGGTTATCCAGTGCACCTGTGCTCACACTGCCTTGTAGTGGAGAAAGGTTTGTGATCTATAGTGATGCATCCAAGAAGGGATTGGGGTGTGTTCTTATGCAAAATGATATGGTGATAGCTTATGCCTCACGACAGTTGAAAATCCATGAGCAAAATTACCCAACACATGATTTGGAGTTGGATGCGGTAATCTTTGCATTAAAGATTTGGAGGCATTACCTTTATGGTGAAAGGTGTGATATTTATACTGATCATAAAAGTTTAAAGTATATTTTCACACAAAAGGAGTTGAATATGCGTCAAAGAAGATGGTTGGAGCTGATTAAGGATTATGACTGCTCAATCCATTACCACCCTGGGAATGAAAACAAGGTGGCAGATGCATTAAGTCGACAAGACCATGCTAGTTTATCCATGATGAGGATCACAAAAGATCCGATATATATGGATTTACGAAGGATGGATCTTGGAATTATAATGGAAGGGGAAAAATCTTATCTTTCTCAAATGAATGTTCAACCATCTATACATGTGAAGATTAAAGAGGCACAGAAAGAAGATGTCGAGTTACAAAAGAAGGTGAGAAATGTTCCTGAATTCAACCATGATTGTGATGTGATAATAATGTTCGGGAATCGGGTTTGTGTTCCTTCCATCCCCGAATTAAAGAAGGAGCTGCTGGATGAGGCTCATAGTTCTTCATTCTCTATTCATCCTGGAAGCACGAAGATGTATAGGGACCTGAAAGAGTACTTCTGGTGGGATGGCATGAAAAGAGATGTTGCTGAATATGTCTCTCGATGCTTGGTTTGTCAACAAGTTAAAGCTGAGAGACAGAAGTCTAAGGGGATGTTACAACCATTACCCATACCCGAATGGAAATGGGAAAACATCACTATGGACTTTGTCACAGGACTTCCTAAAACATCCAAAGGCAATAATGCTATTTGGGTCATAGTTGATTGTCTTACAAAGTCTGCACACTTCATTCCTATTAGAGAGGATTTGTCTCTAGATCAGCTTGCCAGGATATATGTAAAGGAAGTGGTAAGATTGCATGGAGTACCACTTTCTATTATATCTGATCGGGATCCGAGATTTACCTCGAAGTTCTGGCAAAGTCTTCATCATACTCTGGATACAGAGTTGAGTTTCAGCACTGCTTATCATCCCTAGACAGACGGTCAGTCTGAGAGAACAATTCAAACCCTAGAAGATATGTTGAGAGCTTGCTCTATGGATTTCAAAGGAGGTTGGGATCAACACCTACCTTTGGTGGAAGTTTCTTATAATAATAGCTTTCACTCCAGTATTCAGATGGCTCTTATGAAGCTCTCTATGGAAAGAAATGCAGGACTCCAACTTGCTGGGATGAAGTTGGGGAAAGAAAGCTATTAGGACCTGATCTCGTTGATGAAATGGCAGAAAAGGTCAGATCTATTCAACAACACATAAGAGCAGCTCAGAGTCGACAGAAAAGTTATGCCGACAACCGAAGAAAAGACCTAGAGTTTGAAGTGGGTGATAAAGTGTTCTTACGAATATCTCCCTGGAAGAGGGTTATGAGATTTGGAAAGAAGGGGAAGTTGAGCCCTAGATATATCGGTCCTTTCGAAATACTGGATCGCGTTGGGAAGGTAGCTTACCGATTGGCGCTTCCACCGAATCTCTCTCAAGTTCACGATGTGTTCCATGTATCTCTCCTGAGAAAATACATACCTGATCCTTCACATGTACTCAGCTCAGAAGTTGTACCGCTGGAGCAAGATCTTTCTTATGAAGAACAGCCGATAGAGATTCTGGATCGTAGCGAAAAAGTTCTACGAAACAAGACCACTCGATTGGTGAAAGTTTTATGGAGGAACAACCAACTTGAAGAAGCTACTTGGGAGCTTGAGGATATGATGAGGGAGAAGTATCCTCATCTGTTTGTTACAAAGTGACGAATTTTGAGGGAGAAATTCTTTTTAAGGGGGGTAAAATGTAACACCCGAGACTTTTATGTTATATAAATCATCAAAGGAATATTTTTCTACACAACAATTGCTTGGCTTGCTTTACACGCAATCGCGACCTTACTCGATAGCTTTCGTCGTACGCAATACCGAGTTTCACTAAATAACAATATGCTATTAAAACTAGCCGTTATGAATAGTAATGACCACTTTTTGAAATTTTATAAATTTTATTTTTCAGAATGGACTTCATTTTTGGACTCAGAATATCAAATTTAGCCTAAGGTGAAATTTTGGTACTTTTCGGATAACTTTAATATTTTGATGAATAGTGAAAATTACTAAATTTTAATTAAAAACAACTTTTTTAATCAAAACATTTAATAGTGATAAATTATGAATTTGAGTGGTTTTAAAGTATATTTAGAATATATTTTTACCACTTAATATAATGTTGGTCATTGGACACAATGTTACAATAAAACCGAACATAAACAAGTGTCAATCTTTTGATAGTTATTATCTCTTAAAAACACGCTTTTTGTTTTGATAGCGGGAATTAATTTTAAATTAATTTCTGCCACTTCTGTATTTTGAATTTAGAAAAAATGGATTCCATATTTGGAATCAGGATGTTCAAATTGTGTAAATAGGTAACTTTTATTTTTAGACATTTTGAATAATTATTGCGGTAAATATTTTATTTACCATGGTTATGGGTAAATCCGGTAAATAAGGGTTAAAAAATAATATTATCATAATATTAAATTACCCTAAAACGTGTCTTAACCCTATTGGTTGATACATGGTCGACCATGGGCATCTTTGGGTCGATTTTGGGACCCCATTGATCCACTTGTAAGTGATAATGATACTTTATTTTAATTAAGTTAAAATGAATAAAAAATGACACAAGCATATATCTTTTAGAAAAACAATTGTTAAATAGGGTTATATATGTTGGATTTTAGATTATAAATATTAATTAGAAATATAAAAATCTTTCCTACATAATGGTATTTTATTTGTAATTTTTAGACTTTAAATAATTTAATTTATTTATGACACAATGATGATGCAGTAATTATCTTATTAATGAAATATTGACATAATTGATGTTATAAACACCAAAATAAATGTAATTTAAGATTTTTTATGAATTACACTAATTTTCTAGGTTACTATGATATATTAGTGTTGATTTAATCAACTTGGTTAGAACATATAATTCTGTTATGACTTTCACAAAAATCATATATAAAATAGTGTCAACATTGACACAAAATAGTTTTTAAATCAAATATTATATTATTAATTGTTATTGTATTCTTAAAAATCTAAGTTTCGGCCAAATGACTTAGATAAGGATATATATTTTAATAATAATCAATTTGGGGTTCGTTTGGCATGTTATAGTAAGTGTATTAACCATATAGTGAAAGAAAACAAAAAGACACGGTAAAAGTAAAATTATTTAACTTAGAGTTAAATCTAATTGATAAGGTTAAAATAATACCCTAAACATGTCTAAATCTTATTGGTTGATAGGATTCCGACCCATCCCCACCTTATCTTCGAAATAAGACCCTTTGGAACCATTAGAAACGGATTTTGACTTTAATATAAAATAATATTTTGAGATATTCCTAAGGTGCCCCTCTCCCCCCTTATAAAAGGGCACCTCCTCCCCCTCCTCCTCACACCAAATTGAGCACTCAAGATCGGCCAACCCCTGAAGTTTTCTCCTATACACTTCCCTAGAATAGTCCTATAGGTCCTGTTCTTCTCCAAAGACCATTCTTAGTTCCTTAAGTGGAGGATTCAAAGAGGCGTTCCAAAGAAGAGGTAATATCCATTACCGATCTTTTCAATTTCTTTCTTCTTCAACTTCTTCTTCTTTAGTTGTTTCATGATGAAGTAATAACATCAGTATTACTTACATACTGATATGTTATTATAAATATTAAAGAACCCTAATTAACCTTCTATCCATCATACGGAAAAATGAAATCACCGCGCGTGCGTACGTACGGAATACCGTCTCCACGCCGTGGTGTAATCTATTTTTCCACCATCACTTTACAAGGATGGGTATAATGGTGTAATGAGTAACTATTTATGATTATTATAAAGTAATATTGATACTGAAATAATATATATATACTCCAATACATTTCCACGATCATAGGAACGATATCATCACTCGTGCGTACGTACGGAATACCCTCTCCACGATGTGATGCGACTCGTTCTACATGATCATCATTACATAGTAATTATATAAATGAATTGAATGAATAAATATGATATATTTTACACTAATACCATTCTGGATATAAGGTATCTATAACCTTGAAAGAAGAATAATAATTTATTCGGAAAAACACGCGTAAGAACAAAAGGCAATAAAGACCCGAGTAACAAGTAACAATGAAATATTACTAACAAGAAGCTAAGAATATGACCATATATGATATCATATCAATATGTATGATTCTGGAATAAGTCAATAACATTATTTAAACCATTATACAGGAGCTTCGGACACATACAAGGCAAATTGGACCTAAGGTAAGGGTAATATCACAATCTCATTTTTATCCGAGATTGTTTATTCGTAAGTATTTACTGGGGTGTATTTTATCATCCACATCCATGTTTCATCAATATGTAATATTATTTCCATCCACCTACAATTGTTTAAATCCATTTTTACCCTTCGGTGAGTTTTTAGTAATATGTATGAAATGAATCTTTTGTCGTTTTTCGTACGAGGTACTTTTTGACTTTTCCGACAAAAGTACGAAAAATGTTTTTTTTAAACTTATACGGCATGAATGGATTTTTAAAACATTATTTCCAAGAAGCTTCCTTTACAAGTTTTCAAGTTTATTTTTAATCAACTTATTTTATTTTAAAGTTGTATGACATGTTATGAAAGGAAAAATGTTTTTGAAGAAGAAAGGATATTTTCCTCAAGAATGGAGTTCAAGTGTTTTATCAAAATTATTTTCCATCTAAGATAATAAAGGGTTCTGTTTTTATCCCTATTATTAAATTGATTTGATCATGTTGTGATGGAATTATTTTTATGAATTCCTTTATCTTATATGAATTGTTTTATGATGTCATGTTGTTTAAGAATCCCATTTTTATTACATGAGTTATGTGATGATGTAAGATTTATGATTATGTGGCACACATAAGAAAGGATTCATTATAAGATGGGTGGGACCTATATCTCCCTCCAATGCATTGGGTAAAGATTTTATATCTCATGAGATAGACATGGCTGGAATGGAAGGTTATTTCGGTTCAGTGATACCGGACTGAAACGAGGAGTGAACTCGGTTCAGAAAGGGACTTTGTCCACTAAGATAGTCTTGGAAATGAGTCATGACTAACAAGACATGATTTTCCATGATTATGTGTGCATGCCACAATGTTTCAAGTTTTATGTTATGATTATGGGGATCTCATTTTCACTTCTATGATTTATTCCATGTTAAGATATTATGATCTCTTTTGCAGGTTTTGATTTTCAAAAAGATATGATATGATTTTTATTTCCTTTATTTGCCCTTGCTGAGCATTTGAGCTCACCCTTTTATGTTTTCTTTTCCCCAGGTCAGGAAGATGGATATTAAGTAGAATATGCAAAAAGGGACCCTAGATATGATGAAATAAATGGGAGACACTGTAGAAGATTTATGAACCAGTTGTTTATGTTTCCCAGTTTCTAAAGACACTATACCTATACGGTCCTTTGTGGTTTTGTCATATGTTGTAATAAGTGTGCTTCAATTTTGAAGTATTAACAATGTATGTAATGTATGGGTCGTTATAATCTCTATCTCAAGATTTTGAAATATTGAATAATCATGCTCATTAACTCTACATCTTACCGCAATATATGTTATGTGACCATTTACATGTAATAATAATATTTGTTAAATATTATCACCATTTACATGCAATACTCATGTCAAATATTAAGTATCACTATTTTTTGATTTTCATATATGTTATGTCACTATTTAACTATAATAGTCATACTGTAATATATTTTGTCCAATACTCATATTTGAATATTGGCTACTATTCATTCTTCACTATGTTGTGGCACTGGTTGTGGGACAGTCTGTGTCAAGGATATGGTTGGTGAGGAAGTGTTGTTGTACGCACCAAGAAGCCACTGCATACAAGCCTGTGGTTGGAGTTATTCCAAAATAATATCTCCAACCCATGTGGAAGGTATCAATAAATGGTTTGGATAAAATGGTCATCGATGAGTGCCCTTTTATTGTTGAAGTCTCCTCGTTTTGTCAACTAAAAAGCATTGGACATGCTTTTATCTTTCTGGGTGAACCTATTATATTCTCACATTTTCCCTATATGCATCACCACTTTCTTTCACATTTTTTAAACTCACCCATCATTGGAAAACACAATTAAAACCTTTTTCCCTACTTTGCTGAATATTCAAATATCCCTACATATAAGAAATACATTTAATGTTTCATGTGCGGAATTAATTTATCTAATCTGGAGAGGTTGAAACAAGGTCATCCACGAGCAGACTCCTTTCCTATTCCAGTTTTCCTTGCCTGACATTATTGCCGCTCTCCCAAATGCCAATTTTCTGCTTTCTGATTGCTACAGAAACTCATTTGATTTAGATTATGACACAATTATGGAGGTATTTTTCTATTCCATTTTTATGTATAATTTATTTACCAGTATTTTTTCTCACCTATATTTTATACTATAAGGTTCTACAACATAGTGAACCCAACATATATGATAGGGGATCCACTATAACAACTACTCAGACCTCTACTAGAGGTATTTACTAACATGTTTGTATCTTGACAGTCTCTCTCCCATGAAAACATGAGACATTATGAAAATCCAAAAGAAACTGTTACAACACTCATCTTCTTTTTGCAGATAGAAAGATTTCAATGGAAACATATTATTATGTTTTCTTGGCATGAATCATTTTCTTTTACATTTACATTCATTGTTTGAATAGTCATATTCTTAAATGCTTATTAAGGATCCCATGGATTATGTTTTAGTACTTTATACGTAACAAGATAATATTGATGTTGCAGTCTAGTAGCTAAATGAAGAAACTCAAAACAATGGAAAAATGAATTAAGGTGAATTTGTCATATATTTTATAGAATTCTAGAAATATCGTGTCTGTTCAACTCCAGTAATATACTATATTACTTCGAGCTTAGTATTATTTCAGCTCTTACTATTGTTTCATCTCCTACTATACACTCTTTCTTTGATGTTAGTGTTGGTTCAACTCCTACTATATACTTTCTATTAACTCCTACTATTTATATAGTTTACCCTAGAAAATTTATTTTTAGATGTTTTTTATGATTTTCAGATAGTTGGATATTTTTTCTATGATGGTATGTTATATTTTTTAACACAAACCACATCCAAGATTTTTTTACTACAATGTTTACTTAAATGAATTGTAACATTATGATGTCATTTTATATTTGTGTCAGGAAAAATTCAAACATGACATGATGTTTCAATTTGTAAGTTACCAAACCATATGATTCATGCATTTAGTATGCTCTACACTAATATTGACGAGGGATTTTCCCTTCATTGAGGTAATTTGATCATGTACTCTCTTTGACGAGGGAGTTTCTCAAGCCCATCAACTCCGTTCAAAATTCAAAAACCGGGAAACTATCTCAAGGATGCATTCTACCATTTATCGCAATCTCTCTTATTTCCTCCAACATCACCTTCACCTCCACCTTTTATTTCTTCTATGTCTCTTATCTCCAACTTTTTCATTCCATCATGTTCCATCTCCATCATAATTAGTCTTCACTTCATTTCCTCATGTCACAGGCACCCCGTTCACATCATTAACATCATTTTATTTTAAGCATTATATAGAGTACAACGACATTAAAATGTTTTTTAAATAACACAGAACCAGATAATTTGAAAGAAAATTGAATAGTCTAGTCCATTTACACGGTCGGAGTACTAGTATATAATAATGTGGGGATAAACACCATACCATGGACTAGTATTCCTCATTAAACCTATTGATTCATCAAGGTTATATATAATATCGAACCCCACATATAACATGATAAGTATAATTCATCCATAATATAAAAAATCTGGATACAAATTCATATCCAAATGAAAAAAAATTATATATTAAAATAATAATTACTATGTTATCAAAACATGGCCATATATAATTAATTTGTATAATGAATACCAATGATTCTTAATAAAATTTAATTACAATTTATAAAAGTCAAAATCCATAAATACGGTTCACATAATAAATTTTTTTCCCATTAATGTAATGGATCCTTGGGTATGGTTTCTAAGAGAGGGTTATATTCATCATATATTTGTATTATTAGGAATTTTTAAAATGAATGAAATAGTTGATTAAAATGGGAGTGATACCAAAATACCCTCCCTATTTTTGTGATATTAAAATGTGCTTGAAATATAATAATTTATGTAGGTATTATAATAATATGTGATGATAATATCTCCACAGTTTAATTTAATATTAAAAATAAACATATCCGATTTATTTAATATAATATAATGAATTAAACAATTTTTTTAAGAGATATATATATATATATCTAAACACATACTTTTCTATTTCCATTTAATTTTTTTGAATTATCTTTATTGAAACCTTATAGTTTTGGTTCTAATTCTTGGAATGTAGATAATGGATTTTGAAAACCATACCTCTCTACATCCTATGTTAACAACTCTTAATAATTCTTTAAATAGTATAATACAGATAAGATTACTATTCATTTTTTAACATATATTGCTTCATAGATATTATTGAGAGTTATAATGATATTAAATCCTTGTTCAATGGTCAATTAGTGTGTGATAATGAGAGGATAAGGGATAATTATAGTTAATGAGGGGGAATTGTTTTCAATTTTATACACATGGAGATTCATATTTAGTTTGTGCATGAATAGATAAACATTTCCCATACCATGCTTTTACAACATATAATTCAGAATTTGTGGCTATTTTTTTCTAATAATATAAACATAGAATTTTAACTAATAGAAAATATATTCTTTTGGACAAATAAAGATATTTATGAATAATAATTTCTCTATAAACCTAATATCTTTTTTTAACTGTGATCTTCTTTATAGCTATGTAAATATAATTATATTTTTTCTAAAGATTTTTTTATCGAAAAAAATATTTTTGGTCAGGGATTTATTTATATCATTAATAATTACATTTTCAGTCATGATATTTTCAAAATAACTTTATTATATTCATTGATTATTTTTCTATTGACCAAAAAAAATTCACATCTTGTAAAATTATAAAAAAATACCCATAGGATAATTATGACTTACTAATTCTAAATTAGAGGTATTTCTTGTGAAATTAATTTAATATATAGTAGAAATTAAATTTATAATACAACTATTATTCTATATTAATATTATTAACTTGGAATAAAATTTAAAAAACACTTTTTTAATAAATCATATTTTAATTCTATCACAAATATGGGTAACTATATAACTATTCAAATATAAATATTCACTATTAAAAATTATTATGTTTTGTTATCAAAATATTTTATATATTTATTTAATAGTTTAAATATTATGGGTTGGATTAAATTAACAATCATCTTAGAGGTAATTTACTATATTAACATTATGACTCTGAATGATCATATTCCAATAAGCACCTTACATTAAAAATTGTAATATTAACCTTTATATTTGTACATTATTAATTTAAATCATTCACATAGTTATTATATAATACATATTCCTCAATTTATATTACTCTTAAAAACAACATTTTATTTGGTATATTAATCACTCATGTTATTGGGTGATCTTTCAATTATCTTTTGTTTTGTGGTTCCAAGTATTTTAAAGTATTGTACAATAGTTTTCTGGACTATTATTGTGAATATAATTATAAATATTTGTATTTTTCTACTATGTTTCATACTATTATGATGAGATAATATAATATGATATTGAGTGTACTCTGCTAAATTATTATAGGTTCAAAAACCAAAGTCTGTATTTTATAATATTCTCATGTTCATTCTAGACCACACTCGCATATGTCATTTGGATAATGATATTAGATAATATTTAGGTTTAAAGACCTATTAAAATATTATATATCCCATTTATATAATGTATAAAATTATATATAAACACATCATCATCAAATGATATTCAAACTAAGAAACATGAAATTCTCTCACACCCCCATTCTAAAATGACAAGTTCCTTTACATATTAAAAAACAACACTTTTAATTATTTTAAAATAATTCATCCATAATATATTAATAGTAATAAATTGTGATATTTTAATTCCACATAGATCAATAATAAACACTTTTTATCATCAAAAAACTATACAGATAATTTCATGATAAAATTATTTAAATTACGATATTCCATAATTTTAAATATATTTTTTTAAATATCTCAATTTCATGCCAAAATTAACTAATAATAAAAGAATTTGTTATCCACAATGAATAATAAGGAGTAGAGATATATACTACCCTTCTATAATCATTCATATCCATCATTTGACATTTATCTCTCTCATTCACTTTCAATTCATTTTTCATCCACCATGCTATGAAGAATCCCAAAATTTTCTATTTCTATAGAGATATGGGAGGGATTGTGTCAAATAAATAAAAAATACTATGGTATTCCCTGATATAATTTTTAAATACACCAATATTTTTGTACAAACTATGGAAATTGAATAAAAAACATTAAGCATTTTACTTCCAATAAATACATACAAAATTCAATTCATTATTTTTGGGTTTAACTCAACTACAACCCATATAATTAGATCACATGTCATATGTTATTCAGAGGAATAATCCTATACATAATATAGATAATTCCATCAATAAAAATACTCGAAGATAATTTTTTATATTTAAAACTAATATATTAAGGCATTACGAAAATAAATAAATACACCTCTATTATTTTTAAACACATCATTAAACACTAATTAAAAAAATATAAAACTAAGGAAAAAAACCAACATGAAATAGTATATTGAGCATAAAATATTTATTTCAACACCTTAAAAATTATATTTCACCATTCACATAAGAAACAACCCAACTCGTCTACATTGAAATTATTCAAACTCAAAAAAACAAGAGTCCCTATAAATTTGACAACTAACAACTAGTAAATTATTAGATAATCAAAGGATAATGACAAAAATTTATATAGTGAAGAATGATTCATATATCATATTTTAAAATGATAGAAAAAAATTCTTTTCAAAATTCTTATAAACTAATTTTTCAAACATCAATAAATATGTATTTTCATACAAATCAAAATGTCGTATGATTATCAAATTTATAATTAATAATATTAATTTATTATATGTTATTAAAAATAGGTTAACCTTTTTCCACATGCATTTTTACCTTTGATAATAGATTATCCTTCATTTATGCTAATTTTTAGTTCAAATAAATTTATATAAGAAATTATTAAATATTAATTTTCATAATTACATAATAAATAAATATAAAATAGAATCATGTCATATAATTCAAATTTTAAAAGAATCAATATATATTCTTCAATTATAAAAATAATTTATGAAAATACATAATATAAAAGAAATTCCATAAATTTTATTTTAATATAAAAAAAATTTACCAAATTATAATAATAACAAAAGTACATTTAATATTATAAAAAATAAAGAATAATAGTATTGAATGGATAGCCAATACTTTATATAATTTGAAATAAATACCCACATGTTTTTTATGATTTTCTGATGATTTGGAATGTATTTTTCATCAATTTTCAAGTGTTTTAATTATTAGAGGTATAATAATATATTGTTTTCATTAATATCATAAAATATATAATTAAAAATGATTTACTAAGAAGTTTATTAAGATAAAAGTTGTGGAAAAATGATTTTTTTTAAATTTTTTTTTACAATGTTGGTTATTATAAATAATCAATGTTATATGCAATATTAAATGTTATATATTATAAATAGCTAATGAAAAATGATTTTTTATACGTATAAGATATTTTATATCTTTAATTTTTTCCTACATTTAATTATAATGGTTTTAAAAAACAAATTTTTCAATTCACAATACATGATTAAAACTATCCCTCATACTAATATATAATAAGATAGTCCAACACCAATATTTCTCCCACATCATGTGTTATTACTAAATTATAGTTATTTATAATTTTTTAATATATTAAATTTTATTTTTAATCTATGGAATAATTTATAAATAAATCCCACTAAATCCCCTTCCATATATTTCAATTCATCCTTATATAAAATAATATTACTTGAAAGAACCTCCATTTCACTATAATTGATGGGTTACCATCAAAAGAAACCCCAACTATATTTATTCATTTCAGCAAGTATTCCCATCTTTCATTTTTTATAAACAATAATTCTTATTTGGTTCCAATTCAAACCCTTATCTCAAAATACTCATAAATTATTTACATAGAGAAAACATGGGGAAACATGTACTTTTCTCATTATCTTCACACTACATGCTCAAATCAATATTAAAAATAATATTTTCCACAAAACAATGTGCATTGTTCCATATTCATGTCACTAAACTCAATTAAATTATAAATGAAATATATATAGCATGTCTAACCAAATGCCTCTAAAATCCATACCTCTCATACACCATTACATAATTTATTATAAAAATATCAATTACAATGTCACACTCCCCATGATATTATTTTAAAACCCAATTTATTTTGTAATGATTCCATTTTTTACATCAATATTCTATTCTAAAATGTCCATATCTTGGTGTTTTGTACAAGATTATATTATCACCTAAATATTTAATTTAAAAATCCCTACTCAAAAATAACTTCATTATATAAATATTCACTCCATTGAATTTATTATTATACTCTATGTACACATTGGGTAAGTAAACAATTATTAAATAAAAAACTAATGAATCAGGGTTTTTATTTATATTAGTATTTTCCTCTCATGAAATATATATCTAAAATTTGATAATATAGAATCAAATCAAATTTATCTCCATACATACATGAATTAAACTAAAGATTACATATAGAATGAATCAACAAATTTTTACACGTGCTTGCCTTACTGTGGTTAACTAGTGCATTTTTTCAGCATGAATATTGTTAAATATAATTATAACATTAATGAATACGTGATAAATTTTTTCCCATAGGAATCATATTCTACCACGGTCTATAATAAAGATGAAAACAATAACATGAGAATTAATCATTCGATAAAGGCTTATTCTGATCTTCCCCTAATTCCAGAAAATTAATTATATTAGACTATGATAACCTCTTCAAGTACATTTAACATTGATATCACGTGAAAATAATGTAAAAATATGTCATTTTGATATCATATATAATTATTATATGTTCTATGTTTCTGTATAAAAAAGGAAATTCTCAGACATACATGGTTTTTCATCTTAATTTTAGACACTACTTCAATATAATTTTTTTCAAATAAATCATAATTTATTTATTTTAATATAAAACTAGTCCTTTAAAAAATAATTCTTGATTTGGAATTTAAAATAATTATATAATTAAATGAAATCTAAAAAATAATTACATCACTAATTGTAGATTATTCTTAAAAAATAATTGAATAATGAGGTCATTTTTATGATTCATCAAACAAATAACACCATGGATGTTCTCTAATGCTCCATAAAATTCTATTACTCATTTGACCACTATCTCTAATGAATTTTCCTTAATAAAAATTTTCATTTTTTATTTTAAAATTAAAATATTTTTTGTTCATTAAATAATGATAACTATATTAAGTAATTTAAAAATACATTAAATTAAGAATTAAATATTTTTCTATATGTGACATCACATAATTATATCACATTAACAAATTCAATTAGTTTGGTAAACAATTTTAAATTTATTGAGACACATATCAACAAAATCCTAATGATTAAATAACTCAAATTGAACCACAGAAAAGTAATTTTATAGTTTTTTATAAACATAAAAAATAGCATCAAATAAAAATATTTAATCTCTAGAAATTTATAAAAAATTGATAACCATTAATATCCTTCAATAATGTGTAATTTAAAACATTAAATTATAACATCTATGATTACAAATTCAATTTTTTAATTGAACCAGAATATATCAAAAATTTATTTTTCAAGTTTAGTCCACTAATTATCATCCTAGGGGTCATCATATATAATTTACTAAGATTATTTGTTCTTATATTTTTTTATCAGCCATTATTCAGTAGAGTGAAATATTTATATTCATTATTAAAATTTTCCACTTCACATGAATTCCAGAAAAGTAAAATAATACATATATGATTGATATAAAATTAATAATATGTTTTTTACCCCTCTTATTCAAAAATATTTATCTTTACAAAATTAAATTATGAAAATATAAATTCAATTATCGCCCGAAAAATATCATTCCTCTTAAATAATATGGATATAACTGTTATGGATTAATAATTATAATTACTGAATAACATGAATTGTGTTGATGTTCAATTCTACTTATGAAATTTCCGTGAATCTTATGATATGGGGAAATGACTCTTAAATAGTTCCAATCATTCATACTAAATTACAATGACTATTATTTATATTAATGATCCTTACAAAAATAAATTGACTATATGGAATCATGACACTAAAAAACGTTATCAAAATTCTAAATTTTTTTATATAATGGATATCACAATCATTCTTATGTAAAGTATATGTTGCCTCTCGAAATAAAATTATCATTATGAAATTATACATTTTCCCTTTTTATGATTAATAATAGAATTCTGGGTATCATAAAATTAATCAAATTTTTTTTAAAAAAATCTCATATGATATCTAGAAAACTAAAAATCATTATCAAAACCTCATAGTAAAATTCATTATTATTAAAGTACTTTAAATTAATGGGTTTAGATTAATATAATCTTTTAAAAAATTATATTGTATTCATAAATCTCCCTTTTTTGATTTTTTGTTTCCTGATTTGTTATTTTTCAATACCACTCAACTATTTTAAAAAAATTATACAAGTCACAACACGAGGATTAAACCATATCCATTATAAAATGACATGTTTCCTAGAAAAACCATTAAAAAATGAAATTTGATTTCAGTTATTTCCATAACATGATGATAATAAATGATTGTAAAGGTGACATAGATATTCACCTTCATGATTATATTCACTCAATAATATTTTCTCCATTTTTTATAAATTACCATAGATTCATGTTAAAATATATTAATCGTTGTGTACCATATTAACGTTAAAAAATATCACTCCATCCCCCTGTGATAATTGGTATTCATGTTCTATATTCATTTGAAAATATTATAAAAATCATACTTATGGTACATCTGCACGTCCTCATGTCAGTGGATAATTATGAAATTGGTGTTTTAGTATTAATTATAAAAACTTCTCTCTTGGATTTTATTTTATATAATTGGATACAATCAAATAATTGGTGAAACTATATTTCCTTTTTTATGACCATAGATAGTACCAATTAATAAAAATATATTTTATATCAATTTAATTGATATATATTATTGAAATGATTTTTTGATTGATAAATGACATTAAAATTGTCTCTATAAATTCAAAATTTCTTCTCAGATTCATCATTAAAATATTCCGACTGAAATTTTATCCATACAATCTGTAACCAATATTTTTTGTGTCACAATCAAGCCAGAGTCGACCCCGAACCAATCACCTTTTCCAGCCAATGAAAAGTACCAATAGGCATTACTGATTCTCTCAAGATGGATACAATAACCGACAATAATAATTGAGTGTAAGTGGAATGATTACCACTACATATGAAAAACTAAAGAACTAGTGGAAATAAATGGAAAGCACAATACATATTTATGTAAAATTTGAACTAAACATTATATGAACATGGAATTGAACGTAAAACCAAACAAACCAACTCAATTGGCCAATACTAAATACTAAATATATCCATGTGACCCCTCTTGTCACTCTCTAAAATAATGATGAAACAATCACCCAAGGAGATCGAACTTGAGTTGATACCCAAACAAGGGAGAAAAATAGAATAAGATTATATCCATGAATATGAAATCTATGTTGGTGGGCTTGATATTATATACCCAATTTACATAATTTAAAATAAATAAACATCAATTCCATTTTTCAAATACAATATATAAATGTTTTTTTTAAAACACTGTTAAATGATATAATCATTATAAGATTAATTTCTTGAATGTTTTCATAACCCTGAAATGATAGAAAATAATTTCAAAGAGATGAAAATTCAAAATTAAAATAGTTTTCAAGATGGATTCTTCAAATAATGAAGACCTTAAAATAAAATATACATGCTTATAATTTTGTGAACAAAAAACACCGTATGCATATGGTTATTGAATAATAGCCAATGGGTATAGGTTACTGGAAAACCATTGGGAAATAATTTAATGTGGGCCCAAGGTAACTCATATCGTAGTGAAAAGTAACCATAAAAAATATTCATTATCAAGAATGATACACTAGTTTTTTGAAAATACACCTAACATATTGGTCCCCAACATCTTCATCAATGTGTAGTTTGTTTTTTCATCATCAAACTTGATATGTGAAATAAGGAAGAAACCACTCAAGATCCCTAGAATACTAGTACATGTCTGCCCACATAGATACTTGGGTTTCCCATTAGTTATACATAAAGATACACATATTATAAAATACAGTTTTAACCTAAAAATCTCATTCCAAAACCATACACACAAAAAAATCATGTGAACATTCTTCACACTTCTTTCATGGATCAATAATAATCTTAAAATTTTCATAAACCAATTTCAAGAAGTATAACATGCATTTTAACATAAAATCCATTAAAAATTGCATTTTTATGGACAAAAAATACCACCATTATAATATCGAACCCATATTTGGAATCCCCAACACCATTTAATTAATCAATTTCATGGACAATAAAAAGACTCCAAAATGATTCAATATGAAGCACACATGAAAACCATTTTTACCAAATAAATCCCAAACATGACAATAAGCATTTAAAAAAACATCATTTATCACAATTAATAATTCTAGTATTAATATAGATGTTTTAAACACACTATTGGAAGCAATAGAACATTTACATAAACTCCTCCAAAACTATGGTTATACATTCAAAACCCATCAATTTTTATAAAGGTGGACAACATTCCATTTTCTGAGAACACATGCCAAAACACCCAATGAACAGATAATCACTTCATTATAAAACCAAATTCCATAATTTTTACACACATAAGAAACCCAAAAATACTAACTGACATGCTTCCAATATTTTTCATAAGCCAAAAAAAACATTCTATGCCACCAAGAGCACACAAAATCCATCTAGACACTATCCCAAAAAAGATAGCATTCAATAATTAAAAAAAAACTCTATTTTACAACTTAAATGTTAAAGAAACATAATTTTGATGGTAAAATTTTATTTAAATATCTATAACAGGTTATAAACATTATATTTCAGGTGTGAATGCTAATAGATCATTTAAACTCATTTACAATCTGTAACCAAAAACAACATAATTTTCACAAAACAAGTCATAAAATACCCTTATTGGAAACTAAATAATTATACTAAAATGTAAAATCAATACCTAGAATTTGTATAAATGGAAAAAAACATGAAAAGTATGTATATTAAATTATAAATGTTGTTCTTGGGACAACTTACATCAAGACCAAGGTCGAATGGAAATGAACACCTGATAACACTTGTCAAGAGTTTATAAACACTAAACCTATAAATAACAACCCCTAATGAGATAAAAAAATCATTAAAAATAACTGTATAACATTACTATATGTCTTCCATGGCAATCAGAGATGATTGTACAACGAAAAATTGTATGGAAGAGGTGTAAGGAGGAGAAAGGTAAAAGAAACTCTCTTTGATAACTAGAGAACTCTTCATATTACCATATATCATCATCCTTAGAGGATATAGAATGTCTTGGAACTAAATGGAGATTATACCGAGGTATTGAAGAACTAGAGAATGAATATTTTGGGGAAAAGTGTAAAAAATGAATGATTTAGGAAAGAAACAAATTACCATTTCAAATCTGGACAATTTGAGACACTTGGATGAAGTTATCACTAATCATTGATTAAGGTGAGGTGAAATGAGGGAAAATGTAACATGAGTTGTGTCTAGGGTATGGGGGACTAGTGAATGGTGGAATTACCCAAAATTTATAAAAAATGATTAAGATATAAAATATGAAATAATTTATTTAAATTGAAAATGGGCTAATGGGCTAGACCAATACCTGAATAATTAACCCAAATCCAGCAAGATCATAAATTCCTATGGAGTGCAAATAGGTATGGTGGATTGAATAATTTAGGGGAGATTAGTAGGAAAGTGTACTATGAGAAGAATGTTAAAAAACAAAGGAGTAATAAAACAAATGATTTTTTTATAACTTGAAATGGGGTCATGGTTTGTCCCAAATCATGAAGTAACCACCCTTTTCACCAAAACCCCCAAATAATATATGGGTCACACATGGTAGGATGATTATAAATTTAAATAAATTAAATTGTATACTATATTATCACCAAAAAGACAAGAAAGGTATTGGAATTTCCATCAAACCCAATCAATACAAAGACAAGAAAACATGGTGTGACAATTCTCTCCACCATTAAAGCTTCCCATCCTCGGGAATCCGTAACACATTCTAACTGAATGGTCAACACGTAAGTATTACTTATAAACATGGTACTACCTCTCAATACAATGACATATCATCCAACATCAATAGAAATTAATCCTTCTTCTAAAAAAACACCGATTCATAATCGCTTCTAGAGAAGCAATGGAGAGATCAAGACACATCCTCCACAACCAAGCTATGAAAAAGACTTTTGTCCTTCTCCCAATGAAATCAACAATCCACCAAACAAAAGTGCACTACAGAAATCTATCAACATGGGTGGGGGTACTATAATAGGATCCCTACCTTTAAATCACCACTACCAACCAATAAATCCTTAAAGGAAAGATCTCGAGACCCACAATGGGTCTTACCAATATTAGATACCAACTAGAAATAAAAAAACAAGGATTCAAAATGAACTAGAATCAGGACTCACCCACACATGCCTACCAAAACTCTCCCACAAAATCGTACAGTCGCATGTTAATATGGTTGCAGCCTGAACATTTAAACCACTCGCTCCCGAATATAGGGGACAAGAATATGTACACAACCTTAGGGATTGATCAAAACATAAAACTCTCAGGGAATAGAGGTAAGGGAACACATATGTTGGTCCACTGAAACAAAAAAAGAAACAGAGTACCACCCAACACTCTCCACCTAAAAATAGGTAAAACCATGTCCACACATAATTAACATTGGCAGTCCACAGAGGGACATTTATCGGAAACCCACTTCTATGAAGGCTTAACCATAGAAACTGATTGAGGGGTTTTTAAACAATCCCTTTGGGGGAAAAGGAACTTTATATTGATAGGAAACCATAATAGAAATTACAAATCTTCCTTACCGTAACGGGGGAGGAAAAAATATAACCCGACTCTCCCAAACACTCGTATTCATAACTACATGCTAGCTTCACTTTGAGACTAATGGATGGAGCATTAATGGTTGAATCATCCAATCCCTCATAGTTAGGTGTTAAGGATCACCACAACACATGAAACCCACTAGCTCAAAAAAAACCTTTACCCATTTAGAGATTTTGTAGATATAGATGAACATTCTCTCTCACTCTGAACAAGGAGTATTATGATCTGGGAATGTGTTTAAGCACATAAATATCACCGAGAAAAACTACCACAATGACAGAATCACAATATCCAAAAGCTTCATTAATCTAATCCCACAAATATATCTATTCCAAAAAACTGGATGACGAATCATTAAAATTGGAAGATTTAACCATTTTTACGTAACCATAGGCATATAAACATGAAATCGTGTAAAATAAGAACAATCTATTGCCACATCCTAACATCCAATATATCATTATAATCCCACTGAACATTACTCATTAACCGAGCCACCAATAAGATCCCATCTCAATACACAACAAGAGTATGAAATCTAGATGACAAGAATGAATACCAAATAAAAAACCTCTAATAAATATGAAAACCTGTCCACCAAAAAATAATTTTATTTGCAAATGTCATTTTATTTATATCAAAAGACTTTGAAAAAACAAACTAACATGATGGATTTCCACATTAACCAATGGTGTTTCATCAAATCTCACTGACATGCTCATTTCTATGCCACCCTTACCACTCAACCACTATTCCATACTGTCCATTCATCCAAATATCAATAAAACCATGCATGTGATTACCCATGAAAACACCATTCTAAAACAAAACTACAACATTCCAATAATCACGTACCTTCCAAAGGGACTCTAATGAGCAAGTCAAGAAACATTTTCAGATTTAAAAAAACAAACCACACTTCATCAATAACATTTTCTTAAAAAATTAACACTTATAATTTTAAAAAACAATCAAAACAACTAAGCTACTCCAAAAAATAGCCTACCATTATCCAAAATTCAGTAAGGACACTTTTTATAATCTAATAGCCAGAGAGACCAAGACCCTTAGCAGGAAAGAACCAAAAAACTAAAAACCAATCTCCAAAACCAATTAAACATATTCACAAACCTTTAAATATCCCATAGAATTCCATTTAAAAAAAATCATAATAAACTTAAAATTATCATGATTTTAAACCATATTCATTCAAAAAACCACATGTGTTGATTAGGGAAAATTAAATCCCATAATATCATATTCATATTATTCCAATGATTTGTTTCACAAAACAAAACATTCCAAAACCTTTCTTATATAAAATTTTTTAAACCAATTTCTACAATTCTCACTTGAGGATTTTCAAAATAATTTTTTAATTCACAAAATATCTAAGAGACCAAAAAAAGGAAAATAATGTCAGTGGTGACTTGATCATATGGTTGGCCACCACATGCCAAACACACCACCAACATGGCGATATATCTGAAGACAATTCCCCCACCTCCACATGGATTCCCAAGCCATGTGTGATCACAAGAACATGTTGTCTAACTCCCCTTATCATATCACAACACCAAACAATCAACAATATCCTAGGACACTAATAAAACAAGAATACCCATGGAAACCCAAGCATCAGAATGAGATATATTTTAAAAAACTCTTCCCACAATTACCCGTGATGTCTCACAAATTTTACTTCATTTGCCTTCACATCCCTCCAAACAACAATGAATATCAAAAAAGAAAGGTCCTCTAAGAGCTGGCAACATATTATACCATTTGGTCAAGAGTCGGCCAGATTTGACCCTGAACCGGTCACCTAGTCTAGGTTGTGGAATGTTTCAAGAGGTGTTTTAGATCCTCATATGATGGAGACACACATAGATGATAATAGTAGAGTGAAAAGAGAACTAATTATCCCACATATTAACAATTTAAGAACTAGTGTCAAAATGGACTGACTAGTACACATTTATATGAATGTTAAATTGAACATTATTTGCATAGGGAAGTTAATGTACAACCGAAAAAAATAACACAACCAACCAAACCTAATTTTTTTTCTCCATGTATCCCAAATGGTTACTCTCCAACACAATGATCACATGTATCCCATGATAATCGTTCCCATGTTAAAACATTCACAAGGGCAAAAATTATAGAAATACTATAGGTGTGAGTATTAATACTTAGTGGGTTATCCTAATATTCGATCCCCAATGCACTTCTTTAAAAAAAAAATCCTCAATTCTATTTTTTAAATACAATAGAAAAAAAATGTTTTCAAAAAATGGTTCCATTTTATAAACATTATAAAATAAAATTCTTGCTTCTTTTCATAACCGTAAAATGCTATTTAACAATTTTAAATAGATGTAACATCAAATTGAAAACAGTTTCCATAGGGCTTATTTATGGAATTTACACATTTAAATAAAACTCACAAACTAGTTAATTTATAAACCAAACAAACCATATGTTGGTGGTTATTAAAACATAATCAATGTGCACAAGTCACAGGAACACCCATATGCACTATTTTGTTTTTGGTCCCATGTACCTCGTATATTTGTGTAAAACAAACCATAAAAATTTACTGGATCTTTTTTACAATCCACTAGTAGGTAATAAATACCTCTAACATATCAGTCCCCAAGAACATCCTCATATTTTATATAGTGTTTTCATCCTCAAACATTCTTTGTGAAATAGAGATGAAACAACTCAAGATCACTATAATTCTAGTACATCTCTTCCCACATATATATGTGGGATTCCCTTTATCTCTAAATGATGTTTCACATATTATTATCTATAGTTTGAACATGAAAATTTCATTTCTAAATCATAAAAACAGAAAAACCCACAAAAATTCTTCACAAATATTTCATGGAACAATAAACAAATTAAAATATTCATAAATCAATTTCATCAAGAATAACAAGGCATTACATAGAAAATCCATTCAAAAATTTCTTTTAAAGGAAAATCCAACCATTATAGTATTAAAACATTTTTGTAAGCCCCGAATCCATTTAATAAATCAATTTCATTGAACCTAAAATGGATATAAATGAGACGACAAGAATCACACATGAACCTTATTTTTATAAAGAAAATGACAAACATGACTTTATGAATTCTTAAACCAAACGACATTTTTCAATGGAATAAATTACACTATTCATATAGAATTTTAAAAACACCATTGTAAGTAATATATAATTTAATAAAAATCCTAAAAACTATTGTTACACATTCAAAATCCATCCTTTTCTATAAATGTGGAAAACATTCCATTTTCCGAGAACGCCTGCCAAGTCACCCTAGAAACTGATACTCACTACATTGTAAAACCCAAAACCATATGAAAACCCACATAAACAACCCAAAAAAATTTATTATAGTGATACCACTATTTCTCATTATCCAAAACATTCATTTTATATCACATTGAGAAAAAAAACTCCAACCTCGCAATTTCTCCAAAACGTGGAATTAAATATTTAATAAAAAACACTATTTAAAAATAAAAATATTATAAAGAAAATTTTGAATTACAAAAAAATATATTTACTTAGATAAACTATGTTATAAAAATTATAAGTCTCAAGTGATAGAAAATGAATGATTTAAAATAACACTTATGGTGAACACTTTACCAAAACAACCCAATTTTCACAAATAAGGCATAAAGTACCCTTCTTACACAATAAATAATTAAAAAGAAGTGTGAAAACTTTTTATTGAAAACATATAATGTCTAAAAATTATTAAATAGAAGATTCTAGAATTATAAATGTATTTATTGGGAGAACCTACCTCAAAACCCAGGGGGAATACAAAAACACACTTGATAACACCTTCTGAGGGTATATAATCCCTAAACCTATGAATACCCACCCCCAAAGATATAAATACACATAAAATTTATGGTTTAACATAACAATATGACTTTCAATGTTATATAATAATATAGAGACAATAAAAACGAGATGTAGGTGGAGGAAGGAGGGGAAAGGAGAAGGAAACTCACCTTTATATCTAGATATCTCTCCATCTTCCCTTATATCCACCCCCTTAGAGGGGAATAAAAGTCATGTAACTCAATGTTGAGGATTAATATGTCATGATGAATAAGGTAATGATTACTTGGGGGAAAATATTAAGAAATTAACGATTTGTTAATGAAAATAATAACTTTTCAAATGTGGATGATTTGAGAAACATTGAAGAACATCGCCCTAATCCATGATGAAGATGAGGTCCATAGAGGGATAGTGGAAAATGGGGGTCCACCGGGGGTTTGGAGACTCAATTGAGAGGTGAGATGGAAAAAATACTAAAAATTAATAGTATATATAAGAAGAATATTAATTTTTAATAACTGGAAACAGGCTCACAAGAAAAACCAATACATAAATAAATATCCCAAATCCACCATGTTTATGAATTCCTAAGTGGTAAAAATGGATATTCTTTGTTTTAATTGGTCATAGTAGTCCAAAGGTTACGTGGAATGGGAGAAATATGTTAAATATATATGTATATATTAAATAAACAAATTTTATTTTTATAACTAGGGATGGGCTCATAGTTTTCCCAAATCATGATGTAACCACCCATTTTTCCAAATCACCCCAAACAAGCTATGGGGAACCCTTGATATGATGATTAGAAATATATGGAACATGAAAAATAAACATTCATCTCACCAAAAACAGTATAATGGGATAAGGATTTCCAAAAAATTGGGTCAATACCAACACATGAAAAACTGAGTGTGACATTGTGGATGCAAATATATTTCTTGTAATTGTTCTAACGGGAACAAATTTATTCAAACTAAGAGATATCACATATCTATCACTATGATTGAATGCACAATCAACTATGTAATTTTAATTATTTCAATAAATATTCAAATATATATATATATATATATATTATCTTGTTTTAAATGTATTTATATTAAAGGATATACATCACAGTAATTTTTTTATCTTTTATATTTATTATAGCTTCCCATATATGAGACAATTTAGGATCACTATAAATTCGGGCATATATATTAACTAAATATAAAATTCATGGACTTGATGGTGCAAAATAAATAGAGTATAAAAGTATTTTTTAAAAACATTCTAATTTATAGTAATGTTATATTCATCATTTCAACAGTTAATTACAGAAGTTATGATTTTTTATTCCTCCTTGGGATTTTCCATTCAAAATATCTTTTTAAACTCCCTACAATATTTTCTTTTGATATGATTATTTAGTTACTATAACATGAAATATTAAATCCCATAAATTATTTCATCTCACAAAATATAGTGATTTCCATGTTATTCTTCATCTTCTAGGAAAATCAATCAAAAATATATACATTATCATAAAAACATATAATGTCAATAACATAATAAATGTTTAATAGTGTACTACTGGAGGTCAATTTCATTTTTCAATATATATAACATTATAATTTAAAAGATCATATATCTAAATAAACCATTTAATTTTTAATAAAAGGCTCATGCATCCTTTTTGATAATATATCACATTCATTGAACTATATTTCACAATTCATTAAATTATCGTAATGGATTCCTATATGTTTTCAATAAAAAAAATTATTACTCACAAAAATGAGTTGAACATTTCACATATAATAAATATACCATGTACCTTATATTATATAAATAATAAGTAACTTTTTAATTAATTATATAATTACCACTTTTCCATATGATTCTTTAATGTTTTTCTCCAAAATGACTTTGTACATATAAAATACAAGTATAAATTTCATTTTTTACACCTCACATTTATCATTAAATTTATTTCTAAAAACTAACATAGTTCTAATTGTATTATTTTTTATATTCATGTCACATGATCCATAATTTTTAATTGCTAATATGATGATGTTATGTATTTATAAAATTGAATAAATCCTTATAGTAAAAAGATACTTAATCATTTGGAGGTGCATCTAATAATATAAATTAAATATTTTTTCAATTGGTTTTATTTTTCCGGTTTGAATGGGTGCATCATCATTTCTAATGTTATTTTAAAGATAAACATAATTACTATATATTTTATGCCTTGATATTTTTTTAATATATATAAACATTTTCATAGGTTTCATTAGACTCTGTGTGGAATGAAATTTGTATATATATAGATTTTTAGTTATTCATTTTTTTAGAAATATAACTTATGTTACCTTCCATAATTTCTTTATCACATATAACTTAAGAATATTAATTTCTATTGTTTTTAGGACCTTTCAAATAAAATTTAAAAAATTATTTTCAACCTTTTATTCCATCATTACTAACCACTAACAATATATATGAATCCCATGAATATTCATTATTTGTATTTCCCCAATATTTTCCATTGTCAGCATTTCAGATCATCAACTAGGTAGGGTTACTACAATCATTGAGGTACTTCACATTTGGGTTTATTTTTTTCTCATTTCATACAGTTTCATTTGTCTATCAGGAATCAGTAAAATACAAAATTTAATATGAATAATTTTCATAACAAATTTTCTTTAAGAATAACATGAATGTTTATTATTTGAAATCATAGTAATCATCTCAATATTGATCTTTATATTTATTTATTCTAAAACATTTACTTTGGGTTTGTGTTATAGAATAATTATCCTTGACTCCAATGTTTTTATAATAAATTTTAAAATACATTTTTGTAAAAAAATTTCACATATCATTTAATATATTTTTGTAAAAACACCATGATAATTATCACTATTTTGAATATTTTGGAAAAGATAATAGCTTAAAACTTGAGAAACATGGATAAATAAATTTTCATCTGAGTGTAGAAATAACTTAATTTAATAAAATATTTTCCACCAATGATATAATTATATATCATTGGACCTCAAAAATCAGAATTAATAAGTATGTGTGTCTTATTGGAATATACCTCAACACATTTTTAACTTTTCTATATGATTTTACCTTTTAATTTTTTTTATTATATATATTTCTATATTGACATGTATTAGTTCTCATATCATATAAATCAATTATATTAAACTCGTATCTATTTATTGATATCTCACAGCATTCTATTCTATATTTTATTCTCATATTTCGAAATTTGGTTGCAAAATTTTCTCAAATCATCAATTTTGAATATTTTTCCACCTCTTCTATAAACAAATTTGTTGAATGATCCATCAGACAATTTTTTTTATAATGTATTATTTTTCATGAAAACAACATTATTTATATAATCACATAATTATATCATTTACAAAGTACATTTTTTATCACTTTAATATTGACTGTTACATTTCAATGTCATATTTGAACCCTATATCAACATTTCCTATTCCATTATTTTTTTGATATATGTAAATTCCAAAAATCACAAACACTCTATGATTTTTTTATTATTCGTGATATTTTTTTATAAAACACATATGTGTATTTATATCTAACTAATATATATGGATTCCCCTTTCTCATTAATTTAAGGAAACATATACAATGAGTGATTTTTATACCTTATTCACCTTCAAAATAGATTATCCTTTTTTGAATATAATTTCCTCTTTATGAGAGATATTATATAATTTTTTTTGTAGATACATAATTTATTTCAACTTAAAAAACATTCACCTATACTCTCCTAAAAAACTATATTTTTCTAGTGAATCATTATTCATAGTTATATTTTTTTTTATAATTTATTTCAAGTTTTTAAATTTTTATCAACATACAGTTGTAAGATTAAATTTACAAAATAAGTATAAAAAATGTATATGAATTTTAACCAAAAAATACTAGATAACTGGTAAATTTTATCATTAACACAAAAAAAATATTGACTATAATTTTAATTTTATTAACCAAAATTACATTATTCAAAAAAATTTGAAGAATGATTCCCTTCTTTCCACACATTTTATTTTTTAATGTTAAACATGTATCTAATTAATTTTTAATTTACCGATTATTTAAATATTGGAAATTTAATCCAATAGTATTATTCATAGATAAATTATTTTATATCATATAGTTAAAGATTTATACTATTAATTTGAGTTCAAGTTAATAAGAAATTCAAATGTCTTATAACTCACATCCACTATATTATTGTAGTTATTCATCATATTTATTATGTCAATTCTATTTGAATATTTTTTAATTGAGTTTTTAAAATTTCATACATTCCAATATGATTTTATCTTCTAAATAATTTAGTATCATTATGTGTTCCACATCATTCATTATGTTGTGTTTGATATCCCCAATTATATTAGATTGTTTATTGATTAGATCGTTGAATAATTCTATTTTAATTCAAGGATGATTCTATAAAATGTTTCTTTATTCCATTAGTTTCATTTTTTGACAAATAATTGTTTCTTGTGATGATTTTATCATATTATCGATAAATGTTATATATCCTTTTTGATCGCTACATGAGGATTATTATTGTTTCCTTATATAATCATGAAGTGATTTAAATTATCAACAATATCAGGTTAAATAAGATTTCTTGACAATGGGAATGTTTCATTATCTTTACAAATCATATTTGTTATTTTAATTCATGAAAACTTCATTCCTCGCTCATATAATTCCAATCACATTATATATATTTTCCAAAATTGGTTTATGAAATTTCTCATTATGGACATCATCTTCATTCACTACTATATTTCATTTTTTTCCAAATTTATTATTTTAAAGTTACCATATAATATATAAAATGGATTTTATGAAATCATTTATATTATCATATTATCTCAAATGAAACTAAATATTAAATGTACAAGTCACACATTCATTTGATCAATGTTTAGTCTCAATGTCGGTACCTCCTCCTCCCCATGGATGCAATCATTCCACTTCAAATTTTATTTACTTATAATGAATCAACAAATAAAATTAGTTAAGGTGTCATCATCCTCATCCATGACGTGTTTCCCAACACTACCTACAATCCAAATATATTTATATTATGATAATATATAAATTTTTTTTGTTGATGTTATGAGAGATCACATGGGAATATAGGATACCTTAGTAACTATTATTTATCTTCATATTGGGCCTTTAAAATAACCATATTAGTTTTTTCTTACCAAATTATGATTTATAAATTAAAATATATGATGATAAACATTGAAATATTTATCTTTTTAAAATCCTGATAAATTATTATTTTATCTACCTATATAATTTTTATCATAAAATACTCAAACATTGATGATTTTTTATTAATTTATGGATTTCATTTAAGAGAAATTATTTTTGTTCCATTAGATCAATATTTTTAAGATTTTTAGTATACCTAGTAAAAAAAATAAACTTTTATCTATAGTCCAGATATAAAAAATAATCTATAATTAAAATATTTGACAAAAAAATTCTCAATATCAATGTTATTACTCAAATGTATATTTATATTTTCGATTAATTTATTCAATAAATTTATATATTTTATGTTCAACCCCGATCTAAAAATATTTTCTTCATAATTTAACTCTAATATCTAAGGAAATTCCAATAACACCCTCTTTTTTATTTTCATTGATAAATAAGTTATTCTAGTATTCCAACAATAGTGATCACCATTTAAAATAAAATATGTTTATAATAATTTCCGGATTCTCGAAATATTGATTCTTGATAAAATATTATCATTTAACTATACCATCTTTAACTGATTACACCATCTAATTTACTTCACATAAATATAGTTTTTCATCACAGTTACACACATATTATAAAAATAGATTACATTAAATAAAACAATTTTACATTTAGAAAATTTAATTTTATGTGACATATAAACTTCATTAAAATACAAAAAAATTTTATATAATATATTTAAATTCATCTGACATCATAAACTACTGATATTTTTGAAACTATTGTATTTTACAAAATCAATAATTACATCAAATGACATATCAATTATTTTTTTACAAGATCCCACATAAACCAAAATTTTATTTGTGATGTTTAATGCACTAGATATTTTTATTGGGGATCACCATTTTAAATTTCCTAATAACATCTATTCTCATTTTTAATATATAATTTATTATTCAATACTCTTATCTATTTTTATTTAATTACACTTAATACACATGTATGGTGATAGAGTAAAATGACTACAATAATCTTCCCATAAAATGAATGTTATTATGTTCTACTCATCCTTGCATAATTTAGGTTATCCTTACATTCCATTATGGCACATATAGAAATTCAATGATCATTATGGAAACAGAATGAATCTTGTACAATAAGGAAATGACACTTAACGAATAATTATCACCTTTATGAAATTTAATAACTCATACCAAAATTCTATTTAAAATAAATAAATGAAACTAATATTACAGAATAAGGAAATGAATATTAATGAATATATAAATAAAACATATAGAATCATGATCATCATTATATGATTCTCGTAGATGTTAAGGAATGTTATGTTTCGTATTAAATATAAACCAATAATGTAGAATATGGGTACTAAATTCATTTTTTTGGATTCTCATCTATAGTTCATAATGTATTTCATAATAATACATACTAAAAGTAGATGAACCTTATTAATATTTAGTGACACATAGAATAATTCCTTTAACATCTTTTCTCTTCATCAATAGATTTTAATATTTTATCAAATCCAACCAGAATAGTTGAAAATTGTTTTACACCATCAACCAAACACTAAGAAACATTCAAAAAAATTATAAAATAAACTCATATGATATGAAATATTCCCCATTAATGCTATAAAAAATATAAATCCATCAATAATTTCTTTAGTTATGTCAATGATCAACATTTAGTACTAATATTTCTAAAAATAGATCACCCAACAAGTCTGGATACCATTTCCTATGGATTTCCATGTTTTGGATAATTTTTGTATCAATTAATATTAATTTATATGTTAATAAATTTCCAAAGAATTTTTTTTTGTGTTTCATGAATTTCATAACATTGGATTTCTATGAATTATCTCTTATAGTGAGGGAGGGTGATCATACATTGGATGACCATACCTAGATTCTAATTAGAGTTGTATAAAAGAATCCAATACTTGTGAGATAAGATTTTTTGATATCTCTCAGTTTGGTTTTCTCATTATAAATTTGATTTAATCTATTATAAATATGTTGATTGGCATAGAAATGCTCATATTTTGTTGCTAATTTATTCCCCTAAAAAAATGATATGATTTTAGTCTTCTTAATGATATTATATTTTGTGGTTGGGGAATATAAATATTTGGTATGTTCCTTTGAACATAGTTGCTTGATACCACCAATGTCGTGTTCGTCATGCTTGAAATTTATTTATTCATATGTATTCATGAGAAAATAGATACTCGAATGATATGCCACATGTTTCTTCCACGTCCACTATTGTTAGAATGATATCATCATCTACTCTAATTTTTTTTGATTAATAATATTTTAATTTGTGCCTAATTCTCACTCAGTTGGATCTCATACATTTTATTCTCTTCAATATTGGTCCTCATTGTTTAGTGACATAGACGTTTCTATTGATATAAATTTTATGTGTGTCCATGGTTTATTTTTTATTATTTGATGAATATATTATTGGATGTGTTCTTCCATGGCGAGTTCTCTAAAATATTTTCCGTCCATGTTGGTGGTGTCTTAATGGTGGGTAGAACATGTATCATTGTTGAATTTATTTTTTCTCCACGTATGGGTTTTTTATTTTTTGTCTTTATTTTTAGAATGTATTTCTATTTATATTCATTCATGATTTTTGGGATCTATTTCAATTTAAATGAATATCAAATCATGAAAAAATATAAAAAATGGTTGTTTTATTGTATTTATAATTTGGGTGGAAAACCACAGTAGAGACCTGAAAATCACATAAAAAATAATGTCATAGTGGATCATTATTAATTAAAAATAATAATGATCTACACAAGAATAACTTAGGACTAATCACTTCAGAAACATGGTCACATATGAAAAATGTACTAAAGATAGCTACATCATCTCCAAATAAATTATTCATATCTAGAACCCTTAATGACATAACATACATAATACATTTCATTATATCCTTTTGAATGTAATCATTAAAAGGGTGAGCTTAGATGGTCAGTGAGGGTTAACAAGGGATATATGAATAAAACATGAGCATTTGGAGACGATAACATGTTGATAATACTAGAAAAACATATCCTTAATATCATATATCCTAAATTTGAGTCGTCGAATAAATCAGGGTATTTCATAACTCTAGAATCATAGTGGAATCCAAGATAATGGACAACGATAGAATTACAATGTGATAAGACAAGGATTCATGGATTATAAATACATTTTAGCATCATGTGTCAAGGGTATTAACCAAGACATTAATAACATGTTAGGCTTGGGATAACCACCTATGTATACACATAATGATTCAGATAACCACCCAATTTACCTCTTTTGGGCTAGGGATATCCACTCTTGTACCTTCATTTGGTCTTTGAATAACCTAACGCGTAACCATTTTCTCATATAAAATAAATTATTACCCAATGCATTGGAGAGTTATATACTCTCCACATATAACAAAATAAAAATCATACATACCATTTTTATAAGATCATAAATCATTTATCAAATCTAAACCCATTAAATAAATTGAACTCATGTACATTTGATTATAGAAACCAATATTCAAAGAAAATAGATTTCAAGAATGATCTTATAATTTCAGAATATATTTACCTATTGAATAGGATATTTGATTCATAAAAAAATTTCATCCTATATGTAATGGAATAAAATTGGGTTTCTTAAACACCTTATCATCATAATCAATACCCATCCAGATAATTAATAATAATTCAATACATGGATTTTCACCCCCATAAATCATATGTAACCTCAAAGGCCCTCATTTTGAATGGAATTTTATTTTGATATGTCAAATGGAAAACTTCATAAGGAATATAATTTTAAACATTGAAATTCAAATTTTAAATAATATAAATAATAATACCTATTAAAAATACAATATCATTGAAAATAAATTTAAAATCATAAAATAGAATATTAAAATATTTAAACTAAAACTTATGGAAAATAACATTTTCACATTGGAAAAAAATAAAAATATAAAACGTTTTTAATTTACATTACATTAAAAATAACCTTTTATAACTATGAATTAAAATTTATAACATTTAGTGGTCCTGATGGTGGAAAAATATTTTCATGTCATACATGTTTAAAACATATATTCCGTTCAAATTATTAGTATACAGTTAAAATGCATTTTTTGTTAAAAAAACATAAAATTTCATATTAATTTTTTCAAAAAAAAAACTGGTTTAATATTTACATTAAACGATTTTAGATGAATATGAAAATATTTGTAGAAATAAAATTATATAACATTTTAGTGGATGAATATTTATTTTTGACCGAAGGATAACATAAAGTCATCTATCATGAAAAATATTCATTTGAAATCATGATTACATATAGAGAGGAAAATGATGGAAATATATGTATTTTAATGGAATAAATAGATGTAAAAAAGTTAAAATGATTCTTGAGAGTATATTATATTATTTCAACATTAAAAACTACATAGTGAATAACCTTAGAAAATGATGATATTGTAATTGTAAAACAGTTACAACTTTGATCACATTTGAATTTTTATCCCCATAAAAGTTAATAAATTAGATGTATTTTTTATATATTAATTTTTATGATAGTAATAATAAATTTTATTATTTATCAGTACTTACAACACAAAAATTTTATAGTTTTTGTAAAAGGCATGTGTTATACAGAAATAAATGAGATGAGAATCCATTAAAAATGTGTTAATATTTTGAAATATAAACCAAAAAAATAGTATAATCATATTAAATATTGAATATCCTGAAAATAATTATATTCATGATATAAATTTCAAGATTTTTGGTATATACCCTTCATAAAATTATATTGGTATATGACCCAACATTTGTCTCAAATAAAAAACATTGTGGAAAACTTCCTCACAGATTTAGTAATATTTTGAATTATAATCCCATATAATGAGTAACATAAAATATAACATTAAATAAAATAAAATTAATAATTTTCATTTTATAATATTTAAATTGGGGATTATACACACTAAAAAAATGAATTGGTGGTTAATATGGCATATATCTCCGAGAAATACAAGAGATGCTAAAATCCCTAACTGATATGGTAGCATTAGAACTATAAACCACATTAAAAAGAATTACTATTAAAGATTTATATGACCTTATAATTATAATGATAATCATCATAAAAACATTCATGGGTAGTATATACATCAAATAAGTGAAACATGTTGTGAATATGGCATTTATCAAAAAGAAAATTCAACTTAGATGGAAATACCTTACTTTAAGACTCAACAACCTTCTAATATGATCACACCTACAATATAATAAATATAATTTTATGTTGAGTATTTTATAATCCATAATTCCATATATTAATATATGTATTATATATTTAAGACCAACCATTACAATTTTACATAAAATATTTTTCAAAACCAAATTTCTTTTAATATCAACGATGTTTTTTTTGTGTTTGTTTTTATGTATTATATTTACGCATGTTGATTTTATGATAAATATAAATTGAAAATAATAATAATTTAATATATAAATAAAGAACAATCATGATTCATTTTGGATGATAGTGCAATACTCCAATAGGGTCACTCCCATAAATTTGTTTATAGTCATTTAGAAGGGAGCGAGAAGAAAAATACAAAAATTTACAATCATTTGGATCTCCTTTTCATGCTAATAAATTTTCTACATTGTTTCCATAAACAAAATTATGACCCAAAAGAATATTTAGATCAATAAAAATCAAATATATTATGATAATATATATCAAGTCCATTTTTTAATATATCTCTTATATTGAAAACCAAATAGCATTTTGGAATCTGACATAACCACCAAGATGAAAATGTTGTGAGGACTGCACAAGGACACCCCACTAATAGAATATTTAACCACTGGTCCAATAGAGATTCCAAGGAAAGAATACTAAACACAAACATAATATAACATCTAATATGTCATAGAAGTCCCCCTCCCCTTAACTATTCCATATAGGATCTATCAAAATTATTTTTGGGGGAAATGGTTAGTGGTTTCCAAGAAACCCATATTCCCTATTTATTTCCTTCTCATATATATACAATGAGTAAAACCCATGGTACTAAATTTTAAATAGATTTAAAATATACTATTCTAGGAATGAGGGACCATAGTCCATAAACTAGAATGTTTCCCCATACCTTCATGAATTAATGGGAATGGATTTGGATTTGTGTTCCTTATTACATGCCACAAAAATAACCAAACAACTGGATGAAAATTCATTCTCTAAACATTAATGTCCATATCACTCTGGAAAACCCCATAAAACCTGGATTTAAATAATTAAAATGTTATGAATAAGATATTTATTAGACCTATAGTATTGTTGAAAACATTCCAGATAACCACCACTGTGTCCCCAGCAATGAAAATGATCCATATAGATTCATATTAAAGAGCCACACATCACTATCCTCAAGAAGCAAGAGGGGACCCCTTCATCTATATAATTTCATTTGTAACCAAGTAATAATTACTCATATTCCAAAAAAATAAGTCTTATTTGATTGGAATCATTATTCACCACTATTTATCCATGCAAGAATCATGATTACTTCTTGTACGTATCAAAGTGTAAAAATCTAGGATGTTGACCTGTGATTATTTGGAGACAAAAAACACCAATATTACTTGTTTCTATGGAAAATATTTTCATATATTCCATATTTTCTGGTGATCCAAATGAAAACTATTAAATACAAGAAATGAAAATTAGTCCTTGAAAGATATTTTTGGTAATGGACATCCTGAAAAAAAAGCCTTACTAGACCAATTATCATTCTAGATATTGATCTCTTCATATCCAACCACCATGCAGAACTTTTCATCCATTATTTTTAAATGTTCTATCATGAAGCATGAAATTTATGGAATCCTCCACATTGAAAAAGCCCACACACTCTAGTTTTATCACATTATGTGTCTCGTAAACCTCACCAAAATATAATTTCATTCAATGATTTCCCATCCATTCATGGTCGGCATGCCTTTCGTTGCATCTAAAACACTTAAAATATTATCTCTTCCTTCATCCACTTGCATGAAAAATATTTTCAACGCCACCAAATGGAATATTAATATTTTTTTAGCACATCATATGAATGTTTTCATGATTTTATCAATCAAATGCATTGTTAATTTTGGATCCTTAGTTAATAATAGAACATTAATTGGAATTGAGGTGAGGATGAAATTAACCAATTTCATTCATCCTTCTAATGAATGAAACAAATTTTCAAGTCAAAAATAATACCGTTAGTACATTATGTGATTTCTTTAAGTATTTCTTTCTTGATTTGACCATCTGAAATAGGATCACTATGATAATCTAGTACAAGATCACTATTTTGAATTATCAACATGTTTTTGATGCTTTTTCTATGCTTGAGTGAATTATTTAGAGATATATACACTACTCTTCCCCTAGTTGACCCATTTTCCAATTTGGTAGCCATAAATTTCGATGAATTTTTTGATACATTTAATGAAACAATGTCCACCATTAATGAATACATTGACACCATCATCAAACATAAGAGGAGAAATCATGGCACCGTGTATCTGGTCTTGGATGGCATAATTTCTATCTCCTGAATGATTTATTATATGTTCCTTGGAATTTAATCTTGAGATAAAATAAAAATATTTAGAGATATAGGTTCACCTTATATATATCCACACACTATGTCGATGAATCTAATACCTTTTCTCATTGATGATATGGAAATCCTTGGTGAGGATAAGAATGAATAACATAGGTCAAAAACACATTCATTAGACTCCAATCTTCTCCTTACATTGAAAATAAAGTTCCATTATATACTATTTTAATAACTTTTCATGTCCATTATGATTATATCATGCGAAAAGAGTGATTTTTTGTCAATATAATCCTTTATTTATTTAACTATATATATTGCCAATTATATACTCCAGTCTTGGGTAATTCTATGTTGTTACTTCATATGAATATCGAAATCATCCAATTTAATATTCATTTTATACAAAAGATCAATGTAATTTAAGAAAAAAAATAAAAGGATGATAGGCAGGAATTTTTTTATGGTAGTAGGACTCTAATTCTTCGGTACTAAATACACCATAGAAACACACACTGCCCATGGATGAACCCCTATATTAATGTAATCTTGAATGATTTTTAAACATACATCCTGATAATATCTCATGATGTCATTATCAATAATCTGCTGAATCCATTGGGCCATAGAGAACATTTAGATTTAATGATAAGAACTACCTCTTGAATTACATCCCCATATGGAATAATTTATTTCTCTTCACTGCCATTGTCTTTATGTTTCCATGGAGTAAACTATATAAATTTATCCATGCATGTTACAACATATTTCATCTCTCATTGAATATCCTTGGGCCAACTATTAGATTGTTGGAATACGTACACATTAACATTGTTTCCATATTATTGACAGACGAAATGAAATAAATTAAATAATATATTACATTTTTACAACAATTTTTTCATACATAGCAGGAATACTCAATAAATATATCCTAGATGCAAACCATTCGTGTAAAACAAATCACATCACTTTTTGATGAGGTAGTCTACCATATATAGGAATGAAGTTATCATATACCCCCCAATTTCAAAAGAAATAAGGTATATGTGATATTATAAATAGATAATTATGATTATGTTTACATATAATATATATTTGATTAATCCATCCTTGTAATGGCCCAGACCTCTCCGGTCCATTACATTGTGAAAATGTGGTGTTGGAGGTGTTCCGGGAGGTCAAGTTAACTTATCCCCAACACTTTTCCAAATTTCCAGTACTGTGAACAGTGATTCCAGTTTTATGAACAGTATCGGTTGGTGAATAGTGTTTCTATCGGTGAGGTTCAGTGAACAATGTTTCTATCGGTGGACTTCTAACGGTAGACATGAATAGTGTTTCTAGAACGGTAACCTTCTATCGGTGGACTTCTAACGGTGGACTTGAACAGTGTTTCTAGAATGGTAACTTTATATCAGTAGACTTCTAACGGTAGACTTGAACAGTGTTTCCAGAACAATAACCTTCTATCGGTAGAATTCTAATGGTAGACTTGAACAGTGTTTCCAGAACGGTAACCTTCTATCAGTAGACTTCTAATGGTAGACTTGAACAGTGTTTCCAGAACGGTAACCTTCTAACGGTGACCTTCTAAAGGTAGACTTGAACAGTGTTTCCAGAACTGTAACCTTCTATCGGTGGACTTCTAACGGTAGACTTGAACAGTGTTTCCAGAACGGTAACCTTCTAACGGTGACCTTCTAATGGTAGCCTTGAACAGTGTTTCCAGCTTCCTACAGTTTCACCCCTTTGACGTTTCCTTTGACGTAAAATACATTTAAACCTTATTTTAAGGACTCTTAAGGCCAATTCAAATGCCATAAATCCTATATTAATTATTCCTAAGGCCGGGATGTATTTACTTGGTCATACCGTGGGGGTTAATACAATCCATTTTTAATGTAGAATTAACCGGATCTTAAACCGTCGCCCCATCAAATCATTAAAAAAGGGACGAGATATCATTCTCCCATGTTCTTCCTCTTTGTTCTTGGCTATGAGATGCTAAAACCTTTCAATCCTTCCCATAAGAGTTTCACAATCAAACATTACTCCTCATATCAGTTCCGCTCTGTTTTGATGCAACCAAGCTGTGTCAATCATTCTTCGATATAAGGTATGTTTATCATCATTCTTTGGTGGGTCATCTTCTCTTGTTATCTTTTCAATATTAGCATGTAATCTCCATGCTTCTAATGGAGTTTTCTTGGGGTTTGGTTGGTGCGGACGTACCGTGGAATCCTAGGGTGGATGCAGTTGTCGCAAGAGGAGGATTATGACAGGTTGTGTGGATAAAGGATTTCAAGAACTCTTTGAGGTAGGGGATTCATGGCTACTCTGATTTTATATGTGCAATCGTAGAATTAGCATGATTTAGTCCTTTGGATCACAATTAAATTGACCTAATTAAATACTTGAACCGGATTAAAAGAATTGGTTGATCACATGTTGTTATTTTATACCGTGATAACAGTTTACCTCATGTTTTTCTAGATAGAGTGATATCTATGATCTCATTGATTTGTTGTTCGTTCATGATATAAATTGATAATGAACGTAAAGCCGGAATTAACTATTAATTAATTGGCTAAAGATAAAGAGGCAAGTAAATTAATCTAGTTATTGTCATTGTTTTAGCTGTTCTAATTTAAGGATAATCAAATTAGGGAAGTAAGCGTGGTTATTTAATTGTGATAGCTTACTGATTAGGTATCCCGTAATTGGAACCTACGAATAACAAATTTTCTAATTCAATATGGATTAAAGAACAGATTATGTGGGAATTTCGAAAAGGGTTCTGAGTTACCCTCTTGATTGTTAAAGGGTTAAGATCCCATGGTTCTGATTGTTGTTTTCCTGCTTCTTGTGCTATGATGTGAGCCTGGATGGCTGTTGTGATATGTGGAGGCATGGAGGCCTTGTGGTGGTGGCAGAAGATGACGCCTAGAGTGGCGAGATGCATCGGTTTATGTATGTGGGTGTCGGGGAGGACACCAGGGGTGATGGAATGGGATGGATGTGGTTGCTGGATGCTTTTGGTTTTCATTGAATGTTAATCTGCATTGCTTTTCCCCACTACTCAAGGAAGCTGGTATTGCTGCCCTTCTTCCGAAGGAGGCGAAGACACACGGGGCATGACACGTGCTTTCCGTGTTTAGCCACTCGAGGGAGAATGGGTCTATGCCCTTTCTATAGGCGGCAAAAACTCGACAGGTAGTATATCTACTCACCATTTTGAGCCTCCTTTGTGTTTAGAAGCATATGATGATTTTCTAGAATTCCTGGGAATATGAAAAAGTAATTCTGTAATGAATGTTTGATTAAATGGGTAAAATCCACGAGGATGGAGATACTAGAATTTAAGGGTGATGTGAATCTTAAAAGGAGCAGTTGATTTTGAATGTGATTCCAATTTAGTTAAATGTGGAATTGTTCATGGTTAATTAATGTTTAAATAATTAATTAACGTATAGTGGAACAGATAAAATGAGAATGGAGTAATCTAATAAATCTCTTCAAATGTTGTGTTCTTATAGGACACCTAGTCTTAGAAGTAGCATCATGGAGTCTGAGAGACGTTAGCTGTAGTTGTATCTAAGAATAGGTAATGCCCATAGTGTGGATGTGAGTTATATATATATTATGTACTTTTTGTGTTTCTATACGCTACTCCACCCTGTCGGTAAGGGAAACTTACACCCTGGAGGTTCTGAGCCCTGGGGGGTGTTTTCCCCCACATTCTGATGGGAGGTCGAATTGATGGCTACCCCCTTTTTGGCTCTGCTCTCTTCTCTTGGTAGATACATGTGCCAACAGGCACAACTGTTAGTTTCCCCATATACGTGTGTAGAGGGCTGTAATGGCTTGTGGTTATTTCACACACATATATTCTGGATATAGTATCCTATGGACTACTATAGGTGTAATCTGTATAGGCTGCCATGGCTTGAGGTTCCCTACTCTGTGTATGGGCTGTAATGGCTTGAGTTATAATACCCGATGTATGATACACGTTATGCAGGCTGTGGTGGCTCCCAAAACATACATGGTTACTATTGGTTGTGAGGATGGTGTGGTGCTTCGCCCAGGTGTCTGCGGGCATGCCTTTTTGGTGCACAAGGTGCAGATTGTGGAGCTTAGCCCAGGTGTCTGCAGGTAAGCCTTTGGAGAGAGATGCACAGGACGTATGTCGTTGGGGAAAATCGGCAAACCAGTGGGGAAGTAGTAGCGGGGTACCCTTGAGATTCTTTACTATATTCTATATTCTTGTATTCATTACATGGTGAGAGTATCCATGGTGAGGTTGGGAACTTAGTATACCTGTTTAGGTGACGAGTTAGTTTCACTTGTTGTTCACTGGGCTTTAGCATGCTTTAATTACTTTTGCACGAGAGGCTTGGGGAGGATCATACTGAGTATACTGTTATACTCACCCTATGTATATATAAACTGTTTTCAGGTCATATGGAGCAGTTTGGGGATCAAGTTGGTTACTACTAGCTTGTGGATGGAGGAGGAGTTGTTTGGGCTTGTGGTCGCTGCCGTTTTACTTTCTTTTGGGTACATTTAGTTTCCCCTTTTAGTTATAGTAATTTTGCATGAAATTTCATATATGTACTTTTATTTCTTTTATATTTCAATTCTGAGTTGGAGTTGATTGGAGTCTATTCTATCTCTCTCTTCTGCATGTGTTCTCTTGGAGGGTAATGCCTCCCATTTGTATGTTTATTATACCCTCGGTGCTAGTCGCCAACCCGGGGCCTACTGGAGGCGGGACTCGGGGGGTCATTATCTCTCTTCTCACATTGCCGGCCTAGGATGGGTACACTTTTTGGGGAGGGGGTTGTGACAGAGTGGTATCAGAGCTCTGGTTGACAGATAGGATGGAGTTTGGAGTTAGGCATAGGTGAGGATGCATGGGATGGTAGGGAAACAGTGTCATTCATGTTTAGCAAGTGGGGTAAACACTGGAGACCGGCAGAGACATAGGCGTTTAGGGCCCCCTATGATCTATTGCACGGACCTTTAAGTTTACGATGGATACTAAACAAAGTGATAATGGTTGCGGGGTAGAGACCTAGGAAAGGATCATGCATCATTATTCTTTGCGCCTGTGTTTGAATGGGTAGACCATGGGATAGTTAACTTAAAAAAAATTAATAAAACAAAACAATTAATTAATTAATGTTGAGTCTTCCATATTCCAGGATTAGGAGCTCTAATAGTTGTTATTTTATAGGTATGGCTCCAGGTCGACGTCCTCGTCAGGTTTGCGTAGAAGGTGCCCAGCAGGCTGTTCCAGCAGATCGCCGCCGGGTAGAGGTTGACGACGATGACACTTGGAGGAAGACACTCCGAGAGTTTCAGCACCAGAGTCTACAGAAGTACGAGGGCTCCGTTTCAGATGCAGTCACAGAAGACTGGTTGGAGGAGGTCAAGATAGGCTTCAGTTCGATTCGTGCTCATAAAGAACACTGGGTGTCCTTGGTTGTGAAGATGTTGCGTGGATAAGAGAGGCAATGGTGGTTCTTGTTCCTCGGGGATCGTGAGAAGTCATAGATCTCATGGGAGGAGTGTCAAGACAGGTTTAGAGTCAAGTTTCTTTCTTCGACTGCGAAGGCGTCCAGTCGCCAGGAGCTTCTTACCCTTCCACAGGGGAGCTCCAGTGTTCGAGAGTTTGGAATCCATTTTAGGAACCTTCTACGATAGGCTTCAGACCTGTTACCAGATGAGGAGGCCAGGGCGAGGCATTTCGAGGAGGCTTTGCGTCCATAGATCCAGCGCCATGTCACCCCATTTATGCTAAAGAAATATCTTGAGGTGCTGGCAAGGGTAGAGGATGTTGAGAGGACTTTGGCTAGGACTGGATCATCACGAGAGGGGAATCATCATGATTCCTCATGAAGCAAAGCTGTGGTCCGGGGATCCCAGTTTTCAGGGAAGAAGAGTTTTTGTTCACCTGGGGGTAGGTACCAGCCCTTCCCATCTCGTTTCTATGGAGGCAGCATCTCTCAGGCTTATACTAAGGGATCAGGAGCTTGTTTTTCTTGTGATGGTCGTGGTCATCAGTAGCGGGAGTGCCTGACTTTTCAGAGACGTCATCGTGCACCGGGCGCTCCACTCCAGGTTCCTCCATTGAGGCAGTTCCATCCCAGGCAGCAGCAGCTGTTTGCACCAGCTTTAGATCACCCGAGGGTAGATGAAGCAGGCAGAGGACATCCCCATGATGCTCCCCGTCCTCAGAGAGAAGAGTGCGGCCGTGGTGGTGGTCATGATCATGGTCCGAGAGGCCGTGGAGGAGGTCGTGGTCAGCTCCATGCTCTAGCGTTTCCAGCCCCAGGTGAGCCATATGTCATTCGAGGCATCATTTTCTTGTTTTCTAACTTAGTGTATGACTTGTTTGATTCAGGAGCAACACCCTCCTTCATATCACCTACCCTTGCCCATGCTTTGGGACTTGAGGTAGAGAGGATTCCAGTGCCCTTGGCGTTGACTACGCCAGTTGAAGGTCGAGCCAACTTGTTTGAAGTATGTAGAGACTGTGAGCTAGTTTTGGGGCAACACCACTCTTGGGGCGATTTCCTATATTTACGAATACAACCATATGATGTCATACTCGACATGGATTGGTTGTATTCAGTGCAGACTATTATGGATTACTACAAGAAGAAGGTCGTTTTCTTTGATGCAGATGGAGAGAAAGTGGTGTTTGTGGGTGAGAGAGATCCTCGGATGAGTCATAGACGAGTTCCATCCTTATCATCCAAGACGGTTGGGATGATGCTGAGTTCTTCAGAGCTTCAACAGTCAGTGTTTCCTAGGGTCGTAGAGGAGTACCCTGACATATTTCCAAAAGAGGTTGTATCCTTACCCCCTCGATGAGAGATCGATTTTGGGATCGAGCTACAGCCAGGAGCGTCTCCTATCTCTATGTCTCCGTATAGGATGGCCCCTTCTGAGTTACGAGAGCTACGTATTCAGCTTGATGGTTTGTTGCAGTGCGGTTTTGTTCGGCCAAGTGTGTCACCGTGGGGAGCGCCAGTTTTGTTTTTGAAAAAGGCTGACGACAGTTTGCTGTTGTGTGTCGATTATCATCGATTATACAAAGTGACAATAAAGAACCGCTATCCTCTTCCACGGATTAATGACCTATTCGATCAACATAAAGGGGCATGTTGGTTCTCAAAGATCGACCTGCGGTCAGGATATTATCATATGCATGTAAAGGATGAGGATATCCCGAAGACTGCTTTCCATTGTCGTCATGGGCATTATGAGTTTGTTGTAATGCCATTATGCGTGACGAATGCTCCAGCTGTTTTCATGGGGTTTATGAATGCTGTGTTCTGTGAATTCCTGGACAAGTTTGTTTTGGTTTTCATCGACGACATCCTTGTGTACTCCACATCTGAAGAAAAGCATGCAGAGCATCTACGGGCCGTTTTGGGAGTTCTTCACCAACATCAGTTGTTTGGGAAGTTTTCTATGTGTGAGTTTTGGTCTCGAGAAGTTCGTTTCTTGGGGATTGTTGTGTCCCAACAGGGAGTAGCTGTGGATCCGTCGAAGATAGAAGAAGTGGTGTCTTGGGCAGCCCCCAAGACCGTGTCAGAGGTGTGAAGTTTCCTTCGTCTCGCAGGCTATTATAGGAGGTTTGTAGCCAATTTCTCACGAGTTGCGACTCCTCTGACAGCTTTGACTAGGAAGAATCAAGCGTTAATATGGACTGATCAGTGTTAGGAAGCTTTCGAGTATCTAAAGGAGAAGTTGGTAAGTTCTCCAGTCCTTTGTCTTCCAGTGGAGGGAGTCCGGTTTGATGTTTTCTGTGATGCTTCACATCTGGGGCGAGGTTGTGTTCTCATGTAGTAGAGGTCAGTTGTTTCTTATGAGTCTCGACAGTTGCGTCCCCATGAATGCAACTATGACACCCATGATCTTGAGTTGGCAGCCATGGTGTTTGCTCTGATGTTGTGGAAACATTACCTCATTGGGGAGCACTTTGTGGTTTTCACCGATCATTATAGTTTGATGTATGTTTTCTCCCAACATGACTTGAACTTGAGGCATCGTCGGTGGATGGAGTTCTTGCAGGAATATGAATTTGAAATATCGTATACACCTGGAAAATGGAATTTTGTAGCTGATGCACTAAGCCGAAAGTCACGTAATGATGTTGTGCATGAATCTGGTGATTTCTAGAGAGTGATGGAAGAGCTATCATCTTTGCATCTTGATATGGGAGAAGTTGGGGGTAGAGGTTGTCTTTTCCAGATGACTGTGCAGTCATCCCTGATGCAGAAGGATGACGAGTCTCAGTTGGGTGATCTAGAGGTGGAAGTTTGGAGAGACATAGTTGTTTGTGGTGAGTCCCCTGATGGTTGGTCGGATGATGAACAACATCGAGTGTTGTATCATGGCAGGCTTTTTATTCCCTTGGCTATGCGCGTGACGGTTCTCCGAGAGTTCCATAGTTCACCCTTGGAAGTACATCCTGGTGTGATGAAGATGTACCGATCCTTGAGGAGTCAGTTTTGGTGGCCTGGGCTGAAGCGTGCTATTGCAGAGTGTGGGTCTCGATGTTTAGTCTGCTAGAAGGTGAAGGCTGAACACCGTGATCCTGGTTGTCTTCTCCAGCAATTAGAGATTCGTCAGTGGAAGTGTGAGGACATCTCAATGGACTTTGTTATAGGTTTACCTCGAGATCCGGGAGGACATGATTCTATATGGGTGGTCGTGGGTCGTTTAACAAAGTCGGCCCACTTCATAACGATCAAGGAGTCGAGCTCAGTGGAAGTTTTGTCGAGGCAGTATCTAGAGGAGGTGGTGAGACTTCATGGAGTACCTAGGACGATCATTTCTGATCGAGATCCTTGTTTTACCTCCAGGGTGTGGAGAGGTCTCCAGCATGCTTTTGGCCCTCAACTGTGCCTTAGCACTGCTTTTCATCCTCAAACGGATGGTCAGACAGAGCGAACCATCCAGACTCTTGAAGACATGTGGGGCTCTTGTGTTCTTGATTTTGGAGGTTCATGGATAAATCACTTACCCTTGGTAGAGTTTTCTTACAATAATGGTTTTCAATATACCATCAGTATGGCGCCATTTGAAGCCTTTTATGACCGGCAATGCCGTTCTCCATTGTGCTGGACTGGGGTCGGAGAGTCAGCAATTCTCGGACCAGAATTAGTGCAGAATACAACAGAGATGGTTCAGGTGATTCGTGATAGGATGAAGACAGAACAGGATCGTCATAAATCATACGTTGATCAAAGAACGAGACCCTTAGAGTGTATTGTTGGGGATCATGTGTTTCTGAAGGTGACTCCCCTTCGTGGGCAGCGAAGGTTTGGTCGTGGAAGTAAGCTTTCTCCCCGGGTTGTTGGGCCTTTCGAGGTGTTAGCTCATGTTGGAGCTGTGGCGTATCGAGTAGCACTCCCTCCTCAGATGAGTCGGATACATAATGTTTTCCATGTATCACAGCTCCGTCATTATCTTCATGATGAATCTCATGTTATCGATTGGGGAGAGATCGATATTGATAATGATGAAAACATCGAGGAGCGACCTGTGGAGATCCAAGACTGAAAGGAGAAGGTGTTACGTGGGCATTCTATCCCCTTAGTTCGTGTCTTGCGGCGACACGATGGCATGGAGGAGAGTACATGGGAGCATGAGTCACAGATACGTGACTCAGTACCCAGAGTTGTTTAATATTTAACTCCTTTCATGTAATGATGTTTCCTTTATGGTTAGACCCTTCATGTTTAATTTATGTACCTTTGATGTGATGTTATGATTGAATTTTTTGGATATGGATTGTTTGTTCCCACACTCTCGGATGTCGTAGTTTTGTTCTATCTTTCGAACAACTCATGGCGGGTTTCCCCTGAGAGGTATCTTATGGGGGGGTTGTTCAAACCCCTCTTTTCTTCTGGGTTGGTTTTTAATTCTAGAGGGCGAGAATGTTTTGAGAGGTATCTAATGTAATGGCTCGGACCTCTCTGGTCCATTACTTTGTGAAAATGTGGTGTTGGAGGTGTTCTGGGAGGTCAATGTGACTTATCCACAACACTTTTCGAAATTTCCAGTTCTATGAACAATGATTCCAGTTTTATGAACAATATAAGTAGGTGAACCGTGTTTTAATTGGTGAGGTTCAATGAACAGTGTTTCTATCGGTGGACTTCTAATGGTAGACATGAGCAGTGTTTCCAGAATGGTAACCTTCTATCGGTGGACTTCTAATGGTAGACTTGAACAGTGTTTCCAGAATGGTAACCTTCTATCGGTATAATTCTAATGGTAGACTTCAACAGTGTTTCCAGAACGGTAACCTTCTATCGGCAGACTTCTAACAGTAGACTTGAACAGTGTTTCCAGAAGGGTAACCTTCTATCGGTAGACTTCTAACGGTAGACATGAACAATGATTCCAGAATGGTAACCTTCTATCGGTAGACTTCTAACGGTATACTTGAACAGTGTTTCCAGAACGGTATCCTTCTAATAGTGACCTTCTAACGGTAGACTTGAACAAAGTTTCCAGAACGGTAACCTTCTAACGTTGGACTTCTAACGGTAGACTTGAACAGTGTTTCCAGAACAGTAACCTTCTAACGGTGACCTTCTAACAGTAGACTTGAACAGTGTTTCCAGCTTCCTTCAGTTTCGCCCCTTTGACGTTTCCTTTGACATAAAATACATTTAATGCCTTGTTTTAAGGACTCTTAAGGCCGATTCAAATGCCATAAATCCTATATTAATTATTCCTAAGGCCGGGATGTATTTACATGCTCAAACCACGTGGGTTAATGCGATCCGTTTTAAATGGAGAATTAACCGGATCTTAAACCGTCGCCCCATTAAACCATAAAAAAGGACGAGATATCATTCTCCCATGTTATTCCTCTTTGTTCTCGGCTATGAGTTGCTAAAACCTTTCAATCCTTTCCATAGGAGATTCACAAACAAACTTTACTCCTCAGATCAGTTCTGCTCTGTTTTGATGCAACCAAGCTGTGTCGATCATTCTTCGATATAAGGCATGTTTATCATCATTCCTCTGTGGGTCATCTTCTCTTTTTCTCCATCCCATATTAGTATGTAATCTCCATGCTTCTAATGGAGTTTTCTTGGGTTTTGGTTGGTGCAAACGTACCATGGCATCGTCGGGTGGATGTAGTTGTCGCGAGAGGAGGATTGTGACCCGTTGTGTGGATAAAGGACATCAAGAACTCTTCGAGGTAATGGAATCATGGATTCTCTAATTGTATATTTGCAATCTTAGAATTAGCATGATTTAGTCCTTTGGATCATAATGAAATTGACCTAATTAAATACTTGAACTGGATTAAAAGAATTGGTTGATCGCATGTTGTTACTTTATACAGTTATAACGGTTTGCCTCATGTTTTTCTAGATAGATTGATTTCTATGATCTCATTGATTTATTGTTCATTCATGATAGAAATTGATAATGAATGTAAATCCGAAATTAATTGTTAATTAATTGGTTAAAGATAAAGTGGCATGTAAATTAATCTGGTTATTGTCGTTGTTTTAGTTGTTCTAATTTAAGGATAATCAAATTAGGGAAGTAAGCATGGTTATTTAATTGTGATAGCTTACCGATTAGGTATCCCATAATTGGAACCTATGAATAACAAATCTGCTAATTCAATATGGATTAAAGAATAGATTATGTGGGAATTTCAAAAAGGGTTCTGAGTTACCCTCTTGTTTGTTAAAGGGTCAAGATCCCATGGTTGTGATTGTTGTTTTCCTGCTGCTTGTGCTGTGATGTGAGCCTGGATGGCTGTTGTGATATATGGAGGCATGGAGGCCTTGTGGTGGTGGAAGCAGATGATGCCTAGAGTGGCGAGATGCATCGGTTTATGGATGTGGGTATCGGGGGGGACACCAGGGTGTGATGGAATGGGATGGATGTGGTTTCTGGATGCTTGTGGTTTTCATTGAATGTTAATCTGCTTTGATTTTCCCCACTTCTCAAGGCAGCTGGTCTTTCTGCCCTTCTTCCGAAGGAGGCGAAGATGCATTGGGCATGCCACATGCTTTCCGTGTTTAGCTTCTCGAGAGAGAATGGGTCTATGCTCTTTCTATAGGCGGCAAAGACTCGACAGGTAGTATATCTACTCACCGTGTTAAGCCTCCTTTGGGTTTAGAAGCATAGGATGCTTTTCTAGAATGCCTGGGAATATGGAAAAGTAATTCTATAATGAATGTTTGATTAAATGGTGAAAATCCACGGGGATGGAGATACTATATTTTAAAGGTGATGTGAATCTTAAAAGTAGTAGTTGATTTTGAATTTGATGCCAATTCAGTTTAATGTGGAATTTTTCATGGTTAATTAATGTTTAAATAATTAATTAACGTACAATGGAACTGATAAAATGAGAATGGAGTAATCTAATAAAGCTCTTCAAATGTTGTGTGCTTATAGGACACCTAGTCTTAGAAGTAGAAGCCTGGAGTCTCAGCGACGTTAGCTGTAGCTGTATCTAAGAATAGGTAGTGCCCATAGTGTGGATGCGAGTTATATATATATTCTGTTCTTTTTGTGTTTCTATATGCTACTCCACGCTGTCGGTAAGGGAAACTGACACCCCGGGGGTTCTGAGCCCTGGGGGGGGGGTGGTGTTTTCCCCAACATTCTGATGGGAGGTCGAATGACTGGCTACCCCCTTTTTGGCCCCGCTCTCTTCTCTTGGTAGATACATGTTCCAACAGGCACAACTGTTAGTTTCCCAATATACGTGTGTAGAGGGATGTAATGGCTTGTGGTTATTTCACACACATATATTCTGGATATAGTATCCTATGGACTACTATAGGTGTAATGTGTATAGGCTATCATGGCTTGAGGATCCCTACTCGGTGTATGGGCTATAATGGCTTGAGGTATAATACCTGATGTATGATACATGTTATGCAGGCTGTGGGGGCTCCTGGAACATACCTGGTTACTGTTGGTTGTGAGGATGGTGTGGTGATTTGCCCAGGTGTCTGCGGGAAATCCTTTGTGGTGCATGAGGTGCAGATTTTGGAGCTCATCCTAGGTGTCTGCGGGCAAGCCTTTGGAGAGAGATGCACATGACGTATGTCATTGGGGAAAAGCGACGAACCAGTGGGGAAGTAGTAGCGGGGTACCCTTGAGATTCTTTACTATATTCTATATTCTTGTATGCATTACTTGGTGAGAGTAGACATGATGAGGTTGGGAACTTAGTATACATGTTTAGGTGACGAGTTAGTTTCACTTGTTGTTCACTGGGCTTTATCATGCTTTCTTTACTTTTACACGAGAGGCTTGGGGAGGATCCTACTGAGTATACTGTTATACTCACCCTATGTATATATAAACTCTTTTTCAGGTCACATTGATCAGGTTGGGGATCAAGTTGGTTACTACTAGCTTGTGGTTGTAGGAGGACCTGTTTGGGCTTGTGGTCGTTGCCGTTTTACTTTATTTTGGGTACTTTTAGTTTCCCCTTTTAGTTGTAGTACTTTTTCATGAAATTTCATATATGAACTTGGATTTCTTTTATATTTCAGTTCTGAGTTGGATTTGATTGGAGTCTATTCTATCTCTCTCTTCTGCATGTGTTCTCTTAGACGGTAATGCCTCCCATTTGTATGTTTATTATACCCTCGGTGCAAGTCACCAACCCGGGGCCTACTGGAGGCGGGACTCGGGGGTCATTATCTCTCTTCTCACATTTTCAGCCTAGGAGGGGTACACTTTGTGGGGAGGGGGTTGTGACAATCCTTGTTAATATATAATTAATGTTGAGAGGAATGATAAATAACATCGGTTAGTGAGGGAGTAGTCTTCCATACACACAATAGATGGGTAAATTTTCTATTTTATGGAAAAAATGGGATATAGATTAAAAAATAATTAAAATAATATCTCCATATATTTTTGGAATAAGAGTTATTATATATTAATTATTAGGACATTAATGGAGGTTTCAATAGAAACTGTACAAAATAAAGAGTTTAGGGAAGACAATTACCTTCACATAGAAAACCCCAATTTGGATATCATATTAAGGACCCTAAGGTATGAATTTTGGGATAAACATAAGATATATAAAATTTAAAATCATCTTGTGGATGAATGTTAATAGGTATTGGAAATTCAAAATACATTGCGATGATTCAACAAGTATGGGTAAGAGGTGACCTTTTAAAATTTACGGGGAGTGATATTTGGGTAAATAAAAAAACATATTCAATAATTTGATGAAAATCAAAGATAATGTTATTCTAAAATTGATAATTAAATTATTAGTAGAATTATATGGTTTATAAAAAACTAAACCACCTAAAAACACATTTTTTTAGAATCTTGTTCTTTTCCATCTATGTTTTCTTACTTTAATTATTTTACTTTTCATTATACTAAGTTGTATTTTTGACCTAGAAAATCAATCATGTAAGAATAGAGATAAGTAATCATAATTATATAATTTATACCCACTATATATTAATAAGAAATCCAATTTAAATATAAATTTCATTTATATTTAAAAAATCAATTTTACACAATTTCATATAACATAAAAAATATTGTTTTATCCCTTACTTGGGTAAAAATGTTTCTATTGTTTCGGAGTCATTTTAATTATTATAAAATATATTTTTTCCCAAAATTTGATCATGTTTTATTTTATTTAAAATTTATAAATAAATTGGATGCATATAGGATTTTAATGAATTTTATTTTATTTAATGAAATATTAAATATAATATTAGTAATGCCAATTATGATATTAGTCTATTAGTTTGACATTACAATTAAAAATAAAATGAAGGAATTTGAATATATTCATTTAAAATATACTAACAAAAAATATTTATCTAAAAAAATATTAGAATAAAATATTCTTTTCAATTAATATTATGCTTTATATTTTTAGTTTCTTTTATTTATATATTATATTAATAAAACAGTTACATCATTGGTGTTTATTATGATTTTTTAGTAATTACGTAATAAATAAAAATTTACGAAAATTACCTATTGAAATTAATTTATTTATTAGTAAAATTGAAATTAATATTCATTCACGAATTTATTTTATTACTATGGGAATACATAATTGAAATTTAAAACCTCATAGGTGAAATTTTTTTTCCTTTTCGTTACTTAATTATTTTTTATTGTTGAAATTCATGAATAATTTTCTTTAAAGAACTCAGAATTAAACCCCAATGTAATATGTGTCAAAATATTAACATATAATAGTAAATGAAATTTTTTATTTTTCACTGTACACATTATATTATTAATATAACCCCGTATTAATCTATTTTAAACTTAACTGTAGTAATTCATTAATAATTTTTATAAATACACATTATGTTAAAAAGTTTTGTTTACCTTATTATATAACATTTATCATAATGAACATGAATTGGGATTCCATTTTTTAAAATTCAATTCTAAATATAGGAAAATTTAAATATAAATTTTGTCCCATATAGGAGAAAAGAAAACAATTTTCCAAAGAGAACACATTCAAAATTTTATAAGTATTTATACAAAAATTGAAATTGAAATTGATTCCAGTTTCTTAAATTTGATAATTAAATATATATTTAACATAATTTTAAAATGATTATCAATTTTTTAACATTATTATTAATATAAAATCATTAAATGAAAAGGTAGTGTTCTTTAAAAGTCAGTATTTTTCATTATTCAATGTAAAATTAATTGATTTTAAGAAATCCCAATAAATTACCCTCATATTTTTCTGATGTAGATTTTAAAAATAAATCAAATTTAAAAAAATATTAGTTTAAAATATTTGTTTTTTAATTATTCCACAAAAAAATTATATTTTATATGAAAATAGTATTTTTGAAACATAGTGTTTTTGAAAAAAAAACTATGGTTCTATTAATGTTTAGTATTAATATAAACCAATTATAAATAATTTTTAAAATATTTGGATTCTTATAAATACCTCCATTTTTAATTAATAATTCTGAATTTTTTTTATTTATATAATAATTATAATAATAATTTTTCTATATTCCTTAAAATGTGTTGTTCCTTGTAATGTAGGTTATCAAAGAGAGTACATTATTCCAAAAAAGATTCCAAAAGAATTTGAGTGGTTAATTATGTCCCTATAAATTAAATTTCTTTCTAAAAATTAAACTCTTAAATATTGAAAAATGGGGATACATCAACCTTATTACATCCTATGGTTACTATGTAGCTTCCTCAATATTGTGGATTCACTAAAAAAAATTGAACATGAGAGTGGTATTACATTGTAACACATTCTCTCTATGATATAGAATATAAATTGATTTCTTCATATAATAATAATTATTATCTACTGTTATGACTTCTATGTTTATTAAATTTGGTGGACCATGTATAGACTTTCTCAGGAAAAGAACATAGATAACGTCATTGGCTTGATATAGGTTCCCTGGAAGAACCAACAAACATGATACTATCCCAATATGATATTACATTATAAAAGGAAAAATATATATTGATCAAATTTCCATCATGAAATATGTAAAAAATTCATTCATTGATTGTTCTTCAATCAATTTCAACTTCAATAATGAAATGAATATTCCTGGTGAATTTTACTTTCCCAAATCACTAAAATAATTATATGACTCATAAGTAATTTAGTGTACCTCAAAGTATTTATGAATAAAAATTATATTCACTTGTTATAAAATAATATTGAAATTTCAAATTAAAACATTGCATGAATAGTTAACATTGATGATATTCCATGTCTAACAAAAACTGAAATCCTAAAATTGAAAAATATGGTCAATAAATTTAAAAATCGACTTAACATTCATCCTACAAACATCATAGAGTAGATCTTCATGTCACATACCAGATATATGAACACATTGAATATATATTCTACTTATACAAGGTAATATCTTGATAAAATACAAACCCTTAACAAAAATATATATTCATTAAAAGTTTATCTTTTTCCTCAATCCTTAAATAATAAAATTGATTATTGAATATATTTGATGAATGAAAAAAATGTTATATTCCACATCAATGATAATATTGGACATTTTTTCATTACATCATTTATCAGTTCCAAAATAATATAATATACCGAATTTACATTTTTAATATCCATAATATCTTTGTCTCAACATCATTGTCTCAATATTATTATCTTATTAATATTTTTTCTATATCATTAATTCCTTTATGTTAAATCAATGTTCTAGATAATCTATATTATTAATAATATTTATGGAAATCATTAATGAAAAAATTATACCAAATAATTATTATATATTCTATTGTTCATTTAAATTAAATCATGAGTTCCAATACAAAAATAGTTAAATAATCCAACATTATTTTTAAAACATTAAATAATCATCATCATCTTATTCCTTAATAATTATTTACTATAATATGAAAAATGATTCATGTATTAAAATTTATCAACCTCAATGAAATCATTCATTGATAAATTAATAGAAAATTATATATTATAGAATCCAATCTATGTCATATTTTATTTTTAATTCCTATAGTATGAGTAGTATAACATATATTCATACAACTATGTTCATTTTCTTCCTGATATTTACACATTAGAAATTTATTTTCATAATGTCTATATTTTCCACATTAAAAAAATTCAACTCTCGACGATACATCATGGAGTCCATTATTTTCAACCACTAAATTTATTTAAATTATAAATTTTCCTCGACAATATATTAAATTTTTCCCCTATTCTCCAAAAATCAAATTACATTAGAATCCATTGCGGTCATTCCAGTATATTTCTTTTTCGAAAAATTTTCCATATAGAAAAATGTAACTTAATTCCTCTATGGTCTCCACATACTGATGCCTTATTCAATTCTATCATTCTCTTCTTTGGTGGGTTTGAGAGGTTATTATGTTTTTGTTTTTTAATATGAAAATGTAATTACAGATTATGAATAATCACAATATCTACCAAATGAATAATCATACCATTTATCTGATCATTAACACATTTTACATCATATATAACATTAAAAAAGTTTCATATGGTGGTAATAATTTACTAAAACAAATCAGTGTAATTATATCAACAATATTCATATAGTTAAACCAAATAAAATTGACAAAACATTTATGTGTAGTGTAAATCAGGCCACGATAATTAATCCATACTAATTATGTTTTTTCAAGGCCATAAATGATTATTATCTACTCAAATCCACCATAATCATTTTTAATTCTAATATTTATTAACCATTGTATATCCCAAGGTAGTGTTAAACAATTTTGGAAATATGGCATATTTTTAATTCTATGTAATTCATTAGCCAAGACTGACACTTATTTTGATTTTATTTCCCCTACATACATCTATCTATGAACCACATCCACATGTAGTATCCTGGTAGGTAAGTAATTTTTTAAACAAAACAAACTTTATCCTTCACCAATATTGCATTAAATTTTCGGATACATAGAATCATCCCTGTACATGTCCATAGATATATACCTAGGGAACTCACTAATGTATTCTTATTCTATTTTCTAATGTTAAAATAAATTATGTTCTTATGAAAACAATAGAGTCCCAATCTTAAAATTTTTAAAAATTTAAACATAGTATATTAATTTTCATTAAATAAAATAATGATCCCATATTATATTTTTTAGGTCTACAATATTTAGAAACATGAACACATTAATTGTTGTTCCATAAGTTAGTAAATCATCTCTGAATAAGTTCTCCATAAATAGAACCCCTCTCAGACATTTCACACATAATACCATTCATCATGTTATGGGAAGAAACATAAATAATGGGGAGCACAAAAGATTAGTAAGTATAATAAATGTAAATATAAATATATAACAATCATATTTTTATGACAACATTAGAATAATTTTTAAAAACTATGACTATTATATAATAGATTATAAACGAGGATCAAGGGAGAATTTTTTGAAGTTCATAAGAAATTAATCATAATGGAATCAATTAAAATGTCCTATGGTAGCATAACATTTTCATAAGATATATATTTTTGGGATATATATTTCTATAGAAAAAATTATTTCAATGTTTTCATGGCCTCGTGTTGATACAATTATTTGTCTCATGAGACCTACCGATGAATCTAGTTGACACAGTGGGCTCCACCCGACACTTACTAAGTCAAATTCATTATTCATACAAACTGAGATAAATATAACCAACATATACATTCATATTGAAACAAAAATATAAAATTTAAATAATGTTCCGTGAACATTATGCATAAACACAAACAATTTTGTGTAAATTGGATAATTGTTTTATAACAGAATATCCACAGTCAAAATAATCGTAAAACGTTAATTATATATGGTAAATGATATAAAAAATTATTAATCCTGATAATAAATATAAATCAGATAGATTATTTAAATAAATGAACATAGAATTTCAAAATCATAATGTAATTACTGAGATAAATACAATTTTTCATTGAAAAGAGAAGTTCATTTTGAATAATAATTGTATAAAAACAGATGTGAACTAAGATAGTATTTTTATAATAGATTTATATATTTTATAAAGATAATGGTTTTCACGGACAAATTTTAATTTTCCCTTGTATATAGGTAGGAGTTTTTGAAATTCCCTTTGATTATGGATCATATTTCTGAATGAATTTTTGAAAGATGATTTTAAAATGTATAACACTCCATAAATGATTGTGAAATCTTGTTGGATAAAATATATAGAGCATTTAAACATAATTTATGAGGATTGCATATGAATAAATATTAATTTAATTGTGGTTTTTAGTGAATAACGTAACATGAATGAAAATGGTTGTTCTGGTAGAAATCCCTTACCTTAAGTCTATTAATGTTCCTCACATGATCATAATGACCTAAATAATCAAATTTAGCTCCATAAATTAATTATTTATGAAAATAATATAAATTTAATTTATGGTTAAAACCCTTATTAGGTTCATTAATGGAATTTTCATGGTTTAAGAGATCCAATATCATTATTTGGGAGTGTTTTCATACTTAGTTATCAGGATCAGTTTACTAATATTCATGTACACATTAACGTGTAGAATTAGAATGGTTGTCCAGAATCGAAGTTCTATGTTATTAGTGAAAAGAAAATTTATTTAATGGTTATAAAATTAATATTTTATGGGAGTGATGATGAATCAATATATAAAACATTATTTACAATTGATCGGGTTAGTTGGAAATTTTTGTTGACATCGATGTCATTTTGATTTAAAAATTAATATCATGTTTACAAAAGGATTCTTGAACCTAAAATAAGATAAAATAAATTTATTTTTCTTTGTTTAAACCATTAAAATGGTTTCTTTACTATAATTGAAAATGGTAACAGATATGGAAAATATGTCATCCTTTAATGTGAAAAATTAACACATCTCGTATTCTATTTTCAATTTTTGTACAAAATAAGAAAAAAGGAGCGATGATGAATAATTATTCATTATTCATAATAACATTCAGGTACATTTATGGTAATTGATTCATCACATAATTCAGATGAATGGAGGTGAAGATTAAAAAATAAATGAAATGAACTTGAAGTAAATGAATTGAAAAGATGAATTTAACTCTTGAAGTAATCTTCATTTAGAGCCCCTTTAGGGGAGAGTTTTTGGACTTTTTATGAGTCTATGGACTGCCGGACGTAGATGAGGAGTAGGGGAGGATATTTGTGCATAATTTAGACAATTCGAAAGGCTTTATAGGAGTTAAAAGAATATTTAGTGAGGGAGGTTTATATAGTAGGGGAGAGGAGGGTATTTCTATTATTTTACTCATTGTTTTATTATTTTGAAAATTTCAACAGAATGTATTGATTATTCAGACCAAAAATATTAATATGTGCATTTAGGTTTGAACCAAGTGTGATTACATCATCCATGATTATAATAAAAATGAATTTATCTGATACTGTATATATATAAGGTAAATTACCATATTTTACTATTCATAAAAAAATCGAGTATTTCATAAAAATTTTAAAAATTCACCAAAACAATTTTTTGACATGTATAATTAATAAATTATATCTATATTTGATTAATTTAATAAATATCAATAATTTAATTTCTAAATAAATTAATAATTTATTCGATAAATAAAAATTTTAAAAATATAATTCGTAATATATATCCTTGGAAATTTAATCAAGAAGTCATTATCTTATAAGCTTATCATGCTAAAATAATAATTGATTTACAATTAAAAATGATCATATTACTATTCACAAGTAAATGTTACTATTCACCAAAAAAATATGTTTCTATTATCATATTCTAAATCTCATTATGAACGCAACTGTGTGTGTCTGTTTTTCGTCATTCAAATCACAAAGTGGGAAGAATCAGGTTTAATGGATATGTTATTTCAAAGTGGTGTTTTATAGAGGCATAATTTTTCATGCATTTTATATTATATTTATTTGAAATAAAATATTTTGTTACAATAAATGGGGCCTCTTTGAAATTAGGTCATTTTATTCCATGTATTCAAATAATGGTGACAAACCACACAACAATCAATGGGTGTCATCTTTATTCTAATACTATCGAATTCCATCTTAATGTGACACTTCTTGCCAGTAGTGGATTTGCTTCTCTGTCTAGGTTCTAAACCACATAGAACTATAAAATCATCTTCCTTCAGGTTCTACATGGTGATGTGGGTCTAGTTTACTATTTCCAAATTGGATATCAATTAACTTAGTAGAATAGTCCATCATGGAAATAGATACCTATTATATATGTAGGAAATATTTATAAATTGAAATATGTAATCCATTTATTTACAATCATGATCATGTTATATCCCATGTGGCCCATGGTCCATGACTCAACATTATATAATTGATGACATAAGTTATTATCATCAATATATCGATGAAATCATTGTTATTTTTGATTAGGAACATAAGGTGCCCATTATATTTCACATTCCCCTTTTTGAATGTTATAATAATTTTATTTATTAGAGTCAGAAACTAATATAAATCAAAGACAATAAAAGCAATGAGAATAACCTTTATGGGATGAAGAAATTCATAAGCTGATAATGTCTACGTTCCAATGATTATTAATGACAAAACACTTCCTCCCACTACTAGGAAAAGTGTAAAATTAAGTACTGATAGATAATAATTATAAAATATTAGACATCTTGTGTGTCACCCATCAGTATAATCAAATAACATATAAAAATATTAATTCAAAACAGTAATTTTCATCCTGGGAAATATGTATTTCTTATATACATGGGATATCTACTGCTATGCAAATTCTCAATAACAAATTATGACTCATCTTAGTAAACATTTTACCATAAAAAATTGAATTGTAATAAAAATATACCTATGATTCTAGTTTGTACCATTCAAAACTGGAATCCTCTAATCTATTCATGATTCTAGTTAGTCACATGGCCTCCGGTATTCTTCCCCATTCCCTTGAGGCTTCCCACTATAAGAGAGGGTCTATGGTGTTATTTTTGGAATAATATTACATCATAATCAATTTAATACTATGGTGTAATAAATGAATAATTTTTGTGAGGATACTATCAACCAATACTGGAAGGTAAATAATAAAAATAAATAAACAATCATCAGTAGTAATATCCAATATTGTATACAAAATAATGTAATGATCTGCCTCTATCAAAAAGGAATAAGATAACATGGTAGAAGGAACACATAAAAAAATTTTCTCAAATAAAGAAAAATAAAATTACCATATAGTTAAAATCCATTAATAATTCTTATGAATCGCCTCTCCCTTGATTTAATAAAATTAACTATCAAAATATATGAAATTTTCCAAATCCCTACCATGATCCATGAAGTGGCCCCGGGTAAAAAATTGTGTCGTTATTTGTCATGACCCATCCCAGAGGGGCCCATTACATGACTTTCCCATGCCTGACTCTAATAGGACATGGGATGAAGACTAGAATATAGTAGGCATATGCCACATATGGGAGGAATTTCCCTACCTACTAGTACACACACACACATCTCCACGTCCAAATTATTAAAAATAAAAAAAACTAAGTAAACAATGCATGCTTCCACTATGATAACTTCCAAATATTAATGCATTATGAAACTAGAATGTAAACAAGGCCAGAATATAATCCCACCAAAAAAAGAGTTCTTCAATATGAATACAAATGTTCCTAAAAAATTCTTTAAAAACACTACCTGAATTGTAGGGTTCTGATATCTATCAGAATCCATAGGAGTACACATAATCTATGCAAAATCTCTAAGCATCACATGGTCCTAGTACACCTATAACTCCATAAAAGCATCGATATTCTACAAAAGTCATGACATGTACTGGGAATGAATGAGATGGGTGAGTAAAACAGTACTAATTAGGACGCCCTTAGTCAGCATTGGTATAAAATTAATAAATACAAAAATTAAACGATAATGAAATCAAAGATGTATGAAATAAATAATTAAATGATATACCATATTGTAATCACATGACGTGCAGTAAACTCACACAATTATCAGTTTATAGTACAAATAGTTGGATTATCAGACATATTCCACAGAACACCCAATATCATTAACACACATCGTGTCGATATAAATTAATTATTCTATAACATAGAGTGTTTATAATACATGGTGTTTCTATAACTGAAGATGTCCCCAAGTCACTTATTCACCATTTCACAGCCATCCATAAGATTCTATTTGTAGAGCACCTTTATAAAGAGAACCTACAACTACTACCATTAGGTCATATTCTAAAATCTACAGTAAATAACATAGAGTAATCAAAATTTTATCATCATCTCATGGGTCACAATTCCAGCCTCATACCACCAAAAAAAAATCCTGGTTAGAAGGATATATCGATTTTTCTGAAAATGTCTATTCCAGGAATGGTCCGGTTCTGATCTGACCTGTTGGAACAAGACCCGATATTGTTTACCTGAATTGGTACCTCTTGAACCACTGGGATACTAGATTATCCCATCTATTCTAGGACGACATAAGAAGTAGTTTGGTTCAGTGTGGAACACGTGGTCTGCCCTAGACACATTCCACCATACTCTATACGGTGCCACACCGCATTCACATGGTCAACCTGATGTCTACCTGCCACACAACATCACCACATCCATAAGGTCCATGCCTCACACTTTCTACAGACATATACTGTCCTAACAGTTTCCCCTAGTCAACAATAGTGGGACTGCTCTGAAGACATTCTCCCACACATAACCCCATGTAATGTTTCCTTCCACATCAATTGTCCTCCCCACCAGAGGCCCTCTGTCCTTCTCTTGAGCTCCACCTACACCAGCCCCGTTGGGCCACATCCTTCTGCAACTATTGGATGCCCTGACAGTGGCCCAAATAGACTAACTAGAGTAGCTTTTTTGGGCACTGCCATGTGCCACCACCATGTAAAACTGTAATTCACTTCCTCATCCAAATTTACTCCCGTCATCCCTTTCATGACTTTTTGGGAATATGATAATAAAAAAGTCTCTTGAAGGAAGGATCATGAATTTTTTCACATAGTCATTTATTATTCATTAGTATAAGGATTAAAAATTAATGATGAGAATAAGAACAATGATATATAACATATTAACCCCAAAATTTGGAAATCATGTATGAATGATTGAACTACGTAACAACATTTTCGTTGGTAAGTCTGCATGGTTCGTTTGATCTTATAAGGGGAAAGGAAATCTCAAAGTGATCAAATTATTTTCAAAGGGTTTGGATCAGTCATTGAAAAATGGATAAGTTGTGTCGTAATCATTCTTTGATCCATCATTCTTCTATCCAATATATAATCTTTGATACATCATCATTGATTCTCAGTATGCTGAAGTTCATAAGGATAACCTCCTTTTATTTGCCTTAAGGAAACTCCGGGGTTATGGTGATAACCCTGAAATCCAATAAAAACATTACATAATGAAAAAGAGTTGATTCACTACCATAAAATATTTTTATTAACTATTTTAATGAAATTTACATCGAAAAACTAACATTCACCCTTTTCCCGTACCGGTCGTGGTTAGGCCCCACCTAAGGAAAATTTAATGTTCTTAATGCAAAAGCTGCATCATATTTCTATTCTGGGAACTCGTTTATAAATTATTATAGTTTAATTAAAACTAACACATGGAAATTATTAAAAACTCTAAAATTTTCAATGAGTTGATTCTGGTACACAAGGACTCGGAACCTCATTCCGTCTCAGTGCCTGGTCTCGGATGTTTCCCATTTACTTTTGAAAATTAATAACAGACAAAAATATGAGTCATTACATTATTATTTTTTGAGATAAACTCACCAGAACACCCCCTAAATTGAATATTACTATCCATAATTTTAGATTAAAATGATATGTGTTCTTAAATAATGAAGATAAAGAATTAATGTAAACTATAAATGGTAAACTATGGTTCTTGAATTTCACTAGGCAGACACTACCAGCTTTGTCCTATTCATGGATAACTAATAAATATATATATAACCATATATATATATAATTATATGAATATATGTATATATATGTGAAATATACATAGATATATGCATTCATATGTTGTTCTAGAAGGGACTCAAGGCACAACTCAAGCATATATGTTTAGTCACTTGAGTCTCATAGTGTGGGAGGGGATTACATTCTGGAGTATCATAAGTAAAGAGGGTATCCAAAAGAATGTGTCAATAAGTATAATATATTTCATTTTAATTTATAACATGTTAATGGGATTAAATGATCATGTATAAAAAGGCGTAAGGGTTCCCCTTCCCATGTATCACATGTATAGGGGAAGCCATTCCCAAGTATCACATGTATATGGGAGTCCATGAGTAAGTATCATATGTATTATTAATTACATTCTAGAGCTTTATAAGTTATAAGGGTCTCCATTATGATGTATCACATGTGTGAGGTATGTCATTCCCATGTATCACATGTTTATGAGAAACAATTCCCAAGTGTCACAAGTATGGGGGATTCCATATGGGATTTATGAACTATTAACAATTCAATATGAAATGGGTGTAACCATTTTCTCCATTACTATAGATGAAGTTGTCACACCTACTCACTTATATTTAATTCATTATTTTCATTACATATATAATTAAAGAAAAACCCAAAGAGATGATGCTTTGCTAACATATGTTGTTATAATACCATGGTGAAGTTTCATAGACATTCCTCAATGGGTAGAAGTTTTAGACGGGGACCTATCCCAATCATAGTATGTGGATAATATATCATCTTTATCATGGATATCAATTTATATGCCGGTTAAATATAATTTTTAAGAAATTCATGGATGATCCAACAAAAAGAATAATGCAAAATAATAATACGAAATAATACATGAATGATAATTACTATTCCACCATTGTAATGACCCTCAAATTCTCAATGGCTTGAGAGCTCAATGAGTCATTTCTAGGCCTTAAGAGTCATTTCCATGACACCAAAGGGTGGAAATAAATGCCGAATAGTTTCAAATACAACTTGGGGGATGATATACACTTTAGGAAAATAACCGATAAACCAACCAAGCATAGCCAAACATTTAGTATATGATGCATGAACAAATGAAAGACCAATAAACAATTAATTTATATGAAAATACATTATAGTACCCAACATCGGAAGACCAAACTAAGCATCAAAGTACACAGTGGATGTATATCTAAAGACTCTCATAAGACACCACAACTTCACGATCCAGAAGATCCATGCTCCACAACATCTCCAAAGCATCACCACACACCTCTAGCGGTAAGATTCCTTACCTATACCTATGTCTTGGATTACGAAATATGCAAAACCACCAAAGTGCCAAAGAAGGGGTGAGTATAAAACTCAGTAGGTTTTCCCCCGATGACATCCCTACTCACGCCACTAGTATAAAAGAGTTAGCCACATTTATATAAAAACACTTTATAAAAAACATTTTATCAAAAGAAGTTTATAACTTAATATAAACAAGTTTCCAAAACCATTCATAACCAAATGCATTCCAAAATAAATTGAATCCAATTTTCCAGAAAATTATTTTTCAAGAAAAATAACCAAACATGATTTAGAACCATTTTACAATATCCCTTTTTGGCATACCCAACCATTCCACAACCCATGGAACCAACCATTCATGCTGCATTATGACAGTTCCATACTAATAAGTGGTTTCTCTTCGATCTACCAAGTCATCACAAGTTAATTGTTTCCCTAGTTCCATTACACCTTTTTCATGTAGAACAAGGTCATATTTTAACCATGCCTCATACATATAGTTACTGTTGTGCCATAAAACGTTGGGCACCGAGCAGATGGTCATATTTCAACCAATCGTCATACATGAAACATGAACAGACACCATATATTCCCAATGGTCATTACAAAACACTCTTTCAATAAAAACACATTATTATTGAAAACCAATTCCATCAAAACCATTTCAATTCCAAAAAAGTTCAATAAAACTCCCTTTTTGTTCAAAACCAAATCCATCAAAGTCATTTCAATCTCAGGCCATTTCAATTGATAATCATTTCAATAAAACTACCTTTTATTGAATACGAAATCTATCAAAGTAATTTCAATATCAAACTATTTCAATTCCAAACAATTTTAATAAAACTTCGTTTTTATTGAAAACCCATTTATCATCACACCATTTATTATTTCAGCAATCATAATTTAAAATCAACATATTAAATTCAAGAAGCCAAATCAATTTACACTACAATTCACCAGGATTTCACAATTACATCAAAATGGTAAATCATCATGAAAGAATATTTATACCATCCTTTTAGAAACCAAAACCATCAAAATAATCCAATTTGATGCTAATAAATTCAATTATAACAAAAGGAGTTGATTTTGAGGCCTCCTACCTCAATGGTTATGACGATAACCAGAACGGTCGAAGAATGCTAAAAAACCACGTCGATTATCCAAAAACCCGCCTTAGATATCTTCTCTTCAATGACCATGACCAAATCTCATCATATTTGGCATCCACACACATAGATGTTCCCATAATGGGTGTAGATCTATGAAACTGAGAGATGATCATAAGTATATCAAATTAGATATATGAAACCGATCAAGAACGACGATGAACGATCACATAACTCAAGAATCTGGATTCAATTTTCCTAGAGAAGCCTTTTGATCACCTCCGGAATAATGGGAGTACCCTCTTGGATCTTAGGAGAAGAAAAATCACATGTTAGGGCCGCTTAAGAGTTTAAAATAGGCACTTAAAGGCAAAAACAAGTGAGATCTACTTTTATAGGATCTCATTTAAGTTGTTGCACAGTTTTCTCGCCCGGTTAGACAAACCGTGCGCTAATCATGTGTTAGATACTACCTTGGACACCCTTATCGCATAGTTTAGAAGAAAGGTTAGACAAACTGTGCGTCGACCATTCGGATGCTACTTCCTCCATGACCTACTATGCACGGTTTGGCCACACAGTTTAGACAACCCGTGCGCCACACGTGCGACTTCCCCTTTGCCTCAAACATCATTTAAAGTTCTCCTGACTCTCCCATTAGTCACCCTTAACATTATAACCATTAAAAGAATAAAGAAAGGGTTACATACCAGAAACCATGGGTACGAAATTCTCCCCACCATTGGTCTTTCCATCCTCGAATAGATGAAAACCCTCACCCAACTGAAAGAGTTCTGGCCATTTCTCCTCCATTTCCTTCTCACATTCCCAAGTCTCTTCCTGAATCTGACCATGCTGCCATAAAACCGACACTAGTCCGATGATTTTTCCATGCAAGACTTTCTCTTTCCTATCCACAATCTATACCAATATATGTATCAATGAAGCATCAAACTCTAGGTCAATGTGATCCCATCTGATCACATGGTCAGGATCAGGTTTATACTTTCTCAACTGAGATTCATGGAACACATTATGAACCTAACTAAACTGTGGTGGTAATACTAACCAAAAATTCCACCTCTCCAACCCATTCCAGTATCTCAAAAGGGACAATATATTTGGAGATTACAAGCCCTGCTTCCCAATACAACGATCTCCAAGCCTTGTAGAGATCTTTAAGAAGACATGATCACCCACAACGAATTACAACAGTCTTCGATAGAGATCTGAATTAGATTTTTCAGGACTCTGAGCTGTCTCCATCCTTTTTCTAATCAGCTGGATATTCCCTGTTTTTTCATGGAAAAGGCATGGCCCAACTATTTATGCTTCACCTGTTTCAACCCAACATTGTGGAGAATGACAAGGAAGACCATACAATGCATCTAACAGATCAATACGTATCGAGTCTTGATAGTTGTTATTGTATGAGAACTCCAGTAAGGGTATATGATCCTCCCATGAGCAACCAAAATCCATTACACAAGCCCACAACATATCTTCCAATGTTTGTATCGTTTTCTCGGATTTCCCATTTGTCTACGGATGATATGTCGTGCTCATAATCAACTGAGTTCCAAGGGCTTGCTGTAACGATTTCCATAAATGAGATGTGAACCTCAGATCTCTATCTGAGACTATAGAATGTGGTACATGATGCCTTTTACAACTTCTCATATATAGATTTTTGAAAGATATTCCACCATCTGAGTTTCACGAATAGGGATGAAATGAGAAGACTTAGTTATACGATCCACTATCACCCAAATAGAATCATTTTTCCATTACATTTTTTAAATACCTGTAACAAAACCCATTGATATATGATCCCATTTATAGACTAGTATAGTTAATGATTGTAACATACCTTCTTGTCTTCGATGCTCTGCTTTAACCTACAGAAACATTAAGCACCATGAGACGAACTCATCCACCTTCCTTTTTAGGCCACTCTACCAAAACTACGTCTTCAACACCTTATACATCTTTTGTGTACCTAGATGTATAACCCATCTTGAATGGTGGTAAGCATGAAGGTTTTGTTCTTGAAAAACCATAGCTACAATCATCCAATCTCTGAAACAGAAAACGGAACCCCCACCAAATTTACGGCCATCAATGGTCCCCCACCATTGAGTTTAGAACTTATAACTAGACATTCTACATTATGTGTTTATGATTCATTGATCATATTTACTGACTAAGGAAAAAGTGTAGCTGAAATGAAAACAGAAACATCACCTCGGTCTTCACATTCCACATTCATGTCAGCTAAGACCGACATCAGCTGCCATTCATCTGAATCTTCTTTCACTAAATGAGCATATCGAATTCTACTCAATGCATCCACAACCAAATTTTCCTTTCCCAGTGGGTACATCTAGTCAAAGTCAAAAATTTGGAGATTCACTATCCACCTCCTTTTCCCCAGATTCAAATCTCATTTTCAGGAAATGTGTTTCAAGATTTTTTGATCCATAAACACAATGTATTTTTCACCAAAGAGATAATATCTCCATGTTTTCAATGCATGTACGACTACTGCATACTCTAAATCATGTGCTGGGAAATTCTTCTTATGTACCCTCAATTTCCTTGTACCATAAGCAACCAGATGATCTCATTTCATGAGAACATAGCCCAACCATAATCCTGAAGCATCACAACACACCACATACCCTTGTCCTGATTCTGGTAAAATGAAGATAGGTGCTGATGTAATCTGAACATTTAGTTCCAAGAGGGACTTCTAAAATTCTTCTATCCATAGGAATAGAGCATCCTTCTTTGTAATAGTTGTCATTAGTAAAGCAAGTCATGATAAATCACACACAAAATGTCGATAGTAACCAAGTAGATAAAGAAAAATTCATATTTCGAACACGTTCTTTGTTCGTTGCCAAGAGATAACGACTATTATATTTTCAATATCATTAGAATCACCTTTCTCAGAATTGACATGGCCATGAAAACGTAATTCCTATATCAAAAAATCAAAATTTGATAATTTGGAATATAAGAGATGATCTCTCAATATTTGTTACACTATTTCTAGGTGCACCTCATGATCGACCCTTGTTTTTGAATTGGCCAAAATATCATCCACAAACACCACAATAAATGAATCCAGATATCGTTGAAATATCTGATTCATCAAAGCCCTGAAGACTGTTGGTGCATTCAATAGACCGAATGACATGACTACATATTCGTAGTGGCCATATCTTCTTCTGAAAGCTGTCTTTGGAATATCCTCCTTCCGAACTCGCAATTGGTGATATCCTGATCACAGGTCAATCTTGTAGAACCAATGAGATCCCCTTAATTGATCGAAAATGTCATCAATGCGTGGAATTGGATATCTATTCTTTATTGTAACTTGGTTAATCTTATGATAATCAACACACAGTAGAAGGGTTAAATAATCTTTCTTCACAAACAACACTGGTGCTGCCATCGAGAAGTACTTGGTCGAATGAAACCATAGATTTCTATCTCCTCTAACTGCACTTTCAATTCCCATAACTCTGTTGGTTCCATCCTATAAGACGAACAGCAAATTGGACTGGTCCCTGGTTGGAGATCAATCGTAAAATCCACTTCCCTTAGAGGTGGTAACCCTGAGAAGTTATTGGGAAAGAAATATAGAAATTGATCCACAACAACAGGAAATATATTTTCCTAAATATATTTCATTAATGAAAAACTCAACGCTTTAATTTGGTAAGATATCGTTCCCACCATTGGTGCCAACAAGATCTTTTCACCTTTCTTTACCATCCTCTCTCCTCTATAGAGATGGTTGATGTCGTTCTCAGTCTTGAAACTAATCGTTCTCCTATAACAGTCGACGAGAGCCTTAAAAATTGTCACCAAATCCATACCCTAGATTACATCATAGAAATCCATTTACAACATTGAGAAGTCCCATTTTAACTCAACTCCATCAACAGTTATAGCACCTTCTCTACAAACAAAGGCTTGAGGTTCGCTTTCACTAAGAGGAGTATTCAGTATCAAAACAGATGGCATCTTTTCAAGTTTTAAACATAATAGTCAACAACAGGAGAAGAAATGAAGGAATGTGATGCACCGGTACAAAAAATACATTAACATGGGTAAATTTTAAAACAATCGCACCTCTAACTATAGATGGTCCTATCTGATCAACGATAATCATCTGATCAGCTCCATACAATTTCTTCATTACTGCACTGTTCTCCTTATTTCCTTACTGAGATTGTCCTAGTTGAAGAGTCATTTTATTTCTAGAATCACCATGGCTACCTCTGTTATGCTGACGAGACTGATTCTGATGTCCTCATCTAGTCGAAGAATACGATTCTTGTGACGCATGAGAAGTGGCACGCGTACCTCACCTCGTTGTATTCTAACAATAGCGTTGTAGATTCCCAATCTTCTTGAAATTGTGACATAATCTAGGTTGTTACATGCACTCTCACTTTATATGGTGATTCAAACCACATTGAAGGAAACCTACATTTCTCTGGGGCCAAGGAGGAATGTTAACTAATCTCGTTGTCTGGTTCTAATGTGCACTCACACCATGGAAAAAGGTATCCATTTTCCTCTTTCTCCCAGCGGTTGAGTTACCACCATTTACATTAGATATCATCATTCCACCTCCTATAGATCTCGAGATATCAAGTTCAAAAATAGTCGCTCTATTCACCGTCTCTGTATAATCTGTAATACAGAGCACCAAAATCTTCAATCGAATTGCTTGCCATAGCCCTGATTCGAAGATGCATTCTTTCAACAACTCACTTTCCACAATCTCTGGTAAAAAAGGCTATATTTTTTAATTTAGCTACATACTCTATGACAAAGAGACTCTTTTGTTTCAGGCTGTAAAAGTTTTCCATTTTCAAGATCTTGAACGTGTGAGGATAGAATTTTTTGTTGAACAATTCTTCAAAATCTTCACATGTAAGGCCTTCATCCAATTTAGCATGCACCGCTATATCCCACCACTAACGTGCAAGATACTCAAGCATATACATCGCGAACATTACTATCAGCACTACTGGTGTGTCGGTGAAATCGAAGAAATGATTCATCCTACTTAGCCACACCTCTTCCTTCTTGGGTTCAGCATCACCTTGATTGTTAGGTGGATTATGCATTATTGACTAGATGGTATGATCCACATACCTTGGTTCATTCCTCTGGTTCCCCATATCCACATCTTGAAATTCTTGGACAAAACTCTGAAACTTCTCTTGGTTCACTCGTGGTTCAGGTGCAACCATATTATCCATAACTTCTTCTGCTTGATTTCGACGATGCCAACCGGGTACCATTTTCTAAACCAACAACAACCGTCATCAATATCAATCACTAGAAATAGTTGGCTTCATATTTCAAATTCATTCGCATCATCTATAACAATTTTGTTTTTCAAAATGACATTTTTTCCATGTTCAAACATTTTTGAAATCATTCCTCATGACTTTTGAAAATCAACCGATTTTCAAAATACACTAAATACCATGATTTCAAAATATTTTACTTGAAAAAAATTTCTACATTTTTTAAAAATTCGCACCTTGCTCGAAATCATAAATCATTATTTACAATGAGATATGAAATCCTAATGGGAATTCGTTCTTCTATAATGTTTGTAATGCAAATCTAATTGGATAAACCCATGATAATGATATTTCAAACATTATAGATGTGTCTCCAAAACACTTATGTACCCAAATCCCTAGTAACATGAAGTTCATCATAAATAGGTTAGCTACGTCCCTTTCAGCTATACATTTCATGTTCTAAAAATCCTACTCATATCTATGATTTCGACCCAATTAATAGAAAATAATTAATTTCAACTCCATGACCAAGAACATCGATGACTACATGTTAGGAAAGGACTGAACAAGCTGATAACATTTGTAATGACCCGCATATTCTAATTAGCTTGAGATCTCAATGATTCATAACTAGGCTTTAAGTGATATCCCCAAGATGCCAAAGGCTGGAAATAAATGCCAAAGTGTTTCAAATACAAGTTGGGGATGATTTACCTTTTTAGAAAATAACCCTTAAACCAACCAAGAATAATAAAAACATTCACTATATTATGCATGATCAAATGAATGACTAATAAACACATCATTTATACCAAACTACATCAAAGTACACAATAGCGGAAGACCAAACTAAGCATCAATGTAAACAGCGGAATAACAACTCAAGACTCTCAAAAGACACCGCAACTCCACGTTGCACATGCTCTAATCTCCACAACATCTCCCAAGAATCACCACATGCCTCTAGCATTAAGATGCCTTACCTTTACCTGTGTCTCAGAATACAACAATTGAAAAAGCACCAACATGCCAAAGCAGGGGTGAGTGTAAAACTCAGTAGGTTTTACCCAATGACTTCCCAACTGACGCCGCTAGGATAGAAGAGATAGCCACATTTATTTAAAAAACACTTTATATAAAATATTTTTTCAAAAGAAGTTTATAAACAAATATAAACAAGTTTCCAAAACCATTCATAACAAAAGGCATTCCAAGAGAAATTGAAACCAATTTCCCAAAATGTTATTTTTCTAAAAAATAACCAGACAAGCTTTATAACAATTTCACAATATCCATTTTTTGGCATACCAAACCATTACACAACCCATTCAACCAACCTTGCATAATACATTATGATAGTTCCATACTCGTGAGCTGTTTCTCGTTGATCTACCAAGTCATCAAAAGGTAATTGTTTCCAATGTGCCATTACACCTTTTGCACCAAGATCAAGGTCATATTTTAACCATGTATCGTACATATAGTTACCATTGTGCCATTAATTGTCTGGCACTGAGCACAAGGACATATTTCAACCAAAGCTCGTACATGAAACATGAACACACACCTCATATTCCCAACGGTCATGCCAAAACAGCCTTTCAATAAAAATACCTTTTTATTGAAAACCATTTCCATCAAAACCATTTCAATAAAAATCAATTTTTTTAAAAAAAAAATCCATCAAAGTCCTCTCAATATCAAAACATTTCAATTCCAAACTAATTCAATAAAACTATGTTTTTATTGAAAACCAAATCCATCAAAGTCATATCAATATCAAACCTTTTCAATTACAATCCATTTCAATAAAACACCATTTTTATTGAAAACCCATTTTTCATCACACCATTTACAATTTCAGAAATAAAAATATAAAATAATCATTTTAAATTATTTATGCCAAATCTCTTTTCCCAACAATTCACCAATATTTCATATTTACATTAAAACCATAAATCATCACTAAAGAAGATTTATTCCATGATTTCTTCATTCAAAACCATTTAAATAAACCAATTTGAAACTAATAAAATAAATTATAACAAGAGGAGTCGATTGTAAAGTCTCCCACATCAATGGTTTTGACAAAAATCAAAACAGTTGAAGAATTTTCATGAAACCCAGGTCGATTCTCAAAAAACCTGCCTTATATCTCTTCTCCTAGCAAGGCCAAGACCAAATCTCATCATATATGGCATCCATACACTTGAATGTACCCATAACATGTTTAGATCTATGAAACCAAGAGACGAGGAGAATTATATCTAAGTAGATCTATGAAATCGATCAACAACGAAGAAGAATGATCACATACCCCAAGAATCCTGCTTCGATTCACCAAGAGAAGCCTTCGGATTGCCTCCAGAATGATGGGAGAACCCTCTTCAACCTTAAGAGAAAATAAATCCCAAGTTAGGACTGCATAGGAGCATAAAAGAGGCACTTAGAGAAAAAATCAAGTTAGATCCTCTTTTATAGATTCTCATTTAAGTGGCCGTAGGGTTTGCTCGCACTGTTATACAAACCGTGCGCTAACCGTGCATTAGATACTACCTCGTCCAACCTTGTCACATGGTTTGGCCGCACTATTATTCAAACCGTTCCCTAATCGTGCAGAAGCTACTACCTCCAAGACCTACTATGCATGGTTTTTCCGCATGATTTAGTCAACCCGTGCACCGCCCATGCGACATCAACTTTGTATCATACATCATTTCATGTTCCCCTAAATCTTTCATTTGTCACCCTTAACATTATAACCATTAAAACCATCAAGAAACAGTTACATACAAGAAACTGGGGGTACTAAAACCATCATTATGATATGGTTTGAACACTGTATAGTTTTGACCGTTGTTCTGGACAAGATGATATGAAAATGGGAAAACAGGAAGTTAAATTAAAAATAGGACATATAATCTCAAATAAAAATATTGATGTTGATTGGAAGACGAATAGGAAAAGGATATAATGGAGTATTGAGATTAATGGTGGCTATCTCACATGATTTATTTATCATGAATGAGTTTTAGGATGGAGTAACATAATCAAATAATAATTTTACACTTTAGAGAGTCCAAAATAGTGGATCTCATACTATGTGAGAGGAAGAGAGAGGATTCTGTCAGAAAATTGGTGTCCCTATATCATTTTTTAAAATTGACGAATGTAATTTACATGGAATTTAAACATTAAATTACATGTAATGCACATGTATTCCCATTAAATAAAAACAAATAAAAATCATGAAAAGGATATTTATAAGACAATACACATAATTTGTAATGTCTAATAATGTGAACATAAATTTTGACCAATAATATTTGTTAGTTTAATTAAAATTAATTATATTTATTGATGGTAAATCATGTTCAATTAATAGGTAATATTTATTATTTAATGGAATAAATGAACTAGAATATTATAAAAATAGTTTGGTGGGAAATATTTCAACCATATACCATCTAGTATATACATTTGAAAATTAATTTTCATAAGATGTAAGGGAGACCTCCCAATAGTGTTTTCCTTTTTATAATTACATGAATTCCACTCATCCTCCTCTTTAAATGGGAACTAACCCAACCCCGTACTACTTCACTACTCTAAAGCCATGTGACTCATAAAACACCTAACCGAATATCCACTAAAACCCATATCTTCATCCTATAATCATCCATTTGGGAAGAAGGAAATTAAATTATGTCCTTATGTGCAAACAAAAAATAGATACCCATAGAAGAGTTAATATCCTTCCTCAATCTATTTTGTTTTATTTTAATTCGACACCCCACATATATTCTTATTCTATGAATATATAATAAAATAAGTATAAAAAAATACATATATGTTTTTATTTGAATGGTATTACAAAAAAATATTCACACTCCCACAAATTTGTATCAAACTCGACATGATTGTGTACGACGAACTACTCGATCGCCAAAATATGTTGTTTATTTTTTCATTACCACTTATCATGGATATGAATTATGATTTTTTAAAAAATATTATATGATATATATGATATATTTATTCTTATTTAATTATTATATTATACATAACTTCAAAAAATACATTTTTTTTAAACATGATAACTTTATTTGTGGATGTGTGGACTACAACCTCTTCAAGGTGATGGGATTCGGTCACACTGTACATTGAATGTATCAAGAAAGGATTTATAATAATTATATGATATTTATTAACTATTAATGATACATTAAGGATAAAATATATATATATATATATCATATAATTTTTTCAATACGATAATAAAACCGAATCAATGTTCATCTGTATGTACAACATACTTTCTCAATGAAAAGTGTCTTCCATTTCATATTACAATACCTTATATATTATTAAAAATTTTCATATAATGAATATATATTACAATTTAAAAATTTTAAACATTTTATAAATATTTATATCATCATCTAGTTAAGAGGGACCATGAAAAGATGTCAAAACGAATATGAAAATAGAGGATATTTCACATAACATTACATAATCATGGAATTGTTATTAAAAGAGTAATATAAAGTCAAAATAAAACTATATTTTTTTGTATATAATAGTATGGTTCTTTGTAATATTTATAATATACATATAATTAATTTAAATTTGGGTTTAAGTTTTAAAAAATATGTCTAGATTTAAGGTAAGGGTTTTCATGAATAACTTTTTTTTTCAAGACTTATGCATTATTCACCACTTATTTGATTTCTGTGGTGTATATAATATCCATTTATGAATTATATGAATTTTATTATTAATATTTTGCGTATTTAAAAATCTATTTTATGATCTATTATTCATGGAGTTTATGGTTTTATACTTACCAAATTAGTAATTAACATTGTCTATATTAAACTTCATTGAAAAACATGTCATGTTAGGAACATATATTATTTCTATGATGTATATAAAATTAACATTCATAAGTTCTATCGTGAATTTAATTATTTCTCTTAGTATTTGAAGCTTCATTTTATTTTATTATTTACATATTTTTATTATTAAATTCCACAAAATTTGTAAATGTTTATTGCTAAAATCTCATCATTTATTGAGTTAATTTATTATTATGAATTAATTATTCAAATATTATGGTCCATATATCATAATATCTCATGAATTTTCTTATCAATTTGATATATTTGTTATCTAAATGTCTTGGAACCATATATACATCCTATTTATTATTTAATATGTAAAAGATTTTTTTAAATAAAAATTTAATTATCCATTATTTGGAAAATATTAGTTGTTTCAAACCCATGTTTGGGAAAAAATGTATTATTTTAATTTTACTATTATCCTATAACATTTAATGTAATTATTATATCCGTTTTACCATCTTAAAAGAAATTTAAAAGTAATCTTCTTTTCATTTTCGAATACATGAACTTTTTAAAACATTTAATGGATTAGAAGTAATGTTCGACATGTATGTACTTACCTAACATAATGACTATCATTTCCTAATATATTATAATTTATAGATAAAATTATATTTTTATAGAAAACATTTACATCTAATTTGGTATTTTTTTGGATTTAATGTGGTTTCCAATGAAAACGTTTTCATAAATTATAATTGTTTACAATGTGTTTTATATGACATTAAAAGATTCATTTATATGTTTTGAAATATATTTAAAATGATATGGTTTTCAGAAAAAAAAACTATTTAAAAATGTTATTTAATAGTTTTTTATATTTATTTATATGTCTCTAATGAATTTTTTGGTAAAAAAATCAATTTTTATTTAAAAATTATAATGGAAAATGGTATTAAAATTATCAACAAGGACATGGACAATGATAATAGGTTTGAAAAGATTTTAACAATCACAAATAAATTTTTTAGAGAAGTAATTATTTTTTAATCATTGATTTTGTAAAAATATACTAATGTTTTTCATTAAAAAAATTATTTTCAGTATGTTCATTGTCTTAAAAAGTGAATTTCAATTAGATGTTATTTTACCCTATGAAATGATTCAACTGGTCATTAAAATTATTTCTCTAGCTACGATGGAATCCACTAAAATAGTTTATGTTTTATTGGGGACATGATCCAAGATTACCATTAATATTATTGGTTTATTTCTTTGTTATTGTAGTATTATGTTTATGAATCATTATTCCATTCCATGGGTTATGTTCATATGATTCTAGCTTCATTCTAGTGGTTATGCTTTGATAAGTAATTATGAGTCCATTCTTATTTAAATAATATATGATATGATGAATTGTTTATGTTAACTTTTTTATTTTTTGGGCTATTATATGATGTTTATGAAACCCATGTTTTTTTATGTGTGAAGATATTATGATTCTATGTAATCTTGTGGAGTATATATTTATTAATTTATTAAGTGATTACTGGGACCTATATAACCCTTTGATGAATTATATAATTATTTACATATTGTGATATAATTCAATTAAACATGTTGAAGCGCTTGATCCACAACAAGATGATGGGGAATCACAACCGACTATGGGAATATGGGGAATGACAATCAACTATGGGAATAAAGGGAACCCCATCCACTATGGGATGATGGGTAAACTCTATCCACTATGAGGATATGGGAAACCTGATCCACTATGGGAAGATGGGGAAAAAAATATCCACTGTGGGAAAATGGGGAAACCCAATCCCTTATAATGAAAAGAATACAAATGGGGATAATGGTGTGTCTTACCCAATAGGTGTAGTCCCAATGATGTTCCACAATATGTTTTTGAAACAATCATTGAATTATATATATTATTATTATATTTTCTTGTCAATTCCAAAATTCTATATCTTATGCCAAAATTATTGTCTTACAGATCATGTTCTTTAATTTTCTTAAGCATCATGTTGTATCAATAATAAGTATTTATGATATGACTCATGTATATAGAATTTTATATGTATGATATGATCTTATAGTATTTTTATAATGTCATCATACCTCTATGTTTTTTATTATGATTATGTATCTTTCATATTTTCCCATATTGTGATGCTAAACTCTCAATGTTATGATGTTATGTATTATCTATGTTGTCTCTATGATAGATTATAATCATGATAAACCTAGTTTGAGATAATTAATATCATTTGTATAAAAAAATTTATGATTCCATGTTTCCAAGGTCACAAAACTAATACACATTTTGGGAGTCTATTTTTGTAATATATTAGGTATTCTGAAAAATATTGTAATTGATATTTATGAATAGAAATGGCAGTGAATGGTTCCCAACAAAAGATTATATTATATCATATTGGACAATGTTCTTCAAATTTTAAAAGATATTTTCTTCTCCCTTGTATGGCTTTTTTTTATTTTTATAAAACTGATTCTACCCATAATAGTGATATGGATCTCCCTTCCAACCCCCCCCCCCCCCATTTTTGAATCTGGTGATTCTTCTATTGATCAACAACATGGTGGGCCGATTCCATTACTTTTATCACCTGACCTACATTTCCTAAAATCTAGTATAGAAAATTATTTTCACTGAATCATACATCTCCAATGATTTTTTTTATTTTACCAACATTGATACTGAAGGGGAACTTATTTGGAATAAACATTTTATCTAAAAATCACGGGTTTCATTCCGTTCTTCTCGTAGGCGTCCTGTCCATGGTGATCCTAAATTCTAGAATTGGGTGATATATTACACTCATTCAGACCATCTAAATGGTATCTCAAGTAATTAAGGTAATTTGAATGTTTCAAATCATTAATAGTTGTCAAGGCCTCTAAAAGTTGACCTAATGATTCTGGAAATTTTTTGTAGTTAAATATCTTACTTGAAAGGATGAAAAAAAGCTATATAATCCATGAGAATGACTAGTTTGAGTACCAAGTCTATTTTTTCAAGAATTTAACCTGATTTATTTAGTTGAAATTATGGAAATGTATATGAGTGTGATATTGGAAACTATTTGATTCTTTCATCATATTCTTGGAATTAAGAAGTTATGTGAGTCTGTACTAAAGATTAAAAGGAGGTTATGAACAAGACATTTTTTTAGAATGGTTTAGCAGACTGTATGGCCCATGAAGGTTCAAAATTAGTCACCTCATACTTGTATTGTGTTTGGGTGAATGTAGAGAAGAGATCGAATCCTATTAGGATCATTCCAACTCTCATTCTCAGTAATCTCTTTGAATCAATTTATGTAATAGATTTGGTCTAGGATCAAGGGGACATAGTTCATACTGAATCCATCATACCTGAAGAGGAGGAAATGTTAATGTTCAAAAATATATGAATGATATGTAGTTGATGTGTTCTATAATAATTTATATGTTTGAGTATTAGATGGAATTTATAGTAGAGGTCTCCATAACATAAGGAGAAATAAGGGTTAGAAAAGAACTCATGATTCATGGAGCTACATTATTAATAATGGAATAGACATACAAGTTGTAAACATTATTCTCACAAACAAAACCCTTAATTAATATAGATCACAATAATGATTGTTGATATGGAATTGGATTCAAAAATATATTCAAATGTCATGGTGTAGTGATTCTATATGGATATCTAGAATTATAACCATGCTCTTATCCCCAAAAATGTAGATCTCAGTAAGAATAACATGGTGTTTCATAGTTTAGTGCATTATAAAAAATATATCTGGGAGAACGATGTGGAAATAGAAATATAAAAATTTATGGAGCATATTATTTACTCTAAGGATAAAATTCTAGAGGATGATTTTGATATTAAGGCCCCATATGATGACTTTTATATGTTGACTGTAAAAATGACTGATCTTTTTTGAAACAAGGATAAGAGGGTTTGGATCAAAAATAGGATCATAAATTAGAAAATAGATTCAATTAATGGAATATCACCCAAGATAAATATATTTAAACACATGACAATATGGAAAATTATTTTGATGATTATATCAAAGTCAACAAGAATATAAAGGTAACTTCTCTTGATTAGAGTTTATATAGGTCAACGATTTCAAATAATCTTTTCCATCATTAATGATCAATGTGATATATTGTGTTTTTTGATGAATTGATGATACTATTTTGTGATTTTTCCACCATTAATCTTAAATATTATTACTGAAAATGTAATGTTTAATTTTTAGTTTATTTAGTGAAATATAATTTATTTATCTATGAAATAAGAATACTCAAATAACTATTTTATATGTTTATAATTATTGAAATGAGATATTGAAAAGTAATTTAAAATATCAATTACAACATTGAGGAATTAATTATTATCATTAATAAATTATTTTAAAATTATATTATCATATATATAATATTCAATAATAATTCATAATGAATATATTATAATATCATTATCATAGGTTGTAAAACCATCCCAAACCAGGGAATGTTATATTGGTTAAATAATTGAGGGAATATTTTAATAAAATGATATTATATAATTGAAAAATTATTAAAAATATCATAAATATCATTTATCATTATTAAAAAGACTCATTGAAACATAAATGAAGGATGGTTATGGAAAATAAAATTATTCCTTTAAGGGGTTGAGAGTCTGCCTGTATACAAGATTTACAATTCATTATCTCAAAAATATGTATTGAATGAAGATGCCTCAATATATCGAGTTTGTTGAAGGGTTTAATAAAATATGTGTAGTAAAAGGGAGATCTAGGAGATCATCAAAATAAGTAATTTATATTAAGGGTTGGTTTCTATGGGATTGAATTAGGTGTATGAAGTTTCCATATTGAAGGAGAAAAACATTGATAGGAGTAGTATATATAAGTCCCACAATGAAAATGTTATTTGTTACTTCTCAAAGAATAATCTAGTTTAAAGTATGTCTAATACTTATATGACTATTGGAAGTAGAAGGTTAAGAAAAATTATTAGGACTTGGAGAGTTTCATTTTAACTAAATAGAGAAAATATTAAGGGTACATGTCTACATGTATTTACCGGAATCAATGGATACTAGGTCAGTTAAAAAAAATACAAATGGAGATGGATTGTGTGACTCCTAGTATTGATATTATATTGTAAAAATCTTAAGTAGAGGATCATGATATCAATGAGGGCATGGAGTTCATGGTCAATGGTAACATGACTAGTTAGTAGTGGGAGACATGTGTATAGGATTCTATTAACAAAAAAACATTTGAGGAGATTATCAACTTGCATGATGAAATGGTTGATGAGTTCTTTATAATCAGTTCCATAATAATAGAAGATAATTGGATAATGGAAAGGTATGGTATTGTGGATAATTTTGAAAATTAGATATTATAGATTAACATGAATGGCCTGATACTAGTAAGGAAATCAATTAAGTAAATAAAATTAATAAAAGCAAATTAAAATATGGTAGAAAACCATCAAATTCTTTTAAGGCATTATAAAAGATGATCCAGAATCATAGGTAAAACCCCTCTCTTTGAAATACATTTATCATAATTCCTCTAATTGGATCAATCTCAATTTATATGATTTTGGGATATTATATGTGGGTTCTCTCCATGGGTGAACCTATGTGGGTTATCAAATTTCCTTAATATTGTTTTCAAATAAAATGTTTTAAATTTGAGGTGTAAATATATATAAGTATTACCATTTTAAAATTTTAAGTTTGATAATGAAAATATATCAATTCCTAAACATTATCATTTTCCCCATCCATGATAATATGAGATAAGAATGGAATAATATCTTTTCAGTGAGGTGGTAGTAAATAATTACACACCAACGACATTGTTTTATTATTCCTATAAAATAGAATGAATTGATTAATTGTTCTAACTGTAATATATGGTAATTTTTTAATTAATTTTAATTTACTTATTATATTAGTTTATATAGATTTTTATTTTAACACATTGATTATGAAGAAATTTTAATGGAGTAAGAAATATTTAGTTGAGATTGTGTAATTTAAGAGAGAAATATCAATGAAATTTGTGGCCATAGGAAATTATATTGAAAAAATGGATTTTGAAATTGACATAGGAATATGGGAGGATAAAGCATAAATATTTTTAGGGTAAATTTCAGGGAAATACTGGTATCATGACCATATGAAATTGTTCCCCATTATATGCGAGGAAAAGGGTAATTTAGGGAGTACCCCTTATATTTCAACAATATAATGCTGGTATTAATTGATAAAAGGTTACAAAAGATTAAAATATGAGGTATAAATTGTTACTAGGATAATAATATGCTCTAAAACTCAATTTTATGTCACATTTCATTTAACTATGTTTAAATTTTATTTTTTATTTTTAATCATTTAACAATTTATTTTTAGATTGTTTGTAAACTCAAACAATCTGAATAATTTTAATATATCATATTTAAAAAGATGATATTATATATTTTTAAGAAGAATATTTCAAATTTTGAAAAATTTTATAGAGTTGTTCTATATTTTTTTTTTGACATATTTTTTTGGATAGCCTTTTATAATATGTAAAAGTAGGTTTTTTAGAAAAAGATTGTTTTTAGGATAAAACTATACATGTAGGTAAAAATTATCAACGTTAATATAATCCATGACATATATTTTACTATTATAATGATATTTAAAATAATTATTATTCAATGAATTACCAAACCATATTTGACCCAAAAATTTGTATTTAAAAGAAAATAATTATAAGTGTTTTAAAATATGATTTAAATGTTATGTTTAAAAAAAATATCCATAGATTTTATATGTTCAAAATTATAATTAAAATTTATATTTTCATTCCTTTTATAAATATTTATTCAAATTTCTACTTTTATGATCTCTTAGTGCCTCTTATATATTTAATGTAATAAAATTTTCAATTTTTGTAAAAACTGTATTTTTCAATATCAAATTGAAAAGTAAATATTAAATGAAAATTACATAAAATTCACCATAAGATATTTTTAACACAATATAACCAATTACATTTAATTTTTAATAAAAATGTTTCTAATTTTTATAAATTTAGATTTCACACATGAAAACAACTTCTAATGAAAAGCACATTTTACTGAAGAAAATTTCTTTTAAAACATTTAGTTATTTGTCTACTATTATTCCTGATGTTAATATTTGTTAATATCATATTATTTAATATTTTTCTTAATATTATTTATTTTTTACTTATATTGATTTATAATACAATAAAATATTTCAACTTACTGTTGTGTGTGAAACAAGCTATCGAAGTTAGTATTAATATTGGAAAAAATATATTCTTATTCTAGGAGAGTTCCATCCCACCATATATAAATTTTATCATCAAAATTTAGACAATAACTAATTTTTTAATCTAACTGGTGGTTTCCAATAGGTAGAAAAAATCATGAAATAATTTTTCTATTGATATCGATGGAAACTTTAAACATATCTTTTTCTATCATAATTCATCAATAATATTAATTTGTTATGAACCAATAATTTTAGATAAAAAACCATTATGTTTGGGTATAATGGCTTAATTAATAGAAAAATATTTCATTAATATATTTTAATAAAGCATTCATTGATATTTGATCATAGTTTTGATTTATGTATTATTCGGTATATTATTGATTAATTTATTTTCTATGTAATGATTATAAATTTTATCTAAAAGAAGAATTGTTAAGAAATTGATGTCGTATGATCCTATGAACCATGATAGATATTTTTTCACGAAGAATATAATAATGATACCTCTATTTGTTTTTTTTTAAATTAAGTAGATATTAGTTTTCGAAAACATGAATTATATATCATATATACAAATTAAAAGTGGAGAAAATCAAACATCATTTTAATTTCACCGTATACTTCAATAGTGATCATTGAATAGAATATTCCTTGCTAGAACCACATAATATATTATTTGTGTCTATTATAATGATATGCATTTGGATTAATACCTAAAATTCTATATTTTCAAAATATATCACATCTAAAGCATCACACTAATTATGGATCCTTGGGAAAAAGATTATTTTTATCCATCACGTCAACATATCTCTCCATTTTTTCATAAGTAACTTGTTTCATGGTTCTCTCCTTAACCATGGATAAAAAACATTCCACTACCATTGATAAATTACCATATGTGTCTCTTCTAAAACATTTTATATCATGGAAATTAAATATTTTTCCCATCATCATTTTCATCACATAATATTACATGAAAATCTAGCCTTCCATTCATTGGTTTATTCATATGTTTATGAAGACTAATTTTATTAATACTATCATGATATAGCTTTCTATAAATAAGTAGAACAATTTTAATGGAATAATCAATCACACATTGTTTATTATATTGAAAATTGTTATATTGTTCATCAATTCCATTATTAACGTAGAATCTCCCATTCCCATCCATCCTTAAAATAATATATTTAATCATGAGTTACCTATATAAAAATTATTAGGAATTTATTAAAAAATTGACTTCAAAATTTGTTACCCCTAGATAATATATCATTAGATTTTTATTCAGACTATATCACTATTGATTATATATATTCTTCTTAATGATGTGTTGCATTATTTTTCAAAACATATATAATTAATATAATGAATATTTAAAAATTTCATTTCAAAGGAATGGAATAAAAAACCTCTTGAGAGTATAAATATATGTGAGTAATATTAAGAACACTCATCATACAACATATTTATGATTGAGTTGATGCATAACAAGCATTATTATGGTGATTACCACTAAATGAATTTCTGACACAACCATGTCCACCTTCTAGTGTACATAAGTTTTGTTAATTTTTAGGATAAACATATAAAATATACATAATAAACATTGTGATTTTTTCTATTCTTAAACACATCCCTTATATATATCTCAATGGGTGTCATTAATGTTCCTTAATGAAATCCCAATAAAATAACAAAAAAATCCTCAAAAAAAAAACTAATCCGATGTAGTGATACAAACTATTTTGAACCATGAAAAGTATGTGGTTATTTTATATCATTTCCATTGATTATCCATGAAATCTAACAAATTGTCACACAATCCTATGAAGAGAAGATCTAGTTTATTTCATGACTAGTTACATACACATTTTATTTTATAAATCCACAAGCATTTCTCCATAATTTAATTATTATAATCTCACTAATATAAATCTCATACGTTAAGAACATTTCCATTAAATGAGTTATATATAAATAAGAATTGGATAGACAAACTGTTTCTCAATAAAATCATTTTCAACGTTCCATCAATGGCCAGATCATAACAATATTAAAAAATAAGTGTATAGGTGAAATATTTCATTTATAACAATATGGTTCAATATTTTTTGTCAATAATATATGATATAAATAAATACAAGCTCCAATGAAAAACACAAACTATAGACTATGACTGAAGAACAATGAAAAAATAAAAAATATCCATCATGGATATTCCTATTCATGTTGACTATAGATGTGGATATTCATAATAAGGAACTATAGAAACAAATCATTCAAAAACATTACGTAGTAGTTCGTGTATCAAAATATTATGACCAATGAAATTATGGATTCAATATTACATTTTGAAACCCTCTCAAACATGAATTGTGTAACAATTGGCACATTAGTAACATATGTATCAGAAGATTTTGACCAGTATTGACTCAAGTAATATTGTTCATGGTCTATTGTTGACATAAGTACAATTTATCGCTGTCTATTTCTGACATGATTATCAAAAATTATAGTCCATTTTTAAATTGAATACGATAAATCATGTTTCATTATTTTCTTCAGTATCATATATGATATCCTTTTTTATTCTCATATGATATAATAACAGAAAAAATTTATTCGAGGGTGATATTGGACCCTAACCATCAATAATAATCATCTATCAGTTTGAGTTCGTTGTAAAAATAAAAAAATTCATGTTTCAACATCACATAATGAACCCATCGAAAAGAGTCAAGTTTCCTGGAAAACAAATTCGTGAACATTACATAAGATATATAAAGAATTATTTTGGACAATGGATTATAAAATATAATAAATTTAACATATGTATCAATATGTATTGTGATATAAATGGGAAAATATATTTTTAGATTATTCTATCGGTCACTAGAAAATATGTAAGTAAATAACCCATTTCTAAGGGATAAAAATCCCCTTAAAATATTTTCAATAAATTGTAAAACTTTTCGCATGATCATATAGTTTAATATGATTACATTAAAATAATGGATGTAGGGTTTCTAAAAAAATTCTAATAGAAAAGTTCGTTCAAAAACACTCATTGGGATGAAATAAAATCTCTTGAATAATTATTTCTTCAAATGGATGCCTTTAAAATTTAATATAAAATCAAAATTTCCCATTAAGTATTTAAATGATCTAAATTATTAATATAAGAATAAAATATTATATTTTTAAAATAATCATATATAAAAAAATTAGAAAAATTTATATCATCAATGAAAATTTTCATGATGAATAATTATAATATGTTTATAGAAATATGAAGAATAAAATTGAAACCATTTTTAACATAATTGAATATAATATAGTCACGAGTTCCATTTAAAATTCATTTTAAAAAGGATGAGGTGAAATCATTTGAAAATTTTTAAATTTAAAAATTTTTAAATTTAAAAATAATAAAAAATAATTATTCCTATAAATTTATTGAGTATTTTTTTAATGATCTTTTGTTTTGAAGATAAATAATATGATTTTTGAAAGAATTAATTTTATTAATATTTAAGCAATAACATAATAGAAATCCCACATCATAAAAAAATTATAAAATATTATTTTTGTAAAGGGGGTAAGGTAAATATAATGGTTAAAACATAAAATACATAATTAAATTCACAATTACATAAAATAACATTAGATGGAATGTTAAATATAGAAAATGTGTGGAAACTGCCATAAAATATGATGGAAATAATTCTCATCCAAGATATAATTTTAATGACATAAATTAATCAAGGTGAAGTATTTAAATTCAATATTCACACTTCACATATTTCAGGAGAATGTATCCATGAATAATATATTAGGAAGGAATCACCTAGACTTGTGAGAATGAATTTAATTAAGATGAATTTAATCTAAATAAATTGAGTTTAGTCAAAAAAATCACCAAACATAATTAATATTCAATGAGTTATTATTTATTTAATAAAATAACATGACCTGGCTCTAATACCCTCCCTAAAAATTAATTTGGTAATATAAAATTATTGTTGAGTATTCACACATTAAAAATGAAGCCTTTGTTCACAATATGAATAATGACCCAATAAAATAAATTTGAGATAACAAACCCACATAAATTATATTCCAACTTACATTAATAAGGTATAACATCCTAAATAATAAGTATAATAACAATAATCATCTGATTCATAATTGGTTTCATATATATAATCTATTATATTATTTAATTATAATATACTATTAAATATATATTTCATATCCATTCTTTATTTCCATTAACATATATTATGATATTTTAATTGTTTTTTTGATATTTGTACCACAATGATTTGATCTATTCCTAAACATTGAAAAAATGTTCATTATTCCTTGGTAATCCAAGATACTAAATTCATTTTTTCAATGATCCACCCATTCCCCTTTTCATTGATTTATGATAATTGTATGGAATAAAAAATTGAAATAGTGAAGACCTGGTTTTAGCATCACTAATAATTGAATGTTATTATATTGGTAATTATATTAAATATAAATATCATATATCACGTATCATTAAAAATAATTAATAAATTATTAATACAAGATATTAAAAGTATATAACATTATTTAGTCACACATTGAATAAATATTATAACATAATTCTTGTAGATTGTAAAACATACCCAAATAGGGGCGCTACTAAATGAATTAATGAATATGGATGTGATTTAATATAATATTACAATTTCATTTAACGAGTCATAAATATTTCATAAATATAATTTCAATTAATTAAATTCACTCTAAGAACAACATAGGACATATGTTGATTATAAAATAATTTTTTTTCATTGAAGACATAGTCGACATGTACACAAGATTAAAGATTACATTTCTCAAACAAGGATGGAATGATGGTATATGATAAATTATTATATATAAATTTTTTGATATATATAAAATACTAATTCCCAAAATCCATCATTGTCACAATCCATGAGAAGTGGTTATGATAATCTACAACATCATTTAACAGAGGTGTTAGTGCATATGTACAAACCATTGATTACAATTTATTTTTTATTGTTAATTTAAAATAATTTTTAATGGGTTCCAAACCAATTATATATATTATAGCCTTTACCACTCATGTACAAATGACATCACCACATCTATTTTACTAATGTGTCTTCCACCCTATCCTTCTCATGTACCTCACATTATATATTCCTCTCCCTCCATCCCAAATTCACTATTCCCTCCCTTTCTGAATCCCTTCTCCACCTCTACCATAGTCTACACTTCATCCCAACCTCCTCCTCCCCAATGACAGATAGGGTGTCTCCTCCTTTTTCCCTCCCTCCCTTCTTTTCATCTCCAAACCTCTTCCTCGGTCTCTGTCTTCAACTCCACCTCTACCAACATTGAATTTCCTCACTAAATATTTACCTAAATTTTTGATATCATACCCCATATACTATCATACTCATTAGTTTATAATATGATTTCATTCCATAACTGTCACGACCCATCCTCTGGGCCCGTGTCATGACTACCCCAAGCCCGCCTTCCTTATTCCAGGGGCAGGAGTCTAGCATTGAAGGTGTAAATCCCGATAAAACGGAAGGAAATGACATTATAAAGTAAACAAATACCACAGAGTACGCACGATGAAGTAAACAATAAGTAAAATAAGTACAAAAGTAAGTGCTGGAATGTAAATGGGCCAGAATACAAACCCAACTGAATGTAAAGTACAACTGAAATGAATTCACTGCAACTGAAAAGTAAAGCAGTGAGTCCGAGCCATCCTCTGGAAATCCATCCTTAATGGTGGGTACAAATAGTCTCCTCTAATCCTCGGCTCCGGCTGTCTGCTCCGTGTATGTCTCGTCCATTGATCCACCTCCATGTACCGTCTAGCTCCACGATATCCCACCTCGATCGGCTCTATCTGTCATCTGCATCCAACACAACATAGTTCGGGCATATCCCATACAGGGGTGAGTATACGCTACATAATAAGGACCCCGAGACCCCCGAAGGTCGCCTAGAATCCACAAAGGATAATCGAAAAAGGAAAAAAACAATCATGAAGTAACAACCAGCTCTACTTAGTTATATTCCCATACATATTCCTAAGTCATTTATTCCAGCTCAGCTCCAGCACATGAGCCCAAATACAATCCAGTCCACACAAGAAAACATAACCCATTCCACATAGGAATTCACAACCCAATCCACACAGGAAAGCAGAACCCAATCCACACAAGAAAGCACAACAATCATATCGATGATATTGATTGTAGGATAAGACTCATCTCACACAGGTATACTCTTCTTAATGTGATAGGGATGATTAGATGTACCCACTAATTAATCTAAGATATCGGACCCACATAGGATACAAGACCAGCTAAGTTGTCGAACCCATAAAGGATACAAGACCAGCTACTCTGCGGGACCCACATAGGATACATGTACAGAGTCAAATACTATCGGACCCACATATAATACAAGAACGTTAGTAAAATAATGCCGGACCCACATAGGATACAAGAATAGTAGTCATCGCCTTCAAACCCCCATTGGATTCCAGTACAGTCATCGCCGTTGTCGTAGTCGTAGCCAGCTCTAGGGTTCCCGCACACAGCACGCTTGATTCCAGGAGGGTTCCCTCCATGAGCCAAGGGGTTTGATACATCAACTGTCACGAATTCCATAGTTTATGTATCACAATGATCCTCCTCATCTAAAGGAACTCAACGCGATAGATGGCGCATCAATTGGACGCCCGGTCTGAGAGTTATTAGCTTTTTCGTTTCAGAGGCTCGGTTGGTTTTTACGTTAAAAACAACCCAACCATACTCCAACTGCATTCAAACCTCGAGCAGAGTAATCCAAAAGAACCTTCTCACTAAGAGGAATCCAAAAAAGTCGACGACACGTCAATCAGACATCCGATGGTCATGTTATAAGTGTTTCGGTTCTGAGGGCCCAGTCGGTTTCGTGCTCAAACCAACCCGACCATACCCAAAGTTCTCTTAAACCTGAAGTGTAATATACCGAAACATCCAACTCGATACAAGTATCGCTACACAACTGACGATGCGTCGATCAGAGGTCTGTAGCCCATGTTATGGGTGTTTGAATGGATTTTTCTGGAAACAGGGGGTTTGGGCCCGGTCCGACCCGCCCCATTACCCACAGGTCGACCTGACCCGGGTTAGGGTACAGCCCGGTTGGGCGCGGCTCAGCCCGGTTGGCATGGCCCGGCCCCGCCGGCGCGTCTCGGCCCGGTGTGGGGGTCCGGCCCAGCATGGGCGGCCCGACCCTACGCAGGTGGTCCGGCCCGGCCCGTGTGGCCGGTGGCTCGGCCTTCGGCCGAGCGGGATGCGGGGGGGGGGGGGGGGGGGTGCGGCCCACATTGATTGAGAAAATGACATCCCCTCTTGGGGGGAACGCCCTTGCCACCTACTAGGGGTTACTACCCATGAACTTCCAAAAGCGTCCGACCGTAATGGTCAGACGGTGAACTGCCGTGGGACCCCCGCGGGTCCCAGCTTCCGATGCATCGACAACCTATGGAATCCAACCGCCGTCCCTTGTACCATCACGACATTAGGCTATGGCCCCTGTCCAACAGGCGTGTCACAATGGCGAGTCTCCCCTCCGATGTAGCCCGCTCCGGCCGCGACCCTCCATGGTGCTCCGGCGCGGCACGACGATGTTGCGGGCCTCTACCACGACCCGCTCTTGGTCGCAGCTTCCTTCGACTTCACCGACGTGGTGTGAGGGCACCATGGTCATTCGCCACAACCCTCTCCTAATGCGGTTCCCTCATTCCCGCGCAGTGCCGATGCACCGTGCCTCCTAAGTTCCAAACCACAATGGTGATCAACAACAAAAGGGGAGGCGGTTCAGTCATGTTCATGCAGTCCGACATCCTCCCATTATATTGATAATAGGTGGCCAAAAGAAATTAATGAAGAACTTGAAATTAATAATCCTTGAACGATGTAACAACCCCTACCTCAAGGAAGATCACGAAAGCTTGTTTCGCGGAAGACGACGCCGCGGGGTGAGGCTCCGTTTACGTCGATGGAGAATGTTTGAGGAGCAAGAGGAGTCTCCCTTTCTTTGACGCAGAGAGAAGATGGAATGGCGTGATGGCATTTTCATCTATGTCTCGGCGTTCTACAACGTAGAAGACAATGTTCTTCAAGGCGTAGTGTATTATCTCCAAAATCTCCACTCAACAAAACAACAAAAATATTATAAGGATTTTGCCTTATTTTATTACTCATGCCAACATTTTCAAAACATCAAAAGTTGAAAATTTACATCACTTAATTAATTAATCTTGTGGTGTCAAATTAAATGGAGAGATAAGTTGGGAAGAATTAATGTGGGGGAGAGCCACATAATTTAAGAGGGTGCTTTAGAGGGGTTAGGGAATTGAAATGGGGGTGGATCATGTGGGCCACACCTCCCTCATAACCACACATGAGATGTTGGTTGTTCATGGGCTCCACCAACAACTTCCCATGAGAGAGTCTAACCACCACAAATAAAATTATATTTGCACACAATTTTATTTTACTTTTCATTTAATCCCCAATTTTTTTGCGACTTCTCCTGTGAAAAAAAAACTCCAGAAAAGGTCATCTTAAGCAATTACCGGTGCTGAGGTTTCAATGGTTCCCTTAGATTTTGATTCTGAGCACCGGTTCAAAAAATTAGAAAATCCCGCTCGTTCGTTCACTGAACGTACCCAAGCTAAACTTCGAAAATTGATTCCGGGCACACCAGGCCTCAGAATTCAGCGCCGTCAGAAACTGTGTACTCATAAAATCCCAAAGAATTTAAGAAAAAATTTCCCTTGAAATTTATGGGCCTTTAAAATAGATATATAAAAATTTTGATTAGATATTCTCTTTAAAAAATTTATAATTTTAATCAGTTTTTATTCATGCATGGGAAGACCTTTTTTATTCTCTTATTCTGGCTTCATTGAAGATCATTCTTATAAAAAATATGAGAATTAGTTCATGGATCAAATGAACTGAATCTACATGAATACATTTTGTATGCTCTATAAGTATCCCACTCATTGTTACCATCAATTTTTATTTCATTCATTCCATATATCATTCTTCCAATTATCTATTATCTCGAATAACACTAAAAATACATTCTCCTGTGAATAGAACTCATTAAACCATAGAATTATCTACTTCCATGATTAATTTGGTACATTATTATTTCACATTTATCGAATGTTTTATAGATTCCATCCTTTTATTACAACCTAAATTTTGGATGGATTCATTCAAAGTGTAGTTTATATTGTAATCATTACTATAGGTCAGTATGAATCACTAGCCTATAAGGAAGGTTAAATGTTGGATTCATGTTCACTTTCCTTCATATGTCCTCATAACATCATCGAATAAGTTCCTTTGGTATGATATTATTTTGTCAATATTTTTTTGGATTTTCATGAATTACTACTTATATATATTTTTAATTTCATCATGGTATACAAATAGGAATAAATAGTTTAGGAATGTCATTGTTATGCCTTATACATGGAATTTTTTCTAAAATCACAAAATAAATTAATGTTAATTTCATTGGTATTTCAATTGAAAAGACATATAGTGTTAAATGTCTTTTTTAGGGATGTTTATTTATATCACCCCTCATTGTCATTTTTTTATTTCATCTAAAAATTTTCTCTGTGAGCTTGAATTTTTTTCAATATTATAAGATATTTTCAATATTTTTCAAATAATGGAGTAATTAAATTATTTATTTTAATTTATTGACATGTATGCACTTGGATGAAATTAGATTTAGGATGTGAAGGTGTTCTTTTCTTATTTATTCGGATATTAAGATTAATACTGTGGATGATTTAATTCATGTTTTTTGATTATTTAATTCAATATATGGAGATGTAGTTTATGGAATCATACATATAATTAATTGATTATTCCTACATTCTAATTTGAATTGGAGTTACGCTAATAGGCTATAGTATAAAAATTAACAGATTTATGAATTTTTTTCCATTATTATTCATTCATTATTTTATTTTGAACTATTATCTCTATGAAATATTGTCATATTTTTTACCTGTTTCTCACAACAATCATCGTTTATTTGGATATATAACTTATTATACTCCTTGGTCCATATCCAATAATTATTAGTTTTTATGTTTTTTTATTTTTTGGCATTTAAACTACATTGATCACTTATTATTTATTTTTGTATGTTTTCGTTCCATTAATCAATTTTGATTAGTTTTTTTAGTTTTTGAAATTTTACATGTCTCATGGGAAATGATAATTTAGTAAAAAATCATGTGGAATATAATTTAAAATCATCACCCCTATCATACTTATGATGAATAATATTAAATCATATCTCCAATGTTTTTTTGATATATCATTTCTAGAATTTGATTATGATTTTTAGTTTGATGATCATATATTTTGATCTGTTTTTAGGTACTAGATTATGACTGGAGATATAATAGTAGAATATGTTTTTAATGTAGTTTAGCATGAATAAATTTATATAATACGAATTTCATGAATTTTTTTTATGAATTCCTTTTTTTATATTATTATTCAATCAGTATTTATTAAATCTTATGGATTTTAATATCCTTTAATTTACATGATAATTTTTTTTGTTAATGACATCAAGATTTTTCCTTCAAAATTAAATTATTATAGTAATGTGAAACATCCAATAGATAAATTATGTATAGAATTTATTATTAGCTAAGGTAAATTATGGTTTTTTTTATTTTTGAAACATGCACAATATCATTAAATTTAATATAATTAATAGTATAATATGCCATAAAGAAGTAGTTAATTATTTTTATACAGTGATTTTTCTTTTTTCTTTTTTTCCCTCTAATTTCTATTTAATTCCTATAAATTATCTTTGGAATTTAAATAATAAGTAGCAGTTTTGTAGTTCATCTATTTATTTCTTCACATGTTTCTTTTATATTGAATATTTATTCATAAGAGAACTCATTACCAAATCAATGCAGTGAGTTTTCTCAACGGTATGAACAAATGTTCTTAAAGAATTAGTTTTTTAAATTCATATAATGTTTAATTTATTTTTATTTATTCACTTCTTATAAACATATTATCATTAAATTATATTGTTATTTATTCCTATTGAAATTAATATTATTATTAATTTTCAAATATATGGTTATTTTGTTTTGAAAAATATTACACCATATCAAATATTCGATATTTAATCCACAACATGTTGCTCATCCAAATAATTGTTCTGTGTGTTTTTCTACATCACCAATTTCTATTCCATTCTAGCTACTTTGTCCACAAATATCTACATAAAAATAAAATTGCCTATAAAATGTAAAATTCCCATGTTCATCACATCCTCCCATCCATTTCCACATATTAAAATTCTCTTTTAATGGAACAATGTAGAACGTGGTTAGGTTTCAAAATAATCACCCATGTGAATCATCTCATCCCCATTTCCCATTTATGATCATCTATCATCAAAATTTTCTATCATAGAAAACATCCCATGGTATCATTGGAATACCACATATTTCCTCCACATCTCACCTCTATGTCCACCTTCGCCTCAGCCAACACCTATCGTATCCCCCGCTAAGTCCCCAATTCATTTCATCTCAATCACCCATCTATAAATCATTATATATATTAATCCAAAATATTTATTGATTAAGCTCCCACATTTCATTAAAATGTTTTTCTTCACAGTACATATTTATATCTAATCGGTCCTTCGTGTGGGTTGATGAATTAGTTTATAATTCTCACCTTCAAAATTATTTATTCACAACGAGTTCCTTTATGTAAATAATCGTTCTAGATTAGATATTATATTTTCTTCAAAAAAGTTATATTTTTGTTAGTGATGTTAATTTATTTTAGTTATTTTGTTCTCTGTTTGACTCTCTTTGGATGTTTAGTTATTTCCCTGATATATGAATTTCAATGTCTTCACAGTTCCATTATTGATTTAAAAAAACTATTTTCTTAGTTATTTTTTATTTATTGCTTCATGATAATGGACTAATTTATAATTTTCTATTCGGTCATTTGAATTTCTATCTTCATAATATTGGTATATTTAGATATCTATTATTAAATTAATTATAACCAATTACTAAATAAATTTACACTTATGATCCATATGATGTATGAAACAATATTTTTAGTTGCATATAAAAATAAAATTTTCATGCACCATTCATAAAATATTATAGTTTTCCGGGTTTTGTGACTTTTTATTATCATTTTAACATTGATTATCATTACAAATTTCATTTTCAATTTTTATATATTATTCATTTCCCCATGAGATTGATTCATCTTATCAAACATTCATTCAGATGTATATACTATATTCATAATGTTTGAAAAATAAATGTATTCATAAACCTATGGTAATTGTTGGTTCCTTAAGGATCATTTCCATTATTAACACCAATATTTAAAAAAATAGTTTATTAGATCCATTCTGGAAGAATATTATGTTGTAGATGTGAGACAATGAAAATGAAAATTATCCAATGGGGTGAATCAATTATAGGCCATAATGTTATGTACTTAATTTTCACAACTGTATGTAACATAAAAAAAATATTTTCATTTATAATATTTTTAAATTTTATTTCTCTAATCTATTCATAATTTTATTGAAAGTAGTCCTTTGTTAGCATATGAAAACAGTGACCATCCCTATGAAGAATTTTTTCATGATTCTTGATACATTACCAACATGGAATGCTGGAGGCACCAACACCTGGAGTTGTTATTAAGATATGGTCAGTTTTAATATAGTCAAATACATAGAACCAACCATTTTTTCACATATTTTATAGATATTCATACAGAAATATAAAATTTATACTTTTGGGTAAAAAGATAATATTTTTAGTGGGTTTAAATAAAAATAAATGTTGATTGGAGGTTGGAATCTATTTTCTATTCTGAATCCTCTTTTGCCTTATTCAGTGTGTCACCACGAGATCAGTTTCCCTTACATTACATCATCTCTATCAATTATCAATCCCTCACATTTCAAAATTTGCCTCTCCTCCCACCCATGTCTTTTAAATTTTTCGAAACCATCTATTTCTAATTCTCTACCTTGGTATCCACCTACACTTTCTCAATATCCTCGGCCTCCAACTATTCCTGAACCTCTAACTCATATATAGTTAAAATAATTCTATCAATCTACATTGTTATTACAATAAAATCAATATAAGAACACAAATTTTCACTAATCTATGATTCCATTATATTTCAGTCTATTAAAATATTTTTACATAATATAGATTCCTAATTAGATATAAATGGTCTCGAGGTTGTTTGAGGGTTTTTTGGAGCCCAAAACCCATATATATATAGAATAAGGCCTAGCACACAGTTTTTAGTAAACCGTGAAAGGGGGCCACCTAGTTAGAGGAAACCATATGGGTGGAATGATTTTTTGGATAGATCAAAAATAAAATGTTGGAGAATAATTTCTCTAACCATGCAATAAAACCATGAGACTTACCTCTTTTCTCTAGGTACAAATGCATGTTTCAAAAATGGTTACACAACCTATGTGGAAAAACTATGCATAGGATATTATTTGAGCAATTTTTCATTTTTTTCCTTAATGATATAATTAAGGACCTCCTTAATTAATAATACAATTTCTTGTGGGATGATCCTCCTAGTATCTCATTTTGGATATTTTTTATGGAATAGCCATGTGATAATTTTATATCCTATATCCAAGATCCATTCAGGCTTTTTTTTATCATGTTAGATCTATAACAGTAAGTACTTGATTCCTTCATAGCTATGCATCGTCTCTATTTATCTATGCATTGTAATCTACGAGTGAGTTTTTTTACATTTCGCTCAGATATACATCATTCCATTAAAAATCAGAGATCAAAATTGGAGGAGGATATTTATACTAGCCTATGTTTGGTGGTCTATATCTCATCCCACATGTTCATTGATTTTGTAATTGTCATGCGGGCCCCAATAATTTTATAGGGTGGCATTTATTGAATTTATATGGAATGATAATAATAATTAGAATCATATTATCATTCTCTTTCCAAATATGTTACTACTTGTTAGTGGTTATTCACACAACCATCTCTATCCAATGTGGGATATTTTTAAAAAATTATCATTTTAATGTTTGACATGTTTGAGCAACAATTCTGGTCTAGATGGTCTTGAAAATTATATAGATATTATTTTCTATATAAATTTTCATGTCTTTTAATGTGAATTTCATAATAGAATTTACTATTTATGTTCACCACATGAACTACATAATGTAAGTGCTTCAATTGATATTTTAATGTGATATGGTTATTAGAATGTACAATAAATACTGGACTTGGCCTCATTATAGGTAATTGAATAATAGGTTTCGTGTATGTAGAAACCCTTAAAATGTTAATTGATGGTAGAAAATGAATTTTCAATATTTAAAATTCATTATATGTATTAAATAAATTTTTTAATGTTACATGGCCTTATCAAACTAATAAATGGAATGTATTGAAACAAATGAATTTATTGATAAATGATGACCTGATTAATGGTTTAGATATTACATTTACTGGTCACACAAAAAAATGAATGTCTTGAACCATATAGAAAATATGATACATGATTTTTTTATCAAAATAGAAGTGGCATGAATCATGATCGCCTTGGTTTCACAAGGGAATTCCTTCTGTTATTGAGGACCCCATTCCAAATTCAATTTTATGGAAAAAATTTATCGATAATCACCTAGAAAACCATCCATTTATAACATTAAATTATTGATATGAATCCATATGACCCCTCAGGTTGTATTACAAGATGTCTTGGATAACCTCCTTGATCTAGCATTGACAAGTATGTTTCATGTTGAATGCTCATTAGGCCCAATAAATGCATATCCTAGTTGTACCATCGATGAAATCCTTGGACCCAATAGGCATCATGTTATAAATTTATTTGGAATATTCTCCTTGAATTACACTCTTACCCACAACTATATTACAGTTAATACTAAATTTGTAACCATTAGTGTCTTCGTTACCTTGGTTATCACCTTCGAAATTCATTAAATATCTTTGGACGATGAATTTCCATGTATTGGAACATTAACTATTTTTAACATGTGACATATCTATATGTTCTTAAAAATAATATAATCAACTAGTTACATGTTATGACTCTTGTTTTGGGATGAACCACAAAAATGTGTTTTTAGTTACATTACACTGCTTTACATTAAATATAAACATGATATCACATAGTTAAATTTCCATTACATGGACCAGATATTATAGATATTATTCATGGTGGCCCACTGATATTTATCTCAAAATCACTTCAGGAACTTTTTGGTACCATGCTATGATTATATGAATGAATGTGTTGATAATGGGAAGCATATAACTTCAAATACATTATTTAATTTTGGTAACGATGGATCTTGATATCAGATGACTCAACCTATGATCAGTATGCTTAGGATAAGATTTTTATTTCATTAATAATTTTGTGGAAAATGGTATACATGATTTCTAATTCCATGTTTTCTAGTTTTCTAGTGACATGGCATATCACCATATGTTATTATAGTTGATTTAGTAATTGTTAGTATTATACCTATATTACATTTTGTTGCCTGTTTACTTAAATTATTTTTTATATTAACTCTAGTTTTCATAATTCCTCTTTAATAAACTATGGTAATTAAGGAATAGTATCCTAATTTACCCACACTAGTCTATTAATACAAGTTTGTAGCCTCTATCATTCGAGGTGATTAGGTTGATTCATTGTCGCCCACCAGGCTTGGTGCATGTGCTTTGATAATCGGGGTCAATGAGGCCACAATGTGGTTTCAGATGGGGTTTCCATATTTGCATTAATATTTTATGAAAATAGTATTGAAATTAGTAATTCTTGGGACATGGTCATAAGATATTTGTTGGAAACACAAACCCGGGTTTGGGGGAATAGCCATGTTACAGACAGATATAATCGTTTCCCTATTTTTCCTATTACAATTGAAATTATTTCACCATTGGGTGACATAAAAGTTTTGATGAGGTTATAATTATTACTCTATTTGATTATTTATACGATAATCGGTCCAATTAATTAGGGAAAGTATCATTATTATATATATCATTATAGAAACCTCAAATTTACATGGCATGCATATTCCCATGCCATATAAGATCATTTCACACAATTTTATTTCGTCAAATGCTTGTGAATATAGAACAATGTTGTAATAGTTAGATTATTCATGTATTACCCTTGGTTAATATTGAGTGATTAACTATCTCAATTCACGAGGTGTAAGGTCCCTCTTGGTTTGGGATGAGTAATATACCAGGTCAACCCACTATGGATTAAATAAATGGGTTTCATTTTTTGTGAGAAGGTGTATCGGTACTAATTCAATGGGAATTGTTATCCATTATAATGTGAAACCTGACTTATATAATAATAAAATTACATATACATATCCAAACTTTTCATGTTTATGATAGATAAATGAGCGAACCTTGTAATTTAATGTAAAACTGAAATGAATCTTATACTTGAGAAATTACTAATTAATAGCGATGTAAGAAGGTGTTTGGGGTAGTACACCTTGGGTAGTGATCCCTTCCTTATTTATATTCATTATACTGTTCTATATATCTATTTAAATAATATTTTAATGTGTGTTCCTAACATTTTTAGACCAATTCTTCCACGATATACTAGTATCGTATACTAGTTCGGTTGCAATGACAATTCTCTAGACATGGTGGGACCTATGCCCGTGGTCATACCATCAGGAGTAACCCATTAGGATCCTCCTATATAACATAATATAGAAACTTATTCCCACGTGAGAGATAGTTTACTATACTTATTGAAATATATGAATGGTTCCCCATGAGTTGCAACCTACGATGGATGAACTGTCTCTTGAGTTGTAGAAGCTGCATCCTCATACCATGTTAAGAAACAGTGGCACACAGGATGGTGAGTCTTGGATACATCCACCATTTCAAACATTGAGAATCATGGGAGGCCTCAAATTATGTAGGTTGTATATTCTACATACATGTTTCAGGGTGATTCCAATTGTTGATGTGATGTGGTAACCCTGGATGATCCATTTTAAGGCATAGTATGGGTTGACCATGAGATTATATTCTATGATGAGTTTGTTCATCAAAAACATACAGATAACATATATGGAGAGTTCATGCATCTTGAGAATGGTTCTATATCTGGTATTGGTTATTAATTGTGTTTCAATGATTTATATTTCATTATAACTATTTTAGCTTGTGATGAAATTTCTAATACTAGGCATTTGGAGGATGGGAATTTCTGTGACATATTTTCTAAGGTGAATTTATTTATCCTTCATAATTTTTATTAAATATTAAATTAAAAAATTATCACTAGTTGAATCCAGAGAAGCATAAATAATACCATGCTTAGAGGATCAGTTATGTAATAGGCCATTAGATCTCCAGGTGACAGGAAACGATACATCTCGGCTTCACATCAGGGTAGTGAAAACTAGAGTATATGTTTTTATAATTTCATTGTGTTTCATCAGTGTGGATAATGGGGGCATTAGTAGACTCATTGTGATATAGAACCACTGGAATTTTTTTCTTTCATCCATATAGTTCATATTCAGAATTTTAGTAGGACCATTCCACTAGCTTTGAGTGTAATGGTATTTTAGGTATGTGTAGCTTCAGGATAGGGTTCTTTTTCCCACATCTATTGGGGAGTGGGAATAGTACCAGTGTTACAATATTGGGTGGAATTCGTGATCATAGTCCAATGAAAACTAATCACCAGTAGTTCCACCAGATCAATTTTGGTCATGGATTTATAGCTGTTGCACATGTTAATGGATTAGGCCAATTACATGCACTACCACCAATACCAAAGGATCAGAAAGTAATACTATCTATAGTAAGAGTTACTATTAATATGTCATCTAATATAGATGATACTTTATTTAATACAATTTCTTGAATTTATATTTTTTTATATCTATCTATAGTTTTTCTAACTAGACCTACAATAATACTATGGTGTAATGATAATATATAAACCATTAAGCGTATGGTCGGAGGGCATACACCAATGTTGGGTATATCCCCTTGAGGTACGAAATTATCATATCTTAATGATAATGTTCCTTCATGAGATGATTGGATTTTATTTTATTCTCCAGATGGATTTTTTTGTTAGTATCATGCTTCTGTAGACTGCTATCACCACGTGGTATCATTTACTTGCATCAGTACATAAGGTTGATCTTGATGTCCAAGCTAGAAGAACAAGAACAAATCATTATGGGATAGGTGTAGTCACCACCAAGATTGAAAATAGCATCATTATGGATTAAGTATTATTTTAATAATATTTCCCTATAGAAGTGGTCTATTTCTAGGAATTCATGCCTAATGATTTTTTGACTTACCTCTGCGGATAGAGTTAAAGTTTACAGTGGGTATTATTTTAGGAGAAACACTTGTTTCCATTCCTTCATACATGATAGCACCTACATGTTATCAAGATCTCAAGATGATGTTGCAGGTTATTCTGTAAAATGGATTTAAATAGCCTAGTACAACCTCTTGGGGTTCACATGTGACATTATCTATGAATGTGAATGGAACCTCATGCCTATGTGTAGATTAAAAATGGTTAATCGATTGTACGGTCAAGATTCAGTATCTAATATCTTGAATAGATGATATCTTCAGATATCATGAAGGTTTTATGATCTTCTCTATGATCGGCACGTGGTCTTGTTATCATATATTGTGATCGATTCCATCAGATATTTCTCATAAAACCATCTGTAGTAGGTTTTAAGGGTATGAGTACCTTGTTAGAACATTCAATCTTACAAATTTTCTCTCCATTTTCAGGGGTCTCATGAATATGTTTTTCAATCCCAATCTCAATACATTTGTTTGTGACATTGTGGATGGAATATTGGTGAATTATGTTAATCTGAACAACCATATTAAATGTCATGATATCATTCTGATTACACTGATAGAGAATCAACATTATGATGACCTTGCTATGTGCCACTTCTATATTGAAAATATTCAGTTCTGGGATCATATGATTTCTAAATCTGGAGAATCTTTTGACCTAGAAATGGTTATTGTTGATACTTTTTAGTAGCATCTTAACAATATTATTTGTATAAAATGATTATTGGGCTTGGAATTATTTTACAAACATTTCTTATAAGACTTATCATGGATTATCTCACCTATTTGTGGTATTATGATGAACGGTGTTAAGTTAATGTGGTAATAAATGTGTGAGAAATCATTTGAGGTGTTGAATGTTAGTATTGTATCAGCACCTATTTTGATTCTTCCAACTCTAGAAAGAGGTTATACAATCTTAATTGATGCATCCAAAATCACCCTAGTTGAATTTATGATGTAAGAGGATAGAGTTCTTGTGTAGGGATCTTATTATTTGATGTGTCATGAGAGAAACAACATGAAATATGACCATAATCTATTATCAGTTTTCAATGTATTACATTTTTTGAGACCCCATTTATAGGGTGAGAACACTATGGTGTACAAAGGTCACACGAGCCTAAAATATAACAACACACATCATTATTTAAACCTCAAATAGAGGATATGGGTCAAATATCTACAATATATTGATTATGATCTTTTCTATACTCCAAAGAAGGGTAATGTAGTTGTGGATGCAATGAGTTCTAAAACTTGGGAACATGCCATGCGAGAATCCAATGTTGAATAAAAGTTAAATTCCACCGTATCAGAGATGAATAAATAGATTCACGATAGTAATGTCTATTTTTAACTCTTATATTTGATAGTAACCTCTCCCATCATTGAATATGTAAAGGATATAATTTTTCAGATCCTGATGGCCCGGATCTCTATGAATTTATATTAACGAGATAAACCACATGTGTATTGGTTTCCTTATAGATATGACCTACTTCTCATTCATGGATGTAATTGGGTTCTTATGTATATGAGAGAGGAGTTCAATATTGACTCTCACACTTCACAAACAGAAGTTCACTAAATAAGAACAGAAATGTGTCATGACATGGGATTAAAATTTGGTTTCCTAGGATGAAATGTCAGCTACGAAGCTTTTTGACTAGGTGTTAAACCTATTATGAATGGAAAGTAATGAACTAGAGACCTCCAAGATTTTTATATCCAAATCATGTCCTGGAATGGATGTGTAAAGATGTTTCCATGGACTTTGTAGTCATGTTACAATGTTTTCCTTGAGGCAGTGTTGATATATGGGTTGTAATTTATACACTGATAAAATTGGGTCACTCCATTTATTTTTATAATAATTATGAGATGATCACATATGAAGAATGTATTTCTATGAGATAATATGACCACACATGTTCCCTCATACAATCATTTCAGATATCGACACTTGTTTGATTCATAGTTTTGGAATAGATTTCCTTAGGAAAGGGTATTATAGTGAAATATAATAACTTCGATTAACAATCAGACTGAAAAAATATGACCATATAATTCATGTCCTAGAGGTCATGCATGTACCATGTGCACTGGATTTTGAAAGATCAATATAAAAGCATACCACTATCTTTGATTTCACATATAAAAATATTTTTCAAGTGATAATTCATAAAGAACCATTTGAGGCATTTTGTGTTAGGTCATTTTGTTCTCCCTTATGAATGATGGAGGCTAGTGTGGTAGCCTAAATAGTTCAATGTATCATATAGTATAATTTGTATAAGGTTTAGCTAATCAAGAAGAATATGACTAGTTATTAGTATCAATAGAAATATTTTGTTCATTTTCATTGATGAACTCCAGATTCTATGGTCAGGGATTGTGTTTTCTATCAGTACTCACCCATGATTGGTCATAAAATGTTATTGAAATAGTGTAAGGTGTAATTTCATTACATAAGTCCATTTGAGTTTATAGAGAGTGCAAGGATGGTAGCGCAATGGTTTCTAATACCTCAGAGGTATCATACCATGGTTGAATTCTTCATTATTTTACAGGTTTTCCAATATCATGTTGACCCATATCATTTCATTGATCATGATGAATTTATTTTATATAACATTTAATCCTTTGAGGATTATGCAATAGGAATCATTGACTAGAGTATGAATGATCTCAAATTCTGGTTTTTACCACTATTGTAAAAGTTATGGAAGAACGACTACATGTTGGAAGAGACCTAGGAGAGGGAGGCTGAATTATGTGGCCAGTGGTATATGTTGTTCCAAAAAAATTCTTCACCAACCTTGGAAGGTGAACTTGGGGAAATGTTCTTTGATAGGGTATGACTGTAAGAACCATGTTTTTCACAAAGTTATGGATCATTTAAATTGTGGAATAATTATATATTTGGTCTTGATATGGATACCTAATGAGTTAGAAAATTAATTAAAGGTGTCTGAGGCTTTATTGGAGCACGAAACCCATCTTTTTGGGAGAGCTAGTCATATATCAAGTTTTGTAGTAAACCATGAAGTGAGGTCTTATTATTAGATGAAACCATCCAGGTGATTTTTTTTTCAAACATATCCTTACAACACTGTTGGTACATCGATTCCCTAACAAGGTGTCCTAAAATTGTGAGTTATCTCTTTATTCTATATACATATGAATGATTTTCAATTGGTCTTACCACTCATAAAGGAAAACCATGCACATGATAATTTTGGGTAATTTAATATTTTTTCCCTAATGATATAGTTAATCCACTCCATATTAAATATGATTTCCAATTGATGAACTTCTGATTCTATCATTTTGTAACATTGTATGTTCATTCCTAGGTATTAGGAGAGATAAATCGTCTAATAAATGTTAAATTTATCATTCCCCAAGTTGGCTGCACAAAAGTAAGTACATGAATCATTTTTTTCTATTTTTAATCTATCTTTATCTCGACCTATTTAACAAAGTTTGATTCTTTTTATCTTTTTCTAAAATATAACACATTCCAAGACAAATCATAGGTTCATATTTTTGGAAGAAATTCAGAGAATAATAAGGTGGGTATTCTATAACTCACCCCTCAATTTTTTATTTTGAAATTGATGTGTGGGTCCCACCGATTTTATTGGGTGTTGATTATTGAATTTATTTTCTCTTATTATTATTATTACAACCATATGTTTTTTATCTTTCAAAATATTTGATTTCTTGTGATTGGTATACCCACTACTCCATGAATCCCATGTATGATGTTTTTACAAAATTTTTCATTTACTGTTCGACACCATTGAGCCATCATTCGTGTGTGTCATGGCATGACCGTTCAATGGGTACGTATTTCAATATTAAATTTATTTATTTAAATTGTTAATTTTGTAATAAAATTTTCCATGTATTGTAACCACATTATCCACCTAATGTATGTTATTCAATTAATAATTAAATTTGATATGGAAATTAGTATGTACACTATGTACTTGAGGTGACCTTATAATATGTAGTTGAATAATAGGTTACATGTTTGTGTCACTCCATACCATGTTAATGGATGGTAGTGGAGTGAACATTGAATATTTAAATTAACATAAAAAATTTAAATGAATAGTGTCATGCCAATTTTTTTTTGTTACAGTATGGAAAGGCAAGGATATAAGAAAATGGAGTTATCAATTAATTATAAATTTATTAAATGGTGGAATGATACATAGACTTTTCTTACTAATGAATGTAAATGATTGAATGAGATGGAATATTTTATATATATGAAATCATTATCAAAATAAGAGGGGGGTACTTGGGATCGACTTTAACTGCCAAGGTAATTATCTATTCACTCTAGTACCCCATTCCAAAATCATTGATAAATTATGCTTCTCTAGAGAAAAACCTAGAACCCAATCCTTATCTAACATTGGTTCCCATATATTACACCATAGGATCTTTCATGTAGCACTATAGTATTCATTGGATACACTACATAGATATAATATTGATCAGTAGGTGGTATGTTTAATTCCTATCATACCCAATCATTACTTAGCACCATTTTACCTTGGATGACATACATGGACTTAGTAGGCTTATTATTGTGGAATTTCAAGGTCTATTATCCTTGTATTACAGTCTTACCCTTAGCTAGGGTATAGTCATTAACATTTTGGTGACCCTTGAGGTATATGTTTCCTTGGTTATCAATGTGGAACATCATTGTTATATACCATTATATTTCTCATTGTTACAACTACAAACCTTAATTACTATTAACATCTAATTTTTTATAAAATAGAAATAATAAAATACTGACCATGATAAATGTTCATACACTAGCTGTTGAATTATGCAGGTAATTGGTTATTTAGTTACATTTTACATCTTTACATTATATATATTCTTTCTTTCACATAGTTTGATAATCCATTTCATGGTCATGATGATATAGACATCGTTGGTGGTGTCCCACTATGGTTTATCTCACACCCTCTTGAGAACCATTTAGTACATGGGAAAGATTACATCATTTATGGGGTTGTCAAAGTAAATAATTTGACATTGAAAACATAATCACTTGCTATTTAGGATGGAGCCTGATAGTAGATGACCGATCCATATCTCAGGATTATTGGGATAATATTATTATTTCATTTAAAATTTATTCTAAAATGTTATTTCCAATTTCTTGTGTTAATGTTTAGAAATTTTCTATTGATATGAAATGTCATAATTAATTATTTCACATGATTCTTTTATTGTTGTTGTTGTCTATATTTTAAAAAATTCAATCTATTTTCAAATATTTTTTCCTCTATTTACCAAATTTTATTTAATTATGTTGTGATACACTCTTGTAATTAGGGAATAGTCTCCCAACATATACACACTAACCCATCTCTTTTATCCTGTATCATATGGAATTTGAGTAGATGTGCATGTGTCCATATGGCCCACTTGGAATGGGGTGCCTATTAAGTTGAATATGGGTTTAGGAAATCAAAACCTTATCCCCAACATCCATATTTTTATATTAGTATATTTTCTCAAAAATATTATCACTATAAAAAAATTCCTAATGTTATTTTTCAGATATCACACATTAATAGGAAAATGAACCATTTTTGGCATCATTATTGTCATAACTATATTTTAAGGGTAAAATTAAATGTTGTATAGGTTAATTAAAATTTCCACATTTTTTTATTTAAATGTTTTCCACATTCATATAATATTTAATGTTTTATTAATTTTAATCTAAATTCAATGGTTATAACTCCTATTATTAACGGTACACGTTGATGTAATTTATATTAAGAAAATTTTCATCTTTTTCCAAAATTTAATATTTTTACTCTTTATTATCCTATTACATACACTTTTATATACCATAATAAATTGATATAATTTTTTTTTTGAAATATTCAATATATTGTATGAAATATATAATCTCAAACAATTGTTTGCAATCATTTTATATAATACCTTAATTTATAACTACTTTGGTCATAAAATTTTCATCTGAATATTCATATGTTTGAACATCCATCATAATAATCGATAAGAGGGACCTAGAATTACATAATTATCAAAGGATAAAATTATTGTACAATATTCAAATTATATTATTATATTTTTAGAAATTATAAATATTTATTAAATTTTCGATTATGGAAAGTTTATGTAAACACTGAAATATATATTATTCACAAGTTATAGAGTCATTATATATAATTTTACACTATAATATTTAATATTTTTCCCTACCACACAAAATTTAGTAAACTTAAATACCTCACTGTAATTTGAACACATTGCGATAAGTAATATGTGATATTCATAGATTCTAATATGCACAAATTTTAAATGAAATCAATACAACATTAAAGAATAATATAAATACATGAACCGATACTTTTAGTATCATCAAATATAAATTTTGATTATTTTATAAAAATATTTTATAAAAATTATAAAAAAATTATTACCTTCTTGAAAATTTCCGGTTGTAGGTTTTTGGAGAATTGTATACATTCCATACCACATAACAGAACGAAACAAAATAAAATAAATTAAATGGACTTCGTATTTGCTACCTCCTCAATTAAATTCTACTCAACCTGTAAAAATACATTTTAAACATAGGGTGAGTAATTCATTTTCTTAGTATGGGGTTTTCTAAATGTCCAATAACAATAATTTTGTAATATACTTATAAAAGATAATATAATTGTTTGAAAATAATAATACTTTGGAAATGATTTAAAAATATTCTAGGGAATTTTTTAAGCCATTAATATTTAATTTGAAAAAAACATGATCCCACTTGAAAGAATTGAATGATGGATGTGGCTTCCAACATTCTTGAGGGATAGTTTCACTCCCCACTACCTATCAGGTTTAAAATTTCCATGTGGAAATTTTAATAATTTATTTATGATTTCATTACTTATACATAAAATATTCATAGGAGTCTTAATTTATATGATTGATGACATATGTAAATATATATGTATATATATATATATATATTTTCAGAATATTGCTGTTGTTAGACTTAAAACATGAAATTATTAGGAGAATTTTACTTTCATTATATGATAATGAAAGATTAATTTCCATCCATAAATTCCACTGATAAAAGATAAAAAATATTCATTTTAATTAATTCATATAATATAATAATTATTTCAAAACATTCATGTACATGGTATATAAAAATAGTTCATAACTACATGATATGTCATTAGTAAAGATGATGGACATATCATATACTTAATATGACATTGATGATTTTTTACTTGACATATTGACACATGACATGGTACTTTGAATTATTTAATACATAGTAAACTAAATTAATAACATATTTAATTATTCTATATCTATAATAAATTTAATTATATAAGTATAAACATAATGATTTTCATTATATCAAATACCTTGTAGAATTAAAAGTTCATAATTAACAATAAATATTATGTTATAGTTTCATATCATATTTTTCAAAAATAAATATAAATTCTTAAGAGAATATAAATTATTTTATAAAATTGAGGAATATTTACTTATAAAAATAATTAGGGTGAAAATAAACCCCATTTTTTAATCATGAATTAATATGAAGTCCTAATTTTAAAATCAAATAATTTTATATAAATTTCTTACATATATATAGTATTTTCCAAAAATAGATACATCAATAAAATGTCTTACCTTACCTAAACTGATGAATCGAAATTAAAATCACATTTGTTAATAGTTTCTCAAACTAGAAGAGGGAAGAAGGTTTCTTCATTAATGGTGGAACTTGAAATAGTGGTATGAAAATATAATGTAGTTTGGATCAGGTGGAGTACTTTATCAAACAAAAGGAATTGTGTTCTTATGTGCACAGAAACTCAAATATGTATATATAGGTCACAAACATTACCATATTTTAAAAGACTTGAATATGGTAGTATATAATAATTAATAGATTTTGTTATCATTCAGTCTAAATAGATCATGACATAGATAAAATTCAATAAATAAATCTTATATATATATATATTATATTCATATGGAATTAACACTAATAGAATTATTCCATATATATTTTTTCATAATTAAATATAAAAGGATCTACAAAACATTCAAACATCAAAACAAGTAATTGATAATTAGTCTATCAACAAGTAATTATTTATAAAAATTGAAACGTAACCGAATAGGGGGATATCGGTCAAGAAGATTTGAACACCTATGAAATAATTCTAAATACCAACCACACAAGTGTAAACCAAAATATAAAACATCATATGACTGAACATTTTTTGAAAGAAAAACTTGCATAATAACACCTTTATATACTCTTTATCTACTCCAATGTGTGGATTTCCTCTCCATAGATCAGGAATTCTATTGGGTCAAAGCCTAGTTGGAGCCCTTAGTCAAAAGTCTATCATTGTGGCTCGATGTCAACACCCTCGAACCCCGAATGCTCATCCCAATCTCAGTGTGAACCCTCATGGTGCCTCAACATGCCTAGAATTCCTCTCCCAATATCAAGACCATCATCATAATTTTAAACATTACATTTATTTTTTTAATATTTTATTTTTATTTTTTTGTAATAATGAGAATAATGTTATTTATTAATTTCATATATCTAATAATAATAAATACAAAATTAAAAATAAAATTTTATATATCATAATTTCTTATTATAATTTTTATTTTAATATATTATCAAAATTTCTTTAATATAGTCAATATAATAATTTCAAAATTCAACTTAATATTCATGATTTTATATAATGATAATATTAAAATAAATCACTAATTATTTAATAATAATTTCAATATTTTATAATCAATTTCATAATAGTTATAATTTCATATATAAATATATATATATAATTCAAAATTTTCTAGAACAGTCATAATATTCATGAAACTATATATTTTCATTCTATAATTTCATATATATATATATATATTGTAATAATTATATATTATAATAAATGTAAAATTGTATAAATACATTCATAATATAACAGTCAATTAATCATGATAACATTTTGTTTCAAATTAATATAAATTTTCTATGAAATTGTTTTTATAAAATTACATTTAAATAAAATAATTATTTATTATTTTTTAAATAGTTTAATAAATTTTCAGAATATTAATTTAGTATGCATAATCATTTTCTATATAAAACTAAAATTTAATTAAAAAAATTATACATACATACTTCATTATTGTTAAATTCTTTATATATTAGTTTACTTATACTAATATTGATTTAATAAATATTAATATATAGAACTTGGGATGTTCCATCCCACCTGAATGAAATTGTGCCTTCATAATTCATTCATTTGACTCAATGAAATTATGTTTTTTAAATATCTGGAATTATTGAATATGAGAACGGATGAAATTTCATAGTCTATAGAATAGAAAAAATATAGTCTCTAATGTTTTCTATGACATGGATTTGATTCGAATGATAACACCCTGATTCCATGATTCCATATTCAACGCATATAAATACTATGTATTTTTTTACAAAATAAAATTATAAAATAAATAGAATTTATTACCTATAATAAAATTTTGTATTATACATTTAAAATAATTAGATATATAATAGAAAAATTAGGATAATTACAAAATAGAATAAATTAAATAAACTTCTCGAGCAATGGCTGCTCAAAAAAATGTTTGTCAACTTGTAAAAATAAATTTTAAACATTTGGTGGGATGTAAATTTTCATAGTAATTGGGTTTCTAAATGTCTAATTAATATTAATTTAATAAAATACCTTTGTAAAATATTATAATATCTTGAAATCAATTTTACTTTTAATATGGTTTAAATATATTACAGTGATTTGTTTTGAAACCATTATGCATGATTTAGAATACCAGACTATGAGGATACTTAAAAAACATTGAGTATTATATGGGGAAATGCACATTATTAAGGGACATGTTCACTCCCCACTATATTTCATGTTTAAAATGTCCAAGATCCAATTTCTATAAAATTTACCATTTTTCATAAAAAATGAATTCCCTTATTTGGCCTTTTCATACTCTCCACACAAGGGAACCCCCATCCCTATGAAGGGGTCACTCTAGAGAGAGCCCCAGCCGGGAATGAGTCATTTCCAGCCGTGATGGTAGAGCGTCCCAGAGGGTGACGACCTGAAAATGATGGTCCGTCATGCGATCCGTCGTCGATTGGGTCACGCCTCATTTTGCCCGCCCAGATGAGACCGGGAGACCCGACAATGTGGGTGGATCCCGTGGGAGTGGCTCACCCCGAAAGCGGACTCCCAGGATTTGAACCCTAAACCTCCCAAATAACAGTGTGGATGTTCCACTCACCTTCACCACCACACCACCACCAAAGTGGCCCATAAGAATTACTATTTATTTACATTTAAATACAATTTTCACAAGAGTGTTAAATAATAATTTTAATGAAATATTTAAAAATATATGTATATTTATACGTTCACAGGATCACTCCTATTATATTTGAAACTAGAAAATATCATGAAAAACTTAAAAAAATTTAATTTTAATGAAATATTAATTTACATCCATATATTACATTTATAAATGATCAAAAAATCATTTGTGTTAATTCTTACACAAGATGAATTATTTTAAAACTCAAGTATGTACATGATTAATTAAACTATTGTATAAATTCATGATATATAATGAGTTATAACGATGGACATATCATATATTTTAATTGACATACATAATTTATAAATTCAATTTTCACACATCAAATAATATATTCAATCATTTAGAAATTATTAAAATAAAATAATAACAAGAATAACTATTCCAAATGCATATCAATTTTCATATTAAAATATAAACATATAGATTTTTGTAATAACTAACACATTATATTGTTAAAATGTTGACAATAATAAGTAAATAGTATTTATTTTTCTATACCATAGTTTAATAAATTAATTGAAATGCATAAGAGAATATAAAATCATTTATAAAAATAATAAAATTTTTCCACTAAATGTAAACGGGGTCTAAATAATCCCATAGTAATCATCATACCAAGAAATCAAAAAACAATTTCAAAATAAAATATTTTATTATTAATATCATACACATATATTTTATTTTCTGAAAAATAAACATATCAAAAATAAAAATTTATTTTACCTAAATTGAGGACAAGAAATAAAATCAATTGTTCTGCCAACGGACACTCAAACTAGATGAGGGAATACCTTTATTATATTCCAGAAGGAAATTGTACCAATGGTAAGAAAAGATAAATTAGATTGACTCATGAAGTGTTATTCCTCAAAAAAAAGGAATTGGGTTCTTTTATAAATAAAAAAACTTAAATATAAATATTGTGCACAAACATAAGCATATTTGAGAAGCCATTAAAATGTAGTAAATAATAATATAGTGACTTTTTTTAGATATCGGTCTAAAGAGATTGTGATAATAAAATCATTCAACTAATCAATCAATTATATATTACATTCTAACCCATTGATACTAACAGATGAAAACTATTGTATTTTATACATAGTTAAACATAAAGTTAGTACACAACATATGAACCAAAAAAACTAATTTACTTATTTTACAGTGAAAAACAATGAGGTAGAAAAATTCAACAACAGCTGAATAGTAGGATATTGTTTGCAAAGATTCAGAATCCATCGATATAAATCATTAAACCAACCTAATATAGTTTGAAAAAATTTGAATGTTTATCTGATTGAACCTTGATTGAACCACTATATAATATAATAACCACGTTGGTGACACTCTATATACTCCCGCAAGTAGATTTCCTCATCTGTGATAGAGTGTTCGAGGGGTCTATCCAAGGCCGATTCCCTTAGTCAAAACTCCCTCATGACCGCTCAATCTCGATGCCCTAAAACCCCCTTGGCCAAACCTCATCTCGGTGAGAACCCTCAATGTACCTTGACTTGGCTTGACACCGTCTCATAAAATCAAGACCCTCATTCTAATTGTCCACAGTTCATATCATTTTTTAATCATTAAGTATTCATGTTTCTGAAAAATGAAAATAACTGTATTTCATATTTTCTATATAAAATAAACCTAAATTTAAAAAAGAATTTCATATTTTATAATTTGTGATTATAATTCCTTTTTTAATTTAAAACACAATCATAACATTATCAAATAATTCATAATTTAAAAATTAAGAGCTATATTATAGATGTTATTAAATGATAATATTAACATACAATCATTTATTATTTTAATATAATTTTAATTTTTTTTATAACATTTTATAATAGGTGAAGATTCATATTTATATGTGTTTTAAATATAAATTTTATGTAAAATTTATAATGTTTTGGAAAATATATATTTTTTTATAGAAATTAATATATTTTTATATATATTAAATGTATACATATATATTATATTACATTAATAATGACTTAAATTTATTCCAAATTTATAATTCAATTAAAAAAACTAATTTTTTTTACAATAATATTATTTTATTAAAGAATTTTTTATGAAATTATGTTTTTAATATATTATTAATTTTTAATTTTTATAGAGTTTATGTAGTTTACATAATGGTAAAAAAGTACGCATAACCATTTTTTTAAATTAATATTTTACGTTTAAACGTATTATTTATTTATTTCTTTATTGTTACTTCAATATTCATTACAATTAGATTTTTTAAATTAATTTTGAACTCGTCAAATGAAATAATTAAAACTTAGGATGTTACACATACACAAAAACAAATAAAAACTCTAAAGGAAAATTATACATATATTGATTACAGTACAATATGAAAACAATAATAACATACAATTAAATTTATAATATTCTTCAGTATGAATACACTAAAATGGAAAAAACTATTAAATATTTAATATTATCATGTTAGACTGATACATTATATTCATACACTACATGAGTGTGTGTACAATAAAATTCATCTTATATACATACTAGCCATATTCACTAATATATTAAAAATATAGGAATATAATGCATCATATATATAAATGATAATATATTATATTCACATACTCAAAACCTATTTATTCTTTCACCTTGTGCATATTGTTTCACGTATTTGGAATTAAATAAATTTGTATCCTTTCATATTTATTAAAAATAAATGATCCATATATTGCATATTGTAACATTTCATCTAATAGATGAACATGAATAACTTATTCAATCACTATATTTTGGGAATAATTTTACACAATTTTATGATATAATTTTTCTTCTTATCATTTACTTCTATATGAAGTACACATTACAAAATTGAATTAACTTTTAATTTATATAACTATGATTTCACTCAATACATTGTAGTATAGTTAATTTTCTATCATTTTTTAAACAATGTGTTTAAATTTTTTAAAATAAAATTAATATTACTTTCAAAGTGGTCATAGATAAATAAAAGAAAATCATTTAAATTTGGATTTATGTAAATTCGTATGAAAATTTCCTTTAAAACTGCTTTAAATTGTTTAAATGAATAATGAATAAAATGTAAATAACATCTAATTTATTTTCTCTAATGATTTCTATATACAAAATCAAATAATTCCATAAGGATTATGTATTGTGCAATAAAATGTAGTAATATGTATTCATATGAAAAAATCATATTTCAATATAATGATTATTTGATTAAGACACTTTTAGTTATATAGATTCATATCAAATATCCATATCAGTCCCCTATTGATTCACATAATTAAATAGATTTAACATCACAAGAGTCTGATAGTAAATATAGGTATTTAACTTATCTTCTAAAAATTTCATCATTGGATTAAGTGATAAATATTTTATTTTAATGAATATGATGATGAATACAATGAAAAAATTGTTTTTTTAGATATTTCATTAGGTCCAATGTGTAAAGATAATAATTCTTGTATTTTATTATCATTATGATGTAATGTGATATTATATGATGGAAATATTCAAGAAAAATGCATGGGTGAGTTGATTGTGATGATTGAAGATGTTTTTTAGAGTATCGAAGTTACACATGTTTAAATGACTATAGTAGAATACTGATCAGTCATGGATCATGATCGATGTTTTTAATAAAGAAATTATATTGAATTATTCCTTTTATGAAGCTATTATATGAATATGACTACATGGCCCAATGGACTAAATTTTTATTAATTTTGGACAAACCTATTTTTAAGGGAAAAAAGAGAGAAAACCTTAAAAGACTTCAAGGAAATAAAACATCAACAAAAGTTACAAGTCAAAGCCTGTAACTAGGCTATATAGACATAACCCTCCCTAGCATATTTATCAGTACAGAAAACCTCCACCAATGCATGACTATTCAGTAAGCTATCTTGTACAGAAATTCACGGGATTGGTACCGATGGCGGAGCCATACCCTCTCAAACATCCAAATCTGGATAATCATGCATAGTAAATGCACTTTATCTAGTCCTCTTCTAGAGAAAATATATATAGATAGTCTGGAAACAGCCATCCAAATTCTGATAAGGAATCATTGGTTCAAATCCAATGAAACAAAATCATAATTCCACATAACCAGACATCCTTCATCAAAATAAACACACTTTCACAGTAAACCAAATACCAACATTGAACACCATCAAACCGAACAAAAATCATTGCCTCCTTCCATCCAAAATCAGGAAATAACACAGATTAAAATCAAATAGAAACAAAAAAAAAAGCATGCTGCCAACTGATAAACTAATGGGGACTTAAGCATCAAAACCATGGCTTTGTCTGTAGGCGAAGTCGAGAGCATCAGATATGTGGAAGCCAAAGCACTAGAAATTCAACAGCAAATCATGGATTCAACAAAATGCGAATCCAAAACCGTCACGTAGACTCAGTAATAGAAACCACCTCAACCCAAACCGAAATTTCTGAATTAAAATGAAAGAATGATAAATCCTTGATAGGCTAGAAGAAGACCGGCCACCCAGATCCCATCACTGCCAACCATAACGCACTCGAAGACCATGACAATGAACCAAACGCACAAACCAGAGATACAAAAAAGACCTTAGGTCACTAGATCGGGAAACTCGGTCGCCGACTGACACCATGCCGCCAAGGGAGACCCTATCCAACTATGAAGGAGTCTTGTGAGATAGTCTAGCAATGGTGCAATGGAATAGACGACCCGAGCTCATGAAGCATCACCACAACCATGAATCCACCGCCAGATCACGTCAAGCACCAGAAGTGTCGTTGTCTGTACCTATGTCAAAGCAGGCGGCAATGAAAAAAACCATAATATTGCCTTCCCTTTACGGGCTCATCACCCCAAATAGTCTCAATCTATTGTCATGTTTCTAAGATATTATAAGAATATAAATGAAATGTAAACTTGATATTTTTTATACAGTATCCATGATTGATGAACAGATGGAAAATCATCGACTAACACTATGATAGAGATCTCAACTGGATGACTACATAGTTATTTATTAGGTTTATTAATGTATAATTGTTGATTGGGAAATGTGTAATAGTGTAATTATGGACCCAAAGGTACCAAGTAAAAGTTGTTTCATAAATTAGATCCCACCTAAATACTGTAATAAATTCATGCGTTGGTTTCATATTATAGTTATTTTTTATAAAATCCTGATTTTGAATTTATTGTTAAAAATATTTTATTTAATTAAATAGAAATAGATTATTTTATTTTTATCATTTTCTTTCATATTTATCCCATTAGATAATTAAATATTCATTATATCTAGAAATTATTTGTTTATAAGAAATATTGATTAGGGAGTTGTATACTAGGGAGTTATTTTATGATGAGTTAGACCTTATTAATTAAAATTTTATTCATCCCAATTCTTTAAAGGGTTTGAGGTAAAATTATTGACTCCCTGAAATTACTTAATTGAATGGATTTTAATCTATCAATGTCTTGAGGTGGTAATTTTTTTAATAATAATGTCTTTTAAGTATTATTCTAGACTTATTAGATGAAATTAAAATCATAATTGTAATTTTCATTCTAATGATTTTAATAATATTTAAAAATAAATATTTAACTTAATTATTTTTATAACATCAAAAGTAATAATTAATTAATCTCAACATTCTATAGTAATGAATTTATTTTATAGTGGATTGAGTACTCTGGTAAACTTATAATTTTGAGAAAACCCTACTGGGGATGAAGATTTTAGACTCTAATAACAATGATATTGCAATTAAATATCCTTCAATGAGTATTGATTATCAATTTAAACCCAAAATTATTTAGATTATTCCGAAATTCAATGGGTAAATATGGAAGTATCATAACATGAACTTGATACAATTCCTTTTTTTGTTCCATAATAAAAGTACATGTTGGATATAAGGTACAATTCAAATTTAATTCCATTCCATTTTATGTCAATATAGTGAAATCTTCACTCTATTATAGGCCCAAAAATCCACATAAATTTTCAATTATTATTCATTATCCTTTTTTCATTATTTTTTGTCTAATTATATTTCATTAATCTTTCACATTTTCATTTATCATATATCTACTTTATAATGTTTTTTATATAGATGTGTATGTTTAATTAAACTTGATTCTATACCAAAAAAATGTTCTTCCTCAATTAAATTCTATTATCATCATCAAATTTCAATCTTAATTATCTTTATTTTATAATTTTCTAATTATCCAAACCAATTGGCGTAGAAATTAATATGAATACACAAGTCTGGATACTACTATCAAATCTAAATTGTTCAATAAGTGGATCTAATAGAATTTCAAACTCTTTTAATTTTATCGGATATGTATTTTATAATTTTCATGTTCAATATTTGTAATCATGATGTTTCTTTTAAATGATTGGGTTACTATTAAAAAACTGATTTTATTTATCATAAAATTATCATCCCATATCTCTTTTCATTAAAATTCTTCCATAAAAAATATAGTTTGGAAAATTTATAACATTAATCAAATTTTTATTAGTTTCTTAAAAAATTATATATATTTTTTTATTTTAAATATTTACTCAATTAATTATTTAAACTAGTAATTATATTATTTTTAGTTACATAATTACTCCCAATTTTATTAGTGGAATTTAATTAGATAATGAAAATATAGTCTACATTTCATTTCCGTATTGTTTATTTAGTGAATCTAAATTATGTATCAAGACATGTATTATGGAGTAATATATATTCATCATAACATTTATCGTTATATTAAACAATAAAATCAATTCCTATGATTTATCACATATTATAACTATTATAAATTTATTATTCAATACAAAGAATGAAAATAGTTTTAAGAAGTTAACTTAAATTAATACATCTCAAATCACATTTTAATAAGTGTTTTAAAATCCAATACAACAATTTTATATAACATTGTTCCACTGAACATTGAATATTATGACATATAAATTATTTCATATAAGGTTTTATTATTATTATTTGAATTACCCTTTTTTATAAGGGAGTAAAAATATTTTATAATTTATCGATTGAGTTTTTGTGAAAAATTTACAAAGACAATGACTATAAGAAATGTGGTATATGATAGTGATTCTATATGAGAAGGTTCATGTAGATTAAATTAAGTAAACTTAAATTTGTTAATTGATAAAAAAAATGTCTCCTTATATTCATTTAGAGTATGTATTAAGCATGATGGTTATGGAGATAGAAACAAAAATCATTCTATATATTTAAAATTTTATCTTAAAGTGTAAAATGTTTATTTAATTATGTATTCCATAAATAATTTTCTAAATTCTTTAGTGATTTCCATGCTTTTAAAGTTGATGTTTTTTAAATAAAATCATCATGTTGTAGCCCATATTTTATTTAAATTATAAATTATAATTCATTTAGACAAATTATATAATGAAATCTCTATGTGTTTATATATTATTTAATTTACATATTATTTAATCAATTATCAATTTCCAATAATATCAGTTTAGTTTCATAAAAAACATTTATCTCTTATTTAATAATTATTAAATTAAGATAACCAATTTATTTAAGTTAAATAAGTGAATTTTCGGTATCATATCACTAATTTTATTTCAGTGATTTTAGAATCCATTTGTAATATTTTCATCATTATTACTCAAATTGAATTTAAGTAAAAGTTGATATTTTACTGTGAATAATGTGTTTAGTTTCAAACCTCTTTATTCTTCATCTTTTGATGATCGTGATTATTTCAATTTCTAGTATGTCCTTATATTTCATGTATATCATTGAATATGTAGTGTGTATCGTAAAAAAATCGGTTCAATCAATTTGGTATTCCTTCAATTCTCTAATAAACGTGTTTCACATGAATCTAATAATATTGTAGTTTATTAGAAATCCATTTATAAATTGTTTTTCTATTTATAAATTTTTAATTTCATTATAATCTAAACTATAATATTCTTTTCATGTTTCCTACATGCAAAGAATTAAAATGAATGTTGTTCCAATAAATTTAATTGGCTTCTTCCTCTAATGGTCTTCAATAATTTTCTTCTGATTTTCCAATATAAATGTCCCGCATTATCATCCTTATATAAATAAGTTTTTATTTAATCATCAGTTAGCATATAATTTCACACTATAACACTTATATTTTACTACATGTTTGATTATTTTTTCTATGTTATATTATACATATTATTATTTGTAAACAATTTATGATTTCTAGACTATAGTACTTTTTATGAAACTTAATTTTTTGAAAATTCATTCATTGGCTAAAATTGAGATTTCTAGTTTGAAATAATTGAATTTTGAATTTAATAAATGATAATATGATTTCATGCAAATACAATTTTGAAAAAAATATAGAAATGGGAATGTTTTCAGGTACGCTTTGGTAGATTCAGGCTCACCCTTAGTAAACATACAAGGTTTTGTGGAATTAGATTATAGATCTCAATTGGAGAACCTCAAAAAATTATGGATTCTATTATGAAGGGTCATTTTGTTTCTTTTTAATCTATTAAACTCATTATTATATAATTACCAAAAACATAGTAAACATTGAGATAAATTTTCTTATAAATATACATTAATTAATGTGATTTACATTGATATGAAAAGATAAAAATTTTATAATTTATTAATAATAATAAAATATTACTAATCAATATGCAGACATTTTAATGATTAAAAAAATATATATTTCAATAGAATATTACTTTTTTACCAGTTCAATCCTACAATAACCACCTTTAAAAATATATTCTTGCATTATATATAATATGTTATTATAGTATGTATTCCTTCTACTTATTGTTCAGTATATATCCCATATTTTATCTACATTAATAAATTGAATATATTATTATTAATACAGTATGGATACACTTTTTGAAGTCATGTAAACATTCATTCACTCTTTAATCATACAATGATTTAATGTATATACACCAATTCACATAAATGATCAACTATTTTTATATATAATGATTCTAAATACTCATGCTACCACTTGATTTTACTCTATTTCCATGAGATACAACCACCCCACTCAATCTATTTCATCTTATAATTTTTTCCAACTCTCCAAAAATGTGTCATGGATTCCATTGATTTTTAACATTATTTTTTGACACTGTGTATGAAAAATTTCAATTAAAATATCATATAATGTATATTTTTTTGTTTGTTATTAATTAGTATAATATATTAAAGTGTAATTATAATACCTTTTTAATTGTTTTAGGGTAGATATAAGAGGATTAGAAGATAGTTATTATGAATAAAATTCTATGAATTAAGAAATGATCTTCTTTAAAAAATTAGTTTTCTCTTGGAATTATCTTTGTAAATAGAGGTCATAGGATATCTAATTGAGTCCAATGGCTAATTAAAATGAGACAATCTTACATGATATTACAAATATGAGAGAATACAGATACAATTTTATGGAATAAGAACAACATAAAATGGTTGAATTATTCCCCATGAATAATTGAATAATTGGGTTATTATTGGAGAACACATTACATTTCAATAATGGAATGAAATTATTTTGTGGTCAATGCCTATAAAAGTAGAAAATATTAGATAGATATAATTATTTCATCTATCTTCCCATCCTCTACTAATTTTTGAGATATATTAGATTGTTACAAATAGTTTTTATTTTATAATTTAAACATTTTGTGATTAATTAATTTTAATAGGGTAATAAATTATTTAAAAATGAAAATTAATAAAAAGGGAAAAAATTAAAAAATTTAAAAAATTTATAATAATAACCTTATGACTACAAATTTGAGTATAACTTTATCGAATCATATTTTTAAGGGTGATAAAATTTAACTTTATAATAAGTTTTCATATTACAAAATAATTGATTTTATGAATAGTTTTTTTAAATGAAGTTTTTATAGAGGATAAAATTATTTTCATTATGAACATACATAAAATAAATAGTTTTAATATATATATAAATAATTTTTTTAGTTTTAATTTAATAAAAAAATAATTTCACAATAAAATCATCAATTAATCAATATGTAGATAGTCTGTTTTTAATTTAAGTATAATATTACATAAGTTAAAAAAATATTTATTTGACTTATATGATCAAGGGAACATATATTATAATCTTGTTTTTAAGCATTATATGAAAGTTAAATTAATTATATTTTAATTTTATCATATATTTAAATTATATATATTAACATATTGATATAATTTTAATTTTTAGTTAAAACAATATTTTTCATTATTCAAAAAAAAAATTATTTCTGAAACAATAAAAAAAATAACCCATTAATTATTCTGATTGGAAAAATTCCATAATGAAGTTAATTTCACAAAAACTAATATATTTAATTTTATATTTTATATTTTAAATTAATAGAAAATATATATAATAAATAATAATTTTAAAAAATAGAATTATTAAAACATGTAGTTTTCATTACACATTTTATGAATTTCAATTTGTTTTAAATGATACAATTTAGAAAATGTTTTATTATTCATAAATATTAATTACAATACTTATCTAATATTTTGTGAATTTATTTTTTTTACTGTTACGTGAGAATGAAAATATTGAACATAGAATCAATTTAGGGAAAAAATCCATATTTTAGAGAGATATAATTGATATTTCATTAAATCAACTAAGTAAATTTTGAATTCACATATTAACTCCAAATACATGGTACCAAATTTCCATAGTTATAGTTTATTATGTGAATTAAGTGAAGAAACAATATGAGGTATATAATTCATATTATATTAAGATTCACTCCATTAAGGAAAAACTATATACCATCAATTTTTTAAAACAAGTCATATAGTCATTAGGGAACAAATTTATCTCATTTACCTGAATACAACTGAAGATAATACCTTTTATAGAATTAAATTTTGAATATCATATACCATTGACTTCTAAAATAATAAATTTTAATATTGTTTGTAATTAAGTTAAAAAATTATCATTCCATCATTTTGTTTCTTCTTGTTAACTAATCATAACACCATGGAAGAATATTAAGTTTTAAATAAGAAATATATATAATTTTTTTAGAATTATTATATGGTCTTAATCCATTTATCAATTATCATTTGTATTCATTCAAAATTAAGAATGAATTTATAAGGTCTCAGCCTTAAAACATTACTTAATCTTGAATTAAATGAATAATTCAAATAGAAGATCTTTTCAGGTTTACAGTTTTAGAGAATTAGGACATAACTATTACATCTTTAAAGTTAAAAGTAGACAATTCTACTTAGTTTGTCTTTCTATTATCCCATCCATGACCCTATTCCACATTATGTCCTATGAAAAACATTTCAAAAACTTTGCATGATCATAAAAATCTGATTAGAGAATACACAAAGAAAAAGACTAATTTTTTTTAAAACAACAAGTAAACCATTAATAACTAATCATAAGTAATACATTTCAACTATATGAAGTTGTAAATACTCTTCACTGAATAAAATATCATTGGTTACCCTTTTGAAACCAAAATATCACCCTAAATCCCATATAATGAACACATAACATATAAAGGTAACTTGTAACATAAACATAGTTTCATAGAATAACCATATGGTCGACTTCCACACTTGTCAGTAAATAGAATATCCATACGACCGACATCCAAACCCAATGAATAGGAGGTTATAACATATCCACCCATCCTGGTATTCATGGCGCCACCAGTCATTTGGTATATCATGTAACCACCCGTCAAATATCCATGTACCATTATAAAATCATAACCCATACAACAAATATAAAGGATAGAAAACATTTCCACATTTCAATCACAAAATATCACTTAAAAATATTGACATAAAAAATCTAGTATGAAAACCATTTTCAATAACTAAATACATAATACAGTATATGGAATTTATTTTTCCATTTAAAAATATTACGGCTTGTTATGGAAGCCAAAGATCAAGTAATACTCGTGGTGTCGAAAAGGTCGTTTTCACTGCATAAATGAAAAGAAACATTTTTTTCATTTATTAAAAATCTTTATTGAATAAGATTCCATTTCAATGAAATGAAAGGTAAAAGGTGTTTATACAACGTATAAAAGAAAGTCTTGTGTTTAAACAAAATATGTGTCAATGAAAGGAGATTGAGACAAAGTCCCTTACAAAGACGGTATCAAAATATTAAGGATAAATCAATTACATGATTATGTGTGACAAATATAAATACACCCAATATAAGTGAATATGAATTTTAAAACATTCAGAGGTCATCCACACATATTCATAGTATGCCATAATCAATAAGTAGAGGTTTAACCCATAGAATTGAAATTGGGTTAAGAAGTTCCCTTACAAAAATTTGACAGCCTAACAACATCACTTTAAAATTTATAAAATGAGTTGATGAGAGATAAAAAATGGTATCTCATCACTTGGACATAAATTTTATAGAAATAAAGATATATAATAACATATCCCAAGTTTATGAAGATGTAAATTAAAAGACATAACAAAAGAAGACTTTTAAAAAGAGGAGGTCCAATGGTTCCCTTACCCATTTGGGTAACATTCGGTACACACACCCCATGAAATAAGGAATATACAATGTTGATGTAAATACCCATAAACCAATGTATATTACACAAAGTGTGGAATAATGGGCAGTACATACACAACTCAAAGGAGATACTGACAAATATAGCATGAATCTAATGGGAATAAACTGTAAGATAATAAACCCCTTACCTCATTGTAATCAATCAAATCATATGACCACAAGATAATAAGAACTAGATTAATTACATAATACCATGAATATAAAATTAATCATGATAAATAATTGGCGAACAATTGAAATCTCACGGAATTAGAAGTGAGATAAGAAATCCCCTTACCTCAAGTCCGACATGTCTTGTTCGTTTCAATATATTACAAAATAATAAAATTTTGTCAATTTATAATTGCATAAGGACTTCCATTAATTTTTTTTATTCAATTAATATCACATATTACCATGTTATAATAATTAGTTATTTATGTGAGTTCATATCATACGTTTTGTCGATGTTCGGTACGTATGTCAATAATGAACTTGTTTCAAGAGAATTTTCCATGTAGTTATAATTAAATCATCTCTGAAATGGTGTTCATGATTTAAATATCATATATATCCAGTATATATGTATTCAATAATATTCCATAACGTTTGGAGATAAGAAATGAAATGTACAGTTCATGGAGTCCTTAAACCGTACGTACGCATGAATGCTACATTCATTGTTTTTTCAAATTAATGGACTTTAAAACTAAATTTGACATAGATATATTATAATTACCATATTATATATATCTTATATAGGTAAAATAAATTCATTAATTACATTTTTTATAAATTCCTTGTTTGTAATGAATGAGTCACATCACTAGAGTGGGCGGTAGTCCACTCTTCCACATATGAAATTATCGCATTTCCACAACATGAAAAGAATAAAGGTACAATTTTAATATAAAATAAAGAATCATAGAGATGAAATAAATATAATATATATCATATATAAATGTAGTTCCATCATAATGTCCAACATGAATGGTGTTAAAAGATGATTGAACAATCATCATTTCGTAATGTAGTAATTCACCACCCACAGAAACAGTATGTTCTTTAACCATTAGATGGTGGTGTGTATGAGTGTCGGTAGAATCATTACCATAACTACATCCTAATATATTGATAATAATGGTGTTATTATGGTATCAAATAATAAGGGTATAGTGGTGAGTGAATATGGGAAATAAAAGAAAGAAACTCGAGAGAAGACATTACCTCTAAATCAGGTAACTATTTTTGATTAGAGGCAAAGGCTTCCAGGGAAATAGCTTGTCAAAAATTTAGGCTTCTAGAAGTTGTAGTGGTATGTGTATAGATAATATGAGAATATTTTGGACGAGCCAAGGGCTTGGGAGGTGCGGGTACGGGGTAGAAGTGAGGGCCTTTTATAAGAGGGAGGAGGGTCACTTTTGGAACATCTTGAAATGTTAAATGATTATAAAATGGTTTTCGGATATCAAAGGACGCAAAATGATATATTTCTAGGATAAGGTGATAAGGGCTCGAAATATTCAAATCTAATAGGTTTTTGACAAGTGTAAGTCTTATATTTTTCCTTATCTTTTCATTTTACTTAAATCGTTCATTAATGAGGTAATCTCTGCATAATCATGGTGTTATAAATAATTTTATTTATTTGATGTCTAAAAATTATAAAAAAATTATAATAATTTAGGAAGTATTCTTATCCTTCTAATGAATATTTATAGTAAAAAATATATCTTATATAACCCCATGTAATTTTTTTTAGTAAAACAATACATGTTTGTGACATTTTTATATTTACTTTAAATAAAATGTATTAATGTCATTATCATACACAAGTGGCTCCATGGGGTCCCATAACATGACCCATGGATTTTATTCGACGTCCATGACTCATACAATAATTTTAGGACATGTTTAAAGGTAATTTCATATTATTATAACATTATATTTTCCTTAAATTGCACTAATTTCCTTTAATAGCGATTAATAAAACATAAAAGTTACTATCCACCAAAAATTACTTTCATCCCATTGAACCAACTTTTACATACTAATTTAAACCATTTATGTATTATTATTGAAATTAAATTCATATAAGTGATAATGTTTCATTTAAATGAATAATTCAATTTTTTAGATATTACTTATTGGTTTCACTATTCAACAAAAATTGAAGTCTTTCAGAAAAATACCAAAAATTCAACCTACTCTATATTTGATATTTTTTAATTCAAAAGTTATTTATATTTTAAAAAATAATAAACATATATTTTTCATTAATTAATGTTACAATTAATTCCCATTGTCAAAACAAATAGTGTGTTTTTAAGAAACAATATATATCAAGAGATTGACACTTGTTTGTGTCCAATTTCAAATTGAAATTAATTCCAATGAGCACCATTGAATTAATGGGTAAAAATATATTCTAATTAAAATTTAAAAAAATTTAAAATTAGAATCTGACTATATAAATAAATTATATTAAAGGAGGTTTTGAATTAAAATAAAACATTTTTCACTATTCATTAAAAATTGATCTTTATCGGAAAAATACCAAAAACATACACAAAGTAAATTTTGATGTCTCGATTCAAAAGAAGAAATTTCATTGGTCCAATTTGATGTATAAGGATGACCAAAATTATATTTAATGGGGTATCTCCATAAAAAGGTGATGAATCTACCTTTTAGTGAATATTAGAGTATTTATGCGTAAAATTGGATTTATTTGCATTTTAAGCCTCTATCATTTATTGGATAAATGTAAAAACATTTAACAAAAACATATATCATCTTATATTAGTTATTTATATTCATTCAAACGAATATAATAGCTATGTGTTAAGTACTTTTTAAAATAATATTATTATATTATTAGTGTGCAATTTAATATTTCAAAGAAATCTGTTGTTGCATATCGGGTACGCCATCAAACAAAGCAACCCTATAAATGTAAAATTAATATTTAATTCACAAATTATAATAAATATGAAAATGTCTTATTATTTATTTACCTGGGATGTTACATCCTTCCCCCTTTTGGGAATTGTGTTCTCGTAATTTTAAAACTGGGCTCAGAAACTTCATTGAAAGCCCCAAATCAGAAAATGAGTAAATTAAACTATCACATTAAAATAAATAAAGAAAATTAAAAATGTCACTGGAGAAAATAAATACTATGATTCCATGAAAACATGGATATGGAAGAGAAAACATATTTTCATGTTCTGATGTAGAGTGATGGAAAACATGTCTAGGAGAAAGTTAACCACTAGAAAATCAAAAACATGTGATGGGGTAAACAGTATCTGAATCCCCAATAAAAACAGACAACAAACAACATTTTTGTTTTAAGTTTCTTTTAATTGTGTAATTTATTTATGAGATTAAATAATCATAAGGAAACATACTTAATTGTCATGTAGACTTTCATCTCTTACTAGATTTCTTACACACACTCATATTTTCACAAAAAAGATGATTTTTTAGGATGACTTGTTCACATTAAGAGCGCAATTATCAACTTCATAAAAATCCCCTAATCCACAAAAGATAAACTATATATTTCCCATTTCTTTATACCTTTAGCAAAACCAAAAATTTTAGTACAAGATCAGATAATCCCGAAAAAGGTTAATCTTTTACAAAAAGAAATGATACTCTTAATCTCCAAAAATTTTCCAACAATACCCAAAGTTCAACAAAGACCATTCAATAAATAATTGTCTATAAAATTCTTCAATGTAATCCAATCTATGATTGAAACACTAATCTCTAAAAGATTTAATCACATAGTCTTCCAAGGTAAATCTTAACATTTATCTCCAAATAACACTAGTTACTCTTAATGTCTCATACTAAAAAGTAATTAACCTCATCACATATCCTCCATGATAGGTTTATCATTTCCACACCCAAAATCAACTTATACATGATTCATAAAATTATATAACTAAAAATAATTAGTCTTACTAACCAGGGACTTCACGTAGTCTAGTGGTAGGTGATAAAAAACAGTCGCACTTTGGTTGTGGGTTCAATTCCCGTAGCTTCATCTGACGTGACGAGATGTCACACGGTTTGCGTGTTGTCCCTTTTCAAAAAATATTTAACTTTAAAACATTTGCAAAAAGAGTTAAATTAATCAAAAAAACCATAACATATTTTATCCACAAAAGATATCTAATAAGTTTGGTTTTGCATCAAAAAATGTAGTAACCTGTAATTGCCTCAAATTCAAGGATCAGATTAACCCAAATGGTTTTTTATAACTATATCTACAAAAGAAAATATAATTATTATTTGAATAAAATTTTCATATATCAAACATTAGGGTTAAACATACTATAAAATTATTATAATGTAATCTCATCATCAAAATACCCTTAATAATTTTAAAAATTTCACCATCCTAAAATCTACCATAACTCTTGAATCCCTTATATGTTGACTTCTTACTCATTCAATAGTCTTCATGATCCATTAACCATTCATTTCCAACAAATTATAAAATAATTCATTCCAAAAAACCAACTCACGAATCATATATTATGATTCAATAATAGGAAAACATAGGTTCAGAAATAATCCATACCTTTCATTGGTCATTGTTAGTATTTCATCCCCAATCGTAATGGAATTAGGTATTGGTAAATGAATATTTATACGATCTTGGTGATCCAAATTCCCAAAACATCTTCGTAGGAATTTTTTTTCATAATAACCATGCACACAACATTTAAAACATTCAATTTATCCTTCATAAATAACTTATTTCCCATTCTAAGAGTCAACTAGATGCTTCGTTTTTTCATGGAAGTTTCCTAATTTATGACCTTTATTTCCACAAACACAGCTTCTTTATGTCCCTATGAAACATTTTACTATGTATTTATTTCCACATCGTTGACATATAGGTTTTTGAACAAACTTACCTTTATGATTATTACCTGAACATCCATAGGGATTTATTTCTCACATATCTGATGCCTTATAAAAATCACAAAGGTTCAGGTGGTCAATCATGAGTCAACATAGTTGGTTGAGAATGACCACATGAGTTCTCATTGCAACTCCCATATCATTTAGTTTTCCTTTGAGAAAACCATCATAGTTTTCTTCACATCCACTTTAACTTTGGTGCCTGCTAGATCAATCCATTTACTAAAACCAAAAAGGATAGTGTGGGTATATCAGTAAAATGATCATATATTATTTTATTAGGAGGGTATATACTATGATATAATTATACAGGTTATTCTAAACACATTCACTTTAGGAAAATAATTATGACTCTTTCTAAAATCATAACCATTATGGTAGTGTCACTTGTGGTTAAAGAATACCCTGACCTCAAATGTTATCTAAACCGACCATTGATACCAACAATATGGAACCAGCCTTAAAACATTACATAATATTGAATTAAATGAATACATCACATTGACGATCTTTTCAAGTTTAGATTTTTAGAGAATTATGCCATAATTATGACATCTAAAAAGTTACAAAGTAGACACTTCTACTTAGTTTGTCTTTCATTGATCCCATCCTTGACCCTATTCCACATTATGTCATGTGAAAAACATCTCAAAAACTTTGGATGAGCATAAAAAGCTCAGTATGCAATACGTGTAGAAGGAAACTGTTAGTTTTTCAAAACAATAAGTAAAACATGAATACCTAATCAAAAGTAATACTTTTCACCTATATAAAGTTGTAAATACTCTTCACTGAATAAAATATCATTGGTTACCCTTTTGTAACCAAAATATCTCCATAAAACCAATATAATGAATACATAACATATAATGGTAACAAGGAACATAAACATACATAAATGGAATAACAGTATGGTCGACTGCCACATATGTCACTAAATAGAATAGCCATACGGCCGAATTCAATACCCATTGAATTGGAGGTTATAACGTAACCACATGTCTTGGTATTCACAACACCATCCGTCATTTGGTTTATCACGTAACCACCCGTCAAATATCCAAGTACCATTATAAAATCATAACACATACCAAAAATATAAAGGAAAGAAAAAATTTCTATATTTCCGTCACAACATATCAATTATATATATTGACATAAGAATTCCATTATCAAAACCATTTTAAATACAAAAATACATTATAGAGTATATTGTATTTATTTTTTCTTTTAAAAACATTATGGCTTGTTAAAGAAGCCAATGATCATGTTATACTCATGGCGCTGAAACGGTAGTTGACGCCACATACATTAAAAGAAACATTTATTTTTATCATTTAGTAAAACTCTTCTTATAAAATGATTCCCTTTGAATGAAATGAAAATTTAAAGGTGTATATACAGCGAATAAAATAATTTCTTGTATTAAAAGAAAATATTCCACAATGAAAGGAGATTTAGATGAAGTCCCTTACAAAAATGGTATCCTTAGATCAAGGATAAATCAATTACATGATTATGTGTGACAAATATAAATACACCTAATATAATTGTATTTTAAGTGTAAATTATTCAGAGATAATCCAAACATATTCATATTACTACATAATTAATAATTTGAGGTTTAACCCAAGGAATTGAAATTGGGTTAAGATGTTCCCTTACAAAAATTCGACAGCCTAACGAAGTCACATTAATGTTTAGAAAATGAGTTGATGAGAGACAAAAAAACGGTATCTCAACACTTGAAAATAATTTTTACAGCAATAAGGATATATAAGAACATATCCCAACATTAAGAAGATGTAAATTACAAGACCTAACATATGAATTCTTTTTAAAAAGAGGAGGGTGAAAGGTTCCCTTACCGATTTGGGTAACATCCGAAACGTACACCCCATGAAAAAATGACTATAAAATGTTGATGTAAATACATATAAACCAAATTATATTACACAATGAGTTTAATAATTGGAATTACATACACCACCAAAAGGAGATAGTGTCAAATATAGCATGTATCTCACTGGAATAAATAGTGAGATAAAATAACCCCTTACCTCATTGTAATCAATCACATCGTATGACCACAAGATAATAAGAACTAAATGAATCATAGAATAAAACAAATATTAATATAATCATGATAATATATATCAAATGGAAGTGCGCAATAAACTTCATTAAATAAATAATTGGCAAACAATGGAAATCTCACGGAATTAAAAGTGAGATAAGAACTCCCCTTAATTAAAGTCTGACATGTCTTTTTTGTTTCATTATATTCTTGAATAATAAACTATGGTCAATTTATAATTTCATAAGGACATACTTTAAATATTATTATTCAATTAATATCACATATTATCATGTTATAATAATTATTTAGTTTTGTGATGTAATATCATACCTTTTGTGGATGTTTGGTACATGAGTCAACAAAAAACTTGTTCGAAGAGAATTTTACATGGTGTTATAAGTACATCATCTAAGGAATGGAGTTAAGGATTTAAATATCATATATATCCAGTAAAAAAAATTTATAATAATATTCCATAATGTTTGGAGATAATAAATGAAATGTACCGTTCATGGAGACGGTAAGCTGTACGTACACATGAACGCTACTTTAATTTTTTTGTCATATTAATGGACATTAAATCTAAATTAGACATAGATATATTATAATTACAGTATTATATATATATAATATTGGTAGAATAAGGTCATTAATTAAATTAGTTATAAATTCCATGTTTGAAATTAATGATTCACATCACTTGAGTGGGCGGTAGTCCACTATTCCTCATATGAAATTATCGCATTTCCACAACAAGAAAAGAATAAAGGAATGATTTATATATAAAATACAGAATCATAGAGAGGAAATAAATATAATATATATCATATATAAATATAGTTCCATCATAATTCAAACCATGAAAGGTGTTAAATGAATATTGAACAATCATTGTTCAGTGAGGCAGTAATTCGAAACCCACAGAAACAATATTTTCTTTAACCATTAGACGGTGGTGTGTGTGAGTGTATGTAGAATCATTACCATAAATAAATCCTAGTATATTTAGGATACGGGTGTTATTATGCGATAAAATAATAATTAGATAGTGTTGAGTGAAGGGAAATAAATGAAAGAATCTCGAGAGAAGACATTACCTCTAAATCAGGTAACACTTTTTGATTAGAACCAAATGCTTCCTTGGAAAGAGTTCTACTCAAAGTGAGTCTTATAGGAGTGTTATAGGTATGTTTAGAGATAATATGAGCAGAGGTTGGATGGGCCAAGGTCTTGGGAGGTGTGGGTAAGGGGGTAGAAGTGGGGGCCTTTTATAAGAGGGAGGAGGGTCACTTTTGGAATGTTTTGAAATGTTACTTTATTATAAAATTGTTTTAAAATTTTAAAGGTCCCAAAATGATATATTTAGTGTATAAGGTGATAAGGGTTCTCCATACACCCAAAAAATAGGTTTTAGACAAGTTTTAGTCATATATTTTACCTTGTCTTTTCATTTTATTTAAATAGTTCATTAATGCGGTAATCATTGCATCATCATGGTGTCATATATAATTTTACTTATTTGATGTATAAAAATTATAAAAAAATTATAAATATGTATTAAATCTTTTTTAATTTTTAATGAATATTTATAGTCAAAAATATAACTTATATAAGCCCATGTAAAATTTTTTTTAGTAAAACAGTACATGTTTGTGACAATTTTATTTTTACTTTAAATAAAAGGTATTAATGTCATTATCTTACCCAGTGGCTCCATGAGGTCCCAAAAATTGACCCATGGATTGTATTGGTCGGCCATGACTCATCCAATAATGGTAGTACAAGTGTAATGGTAATTTCATATTATTATAACATCATATTTACCTTAAATTACACTAATTACCTTTGACTATTATTAATTAAACTTAACAGTTACTATTGACCAAATTTTTTTCATCCCATTGAACCAAATTTTACTTAATAATGAAAACCATGTATGTCAGATTTTTGAAATTCAATTCATATAAACGGTAAATTTTTGTTTAAACGAAAAATTCAGTTTTTTAACTATCACTTAGTGGTTTCACTATTCAAAAAAAATTGTTGTTTTTCAGAGAAATACCAAAAATTAACCCTAAGATATATTTGATATTCTGAATTAAAAAATGATGTCTATTTTAAAAAATTAAAAACATATTAGTTGAATTAATTAATTTTATAATTAATTAACTTTGTCAAAACAAATAGCATGTTTTTTAAAAAAACAATATATATCAAGAGATTGACACTTGTTTATGTCCAATTTCAACGTGAAATTAATTCAAATGACCACCATTGATTTAAATGGTAAAAATATATTTTAATAACACTTTAGAAACAATTAAAAGGGAAAAATATTTATATAAATAAATTATATTTAAAGGAGGTTTTGAATTAAATAAAACATTTTTCACTATTTATTAAAAATTGAACTTTATCGAAAAAATACCAAAATCATACACAAAGTAATTTTTGATGTCCCAATTCTAAAAAACAATATTTGATCCAATTAAAAATATAATAATTAAAAAAACTATATTCAAAGAGGGTTCTCCATCAAAATGCGATAAATCGACCTCTTAATGAATATTAGAGTATTTATGCTTAAATTTGGATTTATTCACATTTTAAAACTCTAAAATTTCTCGGATAAATGATAACACATTTAACTAAAATATATAATCATATTTTAGTTATTTATATTCATTCTATCCAATATAATAGCTACGTGTTAACTACCATTTAAAATAATATTATTATATTATTAGTTTTCAATGTAATATTTAAAAGAAATCCATTGTTGTGTATCAGGTATGCCATCGTTCATAGAAACCCTATTAAAGTAAAATTAATATTTAATTCACAAATATTAATAAATACAAAAATTCATTATTCTTTATTTACCTGGGACGTTACAGAAATCATTTCATTAAGTTGAATATTCAATAGAAAATTCATAAGCATCATGAGTTAATGATTTCTATTATATTTTACCATGAGATCCCTATGGAGTATAAAATAAAAAAACACTATCTTTTTATTTTTCCCAATCATAAATGAATCATATCAATTTAATTTATGCCTTTTATGTAAAATATTAATTTAATCATAACAATACATGCCAGAAATGGAAAAATTGCATTCAATTAATTTTTATATTCCTCAATTATTCTTAATTCATTAATGCAATGACTATTCATGTTCTCTTAAAAAATTAATATCCTTAAATGGTTTTTATAATATATTCTATATGTAAATATCAAATTAATTTTTAAAATTATGACAAATATAGCTTGTTAAAAATTTTATAACATTAAAAAAAATTACCATTTAACATTTATTTTTAAATATTTTATTATTTTCATAAAATAAAAATAATATTAATATTAATAACAAGATTAATAATAAAAATAACCAATAAAGAAGAAAATGTTTAACATTAGTGAAATTAAATATAGATTTATTTATTTCATAAATTCCAATTAAAATATTTTTTCTTTTATAATATATATATATTCGTAAAAATAATTGGTGGAATCATTGAGAGAGTGGTTCAAAATAATAAAAGGGTCCCATGACACAAATAAAACTAATAATAAATAAATTTCTTGCACTCAAAAATAACTCAAAAAGTATTCTCACAACTTAAGAAAAAAACGGTTTATATCCATTGAGATAAATTATATATAAATATTATTTCAAATAAAATTGAATAAATTATCCATATTCACAATCTTTAGACACTTCTCATGATATCACAAATGATAAAAAACATCTTCACGTCTTATAAATATGAAATTTATGAAAGCTTTCATCTAATATTAGAATTAGTGGAAAACAAATCCAAAATTATATAGTTGTAAAAATGAATTACATCATGAGGAAATGCATAAATAAATTGTTTAGTGATATTATTACCATATAAGATAACCTTCATAATATTTTAGTACAATTTCTTTAAATAAAAACATTTCAATGGAAAAAATGCTATTATATGTCTATGAATAAATCCTTATAATCATAGAACATGTTTCTATGACATTAAAGTGTAGAAATACGTTAAAATTAAGGAATAATAATGAAAACCAGACATTTCATGGACAATCCTATCATCCTTGTAATGTGTTATATCAAGAAAAATGATATATAATTTTTTTACCACAATATCAATAATGTGTAGGTTCTATTAAATTCATTATTCCCATGATTATGTGAGAACATCATTATTTCCACGCATGTGAATGTGGGAATAACAATTACTCTCCTTAACATATGAGAAAAACAATTTTTTTTAATTTGAAAATATCTCCTGAAATAAAATATTAAAAAAAATTAGGATGTTATATATACCCCATTTATTATTATTAATACATATGTGTGCCTGATTAAATAAATCATCACAATATCTAAATGAACCCATCAAAAAAATGGGATTCATATAAATATAAAAAAATTTATAAAATATGAATACAATAAATCAAAATATATCAAAAATGAAATTCTCAAAAAGAAATCATATTCTTTTTAACATACCGATGGTAATGAAAATATTCATTCCTAATAGGTATAACATAGGGAGAAGATACATGTAGAAATAAAAAATATTTTATATTTTTATATTTTTACAAATTTTAATGATAATTTTTTTAAGATGATAAGAGAAATGATATGAATTTTTATAATAAATATTTCAAAACAATATATCCATGAATAAAATGATAATCATGATATCAAATCTTGAGCGGTAAATATTGAAATATATTCAACTACTAATATTTATAAGATATTTAAAAAATCTCATCAAATAACAACTTAAGAAATTTTTTCATAAAATTCTCAAAAAAAATTGAAGAGAATAAAATACTAAACATAAATGGAATTTTATAATGATATTATATTCTATAGAAAAATATGAACATTTATTATATGATTCATTGGGTATACTGTGATTTATTCTTGTCAATTTTGTACATGTATTTCAGAAGAATCCATTTTAATTAAGTGGTTATTTATAATGATATGTTAAAAAATATAAAAAGTTGAACGAAATATAATTTACTGAAATTTTAGTTTCAAATAATTATTTGAAATAATTTTTTATGAAATAAAAATTGTTTCCCAATGAAACAAAAATATTTAGATGAAATAATTATAATGAATTATAACATAGTTGATCACACTCTATCCCCATATACAACAATCATAACTATGATAATAAACTATTTCCAAATTTCATTCACATGCCAAAAAAGTAATAAATTTCATTATTTGTTACTCTCCATATGTATATATTTAACTTATAATATATTCTCAAAATCTAGTATAAGAAATATTGATATTTTTTCAATAGTTTCATTACCATGGTTCTCTAAATCCTTATTATCCAAAATTTCATCGATCCCTTACAATAAAAGGAACAATTATTTTTCAATTTAGGCGTATTTTATTTTGTTATATATTCAATCTATGAGGGTGTTAATTATTTTTTACCTATAATTGTGGAGAGTCAAGTTCGGGTGATTTTTATCAAATGCATGGTAGAATCTTAATTAATGTGTACAGTTTTATAATATTATTACAGAACAAATTAAATAAATAATTTATTATTAAAATCCAACATTATATTAAAAATTCATTAATAGATATAAACTCATAAGTATTTTAATTATTTGCTAAAAAAATTACTGAATAAGAATATGAATGAATTTAAAAGTTAGAATGGATATATAATATATTATATTATGATAAACATCACAATCAAAATGTATAATAAAATTATTCATATATTATTACATTATGAATTATATTTGTAAATACTTATTAGTTTAATTTAAATTAATTAATTTTTCTTTTATAAATAACTATCTTTTCCTCATGGTATATTCATTTTATGTGGTTGGTATTAGAATGAAATTTTTTCCTAATAATAAAAATATAAGGAAAGATATATGTTTTTATAATATACATCATATGATAAATTAAACATTTTTCACTAAAAACATTACTATAATTATAATTCAATGGTGATGATGATAAAACAATGTGTTATGTATGGTGGCTATAGTAGTCAGAAACATGTGAGAAAACTTTTTAATTTTATATATTGAGTTGTTGGGGAATAAAAATAAATGATACTATCAATATAATATAATTTTAGAGTATCATATATATTTAGGACTAAATTTTTATATTGTTTGAATTGATTTGATTATTTTGGGTGAGACTGATAAAGAATTAATGTAAATATTAAGTAATAATTATCATGAAATTTTTCTCTTTTTCATGAATTATCCATTTATAATGAAGTTAATGAGTAACATTATTGAGTCTAAGAGATGTAAAAATATTTAGTGTATTTATATGAAGTAAATTTAGAGTTGATTCGTTGGAATTTATAACTAGAGAACTAGATTTAAAATAGTGCATGTAATCCTCTTTTAGAAGTAAAAAAGGGATACAATAATTGAAATAAAATTTATTGGAAATGATAATGAATGGAATGTACTAATATTTTTTGGAGATTTTTAAAAAAAAATTGACAGGATTCAATATATTCCAACCCTGAAGAACATATTCTCAGAGAACTATATCTCATATTTATTTAGTAAAGTTCATGCCACATCAGATTACTAAATTAACAGTAATTAATCATCATAAAAATTTAACCATGGGAATTATAATATCTAGAAGAATATAACATGAACATTTTTTAAAAAATAATTGAAATTAATTTTGATTTAATAACCATTTAATGTAATGAACTATTTAAATAATAGATAATAAACATCTAAATTAATTAATATAATGTTCTTAAAATTGTGTTTAAATGAAATTTTAACCATTAAGTTTTAGAAATGTTTTTTTATAATAGATCATTTATTGAAAATAATCCATTTAACTTTTTTCGTATATTATTGAATACTTTCAGAGGAAAGAGAATAGTTAACATGATATTTTTGGGATAATGGGGACTTTTGATGATATATTAACAATATTTAATTTAGTATATCACACAACCACTATTTTTTCCAATGAATTTGAATATATCCCTAATGGTTTCTATGATGGTAAATATGAGACCTCAATTGTATTTTGAATATGGATTTTACCCTAGGTGAACCATAATAATTTTATGCATTATGTTTTTTGTTAAAAATCATTCATTTCCAAAATAAAAGATGAATAAATAATTTAAATAAATATTTTTTTTAAAATATTAAACAAGTTAACTTCCATTTTATCTTTTAATTATCATTGTATAAGGGTTATCCATATGGCCTTGGTAATTGATTAGAGGACTATGGTGGATAAGGTTAATAAATCAGGAAAAAATTGTGGATTGTGGAGTGATATACCAAGGATATTGTCTCAACTAATGTAGATCATGGATATCAGGAATGACATTAACACAAATTATTTATTGATTTATGAGTATTCCAATATTCAGTTATTATTATATTTGTTTAATCATCATTCATGTTTTCTATACGGTGAATAAAAAGAATTCCCTATGAAATTAATTCTCGAATCATGAATTTTCATACCAATGTTTACAATTATTCAATAATACAGTATTTAATTTTTCTGGATTTATCAACCAATACAAACAATTTTTACATCAATAAATGGTGTTCGGTCAAAACAAGGGGAATCATTAGTTTCTCTTTTTTTCTACCTCCATTCAACAAACATTAATCATGGAAATTATAATTTTCCAATGATTTAACAAAACTAGGTTACTAATCAGTGTTTAATTGATATTTCATGAAACAAATCATTTTTGTGGGTTCTATTTTGGGAAATAAATCATGATATATATGTGACAGTGATTATAGAAATGGTGTAGTAATTTTCACGAGAAAGAACATAAATATGGTTTGAGAAAGCCACTTCTGATGTGATCTAATTAGAGGGTATACCGAATATGGCCAGATATGATGAAAAAGTATAAGTTGACATATATTATATTCATATGGAAGATTTTATAGTAGATTTACACTAATAACTCGAATTGGTGAATATTTGTGATATATTATAAATTTTGTGAGATTTCTTACTACATGTATTTTATTTTTGTTGAACGTGCGTTTCTCAGATCCTATTCCATGAGATATTGGTGTTTTCCTGTATATCAGTGCAACAGGGGGGGTTGAGATAAGACAACACACTATGTGAATCTTAATCTAGAAACTAAACATGTACTGTAGTATACACTAGAATGGAAAAAAATAATTCAAATGGGAATACATATAGTTTATGGGAAATTTTCAATACCATACATGCATCTATATGTGTAAGAATAGATATTTCTGGATAGTCCATCTGTTCATTGTAATAGTCATGTAACCCATTTAGACCATATTAGAGCCCTACTTATCCCCACTCTAATTTTTTTATTAGTGTCGGTGTGTTCCATAACTCTATCCCTAAGAGGGTATAATTTATAATCTCATCCTATAAATATGTTGATAAATCTTCTCTATGTCTTTTTTTAGATTGGGTTGAGTTTCCCACTCTACGGATTTCCATGTGATCCTTTATCATTATTAACTTGGTTGTGGAAGGTATCCTATTTATGGAATTTAGGGAATTTATCCCCATCAGTATTATATTTATGGAGTATGGTTTTGTATCCCCCAATGGATTTTAGAATAATCCAATACATGTTTTTTGGTGTCTTATGAGTTTTAGTACATACATCAACATGGAAAGGCCTAACGAGTGTGACCTCTTATATGAATGCAATAAATTTATGTGAAACACAGAAATTGAGTTCCCTGGGATCAGAAAAACCATTCAGCGTTAGGAAGAATGATATTACATAAGTAAAGATTTGAACTTATATTGGGACTTGGTTTTAATATTTTAGCATAACTAGGTTTTTTCTGTCTATATGGTTAATTCACATTGATGATGTCTTTGTTGAATCACATGATGATTTTTAATTTGGTAATTCAATATTCCCTTAAGGGTATTTTCATACCTATCCATATAAGGTCTCTTCATCTATCTTTCATGTATTATATATTTGGAATACCTTTTGATAGAGTCATTGGAATCCCAGTAGAAGGTTGATACTAGTTATACTAGAATGAGAATAAATTTATCCATGAGTTACATTGTGATAAAATACTTATATTTGATATTTGAATAACATTTGTTATATTTTGGGTGGGATTTTATTTAGAAATTTATTTTACAATACACATTATCATACTATAATTTGTGATTATTGGTTATTCATGAGTTTACAATGTCAATTACTTTATCTTTTATACAATATATTGGTTCATAGATATATATGCATGTGTACATGTAATTTATGAGAAGACATCCCATTTGTGTGATATTACTTCATGTAACTGTTACCCATCCCATGAACTATTAAACATAATCACGGGGTCCAACACTCCGCTTACTTCAATATGGTAATTCAATGGTGGGTTGGGTGATAAAGTAATGGTAAATGATTTTGTATTCCTTCAGAATGGAGTTTGGAGATACTGTAATTTCAAGGATCATTTTAGAAACTATGGAAACAAAGTTAAATTTGTAATGTTCATCTATCATGATATGAAATCCAATTATATTTTTGTGGATAATCTATCCATTCACCATAACACTTTAAAAAAATTATATTGTTAAATCTATGATCTATTTACAGATAAATCATTTGTACATGGTTGATAATGGAATAGGTTATATTTTCTATTTCCATCATGAGTAATATTCCTAGATACACTCATTAAAAATAGATATTCATTAATATTGAAGTATTTATCCACCATGATATTGTAGTATAAACATACAATAATTTTATGATGATGATCTTCATAGAATTGAATATCTGTCTGGGGACCTGTGGAGATGGAACATCCTTTGTGTTTTTCATCAATATTACCACCATTTTTATAAATAAAATTATTCTAGTTATGCAATAAAATTAAATAAATAGGATAAAAACACATTCAAATATACAAGGCCATAGAGTACATTGGTTTTAGGGTAATCTAGATTCTTATGAAGTACTAGAATATCTCAAGCTTGTAGAGTGAGTGTACCACCTTATTAGGAGTCCTCCAAATATGATGATTTTCCTAGTGGTAGGCTTTCTTAATAACATTATAGGATTATAGTTGCTCATGTTGATTTAGATTCCTAAAAAAGGAGAGTCTCTATTAGATAGAGTTTGAGAGCCTCTTCATTGTGGAATTTTATCCAGTAATCATGTAATAAATATATATCATGGAGATTTTGGAACACTAATAGGAAATAATGTTAGTGGTAGAAACTGCATATTTGTTTTAAAACCCATCATAATATTCACTAAAAATATTTTTAATGTTTCATTTTAATAAATTAAATTTTATCATATTATTCCATTAGATATTCAGGATGGATTGTTATATCTTTGCATCCCTTCCTACACTGGTGTGTTGGAACAATTCTTAGGCATAGAGTTATTTATAGTTGACGATTTATCAATTAGTGGTTTCGATTATGGGAAACCAAAATATGATACCTTAATACCAAATAATAAATATTATATTTACTGATATGTGTCCCTTATGTAGCTTTGATGGTAGTCGTGGAATATATACTTAGATGTTCTAGTCTATGTGTGAGTTTACAGTCATCCAAGGGAGACATATTGCTTCACTAGTGATGGAAGAGGCCATATCACATGGGATTACCTAAAAAGTATTATATAAGTCATTTAAATGGTCTATAAACCACCATGGATGAGGTAATCTATTCATGAAAAATTATTAAAGGGATAAAAATTTGGGAAAAGATCTAGAAGAGAAATGGAAGCTCAATAAAATCAAAATATTATACCGAATATGAAACCAATAAGTGATCTATTCCTAATATAGAGAGATTTTTACTAGGATCATGGAAAAATAAAAAACGGGATGCATATAAACATAAGGCTCTATATATTATTTCATGTTAATTTTTTTCCTTTTCTACATTCTCATTTTTTATTTATATAAGTAGGATCCACACATTCCATTTTTCATCTCTTGTTAATGATTTTAATATTAAAATGGGGAATTTGGATCGACCATTGAGATTTTAGACTCCAAATGAGGGAGACTCATCCATAAATCAATCATGATAATATTTTTGAATAACTATTGGGGGTTATAGCATTTTATATGATCTATTATTATCTATAATGAGTCTATATGACTCATCCTATTAATGGATAGGCTATATGATCTCCTAATGCTGATTGACTATAAAAATATGAGGATACAATGTGTCAGGTTTTTGTTGGTAATGTTTTTCCTTCATTGATATGAAGAAATACTAGGAAAATAAAATTGGAATCATAAACATGATAATACATCTGACTTTTCCTTAGATGGTTAGTTTATCCCTTTGAGGAGTAAAATCAATGAGAATTTAATATATGAAATGCTAGTGGAGTATGACGACATCTCCCTTAAGAATTTCCTTCAGTTACAACACTATTGTGAGATCAAAATTTTCGTGGAAATACACCCATGAACTAACCGAATATCTAGGCCAGCAGATCATATGGACCTCACAGTGTTGTGATTTCTGATGGTGTAGGTGGAGGATCCGTAGAAGAATTCCATCATTGTGACTAGTTTAAGCCTAAGTAGTATTTATCTTTATTAAAAAGTAGGTGAATAGGATATCCAGGTTATGAAATTATTATCATCGCCTAAACTGCATAACTAACAAGAGTAAATTATCAAAGAAAAGACATTATTAACATTTTAGCTATAAAAAAAGAGTATGTGTGGTTCTTAAAGATTGAACTCAGGTTGGGTTATCCCCAGATCATAGTTTGAGAGAACATACCAATGTTTAAATTATAGGGCCACTATAGTCTGTATGAATACATTTTCATTCCCTTGGGTGTGATGATATCCTCTAAGATTTACCTAGGAACTATTAGATAGATATTTCATTGCATCATGGACTATTTATGGTTTGTCTTCATCAATGACGTCCTCATGTGCTCAATGGAAGAGGGGTAGAAAATATAAAATATTCGAATCGTCCTGGATATACTCCATGAGAAATAATTATATGGTATTTTTTCAATTTACAAGTTATAGTTTCATTATTATCAATTACATTGAAATTTTGTAACGGGGGAGGGAATGACGGTGGACCTAGCCAAGATCGAGGTATTTCCATCTTGGTATCCATTCATGACTCTGTTTGAGAGGTCAAAATTCTTTGGTTTTAAGGGATGTTACAAAATATTAATGGAAATATTCTCCATTTTATGGAATGTTATATATTATTTGAAAAAAAAATTAATCCATTCAATTGGTTTGAAATGTTTTAATAGGATTTTATGGACCTCTAATATAGGTTCACAAGCACCTAATATTGAAATAGTAATATAAGGGTGTTGAGAATTTAGTTCTCTTTGATACCTATAGAGAATGGATTAGATGCATTATAATGTTGTGGTGGAAAGTGATTACATATATGTCCCAACCACTAAAATAGCAGGAGAATAAATATGATACCCACAATTTATTGATGTAAGTAGTTGGGTTATCCTTGAATTTTTACTAAGTATATAATGTGGGAGAGTAATTCATAATATATAATAACTATAAGATGCTCAATTATAAATTATCATAAAAGGATATTAATATTATGATGTGTTGATTTTCATTTTTGCTGACAGACTATGACATAGAGATAATCAATACTCTAATGAAAGGGAATGTTGTGTCAGATACATTAAACAATAAAACTAAATAATATTTTTTTATAGGGGAGTTATAGTAGAAGGCATAATTTTAGTTTTTATGATTACATGGAAACATTTTAGCATTCCGCCTATCAATTATTTTTACTCTTCCACATAATTTTGATTTTCAGGGAGATAAAACTAGGGGTTATCATGTAAGTGGTATAATTTGGAAAGATATCCATTTGACATGCTCTAGATTGTGGGGAACATATTATCCTTTTCCATGGACGGATGATGGTTCCCATCACGCTATGAGATATGATTCTTAGGGAGAATCAAATATACATATATGTGGAATATTAATGGGCGGAGAATATGTATAAGGTATTTTTTATCAATTTTGTGGTTAAGGATGAAGATGTTCTTTTCATAGTTTACGTGTTGATTCCACACTATCTTAGAAGGTGGAGGCCGAGCAGTATAATATTCTAGCCTTTTCCCATCCCATTGATGTACTGAAGTAGAAGTTTGTTATTATCTCCCTGAGATTTTTTATATGAAATCATTGATGAAATAGTTTTCATGATCTATAATAGTTATTCATGATTGAATCACCTTATCAATCCACTTTCTAACCATTGGTGAGAATGTTTTAGTAGATATTTTGATATGCTTTTATTTTTAATAGATGATTTGTGGTCACATATTTCCCATGAGGATTATTTTAAATTTGGGATCTCACATCACCTATCGATTGTGAGTAAGATTAAAAGAGGATATTTGGAGTATTTTATTGTTTTTTATGGGGTTCAATCATTAATTACACAGAAATACAAATCATAAAATCTTGGTTTTGGAGAACATTCTCTGAGATTGTGAGTGGGATTTTGGATGTAGATGTGTTGATAGTATACCCTTAGTATAGTTTGTTTTGAATTTTTTTTAATTTCACCATTCTATGGTGTCATTTGGTTCTTTGTATGGTAGACTATGATAGTCATTATAGTATTGGATGGATAAGGGCAGACAATTCTCTATGTCCCAATGTCGGTTCATGAAATGACAATGAAGGTGAATATAATCAAAGAGTGGTTTCAGACAACCCAACATTTTCATAATTAATACGATTTCCAAGGATAGATGGTTAAATTGTACGAATAAGTACACCAAGTTTTTTTGAAGTTCTAACTAGAATATGGAATGTATATATTTATTCGACGTGAAAGGTATTTGAGAGCTCTACTAATAATTTTTAGAAATTGTGTACGGTTGATGTGGTTGAATACAACATAGCCATACCATTGTAGTCAGACTAGTTTCTGGATGTATATCATTTTTCTTAGCAGAATTTATATGCTCCTAGTAAATTTGATGTTAGATATATGGTTGAGCAAGAAATTTTTTATGCCCTACCTTCTTCAATTATCTTGTGACCATCAAGGGTATGTAAGAGAATATCCAGTGAGGGTATGTTATACCATTATTCTATGTTTATTTTTACTAAAATAATCTTCATGAGAAAGGATATGTGTTTGAACTAAATGTTATATTTGTACCATAAAATTCTAAAGTTGGGTTTCTAACTTTTTGGAAAAAAAATATTTGGAGGTGGGGAGTTTGGAAAACATTTCTTTTTTATATAAATCTTTAGAATATTGTGAAAATGTTTTTGGAGTTATAGATTTTTCTATGTATATATTTCAGTATATATGGAGCCTCATTGGTGATATTTTAGATGTATAAAATTCATTATATAACATGTGTGAAATATTTTTAGAAGTAATGTATTATAATTAAAATTATGTCCCAAATAAAAAAAAATAGACCTAAATTAATTCAAGAATTTTGTTTTCATTCTTCGAAAGATATGATATTTTTACCCATCAAGTTTTTCCTATGAGTTCACTCAAGACTGAAATAATAAATTAATTAATTAATTATGAAATTTAATGTAAATTTAATTTTTCTAACCTATATCTTCTATATTATTGAAATGATATATCAAAATTATATTTTTATAGACATAACCCTTGATATTTGATGGAATAAATGTTATTGAGAACATCATTGGGTGATGATGGAATCAGAGATCGATGATCGATATATCGTTGATATTTTAATAATTTACAATGTTCTTCAATATTACCAATAACAATGATGTAGATATATCTATTTTAATAAATCAATTCCATATCATGTTTGGAAATTAATTTTTTTTGGATTAAATGCATTTTATTATTTCCACCTAGAGGATACAAAATAATCAATTTATAATTTAAATCATGCATATTTTATTATTATCCTTATATACATATATTCCTAGAAATAAGAATTATATTTTCATAATTTATCCTCCTTGAATAGTGATTTAGTATCCAAATGAATTAAATTTTGTATAAATCATGGGAAATATTGATTTACCTAATTTTTTCCATGCCTTTCCCCATCATTTCATCCAATGTTCGTCATTGATATATGTCACAGTCTATGATTCAACAAAATCAAAGATCATTTCATTTTAGAACCACACATTGTCACAAATTGTTTTTCACAAATTCATTTTTGGGAGTGAAGGTATGATTTGGAAAATCTTGTGAAGATGGTAATTTGATGAATGTGAGAATAATAGAGTATTCATTATATTTTTCATGCATGTGATTTATGATTGTGAGGATACTTTTATTCCTATAAATGGGTACCCATAATAGTTCCCCCAATGAGGATGAGGGATCAGAAAATCAATATTGTGTATTTATAGTGTAATATATGGTGGTTTCTGAGGAGGGTTTAGTGATTGGGAGGATACATGAGATATATCTAATTTCTTTGTAATTATACCTTACATGGGGAATCTTTCATAAGAACACATGTTGTTTGAACCCCCTTATAGAGAAATTAGTTTTTTCATGTTTAGATAAGTATTTAATGGATATATGGAATATATATACATCGTGTGACCTTTATATTTACATCCATGAAATAAGAACATATTATATGATCCTATTCATGTATAATATACCGAGGATAAAATAGGGTAAGTGGGCATGAGTTAGAGTGAGGAATCACATATATGAGCCAAAAAGGACATAGATGAACACAATTTGTGTTACATGAACACAATGTGTAAACACTCCATAGGTGGTTGGGTACCATAATTCCTTCCATCTAGTTTATGTATCAGTATTGATGTTATATATTGGCCCATCCCTATGAGGTTATAGTGTTGTATCCTATCATTAGAATAGTTTAAGAGATCATATCAGTGGGTATGTTCTGAATAGTGGAAGGTATACCCCATGTCAATCCAGGAGTGATCTTCTATCATTATCCCATTTATTGTGTTAGGATCCCTTTTTGGGAATAATGGATATTTGATAACCATACTTGTTGGTTTTTCATGATAGGTTGAGGTAACACCCATAGACCATGTTCATAATCCTTTTCTTGTGTGTTTTAGTGTTTTGAGTTATAGTGTGTGCTTCATAATGGAAAGGCTTGATCAGTGTAACCTCTTAGAATATTTTAAGCAATGCTAGTGCGATTCAGGAAGAGCGTCCCTATGTATAAATATTATCTTTGATCATTAGTTATAATCCTATAATTGTATATGTAATGACCCAAACATTTTGATTGATAATTATTTCCTAAAAATGTGTGTTATATTATACTACACAATAAAACATTTTTCCCTTATCAATGAAGTGAGTATAATTGAAATTTTAACATTGATATTGTATGATTATTTTGAATGTTATATGATTGATAGTAAATTATAACTATTCTTCAACATGACTATTGGATACAATAATCATATCATTATGATTAATTTAAATAGAGATAAATGATAATGGTTAATTATTATAGATTAAAGATTCAATAGTATCATCCAGTAGAAAAGGGTTTTACCAAACCCATTTTTCATAATGTGGGATGTAGGTAGAATCAATGGGATTCGATCTAGATCGTTCCCAATCCGATATTCAGCACAATAAGAATGAATGATATCGCCTATGGGAGAATTTCAAGTTAGTGTAGATTACCACTCAAACAACATTATCTGAGACACCCCCAGAGTCCATAACCATGGCACACCATAACCTATTCTCCTCTGATGGTGTTTTAAGGGGTAATTTGTCAATTCCTTAGTCACATAATTTGGAATACCTTTTTTAATCCAATTTGTTTTCCTTAGTTCCAATTTAAGAAGTTGTTTTTTCAATAAAATTAGGTGGAATTTGGTAAATTGATTTTTTTGAGAAAAAATTTTATTTTTATGAACTATATAAATTATTTTATTATAATATAATTTTATTAATAATATTAATTATAATGAAATAATTTTATTAAAATGTTCATTTTTAATACCAATTTATAAAATATTTTATTTTAATTTCAACTGTAAAAAATTTCACTATGTATTTTACAATGCATTTTCTATATGCAATTATTTTTACTAATTAAGTATTTTTACAGTTAAAAGATAAATATATCATTATTGGGGAACAATTAATTTAAAATATATTTCATTTTGTAATTATGAAAGTCGATATTAGGTTATGGTGAAATTATGAGAAGTTTATAAAATACAATAGTTTTTTATATTAAAAATGTAATTTCATTTTTTCATACAGTTTAATGATATCATATATATGTCATAGTGATTTAATTATTAATTTAATATGATTTTAAACTCTTATGTGTTAATTTAACTCAATGGGTTTCCCATGTGTCTAATACCATAGGAAAATACCATGGGTAAGACCATGGTTTTTCAAATACTCATAAGGAGGTGTCCATTTAAATTAATAAAAAAAACTATCTTTCATAGACTGTAAATACCCTACTATTACTTATTTTTCATTAATAAAAATTTAACCTCCCCTTCATGATATGATATTATTACTACCCATGGAGTCCTCTTAAGGATTCCTCAATCCCCCAAGGTCTCGATCATAGAGTATTAGAAATTAATATTCTAGTTAAGATAATTCTAAACATATTTTTTCTTTTTATATTCTCATTTATGTGGTTTTATTTTCAAATTACAATAACATGTTCTAATTTACTTTTTATTCTGTCCTTGGAATTTATTTATAGTCTTTTATGAATTCTTGACCATTGACTAATCAATTTTTAATTTTTTCTAAAAATATTTTTCATACGTATTATGGTGTAAATTTTCATCTAATAATTTCTCCCTTTTTATCAAGAAATTGTTCTATTTTTTATGTTATTAAAAAAACTGATTAATTTATATAGGTATTCATAAATACATAAAAAATATTTATTTGATTATGTAATTTACATGTATAAAACCCTCATTCCCATTATGTTGGTTATAAATTACATGTTGGTCATATTTATATGAAATTATTATAATGACATAATTTTGATACGAACACAATTAAATTTTTTATCATTCGGTTACATAAGAAATGCTCCATTATGTTCTATGTGTCTCAAAAGAAAATAAATATAAATAAAGGGTTATCCTTAATTTCTCATTAATGTGTTGGGAATGAAATTTAATCTATAGTTATGATAAGTTTTATGATACCATGCTGAGTATCATGAGTAATTTTAATGACGCCTTGGGGATAGACCCTGGATATATGCATATGACTTTATAAAATAAATATTTTTGACACATTTTAATTTTAGGATTCATATTTTTATTGATATTATATTCATATTTCTCATGCCATTATGAGATTCCACATGTTCTTATTGATATCTCTTATGTTCACAGGTAACCAGTTTCCCTTGTTTTCTCATATTGGGCCTTATTCTCACCATTTACTTTGATGTGTGTCATGAGGTTATGGGATATAATAATTTTCCATTGGATGAAAACTTCTAGAATCATTTCATGTGGATTAGAATTTAGATTTAATTAATTAATGTATTATGTATTTTATTTCCCGGACAATAATATTTAATGATCGAATGTTTATAATGGTAAAGGAATATTATGTAATAAATATTAGGGATTCCATAGTTGGTATCAAATTATATTCTAGTTATTTGTGGATATTAGAATTTGAAAACTCAATTAAGATACCTGTGGAAAATATTATATATAGGAAAAAGTCATGATATTTTGGAGAAATATTTACTGTGTTTATTCTATACTATGAAATACCTATCTGGATACGAAAAAGTGGTTGTGGCCCCATAAGAGATGAATCTAGGGTTAAAACATGAAAAAACTACTTTGAGATAGTCAGGAATAGTTACATGTTCAATGAAATGGGCCTTGCAATATTATAGGTTTGGCACTAACTAGGGATATGTTTTTTTTATAACAACATTTTTATGAACTATTATTAAGGATATATTGAAAATGTAATTGTTGATTAAGAATAACATGTTTATACTTGATGTTTATAGACTTAGAGTTAAAATAATTTTAAATTAAACATGTTTCTCACTAATGATTTTTTCTTTATGAAATTGGCATAAAATATGCGGAACTGTTAAAATGGTGACTAAAATGGGCCACACACTAATGACCCTCTGATGGATTCCATAGTGGAATCATTCATGAGAATTATGAATCAATTACCACATGTTATATGAAATAACATCAATCAATTTAAGCGGCAGATTTCACCAAGAATTGAAAAATATATGTTCATTTCATTATTAATAAACAACTACAAACCTTCAGTTGATCTAAAGAAACATTGATCATAGAATAGTGGATAAGCTCCATAGGAAAGATATGTTGTGTACATCGTAGTTTGGAACAATATAAAGTCACCCCGGTTGTTTACTACATAGATGTAGATGTTGATTATTGGGGTCACTAATTAAAAGGGGATGACATAAGGTGATATTGATGATATATAGTGGGAATATTTCAGAGGTATCATCTTTAATAATTATTTCAATTATTAGATTATAATGAAAATGGAGAAGGTATTTCTAAAGTTAATGTAGAAATAGATTTAATCTTTTGAAATCTATGAGGTTAACTTTACAAGGCATTCACGTTACACATCATGCTTTGCCATGTATCATGATGGGAAGGTTGATAGAATCATTGGTGGACTAAGACCTCATCTATGGATCAATATATCCAACCAATACTATGATATTTATGAGGAGATGGTACAAAGTGCATTGAATGTTGAACTAGACTCCCATGACACATAGTTTTCTAATATTTCTAATGAAAAGAATATATTAATGGATCCATGATTTAAGAAGAGTATTGATTATGGAAGATAAGAAAGTAAGTTGAATCATCCTATGTGTAATAAATTTAGGAAGATGAATTTAGGTAAGTTCTTGTTCAGGAGCGGAAAAGTTAAATATATCAAATAGATAGCCATATCACTCGTAATTTTTATATTTCGGTGAATCCCCAACTTCCCAACACTAATGACAAATGTAAGAAAGTGAATTCCCAACCTGAAGTCTATTTCTTATTTTGTTGAAACCCTGAGCAGATTTTCAATCATTTTCCAAATCCAACGGAAGTGGAGGAAAATCACCCGCATCCTCATCATTAGATAAGAGATTATGGTCATTCATTCAATATAATGATGGCTATATTTTATTCACCAAATAAAGTGGCGGAAGGTACTGTTGTTGTTATCTCAAATTAGGAAAGTACATTGATTGATTCTGGCTCTACATATTCCTTTATTATTTAGTGTTTTCAAGGATTATTGAATCAATAATGGATCTTCTAAAAATAGGGTAATTATTCATCAATAATGGATTTCATATACAAAAATAAACAGTTAATATAAACAATATTATTTACATTAGTGATCACAATATTTTCTCAAATCTAGTAGTTATTCCCATGATGGAATTCAACACTGTACTAGAAATGTATTGGATCCCAATTTATAATTCTATTATCAAAATTTGAAGCAATAACTCTCCGATTTCATAATTAGAAAGCCACCAATTATGATCAAAGGAAACACATCTCTACATGAACTTTTTTTTGAAGAACCTATAATATCTATATTTATGTAGTTGATTAGTGTATAAGAAGAATGATATGAGAGTATAAGGAGAGATAATATACCCATAATGCAGGAATACATTGATGTATTTCCAAAGAAGTTACTTAGGAATCCCCAGAAAGAGAGGTAGATTTCTCCATTTAAATTGTGACTAGATCTATGCCAATATCAAAAGAACTACATAGAATAGTGAATGTGGAGATGGAAAAATTAAAGGAAAACCCCAAATATCATTTTGATAATTGGATTAACCAACTGACTTTGTCTCAATGGGGATATCCCATTATCTCTATAAATAATCGGGGTAGAACAATAGAGTTATGCATTGATTATATAGAACTGAATGGGATCACGCTGAAGACCAAATACCCTCTTCATAGAATTTTTGACTTATTTGACAATAATTTTTGGGAAACATTCCTCTCAATGATTGATCTTCAATATAGATATCATAAATTGATGCCGAAGAATCATTATTTTCAAATGACTAACTTCGTATCATGATATGAGAATTATGATTTTGTTATTATTTATTTTGGATTTACTAATGCACCTACTATTTTGTGGATTTAATCAGTAGAGTAATTATGGACTACCTTGACAACATTATGGTATAATTTATAATCTTATGATATATTCCAAATGTCAGGAGTAGAATGAGGATCATCTAAATGTTATATTTCTAACAATAAGGAAGTATAAGTTATTTTAATGATTAGAATGTTCGATTTTTTATTATAGAAATTTTCATTCTTGGGGGAACATTGAATCCAACAAAGGAATCTCAGTAAACCCCAAAATGATAATGGTTTTGTCAGTGTGTCCTCAGAGTACAACATTAATTATGATTCATTATTAACTTGGTTTAGAAGTCTATTATAGGAGGTTTTTTATAAACTATTCAAGCCATTCTAATCCACTTAACAAGTTGGATTGGAAAGGGGATATGTTCATCAGGACAAAATGTGTGTGATTAATGTATCCAATAGTAGAAGAATAGATTTTTTACTCTACCTGTGTCATCTCTAACATCTATTAGAGAATTATTCATTGTTATTATTGATTCATCACTAAAATTGATTAAGTGTGTCCTCATGGAAAATGACAAGTTTATTTCTTATTGATCTCCACAAGTAAATAAACATGAATATAATTATGTTATGCATGATATGGAGAATTATGGGGTTATTGTTTATCAAAAGATATTTAGGAATTATATTTATGTGGAAAATTGTGGTAAATAAACCAAAAATAATAGATTAAAGTATACTATAACACAAATATAATTTTTCATGAGACATAGTAAATAGTTGGAACATTTTAATGACCATGATTATTCCATTCGTTATCACTTTGGAAAAGAAAACAAAGTCACTGATGCATTATGTATGAAAGACCATGTCATGCAGTCAATGATGAGAATTCAAACAGATCCATTGAATAAAGGCCTAGTAGAACTGGAAATAGGAATTTGAAGTGAAGGTAAATCATCTAACATATAAAAAATGATTTATCAACCATCATTAATAGAGTGGATCATGAAATATCATAAAGAAGATACTTTTTTACTGAAGAATATTTAGGTCTTGAAGGATAGAAAGTTTCTTGATTTAAATATTGAACGTAAATGATTACTAAAATTTTGTAAAAGTATATCTATACCACAAATTCCAAAAATAAAGAAGAATATTATGGACAAATATCAAAGCTATACATTCTCTAAACATCCCGGAAGCACTAAAATGTATAGGGTCTGTTGTGATCATAATTTGTGGGATGACATGAAAAAGAAAACCTTCTGATTACACAACAAGATGTTTGGTGTGTCAGCAAGTGAATTAAAAGTGACTACATCCTAAAGGGGTATTACAACCTGTACCCATACCATCCTGGAAGTGGGATAATATCACTGTGGACTTTTTCACTTGTCTCATTAGAACATCCAAAGGAAAACAATTCAATATGAGCTACAGTGGATTGTCTCACCAAGACTTCCCATTTCATCTATATTACAAAATAGTCCCATTATGATCAAATATAAAAGATTAATTTTAGGGATGTGGTAAAGATAAATTGGGTACCACTATATGTCATATCTGATCATCGTAGACAGTTCACCTCCAAATTCTATATATTCTATTACAATTTATTGATTACCAAATTTAATTTCAGTATAAACTATCAAACAAAATGATGGCCAATCTGAAAGGGTTATTCATTTACTTGAGGTCATAGAAGATAGTCATAAAGTTTGGAATGAAAGGGAAGATCATATATACCTACACTCATTAGTAGATATTATTTTCTACTAGTATTTCCAGGGGCACTGTGACCACCCTGGAGGTACTAATGAATGGTCTGAAAAATTGAGTATGCATGGAACAGTAAAGGAATTTGAATAATATTTGGCTTGAGTGTGACTCCACATCCTTGGTATATGATATTAAAACTGGGCAGGAACATATATACTATAATATAACACTAAAATAGATTTTGGTTTCTTGAACAACTGGCTTCAATGATATACATCATCACAAATGCTTATTGAGGAGCCAACACTGTAGTGGTATGACATGAAAACTAGGGAGTACATGATGAGGAATGTACCATGTCCAAAAATCGCCCACCAAATATTTTTTCAAATATTCAAAATGATAAATTTATAGATCGCACATTTAATATTTTGTCACATCAATTATATATTCAATTCAAGAGAGTTTATGCTCAATATTTTAAAGAAATGTTGAATAAATAGTCAATTTGCCTCATCCAGTAGAATTGGGCCATACAAGGCCCATTTTTTATAAAGTTGGAAGTATGAAGAATCATTGGGATTCTCTATAAATGAAGAAAAATTCATTCTTCAACACAATATTCTTGAACGAAATCACCTACGACAGATGTTCATGTAAATGGATATTACCACTCGGGCGATTTTATCTAAGCTGCCCCAAGAGTCCATCGCCATAACACACATTTTCCCTTGGGATACTGCATTTGATTTAACAGGTTATATTCCAAGGAAATATTCACTTATTTTAATGTACCTTTGTTTTAATAAATTTTTTATTATGTCGTTTCCATTTTTATAATAGTTTTTACTAACTATTAAATGGAATATGAAAAATGAATTTTTCATGTAAATATTGTATTTGACATAATGTTATGAATTATTATATTAGAAAATGGTTTTATTAATAATGATTATTATAATTAAATAGTTCTATAAAAACTGACCATTTTAATAAAAATTGATAAACAAATTTTATTATTTTTAAAGTATCTAAAAATTTACTATGCATTTTAATATGAATTTTTTGTCCATTATTATTTGAACTAATTAAGTATATTATAGATAAAAGATAAGTTTACAATATTTATAAAAAAATTATGATAAAATAAATTCCCTTTTTGAATTGATAACATCGATATAAGGTTATAGTTAATTTATAATAATTTTATAAAAAACATTAGTTTTTTGTGAATAGTATAAAAATAGTTTGAGTTTTTATGTATGTTTAATGACATAATCACAATACCATAGTTATGAAATGATTAATTAAAAAAATATTCTCTAATATTATGTATAATGTATCTCAATAGATGTTTAATTGGATAATACCATGAGAAAATACAAGGGGAATGCCTATTCTTTTTCAAATACCACTCAAGAGGTGTCCCCAGAAATTAATAAACTTCTCTATATCTTTTACAATAAATACCCACCCATTAGGTTGTATCCATTAATTTAAAAATAAAACACCTATAATCTATGATTTATTACCTTCCAAGGAGTTATCAATACCCCATTTTCATGATCATAGTGTTTTAGAAGTTACTATTCAAATTAAAAGAATTCCCAACATTTGTTTTCTTTTATTTTCCACTATTCTATGGTTTGTCGTTCCAATTTCATAACTTGTTCTTATTTATATTTTATAATTCCCATATATATTATTATTATTTTTTTATGACATGGATCCCCTTTTTACCTATCTTTTTTTTTCTTTAATACCATGTTTCATATATGTTATGTTGCATATTTTTTGTCCCATAATCTCACTCGTTTTTCAATAATATCATTTATTATCATCATGTAAATACCTACAACAATTTTCTTTGTAATATTATTCATCAATAAAGAAAAAATTTATTTTATTCTGTAATTTACAAAAATAAAACATGCATTCCCATTACGTGGATTATAAAACACATAAAGGTAATGTTTTGAAGATCTTTTAAAAACTCATACAATTTTGATATTTATCACATTTCTATTATTATCAATAGGTTATTTGTGAATTTTTTTTATTATAATATATGTTTATCACATGAAAACAAATACATATTATGGTATCTCCCGGATAGTGCTCAAATTCATTGTGCAAATAAAATTAATCTCAAGAGATGACACCATTTACGATATATTTATGATTTACCTTCGTAATTTGTATGACAACTTGTGGATATACCGTGGTGATATGATTATGAATGTATAAATTAAATCTTGTATCCAATTTTTAATTTTATAATCCATGTTATTATTTTTATGATATTACCTTTTCTGAAACAAATATTATATTCCACATGTTCATATTGATATATCTCATGTTCACATGTAAATCGTTTCCCTTTTTTCCATGCTAGGACTTCTTCTCACACATTCCATTGATGCATATCCTAAGGTTATGAATTGGAATAATTTTACATAGGATGAAAAAATAATTATGGAGTTCAGTTGGATTGTATTATTTTCATGTTTTCTTGTTTTTTGTTCCTTATTTCTAGGACACTAAACTATAAAGTATATATGATTTTAAAATTAAGACATAAGTTATGAAATAAAAAGGAGGGATACCATATCAGAGAATAAATGTAAATTCAAATAGGTTTCTTATCTATCTATAACAAATCATGGGTTTCTATCATTTATCATGGTTTACTTATATTATCATGTTTTATTCCTATCTCATTATATTATTATTATTTGTGGATTTTCATATTTTATTATTGGGTATGTTTATGCTCAACCCTATAATGTATCCTCCCACTTGTGCCATTTTATATGAACATCAAAGGGTATTTGAAGAACATTGAGAAGGATGAGACATACGTGAACCATATTTGTGATCTATAAAGTCAAATAGTTACATGTTTCACATATTGTTAGCACACCACTATAATATTAGGATGGATACTTTTAACAGTTTGGGTTTCCTTTTATAAGGCACATTAATTTTCCATACTCTTATTTGTACTATGGTTATTTATTTGTGGTCATTTATGAATTTAAAAAAAATTCTTGTGTGTTCAAAATAATAATGGTGAGTAGATATGTTTATGTGTGCTCAAATATATTTGGCCATGACCAGCCATATGTGTGATATTCCTACGATGTTATAGTCCTAATCCCCAAATTTTTATAATTAAACATTGGGTGACACACATAGCTTAATTCATTCTATATTTGGCTAGGTGGGACAAGTCATGATAAATTAAATATCAAATTATTTTTAATTCGTTTATATGTATATGTAAACATATTATTGAAGACTTAATGAATTTTTCATAATTTATTTAAAATATTAAAACATTTTTAAACAAATAATTCATCAATGAATTAAATATTTTACCGTTTTAAAAAATATTTATCTGGTTATGTTAAATTTTATACTAAAAATGATTATTGAACTCATTACAGAATATTTTAATAATTATTTAAAATTTAAAAAATCGTTATATCTAATTCAATTTTTAAATCTATAAATTATGAATTTTTATTTTAGTGTGCATAAATTTTATTATAAAATATATATCTTTTATTACTAAATTGATATTTTTTTATTATTCGCTTTTTTCCCTCTAAAAAGTGGTTACATCACCAAATTAACATATATATTAAAAAAATTAATATTATTTTTTTAGTAATTCTTTTTCATTTAAGTTCAATGTTGTGTATATGATATACTGATCACAATATTAATAATTAAGGAAATGTAATAAAAAAATATGGTTTTTATATATAATAAACTACATATAATGAATTTAACCCTTTAAATATTATTATATGGAGGATTAAAATGAGGGTACTTCTATATCATTGTATCCTTAGGTCCCTATATAACAGACATAAATTCCTCAATCCACCATAAAACATTAGCTCGATGGATTATCTAGTTCCTATATAGATAGTCTCATTGAACCAGTATTTCAATCAGTGGTTCAACTTATGAATGTTATTATTTCAATTTTAATAATTACTAGAAAGGTACCTGTTATTGATCTGTTATGTAAGTCTTAAAATACAATATGCAGAACACATCTTCAATATAATTGTGATTTTCCTATAGTGATAAAGTGTATGTTGTGGCTCGATCATGATCATGGATCTCAAATGGATTTATGTATGAAAGGATAAACATCCATTTCATCCTATGTCTCATAACATACATATATGGAGATATTAGAAGGAATGTATTTTCATTGTGTTTAAACTCTAGATCTCTTTGATGGTTTTCTACATAACTCCTCCACTAAATCTTTGACCCTTTAATATTATATGGAATTTTTAAAAATTTCATGATCAATTCATACATAATGTAATGACCTATCAATTTCTTCACTTATTCATCATTTTGGAATATTGGAAAGCTACATCACATTCCCTAAAAAGCCTTATATAGGGCTATATGAAATATTGAATGGATATTTTTCTCATATAATGTCTTTAGGACCTCAAGAGAGAAATCATACACTATTGAAATATAATTTACTAACTTATAAATGTGATATTATGAAAAAATTATTTCATTAAAACCATTATAAATTTTTTAGAGTTATAAGATGAAATACGCAGTGATGATTTCTAATTTATTTAGTGTTATGGGTAATGGATTCAACATAACCTTATAATTTTTTTAAACCATAAATAACTATAATATTATCCATTAATATACATACAATGAATCTCCCAATATCATATTATCACAAAAATATATTTCATATTTATTTTTATACATCTTCATACTTCACAGATGTGCAGTGAAGGATGATCTATATTAATCATCTAAAATTTTGTTGATAAATTCTTTCTTTGATGGGAAACAAATCTAGATTCCAATCCATATAGATAGTTTCCTATCAAAGATGACCAGTATAACATTAACTAACCATTCATGAATATATTCCTCATCATACAATGTTATCCTCATATAAATGTTGATATATGTTTAATTAAGAATTTGTGGATAAAATAATTTCTCTCTTCCTTTTATAACACAAAAAATCATACCCATAAAAGACATGATTATTTGATCCCTTAAAATATTAATCATGGATAGTGCAGCATGTTCCTTCCAACATAGAGCATCTGCAACCTTATTTATCTTCCATGGTTGGTATTTTATTAATAAATAAAAAATTTCTATCATATGTGCCAATATATTAAGAACATATACAACTAGAATTTTAATATATATTTCATGAAATTGCGATAATTATACGTAGCACTCTCTTGACCATTGATATAATGGAACCAAATATTTAATCAAATTTTAAATGGCACCGACTCCAAATCGTATGCTAGGAAATTATTATCATCAAAATTTATTTGGAATGAGGAATATATAATTATATTATCTTTTATATTGGAATAATCAATGGAATCCCTTTTTTAGGATTCACGGTATACTAAATATTATACTTCAATACATGGTATTTTATTTATAGGTTATGTGACCAAACTGTATCTTATTTCCATAAAATATTCTTCACCTTCATTGATGTAAAAGCATCATTACTTCTCTGTTACCATGGTGTTAGGACTTTACATCAATGAGAAATATCTCAAAATTTCTCATGAATATCCTATAATCCCAATAAAATTATGGATCATTGTTATAGTAGTTTAAATATCCTATTACATAATAAATTATATTCATTTATGGATCTACAAACATTAACAATACATCACTTCAAAACATATGAATCATACTTTCTACAGTCATATATTACACATTCTAATATTATGAGAGAATATATTTTTCCCCATGCTCTTCAACAGAGCTTTCAAATTATGTTTATGGTATTTATTTCTGATTAAATATATATAAATATACTTTATAATTATAACCACAATATGATTATTCTAGTAAATAAATAATAAATAATTTATATGAATGAATATAATAGAATCATTCATTTTTCCAAAGGGAAAAAATATAAATTCTTTTTTTCTATACCTCATATATAAACATGTATTTGAAATATCCTTCCATTTTACCATTAAATAATAGTATATAAATCAATGGAAAATCTTCAATAATTATTGACCCCACTATACATGATTGAATATATCATTAATATTGGGTTGTGTATACAAGGATTTTATTTTGATTTTATTAATCACACACTAATAAATGCATAAAATCATTGATCCATATTATTTTTGATGTAATAATAAAAGTGATCCCCATGATGGACCACTAGTAAAAATAAAAAACATATTGATATTCTATTATAGATTGTTCTTTTATTTCTTCTTTAAAATGTGATCCATTATATATTTAAATTTTTAGATTGTAATGGTTTGTATGTAATATTTATTTAAATATCAACATCATGTTATATTGTAAGACAAGGATTTTCATCTAAAAAGATATCGTTATAGTCATATAAAATAGTAATATCATAACATTTGAATTCATTCATAGTAATTTTAGCTAGGTATGTAACAACACTAAATATAGTAACCAATAGACATTATATATATTACTAAACTTATCATAGATATAGTGGATCTAATACTAATGGAATGTTAAGTATATTAATATTGGTTACCTAGATTCTGGAATTATATTATTTTTAGATTTAGAATTTAAAATAATACATAGTGAGAATAAATATTATGAGTACAAAAAATAATTCGATGATTTTTTCTTTATATCCTTTGGAAAGGGAAAAACAAAGGTAATATCAAATTCTCAATACAAGTTGAGTATACATAAAGCTATTATAAGTATATACTATACAATTGTAATGAACCACTTAATATCCTTGGCTTGATAATCGTATGAATTATCACCAGCCCTTAAGTGGTATCCCCAAGATCAAAAATGATAGATGTAAATGTAAAAGGGTTTCAAATTCATGTTGGGGTCGATTTACCCTTTATTAACAAAAACCATGAACCCAACAGACAATACCATATATCTCACTATATGATGCATGAATAAATGAATCACAACTAAACCACTTAGATTTATATCAAAACCCCACCAATGTGTACTATAAATCAAGACAAGTAACAATTTAAGTATGCTTCAGATTATAACTACAAGAAACATCAAGACATCAACAAGACTTTCTACTCCAGAAGATTCATTCTCTAATTTCACCAAATAGAAAAGTTTTCATGATGTGGTGTAGAGTGTGTGTAATAATTTACCTTTTACAATGTCCTAGAGGATATAATCTCTAAAAGAACCAAAGTTACAATGTAGGGGTGAGTATAAAAAATGAATATTATTTCCATCGTTTCATTCCTACTCATTATACAATGAGAGAAATGTTAGTGACATTTGAATAAATTAGTTTATATAAATTAATTTTCAAAAATAGTTTATTACTAAATATAATCATGTTCCAAAACCATTTACAACCAAATGAACACAAGTTATATTTAATCAAATTTTATACCAAGTTATATATCTTGAAAAATAACCAAATGAGGCTTATAAATATTATTCAATGTCATCTTTTCATACCAATTCCTTGATTTACAACTCACCCACACATTCATGTTTCAGTCTGATAGTTCAATACTCTTGAGCGGCCTCTTATACAATCACCATGTGTCCCAATGATAGATTCCCATGATCAAGGGTCATGTACCATGTACCCTAATAGTACATGAACCTTATTTACGTCCCTTTAAGAATGAACTCACAAAATGAACAATGTATTCCAAAACAATTTCAAATATCAATTTCAATTCATTTCCAGAAAATAAATCTTTTATTCATAAATAATAAACAACTTTGTTCTATACACCCATTATATTTCTATAAAATGAATCCTATTCTTGAAAAACCATTAATAAAATCAATTTAATTTTTTTTATAAGAATACAATTTTGAAATTATTATTTTAAAATCAAGGATGAAACACTTCATTTAAGAACACAAATTTTCACAATTTCTACGAATTTTCATTCAATAAGGTTTCTAGCAATCAAACAACATCCAAATCACAATTAAATATAAACAATTTACTCATTTGGAATCTATGACATCTAATTATACTATGTGGTCTTGGGAGTGTCGATTCCTACATTAACCATTTCGACTAAAACTGAAAATGGATGAAGAATGATCAAGAATCAGGGTAAGAAATCCACAAACCCAACTTAGATATCTTCTCATATTAACAACGAGAAAAAAATCATCATATTTAGCATCCTAATTATTTGATCAACACATAAAATTGGTATAAATGTTTATCCAATAATTTAGTATAAGTATATCTATGTGGATTTAAGAAAAAGTGACAGGAATGGAGAAGAATTTTAACACACCTCATGAAAATGGAATCTATATACAAAAGAAATGATCTAGATTTATTTCAATTCATGTTGGAGTGGTTCTCCATCCATTAATGGAGAAGAATCCTAATTTAGGGCCGCGAAGAGGAAAATGAGGGAGTTAGAGTAAAAAATGAATGAGATTCACTTTTTTAGGCTGTCACATTGACCCCGCGCACCATTTACCTACACAGTTAGACAAAACGTACACTAATTGTGTGTTAGAGATGATTTTTGATATCACTTGAAAAACCTTCCCTCATGAACTCCTTAAACATTCACCCATCGTTCCTATGTTTCTATCTAATGTCTGCAACTCTACATCGTTTATCCTCATATTTTGTACCATTTAGACAAATAACGTGCATCTCATGCACCTTTTCCTTATCCAAAGAAACATTATGTATGATCTCCAAACCCTCAAAAACTTCACCCTTATACATAAAAAAATTAAAAACAAAAATAAAGGGTTATGTACTAAAAATCAGGGGTACTAAATCCTCTCCTTGTTGGCCTTTCCATCCCCAGAATGTAAAAAACCATACCTGCCCTAAAAGTGTTCTAGACAATTGTCCTTAATTTCTTTCTCAGGTTCACATGCCTCATAATGAATTTTACCTAGTTTCCATAAAACTCATACAATACTGATTCATTTTCCACGAATCACATTATCCTCACCATCCATAATCTACATCAATATATATACCAATGAACCCAAAATATCTTGGTCAACATGATTCTATATAATCCCGTGTTCAAGAACATGTTGATACTTTTTCTACCTAGATTCGTGGATCAAATTATGCACCAAATTTAACAATGGTGTAAATGAAAAATGATATTTGTCCACTCCAACCCATCCTAGAATCATCAACGGGAATATTTATTTAGGGGATAACAAGCACATAATTCCAAAACGATGATGTCGAAGACTTGGAGAGATCCTTTAAAACACATGATCACACAACAAAAATGATATTGACATTCGATGATGATCCAAAAATTATTTAGGGCAATTCTTAGCCATATTTATCCATTTCATACTCTACTAAATCCTCTACATGGTTTCTTGGACAAGTCACCTCCCAATTGGTGATGTCTCACCGATTTCCACCAAACAATATGTAGAAAGAAAATATTTCCTATACAATGATTCCAATGGACCCATATGTATCGGGGCTTGGTAGCTTTAATTGTACAAGAAATATACAATGGGTATATGCACCTACCATGAGGGAAAAAATCCATTAAAAATCTATAAACATGTCTTCTAACATCTATATCGTTCATTCTTATTGGCCATCCGTCTGAGTGTGATACGCTATACTCATAGTCAAATGGGTCTCATGGGATTTCTATATAAGTTTATAGAAACAATACATAAACTATGGATCTCTATCTGAGACTATAAATACAGGTATATTGTGTCTCACTAACACCTCTTGGGTATAGATTTTGGATATATCCTACACCGTATGAGTTTCATGTATAGAGTATAAATGGTATCACTACATGAGCTGATCCAAAAACACCCATAGGAAATCTTGATTCTGAGGTGTTCATGGGAGACCTGCAAAAAATTCCTTGGAAATCTACTCCCATTTACATAATGGAATATGTATAAACTACAACATACCTACTAGTCTATGATGCTCTTACTTAACCTGTTAACAACTGCAACTCCTTGAAAAAGACACTGCCACATTCTTTTTCATTCCACTTGACAAAAACTATGCCATAAATGCCTTAAAAATATTCTATATTCCTAGATGAAAATACAATATCTAAATGTGGTAAGAATGGTGTGTTTTCTACCAATAATCCATAGGTAAAACCATCTGATTTATGAACTGAAAAATAGACATCCCATTAAGTTTCCACTCATTAGTTATATCTACACTATTTGTTTTTGAACACATAACCATGGATTCTGCAGTTGATTTTTTTACATATTTTACCATCTAAACCAAATCAAGAATAATCATGGATGATAAGAAAACTACGACATCACCTCATTATTATCATTCAATATGTATATAGGCTAATCCCTACATCTACTACCATTCAACTAATGCTTGTTTTTTCAAACAATGCATATTTTTTTAATTAAGGCATCACCCTACAAATTTAATTTTTCTAGTGTATTCAACATTTTCAAGACAATCATCTTTACATACACCATCCATCTCCTTTTAGTCAGATTAAAATAATGTTGGGTGAATATAAGTTTCAAGATATTCTGATCCATGATCATAGGGAATTTCTCCATAACGATATAATGACACCATTTTTTCAATGCATGGACAACTGTAGATAATTCTAAATCATGTATTGAATAATTCATCTCATGATCCATCCACATCCATGATCCATATGAAAAAACATGATCTCATTGCATGAGGATGTTTCCCAACCATGATAGCAATGAATCATAATAAACTATGGACCCTTGTCCTGATTCAAAAAAAATTCAGATAGCTTCTGATATAAGGTGGACCTTCATCTATTGAAATTATTTCTGGAATTCCTCAGTCCCTTATAATTTTGGATTATTTTTCATCATAGCTATCATAAGTTATTATATCCATTATAATTATGCACAATGAGTTGGTAATAACTAGCTAGACCAAGAAAACATTGTATCTCAAAGACGATAGTGGGTGGTTTCCAAGAGATAACATCTTCTATGTTTTTAGGATCCACTGAAATACATTTTTCAGAAGTTACACGGACATGAAAATGTAACTCTTATTAATAAAACTCACACATTGATAATTTGGAAAACAGGGGTTGATCTCTTATGTGTTACAACACTATTTCCATCTGTTGGTCTCGCTCAACTCAAGACCTTGATTATATGAATTTCTTGTCCAAGAACACTACAAAAAAAGAATCCAGATATCTTTGAAATACCCTATTCGTCAAATCAATAATTAACTCTCGTGAAATTGTAATACCAAGAATCATTAATATGTATTCATAATATCCATATCTACTTCTGAAGCTATTTTCAAAACAAAACCCTTGTGAAATCTCAATTATTGATATCCTGGTCGAATATCAATTTTAGTGAACCACTAAGCCCCCTTCAATTGGTCAAATAGAGTATGAATGTCTTGATGTGGATATTTATTATTTATCAATACATGATTAAGCTTATGATAATCCACACACAACCATAGAGTTTCATCTTCTTCATCATGATGAAGACTATTGATTCATACAGAGACTAGTTGAATTAAATGAAACAATTTCCTTCTAGCTCTTACAACTTCAAATTCAATTCCAATAACATTTTTTGTGTCATCCTATAAGACTGAATGTAAATAGGTATCATCTCCATGGTGATATAAACTATAATCTCCACTTCCATTATAGGTGGTAACCCTAAGAAATATTTTTTGAATGATGTTTAGAAATTGATCTAATACTGCTAGAAAATGATATCCATTATCTCGTATATTGATTAAAAGTTTAAAACTACTAACTGGTACGATATTCTTTCCACTAATGTTTCCATTATTTTCATTGCACTTATCCCTTAAACCCTTTAACCTATGAAGAGACTCTCTATGGAAACATCAGTTGTGAATCTAGACGTACTTCTATAATAGATTATGTGAGCATTGAACACTGTCAACCAATCCATACATATGATAACATCATGGAAACCAATATCCAAGAATCAGAATTCCCCTCCTGCTCAATTAAATTAATGGTTATAGAATTTTATCAAAAAACATCTCTACATTATCTTTTACAAAGATGAGTTTGAATGTTTAACATGGAAAACATCATCTTAGGTTTCAAACCTAGGAAACCAATAGCACAAGAAGCAATAAAGGAATGTGAAGAATGAGTATCAAAAAACAAATAAACAATGGAATAATTATATATAATATTATCTTTCAGTATTGATGGTATAGCCTGATCATCCATAATCAACTGCTTAGCTCTATAAAATTTCTTCGTTCCAGCATACTTCTCCTTCTTACATGCTATGTTTTCCCTTGATGAGGAGTCATGGTATTTATAGAATTTCCATGGCTAGCACTGCATTACTCTTGAGAATGATTCTAGTGACATTTCCCCATCAATGCATATGATACTTGTGACACATGATAAGTGTCTTGAAGACCTTGCCTCATTGCAATCTAACAATATCACTGATCATTTAATATTTGGTGGTAGTTATTACATGTTATTGTTCGTGTCGTACACTCTCACTTATGTGTTCATGAGAACCACATTGGAAATAACACATATTGCACTTGGGTCAGGGAGGAAGTTTCACTAATATTTCCATCTGATTTTCAGTCCCACTGCCACCACAAATATAGGTTCCCCACTTCTATTTCCTTTTAGTATTCTAGTTCCAAACAATTCCCATAGGAAATATCATACTTCCCACTACCATATTTCATGAGATATCATGTCTATCCATTTTCAATCTATTCACAATCACTATATAATACAGAATACTAATCACAATGATCTATGAGAGAATCTCCTTCCTTAAAAGTGATTCCAATATGATTCCCTTCAGGGACACAATTACATTAACTTTAGGAGAAAATCACACCAAATTCATGAATTTAGCAGCATAATCTGAGAAATTTTTTTCCTACTTACAACTGATGTTGTTTATCATTCTCTAGATCCGAAATGTGTGAGGATATAATTTTTTTTAAAAAATTCCTAAAATTCATCCCAACTATGAATGTGATCCTATTTTGCGTGCACCACTAGATCCCACAACTAGAAGGAATGATTCTCAAGCCTAAATTTTCATATTTAACATTCAACTCCACTACTGTGTTGATGAAATTGAACATATGATTTCTCGTGTTTTGTGACACCTATGTCTTTTTGTGTTCTGAATCACCTAGAAATATGGGTTGATCGAACTTCATAAACTATATAGAATGTCCCACTATTCTTGGTTCATCCCTCATGTTACATAATTCCACTACTTCAAATACATGGATTATAATCTAAAACCGAACTTTGTTCCCATGTGGTTATTGTTAAACCACATTCTCCCCAACTTATTTATGATGGATTCTATAATTTCTATTGGGTTCCTATTGGTGCCAAAATATGGGTGTAGCAAATTCACCAAAAATAAGAAATAAACTCAAAAGGGATTGCCTCAATAAGACCATTCACAGAGCCAAACGATTCGGCTGACACGAAGCCAAAGACCTACACAGCGGTCGCCGCATAGAAAAGAGGTGGGAGGCTTCACGGTTACGATGCACTTGACCTGGAATGTCGCACATCCAAGGGAGCCGAGTAAACCTTCGTGGGGATAGTGAATATTAAAGGAGAATCCATGAGGGTGACACAAATCACCCTTGAGAGCTCCACACCGAGGAGGGTATGACAGTTGACTTATCTAATATAATGAACTTGATGCGATTTTTAGACCACACCAATTAACTACGTGGCTTCGTTCTCAGTCATGTATGGTTTGTGATTCCCCTCTCTTATATGTATTGGGCTCTCCTCGAGCCCATATGATGGATACTCAGACCATTCAACTTCTCTACTCTCAAATTGTGAAGCACCATCTACTCTACAAAACAATCAGAAAAATTATCTCTTTTAGATACTTTAGATTCATGACATACTCTTCCCTAGTTCACAAACAACCCCTCTTCAAGCATGTATTTCTTTTGAGAAGAAAATGGGCCACCAAAAATGTAGGATATCCTAAAGGGGACTTGGTTTTTTTCAAAACAGTCATGCTTTTCGAAGTACCTTCCATGCATAAGTGAACCATATGCTAAGGTTGGGTCACTATGCTTGGAGAACACATTTCATCAGAGTGCTCTGCTTCGTAAGGCACCATTTCTTCACAATGACCTACTCCATGAATGCCCTCCCACTTCATGAAGCACCCACCATATGAACCTACACTCTATGCCTAGGCTAGGACACCCCACTTCACAAAGAACACCCATATGAAAATCCCCTCCAGTACATGGAGCATTGGAGCTTCGCCAGTTACATTCATGTTAACCCATTTTCTTCGCAAACCCCTCTCCCTTATTAACCACTCGGTTTATATAATGTGAGTTAGAGTTCACTTGGGAAGTACAGCTCATATTGTTTCATAGCCTTGTGCTTCTTCACATTGGGACACTAATGACTATTTCCACATCTCTTATCCCCACTAATGATACCCCCTCAATGGATCACTCGATAACACCCCCATGCAATGGCCTTTCCAGTTACTTCCCCACACTAAGGGTTAAAGCGTGAAAGTTATGTAAGTCCTAGGGGTGCAGGGTGAACTCGGATCGTCTGAGATGTGGGAAATTAAACATCCACGCACCATCTTCATTATAAGTGACGTTAAACTTTGGCCTCAACCCTTGAAATATATGTGGGGTTCCCTAGCTCATACATTCCCTACGACCGCTCGTCTTCATGGGAGTGAGATCTTCCCTACACGAAATGAAATCCACTTTGCTGGAGTGGCGCTTGTCTATGGGGAAGGGTGACCATCTTGGTGTAACCCCATAACCTTTCTAGAAAGTGGCATCATCCCTCGTCCTCCTCTATTTGTTTTTGGAAAAGGGCAAAAGGTTATAGGGGAACCAAGACCTTCATTACCTCATCCCTCTCCCTATCGGATTTTCTGCCATCGGGCATCCATCATGGAGTCAGTCCAAATTTCCCTTTCCCTGGGCTACTAACCATGTTTACACTCTTGTTTCCTCTTTACGCCACTAACCACATGTAAGACCAGCTTCATTCCTAATGTACACACCTTCCATGACGTGGTCGTTAGGTCTTTACTGCCTCTTGTTTCTCACACCGAACATGACCCATGTGCACATAGAGTAATAATTGAATATGACATACTTACCGGGACATCCTTAGTGAATAATACCCAAACCCATCCTGAACTATGTGGACTTTGATCCCTTTATCCTAGATAGGGTTTGTAGGAAGTCTCTCTGAGGTTCAATCCCAACACCTCCATTTATTCCAACCCTTTCACATTGATTCACTCTTGTCCAACATGACGTTATACTGCATTCTCCCATCCCGAACTATGTAGAATTTTATAAATTTCTCCTAGGAAGGTAACATAGGAAGCCTCACGGAGGTTTAAGACCAACACCTAAATTATTTCTACCCATTTTTGTCAGATCACCTTTGTCCTTCAAGGCGTTAAACAGTATCACCCATCTCAAACTACAAGGACTTTTATCCATATCTCCTTGGAAAGGTATGTAAGAAGTATCCTTGAAGTTCAAGCCCAAAAAAAACATTGGTTCTAACCCTTTGACTTTTTTTTCACTCCCATCCCAAATGACATTAAATTGTATATCCCTTTTTCATCCATCATGATAAAAAAATGTTCCCATTCAAACTATGAGGGAATTGATCGTGTTCACCTAGAAAGGGTACATCGAAATCCTCTATGAGGTTCAACCCCAATCCAACGGTAATCCGTTGTGACCAAAATATAATTGTAAGCCATTTTGACCCAAATCCCAAGGTAAGTCATTATGACCCTCATCCAGTGGTAATCCATTGTGACCCCATTTCAGCAGTTATCCATTCTGACCCCAATATAGGACTAAGTTGTTGTGATCCTCATCCAGCGTTAAGTATTTGTGATCCCCATATATTAGTAAGCCATTTTACACCATCCAGTGGTAAGACATTCCAACCCATCCAGCAGTAATCTATTGTGACTCAAATCCAGTGGTAATTTATTGTGACCCTAATCGAGAAGTTAGCTGTTGTGATCATCACACAATGGTAATCTGTTTCACATCATTTGGTGATAAGTCATTCACCCCATCCAGAAGTATGTCGTTGTGATCTCAAAAAGTGGAAATCCATTGCATCCCAATCATCATTAATCCATTATAGTCCGAATTATATGGTAATCCATTGTAGATTCCTCTGTAAGGACCCACTTCTATGGTCTGTCCCAGCAGAGTCAGTCCAATTCTTAGGATGTTAACCACGTGTATGTCCCAATATATCTGTGGGTCGATGTAATATGCAGACACCCCCATTCTCTGCCTCCATACTTAACTTCGTCGACTTGGATTCCATGCCAGGGGGATACATAAGAAGCCTCCCTGAGGTTCTTGCCCATCACTAATTTTTTTCTCATGAACTACGTGGACATTTATTCCAAACCACAAGGATATGTAGGATTCCTTCTTGAGGTCCAATATCACCCATGGTCCATTGCGTCCTCTCACTCTCTCTATCTCTCGAGAGGTAAGGGTTTTCGGGGAAGCAATTCCCGAACAGAGAGGATCAATTTCTTTTGGGTCCCATCCATGTGTCAATTCACATGGGATACCTTTTCGGGGGTCCCATTACACCCACCGAACTACAAAAACTTTGATTCCCCACCATGGGGATATGTAGGAAGTCTCATTTAGGATGAATCCCAACGTCACCTTCCTCCTCACGTCGGTTCTATATCATTCTTCATTCACTTATCTCAACCATCCATATTCATCCTAATTCTTACCCAGCCCACCACATCCCGATGAGATCATGTCACCATCATTACTGCATCTCCTAGCCACGATCGACCAACTAAGTGTTATCCCCAACATTGATATTATCTGATCAACCTTCATATTTGTTATGATAAGTCTCATACATCTCAACCAGATGATAAACTCGGGTTATACCATGTGTTAACCACGGGGAGGCGAGGAAAACCATAAAGACATGAATATGACATACAGTTTCACACACTCGACGTGGGATGCCTTGGTCTTCCACGCCCTCGTGAAGACCTATTATAAGGGATATAAACCCAGAGTAACCAGTGTTCCATCATCCAGACAAACCAATGAAGACCAACATGACTACTCCCCTGACTGAATGTTTCTTCCCTATCATGTCCCCATGGAATGTCCTGACATAAGAAATGTAATTAAGCAAAATTTGTGAAGACACGGAACTAGGGAGAGTTTCATGAACAACATCATAAGTCAAAGAGAGATACATGAACTAGGTGATGAGTTCCAAGAAGAAATACATTGAAGGATAGACCAACATCCCATCATCATGTTTCGATCGAGGAGAAAATGTCCCTGAACATGTGATGGACTCTGTCTTCTTTAGGAAAGCATGAATGGGTGGGAAAATTGGGGCATCTTCAAAATACGAATTTGGTCCCTAATGAAAGAGTCAGAAATTGAAATGGTGAACCTGAATTGAAATTATTCTCCACAATATAGAGATTATAAGCGTTCGAGACATCAGTGGGTTAGCATGTCACCAGATCCATGTTTTTGGCACCAGTTCCTACCATAAGAAATGTGGTCTTGGTGAAGAACTCTCCAGAAATTGGATAAGTTGAATGTTGGAAAACCCATTATTCGAAGTTTTCACTATGGATCCTTACTAACTGCCATGGAAGAGGTAATAGAATTGTAGCATTAAATTTCTACTTCCTTTTTCCAGCACAAATTGTTTAATCTCCCTACATTTTTCAGAACCTAATATGCAATCACATGAAATTTATCGCAGCTCTCACACCAATTTTGGGGTGGGGGAAACAACAATGTTACAATCTTGTGTGGCCTTAGCCCTTCAATGGTGTCCTATACACCCATGGTCACTGGGAGCTTGTTCCCTATCTCCCCATTTAAAATCATTTAAAGAAGAGTGATAAATGTACTAGTTCGACAATACGAGGAGGATTTGGTTATAACAACTCAGGTTATGGCTTAGAGGGACCTCTAGTCTTCTTCACCTATCCACTGTTGTTTTCCCCAAAGTACCTGTAGGGAGACATTGATCTACGCTCTGAAATATAATTGTTTCGTGAGCCAAACCTTGGAGTTCTCCAAAGACTCCCTCCCATACACCTATAAGGTGAGGGGTGTCTGGGTCGGCCCAGCTATATATCTTCCCCAGGGGCCACCAAGGAGTCCTCCCACCAAGACATGCTAGCATCGTCATTCAACACAACGGTCGGAGGAACCAGTATGTTATATCCATCTTTTATCATCCTTTTCCTGGTTATCCCGATGCTAGTGTCAAGCACATGAAGAGGAGGATGCCCATTAAAGAGTGTCAACATCAACGACTTCCATGGATCGTGCCACCGCTGATGCATACCATCAATCCCCCATTCATACTGAGAGGGGGAATTAGAATGCCCAACCCGGATTGATGCCCCAACCACCCCATGGGCAGGTTAGGCTGACTCTCCTAGCCGCTGACACATGTGGCGTCCATTGCGATCCAACTCACTACATAGACATCCAACACGGTGTCCCTCCCCATGCCACCACTGATGAGAGTGAGGGTCCTCCCCCCATCCAAATTCACCATGAAGGTGCTCCCCATTCCACTATCGATCAGAGAATGGGTCTCCTTGGCCATATCAACGTCTATCACAAGGGATTCTCTTATACCTATGACCTCATGTATGTAGAAATTCTTCCTGTTACAGGTCCCGATGTGAAGATCAGGCCCCTCAAGTCAACTACCAACATAGAGGTTTTTCACATCCCATATCATATCCAAAGAAGGCCTTCTTCATTTTGAAAATCAGTGATGTGAAGGAATGCCTCACATCATTAGAACCTAGCATGGTGGTCTTCCTGATGATCATATCACATCGAATGAAGGCCTTCATCATTATGGAAATCAGAGAAGTAGGCGAATACCTAACTTCCTTATCTCCCAGCACATAGATTCTACTGGTGTTCAACATGACTAGTACGATGGTCATCCCAGAATTGGTACTACTAAGGGGGACAAGCATAGAGGCACTGCCCACACTCCCACAAGCTTTAGCGGATGTCCTATATACTCCAGCACATCATGCGGAGATACCCTTTGTGCGTCAACCAGTGAATGGGTAGGTCCTCCCCATGTTCATTTTGACATATGAATGGGTGCTCCTCACACCTTGGATCACTCAAGAGGAAGCCCTCTCCACCCCATCAAGAGATATGTCAAAGGTCCTCCTCAGTCTAGGAACCAACACTATCCCAAAGAACCAATCTAGGGAAGGGGTGCGGGTCATCTCCACCATATGAAGAAGGATGAAAATATTCATATTGCAATTAAGTTAGTTTGATTCGATGATTCCAAAGACGATTATGATTTAACAATGGAAAACTCAGCTCAATCATGTGTGTAAAGGGATGGGGTAGCAATGAGGTGTATAATCCACAAACATCTAGAATGTGTGGCCCCCTAGATTATCACCTATCTTTGGTGGTACATCTAGGAATAGGAGGATTTGGAACCCTTCTATGTTCTTGATATGAAATCGACACCATCATCTTCATTTGAACTCTCTACCTCAACCAAAGTTCATGGAGATCTATTTTGGGTACCGATGGTGGACGAGAAACAACATATTCCACCACAAGTATTTGTAGACCCTATGCAAGAAACTGTGGTCACCATACATTCTTATCACGATGGGTTGGCTAAGTCATTGCACTCTTCGGAGGAAAGCCTATGATGTAGTGTCATGTAAGATTGTCCACCGTATTCTCTACCGACATGCCTTCTATCTCAGTGGTTTGCTTCAGAACCACTACTAGTTCCCCATAAATCCCAATAGACGAATGGGGAAAACATGGGCCAGACCCTGAGTCTGACATGTGGAGCCTATGAGAAATCCTTTTGGCAGACCATTTCCAAGGGATGTTTTGGACAATCCCAACACCAAACATCAGTGCGCTAGAATACCTAACCCAGTTTGTAGTTGGGTGTTTTCATAAAACATTATAGGCGACCAATTTTGGACTTTTTCATTGATGAGTGGTTTACCCAAAAATTCAGGCACACTTTGAGGATATTGGTCAGCAGTCTCGTATGGTTGACTTGGCCGCGCTCCATGTGTCCTAGCACCCTGAGTCGGAATGTCTCTAATGGGACATCCAATAAGGATGTGTCTAGATCCTCAAAGTTCTCGGCAAAATCATCAAAAAGGATTCCCCACATGTCAAAATATATGAGTGGGGCCAGTACGCGCCTATTCACTTCACCTCTATTTTACGCTAGCCCAACTCGCCAGATAACATTGATTATATGCCTCCATGAAGGGTTGAGTTTAACATCGTAGATTTAATGGAAGGGGAGAATGAGATTTATTGCCTTGATGGGTACATTCCCCCTAGAGTATTGCCACATTTCATTGGATCCATTACGGGGGTTACATACTAGAAGAGAAATCTAATGTGTCCCCCTGTGCCGACTGAAGAATTATTCCTTATCCAGAATCCCAATAATGGTAGAGAGAACCTCGAAGTCATCAAAGCCTATGACTCAGCTGGCATAATGTATAAGTCATAATAAGTTCTTGAGAAAGCTGTATTGAATCAACATCTCAGAGAGCACAAGATTAAGGTCAATAACCTCCTTTCTAAATGCGATGCGGAGCTTTCACCAAATTACGATGATTGATGAATGAGGATGTAGGGGTAGGAACACCCCCCAGTGAGTTGCCTCCAGGTGACCCTGACCATCCTTCCCACTTATATAGGATATAATTGGGAACTTATGGCAAGAGGAAATGGTATGTGCCGCCAAATCCCCCTTATTGGTGTAATAATCCTTAGGACCAAGCTTAGTTTCCCCCAACCACTCCTCAGGTCAGCCCAACAGTTTCTCCACGAGCTGATGGGCCTTCCTATCATGTTGAAGAACCTTCCAATGCACTGGGGTTCATAGATCCTCTTCAAGATAGGAACCCATTCATAGATGATCTGATGGTAGCACTCATTTCCCGCCTTGAGGCATTGAAAATTCGATAGGTGGAAATATCGCCTGATGGAAATCTATATCCGGCATTGGTTGATGATATTCCATAACCCCCGAGTTTTAGGAATTCCACTTTCTCCCCCTTCAATGGGACATGTGAACCACTACAGCATCTGACCCACTTCATCTCAATGTGTAGACCCATGTTCGGAACTCCAGCACAACAAGTGGACGCTAAGCTCTGGTATTTTGTATAGACATTTGAGGGGCTTTCATTTGTCTAGTATTTCATGAAACCCATTGGGTCAGTAGCTGGATTTGAATAACTTCATTGGAAATTTTTTTACCAGTTCAATTCCACCTCTCAAAAGATGAGTATTGCAGACCACTTCAAGCACAATCAGTGGCATAACGAGCACGTCACAGACATTATCTCCCAATGCAAAGGGCTCACATAATCCATTGACATGTCACCGAATCAGGAGTAGTTGCTAACAATGTGTGTGGGGAATATCAAGATTGAACTGTTCCCCTCTATAATCATCCATAATCATCCCGAGTGATTATAAGAACTCTCGGATAATTCCTAGAGCCTAGAAGAAACATTACAGCATGAAAACTAGGAATGTCTGTTGCCTCCTGAAATTCCCTCAATAAGGACCACCAAGTCCGAGCCTACTATGGTGGCCCAAATAAAGGCCCCTAGGCAACTAGAATTTTTACTAGTGGATCCACCTCCACAGCCTTGCAGAGGCCTGCCAAAAAAGTGCAACCTCAGACCCACCAACATCTTCCTCAGAATCGAAAGGTGCCACGCGTAATGCATTGCCACCACCCAGGTGAGATATCCAGGATTCGCCTCCTAGACCGGCTCCTTTGGCCCCTCTTCAGGACAAGGGTACCAAAGACACATCCACCGATAGAGGAAATCATTCCTAAAATTTCAATGAGGCTCAAGTCCCCGACTATTTTCGAAGCACCTTGGAACATGGACTCCTTTTGTTACCGAAATACAGGAGTCCCGAATTGGAAAATCTCAATGATCGCCTAATTATGTACCATATCACTAGATTGTAGGTCGCACTTGAAAAATATTTTATATGTTGAAAGACAAGATTCATTTCCAGGTCGGTAACAACATTGTCAGTTTGGGTCCAACACCGTAAAAAGTGGCATGTGTGTCCATGAATGATGACGGTGAAAGTGATTGTAGAAGCGAGTGGAACCGGGTTCCTAACTATGAGAACCAAATTTATGATGACTGGATGGTTCTCTAGTCAGCATCCCATTCTAATAGAATTATCCGGGAACAACAAAATTGACATGAGTCATCATAAGCAACTGCATCTTTCACAGATAATGTTTTTTCAACATCGTCTCGGCCTACCTCTTCCCAAAATGGAAATCATTAATGGAGAAATAGAAAACAAATACCTCCACTGATGCCATCAATATATCATACTCTATGAGACATCTGGCCTCTGGAGATGATGATTACCCCAGGGTCCCACCATTGGTGGATTATTTTCAAGTGAATGTGCTTGGAACGCTTCTCTTAATAGCATGTAGCTAGAAAATACCTATATGATTCCTGACAATGTGTAGAGCCAGATAAATCCTCACAATTTCCCCAACCACTGCCATCGTCGATGGAGGCGTGGTTATACTAGTAATCGTAATTCCTCATTCAGCACTTCCAGCCAGGCTGTGCAATCCACTGAAACTAGACAATAAACCCAACACCGAGATCATCATGCACAATCATCACATATGGTTTCATTAGGTTTTCAGGCACTATAATTTGTTCTATGTGACTAGGAAAATCCATCCATGTCATGTCATGATCAATGATGCACATTCACGGACCATACTCTATTGTCAAGTCCGCAGCTAGTTGTTTCCACCTGGATTCCAGTTAGCGAACAATGTAATATTCCCAGCAGTAGTCGGTCTAATGTCCATCTAGAAGGGTTCTTCATACCTCATGTCACAGAACGACCTCAAATCTGAAGAATTTCATGCTTCAAACAGATGTATAATGTTCTTAAGAATCTCGCCAGAATTCTTACAAAGACTCTCCATCCTCCATGCCCTTCTCATATCAGTTGATATGCATGAATCCCTCACCAAATATTTATTAATCCCTCTCCAGTTTGAGGCGGTGGTAGTATATGTAGATGACTTCCATGATGAGGCAGTTTAGAATGTCGAATTTAAGGCTATTATCTCTTTTTCTGGAGAAGTTGACATCTCTCCAATATAGTGGCACATTCACCCATTATATATCACTGTCCACTTCAATGGAATGGAGATTCATCCTTGCCTTGTCGACACCGGCTATGAGATCAATCTAATCCCAGACCAGACACTCTGATAGATGGTGTTATCTGAGGATGACTTGATTCCCTCCGACCTGAGAATCCATGGTTATGACAGGATGGAACAATCACTGATCCACAAATCTGTATGAGAACCTAGTTCGGTGGCCTAATTCCTAGCTCTATGTGCATGCTTTTCTCCCTAGAAACAACCTATAATGCATTAATGGGTTAGACATGGATTCAGCAGCATGCAACGTTCACTTCATTGTATCAACAGTTCCTTTAGTACATCCTTAATGGTCGAGTGGGAATACTCCAGGGTGACACATCCCCATTTTTTTATTTTTAAGCCGCTACATCGATGTCTACTATTACAAAAGTAAAGAAAAATAGATCTAGGAAAGAAAAGATGATCCCATTACCACTTTGAATTACCCGTGGATGGGCCTAGATGATGCTTACATCTTCCCAATCCATCGACTGGAGGGAACAACTATCAATTTGGGACAAAGTTTTGTTTTCTCTATAATGAGGTGGAAACACATTCTCTTATCTATGAAAAACTAGAATATAACATCGTATTCTTATATGAATCAGGCTCAGGTTATCTCAGATCCCCCTACTCCCACAAGGTATCAAGATGTCTGCCCCATGGCAACCACAATTTGGCATACTTTCTTGTTTCTACGGGATGGGATAAAATGGATCAAGAATAATTTCCATTATTTATTTGATATCATCAATCATGTACTTATGGTCGAAATATTTTATGGGATTAGATCGATGGATTTCATAACTATGGTTTTGACAGCACATGATTCCCCGGATACAATATCTACCACCGCTTAAGATGGAACCAATTTCTCATCAAGGGCTGTTGACTCAGAAAAATATCCTTATACAGATGATTCCTCTTTATATGTGATGTAAATGATTTGGAATATTCACCTCATATATTAAAAGAGTGAGTCTCTCCCACAGTCAATGAATTGGTACATACAAACCTTAGTAGTGAGACAGATCTGAAACCTACATTGATCTGTGCTGCTATGCATGTCAAAGAGAAACAGTAGTACATGGACTTCTTAAAGATTTATCATGATGTGTATTCCAGGAGTTATGATGAGGTACCAGGAATATAACCTCATGTCACCATACACCGCCTTGGTCTTTTATTAAATCATCATGAGTTCAAACAACCTCCCCATAATATGAACCATTATCACATGTCGTGGTCGAGGTTGAAGTGGACAATATGATCAAATCCATTTTCTTAAACGAGGTCCAGTACCACATATTTTTATCCATCATTGTGCCCGTCATGGAGGAGAATTGATAGATCAGAGTCTGCATCGACTTCTGGGATCTCAACTACCACGGTCTAAAGGATGATTTTCCCCATCCCATGACAGAGTTTCTAATTAATTACATGACTAGGTTCCAGGAACACTCCTTCATGGATGGTTATTCTGGGTATAACCAAATCCAAATGGCCCCAAGGATGAAGAGTCTATAGTCTTCAGGGAGCCACAAGGTACTTTTTGTTACCAGTTAATTCCCTTAAGTCTAATGATTGCAAGTCCCAATTATCAGTGTTCCACACATCCCATTTTTATGTTGATCTTAGGGAAATTAGTGAAATGATACGTGGATGATCTGGTGGTCAAATCATTCCAGTGTTAGGACCATCTCATGGATCTTGAGAATTTTTTTAGTTTCCTATGTTATCGCCACCTGAGGATGAACCCATTGAATTGTGCCTTCAAGGCCACATTCAGAATGAATATTTTCTTCATTTTCATATATAAGGGCATAAAGATCAATCTGGAGAAGAGAAAGTCCATCAACATGATGTATCCTTCGAGCAATATGTGGGACTGTTCAGGATTTCAAGGTCACATAGCCTATATATGCTGATTTATTGAAATTTTGGTTGGCATGTGTATGCTATTTTCTTAGCTCATGAATAAAGGCATTGTCAATCAGTGGGATAAAGAATTTCGGACTACATTCGAGGAAATAATGTAGTACCTGTCACATCCTCTGGTTCTGATGCCACTTGTTTCTGGAAAGAAACTAGTTATTTTATGTGACTGCCACTGAATGATCCCTCGGCTCCCTTCTCCCACAAAATAATAATGAGGGAACATATAATAGTATCTACTACCTCAGATGCATGCTCCGTGATACAGAGACTAGAAACATGTATATCGAGAAATCATGCATTTTGCTGGTATTCACAATATAGAAATTTTGAAATTCCATGAAACCCCATGAGGTTCGGGTGGTGTCTCGAGTGGATCCACTAATGTAAATTATGAACCTCCCCTTGTTGACTGGTCGTCCTGCTTAGTAGGACAGGATCCTATAGTTCTTTTACATCAGGTTTGTTCATTAGAAGGACATCAAGGGATAGACATTGACAAAAATCTTTTTCACCCATACAGCTCCTGCAGACCAGTCCCTAGATCATTATTTTCACAATTAGGAAATCCCCTTTGTAGGCCAAGTCAATTTGTGGTGTAAAAATCACTTCTATGGTTCCTCTCGAAGATATACTACTATAAGACAAAATGATTCTAGGATCAACAGATTGGGATTGGGTATCGTCATCATCACTCCATCACTTGATATTCTTTAGTATTCATTCTTGTTGTCAAAGGGTTGTACATTCAATGAGGCAGAGTATTGGGATTTCATCACTGGTTTTGAGATAGACCTCAAGATAGACATTAACCATTGACATGTGAAAGGGTACTCTGAATAGGTCATCAAGTAGATCAACGGTGACTACGACATTAGGAAGCCAGATATTGTACCATTATTGAAGCATACCTACCATTTTATGGAATTAATCCCAAATCGGCCAGAGGTTACTCTTGTCCCTCATTCATAGAACGGTATAAAAGATGCTTTGGCCATCTTGGCTGCGTTTCTTGTGTAACCTAACTAGGATAAACTGATTATTCTATGGTGCACTAGCAATTCATTGCTCTCATCTCTCCAAATGACGATGATGTCCCGCATGTAAGAAACCTTACCACTGGTGCATCCACTTAATGACACTCAGGTCCCCGAGGCTCAACGCTAGAACTAACTTCTGACTGTAGAACACCATTTTTTGATTATCTTCAGTGTGGTAATCTCCCAGAAAATTGAGCCAAGTATGAGCGAATCTGACGTCGCACATTACAGTTTACCCTCCAGAGTGGTCCCGGTCTTGATAAGACCCTCTACAGGTGTAGTTCTATTGGGGTTCTCTCCTATAGCATTAACAAAGGTGAGATTTATTAGGCCATGCTGGAGGTTCCTGCTAATTCCTGTGGGGCTCATCATACCAGCCTAAATCTAACTCGCTATATCCAGAGACATGGGTATTTCTAGCCCTCTATGATATGTTACTGTATCATGTTTTCCAAGAGGTTACATGAATTCCAAATACATGATAAATTTGTGCATCATCCATCAGAACCTCTCTAAACAACCACGTACTCGAGGCCCTTTGCAGTTTGGGTACTTGATGTTGTGAGACCCTATGCACTTGTAATATCTTTCCAGTGAAGGCTCATCCTAAGCCATATGTATTTCTTTTCCATGTGTGATGAAAATGTTACACTCAAGGAGGTAATGGAATGTTATATCATTGACATTGTGAGATCCAATTACATCCATCAGTTTTGAGTCCCTCACGTCATCCTCCCCGATAGTGGCACCAACCTTTTAGCGTTCGAACTAAAAAATTTGTATTCCATGTACATAAAACATTCAAACCATACCTCATGATATCACAAAATGGCCTATGGGAAGAATGTGGATTTTAAAAAGACCCTCTCTAACATTCAGAAGAAGATCGTTGGTCTGAAAAAGAAGAGTTCACCGAAAAACCACCACAACGCACTCTAGGCCTATTGGACAACGACTCAAAATTACACCGAGGTGAAACCATAATCCCTGGTGTATGGAAAGTTTGGAGTCCTTCGATTGATATTCACATTCCATCATTGCACACAATGGTCTGTGATCAACTGACACCAGACAAGGTATTCAAAATTCATCTGGAAAATTTTGAAGCGCATGATGACAATTGGCTTTGTGCCCTGCACAATCTAGAGAGGCATCAAAAAAAATATTTAGAAATTTCAGTAAGAGATTTCACCTTCGTTATTTGTTTCAACATGACCTGGTGCTGTTATTGAGAACACCAATGATACTTGGATGGAACCCACTCAAATTGGAGCACAAATGGGATGGGCCTAACATCATTCACAAGGTTTACCCCAATGGTGGATACTCCCTAATAAACATGAATGGTGAACATATAAATCCTCCCACAAATGAAAAATTCCTTAGGAAATATATTGCCTAAAAACCAAGATCCTACATGATCATAAACAATTATGTCATGCAAGAAATTAAACGGATTGTTTTCCCGGATAACAATAAACTGTAATATGGGCCGAGCTCTACCACCTTAAACTATGATCTCCTCGTATCGTTCATCCTGAATGACGATAAAATACACCATTCAGAACTAGGTATGGATTGATTCGAATCTTCATGTGAAGCATAGGAACACTAATATGCCTCGTCTTAGGGTCCATCCCCAAATTATTTTCTTCGACTACCCCACATGGGTGTAGTTCCCTGGGATGATTGCATGGAGTATAGGATATACTTCTTTGGATATATTGGTGCCAGGTTTATGATGGTCGTTCCACTATCCCCTACCGTTATTCAATTCTCCCATATCATCCCCGAATGACTTTAAACATCATGGCCCTTTTAGAACTACATACGGCTTGATTCTCTATTTTATGGGGATATATAGGAACGCTCAGATATTTTTCTCCATAATCCCAGCCCCAAACATCAAGATCACCACTTGTACCAACCCCTCATTTCGAGTACCTCCCCAAATGCATAGTGTAGTGTGGGATTATGTCCTCATTTCACATCAGTTTTATCACACCTTCACCATGTGTACCCCTGATTAAAGGTATTCACTCATCTTATCCCTTACTGTTAGAATTTCAACTGTGTGGGTACCACTGCTCTTCACGTGTTCCCATCATTTTGTCATCCATTAACATTTGCATCTATAAAGTACCCCAAATGGAATGAATGACATTCCCCAGGGCACTCCTAACATTTTAGACCCACATCCCCAAGGATTCTAGATGAAAATTTTAATCATGTCCCGCATTGCGAATATGGTTAGTGGTCGACACTCATTTTTTGTTCCAATTTTAGGTAACACAACATGGAGTCTGTGTTTCTAACATGGTCAACAACCATCCCTCATCATTTTCACTGCTCATATGTTCCATATTTCAGTTGCAGTGATTCATTTTGTCATTCTGTACCTCTAATTGTATGTGGGATTCAATCAAGGACGTGGGTATATGTAACACCCCGAGAGTTTATGAAAAATATTCTTTTAATTTCATTAATTTCATGTGTTGTATTCTACACCATGATTACCTTGCACTATACGCAACACCGTATTAGCTTGCAGTATACGCAACACTATTCTTGGATCGTGTTACACACAATTTTGATAATAGTTATTCTACGCAACATTGAGTATATATATATATATATATATTCAATGTATAAATGAAATATGGTTGGATTCTGTTATACGAAACAACAAAGGATTCTTTCACAACTCGCAACCCTGACTTGGCTTGCATTACACGCAATCGCGACCTTCCTCGATAGCGTGTGTTGTACGCAATACTGGGTTTTAATAAACAAAGATATATTATTATAATATTGTCATGAAATAGCCGTTATGAATAGTGTTAACTAAATTTTGAATTTTATAACATTATTATTCATCTTACACATTTTCTAGAACATGGTACAAGAACAAAATAATTTTTTCGGGTAAATTAAGTATTTTTCAAAAAATGTAGTTTTGCCGCCTTTTGATGGAGCACCCACATTAAATCTAGTTTTTGACATGTTTATAAGTTCAATTTGACAAAATAAAATTCGTCTTTTGAATCAGGATATAAAAATTTACATTAGATAAAGTTTTGATATTTTTCCGATAACTTTTATATTTTAATGAATAGTAAAAACACGGTATATTTTAATTAAAAACAATTTTTTTCATCGTAATATATTATGTGGTTAAATTATAATATTGGATGTTTTTAAAGTATAAATAGAATATATTTTTACTATTTAATATAATGTATGTCATTAGCATTGATTTTACCTATAATTCGTAGGTTAAATCAATTTAATCTTTTGAAATATTTTAAAGAAAAACCCGTTTTCGTTCGACAACGAGATTAATTTTAATTTAATTTCTGCATGTTTTGTGTATTGAATTTGGAAAAATGGATTCCATATTTGGAATCAGTGGGTCCAAATTATGTTAATAAGCTACTTTTTATTTTTGGGCATTGTGAATAGTAACTACGGTAAATTTTATTTACTATAGTTAAAGGTAAATCGGGTAATTAAGGGTAAATATAAGATTATAAAATTACCCTAACACTTGGAAAAATCCTAAAGGATGGCTAAAAGTAGACCCATATAACCTAAGGGTCGGATTAGATTCATTTTATGGACTTTTGACCACGGAAATAATTTAATTATTATTAAAACCAAAGAAAGTGACAACATGTCACTCTCTTAAATCTTATAAGTATAATAATTTTAACTTAGTGATAAACATCATAAAACGTCTAAAATGAATAGTATCCAGAAATCTAACAAAATTATCTACATCATGAGAATTTATTTAGAATTTTTTGGGATTAAATAATTATCATTTATTATGACACAAAGATGATGCAGTAATTGTCTTATTAATGAAATATTGACATAATTGATGTTATAAATGCCCAAATAATTGTAATTTGAGACTTTTTATGACTTACAATAATTTTCAAGGTTAATATGACATTTTATTGTTGATTTAAGTAACTTTTTTCGAACTTATCATTCTGTTCTGAATTTCATAAAAATCATGTACCAAATAGTGTCAAAATTGACATAAAATAGTTTTTAAAACAAATATTATATTATTAATTGTTATTTTATTCCTAAAAATCTAAGGATCGGCCAAATAACTTAGATAAGATTATATATATTAATAATAAACAACTTGGTGTTCTTTTAGCTTGATATAGTAAGTTTATTAACCATATAATGTAAAAAAACAAAAAGACACGGTAAAAGTTAAATTATTTAACTTAGAGTTAAATCTAATTGATAAGGTTAAAATAATAACCTATACTTGTCTAAATCCTATTTTATTAGAGGATTTAGACCCATCCCCACCTTAGCCTCTAAATAAATCAATTTGGAGCTATTTAAAACCGAACTTGACTTTATAATAAAATAATATTTTTAGTTATTCCAAAAGTGCCCCTCTCCTCCCTTATAAAAGGGAACCTCCTCCCTCTCTTCCTCACACAACATTGAGCCTTCATGCCCGGCCAACCCCTGACAAATTATCTTATCCACTTCCCTAGATACATCCTAGAGGTTCTGGTCTTCTTTAAAGACCAATCTTAGTGCCCTAAAAGGAGGTCTCAAAGAAGCACTTCAAAGAAGAGGTAATTTCCGTTACCGATTCGTTCACCTTTATTTCTTCTTCCACTTATTCTTATTGGGTTGTTTAATTATGAAGTAATAACATCAGTATCACTCATATACTGATATTTTATTATAAGTATGAAACAATCCTATTTCACCATCTATCCATCCTACGGAAAATGAAATCACCGCGCGTGCGTACGTACGGAATACCGTCTCCACGCCGTGGTGAAATCTATTTTCCACCACCACCTTACTTGGATGGGTATAATGGTGTAAATAATAACAATATATTATTATTTTAAAGTTATATTGATTCTGAAATAGTATACATACACTCCAATACATTCCCACGATCATGAGAACGATATCATCACTCGTGCATACGTACGGAGTACTGTCTCCACGACGCGATGAGATTCATTTTCCACTTTAACCATTCATGAATGATTATAAAGTATATATAATAAGTAATCATGAAATATATTACATAATAATGACACTGTATTTATGTGTATATATATGTATGTCATCTACTTAATTCCGTTCAACTCAATAAGGAAACGAAAACAGCGTTCATGCGTACGTACGGCCTACCGTCTCCATGAACGGTGTATTTCATTCCTTTTACTGATATATTTTATATATGTATATTCTGAATATATATTATATATAAATCATGTTTTATATTCTGTAATTATGTAATCATGATCTACGTAATCATATGAAAAATTACAAGTCAAAACACGGACGACAAATGAAACGAGTTTACCTAAAACGCTCTTTAACATGGAATTTACTAAAGAACGGGTAAAATATAGTCATAATTGAACCATATATGATATCATAACAATTAGTATGATTCTGGAATAAGTCAATAACATTATTTAAATCATTATATAGGAGGTTCGGACACTTACAAAGCAAGTCGGACTTAAGGTAAGGGAAATATAACAATCTCATTTTTATCCGAGATTGTTTATACTTTGGTATTTACTGGGGTGTATTTTATCATCCACATCCATGTTTCCTCAATATGTAATATTATTTCCATTCACCTACAATTGTTTAAATCCAATTTTACCCTTCGGTGAGTTTTTAGTAAAAGATATGAAAAGAATCTTTTGTCGTTTTTCGTACGAGGTACTTTTTGACTTTTCTGACAAAAGTACGAAGAATGTTTTTTTACTTATACGGCATGAATGGATTTTTAAAACATTATTTCCAAGAATATTCCTTTACAAGTTTTCAGGTTTATTTTTAATAAAATTCATTTAGTTTAAAATTGAATGAAATGTTAAGAAAGGAATAAAATTTTGAAGTAAAAATGATATTTTCCTCAAGAATGGAGTTCAAGAGTTTTATCAAAATTATTTTCCATCTAAGACAGTATAGGGTTCTGTTTCTATCCCTATTATTACATGGATTTGATTATGTTGTGATGGAAATATTTTTATGAATTCCTTTATCATATATGAATTGTTTTATGATGTCATGTTGTTTAAGAATCCCATTTTTATTACATGGGTTATGCAATGATGTATGATTTATGATTTTGTGGCACACATAAGAATGGTATCATTATGAGATGGGTGGGACCTATATCTCCCTCCAATGCATTGGGTAAAGATTTTATATCTCATGAGATAGAGATGGCTGGAACGGTAGGTTATACCGGTTTAGTAAAACAGGACTGAAACGAGGGTGACTCGGTTCAGAAATGGACTTTGTCCACTAAGATAGTCTTGTCAATGAGTCTTGACTAAAAATAAATGATTATCTATTATTATGTGTGTATGCCACAAAGTTTCATGTTTTAAGGTATGATTATGGGGATTACATTTCACTACTATGATTTATCCCATGTTATGAAATTATGATCTCTTTTGCAGGTTTAGATTTTCAAAAGATATGTTCTTATGAATATGACGTGATTGATATTTCTTTTGTTTACCCTTACTGAGAATTTGAGCACACCCTTTTATGTTTTCTTTTCCCCAGGACACAAAGAAAGGATTTAGGATTAGAAAAAAGAAGATATTTATGGGAGATGTTGAAGATATTTCACCACGATTAGAAGATTATATTCCGAGTTTCCAAAGACACTAAACTATTACGATCCTTGTGTGTGTGTTTTTGTTATGTACTAAGTATTCCGCAAATGTAATGTAATGTCAATATACGTCAAGCTTCGGGTCTCTACAGTTGGTATCAGAGGAAAGGTTTAGTCAACCTTTGGAAACTAGGAAGCGAAAATGTTAGTCAGATCCCTAGAGATATTTCTAAGGTATGTATAGGGATGTCCCTAAGGATAAGTATACATATAGGTTATAGTACTAGAATTACGCTAACGATAATAGAATTAAACCTAAGATGTTAGATATTGAAGGTACTCCCCCTTTATTATGTTGTTTTCCCCTAGCATGATTTTTGCCTCTCACACTATTCTTTTTGGGTTTTAGAAAATGGCTGGAAACAAGATGATTCACGATAATGGAGAATATGATGGACAATGGAATGATATTCTTCATAATGAAATGGGATTTGGAAGTCCAAACATCATTATTATTCCGAATCATCAATCTCATAATATGATCAATAAAGTAAAATTTGGTAAGTTTCCTGACTCGGCTAATAAGAGAAATATGGAGTTTCATGATGATCATAGAGGAAAGAAAGTTCAATTTCCCCTATGTAAATCATGTGGGAAGTGGCATCAAGGAGAATGTTTCAAAGGAACTGGAAGATGCTTTGGGTGTGAAAAAGTAGGACACAAAGCAAGTAAGTGCAAAGGAAAAGGTTCAGTTAACACCATGGATGAGGATAATGGTATTGCTACGACATCAACAATGGTTAAATGTTTTAAATGTGGAATGTACGGGCATTATGCAAACCAATTACCTAAGGGAAAGTCTCATGAAGAGAATCAGTATGGTCGTATGGGAAGTATTTATGTTGATGATGATGAAGAGACTACAAATGATATGTGAGATGAAAGAATTGTTGATGCTTGGTCAATGGTTTAAGAAGGTAGTGGAATGATTACATGTTTATAAAGTGTAATGTTTTATGAGTAATCTCATGGTACTATGGAATAAAGAGACATCTAAGGATATTTACACTATTGTCTTTCCTATGTTTTTAAAGTGTATGATTAATGGTACTAGTAACCATGAAATGTTATTCAGATATTTTTTTGGAAAGTAGATGATATGCGCATAATGAAGGAATAATAAGATAATGAGGTATTTCATTGTATTCATGAGCTCATGACTGATATAAGGAGAAGGTTATATCATGGTTTGAGTATATAGAATTTTTGGATTTTGGTATGTGGAAAGAGTTAACTTTTAACTGCATTCATGTTTTCACTATGGTTCAATGGGTATTCATGAGAATACGTGATTAAGGCCTTTGAATGTTTGGAATGTGACCAACAAGATATATCTTATGATATATGGGGGATAAATGATGGCATTCACGTGATTGTTCTGTGACATTTCAAGTAATCATTTTCTTTATACTATGAGCTTGGACCGAAGTATTTTAGATAAGCCTAAAGATTATGATGGATTATGTTAGACATAAGTTAGGATAAAAAGTTTTTTCGATATTATTGATGGGATGTTATAGTAATATAGCTTTAGAAAAAGGACAACCTGCAGGACGGGCGACATCCCATCGCGTCGGACAAGGCTGTGGGAATCGAACCCACAACCGAAGTGCGACTGGCCTTTATCACCTACCACTGGCCTACAGGAAGTCCCTGTTTAGTAGAAACTAGTTTTATTCTATTAAGCAGTATGATATATGAAGTATAAGTCCATTTTAGGAACCATATATCATTAATCTCACTATAGATGGACTTATGTATTTTTTGATAACTTTTCTAACCTTTTGAGACAGATGGAATGACCCATCATTCTATCACATGATCTGCTAACACAACACGAATGACAAATTCAACTTCATTTCTTTAAGAGACGAAGTAGAAATTGTCCAAAGAATGAAAAACAGTGAGACTATACCAAAATCACGAAAGTATTTATTCTAATTCCAACTTCATCAACTTTAGGGAAATGATCTTGAAAACCAAAAATGTTGTCCTAGTGCTCTTATATCTGATGAATCAGATGGTACCTTAGATCACCACAAATTTATGGATTTGTGATTGCTGGCGTTTCCATATCCATGTTTTCTACCACTCTCTATCAGAACATGATGGTTAGATTTTTCTTCCATATCCATATTTCAACCTATGTGTAAACCCAGTGATTAGTTTATTTGGGTAACCGTTACGTTTCATACTTTTGTTTTTAAAGATTGGTTTTGGTATTCCTTTTTACGATGTGGGTTTCTATTAAAGAAACTTTCGAATAAATAAACCATTTATAACCCCAACAAATTTCGAGGGCGAAATTCATTTTAAGGGGGGTAGAATGTAACACCCCGAGAGTTTATGAAAAATATTTTTTTAATTTCATTAATGTCTTGTGTTGTATTCTACACCTAGATTACCTTGCGCTATACGCAACACCGTATTAGCTTTCAGTATACGCAACACTATTCTTGGATCGTGTTACACACAATTTTGATAATAGTTATTCTACGCAACATTGAGTATATATATATATAATTATATTCAATGTATAAATTAAATATGGTTGGATTCTATTATACGAAACAACGAAGGATTCTTTCACAACATGCAACCCTGACTTGGCTTGCATCACACGCAATCACGACCTTCCTCGATAGCGTGTGTTGTACGCAATACTGGGTTTTAATAAACAACAATATATTATTATAATATTGTCATGAACTAGCCGTTATGAATAGTGTTAACTAAATTTTTAATTTTATAACATTATTATTCATCTTAAACATTTTCTAGAACATGGTATAAGAACAAAATAAAATTTTCAGGTAAAATAAGTATTTTTTTAAAAATGCAGTTTTGCCGCCTTTTGATGGCACACCCACATTAAATCTAGTTTTTGACATGTTTATAAGTTCAATTTGACAAAATAAAATTCTTCTTTTGAATCAGGATATAAAAATTTACATTAGATAATGTTTTGATATTTTTCCGATAACTTTTATATTTTAATGAATAGTAAAAACACGCTATATTTTAATTAAAAACAATTTTTTTCATCGTAATATCTTATGTGGTTAAATTATAATATTGAATGGTTTTAAAGTATAAATAGAATATATTTTTACTATTTAATATAATTTATGTCATTAGCATTGATTTTACCATGAATTCGTAGGTTAAATCAATTCAATATTTTGCAATATTTTAAAGAAAAACCCGTTTTCGTTCGACAACGGGATTAATTTTAATTTAATTTCTGCATGTTTTGTGTATTGAATTTGTAAAAATGGATTCGATATTTGGAATCAGTGGGTCCAAATTATGTTAATAAGCTACTTTTTATTTTTGGGCATTGTGAATAGTAACTACGGTAAATTTTATTTACTATAGTTAAAGGTAAATCGGGTAATTAAGGGTAAATATAAAATTATAAAAATACCCTAACACTTGGAAAAATCCTATTGGATGTATAAAAGTAGACTCATATAACCTAAGGGTTGGATTAGATTCATTTTATGGACATTTGACCATGAAAATAATTTAATTATTATTAAAACCAAAGAAAGTGACAACATGTCACTCTCTTAAATCTTATAAGTATAATAATTTTAACTTAGTGATAAACATCATAAAACGTCGAACATGAATAGTCTCCAGAAAGCTAACAAAATTATCTACATCATGAGAATTTATTTAAAATTTTTAGGGATTAAATAATTATCATTTATTGTGACACAAAGATGATGCAGTAATTGTCTTATTAATGAAATATTGACATAATTGATGTTATAAATGCCCAAATAAATGTAATTTCAGACTTTTTATGACTTACACTAATTTTATAGGTTAATATGACATGTTATTGTTGATTTAAGTATCTTTGTTAGAACTTATCATTCTTTTATGAATTTCATAAAAATCATGTACCAAATAGTGTCAAAATTGACATAAAATAGTTTTTAAAAAAAATATTATATTATTAACTGTTATTTTATTCCTAAAAATCAATGGTTCGGCCAAATGACTTAGATAGGATTATATATATTAATAATAAACAACTTGGGGTTCTTTTGGATTGATATAGTATGTTTATTAACCATATAGTGTAAGAAGACAAAAAGACACAGTAAACGTTAAATTATTTAACTTAGAGTTAAATATAATTGATAAGGTTAAAATAATAACCTAAACTTGTCTAAATCCTATTGGATTAGAGGCTTTCGACCCATCCCCACCTTAGCCTAGAAATAAATCAATTTGGAGCTATTTAAAACCGAACTTGACTTTATAATAAAATAATATTTTTAGTTATTCCAAAAGTGCCCCTCTCCTCCCTTATAAAAGGGAACCTCCTCCCTCTCTTCCTCACACAACATTGAGCCTTCAAGATCATCCAACCCAAGACAAATTATCTTCTCCACTTCCCTAGAAACATCCTAGAGTTTCCGGTCTTCTTTAAAGACTAATCTTAGTGCCTTAAAAGGAGGTCTCAAAGAATCACTTCAAAGAAGAGGTAATTTTCGTTACCGATTCATTCACCTTTATTTCTTCTTCCACTTCTTCTTATTAGGCTGTTTCATTATGAAGTAATAACATAAGTATCACTCATATACTGATATGTTATTATAAGTATGAAAAAATCATATTTCACCATCTATCCATCCTACGGAAAATGAAATCACCGCGCGTGCGTACGTACGGAATACCGTCCCCACGCCGTGGTGAAATCTATTTTCCACCACCACCATACTTGGATGGGTATAATGGTGTAAGTAATAACTATATATTATTATTTTAAAGTGATATTGATTCTTAAATAGTATACAAACACTCCAATACATTCCTACGATCATGAGAACGATATCATCGCTTGTGCGTACGTACGGACTACCGTCTCCACGACGCGATGAGATTCATTCTCCACTTTAACCATTCATGAATGATTATAAATTATATATAATAAGTAATCATGAAATATATGACATAATAATGATACTGTATTTATGTGTATATATATGTATTTCATCTACTTAATTCCGTTCAACTCAATAAGGAATGGAAAATAGCGTTCATGCGTACGTACGGCCTACCGTCTCCATGAACGGTGTATTTCTTTCCATTTAATGATTTATTATATATATGTATATTATGAATATATATCATATATAAATCATGTTTTATATTCTGGAATTATGTAATCATGATATACGTAATCATATGAATAATTACAAGTCAAAACACGGACGATAAATGAAACGATTTTACCTAAAACGCTCTTTAACATGGAATTTACAAAAGAACGGGTAAAATAAAGTCATAAGTGAAACATATATGACATCATAACAATTAGTATGATTCTGGAATAAGTCATTAACATTATTTAAATCATTATACAGGAGGTTCGGACACTTACAAAGCAAGTCGGACCTAAGTTAAGGGAAATATCATAATCTCATTTTTATCCGAGATTGTTTATACTTTGGTATTTACTGGGGTGTATTTTTTCATCCACATCCTTGTTTCCTCAATATGTAATATTATTTCCATTCACCTACAATTGTTTAAATCCACCCTTCGGTGAGTTTTTAGTAAAAGATATGAAAGGAATATTTTGTCGTTTTTAGTACGAGGTACTTTTTGACTTTTCCGACAAAAGTACGAAGAATGTTTTTTTAACTTATACGGCATGAGTGGATTTTTAAAACATTATTTCCATGAATCTTCCTTTACAAGTTTTCAAGTTTATTTTTAATCAACTTCTTTTAGTTTAAAATTGTATGACATGTTAAGAAAGGAAAATGTTTTTGAAGTAGAAAGGATATTTTCCTCAAGAATGGAGTTCAAGAGTTTTATCAAAATTATTTTCCATCTAAGACAATATAGGGTTCTGTTTCTATCCCTATTATTACATGGATTTGATTATGTTGTGATGGAAATATTTTTATGAATTCCTTTATCTTATATGAATTGTTTTATGATGTCATGTTGTTTAAGAATCCCATTTTTATTACATGGTTTATGCAATGATGTATGATTTATGATTTTGTGGCACACATAAGAATGGTATCATTATGAGATGGGTGGGACCTATATCTCCCTCCAATGCATTGGGTAAAGATTTTATATCTCATGAGATAGACATGGCTGGAACGGTAGGTTATACCGGTTCAGTGAAACAGGACTGAAACGAGGGTGACTCGGTTCAGAAATGGACTTTGTCCACTAAGATAATCTTGGAAATGAGTCTTGACTAACAAGAAATGATTATCTATGATTATGTGTGTATGACACAAAGTTTCATGTTTTAAGTTATGATTATGGGGATTACATTTTACTACTATGATTTATCCCATGTTATGAAATTATGATCTCTTTTGCAGGTTTAGATTTCCAAAAGATATGTTCTTATGAATATGACGTGATTGATATTTCTTTTGTTTACCCTTACTGAGCATTTGAGCTCACCCTTTTATGTTTTCTTTTCCACAGGACACAAAGAAAGGATTCAGGTTTAGAAAAAAAAGAAGATCTTTATGGGAGATGTTGAAGATCTTTCACCAAGATTAGAAGATTATATTCTGAGTTTCCAAAGACACCAAACAATTAAGATCCTTGTGTGTGTGTTTTTTATTTACTAAGTATTCCGCAAATGTAATGTAATGTCAATGTACGTCAAGCTTCGGGTCTCTACAGTATAGGTGGGCTCGACTATAATCATTGTCATTCATGACAATAAACGGCAAACTGGCGGGGACTTCCCATCAGTAATCCAGCCGCATGTCCCTCATCCTTTTTTCCCCTAGCCCATGTTCTCACTTATAATTGTGTTGAATGTTCTAGGAACTATTTAGTATTTCATGCCGGGTTATCTTTTTGATGCCTCATACATCCCCTTTGAGACACCCCCCCCTCGTCCTCTCCGCAAGATGCTAAACTGCATAGCTCCCATCACGATCCATGCATCCCATAATTTGGGGTTTCCATTATTTTATATATCTAAAGGGAACCCCGAAACGAATGGATGCTTGGAGCTAGGGCTCTGCTACCATATCTGGCCATTGTCTTTGAGGATTCTGGGTTACAATTTGATACACGTCCCACGTTGCAAATATGGTAGGCGGTCGACACTCGTTTCTTGTCCCCATTGCAAGAAGTGATATGAATGTTGTGTTGCAAATACAGTCAGTAGCTATCCTTATTTATTGTTTCATTTATATGGTCTCCCAAATGATTTCCTTGGGGATGTATCCCTTCTATCCACCTTTCACACATACATGACATTAAATTGGAAATTTATCGTCCAATCACTATGACCTAAAACTAAAATCTACCACATCCATTCCACATGAAATAAAACTGCTCTCCGCCTTCTATAACTATGTATGGATTCATTCCCATTTTCAGGGGATTTGTAGGACCACCCAGGTGTTTAGTCCTTGGGCCCTGTCTGGTTTTTCTTAGAATCCTCCACACCATTCTAGCTCCTTGGCATGTGTTCTTCAACAAGGGGGTATGTGGTGTGGTGTGGACATATTGTCCTCTATCACATTGGGTTTGCAATAGCCACACCATGTAACCCTCTCTCTTAAGAGAACTTCCTCATATTTTCATGTCAGTCACTCTTTAATTGGACCCCTCGTTTTTCATTGGCAGTTCATCAATGTGTCCATGAGCACCCTGATTTGTGTCTGAGATAGTTGGATTCTACATAGACGTGTTCTCACCCATTTTAATGCCTCATGTTCCCCTTCATTCAGGATTCCATCATTATTTACATCTAAATGGACCCCCAAATTATATGGATCCTCAACCTAAGGGTTCTCCTACCATTTTTTGCTAATGTCCATCAGGGTCTCAAACACCAAATTGTTACATGTCCTTCATTGTAAATATGGTCAGCATTCAACACTCATTTTTTTGTTCCCATTTCAGGTCACATGATATGGATGTAGTGTTTTTAACATGGGAAAATTTTATCTTCCGTCGTCACAACACCCCCACTATACCCTGATATTAGTTGCATGACTCGCATCCTTTTAAAATACCTCATGTCCATGAGGAATTCCAAAACACCTGGTAATGTCCCCCAGTGGACATTGGCATGTTAGGAGGACAAATCCATGGTAGGGCATCATCCTATAATCCTCACCAATTTCCCCGTCGCATGTATTCCATGTGCAGAAATGGAATTCTCATCCATGGTTTCTCAAATCGAGAATAGCTCACGTGTGCATAGGGATACAGTAGATGTTCTCACATATTTGGATGATTCTTTCTTAGCCTAGTCTAAGCTCTATGACCTTAAACTATAATCTTTTTGCATCCTTCTAGAAGGATATTAATTTTCAATCCGAGAACTATATATATCTTGATTCTCATCCGTATGGGATACGTAATAATGCTCTGGCATTTTGTGCTCAGGTCCGGCCTAGGTTGTATGAATTAACACTTATGTTTGGCCTTTTCGCCCTGCCATTCATAGGATTGTGTGGTGAGATGTGGGTGTGATTATTTCCTCATTCACGTTGGGTTTTCAAGATCAAAAACACAAACTCCCCTTTTAAGAGCTAGTCCATCTTGCCTACTGTCATGCACGATGATAAACTGTACCCTTAGAACTACGTATGGCTTGATTCACATCCACATAGGATATGTAGGAACACCTATAAATTTCATTTATAGGTCATAACCCTCAATTTTTACCTTTTCTGGACCCTTGTCCTAAGGATCCTTCCCCAGACATGCGCACGGTATGGTATGGACCTCGTCCTCATTCACGTTGGTTATGTTTTATCACCCATGCACATTCCTCACCTAAACCCCAATTGCTTCCATATGTGTCCATGACATAGGTCTTTAAAAAACATTTCCTAGTCCGACATTAATTTAACCTGTTATATATTTACTACATGATGTTAAAACATCGAGGATGTACCAATAATATGACCCTAAACTGTGAAAATATTTTCCATGCCATATGATGAAAAAACGACACTACTTTGTGATGTACCCACTCGATGGGAAATCATGATTTATATCATCCAACCAACATACCACTTTTAAAGTCCGAAATATTGATTGATTCTTTTAGAGATGTCTTGATTATCTATCCTAGTTTGGTTGGTTCACAAAAAAAATTGCACATGTCGATCCTAATGAACAATGAAGATCTATTAAATGCCGCTTCTTTTGGTGTTTGGGCTAGAAACGCATGATAGTATTTACCCTTCTATTAGTACCCTACCCCACCACTTCAATAACTGTGTATAGATTGATTACCATCCTTATGGGATAAATAGAAAATCAAACACGCTTTGCCTCGGTCCCAGCCTAACTTCCATTCTTGGTCAGCCAACCTAACTAACTTTTCACATGGATACATAGTGTGGTGTGGAATCCTTTTGTCCTTGTTCACGTTAGGTTTATAAATACTACATCACATACCACCTTTTGGGATCTCCTCATTCACTTCTTGTCTTATCATATGATGTTAAACTACACGAGTCCACATGTCCCCGACGCATGACCTTAAAATGTAGTTCTACCCTGAACAAGTTCAGGATGTCTAATTTTTACTATGGGATGTGTCCGATTACATGTTAGAGAGGATTCCCCTTATCATCATTGGTCTCTGACCATGTCATGCTTTAAGAAAGTCGTATGGCTTTATTCTCATCCGTATGGGATACATAGAAATGTACTAACCTTTTACCCTGGGCCGAACCCCATTCTCATTAACCTTTATGGAACCACGACTGTGATCACTATCCAGAAAGTTTGACATTAAAACTATATGCACTGTCCTCACCATATGATGTTTACAATAGGTTTCTATCATACATTATTTAATGACATAAATCTATAAGGAACTCCAATTCCTTACCAAGAAAGTCCTCCATGAATGTAATTTTGATCCTTAATTAGACTTATGGACCCACATGATGTGCTTTCAACATTATGGCATAATTTAATGAGTTTTGGACTCCATTCAAACAACCCATCACTCCACCATCTGTGATATGTGTGCCCTTAATTTTGACCCTCATCCTCTTTCACATCTATTAAAACCCCCTAATAGTATGGATGTTCAGCCAATGGATCACCTACTGTTCTGGGAAAACGTTCTGGAATACATTTGGATAACATTTCGAGTCAGACCATGTGTTTTGAACATGGTCAATGATCAGCCCACATATTTTATCCCTATCTTACTCTAACACAAGAAGGTTACTATGTTTCTAACATAGTAATCAGTCTCCTTTATTGTCATGCCACCCCCACAATGTTCCAAATTTTGGGTACTATGATTCACACCAACCATTCCCCTCCATTTTGATTGATTTTGATGTCCCTGACATTATGCCTCTCATGCACAAGAACACAGTGTGAAGGTGGAAATTTGACTATTCTGATAACCTTTTTCTTCGGTCAGGTCTCCCTCTTCCTCCTAGGGAATGCAAATTGGTTTTCCAAATCCTAGATTCTAGAATCATGGTCGTAACTCTCATATTCATATAAAATAATGTAGTAGCCATCTCTTATTTCTCATATCAGGCACAGACCACCTATGATTTGGGATTAATCACTGGATATTTCACGAATGTGATGGGACTGCAGTAAACCAATTTAAATAACAGAAATCATGAATTCAAAAACATATAATGTTAATGCAATAAATTATGTTTATAAGGTTACACACATTACAACACCCATGGATTGGCCCATCCCATGGATGGTTTGACCTACTTAATAGAGTGTTTTACCTCTACCACTCCCCAACTTAAGGCATCCAAGACCCATTTCCACCTTTTTATCTCCTGCTCCACCTCAGAAGTTATGGTACACAGTTCATCAACCTCAATCGAGGCCCACTCCTCATCCGTTCGGATGACTTCCACTCCTCAGAGGCTTTCATCATCGGTTCTTCCACCTCCACTATATTGGCCTTTAGGCGCAACACAAGCTCTAATTGTGCGTTGAAGAAAGTGGAGTGCTCACTTACTTGTGCCTACAACTGCTAAACCTCACATTCTGCCACATGGAACCTCCTAATGTTCACTAATTTCATTCCTTCCTATCCCACACCATGGATATGATCATACTCCAAAATCTTCTCTTCCATAATGTTGTGGATGAGAAAGTGAAGATGATAGGCATCCACTCCCCCAACGCATAGCTCATGCATCCTGGATAGAATCCTCCCCATCTGGACTATCCATTTCACTTGAAGAGGCTCCTTGATGAATCGCTTGATCAGCATCCGTGAACGGTAGTGGAATATATTGCACTCCTATTCATCAGATATCATCTCTTCTCGATCCAAGGGATCGACGGGCTCATATACGTGTAGTGACTCTAGGAACTCATCAGAAGGATAAGAATATTCTATTCAATCGGGTATGTTAGGAACCATGTTGTCCAACTGATCCTCATCATCAGATCCCACCTCAATGATTGAAGGTTTTTTCCTACTGATGGTCCCACCTATGATCATAAGCACTGCAGCTTTGTCAGATTGAACTTCTTCTTTCACAACCACTGGTGCTCCCCTAGGAAATAAAGCACCAGGAGCTCCATCAAACCTCACCAAGTTGGCCCGTCACCTTTGACGAACAGTGCATACAACGAAATATATAGATTTATCTTAACATTATCGATGACGTGTAGTTACGAATTCTATGAGGATACTTATAGAGATAAAATATTTTGTCTCTCTCCTTGTTGGTCACCATCGGAACCCCGAGTCATGGAATTCCATATATTACTGGGAATTCTTAAAGGCTCCAAGAGGATCAACCTAGGTGTCACGACCCAACCAGACATGACGATCGATGTATCCATAGTTACGGATCCTGATGTTCCTAATGGTGAATCTAATAAGGAGTGGTAGTGAGTCTTTCATATGAGATCGTCCTGCAAATATCTTATTTAAGTTTAGAAGTATTAAACATCACGAATGAATACTATGGAGAATATTCTTGAGGTTTACCTCAGGGGATTCTATAAACTCTTCCAACTCATGGTTTGAGTTTCCAATGTCACCCTCCTATAGAGGGATCCCTCCACCAGCTTCCACCCCCAAGGATGACTTGTCTATTATTTCCTGTAGGGGGAATCCCTCTCTCAATTTTGGAGTCGAAAACTATAGAGGGGCTGTCCGATAATGAATCACCTTCACTCGATATAAGATCGGGCCCATAACACCCCATAAGTGCACAAAGTCCCCCATTTTAGTGAGGTAAAACTCCCCCTCCACCTGGGATACCACAAATCCCACCCTGATAGGATCGATCCAGAAAAACCATCCCGAGGTGATTTAGATGCTTTAACTTTTCAGATGGATTGCGAAAATTTCAATTGACATTCCAGATATCCCATGACACCGAGATGACATTGTTTTCTAGAATGTATATGTGGCGCAACCGCTTCCTAGGATCCTGGGTTGCTATCCTAATAACCCCCCTGGGTGGCCTCCCACCCCCCCTCGGCTGACTCAAATCCTCTGGGACCTTCGGGTCTGCCGCGGACCTCTGCCTCTCAACAGGCACATGTCTCGCGTCCACTAAAAGCCCTCTCACACAAGACATCGTCTCCACCTTCTGGCCCCTACCTCGAGGATGGGGAGTCACACATTCACTAGCATGGTCCATCTTCTTTTTCAGTATCTCCACTGGGTAGGCTGATTGCCATCTGTTGGCATATTCCATTACCATCCCATAGAAAACTGTTGGTGAAGGTATCTCATTTCCCATATTCCTGTCCACCAGTGTGAACATGATCAACATATTTCTTATTACAAATGGGTTATCCTCATGGAATGATCCCATGTAGACCCATGGGGTCATCTACTGCATTCTCAGGAACTGACTTGCGAAACAGTTCAGGGGTGTACGGTTTTCATAGTAGCTCACGGTCGACCCAAACCACCAGAGCTCCTTCATAAAAGTCCAGGAGGTTGGATCGATGCTCTTCCATCCCCTGGATTTCATCAGTGGACATAATTTTTTGAAATGTGAGTGGGTGGAATTTGAACTCTTCTGCATTGTAGAAGTTGTTCAGCACTAGATGTTGTGAAAACATGGTCGAAAAACACCCCCACATTAAGAATAACCGGTCAGAAATATGATCCTAAAGTGGGGATGGGGTTTGTGTATCCATACACGCTGCTAATATGTGCTGATATCCACCCGTATAGGTGATGGAACAACCTTTATACCATTTGTAACTTCTTCCCTCCACTAATTATCTACAACTACTTATAGAGATTATATAGCATCAGGATTCCCATGGTAACACACTCCTCGGTCACACATACAAATGCCATTATGAACGTGCTTGGTGTAATTCCCACGTTTGTGTCCTTCACTGATAGGATCCAGCCACAAATAATAACATAGATGAATATAGCCAAAATAACCATTGGTTACTACTCATTAATGACACAAAATCCCCATATCTTAATCTAGTTCTCCTCCACATGTCGGCAATAAGAGTGCCCTGTTCCGTGTTCAACCCCCTTCAGGTAGGTTTAAGGCCTCATGGGAATGTGACTATCTTTATGGAAATTTATGAACTACTTGAACAACCGCTTGAAATTGACGTCCCTCTCTAATTTCTTATCACCCCAAGGCACTAGGTCCATCAATTCCTTTTTCAGTGGTGGCATCTGCTCTGGGTCATCACATGTTTTCCTGGCGGGGAGGAACTCATCATACATTAACCCCAGTATCGAGACCCAAGAGATCTAGTAAAAGTCCCATAGGTAAATACCAACTTCCCCATGGTGAAGATGGATGGTGTTGGTCCTCGATGACCATATACTCAGAAACTATGGAATCAACTTCTTCAGTTGGTAGATGTTAAATATAGAATCCCAATCTGCAGCATACATTTCCACTCGCCACAATTCTACCCCAAACTCCTCGTATGAGGCAACTTCCCAGTAGTCCCAAGCCTAGTCATTCATGAAATTGCTGCCCCAGCACAAATCCTACTCATCAGTCCACCCCTTCTTCAGATTCCCCTAGGCCACCTTTAGGATGGTGTGGTATAGTGGAAAGGATGTCTCTAGCTGTAATGAATTCCATTAAATGTTATTCAAATTGATCTATAGAAAATAAGCATTAATGGGTCCGAAATTTTCCAAAGAATGGTTGTCAGCCAACCTGAACCACTGGTGGTGGCATAGTGTACTAATGAACCAGTAAGCCAGATCATCACTACTCACCTCAGGAATTAAAATGTCATCCGTTAGACCGAAGCCATACTGAGGCATCCTTTTTCAAGGTGGATAATTCCTCTTACCCTATGATAGAAGATCCACCAGCGACTCATGGTCTGAATATCTTCGAATGTATTCCTCGATTCCCAAGGTATTAGAAATTTCATCTCTCCAGGTTGCATCTTCAAGGACCAACTATCAGATTCTGGATGAGCAATGCAGTCAATATGTTTTTGGAATTTTTTTCCTAGATAGAGGAGCTCGATCACAGAGCTCAAATCGTGAAGCTTGATCGTAGAGACGGTTCATGGAGCATTGCCTCAGACCTAGTAGACAGAAGTCGTAGAGTGCACCCTCGCTGAGTTGAAGGACTCACTGTGTGATGTGAAGCGGAAATTCCCAATTCACAAAGAACAAAAGTTAGGCGTGTAGAGATTTGCGAATCCAGAGAACAATCTCCAAAAACGCAATGATACAAAAGGAAAAAATAGAAGTAAGCACCCCTATTTATAGGTGATAACCCCCTCCCCCCCCCCCACCATGTTTCATGGTGAATCTGTCCATGGTGAGATTCGTGGAGTTCTCATCCCACACGATGCCTCTCCACATCGTGATCCTACATTGCAACAATTCATTGTGGGTAGCCGAAAATTTTTAGTGATTGACCATAGAACATTGAAACTCGTTTTCTCCTCAGCTCCAAGTCTGAGGGGGGATTTGATGGTGCCAAAATATGGGAAATGAAACACTCTAAAAAGAATAAATCAACTCCAAAATGGGATTCCTCACAAAAACCATTCGTGAAGCCCTGCACCACTTCTGGCGTCAAGCTGGAGCCCCACACCACGGCCTTCATAGAAGAAAAGATGTGGCAGGATTCACAGTTACGACACACATTGACCGGAAGCATTGCACCATGGATGGAGTGAAGTAGACACTTACGGGAATGGAAAACATAACAGAAGCCACTACAAGGGTGGTGAAGAGCACCCATGAAGCTTCACGTTAAGGAGGGTGTGACAATTGACTTTGTGGTTATGATGAACATGACATGATTTGCGACCGACCGCGGAGCACCACATCGATTCATGCTATGTCTTCGGTGCTTTGCACCACCCCTATCCTATAAATACTAGGCTTTCATCAAGCCCAAAGGATGAGTACTCTGATTTTTCACCTTCTCTACTCTCAAATCACGAAGCAACTTCTGCTCTACAAAACATTGAGAAAAATGAGCTCTTCAAGGTACATGAGCCTCGTGGAGCACTCTTCCCATTGATCAAATATGACCTATCTTCACCTAGGGATTCCCATCACAAATCCCATTATCTATAGCAGTGGAAGTATATCCTAAAGGGGGCTCGGGTCTTCATGAAGCACTCATGCTTCGTGATGTACCCTCCATGCACATGTGAACTATATGCTAATGCAAGGTCATTGTGCTTCACAAAGAACATTTCTTCAAAGTGCTCTTCTTCTCTAGGAACCCTTGCTTCATGAATTCGTACTTAATGAAAGTCGCTTACACTACGTGATGTTCCCTCCATATGTAACTTCTCCCAATGCCTATGCATGGCCACCCCAATTCGCGATGCATACCCCTTCGCGAAGCACCTCCACTACATAGAGAACTAGATTTTTTCAAGGCCATTTCCTATGAATTCATTTTCATCACAAAACCCTCTCTCATATGACCTTCTTGGTTTGTATGATGTGTTTCCAAGGTCCCTCAGGTAGTGTTACACATTTCATTTCATACACATATGCTTCATCGTGTAGGAACACTAACGGATATTACTTCTCTACATAGCCACACTAACGTGATCCCATCAATGGATTAATACACATCAATGCACTTCCATGGCATTGCAAGTTCCTTCCCTTCACCAAGGGTTAATGTGTGATAGTTATGTATGTATTAGGGGTGCCAAGTGAAACCACATTGATGGATCTATAGAACATTAAACTGCCAATAAACATCATGCTTAGAACATAATGTTAAATTATGGCCTCACCCTGTGTAATACTTGTGTGGTGCCCTAGTTCGTGTATTCTCTATGACTGCTCATATCCATGGGAGTGAGATATTCCCTTTACGGAATGTGATCTTCTTTTATGCAGTGGTGCATGTCCGCGTGGAAGGGCTACCATCTTGTTTTATGTCCCTAACCATTCTTACAAGAGGTAGCATCCCTAATCACCCTCTATTGTTCAATGTCAAAGACCAAGTGCTGAGAGGGGAATAAGGAACTTTGTTACACTGTGTCTCTTCCTCTGAGATTTTCCACCATTGCGTCTCCATCGTGATGTAAGTCCCGATCTCCATCTCCATGGGCTGCAAACAATGTGTAATCCCCTGTTTAATCATTGGGCTCTACCCACATGTAATACCTGCTTCTTTACCAGTGTACACACCTTTCTCAATGTGATTTTCAGGTCTTTGATGCGTCTTGTTTCTCACACTGAGCATGAATCACATGGGATTAGAGTAAGAGTTGATCATTACATATTTACTGGGCTGATTTAGAGTGTATGCCCCAAACCAATCCTGAAATATTTGGACATTGATCCATGTCGACTAGAAAGGGTATGTAGGTATACTTCTTGATTATCAATCCCAAAACCTCCATTGGTTTCAACCCCATCACACTGGTTCACTCTCATGGGACATGACGTTAAACTACATTCAACATTCCCGAACAATTTGACTTTGATCTTTGTCTCATAGCCAGGGTACGAAGGAAGTCGCCCTGAGGTTAAATCCTAACACCAACATTGGTTCTGACCCCTTAACATCAGTTCACCTTAATCCCGCATGACATTAAACTGCATCACCCATCCTAAACTACATGGACTCTGATCCCTATATCCTATGCATGGTATGCTGGAACCATAAATGAGGTCCAGGCCCAACACCTATATTTTTTATATCCCCTTCACATTGGATCACTTATTCCCTACATGATGTTAAATTTTATCCCCCCATTTCATCCAGCATGATGATAAATTTTACCCATTCAAACTACATGATATTTCATCCCGGTATCCTAGGATGGGTATGTAGGATGCCTCCATGAGATTCAACCTCAATCCAGTTTTAATCCGTTGTGACCCCAATCGAGTGGTATGTCGTTGTGAACCACATCTAGTTGTAATCATTTATGGCCCCAATCCATCAGCATGTCATTTTTACCCCAATACTGTAGTTAGCCATTGTTACCCTCATCTAGAAGAAATTTGTTGTCAACCCCATACATTGGTAAGTAATTGTACATCATCCAGTGGTAAACCATTATACCGAATCCAGTGGTAATCCATTGTGACCCCAATCCAGCGATAATCCGTTGTGACCCCAATCCATCTGTAAGCCCTTGTGACCCCCATAAATTGGTAAGATTTTATACGTAATCCATCAGAATGATGTTTCACCCCATCCAGCGGTAAGCCATTGTGATCCCATCCATCAGTAATCTGTTGCATCCCAATCAACGGTAATATGTTGTCGTCCACAATAAATGGTTATCCGTTTTATTCCCCTTTACTGGGACCCACATATCTGCTCTATCCTAGTGACGTCAGTACAATACTTGGTCTTATTACCATGTGTAAGTTCCAATATATCTTCGGGTCGATGTCTCATGCCTACACCTTGATTCTCTTCCCCCATCCTGAACTATGTCGACTTTGATTCACAACCTTGGGGATACGTAAAACGCCTCCATGACGTTCAATACCATTACCCCCTTTTGTCTCTTGAACTACAAGAACTTTTTTTCATTCCATGGGGATATATTAGAATCCACCCTGAGGTTCAATCCCATAACCCATGATCCATCGTGGACTCTCTCTCTCTATCTCTCGAGCCTATGGGTTTTCGGGAGGTCATGACCCAATACATATGTTTAATTTTTTTTCTGTCCCATCCATGCACCCATTCTCATGAGATGCCTCCTTGGGGGTCCCATCACACTGAACAAACTATGCAGACTTCAATTCCCTACCATGGGGATACGTAGGAAGTATCTTTGAGGCTCCATCCCAACATCAATTTTTTCCTCTAGTCGGTTCATCTCATTCTTCATCAACATCTCTAAACCATCCATATCCATCCGGATTCTTACATGAGCTGCCTCATCCCGATGAGATCCTGTCACCCACATTTTCACTGCTCCTAACTGTGATTGGGCTACACACTATGTGTTAGGCCCAAAATTGCACCTATCTGATCCGTATTCATTAGTGTTCCAATCAGCCTGATCGGTCTCCATTGGATGCTATAATCCCAGTATACAATGTGAAAAACATAATGAACTGAGTAAAACCTTATAGATATGCCTATGGAATGTAATTCCTCGTAGTCGAAGTGGGATGCCTCGGGATTTCGCGCCCTAGAGAAGGCATATTATAAGGTAATTAAACCTAGTAGTACAAGTGTTCCTGCATCCACACACACCACCGATTTCCAACATGACTAGTCCCATAACTGAAGGTTTATGCCCTTTCAAGACCCCTTGAAATGTCCTGACAGAAGTAGTGTAATTAATCCACTTCCATGAATACATGGCATTGAGAAGAGCTTCACGAACACCATCTTATGTATATGAAGGAGACCTGGACTAGGTAACGAGTTCTGAGGAGGAATCCATGGAAAGAGAGATAGATATCCAATCAACATGTTTCAATCAAGGGGAAAACATCCCTAAATAAGTGATGGATGTCACTCGATTTTGGAATGCGTGAATGCGGGAAAACAATCAGCCCATTATCAATAGACAGCTGCCTGTCCCAATGAAAACATCATAAACAGTTCAATTTTCTAAACATATATCAAACTCTTTATGTCTCTCTTTCCATCAAATGAATGCTTAGCATTTCAAATTCTATCACTTCCACTATAAAAAATTGTTTTCCAAAAAAATATATGTTTATCCATTTTTTAAAAATACATTCATTCTTTTGAAAATTAACCCATTTGAAAAATGTATTAACCATGAACATTTCAAAATATTTCATTGAAAATAAAAAAAATACACCATTTCAAGAAATTAAATAACATTACTAAAAATGAAATATGAAATCCTAGGGGAATTTAATTCCTCTAAAATGCATGTCATGATCGTCTCATTGGATAAACCCATGTAAAAGTGTTTTGAAGATCTTATAAGTTTATCCAATACACTTATGAATCCAAATACCTTATAACTTGATATTCAATATAAAGAGGGTATCTACATATTTTTATGCTCTACCTTTCAAGCCCCAATAATCTTACTCTATTCCGAGATGACATCCCAAATAATAGAAAATAATGAATTTAAAATCCAAGTCCTTCAAAACTGATTACTACATAATAAAAATGGAAAGGATCAAGCTAATACCACTATTCTAAAACATTATTTTGGATGGAAAAAACTGATATTATTTTTAATGAACCATTTATTCTCATTGTCATAAGAATATAATGAATAATTATTAACCTTTAACAGTCATCCCCAAGATTCCAAAGGGTAGAAATATATGGTGATTAAATAAATGAAAGACAACTCAACCGATTCATTAATATAAAATCCACAAAAAAGAGTTCTATAGTGGAGTACAAGAAACTATCAATGTAAACATAGTAAGATAAATAAATGAAAATAGAATATAACAACAAGAATCCATGATCTATAATCTCCATGATACAAAAACACATAACATCCCCAGTATCATGATGTGGTTAAAAATAGGTTTGATTCTAAAACATTTACCATTTCTTGATGGATATAACCTATAAAACACCAATGTTCCAAATTATTTGTGGTTATAAAAACATATAGGATTTAACTAATGACTTCCCTACTCACTCTACTAGGATGGAAAAGTTAGAAACATTTATATAAAAAATATTATTTAGAAGTATTTTGAAAAATAGTTTTTAACTAAATATAAACAACTTACAAAACCATTTATAACCATATGTACAGACGTTCTATTATAACCAATTTTTAAAGGGGTTATATTTACATAAAAATAACCAAATAAGGCTTATAATGCTTTTCCAATATCATCATTGCATACCCATTCTTGGATTCACAACACACCCACACATGCATTTTTCCTTCTGATATTTCAATAATCATGAGTTGTCACATGTATAACCACCATGTTACCAAAAGATAGAAGCCCATTATCTAGAAACTCATCATTTAATAATCAAGGATAAAAAGCATCATTCAAGACCACCAATTTTCCATATTTTTCCAAACACTCAGTCAAGAATGATTATAACAATCAACCAACATATAAATCAAAATCAATTACAAAAAAATTAATCAATTTGAAACAATAAAATTCAGTAATTAATAAGAGTATTCGAGAGTGATTACTCCTTCCTACACTATTTTTATATAAAAAAAATTAGGGACAAAAACACAATAAATATTGTAAAAAATCTAAGAAAAAACCACAGTTATATTATGTTATCAACAATGAGACCAAAACTCATAATATTTGGCATCCATAATTTATACCTACCTTTAACGGGCCTAGATATGAGCATTCCTAAATTGAAGAGATGTAGATCTATGTAGATCTAAGAAAACGTTACATGAATTAAGAAGAATGATGACAATTCTCCAGAAATAATATTCTTAATGTTATGGAAAGGATCCAGATTTATTCTCTTTCTATAAGGAGAGGTTCTCCAACCATCAATGGAGAATAATACTGAGTTTGGAACACAATGGATGAAAGGATGAGGGATTTATAGTTAAAAATGTGTGAGACCCACGTTTTTGGGATCTCACTTTGACCCCGTTCATGGTTAGTCTGCACTTTTGGACAAATCATGCACTAATCGTGTGTTTGAAACTCCCTAGGAAAAAACATTTATAGACTCATTTCATGCCTCTATAACTGTGCACCCAAAATGAAAAATCTATTGTCAAATATCTGCAAATCAATATGGTTTATCCTAGTATTCCACATGGTTTAGAAAAATGTTGTGCATCACGTTATCCTTTACAATGCCCCCAAAAACCTTCCACGAAATCTAAAAACTCTCATAACATTCTCTCTTATATGTTAATACCTAAAAACCAATATGAAATGGTGTGTACATAAAACTGGGGGAACTACATTGATAAATATGGATGGATAAATAATTGATATAACATTCAATTTAATCAATAAAGTAACCATAAAACGCATCCATGGATAATATAATTGAAAAAATATCATGAATTATAATAATTTAATTCTAAATAATGGAAATGAGAAATATTTTATGCCATATCTCATACATCATAAAATCACTACCGTTATGACCTTGTTCAAAAAGAGGTAAAACTATGGTTAGTTATACAAAAAAATCAATTTACATTTGGAAAAACAAATTTTCTCAAGGAAATTATCAAGGAATAGAGGAGCTATATAATTATGGGACCCAACCTATCACTACATGTATAATTCATTCATCCCTTATTGAGTAATAAATTAAATTTATAAACAATATTCCCAATTAAAAAATATTTATATTGAGAAAATAATATATATTTTCAATACTTCCCAGGACAGTCAAATTACATTAAAAATAAAAAACAATATGTATAAATGTTATATATAGATATAGAAATAGTCATACCCCTCATAGAAAGATTATGGGTATTTAAAATAAATGTAATATACATAGATTATAATAATATTAATATTTAATGAAGAATATAATGACCCCTATCTTAATCAAGATATGGGAGAAGAACAACAATTCATTAGTAAGAAAATTAATTATAAAATCATGTATTTTAAGGAATATATGATAAAATGTTTTATGTAATATAAGAAAAAATATAAAGATTTAAAATAATATGTCATATATTATTATTATTTTTAAACCCTTTAAAAACTCATCAAAGAAGATAACTATGTAAAATGGTTATGGTGGTTGGATATCTACTAACACGAAAAATGTTATGAAAACATTCTATTTTTTGTCTATAAAGAATGTTGAAAACCAAAAGTTCATAATAAATTTGAATGATTTTTTAAAATAATATAAAAATTAAAATGTGTCATTAAATTTCTTTTATATAACATGTTATTATTAAAAATTGTTTTTTTAATTTTTTTGTAAAATATGGATGTTAAAAAATAAGTTCGATCAAATAGATAAATAATATCATAAATTTTTCGTGATTTGGCTTTAAATAGTAATTTGAATTGTACATTTAATATAAATGAAATTATCTATTTATATTAATTTTAAATACATAAATTTGTATTTGAATGAAACAAATAAAAATAAATGGGTGTACAAGAATAAATATATGCCAATAATTTTACATTTCAGATGAAATCCCACTCAATGATCTCTCTGTTGAGCTATTTTTAAAAAAAATAAACAAAAAAAATGAAGAAATAATACATAATTAAATTATATATCATGGATAATAGTGTCCTTACTAATACATTTAAGAATAATTATACACCAATGAATTGAAATTGATTTGAATGACCCTTTGCCTTATTAAACCCATTATGAAAACACACATTAAACTCATAATAATGAATATAAATATGGTATAAATTTATTTTATACCTCTCGGAATATTTATAATTTAATATATCATCCTCATATAATGTATCATTTCTATTCATCAATAATATTTTATTATTACCATTATATAAGGTGTTATTTAATTTATTTTCGCAATGATGTTTTATCATGGATCTTCTAGTTCATTGCATAGAAATTCATTCACTCATATAGAATATAATATTGATGTTATAAATTTCACATTTATTCATTATATATATTTTTAGTTTCATTCTTGGATGTTGGAAAAGAAAAATAAATATCATCACTTTGTGGGCATGGTAGGTTGTACCTACAGATGAGAAATCTTTTCATTTCCTTAATTTCTGAATGTTCAATGAAGATAATGTTATACTAAATTTAAAGAGTCAAAAATTTTCGATAAGTTTCATATATATTAATTTTTTATATAAGTATGAATACCAATGTGAATTGGATATGGATGAAAAGTTATATCATTTTGTGAGTCGGTAGTCGGCTATACACAAGAGTAATGGTTTTGTTTCCAATTTTATATAGAAAGGGGTGGATATATATTATTCAATAAACATAATAAAATTTCATTATTTGGGAGATATTGGTATTATTATATTGAATTTTTTCAAATATAGTTAAATGTTCTAAAAGAATAAGTAACAAATTAACAAACATGTTGAATATTATTACCTTCTCTATGAAAAACCTCTTTTGTGTTAGAACTTAATCCTGGAAGGGATGAAATATTCCTATTAAAAGAATCTCTAGGTCATGGGTAAGGATCAAAATAATGTATTATGACTGTTCTGGGATGGGTTAGGAGGATCATGATGTGTGGAGTTATAAAATGATTTGATATCCTTTTACAGTATATGGAATGGAAAAACATGGAATTACTTTAAACAACAAATAATATATATATCATAATCATGTCATGTAGATCATGGACCCCCCCAATTCTAATATTAATGTATGATAATGTTGAAATAAATTCAAAAAATAACATTTATACAAATATTTGGATAAATTTTTTCTTTATCTTCATGTTAAACAATATTATAGTCATTTTCTATTTTAGAGGGACAATTTAAAATGTTTTCATGATTATTTAATTCTATGACCAAAAATTAAATTAGATTAATAATTTTTTATTTAAATTATTATTAAAAAAGAATAATTAAGTTTTACTATATTTATATTATATAATAGATATAAATTACATCATATATAATAACATAATAAACCGTGAAAATTACATTTAGTTGAATATTTATTTAATAGTATTAATTTTTTTACCTTGAAATAAGGTAATAAATTAGTTTCCGTAAATTATTTTAGTCATATAATTATAAAATTAAGTGTTTTAGACTATATTATAAATAAAACATAAATGTAATCTTTCAACCATTCCATTAATCTCAAAACATGAGAAATAATTTTTAATTTGAATTAAATATTACTAATCATCTCAAATATCAAGCTTCGGATCCCAAATTCAATATATTGTTTAAAAATTCATATTATAACTCCCTTTTTTTGAAAAAATAGTATCCCATTTGGATAAATGTGTTATTTTTTTAATTTTAACCAATATCTCTTTATATTAATGTTGTGTAATGATGATTTTACACCATCTTATATAACATATTTTTAGCTGTTTCTGAAATTCCTGATGCAAAAAATTAATCAAATATTAATATATAAAATTAATTATTATAATTATGAATATTTATTCAATTCATATATGAATAATAATTTAATTTAAAAATTAATCTTCAAAATCATTTGAAAAACTATTTTTTAATGAAATCTATTTCGAACGATATATTGATAATATATTTTCTATATGACTATTAATTATTATTATATAGATTTAAATTCATATTTATATACTTATAATATATAAGTTTTATTTTAATCATTTATGTATTATTTTAATTAGTTTAAATTTAAATACATTATGTAATTTAAATGGTTTCCTTGAAAAAATATGTATTAAGAATAAAAATAATCTTATATTAGAATCATCTAAAATAGTGATACTAATTAAATTAATTAGAGTATTTCAAATTAAATTTCTATGATATAATGTTTAATAGAAATAATAAATATAGTTGGAATTTTATTTAATTGATTTTAAGGAATGAAATGATAGTTTTCAAAAATCATTAATTTTTCCAATTCATTGAAAAAATCAGTCCTTTCAGAAAATTATCAAAAATTCACTCAATGATAATTATAATATGGTGATTTAAAAAAAATCATTTTTTCATACACATTTATTAAAAGTATAACAAAATCATGATATTATTAAATAATGATAAGAAATAGAACCATTTTTGAATGAAATTATTTTTCAACTATGAAATTATTTTACTAAAAATTGATTAATTATTAATTATAAATTTTTGTTTTTAAATTATATAAATTATTTTGAAATATTTTTAATAATATTGTAAACCTATACATTTTTACTAATCCATTGTCATTATGGTTAAAAAATAATAATAAATTTTTATGATATATAAATTTTCAATTAATGCTTGGTTCTGAGTATTGTATTTGCTATCAAAAAATTTATTCATACAAATTATTATAATTTTATATTCTCCCCTCTCCCTTAAAAAAACTATTCTTCAATATTTTAAATTTTGATCATTAATTAGGGGCTAGAAATTTGAAATATTATGTTTTCAAAATCCACATCTTAATCCTGTTAAATAGAACACCACCATGGATACCAGGAAAGTGGAAATAAATGTTCATATGAAATAATAAAAAGATTAATTTTCCAAGTTGTATAAAATTACACTGAAATGAAAAAAACATGACTGAACATAAAAATAAAACCAATGGAAAAATATAGAGTAAAAGGGATCATGGTCAAGGCAATGTTAATGGCCATTTAACCATAAACATTTTATGGTTGATAAGACTATTGATTCTTATGAAATGAATGTAAATGTATAATTTTTTTATTTCAATACCCTCTTAATAATGTTGATGTATTGTTTTTTTATATTGATCATGAAAACAAAAAATAGTATTATTGGATATGATTTTATTTAAAAAAAATTCTTTGTTTGTTCATCGATCAATTTCCAATTCTTCACTTACTCCAACAAATTTATATTGAGGATCAAATACTTTCACCTAAAGAAAAAAATTATATACTAACCAGAGAAAAATATGAATAAAATAATTTCAAGTGAATCTATTTATTTCTCAATTTTTACCAAAACACAATTGGTTATCAAGAGTTTTTAAATATAGTATAATAAAATCAAATAACACTATAGTAACCCTCAAAGTACAACGTAATACATCACATAAATATTTTTAAAAAATATACATGCATAATATGTTTTCCCAAATAAAATATAAAAAAATTTAAAAATATGGTCACCAATTTTCTAGAATCAAATTATAATTTTTCACTTGAACCACATAATGTGACACTTCATTTCAAAGAACAAATATATGAATACCTTAATCTCCATACAGCATACAAAAAATATAACCACTATAAATAATTAACAATAACCTTATTCCATAAATCAATATATATTTTATAAAATATATTCCATGAATCTGAAAATGTTGTAATCTCTAGAATTGATTAATTTATTATTAAATAATTCATCATTTTCAATGTCAAAAATATTATAATATATACATCATTAATTTCAATCATCTCTTCATCCCATCTAAACATTATTTTATAAAGAACATGAAATTTGAAAGGTATATCATTCACATATTTGTCTATTCTTCAAATATAACACAAAGTCAATTCTGTTGGGTAATAGTATCATTTAAATTATTCTATGAAGTTTTTAATGAAATTCTATTTTTCAATAGTATTCATATGTTTCATGAATAATATAAAAAAAATTATATAACATATCTACAACCAAATTATAAAATCCATATTCCAAAAAACGTCAATAATCATACCATATTGATTGAAATGGTATATTCCCGTTATTGGTCTAGTATTTAACCCATATATTAGGGTATTGAAGTAGACAATTCCAATGCTCCCCAACCAAAAAAAAATTAACTCCTTCACAATATGTCATTCTATATTGATAATTTACACATATAAATCATCTCAACATTCTATTAAATATTTCATGAAGTGACACTTTCCTCATTTTTGACATCAAGTAAATTGAACCTAATTTCTTCCATGGTCTCCAATATAGATGATATAAAATTAAATATCCACATAATCTATGACGAGATTGATATTTATTTACATTGAATGTTTTTAATCATATATAATGATAACACAATATGAATAATCCCAATATCATTCAATCAAAATTTTATCCCATGTAGTTTCTCATAATCACCAAATTTTGTTTCACACTCAAATTTAAAATTATTCCTTATGGTTAAAACCTTCATTTGAAATCAAAATGTATAGTGTGAGAAATATTAATCTCATTGGGAAACTAAGAAATAGTATTCATAGGATGTCTTAATCATAAAACATTATTTTCAATCATAGACATATTAGGTTTAAGCTAGGTAATTCTTTGTCATCATCTATTCAAATACATAAATTTGGATCATAGAAGTTTGAAATTAACTTGTTAATATACCTTGGTTATATAAATCCAGCTGAATAAGAAGGGAATGTTCAATGTTCACTATAATTATGGTTGGGATATAGTCTCCAACCATATTCGTGGATATTACCCATAAGTGTTTCCATTTCAATGTTGTGACCACATAGAGTTCTGAAACATGTGTGCATTAATAGAAAAAATCACATAATCTCTCCATTTCTATAATATCTATGAAGTTATCATACAATTATAGCTATAATCAAAGTATGTCATAAGATTTTATTTTCTAATATATGATTTACTAAATCATGTTCCCAATGTTACTACTAAAAATTCTTTAATTCCAACTATAACAACCCCAACTCCATTATCCTATATTTGGTGTCTACTTTATAATATTGAAATATATTCATGATATTTTATCCTATATTATTAATTAATTTTATATTCATTCTAAACTACAGACACACATTGATCATATTTTTTATTTTGATGACAAAAAATCATGATGAGAGTAATTATTCAGAATATTTATGCTCATTCAATGATTTTTGTTCTTCATATACTACACAATGGAAATAAAATATCAGTGAGATGAAATTAATCGTATCATTATAGTATAATGAATTATATTCTGAGTAAAAATGTTAAATTCAATTTTAGGTCTCTACCTAATTCATTACATATTTCTGAGATATTACCTAGAATTCACATTATTAAATTCACAATGACAATTTAGGTTTATATAATTAATGATTTGTGTCATAAATAATTCCTTACAACCCCATAAATATATAAAGTGGATACATCTAATTAGTATGTGTTTTTCCCATAATATAATTCTTCTAAAAGAAAACATGTAATTATCAAGATATATCATTATTACTTTCAAATTGAAATTTTTTCCCATAAAAATACTTAAACAATCATAAATAATTTAAAAACATGATATGAAAACAAAAATCTGAGTATGGGACATAGAATGAATTAAATAAATATTAAGTCCATGAATACCAATAAATTTTATAATTTTCCAAAATAATATATGGTATCGAAATAAATTTTTTACTTCCCATTACATCACCTTCAATATCCAATATTTTTAATAATAAATTACGTAATTAATAAAAATGAAAAAAAATAGAACCCATAATAGTTTATTTTAAATCACGAAAAATTCATAATAACTATTTCAAAATGTAATAAATTTTACCAATAAAAGTAGAATATATTTACTTTTAACTGTGATATCACTATATTAACATTACAAATAAACATATTTTAATGAAAATACTTTTATTGATAGATAAATAATACATTCAACATGGAGTATTATTTTTTGTATCAATATTTCATATGATGCAACGACCACATTTACACATGAATACCTTGAGCAACCATCATAGTGACTGAATTCCCATAGAGCCTTATTATTTATTTATTTTTGATAATCCATATTTTATGGGATTAAGATAAAACCATACATGTCTCATTTTCTTTGTGACATTACATGACCTGGAGCTCTTAAGAGAATTCAACCCGACTATGGAAACCTGAAAGTAGCCCTCCCCATCATCTTCATCAGGATAATATCTACAACATTTCATATATGATTCGTAATAATTCTTTTGAGGATATTAAAAATATTAGTACTTATAAACATTTCTAGAACCTCTCATTCTTCCGAATCTGATTGCTCTACTCCGGTGACTGCACCTTCTCTAAATCATCCTCTTGAGGTTGATCATTGTAGAATATTATTGGGTTTCATCTACGTATCACATTTCCCGATATCCATGAGGACACGTTATGGTTTGGAGGTGGAAGAAAGGACTTAAGGTGACAAAAATGGTTTACTGACGCTATGTCATGGGGGACTTTAAGGCATTATAGAATACATTCCCATACCGGTGGCACTTAGGTGAATAGTTCTGGCTACAATAGTATCAAGCATTACGTGCTACTGTACCTACCATAGTGCCTTCTACAGTAACTGCTATAATAAAAAATAAATATTCCCCTTACTGGATTCAATCCAGAGTCATGTGATGCACTTGCATAGTATTCTCCAACTAGGTTGGGGCACATTATTTGTAACAATCATATAGTAAAATAAAACAACTTTCACATTTATTCAGAAAATAAAAACCATATAATATTCTAATAATCATTTAAGAGATACCTAATTAGTTGATTTTATCCCATATTTAGTACAAATATCTTATTATATTCATCTTGTTTCTTATTATATTCTTAATCACTTAACTTCATCCCTTTATCTAATGCATTGGATATGTATAATGGGCTCACCCTTCCATGAGTTATTATAGGACTACCTTTCTTTGGGTAAAAACATAACCATTCATACTCAACTTATTATAGGAACACCTTTCATCATAAAAATTCCCATGAACCATAACATAATAATAACACATAAAATATATAATAATAATAACATTATTTTCACCAATAATAATGAATTTATTAATATTTATATATCAATTTTTCAATAATACAAAATTTTAAAGAAAAATCCTTATACAAAGGGAATTATTATTTTTCTTTGATGAAAAAAATGAATTTTTGAATCGGTTTGGTTTTCTGTACGGAATGAAAAAACATTCCAAAAAATATTATTGTGAAAATACATGGAATGAAAGAAAAACATGACATTAAAATATATATATATATATATATATATATATATATATATATTATATCCACTTATAAAATATATAATGTAGAATTTTAAAAAAAATACTTGGACATGGATGAAAAATATATGCAAGGTGATGTTTCATATATGATTTTAAAAAAAAATCTCTCTTACAATGAGTCAGAATCCGCATGTATATTCTTTATTGTCGCAAAATAAAGCTGGTCACCATCTAAACAGGCACCAAACCCACCCTGTGACAAAAAATGTATGGAGTTCCTGATCCCCACATGCTGGGACAAGTTCCTGGGTATCATAAAATGATGTTTGGGAATGATTTACTTGATTTTATAAACATTATAGAAGAAACAAATCGAATGTAACAAATATAGATTTTTTCAAAACAAACAATATTTAAAAAAAATTAGAACTGAGTTACATCATTTAAAACAACTCTCAAAGACTATAAAAAATGAATAAATGAAAAATGAATAGACCTAGAAACTCCATGTGGTATGATGAACCACCCATAAGCCATCTCTAGAACACCACATCACGATGGACTGCAAATAACCCGAATCATTGGCACAAAATAATTACCCAAACCAAAGAAAAATAACAATGTATACTTACAACAAAATCTGTAAGTATGGTGTGCGACAAAACCAAGTAGGTTACCACCACTATGATATTCCATGTGATAAACATTCAATGATGGAAATCCTGCATGTATTTATAAACATGAAATGTTATTCAGAATAGTAAAGATACGAAACATGAAATAAAATAATTTTTAAAGTGGGCTAATTTAAAGATTCAACACTTTTAAATAAAAATAACAGAGATTATAGATTTCCCTTCCCATCATACCGTATGTTTAAGATAAGCAAAAATAATACAATGAGCACATGTAATGAGAAATAACCCATACACACTAGCTCAATGTGGTTCCCAGTAACCTCGTCTCTTAGTGAATGTAACCATCACAATATATGTTCTTGTGAAAATGAGCCACAATTAGGGATCACATATATAACCTAGTGGTCCCCCATCATTATAATCATCATAGATTAGATAGTGTTTTTATTGTCAAACATGATACGTTAATCTCAGATCTAACCCCATGGGATCACAAGAATACTAGTACACATCCACCCACCTAGATACACGGGTTTCCCTTTTGTTCTCAAACAAGTTCAACAAAATAAGGAATTATAATTTTCACATGAAAATTTAAAATAATCATCAAACATTCAAAAAAAATAACTCATACATGTCACATAAAACTCATTTTACAAGGAAAATTCATTTTTCACATCATACTCACATAAAACAGCCACCAAACATGTTGTATAACATTCATTCAATTTAAATAAAACATTTCTGTAACATGTGATATATTATAAAAACAATGACATCTTAAATCACCACATTAACATTCATAAACACATATTAGGTGAACACACACTCAAAAACAGTATATGTCCCTAATTTTTCCACTGTGATTATATCAACAAATCATTTACAATTTTCATAAAACAATCCCAAGGGGTATAACCTTGTTTTGCACAGAAAACCCATTTCAAACCCCTATTTTTAGGACAAAATCACACCAATACCAATCCAAAATAGAATAGGCAGACCTATAATCATTTTTAGACCACTATCAACTATTATAAAATCAAATCTAATAATAACACATATGATAGATTTGAAAACACACATTTTCATAAAACACTCTCAAGAAGTATAACAGGGTATTATGCATATAAACCAATCCAAAAAACCCACTTTTTAGTCCCACATGATAGTAAATAATTATCAAACCAAAATTGGAATCCCCTTTATTAAACTACTAAATCACTTCTATATTTTATAAAAATACCACTGAAGATATCACATGAGTTACAATTTAAAAGTACACAACGTCATAGTAAAATTTATCTTTAACACCAAATTCTTGCTAATGCTCCCAAAAATGGATTCTACACTACACAAAACATTTTATTAAGATAATAAATAAATAAATCAGGAAAACTAACTCATCAATAATTTATTACTCATGGAATCACCTACTGTTGAGTCAAAACTCCCAAATCTCAGTGTAAAACATTAACCACATCACCACCACACCACATGGAAGATTAACCCATCCCTAGACCAAAATATTTTAACAAATATACATCAAATAAAACCCTATGTACAATGCCTAATTTATGGGCCTTTTAGAACATCCTAAAATAGCGAGGAAACACTAAGTAGAAGGAATGAAATGAAGATGGGAACACTTATTTGAAGAAATCGTGATGATTCCCCACCAAAACCACATAAAATATGGGTTCCATGGGATCTTGAGGGAGATTGGAGGCCTCCCATGGCTCATGGGATCTAATGTTTGAATAATGTAATGGATTAGGTTTATTTCAAAGAGGCAAAATTTGAAATTCAGAAAATATTTTTAATGACCTTGACACCTTGCACAGTTTCCCGGCACAGTTCAGTAACCTGTGCGGCCTGTTATGGCCAACAAGAATGTATTGTTTTGCCTCCAATTTCTAGGGGGTTCCAAGGGGAAAACCATTGGGGAACCATAGGAAATTATAGGGTAGGTAAATTCTTAAAAAATGAACTCCATTCACCCCAAAACTCATCTTAATCTTGTGTAAAAACTACATCAACAACATACCCCACAAGTTGTGCCACTAGAAGTGTCACTAATACAAATCAAAAACACCCAAACCTCATACAATACCTTTGAAAAATGGTGAGTCCATGTATCATTAAATACCCTCCCACAAAACAAGTTCATAGATCAACAACACAAGATCCACCAAAATTGTAAACCTGGAACACATGAAAAACATGTGAGATCTAAAAACTAAAAGGGGATTTGAAAAAAAGCATGTAATTTATAAAATGTGTGTGAAAATTCTCCCCATCATAATTTTTTCCTCCAATATAAAGCCACAAAAAGTGTAATGGCCAAAAAATCACAATGAATAGACCAAAATGTACTACACTTCCAATCTTTACCCCAAAAGGCCAAAACACCTCCAGTGATCAATTAAAGAAGGAAAACTCTCAAAAACACAACATAGACCAGTTTCATGAGACGATCAAGCACATTCGGACATTATCTCAAAAGGAAACTCCTCAGACATGTTCTGAATAGGAATCATGAAATCTGCCTAGATGACCAACAACAACGAACAACGTTACACTTATATTACTTAACTAAACGTTTGGGTTATCTCCAATACAAAGGTTTTCCCAAGGTGGATGTTGGTAGTAAGATAGATCGGAATGAGACTACCTAGCGCCAAGCCATAATCATGGAAGGGGATACAAAAATGGTCTCCCCACCAAAAGATGAACCCAAAATTTTTCTAGAGATACGAACATGACAATAACATGTGGAGGCCCGAATAGTCTCCCCTGTACAAGGGGGTTACGTCCATTAGAAATTTCGAAAATAATATAAATAATTCTCATAGTGGGTCACCCCATCAAATGAACCAACCATATTAACTGGACAGTACAGTCAGACAAAAAAATTACAGACAATTCAAAGAGTTGGGATGATCGCACAGTTAGCCCACATGGTATGCGAAACTGTGAATCCATCATGTGGTGTATTCTATCTGCATTTCTTCCTAGTACACTATCACTACTAACCATTCAATAACCATGTTCTAAAACTATCTACACAAATATCAAAACATTTTCCCAAAAACTAAATGGAAACCAAAGGATGAAGTAATGACATTTGATGATAACATAGACATGATGTCTTCCCAGATTTTTCCATCAAACATGGACAACAAAAGAAATATGATGACACTATAGGTTTAATATATTCTCATATTTCATACTAAGGATATGAAATTTTACAACGGTTTGAACGACCCTAGGATGTCTTTTTACTACGCACCATCTTCACTCTGAGAGCTATGGATGGAGCTCAAATGACTGATGCATCTTCAGCTTTGCAGTTAGGCTTTGGAAACCCCCCGAACGGAACTTCTTATTTTGGTTCAATGAAAACAATACCCCGATCTCAGAAGGGTTCATGAAGACATAAAAATTCAAAAATCACATTACCCTAACCCAGGATTTCACTGAAACAAGGGCATAAAAGATGCACACACATCACACCATGTATCTTCGGATGAGAAACAACAGAACGAAATGACACATATAAACACCTTCCTCTAATACAAAGTAATTTGATGTTTTTCTAATGGATACATAGTACAAACATAAAAATGGCTCATAAAAATATCATGACCTTATCCTTTACATTCAAAAGAGGAAAAATCAATAGAAGGTGTCACTAAACATGACAATTGTTACTGGTATAAACAAAACAAGGAAAGGGCCCCCTGCCATGTCCTTAAACAACACACAATTCCAAAAAGTGGCCATAACATCCCATAATGTCCATATTTCCCAAACTGGTGGTTTAACATGTACTCCAACTTCAATGAGACTATGAAGGACATAGTGTCCCTCTCAGACACCCTCCAGACACACATCCACACTAACAACCCTATACCACTTCCACCTTTGAGTAATCAGGTAACATAAGATAATAATGTATCTTTTAACCTTCCACAAGCAATATCCCACTACAAGAGGATCTGAAAAACCATGAAATGAAATTTTGTAGACTCAATATCCAAATATCAAGAAAATTTCCATATATTGATCAACTAGAGGATCTACCAATGACAAAACAATATGGGTTTCACATCAGATGTTCACTAACCCTTAAGGAGGCCATTCCTTATCCAATGAGAGAATCCAAGGACACATCTAAGATGGTCTAATAGTCAATACATACCACAAAAAGGAACCGAAAACAAGAATGGAACCACTATAATGGCATCCCGACAAAATTCTGAGCAGATACCACTTACCATTCCTTTAACCCAACATACCAAAGAAACACAAACCCAAAACACCGATCAAACCAGAGGGGTTCTTTGACACAAATCATCCATGAATAAAAAATTTACAAAAACACATAAGGAACACCATCCCACACAAGTCATCAAGAAACCATGTTTTCCATTAAAATCATCTCTTTGAAAATAATCATTTCAACGGTTAGCGTATCCACCAATGCTACCCAATGGGCCTCACACATGAATGTTTTTGTGCCACACCAGGAACCATTCTAATATCCATCCCTTCAATCATCCAGTTGTGTCGTTAACCATCGATCATAACATATAAATGCACACATTTGGTCTCCCATGGGAATACCAATGGTCAATTTTTTTTCCCACTTTCAAAACCAAAACAGTCAACTAAACCATCCTTTTTTCGCAAGACATCTAACCGCGAAATCAATTCCAATTTAAATCATAAAGAACAATTTATAAAGGAAAATTTTGTAAAATAAAAACTCACTTTAAATCTATTCACATGAATTTAAATAATTTAATCCCTTTAAAACCATTCAATAATTTAGATAACTCTATAGGGAACACTTTTCGAAACCAACTTTAAAATAGTTACTGATTTCAAAAGATGTGTAAACACACCAATTTATATTTCAAAACAATTTTTAAAATTATCTTCCACCATTTAAAAAATTAATACACACCCTCTTTAGTAGAAAATAAATTCAGAAGAACTTTATGCTCCTTAAAACAATTTCATTTTTTCTTTAAATCAAAAATTCAAAAATTCCAACACAAAGAGACAGAAGACATTACGAGAGGAATCTTTTTTTGGTGGGTGACATGGGAATATGGTTGCAGTCCATATTCCAATAAGATCTACATCACAGAGAGTGTTATAGGGAAATATCTCCAGCTAAAAATGGCCTTCCAGGCCCTGTGAGTTCACTGAGACCCTTAATCCATTCCACTTTTCATTTCCCCTAATCATAATCACACCAAGAAAACCAATTGACTCAGATAAATACCAAAATACTCTATTGAGATGAATTTTTTCACGAGGTGTGCTGGCCAGGAACAATACCCATTACCAATATTTCATAACACAACAATCCTAGACCCTGACTATACAGACTCTTCCCCAAATAAAATATCCAAAAGGGTGATAACCTCATTTGATAGAATTTTGTCACCAACTGAATCAGTTCTTCATAAAAACAGGCACAAAACCTAGCCCATGATAAGGAATTATGGGAATTCATGATCACCGTGGGCAGTTAAAAGTGTCCGGGTATTAAAAAATGATGTTTGGGAATGATTTACTTGAGTTCATAAACATTAAAAAATACCAATATAACAAATCTGGATTTTAGAAAACAAACCCACTTTCAAAAAATAAGAAATGAATGAAATCATTTAAAACAACTACCAAAGTCTATAATAAAAGGAGAAACCAAAAATGGAAACCTAAATAACCTCCACATGGAAAGATGCACATCCCTTATTCCATATTTACAACACTTCATCATGATGGACCGCTAAAAAACAGAACCACTGGCACAAAAGCTATACCGAAATCTATGAAAAAAATAACCATGTCTACATACACCTGATGTTATATGTATGTTATTAGGAAATGCCCAGTAGGATACCATCACTATGATATTCCATGTGATGAACATTCAATGTTGAAAAGCTTGTATGTTTTCATAAACATTAAATACTATTCACAATTTAAAGAGATAAAACATTGAATAAAATTAATTTTAATGTGGGCTAATTTAATGATTCAAAACATTGAAATAAAAATACCATATATGATGAAATTTACATCCCAAAATATTGTATTATTATGGTAATCATAAATCAACTAATTAACACAAGCAATTAGAAATAACTCCTAGGTACTAGCTAGTTGTTGGTCCTAGGCACCTCGCATCTCGGAGAATGTAACCGTCACAATATCTGTTCGCATGCACATGATCCACTTGTAGGGATCATACCCATAACCTAGGTCCCCCCATCATCATCATCATCATCAATGTTGAGTTAGTTTTGTCTTAATCACAGTTCCTACTTGAAATTGGGTCCAAACCCAATGGGATCACTAGCATACTAGTACACATCTACCTACCTAGTTACTCGGGTTTCCTTCTTGTTCTCAAACAAGTTCAACATGCCATGAAATATAATTTTCAAATTAAAATACCACTTACACATAAAAAAATCATCAAATTCCCCAAATAAATTTAAAATTAAACTTCTTTCACAAGAACAACTCAATTTTCACATTATACTCAAACCATACAACCCAAAAATGTGTTTCTCACCTTTCTTGCAATTTGATAAAACATTTCAGAAACATGTAAAACATTCTAAAATTGTTTGGAATATTAAATCACCAAATTAATTTTAAAACCCCATATTAGGTGAAACAATTCACCAAAACAGTAAATTTACATCCTTTGACCACTTTGTTTAACTCAACAAAAATTTTTCAATTTTTATAAAACAATCCGATGGGGTAAAACCATGTTTTGGACACAAAACCCATTTCAAAATCCTATTTCCAGGACAAAATCACACCAATACCAATCCTAAATTTTTTATATATATAATCATTATAAAAACACTATAAAGTGTTATAAACTTGACTCGAACAATAATACAAAAGATAGACATGAAAACAAACATTTTCTTAAAACAACCTCCAGAAGTATAAAAAGGTTTCTCGCATAAAACCCATTAAAAACCCACCCTTTATATTCCAACATTACCATAAAGATTTACCAAACCATAATTTTAAGACCATTTCAAAAACTAATAATTTAATTCCATATTTTATAAAACTACCAGAAAAAATATCCCATGAGTTACAATTTAATTGTATAAAAATTCAAACAAAATGTAACTTTAACACTAAATGCTTGATAACGTTACCAAAAATGGTTTTCACCCTAGAAAAAACATATTTTGAACATGATAAATTATCAAATAATGAAATAAAACTCATTAATAATTGATTATACATGGAATCACCTACCTTTTGAGTAAAAACTCCCAAATCATGGTGTGAAATGTCAACCGACCCACTGTTGCACCACAAAGAAGATCAATCTAGCCGTAGGCATAGGATTTGACCAAAAAGAAACCAAATAAAAACCTAGGAACGAATCCTAAATTATATAAATTTTATATCTTCATGAAATTGTTAGTAAAATATTTGTAATTGTATATAGATGAATAGGGGAACACTTATATGAAGAAATATTGATGATTCCCAACCAAATAGTCCTTCAATGATGGGTTCCATAGGAACTTGATGTAGAATGAAGGACTCCCATTGTTGCTGGGGGTGAAGGGGGTAGAAAGGGGAATATTAGGATTATTTATAGTATGAAAGAATTGGAATTCAAAAAATATTTTCAATTACCTAGACACCATGCACAGTTTGGCGGCAGAGTTTAGTAAACTTTGCGGCCAAATCATGGATGTTGTTCTGGCCTCCCAAAATGTGATTTTTTGTTCCCATTTCAGGGGGTATGTGGGTGAAACCAAGGAGGAATTATAGTTCATGGATAGTGGAAGAAATTTATCAAATAAAAGAACTATATTAACCCAAAAACTCAACCAACTCAAGGTTATTAACAACCTCGACAACTTACTCTAAAAAGTGTTCCCACTATGAGTGTCACTAATCCAACTCCAAAAAACCTCATCCTCATACCATACCTTCTAAAAAATAGAAGTCCATGTATTATTAAATACACCAAAAATGAATATCAGAAATCAACAGCAAAATAGGCACGATAATTTCAAACTCGGAACACTCGGATGCCTAGAAAAAACAAAAAAAAAAGGATTTGAAACAAAGCTTGGAATTGAAAATCTGGGTGTGACAATTGTCTTCCTTAATCATAAAATAATGTTAATAATTTGATTGATTTTGAAACATTTAAATTATTATTATTACTTTTAATTGACTTTTTACTAAGTAATGACAATTTATTAATCATTTATGTTCGTGTAGGAAGTTTTCATGATATTTGGTTAATATGTTCAAGCTAAAATTGGTAGTATGACTATAGACAACGAAGTCATCATTCCATAATATTAAAATTATTAATAAGGACATAATCATAGTTTTTATACATAAATTTTTTTATTTAAATATAATAATTAAATATGGTTTTTAAAAAATAACTATAATACAATCATTGAGGTCGTAGATCATATATACACATGAGAAAAGTTTCCATTTTTCAATGATAATTATGAGAAGAAGGTAAATATTATGTCAACACTCCATAATGACAATAATATAGTAAATATAATATTAATTCTTAACATAAACATATATATATAAACCTTTTGACATGGTTATTAAAAAGGAATCACATAATACCATAGAGGTGGTAGCTCACACATACACAGAAATGACATTATCATATTTTAGTGAATTGAAAACTAATAAGGTAAATGATTTATTATCTTTCAATAATTGTAAATATAATATGAATATAATATATGAACCACCTCGAGAAATTAACATATATTCATTTATGAATTAATTTAATTTTATTTATGTCTTTTAAGAAAACTCCACTTTGAGATTATGTTACTAACAACAACGAGTTTTCTTGGGTTACACACAAGTCCGACTTTTACCGAAATTAATATATTTATATAATTATTGAATATAATTTATAACATATCTGTTAAATGAGTTGTAATGAATAATATTTAAAAAATTAATTCTATATGTTCTATATAATTTAGACGTCCATGTAATGTTTGTTCTTGATATGATATAAGAATAAGAATCAAATTTTCAGATAAAACATATAATTTTAAATAAAATGCATTTTAACCACCTTTTATTGGTGATCCATTTTTAAATCCAAAATTTATAACATTAATGTATAAAATATGATAAAATAAAAATATTCTTTAGAATTTTCAAACAAAAATTTAGTATGGAGAAATTTTTGTTGTTTTTCTAATAACATTCATATTTTAATGAATAGTAAAAAAATACAACGAAACTCCTTTTTCATCTAGTTTGTTTTTACAGATATATTTTTCATTTATATTGATTTATAGAGTAATTATACTGTTATATTATCATTTAACTAAATTATGAACATTGGATAAAATTTCAAATAGAAAATTGATATAAAATATATGTATATTTTTGAGCATTTCACTTTAAAACCCTTCTTATTTTTATTTTCTGCAGAATTTATATTAAATAAAAAATTATTCATTTTTGAATTGAATTAGATAAATTTGATTCAATTTTTTTAATCATAATTTCAAAATTAGTTTTTATGATTAATTTAATTTTTAAATATAAAAGTGTTACAATGGTGAAAAAATATTTATCGTAGTAAAAGTAAAATTTTGAAAAGGGTTAAAAATAAAAGTTAAAATCCATAAATAACTAAAAATAAATAATTTAATGGTTTTATGAAGTGTTGATAGAGAATAACCAACCAATAAAACATTAATTACAGGAAAAATGTGTGTAATATATTTCCACGTCAATATAGTTTCATTTTAATATAAAGTAATTAATAAATTAATCATTTTAACCCATCTATCATCATGAATAAATACCACCTCCCCAAAACCATATTTCGACAGAAGAAAATAATTTCCTTAAATATATTCCCAAAACTCTCATAGTCACTCTATAAATTTTAATGTGATCCTGGTATCACCAGAAGTCCAAATCCAAGGCCGTTAAGGTTCTTTCAAGTATGTGATATTTTAGAGGTAATTTTCTCAAAGTGCCTGACTTAGTTTATTTTTATTTTCTACTTTTTTCCTCACCACAATCATACATAAATTAATGATAACACCATAATAATGTATAAACTATATTTTTATGTTTATAAATGAATATCTCATATCCGTGTCGTTTCACATCACATCTTATTTAAAGAAAAAAAATTATTATCTAAGTCATTCTGATTGATCGGCTCTATGAATATTTTTTTTTTGATATTTCTCTATTACGACAATCATGAATGGTATTAAAACTATTTATATTGTTCAATAATATTTTAATATTGAAATTATAACCTATTTAATATTATTTAAATTTTATAGTAAACATAACTTCATTCATTCCATATTGTTGATATACGATAATAGTGTTTGTGGAAGTGTAGACTACCTCCCTGTCATTCTGATTTGATTCATTTCTCTTATACATGGAACATATTATGGGTATATTTAATAAATATATTTAAAATATATGACTTTTATATTATAATTTAATTCTAATATACATATGTACCATTTACTGGTAAATATTTTAATATGACATTGAAATGAATGCAGCGTTCATGCGTACATACGACTTACCATCTTAATGAATATGGCATTTCATTTAAGTCACCAAAAATCATAGATTGTTCTTATAACACATTTAATAAACATATAATATAATTTAATCATGTTTTATATTATGGAGATGATTAAATCATGATCAATGTTATATAAGAATAAAATTAATAGATAAAAAATACTTGAGAAAACTAAGAAATTAACACTCGAAATAGTGATATAATTAAAGATTGTTAACAAACAGGTAATAATATATTATAAAAATATGATATTTAATTTTTTAATCCTTAATATGGTTATATAATAACCATGTAAACCTATTAAAACGATTATATATAATTATAATGTACGATCACCCAAAATGTAATCACATAGTAATAGTTAAATTTTCAACTATTACTAATCCAAGATTATTTTCCTGTAAGTGTCTATTGGGAAATCATTATCATCCATGAAGAAACATCATAAAAATATTATTCAAAATATTATTAATATTCCTTGAAAATTTTGTAATGTCATTTTTTTATTTTTTATAAAGCATTTTAATGTAATCCTTCTGTAATTTTCAAAATGATGTACTTTTTGACATTTTTTACAAAATTACCAAAATAGTGTACCATTTTAATTTTAAAAATCAAGAATTTATTTCTTCCCTCATGAATCCATGATATTTTGATGCTTCCCATAAAAATTTACAAGGATATTTTTAATATGAAATGATTTCTTTTATAATTGGGTGGAATTTAAATGATGTCAAAGTAAAAATTGGAAACAAAATTCAACTAGTTTTACCAATTTTATTAGACTAATTTCAACTATGTCAACATTAATTGTTGGATTTTATTCATAAATGAGGATTATTTATTATGATAAATTCTTCAATATATTATTGAATGTTTATGATATATTTTACTATGGATGTTTTATTTTGAAAATAATCATTTTTTATAGTTAAAGCATTAACATTTATTATGAAAATATTAATATTAATTTTAATGTTACATTTTACCCCTTTCATACAGTAAATGAATTCGACACAGAATGTGATTGGTGGGGTCTCTATATCCCCTCTATTCCATTATGCAATCCTTTATTATGATATTAGTCTTTAATATTGGATGTGATTATTTGACAAGTAGAATATTAATATGAATTTTAAATGGAATTTTTTAATTTATTCATTCTATATTATGATAAATATTTTTAATAAATGAATTTTGTTAATTTTTATTTTATTTACTTAAAAGATTATTATTAATTATGATATCTTATAATATATTAATTTCTCATGCTAATAATGTGAGATGAACCCTTTATTAGGTTTCATTTTCTTTGGATGTAAATATCTTTAATGTCATTCTCAAAGGATAATCCATAACGTATTTTATTATTTGAATTTTAATTTATGGTTCATATAAGCAATATATATTCCATGACTCTTAAATTGATCGGTAATTCGGAGTCATCTTCATTATAGTCTAGAAAATGTGTTATAATAATGAATCGTCTCTGTGCTAATGTGGTCGTGTCACTATAGACAATATTAGAGAATGTTTTGAAATAACCTTGGAATATTGATTTTGAAAACAAATATTAGGGATAAAACCCATATGATTGAATTTGAGGATATGTATATAATTATTTCCAGGAATTTTGGTTATATGGAGATTATCTTGGTATTTCTAGTAAATAAATCTATTTCAGGATAGTAATTGTGTTCATGATTCTAGAATAGATATTCCTCGGATTAAATACATTGATAAAGTGTTACAGGCTAGACATAGGGTAACCTGGTATATGACAATGGGCCTTACTGCACACATTGTTTGAAACTCCTAGGGGATATTATTAAGATAAATTATGTTTTCTTTAAAAAAAAGTTCTGAAATAATTAAAAGTAAACATGTCCTCAATGGAACCATGTTTCTGATATAGAGATTAGTTACTCCTTAATTATCAAGTTTGGTTATGTGATTCACTGGTCCTATGATTATACATTATGTTATGTTATAATATTGTGTATTACATTGTTTATAAATGGTTCATAGTGGAAGGAATGGAGATATTATAAATGGATGTAATTCATGTGAGTATTTCCCTACTATGAAAGATAATGATAGTAGAGTTAGTGATACATCTAGTTCAAAATAGCTTATAACCAGACTGGGACAAGGGACTCATGTTATGAATAATAAACATACCAATATGTATCATCCAAACCCAAAATGTGGAGGGACAATGGTAGAAAACTCCATGTGGAAAAAAAGTCATCGTTAAATGGGACTAAAAATTCTTTTGTATATGTGTCATGGGTAGGATCCGTTGTGAAAATATTTCTTGCTTTGGGGAGTAAAAAATGGGAAGAAGTTGTTATGGATGTCTATATTTTGTTAGGACAAGTAGATAAATAGTGGTCATTAATTCCAAACATGAAATAGGATGAAGTGTTAGAAAATATGTATTGGATGTAATCTAAAGAACTATCCTTATAAAAATAAATTCCACATGATCAATGAGAGGATATATGGAGGAAATTTATGAGTCTAAGGAAAAAGTATGATGATAATATTTCCATGAATGAAGAAATGATCACATGAATAGAAATACATGTTTTAGACTACATTGATATGGAAACAAGGAAGACTGATCAATTCATTATTTGGTTAAAACCATTATTCCAATGTGAACTGGTCTCATAATCTATCTCATCATACTAATATGTAGTATAACGTGCTATCAAGATGAAAAATGTTTTCTCAATGTCTTATGACATTACGATAATGATTGATAAGAAGATAATATTGGAGAAATAGATGTATCGACGGAAAAAGATAATTAATCATCTTACTAAATGTGATAATTGGGGGGAAAAATCTCAGTACATTTCTGAATGGAATGGGATTTTGTTACTTGTTTGGAAAGAAAGGCCACTAGTCTCAAGGTTTTAAGGGAAAGAAAGAAGTTATAACATCCCTTATATTTTTTACACACATAAACATGATTTATTACATAGTCTTAACTTGATACAACATATAATATTGAGTGGTCTAGTGTATTTGTGGCTTAGGAAAATTGAATTACAACATAGAACATAAAACATGCTACATCTTTATTGAAAAAATTCTTTAAATAGCCACAATATTCCCTAATACTTTGTATTTCATTGGATTACCTGAATAGATACATGCTAAAAGGGCAACCTATAATGCCTAGTAAGGGATTAAAAAAGGAATTAAATGAATAATATAATACATGTTTGGAAATAGTAATATAAATGGATCATAATAGGAACATGAACATAAAGGCATGATATACCATGATTATTATAACATGGAAATATGACAACAACATTTAACCTGATATTATCAGGAGTCACAGATCATTGCAAATGGATAATGATTAAACCCTCATTTCACATGAATTAGCATGAGTAATCCCTTATTTCACTTGAAATATCAAGATAGTAATCTTTACCTAATGCACTGGAGCACAATCTGGGTGCACCCTTATTAATCATTTCATTTCATGCATATGTGATCCACATGGATCTTACACCATGGAATAATTCAACATCGTCACATATTCCATGATAAAGGAATGTGGAATAAATACATGAAACTATATATTAAATATGAAAATTTCTATAAATGTTAATACCCTTGATATAGAATTGGGCATCGTATTCACTAAACATTGACTTTGGAATAGAAAATTGAGGTGAAATTTCTACAGCATAATGATGTAACATAATAATTCATAAAAATTGTTTATAAGAGAGAAAGTGGTATCCCATCATATTTACATGAGATTGACATTAATGGGGTCATATTGATAATTTTCTAAACATATATAATGGAATTTATGTGTATAATTTAATAGAATTTCTTTATTTTAAATGAGGAGGGAGAAATCCCGTACTGAATTTCGGCTTTGTAACGGGTGAACATGGGAGGCACTAATGAGATAGAAATGGGACTATCGTCATTATAACATATAGAGGGAATTATGGGGTAGGTGTTAAGTCATACCCCAACATTTATAATTTCAAATAAAAGGTCATAAAAGTATTAATAAACATCTTTAAAATGTGAAAGGATGGAATCCCTTACATGGAAGTGTGATCCCAAAGGCTTGGGAGGGGATTGGGAGAGGTTTATCGGGAGTTTGGGGAAACTATGGTGGGTATTAGAGAGAGGAGTTAATTGTTTATTTGACATACATAGGCTTTCAGTGAAGAGGAAGTTAGATCTTAGGTGAGTTTATATAGAAAAAGATATGGAATTCTTTATTATTTTGGGTTTGGACACAACACATTAATCTAATCAAAACCAAAAACCAAACCATTATTTTTCCTCTGGATTTTTCTAATGGGGAGTGGAAATAATAATTTTATTTGTCCAATTTCCAAACATATTAAAATATTAGTCGTGCATATGTGGAGGTAAGTCACACTCTGAAGGAAATCAATTTAAAAAGATAAAATGTTTTATAAGTCTTTGAGGGTCCACTAAAGCATTGTAAAATAAACCAATAAAATCTAAAATAAAACTATTTTTAATTTAAAACATATGTAGGCATAAAATATTGTATATAGTATTTCATTAAATAATTATTGGGTCATTATGAGGCCATAAATCCCATTATACATTTAAAAGGTATATAATTTTTACCCAACCTATCCGACTGTGTCAAAACTTTTTTAAAAATTATCTGTTGGATAATACGACATCCAAATTTCAAAAATAAAATTCATTTTATATAAATATTTTAAAAAATATGTGAATTTTAACTTTTCAAATAAAAACAGACATTTATCTAAAATTCATGGGTTTTGACAACAGAAAGCTTTCAAACCATAATAAAAATTACAATTGTATTCCTAAATATCATACGATCACTTATATATAATAAAATGTAATTTAGAAAAAATATTTTATTAAATATATTATTTTATTAAATGATACATTTTTTGATCATAAAATATTTCTTAAATGAATATTAACTAAATAAATATTTTTTCTGTTAAGACTATTTGCATTGTTATACTAATAAAATAAACGTAAATATTCTATACAGAAATAATGTACATAATCCTAGTGCTACGGTCTTGTTACATAACTCCTTATAACACCCACATAAGACCAATGTGTAAGGTGTGCGATGGTGAATTCCTCTCGGAGAGGCTCACATAAAATCACTCTGGTGGTAATCTCTTTTAACATCTACTTCTCGCGTAGGAGGTTCCGTTCAAGGTAAACATGTTGAAGCTCGGCTTGGGATTGGTAAAGAGTGAAGCCCAGTGATGACACCTCCTTTTTAAGCTTTAAAAAATGGGATTCAGAAATAGCAATTATACTGGATGAGGCCATCACATCCTTTGTATGAGTAAATTGGATTTGTTAAAGCACAATATTTATACTGATCATGTTATCAAAGTTCAATGGCTATGTTAGAAATAGTCCCAATTCTTAATGGTATTTTAAAAAACATAAAAATAAATCCAAGTATTTATATATGTTATATAACCATTTCACATAATAATACATTACAGTTAAAGGAGTTACCATTAATAAAATTTTGGGTCATTATAATCTTCCCCCCTTATGAAATTTCACCATCAAAATTTCCTTTTCCCATAGTAAAACAGATACGATAAACTGTGCTTCATAACTTCCTCTGATTCCTTGATTTCTCCTGTAATCATTTTATTCTTCACAACACCTTCACGAGGGGAATTGTCTTATATAATAGATCTCTATCAATTCGATCTATGATATTCACCAGCCACAGTTTTTTCATATCTGTCGGTATTGTCCATGCTCCCTTCTCTTCCACACATAAATCATTTCCTAATCCACTTCAGGCAATATCTTGGGTGTTTCTTCCTGCACCTTTTATATGTGGGGTGCTGGATTATTTTAGCACCATTGGATTTATCCATAGGTCCACCAGAATTAAAGTAAAACATATGCTTCTTATCAACATGATACCCCTGAGATTCAATGATCTCTATTTTAACCTTGAGGGAACATCATAAAATATCCTCATAGCTCTCAATGTCATGGATCCCTAAAGATTTCCATAAGATCGGTTTTTTCCTACCAAAGAAGTGTTCAACCCTGAATTCAGGTGTAATGAACAATACAGAGGCATATCATGCATGTCTTTTGAAGTTTCCCTCACACGCTCTGATGGATTTGTCGTCTTTCTTCTAGAGTGGAAGGAAGACCCTTTCCATCTTACATTACAGGGTGTGAGGAAAATATTTTTCAAAAAACATTTTCTAGAAATCCTTCCATTCCAACGCTTTGATCTCCTCCACAAGCAATTTTTTTTCAATGTCCACCATTGATCAGCATCATCCCCCATATGATAAGTAACAATAAGTACCTTCTCTTTGTTCATAAGATTTATGGATGGAGAATATCTTCTCAATTGAGTTGATCTATTGTTTGGAAATTGAGGGATCAAAAGATCCATTAAAAGAAGGAGCCCTTTTTTTAATGAATCTATCGATTCTAAATTTTTCTTTCTTTGGGTTGGGGTTGAACGTTCCTCTTGACCCATGATTCTATTAAAAACATGAGTTAACTGAGAGAGTATCAGGACAATTTTTTCTCCCATTAGATAGAAAATATCATTGGAATAGTCATCATACTATTCCTTATATCGGTTGTTAGCATGAGTCCTCCGATTACCATCAATTGGCTAGAATAAATGGAATGTTAGGGGTAACACATAAAAGGAGGATCCAAATACAATAATAGAAAACTTCTATATTACTATTAGTTCAATTACTTATGAATTTATAGGATTCAAACAATTTTATCTATGATTAACATCCAAATATATATTCTTAAGGGATTTTTTTAATTCTCTTAACAATGGTTCATACTAATATTGTTAATTTATGAATGAATATCCCCCATAAGTGACATATACAAGAGTAAAACAAGGCATGTTGTTGTGCACCAGTTTCCATTCAATTGTTGTTTAATGTAGTGTATCTAGGTTTTACCCATAGATACATCTGTGCAAGAGCAGCCTCTACATCCTCGTATCCAGACATGAACGTATTTTCATGATAAACCACTAAATCAATACTAAAAAAATTAAGAATTATTTAATAATACTTAGCCTTATCCATAAGTTTTTCAGTACATTTTTCTAATCCTTATCCCAAATATAACTAAACTTATCCTCTAATACCAACTAAAACATCAATGATCATTATTACACACTTAAAAATGTTTTATTACATAAAATTCACATCATAAAACATTTAATATCGATAGGTATAGTGTCTTTGGTGGTTAGGATCATTACATAACACCCTAGAAAATAAAATACACGTCATCTTTTTTGAAAGCTTCAATTACATAACCACAACCTTACCTCGTTCATAGCATTGTAGGGGATAACCTGGGGACATACCTATGAAAAGGGTGATCTATAAAGCCTTGTATGGGAGTAAACAATGCATAACATTAATAATACAATAAATTTTAGTAAATATTAATATCAATGGAGAATATGAGTAACATGAACATAAAAGAATTATATAGCATGATTATCATAACATTGAAATGTGGCAATAACATTTAACATGATATTAGCATGATCCAAGGCTCATTGCACATGGAGTAAGAGAAAAACCTAAGTAAAAATGAATTAGAATGAGTAAACCCCCGTTTCAATTAAGGTATCATGATACTAATATTTACCCAATGAATTAGAGTGCTATCAGGGTGTACCCTTATTAATCATTTAATTTCATGAATAAGTGTTCCACATGGATATTACATCATGGAATCCTTCAACATCATCACTTATTCCACAACAAAGGAATGTGGAATACATACATTAAACTATACAATAAATATGTAAATTTCCATAATGGAGAATACCTTTGATAGAGAAATGGGCATTGTATTTACTACACAATGACTTTGGCTTGGAAAATCATGGTGAAATTTCTGCAGCATAACAGCATGACATATGAATTCATAAAAATGGTTGAAGAGATAGAAAAGGGTATATCATCATATGTACATGAAATGGATAGTAAGGGGGTCATATAGATACATGTCTCAACATATATTAAAAAATGTGGTTCTTAATGTAAAATAATTTATTGATTGTAAATGAGGAGAGATAAATCACTGATGGAATTTTTTCATGGTAAAGGGTGTACATGAGAGGAGTAAATGAGAGAGATATGGGTCTGTAATAATTTTAACATAAGGGGGGATGTATGGGGGAGGCGATAAATTTCACCCCAACATGAATAATAGAAAAAAATGGAATTAATATATTATGAATCTTGGATTAAATAAGAATGTAAGGAATCCCTTACTTGGATGTGTGACCCCAAAGGATTGGGAGAATATTGAGAGATGATTATTTAGAGCTTTGAGAACCATGGGAGGATTTTTGAGAGAGGAGGGAAGTGTTTGGTCAATATTCAATCCATTTGAGTTAAGAGGATGTGGGAGCATGGGTGGGTTTATATAGTAAAATAGAGGAAATTCATTATTATTTTATGTTTTGGACACCACTCCTCAAACTAATCAAACCCACAAATCAACCCATGGTTTTTGCAAATGGTTTTTTCAATAAGGGAGTGATAAACATTATTTTATGAGGCCAATGTCTGAAATTATTAAAATATTATGTAAAGACATGAAAAAATCCATGTACATTTTTTTGAAATTATTTGGGATTATTACGAGTCTGTGAAAATTTACGGTGCTCGATTCCGAGGACCAGTGCTCCCAGAATGAATTTCTGAAAAATTCTTATTGTACGTTCAGCAAAGGCACAAGTGGCATTTTCTATCATTTGAACTGGTGCTCATATTAAAAATATGAGGACACCGTTAAATCTGCAACGACGTGTTTTCTTAAGAGAGGCTTCACTTCGATAGCTGTAGGTCAGGAGAAAAAGTTAGATTTTGTAATTTTTAAAGAAATGTACAATAACATGTTATTGTTTTTTTATTTATTTTTTCTGTAATAGATGAGCAGTGGTAGAGGGTCCAGTGACATGTCTGGAAATTTAATGGATTAAATCATCAACTGTGTAACTCCACTATTGTGAATTAAAATAGGTTCATTAATTCAATTAATGAACCTCATTAATTCCTTAATGTGTCACTCCCATATCCCCCTCCTATTTAAATGGAGCTTGAGGTGGGTTTTTGTAATTTTCTCTTCAAGAAAGGGAACTCTGGTGAAGTCCTGCAGCAACATCCACTGATGGAGGACGAAAGCTCATGTGGTAATCATCCAAGATTAACGAACCCCGACGACTCCATACAACATAGACGCTCCTCCTCCCGCAATAGTAAAACCTCCAACAGATCTCGAGTTAGGGGTTTTATATTAATAAATATTATCATTGATGAATTATTTTCTTTCCTACTATCATTGTTATGATGGAGGGAACAAGAAAAATAAACAATGTCCGGACTCCCTGTTGTTTTGTTTATCATTTATTTCTTCAGGGAAGGTTTTCACAATATCACAACATTACAAGATAGAGGGTTGCGCTGTGACGGTGTGAGTCCAGGAGGACTGTAGGGACACACAGAAGTGGAAACAGTGCACCATAGCATCGCCAGAGCCCTACGGAAGATTTGTCGGTGACAGGAGTAGGTGAACTACGGTGGTGGCCGGTATCGGTCTGTCGCAGCAGTAATATGCAGTGCGCCATCGCATTCTATGGAAGGAGAGCTATGACATCATGTCGTGGTGGCTTCAGAAGGTGGTCTGTGCGCCGTCGAGTTCCATATTGAAGGAATCCATGGCTCAAATCCGTGGAAATGGAATGGGGGACCCGCATACCATGGTTCCCATAGACCATGTGGTTCCACTGATTGAAGGGGGGGGATGAGTCCTTTGATCCATTCGGTAGACGGACAATGCGACCCACGTGGGGTGCGCTAGCTGGCTGGGCTACGCCCAACCGGAGGGTCGTTCCGAATCCTTGTGGGTTGAGCAAGTCGCATCCCAGCCCAAATGGGCCAACCGAGGCTAGTTCAGTGCGGGCCAGATTAGACTCAGACCAGATCAGGTCGACCAGAACCGGGTCGGGCCCTGTCGGACCGGACCGGTACCCCTATCGGGTCAGTAAACACCTAAATGGCTATATCTTGCGAACCAGGCATTAGTTTTACAAACCTTCTATGGTTCTGGGATAAATAGAGTGAGATGGTACTTTTGAGATACCCTATTATATTTTTGTAGAATGTTGTAGTACGGCTAGGTTGAATCGGTTGTGAATCCAACCGGGTTGTTATCAATAAAATGTCAATAACATAAAAACCAAATGTCTGGTTGATGTGCCTTCTGTTGCGTTGAGATCCTTATAATGTGACAGATCATCGACTTACATCTTCATGGGAATTCATTCCAGTTGAAATAATACCAAAGGCCTATGGAGTGGTTCTCTCGTGATCAAGTGTATTATAAGCAGGAATCTAGTGGTAGGAAGTGAGAAGGATGATGGAGATATATCATATGGAGGTTTGTATCGAGTGACCGTGTGTGGGTCAGCACCTATCGATAAAGTGTGAATCAGATCCTATGTGGGTCCGCGCTCAGTGATCCGGTGTGGGTCATCGCATACCGATACTATATGGGTGAGTGCATATCAATCCTAGGTGGGTTAGATCGTATGTCTGTCCACAAGGGTTTTTAAATATCCATCATGGGGGGTCGAATCATGTGTGGGTCAGCGGGGGTTAGTACCTATCGATTCTATGTGGTTCAGACTCTGTATTGTTAGCCACAGTCCTCTCGCCAGAAAAAGATGATCCAGCTTCTCGACCAATCATTTGTACTTATGTGCTTTAATTATATCGGGTTTCATCTGTGTCTATTGATTTTTTTCTTTTTCATTGAGATAATGTTATGTGGTTTTCCTTTGTGGAGTTATGAGAGACCATTGGGGGGTCTCAAGGTCTAGACTGGGTATTGTTATAATCACCCATGCATAGGCTATGCCCACACCTTTTTGTGACTTGTGCAGACGATGAGCATCTTGGCTTGGAATTGAGGGACCCTGGACCAGGTAGTACATAGAGGATATGGGATGACATGGAGTGAAATAGAGATGATTTGTACCTACCCTTTAGTTTGGATCCTCGGTTGATGATGCAAGATTTATTTTCTATTTTTCAATTGTAGTTATACATTTCAGTTGGGCTTGTATTCCGACCCATTTTTATTTTTTACTATTTTTGGCACTCAGTTGTGGTATCTAGTGTACATTTCACCTTACACTTTTATTTTGTTTCACTTGAATGTGTTTTTATGTGTGTATATGTCTTGAAGAAATGCATTCCCATTTTATGGATACACCATTCTTGTGCTACTCACCAATTCCGAGACTACGGAAGGCTGTCTTGGAGTAGTCGTGACACAAGCCCTGGGGGGACTGGTCGTGACAGAGTGGAATCAGAGGGGGTCGGTTATACGGATGATCTTGGGCTCTGTTCTTTTCAATATAATTATACTGCTAAGTGCTTTTATGGTAGTTTTCAGTTCGTAGAGTCCAGTGTTGGTGCGGCCACTGACGTATCCATACACAAGGACCCTGAATTCAGATTTATTACTCGAATCATGAAATCCTTGATTGGAAAAGTCATTGAATTTTTTTAAATTTGATCACATTTTAATCAGATAAATATGTATAACATATTTACTATGACACACCTATTTAGTTTTCAGGATTCCACCGCATAGACAGCGAATCAGGATTCCTGAGAGTGTACAAGATGATGGCCCACTGAGCGATGATGCTTCGATGTAGATACCTCTTACTATGGTAGCACCTTTAGGTGGTGAACCTGGAGCACCACCACCCATTGGGAAGAAATTACCACCAGCCCCACCATCCGACCGTGCACGCTGACTGAGTATGTAGCACAAGTTCCAAAGACAGAGGCCTATGAGGTTTCAAGGCGAGACAGATCCCCAAAAAACTAACTACTAGCTGGAAGAATTTTCTAGTGTTTTTCGCTTGTTTGAGACCCCTTTAGAGTATATGGTTATCTTATATTATATCATTTTCCCATGGAAAATAATGCTATACTGGTTCCTCACTCTCCATTGACATGAAGAGGTGACCCTCACCTGGACAGACTTTGAGAGCCTCTTCAAGGAGGAGTTCATTCTAGCGACATGATGCTCTATGCATATTCAAGACATCCTTCACATACAGCAGGGTAGCCTGATTGTAGCCCAGTACTCTTTGAGATTCACTAACCTCTCGCACTACTGGACCAACGTTATACATTAGCCATTATAAATGTCTCAAAAAATTTAGTAGGGCAAACAACGGGATATTAGACTGTCAATGACATCATTGAATTTCCTGACGTAGGCTATAGTGCATGAGCTAGAGTTTCTAGTAGAGAGCATCACATCAGAGAACACACATTTGGTGAGAACCACCACCAGATGAAAAGTAGCCATGTCATCTGCAGGAGGTGGTAGACAGATGATGCAGATGTCAAAGAGGGTTGGACCCACCGGTGGATGACCCCATGATGCAGGGTCATAGGTGCAGAGCACGGGAGGCAGTGAAGGTCAAGTGGGATGCAGACTGTGCTTTTCGTGTGGTGTATAGGGCCAAATTGCTCGCAACTACCCGACCCTCTATACCGACGATCATAAAAAGGTTGAGGGACCTCCAAGGAAGAGGCAAAGGAACGAGCATAGAGGTCTTCCGGGAAGTGGGAGAGGCAGAGTAGAAGGTCGTGCATCATGCGGTTTTCGGTGATTTGAGGTTCTACCACCACCATAACCATAAGGTACACCCTGACCATAGGGATCAGATGGACAAGGAAAATCACATCATCAGATAGCTAGGGCCTATGAAAACGATGCTCTATAGATGATTAGAGTATTGATCTATGTTTATTACACACATGCTACAGTACTTATAAGAAGAGGTTTCAGTCACTCTTTCATTACCACAACACTCGTTCAGATCATAGAGACTCTGATGGATCCATTGGACCCATCCCTATCATTAGAGACTCTTACGGGAAATGATTCGATGATTAGACAATGGTTCTGATAGTGTGAGCATAGTCTAGGAGGCGAGGGCTTCGTCTGGGATCTCATACTAGCAACGTCGACGCCTTACGACAACATCTTTATTATGGAATGTCCATCCACATTCCTTGATCAGATTGTCTGTTTCAGGTGAAAAGTGAATTTTGTCTCTGAGGATGGGATCAAGATTACGTTCAACGATGACAAGGAATCCTTTACAGTATAGGACGAACTATCTCAATTGAGTTTTCCCCCGATTACTCATCATATGGCTTGCCTCACCCTCAAGTCAATTGACGTGAGGAGTTTGAGTTATCCTATAGTAGTGGACTAGTATGATGATGTCTTTCCTGATGATGTTTTGGGACTACCTATATGTATAAAGGTAGACTTTTACATCTTCATGTACCCCGGGATGGCACCGATATAAACACTACCATATCAGATGGATCCCTTGGAGCTTCGAGGGTTATGGGAATATCAATAGGGCTTATAGATAATGGGGTTAGTAAGGCCTAGTGTTTCTCCATGGTAATACTTGATCTTGTTCACCAAGAAGGAGGATTAGAGCTTGATGCATTATTTGGACTACCAACTCCTAAGACAGGTTGTAACATCCCAAATAAGTAAATAATAATAGATATTTTTATCTATGTCTATTAATGATTAAGATAGTGTTATAGGGGCTTAAAATGAAAATAAATACAATCTTATGCATGGAATACACTAATATTCTTACAAGATTGTTTTACTGCCTTTTGATGGCAAACCATTTTTGAATCTATATTATGACAATTTTATAAACTATGTTTGTCAAAATAAACTTATTCTTTATGATTGGGACATCAAAATTTACTTTGTGTGAATTTTTGGTATTTTTCTGACAATGTTCATTTTTATAATGAATAGTGAAAAATACGGCATTTTACATTAAAACTGCTTTTTAATCTAATTTATTTATATGATTAGATTATATTTTGAATTGTTCTTAATATGTAATATGAATATATTTTTACCATTTTATCCAATGGTGGTCATTTGAATCAATTTCACTTTGAAATTAGACTTAAACTGGTGTCAATCTTTTGATACTTATTGTTTTGTAAAAACACGCTATTTGCTCTGGCAGCGATAATTAATTATTAAATTAATTAATTTGACTTATATGTTTTGAATTTTGTAAAATAGACTTCATTTTTGAATTCGTAATATCAAATATTGCTTAGGGCGATTTTTTGGTAATTTTCTGAAAAACTTCAATTTTTGATGAATAGTGAAACCACTAAGTGGTAATCAAGCAAACTGATTTCTCAGTTAAATGAATGTTTACCACTAATGTGTATTGAATTTCAAAAATCCGACATTAATGGTTGTCATTAAGATGTAAAATGTGGTTCAATGAGATTATTATAATTTTTTGGTGAATAGTAACTTATTAAGTTTTAATCGCGATTAGTGGTAATTAGGGTAGTTTAAGGTATAAATAATGCTTTAATAAGAGGAAATGACCTAGACACATGTCCCAACCTTATTGCTTGTGTCATGGCCGACCAAGACAAGCCATGGGTCAACTTGGGGACCCCATGGAGACACTTTGGTTTGGAAATGACATAAATAACTTTTTATTAAATGTTAAAATAAAAATGACACAAACAAGAGATGTTTTACGAAAACAATTTTTACATGGGGTTATAAAGATCAGATTTTTGATTATAAATAGTAATTGGAAATATAAAATGATTTCCTACATCATAGTATTTTTTTTATGATTTCTAGACATTAAATAAATTAAATTATTTATGACATAATAATGATGCAGCGATGACATCATTATTTGACGATTTAAATAAAATGGAAAGATAATGTAAAATCTATGAACTACACATGGCCAAAACCAATTGGATGAGTGGATTTAGAAGCCTTATCACCTTATCCACGAATTATATCCATGTGGGACCTTTTGAAACCGAAACACATTTTCAAATAAAGTAATATTTCTTTACTTTCCAAAAGTCCCCCTCCTCTCCTCTTATAAAAGGCCCCCACCTCTACCTCATTTCACACACTTCTCAAGCCTTTGGCTCGGCCAACCCCTGCCCATTTACTCTCTACACATCCCTTTCCTCATCCTAGAGGATTACCTTTGGGAAGAATCCTTTCAAAGGAAGCCTTTAGGCTCAAATCAGAAAGAGTTACACTTTTAAAGGTAATTCATTCTCTCATGTTCATTTGTTTTATTTTGCTTCTCTAACCCCCTAAACTCTTTTTAATTACTTCTTTTGTAACAACACCAGTATATTCAATATACTAGGATGTTTTTATAAGATTTATTTGATCTACACTCTCACACAACTACATCAAATGGTTAAAGAACATACTGTTTCCGTGGATGGCGAAATTCTGCCTCCCGAAACGATGATTGTTCAATACTCATTTAACACCTTCAAAGGTGGCCATTATGATGTCACTATTTTTTTATATGATATATGATATGTTTATGTTTTCCTTAAGATTCTGTTTTTTTCATTTTGGGCATACCTTTATGGTTTCCATTATGGGTAAACACGATATCTTCATTTTAGGAAGTGCGGACTACCGCCCCCTGAAAGTGATTTGACTCGTTAATACCATATGTGGGATGTGTAAAGGATAAAGATAATGATATTATATATGTTATTATACTGGAATTATAATATACTCTTATATCATTATGATTCCATTCCAGAAAATATGAAATAGAAATGGAAGTAGCGTTCATGCGTACGTACGGCTTACGTCTCCATGAACGGTGTATTTCATTTCTTACCTCTAAATGTGATGTAATATTATAAATACATGTATATGATGAATATATATGATATATATGTTATCCAAATCATTAATAGCATTATGTATATAATGAACCTATGACCAAATTAACAACATGTAAGTGTAAGAAGTCTATTTTTGACTTAAGAACCAAATACCGACAAAATGAACATTATTAACTTAACTGATTACATGATGTTCATAACATGGTATAAAAGGAATAATGAACTTGAAAAATATTCGTAAGAAAGTAGAGATTAACTCAAGTTTATTATTCAGGAGATTAAATAACGGTCGGGTCAAGTCGGATACGAGGTATGGGACTTCGTCTCAATCTCCTTACGTTGAGGAATATTTTATTTTATACACAACATTCTTTTATACGGTGTATAAACCCCTTTGACTTTTACGTTTATTAAAAAGGAATCTTTTTTATACGAATCGTTTACTAAACAACAAAAGGGAATGTTTTTGTCGTACGTATGCGGCGACAACGACTTCTCCGCCGTCGTGACCGTTATTTGAGTTTCGGCTTCCTCTACAAGCCACACCTTCTTTTTAAAAGAAAAATAAATACCATGTTTTACTTTTCTTTTACTTTGGTATTGAAAATGGTTTTCATAATGTTTTTATTATATCAATGTGTTGTATTGATATCTCGTGACTGAAAGGTGGAAATGTTATGTTTCCTTTATGCATGTTTTATGTGATATGATTATGTTATGGTTCTTGGGCATTAATATGAATACGGGTGGTTCCGTGATAAACTAATGGCAGGTGAGCCCGTTATATCTCTCCAATGCATTGGGTAACGCGAAAGGAGTGAAACTTTAAGGTTTCTCCGAAGAGATTTTAGGGAATATACTGTGATGGGTATTCCAAACGTAACCAAGAGGGTTACTCCCTACGTAAGAATGTTATGAATACCTCAAGTTACCTTTACGTCTTATGATTTCTATGATTTATTCATGATTTTATGAGGTATGATAAAGTGCCTATATTTTATGGGTAAAGTATGATTTCATTCTTATGTATATATGAACTCATATTTCCTTTCCATGTTTTTTTATATAACCCATACTGAGTTTTTATGCACATCCCAAGTTTTTGAAATTTTTTTCACAGGTCAAGGGAACGGTACATGATAAGATGATAGAGTCAAGGATGTGTCAAGAAATAATCCATGTTTTATTTTACATGTGTTTCCATTGATGGGAATGAAGAATACTATCTTTATGTAACCACTTTGTTTATATGTGGAATGTAATGCAGGTTTTATGATCTAATTCTCTAAAACTCTAAACCCGAAAAGATCCTCAATGTGTAATCTTGTAATAACTCAAGATTAAGTAAGGTTTAAGGCTGGGGCCTTATAGTTGGTATCAGAGGACGGTTTAGATAACTTTAGGAGTTATAATTCTATTAAATTATTATCCAAAAATATTTTTTTTTCTTTCGAAATGATATAGCATTTAAAGATTACCATGTTGCTTCATCTAAGACATGTTTGTTTAGAATGGTTTTCCGTTTAAAAAACAGGGAATAATTGATAGGAAGGCATACATAAGGAAATAACCTTCCGAATCAGCATCCAGAAATGGTCGGAATTGGAACATGACAGTTTGTTGCAGTAATGGCGCAGTTGACTCAAGCGATAAATGGCGGTGGTATCCATACACGAGATCAGCCAGACCAACCGCAGAAGAACATGTCAGTGGTGGAACATTTCATGAGGCAACATCCACCATCATTCAGAGGATCATCTGACCCTGTGCTAGCTGAAGGGTGGATTAAAGCACTGGAGAAGATTTTTGATGTCATGGGGTGTTCAGACAATCAAAAGGTTAGTCTTTCTATTTACCATTTGGGGGGTGAAGCAGATCAGTGGTGGTCTATGGTTAAGAATATCAGGGACGCCGATGAGATTGATGCTCTTGGCTGGGATGAATTCAAAGGTATGTTTCTTGAGAAGTATTTTCCTAAGGCTGTTCGACTTAGGATGGAAAAGAAATTCTTGGAATTGAGGCAAGAGGAAGACTCAGTGGCTGCCTATGAAGAAAGTTTCACTCGATTGGCAAGGTATGCTCCAAATTTTATCTGGGACCTTGATAGTAAAATCAATTGTTTTTACTCAGGATTAAAGCCAACGTATCGAAGGGCATTAGCTTCTCGTGAGTTTAAAAGTTATGAAAAGCTTGTTCGATGTGATGAGAAGGTGGAAATGGAGTTTGCCGATGAACAATAGTTCTACAACAACCAGCAGAAGAAGAGACAGAGGTGGAAGGAGAAAGGTAAAAATTCTTCAAAAAAGTCTGATGGTAAGAGAACTAAGTTTCCAGTTTGTGATAAATGTGGCAAAAGGCATGCTGGGGAATGTCTTCTGAATTCTGGAAAGTGCTACTGATGTGGTAAGATGGGACATAAAGCTCGTGATTGCACTGAAAAGGATCAAGGTGAAGGTAAGAAGAAATTTGATTTACAGTTAGTGAAATGTTATAAGTGCAATGAGATGGGTCACTATACAAACGAGTGTCCGACAAAGAGCTTGAGTGATGAGAAGCAGTTAGACTACAAGCAGAAAGGGGTGGTGAAATCCTTTGCAACTACTTCAGCAGATGTCGGGCCATCAAATGAAGTTGTATCAGGTACTTTGTTTGTTTTTTCAGATTATGCCAGTGTGTTGTTTGATTCGGGGTCTGCACATTCTTTCATCTCTGAAACCTTTTTTTAGTAAAATGGGAATACCATCTCAAGAAATGACTCCTGAACTTTTGGTAAAAACACCTGGGGGGAATGTTGAGGCAAAAAGAATTTATAAGAATCTTTCTATCCTTATCTGTGGAAAGAACCTACTTGAAAACCTTATTGTTCTACCTCTAGTATAGTTTGATGTTATCCTGGGTATGGATTGGCTCTCTATTTACCATGCTAAGATTGACTGTAGAGATAAAGAAGTTTCTTTTCAGAAAGACTTACAATTTGTTTACAAGAATGAAGCCTTACTTTTGATAACATATCAAGAGGCCGAGAAACTTGTAAAAGATGGAAATGAATGTTACCTTGCACACGTCGTTGAAAATAAAGGAACTATTCAGATTAATGATGTGCCAGTGGTAAATGAGTATCCTGATGTTTTTCCAGATGAGTTGTCGGGAATAATACCAGATCGGGAAGTTGAGTTTACTGTTGACTTAGTTCCTGATGCTAAGCCAATTTCAAAAACCCCTTATCGAATGGCACAAATTGAACTTTTAGAGTTGAAGGAGCAATTGCAAGATTTATTAGAGAAAGGATTCATTAGACCTAGCACATCACCATGGGGTGCTCCTGTTTTATTTGTTAAAAAGAAAGATGGTTCTATGAGACTTTGCATTGATTATAGAGCCTTGAATAATATCAATGTTAAAAACAAATATCCTTTGCCTCATATCGATGATTTGTTTGATCAGCTCCAGGGAGCTCAGTTTTTTTCAAAGATTGACTTGAGATCGGGGTACCATCAGCTGAAAGTAAAGGAGGCAGATATTCCGAAGACCGTGTTTCGTACGAGATATGGCCATTATGAATTTTTAGTAATGCCTTTTGGGCTACCCAATGAACATGCTGTATTCATGGACTTAATGAATAGAATTTTCCATGTGTTCTTGGATAAGTTTGTGGTGGTTTTCATTGATGATATTTTGGTGTTTTCTAAAAGTAAATAGGAGCATGAAAAACATTTAAGGGTTATCTTTCAAATCTTAAAAGAAAAGAAACTGTATGGGAAATTCAGCAAGTGTGAGTTTTGGTTGCAACAAATTTCTTTCCTTGGTCACATTGTTTCTAAAGATGGAATAACTCTTGATCCTACAAAAACAAAAGTTGTGGAAGAATGGCCAAGACCCACAAATGTAACCGAGATTCGTAGCTTCCTTCGTTTGGTAGGATATTACCGATGGTTTTTTAGAAATTTTTCACGGTTATCTAGTCCAATGACAAAGCTAACTCGGAAGGGTGTTACGTTTATCTGGACAAAAGAATGTGATGATTGCTTTCAGGAATTGAAAAGAAGATTGGTGAATGCTCCAGTTTTGGCACTACCTTCCAGGAATGGTGAGTTTGTTATATACAGTGATGCTTCATTGAAAGGACTTGGTTGCGTCCTAATGCATAATGATCAGGTAATTGCTTATGCTTCAGGACAGTTAAAAATTAATGAGGTAAATTACCCTACACATGATTTGGAATTAGCTGCTGTTGTTTTTGCTTTAAAATTTTGGAGGCATCATTTGTATGGAGTAAAGTGTAAAATATATACCGATGACAAAAGTTTAAAGTATATATTCACTCAGAAAGAGTTAAACATGAGACATAGGAGATGGCTAGAATTAATCATGGATTATGATTGTACAATTCATTACCATCCGGGAAAAGCAAATAAAGTGGCTTATGCTTTGAGTCGAAAAATTAATGCTTCATTAACAATGTTGCATTTGGAACGTGATACTTTGGTTAACGATTTGATGAACTTTGGCATAGAAGTTGTTGGTGCAGGAAGTCCTTCTATTTTGTTTCAGGTATCAGTGAGATCTTCTCTATCAGATAGAATCAATCAAGCACAGAAGAAAGACAGTGGGTTGCAGAAAAAGGTAGAGCTGGTTCAGAAAGGTAAGTTGCCTGAATTCAACATTGATAGTGATTGTGTTTTGAGATTTGGGAAGAGATTGTGTGTGCCTTGTGATTCACAGTTGAAGAGAGAGTTGTTATGTGAAGCTCATAGTTCTCCGTTTTCAGTTCATCCGGGCAGTACTAAGATGTATAGAGATCTGCGGGACTATTACTGGTGGGATGGAATGAAAAGAGACATTGCTGATTTTACTGTAAAGTGTTTGACATGTCAATAGGTTAAAGCAGAGCAGCAGTTACCGAAAGGGATGCTTCAGCCTTTACCAGTGCCAGAGTGGGAATGGGAGAATATATCCATGCACTTTGTTGTTGGATTACCGAAGACATCTTGAGGTAATAATGCAATCTGGGTTATTGTTGATCGCTTGACCAAATCTGCTCATTTCCTTGCTATACAAGATACTTTCTCTCTTGATCAACTTTTCCGTTTGTATCTTAAAGAGATAGTCAGGTTACATGGAGTTCCTCTATCCATTGTATCGGATCGTGATCCCAGGTTTACTTCTAACTTTCGGAAAGGCCTTCAGAAGTCGTTGGGTACTGAGTTAAATTTTAGTACAGCTTTTCATCCTCAATCAGATGGGCAGTCAGAACGACCAATTCAGACATTGGAGTATATGCTACGAGCTTGTTCTATGGATTATCAGGGAAGTTGGGACCAACATCTTTCATTGGATGAGTTTTCATATAATAACAGTTTTCATTCCAGTATACAGATGACACCATTTTAGGCATTATATGGGAAGCGGTGTCGAACTCCAGCTTTCTGGGATGAAGTGGGTGAAAGGAAGTTGATGGGACCAGAATTGGTAGAAGAGATGGCAGAAAAAGTTCAGCTGATTCAGAAACACATGAGAACAGCTCAGAGCAGGCAGAAGAGTTATGCGGATAACCGGAGGAAGGATCTATCTTTCTAGGTAGGTGATCATATTTTTCTCAAGGTTTCTCCTTGGAAAAGTGTGATGAGATTTGGTAAGAAAGGAAAGTTGAGTCCAAGGTTCATTGGACCATACGAAATTCTGGAGAGAGTTGGATCAGTTGCATACCGAGTGGCTTTACCTCCGAGTTTATCTCAGGTACACAATGTTTTTCATGTTTCAATGTTGAGGAAGTATATGCCAGATCCATCTCATGTTTTGAGTCCAGAGGTAGTTCAGCTGGAAGAGAACCTATCTTATGAGTAACAACCGGTGCAGATTCATGACCACATGGAGCATGTGTTACAGAATAAGGTGATTAAACAGGTTAAGGTTTTGTGGAAAAACCACATGATTGAAGAGGCAACATGGGAATCTGAAAATGCAATGAGGGATTAGTACCCCCATTTATTCGATAAGTAAATAAATTGCGGGGACGCAATTTTCTAAAGGGCGGAAGGATGTAACATCCCAAATAAGTAATGAATAATAGATATTTTTATCTAGGTCTATTAATGATTAAGATAGTGTTATAGAGGATTAAAATGAAAATAGATACAATCTTATGCATGGAATACACTAATATTCTTACAAGATTGTTTTACTGCCTTTTGATGGAAAACCATTTTTTAATCTATATTTTGACAATTTTATAAACTATGTTTGTCAAAATAAACATATTCTTTATGATTGGGACATCAAAATTTACTTTGTGTGAATTTTTGGTATTTTTCTGACAATGTTCATTTTTTTAATGAATAGTGAAAAATACTGCATTTTACATTAAAACTACTTTTTAATCTAATTTATTTATATGATTAGATTATCTTTTGAATTTTTCTTAATGTGTAATATGAATATATTTTTACCATTTTATCCAATGGTGGTCATCGGAATCAATTTCACTTTGAAATTAGACTTAAATTGGCGTCAATCTTTTGATACTTATTGTTTTGTAAAAACACGCTATTTGCTCTGGAAGCGGGAATTAATTATTAAATTAATTAATTTGACTTATATGTTTTGAATTTTGTAAAATAGACTTCATTTTTTAATTCATAATATCAAATATAGCTTAGGGTGAATTTTTGGTAAATTTCTGAAAAACTTCAATTTTTGATGAATAGTTAAACCACAAAGTGGTAATCAAGCAAACTGATTTTTCAGTTAAATGAAAGTTTACCACTAATGTGTATTGAATTTCAAAAATCCGACATTCATGGTTGTCATTAAGAAGTAAAATGTGGTTCAATGAGATTATACTAATTTTTTGGTGAATAGTAACTTATTAAGTTCTTAATCGCGATTAGTGGTAATTAGGGTAGTTTATGGTATAAATAATGTTTTAATAATAGGAAATGACCTAGACACATGTCCCAACCTTATTGGTTGTGTCATGGACGACCAATACAAGCCATGGGTCAACTTGGGGACCCCATGGAGACACTTTGTTTTGGAAATGACATAAATAACTTTTTATTAAATGTTAAAATAAAAATGACACAAACAAGAGATGTTTTACGAAAACAATTTTTACATGGGGTTATAAAGATCAGATTTTTGATTATAAATAGTCATTGGAAAGATAAAAAGATTTCCTATATTATAGTATTTTTTTTATTATTTCTAGAAATAAAATAAATTAAATTATTTATGACATAATAATGATGCAGCGATGACATCATTATTGGACGATTTAAATAAAATGGAAACATAATGTAAAATCTATGAACTACACATGGCCAAAACCAATTGGATGAGTGGATTTAGAAGCCTTATCACCTTATCCACGAATTATATCAATGTGGGACCTTTTGAAACCGAAACACATTTTCAAATAAAGTAATATTTCTTTACTTTCCAAAAGTGCCCCTCCTCTCCTCTTATAAAAGGCCCCCACCTCTACCTCATTTCACACACTTCTCAAGCCTTTTTCTCGGACAACCCCTGCCCATTTACTCTCTCCACATCCATATCCTCATCCTAGAGGATTCCCTTTTGGGCAGAATCCTTTCAAAGGAAGCCTTTAGGCTCAAATCAAAAGGAGTTACACTTTTAAAGGTAATTCATTCTCTGATGTTCATTTGTTTTATTTTGTTTCTCCAACCCCCTAAACTCTTTTTATTTACATCTTTTGTAACAACACCAGTATCTTCAATATAATAGGATGTTGTTATAAGATTTATTTGATCTACACTCTCACACAACTACATCAAATGGTTAAATAACATACTGTTTCCGTGGATGGCGAAATTCTGCCTCCCGAAACGATGATTGTTCAATACTCATTTAACACATTCAATGGTGGCCATTATGATGTCACTATTTTTTTATATGATATATGATATGTTTATTTTTTCCTTAAGCTTCTGTTTTTTTCATTTTGGGCATTCCTTTATGGTTTCCATTATGGGTAAACACGATATCTTCATTTTAGGAAGTGCGGACTACCGCCCCCTGAAAGTGATTTGATTCGTTAATACCATATGTGGGATGTGTAAAGGATAAAGTTAATGATATTATATATGTTATTATACTGGAATTATAATATACTTTTATATCATTATGATTCCATTCCAGAAAATATGAAATAGAAATGGAAGTAGCGTTCATGCGTACGTACGGCTTACCGTCTCCATGAACTGTGCATTTCATTTCATACCTCTAAATGTGATGTAATATTATAAATACATGTATATGATGAATATATATGATATATATGTTATCCAAATCATTAATATCCTTCTGGTTATAATGAACCTATGACCAAATTAACAACATGTAAGTGTAAGAAGTCTATTTTTGACTTAAGAACCAAATACCGACAAAATGAACATTATTAACATAACTGATTACATGATGTTCATAACATGGTATAAAAGGAATAATGAATTGAAAAATATTCATAAGAAAGTAGAGATTAACTCAAGTTTATTATTCAGGAGATTAAAGAACGGTCGGGTCAAGTCGGATACGAGGTATGGGACTTCGTCTCAATCTCCTTTCATTGAGGCATATTTTATTTTATACACAACTTTCTTTTATACGGTGTATAAACCCCTTTGACTTTTACGTTTATTCAAAAGGAATATTTTTTATACGAAGCGTTTACTAAACAACAAAAAGGAATGTTTTTGTCGTGCGTATGCGGCGACAAGGACTTCTCCACCGTCGTGACCGTTATTTGAGTTTCGGCTTCCTCTACAAGCCATACCTTCTTTTTAAAAGAAAAATTAATACCATGTTTTACTTTTCTTTTACTTTGGTATTGAAAATGGTTTTCATAATGTTTTTATTATATCAATGTGTTGTATTGATATCTCGTGATTGAAAGGTGGAAATGTTATGTTTCCTTTATGCATGTTTTATGTGATATGATTATGTTATGGTTCTTGGGAATTAATATGAAGACGGGTGGTTCCGTGATAAACTAAGGTCCAGTGAGCCCGTTATAGCTCTCCAATGCATTGGGTAACGCGAAGGAGTGAAACGTTAAGGTTTCTCCGAAGAGATTTTAGGGAATATACTGTGATGGGTATTCCAAACGTAACCAAGAGGGTTACTCCCTACGTAAGAATGTTATGAATGCCTCAAGTTACCTTTACGTCTTATGATTTCTATGATTTATTCATGATTTTATGAGGTGTCCTAAAGTGCCTATATTTTATGGGTAAAGTATGATTTCATTCTTATGTATATATGAACTCATGTTTCCTTTCCATGTTTTTTTTATATAACCCATACTGAGTTTTTATGCTCATCCCATGTTTTTGAAATGTTTTTCACAGGTCAAGGGAATGGTAAATGATAAGATGATAGAGTCAAGGATGTGTCAAGAAATAATCCATGTTTTTTTTAAATGTGTTTCCATTGATGGGAATGAAGAATACTATCTTTATGTAACCACTTTTTTTATATGTGGAATGTAATGCATGTTTTATGATCTAATTCTCTAAAACTCTAAACCCGAAAAGATCCTCAATGTGTAATCTTGTAATAACCCAAGATTAAGTATGGTTTAAGGCTGGGGCCTTATACAGGTGACCGTGACGAACATGTATACACTACGGAGGATCTATGATCTCATTGACTAGCTGAAGGGACTTCATTGGTTTTCAAATACAGAACTAATATTAGGTTATCATCAGATCACTGTACATGATGAGGAATTACTGAAGACAAGATTCAAATGTAGGTATGACCATTAGAAGTTCATAGGGATTCCATTTGGTGTGAAAGACACTTCAGAACTGTTCATGGGGCTCAGGAACATGAACATTCAGTCATACCTCGATCACTTTGTGTTGGTCATCATCGACGACATCATGGTATAATCGGCGTCAGAGGAGGAGAACACCATGAAACTTTATATAGTTCTAGAAACACTCTGAGGGAAAAAGCATGATAGAAAGCTATGGATGTGATTGTTATGCATATGTGAAGTCCACTTCCTGGGGAATGTTATATTAGAGGCTAGAGTCGTAGTGGATCTGGAAATGAAAGAGGAAGTGCTTTCTTGGGAACCACCCAAGAGTGTGACCGAAGTGTGGAGTTTCCTCAGATTTCCCAGGTAATATTGGAGTTTTTTTATTGACTTTTCGATGTTAGCGGAACCCATTTATGAATGAGCCAAGAAGGGCCATCCATTCATGTGGAGAATAAAGTGATCGAAATGATTATATGAGCTGAGGCAGAGACTAAAAAGTTCTCCCATTATTAAGTTACCAGAAGAGAGAGTTGGGTACATAGTCTACTATGATGCATTAAGGACTAGACTAATTTGTGTTCTAATATAGGTGCAAGATGTGATCTCTTATGGATCATGTCTGTTGATACAGAATGAGTGGAACTATGATACCCATGACCTAGAGTTAGTAGTAGTGGTCTTTGCACTGAATATGTGGAGGCACTACCTGAATGGTCATCAAATTACTATTTACTCTAATTACAAGAGTCTCAGGTATATCTTCTGACATAATGACCTGATCCCGAGACAATGTTGTTGGCTATAGTTTCTATAGGAATATATCTTTGAGATAGTCTGTATACTCATGGGATGGGGGATGTTGGAGCATACACAATCAGCAGGAGGTCTAGTCTACAGTTGCTGGGTGAAGCAACATAGCATCTAGCGGTGTTGCAGATATCCTTCATGGATAGTAATGGAGAAGCTGACCGACAGTATATGATTGTCACTCCCCCACTTCTTCAAATAGTTATAGAGGCATATATTGGGGATGTTGAATGCGAGGCCCGACAGGCGGAGATATCCATAGGAAGGTCTCTTGAAGTATTTTCATGAAGGTGGGGAGCACATCATTCTCTTCAAAGGATGCTCCATGGTACCATTAACGCTACGGGAGGAGGTATTAAAGGAGTTTATACATCCCATTTAGCGGTACATAATAGAGTGGTAAAGATGTACCAGGATATCCAGCATTAGTACTTGTTTCCAGGGATGAAGAAGAATGTTTCAGAGTTTATATCCTGATTTATCAATTGTCAGCATCTGAAGGCCGGGCATCATGTAACAGCGGGCTTAGTGCATCCACATGAGGTACATGCGTGGATGTGTGATGGTATATCCATGGACTTTGTGATAGGGATACCATGTTTGTACAAGGGATAAAATTCCATATGGGTGATCGTTGGTCAACTGACCAATTCAGACCACTTCATACCCATCCGGGAGTAGGGATCCATAGAAGGTATGGGATGAAAATACGTGTAGGAGATTGTGTGACTTCATGGAGTGAGTTCGACGACCCTCTTAGATCACATCACACATTTTACATCCATCTTTCAGAAGGTATTGTAAATGGAATTTGTAACTCAGCTAGGCATGAACATCGCCATTCACCCTCCGACAGATATTCAGATGGAGCAGACCATATAGATACTTGATGACATGCTTTGTTTTTGTGTCCTTGATTTTGGCAGCAGTTGGGTCGACCACCTGCCCCTGGTGGATTCTGAATACAATATTAGCTATCAATCCATCATCAGCAAGGACCCATTTGAATCATTGTACAAGTGACCATGCAGATCACCCCTTTTCTAGATATACCTAGTGGAGTCTGCACTTATGGATATAGAGTTGTTACATGCTACCACAGAGAAGGGGAAGATAATCCAGGAGCGGACGAAGACTGCATAGTGCCAGAAGGAGTCTTATGCTGACATGAGATAGAGACCCTTGGAGTGTGTGGAGGAATTCAATGTATTCCTACGTGTCTCACCCCAGAAAGGATTATTGAGGTATGGATGGGGTGCCACGATATCTCCGAGGAACATCAGCCCTTTTCAGATCCTCATCCGAGTAGGCGAGGTGGCATACCACTTATCTCTTCGCCCCACAGATGCACTGAGTGCATAATGTTTTCCATGTTTTGCATCTTAAGAGATACGTGCATGATCCCTCACACATTATTGACTGAGGAAAGCTGGAAATTGACAATGGGGTGATGTTTGCGGAGTTCCTGGTGGAGATAAGGGATCTATAAGATTGAGACCTTTTTGGGTTGTTGATTCCACTGATGTGAATTTGTTGGCATGCACAGAGACCTCCATGAGAGCACATGGGAGAGGGAGTCACCGATATGTGATCAGTAGCCCCATTTGTTCCCCTAATTTTCTTGTAGCTTTCAGAGATGAAAATACCTAAAGATGGGAGAATTTAATGACCCATAAAATTCCATGTTATTTTTTTAAAATTATTTCATATTATTATGAGTCGGTTAAAAATTGATGCGCTCGATTACGTGGCCCGGTGTTCCCAGAATGAATTCTTCAGCTTTTTTAAGGTACATTTTTTAAACATACAGGTGACATTTTCTATATTTTGAACTGTTTCTCGGATTAAAAATCATAGGACATGGATGAATCTGCAGCACCGAGATATGAATAAGGGATGATTCACTTCGATCGTAGTTGGTCGGGTGAAAAAATTAGTATTTGGAATTTTTAATGAAAAGTAAAATAACCATTGTATGAGAATTGGTGGTGGGGTCAGTGAATTTTCATGGCCTTTTACATAGTTGAATCATCAATTGCGTAACTCATGTGTTGTGAATTGTAAGAGGTTCATTAAATCATTTAATAAAACTCATTAATTCCTCAATAGGTTACTCACCTATCCCCCATCTATTTAAATGGAGCCCTATGTGGGGTTTTGGAACAGATTCATAAAGTGAGGAAGCTCTAGTGATATCCTACGATAACATCCACTGATGGAGGATGGAAACTTGGGTGGCAATGATCTAGGATCGACGAACTCCGCCAACTATGTCAAACATGGAGGCTCCTCCCACCCCAACCGTGACAACTCCAACGGATGTCGAGGTAGGGGGTATATTTTAATTAAAATTATCTTTGTTGAATTCATTTCTGGCCTGTGATAATATTAATGTGGAGGGCTCTGGCCAAATGAAAAATTCCCAAACTCTTTCAAGAATTGATTATCGTTGTGTTATTCGAGGACCGTTTTCCCAATTTGATGGAAACAAAAAAAAGAGGGATGTGCTTTGATGTCGGCAGTCTGAGAGGCCAGTAGGCATAGAAGGGAGAGGAAATAGAGCTCTGGAGCATTGCCGGAGCCCTACCGAAGATCAACCGGCCAACATTGGCTGGCCTCATAGGCAGCATGCAACATTCCATCACACATCATGATGGGGATCCACAACATCATGTTGTAGCCACTCTAGAAGGTGGAAATCCCTCGGATGGATGCGGAGGCAGAGGTTGTAACGGCGCACCGCCAAGAATTGCTTTGAAGAAAGCTGTGGTGAATGAAATTGGGACCCCCTCCTGCAAGTCTTGCTGTCCATGTGTCACTGCTGATTAAAGGTGGCTGAACATATCCATTGATCTATTTGGAAGGCAGACCGCGCGCCCCACATGGGGTTCGACAACAGGCCGGGTCAGGATGGTTCGAGGCCCAGCGGGCTGAGTCCGCTGCATCCCAGACCAACCAGGATGGCCCAGGCCAGTTCGAGCTGGGCCGGGTCAGACCCTAACTGGGTCACGTCAACCCAAACCTAGTCGGGTAGGCCCAGGCCTTGTTGGACCAGACCTAGAATACTCTCATGATTAGAAAAATAGAAAAGGACATATCATGAAAAGTGGATGTCTATTTGACGAACCATCTATGGCACTATGATATATTTAGCAATAACATACTTTTGATATAATCCACAACTGTTTTGTGGAATGTTGAAGTATGGTTGGATTGGATTGACTCTGAATCCAATAGGGCCCTCAACAAAAAAAATGCCAATAACTTACAGATCGGGAGTCTAGTTGTAGCGACATCTGTTGTGTTGGGACGTTTATGTCATGAAAGATCATCGAGTTACTTATTCACGGAATGTTGTGCAGATAGAAATATGACTGATGGCTTGAGGAGAGGTTCTCCCAGAGTCAAGAATATTATGATCAGAAATCGAGTGGCGGGTAGTGAGGTAGAGGATAGAGATAGATCATATAGAGGTTAATAGTGAGCGATCTTATATGGGTCAACACCTATCGATACTATGTGGGTCAGAGCTAAATGATCCTATGTGGGTTATATCCTATGTGTGTTAGTGCTCAGTGATCCTGTGTGGGACAGTATATACCAATCCTCTGTTGGTCAGCGGGGGTTATTATCTATCGATCATGTGTGGGTTGAATCATGTGTGGGTCAGCGGGGGTTAGTATCTATCGATCCTATGTGGGTCAGACGCAGTATGGTCATTAATAGTGCCTCTTGTCAAAATAAGATGATATAGATTCTTGATAAATCATTTGAACTTTTGCCCATTACATATACTTGTCCTGAGATGCGTCTAATGTAATACAATTTTTGATTGAAATCATGCTTTTTTGTTTTCCATTGTGGAGTTATGAGAGACCTTCGGGGGTCTTAGGATCCATACTAGGATTTTTTTTATTCACCCCTCCACGAGCTTCACCCGCACCATATTTTGTCTTTTGAAGATGACGAGATGCTTGGCTGAGACTTGAGGGAGCCAAGACCTGGAGTTATATAGAAGAGGTTTCCTAATTTTAAGAGTAGTGGAGTTGAGTTGTACCTACCCATAAGGTAGGATCCTAGGTGGAAGAATCCAAGGGATTTTTTTAGTTTTTCAGTTGTAGTTGTACCTTTCATTTGGGCTTTTATTCCATCCCCTTTAATTTCAATATGTCTCCATACACTTAGTTGGGGTATATAGTCTGGATTGAACCTTACTCTTCCATTGTGTTTCACTTGCACGTGTGCATGTGTATGTGCAGGTCTGGAGGCAATACCTTCCTATTTTAGGGATATACATTTCCAGTGCTACTCAAAAATCCCTGGCCTATGGAATGTGGGCTTGGGGTAGTCACGACACAGGCCCTAGGGGGACGGTTCATGACAAATTTTTCATTCTTATGTTTATATGAGTCACACTCAAAAAGAAATCAATTAAAAATTTTTAAATGATTTATAAGTCTTGGAGGGTCCACTAATGCTTTGTAAAATAAATCAAAAAAATCTAAAATAACACCATATTATATTTAAAACATATTTTGGCCGAAAATAATGATTATTGTATTTTATTGCATCAATATTGTGTCATTTTGATGCCATAAAACACAATATATGTTTAAATGGTATTTAATTGTTTCAAAAAAAAGTCGACAATCTCTGAATATTTTGAAACATTCACCATTGGATTATTTTGATTTCCAGATTCCAAAATTAATATACATTTTGACTAAATCATTTCATAAATATGTGGATACTTTTATTTTTAAATTAAAATAGATATTTATAGAAAATTCAATGGTTTTGACAAAAACATATTTTAAAACATATTAAAAATTACAATTGTATTCATAAAAATTTTACAATCTTTATTATTTAATAAAAATTAATTTAGTAATAATATTTCATTAAAATATTATTTAATTCAAAAATCCATTAATTCATTAAAATAGAATATATAATTGAAAATTAACTAAAATACTATTTTATTCTTTAATAATTATTTTCAAAGTAACAATAATAAAATGAATGTTTATTCTATATACCAAAATAATGTTCATAATAATAGTGCTAGGTTATTGTAACATTACATTATATAAAAACCGCATAGGACATAAGGGTATTGTGTGCGATGTTGAAATTACTTTGGGGAGGATCAGATAACATCGCTTGGGTTTTAGTCTATATTAACATCCAGTTCTTCTATAGGCGGTTCCACTCTAATTTAACATGATGAAGCTCAGCTTGGGTTTGGTCAAGAGCGAAGCCCAGTGATGACACCTACATTCAGAGCTCTGAAAAATGTGCATCGAATGGAGCAATTATACTGGCTGATTCCATTTCTTCAATTTTATGAGTAATTTGAATTTGTTAAAGGCCTATATTCATAATAATCATGTGGTCACTCTTCAATGACTATATTAGAGACAATCACAATTATTAACAGTATTTTATAATCCAGTAACATAAATCCATTTAAATAGAAAAATTATAACCATTTTACATAATAATACATTAGATCAATATGTCTTTTCATTAATGAAGGTTTTGGTTGTTGTAGAAGCTCTAAATGTGTTATGCTATAGTTTTCATGATATGGGATATTATGAAAATGATTTCCCAATTAAAAAAGGAATTATATCTCTAAAAAAGGGAATTGATCATGGACATTCTTTGGGTTTTACAATAGTCGAAGTGGAATAATTAATGTTTTTGTGTTTATGAATTTTGTTATTATAATCTGATTATTTTTATAATTCGATATATAAGGATTGTATTGCAGTTATTCTTCTATAAGGATTTTGTTTAATTAATTTTTTCATTATGATTCTAATATGATCAGGATAATCATATATTAGGTATGTGATTATAATACTAGCATTGATTTGATTGAGGAAGATTTTGTGTTAAAATATATTTTGGAAATTTAAGTAATGTTTTATACTATTAATTTGGAAAGAATTATTTTCTATAAGCATAGAGGTTTGAATGGGTTAAGTTGAATATTGGATATTATTGTTTAATGTAAAAAAAATTATAAGGATATGTTTTGAATTTTATAATGACATATATTTAGAGAAGGGACAACCCAATGGTGTGGCGATAACCCGTCGCATCCAGCAAGGCCATGAGACTTGAACCTATAACCAAAGTGTGATATGGGTGAATCACTTACCACAAGACTATATGATGTCCTGGACAGTACAACATATTATTATATATTGTAACAGTATGATAGATGATGTATAATTTATTTTTTTGAACCCTATATGATTAAAATAAATCGAATATTTCAATATTTTAATATCTATTGGATAGAAAGAATTTATTGTTGAAGAAATTGGGTAATGGATGAAAATCTATTTTTCAAGTGACTATTTTTTTAATTTGATCTTATTCAATGATGTAAATTAGTTATTCAACACTAGGAAAATGATAATGAAATAAAAATATATATCCTTTTACTTTTTCTAATGATCGAATTGGTGACATATAATATTATATATTTTTAGCTTTTTGATTCTTAGGTTTCTTATTACCATGTTCTCTATCACACTCCATCAGAACATTATAGTTAAATTTTCCATTCATGTCCATGTTCACCAACATGAAATCCTTTTATGTGTTATATCCAGTGACATTCATACTAACCTTTATTTAGTTTCATGTGTGCGTCTCATTAATCATTTTCCGATGTGGGATTTCAAAAAAAAAGTTTTTAAATGTCCATCAACATGTTTTTTATCCATATTTTAAATTGTGAGGACACAATTTATTGAATAAAGGAATAATGTAACAGAATGAGACATTAAAATATATTCATTTATGAAATATTTTCTTTTTCATGCATTCCTTTTATGAATCATCGTGTTATGTTTACGCTACACAGAATAATGAGATGGCATGCATTACACGCAAGGTCTAGTTTTGATGGAAAAAATATATTAATATAATGTATAACTCGACCATTATATTAATGGTAATAAATTATAATATTTCAAATGAATTTTACACAATCCATATAATTTTAAAATCAATCATGTGTATTATCTACATATGATAATAAATCTTTTTTTTAGATAAAAGAATTATTTTTCAAAAAATATTATTTTACTACCATTTAACGTAGAAAAATTTTTATAATACATAATTAAAATATATTAAATTTTAAATTTGAGATAAAAATTATTATTTATAATATGGAGATAAAATTTTAGTTTAGAAAAATATATGTTTATTTTTGTGATAACAATCATATTTTAATAAATGTTGAAAAATTATGCGAAACTGCAATTTCAACAAAAATGTTTATATAGATTGATTATCCTTTTATTTATTTTATATTATAATTAGACTATAATTTTTATTTCAATTAAATTTAGGTAATTGAACCAATTTCAAATTAAAAATGGATATAATATTTATGTCAGCTATTGAACATTGCACATTAAGAACCCATTTTAGTCTTGTCTATGGAATTAATTATAAACAAAAAGTTCCCCATTAGTTAAATTGAATCAGATAGAATGGAATCCATATTTGGAATATTAAGTCCCAAATAATGTTTTAATTTCAATATCATATTTATGTATAATAAATTTACCATGGTAAAAAAATTATTTACCATCGTATAAGTAATCTTTTGATAAGGGATAAAATTTAATGTAAAAATCTTAACATCACTTAAAGGGCATTTAAGGGTTTGTTTGAGGTTTGGAATGAATCTGACCATCCTATATAACATTCAATACAATCCAATATCATGTAATTTTATTCCACCTCTATATGGTTTTAATTTAATATAAAATAAACTATAAATTAATTACTTCAACCTACCTCTCCTCAAGAATCAATACCACCTCTCACAATCCCAATTTCAACCCAAAAGCCTTTAAGATATTATATTGTCATTACAAACCTCTCATACTCACTCTCAAAACATCCATTTGATTCCGATCTATCGAAAATTACAAATTCAAGGCCCATGAGGGTCTTTTAATGATGTGATATTCAAGAAGAAATTTTCTCAAAATACTTCTCTAAATTTAATTTCTTTTTCCACATTGTCTTCAACTCATTCATCCATCAATTAATGACAAAAAAAGAATCGCGTATATAATTTATTTTTATATTTCTAATAGAATATCTCATATCCATTTCATTTCTCACATCCCCTTATTCAATGAAATGATATTATTGTACATGTTACGGTGATTAATCAACTTTGTGAATATTTTTTTGATATTTTTAAAAAATCACCATAATGGATAGTCTTAAAACAATTATTATGGTAAAGTATTAATCTATTATTTAAATTATAACCATTTTAATATTGTTTAAATTTTCTATTAATCATAAATTATTTATTTTCGTATTGTGGATATACATAAACATTGTTTGTGGAAGTGTGGGCTACCATCCCCTCAAATTGATGCGATTCATTCAAGATATTCATGGAAAGTATTAAAGATAATTTTAATAAATATATATCCAATATATGCCATATATATGAAAATTTTATTATAACATTCATATGTATCATTCAATTTTTAATATTTTAATTTTGAAAATAATGGAATGTATTGTACATTCATACATATATTTTATCATCTCTGAGAACGTTCCATTTCATTTCTACCACAAAACAGTATAGATTATTCTAAATAAATATGTATTGATTATATAATATAATAAAGTCATGTATTACATATTTTATCTGATTTAATCATGATCTCTGTAATACAAGAAGAAACTAACAAGTAAAAACAAACATGAGAACACTGGGGAATTAACACCTGAAATAGTTAAATAATGAATGATTGATAAAAAAATGGGTAATAAAATATTATAAAGAGATGATATATAACATTATAAACATGTATATCATTATATAATAACATTTTATCACTCTTAAATCCATTATATAGGTGGTTAGAGGAAAATCATCTAAATAGAATTTGTCATGACACCCTCCCCACAAAGTGTACCCCTCCTGGGCCGGTAATGTAAGAAGGGATATAATTACCCCTGAGTCCCGCCTCTAGTAGGACGTGGATTGGTGACTAGAACCGAGGGAATAGTAAACAAAAAATTGGGAGGCATTACCCACTAAGAGAACACATGCAGATAAGAGCGATAAGATAGAAAACAACCAACTCTAAGTGAGACAGAAATATAAATGAAAACCAAAATAAACATATTTAATGTCATGACAAACTACTACAGCTGGAATCAAAAAAACTAAATGTACCCAGAAGAAAGTAAAAAAAACAACAAAGACCACAAGCCCGAACACCTGCTCCAACACCATGTTATTAAAAACCAGCTTGATCTCCAACCCACTCCAAGTGACCTGAAAAATAGTTTATATAGACATATGGTGAGTATAACCAAATACTCTGTAGGATCATCCCTATAGCCTCTCGTGAAAAAGTAAAGAAAGCATGATAAATCTTAGTGAACAACAAGTGAAACTAACTCATCACATAAATAGGTATACTATGTTCCTAGCCTCAACATGGCTACTCTCACCAAGTACTACATAAAAGATTATATTATATAATAAATAATATCAAGGGTACCCTGTTACTACTTCCCCACTAGTTTTCCTCTTTTCCCCAATGTCACACGTCCCAAGAATATCTCTCCAAAAGGCTTTCCCACAGACACCTAGGCGAAGCACCACAATATTCACCTCATGCAACATAACCACCATTTCCATGCAATCAAAGTTACCAGGTAGTTTTCGGGAGCGACCACATCTTATTTATCATGTATCATACGTCAGGTATTATATCTCAAGGAATCACATCCCATACACCAAATAAGGATCTTCAACCCATCACAACCTATACACATTACACCAATATAATTTGATAAGAAACTACATCTAGAATATATGTGTGTGAATAAACACAATCCATTACAACCCTCTACACACATATATGGGAAAAACTAACCACTGTGCCTACCAGTACAAGTAACTACTAAAGGGGGTATTCTGCCATCCATCCTCCCATAGGAATGTTGGGGAAAACACCCCCTAGGGATCTTAATCCCTGGGGTGTCAGTTTCCATAACTGACCATCTGGAGTAGTGTATAGATGTACAAAAGTACATAATATACTATAGCTCACAACCACACTATGGGCATAACCTTGTAATAGAATCTACTACAACTAACTTCTCCCGGACTCCCGACTACCACTTCTAAGACTTCGTAACCTATATGCACACAATAATTTAAAGATATTTATTACATTAATTCATTCCCTTTTTAGAAGTTCCACTTTAGATTAATTAATTCATTAAACATCAATTAACCATTATCAATTACACATTAAATTTCATTAACATGATACCCAAAGTCATTGTACATTTAATTTATAACCTCAACATTTCATCCCAGCAATCTTCATCCACTTAGGTTAACATCATTCATTCAATTATTAATTTACATCATTACAATCCCATATTTCTAGGCATTATAGATTAAACATTCTATTCTACTATACACAAGGGGGCTCAAAACGGTTAGAAGATGAACTACCAAGAAAATCATATACCCATATAGAAAGATCATAGACCCGTGCTCCCTTGAGAAGCTAGACACGGAAAGCACGTGGCATACGCCATGCGTCTTGGCCCCTTTCAGATGAAGGGTAAGAAAGAACATCTTCATTGAGTAGTGGGGATTGTAAAGAAGATAACCATCCATTGAAATACACAAACTCCCAAACATTCATAACCAACCCATTCAATCATCCTGTGTGTCCTCCTCGACACCCACATGAATAACCCAATGCATCTCACCACTCTAGGAGTAAACTACTTCCACAACCAATTGGACTCCATGATGCCAGATATCACAACATCCATCTAGGCTCACATCACAACACAAGAAACAAGTAAACAAACATCATTTCATTTGGGATCTTAGCCCTTAAACAAGCAACAAAGGTAACTAAGAACCCTACAAGTAATTAACTTTCATCAAACCACCATCTCATTTATCCATCTTGGAATAAAAAATTTATTATTCATAGGATCCAAATAGGGGAAACCTAACCAGTAATATATCAAAATATGAAAACATGTTTACTGCACCATGTTGAAAAACATCAAATTACAACAAGAATAACCATATTCATTTACATGATTCGTTACCTTTAGCCAAACAATTATCGATTAATTTCGTCTTTGCGTTCATTCCCAATTTACATCAAGATAAAAATGGTAAACACAACAAGAATAGATATCACACTATCTAGAAAAACAGGAGGAATAACATAAAATCTATACATATTTATTTATTAGGTTCAATTATTTATAATGTCAATTCCATTGCGATATAGTAGGATAAAACATGCTAACGATACAGTTTAATGTTAAAGAAAAGAGAAGCAATGAATCCCCTAACTCAAATGTTTAGTAATGTTATTTATACGTGAATGATCTACACAATGGATCACGATCGCCTCCTCCCGTGACAACTGCATCCACTCGAGGATGTTTTGGCACGAACTTACCAACCATAACCAAAGAAACTCTAATAGAAGCATCTAGATCACATTCCCTAAAAGGTAAAGGAGAAACAGAATGAGACAAACTCAAAATAATAATGATAGATCAAAACTTATATCGAGGATTAATCGATACTGCTTGGTTGCTTCGAAATAAAGGTGTATTTGCAGCAAGAAGAATGTCATGGGAAACCAATCCATGGGAAAAAGTTTGATCTCATGACTCCTTTTGGATAGAATGAAGGGTTAAAGCATCTCACACCTGATAATAATGAGGGATAATTATGGAGGAAGATATCTCATCCCTTTAGAATGTTTAACAGAGCAGTGGTTTAAGATACAATAGATTTTACATTAAAATGGGATCGAATAAAACCACATGATTAGACCAAGTAAAAGTATTCCGAGACATAAAAATTTAATATATGAGTTATGAGGTTTAATTAGGCCTTATATTCCTTAAAACAAGGCCATGAATTCATTTTACATTGAAGAAAACGTTAAATTGGAAGAACTGGAAAAATATCGAAATTTGGGAATGGAAATATGAAATAGTTCTGGAATCACTATTCATGAGTTGTCACACCATTTCTGTGACACCATTTCTAGCTCACCATTACCGTGACACCATTTATATCACACCATATCTGGGACACCAACTCTTTCACAACGTTTCTGTGACACCGTTTTTGTGAGACCGTTTCTATCACACAATTTATGTGACCCGGGTTGTGTCTCACTGTTTCTGTGACCTAGTTTTTATCCCATAATTTATGTTACACTATTTATATCACGCCATTTCTGTGACACCGTTTCTATCACACCATTTCTCTCACACCATTTCTATATCACTGTTTTTGTGACACCATTTTTGTCTCACCTTTTTTGTGACACTGTTTCTGTCACACTGTTTCTGTTATAACATTTTTGTCACACTGTTTCTGTGACACTATTTCTATCACACCTTTTCTTTGACACTATTTCTATCACACCATTTCTATCACATAGTTTCCGTGACACTATTTCCGTCACACCATTTCTGTGATACCATGACACTATTCAAAAAACTATAAACACTACTCAGATAACTGGAAATTTGGAAATGTGTTCTGTAAACACCAGATTTCATCAAAGGAATGGGCCAGAGAGGTCTAGGACATTACATCAGATGTATCTCAAAACATTCTCATCCTAGAGAATCCAAAAACAACCCAAATGTTAATGTAAAAGGGATCTGAATAACCACTCCACAAGTTACCTTTCAAAAGAGAGAAATCCAGAAGAAGCAACAAAATGAATCCATCCCATAAAAACGAAAAGTATATGACCATGAAGGGAACATCGTTACATGAAAAGAGTTAAGCATTAATAAAATCTGATTGCTGAGAACATATATTTTTCTCACGTTCCCAGGTACTTACATCCATTCCATTGTGTTGCCACAAGACCCGAAGTAGGGGAATAAAATGCCCACAAAAAACCTACTCCTTGGGTTCTTGGAACTCTACTGGCCTCTCCTCGAAGGTTACATCATTATCAACATCTATATCCCCACAATCAATGATGTGAGAGTCACCATGAAGATAAAGATGGAGATGTGATACATGGGAAACATCATGTTTCTAGCTTATCTGTGGGGGTTGTGCTACTTGACACACCACAACTCCAACATGAGACAATACCTCAAAAGGCCCCACAAAACGAGGAGAAATCTTACACCGATGACTAGACTTTTGCTACCCACGCCGGGGAGTCACCATAAAAAACACATGATCCCCAACATCATAATCTAAGGGTCCCCTCCATTGATCAACATATGATTTCTGATAATCCTGTACTGCTTTCACCCTCTCATGAATCACCTGAACCATTTCTTTCATATTCTGCACTAGTTCTGGTCTGAGAATTGATGACTCTCCGACCCCAGTTCATCACAATGGAGAATGGAATGGTCATCCATATAAGGCTTAAAATGGAGCCATACTGATGATGGAGTTAAAACTATACTTGTAAGAGAACTCTACCAAGGGTAAGTGCCTCATCCACGAACCTCCAAAATCCAGGACACAAGAGCGTAACATGTCTTCAAGAGTCTGGATAGTCTGCTCTACATGACCATCCATCTGCTGATGAAAAGAAGCTCTATGGGATATCAGAGAACTGAAAGAATTCTAGAGACCTCTCCACGCCGTATTGGTAAAATGAGTTTCTCGATCAGAAATGATCATCCTTGCGACTCCAAGTTGTCTCACCACCTTCTCCAGATATTGTCTCGACAAAACATCCACTGAGCTCTAATCCTTGACTACTATAATGTGGGATGATTTTGTTAAATGGTCCACTACCACTCAAATAGCATCATGTCCTCCCTGAGCTCGAAGTAAACCAGTAATAAAGTCCTTTTAGATGACTTCCCACTTTCACTGAGGATCATCTAATGATTGGAGGATACCACCAGGAACACGGTGTTCAGCCTTTAGCTTCTTTCATATCAAAGATCGAGATAGAAACTCTTCAACTACATGCTTCAGCCTAGGCCACCAAAACTGGAACCTCGAGGATTAGTACATATTTGTCATCCCATGATGCACTTCAAAATTATAACTATGAAACTCTTAGAGAACGGTCTCCCACATCATCAAAGAACCAAAAATCCTTCCATGATACAACACTAGCTATTGTTCATCCTTAGTCTGGCCCTCATGGGCCTCGTCACAAACAACATGGTCTCTCTAGACCTCCACCTCATGATCCCCTATCTGGGAATCTTCCACCTTCTTCACCAGAGATTACTACACCTTCATCTGAAAAAGACATCATCTGCCCTCAACTTCCTCCATATCCCGATGTAATGTTGATATATATTCAATTACTCTCCATGAATCCCCTGATTCACACACTTAATAACTATGTGACTTCTAACTAATCGCATCAATGAAAAAATTTCCATTTTGAGGTGAATACAATATTTTGAAGTCGTATTCTAGTAAGAACTCCTTCCACCGACGCTTTCAAAAAATCAAGTCACACAGGGAGAAAACATACCTGAGGATCTTATGATCTGTGAATACTATAAAGCGCTCACATTTGATGTAATTCATCCACAATGTCAGAGAAAACACCGCGGCTTCCAACTAAATATCGCAGGTGGAATAGTTACGTTCTTGTGGATGTAACTACCAATACCCATGAAAAACAACTGATATCTACTCCATCAGAACACAGCCTAACCCCAGATGAAAAGCATCGCAAAAAACATCAAACTGAACTCTCTCCGCTGGGAAAAAATAACTAGACCACTCATTATATTGTCATTTAGATAATCGAATGCTTCCAAACACAGATCAGTCCATATGAAAGCCTAATACTTCCAGTTCAAATCTATCAGTGGAGTCGAAACTTGAGATAAATCATCTACGAACCTTCTGTAGTACCATGTGAAAGCTAGGAAACATCTCACCTCTGAAACTGTCTTGGGGATTCCCAAATCAAATCTGCATCTATCTATGATGGATCCAAAACTAAACCCTATTGGGATACACCATGCCCCATAAAATGGACTTTTCAGGCCCCAAACTCACACTTCAACAACTTTCCAAATAGCTGATGTTGAAGAAGAACTCTCAAAAACGTGTGTAGATGCTCAGCGTGATCTTCTCTAGAAGTGGAGTACACAATGGTTTCATCAATGAAAACTATAATGAACATGTCTAGGAACTCACAGAACATGGCATTAATCAATCCCATGAACACAGATAGATAATTTGTCACATCGAACGACATTATAATGAACTCATATTTTTCATCACATCTACAGAAAGAAGTCTTCCAGATATCCTCATCCTTCACACGCATCTGATGATATATTGAACACAGGTCGATATTTGAGAATAGACATTCAACCTTCAGTTGATCGAATAAATCATCAATCTGTGTAAGAGGATATGGATTCATTATTGTCACTTTTTTCAAGTGATGATAATCGACACACAACCACAAACTGCCATTATCCCTCTTCACGAACAAAACTGGTTCACCCCATGGTGACACACTCGTCCAATCAAAACCGAACTATAACAGACCATCAAGATTTAAACGTAGCTCTTTTATCCTATAAAGGTCTATCCTATATAGATACATAGAGATATGAGATTCTCCATGTTATAACTCGATCCCAAATTGGATCTCTCGTCAAGGGGGTAATGTAACAACCTCATCTAGAAAGACATCAGTGTAATCTTCAACGACCCTGGGAAATCCCAAATGATGAACCTCAGAAGAACTCATCATTAGCTCAGCCATCATGGATTATTAGGACGAAACATGAATCTGACCCATCTAAGTGTCTCACTCACCAACGAACACCACTGTCTCTCCATATGATTCGAAGAACACAACCTACCTCATTAAGTAATACATGATATCCTATACAAAATAAAACCAATACATTCTGAGGATTATGTCATATGTTTGTATCCATATAAATAGGAAATATACCCAAGATCGGTGCTACCCTAGCACTATCTCACAGTCTCTACATATTTCGAACAAATCTACTCGACCTCAAACTAGAATAGTCAATTCCATGGGCACTGAAAGCCTCTCCATTTCAATTACTAAATCATAGAATTTGTTTTGTGATATGAAGGATTTTGTTGCTATTGAATCAATCAAGGCATACACCAATGTATAAATAAGGCAATGGGTGACTCGAATGATGTCTATCTAACCTCGAGAGGTCAACACTAAAACATGAAGGTGACCACGAGCTCCTCTATGACCTCTCAAGCCCTGATGTCAGCCACCACCATGTACTCTATTCGATCTCTGAGGTCGGGGAGTGTCACAGAGCTGTCCTCTACCTACCCCATCTACTCATAGCTAATCTAGAGCTAGTGAAAACTGCCACCGCTGTCTCGGCTGGAACTGCCTTAACGGAGGAACATCGAGCAGAAACCCTGGTTCATGATGACTGCTCTGAATGGTCGGGCACTCTCACTACTAATTACCTTGACAAAAAAAATAAAAACAAGTTCTTGATCACTTTTCATGTGACTAAGAGACACGGAATGTAGAGAAAAGAGATGTGGTGGGGTGAGACCAACCCCAGAAAAACAAAAAATCTTCTGCCCTGAAAACTAGGAACCACAGACCACAGCTCTGCATCATGAGGAATTATGTTGATTCTCTTCTTAGGATGGTCCGGTTGTGGCCAATATCCTATTTCTATGATATTCCCTTTCTAATACCTTATGATACATATTCGTCATAAATGGGGTGACCCAACGCTAGATCTCTGGATGCAAGGCCCCCTTGGAATGCCTTGCCCTGGAATCCTCATCTGGAAACATGTCCAAAGAATAACGTAAAAGGTTCTGAAAATATATTAAAAACTATCACACATTGGAGCTCCCCTATCTAAGGGTATGAAGCTCTTGGTTACTAGACGACTTCCTAGTGTAAGAAAAAAAATCGACTCTAAACTTGTCTCAGAACTCCACCCATGAGATCACAGACTCCTCAAGATCTCTGAAGAAAAAGAACCACCACCACCTCGCAGCTCCACACAACATCGTCCCAACCACAGACACCCAATGGTCCTTCCTAGAACGGATAGAATTGAATCCTATCTCAAACTACTTCAAAAATTCATTCATGAATTCATCTGAAATGGAGCCCTCATTCTTAAACAAACTCTGGATTTGAAACACTCGGAGTGTCCTCCTCCATGTGTCTACGTGTTTAACCTTTACATTGCGATGATCTGCTGGATTATCATGCTAGATATCTTCTATGTGATCTTCATGAGAATAGAGACCTGGAGCCATACCTGAAAAATAAAAAATAGATACGGATCCTAAACCAGGACTATTGAAGACCCAATGTGAATAAATTAATTGTTTTCTTTTATTCATTTTAGGTTAACATATACCAAGGTCTACCAATTCAAACACAAGAACATATAATAATGATTCATGATCATTTCCCTGGTCTCTACCCTTCAACTAGTATCACCACATTTAGTAGCCGTTGTAAACTTAAAGGCCCATGCATTAGATCAGAGGGGGGACTAAACGCCTATGTATCATCTAGTCTCCAGTGTTTACAACACTTTCTAAACTTGACTGGCCCTGCTGCCCTACCAACCCATGCAACCATATATTTTCCTAACACCAAACTCAATTGTATACCTCATCCAGACCTCTGATACCACTCTGTCACGACTAAAATTGATTTCATTATATATTTATCCCTCATGATCCTTTATTAGTGTATTTACAAAATTATATGATTAAAATTGATTTCATTATATATTTATTCTTTACCATGATAAATATATTGATGAAAATTAAATAATAATAACTCCCAACTTTTACAATTTCAGAGTACAGACTCTCCACTTCGCAAATATTAATACACTTATTGACCTAGATAAATTATTCATGGGTGGTTTCTTAGATTCTAGAATGGTGTTTGTACATTGACATAATCACATACATTCTAGATGTTGAGATAATTAAATTTAATATTTTATTGTTTATGATTTGAATAAAAAATACTTTTACCAATATTTATTGTAGTACCATCATGTGTTATTTGTTATAAATCCATATAGAGAGATTTTAATTAAAAATAACCCCTTGATACTACCAAAATAGTATCCCCACACATCACATTATTATTATATAATTTTCACTAAGTCATATAATGGATCCACCACATCCTATAAAATATATAATCAATGATTATATTTTATAATTTATAGGGGATACTAATTCCACCCTAAAAGTTTTCCCATTGTTTTGGGATATAAAATGAATAACATTGTAACAAATTCCAATCCTTGTGAACTAGAATCATTTAGGGGATTTTGTTAGAAATATTCATTATCATTGACTCCCGTTCACTTATATAGGTTTTGGAGGATTGAATGACCATGAAATTTATGATTTTATAAAATAAATTATTATTTAATGATAACATGTATTTATATCGTCCTATGATCATACAATAGAATAATTTTAATCCCATTTCATAAAATAGTGACACATGATGACCTATGAGATCACATTTTTTATAGGGGTTGTGTGATTGAATATATTTGAATACATTAGATATGGAAATTTTGGATCATAATTTCCACCAAGTTGTTACTATTATGGAAAATAAACCAATTAATTTATAAAATCATTGAAAATTGAAATGGAAAATGTGATACTATGTCAATGGTAAATGAAAATCTCCATAATGGTGTTATTAATGGTTCATGTATACCCAAAATTGAATAGGATAATGTGGCCTCATATCAATAAATCATTAACCTTGTTATATTGATTATTAATGAACCATAATTATTGTTATTTGAATACTTCTATCACTTATATTTTTATAAATTCTTTGAGGAGGAACTGAATTATAAATTTCCCCTAAATTATTATTTATTTGGATAATGTAATCCTTATAATTAAAAAAAATGTTATTTTTTATGGGGAATAATTTAAAATTTTCATGATACTATGGGTAGAGTAATTTATCAATCACTTATATGTTTTAGATAAACATGTTATCATTTTTGTATCTGTGAACTGACCATAAAGAATTAAAAAAGGAATTCTCAAAGTAACACCAAATGCAGTTAAATTCATTTTAAATTAAGGTAATGTTAATTAAATAAATAATATTTAAAATTTACCTATTGAATGTTGTAAAATGTTATATAAAATGATTTAGCATACATATCCGTTATCCTATATGTTTTTATACTATCCTGAGAAGGGGTGATATATCATCATACTAAATATAGGTTAGTCTATAAGATAAAATATTTATAATTGAATTCCTCCTGGACATGCTCACTTGGACAAATATGGGGGATCTATATTTTTGTCTTACTGGCCATCACCATGAACCACGTTTATTCTATTATATATAGTTATAAAATGTGTTTCATTTCCTTCATGATTTATGAAAATGGAGGGATATTGGGAAACCAAATTGTCGGTGCATCTTGCATCACCGCGAGCCTTGACATTTTTATAGGATAAGATCTTATGAACTAATTATGTTTTTTCAAACAATAAAATAAATTTTATTAAAAAAAATTAATTTTAGAAGAATTTTGTACTAACATTGGCTTATATTAATTTTTTGTTACAATCCCATAAGAAAATTAATATATAATATATTATGATATTGTAATGTTTTTCTAGATATAGGGACATTGTGAGAAAAAATGACATTTCTATAGCCAAATATTGGTCCTTCCTATTTTATGAAAATTTACTTTAATGGAATATATTCTTCCTAAACATTAAAGGATTAAATCTAATAATATGTAACTAGACACATTCATAGTAGATCATTATCTGATTTTCTGTATAATAATATTTATGTCTTTTTTTATATAGTTTATTGTATTATAATATAGAATGGACAGGTTACGAACCAACCAAGGTCGAACATGAATAAGTCACCCATGTCCATCTGTGACATAGATATAATGTAAATCCCAATCCCCATGGGATTGAAACTAGTATCGGGAATCAAAACTAAAGATGTCAAAGTTGTTTGCACTGTCAATGAATGATAAAAAATAAATATACTGAGAATAAAAATCAAAATTTACACCATATGATACTAAATAAAGCAATACCAACATTCATGTAACCCTATGGGTCACCACCGACCTCAATATAATTTCTCACTATAGAGACCAAATCCAAGGTAGGTCCAACACCCGAAGCTAGAATCAATGATAAAACTATTTTCATGAGAATTAAAACTCAATAGTCATTCTCAAACAATATATTCCCATATGGATTCCCTTAAAATAAAAGATCCATAAATTTCACGTTTGAAATACAATGCACAAAACTAGGTTCTGATACTTTTTTTTGAAAGAAATCATAACCCATTATTGTTTTCAATTAAAAACCATATTCATTTTTTAAAAATATGGCATTGGAATTTTAAAAGAGTTGATGATTACAATAAAAATGAAGGATGTATATAAAAAATTAAACCATTTTTTTGTAACCATTGTGAACCATTTTATCACCTTCATAAAGAAGCTTCACATCATAGGGAAGTAAGACCAAAAAACATACAATACAGTAAATGTAAAACCACACAAGTGAAATCAATCAATATATGCATCACAATCGTCTATTGAAGAATACTAATTACTGGAAAACATGGGAGAACCTATGAGCTAATGAAAAAAATATAACATATTACACATGTGTCTACTCCCAATGGTATTCCCTACAGGATGATTCCATAACGCCCAAACGTCGATTTTTTTTTTCCTATGTGGACTTATTGAGGGGCCCAATCACATATCAATAATATGAAAAATAAATAGTGATATGGGCCACTAGTCAATGTGTAATTTAAGCTACTGAAAAAATTGTTCACCAAAAAATTTCAAACAATTCAAGGATATGCTGTAAAAAATAATAAGATGGAGAACCAAAAAATATTATCCTAGAATCCAATCACAATAACTTTTATAAGTATCCAACATAAGAAACTCATATAAAAAGTCATCCTTGAGTCACCTTACTGAACACGTCCCTAGTCTTTCAACTATTTGACCACATGGGAGTCCTAGATAGAGGACCTACCACCATACCACATAACCATGAAAGGTGGACAAGAAAATCAGTGTTATTAAGATAACTAGTTTTAAACAATTTCCATCTAGGCCATACACGATTTTCTCTTTCCAAACCTCTTCTTAATTAATCGAACATAGAACACTTTGATTTCTAGAAAATCTCTTGGAAACACATTTATGAATCCCAATTCATCACATTAAATCCAAAGAACATTTTAAAGGGACAAATGTCCATTTCATCAATCCCATGGTAACCACATCTAATAAAACAGTTCCATTTAATTAAAATACTACAAGGGTCTTACCTTATATCACTATTAAAAAATATTATAATATCCATAAATTACAAAATATAATTACATAAAAGATAGAAATACAGGAAATCATAAATTATTTATTTGAAAGGCTAATGCATTTTGAAACCTACCTAAAATGGCCTCTTTTTGATGACGTCCACTCAAATTGACCCTTTGTCCATAAACGCACATGAATTTATAAATATATACGTAAAAACACACACACACATATATATATATATGCCAAAAGATTTATTGTACATATTCCCCAAGTCATGATGGATTAAGTGAAAAGACGGAATATATATATTCCATACCATGTGCATATAGATTTGGGTGTTCTTGAAACACACAGCTCGAAACCACAATGTAGAGTGTAACACACTATACTTACAATGATACAATCCTTAAAAAATACCATAATTAAGATGGTGTGAATCCAAAAAATTCATAAAATATGTACATCATATTAAGGTGGTTTCAATAAATGTCCCAGAATTCCTTTCCTTCGGCGGAGGTTGATGAAATCCAAAAGATTGTATCGCATGGGACCATTCACACAACTCTAAACCATAAGAAATGATAAAACTAGAGTCAGACCCTAACCAAGGGATTCAATTAGTTAATTATTAAATCATTCTATCATTTAATAAATCATTGGAAAATCAGTATCACATCACATGTGAAAACTGATCCTTCACACATATCAAATATATTTGAAAATTACATTTATAAAAAGTGATGTTCATACAAAATTCCAAGGGAAAGGATACAAACCCTCAAGAATATCAGAATATGTTAATAGAAAACCATTTTCCATTTTTAAATCCAAAAATCCCCTTTAATACAATGAACTCCCTTTAAACATTAATAATCCCACACATAAAGTCATTTTTCCAAAAGTCCAATGGTCAAGTGTAATTCAAAATGAAAACATACATTGTCATTTTTATAAAAAATAATGAACGAATAAAACCCCATTTTAAGACCATGTTCCACTTCCCAATGCAATCAAATGTTCCATCAAAGTAAATCCCCAAAAATGCATTCAAATCATTAAAAAAACACCCAACACACAGTTGGATGTCAATCATTGAAATCAAAAACATTGACCAAGGCCACCCATTTCCATCAAAACACTTTTACTAAGGCCAACCTAGTATTTTTACAAGGTATAGACCACTCTA